>JALGPY010000004.1:39875050-42660883 GCA_023055425.1 Linanthus parryae
ATTTTTCATGATTTTGTAGTATAAAGTTTAATCTAAAAGGCCATACAAAGATTACCTAATTTTTGTATTGTTTTACTAATTAAATTATCGAATCTCTAGTCAATAGTGACAAAGAAGAAACAGGTGTAGTACTATAGTAGCAAGGGGTTTTACCTTGGATGATTACTAATTGGACGGTACAAATTCACTTTCAGTTCCCATTTTTTTTTCTATTAAATGTTGTCAACCACTCACTTTCAGTTACCACTTTTTCCACTAGATGTGGTCACTACTAAAGTTGGTTCATCCAAGAAGGTGACATGTACTTACTGCATGTAAGTAGTGTGTCCCCATCAGTTGAAATACATAGAATTGACAATTTTACTCCGTTTTAAAAATTGATACTCATTTTTAATAAATATTAAATAATGCACACTAAAATCTACGAGAGCCTTCAAAATATGAGAGTGATATTTTTTGATCTATTTCTTTCTAAATAAAAATATTAAATTATGTCTGCATTTATTTGTTTCATTATCTTTTTGAATATTACCGAGACTTGAAGAGAAATAATAAATGAGATAGATAGTCTCAACAGCACGAGTTTTCCTCTTAAGGGAGTTTTACCGTGCATTATGATTTGTTGTCTACCCATCAACCATTAGATTGTTTGGTTTAATTCGATCACAATCATTCAATCATCACTAAAAAAGTACAAGTAATCTTAATTACTTTCCGACAAGGCCGGCCCTATAGGTAGGCAGCCTACGCGGCCACCTTAGTCCCCCGGGCTGGTAGGCCCCATGTTTTATACTGTAGTGTTTTTTAGAGATACATGTATTTAAGTTCATAAAATTCTTTAATGGAATATTCTTTAGGGAAAATTTAAATTCTAGTATTTTAAAAAATTAATAGGTCAATGAACAATAAATAAAGCTAACCAGATACACTATGTTTGTGTTGGATCCAAACAACAAAAAAAATTCCTAGTGAGAGAAAATTCTAGTGAGAGAATTCTTCTCTCTCTGCAATTTTGTTCTTATCTAGAGACCAGTCCCCCGAAAAGGGTTTTGTCCAGATTTAGCTACTGAGAATCAGTGGGGTTTTGCGAAAATACTAAATCAATGGCAGAAATTAAGGAACCAATCTCTCTTTCACTCGATGACGGAGAAGAAGCTGTAGGTAGACTCACGAAACGATGTCTATATGGGAAAATCATCGCCAAACGAGAAATAAGGCCCATAGGTGTGGAAGCAACCTTCAGATCTATTTGGAGGATTAGAGATGATTTCAAAGTCTCTGCGAGAGGTAATAATACCTTCGTTTTCGATTTCAAGAATGAAGATGATTGCAACAAGATCTGGGAAGGCACGCCCTGGTTCGTCCAAAACAACTTGATGATTATGAAGAGATTTATTCCAGAACTCGACCGGAAGATATGAGTTTCACAGAAACAGAATTCTGGGTCCAAATATGGAGATTACCGCTCGAGAAGCTAACAGTGGGTAACGCTAAGAAGATTGGAGCTATCATCGGAGAAGTGGTTGAAGTTGATGCAGAAGATGAGAAAAACAATGAAGAGGTGCTGATGGACCCAATCAGAATCAGGGTTAAAATCGACATAACCAAACCCCTCGATAGGGGTTTCTTCCTAAAGATGAAAACAGGGGTTGCAGAATGGATCCCGTTTCAATATGAGAAATTGGGAAATTTCTGTTTTCGGTGTGGAAGGATCGGCCATGAGAAGGATGAATGCAAATTTCTGGATCAGAAAGAAGGATTGAACTCAGGGTATGGAACACAACTCCGGACGAAGGCAAGCAAACGGTACGGCATACCAAAAAAGAAGAAGGGTGGAATGGAGGAAGGAAGACTAACAATGGCGGACAAGTCACCGGAAAAGGATACGACGGCGGCGCGTATCCAACCTGCGCTGTTACACGGTGGAGAAAGGATTGGTAGGCGAGTTGAGGACACGCGCTGGAGAGAGAAGGACGAAGGGGAACAACAGAATCATGAGAAGGACATCATACCAGCTGTATTACCACAACGCGCTCGTGGCGGTACAATTCTGGTACAGCTCGATGAGCTGGAGGATCATGATAACAGAGAAGAAGGTAGGGTTTTGCAGAGGAAACGACAGGAAAAAGAAAAGAATTGGATTGGGCTTGGAGATGCAATTGGGCTTGGTGTTAAAATATATAGCCCAATACAAATGAATGTTGTGGGTCGTATCCACAGGCCCAACCTGGATCCAGAGTGCCACAAACACCAACCCAATACTGGAGAAGCTGATGGGTTAAGAAAGACGACGTCGTTGGCCTCCCTAAAAGAATTGGGAACGTCCTTTGACATTTACAAGGAAGATGATGAAGAAATTCAGAACCCTAGAAGGATGATTGAAGATCAAAACCAAACTGAGGAACAGAGAGATTTTACTTATGAAGAATTTGTTCGGGAAAATAGACAGATGCTGATCAACAAAATCATGGCGGAAAATTTGAGGACTCAGCTTCAATTAAAAAGGGAGTTAAGACGAGTTATGTTCCCTGAGTTCCCGAAAGGGAAAAGAGGTGGAGAAGCATGGGTCCCTGATCGACTAATGGAGATAATTGAGGAGGATAACTATGATCCGGTGGCGAAAGAAAACTTTGTTACACAGAAAATGATTGAAGCAAGTAAGTTCTACCACAGGGGAAAAGATGGAGTGTTCCGAAAGGCAATTGTCAGGGTCGAAGATTTTATTGAGAAAGCTACCACCACTACTGCGGCTGAGGAGGCGGGCCTTACCACGCCCCCAAACCAGCCATGAGAGGCCTTGCTTCGAACTGTAGGGGGTTGGGACAGACCCCTACAGTTCGTCAGCTGAAGTCCATAATAAAGCAAGAGCAACCAGACTGGATGTTTATTGCAGAAACTAAGGTATGTTTCAGAAAATACAAAAAATGTTTTTTTAATTCGCAATTTGTTAATCATGATGCTGTAGATCCTAGTGGAAAAAGTGGAGGCCTATGCTTTGTTTTCAACAATGAAGTTAATTGTGAGATAGTATACAAAGAAAGATCCATGTTTGTGGTTGTAATGTATGAGAAGGATGGTTCTGCTTGGCTACTGATATGTATTTATGCCCCATGTTCAAAAAAAGAAAGAGACAACTTGTGGGATAATATCAGCTATATTATAGACATTTGTGCTCTCCCAACTGTGATGATTGGGGATTGCAATGAAGTATGTTTTCAGAAGGAGAAGAAAGGGGGCAGAAGTGTTAGCCAATGCTCAAAAGGAGGGATGTTAAAACTCATTAACAGAGCAGGTTTGATTGATGTTGGTTTTGAAGGAGCCAAGTACACACGGTCCAATGGTTGGGAGAAAGGGAGAACAATCAGACAAAGGTTGGATAGATGATATGCTACACAGGAATGGAGAGTTAAGTTCCCTAATGCTAGAGTGATTCATAAGACAGCTAGTGAATCTGACCACCTACCTCTAATCCTTGATACTGATATGAGAAGGGAAATTACTAAAAGACCATTTAAGTTTGAAGCTATGTGGATTAGAGATAGCTCCAGTACTGAGGTGGTAGAATGCAGTTGGAATAACAAGACAATTGATGCAGCAGGTAGGAATTGGAATGCAAAAATCAAGAATACCAAGGAGGCACTGAAGAAATGGAATAGAGATCAGTTTGGTCATGTTGACACTATGATTCAAGAGACTACAAAGCAACTCAAAGAACTTCAAGAAAAGGAGAATGAGTATTGCCCAAAAATGGAAAAAGGGTTGAAACTTAAATTGAGTGAACTGTTAAAAAGAAAAGAAACCTGCTGGAGAAAAAAGTCCAGAATTCAATGGTTAAAGGAGGGTGATGCTAACACTAGGTATTTTCATACCATTGCTGCTATTAGAGGGCAAAAAATAGAATTAGCTCCATTATGTTGGAAGATGGGTCTAAAGTCACAAAAATGGAGGAAATAGGTAATGCCTTTTCCAGCTACTATAAGCATCTATTTACCACTTCAGGGAGTCAAACACCAGACTGGCTGCAACAAATTGTACCCCCTATTGTGGAGGAAAATGAGTGGTCTGAGCTGATGAGTGTGCCTAATGATCAAGATATTGAACAAGTCCTTTTCAATATGGGAAGCTATAAACCCCCTTGACCTGATGGTATGTCAGTCATTTTCTACAAACACTTCTGGCCAATAGTGGGTAAGGACCTTTGTGCAGTAGTGAAGAACTTCTTCCAAACTGGGAAAATTCCAGCTGGTTTAAATTCCACCTTTATTACATTGATACCAAAGAAGGAAGGAGCAGATAAAGTGTCCCAATTAGACCTATAAGCCTATGTAATGTTCCATACAAGGTTATTGCCAAAATCATTACAAATAGACTAAAACCTTTTCTGGATAGATATATTGGACCCAACCAAGCTGCTTTTGTTCCTAAAAGAAACATTCAAGACAATATCATTTTATTGCATGAAGCTCTACACACAATGGGGAGGAAAGGGGGTAAAGGTGAAATTATGGCTATTAAGGTGGACATGGAGAAAGCTTATGATAGATTAGAATGGGGAATGATTCTTAGGCTTCTCAAATGGTTGAATTTCCCTGATCAGTTCATCCAGTGGATAAGAGAATGCATCACAACTGTGAATTATTCTATTTTGATCAATGGTGCTCCTGTTGATTACTTCCAAGGTTCAAGGGGGATCAGACAAGGTGATCCACTATCACCTACACTATTTATTCTTTGTTCAGAAATTCTAACTAGAATACTGAGTTTTGCTGAAGAGAATGGGTGGATTCATGGTATTAAGTTGGCTAGAAATTCATCCTCTATTAACAGCCTTATGTTTGCTGATGATGTAATACTGTTTGCTAGAGCCAATAAAAAAGAAGCTCAATATATTGCTCTATGTCTGCAGCTCTATGAGGAAGTAACAGGGCAAAAGGTGAACAAAGAAAAAAGTGTTATTTTTTATAGCAGAAATGCTACTAGAAGCATTAGATGCAGAGTAAAGGAGGAAATTCAGTTGAAGACTGGTGACAAAGAAGCCTTTTATCTAGGTCTACCTATGTTTCAAAAGAAATCAAAGAAGACTACCTATAGGCCTGTTATGGAAAAAATGGAAAGAAAGACAGCTGGGTGGAAGGCTAAACTGATGTCTTATGCTACAAAAATGATACTCATTAAAGCAGCTTTGAGCTCTGTGCCTTCTTATGTGATGTCCATTTTTTTACTCCCAAAGAATGTGTGCCAAAAGATTAATTCTGCTTCTGCTCAATTTTGGTGGGGTGGGGAAGCTGAGAAGAAGAAGATGGCTATGGTGGCTTGGAATAAACTATGCAAAACAAAGGTAAATGGTGGGCTTGGATTCAGAGAAGCCAATTCTTATAATGTGGCTCTGATCTCTAAGTTGAGCTGGCAACTTTGGACAAAAGAAGACAAACCTTGGATTCATATACTACTGGATAAATACTGCAAGATCTTGGACTTCAAAGATGTTGAAGCTAAAAATGGAGATTCCATTTTCTGGAAAGGTGTGTTAAAATGCAGAGATTTCTTAGCCACTAGAATGCTTAAAGTTATAGGAGATGGGAGAAGCACAAACATTTGGTTAGATCCCTGGGTTCCTAACCTGGAGAATGCAAAACCCAAACCACCAGATGATTTGTTATATGCACCAAAGATGGTATGGGAATTAATAGATGATGAGAAAAGGAGCTGGAAAGGGGAAGTGCTGCAACAATGGTTTCAGTCTAATGAAGTAGAAGAAATCCAAAAAATCAAGATTCCTCTAAAGAATATTGAAGATTCTTGGGTCTGGACAGGTAATCACACTGGCATCCCAACTGCTAAAACTGTTTATATGTTGCACTCTTATAATAGTCAATCTGGGAGTGTTGACCCTTTTTGGAAAAGTTTGTGGAAACAAAAAATGCATAACAGATTGAAAATGACTATTTGGAGGATATATGCCAAAGCCATACCCAGTAGTGAATTTATTCAAAATAGGATTCCTAACCTGGATGGGATGTGTAAGCATTGTGATAATGAGGCAGAAACAGCTATTCACCTCTTCTTCTACTGTCCATATGCTAGAGCCTTGTGGTTTGGAACCACTGGATTGCAAACACATAGCTTTCCTAATAGGAGTCTAAAAGAGTGGTTTAGATGGTTGGTGATGGATAATCTAGAGAAAGATACTAGAATCCAGTGGGCTATCTGGTTGGCACTGATATGTGACCTTATTTGGAGAAGAAGAAATGAAGTGTTATTTACAGAAGAGATTCAGAAAAAGGAAGTGCATTTGCAGTGCATAAATGACTGCAAATCTCTATTTAGACTCTATGGTGAGTATGCCTTGAATGAGACTGCTGAAACTCCCAAAGAAAGTAACAAGAGAAGATGGACTAGACCTACTGGAAATTGCATCAAAATAAATTGTGATGCAAGCTTGAAAAATGCTCAGATTGGGGTAGCTGCTATAGCCAGAAATTCAAAGGGAGAAGTGGTCAAATGGAAAACAGATTTCTTAATTGATCAACACTCTTCAGTGGTGGAAGCTGAGCTCTTAGCATTGGAATTGGCTTTGCAGATGATCATGGAGGAAGGTTGGCTCAATGTTCAAGTGGAGTCTGACTGTCTAGAAGCTGTGATGAGTGTGAATTGCCCGGAGAAAGCCAGATGGATGTTGATGAGCAGAAGTAGAAGTTTTAAAAAATGTCTTGAGCTTTATAATGTGAATGTTATAATTATCATTTCTAGACAAATTAATTTGCTAGCTCACAGTGTTGCTAATTGGTGTAGAATTAATCAGAAAAGTGCTGGTGAAAATCTGCCTACCTCTATCCTCAAGATTGTAGAGGAAGAGAGTAGTGCAAGTTGTATTTGTGCTGGTTAGTTTGCTTCTCTAATATATAATCATTTCATCAAAAAAAAGATACACTATGTTTGCGAAAAAACCAAATACACTGTCTAAATCTAAAAATCAGCATAATATATTTCACACAAGTATTAAAAGTTTTAGGTAATATATTTTGTTTAAAATAGACCCTTTTATTATTTTATTTTATTTTATAATTAGGCGGCCTAAGTTTTATTATTGGCTTTAACCCCAAATGTCATAGGCCGGCTCTGCTTTTCGACATGTATCATTCCTCCTATTGGTGGTAGTCCCTTCAGGGACGGGCATCTTCAAGTCTGTATACAAAGCTAGATGGATGTTTTGCTCTTCAAACATGCATTCACGTCTTTTTCATGTCCGCTAGATTAATTTCGAATGAATGATTCCGATTGAGTTAGGAGTTCATTCTCAATCATACTTATCCCAGTCTTCCTCCAAGGCCAAGCCCGGTCCCCCACTAGCCCGGCCCCCATGCAAGCCGGAACTGTTTGTTTCTGTTCACTTCCGATTGATTCCGTGTAGTAATTGAGAGATTTGTGAGAGTTAAGAACATGGAGCAGATGGAATTGGACGTGAGAGTTATGAACATGAGACAGATGGGAGTGGTGAGGATGTGAAACTTAAGAAGATTGAAGCAGATGGAAATTGGACGCCGGAGAAAACTAACGGGGGAGGTGCCGGAGGTGGGGACGACCAGAATTAATGGGACGGAAAGAAATTAAAAACTGAGAGTCTGTGTGGGTTCCATTCAAAACAGGAAAAACAATATACTGATAAAACATATTTAAAAATATAATAAAAATACTGTTTGGTATATGTTTAAAAAAAATTTAAAATAGAAAACAATCATATTTTAGTTTGAATTCACCATAATATCATTTTGTACATACAACGATATATAGTTGTTATGATATGCTTTATCATAATCTCCACTGCCGGCTTTTCCTCTTCCAAGCATTTTTTTTTGGAAAAGCACTAATTTAACCGATCTTGTTTAACAACATTGCTTCCAAACACGAACCATGTCCGAAAAACTTGTGCTGCAACTATCAAATTTTGTGATATCCGCTCAAAGAAAAACAAGAAAGCACATAAACTGAGAAGAACATTCGGGCTCTGCTTTCTTTGTCCAATTTTAGATGATTTTTAACATTTTTTAAGTCGTAAAAAATTATATTTAAATCTTTTTTCATGGAAATTTTTTAGATAACTTGTTCACTTTTTAAGACTAAAAAAAGGAGATAAAAGTAAGTTATTTTTAACTTTAACTTTAACTTTTGCTACTTTTTACTCATAAAATCTCATTTTTAGGATATAAAATAGGAGCAAAGTAAGCCGTCTTTTTCTCTAAAACTAAAACTAAAACTCTTTAAAAAATTAGTAGTAGCAAAGTAAGCAAGTTTGTTACATTTTTTTAAAAAAGTGAAAAATCATCTGAATTAGAGAAAGAAAGTAGGGCCTTAAGGAAAACAAAATAACACAAAAGGGTGCACAAGCACATAAATTTAGTACTTATTACATTGTTCTCTCTAATTTTCTTCTAAACTTGTGATAGCTAAAGTATAACAGAGAACAAATGCACACTACTAGATATACTCTTTGAGATGGGCTTACAAACCCCCCTTAAATCAAGCAAAGCCGCCGTTTGTGGAGTTACGGGTGTTTGCTTTTGCCGTGAAGAAAGTCGTCGTTAACAAACTAACGGCGGTTTGAACCCTTCGAGTAATTTATGTACGGCGGTTTACAGAATCGACGTTTAATTGGTCGGAGAATTTTAAGCATACAACGGTTACTCACAACCGACATTTATATTTATATTTAAAGATATATATATATATATATATGTGTTATTTTTTGGTACTACATTTTGTTGTTTCCATTAATTTCCAGTCATCAACTCAGTAAACCGAACCCAAAGCCCAGAAAATTAACCGAGAAAACCAAGAAAATCGAACCAAAAAACCGAACCAAGAAACCGATAAGCTAACCAAAAGACCCATAAATAGATCGTGATACTGAGGTGGAAGAACTAGAGAGAGAGAGGGGGGCGAACAATGTTGAGTCACTGGCAAACTAGAGGTGGCAACGGTGGTGGGGCTTTCGACGATGTTTTCGTAACTTCTCTGATGTTTTGGTATCCGACAATGTCCGATAGAAGACCAAAGAGAATAGAGAGGTGGAAACAGATCGAGAAAGAGAGATAGAAAATATCAGGTGGTGGAGATGTTAGTTCTCCGATGTTGTGGCCTAAGGTGAAGAAGTTTGACTTGGGAAGATGAGGAAGAAAATAGAGAGAGAGCTTAGGGGAACTCCCGAGGCCTGCAACGAGTAATGAGAAGGGGGAGAGGCGGGTGAGAAGTTAAATAAAATTAGGGTTTCGATGGATGTCCTAAAAATAGAATAGACGGTCAGGTTTATTAGTTAAATAAACGGCGATTAATCCGCCGTACACATATTTTAATCAAGTTGCTATAAGAGAGACATTTTGATCCAATATGCAGTGGTTAATCAGTAAACAGCTGTTAATATAATGAACTATCCGTCGGTTTCCTTAACTATTGTATTAATAAACAACTATATGTTAGCTTCTTCAAAACTGTTTTGAAGTGGCTCTAATAAC
This sequence comes from Linanthus parryae, assembly GCA_023055425.1. Classification (NCBI taxonomy): domain Eukaryota; kingdom Viridiplantae; phylum Streptophyta; class Magnoliopsida; order Ericales; family Polemoniaceae; genus Linanthus; species Linanthus parryae. The sequence continues at coordinate 39,884,560 of JALGPY010000004.1, forward strand.
GACAATTTTTTAAACTGCCGTATACAAAACCTCCAAGATAGACAATTTTTTTAATATTGGCATGTCGCGAGGTGATAGATTGAGCCACCCTGCAGCTATCACTGAGGGAGGTGATCAGCCGTTTAAGCACTTGTATAACTCCCTCCACTGTCGCAACATGAAAGTCTGATCAAAAATTTTCAAATATTTCTCTCTAAACATGCCACTATTCCAAGCACATTATTTTTCTCCTTCTTTTAGAGCATCTCTAAGAAAATGATATTTTTTTCTTGTCCTTCAACCAATTTTGGTCCTGGACCAGAATTCGATCCCCAACACTTTTGCTTTGCTCCAACATAGAAGAGAAAATTTGCTTCATCTCAAATATGTTGTTACTTTTTAATTATATACTATTATGCTATATAAAATTTATTTAATAACTGCTTACAATTACATATACAACATCGTGTATAGAAGAATGGGGATAAGTGCATGTGGAGCTTAATCAGATAATCTAGAGATAACAATCTAACAAGTACTAATATGGATCAAAGGGCCAAAGAGAGATAGGGGAAGTAGGGTGGAAATAAGTACTTGCTACAACTTGATGTCAGCAATTCTGTACAGAAAAGGAATAATCTGATTGTAAATGGCAGAAGGTATCGTCCTATTTATAGTAGTCAGACTAGGACAAGCCAATGAGTGACACATGTCCGTATGGACGGCCCACGACCCATTATCAGGCTGCGTACCCTAAGTCCCTGGAAACTGTCATGGATGTCAGAAAAGTATAAAGAAGACGGTAGAATAAGTCATCTCCATAGCACGTACTGGTCGCATCTTGGACGAATCCCATATGGACCGGATCCCATCTGCGATGGGCCTTATTCCAGCCTCCACACCACTAGACCCTTGGCTCCCGTGCAAGGTAATGCGATGCGAGGGACACTGTCTCATGGTCCCTCCAATTGCGATATAGCATGATCTGGTGCTTCTGAAGCACGTCTCTGAGGACACCTGTAGGCTTCTAATGGGTCCACGTGGCAATAACCCAATGCTCATTCTTGACTATCTACTTTATCCCCTTGCGCATTGGCTGAGCTCCGCGAGGGATGCGCGCACCTTGTAGCCCCCTGGTTGTGTCTTCGGGCTCTTATTGTGACAACCCCGAATTCCGGACTGGAGGGACCAGGAGGCTGCCACAATGACTAATGGAAATCAAGAACAAACACTGTCATAGTTATATGTTACATATGACAACAAAGTCTTACACATCGTCTTAAAACATTATTACACAAAATGCAAACTGTCTAAAGTCTGAGTTACTAAGAGTACTGATAACACTAGGTGAGTCTGCGGTCCCCCTCCTATGTCAAGCATTCTTCGTCTAGACCAGCAGTGAGAATAAAAGAGGAACCGCAATTTTTCTAAAGTCAGCAATGAAATACTGAGTAAGTAAACACCCTAGCTCGTAAAAATATTTTGAAACATGTATTGAATCAAAATCAATCATAAAAAAGAATGAACCATCATTTACTTTAATAAAGTATGAATTCTTGTAACACGTATGAAATTCTTTTCTTTTTACCTCGCATCTCAATCTTCTTCTTATATCATAAACGGGGAATATTATTCCCAATCTATCTCTCATTCCTTTCATAAAATCTCTTCCTCTTAGAAAAGCATATTATTAACTTGTTGATACGGGGAAGATCTATCATTTCACTAGCCGCCATGACCTTAAGTGCCGGCATTCCCAAACACTCCTCACGGCCAGAGAGCTGAGTACATGGAGTGTTCCAGCAGGTTGCGACCGGATTAAAATAATACGGGTCGAGTGGACAAAGCCAACCTGACCAATCTATAAATAATATAACAATCTCCACACAACTCTTTCCAAATTACGTTATTTACGGATTATTACTTTCGTGTCACATTCTCAAAACATCTTTCAAAACATAATCATATCTTAATAAAACGGGAATATCATAAAACATATTTAAGAACAAATAATAAAATCATGTTTCGAAACAAAAGAAGCTAGACACGCAATACTTGGCATGTTTGCCCACCTCAAGTAGCAACGACAAATAGCACGATACAACTCCTATGGGTAGACGTAGCCTTCGCCTATGAACTCGTCGGCTACAAAATTCATAATTTCCTACACAATTTCAACCTCCAATTTCAGCTAGCATGTAATGCAAACATGCGATGTGAGATACCATATATATTCTAGTGAGTGGGTGCTACTTGATTTGAGATAAACCTGATTTCACTCTATTTTCCTATAATTGTGAAGTGCGCGTACACTTTTACTCGTAAGAGAAAGTGGTGACATTTTTAAATGCTAGTTATCTATCATTGACATTCAAATAGTACTAATAAGAAAACACGTTTAATTTAATTGTTATGAACTATTATATTGAGAAACACTAGTTAATATACCACATAATACTATTTAACTTTTCTTAATAAACTTTTCTTAATAAAGAAATATCTGCTAGACGATTTACTTGCATACATAAATTATCAATGGTGAAATAAAACGATGTGATACTAAACGATTTAAGTGAAAAAGTTTTTATTAAATAAAAAAAGTGTTATTTAATAGTTACTTATTTTTAAAATTGTTAGTATTTGTGATAGAATACAAATCACATAAAGGAAATGAATATATAGTGTAACTATTTCATATCTAAAATTATCTTAATGAGGAAACATGTTAACTTTTGAAGAAGTTATTTCTTAATTTTCTAATGTTTTTTATTATAGTAGCAACAATATTATAATAGAAATTTTATTTACTAATAAATGAGTATTATTTTACAAATACTTGAATAAAACTATCTAAACATAACTAATTTGTTTTAGGAAAAAACATAACCAAATTTGAATATTTAGTAAATAAACAAAATGTATTTTAACATTCTTGTTTTTCAAGAGAAACAAATGCTAGTTTAATTTGTAACACTTATTTCCTATAAAATTACCTAAATTACATTTATAAAACAATAAGTTTTATGATAGAATTTAAATATAAATTTTCTATTTTTAATTTGATATTTATATATGCAGTTTGTGTAAACAGTAATTGGCTCCCCCAAGTTATTCGATTAATGCAAACAACTACCCCCTAACTATATAACCAGCTTCACAAGCAACACATCATGCCCACAAGTTTTCAGAAAGTACAAAACAGCCCCCCTTCGTTAACTAACCAAATTTTAGGTAAAAGACACTTTATACTCCCCAAGTTTCATGAAATGACACTTTATTTAAAAATATCAACTCACGGTATGCACTTGAACTCACCGATCGAAATACGAAATTAAGCTATAAAACGTGATTTTGACTACTAATAACAACTTAGAGGAGGATTTCGTAGTTACCCACACCAAATTTTGAGGAAAAAGGGCGAGAAATGGGTCATTCCGAGCTTTGCGGCGATAAGTCGGCGAGGGTTTTCGTCGGCAAAGTTCCCGGTGTTCCTGATTATACCCCGAACCTAATCTCACTCATGCCCCAAACTGGATAACTATGTGTCGTTTGTTTTGTTCTTCTGCTTAGAGGAACACATGCAAGCTGCTCCAGATTCCCCCTTGTATACAGTAATGTAAAGGAGGGACCACATACAAGCACGCAGTTTGTCTGGTTACATGCAAACATACCAATAAATTAATTTTTCTAGGAGTTATGAGACCACATGCTCTTGCATATCTTAAGGGCTAGTTTGATAATGCTTTTGCTGCCACCGCAACTGAATTCAGATAGCAGAAGCAGTTTTAGCGCATTTGGCAAAAGTTAATTTTTTTGGCTTTTTAGATAGTTCTTGTTTTCTCACATTAAGGGGGAATTCTTTTTCGCAACTTGCTTTTGATTAATTTATTATTTATTAACAGTATGTTTTTCTCATTTCCATCTCTCACAATAAATACACAGTTAAACTACCAAACACAAAACTATTTCACCGCAGTTTTTACGCAATATGTTATCAAAGAACATTTTATCTTAAATTCATAGCATATTTTGTATTATGATTCTTCGCAAAGTAGTTTCTAGCACCGCCAAAACGTTCCCGAAGTAGCCCAAGTTTTTTAAAGAGAGAAACTCTTGTCGGTGTTTCCAGTACTGGACTAGGAGTTATGAGACCACGCTAGCCCCACGTATTGAACCTCTTCTTTATCTTTCCAGTACTGGACTACCGATTAGAATTCCTTTTCTGGTACAAGGAAAAGAACAAAAGAAAAATCCTCTTCACGACGAGGTATTTGATGGCTGTGATTTCAGAAATGTTAGCCACTGACGGTCGATGGGTTTGTTGTGGTGTTTTCACTAATCTACAATCACCATCATTGATTGAAGATTTTTTCATGTTTTGTTCTTTTTCTTTCAACAAATTTCCCACCTTTCTTTCTACCTACCTTCTTTCTACCTAATTTTTTCTACTTCTAGTTTTGCTCTCAAGAATTCATTTTTTTAGGGTCAGTCCATACTTTATTTGCTTCTAGATGAGGTTGAAACAATTGTGTATCATTTAGATTTCAGATTAAGTTGCGACTTTCTAATCACTGATCTACCTCAGTTTTTAGGAACTATAATGTTGGATACATTATTTTGTTGTTGCTTTTCTTTTGGCTTCAGTAGTTTGGGTCCCTTGGGTAATATATTGACAACAGGATTGAAAGAAAATATTTTTTAGGACTATCTTTTAGAAGTATTCAAACTTACAAAATTTAATTTTTAATAGGAGATAAAGTTGATACTTCCAAGTATCAGGTTGAAGGGATTCGAGATCCTCCGGACTTCGGTTCCACACGATATGGACACACGAAAATTAAAACGATACTACTTAATTTCTTTGATTAATGCTAAAAAATGAGATTACAATTGTTTAAATAGACATAATAAATCTAGACAGTTCGACTTCACGGGTCCGGGAAAGAACAGAAAACTTCGTCAGCTAACTAAATAAAACTAACTATTGTTAATTGCATTTTACCCTCTGTGGGTTAGGGGTTTGTGCTAAAGAATCCCCTTTGATATGAAATGTTGCAAAATACCCCTTGTGGTTTGGTTTTTGTGCGGTAGGAGTACTTTTCCGTTAATGAGGATAAAAAGACTTCCATACCGTTTGATCGGTCAGACAATGAACCGGTGCCTCATCGGTTCGATGGCCGGTCCGGTTCTTAAAACTTTGGTGCGAAGTGATGTTAAGTTTGGACACGTGAAAGATGTGAGTATCAACCAAGATATTTTGTGACTGAGGTGATGAATGTGAAATATGTGATCCTCAAAATGCGGTCCATGAAACCAAAATTCATTCCACAAATATCTGCATAGCCCATGTGTGGCGTGTGAAGTTTGTATAAATTATTTACACTATTATTTTTCCCTCTCTGATATTCTTATCCAACAGCTAGCCTTAGCTCTCTCCTTCAATCATCCTAGAGTTCGATAAAAACCCCGGGCGGTTTAAGATGAAGGTTGAAGTGAGGGAGACAACAATGGTGCGGCCTGCAGATGACACGCCTCTAAGGAGGCTATGGAACTCGGACCTCGACTTGTTGGCTCCAAACTACCACATTAAGACTGTCTACTTCTACCGTCAAAATCAAGCTTCCAATTCCACACCGAATTCCTTCTTTTACGCTAATATCCTCAAGGAAGCCCTTGGCCGAGTGCTTGTCCACTTCTACCCATTAGCTGGTAGATTGAGCACAGACAATGAGGGGCGCATGGAGATTTACTGCAACGCTGAGGGCGTCCTATTTGTGGAGGCTTATACTGACTCGTCCATTGAGGATTTTGGTGATTTGTCTCCCGCTCTTGACTGCAGTCAGCTTACACCCATAATGGACTCTTCGGTGGATATGTCATCTTGTCCTCTGCTGCTCCTGCAGGTACGATCGCACCTCTTCTATCCAAAGGCAAATATGCCTTCAATTTCGGTTTTTGTTACCGTTTGGCTCAAAACTTTCAATATTCATGCATTATGCATATGTGGTATTGGATTTTAATTTTATTTCACTTCAGTAGCCACAAGTAAGAGCATCTCCGATACAACTAATTAGAAATTATTCGTAATACATTTCTATTTTATTTTAACAATGAATCCAATAATATCAGTTAAGCTTGTGTGCAAGCTCAAGTAATAGAGCGTTTAAAAAGTTATGCATGAGATTCTGAGTTTGAACTCAGTAGACGATAAACAGGTAACTCTCGAAAATTAATAATAATAATAATAATAATAATAATAATAATAATAATAATAATAATAGTAATAATATCAGTCTAGTAGAGTGCTTATAAAGTCCCTGCATGAGATCATGTGTTTGAACTTAGTAGACGATAAACAAATAAGTCTCCATAGTAATAATAATAATATCAGTAAAATTTTTCTATTTTTTAAGAAGAATGCAGTTAAATTTTTCTCAAAAGTTATTATAATGTCAGTTAATTGATTATTAAATAGACATTATCTTAAATATGTTAATAAAAAATGTAGCGTGATAGAGATCTGTTAGATTTCTAAAAAGAGAGAGAGAGAGAGAGTAGTTAGATAAAGAGTCAAATAGAAAATGTTGGAGACATTTTATCACCATAATTCTTTACATGGTCACTCTCTACATTCTTAGTAAAACTATAGTCTCTATTGAAACTCGTATGTATTGGACTAAATTAGGTTTAATCAGGTGTTCTTTTACTTCAAACCCACTCTCTTTCTTGTGAATTCTCTCTCTTCAGTCCTGGATGTGAGTTACGGTTGAAATTTGTTAATTAGTGAACTGTAATTCGTGAAGAGCAACGTGTTACCAGTAAGACTATCCACAGCAGTGGGCTACCCCTCCCTTGTGTGTCCCACATTTATCTCACTATTAATTGTCTTAATACTATCCTAACACATTCAACTGTTAAAAGGCTATTCCTTTCCTTTTATGATATTTTAATTCGAATACACTATCTTAAAAAATCAACAAAGAAAAAAAAAAAAACAATTTCGCACTCACTTGATGGGCCAATCGAGAAGGCTACAGGCTTACTCACCCCTTCCACCACCCCCGTTTAACCTTCTCCCTCACCCTCCCTCCTCCTTGTTGAAGACTTGAAGCTACTAACAAGGGGTTGTGTACCTCCAACCCACTACTGGACACAGTCTAGCTAAGGGCCCTCCATAATGGCCCTCCATCACTATTTCTTCTTCACCTGTTCTTGAATATGTTCTTGAATCTACTCAATTTTGATTTTTGTGACCGTGCATTGGTTACACTCGTCTGATTAAAATATGCCATAGTTTTACTTGCCGGTCGAGTGGATGTGCTCTTCCCTTGAAGAGGGATTTCTGGTGTAGAAGAGAGTTTCTGGTTAAGGGCAACATTGTATCGTTGTTAATTTCTTTGGTATATTCAAGAGGCGACACCATGATGGTTGGTCGCTTGAATCCTCTAACGTTATAGTCGGCGCCAGACGGGCCTCACTAATTACGAACTTTAATGTTCTTATCCAACAAGGAGATGGTAATGGAGGAGTTGGTATTGTTCTCAATGGAGGAGTTGGTATTTTTCGCAATTGCTATCAGTAGGTGATAGTCTTGTAATGTAGTATATATCTCGAGAGATAGGCTTATAACGCAGTTGCTATCCCGGAAGATAGGCTTATAAAATTGCTATCGGAAGGTGATAGACTTATAACACGACTACTATCTAAGGAGATAGGCTTATGCAATTTCTATTAACAGGTGATAAGATTATGGTGCTGCTGAAAATAAAATTCAATATCGAGCTATCAATCCCTAATATGGTAGAGTGATTTTATAGATAAACCCATATGGGAGGAATCGCAATCCAAGGATATATGATAAAAAAGGAACTGTTAAGTCTATGGATAGCATTTCTTGAGCCATCGCACATTAATGGGATTTGGCTCGCCAGCTTGCCCATAGCATACCTGTATTTTTGTAGTATCCGCTTTCAAAATCCTCTTTTACTTCAAATGGTCCTTCTCAATCGCAACGAATTTTGAATGCACAGGATCACGAATGCAGTGATCTGCAGCTCTTAGGACTAGGTCACCCGCGAAAAAACTTCTAGGTCGAAATGTTTTGTTGTAGGCTCCCTTCGCTGTTATAGGATAGTCCATTTTTAAGTCTTTTCTTGTCAAGTTCTAGATTGTGGCTTCTCTACATATCGATTTGTGCGCTCAGTACCTGTCGTGGGGAAGGGACCTTTATTTCGTTGGGATGAATTCTTCGACTCTATAGCAAAATGAAAACAATGTTGCACCGGTAGAATTTCATGGGGACGTGCGATAAGCCCATAGAGCAACATCTATTAAGTTAACCCACTTCTTTTGATCGTTCGTGAAAGTTGTATGTAGGTATGCAAATCCAAGATCAAATACTCTAGAACGGGGGGTTTGAATAGAATATATCAACTTTTGCCAAAAGAGTAGTTTTAAAAACAAAGTGAAGAGCAAGTTGTATTTCAAGGCCTTGAACTCAGTTTCAAGCCGTTGAAATACAAACAGATAAAGAACTAGTTACTAATAAATTTTAAGGAACACAATAATTTTACGGGTTCAATCCTCAATGACCTACGTCTCCTCCTGAGGTATGTAAATCCCTGAAGAATTTTGACAAACTTCTTACCTATCAAAATATAAGCCCTAGATATGAGACATAGAGAAGTGTCTTAATCTGTGCAGTATGTGGTTCTTCCTAACCTATCTAGTACGTGCTCTAGGTAACTGGTACAACAAGATTATATATAAATGATGCTCAAATGAAGAACAATGTAACACAGTGAAGTAGTTAAGCTTGAAGTGTTCTTCTGGAACTTGGATTGGATGATTTGATCTTCCTAAATAATGCTTGTCAATCCTTGAGAGTTGTTTGAATCTCTATAATGTTCTGTGCTTCGTAATTTCTCTCAACATTCTTGTTATTCTGCTGGTTTGAATTGCAGAATATATAGAAACCTTCAAACAGGAATCCCTAAAAATATGCAGATATCTCTAACCTTTGAAAACACATACAACTTACCTTTCTCTACCTGATGCTCCCCCTAAACCAATGCATCTTTATTTAGCATTCCCAATTCCAATACTAGATCTGTGAATCGTTCATCTGCTAATGGTTTAGTGAAGATATCTTCAATTTGCATGTTAGTAGCAACAAATTCTAGAACAATATCACCTTTCTCAGCATGGTCTCTGATGAAATGGTGTCTGACATCAATGTGCTTGGTTCTTGAATGTTGAACTGGATTCCTTGAAATTGAAATTTCACAGGTGTTATTAAACTTGATAGGTATGCTTCTGAAATCAAATCCAAGGTCTCTTAGCTGTTGAGCAATCCATAGTACTTGTGAGGAACATGCTCCTGCAGCTATATATTTAGCTTCAGCTGTTGATAGAGTAACTTAATTCTGTTTCTTGGAGTGCCAAATGATTAAGGATGATCCAATAAATTGGCAAGTTCCTGAAGTGCTTTTCCTATCAACTTTGTAACCTGCAAAGTCAGCATCTGAAAATCCATGCAATGAGAAGTTAGAATGTCTTGGATACCAAAGCCCTAAGTCTTAGGTACCATTGAGATATCTGAATATTCTCTTCACAACATTCAAGTGTGATTCTTTTGTATCATCTTGAAATCTAGCATACATACATACGCTAAACATAATATCTGGTTTGCTTGCTGTGAGATAGAGTAATGTTCCAATCATACCTCTATACTCTTTCACATTGACACTCTTACCAGATTCATCCTTGTCTAAGGACAGTTTAGAGCCCATAGGAGTCTTTCCTTCCTTACAATGAGACATGCTATATTTGTTTAACAAGTTTCTTTTGTATTTGCTTTGATGTAGAAAGATGCCCTTCTTCAACTGATGTATTTGAAGTCTTAGGAAGAAGTTCAGCTCTCCCATCATGCTCATTTCAAATTCCCTGCTCATAAGACTTGAGAATTCTCTTCACAGTTGATCATTAGTAGCTCCAAACAAGATATCATCAACATAGATCTGAACTACACGCAAATCTTTCTCCTCAGTCTTTATGAAAAGAGTCTTGTTTACTAGACCTCTTTTGAAATCATTTTCAAGCAGAAACTTTGACAATCTTTCATACAAGCTCTTGGAGCTTGTTTCAAACCATAAAGAGCTTTATCGAGTTTGTAGACATGATCTGGAAAATTGTCATTTTCAAAACCAGGAGGTTGTGCTACATAAACTTCTTCTTGTAAGTAGCCATTCAAGAAAGCACACTTCACATCCATTTGAAATAATTTCATGTTCTTGTAAGATGCAAAGGCAATTAAAATTCTAATTGCTTCTAACATGGCAATTGGAGCAAAAGTTTCCTCATAATCAATACCTTATTCTTGATTGTAACCTTGAAAACTAACCTTTCTTTGTTTCTGATCACTTTGCCACTTTCATCCAACTTATTTCTGAACAACCATCTGGTACCAATGACAAACTTGTTTGTAGGTGGAGGTACCAGGTTCCACACCTTATTTCTTTCAAACTCAATAAGATCACTTTGCATAGCAATGATCCATTCTGCTTCTTGTAATGCTCCTTTCACAGTTTTTGGTTCTACAAGAGATATAAAAGCATTAAAAGCACATAAGTTCTTCAACTGTGATCTAGTTTGTGTAACAGTGGTTGGATCTGAAATGATATTGTCAACTGGATGAGATGAGAGATATATGAATCGATTTCATGGAGACCTGGGTTTAGGTTCTCCATAGATCTTCTCTGGTCTTGAAGTAGTGGCTTTGTCACTTGTATCCTTCTGATCATCTTTTTCAAGGCTTTGAGGCTTATTTTTAAGGCCTTGAGCACCATTTTCAAGGTCTTGAAAATTTCTTATGTTTTCTTCTGAGCCTTTCTTGAATCCTAGTGTATTCTCAGTTTCTTTCTCTGATTCATGCTTGTTCAAATTCAAGTCTGCAAAACTTTCACTCAAAGAACCATCATAGCTTTCATCAAAAATAGCATGAATGCCTTCTTCAACCAGTTTGGTTCTTTTATTGTAAACTCTATAATCTTTTCTATTCAGAGAGTAAACAAGAAAGATACCTTCATCACTTCTTGCATCAAACTTACCAAGATTGTCTTTTCCATTGTTATGGACAAAGCAAGTACATCCAAAGGGCCTGAAGTATGAAATGTTTGGCTTCCACCCTTTTAATAGCTCATAGAGAGTCTTCTTCAGAATAGGTCTGATCAAGCACCTGTTATGTATATAGTTTTTTGTATTCACAGCTTCTGCCCAATAGTGTTTTGGCAGTTTGTTTTCAAGAAGCATTGTCCTTCACATACCAATCACAAGTCATGTTCTTTCTTTCAACAATACCATCCTGTTGAGGAGTTCTTGGAGCAAAAAGTTTGTGAGTAATGCCATGCTTATCACAGAACAAATCAAATTCTAATTGATCAAATTCTCTACCATGATCACTTCTAATTGCATCTACAGGTAGGTTTTTCATAGTCTGAAGTTCTCTTGAAAGCTTTGAAAATTCAGAGAGGCTTCAGACTCTTTAAACATAACCCAAGTATATCTAGAAAAATCATCCACAACAACTATCATATACCTTTTACCTTTTGGAGTAGGAGTTCTCATAGGACTACATAGATCCATATGAAGCAGTTCAATGGGTCTAGTTGTACTTACAAACTTCTTTGGCTTAAAAGAGCTTCTGATCTGCTTGCCCTGAGCACAAGCTTTGCACAATTCATCTTCTTTGAACTTGATAAATGGCAATCCTCTTACCAGGTCTTTGGAAATCAACTTGTTCAAAGTATGCAAACTGATATGACCAAGCTTCCTGTGCCAAAGCTTTGAATCCTCTTTCAAGGCCTTGAGACACTTCAAACTTTTACCTGCAACTTTGTTAGTCTGAAATGTATAAACATTGTTTGATATAGAGGCTGTGAGAATGCAATCTCCTGATTTCTCATTTTGCACCACACACTTCTCTTTATCAAAGAGAACTTTGTTGCCATTGTCACAAAGCTGAGATACACTAAGCAAGTTAAATTTCAAACCTTCAACTAGATACACATCAGAAATAGAGTTTCAGAATTTGTACCAACTTTAGCAATACCAAGAATATTGCATTTTCCTTTGTCACCAAGTGTAATTGAACATTCTGATTGCTCCTTCAATTCTGAGAATAGAGATCTCTTTCCACTCATATGTCTTGAGCAACCACTGTCCATAAACCACCTTTGTTCTTTGGTGACACCCTGAAAACACCAATTACTGCCTTACCCAGCTGTTATACCAAGTTTGGAATTTGGATTCATATTCAGGATCAACCATGTTAGGTGGTCTAACCCCTTTAGGAACCCAAATCTGCTTAATTTGTCCTTTGAGTTGAAAAGTAAATGTGTTCCTCATTATGTGAGGGTCTCATCTTTTGAAAGGACAAGTCAACTTAACATGACATGTTTTACAAAAATAATGACATTTAGGAGAAGTTTTGTTTCCAGCCTTCACAAATGTGGTATTGTTCTTTCTTGTAAAATTTGGATTGAATCCAATACTAGTTTTGTGAACTTACTGTGAACTTCCTCCAAGAATCAAGTTCAATTTGTGTTCTGATCCAGCAATCTGAACTTTGACCAATTCAGATTCTTGAAGTTTCTCAATAAGAATAGTCGTTTGTTCATCTAATTCATCAACTTGATGTGTTAGATTAACAAGCCTGTTACTCATCAAAGAGTTCTCAGTGACTACTTCCTTGACTTGTGTTTTCAAGGCTTTGAAACTGGTTTTCAAGGCCTTGAAATCACTGTCAGTTTTCTTCTGAGAGATTTCAAGATTCTGATTTAGACAAACAAGTTGTAAATTCTCTTTTGCTTGCTCATGAACTTTTTCGTTCAAAAGTTTGATCTCTTTCAGATAATCTTCTTCATTTAAAAGCATTGTTCTGAGATAATCTGAAAGAGCTTCTTTTTATTTTGAAATCATACATTTTACCATTACCTCAATGTTCTTCTCTGAACTTTCATCATGTTTGGCCATGAAGCATAGATTGGCATGTTCTTCTTCTGATTCAGATTCACTTGAACTATCTGAATCACTCCATGAAACTATCATAGCTTTCTTTCTTCTGTCATGCTATTTCCTTTGAAATCTCTTGCTTTTCTTGTGTGGAAAATCTCTTATCAAATGTCCTGCATCTCCACATTCAAAGCAGTTCATAACCTTTGATTTACTTTGTGAAGAAGACTTACCTTTGTAGTCCTTGTTACTGGATGGTCTATGCCTTTCTCTGTTGAAGTCTCTGTTTCCAAAGTTTTTCTTCATTTTGAGAATTATTTTCAATGCTTTGGAAATCAAGGCAATTGGATATTCATCATCACCATCCTCAATTTCAAGGCTTTAAGTTCTATAATTCTCTTTGGCTTTGAGAGCTAAGTTCTTGACACTTTAGGGTAGCTCTCCATCAGCTTCATTCATAGATATTTCATGTTTCAGAAACTTCCCTTGTAGGTCATCAAGCTGTAGAGTTGAGAGACTTTGAGCTTCTTCAATTGAGGTGGTCTTTGGTTCCCACTTTTCCTTTGGAAGACTTCTTAGAGTCTTCCTCACATTTTCTTCATTGGAAAAATGTTTTCCTAGTGAATCAAGGTTGTTAACAATGTATGTGAATCTCTTGAACATGTCTCTGATGGACTCATCTGCATTCATCTTAAACAACACATAATGCCTGAGATAGATGTTGATCTTGGTTTGCTTCACTTGACTGGTTCCTTCAAAAGTAACCACAAGTTTATCCCATATTTCTTTGGCAGTAGTGCAGCCTGAATTGCTGTTGAATTCATCTGTACTCAAAGCATAATATAAGATGTTAATAGCTTTGTAATTCTTAGAGAATTGCTCTAATTCAGAAGAAGAGAGTAAGTCTTCAGATTTGGGAGTTCTAATCCCATCTTTCTCTGTGTAGAAAGTGTGAGGTCCATTCTGAATAATGGTTCAAAGCTCCATGTGTTGATCAATGATGAACATTTTCGTCAAGGCTTTCCAGTGAGCAAAATTTTCTCCACAAAATAGAGGAGGTCTGTTAGCAACTCTTCTTTTTGAGAAACCACCATCACCTGCAGTACTCATGATCACCAGGAGGTTAAATCTATACAGTGATACAAGCTCTGATAACAATTGAAAGTGTGAGTGTGCAGGTGGAAATGCAGCTAATTTACTCTAGAAGGGGGGGGGGTTGAATATAGTATGCCAACTTTTTGCAAAACTTGCTAGGAGGATGAGATCTTGTGAAAAATAGTGAAGTTCAAGGCCTTGAAAACAAGTTCAAGCCCTTGGAAATGATTCAGTTTGTACAAAAGAAAATAAGACTTTTTCAAGGCCCTGAAAACAAGTTCAAACCCTTGAAAAACAGACAGTTTTGTGTGCTGCAAAAACTATGTGAATGAATGAACATTAAATGCAAGAGACAAGTTATTTATAGAGTTTAGTCCACTTGGAAATACTTATCTACCTAAGGGATTAGATCCCTGCAGGATTTTCAACTCAATTCTTATTAATCAAAATCTAAGCCCTAGATCTCGAGAACAGAGAATTGTCTTACTCTGTTACAGCTTGTGGTTTTCCCTAACCTATCTAGTACCTGCTCTAGCTAACTGATTAACTAAGAATTCTATATGGTTCACTTTGAACGATCCTTGAGAATGGAGATAGAAATATTACAGAAATGATCTACCAATAAAGCACAATACAGAAGAATACTTAGTGTGTAGAAATTGCAGTGAAATATGCAGTGACCTTATGTGAATGGATTGGAAGATTGATGAACTTCTTTGATGCTTGTCAATCCAGAACTATTTCTGTCTTTTTTCCCGTTGAGTGTTGTGTCTAGTTGCTTCAGAATTGGGCTCTATTTAAACTTCAAACAACTCTGAATATCTTCCCAGATTTTCAGCAACAAATCTCTTATTTTGTAGGCAACAGTCTTTGACAATCTTCTCCAGCGGTTAAGTTATCACAATCTTCAAAGATAATGTCTTGGTCTTGTATTTGAAAAGGTTGAGAAGCTGTCAAGTCATTCAGATCAAACACAGAATCATCTTCTTGATTATTTCCTTCCCTGCATAAGTCAGATTAGGAAACAATCTCTGCAAACTTAGGAAATAAAATCTCATGCAAACACAAAGTCAAATAGATTATATATTATGTTCAAACGAGTTAGTAAGCTTTGTCTTTCATCATCAAATAACAATAGAACAAGCATATGAAGGATTGAAAGAAAATCAACTCAGAGAGTTTGCAGAAAACTCCCCCTGAGAATGTTCACACAGGTTAAGCAGTTTCAAGGCTTTGAAATCAGTTTCAAGGCCTTGAGCCTTCAAGGCTTTGAAAGCTGGTTAAAGGCCTTGAAATAGTCAGACTATTCCAAGCCTTGCACAACCTGATCTTACTGAGTGAAATCAAACTGAATGAAGCTCAACACAAGTAACCAAAACAAAGAGTACTAAGCAGTTCAACAAACCAACTGCCACACATCCAAACCAGATAAAAACTAAATTATCCCCCTAAATATCCCTAAATTTCTCCCCCTTTTTTAATATCATCAGGAACGTGAGAAAAAATGTTGGACCAATTTTTTATTTTGAAATACTTAAGTAGTTAAAAAAATTCAAAGAGATAAAGAAAGATTTCAAGGATTTGAAAGGAACTTCAAGGCTTTGAAAGTAAGAAAGAAAGGCTACAATAAAGGTTTTGGGTCTTCGTCCCCCTTTGGCTTTGCAACTTCCTCCTGATCACTTTCTTCTTCATCTTCCTCATCATCTTGCTATTCATCTTCTTGTGCTATTCCTTTACCAGTCTTTTCAGCCCCATCATCGCGCTCAAATAGATCAGCTGAAATGACATTGGTTGGAACCTTTGCTTTCTTTTTCTTCTGCTTCAAGTCTTTGAGTAGCAATCCAGAATCCACACTATATTCATATTGTTCCTACTCCTCACTAGTATTTGCACCTGCATCTGTATCTTCAGCAGCCTGTTTCCCAGTTCCCTTATTCCTAACATCTTCATCCCCAGTACTGTGTTCATCAAACAGATCACCTGTAGGAAGTGCCTTCATTGATCCTTCTGGAGCTTGTGAAGCTTCTTATTCCACATGGATCAAGTTGATACTCCTGAAGACACTTTCAACCATATATTTCATCTGTCTGAACTCAGTACCCAACTCATACTGACCCTGCTTCAATTCATCCAACTCATACACAATGAAGTCTAACCTTTGAAGAACCATGGATTGGTCCTGAGATTGAGATGATAGGGGTGATGTAGAGGGCTGGGACTTAGGCTTAGGAAACGTCTTGGTCTGCAAATCCCAACAGAAAATTCAGAGTAGAGCTTCCATGCTCCCTCACTAGTTGTCACAATTCCAATCATTTGAAAAGCCTTTTCATCAAGTATTCCAAAATCAGTAGTAATTGTCTCTTCCCTATCAACTAGGATTTCAAGGTGTTGAAATAAGAGTGTGAGAAGGTTGCCATAAAGTAGAGGATGTTTCCTTTGCTTGGTGCAAGAGTAAAGTATGTGCTCCATCAAAATGCTTGGCAAATCAATCTCATAACCATGCATAATCAGATACATCAAATTCAATACCCTATCAGACAGAAACTCTTTTGAATTCTCCTTAGTTACTACGCACCTCATCAGAATGGTAAACAGAATCTTTGCTTCAATAGTTAACACATAGTGAGTCAACTCTTTTGAGGTAGTAGCTACACTAGGAAAAAATAATTTTTCTCTAGCGAACTTTAGAGATAGAGAAGAATTATTGGACCAACATGATATAATTCCATGTCAACCCCATCCACCTTAAAATATAGAGTCAATGTCAATATTTTCTCTTGTTTCAAGTTTAAGTAGAAAAGCTTTGCAAGCCTAAGGTATGCAACTTCAGGAGGGTTAAGGATTTTCCATTGAAAACCATGTTTCATTCTCATGATGCATTCCTGATTCATACCATTCATCATGCTTATAATGATCATGCCACCGAAAGCTATAGGAGTATAAGCCAAACAATCCAACCAATTTCCTCTTGCAGAATGACTGATAAACCATTTTCTAGAGAGATTTTTCTTACCAGAAGGGGACTTCTTCTTAGAGTAGATCTGAAGCTCCTTTCCAGTGTCTTTCTATGATCCATGAATCACCATCTCAGTGACCTTCTCTTTCCCTTTGTCTGATTTCTGAAGCTTCTTCTTCACCTTCTCTGGGCTACCAATTGAGACACCTTTCTGCCCATGAGAACCGATTGTTGGATCTACCTTTTTCTTGCCTGAGGTAGCAATCTGATCTCCCATATCTTTCTTACTTTTCTTCGGAAGAGTAGCGGGCGGCGTTGATGCACTAGGAGTTCTGGAACTGGATCAATCACTTATTTCTTGAACTTCTTCCTCTACAAATTTTATCTTCTTCCCTGAGATTTTCTTTGAGCCTCCAGCCATCTTGATTCTCTCAGAGGTTCTTCATGATTCCATTAGAGTTTTGTGGGTTTTTAGAAGAGAGAAGAAGGAGTGATAGAAAAAAGAGAGAAGATAGAAGATAAGTAGGAAACTAAATATTCTCAAATATTGAAGTAGGAAAGTTTGTGTAAAATTAAAAATGTGTGTGATGTGTGGAAGGATAGAATATTATACTGATTTTGAAAAAGATTTTTTTTGAAAGGTAAAACCAATGTTAGGAAATTATCTATAGATATTCAATTCATTGACTATATAGTATACAGGTTTATTTTCAAAGCTTTGAAAATAATTTCAAAGCCTTGAAATACTGTTATACTGAAAAAAAATAAAATCAGGGCTTTGAAAAGTTCAAGGCTTTGAACTTTTTTCTAAAACATTGAAACATGTAAATATTACCTGATACTCCCCCTAAACTGGTGCTTCCTTGTTTAACATGCCCAATTCTAATCTTAGGGCTCTGAATCTATCTTCTGGCAATAGTTTAGTGAATATATCTGCAAACTGCATGTTAGTAGGCACAAATGACAAAGAAGCATAACCTTTCTCCACATGATCTCTAATGAAATGGTGTTTGACATCTATGTGTTTAGTCATTGAGTACTGAACTGTATTCTTAGTAATTGAGATTGCACTATTGTTGTCACCTTTGATGAAAATATCTCTGAAGTCATAACCCAAGCATCTCATTTGTTGAGCTATCCACATCACTTGAGAGAAACAAGCTCTAGCTTTTATGTATTCATCCTTTGTTGTTGATAAAGCTACTGATTGTGCGTCTTAGAATACCAGCTTATCAGGGATGATCCAAGGAACTGGAAACACCCTTAAGTGCTTTTTCTAACAGCTTTATATCCTGCAAGCATCCGAATAGCCACACAAAAGAAGTATATTGTTCATGATACCAAAGCCCTAAGTATTTGGTACCATTGAGATATCTAAGTATTCTTTTGACATCAACTATGTGAGATTATTTAGGATCAGCTTGGAATCTAGCACACATACAAACACTAAACATGATGTTTGGCCTTCTTAGAGTAAGATAGAGAAGTGAACCAGTGATACCTCTGAATTCTTTCTGGTTCACACTCTTACCATTTTTATCCTTGTCTAAGGATAGTGTAGAACTCATGGGAGTTTTGGCAGACTTGGATTGAGACAACTTACTTTGGTGCAGAAAAATTCCTTTATTCATTTGTTGTACAGGGATTCCAAGAAAGAAAATCAACTCTCCCATCAAGCTCATTTAAAATTCCCGCATAAGACTTGATAAATATTGGAAAGAGAATCATTAGTAGCACCAAACAAAATATCATCAACATATATCTGTACTACTAAAATATCTTCCTCATGAGTCTTTATGAAATGATTTTTTATCAACTAAGCCTTTTTTGAAACCATTTTCAAGTAGAAATTTTGACAATCTTTCATACCAAGCTCTTGGAGCCTGTTTCAAACCATAAAGAGTTTTGTCAAGTTTATAAGCATAGTTGGGAATCTCATCAATTTCAAATCCAGGTGGTTGAGTAACATAAACTTCCTCTTGCAGATAGCCATCTAAAGATGCACATTTAACATCCATTTGAATTTTTTTGATGTTCATAAGAGATGCAAAAGCGTAAAAACTAATTGCTTCCAACCTGGCTACATTATCAAAAGTCTCCTCATAGTTACATTTTTCTGGTTGTAGTATTAAGCTATCAATCTTTCTTTATTTCACATAGCCTTATCACTTTCATCCAGCTTGTTTCTGAACACCCACATTGTTCCAATCACAGACTGATCTTTGGGAGGTGGAATTACATTTCAAACTTTGTTCCTCTAAAATTCATTCAGCTCACTTTTCATAGCAATGATCTAGTCAGCCTCTTGAAGTTCTTCTTTCACATTCTTGGCTCTAAAAGACATACAAAAGCATTAAAATCACACAATTTCTTTAATTGAGAAATTTTTAGTGTACCAATGGATGGATCAAAAATGATGTTTTCTTCTGGATGTGATGACAAATAGTTGAAGTTCTTTCTAGGTGTCCAGGGTTCTGGTTCTCTAGGAATTTTTTCAAGACCTTGAGATCTTGATGTTGTGGCTTGACCACTCTGTGTTTCTTGATATTGTGTTTCAAAGCTTTGAAACCTATTTTCAAGGTCTTGAAAATTTCTTCTGTTTTCCAACAAGTTATTCTTGGAACCATTGTCTCGATCCGTTTCATATCATGATTCATGCTTGTTCAGATTCACATGTGCAAAACCTTCACTCAAAGACCCATTATAGCCTTCATAAAAACAACATGTATACTTTCCTCAACAAGCTTGGTTCTTTTATTGTAAACTCTATATGCTTTGCTAGTCAATGATTATCCAAGAAATATACCTTCAATATTTCTAGCATCAAACTTGCCAAGGTTATCTTATAATTTTTGTGAACAAAACAAGTACAGCCAAATGATTTGAAATAAGAGATTTTTGGCTTTCTCCCTTTGAAAAGTTCGTAAGAAGTATTCTTAATATGCCTAATCAGGCACCTGTTCAAAATATAGTTTGCAGTGTTTACAATGTCTGCCCAAAAAGACTTTGGAAACTTGTTCTCCAAAATCATTGTTCTAGACATGTCCTCAAGTGTCATTTTCTTCCTTTCAACTACATCATTCTGTTGAGGAGTTCTAGGAGCAGAAAAGTTGTGAGAGATACGAAATTTTGCATAAAATAATCAAACTCTAGTTGATCAAATTCTCTGCCATGCTCACTTCTAATTGAAGCAATCAAAGGTTTTTCAAAGTTTGAAGCTCTTTACAATGTTTTGAAAATCAGTTAAAGCTCCAGACTTTTCTCTAAGAAACATAACCCAAGTAAATATGGATAAATCATCTACAATAACCAGCATGTACTTCTGACACTGTGGAGTTGGTACTCTCATAGGACCCCACCGATCCATATGAAAAAATTCAATAGGTCTAGTTGTACTTACAAAGTTCTTGGGCTTAAAAGTGCTTCTTGTCTGTTTACCTTGAGCAAAAGCCTTGCATATCTCTTCATCCATGAACTTGATGGAAGAAAGACCTCCGACTAGGTCTTTGGAAATTAGTTTATTCAGTGTATGCAGGATGATGTGTCCAATCTTTCTGTGCTAAAGCTTTGAATCCTCTTTCAAGCCCTTGAGACACTTCAGAATTTCACCTGGAACTTTGTTATTATTCGAATGATAGACATTATTTGGCCTTGAATAAATGAGGATGCAATTGCCATATTTTTCATCTTGCACCACACATTTCACCTTGTCAAATACGACTTTATTACATTTTTCACACAATTTTGATACACTAAGAAAATTAAACTTTAAGTCATCTAGAAGATATACATCTGAAGTAGAATTTGTATAACCATTACCAACTTTACCAATTCTTATGATGTTGCATTTTCCTTTGTCACCATGTTTGATTGTTGCTCCTGATTGTTCTTTCAATTCAGTGAATAAAGAAGTTTTGCCACTCATGTGTATGGAGCAACCACTATCCATAATCCACCTATGTTCTTTGTTCTTGGTGACAACATGAAAACACCATTCACTGCCTTACCCAGTTGTTAGACCAAGTGTGAAATTTGGCTTCACATTCAAGATCAACCATGTGAGGTTCTATAACCCCTTTAGGAACCCGAATTTGTCTCACTTGTCCCTTAAGTCGGAATGGAAAAGGGTTCCTCATAATGTGAGGTTCTCTTCTTCTTAAGGGACAAGTCATCTCAACATGACCAATCTTGCCACAGTAATGGCACTTTGGAGAAGTTTTGTTACTTTCTTTCACAAATCAACTATTATTTTTCTTCGGAAAGTTTGGATTATATCAAATACCATTTTTTCGAACAGATTGCAAACTTCCTCTAGAATCAAGTTGAGATTGTTTTCTGAGCCAGCAAGTTTTGTCATAATCTTCTTAGAGTCTTGAAGTTTCTCAGTCATAGTAGTCTTTTGTTCCTCTAATTCATCATGTTGATTTTTTATCAAAACAAGGTTATCACTCAAAAGAGAGTTCTCTGTGACTACTTCCTTGACTTATATTTTCAAGGGCTTGAAATTGGTTTCCAAGGCTTTGAAATCTCTATCAGTTTTTGCCTGAGTAATTTCAAGATTCTTGTTCTAAAATATTAATTGTAAATTCTATTTTACTTTCTCATGAACTTTCTCCTAAAGACTTGATTTCATTTAAATAATCTTCTTCATTGAAAAGCATTGTTCTCACAATTTCAGAAAGCACATCTGTAGGTTTAGACATTAAACTATTCGCCATTAGCTCAATATCTTTTTAGAACCTTCATCATGCTTGGTCATAACACACAAGTTGTATTGATCTTCTTCAGAGTCTGATTCACTCGATGAATTAGAGTCACTCCATGAGGCTACCATAGCCTTCTTCCTTCTGTCATGACCTTTATTTTGAAAATGCTTGCTTTTCTTGTGAGGGAAGTATCTGATCAAGTTTCCTGCATCACCACACTCAAAGTAATTCATTAATTTATATTTATTACCATGAGAAGAGAACTTGCCTTTGTAGTCTTTGCTGCTTGATGATCTGAATTTGTCTTTGCTGAAGTCTTTGTTTCCAAAGTTCTTCTTCATCTTGAGAATCCTTGTCAGGACTTTGGAAATAGAGAAAAATGATCATCTTCATCATCTTCTTATTTTTCAAGGAGAGGTTGTTCACTCTCTTTATCCTTGAGTGCCGAATTCTTGACACTCTCTGGTATTTCTCCATCAGCTTCATTCATGGAGATCTCATGTGTGAGTAGCTTTCCCTGTAAATTATCAAGCTAGAGGGGGAATCTTGAGCCTGTTCAATGGATGTGGTCTTTGGTTCCCATTTGGCTTTGGGAAGACTTATCAAGATCTTTCTGACATTTTCTTCATTGGAAAACACTTTCCCCAAGGACTTCAGATTGTAGACAATATATGTGAACCTTTTGAACATGTCTTTGATGGATTCATCCCCATTCACCTTGAACAGTTCATATTTTCTAAGGAAGATATTGAACTTTTTTTTATTCACTTGGTTGGTTCCTTCAAAAGTAACCAAAGTTTATCCCATATCTCCATAGAAATCTTGCATGCAGATATTCTGTTAAACTCATCTGCATTCAAAGCATAATATAAGAAATTCATAGATTTGTAATTCTTACAAAGTTGTTGTAATTCAGAGAGAGATAGAGTTTTTGGTTTGGGATATTAAATCCCATCCATTATGTGTAGAACATGTGAGGTTCATATGGATGATAGACCAGAGTTCAATGTCCTTATCATTCATGAATATCTTCATCCGGGCTATCCAGTGTATAAAGTTCTCTCCACAAAACAAAAGAGGCCTATTAGGAGCTCTTCCTTGTGAGAAACCACCATCACCTACAATACTCATGATCACAAGATTGTTAGATATGTACAGTAATACAAGCTCCGATACCAATTGTATGTCGTATGTAGGTATGAAAATATAGGATCAAATACTATAGAGGGGGTTTGAATATAATATGGCAACTTTTGTCAGAATAGTGGTTTTAAAAAAAAACATTAAGAGCAAGTTGTATTTCAGGGCCTTGAACTCAGTTTCAAGCTTTGAAATACAACCTGACAGAGAAATAGTTATTAATAAGTTTCAAGGCCTTGAAAAGCCTTTCAAGGCTTTGAACTGAAATCTATCTTGAATTACTAAATAAGACAAGTAAAGTGTTGAAATATAAATGCAAGGAACACAGTTATTTTACGGAGTTGAGTCCTCAATAACCTACATCTCCGCCTGAGGGATCTAAATCCTTGTAGGATTTTAAGAGACTTCTTATTGATCAAAAGCTAAGCCCTAGATATCAAACCCAGAAAAGTGTCTTACTATGTTCAGTCTGTGGTTCATCCTAACATATCTAGTACCTGCTCTAGCTAACCGATACAATAAGAATCCCTTGTTGTTCCTCTTGAAAAACACCACGAGACTAAGAGAAATAAATAAAACAAGATGATATAAAAATAATGCTCAGATGAAGAAAACTGTAACACGGTAAAGTAGTTAAGCTTGAAGTGTTTTTCTGGAACTTGGATTGGATGATTTGATCTTATTTAGTGCTGCTTGTAAATCCTTGATATTTGTTTGAATCTATGTAATGTTCTGTGCTTCGTAATTTCTCTCAACAGTCCTTTTATTCTGTTGGTTTGAACTGCAGAGTATATAGCAACCTTCAAACAGAAATCCCTAAAAATATGCAGCATATGTTTGACTCTCAACAGCTTGATTCCAACGGCTAGTAGCTTTCTTGTCTGACTTGATTTTGATATGATATTTCGTTTGCAAGATTAAGAAATTTCCAGACAAGCTTCCTTAACAATATCACTCGATATGCAGAGTTGGTTGCCTCTTATTCATCTCTGCAAAATAAGGAAACTTTCCTAATCCTGCATACACAGAATTGATTAACAGTTCCTGCAAAATCACTTAAGCAAATAATACGATCAAGGCATGTTAGATCACATAATAAATTTGTTGTTCATCATCTAATGCAGTATGATCGAGTGCAAGGGTTTAGAGAAGCACAGGAGTAATACCCCCCCCCCCCCAGTTCATGCTCTTTAGTTTTAAGGCCTTGAAACAAGTTTCTAGCCTTTGAAACAGTCTTTGAACTTACAATTTGGAACCAACTTGTTGAGAATCCTTATTGGAGTTTTATTAGATGCTTTTGCTTTCCCATTTCCCTTTGGGAAGTAGGTAGTGGAGGTCAAGTGTCAGATATTGATTTGATTTAGCTTTCCTGCCACTTTATTATTCACAAAGGGTGTTCTGTTGTCTGAAAGCATTGTATTCAGGCTACCATACCTAAAGATGATTTTACTGGGGATGAAATTAGGGATAATATACAATTTCCACCATTATTTTATGAAAAAAATCCACATTGTTCCCCTGACGTTTGAAAAATTCCATTTTGCACCCCTGCTTATGAAAAGTCAGTGGACACTTAGCAACCTTTTATCATGTTCTGTCCGTAAGGCTACTTCTAATATTTTGTTGACTATTTTGCCCCTAACTGGGTGAATAGACATATGTGCTCTCATCTCATTTTATTTACTTTTTTTCATATGAAGAGCAAGAAGAAATTGAGAACAAGAAATAATGAAGAACAAAGAACAATCCACATCTCCACCAACACTACCACCATCTCCATCACTGCTAAACCCAAATTCAGGCCCATCATTTTTTCTCTCTTAATGCTTTGAACAAGTATCAAACATCCAAATATGCTATTTCAACACCTCAACACCTTATTAGTGAAGTAAAATTATTTGATTATTTCTATTCTAAGAGATTAAAAAATAAACAAATGTGATTAAGAGCGCCTTTTATAGTTTGAGGGGTTAAAGATAATTTGCACCATCGTTTGTTGGAATATATACAAAAAACAACCCTATTCTTCGGGGATATACAAAAACCACCCATGTCAGAGAAAAAACGACCTATGTAAGTGACGAAGGTTGGACAAATATCACCCTTCTGTTAATTTCAGCTCAGAGGAGGGTGCAATATGGCATTTTATGTCCATTTTAGCCATATTTGTATATTTTGTTAATGTTCTTGATGTTCTTGCTTGGTGTTCTTATTTTTCTTCACCACCACCACCACAACAACAAAAACAAACAAACAAATAACCACCACCACGGCCACCATCACCACCCTTCACCCATAATTCCTAACACAACCACCAGTTCCACCTAGAAAACAAACCAATCTAATCCTACAACACAAAAATACCTTCAAAAATTCACCAAACAGACACATCACTACCTTCATATCCCTAAAACCTACAACTACATCACCATGACTAACACCCAACAATCAGAAAACTCACTGACACCATCGATTGATTCCGATTTACCTCCGACCAACAAACCACCATCGTCCACCAAATTGTAACCAAGAGAGAGGGATAGAGAATGAGGATCGAGACGAAGAAGAGGGGGAGTAAAATCAGCTGTCTATAGTCGGAATCATCGAAGCCACCTCCAAGAACCCAGGCTCGATCCAGATCTGGGCCCTCTCCCCCTCCAAGACCCTCCTCGATGGGCGATGTTTCACACTCAAGTACAAAATGACTAATGAATACCTCGATTAGTTTATCTCAATTACCTCCGATGAAGAGGAGGAAAACCATCGCCGACCCTGTCCCCGATGGCTCCTCTCTATATTTGGGTTCGATCTGGACAGAGTGAGAAGAAAACAGCCTCCATCTGGAGAAGAAAACACCATATCATCCTACTCTTTCGCTCCTCCCCTCCGTATTTTTCTATGTCTCTCTCTCTCTCTCTCCTCATCGTCCAGATCCATGCAGATTTGTATAAGAAGCTTCGGCGACAAATTCGGTGATGAATGTGATGCTGTTACGATGGCTACAACAACCCTTGAACATATCTCTTTTCTGTCCTCTCTTTTGTTTTTAGATTTAGAGCTAAATGTGGGTGAAGAGTGAGAGATAAGAGAGAGAAAGAGGTAAGGGTTAGAAACGTGAAGGAAGGGAGAAGAAGACAATTTATATTGTGGCGTTTTTTTCTAAAATGATGGGTAAGTATGTCTTTTAACCCCTCCGTTAGTGCGCCGTTAGATGTCAACAGAGATAGTGGTGGTTTTTGTATATCCTCAAAGAATAGGGTTGTTTTGTATATATGCCAAAACACGAGGGTGCAAATTGTCTTTAACCCTAGTTTGAGGCATCTCTTTAAATTCCTCCATGCGGTTCATGAATTGGTGCACTTGATTAAGGGGCCAGTACATCCATCAAAACAAATCAATCTATCGAATTCCTGCTGACTGAATTGAACGAGAAAACCAATTCATTTTGGGTAATTGAACAAGAACAAGAACGGATCTTGAACAAGAACTAAAATTGAACAAGAACGGATTCCATCAAAACGATACTTCAACAACATCGCATTTCGTTTATTGAAGGGACAAACCCCCAGACTCCATCAAAACGTTGGACTCTAACAGGTTAAGTAATACACATTCCTCTACCTCAATACCAAGCTGAAAACCTATACTCTACCGCCTCTAATTAACCAAACCAACTTGCAACTAGACTTCAAACAATAAAAGGAATTGAGGATCCTGAGACATAACTTGTTTATCCAACGAAACATCCAAACCGAAACAACCACGACCACCACAACCCAGCACTGAGTAAACACCACTAGACCATCGCCACCAGAAATGGACCACCGCAAAACCCACCAACATTACCCAGCTCGGATAAAGAGAGACAGGGCAAGGGTTTTTTCGAACATGAAGAAGATAGAAGGCATGGACGGATCAAAATTAGGCCCTTTCTCCATATGTTTTGAACCCTTGTATTGTTTGTTCAATAGCACCAGTAAAGAAACCACATGAGAAATTGAAGGTTCAATAGCCATCAGCTTTCTGAAGCGCGGAGAAGAAGAAGAAGAAGAAGAAGAAGAAGAAGAAGTCGAAGAAATTGAATGCTATTAACAGAGAGAGATGGGGGGACGACAACAAAAGGTGCATGTTGCTTCGTCCGAAATTGGGGCAAAGTTCGTTGCTGGAAGAAGAAAAGGACAACCGAGATAGGGAGAGATGAGTAAGATGAAATAAGGTTCTCTGTATTCTCAAAACACTGAGGGCGGGGGGCTTATGTGTCCTGTAATCTCCTTCATTGCTAAGGCAGAATAGTCTTTTCATTTGTGATATTAGCGACCGTTAGTTACAAGGGTGAAAAGTGGAATTGTTCAAACTTCAATGGAGCAAAGTGTAATTTTATTACAAGATTGGGGTGGAAAGTGTCTTTTACCCTGAAACTAATAACAGTGCTGCCATTAGGATTCTTCAGAGGGATTTCTTCTAACGATTTAGCAAATAGCTCTGTGGCTGCGAGAATATACTTCTTACCTTGTGATTCAGGCCTTATGGGGCCAATAAAGTCCAAGGCCCAAGTGTGTAATAGCCACAGGATGCCTAACGCGTTCAAGTCAATGAATGGGGCATGCACCAAGTTTCCATAGAATTTACACTTCTGGCACCTCTTAACTTTCATCTTGCAATCGGGTTTTAAGAGTTGTCTTCATAACTTCACACCTACTTGGTGTTCTAATGAGTGTGTTGCATCCATTACTTCGTAGGCCTCCTGTCCTGCGAGGCATCTCAGTAGGCCTCTCCCAAAGCATTTCCTCCACATCACGTCATTTCTCATCTCAGAAATGGAACTCTTCTTCTTGATGGATTCAGCACTTTTCCTCTCGTGTGCAAGGACATTATCTCGCAAATAGAGGATGAACGGATCCCTCCAGTCTTGACTTCGTCAATGGAGCGGACTCCAAGTGAAAAACCCCTCAATTCCCAAGCGTTCCATTTCGAACCGAAGAGCCCAGGAGAGCGATTCTAAAAGTGTTGATGGGAGTCATAAGCTTCACACCCATATATTTCTTTAAACATTACTTAAGTCTTAAAATCTTAGACACGTCATTAGTCACTACTACTTTCTATTTGGACTTGCTTCTCATGATCTCATCATTCTGCGCAAGTCTCGTACCCAGCTTCCCATAGTCTCCAGCTCCTAGAGCTGGGTGACAAAGAAAAAAAGAACTGTATTTTTCGAAAGACTGCAATGAAATACTGAGTGAGCAACACACAAGCTTGTAAACATATGTGGAGGCATCTAATATTTTAAAACAATCATAAAGAATAACGGATCATAATCTAAAACATATTCTTGAGAAACAAATGAACCTTGCATCAAATATGAAATTCTCATATTCTACCTTGCATCTCTAACTTTTTTTTATCTCAAATAGTGATTATTGTTACTAAACTATCTCTTCATTTATTTCTTAAATAAATATTATTTCCTCAAAGAAACCATAATATTAACTTGTAGTTACGCGAAAGATCTATCATTTCAGTAGCAGCAATGACCTTAAGTGACGGCACCCCCTAAGACTCCTCGTGGAGCGACCTAGAATGTTGCGATCGGGTTAAAATAATAGGGTTCGAATGACCGAAATCAACCCGACCAATCTATCAATAATTTAACGATCCACGCACAACTCTTTCCACTTTACCTTACTTATGGATTATTATTCTCGTGTGACATTGTCAAAATATTTATTTTAAAACATAATTAAGTCTCAAATTAAACAGGCACATCATGAAACATATTTTTGAGAAAAATAATAAAACCATGTTTTGACATGAAAGAATCTAGGCACACAACGCTTAGCATGTTTACTCACCTTGACCTGTTAGCAACAATCACGTAAAAGCTCCTATGAAGTTTGCCCCTACAAGCTCTTCACCTAGAAATTATATTTCCTAAATCAACACAAGTCCAATTATTCGAGTATTTGATATAAATTCTAGCGAAAGTACTACTTGATCTCTTAACCAACCTGTTCCCCCATAAACAATGGTATTCCTAGCTATAATTCACGACACTCAAGTTTTAAAAATAATACTATAAAATATCAAATACGAAAACATATTTATAAACTCTTGTAACTCGCTTGTTTCTAAGCAACTGATTAATATTACTAAAAGAGACATTAGATATAGTATTTACACTGAAAGGAACATGAAATTTTAGATAAGTAAAAGAGTAAACAAGTTCTAGCTTATATTTATGTAAATTAAATGAAAGAAGCAGTTCTAAGTATAAACTGTTTTGACAAGGGAAATATCGAGTTTCTAGGGAAAAACCACTTCTCAGTACTTTACACTATATCAAGTATCAGTTTACAAGTAGTTGAACAAACCAATTTGAAATTTAAGTGTTCAAACGCAATATTCATTTAGTCTCCAGTAATATATAACTATTTTGATTTTTAAATCAACTTTTCTGAAAGCATTTCAATAACCAAATTACTTTTCTAGAAAATACATGTAAATCCCCCTTAGTTATGCTTAAAGAAAGAAGGTACCTCACATAATCGCAAGACATCTTTAATAAGAGACAACAGCCCCCCTTATAGATTCTTTAAACAACAATACCACCCCATACATTAACACTAAAAGCATTTTCTATAAAACACACTTTAACCCCCTTAACAAGAACTATTAATTCCATCGATCTAAATATGGATTCAAGCATTGAAGACATGGTTTTGAATATTTCAATAAACTCATGACGAGATTAGAGCATACCCGACTCAAGAATTGCGAGGAACGATCAAGATTTGGATCTAGTCGAAACTCACATCAGTGACGGTTGGGAGTGACCTTCGTTTCTAGTGTTAATGACCGCTGCAACTCAGCCTGATCTTCCTGCTTAGCTCGCCAAGGTCCTGGGAGCCTACTGGTATTAGCCTAAAGGCGTGGGTGGCGCAGGTGGTGCTCGTCCAAGAAATCTCGCCGGAATCAATGGAGATTGGGCGGCAAAAGGGTCGGTTGTTGCAGCTTTTATCCTGCTGCTGCTACTGCATTCTTGCTTCTAATTTTATGTCCTTCTTTTGGTCCAAAGTAGAAGGAATGATAAGGGTGGGGGAAGAGAAAAGGGATGAGCTGCGGGTTTTCTACTTGGGATTCGGTGGTGACCACCGACGATGGTGGCAGCGGCTCCTGCCACTGCTCTAGTCTTTGATGGGTTAGAAAATAGAGGGTAAGAGAGAGGAGGCAGAAAGAACGAGAGCTAAGGAGATGGTGGTTTTTCTGAGAAAATAAATGGAGGTGAAAGTAGCGGTGGTGAGTGAGTTGTGTGAGAGAGGAGAGAGGAGATGGTTTTTATACGAGAGTTATGGTGGAGAGCATGTTCTCTAATAGTGAAATGAGGTGATAGATGTGAGGGTGAGGGTGACAATGGCGGTGGGGAAAATTCTAGAGCAGAAAAGCTTCATGAAGAAGATGAGTGGAGTTACTAAGGTGCTTTGGTTGCACAAGAATATAAGGCGATTGAGTGAATTGGCTGTAAAATAAGTCCGGGTGATCACGCACGCGCTCGCGAAAAACACACACGCATATCAAAATATGAACACTCTTTCTAATATATCATGGAATTATCGTCACACATTTCCTAACTAAAAAAACGTAGGATAATTCTCCCAAACACTACTTCACAATTAAAATTCTATTTTTCTTCCCAAACTACTATTTTACCCCAAACCACTATAAGGAGTATTACACCAAGCATATATTTTACCAGGGCGCATTCGTCACACTTCCCTTGTAGGATGATGTGTATGTTTTTATTTGAGGCCAGAAGATCCCTTACCGCTTCGCCTTTTAGTAAAGATACACTTCATTTTTCCCGCAATTATCTTCATGAAACTTGATGTAGTATTCTTTTCCCTCATTCTCTGTTACACATCGTAGTAGGATTCTCTTACGCACTTATCTTGTATCACGAAAGGACTAATTTTTACTCCAACTTCAATTCGAGCGGGACACTTGTCTTCCACCGCTTTGGACCCCAATTTGGCAAGTGCATCTGCGTGTTGGTTTGATCTTCTAGGGATGTGTTCCAAGGAAAGATACTCGAAAGTTCTTGATAATTTTTTTACCATGGTACGGTATCTCAAGATATTTGCTTCCTTCCGTGCGAAATCTCCTGAGGATTGTCTGATGATGAGTTTGGAATCTCCTGAAATAACAAGCCTTTTCACCTTGAGAGCATTTTCTGCGATTATTCCTGCTATGAGAGCCTCATACCCCGCCTCATTGTAGTTTACCCGAAAGCTTAGCTTGTATGACATTTAGGTTACTTCCCCTTGTGGATTGGTTAGCACAATACCGTCCCTCCGGCAGATTTGATGGACGACCCATCAAAGTTGAGCTTCCACTGGTTGTCTTCAATCATGTTCACTTCTAAATTTATGATCATGTCCTCGGTTACTTGTTTGAAATTTCCATATGGGATCTGGGCTAGTAGAGATGTGAGCGTCTGAGATCTTATAGCCTCGAGCCTTGCGCAGGTGATGTCATACAGAGATAGGGCCATAAACCATTTCGCTAAACAACCACATGGAGAAAGGTGAGACAAGAGGTATTGCACGGGGTCGCTATTAGTCATAACCATTACTTTATGGGTTGCGAAATAATGTTTCAAATTCTACACCACAATGAACAACGCAGAGAACGTCATTACATGGCAGGGTATCTAATCTTGGACTACACTGGAAATATAGTAGATTGTGCACTCTTGACCTTCGTGCACATGCGCCAGCAACACCCCGATTGACCTAGTTGTTGAAGTTAAGTATAGCACCAAGGGACTCCCCAGTTGTGGTGCGATCATGACCTTATGGGAAGTAAGGATGTTCTTCAAATTTTCGAACCCCTGTTGGTGCTCGGTCTTTCAATCAAAATTAGATTTCTTATTTAGCAGCTAGTTGAAATAATTGCTCTTCTCCGCGATCGTAGGTATGAACCTTCGCAGGTAAGAAAGCTTCCCTAAGAAAGCCTACAGTTATGTTTGTCTGCGAGGTGCAGGAAGACTCATAATCACAGAGATATTGGCAAGGTCTTGCTCGATTACCTGTATGTGTATCACACATTCCAAGAACATACCACGGGTTACTCTAAATGCGCATTTTAAGGGATTAATCTTTAGTTGGAAGCGTTTGCATATTTCGAAGACTTTCCTCAGATCTTTCAAGTGGTCTTTCTTCGTTTGAAAGTTGATTACCGGGTCGTCAACATAGAACTATGCCTCCTTATGCATCATTTCTTGGAAGAGATCATTGCTATTTGGTATGTTGTTCCTGTGTTCTTCAGCCCAAAGGGCATGACCGTATAATGGAATACGCCCACCAGAGAGGTAAAAGTGGTCTTTTCATCGCCCTCGGGTCCATCTTGATCAGAATCCATCTTTAAAGCTAAAAATTTGGTGTCCTGTTGTAGAATCTATTAACACATCGACTATGGGTAATGGGAAATCATCTTTGGGGCAGAATCAATTAAGATCTATGAACTCCACACGGATTCGCAGATGTTCGTTCTTCTAGATCACATGGACTATGTTGGCGAGCCAGTTTGGATGGGGCACTGGCTTGATGAAATTTATTTTAAAATTTTCTCCACTTCTTCTTTGATTTTAATTTCTAGTTTTGTTCGGAAGGTCCTTACGCTTTGCTTTATTAGTTCGACTTGCTCGTTGAGACTGAGTTTGTGCATGGTGACTCTAGTGTCAAGCCCCGATATTTCTCTGTAATCCCAGGCGAAGTCGTCTTAATATCATTTTAGGAATTCCAGTAGAGCTTTTTTGTCTCCTTATAGCAGATCGGCTTACATGAGCATTGACCTTTTGACGTCCTGATGTGAGCATAAGAACACTTCTTGCAATTCTAACTTCTTTGTCTTAGGTTTTGACTTAGGAACATCTCGGGGCTTCTAGTAAGTCTTATTTTGTCGTCATATCGCACCCAATCTTGGTCCCCTCTTCGTTTCCGATTAGGCCTTCGTTCCCGGGGTCATCCGCGTGAGTGGAGGCCGACCCGGCACACCTTCAGATGTGGCATCTCTTCTATCCATTCATGTAGAAGCTAACCACATTGTCTTCCTCATTCTACTCCACCAGCCTCTTCAAGAAGTATATTCCTTTATTGTGAGTGGGCCACACCAGGTGCAAATTAGCTTCAGGCTTTTCTCGCAGCAACATAAGTCCTGCTGGGGTTTTATCGTTAACACCGTCCCAATTGGGAGGGGGATCTGATTGAATGGTCATGTTGTTTCTTCCTCTCCAAGCTCATTCCACCACACCACTTCAGTAGGAAGCACTTTCATCCAAGTTAAAAGGGTTAGTCAAGGATGGGATATCCACTACCCTTCCTTTACAGATTCCCTTCTTCATTCGGTGAGCAGTGGAATGAACTGTCCATTCGCGACTAATGAGCATGTGGTAGGTTTTGTTTTCGTCAATAACATGGACCTTAGGTGAGCAAGTGATTTTTATAACTTGCAAACCTAGTCGCATTAATCCGAGGGTCATCTTGGAGTTGTTATCCAACCCCATCAATGAAGAAGGTCTTCGTACTATCTTCGCAGTCGGGATTCCTGCCAATTCAAGGGTACTAATAGGGATTACAGTCACCACAACTCTTTGTCGACAAAAGATCTTCAGCATTCCACAATGTAGATCATCGCAGTCACGTACAGTGGGCCAAAATGTCGCGCATCGGACACCTTATCTTCCTTTGAAAAAGAGACGATTGTGGACGGAGACTTTCTAGCCTTTGTGATTTTGACATTTTACTTCACCAGGTCTTCTCCAAATTTCTTCATCAACTCTAAGGATAGCCATTGTCATATCCATAATGCAATCTATGTAGAACTTCATTGCACCAAAGAACGTCCAAAATTTGTTCATGTTGACTAGACGCGATGCTCACATGTCTTCGGTCTCCAGTTCAAGTCCATTGTATTCCTGCACGTGATTCATCTCGGAAGCCTCATCCTCATCATCTTCCGCAATTGTTATCATGGTGATTTTTTTTTTCCTTTTGTAATTTCGCCTGCATGTGAAGGGATGGTGAAAGTGTGTAATGTAGGTGTAAACCAGTATCTAAATATGCTAGAAGGGGGTTGAATAGAGTATGCTAACTTTTTCTAATACACAGCCTTTTGAAACTTAAGTAAAGCAAACTGTTGATATCTCAAAGCTTTGAAAAAGATTTAAGAAGCATAAAGATATAACAGCAAAATAAGAAGGCTTCAAAGCTTTGAGATTTGGAAAGCTTCAATGCTTTGAAACTCCAATATAAACTGAAAGTAAAGACAGCAAAAGTAAATAGCAGAGACACAGAGATTTTATGGAGTTCAGTCACAATTGGACCTAGTCTCTGCCTGAGGGATCTAATCCCTCCAGGATTCAAACACAAATTCTTATTAATCACCCAGATTTATCCCTAGATCTCAAGTCTAAGTGAGCTACCTTACACTTATACAGCTTGTGGCTCCCAACCTATCTAGTTACAGGCTACCACCTATTGAAACAATAAGAACCTCTTGTTGTTCACTTGAACAACCAAAGCAAGTTTAGTGAGTTTTCAGAAATGAAGAATTAATGACACAATTAAGTACAAGAATAAGAACTCAGAATAGATAAGCTATTTAAACCTGGAAGAGTTCTTCTGAAATGAGTGATCTTCAGTCTGCTGGAGAGTTGATTGTCTTGAATGATTTGAAGAGCTGTGTAAATTGATCTTTCCAGTTTTTTGCTCTCTTCAAAACCACGATCTCTGTCACTTTTATGACTCTCTCTTATTCAAATTTAAAATGTTGATCACTTGAGCAACAGTCTACAACCAACTGAGAAAAACAGGAACATAATTCCTATATTATCTCCTTTCTGATAACCTCCAATCAACAGCTATATTTTAATGGATTGCTGATCTGTTTATGGGTGTTGGAGCGTCCAACAAACCTCCATATACTCAGCAAACAAGATCAAATAAATAACAAGACAATCTAGCAACTAGATCTGTTTAAGCAACAACAAACAGTTCATGAGAAAATTAGGCTAGATTTTTCTGCTGAAAAATCTGAGTTAACAAATATATTCAACCTCATGAATATATCAACTAATATAGATCACACAATAATAGAAAATAATCAGCTTATATCAAGTTCTAAGTCTCACATAATTCACCTGCACTCACAAAGATAATCAAGTGAACTTAGCAGTAAAGAACAATCAGAATATCTCAAAGCTTTGAAGCTTTGCCTGCTAATTCACCAGAGTGAATCTTGGATTTTCAATCCAACTCAGTCCTGAAATATTTATAGCTTAGAACACAGAGTACTAGTGAATTCATATAATTAATTCACATCACAACCAAAACCTGCACAAAAAGAGTTAGATAAATAAACATATAAGCACTGCTACAGTAACTCAAACCTTTGAAGCTTTGGTACTTAGCAATAACTTCTGCTTGTGTTTCTGGCTTTCATCATCAAGGAGCCAAAGCTCTCTCCTGTATATTGACAACATGATGTATAGGAGCTTCAGACTTATCAATCTCCCCCTTGATGACAGACAAAACACATATATGAACATTTGATTTCCTACAACTTACAAAACAGAAGATAACACGTAACATAGAATTATAAATGAAAACATAGAATCGCATAGATAGCATCTATCACCGAATCTAGAAATTGTTACAAAACCAGATAGAAACTAAAAACTACCACAAAACACATAATCTTCTCCCCCTTTTTGACTTTCATCAAAAGAGTAGAAGAAATGCAGGATCTGTTCAGAGTGTTTTTAAGAAAATAGAGACAACAGAGCTTCGGGACTGAGAATAAAAAGAATAGAGAGAATAGGTTTCAAGGCTTTGAAGATCTAGAAGACTTTGCTTTTCCTTTTCATTTTCCCTGAGTCTCTTCCTGCTCTTCCTCTAAAGCTTATTCATCTTCAGCTTGTTCCTCAGCTTGTTCTCCTTGTTCTTCAGTTTTCTTTCCATGAGCTTCTTCATCCTGCATCTTCTCAACAACCTCATCAACCAACTTGCTTAGATCAGCAGCCTCCTTTTCAGCTTTTTCTGCAACAGTTTCCTCATCACATTCCTCCTCTTCAGACTGTTCAAAGAGATCTTTTGATTTCAGAACAACATGAATACCTTTCTTCTTCTTCTTCTTCTGTTTCTTGAGAGCTTCTCCCAAAACTTCCTCTGAATTAATGCGGGTATCTCCGCTTTCTGAAGAAGGATCTTTCTCCAGATCCAAACTTTTGATGATGCAGTCAAGTTTGTTGAGTACCAAACCTTTGAACTTAGTGAGGTCATTGTAAAATTCAAATAATCTATATCTTAAGTCCTCCGCTCCATCTTCCAGAACCTCAAAAAATATCTAAAACTTGTGAAAAGTCCAGATTACCAGATACCTTGGGGGTTGAAGCAGCTCTAGGTTTGATGAATTCCTTCTCCTTTAGTTCCTTAACATTCAATTCTGAATAGAACTTCCACTTTCCTTTTGCAGTGTAAACAATCTCAATACTTTACCGTGATGCCTCATCAACTACTCCAAAATCAGTAGTAATCTTCTCCTCATCGTCCAAAGAAACTCAAAAATGTTTGAAAAACAATGGTAGGACATTGTCATAGGGCAAAGAATGGTTCCTAGTCCTAGTCCCACAATAGACCATATGCTCCATCACTACTATAGGAAGGTCTACCTCAAACCCTTAACATATCAAATACATCAAAATCAACACCTTATGTCACCAACTCTTTGGAATACTCTCTGGGAACTACGCGTCTCATAATGATTGAGAATAGAATTTTCGCTTCACAAGTAAACACAAAATGTGTTAACTGCTTAGGTACAGACGTGGTTCCCTCCAGGAAAAACATGGCTTTGGCTTTCTCCAAAATTTCTTTCCTATCAGGATGATCACTAACTTTGTACTTCCTAGGTACTCCCAAAACTTTGGAAAACACCTTGTGATCCAACGTAATATCCCCACCAGCCACTCTTGAAGTAAGGATATACCTATCACTATCATCAATTTCTTGAACCAAATTCAGATAAAACAGCCTGGTTAATCTAGGGTAAGCTTCAGAAGGAGGTTTTAACAAACTTCCAACAGATGAGTTTCAAAAACTCTTAATGTAGTCTAAGTCCAAAATCTCCAATAACTCAGTACTAATCTGACTACAAAAATAAACTTTAGAAGATACATACCCATCCATCCAAACAGTTTTAACATCAGAATTAACAAACCAAGACTCAGGCAAAAGATTATTACCAAAATTTGTGGATTTCTTAGTTTTCACTGCACTGTGCTTAACCCTCTTCTTATCAGGAGTTGCATCACCCTTCTTCTCTTTTGAAGATGGCACACTTTTCTTTTCCCCTTTCTCAGCATTCACCTCTTTCTTCTTCTTACTTGATTCTTCCTCCTGATTCTTACTCCCTTGTTCTTTTTCCTTCACCACCTCTTCTGCAGCAGATTCTCAATCTGACCCAACCCTTGCTTCTTCCTGAACTTCCTTACCCTTCTTGATCTTCTTTTAGGTAGGAGATGTCTCATGAACACTGGTTGTGTCTTCTGAGTGTGATCCATGAATGGTGATCTTCCTGTTAGCCTTTCTCTTCACCCTCTTGTTGGAGGTCTGACCTTGCTGCTTGATCCTCTCTGATTTTTTCTCCATTTTGGTTAGGGTTTGATAGATTAGTAAAGAATAGGGGGAGAGAGAAAGAGAGATAGAGAGAGAGAGAGAGAGAGAGAGAGAGAGAGAGAGAGATGAAGAGATAGAATTTGAGAATGAGAGAAATAAGTCCTGAAGCCAACTTAAGTAGGTAGAAGAGTCTGATTGAGAAGGGAGATTTGCATGCAAAAAGATTTCAGAATATTTTCAAAGATGTTTTTAGATATTTTGTCAAAATCTCTGAACATTTGAAAGATTCTGTAATTATCTTAGAAGATATTACTAAATATTTCACGATCCAATTTTTTAAAGATAATACAAATCCACTAATCAAAGTAGTGTTACAAAGGTTTAAAGCTTTGAGAAGTTTCAAACTAACACAGAAACTTCAAAGCTTTGAGCCATACATTCATGGCTTAAGAAAGTATAATCTCAAGGCTTTGAAATTCACACAGATAATACACATAGAAACGAATTATTCCTCCTAAACCAATGCATCCTTGTTCAACATTCCCAATTCAAGCCTTAGGGATGAAAACCTCTCATCAGGCAATGGTTTAGTGAAAATATCAGCTATCTGCTTAGAAATAGAAATAAGGGATAGAACATATCACCTTTTTCAGTATGATCTCTAAGAAAGTCATGTCTCACATCTATGTGATTTGTCCTTGAATGCTAGACTGGGTTCTTAGAAATATAAATGCACTTGTATTGTCACAGTTGATAGGCACATTTCTGAAATCATATCCAAAATCTCTCAACTGCTGAGCAATCCACAAGACATGTGAACAACAGGCTCCAGCTGCAAAGTAGTCAGCTTCTGCAGTTGATAGATGTATTGGATTTTAATTCTTTGAATGCCAACTTATCAATGAAGATCCAAGAAATTGGCAGCATCCAGAAGTACTCTTTTTATATACCTTGTGTCCTGCAAAGTCTGTATCATTGTACTCTTTCTGATTTACACTCTTACCAGTTGTTTCTTTGTCTAAAGACAGTGATGAACTCATAGGAGTCCTTACAACCTTGGACTGTGACATGTTATAATTTTTTAACAAGTCCAGGGTGTATTTTCCTTGTTGCACAAAAATTCCTTTCTTCATTTGATGTACATGAAGTCCAAGAAAGAAATTCAGTTCTCCCATCAAGCTCATTTCAAATTCCCTGCACATTAGACTTGAAAACTCTTTTGAAAGAGCACCATTAGTATCACCAAATATAATATCATCTACATAAATCTGAGCAACTAACATATCTTTTACGCAAGCTCTTCGAGCTTGCGTAAGTCCATATAAAGCTTTGTCTAATTTGTAAACATAATCAGGAAAGGTGTCACTTTCAAAACCTGGTGGTTGAGCAACATATACTTCGTCTTGTAAATATTCATTTAGAAAAGCACATTTGACATCCATTTGAAAAAAAATTATATGATTATGTGATGCAAATGCAAGATGTATTCTGATAGCTTCTAACCTTGCAACAGGGGCAAATGTTTCCTCATTGTCAATACCTTCTTCTTGATTGTATCCATGTACAACCATTCTTGATTTATTTCTTACAACCTTACCTTTTTCAGCCTGTTTTTTTCTGAACGCCCATCTTGTTCCAATCACTGATTGATCCTTTGGTCTAGGAACCAAATTCCAAACATTGTTCTTTTCAAACTCATTCAGCTCATTCTGCATTGCAATGATCCAATCTGCGTCTTCTAGTGCTTCTTTTGCATTTTTGGGCTGAGTGATACAAAAGCACGGAAAGCAAACAAGTTCCTCAATTGACCTCTTGTCTGAGTTCCAGTAGTTGGATCTGATATAATATTCTCTACTGGATGATCTGGTAGATATTTGAACTTCTTTCTGGGTGTCCAAGTGTATGGACCTTCAAGGCTTTGAGTTCCTAGACCGTGTTTTACAGGTGGCCGTGTCTCTCAATCGATCTTCCTCTCTCTTTGTCGACCTGCCTCTCTCTCTCTAGATCTGCAGATGAGAAGGAGAAGATATTGTTAACTCAATTTGATGCCTCTCTTTCTCAATATCTGTCTCTTTCCTATCTTTCACTCAGTCCTTGGACCAACCCGAAAAATCCAGTTTGTGGGTTTCGAGACAGAGCTTAACTCAAATCGAAAGAAAGTTCTGGTTTTTATTCACTCTCAAACAGGGATTTCGGGTTTTCTTTTGGGTGTTTCGATTGGGTGAAGTCAGAGGCATTCGAATGGGGAATTTGAGGTTTTTCTAAGCGTTGAACATGTGTTTGGTTTGTTGAAGCATGGTGGTAGCAACGATGGTGGTTTGGTCTTATAAAGGACGGTGTCGGTGATGGTGGTGGTGGGTTGCCGGATTCTGGACTATAGTGGTGGAAATGGTGGTGTTGCAGCAGCAGTAATGTTGTATTCTTAGTGTTCATATATTTTTTATTTTGACCACTTTGCCCCCAAAAAGCAGTTAACTAATGGAAAATGTTGGTCGAAAATCATCCTAATTGCTAATTAGTAGCAATCAAAAACAAGAAGTGGTAATAAGAATGTTTTGAAACTGGAGGTCGTACATGGACCATTTCCCTATACAGGAAGTGCGTAATAAGTAATTTACCCTATCATGAATGTACTAAAAAAAATTGGTTGTGAAAAGTTATTTTTGCTGAGATTCTCTATACTTTTTTTGCGAAAAAAGTTTCTATCTTTTTAATTACGGCAGGAAATGATCGGTGTCCGAAGGACACTATGCTGTATTTGGAAAATTGGTAAGAAATTGTAACAAATCCCAGAAGGTGAATACCATGGGTGCATTTTTTTTCCAGTGGAATACTCCCTCCGTCCCAGCTAGTTCTTGAAAAAACTTGGACGGTTGCTTTATTAAAAAGGGTGTGAAAAGCCTTTTTTGCTCTTGTCCTTTTTCAGTAATGACCATCTGAGCACCTAGATTAATCTCAGTCTCCCTCTCCATCATGAACACAAATTTACACTCAATGAGAACAAATAAATATGGAAATTTATCTCATTTCCATCTCTCCATCTTCTTCAACTTTCGCCATCTCTCTAATCTTTCTGTCTCTCTCCATCTGATGAATCTGGACATTTACAGTATATAAAATACATCTTTACATTATCAACAACACTTCCAAATCAAACCTAAAAGTAGATCCAAAATCAAATCTGAAATAAAAAATAATAACATCCTAATGAAGAAGAGATGATGAAGAAGGAGAATAGAGGAAGAGAGAAGAAGATATACCGTTTATAACTTCCGGAATGACAATTTTACCAGAGATCCGTCGAAGCCTCACCACCGTTCTGGCCTCCGCCGCCTGCATGAGCTGATTCCGTCGACCCCTTACCGATCTCCGACTGGTCGCCGTCGCCGCTTGCTTCTATATGCAGAAGACGAAGACAGACGGAGAGATGGAAATGGAGGCGGCATCGGTCTTCTAACGTCGGCCTCTCTCTCCCTCTCTATCTCCCCCTCCCTCCTTATCACAGAGTCTTCTCACTCACGGCCGCCACTCACCATCGACCCTTGGCTGCCGAAGAAGAAGAGAGATAGAGAGATGGAGATGGAGGCGGCGTCGGTTTCTTCTGATGGTTTCTCACTCCAACTCCCTCTCCCTCTCTCTCTCCTTAGTGAAGAAGTGAGTTGGGTCTGTGGAAGAACACAAATGAAAAGAATGGGATAAGATATGTAGAAAAATTAGGGTTAGGCAATGGGTTGGGTTAGTTAAATTAGTCCTCTAATTATATTTGGGTCTAATTCATTTGGGTTAATCTATTTAATTAGGTCCAATAAAAAATGATAGAGTGTTTTTTTCATAAAGAATAAGATGGTATTTTAAGGTGTAGAAACTTTTCATTTTAGGAAAGTTTAAACAATTGTTTGGGACGTCCTAAAAAAGAAATTTTAAGTAATTTGTTGGGACGGAGAGAGTAAGTGTTAGTATTTGGTTAGGTACCACATCACTGTATCACGGGAGTATGCAAATATTTACTTCCTCGCAAAGCAAGTTATAACTCAATTGATTATACTGCAGGTTACTTATTTCAAGTGTGGTGGGGTATCTCTGGGTGTTGGTATGAACCACATTGTAGTGGACGGAATGTCTGGAACTCACTTTGTCAACTCTTGGTCTGATCTTGCTCGCGGTCTTGATTTAAAAGTCCCACCGTTCATTGATCGTTCCCTTCTCCGGGCTCAAGACCCGCCCAAGCCCATTTTTAACCACATTGAATACAATCCCCCTCCAACTATGAAATCAAAAGAAATAGAATTTGATCCGGAGGTGGAAATTTCCATTTTCAAATTGACCAAGAAACAACTGAACACTTTGAAAACCAAGTCAAGGAAAGATCGGAATACATCGAATTTCAGCACCTATGTAACAGTTGCAGGACATGTTTGGCGCAGTGTTTGCAAAGCGCGAAAACTAGCAGTTGATCAAGAAACCAAGTTGTGCATTTTAGTAGATGTGCGTTCGAGGCTTCAACCACGTCTTCCATTGGGCTATTTTGGCAATGCAATCTTCAGTACAAGTCCTGTGGCCTTAGCGGGGGATATTCAGTCAAAGCCAATGTGGTATGCTGCTAGTAAGATTAACAATGCTATAGTACAAATGGACAATGACTTTATACGATCAACTATTGATTATTTGGCACTTCAGCCAGATATAACAGCCCTTGCTCGTGGATCCCCCTCCTTCAAGTGTCCGAATCTAGGGATAGTGAGTTGGATTCAGTTACCTATTTATGAGGCAGATTTTGGTTGGGGAAGACCAATCTACATGGGACCAGCTAAAATTGCATTTGAAGGAGTCGGATACGTGTTACCAAGTCCTACGAATGATGGAAGCTTGTCACTGGCAATTTCTCTCCAACGAGGACACATGGAGCATTTTGGCAACTTCTTTTATGACATATGAATTTGTATGCATTTACGTTTTACGTTCTCGATCTGTTGAGTTTGTATGGAACTCCAAATAAAGGTGTCTGCTGCTGAGACAGTAAGAACTCGATTTTTGTTTTCAATTCTAAAGAACATGTTAGTACTAAATTATAAAATAATAAATATTTTAGTGATTTGCTACAATCTAGATTTATGTAGATGACATGTTAGTACTAACTACTAGTTTGTAGTATTATTCCTGTAACATATTCTTGAGTGCGAATCTTGAGTGCTAATGGTGCTTTCATGATGCAAGATTTGATTTGATGATTTCTATTCAAAATTTCTTTAAATTCACTTATTTCAGACCCCAATGTTATAGGTTTAGATTGCAATGTCCTGTTTGGTATCAGCTGAGAATCTTAAAAATTGGCTAAAAAAATGTGCGCGAAAAATTCATAGGAATTGAAAAACCAAATCTGTTTGGTATAAGCTGGAATTTTAGATAGTTAATTTAATTAATTTGATAAAGTTTAAAGATAAATATAGTCAATTACTAAAATACAAACGAATTATTAATGAAGTACGATCATGCTAATGCTAAAAACACGTTAATTTTTTTTTTTTTTTTTAAGATTTTCAACCGCATAATCTCTATTTTGGAGATTCTTAAATTGCACTGAGATTGTTTTAATCTGCAGGTTTTCAACTTCAAATTTTATGTCATAACGAACGAAATTAAATTTAAAGGACGGGTTTTAATCAAACGGATTAACATCCGGGTCCCAAGACATGCACTCAGTTCTTGTTGCCACAATTTCAATATGATCATACTTTATCAATACTAAGTGATACCCACGCTAGAGGTGTCAAAAAGAACCCGCACCTGTGAACCCATCTGTGTCCATGAGCTTAATCGGGTTAACACCCACCCGTTTAGATACATGGGTAAAATTTTACCCAACCGTTTAAACCCGTACATAAACGGGTGGATATGGGTGGATCGTTGAAATAACTAATTTTTAAACTGAAATTAAAATAATTTATTTTTTAATTATGATTCTCTCTCTTCTTTTTCGTGTTGCTACTTTTTTTATGTTTTTTTTTTTTTTTTTTGAGAAATAACGATTATATTAATGCATTAAAAGCCAGCAAAAACACAACTGAAACGACCGATTAATGCATTAAGTGATTCCTTCTGGAAAGTTGTCGGTCCATTTCTTTGCCTCGAGATCTCTGCGTTCCATTCCCATCTTCGAGAGCCTAGGTGGCGTTCCATTATCTTGTCGAGGAATCCAGTTCCAAGAGACTCGTCTGAATTCCGATGCTTTCTCTTTTACTCTATCACAAATGATTCGGACAAACGTCCTATCTTCCACCTAAACATCGTTCTTGCCGGCAATCTGGTCGATGAGAACTTGGGCATCTCCTTCGATGGCTATTTCGGAGAAACCCAGTTTGTTAGCTAGATCTATGGCCAGTTCCATGGATAAGGCTTCTGCTTCCTTTGCTCTATTGCTCCAATCCAGCTTCTTTGCTACCGCTTGAATTAAAGCACCGTGATGATTGTAAATCGCAACTCCGGCGCCGGCCACTCTACGAGTGTAAGACCAGGCACCGTCGAAGCAGATTCTGGCAATTTCCCTTCCTGATGGGTTGGGGTTGGAATCTGTGTAGATCCGATCTGAGTGCTTGTCTTCGTCAATTGGGAAGGAGTAGTATGCA
The DNA here is from genome assembly GCA_023055425.1 of Linanthus parryae. Lineage (NCBI taxonomy): Eukaryota > Viridiplantae > Streptophyta > Magnoliopsida > Ericales > Polemoniaceae > Linanthus > Linanthus parryae. The sequence continues at coordinate 39,928,739 of JALGPY010000004.1, forward strand.
TGCATCTGTTAATCGTCTCTGTTCTTCAGTTGAGTTACCTGGTCTGATGTTCCTCGAAAAATCTTTGAGTTCCTGTTATTCCACATTACCCAAACTCCGATTGCAAATCTTCTTTTGTTTTCACTGTTTAATCTGGTGAATATCTCTTTTACCCAATTCTCACTGCTAACATATTTTTGGAAAATCCTCTGTGCATCATCGGGGAGAAAGGAAGTCCAAAACTGTTGGGCTATTTGGCATTGAGTCAAAATGTGACTTGCAGTTTCATCCTCTTCACAGAAGGGGCATCCTCTATGGATCTCAATTCCTCTACGGGCTAGATTAGTCCTTGTGGGGATGATGTTCTGGAAAACTCTCCAAAGAAAGAAGCAAATTTTTCTTTGAATGGGGAGTTTCTATAGATGATTAATCCACTTGAACTTTTCATTTTCGGCTACACCCGACGGACCTTCTGGTTGGGTTTGCGCCACAGCTTGCATATAGCCCGTTCGCACAGAATAAGTCCCATTGTCTTCATAATACCAACTCCATTCATCGATTCCTTGGTTTGGGATTGGAATGCGCACAATTTCCGCAACATCAACATCATATAAGTTCGCCTTTAGTTTATCCAGATTCCAGCTTGCGGTTTCTTCATTGATGTAGTCCCTAACATATGGGTCTGCTCCTGTAGGTTTGACTGAGTAAACCCGAAAGAAAGGGGGCGTTGAAGCCACGGATCTTCGAAAATACGTGTATCTCTTCCATCTCCCAAGTTCTTCCTCACTCCAAGCTTTAAAACTTTTATGTCTTCATGAATACTTCTCCACGCAAAAGATGGCTGGCCTCCCAGTTTGATTTTAGAAACTCTTCGTTGTGGTAGTACTTAGCTTTGAAAATTTGTGCAACCAGGCTATTTGGTTTTGTCAACAGCCGCCAGCTTTGTTTAGCTAATAAAGCCTTGTTGAAGCTCTGAATGTCTCTAAATCCCAACCCTCCTTTATCTTTAGCTTTTTTCATATTGTGCCAAGCAAGCCAATTGATTCCGTTTTTCTGTCCATTCCCCCACCAGAATTGTTGCATAAGTTGTTCAATCTGTGAGCAGGTGTCAATGGGGAGCAAGAAACAGGACATAACATAATTAGGAACAGCTTGGACTACTGCTTTTAGGAGTACCTCTTTCCCTGCAACTGAGAGGTACTTCTCTTTCCAGCCTTTCACCTTATTCCTGATTCTATCGGTAGTGGAGCTGAATGTAACACTTTTGTTTCTTCCAATTGTTGTAGGAAGCCCCAAGTATTTTTCATGTTGGTCAACAAGTGGAACACCGGAGAGGTTGCTGATAGCCTGTTTCCTATCCGTTGGCACATTCGTCGAGAACAAAGCAGCAGATTTTGCTAGATTTACGTTTTGTCCGGAGGCTTGCTCGTAAATTGTAATAATATGTAATAAGCATGTAATATCTTCATCTTAGCTCTTGTAAAAGATAGACTATAATCTGCAAAAAACAAGTGCGAGACTAAGGGACCGCTTTTGGATGCACGGACTGCCGAGAGACGTTGATCGGAAACCGCCGCAGAAATTAATCTGGAGAGACCCTCGCTGCAAATTAGAAATAAATACGGAGATAAATGGCATCCTTGTCGAAGCCCCCTCTCAGGTATGACTCTTCCCATTACTGCACCATTTATATTAAAAGAAAACTGCACAGAGTTGACACAACGAGTAACAATATCAATGATCCTGCTCCCAAAACCTATTTTTCGCATCATAGCTTGTAGGGAAGCCCACTCAACTCTATCGTAGGCTTTTGTCATATCAACTTTCAAAGCTACATAACCTCTTTTGCCTTTAACTCGTGTTTTCATCGTGTGCATGACCTCGAAAGCTGCCAATATATTATCCGATATCTGTCTCCCAGGTACAAAAGCACTTTGCGTTTCCCCAATGATATTATGCAGATGTGGTTTTATACGATTAGCAACCGCTTTATCTATAATTTTGTAGACCACTGAGCATAAACTAATCGGTCTAAACTCCGATGGGTGTTGGGGTTGTTTTATCTTGGGGATTAGGGTGATGAGTGTATCATTCAAGCTATCAAGAGTCTTTCCTTCATTTAAAACTGTCAAACAAAGTCGGGTAACTTCTGGACCAACAATACCCCAATATTTCTGATAAAATAAAGCTGGGAAACCGTCCGTACCTGGGGCTTTTAGGGGATGCATCCCTTTTAGCGCAAAAAGAATTTCTTCTGGCGTGAAATCCTGCTCCAGGGCAGCTTGAGTTGCTTCGGTAATTAGCCGAGGAACACTGGTAGTAACTCTTTCAATTTGCTCATCCGTTGGACTTTGGGACTTGTAAATGTTGTTGAAGTGATCAACCAGGATTTCACAGATGCCTTCATTAGATTCCTCCCGTGTATCTCCCCTCAACAGTCCGCTTATTTTATTACGCTGTTTTCGATTTGAGGCTTTATGATGAAAGAAACTCGTGTTTCTATCGCCTTGTTTAAGCCAGAGAGCGCAACTTATCTGCCTCCAAATATGCTCTTCCATTGCATATAGTTTACTTGACTCCTTCTCAACTTCTACTTGCTGCTCAAAAATTTCGGTGCACTGGACTTAGTTCCAAACGTTTTGTAACTGATCCTTTAGGTCCTTTATCCGTTGTCTTACGTTACCGAATTCCTGATGTTGCCACTTCTTCAATTGAATTGCCACTGCCTTTAGATTATTGCCCATCTCCTCACTGCTCGACCATACTTGCTCTATGTTGGTCTTGCAGTTTGGACTATTAGTCCAAAACGATTAAAACTGAAAGCGTCTTCTGGCCTGTCCCGCGGTGTTTCCGGAGGAAAACTGGAAGACCAAAGCCATGTGGTCGGAATTTGGAAAAACTTGATGGTAGACTGAGGTCCTGAAAAATAAATCCTTCCACAAAGGATTTGCTACGACTCGATCCAATCGTTCTCGAATCAAAGAGCCATCATTGTGTCGGTTAGACCATGTATACGGAACACCAATATAACCCAAATCACGCAAGTTACATGTATCAAGTACCTGAATGAAAGGTTCAATTTGGCTAAACCGAACCATACGGCCTCCTTCCTTCTCAACACTGGAAGTGAACGTGTTGAAGTCCCCTAGTACACACCAAGGAAAATCTGGACTGGGTTTGAGCCAACCCAGCAATTCCCACGAATCATGTCTCTGATTTGCGTCTGGATCACCATAGAAGCAAGTGAGAAACCATTATTTTTCTCCATTAGTATTGCATACCCAACCTGATATATGATGCTTCGTCATTCGAAAAATCTAAAAAACAACTTGTGAAGACCACAAGAGTGACAAACCACCACTTCGCCCCACACTACTGACGTGGAGTCCATTGGGAAAGTTTAGCCTTTCTTGCAGTTTATTCATCTGGAAGTTATTATTTCTAGTCTCCATGAGGAAGATCATATCGGGGATTTTACTCTTTACTACTTTGTAAAGAGTTTGGAATGTACAGGGGTTCCCCAACCCCCGTACATTCCAGCTAAAGAGGATCATTGCGATAGGTGGTGATGCATAGCATCCACCGCCTTTGGGGTTTGTAGAGCGTTTGAGGGGCTCTCCTCCTGTACCGAAGCTTCATCAACTTGCATGTTGGCAGGGTAATTAAGCTGCCTACCCTTTTTGTTGGTGAGCATCTCCATAGACGATTTGTTTGTGGGAGGACTAAAGACAGTAGTCGACCCCTTTCTCTTTGTCAGATCTGGATCATGAGCTTCCTGTATTGCCTTATTTCGTGCCTGATCTTTCGTATTTCCGTGCTTACTAACCATTCCTTGGTTGATGGAGCTTATTCTGTCTTTTACTAACCTCGGCAATTGATCAGTAGACGACATAACCACTGGTCCTGCCACGTCTTTCGCCTGGACTGTTTCGGTTGTGGATGCAAGCTCCACTTCCATCACTGTTTCCGTATGGGTTTGGCCCTGTACCTCAACGTCGCCATGAACCTCACTGTGGGCTAGATGGTTTTTGTAGACAGTTACCTCCGTTCCATCCACTACCATTGGAATGGATTGGCCCCTTCCACTTGCATTCCCCTTCGATGGTTCAGCAGTTTCAGGGTTAGGGTTGCTTGGTTCTGACGTCATTCCTGGCTCTGGTTGACCCATTCCTTCATCAGGGTCCTTGTTACTATTCTTCCTCTTCGCACCAGGATGATAGAGCAAGTAAGGTCCGTAACCTTCGTCAAGAACTTCTTTGTCGCCTGGAGGAATCTCATCACAGTGTCTCCCTTCGTGCGTGATGGAGCCACACCAACAGCATATATTCGGAATTCTCTCATACCGAAAGTCAATCCAATTTCTATTATTCCGAATCATCGTGTGAATCCCCCGGGTTGGAGGATCCTTGATTGGGAGACGAACTCTAACTCGGAAATAATTCCCATCCTCTTCCTCACTGTAAATTCTGTTGTCCGAATCGATAACCTCCCCGATACTCAATCCTAGCTTTCTCGCTGCCTTCTCATTGACATATTGGATTGGTAGTCCGAGGACTTGGATCCAAACATCAAAGGTTGTGAAGGCTACGTCTTTTGTAGGATTTCCTAACTCCCATTATTGAAGGAGCAATACTTTCTTGTTGAAGATCCAAGGTCCCCCCGATGCAACTCTTTCTTTGGCTGATAGATCCGGAAAACAAAAGAGAAATGTATTGAAATCGACCTCCAATATATTGATGTTTTCACCTCCGGTCCACAACCTTCGAAACATACCCCGCATAGCTCCCGCATTAACTCGATCTTTTGCTGCAAACATTCCAATGAGGCAGAAAGAGAAATTGCTTTCTGATTCCTGACAGAAATCTTCATCGAAGATCACCGTTTGGCTCTCGATCGCCGTGTGGTCGGTCGAATTCCTTGCTGCCATCCTCCTGTCGCCGCTGCAAGAAACTTTGTCCCTAGGGTTTCACTCCAATAAATTCGGAGAAACTAGGTATTGCGAAACTTTTTGTTCTCGTGATTTGATTAGGAAAATGATCGTTATAGTTATATACTTATTTTTATGTTGGATGGTTGTTACAAAGGAAAGAAAAAAAGAGGAAAAAACAAGAATTGAACAAAGATCCGAGTTTTCAAAAACATTATCTCTCGCCCCCTTCTCATCACCATCAAACATCCCTCCCATCCTCAATTGGCTTCACCGACAACCCCACCAACCCATCGCCAAAGCCCAACAAACCTGTCTTCATACTCGAATCCATGAGAATCTCCGCCACATGCCTAATGAAGTCACACCGACCGCCGATCCGAGCCTCTCTTACTCCATTAACTCCCTCCTCATCTCTGTCCCGAACTCTGCCGTCTTCATTTTTGACGCAAACTGCACAGTATTTACAACCTCTATCTCTGTTTCCAGTATATGGGTATTCTCACAACACCACCTCCACCACGTTCTCGATCGTGAACATCGTTCGTTTTTACTGTCACCCATAGTCTAGTTATAAAGAAAACGCCTAATTAGGCTTTGGACGTTTTGGTTTATTGGTGTGATTTGCAAAATTATGGTGAGTTCTATTTGAGTTGTAGAGGTTGTCCCGCGTCGGCGATAAAGGTGGTCCGAAGGCCAGGCAAAGGTCACCAATGGTGGTAGCTTTTTTCCAAGTTTTACAATTAAACGTGCTAAACGGGTGGGTTTGGGTTTATATAGACCCGTTATGACCCACCCGTCTTAAAGGAGTAATGTTAAACGGGTTAGTGGGATAGAACCCATTTGCACTTTCCACTCATTCATAAATAGGTACAATCCGCCCGTTTGATAGCTTTACCCCGCACCTTGCACGGGACTTTGTATTGTATCCCTATTTTTAAAAATGAAATATAACAACTAACGTATAGATTCTCTAACTAAGAGATGATGAACAAACTAAAAATTACTTAGAACCAAATGGATATTTACAGTATTTTAATGTTTTTAATTTTGAATGAAGACTTTCAATACCATATTTTACACTTACTCAAACTAACATTTTTTTTGAAGACCAAACTAACATTTATGATGAGGGATGAATGTTGGCGAAAATTTACATAATATACATAATAGAAAGTTGAAATTATTTTTCATGTTATCTTACAGCCAACTATTGTCTGAAAGAAATGATACATTTTCTTTACAGATACATATAATTTTAATAAAAGTTTTGTCAAATGATAATTACAAATGAACACATAAAATAGTTCATAGATTAAAATAAAAATTAATAAAGTAAATAATGAAGGTACTAATATGATGTTTGACAATATATAAATTAACGATTTTGTAAATGGAGAAGGGAAAATCTCAGTTGATGAGGGGACATTGTGGAGGAAAAACTTAAAAAAATTATGAGCAAAACGTCAAATTATTTTTCCTCTTGAAAGATATGATAGTATTTCTTGTCTTTCCAAATTTAACAATTTTAAAAAATCAAAAATACTAGTCGACATATAAAATAATATATACATTAAAAACCCATTTACAAAAATAGATAACAGAGGTAATAATATGAATATTGATAGATTCAAAAAGAAGAGCTTGAAAATTAGAAGTGGAAGTGAAAACGGGAATTGAAGGAATGATAAAATCGATTAACGAAGGGAAATTATGTAGGAAAACCAACATGATTAATGTGATAAAATGTTGAAGTTATTTTTCTTGTTTATTATCTTTGTCAATTATTTTTTTTAACATATGATATACTTTTTTCAGTTTCATATTAATTTCAAACAAAGTTCCACCAAATAAAATTACTATAGAATGACAAAAATATAACAAGATTCAAAAATATTTGGCAAAGTGAAAAATGAAGGAACGACTCTGAAGTCTATTAAATTTAAACAGAAGAGCTTCCAAATTAAGAAGGGTAGAAATTATTTTTTTTTTGAGAAAGGGTAGAAATTATTCTATGAAAGGAGGAAAAAACACTATTGATCGGCGATGAATATCAAAAAATAAATAACACAATTTATGGAACATAGAAATGAATTAGTTATTCCTTTTTTATTTCAATTATTGTTTGGGGGATATGATAGTAATTATTAATTTTAAAACTTCAAACTATAACTTAATTTCATTAATAAGTATTAAAATAAAACATTCCAACATCTGCATAACATTGTACTTGTAGGTATTATTTGTATTACTTAAGTACACATTTGTAATGTCATAAGAGTCGCAATGAGTGGGCAATTACATGGCCAATTTTTCAGTCGCATTATTTTTGAATATTTAAAAAAGTCAGTGATGTGACAGTTTTGTTGTATAGTGAAAGTTACTAACATACCTTTTTTTATCTATTTATTGACTTTCAAAAAGGTGTAATAACAATTAATTACTGAGGACATTATTGTCATTTGTGTGGTTTGAGAAAAAAGACACAAAAAGTTACCCAAACCCATCTTTTTCTTCTTTTCATTTCACACTAGAATACAAAAGCCAATAGCAAAAAAGATCCTGAAAAAGTTGATACCAAACTTTTGGTGTAAGTCCAAAAATCAAAAAATAAAAAAAAATAAAAAAAAAATAATTTTGGCTTGAAAGACAAAAAAAGATGGTACCAAACCCCCCCTTACTCACAATGGGATAAAACACAATTAACCCAATTAAATAACTAACTAACAATTAATTAAGTAATTATACGAGTAACACTAATTATCTAATAATAATAATAATAATAAGTGTAAGTTTGACCCTTATCAGAAGTGTAAGTTTGAACTTCTCTGAATGTAAATATATTTATGCGTAGGAAAATATCATATGCAAATATATACTCCCTCCGTCTCATATTAGCTGTCTCTTTTCTATTTTAGGTTGTCTCAAAATAATTGTCCACTTTTATTAATTTTTTGAAGATTGCATCGACAAAAATGTCCATTAAATAGCAACTATAGTGGTATTGAAAATATAGAAAGAAATGACAATTGTGTCAATTTCATTATAAAATTTAATAAGTATGCAATTAATTCATGTCTCCTTAATCAGTTTGAATATTAAAAAAATGACAATTATTATAGACGAAGGTAGTATAATTCAGTGCGGCAAACTTTTGCCATTGGTTCCTCTCATTCGTGCTCAGATTGTTCGCGACTTATGTAGTTATAATTATTCTAAATTTTAAAAGAGTTCCATGTGAATGATAAATAAAGTGTTTCGTCTTTTTTTTTTTTTTAATAGAAGAAGCTTCATTCATTCAAATGAGACAGGCTATTACAACCAAAAAAAAAAAAAAAGAGCAGCTGGGACCTCAAGCTGTAAGGGACAAGCCAACAGACTTCCTAGCACGATTATGAGCAAGGACATTGGGGCTGTTTGGATGAGCTGAAGTTAGTGAGCGACTTCCTAGCACGATTATGAGCAAGGACATTGGGGCTGTTTGGATGAGCTGAAGTTAGTGAGCGATTTGGCTAAAAAGTTACTTTTATCTGGAGTGTTTGGATGAGATAGCTAAAAGTAGATTAATGTAATTTTTGGAACAAAAATTAATGATTTTTCTTTTTGAGTAGAATCTTTAATGATTAAATATTAAAAAAATTGTGATTTAGTTCGAATATGGAAAATTTGGAAATGGGACGGTGAGTGAATCCCATGATTTTTAACAAAATTTGATCAAGATGTCCAATCATTGAGTGACACGTGGAAGGGGAAAGAACTATTGCCACTGAAATGGTTACAAATCCGTGTGTTTTACCAATTATCCGGATTTCCTCCGGATTTCCCGGAATTCAGGGTCTCCTTTTCCGGAATTCCGATTTTAAATGAGATTTTTGACCAATAATCTCAGATTTTAGATATTTCCTTTCTTCTCTACTTACTCTGATCCAAACAACCCCATTGTCCTCTCTTCTAACAATAAAAAAACAGAAAAAAGAGAAATGCTTCAAAAGAAGCCTGCAATCAGCAGCAATAGGCAAAAAAGAAGAAGCAACCGAAGGAGCAATAGTTTTGTTTATGTGTTATTACGCAAATGCTTCAAAAACTGAGTGATCATAAGTAATGCTGCACACATTGATAAACAGTCCTCCGATCCCCATGGGCGGAACTAAAAACTAGTATATATATTTACTTTTTGCGGATTGAGCAACACGTTTTTCAATTGACTTTTGGATTACTACTTCCCTTTCTTCTGAATTGTCATACTTTGACGTTTTTATTCATAGTTGTGTCAATTTGACTCAGTTATTTAAATAGCAAAACAATATAATTTTTTGACAATTTTCCATGGCCTTGTAAAGTGAACTTTAATCTACAACACTATGCAAAGATCACCAAATATTTGTATCATTTCGCGAATCAAATCATTGGGCCAAAGTGACTCAATGAATAGTGACAAAATATACTGTATGTTGTTTCTAAAGAAATAGAGGTAATACTAAATAATTTTTCATCACATATCAAATTTCGGCAGTTGAGCAACGCGTTTTGCAATTGGATTTAACGAAAAGGGAGATTGTACTAAAATGAGAGAAGATTTTCTTCATTAATAGACTGATTGGAGTCTTCTTTGGCTAAAAGAGTATGGGAGGGTTAGGTATAACGTTTTGAACTTTTAAGTCCGAATTTTTAAGCTGTTGTGAAAAACGTTCATGACAAAGAAATTGATGAAAAAGATGTAAATATTGGTACAATGATAAAAACTGGTTGTGCGGTTAAAATTGGTTAGCAAAAATTACAATTATATATTCTTTTTATATTTTTTAATTAAATTATTATTTTTTAGTCAAACTGTAGAAATTTCATTGCTAGGCAAAGCCAGAAAAAACATACAGAGGAGTGAGTTACAACCGAACTTTTTTCAAAAACTACAAAAAGGCCATATCAAACCCAGCCTATATATGTACTATGTAGAAAGAGGATGAAGAACACAAAACCTATACAACCAGTTCATCATTTGTTTTCAATTGAAAACAACACTCTGAGTCAGTCAAGTCGAAAAAATATGAAGATCCAAGTGAGGCAGTCGACAATGGTGCTGCCAGCGCAGGATACGCCTCTGCGCAGACTTTGGAACTCCGACGCTGACTTGGTGATGCTTAGCTACCACGTACCAACCGTCTACTTCTACTATCCAAATGAAACCAGTAACTTTTTCGGCGCAAACATCATGAAGGAAGCCCTCAGCCGGGTTCTTGTCCACTTCTACCCATTGGCTGGTCGGTTGGGCAGGGACAAGGATGGACGTATCGACATCAACTGCAACGCTGAGGGCGTCCTATTCGTGGATGCTGAGACTGACTCTTCCATTGCAGACTTGGGTGAATTGGCACCTAATCCGGAGCACACCCATCTTACTCCCGCCGTTGACTACTCCCTGGATATTTCAGCTTATCCTCTCGTTATCTTGCAGGTATTCTACTTCTTTATCCTTATAGAACTACTTGTAGTAACATATATTAACTAGTATTTGCCAGTAGATTGAGAGAGCTAGCTAGATATCCATGAACAACATCAAGTCCACTTTACTAACGCTACCATGTGACGAAAAAATCTTTAAGAGACGCATACTACAAACGGAGGATAACTCCGGTTGTTGATCCAGAGACGAGATCGCCACTAGCTACTTATTCCATAGGCGTAAAAGTAAGATATTTTGTTAACTATCTAAAAGGTGTAAAACACACTTTCACCGCATCTAGTTTGACTTAAGGACACTTTCACTCCTTCCTGTTTGGGAAAGTACAATTTCACTCTTTTGGTGTGACTTAAGGAAACTTACAGCCGTTTATTGCGGCGCCGTTAGTCTGGAATTTGGTCTGTTGTGCAAAATATTTTTTTGGACAATTTGCTCCCATATTATGCAAAATACGGGGGTTGTGCAATAATTTTTTAATGACATGGGGTGCAAATTTGAGTCTAAAACTTGGCTAGCTGAATGGGTGAAAATGTGCTTTTCCAAATTAGAAGGGGTTCAAGTGTCCTTAGGTCAAATTAGTGGGGCCAAAATGTCTTTTACCGTATAGAAAACACAGTGAACAATCCTTTAAAGAAATCTTTACATACAAAATGTCTTACGCTCTTTAAAGCTCCTGCATGAGCTCCTGAGTTAAAACTAGATGGACAACAAACATGTAAGTTTTTTTTTTGTTTTTTTTTTAAATCTTACCCTCCCTTCTCAATAAAGAAAAATATACTGCAATTCAGCTCTTCTCCTGTGAAACATTATACTGCAAATGGACGCTTTCTATATACTTTCTTAATTTAAATACATCTGTAAAACATTTTATATAGCAGTACAACCATAAATGAAAAGCAATTTTGAGGATTTATTTCGTACACAATTCTTTTGCATGAAATGCTTCTCTTGTAAAACATTCTTCTGCGAATAACATGGAGTCCTATAATTCTAAAATCTGCAAAATATTTCAAGACTTTTTTTGCCCCTGACACTACTGTCACATACGTAGTATTTGAGAATTAACCACATATGCGGCTGTGTATGACTCTCTTCTTGTAGTTCTAACTTATTTTCAATGAGTCTGCAGGTTACTTATTTTAGGTGTGGTGGTGCATCACTTGGTGTTGGCATACACCACACTGTTGCGGATGGAACTTCTTCTCTTCACTTTGTCAACACGTGGTCTGATTGTGCTCGTGGTCTGGATGTCAAAATCTCACCATTTATTGATCGCACCCTTCTTCGGGCTCATGAACCACCGAAACCGGCCTTCAATCATGTTGAGTACTTACCCCCACCACCCATTGATTCAGCAAAATATGAATCAGATCCAGAGTTTGAAGTCGGCGTTTTCAAATTGACCAAGGACCATTTGGACACACTCAAAAAAACGATAAATCAAAATGGATATACAAAGTATTTAAGCTCGTATGTAATCGTTGCAGGACATGTTTGGCGCAGTGTTTGCAAAGCGCGAGAACTAGCGGACAATCAGGAAACCAAAGTGTACATTGCAACAGATGGGCGGTCTAGGCTTTAACCGCCACTACCACCTGACTACTTTGGCAATGTGATTTTCACCACAACTCCAATAGCCTTAGCAGGAGATATTCAATCGAATCCAATATTGTATGCTGCTAGGAAGATTAACGATGCTATAGCGAAGATGGACAATGAATATATACGATCAACGCTTGATTACATGGCATTGCAGCCTGACATAAAAGCCATTGCTCGAGGAGCTCACACTTTCAAGTGTCCTAATATTTGTGTAACAAGTTGGGTTAAACTACCAATTTATGAGGCAGATTTCGGATGGGGACGGCCTGTGTACATGGGACCCAGTCGAGTTGCATTTGAAGGGTTGGCTTATTTGTTACCAAGTCCTAAAAATGATGGCAGCTTGTCGCTGGCAATCTACCTGCAAAGAGAACACATGAAACGCTTTGGAAAATTCTTGTACGACCTTTAGAATGGATTATGATCTACAGTAAAAGTTTTACAAAGATAAAGAAAAATAATTTTTTCCTAATAATATATAAGAGCTGAAGTTTGTAATTCTTTCCAGCTATATCTATAGTTTTGAATAGTTTAGAGGAGCAATTTACGGCTTTGAAGATGTACAAAATCATGCTTAGCCATGGTTAAGCACTGAAGAAGCTCCAATTTACAGAGAAAAGAAGGAGGAAGACGAAGAGGAAGAAAAAGAGAGAGAATCTAATTCTGTATTTCTTAACAACTAACCATTACATTTAGTCATCAACTAACACTCATTTATATGTAATTCTGTTACAAACTCTTGCTAATTACACACTGACCCCACAACTTCTACTAACTACATAATAGCACCTTATATCACTGGTGTTCTTCATTAACAGCCTCCCTCAAGCTAAACTTGGCTTCAGCCAAGTTAAGCTTGGACTTCAAAGTAGTAAACTGAAACTCAGCAAGTGGTTTAGTGAAAAGATCAGCTGGTTGAGCAAGAGAAGACACATGACCAAGAAGAAGCCTCTTAGCCACCACCATTTCTCTGACAAAATGAAAATCTATTTCAATATGTTTGGTTCTGGCATGAAACACAGGATTTGAGGCCAAGGCTAAAGCAGAAGTGTTGTCACACCACAATGTAGGAGGTGTAGATGGAAGAATATGAAGATCAGAGAGTAGATACTGCAGCCATTTCAATTCAGAAGCTGTAATGGCTAGTGCCTTGTACTCTGCCTCAGTAGAAGATCTAGCCACTGTGTCTTGCTTCTTAGAGCTCCAAGAAACCAAATTATCACCCAAATAGATACAGAAACCAGTAGTAGATCTTCTGTCAAAGCTATCTCCAGCCCAATCAGCATCAGCATAAGCTGATAACAAGAAATGACTAGGAGAATTGGTGATACCCTGATGTAGGCTGCCTTTAACATATCTCAGCACCCTCTTCATGGCAACAAAATCAGCATTGGTTGGAGAATGCATATGTTGACACAATGCATTAACTGCAAACTGAATATCAGGCCTGGTGATGGTAAGATATTGAAGAGCCCCCACAATGCTTCTGTAATAAGATGGATTAGAGTAAAGGGAGAGATCAGACACCACTCCACTTGATTTCTGAGCACAAGGAGTAGCACAGGGTTTGCTATCCAATAACTTGGTCTTGGTGAGGAGATCAGTGGCATACTTAGTTTGATGAAGAAGAGCACCAGAAACAGTGTAATCCAGCTCAATGCCTAGAAAATAATGCAGCTTACCCAAGTCTTTGACAACAAATTGAGACTGAAGAGCTTGGAGAATTGAAGTCAACACAGTAGAGGAGCTGCCAGTCAATATAATATCATCCACATAGACTAATAGAACCACCATATAAGTAGAATTGTGCAGCACAAACAGGGAAGTATCAGCTCTGCTGCAAGTGAATCCAAGCTGAAGCAAAAAGGAAGAAAATCTGGTATACCAAGCTCTAGGTGCTTGTTTCAGTCCATAAAGAGACTTGTGCAGTTTACACACATAATGAGGGTATTGTGGATGGACAAACCCTGGAGGTTGAGACATAAACAGTTCTTCTTCAACAGTCCCATGGAGAAAGGCATTACTGATGTCTAGCTGCTTGAGAGGCCAATCAAAATGCAAGGTAAGAGACAACACTATTCTGACTGTCTGATGTTTGGCAACAGGACTAAATGTCTCATGGTAGTCAAGACCATATGTCTGCAAAAACCCTTTGGCTACTAGTCTAGCTTTGTGTCTGGCCACAGAACCGTCTGCATGTCTCTTGATTTTGTATACCCATTTGCAGCCAATTGGAGTTCTACCAGGGGGCAAGGGTACTAAACTCCAGGTGTGTTGATGAAGAAGAGCTTGGAATTCTTCATTCATGGCATTTTGCCAGCAAGGCAGCCCAGAAGCTTGTTTAAAAGAGGTGGGTTCAGATAAGCCTGAGGTGGTAACAGCTGTATGAACTTGGTATTTGGGATTAGGTTTGACAATGCCAGACCTTAGTCTGGTGATCATGGGATGAGAGGTGACTGAAGATGGATCTGGGGAGGTGGAAGTAGGTGGGACTGGGGAAGATACATCAATGGTGGAGGGAGAAGATTCAACAGGTGCTGAAAGAGGTGGTGTTGAAAATGATGTAGGAATAGGAGTGGTAGACATAAAAAGAGGAGGAAATAGTTACTTGTAAGAAGTAGGTGTGTGAGGGAGAGTAGAAGTGTGAGACTGATATGGAAAGACAGTCTCACAAAATTGAACATGTCTAGACACAAAGACTTTGTGTGTCAAAATGTCATAGCATCTATACCCTTTTGTGGTGGCACAATAACCCAAGAAGACACATGGAGATGACCTAAACTGCAATTTGTGAGAGACATATGGTCTAAGCCAGGGATAGCAGAGACACCCAAATACTCTAAATGTGGAGTAAACTGGGACATGTTGAAACAAACATTGAAAAGGAGATTGATTATGAAGAAGCTTCTTTGGCATTCTATTGATGAGAAAATTTGCTGTAACTAGAGCTTCTAACCAAAAAGAAGATGGTAAATGTGCTTGGTGAAGTAAGCACAAAGTGGTTTTGATGAGGTGTCTGTGCTTTCTCTCAACTCTCCCATTCTGTTCAGGAGTATGAGGACATGAATTTTGATGAACAGTCCCCTGAGATTGTAAGTAGGAGCTGAAGGAGTGATTGACATACTCAGTGCCATTATCAGTCCTAAACACTTTAACAGTGGCATTAAACTGAGTAGAGATGTAAGAAGTGAAAGCTAAGTAGGCATTATGAGCATCTGACTTAGCCTTTAATGGATAAAGCCAACAATATCTAGAAAAATCATAAATAAAGAGAAGATAATATCTGTATTGTTTGAAAGAGGGAAAAGGGGAAGGACCCCATACATCTGAATGAACTAAATCAAAACAGTGAGTAGCATGTGCTGAAGAAACAGAAAATGGTAGTTTATGACTTTTAGACACTTGACAATGAGTACAAAAACTAGTACTAGAGGTGACTGGAAGCTTGAGTTGAGAAGCCAAAACTCCTGAGATAGATGCAGAAGGATGGCCAAGCCTTAGATGCCATAACTGAGTAGAAGAGCCAGGAGCTGAGGGAGAAGATACTGAGACATAAGCAGCAGGAGAGTACTCAGAAGATGAAGATGAAGGAGGAAGTTGATAGAGACCATTGCTACAAGGGCCCTTCAAAAGAGTAGTCCTGGACTTGTTGTCCTGAACATGAAAGCCAGTAGCATTAAAGCTAATTGAACAATCATTATCTGCTGTGAACTTAAAAACAGATAATAGATTTGAAGAAACAGTTGGAGTATGTAACAAATTGGAGAGATAAGTGGAGAGAGTACCATTCCCAATGCCAGTAATAGGCATATGAGCACCATTGCCTACTTGTATATAGTCATTGCCTTGATAAATTACAGGTGGATGAGTAAAAGCTGTTGTAGAATTAGTCATGTGATGATTGGCCCCACTGTCAAAGAGCCAGGGAGCTCTAGGGCCAGGACAAGAGCCAAGAATGCCTGAAGAGGAACTGCCAGAGTGAGAAGATCCAGGTGTCCAAGAAGAGTGAGAGTGATGAGCAGCTGCATAGGCCTGAGGTCTTGGAAACCTTGGAGAATGAGTTTTAGTAGAGGAAAATTTGGTAGTATTGAGCCTATACCAACAATCAATGGCTGAGTGTTTAGGTCTACCACATATTTGACATACAATAGAAGAGTTGTCCTGAGATTGAGGCCTAGAGGTGTAGCCTGTGGGAGAGTAATGCTGATTTGGAGAAGGATGTTTGAACTTAGAAGGATAGCCAGTATTTGCTGCAGGTCTCATGTGACCTCCATTATGATGTGGATACTTGTGTTGAGGAAATTTCTGACCAACATATGCAGTAGCATGATCCAAGGCAGGTACAAATATGGATGGTGCTTGTAAGGTGAGTTTGTTGAGATTGAGATGAAGTTCTTCAGAGATTAATAAGGCAGACAGGTCTTGAACAGAAATAGGAGTACCTCTAATTCTGATATTAGACTTGAAATGATCATAATGAGGGGAAAGACCTTTGAGAATATGAAGAATGAGGTCTTCTTCTGATACAAACTCATTAACTTGAGCTAAACTATCAGTAACAGCTTTGATTTGACTGAGATAAGCATCCATACTAGAGTCATTTTAATGAATAGTATGAAGTTGCATTTTCAGCTGATGAATGTGTGAACGTGATAGAGAGGCAAATTTAACCTCTAAAGCATGCCAAATGTCATAAGCATGATCCAAATGCAGCACCACAGGAATAACAGAAGGTGAAATAGAAGCAATAAGACAGCTCTTTAAGTGTTGATCAACAGATTGCCAAACAAGGAAGCTAGGGTTAGGAATGCGTGAACCTGAAGCTGAGACAATAGTTTCTGGAGGAGCATTGTTGTTATCAGTCAGATAGGAGAAGAGATCATTGGCTTTGAGGAGAGTAGCTATTTGAGCTTTCCAAACACTGTAATTAGTTGAATCCAGCTTAATTGGAACCAGAGAAGTAAGATTCCTGATTACAAACTTCAATCCAGGTGATATGAGCTCAGCCATGAAGAACTGTGAAGAAAAATGAGCAGTATAGCAGCTAACTCGGCAAAACTCGGTCTCAAACCGGTGAACTCGGCAAAACTCGGACAAAAACCGTAGAACTCGGCAAAACTCGGTTCACAAAACCCCAAACTCGGCAAAACTCGGACATCAACACGGAACGAACTCAGAAATGGAAATCAAACGCCAGAACACTTGAATACATCGAATCTTTGGACATAATTAAGATGCAGAGAATCAATCGAACCCCGAGACCGCCATTAAAGAAGGAACGAAGACAACCGACCTTGTCGGAGAGACGAAGCGAGGTCAAAGAGCTCGCCGGAGCTAAAATTGAACACACCGTAGCAGCAGATCGTCAAATAAGCGGCGACTAGCCTTTAGAGGCTCTGATACCATGTAGAAAATCATGCTTAGCCATGGTTAAGCACTGAAGAAGCTCCAATTTACAGAGAAGAGAAGGAGGAAGACGAAGAGGAAGAAAAAGAGAGAGAATCTAATTCTGTATTTCTTAACAACTAACCATTACATTTAGTCATCAACTAACACTCATTTATATGTAATTCTGTTACAAACTCTTGCTAATTACACACTGACCCCACAACTTCTACTAACTACATAATAGCACCTTATATCACTGGTGTTCTTCATTAACAGAAGATGTATCAATGAGTTTTCAATTTTATTTCCTCTTCAGTTAATTATACTAGATCAAATACTTAAAAGGCACAATGACACAAGGTCGAGGAATGAGGGTCAATCTTTTCTAGTGAACAATACATCTCACATTCATGTAATCCTATGTTATATCTATTAGCCTACGTAGTTACTATTTTTGGAATTCTTTGTGCAATGGAAAATACTACCTCGTCAAACTTTGCAGCATTTACTTGTGTAGTGTGTCAAACATATGACATATATACACAATTATGTGCTAAAATGAGACGAATTATGGGGTTTTCTTCTTTGATTTGACAATGGAGAAGTCAATCGATAGGTATCCAGAGTTCGTTTTTTCGGCAAGTGTATTCGAACTTTAAAAACATTTAGTCACGGTCCCATACTTCTAAAAATCGTTATAATGGGTGCCATTTCGTTAACTTTCAGTCCATATTGAACGGAGTAATATAAAAAGACTAATGCACCCTTCATTTTCGCCCCTTTTTCTTTTAAAAATTGCAAGTTGTACGAACAAATCAAATATATTATACATAGTAAAACATAATTTAATAAATCAGATATATCTTGACACAATTTCTTAACGCGTATGCGGAAGTGCAATGTCAAGTATTAAAGGGTGGTATTTTAACCCCGAGTCATATATTCCCGAGTAGCTATACGATTAGTCTGGAGTAGAATAAGCGGGAGGAAATAAGAGTGATTTAAGAAGTTGTCACCCGAAACAAGCGACTAAAATTCAAATAACAAACTAAGCTAATATAATTAGATTTTTAATTAAACATAGTTCTTAATCGATATGGAGAAACTAGGTGATCTATAGATTACTTTGGGCTAAGGGGCGGCCCTAGGGTTTTCTGGACCAATGGCAAAATTAGATTTGGGGGCCCTATATGTGTAGTCGAAAATAAGTTTTATAAAAATTCATGTAACTAAGATAATTCATTATGATTAAGAAATATATCAAAGTAAAATGATAACTAGTTTGTGTGCCAAGATGATTTTTATTTCGTGGACTTCACAAATAGATGCCTTAAAATAGAACATTGCTTATACTATATAAATTTATTGAATAATATTTAGCTAGATATAATTAGAATATGTATATAAGTACACGCGACCCTACCATGGTACGGGACCCGATACAAGCTACCTACTTGCGTTGTGGGTGGGCCAGCCCTGCCTTGGGCTGTAGACGATTTTCAGATAAGAAACGCAACCTGTTAACCTTATTCTAAATAAGCCGGATAAAAACACTGACAATATGTAGTCGGTCTCATGTCATTCTACGTCTCGGTTTACTACAAGTTATGCCAGTCCACTGTGGTCTACCGGTCCATTCTAATAGGCTAACTACTTGCACGACAACGGGTCCTATCGGTCCATCGTTGCACGAAACAGTCGAAATCTCCTACAAAATCTACCCACTCGGGCCATTCCTACTCATGTATCTTTTCAGTCTCATTGATTCGGGATTGTGTTCATAAACTCATCACAACTAGTTAGAGTCTCTTTCAAGCCCTCGCTAGTTAAATAGAGTATTTCGAGTCATGACTGTTGGAATAGATGCCCTAGAGGCAATCGTAGATTTAGTATGAACATTGTTTTGGCTAGAATATTCATTTATTATATATTGTGATATTTAATATAATTAAGTCCTTAGATAAAATGCGTTGTTTATCTTAAATATCCCTAGTCCACTATATTGATTAATAAGACGATCAAATATAGACTAGTACGTGGGTAGATTGATATGGAGATATCAAGCCTAACACATGGGTATGCATTAGGAGTAATGACATACTGGATTGACCCACAACGAAAAGGATACATTAGATTATGTCAAGTCACAATCGCTTTTCGTAGTGCTAATATATTTGCAATCCTTAGACTTGAAGTCACTAGATACTCTAGTTGTGGAATATTGCGCTTTGATGTTATCAAACGTTACACCGTAACTGGGTAATCATAAAGATGGCTATCGGGCGTGATAGGAAGCAAGCTTAGAGATCGTAGTGATGTAGATAGGATTTGTCCCTCCCACATAATGGGGGTAAATATCCAAGGCCACTCGAGGGATGAGGCTTATCGAATGTCTGGCCAGACTCAGATAAATCAATATGGAGATATTGATGTTATCTGCTAGCATAAGCATATTCCCAGGATCGAGGAACTATGGATTGGATATACGAGTGTGACTATTTATGTCTCGTGTCAAATCCGGATATGGAGACAAAGGGATAGTGCAATATAACATATTGGGCACAAGAGGTTTGTCGGGATCACTGACTATTTCTATTAGTTGGGTGGTATGGATGTGTTGCTAGACACCGCTCCATGTTAGAAAGAGTTACTACTAACTATATAGAAACCTATGGGGTCACACGTCAAATAGAGTAGAGCTAGATTTGAGATTAATTAATATTGATTAATTAATAGAAGGATCATTGTGCAACACCTTGCAAACTTAGTAGGACTAATTTGCAAGGAAGGGAATAATTCTAGTTCATCTAGAATTAGGAAACTCTTTTATGGAAACAACAAGGAGTTGTTGGAGTATATAAAGGAGTCTTTGCTTCCTTCCCACTTAATGTTATTAGACATAACAAAGAGAGTGGGAGAGAGCAAAAGAGAGAGCAAGACAAAGCTAGGGCCGAAACCCTAGCCCGTCCGCCCCCCTTCCCGTCGGCTCAAAGAGGAGGTCGAACCTCCTCTTGTTCCTTGTTGCTTTGATCTTCTTCCCTCTTCCTCCGGGTTCAAGCTAGCACTTGTTTGAAGGAAGAGTCTAGATCTCACCTCTAGACGTGGATCAACCGTAGAGACGAGGACATCTTTCTTCGCGTGATTTCACAAATCAGAAAGGTACACAATACTATGTCTCTTATCATGTTATGATGTCTCCTCCTGACGATCCGTGGTGGGCATTGAAGTAGAAATTAATTTTTTTGTTATTCCGCTGCGTTACCTACTTCAAAAACCCAACAGTGGTATCAGAGTCACAGGTCTTAGAGCATAACATGATGTATGTGTTACGATTTCAATTTACACACCGTTTTATTGTTTATTACGCGAAAACTAAAAAATAATTGGCATAGTAGATGCAAAATTGAATTTAATTCAATAGAACAAGATCCAATTTAACATTGGATGTTAGAATTGGTGATTTTATTCACATAGATGTGTACAATTGGGTTCTTGAAAAATTAGGGTTCATGGGCACATGATTGAAAAGGAGTTTTCAATTATGGAAACTAATTTATGGAATTAAATCCATAAGGAAACAACCTTGCTTGGGAAACAAGGAAGAGGGAAGGACGACTAGGGCCGAAACCCTAGCCGTCCGCCCCCTCCATTGCGCGCCAAGAAAAGGCCGCGGGCCAATGGGGCGGCCGGCCTTGGGCCGGGCCTTGTGGCGGCGGCGGTCCTAGGGGTTAGGGCCCCTTGTTGGCTTGAACCCCTTGGACCCTTGTGACCCTAATTACCCAATTTAATTAAAATTGAACAAGCGCGTTAAAAATTGGTTTTAACTGTATTATGTGCTTTATTGCATGGTGGATGGATATGGCCTAGGATTGTGGATGTTTATTGCTTTGTGGTTTGGTTTATGGCCTGCGAGCTGATCAAATTAATGTAATAATTAATTAGGTTTTACGGCCTGCGAGTCGTCTTTTTCTCCTCAACATGTGAGGCCTTTTTTTTATTTATTTATTCTAGATGTTAGACTAGAATCAGAAATATTTAGATGATAGTCAAGAGCATGGAGAAGAAGACCGGAGAACCAAAGGAGCCAAAAGACAAAGAAGACATCCCTAGGCGCGCAGCTATGGTGGAGCACATGGAGATGAGCTCAGCACTTCAGGGCAATTAGATATTATTATTGGCTTGATATTATCAATAGTCTAGGGGCCATATCCATGCCACGTTTCTTTCATGTTTGTGGATGTTTATTATTCATGCCTTGTTATTTAATTTTGTGTGTATGGCGATACTAGCGAAAACAATAACAAGATAATAATAGACAAGGTTGGTCTTTTATTGTGGATAGCCAATCCGAATAAGTAAACCATGTTGATAAGATCAACCGAACAATAAAAGAAAATCTCTCAATTAAATATTGCGTTTTGCCTTATTTTGCCAAAACACCCTTCATGATCAAGGTTTATTAAAATTCGAGCTTGCCAAAGTAAGGCGATTTTAATTTACCATGGTGTGTTGCGGACGACACAAGCTAGTAATGTGTGTATGTTGAAGCAAGAGGTTGGACGCAACTAGGCAAGAATCAATTAGATTGATGACCCTAGAGGCATGGAAATTAGGTGTTATCCATGGGATAAAGAATAAAATAGTTATTCACCTAATTGGACCAAGAGTTGCATGGGATGGAATTGGAATGGTTCCTACCTAAATAACCTATTCTTTGGTGACTTGCCAAAGCAAGCTCAAGAAGAAGTGAAAAAGGGATCTTGGACCCACTAGAAAATATGATGATACTTTTTGCATTAATGGTGAGGGCTATTAATCCGAGAAAAATAGTGGGAGCTATATTTGATGATCTAGCCATTGTTGGATATAGTTAAATTGTTCAAAATACTAAAATTGCACATTTCTCGTTTTTTAGAATTCCAAATGGCAAACAACAACGCATCGAGTTCATCCCCATGATCTGTCCTTGAGAAGGATAAACTGTCTGGAACAAATTTCCTTGACTGGTACAGAAACTTAATCATTGTCCTTAAGCAAGAAAAGAAGATGTACGTCTTGGACACTCAATTTCCAGAACCACCACAAGACGACTCTCTTCTAGCGAAAGTGAGGGCACGTCAGAAACATATTGATGATTCTAATGACGTGACTTGCCTCATGCTTTGTACCATGACTCCTGAGCTTCAGAAGCAGCATGAGAATATGGAAGTCTATGATATGATCATACACTTTAAACAATTTTTTCAGGAACAGGCTAGGCATGAGTGCTATGAGGTGTCTAAAGCATTATTCAAGAGTTGTCTTGCATAGGGGAATCCAGTAAGGCCTCATGTGCTCCGAATGATCGGGTACATAGAGAAACTTGAGAGACTGGGGTTCCCATTGGGCTAACATTTGGCTACTGATCTTGTCTTCAATCGTTGCCTGACAGTTATAATCAGTTCATCATGAACTATAATATGAACGAGACCAGTAAGACTCTGCCTGACTTATTGAACATGCTAAATACAGCGGAACAAAGCGTCAACAAAGGCAAGGGCAAAGCCATCATGATGGTGCATAAGAAGAAGGGAAATTTAGTTGCCTCTACTTCAAAAGGAAAACACAAGAAAGTTGCGAAATCCAAGGAAGCCCTGAGGCCTAGTGGAGGCGTGGCCAAGGGTGAGTGTCACTACTGCAACCAGCCGGGTCACTGGAGGAGGAATTTCCCTAAATACCTGGAGGATAAGAAGCTTGGAATAGTGATTCCACCACCACCAGGTATTTATGTTATAGACGTCAATCTTTCTACTTCTTCATCTTGGGTATTGGATACCGGATGTGGTTCTCACATTTTTCCTAATGTGCAAAATTTGAAAAGAAGTAGAAGATTGAGTAAAGGAGAGATAGACCCGCGCGTCGGGAATGGAGCAAGAGTTGCTGCATTAGCTGTAGGCGTTTATGAGCTATCATTGCCTTCTGGACTTATTTTAGAATTAGACAATTGCTATTATGTGCCTGCTATGAGCAGAAATATTATTTCCGTTTCTTGTTTGGACGGGAAGAGTTTTTCTATTTCAATAAAGGACAAGTGTTGCTCCATTTATTTTGATAGTATGCACTATTGTAGTGCGCATTTGTCTAATGGATTATATATCCTTGATCTAAATAGTCCAATCTATAACATAAATACTAAAAGGATTAAAACTAATGATTTAAATCCTACATATCTATGGCACTGTCGTTTAGGCCATATAAATGAGAAACGCATATCTAGACTCCATAAGGATGGACTTCTAGACTCATTTGATTTGGAATCATATGAGACATGTGAATCTTGTTTATTAGGAAAAATGACAAAGTCCCCTTTCAATAAGAAAGGTGAAAGGACTAGTGAGTTATTGGCACTCATACATACCGATGTACGTGGACCATTCCCCACGCCTGCCAGAGGTGGTTATACCTACTTCATCACATTCACTGATGATTTCAGTAGATATGGATTTGTACACCTTATGAAGGCCAAATCTGAATCTTTTGAATTGTTCAAGGAATTCAAGAATGAAGTAGAGAAGCAACTCGGAAAAAGTATTAAGGCTCTACGATCGGATCGTGGAGGAGAATACTTAAGCCAAGAGTTTGATGAGTATCTTAGAGAGTGTGGGATAGTATCCCATCTCTCCACCCAGAACGCCACAATGGAATGGCGTGTCCGAGAGGAAGAATCGCACTCTATTAGATATGGTGCGATCTATGATGTCTCAAACAGATCTTCCGATATCTTTTTGGGGACATGCTCTAATGACGACAGCTTTACCATTAACCGCGTTCCATCCAAGTCAGTCATGAAGACACCATATGAGATATGGACTGGGAAGCATTCCATAGTGTCG
The DNA here is from genome assembly GCA_023055425.1 of Linanthus parryae. Lineage (NCBI taxonomy): Eukaryota > Viridiplantae > Streptophyta > Magnoliopsida > Ericales > Polemoniaceae > Linanthus > Linanthus parryae. Next base: position 39,952,965 of record JALGPY010000004.1, read on the forward strand.
TTTATGAGGATTTGGGGCTGCGATGTCTATGTAAAATGTTTACAAACAGACAAGCTCAGGACCAAAGCGGATAAGTGTAAATTTGTGGAATATCCTAAGGAAACTAAAGGATATTATTTCTATAATCCCATCGAGAACAAAGTGTTTGTTTCTCGGACCGGCGTGTTTCTTGAAAGAGAGTTTGTCTCTAAAGAAGCAAGTGGGAGGGCTGTAGAACTTGAAGAGATTCAAGAACCACAAATCACTGAACCGATGATGGAACATGAACAGGAACCACAAGTAATTGTGGAAGAACCCGTTCAGGTAACAGAGGAACTCCGTAGATCAGGAAGAGTGCGTCATGAGCCAGAGAGGTATGGACTTCTCGTGACAGAGCCCGATGACGTACCACTCATAGATGATGAGCCTGCGACCTACGGAGAGGCCATGAAAGGCCCAGACTCGAAGAAGTGGCTAGATGCCATGAGATCCGAAATGGATTGCATGTACACCAACAAAGTATGGACTTTGGTGGAACCACCTGAAGGGGCTCGGCCCATATGGTGCAAGTGGGTCTTCAAGAAGAAGACCGACATGGATGGCAAGGTAATTGCCTATAAGGGGCGATTGGTAGCCAAAGGGTATAGACAGATTCATGGTATTGAATATGATGAGACCTTTTCCCAGTCGCCATGACTAAATCCATTCGAATCCTACTTGCTATTGCAACATACTACGAATATGAGATTTGGCAAATGGATGTCAAAACAGCATTCGTTTATTTGAACCTCCTCGAGGATGTGTACATGACACAACCGGAGGGTTTTGAGGATCCAGAGAATGCCAATAAAGTCTGTAAGCTGCAAAGATCCATTTATGGATTAAAGCAAGCTTCTAGGAGTTGGAATCGACGTTTTGATGATGCATTCAAAGAATTTGACTTCATCAAGAACGAAGATGAGCCTTGTGTTTAGAAGAAGGTTAGTGAAAGCTCTGTAGTATTTCTGGTCTTGTATGTGGATGACATACTAATCATTGGCAATGATATTCCTACTTTGCAAACTGTTAAAGATTGGCTAGGAAAGTGTTTTGCAATGAAGGACTTGGGAGGTGCAACCTATATACTTGGTATAAAGATCTATAAGGATAGATCTAGAAGGTTGCTCGGCCTAAGTCAAAGTACATATATAGACTAGGTGTTGAAAAGGTTCAACATGCAAGATTCCAAGAAGGGATTCTTGCCCATGTCGCATGGAGTCACTCTTTCTAAGAATGACTGTCCTTCCAATGAGATTGAGAAGGACCGCATGAGTAGGATACCCTATCCTTCGGCCATAGGATCCATCATGTACGTCATGTTATGTACTAGACCAGACGTATCATACGCGTTGAGTATGGTGAGCAGATACCAGTCCAATCCAGGTGAGAGTCACTGGATTGCTGTCAAGAACATCCTAAAGTACTTGAGAAGAACTAAGGATGTGTTCTTGATATTTGGAGGTAAGGAAGAGCTAAGTGTAAAGGGTTACACTGATGCAAGCTTCCAAACCGACAAATATGACTACAGATCGCAGTCTGGATACGTGTTTTGCGTGAATGGATGAGCTATGAGATGGAAGAGTTCCAAGCAAGGGACAGTTGCTGATTCTACAACGAAAGCTGAGTACATTGCTGCTGCGGAAGCAGCAAAAGATGCAGTTTGAATAAAGAAGTTTATCACTGAGCTCGGTGTGGTCCCTAGCATTGTGGATCCCATAGAGTTGTACTGTGACAACTCTGGGGCGATCGCACAGGCCAAGGAACCAAGATCTCACCAGAAATCAAAGCATGTACTTAGGAGATTCCATCTTATTCGTGATATGATCGATCGAGGAAATGTGAAGATGTGCAAGATTCCAAGGGATGACAATGTTACAGATCTGCTCACGAAACCTCTTGCGCAGCGAAAGCATGAAGGGAACACCAGATTGGCTCTAGTGCAAGTGGGAGATTGTTGGAATAGATGCCCTAGAGGCAATCGTAGATTTAGTATGAACATTGTTTTGGCTAGAATATTCATTTATTATATACTGTGATATTTAATATAATGAAGTCCTTAGATAAAATGTGTTGTTTATCTTAAATATCCCTAGTCCACTATATTGATTAATAGGACGATAAAATATAGACTAGTATGTGGGTAGATTGAAATAGAGATATCAAGTCTAACACATGGGTATGCATTAGGAGTAATCGCATACTGGATTGACCCACAACGAAAAGGATACATTAGATTATGTCAAGTGTCAATCGCTTTTCGTAGTGCTAATATATTTGCAATCCTAAGACTTGAAGTCACTAGATACTCTAGTTGTGGAATATTGCGCTTTGATGTTATCAAACGTTACACCGTAACTGGGTAATCATAAAGATGGCTATCGGGCGTGATAGGAAGCAAGCTTAGAGATCGTAGTGATGTAGATATGATTTGTCCCTCCCACATAATGGGGGTAAATATCCACGGCCACTCGAGGGATGAGAATTATTGAATGTCTAGCCAGACTCAGATAAATCAATATGGAGATATTGATGTTACCTGCTAGCATAAGCATATTCCCAGGATCGAGAAACAATGGATTGGATATACGAGTGTGACTATTTATGTCTCGTGTCAAATCCGGATAGGGAGACAAAGGGATAGTGCAATATAACATATTGGGCACAAGAGGTTTGTCGGGATCACTGACTATTTCTATTAGTTGGGTGGCATGGATTTGTTGCTAGACACCGCTCGATGTTAGTAAGAGTTACTACTAACTATATAGAAACCTATGGGGTCACACGTCAAATAGAGTAGAGCTATATTTGGGATTAATTAATATTGATTAATTAATAGAAGGATCATTGTGCAACACCTTGCAAACTTAGTAGGACTAATTTGCAAAGAAATGAATAATTCTAGTTCATCTAGAATTAGGAAACTCTTTTATGAAAACAACAAGGAGTTGTTGGAGTATATAAAGGAGGCTTTGCTTCCTTCCCACTTAATGTTATTAGACATAACAAAGGGAGTGGGAGAGAGCAAAAGAGAGAGCAAGACAATGCTAGGGCCGAAACCCTAGCCCGTCCGCCCCCCTTCCCGTTGGCTCAAAGAGGAGGCCGAACCTCCTCTTTTTCCTTGTTGCTTTGATCTTCTTCCCTCTTCCTCCGGGTTCAAGCTAGCACTTGTTTGAAGGAAGAATCTAGATTTCACCTCTAGACGTGGATCAAGCGGACGAGGAAATCATTCTTCGTGTGATCTCACAAATCAAAAAGGTACACAATACCATGTCTCTTATCATGTTATGATGTCTCCTCCAGACGATCCGTGGTGGGCATTGAAGTAGGAATTAAATTTTTTGTTATTCCGCTGCGTTACCTACTTCAAAAACCCAACAATGACTCCTTCCCCACTAATAATTACGCATAGCATATGAACAGGGAACCAAAGAGAGCATTAAATTTAAGCAAGAAGGTGAAATATGAAAAAAACATGTATTCGACGAGTATCAAGTCCTAACCTAGCCCCGTCAATAGACTAAGTTCCAAAACACGTTCATGAAAAAAAAACCCATTCTATAGATAAAGTTCATAAGCATGAAACAAAGTCTGACATCCAGAAAATATAATCGTCTACATAACCCTAGGCTCTCTAGAGATGCCTAGTGATGATAGCTTCTTACGTTAAACGTAGCTAAAGAAACAAGTTTATCTATAAGAATATTAAGAGAAGGAAGAAGAAATGAAACATAATTCTTCAATGATCTTCAACTATTCTCCGTGTCTTTTTCCTTTCTTTACCCGAATATGGTGTAGAATGGCCTATCTCTCTCTAAAAGCACCTAGGTTCTTGTATATCAGGTATGATCCTCACTACAAGTAAAAACCTCTTTTTGCACTTTTCCCCTCCAATAATGTTGGAGCTCATTATTGGAAATGATTTCCCATCATTATGCAATGATTGGGTTTCCTCTTCTTTCAACCCTTGGCTGCTAGAATAATAAAAACCTCGTTCCTTAATTTTTCTTCGTTTCTTTGAAACAAAACTCGGCTTGCTTTGTAACATATCATGTGAAATGATCGTGCGATCAGTCCCTTGCTTCCCACTTGGTCTTGCGGTCTTCCTAGACAGATCGGTTGATCTCCTCAATTTTTCTACCTGATCAGACGATTAGTCTCCTGATCATGAAAGTGAGGGACTTTTCTTCTTGCTTCAGCATATAAGTTTCTAAGTCCTTTTTACTGCGCCATTTTTCTTCATGCTTCTATGAGGTATTGAGTTGTTGCAGGTCTGCGCTGCTGGGTTATCAGTTAGGGTTGGCTATGTTATGGTTTCACGGTAGTTGAAGGTTGATATTGGGTCGCGGTTTAAGGTACTGTCATGGTTTAAATTGTGGTCTTGTGGTGAAGGGGAAAAGGGATGCTGGTTAAATGCTGGTGGTAGGTGTTACACTCCAGGATCTCGGTTTAGGGCTTAAGAGACAATCGATAACCAAATGTGAAATATATTTACGAAGATTATAATTTATCTACTAAATAAAAAAATCTTTGAGAAGATAAGTTTACAAAAGTAATGTGTTTGAAATAAGCTATGTGATCTAATCTTATGCTCGGCGTCCTCTTCTCGTTCTGCGTTCCCATCCCCAACTTTCACTAACCTGTGGTGGTTCTTGACGTTCTTCCAATTCCTATCGATGCAGTTCATCCACACCCCCAAACTTGTTGATTTTCAATCCCTTGACTATGGTATGCAGATCTTCAATAGAATATTCCATCAAACAAGGAACTGTGGTTTACCCATGACATTCTTCCCCATAAGAATATATTTAAACAAGTCTTTCCAACTCATCGCAGACTTGATTAATATGAGATATGGAGAACTCTGCATAAATCTGAGTTGAGACTTTTACCTCAATAGCAATGAGGACAATTTCTTCATCAACTTCCTCATCAGCGCACCACAAGCTCTTAATGTTGGTGTCTTCTCAATCATGCCAAGGATATGAGATAAATGAGGTTCCATCTTCCAAAACATTGCTTCCTCCCATCCATGCAAAGGCGGCCCACCCCAATCTGAATCAGATTATGAGTCATCATAAGTGGTACCATCCACAATTGGTTCATGGACAATGCACTCCTCGCTCGGCTCAGGAATCTCTTCTTCCACTGTCGTATCTTGCGATGCACATTCCTGCTCTCACTCCATCTTGGGCTAATATTTCTTCTGCATCTCCCTTGCATCTGGAAGCCAGTGAGGAACATCTGAGTCATCTTCTTGTGGTGGTGGTGATGGAGGATCAAATTGAGACTCAATGTCAGATGGAATGATCCCATTTTGTGGTTCTTGAGTCTCAACTATAAGTATTGGGTTGAGCACTATCATGTTCTCTAGTACTGCTGATGCTGGGGTGGAGGAACTTTACATGCGTCCTCATAGTCATGATAATTTTTGCATCGAGGGAACCTGTAGGATGTAAGAGTGGTTTAACAGGTTGTCTCCCCCAAACAAGCAATGTAAATTCAAATAACAAACTAAGCTAATATTTTTGTATTTTTCTAATTAAACAGAGTTCTTAATCAATATGGAGAAACTAGGCAATCTATAGATCACCTAGGGCTGTAGACGATTTCCGGATTAGCAAAGTAACACGTTAACTCTATTCTCGTTAAGATGGTAACAACACTGACAATTTCCTATCGGTCTCATGTCATTCTAAATCTTAATTTACGACTAGTCCTGTCGGTCCACTATCGTCTATCAGGTCCGTTCTAGTTGGCTAATTACGTGCACGACAATGGGTGTCGTCGATCCACTGTTGCACAAAAAAGTCAAAATATCTTATGGAATTTGTAAGTTCAATGCAGGATAAAGACTTAAAATAGCTATTCTATTTCAAGGCCTTGAAACAACTTTCAAAGCCTTGAAACTGACTGAGCTTTATATGCATGAACTTAGTGGGAGTTTTTGTACTTGATTCAAACTACTAAACCCCTGTGCATGATAAGATGTTATTTAATGATGAAAGATAAAGTGTTTTACACAGTTTGCAGGATCTAACATCATTTATTTGATTTAGTATTGCAGGGAATTCTGTTTCCTATTTTGTAGGAACCTGTTTCTAACTTATGTTTTGCAGATTTGGTAACTACTTGATGATTGATTCTGAGATCAATCTACTGTGTTTAAAATCTTCTTTATATACTTCCAATAAGTTCAAATCAATATCTCAACAGATATCGGTCAACTAGCCCTTGGGAGAAGCTGTTAGAAGAGTCAAGATTTGAAGCATATTTTCAGGGAAGTTTGTTGAGAAGATTATGGTGATCCTCCATTCAAATTGAGTGCTTTTAAAAAGAGAATTGATGAATGAATTCAGAGACAAAACGACAGAGAGCAATTCACGGAGACAAAAACACAATCAAGGATTGACAAACATCAAGGAGGCAGATTCATCTCTCAATCCATAACATCATTTTTATTTTCTGTGTTCTTCTTGTTCTGAACTTTATTTGTATGTCATTTTCATAATACTCCTAGTCTCATTCTCAATGATTGTTCAAGGTGAAAAATAGAGAATTCTTAGTTGATTAGATACCTAGAGCAGGTACTAGATAGGTTAGTGAGAACCACAAGCTGTAACAGAGTAAGGCATCTCTCTGTGCTTGAGATCTAGTGCTTAGCTGTTGATTAATAAGAATTGTGTTAAAAATCCTATAGGGAGAAGATCCATGAGGTATAGACGTAGGTCCAAGTGGACTGAACTCTATATATCTTATGTCTCTTTCATTTACAATTCAGTTACAAACTTAGAACTTTTGCAGCATTCAAAACAGTTTCATTTTAAGGGTTTGAAACTCATTTCAAGGCCTTGAAATAGACTTATTCTTATTTTTACTCTAACTATTTTATTCCAAGGGCTTGAAACTCATTTCAAGGCCTTGAATCTCCTTACAAATCCTTTGAAACCACTATTCTTGCAAAGTTTTGCAAAAGTCTGCATACTCTATTCAACCCCCCCTTATAGAGTATTGATTCTGTATTTCTACCTACTGTACACCCCTTTTAATTTTTATCAGAGCTTGTATCACTGCATAGATTTAACCATCTTGTGATTATAAGTACTGTAGGTGATGGTGGTTTCTCACAGGGAAGAGCTGCTAACATACCTCCTCTCTTCTGTGGAGACGATTTTGTCCACTAGAAAGCTTTGATGAAAATGTTCATTATTGATCAAAGATATGGAACTCTGGACTCTCATCCAGAATGGTCCTCATACATTGTACACAGAGAGGGATGGGATTACAACTCCCAAATCTGAATATTCTCATTCTTCATGTGAGTTAGAGAAATTTTCAAAGAATTATAAAGCTATGAATCTCTTATATTGTGCTTTGAGTGTGGATGAATTTAAAAGGATCTCAAGTTGCAAAACTCTCAAGGAGATCTGGGATAAGCTTGTGGTGACTTTTGAAGGAACCAGCCAAGTCAAGCAAACCAAGATCAACATATATCTCAGGCAATATGAGCTATTCAAGATGAACGGAGATGAGTCAATCAGAGACATGTTAAAAAGGTTCACTGACATTGTTAAAAATCTTGATTAATTGGGAAAGCATATTTCTAATGAAGACTAGGTGAGGAAGATTCTAAGAAGTCTTCCAAAGGAAAAATGGGAACCAACGACTACTGCTATTGAGGAAGCTCAATATCTCTCATCACTCCAACTTGACGATCTAAAAGGGAAGCTTCTTACACATGAGATATCCATGAATGAAGTTAATGGAGAAATACCTGAAGGTGTCAAGAACTTCGCTCTCAAGGCTAAGGAGAATGAGACATTTCAAAGCCTTGAAACTGAGGAAGACGAAGAAGATCCAATTGCTTAGATTTCCAAAGCCTTGACATGAATTCTTAAAATGAAGAATTTTTTTGGAAACAATGACTTCAACATAGAGAGACATGGATCCTCCAGTAGCAAGGACTACAAAGGTAAATCTTCTTCTCATGGTAATAAGCCTAAAGTCATGAATTGCTTTGAGTGTGGTGATGCAGGACACTTGATCAGAGACTGTTCACACAAGAAAAGCAAGACCTTTCATAAGAAAGATCATGATGGAAGGAAGAAAGCTATGATAGATTCATGGAGTGATTTAGATACATCAAGTGACTCTGAATCTGAAGATGAACATGCCAACATATGCTTTATGGCCAAGCATGATGAAAATTCTGAAAAGAACATTGAGGTAATGGTAAAATGCTTGATTTCAAAACCCACTGAAGCCTTCTCTGATTATCTTAGAACAACGCTTTTACATGAAGAGGACTACCTGAAAGAATTAGAGTTTTGAAAGAAAAAGTTCATGAGCAAGCAAAAGAAAATTTACATCTTGTTTGCATGAACCAGAAACTTGAAATCTCTCAGAAGAAAACTGAAAATGATTTCAAGTTTTTGAAAACCAGCTTCAAAGCCTTGAAAACACAAGTCAAGGAAGTAGTCACTGAGAACTCTCTCTTGAGTGACATCATTGTTAATCTAAGACATCAAGTTGATGAATTGGATAAAAAAAGACTACTCTGAGTGAGAAAATTCGAGAATCTGAGTTGGTCAAAGCAAAACTTGCAAGCTCAGAACACAACTTGAACCTGATTCTTGGAGGTAGCTTAAAGTCTGTTCACAAAACTGGTATTGGATATAATCCAAATTTTCCAAAGAAAAACAATACCCGATTTGTGAAAACTGGAAGAAAAACATCTCCCAAGTGCCATTACTACATTAAGATTGGTCATGTTAAGATGACTTGTCCTTTTAGAAGAAGAGACCCTAACATAATGAGGAACACTTTTCCCTTCCAACTCAAATGACAAGTTAGAAATATTTGGGTTCTTAAAGGGGTTAGACCACCTAACATGGTTGACCCTGAATATGAATCTAAATTCAGCACTTGGTCTGACAGCCGGGTAAGGCAGTGAATGGTTTTTGCAGAGTGTCACCAAGATCAAAGAGCAAAAATGATTTATGGAAAGTGGTTGCTCAAGACACATGAGTGGAAAGAGATCTCTATTCTCAGAACTGAAAGAGCAATCAGAAATGTCAATTACACTTGGTGACAAAGGAAAATGCAACATTCTTGATATTGGTAATGTTGGTACAAATTTTGAAAATTCTATTCCTGATGTATATCTAGTTGATGGCTTGAATTTAGTCTGCTTAGTGTATCTAAAATTTGTGACAATGGAAACAACGTTATCTTTGATAAAGAGAAATGTGTGGTGCTGAATGAGAAATCTGGCAATTGTATCCTCACAGCCTCTAGATCAAACAATGTTTATACTTTTCAAACTAACAAAGTTGCAGGTGAAACTTGAAGTGTCTCAAGGCCTTGAAAGAAGATTCAAAGCTCTGGCACAGAAAGTTGGGACATTGCATACCTTGAACATGTTAATCTCCAAGAACTTAGTAAGAGGCTTTCCCTCTATCAAGTTCAAATATGAACAAGTATGCAAAGCATGTGCACAAAGCAAGCAAACTAGAAGTTCATTCAAGCCAAAGAACTTTGTAAGTACTGCTAGACGCATTGAACTTTTTCATATGGATCTCTGTGGTACTATGAGAACTCCAATTGCAAGGGTAAGAAGTACATGCTTGTTTTTGTAGATGATTTCTATAGATATACTTGGGTTTATGTTTCTTAAGGAAAAAATTGAATATCTCACTGAATTTTCAAAAATTTGTAGAGAACTTCAAACATTGAAAGCCCTACATATTGCTTCTATAAGAAGTGATTATGGTAGAGTGTTTGATAAACTTGAGTTTGATATATTCTTTTCTAAGCATGGCATCTCTCACAACTTTTTTTTCTCCTAGAACTCCTCAACAGAATGGAGTAGTTGAAATAAAGAACATGACTCTTGAAGACATGTCAAGAACAATGCTTGTGGAAAACAAGTTTTCAAAGTACTATTGGGCACAAGTTGTGAATACATCAAACTATATTCTTAACAGGTGCTTCATCAGACCTATTCTGAAGAAGACCCCCTATGAGATGTTCAAAGGAAGAAAGCCAAACATTTCTTTCTTCAAACCGTTTGGCTGTACTTGTTTTGTCCAAAATAATGGTAAGGACAATCTTGGTATGTTTGATGCAAGAAGTGATGAAGGTATTTTTCTTGGCTATTCACAGACAAGCAAAGCCTATAAAATTTATAATAAGAGAACAAAGCTTGATGAAGAAAGCATTCATTTTGTTTTTTATGAAAGCTATGATGGTTCTTTGAGTGATGGTTTTGCAGATCTTAATCTGAACAAGTATGATTCAGATACTGAAGAAGATTCATCAAAAGGATCCAAGGAAATGTCACAGGAACAAGACATGCATTTTCAAGGCCTTGAAACTAAGGTTCAAAGCCTTGAAACCGAATCTCCAGAGAAAACAGAAGAACAGGCTACTACTTCAAGCTCTCAGAGACTTGAAAAGCAAACTGGAGAGCCTGAACCATGGACACCAAGAAAGAGATTCAAATATCTCTCATCTAATCCTGCTGATAATATTATTTATGATCCAACCACTGGTACACAAACCAGATCACAGTTGATTTTTTTTTTCTTTTAATGCTTTAATCTCTCTTGTAGAACCTAAAACTGTGAAGGAAGCATTACAAGAAGCATACTAGATTATAGCAATGCAAAGTGAACTCAATTCATTTGAAAGGATCAAGGTCTGGAATCTAGTTCCTCTACCAAGAAATCAGTGTGTCATTGGCACCAGATGGGTATTCAGAAACAAGTTAGATGAAAATGAAAAGGTAATCAGGAATAAAGCTAGATTGGTAGCTCAAGGCTACAATCAAGAAGAAGGTATTGACTATGAAAAAAACTTTTGCTCCTGTTGCCAGGTTAGAAGCAATTAGAATTCTACTTCCATTTGCATCTCACAAAAACATGAAACTATTTCAAATGGATGTGAAGTGTGCTTTTCTAAATGGCTATATGCAAGAAGAAGTTTATGTTGCTCAACCTCTAGGTTTTGAAAATGACAAGTTTCCATATCATGTTTACAAACTTGACAAAGCTCTTTATGGTTTAAAACAAGCTCCAAGAGCTTGGTATGAAAGATTGTCAAAGTTTCTACTTGAAAATGATTTCAAAAGAGGATTAGTAGAGAAGACCCTTTTCATAAAGACTCATGAGAAAGATATGCTGTTAGTTCAAATTTATGTTGATGATATTCTGTTTGGAGCTACTAATGATCTTCTGTGCGAGGAATTCTCAAGTCTTATGAGCAGGGAATTTGAAATGAGCTTAATGAGAGAATTGAACTCTTTCCCTGGACTTCAAATCATCAGATGAAGAAGGGAATATTCCTACATCAAAGCAAGTATACAAACGACTTGCTAAGCAAGTATAATATGTCTCAATCCAATGAGATTAAGACTCCTATGAGTTCTACATTGTCTTTAGACAAGGATGAATCTGGTAAAAGTGTGAATGTGAAAGAGTATAGAAGTATGATTGGATCATTACTCTACCTCACAGCTAGTGGACCAGATATCATGTTCAGTGTGTTCATGTGTTCTAAATTTCAAGCTTATCCTTAAGAATCACACTTGACTGCAGTAAAAAGAATTTTTAGATACTCAATGGTACCAAAGACTTAGGGGTTTGGTATCCTAAACATTCTAACTTCTCTTTGTATGGCTATTCAGATGTTGTTTTTTCTGGATATAAAGTTGATAGAAAGAGTACATAAGGATTCTTTCAATTTCTTGGATCATCTTTAATCAACTGGCATCCAAAGAAGCAAAACTTAGTTGCACCATTAACAACTGAAGCTGAATACATAACAGCTAGAGCTTGCTGTTCTCAAGTGTTATGGACAGCACAACAAATGAGAGATCTTGGATTTAATTTCAGAGATATACCTATCAAGTGTGATAACGCAAGTGCAATATCAATTACAAAGAATCCAGTTCAGCATTCAAGAACAAAGCACATTGATGTTAGACATCACTTCATCAGACATCATGCCTAAAAGGTGATATTGAAATTAGGCATGCTAAATAAGGAAGCTTTTGTTTAGGGGGAGAACCAGGTAAGTATTATGTGTTTCAAAGGTTTGAACTGATTTTCAAAGCCTTGAAAATCCTTTAAAAGCTTTGAATATATGTCCATTACATGATACAACTTTTCAAGGCCTTGAAACCCTTTCCAAAGCCTTGAAAATAAGACTGCATGTAAATTAGTCAATAATTGTGGATCTTTCAATTTTGGGTGTTATCTTTGTAAATAATTGCTCAATGTTGCCCCTCAATTTTGAAAAACCCCTTTTCAGCCAAAATAGTATTATATCTTTTACTTCCAACGCCACACACAATTTTGAATCTTTTTAATTTATCAGATCTTCAAATATCAGAGAAAATTTTTGTTTCCTTTTCAAACGGAAACTCACTTCTATTTATCTCCTTCTTTATTTCTATCCTTCGTATATATCCTATCTCTCTCTACTTCTAAAAACCCTTATGAGTACCAAAAGAGCCTCAGACAGAATCAAGATGGCTGGTGGTTCAAAGGCTACAATAGAGAAGAAAAGAAATACCACGGTGGAAGAGATTCAGACCATTAGTGGGGATTCCAGTTCAAAAACCCCTACTGAAGAAGACATAGCTCCTCCTCCTCCTAAAAAGAAGGCCAAGAAAGATGAGACCCCAGTGTCCAGTAAGAAGAAGAAGAAGAAGAAGGCAGTGGAGTCTGCACTAGAAAAACAGAAGGGTATTGGTAGAGCCAAAAAGATGAAGAAGAAGGCTGACAAAGCAGACAAGGGCAAAGGAAAGGAAAAGGTTATAGTGGATGAACCAGAAGATGAACCAGATGAGAACATAGAGAAGGCACTGCAGGTCTATTCAGAAAAGAAGAAATCCACTAGTAGGAAATCAGCCCCTGATAATACATGGTTCATTACTAATGCTGCTAGAGGTCAATGGCTTGATGGATTTGCCTCTAGACCAGTTATATTCTGTAGTCTGGTTAGTATGCCTATGTTACATGGTATGAATCTGGAATGCATCAAAGTGTTTAGGAAAAGCTCTCTTTGGTTTATTTTAAATCCCCCAGAGTTAGCTTACCCTAGACTCACTAGATTCTTTTACCTAAACATGAAACAACTCAAAAAGTCTGCAAATCTGGTGATTCGGACTAAGGTTGCTAGCATTGACATGGAGCTAGATCATGCTGAGTTTGCAAATGTTCTAGGATGTCCCAATAGATATGACACCAGTAACTACCCTCCTAAGAGTGAAGCCCTGAAACTATCAAAATAAGAGTTCTTTCTACCAAATACCCGTACCTCATCGAAGCAGTTAACACACTCTGTGCTAACTGTTGAAGTCTAAGTTTTGTTTACCATATTGATGAGATGTTTGGTACCTAGGGAACACTCAAAGGAACTGGTAACTGATAGGGTGTTATACTATGCATGGTTATGAAATTGATCTTACAAAGCTTATGATGGAACACATGCTATATAGCCAAACCAACCATAAAAAACACCCTTTGCCATATGCCAACTTGCTCACCTTATTCTTCCAACACTTTGAAACTCCAACTGATAGGGAAGAATCAGGGACTACTAGTTTTGGTATGCTCAATGAGATGGATTTTGAGAAGAGTGGTGTGGTGAAAAAAAGTCCTCAAGTTTTGAAGCTATACTAAGATTTGACAGAGGAAGAGTTGGGCTCCAAGAAATTTCTCAAACCTAAATCCTTGAATCCTACTTCTAGCACAAACCTACCAATCTCAAGATAACCCCTTGACCCTCCAGTTGCTGAAAGAACTTCAGATGGATATTGATGAGTTAAAGTAGAATCAGCATGGGTTTGACACTGATCTCAGACAGGTGAAGTATATGGTAGAAAACATGTTCAGAAATATTACATTGTTTGATGTGGCTGAAGAAGTGTGTCAAGCTGAGAAGAGTACCAAAAAGGGCGAATCAGCAAAGGATCTACCCAGTGAGAATTCAACTCCGTATAGGGCTGCTCAGGTCAAGTGGATGAAGTGGATGAAGATCAAAAAGAAGACAGTCCTAATTCAGGTGCACGACTCATAGGCCTCAAGAAGAAGAAACCTAAGAAGCCCAATGTGCCAGAGATTGTGACTGTTGCGGATTTGTTCGAGGGAGAAGGTAAAAAATGTGATGATGTGGCTCAAAAAGAATAAGAAGAAAAGGATGATGAGGGAGATAGTCAGAAAGAAGATGCAGAGCAGAAAGGAGATGAACACCCTACTCCATAGTTCTTGCCTACTCTTTCTTCTCTTTTTCAAGTCCTTCAACTCCTTTCCAAAGCCTTGAAAATTTTATCTCTTCAAAACAATTTTTTCCAAACACTGATCCAATATATTTTCATTCTTTTTTGATAAAAGTCAAAAAGGGGGAGAAATTTTGGTTTTTATTTGCTATTTCGCAGTTTAGGTGACCAGGTTTTGGTTAGTTAGGATTAACTGAATTCTTTTGCTGTTACTTGGTTTTTCAGTTTAATAAGTTGGATCTTTTGGACATTACATGTTGATATTACATGATTAATCTTGATATATGCTAATGAGTTTTTGTTGCAGAATAACTTTATCAAACAGATTGGAAGACTATGGTTTTGTCTGTCATAAAGGGGGAGATCGTAAGTTCAATGTAGGATCACGACTTGAAATAGCTAGTCTATTTCAAGTCATTGAAACAACTTTCAAAGCCTTGAAACTGACCAGGCTTTATATGCATGAACTTAGGGGGAGTTTCTGCACTTCATTCAAACTCCTAAACCCCTGTGCATGATTCGATGTTATTTGATGATGAAAGACAAAGCATTTTTACACAGTTTGTAGGATATAACATCATTTATTTAATTTAGTATTACAGAGAATTCTGTTTCCTATTTTGTAGGAACCTGTTTCCTAACTTATGTTTTGCAGATTTGGTAACTGCTTGCTGATTGATTCAGAGATCAATCTACTGTGTTTAAAAGATTCTTTATATACTTCCAACAAGATCAAATCAGTATCTCAAGAGATATTGGTAAACTAGCCGTTCGGAGAAGCTGTTAGAAGATTCAAGATTTGAAGCATATATTTAGGGAAGTTTGTTGAGAAGATTATGGTGATCCTCCATTCAAAATGAGTGCTTTAAAAATAGAATTGCTGAAGGAATTCAGAGACACAACGACAGAGAGTAATTCACAGAGACACAAACGCAATCAAGGATTGACAAACATCAAGGAGAAAGATTCATCTCTCAATCCATATCATCCGAAGAACACTACATACTCACTGCAATTTTGTTCTCTGTGTTCTTCTTATTCTGAAATTTGTTTGTATATCATTTTGATAATACTCCTAGTTCTCATTCTCAAGGATTGTTCAAGGTGAACAATAGACAATTCTTAGTTAATCAGATAGCTAGAGCAGGTACTAGATAGGTTAGTGAGAACCATAATCTGTAACAGAGTAAGGCATCTCTATGTGCTTGAGATCTAGGGATAAGCTATTTATTAATAAGAATTTTGTTGAAAATCCTACAGGGAGAAGATCCCTGAGGTAGAGGCGTAGGTCCTATTGGATTGAACTCTATATCTTGTGTCTCTTGCATTTACTTTTCAGTTACAAACTTAGAACTTTTGCAGCACTCAAAACAGTTTCATTTCAAGGGTTTGAATCTCATTTCAAGGCCTTGAAATAGACTTATTCTTCTGTTTACTCTAACTGTTTTATTCTAAGGGCTTGAAAATCATTTCAAGGCTTTGAATCTCTTTACAAATCCTTTGAAACCACTATTCTTGCAATGTTTGGCAAAAGTCTGCATACTCTATTCAACCCCCCTTCTGTAAACCCCCTTTCAGAATCTACCAACTTTGCCAATCCTACTCACGTCTCCATTCTGTCCCTGTGATTTGGAATGGTGTTCATAAACTCATCATAACTAGTTAGAGTCTCTTTCAAGCACTCGCTATTTAAATAGTGTTTCCGAGTCATGAATCCTACCTCATTGATAATCATGCACGACAAATGAATATGTAACTAAAATGAAAATTAATTTTAAGAAAGTAGATGAACTATGAAGAACACATGTATTCAACAAGTATCAAGTCCTTACCTAGCCGTGTCAATAGACTTAGTTCCTTAACATGTTCATGCAAATAAACACTCATTCTATAGATCAAGTTCATAAGCATGAAACAAAGTCTTAAATCTAGTAAACCTGATCGTCTACATAACCCAAGATTCTCTAGAGATTCCTAGCGATGAGATTAGCTACTTACATTAAACGTAGTAAAACAAACAAGTTTCTCCATTACAAGATTAAGACAAGGAAGACGAAATGAAATGTAAGTCGTCACTGATCTTCAAATCTTCTCCATGTCTTCTACCTTTCTTCCCCCGAATATGGTGTAGATTGGTTTATTTCCCTCTAACATCCCCAGGGTCTTGTATATCAGGTCAGATCTTCACTTGAAGTAAAAACCTCTTTTTGTACTTTTTCCCCTCCAATAATGTTCGATATCGTTGTTTCCAATGATTTACCATCATTATGCAATGATAGGGCTGCCTCTTCTTTTAACGCTAAGCTGCTAGAAATAATAAACACCTCGTTGCTTCTATTTTTCTTCTTTTTTTCAAAAAAAAAAATTCTGGCTTTCTTTGTAACAGATCGCGTGATCTGCCATCTACATATCGTTTGATCAGTACCTTGCAGCCTGCCTGGTTGCGCGATCAGCCTAGGAAGATCGTGTGATCTCCTCAATTTTTCTACCTGATCGCACGATCAGTCTTGTGATCACAAAATTCAGAGACATCTCTTCTTGCTTAGGATGTGAAGTTTCTATGTCTTTTTTGTTGTGCCATTCTTCTTATTGCTTAACTTCTTTATTGAGTTCTTGAAGGTTTGCGTTGCTGGGTTATCGATTGTGGGTGGCTCTGTAGTGGTTTCAAGGTAGCTGAAGGCCAGTATTGGTTCAAAGTTTCAGGTGGTGTAAATGGTGGTCTTGTGGTAAACGGGAAAGATGTTGGATAAATGCCGTGGGTCAGTTTTAGAAGGTAAGTGTTGTGGCGACTTAGGAGTTTAGTAATTGCGGTAGGTGAAGATAGTAGAAGGAGATAGTGGTGAAGGTTGCGGAGGTTTTGCAGGTTGTGAAGGTGGAACTTTGGAAGTAACATAATTTAATAATGAAGGTTTGTGAATGGTACAGTGTTGGTCAGTTTGGTGATTTGTAGCAGGAGCTTTAGGTGAGTTGTTGTGGGTCTGAATGAAGGTGAATTTGGTTCTGGGTTTGTGAGCGATTTTGAGTTATAGGTTGATTGTGAACTTGTGATTTTGTTAAAATGGTATCTGGCCTGTTATAGAGACGGGGAAGATGGAGATGTTGAAAGGGGGGAGCCAAGCGCATTTTCCAAAACATCCAACCTCCCCTTTGTTCATTCCACTACTAGAAATAAGGGCTAATACAACGGTTTTTAAAACGGCGGTCCAGAAACCGCTGTAGATTTGAATATTTAATGACGGCACTACATTGTATGTATTCCCAGAGAATTTCTCTAATCATTCCTCGTGTACGTGCAAATGGCCTGTTTTTGTACGTCTGACAACTGGGAACTATTTTATTTGCAATCCACTCCACAAAATCGAAATCATATTCGCGATTATGAAAAATTCTCTTCGTGCCTCGGTCAACCAAGTTAACTTCATCTGTCTTCCGCTGGGCCACTTTTGCAACCATGTTATTTTGAACCTTGGCAATCTGCAAGTCTTGATTTGCCTCTGACACCTTCTTATATTTTCCTTCACTCTTCTTCTTGTTTTTCTTCTTAGATTTTGTTTCATCCTTCTCAGGATTAGCATCTACTCCACATATGTACTTATGTAGTTCATCGACGGTACATGTTCCCACGATATGCGTGTTCGTCCAAATGAAGGATCCCACTTCTATTTTTTTCGCGATTAGCTTTCACGGTATTGAGTCGATCTTGGCGATTAGCTTCCGCATATTCCTCCTGTATGTACTCCACCAAATGGGTATCTTATATAGAATCAAATGACGAGTTATATGTTAGCTCATCACAAATACATATATATATATATATATATAAGTATATATTGGTTTAATGACCAAACATCTTGTTAAAAAAAAATGACCAAACATCAACGCGACTGAGTTGACAGTTGTGCACAAGAGATTCCGGAAGAGAGACCTCCGTGTACACCGTACGTAGTGGATCAGGGATCGCACAGGAAGAATAGGGGTGTGTGTAGGGAGAGAGTAAGTCAGTAGCAATGTCTGAGAGAGAGACAGAGGTTTAGCAGAGCTTCCGCGTATGGCAGTGTGTCCTCCTTTGTATGGAAAGGTTAACGATATATATATACTGGAGAACGTGACCGTTGTAGTGTGGTTAATGCGCCCATTAATGGCGGCTTAATTAGCTTAACCATAACGGCACGTCCGTCCGAGTATATAGGGACCGTTAGAGCACGTGGTGCGCGAGTACCGGAACCGTTACGAGGTTGACCGGGTTTGACCGCATTGACCGGGTTTATGGAGCTCGCGCCATAAATCTCTCAAAACAGTTACTAAAGGTCGCGCGCGGGCTTGGCTCGCACGCGACAGGGCTTACTCTAGCCTCCAAACCACAAAGTCCCTACAAGTCCCGTGCAGTGTTATGCGAGGGCTCTGTCTCGCAGCCCCCACATGGATCAGCTCGGCTGGTGATCCTGTGTGTGTGGAGCACAATATGGTGTGCTGGATGGTTGCCACGTGGCCTAGATTTGCCATGTCATAAAGCAGTATCTACATTAGCCCCCTTTCTGCGCGTGAAGGCTCATAGCTGTATAGGCTTCCATGCGCGGAAACCAACATGCGCGTCGTCGCCACGCACCAATTCAAATACGGGTAGGTTCAGCCCCCGTGCGTGTCATTATGACCTAAAACCCCTAGAGTCGTGCCGTCTGACCTTTAGGGTTTTAGGCGTGACGTCAGCCCGTCCTGTGATTGCGCGACACGACGGTGACGGTTGCGATTCGACTACTGAAGGGACGCAACCCTTCATTCTTCTGGATAAATACCTTGTATCCCATTATTGCAAAGCATCACTTCTTTCTCTTAAAGTGAATGGTACCCGGAGATCTTCGAGAGCAGATCCAGATAATCAATCACCAGTTCAGAACTGCAAATCGTATTCTCCAATTGTGTATATCCAAGCAAGCTTCAAGGAAACAAGGTTGGCCTCGTTTACTTTTGATTTAAAATACCAGTGCTTGCCTTGAACCGCGTTGAATCTGTAAATCCATGAAATTTGTGAAGAGGCTTTTGATCTTTGAACCCGCTTCGTTTTAATCTTTCAACAATATCAACTCCCCAATTTCTGAAATCGGTACCGGAACTGTTTGCTTTGGTTTGCATAGATCTCAAATTCCAAAATTCAAACTGAAGTGTGGTGTGGTATTTCTCCCCCCTTTTTCTTGCCCTTTCGCAGGAATGGCCAAGACAAGAGTAACCAGACCCGTCAAGGAAGATGAAGAGATGCCGGAGCTTCCGCAGGCTCTGTGGCGTAAAGCCCCCTTTTTGGGTGGGAAGGATTTTTATCATGCGAGGATAAAGGCGAAGAGAATGCCTGATCCTGTTCCTGTTGAGCAATTGCTGACGTTGACTCGCCCAGTTAACTCAGCCCTGCTCGAGTGGGTTGGTTCCGAGGATGTAGTCCGATTGGGGATCGAGAACGGGCACTTCCCGTATACTGCGATTTCTACTCAAGCTTTCGTCCAGAAATTGGACTATATGGATGAGTGGATCGACCACGTGTTGGATCATCACGCCGAGACTCTTGATAAAGCCGGCATTTTCTTTGCTATCCGTGCTATGAAGGGTGCTGCCGTGAAGTTGGATCAGTCCATGCTTCTAGACCTTCTGTCCCGTTACTCGCCCGCGACTCACACGTTTCATTTTGCGGAGTTCGAGGCTGCCCCCACGCTCGAGGACGTTCAGATGCTGTATGAGCTTTCCCCCATGGGTGAGGTGGACCCCTTGAGTCACCTGAGGACATCTGCTGAAATGGCCTTGTACGCGCAGATGGAGGAGTGCCTAGCAGAGGTAAAGAAAATCTCCACTCGGTGGACCACTACAAAGCCTCTCCCGAACTGGCAGCTGGTGGATACGTCTGCGAAGAATACCTGGAACAAGTGGTTGCAGTACTTCTTCCGAGACTATGCGAACAGCAGCATTACTAAGAAGCTTCAGAGCGAGAACCCGGAGGCCGAGAATTACGTAGAGGGCAAGGGTTATCATTTAACCCTTTGTGCCTTTCTCTGTGCTTGGCTGTCGAGGTATCTGATTGATGGTCACCCCCATGACGGGGTCTTCTACCATGTGCTGCCACTTGCCGTGAGGCTCGCTCTTGGCCAGAGAGTCGCACTCGGACCCTTGGTCCTGGGGACGCTATATTACAGGCTGGATCAGCTGGTTCTGGCGATGAGGGAATCGCGTGGCCGCCTCGATGTTCTGACCTTTGTCAATATCAGCTTTTTGACAATGTGGGTTTTCGAGCGCTGGCCGTCTTATGCTCCAACTCCCCTCCCACTTGATAAGTGGTGTCCCCCAGGCGAGACAGAAGCGCGTAACAGCGGAAGGGCTGCGAGATGGTTTGGAGCAAGCAACACCAAGTGTACTTGGAGCTTGATATGCGACAAACGAAAGGAGTTTACTGCCAGGCCCTATGCCACACGCGTTGAGAATGTGCGGTGGTTCCCAAAGCTATACCCTTCCAAAGGTATGGTCTTGTCAGAAGACCTTCTCTTTGAAAAGGGACCGCATTTCCACGAGCGCTATCGTGAGTTCTTTTGTTGGTGTCTGCGAGGTTCCCTTCCTGCCCTTGCAGAGCATATTCGTGAGCTCGCGCCAAGGTTTGAAAGGCTTACAGTGGATGTTGACCCCACTCGGGTCTCTCCTCAGTTTGGTTTTGATGCAGTGGCCCCATCGATCTGGCCCCAGTCTATTATCAGAGGGTGCTACAAGCGTTTGCTGACAAAGGAGTGCAAGACGGTCCTCATGAGCAATCTTCCCTTTGAGCAGCCTGCGGGAACTCGCAAGGGTGGTTGTTCCCAGAACTGGATCGCATACTGGGTTGCCCAGCAAACGAGGATTGAGACGGAGGCGGCGGCGCAGCCAGGAAGGGCCCCCTTGATCAAGAGAAACTCTTTTCCGTTTCGCCCCAATTGCAGTTTGAGCGAGTCTGAGTATGGTTGCTACTCGCTGTGGGACCGCGAGAATCATTTGTGCCCCGATTTCATTCTGAAGGAGCAAGTCGACGCAATCAAGAAGGGTGACGCGCAGGTCATCAAATATAGCAAGGCGTTTGCTGAGGTAAGCAATTTCCTTATGTGCTTTAAGCTTTTTGGTTTCCTTGCGCTGATGCTTTTTGTTCTTCGCTGTTTCAGTGTCATGTGCGGAGGTTCGCAGCTGGTGATCGCTCCAAATCGCTGGTGGACACCATTGTTTCCACCAGAAGGAAGGGGGAGTCGTACCGGCTAGCATGGAGGATGGATGCCGAGGTCGAAACAAAGGTTCGCGGAGTCATGAACACTTTTGCTGACTCGCTGATAGACAACCCTCCGGCTCCGTCTCCTCCTAGAGATGACCCGTCCCCTCCAGCAACTGCGGCGCCGAGAGTGAAGAGACCTAGGCAAAAGGGAATTACGATTTCTTCCCCTAGGAGTGCTCCAGCTTCTCCCCCAGTGAGGTCCCTTTCCATCAAGGACAAAGGCAAGGGTCGTATGCCCAGCAAAGTGCGAAAAGATCTCGCAGTTGAGACTTTCATTCCATTCAACCAAGAGGAGGAAGAGAGACAGGAGCCCCCGGCAAGTGATGAAGAAGAAGAAGCAACAGTTGTGATGTGCGAGGAAGAATCAGGAGGTACTTCCGTCGCATCTCCTTGCCCTTTATCTTGACTTCTTTGTAGTTCTTTTATTTGAACCAAATATGTATTCGCAGATGATGATGATGAAGCCGTCGGTGGCCTTGTGGCCAAGAGGCAAAAGAGAGATGCCCATTCTGGCATTTCAGATGATCCTATAAGCGAGCATGTTCTTGCTGAATCCCGGAAGACAGCCGCGGAGGCTGCTGAAAGAAGAAGGCAGCGAGAGGAAGAGGAGCTCGAGCGTGTGAAACAGCGGAGCCTCGAGGAGCAGCATGTTGACGACTTAGTGCGTCCAGTTGGCGAGGAAGACGAGCTTCCCGAAGAAGTGGCCCCTCATGTGGAGGAGGAAGATGAGGTTCCTGGAGAGGATGCAGCAGAGCTAGAGCAAGTCCAAGCGGACTTCGAAGAGATCGCAGGTGGCGATAAAGGTGAGATCTTCAATCTCGCAGTTACTTATAGAGATGTAATTGTGGGTGCGTTAAAGCACGGTGTGTCAAAGCCTGACATTCGCCGTTGGTTGGTAAGCAAATGCGGAGAACCCTCAGGTAATTATTCTGAGTGATATGCGCATACTAGGCTGTAGCCACTTGAGGCAAAATCATGACTGGTTTACTCGCATCCCAGGTCACGCTTCTCTTAAAGATTTGCTTAGTGAGGATACACTGATAGGGCACGGTTCCACGTCCCTAGTGTACAATGAGGATATCTCAATCCCACCTTCGCGTGGAGGTGCTTATTCTTAGCTTTAGTAAAGATAGCGAAATAACTTATAACACAAGTTACCTCACATTATCGCATTTGGCATCGCAGGTCATGCTGAGGAACCTGAGCTGGAGCAGAGAAGTCAGCCTTCTGCATCCCATGTTCCAATTTCGAGCTCCCATACCGAGAAGCCCGTCGCAGCCGCTGGACACGCAAGTGAGCATCTCGAGGATGTCATCGAACTCTCCGATGATGTCGAAGCTGATGCTGTGCCGATGGACGAAGGTGTCCGTACCGGTGGTGCGGAAGAAAGGACAAGTGATGCTAATGTTTTCGCATCTGGGAGTGTCCTTCGCCCAGCGACTTCGGCTGTCCCTTCGCCTCCGGCGATGACTGAGTCAGAAGCACCTATTCCTGCGTGGAGCATTTGGGGCTCGCAGGTTGGGAATGTAGTCGCAGCTGGTGCGGCCTACACTCTTCCTCCTGACTATGAGAGGTTGGAGCTCGCAGCTGATAGGAGAGCCATGGAGCGAGGGCAGTCTTCGAACAACCCAGTGGCCCGCATCCCTTCTCTTCATGAAATTCTGGAAGGCACTGGTAAGTAAAGATTTACCATTCGCACGTCGCATTATTTGCTTGCGAGTTCTGACATTATAACCATTTTTTATATCTCAGGTTTGAAGCAAACCGATGTAGACTGGGTGGTTCGAATGCGTCTCAGATACCCCCGATCGTTTGTGAGATCTCTGGAGATCGGACCTTTTGTCAGGAGGCTATTCCTTACTGAAGCCATCTGGATACTGGAGCAGCTGTCTGCGGCTACACCTGCGACCATTTCGGCCCAGAGTGCTGAATTGCTGTGTGGCATGTGCCAAAATCTCCTGTTCAAAGTCCAAGGCAGACTTGGTTTCAAATTCCTCAAGGACAGAGTTACACTGATTCGCGCAGCTGTAACTTTGAATCTCGGTCACCAGAATCTCGCAGCTGAGATGCAGAAGGTGGAGCAGCAAAAGCAAAAGGTTGATGAAGCTTTGAAGCTGTATCATGAAATGAATGCCAAGTGCGAGCAACTGAAGCAAGAAGTGAAACAAGTGGAGAAGCTGAGCGAGCAGTTCGAGCCCCAAGATTCCTTAATCAAGAATTTGTTTTGACTTTTCGAATCTTGAAAAGAAAACAGTAAAATGGCTGAGACATTAATGTAATGTTTTGAAACATTAATGTAATGTTGCTAGGGTTTCTCCCCCTTTTTTTTTTAACAACAAACAATGAGTTTGCCCGTTTTGCCCTTTTCGGGATTTGATTGGACATTTCTGTGCATATCCAATTATGCCATCAGCAATTGATTTTCTGCTTGATTTTCGCGCTAATTTCTCGGCAGATAAGCACGCTTCCGTTGGGAAAACCATCCGAATCATGACTATCCGTCATTTATTAGGATACGCAACTGAATCGTCGTAGCCTTTAGTAGGGTAATTGATTGTTACCGCTTTTCAAGGCGTAAGTGATTGAACTTACCCTCTTTTTGAATTTTGCTGACTCATCTTAGGCTACCGAAGAGTCTCCACAGGGCCTATATAAACCCTGTCTTTGCCATTTGGGTTCTTCATCCCAAACATGTGCTTTGCCGTGAGTCCTTACGACTGCTGGCTTCAACGCTTGTTTTTCGTTGATTCATGGCAACTTCAAGTTTTGAATCCTGAGTTTGCGCTTTGTGCTATAGAAATAGTTTCCAAGATCCACTTTATGAGGCCTATTGCTGTTTATAACCATCATAAAGAGGATGCAGATAATACCTCATGTGTGTTCGACGAAATTTCTTCGTGTATTATGTGTGCAGGTCATGTTTCCGGCCGCCTCGTGGCGAGGTGCAGCGCCGAAGTGACCGTGCTACCGTCTCGTAATGAACGGCGGAATTCTCCTCCAGCATCCCTGGAGGAGGGTTTCTTGCCTCTTCGTTCTTGAACTCAGGAGGCTCGCCAATGCCCTTGTCTATCAGGACAAGGAACCCAGTACCAGAGGAATGACGGCTTCCCCTGTTTTGCACGACTGCATTCGCCGGAACAGGTGGTTCCTCTGGTACATATCTTGATCAGACAGGGGTCTCGTCAGATCCTAAGATCTTTGGACGTAGATTCACCCAGATCTTGCTGCTAGGGATGTAGCGAATGGCGAGTTGATCTCTTCGCAGATGCATCCTAATTGCTACAGATCTTTGGCCGCAGGTCTGCGTATTGCACAGCCGGTGTTAGGACCGTTGGGCTCATCCCTTTTCAGTTAGGATTCCCGCGATGTGTAACTTCGTGCTTGTAAGTTACTTTTCGCATGCATTGTAAGCCATGTTGGCTGCGTAGTTAGACTCGGGCTTTTCGCTTGTAAGCTGTTATCTAGATAGATAAATTGTAAGTCATTTGACTCATAATGATATGTAGCTTTTGTATTATCTGCTCTCTTTGCAAAAATACAATTTCGAATGCGTTTCGGCTGGTTCTGCCTTGCATAATGCCATGTAATGATTTCACATATGCGACCTCAATGCGCAGATGTTTCGCTAGATCATTCGAGATCGTAATTTTGCAGATGTGCCATTTTGATGGATGGGCTTGCAGTTGGTCGTTGTAAATCATATGAAATCATGTTCACAACTTTACTATTGTAACAGATAGTTTTTTAACAGATCAATTAAGATCATTAAGTGGTGCGAATTGCTATCATAGAAGATAGGCTTTATTATAGAATTGCTTGAGATAGTTTCTCGCATAAATTGCTATCGCAGCTGATAGACCTTTAGAAGATCTAGCAAGATGGTTCTGCAGTTACGTTGCCATCGTAACAGACGGGCTTGGGTGATCAACTAAAATCACTTTGCGTATAAATTGCTATCGTAACAGATAGGCTTAAAGAAGATCATATAAGATCGCATTTGCATAAACCGCTATCGTGAGAGATAGGATTTTGATGGTCGATTGAGATCGTTTTTGTATTTTGCTGCTATCGTAAGAGATAGGCTTTGGATGACCACTTAAGATCACATTTGCATTGGCTGCCATCGTAAGGGATGGGCTTTAGATGATCAATTAAGATCGTATTTGTGTTGACTGCTATCGTGAGAGATAGGCTTTGATGATCACTTAAGATCGCATTTGCGTTTGGCTGCTATCGTAAGAGATAGGCTTTAGATGATCAATTAAGATCGTATTTGTGTTGACTGCTATCGTGAGAGATAGGCTTTGATGATCACTTAAGATCGCATTTGTATTTGCTGCTATCGTAAGAGATAGGCTTTGATGATCAATTAAGATCGCATTTGCGTTTGGCTGCTATCGTAAAAGATAGGCTTTAGGTGATCGATTGAGATCGTATTTGCTATCGTAAGAGATAGGCTTTGATGATCAATTAAGATCGCGTTTGTATTTGCTGCTATCGTAAGAGATAGGCTTTGATGATCAATTAAGATCGCATTTGCGTTTGGCTTCTATCGTAAAAGATAGGCTTCAGATGATCGATTGAGATCGCGTTTGCTATCGTAAGAGATAGGCTTTGATGATCAATCAAGATCGCGTTTGTATTTGCTGCTATCGTAAGAGATAGGCTTTGATGATCAATCAAGATCGCATTTGCGTTTGGCTGCTATCGTAAAAGATAGGCTTTAGATGATCAATTAAGATCGTATTTGCTATCGTAAGAGATAGGCTTTGATGATCAATTAAGATCGCGTTTGTATTTGCTGCTATCGTAAAAGATAGGCTTTGACGATCAATTAAGATCGCGTTTGTACTCGCTGCTATCGTAAGAGATAGGCTTTGATGATCAATCAAGATCACGTTTGTATTTGCTGCTATTGCAGCGAATAAATCATTGTTAACAGTAATAACAAATTAAATAGAGCAATATAAACGGCTAGAAACATGAACTTCTCATTTGGGAGAATTCTTTTATTATAACATTCTCATATGGGAGAGATAGGATTACAATCCTCTCATATGGGAGAGGAGATTGCGTTAATCATAGCCACATGAGACATTAAGCAACGTTATCATAAAACGTATGAAATAAGAGAAGTCAAGGATAGTACTTCTTGATCCAGCGCATGTTGACTGAGCTTGGAGTTGAGGTTGTGCCGTGCAACCTTCGTATGCTGCAGTAGCCGCTATCGAAGACTTCTGTGACTTCGAAGGGTCCTTCCCAATTAGCTGCGAACTTTGGGTGAGTTGCTTCTCGCATGCAGTGGTCAGATGCGCGCAAGACCAGGTCGCCAACTGCGAAATCCCGTCGCTGGACTGTCTTGTTATAGGCGCGAGCGATTCTCTCTTGGTACCGCTTGTTAGTCCTTTTGGCTTGTTCTCGCTTTTCTTCCAGCAAGACTAAATCATGATCGCGTTGATTTTCATAGAGTGCATGGAAGGCCAGCCTTGCCGAATTGACTCTGACCTCCGCAGGTACTACAGCTTCGGCCCCATAACATAGTAGAAATGGCGAGGCCCCTGTAGGTGTCCTTGGAGAAGTTCTGTAGGCCCACAGAGCTATGTTAAGGGAGTCGGCCCACTTCTTGTGGTCATCTGCGACCATCTTGCTCAGAATTCTCAACAGCGTTTTGTTAGTCGCTTCGGCTTGTCCGTTTCCCTTTGGATAATAGGGGGTAGAGCATATCTGCCTGATATTGTACTCCGCGAGTTTCGTAGCTACCTGACGATTAACAAAAGGAGTACCGTTATCTGAAAGAATAGTATTTGGGATTCCGAACCTGCATACGATGTTTTCCTGGATGAAGTTAACCACAGCCAGCGCGTTTGCCGTCTTCAGTGGTATTGCTTCCACCCATTTGGTGAACAGCTCGGTTGCAGTGAGAATGAAATGGTTCCCATGTGACGTTGGTCGGATGGGTCCGATGAAGTCCAAAGCCCATGTGTGAAATGGCCATGGCGTCCCTAGTGCATGTAGATCCACGGCGGGAGCGTGCACTAGGTTCCCTTTGAATTGGCATTCTTGGCAGCGTCGCACCTTGGTGCGGCAATCGACTTCCATCGTGGGCCAGAAGTATCCGATTGAGAGGAGCTGTCTGCACAATTTCGCACCTCCCTGGTGTTCTACCTGATGAGAAAGGTCCATGACTTCTTGTGCTTCCCTGCCGTCTAGGCATCGCAGCAAGTTACCCTCGTGACCTTTTCGCCAAAGCAGGTTTTCCTGAACCACGTATCGAGAGGCTTTCCTCTTCAATTTGTCGGCTTCCTTTCTCGATTCTGGTACGGTGCCCTGGGTGAGGAATTCGAACAATGGCTTCCTCCAGTCTGTGTCGTCATCGGTTAGAGCGATGAGTAGAGAATCTTTGATTAGTGCGCAACTTTCGCACTTCCCTTGTATCAGGGCTGCAGCTGTTGACATGCTTGGCCAATGAATGCCATATCTCTGAGCTTTCCTGTAGATTGACACCTCGCTTTCTCCGCAAGCGTGTTGGTGAATCTTTTCTAACAGCTGTTGTCCTTCTTGCTCGGAGACACATCGCATGAGTATTCCTCCAGGACCCTTGTAGTAAAGGGTGTTGTCGTGGATTCAGTATCCTTTCGTGAGTGCCCAGCTTTCGCTGCTGGTGCCTTTCGCAATAGCTTGCAGGATTGCTTTTCGCCAGTCTGCGTCATCCATGCGTTCATCGTCGCACGCATCTTCTGTTAATGCCGACGATGTTCGCACTTCGATGGAAATCCTTGCGGGGCATTTGTCTATGCTGACCTTAGATCCCAGAGTTGCTAAGGCGTCTGCATGCCTGTTGTCCGCTCGGGGCTTGTGCTCGTATTTCACGTCCCAGAATTGCTGCATCAGCTTTTGCACTAGGGTGCGGTATGGCAGGAGGTTGATCTCCTTTAAGCCATATTCGCCCGAGGCCTGTTTAACAATCAGTTTGGAATCTCCCATGACTGTTAAGTTGCTCACTTCCAAAGCTTTCGCCGCACGGAGCCCCGCGATCAGAGCCTCGTATTCCGCCTCGTTGTTCGTGACTGCGAAGTTGAGTTTTGCGGACATCTGTATGACTTCCCCGTCTGGTTTTGTCAAGACTATCCCGATGCCTCCGCCTTTTCTGGTTGACGAACCGTCGAAGTGGAGGGTCCAATAGGGTACGTCGATCGCGTAGATTTCTGGGCCTTCGAGCTCTTCCTCGATCACGGGCTCGTGGCTGTTGTCGGGAAACTGTGCCAACAGATCTGCTACCGCCTGCGACTTGATCGCTCTTGGTTTCACGCATGTGATATCGTATTGAGAGATGGTCATGTACCATTTCGCCAATCTCCCTCCCGGAGTAGTGTGAGTTAGCAAGTATCGTATGGGGTCGCTTTTGGTGACCACCACTACTTTGTGCGATGCAAAATAGTGTCTCAACTTCTCTATCACGAAGAATAAAGCAAGGCAATGACGTTCGATGTCTGTGTACCTTGATTCAGCAGGCTGCACAATGCGGGAGATGTAATAGATGGGCCTCTCTTGGCCTTCATACACCTGAGCCAAGAGTGCTCCTATAGATTTCCTTGTCGATGTAAGGTATAGCAGAAGCGGTGATCCCAGTTGAGGCGCGATCATTATCTTTGGGGATGTGAGTAGCTCCTTTAGCTTTTCGAATGCGGCTTCGTGATCAGGAGCCCAGTTGTACGTGGCGTCCTTCTTGAGAAGAGTGCTGAAACAGCATGTGATTTCGGCGATTGCCGGGATGAATCTCCGCAGATATGACAATTTTCCCAAGAATGTTTTCAAGGTACTTTGGTTGTGAGGTGGCGTCATGCTGGTGATAGCTGACACTTTCGCAGGGTCAGGCTCGATCCCTTGGCGATGGACTACGCATCCCAAAAACTTCCCCGAGGTCACGACGAATGCGCATTTCATGGGGTTCATTTTTAGTTGAAAGCTCCTGCATCTGTTGAACACCTTTCGCAGGTCTGCAAGGTGATCTGCTTCATGCTTGGATTTGACTACCAGGTCATCCACATAGAATTCCACTTCTTTGTGCATCATGTCATGGAATAGAGCCATCATGGCCCGCTGATAGGTTGCGCCTGCGTTCTTAAGACCAAATGGCATTACCGTGTAGTTGAATACCCCCACGGGAGTGATGAATGCAGTTTTCCTTGCATCTTCGGGATCCATCTTGATTTGATTGTACCCGCTGAAGCCGTCCATGAAACTGAACATGCGATGGCCTGCCGTTGAATCAATGAGCAAATCGATGTTAGGCAGTGGGAAATCGTCCTTAGGACAGAAGCGATTGAGATCTCGGAAGTCCACGCAGATGCGGAGCTGTCCGTTCTTCTTCACCACTGGCACGATGTTGGCCAACCATGTGGGATGGTGATTTGGCTCTATGAACTTGGCGTCTAGGAGTTTGACAATCTCCTGTTTGATCTTCACGTTGAGCTCTGGCCTGAAGCTTCTGGTGCTTTGCTTGACCGGTTTGGATCCTGGGATGATGTCTAAACGGTGCATGGTGATGCTCGTGTCCAGACCTGGCATCTCATCATATTCCCATGCGAACACGTCCTTGTATTCAGTTAGGAGCTGCAGCAGTCCTTGTTCCTCTTCGCTTGTGAGGTCCGCACTCAGGAAGACTGGCCTTTTCTTTTCCTCGTTCGGGCTGAGGAACACTTCTTTTAGCTCTTGCTTTTGTGGTCTTGGCCTGTCTTCCATGCATTCGGGCGCTTCTTTGAGTTTCTCATCTGGAGTGCCCTGTGTTGGTTCTTCTGTCAGCGCAACTTGCTCGATTTGATTGATTTGCCCAGGGAAATCCCCATGCCCGTGTGAGGACGTCCCCGCGCACCTTCATATGCGATAGCATTTCTTCCCGTTGGCGTAGAAGCTCTCTATCTCCTTACCCTCGGGGTCATGCTTTGCGATCCTCTTCAGAGTGTACACATTCTTCCGGTGATATGCGATGCGCGGCGCCTCTTCGTGAGTGGGCGGCTTTTCCTTGGCATCCCCCCTTGTCACCATCACGCCCGCAGGTGACTGGTCCTTGATGTCCTCCCAGAGAGGTAAAGGAGTAGGGTTGAATGGTCCGGGTGTTTGCTCGTCCGCCATCTCGGTGAACCACACCGCCTCGCTGAGATGTGCTTCGTCCAAGTTGAACGGGTTAGTTGAGGCCGGTATCTCGACAATCCTGTCGTTCCAGATAGCTTTCATCACCTGGTGAGCCGTCGAAGGGATCGCGTCAAAGCGATGAATCCAGGCCCGACCTATGATCATGTGATATGTGGTGTTTGCGTCTATGACATAGAACTTCGCCGAGCACTTGATTTTGCCGATCTGAACGCCCAGGCGGATCCATCCGATCGTCATTCTAGAATCGCTTCCGAATCCCACCAGCGGGGACGGACGCTTGACTACCTTGTGCTCGGGGATCCCTGCTAGCTTCAGTGTGTGGAGTGGAACAACATTGACCGCTGCTCCTCCATCGACGAATGCTCGCTTGAATTCGACGCCGTTGATGATGGCGGTCACGTACAGGGGCCTCTGGTGGCTCGCATCTGTCTTCTTGTCGCTGGCAGAAAAGGTCATAATCTTTTCTGTGGAACGGGACGCCCTGACGACTTTCCCGTTGGAGACCACGAGGTCCTCCTCGTAGTCCTCTGCTACCCTTAAGATTGCTTTTGTCATGTCCGCTCGACATTTTTCGGAGAAGTTCATCTCGTTGAAGAATTTGTCGAAGCCATGCGACCCTTTCATGCGGTCGGCACGCTCATCTTCCGTGTCCATGCTGTAGTCTTCATCTTCATGAACTTCAGCAATGATGGGCAGACCATCCTCTGCGACTTCTTCCAAGTCCACTATCGAGATCATGGCGACCTCTTTGCCCTTTGAGCCCGAATCTGTATGGGCAGGCAGCGGGTTGTTGCGCACATCCTTCCGGTGGTCGCTGACAATGAGTTCGCCATTCTTCATCTTCTGATCGAACGCGAATCTGAGTTTCTTGCACTCGGCTGTGGGGTGCATGACCTTGCCGTGGTATTCGCACCACTTAGGGTCCCTCGTCATCTCCTTGGAGGGTGCTTTCTCGAGCGGTGGCAGGACGCCGTCTTTGCGCCACTGTCTGCAGAGATCGCTTGCTTCCTCCACCGAGCAGGGCAGAGGCGGTGCGTCGAAGTTTGTAACTTTTGCTTGCTTCTGGGGCGAAACTGTATTGACCTCAGCTTCGCGTCCCCGCTTGTAGCCAAATCTGCCGATCTTGTAGGTGGTGCCGCTCGCAGGTCGTTCTGGGCGCTCTTCTTTCTCTGCCTCTCGACAATGGGCTCGATGTTCATCGTGCATTCGATGAGCTTTGAAAACGTTGGTGTTTGCAAATTGATCAGCATGCTTTTGTATTCATCTCGCATGCACTGCAGGCATATCTCTACGAGCCGGCTTTCGAGCATTGGATCCTTGCACTCCAAGGATTTCGCTCTGAATTTCTTGATGAAAGTGATTCCATCTTCCTCGCGTTTCTGATACATCCGCGAGAGATGGATCATCGTCACCTTTTCTTCCATCTGGAAGAACTTGGTATAGAACTTCTGGACCATGTCGTCCCAAGTTTTCACAGATCCGGCCTCCAATGTTCGGTACCATTTGTATGCTACATTCCCAAGAGTTTTTGGGAATTCTCGCATCAGCAGTTTGGGATCGGCTCCGTATGGACCCATGACATCGATGAAACGCATGACATGCTCATGAGCGTTTCCATTGACGTCCTCGAACTTATCCCATTTGGGAGCCTTGTACCCCGCCGGGTTAGGCATGAGATAGATCTCTCGTGGAATGGTTGGATCGTTGTCTAGCTTCGGGATGATGGTATCCGCGAACGACTGATGAGCCAGGATGGAGTCCACGCGCTTCTGCAAAGACGTCATGCATTCTGGAATGCTTCCCTCGGTAGTTGGCGGAGGGGTTGCCGTAGGCGGTGGCGACACATATGCCGCCGGAGGATTGGGAGTGTATTGACTACCCGCGTTTCCCCAGATTGTCGCTGGTGGAGGCAGAGTGTACTGCAGAGCTGGGTTGGACGCCAAAGCCGGGGGCTGAGAGGCGTGAGCAGCAGGGGGCAGTATTTGTCCCGTTGACCCTTGGACCGAAGGCAGCTGCGTGGCTGACGGTGGAGTTTGCAGATGAGGGTTGGGAGGCGTGGCCGACACTCCCAATCCTGGAGCGGTAGGGGTTCCTCCTCCCTGAGGGATAGCGGTGGCAGGTGGAGGATTTGGCGCAAGAGTGCCCAGAACGGCCAAGATCCGTTCTAACTGCGCGGATTGAGACTTGAGAGCTTTTGCCTGACTTTGGACAGTGGCGTCCAAAGACTCTAAAGTTGGCGCCTCGCCGGGAGTCGTCGGAGTACGGCGAGCCTCGTCTCCCGAGGGAGTTTCAGTGGAAGGAGATCGGTTGCTGACATCGTCCTCCTGAGACATGGTTGCTTTTGCTGGTAAGTTTCACGTCGGGTTCACCAAAATGTGCACAAGAGATTCCGGGAGAGAGACCTCCGTGTACACCGTACGTAGTGGATCAGGGATCGCACAGGAAGAATAGGGGTGTGTGTAGGGAGAGAGTAAGTCAGTAGCAATGTCTGAGAGAGAGACAGAGGTTTGGCAGAGCTTCCGCGTATGGCAGTGTGTCCTCCTTTGTATGGAAAGGTTAACGATATATAGATACTGGAGAACGTGACCGTTGTAGTGTGGTTAATGCGCCCATTAATGGCGGCTTAATTAGCTTAACCATAACGGCACGTCCGTCCGAGTATATAGGGACCGTTAGAGCACGTGGTGCGCGAGTACCGGAACCGTTACGAGGTTGACCGGGTTTGACCGGATTGACCGGGTTTATGGAGCTCGTGCCATAAATCTCTCAAAACAGTTACTAAAGGTCGCGCGCGGGCTTGGCTCGCACGCGACAGGGCTTACTCTAGCCTCCAAACCACAAAGTCCCTACAAGTCCCGTGCAGTGGTATGCGAGGGCTCTGTCTCGCAGCCCCCACATGGATCAGCTCGGCTGGTGATCCTGTGTGTGTGGAGCACAATATGGTGTGCTGGATGGTTGCCACGTGGCCTAGATTTGCCATGTCATAAAGCAGTATCTACAACAGTCGACTTAGTTGATCTTATCTCGACTTCTCCTGACAAAACGTCGACGTGACTAAGTCAACAGTCGATTTAGTTGATCATAACTAAACTTCTCGTTACCAAACGTCAACTTGACAAAGACAAAATTCGAATTAGTTGATCATAACTCGACTTCTCCTGGCTAGAGATAACGATCAACAAATTTGAGTATCGATAGAAGTTGACTATGACAGTCCGTCACTCGACTGATTCTATCCGTAGTCCCGCCTAACCAGATCGAGTACTGATATACGTGGACTGGAATAAGACGACAATCGCCTTATTCTGTCTGAGTTTCGACTACATTTGTCAAAGTGTAGACTACGCCATATCGTTGGCCGTATAACCTAGAATGCGTGTTTAGCAATCATCCATATATATATAGACAGTAATGGCCAACAATTTTGTTGCTTATAATACCTACTGCTAGTTAATTGGTGCATGCCTAATACTTAATCAACATTA
This sequence comes from Linanthus parryae, assembly GCA_023055425.1. Classification (NCBI taxonomy): domain Eukaryota; kingdom Viridiplantae; phylum Streptophyta; class Magnoliopsida; order Ericales; family Polemoniaceae; genus Linanthus; species Linanthus parryae. The sequence goes on from JALGPY010000004.1 coordinate 39,987,166, forward strand.
ATGGACGGACGAAAAGAAATAAAATGTACGAATATGCTAATATAATTAATGAATCGATCACAAAGTACATATTTAAATATTACATACCTGCAAGCCATTTGGATCAGCCATATCGAGATTAAGTGTTTGTAGTTCGAGAAGAGACGGAGGACAAGAAAGTCTGCTCAGAATTGATTTATTTTAATAGTGTTTATAGATACATATGTGAACCACCATTTTGGCCAAACCATGGTATTATCTTCGAAGCGGTTAGGCCCAAACCGTAGTATCCAAAAACAGAATTCAATTTTTTCACATGCCGCACAATTTTCGCGGGTCTCGATTTGAGGGTTAAATTTCGAGGGGATAAGGTTTCTTCTTCACACCATGTTTTATAAAAGTTGCAAGTCACCCTCCTCCCTCTCTCTCTCTCTCTCTCTCTCTCCATCTCTTGATTTAATTGATTGGATCTCCTGATTTTCTTTCTGAACCGGTCGAAGAAGCAGGCGATCGAAGAAGCCGACGAAGGGGAATAAGAGACTATGGAGGCAGAGACAAGAGTAGAAGAAGACGACGTGGAGGAAAACGGCGAGGACGACGGCGAAGACGACGACGAATAAGCCAGTAGCAGCTCCGTCGCACTTCCAACCCTAGCTGGACTCAGAATCATCCTCTCCCTCTGCCTATTCTTCGTATTCTTCACATTTATTGTATCCTCTTCTACTTTTCAAGTTTGTAACTTGTTTTGTTCAGATAAGCAACTGATGATCGATGTTCATGCTAATTTAGACTACCGGTTTTAATGCAGGGTTGTTCTTGAATTTTCTTGCCAATGGTGTAACGATCAACAAGATTGAGTATTGATCAACAAAATCGACGACCATTGTAAGGAATTATATTTTGATTAAAAATAATAAAAATGTACCGAAAAAATAAAAATAATAGTATTAATAAGCGTAATAATAATAATTGGTTATAAATAAATATACATAATAAAAATTATAATTTTTAATACTACATTATATCAGATTGAAACTATTACAAATAGCGGTTCCTTTAAACTGCAATATAGAAAATAGCCGAACGAAACCACTATCAAGACCGCTGTAGGAAGAAACCGCTATTTAATAATAATGGTTCAAGGAATCCGCTACAATGTGATGAAATAGCCGTTTGAAACTGCGATTAAGAAAAATAAATCTGAATTATAGATAGCGGTTCAGGAACCGCCATCAGAATCTCTATTTTATCATTTAATAGTGATTTTGGTCTGTTATACAGCGGTTTTCACCCGGTGTATGATCCCATATATCTAGTAGTGTTCCTTGGCCATTTTCCGAGTTCTTTCTCGACTTCCTAAGTTTTTTTCAGTTCCAAATCCAAGCTCTGTTCCTAGTTACCTGATATACACAACACTAACATATCATGAATTCTATATGATGTTTAAATAGCTTAAAACAACGCGAGAACGCCCGAATTTATCAATTATGCATAAAAAATCTCACATACTTCAATTCTTCAAAACTATAGAATATTTCACATCTAAGTTGTCAGGAAATCACGCAAATCAGTAAAATAACATGCAAGAATATATTTCTTATTCAGAGTTCTCATATATATATATATATATATATATATATATATATATATATATATATATATATATATATATATATATATATATATATATATATATATATATATATATATATATATATATATATATATATATATATATATCAATTATGCATAAAATCTCACATACTCCAATTCTTCAAAATCATAGAGTATTTCACATCTAAGTTGCCCGCAAATCGCAAAGCAGTAAAATAACATGCAAGAATATAACTCTTATTCACAGTTATCATATATATAAACACATCTAAGTGTCAACCTGGCTCCTACTAAAGCTCGACCAGACAGAGTAAAAAGGTACATGGGAATATGAGGGGCCTCCAGTTGACATTACCTTGGAAGATCAAGATATGCCCGACAATCACATAGTTGATGATATTAATATATATTGATAATTATTAGTTTACTTATCTCATTTATCAGTGCTTCAATGTGTTCATTCCAAGAATCTATTTTTGCAACATATAACTGTAGGATTTTGTAATGGTTTATGCAACGGAATAAAACAAATAAAGATCCGGACAAGATCCCCCAAGGATCACAGGACTAGACATCATAATGATAGTGAAAGTTTTATTATCAAATACCTTGTTTGTCTTCTTGGGTGACTTCAAACGAGAAATAATGTCCACGTATCCACGGATAGTCCACGCTTAGGATCAAGTCTAGAGTCCTTCCTCGTCTTGTGCTTGCAATGGATGAAGAAGGAAGAAGAAGATCACGCGGAACGAACCAAAGAAGAGGCCGTGCCTCTCTTCGTGGCAGACGGGTAGGGGGCAGACAAGGGGGTTCGAGCCTCTTGTCTTGTTCTCTCTCCTTGATTTGTTCTCTCCTTGTGTAATAACAATTATGACAAACTTCATGAGAATAAGCTATAAGTGTTCATATATATATATATATATATATGTGTATGTATATATATATATTCTAACAACTCCTAGTTAACTACATATTAGCCCCCCTACTAATCTTGGCCTTACATGGATTAGTCCACATTGCAAATTAGTCCTACTAAGTTTGCATGTGGTTGCTCATTGATCATTCTATTTAATTAATCATACTAATTAATTTTCTAGTCTAGTTTAATCCATATGGTGTGTGACCCCATAGGTTTCTACTTAGTTGGTAGTAACGATTTGTAACATGGACCGGTGTCTAGCAACACATCCATGCCACCCAACTAATAGAAATAGTCAGTAATCTGAACAACCTTGTGAATATATTGTCTCATCCCTTTGTCTCTTTATCCGGATAGGGCATGAGACATACAAGTCACACTCGTATATCCAATCTATAGTTTCTCAATCATGGGAATACTCTTATTCATGTAGATAACGTCAATGTCCCATATTGATTTATCTGAGTCTGACCAGACATTCTATAAGCACTATCCCTCGAGTGACCGTGGATATTTTCCCCCCTTATGTGGGAGGGACAAATTCTATCTACATCACTACCATTTCTAAGCTTGCTTCCTATTTTATCCGATATGCGCCTTTATAACTACCCAGTTACGGTGTTGCGTTTGACGATGTCAAAACACAATATTCAACAACTACAGGATCTAGTGACTTCAAGTCTAAGGATGACAATACCGTTGTCACTATGAGAAGCTCTTGTCACTTTACATAACTTGTATGTAGCCTTATCATTGTGGGTCAATCAAGTATGCCATTACTTCTAATGTATACCGATGTGCTAGACTTGATATCTCCATATCAACCAACCCGCATACTAGTCTATAGATGATCTTCCTATTAATCAGTAAAATTGACTAGGGATATTTAAGATAAACAACACATTATCTAAGGACTTCATTATATGAAATATCTCATAAATAAAATAATGAATATTCTAGCCAAAAATGATATTCATAATAAATAAGATTGCCTCTAGGGAATCTATTCCAATAGTCTCCCACTTGCACTAGAGCCAATCTGGTGCATCTCGTATACCAATAGATCTAGTGTGCCCTTCTTGCTTGCGCTGAACAAGCGGCTTCGTAAGGGGATCTAACAGATTGTCATCTGTAGGTGTTAATGATCTAAAATTGCATGTTTAAGTAGGTTAATGAGCATTTCACGACTTGCTTTTATGTGAAATTCGTTCATATTATCCCAATTTCTAGACTTTATGCTTATCTCGTGTAGTTTTATGTGTTTTCTCTTATTTTGTAGGAAAAGAGCTTTAGAACGCAAGAGGCTAGCTTGGAGGCACTTAAGATATGAAGTGAAAGAGTTTTGGAGGGCTTAAGTTGAAGAAAATTGAAGAAAAAGTGAGATCGCAAGTCACAAGTTAAAGTCAAGGGCTAAGAAGCGAAGTATTTAATGGAAGGGGGGGGGTGTTAAATGACATTTTCTAAACCTCCTAAGGGCTGATTTAAAGAGTTTTTAACGGATCGAGGTGTACGTGCACTTTTCTGAAACGTTTTAAGAAGAGCTGGGGGCCATTTTGAAGCCCCCAGCAAACTTGAGGGGGCCTCGCTGCAATTTCAACGGAACGACTAAGCAGGACGCGCTTTCTTCTTTCTCGCGACGCAAAAAAAAGCAGTAAAGTCCATGAGTGCTTCTCCCAAGCTCAAACCAAGCCCCAAACAAGCATCAAATCTCCACCAAATTGTTTCAAATCAACACCAAATTGCTCCCAGCCCAAGCTCTATCTAATACAGCCCCTAATACGGCCCATGAAATAAGAGAGAAAAAAGCCCCAAATTAGCCTAGGGTTCTTGAGAGAGCTGAAATCAACGGTAAATGTGGTTAGAGATCAATTGGATGGCGGATATTACTCCTTGTAGACCAAAAAACCAACCAAGAACCTCTTTGTAAACCAAGGAGGAGGAAACTTTCGAGGTCTTTCTCGGACATCTTTGGCTACACAATCCTCTGTTCTGGGTTCTTCATTGTCCTCTCTCTCTCTCCAATTTCACTCGATTCAGAGCTTGTTCTTGAGCTCCTGATCTTGTTCTTGAGCATAATCAGGACTAACAACAAGATAAAGAGTAACAGAGGGATAGAGGAGACCAGATCTCGAGTTGATTTTGATCCATTTGTGAGCTGCAAGTTGCTCTGTTCTCTCTGCTGCAGTGTGTTGTTCTTGGTTCCGTTAGTGTAGTGGTAGCAGTAGCAGTAGCAGAAGTAGCTATAGTCTTAGTAGCATTCGTTTCTTGCTAAGTATTAGTGGTTTTTGAGATAATTCATGAGTAGTTTGTTCTTCAATTTTTAGTTTAATGTATTAAGGCTAAATTAGTGAAAACAATTGGTTGATTTAAGTGTTGGCTATGAAATATCATTTCTCTTTATTACTCTTTAATCTATCATGTCTAGCTAATTCATGTCTAGCTAATTCAATTGCTTGGGTGATTTGGGACTATCTAGTGCTTCAATTTCCTTATTGATGCAAGTTGAACTTCAATGATGAATAGGTTGAATTGGGTTCACTTGAATGCTTAGTGAAATATTTAGATTTTTCAAATTGAAGTATTTGATGCATTGAATAGTTAGATGTGCGTATATTTTGACGGGTTTGATTTGACGTTGCATTTTAGTGAGAGGAACTCATCAATCCTAACTTTGACAAATTGAGTACTAGTTAGGTGATTTGAGTGAAATTTACAAATATCACTTGTTTCTTGATCCTTCTTGTGGAAACACCTATGTGTGTTTACATATGTCACTTGAAACACTTAAAATTTGGAAATCTCAATTGAATAACCTGTTTAGTGCTTGATTAACGTGTTGGATTTACGCGCTTATCTTGTAGCGAGTTGGATTGCGATGATCAATCACTTCTTGAGATACTTGTCTTGTGGATTGACACATGTGATTTGAGAACCGGGCTTGAATCTAATAGGAGGATTGGTCACTAGAGGAACCGATGATCCATATCCCCTCTCTACTTATTATTTCACTTCTTCTCTTTCTAGTTATTTAGTTTAGCGAATTCTCAAATATCAACTTGCTTTATCAATTGACTTTGGTAGATTTGATAGCTTTGCTAGCTCTGAAAGCCTATGAGAAATTTCCTTTATCGCTTTAGTTAGTCGTTGTCTACTCTCTTTTCTAGTTTAGTGAGTCAAATTCTTCACCCTCCTCTCCTCGTGGATTCGATTCTGGTCTTACCCGATTACTATTTTTGGCGATATCCTATACTTGGGATTTCGAACGAACATGTTTTTGGCGCCGTTGCCGGGGAGAGGTTAGGTGTTAGATTTGATTTGCTTTACTTTATTAGTTAGTTAGTAGTTTGTTTTTGACATTTTCTCTAGTTGTTTGTGGTTGATTAAATTTGAGGCATATCTTTTATAAAGTACTTCTAATCTACTTGCTTGAAAATATTTCCGATGAACATTTTTGATTTGGTTAGAGGCCTAACACTCCTTCACATCCTTAGTATTATGAATTTACTAGTCATAAAAATCATTCTAGGGAATCAATGCGTTCCATACGTGAGCGTGCTTACAATAATGGTGATTATTTTACTAAGAATGATTATTCTTGGCATGAGAGTATGTCACATGCACACACATATCATGTTTCTTGTGCATAATCACCACCCTCACACACTTTCATGTTTTTCAAACTCCCATGATTCCTGTGCTTATGAATATTATGACATGAATTATGAATCAAGAATAGTGAATCATTTTCAGAGGAAATTATTTTTGAATGATGAGCTAAATACGCCTATAAGTGATTCTCTAGTGGAGAAAATTCAAAAGTGTATCCAAAATAATAATGAATTCATAGAATCACTAAGAGAATCACAAAGAGAACTAGTAGAATCGTTTCCTCATTTGGAGGATAGAGTGGCTTCCTCATATTCACAATCGCATGGTAATGAGTCTCTTACATATAGTTCTAACTTTTCACAAGACTCACCATCACACGAGTCTCAATTTCATATTCATACACATCACGAGCTTGCTCAAGATCAAATTTTGGATGATGTATTTGATGATGGAGTTGTTGCCACTAGGATAGGTGATTGTATTCATTTCTCATTTGCCCATTCTAAGGAAGCATGTGATAGGGATATTGGTAGTGAGATTGATGTTTGTGATGATGAATCTTCAACCCATGACCCGAGTGGAGGGATTTTAGATGACTCACATAGTGACACATGTGAGGAGGAGTCACAAAATGGAAACCACTCATGTAATGAGTTGGAGGTCAAATTTAATGCTACCATTCATGAAGGAAATGTTGTCTTCTCTTGTGCTTATGAAAAGCCTATTGCTCACCGGAGTACCAATGATCATGAGCTTTACTTCTTTTGTGATGACTTAGAGGATACTCTAAGATAACCCCCTCCACTAGAAATTATGGAAGGACATCCAAGTAAGTTGAGGCATTCATGTGTTGATAATCATGTGGACTATCTTACTACATCTTTCAAGGAATTAGATGAGAATACATGGGAGGAATTTGACTCTTTTTGTGATAGTGAAGCTTCCTACTCATCTATTCTCGCGGAAGATACATTTAACTTTGATGAAGAGGAAAGACTAGTGGCTCAAGATGACCAAGTCAATGACCCGACTCATGAGCCTAAGGGTTTGGATGGGATTACATGTTCTCAAAGTATTTTACCTCCCACGTATGGGGCCACTTCCCAAAATCCATGTGCTATGTATGAAATGATGAGATTGAGGATTCACAAGTTTCCACCATCACTCAAGTGTTTATTTCTAGTGAAAAATTGGCAACTTATGAAGACTCATTCTATGATTCAATTCATTTGAGGATTTCAAACCCTTTTCTTAAGATGTTGCATGACATAACCACTTGCTCTAGCTTAATTGTTAGATTTTACTTGCATCTCTTATTCATCTTTTGTGTCTTGCCCCTACTTATCCTATCTATTCTAATTGATGAATCAAACTTTTTGAGGGAGAAGTACTTTTCTAAGAATGAAGTAGGGGCATGGAATGGAAATAAGTTTTCCTAGATTGGGGGTGGGATAGCACCATTATCTTTCCTCTACCTCCCTACTTGTAAATAAATATATCATTTTATCTCTAGTTCATGCATTTTTTTTCTATGAACATGTTGTAGGTTGCTCTTGGAGGAGGACTCGTGCTTGGTGGCCAAGAAAGCAAAAATGAAGTCTCTCTATCCCTTTATCTCTTGCTAAAATTTGCTTGCTCTTCCATTATTCCCGCACATTGAGGACAATGTGATATTTTAGTTGGGGGTGGAGTAGAATTATTTCTTGGTTATATGGTTACTTGCATGATTATTCTTTCATTAGTGATTTACATGAAAAATACAAAAAAATGAAAAAAATGAAAAGGGGGAATTTAGGACTCTAGATGTTTTCAAAGAATGAAATATCTTAGTCCATGTTCTTTTTAATTTTATTTTAATAAGAAGTTATTCTCTTATACTCAATGAATCTATACCAATATCCCACATTCCGCGATCTCATGCGTTCTCACAAAGCGCACACTAAATTTAAGTTTCATGTTTAAGTCCTTGAAACTAAGTTGATCACATAAACGTTGACGTCTTACTACTTTTGAAAAAGGGTGTATTCTCGAAAGCTGTTTGAACTCTACAAAAAGGATTTAATTCTCATTGTTTTTGGTGGTGGAAACTTGTAGCCCATTGGGGGGGGGGGGGGGTGGTGACCATGACACCCTATGAGATGCCTAAGAAATAGAGGGGTGCACGGGGATTAATGTCATGCCACCATCTAGATAGCCCCCTTGGTTTATCTTACAAATCCCACTAACTTGTATATTCCTCTATTTTGTTGTGGGTCTTAGAGAACCTTGGATTAGAGGTGGAGATGTGTGAAAAAAATGTTTAATGCTAAAACCTCCAAAAAATTAGGAAAAATTGCACCACCTCACAAAAAAATCCACAAAATGATCATACAAGCCCACAACCACAACCACATCCACCATTCTAAAATTGTTTTTAATTCAAAGCTATGGAGGTCCATCCCACATGGGTGCTTTTGAATAAGTATGAGAATGACTAGTTTCATGTGATCCTTATTTTTGAAGGCATACTTTCTTGAGAATTGGACTTTAACTAAACAAGTTTTGTGGTTCACATGAGTCAACTTCTACCAAACACCGCCCACATTTGTATGAGTACATGCTTAGACGTCCATAGGCTTCATTCTTAATCTTTTTGGACTTTGAGAATTTATTTGAGGAAACATTTGTGCATTCTTCGTTTTCCCCACCAAAAAAATTTCAAAATTAGCTATTACTCTTCGGGATTTTATTTTCTTTGGGTTATCACTTAGGATAGATAATGTGTGAGTGTGTTTGTAAATATTTGAGTCTAGTCTAGAATTGAGTCAAGCCTTGTCTAGCTGAGCATTTGTCTCTCATGATTGGTTTTCACTAGTTTACTACTTATATCGCTCTCTCTTTGCTCGAGGACGAGCAAAAGGCTAGTTGGGGGGTGTGTTAATAATCTAAAATTGCATGTTTAAGTAGGTGAATGAGCTCTTCACGAATTGCTTGTATGTGTAATTTGTTAATATCATCCGAATTTATAGGCTTTATGCTTGTCTCGTGTAGTTTTGTGTGTTTTCTCCTATTTTGTAGGGAAAGAGCTTTGGAACGCAAGAGGCTAGCTTGGATGCCTTTAAGATATGAAGTGAAAGAGTTTAGGAGGGTTTAAGTTGAAGAAAATTGAAGAAAATGTGAGATCGCAAGTCAAAAGTGAAAGTCAAGGGCTAAGAAGAGAAATCTTTAACGGAAGGGGGTGTTAAATGACATTTTTTAAACCTCCTAAGGGCTGATTTAAAGAGTTTTTAACGGATCGAGGTGTAGGTGCACTTTTCTGAAACGTTTTAAGAAGAGATGGGGTCCATTTTAAAGCCCCCAGCAAACTTAAGGGGGCCTCGCTGCAATTTCAACGGAACAACTAAGCAGGACACGCTTTCTTCTTCCTCGCGACGCAACAAAAAGCAGGAACCTACATGAGAGCTTCTCCCAAGCTCAAACCAAGCCCCACACCAGCATCAAATCTCCACAAAATCGCTTCAAATCAACACCAAATTGCTGCACAGCCACAACTCAATCTAATACAGCCCCTAATTTAGCCCAAGAACAGAGAGAGAAAAAAGCCCCAAATTAGCCCAGGGTTCTTGAGATAGCTGAAATCAACGATAAAGATGGTTATATATCAATTGGATGGCGGAGATTACTCCTTTTAGGCCACGAAACCAAACCACAAACTCTATATAAACCAAGGGGGAAGAAATTTTCGAGGTCTTTGTTGGACACCTTCGGCTACACGGTGCTCTGTTCTGGGTTCTTCCCTCTCCTCTCTCTCTCTCTCTTTATCTACGATTTCACTCGATTCAAAGCATGTTCTTGAGCTCCTGATATCATTCTTGAGCATAATCAGGCCCAAGAACAAGAGAAAGTTGAAGAGAGGAGAGAGGAGATCAGATTTCGAGTTGATTTTGATCCATTTGTGAGCTGCTAGTTCCTCTGTTCTCTGTTCTGCTGCTGTGTGCTATTCTTGGTTCTATTAGTGTAGCAGTTGCAGTAGCAGAAGTAGCTATATTCTTGGTAGCATTATTTTATAGCTAAGTATTAGTGGTTTTTGAGATAACTCATGAGTAGTTTGTTCTTCAATTTGTAGTTTGATGTAGTGAGGTTGAATTGGTGAAAAAAATTGGTTGATTCAAGTGTTGGCTATGAAAATATCATTTCTCTTTATTAATCTTGAATCTATCATGTCTAGCTCATTCAATTGCTTGGGTGATTTGGGACTATCTATTGTTTCAATCTCCCTATTGATTCAAGTAGAACTTCACGGATGAATGGGTTGAATTGGGTTCACTTGAATGCTTAGTGCAATATTTAGATTTCTCAAGTTGAAGTATTTGATGCATTGAATAGGTAGATGTGCGATTATTTTGACGGGTTTGATTTGAGGTTGCATTTGAGTGAGAGGAACACATCAATCCAAACTTTGAGAAATTGAGTACTAGTTCGGTGATTTGAGTGAGAATTTACAAATCTCACTTGTTGGTTGATCCTTCATGTGGAAACACCTATGTGTGCTTACATATGTCACTTGAAACACTTGAAATTTAGAAATATCATTTGAATGAGCTCTTTAGTGCTTGATTAACATGTTGGATTTACACACTTCTCTTTTCGTGAGTTGGATTGCGATGAGCAATCACTTCTTGAGATACTTGTCTTGTGGATTGACACATGTGATATGAGAACCGGGCTTGAATCTAATAGGAGGATTGGTCACTATAGGAACCGATGATCCCTTGCCCCTCTGTACTTGTCATTTAACTTCTTTTCTTTTTAGTTATTTAGTTTAGCAAACTCTCAAACCTCAACTTGCTCCATCAATCGACTTTTGTGGATTTGATAGCTTGGCTAGGTCTAAAAGCCTATGAGTAATTTCCTTTATCTCTTTAGTTAGTCGTTGTCTACTCACTTTTCTAGTTTAGTTAGTCAAATTCTTCAGCCTCCGCTCCTTGTGGATTCGACTCCGGCCTTACCGGATTACTACTTGTAGCGATATCCTATACTTGGGATTTGGAATGAACAGTAGGAATCTTTCATATCTTCACATCTCCTCTATCAATGATATCTCGAATGATATGAAACTTCTTGAGTACGTGTTTGGAATTCTGGTGTGACCTGGGTTCCTTTGATCGTGCGATCGCTCCAGTGTTGTCACAATACAACTCAATAGGATCCACAATGCCATGAACCACACCAAGCTCAGTAATAAACTTCCTAATCCAAAAAGCTCCCTTTGCTACGCCAGTCACATCAATGTACTCAGCCTCAGTTTTAGAATCAACAACCGTCTCTTGCTTGGAACTTTTCCAGCTCACAGCTCCTCCATTCTGGTAATACACGAATCTCGACTGCGATTTGAAATCATCTTTGTCGGTTTGAATGCTTGCATCCGTGTAACCCCTTACAAGCAAATCTTCCTCCTCTCCATAGATGAAGAACGCATCCTTAGTTCTTCTCAAGTACTTGAGGATGTTCTTGACCGCTATCCACTGACTCTCAACCGGATTAGACTGATATTTGGTTGTCATAATCGACGCGTATGACACATCTGGTCTATTAGACAACACGACGTACATGATGGACCCTATGGCCGAAGCATAGGGAACCCGACTCATGCGATCCTTCTCAATCTCATTGGACGGACAATCATCCTTTGAATGGGTGATTCCATGCGACATGGGCAAGAATCCCTTCTTTCAATCTTGCATGTTGAAATGACTCAACACCTTGTCTATATATGTAATTTGAGTTAGGTATAGAATCTTCCTCGATCTATCTCTATAGATCTTGATACCAAGTATATAAGGTGCATCCCCCAATTCTTTCATTGAGAAACACTTTCCCAGCCAATCCTTGACAGATTGAAACATAGGAATGTGGTTTCAAATGATTAGTATGTCATCCACATACAAGAACAGAACACAACAGAGCTCTAACTAACCTTCTTGTAGACGCAAGATTCATCTTCGTTCTTGATGAAGTCAAACTCTTCGACTGCTTCATTAAAACGTCGATTCCAACTCCTAGAAGCTTGCTTCAATACATAAATGGATCACTGCAACTTTAAGACTGTATTTGCATGCTCAGGATCCACAAAACCATCAGGTTGTGTCATGTACACATCCTCGAGGAGGTTTCTATAGAGAAACGATGTTTTGACATCCATCTGCCAAATCTCATAGTCATAATAAGCTGCAATAGCAAGTAGGATTCGAATGGATTTAATCATTGCGACTGGTGAGAAGGTTTCATCGTAGTCTATACCAAGAATCAATCTAAATCCTTATGCCATCAATCAGACCTTATAGGTAATCAAATTACCATCCATGTCGTTCTTCTTCTTGAAGACCCATTTGCACCCTATGAGCCACACCCCTTGGGGTGGTTCCACCAAAGTCCATACTTTGTTGGTATACATGGATTCCATCTCTGATAGCATGGCCTTAAGCCACTTCTGAGAGTACGGCCTCTTCATGGCATCTCCATCAGTAGTAGGGACATCATCTATGAGCAACGCGTCACCAGGATCAGTCACGAGAAGTCCATACCTCTCTGGCTCCTGGCGCACTCTACTCGACCTACGAAGCTCTTGTAATACTTGAACAGGTTCATACACAACATCTTGTGGTTCCTGTTCATGTTCCATAATAGAATCAATGGTTTGTGGTTCTTGATTTTCTTCAAGCTCTACAGTCCTCCCACTTGATTTTTTAGAGACAAACTCTCTTTCTAGAAACACGCTGACCGGGCTACAAACACATTTTTCTCGGCTGGATTGTAGAAGTAATATCCCTTAGTTTCCTTAGGGTATCCCACAAAATTACACTTATCCGACTTGGGTCCGAGTTGGTCTATTTGTAAACGTTTTACATAAACATCGCAGCCCCAAATCCTCATGAAGGACACTTTGGATCGGCTCCCACTCCACAACTCATATGGAGTATTCATGACCGATTTCGATGGAACACGGTCAATGGTGAAAGTGTTGGGTTTTGACGTAGGTAAAGCAGTGGAATAATAAAAAAAATACCTACCCAAAGACCACCAAGGATCACAGGAAGAGACAATCATAACATGATGAGAGCATAGAAGATGTGTACCTTGGTTTAGGAGATCAAACGAAGAATAGTTTCTTCGTTTATATGAATATCCACACCTTGGATCTTGATTGGAATCCTTCTCACCCCGATGTGCTATCAACGGAAGAAGGAGGAAGGAGAGCACGCAAAACAAGGCACTCGGCCGAGCCTTGTTGTGGCCGACGACAAGGGGCGGACGGGTTGGGGAGGTTCGGCCTTCCCAACTTGTTATCTCTCTCTCTTTCTTTGTTAAGTTCTCTCAAATAATGACTTGTGTAGAGAATTAACGAGCTAGAGATCCTTTATATCGTCATAACTCTTTATTAACTACATAAAGGCCCCAATACTAATCATGTCCTTACATGGATTAGCCCACATGCAAATTAATCCCACTAAGTTTGCTTGTGGTTGCGTTATGATCCTTTTACTAATTGGTCACCAACTAATTAATACCAATTTTCAATTTAATCCATCCGGTGTGTGACCCCATAGGTTTCTACTTAGTTTGTAGTAACTTATTACTAACATGGAGCGGTGTCTAGCAACACATCCATGCCACCAAACTAATAGAAATAAGTCAGTGATCCCGACAAACCTTGTGCACAATATCACATATTGTATTATCCCTTTGTCTCTATATCCGAATGGGACACGAGACATAATAGTTACACTCTTCCAATCCATAGTTTCTCTCATCCTGGTAATATGCTTAGGCAAGCAGATAACATCAATATCTCCATATTGATTTATCTATGTCTGGCCAGATATTCAATAAGAACCATCCCTAGAGTGGCCATGGATATTTTCTCCCATTATGAGGGAGGGACAAATCCTCTCTACATCACTACGATCTCTAAGCTTGCTTCCTATCATGCCCGATAGCTATCTTTATAGTTGCCCTGTTAAGGCGCAACGTTGAATAACATCAAAGCATGATGTTCGACAACTAGAGTATCTAGTGACTTCAAGTCTAAGGATTACAATAAAACTGGCACTACGAGAAGCGATTGTGACTTTGACAAAATCTAATGTATCCTTCTCGTTTTGGTCAATCCAGTATGCCATTACTCCTAATGCATACCCATATGTTGGACTTGATATCTCCATATAAATCTACACACATACTAGTCTATATTTGATTGTCCTATTAACCAATATAATGGACTAGGGATATTTAAGATAAATAACACATTGTATCTAACGGCTTCATTATATTAAATATCACAATAATTAATAAATGAATATTCTAGCCAAAACATAGTTCATACTAAATATAGATTGCCTCTAGAGAACCTATTCCAACAGTCTCCCACTTGCACTAGAGCCAATCTGGTATGCCTATAGATCTAGCGTGCCCTTCATGCTTTCGTTGCGAAAGTGGCTTTTTGAGCTGATGTGAAAGATTGTCATCCGCTGGAATCTTGCACATCTTCACATCTCCTCGATCGATCATATCAGGAATAAGATGGAATATCCTAAGTACATGCTTCGATTGCTGGTGTGATCTTGGTTCCTTTTCTTGTGCGATCGCTCCAAAGTTGTCACAATACAACTCCATAGGATCCACGACTCTAGATACCACACAGAGCTCAGTATTAAACTTCTTCATCCAATCTGTCTGTTTTGCTGCTTAAGCAGCAGCAATGTACTCAGCTTCAGTTGTAGAATCAGCAACTGTCCCTTTCTTGGAACTCTTCCAGGTCACAGCTCCTCCATTCAGGCAAAACACGTATCGTGACTGCGATCTATAGTCATCTTTGTCGGCTTGGAAGCTCGCATCAGTGTAACCAATTACACTTAGCTCTTCCCTACCTCCAAATCACAAGAACACATCCTTAGTTCTTCTTAAGTACTTTAGGATGTTCTTGACAGCAATCCAGTGACTCTCACTCGGATTGGACTGATATTTGCTCACCATACTCAACGGGTATGATACGTCTGGTCTAGTACACAACATGGCGTACATGATGGATCCTATGGCCGAAGCATAGGGTATCCTACTCATGCGGTCCTTCTTAATATCATTGGAAGGACAGTCAGTCTTGGATAGAGTGACTCCATGCGACATGGGAAAGAATCCCTTCTTGGAATCTTGCATGTTGAACCTCTTCAACACCTTGTCTATATATGTAATTTGACTTAGACCGAGCAGCTTTCTATATCTATCCCTATAGATCTTTATACCAAGTATATAAGCTGCATCTCCTAAGTCCTTCAATAAAAAACACTATCCTACCCAATCTTTAACATATTGTAAAGTAGGAATATCGTTTCCAATGAGAAGTATGTCATCCACATAAAAGACCAGAAACACTACAGAGCTCCCACTAACCTTCTTGTAAACACAGGGCTCATCTTTGTTCTTGATGAAGCCAAACTCATTGACAGCATCATCAAAACGTCGATTCCAACTCCTATAAGCTTGCTTCAATCCATAAATGGATCCTTGCCTCTTACATACTTTATTGGCATTCTATTGATCCTTCAAAACACTCCGGTTGTGTCATGTACACATCCTCGAGGAGGTTACCATAAAGGAACGCTATTTTGACATCCATTTGCCAAATCTCATAGTCATAGTATGTTGCAATAGCCAGCAGGATTCGAATGGATTTAGTCATGGCGAATGGTGAAAAGGTCTCATCGTACTCAATACCATGAATCTTTCTATACCTTTCACCCACCAATCGCCCCTTGTAGGAAACTACCTTGCCATCCATGTCGGTCTTCTTCTTGAAGATCCACTTGCACCCTATGGGCCGAGCCCCTTCAGGTGGTTCCACGAAAGTCCATACTTTGTTGGTATACAAGGAATCCATTTCGGATCTCATGGATTCTAGCCACTTCTTGGATCTGGGCCTTTCATGGCCTCCCTGTAGGTCGCAGGCTCATCATCCATGAGTGATGTCATCGGGCTCAGTTACAAGAAGTCCGTACCTCTCTGGCTCATTACGTACCCTTCCTGAACTACGGAGTTCCTGTGTCACCTGAACAGTTCTTCCACAACGACTTACGGTTCTTGGTCATGTTCCATCATCGGTTCAGTGGTTTGTGGTTCTTGAACTTATTAAATTTCTACAATCCTCCAACTTGCTTCTTTAGAGACAAACTCTCTTTCTAGAAACACACCGGTCCGAGCTACAAACAATTTGTTCTCGGTTGGATTGTAGAAATAATATCCTTTTGTTTCCTTAGGATATCCCACAAATTTAAACTTATTCGCTTTGGGCCCGAACTTGTATGTTTGTAAACCTTTTACATAGACATCGCAGCCCTAAATCTTCATAAACGACTATATGGGACGCTTCCTAGTCCATATCCATATGGTGTCTTCATGACCGATTTGGATGGAACACGGTTAATGTTAAAAGCTGCCGTCATTAGAGCATGTCCCCAAAATGATATTGGAAGATCCGTTTGAGACATCATAAATCGCACCATATCCAATAGTGTACGATTTCTCCTCTCGGACACGCCATTCCATTGCGGCGTTTCGGTTTGAGTGAGATGGGATACTATCCCACACTCTCTAAGATATTCGTAAAACTCTTGACTCAAGTATCTCTTCCACGATCCAATCGTAAAGCCTTAATACTTTTACCAAGTTGCTTCTACTTCATTCTTGAATTCCTTGAACAATTCAAAGGATTCGGATTTGGCCTTCGTAAGGTATACAAATCCATATCTACTGAAATCATCAGTAAATGTAATGAAGAAGGTGTAACCACCTCTGGAAGGCGTGGGGAACGGCCCACATACATCGGTATGGATGAGTGCCTGTAACTCACTAGTCCTCTCACCTTTCTTATTGAAAGGGGACTTTGTCATTTTTCCTAATAAACAAGATTCGCATATCTCATATGCTTCTAAATAAAATGAGTCTAGAAGTCCATCATAATGGAGTCTAGATATGCGTTTCTCATTTATATGGCCTAAACGACAGTGCCATAGATATGCAGGATTTAAATCATTTGTTTTTAATCCTTTTGGTATTTATGTCATAGATGGAATTGTTTAGATAAAGGATATACAATCCATTAGACAAATGCGCACTACAGTAGTGCATACTATCAAAATAAATGGAGCAACACTTGTCCTATATTGAAATAGAAAAACCATTCTCGTCCAAACAAAAAATGGAAATAATGTTTCTGCTCATAGCAGGCACATAAAAGCAATTTTCTAATTCTAATATAAGTCCAGAAGGAAAAGATAGTTCATAAACGCCTACAGCTAATGCAGCAACTCTTGCTCCATTCCCAACGCGCATATCAATCTCTCTTCTAGCCAATCTTCTACTTGTTTTCAAATCCTGCACATTTCGACAAATGTGAGATCCACATCCAGTATCCAATACCCAAGATGAAGAAATAGATAGATTGACGTCTATAAAAAAAATACCTGGTGGTGGTGGAATCACTATTCTAAGCTTCTTATCCTCCAGATATTTGGGGCAATTCCTCCTCTAGTGACCCGGCTGGCTACAATAGTGACAATCACCTTTAGTCACGCCCCCACTAGGCTTTAGGGCTTCCATGGATTTTACAACTTTCTTGCGCTTTCCTTTGGAGGTAGAGGCAACTCCCTTGCCCTTGCCTTTGTTGATGCTCTGTTCATCTGTATTCAGCATGTTCAACAAGTCTGGCAGAGTCTTACTGATCTCGTTCATGTTATAGTTCATGATGAACTGGTTATAACTGTCAGGCAACGATTGCAAGACCAGATCAGTGGCCAACTCTTGGCCGAGTGGGAACCCCAGTCTCGTGAGGTTCTCAATGTACCCGATCATTCGGACTACATGAGGCCCAACTGGATTCCCTTATGCAAGAGTTCTCTTGAACAGTTCTTTGGACACCTCATACCGCCCATGCCTTGGTTGTTCCTGAAACAACTATTTCAAGTGTATGATCATATCATAGGACTCCATGTTCTCATGTTTCTTCCTAAGCTCAGAGGTCATGGTGCAAAGCATGAGGCAAGTCACATCATTAGAATCATCTATATGTTTCTGACGTGCTCTTACATCAGCTAGAATGGACTCATCCTGGGGTGGGTCTGGAATAGGGGTGTCCAAGACGTACAACCTCTTTTCTTGCTTAAGGACAATCCTTACGTTTTTGTACCAGTCAAGGAAATTCGTTCCAGACAGTTTGTCCTTCTCAAGGTCAGATCGCAGGGATGAAGTCGATGAGTCATTGTTTTCCATTTGGATTTCTAGAAAACGAGAAATATGCAATTTTAGTATTTTTAACAGTTTTAACTAAATTGAATACTGGATAGATCATTAAATATAGCTCCCACTATTTTTCTCCGATTAATATCCCTCACCATTAATGCGGAAAATATCATGTATATTTTCTAGTAGGTCCAAGATTAATATTTCACTTCTTCTTGAGCTTGCTTTGGAAAGTCATCCAAGAATTAGATATTTAGGCAGGAACCATTCCAATTGCATCCCATGCAATTCTTGGTCCAATTAGGTGAATAACTCATTATTCTTTTATCCTTTAGATAACACCTAATTGTCATGCCTCTAGGTTCATCAATCCAATTGATCTTCCCTAGTTGCGTCCATCCTCTTGCTTCAACAATCACACATTACTTGCATGTGTCGTCTGCAATAAATCAAGGTGAATTTAAATCGCCTTGCTTTGGAAAGATCGAATTTAATAGACCCTGATCATGAAGGTGTTGGAATAGATGCCCTAGAGGCAATCTAGTTTAGTATGAATTTGTATATGGCTAGAAAATTCATTTATTATTTATTGGATATTTAATATAATGAAGTCCTTAGATTTACAATTGTGTTGTTTATCTTAAATATCCCTAGTCAAGTATAATGATTAAATGGGACAATCATCTATAGACTAGTATGGGGTTGGATTGATATGGAGATATCACGATCCAAGCATTACGGAATGTTGCACTGGATTGACCCATCTCCGAGAAGGCTACATACATGTTATGTTGAGTCACAAGTGCTTCTCGCGGTGCAATGGTATTGTCATCCTTAGACTTGAAGTCACTAGATATTCTAGTTGTGGATCATTGTGATCTTGGTAGCGTTAAACGCTACACCGTAACTGGGTAGTTATAAAGGCGTGTACTGGATACAATGAGAAGCAAGCTTAGAGATCGTAGTGGACGTTGAGAGGATTTGCCCCTCCCACATTGAAGGGACTAAATTGAATTCTAGTTGGACTAAATTGAATTCTAGTTGGACTAGAATAAGTCCTTTAGGTAGTTAACAAGGAGTTGTTGGACTATATAAAGGACCCTCCTTCCTTCCTTCCTCATAACTTATGCTCATTAGTGAACATAACAAGAGTGGGAGAGAACAAAAGGAGAGAGAGTAAGCAACAAGGAGGCCGAACCGACCCCTTGCCGCCGCCCTCACCCCGTCGGCCAAAAAGGGGCCGAAACCCCCTTTTTGTCTCGTTTTGCGTGATTCGTTCTTCCTCTTCCTAATCCGGGCTAGCACCAAGGAGTTTGGGAGATCTAGGATCAACTCTAGGCGTGGATCAACTATAGAGAACGTGACATTATTCGCGTTTGAAGTCATCAAGGAGAACCCAAAGGTGTGTTTATGATTTCTTACCTTTACTATCGTTATGCATCTAGACTTGTGATCCTTGGAGGTTTTGCATGGTTTTATGTTTGATTATGCTTCCGTTTGCGCGATCCATGAATCAAAACCCTACAGTGGTATCAGAGCCACAGGTCATAGAGCATAAACGTGGTTTATGTGTTACGTTTTGTTGTTTTACACCTTAATTTGATTGTTTATCGCGTAAAACAAAGACAAATCAAGCATGGGATGCAATTTTTCAATAATTACTCATAACAAGATCCAATTTTTGCATTGGATGCATGAATTGGTGAGTTTGAGAAATTTTAGGATCTTAGATCTAGGGTTTGGGCATCCTTGGGGAAGAAGGAGTTCTCCCAAAACAAGGAAACAACCAAACTTGGGCACCAAGCAAGGGAGTTGTTTTGGAAACAACCCCCTAGGGACCGCCCCCTTGCTTGCCGCCCAAGCTTGGGAGCCCTAAGGGGCCGGGCGGCCCTAACCCGCGGGCCTAGCTTGCGGGTTTTGGGCCGGGCCGGCCCTAGGGCCTTATGGTTCACTTTAATGGGCCCGGGCAATTGGATTGTTAGGCCCATGGACCGTTTTAACCCTAGAAATCCTAAAATCAATTAAAATTGACCAAGCGCGTTAAAATTGGATTTTAACTGTTTATGTGCAAATCGCATGGTGATTGGATATGGCCTTAGGATGTGGTTTGATGTGGATGTTTAATTTTGTGGTTTGGTTTTACGGCCTGCGAGCTGATCAATTAATTGTAATAATTAATTAGGGTTTCATGGCCTGCGTGCCATTTTTTTTCTCAACTTGTGAGATTTATTTTATTTAGTATAGATATTAGCTACTGCTAGATAAAGTAGATTGTTAGCCAAGAATGGAGAAAAGAAGCCCAAAGCCAAAGAAGCCACAAAAGATGGAGCATGGAGCATGGAGCATTCCACATGACTATGAAGGATGGACCAAGAGATCAAGACGCATGGAGATGTGTTTGCTTAGGGTTCATAGATAATTCCATTGGCTTGGAATTATCTTAGTCTAGAAAAGGCCATATCCACATCACGTTTAATTTATGTTTTGTGGTTGTTTATTTATTGTCTTATTATTGTGTGGTTGGTGTATGAATGATGCATGCAATTAGGATAATAAGATAATTAGACAACCCGGATCTATTATTTGGAGTTGTGGCCAAACTCAAATAGATAGATTAGTTGATATTGATCAACAAAACAATTAAAAAATGAATTTAAAATCCCTCAAATTTTAAATATTGTGTTCTTGCCTTCTCGTTATTTAAACACTCATTATCATCATTATTTATCAAGTTCGTGCGTGCCAAAGCATGGCGACTTGGTTCATAATGATGGAATGCGATGGCACGTAACAATGTGCAATTGTTTAGATAAGAGGTTGAACACAACTTGGCTATTGATTTGATTAAGAAACCTAGAGGCAATCAATTGGGATTATCAATAAGGATGGATAAATAAGGAGTTATTTGCCCGATTGAACCAAGAGTTTCATATGGGATGCAATTGGAATTGTTCCTACCTAAAGTAGTCAAATTATGGGTGACTTGCCAAAGCAAGCTCATAAGGAGATGAAAGATGGATCTTGGCCCACTAGAAAATATAAGGATATTTTCCGCATTAATATCTTGAGGGTTATTAATCCGTAGAAAAATAGTTGGAGCTATATTTAATAAACTAGCCATTATTAAATATAGTCAAAAATTCACAAATACTAAAACTTGCGTATTTTCCTTTTTGTAGAATTCCAAATGGAAAACAACTCATCGAGTTCACAATATTCCCTACGATCTGTCCTTGAGAAGGACAAGCTCTCTGGAACCAACTTTCTTGATTGGTACAGAAACTTGAGAATTGTTCTCAAGCAAGAGAAGAAACTGTACGCAATAGAGGAGCATGTTCCAGAAGGTCCAGAGAACCAGACACCTGCTGCCTTCAAGGCGTATCAAAAGCGTGTCGATGACGCTAATGATGAGGCCTGCCTTATGCTTTGCACCATGACTTCTGAGCTTCAGAAGCAACACGAAAACATGAATGCAGTCGATATGATCGAACATCTAAAGCAGCTCTTCCAAGAGCAGGCGAGGGTAGAGAGGTATGAGGTCTCAAAGGCACTGTTCAAATGTCATCTGGCAGAAGGGAACCCGGTGGGACCCCATGTACTCCGAATGATCGGGTACTTGGAGAATCTCGCCCGGCTTGGGTTCCCGGTCGGCCAAGAGTTGGCAACCGATCTCGTGTTGCAATCGTTGCCCGAGAGTTATGGACAATTTATTATTAACTATAACATGAACGAGATCGTTAAACCACTGCCAGATTTGCTCAACATGTTGAGGACGGCTGAACAGAGCATCAACAAGGGTAAGGGCAAGGCCATTATGATGGTACAGAAAGGAAAGGGCAAAAGGTTTGCCTCTTCCTCCAAGGGCAAAGGCAAGCCAGTTGCCAAGACATGGGAACCAGCCCTTAAGCCTGTTGGTGGAATTGCCAAGGTCGTGACTAAGGGTGAATGTCACTACTGCAGTCAGCCTGGACACTGGAGGAGGAACTGCCCAAAATATCTGGAGGACAAGAGGCTTGGAATAGTGATTCCACCACCACCAGGTATTTTTGTTGTAGATGTCAATTTAACTATCTCTACATCATGGGTATTAGATACTGGATGTGGATCTCATATTTGTCAAAATATGCAGGATCTAAAGAGAATTAAAAGATTGGCTAAAGGGGAGGTAGATCTGCGCGTTGGGAATGGAGCAAAGGTTGCTGCGTTGGCCATAGGCGTGTGCGAGCTATCTCTGCCTTCAGGATTAGTTTTAGAATTAAATAATTGCTATTTTGTGCCTGCTATGAGCAGAAACATTATTTCTATTTCTTGTTTGGACAAGGATGGTTTTATTATTTCAATAAAGAACAATTGTTGTTCCTTTTATTTGAATAATATTCACTATTTTAGTGCGCAATTATTTAATGGACTTTATGTCCTTGATCTAAGCAATCCTTTCTACAACATTAATACCAAGCGGATTAAAATAAATAATTTAAATCCTGCTTATTTATGGCATTGTCGTTTAGGCCACATAAATGAGAAACGTGTATCTAGACTCCATAAGGATGGATTACTAGACTCATTTGATGTTGAATCATATGAGACATGTGAGGCTTGTTTATTAGGAAAAATGACAAAGTCCCCTTTCAATAAGAAAGGTGAAAGGACTAGTGAGCAATTGGCGCTCGTACATACCGATGTATGTGGGCCATTTGCCACGCCTGCCAGGGGTGGTTATGTCTACTTCATTACATTTACTGATGATTACAGTAGATATGGATTTGTGTACCTAATAAGGGCAAAATCCGAATCCTTTGAAGTGTTCAAAGAATTCAAGAATGAAGTAGAGAAGCAACTTGGAAAAAGTATCAAGGCTCTACGATCGGATCGTGGAGGAGAATACTTGAGCCAAGAGTTTGACGACTATCTTAGAGAGTGTGGGATCGTGTCCCAACTCACTCCACCCGGAACGCCACAATGGAATGGCGTGTCCGAGAGGAGGAATCGAACCCTATTGGATGTGGTTTGGTCTATGATGTGTCAAACCGATCTTCCATTATCATTTTGGGGCTACGCTCTATTAAAGTGCAGCTTTCACCATTAACCGTGTTCCATCTAAATCAGTCATGAAGACACCATATGAGATGTGGAGTGGGAGGCGTCCCACACTGTCGTTCATGAGGATTTGGGGCTGCGATGTCTATGTAAAACGTTTACAATCAGACAAGCTAGGGCCTAAATCGGATAAGTGCAAATTTGTGGGGTACCCTAAGGAAACTAAGGGATACTACTTCTACAATCCAACCGAGAACAAATTGTTTGTTGCTCGGACGGGCGTGTTTCTAGAAAGAGAGTTTGTCTCTAAAGAAGCAAGTGGGAGGAATGTAGAACTTGAAGAGGTTCAAGAACCACAAATCACTGAACCGATTATGGAACATGAACAGGAATCACAGGCAGTTGTGGAGCCACCTGTTCAGGTAACACAAGAGCTTCGTAGATCTAGTAGAGTGCGCCAGGAACCCGAGAGGTATGGACTTCTCGTAACCGACTCCGGTGACACGATGCTCATAGATGATGAGCCTACTACCTATGAGGAGGCCATGAGTGGCCCAGACTCTCAGAAGTGGCTGGAAGCCATGAGATCCGAGATTGAATCCATGTATACCAACAAAGTATGGACTTTGGTTGAACCACCCGATGGAGCGCGGCCCATAGGGTGCAAGTGGGTCTTCAAGAAGAAGATCGACATGGATGGTAATGTGATTACCTATAAGGGCCGATTGGTGGCTAAAGGATTCAGACAGATTCATGGTATTGACTATGATGAAACCTTTTCACCAGTCGCTATGACCAAATCCATCCGAATCCTACTTGCAATTGCAGCATACTACGACTATGAGATTTGGCAGATGGATGTCAAAACAGCATTCCTTTATGGGAATCTCCTCGAGGACGTGTATATGATACAGCCGGAGGGTTTTGAGGATCCAAAGCAAACCAACAAAGTCTGTAAGCTGCAACGATCCATTTATGGATTGAAGCAAGCTTCTAGGAGTTGGAATCGACGTTTTGATGAAGTGGTCAAAGAATTTGGCTTCATCAGAAACAAAGATGAGTCTTGTGTCTACAATAAGGTTAGTGGGAGCTCTGTAGCTTTTCTGGTCTTGTATGTGGATGACATACTACTCATTGGAAACGACATTCCCATGCTGCAATCTGTAAAAGATTGGCTAGGAAAGTGTTTCTCAATGAAGGACTTAGGGGAAGCAGCCTATATACTCGGTATAAAGATCTATAGAGATAGATCTAAGAGGTTGCTAGGCCTAAGTCAAAGTACATATATTGACAAGGTGTTGAAGCGGTTCAACATGCAAGATTCCAAGAAGGGATTCTTGCCCATGTCACATGGAATCACTCTTTCGAAGAGTTGTTGTCCTTCCAATGAGATTGAGAAGGAACGCATGAGTAGGATTCCCTATGCCTCGGCCATAGGATCTATCATGTACGCCATGTTATGTACTAGACCAGATGTGTCATATGCCTTGAGTATGACAAGCAGATACCAATCCAATCCGGGTGAGAGTCACTGGATTGCTGTCAAGAACATCCTAAAGTAATTGAGAAGAACTAAGGATGCTTTCTTGATATTTGGCGGTGAGGAAGAGTTGCGTGTAAGGGGTTACACTAATGCAAGCTTCCAAACCGACAGAGATGACTTTAGATCACAATCGGGATATGTGTTTTGCCTGAATGGAGCAGCGGTGAGCTGCAAGAGTTCCAAGCAAGAGACGGTAGCTGATTCTACAACAGAGGCTGAGTACATTGCTGCAAATGGCGCAGCAAAGGAGGCTGTTTGGATCAGAAAGTTTGTTTCTGAACTTGGTGTGGTCCCTAGCATTGCGGATCCAGTGGAGTTGTTTTGTGACAACACTGGGGTGATCGCGCAATCAAAGGAACCCAGATTGCACCAGAAGTCCAAGCATGTGCTCAGGAAGTTTCATCTGATTCGAGATATTATCGATAGAGGAGACGTTCAGATATGCAAGATTCCTACAGATGATAATCTGTCAGACCCGCTTACGAAGCCTCTCACGCAGTGGAAGCATGAAGGGCACACTAGGAGTATGGGCATACGAGATGCGCCAGATTGGCTCTAGTGCAAGTGGGAGACTGTTGGAATAGATGCCCTAGAGGCAATCTAGTTTAGTATGAATTTGTATATGGCTAGAAAATTCATTTATTATTTATTGGATATTTAATATAATGAAGTCCTTAGATTTAAAATTGTGTTGTTTATCTTAAATATCCCTAGTCAAGTATAATGATTAAATGGGACAATCATCTATAGACTAGTATGGGGTTGGATTGATATGGAGATATCACGATCCAACACATAGGTGTGCATTACGGAATGTTGCACTGGATTGACCCATCTCCGAGAAGGCTACATACATGTTATGTTGAGTCACAAGTGCTTCTCGCGGTGCAATGGTATTGTCATCCTTAGACTTGAAGTCACTAGATATTCTAGTTGTGGATCATTGTGATCTTGGTAGCGTTAAACGCTACACCGTAACTGGGTAGTTATAAAGGCGTGTACTGGATACAATGAGAAGCAAGCTTAGAGATCGTAGTGGACGTAGAGAGGATTTGCCCCTCCCACATAACAGGAGCAAATATCCTAGGCCACTCGAGGGATAGTGCTTATAGAATGTCTGGCCAGAATCAAATAAATCAATATAGGATATTGATGTTATTCGCACGAATAAGGCTATTCCCATGGATCGAGAAACTATGGATTGGATATACGAGTGTGACTTGTATGTCTCGTGTCCAATCCGGATATGGAGGCAAAGGGATGAGACAATTACTTGTAAAAAGGTTGTCAAGATGACTATTCTATTAGTTGGCTAGAATGGATGTTTTGCTAGAAACCGCTCCATATTAGCAAATAGTTGATACCAACTAGATAGAACCTATGGGGTCACACGCTATATAGAGTTGAACTAGATTTGGGAATTAATTAATTGGATTAATTAATTAGTAGGATCACTTTGCAAACCCTTGCAAACTTAGTAGGGACTAATTTGCAAGGAAGGGACTAAATTGAATCCTAGTTGGACTAGAATAAGTCCTTTAGGTAGTTAACAAGGAGTTGTTGGACTATATAAAGGACCCTCCTTCCTTCCTTCCTCATAACTTATGCTCATTAGTGAACATAACAAGAGTGGGAGAGAACAAAAGGAGAGAGAGCAAGCAACAAGGAGGCCGAACCGACCCCTTGCCGCCGCCCTCACCCCGTCGGCCAAAAAGGGGCCGAAACCCCCTTTTTGTCTCGTTTTGCGTGATTCGTTCTTCCTCTTCCTAATCCGGGCTAGCACCAAGGAGTTTGGGAGATCTAGGATCAACTCTAGGCTTGGATCAACTATAGAGAACGTGACATTATTCGCGTTTGAAGTCATCAAGGAGAACCCAAAGGTGTGTTTATGATTTCTTACCTTTACTATCGTTATGCATCTAGACTTGTGATCCTTGGAGGGTTTTGCATGGTTTTATGTTTGATTATGCTTCCGTTTGCGCGATCCATGAATCAAAACCCTACAGAAGGGTGTTTAGGCAAGATAAGGGAAAACGCAAAATTCTATTTGAGGGATTTAATAGTCATTATTGGTTTGGTTGATCCCATCAACATGATTTACTTATTTGGATTGAGCAATCCACAAAAAAAGACCATCTTTGTTTATTATTATTATCTTGTTAACGTTTGGCTAGTATCGCCATACACACAAAAATAAATAACAAGACATAAAATAATAAACATCCCCAAAAGAAAAATTAACGTGGCATGGATATGGTCCCTAGACTAAGATATTATCAAGCCAATGATAATATCTATATGCCCTAAAGTGACAAGCTCATCTCCATGTGCTCCACCATAGCCGCCCGCCTACGGATGGGAGTCTTCATCGTCTTTGTGGCTTCTTGGTTGTCTTCTCCTCCATACTCTTGGCTATCATCTAAATATTTCTAATTTCTAGCCTAACATCTAGAATAAATAAGTAAATAAAACCTCACATGTCGAGGAAGATGATCAGCTCGCAGGCCGTAAAATTAACTAACTATTATATTAATTTTATCAGCTCGCAGGCCGTAAACCAAACCACAATAAACACAAACATCCACAACCTAGGTGAAAGTGTGTAATGTAGACTAAATACAGGACCTAAATACTCTAGAAGGGGGGGGGGGTTGAATAGAGTATGGAAACTTTTTGCAAAACTTAAAGTTTAACAGAAAGACTTTGTGTGAAACTCAAATCTCAAGGCCTTGAGATTTTAGTAAACTTGTATGAAACTTACAAATGCAAAATAGTAAGCTTTAAGGCCTTGAGCTGTGGACGATTATAAACAGCTTGTAAACCCTAGTTTGATTTGAGTTGTGTGCAGCAGATAATAATCAAACTAAAAAGTAAAGAACACAAAGCAGTTTACATAGTGCAATGACCTAATCTCTGCCTGATAATAATCCCAATGGACCTAATCTCTGCCTGAGGGATCTAATCCCACCAGGATTGGGAAAATACTTCTTATCACTCACACAGAAACAACCCTAGATCTTCAATCCTAAGTGATTTCACTTACACCTATACAGCTTGTGGTTCCAAACCTATCTAGTTCCAGCTACTAACTGTTGAGCTAACAAGAATCTCTTGTTTTTCACTTGAACAACCAACCACTAGGTTAAGTGTGGTTTAAGATAATATAGAGATACACAGATAGAAGTACAAGTGAAGAACACAGTATGAAGATAAGCTGTTTTAAGCCTGGAAGTGTTCTTCTTGAAAACTGGATTGATTTGATCTTCAGGAATCTGGAATGAAGCTTGAATGATTGTGTGTTTGAATGACTGATCTCCCACGATTTTGTCACACCTCTGAGAGTATTCTGCAAGCCTCTATCACCTTCAAAATTCAAACCAGTCTCTTTTATCCACAGCTGCAACTGATTGAGAGATTTTAGGATCTCAGTTCCTACAAATCCTCCTTCTGTTTTCAACTGAAATTCAAACAGCTTCAAGTGGATATCCGTTTGAGTTTGTTGAGATTCCTCCTGCACGTTTAACAACCGTGCAACAGCATTGAAACACAGCAACAACAAAATCCAGAAAGCTAACAGTACTATGACTGTTTAGTTATACAGTTTCTGATAAAACTGTTTAACAAACTTAGAACAATAACCTGTATATCTTCTAAAACATATAAATCATGAAAAAACAAGTTTAAGACACTTATAAGTGAGTAAATAATCACAATACTAAGAATCACAACCTGCAAGAAAGAATCAACTAAGTTCTGTAAAAACTGTCAGCGGCTCAAGGCACATCTCAAGGCCTTGGAGCTCTGAACCTGCTTCACAAAATTTCAAAGTTAAACCCAGATAACTTTGATACTTCCTGTTCTGATCATCTGCAATTGTGTTAGATATATAAACAGTATAATCCAAAAGTATATGCAGTAAACCACTGATTTGCATAATCAAAAATCCAATCTGCAACACAGAAATGTTAGAACATATAGCAGAATAGAATAACTCAAGGCTTTGAAGTTCAGTCAATATCTCAAGGCCTTGAGATAACTGAAATGCTTTGCTGCTTATGTCTTAGCCTTTTTTCTCTGTCTCTGTCTTTTGTATTTTGGCTTTCATCACTCAAAACCAATTACCAATCAAAGCACATTTCGGGATCTTGACTCAACAATCCCCCCCTTGATGAAAGACAAAACCTACAGTCTTGTATAGATCTTCCTGCCACTCATCTTCAAAAATTAAATAACCACAATTTGCAGATACAATATATACTGAACCCAAACAGATAACCAGTGAGAATAAATATTACAAATTACCACAGAAATAAGAAGTCACCAAAACAACTAGGCATTCTTATTATTACTAGTCCAAATACTGCAAACAAAACACAAAAGAACCTAATTCTCCCCCTTTTTGAATTTCATCAAATAAGGTTGAAGAAATGTAGGATCATTACTCAGAGTCTGAAATAAACTTTAAAAAAAATTAGCTAAAAAGTCAAGGCCTTGAGACAGAAAAGACAGATGAGAATGAGATATAGGGTCAAGGCTTTGGCAGTCTGTGATCTTCACTTCTTCTTTGATGTCTGGCCTTTCTCTGAGCCTTCTCCAATTTCTTCTTCACTTGCAGCATCTTCTGCAAAGTGATTACCTTCTTGTTCAGCTTCCACTTCAGCAACCACTTCTTGGATTATCTCATCCACTTTCTTCTTAGCATGTACTGAATCTACCTCTGTAGATGCATCAACACCTGTGTCTTCACCAACATCGTCTTCATCAGGTTGTTCATACAAATATTTTGAAGTTAACACGACTGGAATTGGCTTCTTCTTCTTCTTCTTCAGAAAATCTCCCAGCTTCTCTTCTGAATCCAAACTGGTGTCATGACTAGTAGCAGAAGGTATCTTCTCCAGATTCAAGCCCTTGATGACAAAATCCAGTTTCCCATTCATAACATTCATCAAACCCTTGAACTGGTTGAATTCAGTTGACAGGTCAAACAACCTTTGTCTGAGATCTTCAATCTCAATCTGCTGATCTTCTAACTTCTCAACCACCAGAGAGTAATCCTCATTGGCTTGTCCTTTCCCAGATGCAGTCCCCTTAGGCTTCACAAACTCCTTCTCAGCAAGTTCTTCCTTTGACAAATCAGAATAAAATTTCCAATGCCCTTTCCCAGTCTGAACTACCCCAATCCTCTGAAGTGCAGTCTCATCTATCAACCCAAAACCTCCAGTAATATTTTCTTCTCCTTTCGCAGGCAATCAAAATATTTAAAGAAAAGAGGTAACATGTTGGCATATGAAAGAGGATGATTTCTAGTCCTGGTTGCACAATAAATCATATGCTCCATAACAACTGTTGGAAAATTTATCTCAAACCTTTGAGATATCAGATACATCAAAATCAGAACAATATCAGTTACCATTTCCCTTGAGTTTTCCCTAGGAACTACACTCCTCATCAGAATAGTAAATAAGATTTTGGCTTCACAGTTGAGCACAGAGTGTGTCCATTGCTTTGGACCATAGGGAACACTTTCAATAAAAGAACATCTCCATGCCTTATCCAGACACTCCTTCCTATCAAGATAATCTCCAACATTGTATTTTCTAGGAATGCCCAAGACTTTGGCAAAAGTCCTATGATCTAACCTGAAATCCACACCAGCCACTTTAGAAGTTAATACCATTCTATCATCACCTTTAGACACCAAGTTCTGTTAAAAATAACCTAGTTAACCTAGGATAAGCCTTTGAACTAGGATTTAGAACCTTCCATACAGCAGTTTCTCTCAACTTTCTAATGCATTCTATGTCCAGTTTATCCAATAACTCATCTGAAATCATGCTACAGAAAGCTAACTTAGATGAAGCATATCCTTGCATCCAAACAGTTCTAACTTCAGAACTAACAAACCACTCAGTGGGAAGTACATTCTTACCTTGATATCATTTCTTAGTTGCAGCAGCAACTTGCTTAACCCTAGTCTTCTTCTCAGAGGGTTTGGTCTTTTCTTGTCCTACTTCAGTTGGTTTCTTCTGGCTTTCCTGAGTTGATTTCCCTTTTTCTTCTTCACCAGTCTTTTTCTTTTCTCCCCCTTTCTTCTTCTCTGACCTAGGTTGATCACCACCCTGAGTCTCTTGTTGTGGATCAACACTTGAGCCTTCATCTCCCTTCTCTGTCCTGGACTTCTTTGCAGGAGGGGTATCCTCATGCAAGCTTTGAGTATTTTCTGATCTTGAATCAAAAATCACTATCTTCTCCTTCTTGTTGGCTCTCTTCTTGGATCTGCCAGAGGGCTTTCCCTGTTGCTGAATTCTGGCTGATTTGTGCTCCATTTTAGGGTTTAGGGTTTTGAAAAGAGAATGTGATTGAGAGGAATAGAGAGAGAGCGAGAGAGAGTAGATTCGCAGAAAATTGGAAGAGAATGAGAAGAAAAAGCCCTGACTTTCAGCTTAAGTAGGTTGAAAAGGATGAGTCATAAAAGGGCTCTGCAATATCAACATGCAAAAATAGAATCTTGAAAAATCTTTTTGGGATATTTTAGAAAATTATCTGTGTAATTTAAATATTATACAGTTATCTAAAAAGATAAGATATAATATTTGATGATCCAATTTTTAAAAAAATAAATAAATACAGATATTATCAAGACCTGGAGAACAATCTCAATGCCTTGAGATTTTTTGCAGTTTGAGAAACTTCAAAGCTTTGAGCTATAATTTCAAGGCTTTAGAAAGTATAATCTCAAGGCTTTGAGATTCCAGCACATATACACATATAAGTACTAATACTCCCCCTAAACCAATGCATCCTTATTTAAAATCCCCAATTCAAGCATTAGAGATGAAAACTTATCATCTGGCAAAGGTTTAGTGAAAATATCAGCAATCTGCATTGAAGTAGAGATAAAATTTAAAACAACATCACCTTGTTCTGCATGATCTCTAAGGAAATGATGTCTAACATCTATGTGCTTTGTCCTTGAGTGCTGAAATGGATTCTTAGAGATTGAGATAGCACTTGTATTGTCACAATGAATTGGCACATTTCTGAAGTTGTAGCCAAGATCTCTAAGTTGCTGAGCAATCCATAACACTTTTGAACAGCAAGCACCAGCTGCAATATATTCAACTTCTGCAGTTGATAGTGCTACAGAATTTTGCTTTTTGGAATGCCAACTGATTAGTGAAGATCCAAGAAATTGCATGCATCCAGAAGTACTTTTCCTGTCTACTTTATATCCTGCAAAATCTGCATCTGAATAGCCACTCAACATAAAATTAGATCATCTTGGATACCAAATCCCTAAGTCTCTGGTTCCATTCAAATATCTAAAAATTATTTTGACTGCAGTTAAATGACTTTCCTTTGGATCTGCTTGGAATCTAGCACACATACAGACACTGAACATAACGTCAGGTCTGCTGGCAGTTAAATACAATAATTATCCAAACATACCTCTGTATTCCTTCTGATTCACACTCTTACCAGTTGAATCTTTGTCTAAAGAGAGTGATGAACTCATAGGGGTCTTAAGCACCTTGGACTGTGACTTATTGTACTTATTCAATAAGTCCTTGGTATATTATCCTTGATGCACAAAAATTCCTTTCTTCATTTGTAATATATGAAGCCCAAGAAAGAAATTCAATTCACCCATTAGGCTCATCTCAAACTCCCTGCACATCAGACTAGAAAACTCTTTTGAAAGAGCATCACTAGTAGCACCGAATAATATATCATCTACATAAATCTGAACTACTAACATATCACTTTGTTGGTGTTTAATGAAAAGTGTTTTGTCAACTAAGCCTCTTCTGAAATTGTTTTCAAGTAGAAATTTTAAAAGTCTGTCATACCAAGCCCTTGAAGCTTGTTTTAAATCATAAAGAGCTTTATCCAGTTTATAAACATGATCAGGAAAATTTTCATCTTCAAATCCAGGAGGTTGTGCTACAAAAACATCTTCTTGTAAATATCCATTTAGAAAAGCACATTTAACATCCATTTGATAAAGCTTTATGTGATTGTGAGATGCAAATGCAAGAAGTATTCTAATAGCTTCTAACCTGGCTACAGGAGCAAAAGTCTCCTCATAATCTATACCTTCTTCTTGATTATATCCTTGAGCTACCAGTCTGGCTTTATTTCTTACCACTTTTCCATTCTCATCAAGCTTGTTTCTGAATACCAATCTGGTTCCAATAACTGATTTCTCTTTAGGTCTGGGAACCAGATTCCAAACCTTGTTCCTTTCAAACTCATTCAGCTCACTCTGCATTGCAATGATCCATTTTGCATCTTCCAAAGCTTCCTTGGTATTCTTAGGCTCAATCAAAGATACAAATGCACTAAAAGCACACAAGTTCTTTAACAGTCCTCTTGTTTGAGTTCCAATTGATGGATCTGATATAATTATGTTGTCAGCTAGATGGTCTGTAAGGTACTTAAACTTCTTTCTTGGTACCCAGGAGTATTCTCCTTCAAGGCTTTGAGTCCTTGAAAAAGTAGAAGGAGCATCATAGAAAGTTTCAGCTTCTGTCTCAAGGCTTTGAGATTTTGGTTGAGCAGGAGGTTCAAGGCCTTGAGATTCTGCTGGTTGATTCTGTACATTAGTTTTGCCTTTGTCTTCTTTCACAGCATCATCATCTGATTCATGCTTGTTCAAATCTAGATCTGCAAAACTTTCACTCAGAGAGTCCTTAGTACTTTCATCAAAAATTACATGAATGCTCTCTTCCACAATCTTGGTTTTTCTATTATAAACTCTATAAGCTTTGCTAGTTTGAGAATATCCAAGAAATACACCTTCATCACTTCTAGCGTAAAACTTACCAAGATTGTCTCTACTATTATTATGCACAAAACAGATACAACCAAAGGGCTTAAAATAAGAAACAGTAGGCTTTCTCCCTTTAAATAGTTCATAGGGAGTCTTTTTCAAAATATGTCTGATCAAGCATCTAGTCAACACATAATTGGCAGTGTTAACAGCTTCTGCCCATAAAAAATTTGGCAAATTACTTTCAAGAAGCATGGTTCTGGACATATCCTCAAGTGTCCTATTTTTCCTTTCAACTACTTCATTTTGCTGTGGGGTTCTAGGTGCAGAAAAGTTGTGTGAAATGCCATGCTTTGCACAAAACAAATCAAAGTCAAGTTGATCAAACTCTCTACCATGATCACTTCTAATGGATGCAACAGGTAAATTTTTCAAAGTTTGAAGCTCTTTGCACAATTTAGAAAACTCAGATAAAGCTTCAGTTTTGTCTCTAATAAACATCACCCAAGTAAATCTAGAATAGTCATCAATTATAACAAGCATACCTCTTACCTTTTGGGGTCTGAACTCTCATAGGACCACACAAGTCCATATGCTGTAATTCTAAGGGTATAGAAGTACTTACAAAGTTATTTGGCTTAAATGAGCTTCTAGTCTGTTTACCTTGTACACATGCCTTGCAAACCTCATCATCTGAAAATTTCTGTGATGGTAAAACTCTTACCAAGTCCTTTGAGATGAGTTTATTCACAGTATGTATACTAATATGCCCAAGATTTCCGTGCCAAAGCTTTGAATCTTCCTTCAAGGCCTTGAGGTATTTTAGCTTGTCACCTGCAACACTGTTAGTATTCATAGCATATAGATTAATTGATCTAGGAGCAGTGAGTATGCAATCACCAGATTTCTCATCTTGCACCACACATTTCTCCTTGACAAATACAGCTTTATAACCTTTATCACATAACTCAGAGATACTAAGAAAATTATACTTAAGTCCATCTACCAGATAAACATCAGATATAGAATTTGTAGAACCATTACCAATACTACCTATACCAATGATATTGCATTTTGCTTTGTCACCAAGTGTGATTGTTCCTCCAGACTTTTCTGTAAGTTCAGTAAAGAGAGACCTCTTTCCACTCGTATGTCTGGAACATCCACTGTCTAATATCCATTTCTGATCTTTCAAGGCCTTGGTGAAATCCTGAAAAAACAAATCGTTGCCTTAACAGGCTGTTAGACCAAGTGCAGAACTTTGAGTCAAACTCAGAATCAGCAATATTTGGTGGGCTAATTCCTTTTGGAAACCAAATCTGCCTCACCTGTCCCTTGAGCTGATGAGGATAAGTATTCCTCATAATATGAGGTTCCTTCTGAAGGGACAAGTTAATCTGACATGACCAATATTTCCACAGTAATGACATTTTGGAGAATGTCTACTACCAGATTTGACAAAAGTAGTTTGGCCTTTCTTTGGAAAATTTGGATTATAGCCAATCCCACTTTTATGCATTGATTTCAGACTTCCTCCAAGAATGAGATTCAAATTATGTTCTGAGCCTGTAAACTTAGCTAGGACCTTCTTGGAATCTTGAAGTTTCTCAGTCAAAGAGCAGATCTGTTGTTCTAAATTCTCAGAATGAGTCTTTAGATCAGTATATCTTTCAGTGAAAAGAGTGTTTTGATCAACAACCTCTTTTATCTGTGCCTTCAAGACTTTGAACCTGCTGTCCAAGGCCTTGAAGTCTTTTTCCAGCTTTGTCTTAGAAACTTCAACAGTTTTGTTTGAAAACACAAGGTCCAGGTTTTCTTTTACCTGCTCATGAATCTTAATCTTTAAAGCAGAAATCTCATTTCTATAACTTTCCTCATTTAAAAACATACTTTTGAGAATTTCAGGAAGTACATCAGAAGGACTAGCAAGTAATTTTTTTACCATGTCTTCAATGTGTCTGTCTGATGAACTTTCCTCATTATGCTTTGCCATGAAGCATAAGTTTGCTTGCTCTTCTTCTGTGTCTGAGTCACTGGATGAATCAGAATCACTCCAAGAAGCCATCATGGCTTTCTTCCTTCTGTTGTCACCATCCTTCTTCTGAAAGTTCATGTTCTTCTTCTTTTGTGGACAGTCCCTTACTAAATGATCTGCATCACCACACTCAAAACAATTCATTACTTTAGTTTTATGTGACTGTGATGAAGATTTACCTTTGTAATCCTTGCTGCCTGAGGGTCTTGATCTCTCTCTGTTGTAATCCATGTTCCAGAATTTCTTTTCTTTTTGAGAATCCTGGCCAAGGCCTTGGAGATCAATGCTAAAGCCTCTTCATCATCAGGTTCCTCCTCAGTCTCAAGGCTTTGAGACTTTTCACTGTCTTTTGCCTTAAGTGCTAGGTTCCTGATATTTTCACTCAAATCACCTTCCACATCCTTCATGGACATTTCATGAGTGAGCAGCTTTCCTTGTAGATCATCTAGCTGAAGAAGACTCAAGTCATGAGCTTCCTCAATGGCTATTGTCTTTGGCTCCCACTTGGATTTTGGCAAACTTCTCAGAATCTTTCTCACCTTCTCTTCATTTGTGAACTTCTTTCCCAATGACTCCAAGGTGTTCACCACATCAGTGAATCTTTTGAACATTTCCTTGATGGTCTCATCTGAATTCATCTTGAACAGCCCATATTGCCTCAGAATTTTGTTGATTTTTGTCTGCTTAACCTGGCTGGTTCCTTCATATGTCACCACCAGTTTATGCCACACTTCTTTGGCACTCTTGCAGTTTTACACTCTGTTGAACTCATCTGCATTTAAAGCATAGTATAGCAAATTCATAGCCTTGTAATTTTTTGATACCTTTTCCAGTTCAGTGACTGAAAGATTTTCCTCAGACTTGATACTTCTGACTCCATCAATTGTAGTGTAGTACTCATGAGAACTATTCTGAACTATTGACCATAGTTCCATGTCTTGATCTATGATGAACATCTTCATCAATGCCTTCTAGTGCATGAAGTTGTCACCACAGAACAAAGGATGTCTATTGGCTGCCCTTCCTCGTGAGAATCCACCATCTCCTACATTACTCATAGTCACCAGATTTTTAGATCTAGAAACAGTGACACAAGTTCTGATACCAATTGTAAGTGTGTAATGTAGACTAAATACATGACCTAAATACTCTAGAACGGGGGGGGGGGGGGGGGGGGGGGTTGAATAGAGTATGGAAACTTTTTGCAAAACTTAAAGTTTAACAGAAAGACTTTGTGTGAAACTCAAATCTCAAGGCCTTGAGATTTTAGTAAACTTGTCTGAAACTTACAAAGGCAAAATAGTAAGCTTCAAGGCCTTGAAATGTGGACAATTCTAAACATCTTGTAAACCCTAGTTTGATTTGAGTTGTGTGCAGTAGATAATAATCAAACTAAAAAGTAAAGAACACAAAGCAGTTTATAGGGTTCAGTCCCAATGGACCTAATCTCTGCCTGAGGGATCTAATCCCACCAGGATTGGGCAAATACTTCTTATTACTCACACAGAAACAACCCTATATCTTCAAGCCTAAGTGATTTCCCTTACACCTATACAGCTTGTGGTTCCAAACCTATCTAGTTCCAGCTACTAACTGTTGAGCTAACAAGAACCTCTTGTTGTTCACTTGAACAACCAACCACTAGGTTAAGTGAGGTTTAAGATAATCTAGAGATACACAGATAGAAGTACAAGTGAAGAACACAGTATGAAGATAAGATGTTTTAAGCCTGGAAGTGTTCTTCTGGAAAACTGGATTGATTTGATCTTCAGGAATCTCGAATGAAGCTTGAATGGTTGTGTGTTTGAATGAATGATCTCCCACGATTTTGTCACACCTCTGAGAGTATTCTGCAAGCCTCTATCACCTTCAAAATTCAAACCAGTCTCTTTTATCCACAGCTGCAACTGATTGAGAGATTTTAGGATCTTAGTTCCTACAAATCCTCCTTCTGTTTTCAACTGAAATTCTAACAGCTTCAAGTGGATATCCGTTGGAGTTTGTTGAGATTGCTCCTACACGAATAACCCTGCAACAGCATTGAAACACAGCAACAACAAATTCCAGAAAGCTAACAGTACTATGACTGTTTAGTTATACAGTTTCTGATAAAACTGTTTAACAAACTTAGAACAATAACCTGTATATCTTCTAAAACATATGAATCATGAAAAAACAAGTTGAAGACACTTATAAGTGAGTAAATAATCACAATACTAAGAATCACAACCTGCAAGAAAGAATCAACTAAGTCTGTAAAAACTGTCAGCGGCTCAAGGCACATCTCAAGGCCTTGGAGCTCTGAACCTGCTTCACAAAATTTCAAAGTTAAACCCAGATAACTTTGATTCTTCCTGTTCTGATCATATGCAATTGTGTTAGACATATAAACAGTATAATCCAAAAGTATATGCAGTAAACCACTGATTTGCATAATCAAAAATCCAATCTGCAACACAGAAATGTTAGAACATATAGCAGAATAGAATAACTCAAGGCTTTGAAGTTCAGTCAATATCTCAAGGCCTTGAGATAACTGAAATGCTTTGCTGCTTATGTCTTAGCCTTTTTTCTCTGTCTCTGTCTTTTGTCTTTTGGCTTTCATAACTCAAAACCAATTACCAATCAAAGCACATTTCGGGATCTTGACTCAACACTAGGCCTTGGAGCTCATCTCCATATGCCTCCATCTTCTAGTCTATGCTCCATAGCTTTGTGGAATACCGCCATCTTGTGGTTTCTTCTACTCTTTAGGATTCTTTCTCCATGTCTTGGCTATCATCTACTCTATCTAATACTAGCTAGCATCTATACTTAATATAAAGATCTCACAATTTGAGAAGAAGACCGGCTCGCAGGCCATAAAACCTAATTAACTATTATATTAATTATACCGGCTTGCGGGCCATAATACCAAACCACAAAATAAACAATCACAACATCGACACATAAGGCCATATCCAACCACCATGAAAATAGCACATAAATAGTTAAAATCCAATTTTAACGCGCTTGGTCAATTTTAGTTTTTTTGGATGTACTAGGATAAAAAAAGGTCCAAGAGGGCCCACCAGTACATTGACCGAACCCCTAATGGACCGCCACAGACCAAAGGCCGACCGGCCCTAGGCCGTACGGTCCAACCGTGCGCCTAGGCCGTGGCTTGCTTGGGCGGCAACGAAGGGGAGGGTGGTCCCTCGGGGGTGGGGGGGGGGGGGCGAACCTCTTAGGAGTTGTTTCCAAAACAACTTTTTCCTTCCTTGTTGCCCAATTTTAGTTGGTTCCAAATTGAAAAACTCTTTTTCCAATTTGTTTCCTAAACCTAGTTTTCAAGATCCAAAATTAAACATCATATGTGATCTAAATTCACTAAAATTCTTTACATCCATTGTAATATTAGATCTTATTTGGTTGATGTTGGAACAGATGCCCTAGGGGCTATCTTATTTAGTATGAACATTACTTTTGGCTCAAATATTCATTGTATTATCTAAGGAGATATTTTATATAATGAATTCCTTACATGGATATTGTGTTGGTTATCTTAAATATCCCTAGTCGATTATATTGATTAACAGGACGATCAACTCTAGACTAGTACGGGGTTAGATTTATATGGAGATATCACGATCCAACACATGGGTATGCATTAGGGGTAATGTCGTACTGGATTGACCCACTTACGAGAAGGCTACATACAACTTATGTAAAGTCACAGACGCTTCTCGTAGTGAAAACGATATTGTCATCCTTAGACTTGAAGTCATTGGATCCTCTATTTGCGGAGTATTGTGTTTTGATAGCGTAGCGCTACACCGTAACTGGGTAGCAATAAAGGAGCCTATCGGTCCCAAAAGGAACGAAGCTTAGAGATGGTAGAGATGTAGATAGTGTTGGAATAGATGCCCTAGAGGCAATCTAGTTTAGTATGAATTTGTATATGGCTAGAAAATTCATTTGTTATTTATTGGATATTTAATATAATGAAGTCCTTAGATTTACAATCGTGTTGTTTATCTTAAATATCCCTAGTCAAGTATAATGATTAATGGGACAATCATCTATAGACTAGTATGGGGTTGGATTGATATGGAGATATCACGATCCAACACATAGGTGTGCATTACGGAATGTTGCACTGGATTGACCCATCACCGAGAAGGCTACATACATGTTATGTTGAGTCACAAGTGCTTCTCGCGGTGCAATGGTATTGTCATCCTTAGACTTGAAGTCACTCTATATTCTAGTTGTGGATCATTGTGATCTTGGTAGCGTTAAACGCTACACCGTAACTGGGTAGTTATAAAGGCGTGTACTGGATACAATGAGAAGCAAGCTTAGAGATCGTAGTGGACGTAGAGAGGATTTGCCCCTCCCACATAACGGGAGCAAATATCCTAGGCCACTCGAGGGATAGTGCTTATAGAATGTCTGGCCAGACTCAAATAAATCAATATATGGGATATTGATGTTATTTGCACGAATAAGGCTATTCCCATGGATCGAGAAACTATGGATTGGATATACGAGTGTGACTTGTATGTCTCCGTGTCCAATCCGGATATGGAGGCAAAGGGATGAGACAATTACTTGTACAAGGTTGTCTAGATGACTATTCTATTAGTTGGCTAGAATGGATGTTTTGCTAGAAACCGCTCCATATTAGCAAATAGTTGCTACCAACTAGATAGAACCTATGGGGTCACACGCTATATAGAGTTGTACTAGATTTGGGAATTAATTAATTGGATTAATTAATTAGAAGGATCACTTTGTAAACCCTTGCAAACTTAGTAGGGACTAATTTGCAAGGAAGGGACTAAATTGAATTCTAGTTGGACTAGAATAAGTCCTTTAGGTAGTTAACAAGGAGTTGTTGGACTATATAAAGGACCCTCCTTCCTTCCTTCCTCATAACTTATGCTCATTAGTGAACATAACAAGAGTAGGAGAGAACAAAGGAGAGAGAGCAAGCAACAAGGAGGCCGAACCCGACCCCCTTGCTGCCGCCCTCACCCCGTCGGCCAAAAAGAGGGCCGAAGCCCCTTTTTGTCTCGTTTTGCGTGATTCCTTCACCCTCCTCTTATTCCGGGCTAGCACCAAGGAGTTTGGGAGATCTAGGATCAACTCTAGGCGTGGATCAACTATAGAGAACGTGACACTATTGGCGTTTGAAGTCATCAAGGAGAACCCAAAGGTGTGTTTATGATTTCTTACCTTCACTATCGTTATGCATCTAGACTTGTGATCCTTGGAAGGTTTTGCATGGCTTTTTATTTGATTATGCTTCCGTTTGCGCGTTCCATGAATCAAAACCCTACAGTGGTATCAGAGCAACAGGTCATAGATCATAAACGTAGTTTATGTGTTACATTCTTGTTGTTTTACACCTTAGTTTGATAGTTTATCGCGTAAAACAAGACAAATCAAGCATGGGATGCAATTTGTCAAGAATTACTCATAACAAGATCCAATTTTTGCATTGGATGCATGAATTGGTGAGTTTGAGAAATTTTAGGATCATAGATCTAGGGTTTGGGCATCCTTGGGGAAGAAGGAGTTCTCCCAAAACAAAGAAACAACCAAACTTGGGCTCCAAGCAAGGGAGTTGTTTTGGAAACAACTCCCAAGAGGAGGTTCGGCCCCCCTAGGGACCGCCCCCTTGCTTGCCGCCCAAGCTTGGGCGCCCTAAGGGGCCGGGCGGCCCTAACCCGCGGGCCTTGCTTGCGGGTTTTGGGCCGGCCCGGCCCTAGGGCCTTGTGGTTCACTTTAATGGGCCCGGGCAATTGGATTGTTGGGCCCATGGACCGTTTTAACCCTAGAAATCCTAAAATCAATTAAAATTGACCAAGCGCGTTAAAATTGGA
The DNA here is from genome assembly GCA_023055425.1 of Linanthus parryae. Taxonomy (NCBI): domain Eukaryota; kingdom Viridiplantae; phylum Streptophyta; class Magnoliopsida; order Ericales; family Polemoniaceae; genus Linanthus; species Linanthus parryae. The sequence continues at coordinate 40,028,815 of JALGPY010000004.1, forward strand.
TTTTAACTGTTTATGTGCAAATCGCATGGTGATTGGATATGGCCTTAGGATGTGGTTTGATGTGGATGTTTAATTTTGTGGTTTGGTTTTACGGCCTGCGAGCTGATCAATTAATTGTAATAATTAATTAGGGTTTTATGGCCTGCGTGCCATTTTTTTTTCTCTCAACTTGTGAGATTTATTTTATTTAGTATAGATATTAGCTAGTGCTAGATAAAGTAGATTGTTAGCCAAGATTGGAGAAAAGAAGCCCAAAGCCAAAGAAGCCACAAAAGATGGAGCATGGAGCATGGAGCATTCCACATGACTATGAAGGATGGACCAAAAGATCAAGACGCATGGAGATGTGTTTGCTTAGGGTTCATAGATAATTCCATTGGCTTGGAATTATCTTAGTCTAGAAAAGGCCATATCCACATCACGTTTAATTTCTGTTATGTGGTTGTTTATTTATTGTCTTATTATTTGTGTGGTTGGTGTATGGATGATGCATGCAATTAGGATAATAAGATAATTAGACAACCCGGATCTATTATTTGGAGTTGTGCCCAAACTCAAATAGATAGATTAGTTGATATTGATCAACAAAACAAATAAAATTGAATTTAAAATCCCTCAAATTTTAAATATTGTGTTCTTGCCTTCTCGTTATTTAAACACTCATTATCATCATTATTTATCAAGTTCGTGCGTGCCAAAGCATGGCGACTTGGTTCATAATGATGGAATGCGATGGCACGTAACAATGTGCAATTGTTTAGATAAGAGGTTGAACACAACTAGGATATTAATTTGATTAAGAAACCTAGAGGCAATCAATTGGGATTATCCATATGGATGGATAAATAAGGAGTTATTTGCCCGATTGAACCAAAGAGTTGCATATGGGATGCAATGGGAATTGTTCCTACCTAAAAGTAGTCAAATTATGGGTGACTTGCCAAAGCAAGCTCATAAGGAGATGAAAAGATGGATCTTGGCCCACTAGAAAATATAAGGATATTTTCCGCATTAATATCTTGAGAGTTATTAATCCGTAGAAAAATAGTGGGAGCTATATTTAATAAACTAGCCATTATTAAATATAGTCAAAAATTCACAAATACTAAAACTTGCGTATTTTCCTTTTTGTAGAATACCAAATGGCAAACAACTCATCGAGTTCACAACATTCCCTACGATCTGTCCTTGAGAAGGACAAGCTCTCTGGAACCAACTTCCTTGATTGGTACAGAAACATGAGAATTGTTCTCAAGCAAGAGAAGAAACTGTACGCAATAGAGGAGCAAGTTCCAGAAGGTCCAGAGAACCAGACACCTGCTGCCTTAAAGGCGTATCAAAAGCATGTTGATGAAGCTAATGATGCGGCCTGCCTAATGCTTTGCACCATGACCTCTGAGCTTCAGAAGCAACACGAGAACATGAATGCTGTCGATATGATCGAACATCTAAAGCAGCTCTTCCAAGAGCAGGCGAGGGTAGAGAGGTATGAGGTCTCAAAGGCACTGTTCAAATGTCATCTGGCAGAAGGGAACCCGGTGGGACCCCATGTACTCTGAATGATCGGGTACTTGGAGAATCTCGCCCGGCTTGGGTTCCCGGTCGGCCAAGAGTTGGCAACCGATCTCGTGTTGCAATCGTTGCCCGAGAGTTATGGACAGTTCATTATGAACTATAACATGAACGAGATCGTTAAGCCACTGCCAGATTTGCTCAACATGTTGAGGACGGCTGAACAGAGCATCAACAAGGGTAAGGGCAAGGCCATTATGATGGTACAGAAAGGAGAGGGCAAAAGGTTTGCATCTTCCTCCAAGGGCAAAGGCAAGTCAGTTTCCAAGTCCAAGGAACAAGCCCTTAAGCCTGTTGGTGGCGTTGCCAAGGTTGTGACTAAGGGTGAGTGTCACTACTGCAGTCAGCCTGGACACTGGAGGAGGAAATGCCCAAAATATCTGGAGGACAAGAGGCTTGGAATAGTGATTCCACCACCACCAGGTATTTTTGTTGTAGATGTCAATTTAACTGTCTCTACATCATGGATATTAGATACTGGATGTGGATCTCATATTTGTCGAAATATGCAGGATCTAAAGAGAAGTAAAAGATTGGCTAAAGGAGAGGTAGATCTGCGCGTTGGGAATGGAGCAAAGGTTGCTGCGTTGGCCATAGGCGTGTGCGAGCTATCTCTGCCTTCAGGATTAGTTTTAGAATTAAATAATTGCTATTTTGTGCCTGCTATGAGCAGAAACATTATTTCTATTTCTTGTTTGGACAAGGAAGGTTTTATTATTTCAATAAAGAACAATTGTTGTTCCTTTTATTTGAATAATATTCACTATTTTAGTGCGCAATTATTTAATGGACTTTATGTCCTTGATCTAAGCAATCCTTTCTACAACATTAATACCAAGCGGATTAAAATAAATGATTTAAATCCTGCTTATTTATGGCATTGTCGTTTAGGCCATATAAACGAGAAACGTGTATCTAGACTCCATAAGGATGGACTACTAGACTCATTCGATTTTGAATCATATGAGACATGTGAGGCTTGTTTATTGGGAAAAATGACAAAGTCCCCTTTCAATAAGAAAGGTGAGAGGACTAGTGAGCAATTGGCGCTCATACATACTGATGTGTGTGGGCCATTTGCCACGCCTGCCAGGGGTGGTTATGTCTACTTCATTACATTTACTGATGATTACAGTAGATATGGATTTGTGTACCTTATGAGGGCAAAATCCGATTCCTTTGAAGTGTTCAAAGAATTCAAGAATGAAGTAGAGAAGCAACTTGGCAAAAGTATCAAGGCTCTACGATCGGATCGTGGAGTAGAATACTTGAGCCAGGAGTTTGACGACTATCTTAGAGAGTGTGGGATCGTGTCCCAACTCACTCCACCAGGAACGCCACAATGGAATGGCGTGTCCGAGAGGAGGAATCGAACCCTATTGGATATGGTTCGGTCTATGATGTGTCAAACCTATCTTCCATTATCATTTTGGGGCTACGCTCTATTAAGTGCAGCTTTCACCATTAACCGTGTTCCATCTAAATCAGTCATGAAGACACCATATGAGATGTGGAGTGGGAGGCGTCCCACACTGTCGTTCATGAGGATTTGGGGCTGCGATGTCTATGTAAAACGTTTACAATCAGACAAGCTAGGGCCTAAATCGGATAAGTGTAAATTTGTGGGGTACCCTAAGGAAACTAAGGGATACTACTTCTACAATTTAACCGAGAACAAAGTGTTTGTTGCTCGGACCGGCGTGTTTCTAGAAAGAGAGTTTGTCTCTAAATAAGCAAGTGGGAGGAATGTAGAACTTGAAGAAGTTCAAGAACCACAAATCACTGAACCGATTATGGAACATGAACAGGAATCACAAGCAATTGTGGAGCCACCTGTTCAGGTAACACAAGAGCTTCGTAGATCTAGTAGAGTGCGCCAGGAACCCGAGAGGTATGGACTTCTCGTAACCGATTCCGGTGACACGATGCTCATAGATGATGAGCCTACTACCTATGAGGAGGCCATGAGTGGCCCAGACTCTCAGAAGTGGCTTGAAGCCATGAGATCCGATATGGAATCCATGTATACCAACAAAGTATGGACTTTGGTGGAACCACCTGATGGGGCGCGGCCCATAGGGTGCAAGTGGGTCTTCAAGAAGAAGATCGACATGGATGGTAATGTGATTACCTATAAGGGCCGATTGGTGGCTAAAGGATTCAGAGAGATTCATGGTATTGACTATGATGAAACCTTTTCACCAGTCGCAATGACCAAATCCATCCGAATCCTACTTGCAATTGCAGCATACTACGACTATGAGATTTGGCAGATGGATGTCAAAATAGCATTCCTTTATGGGAATCTCCTCGAGGACGTGTATATGATACAGCCGGAGGGTTTTGAGGATCCAAAGCAAGCCAACAAAGTCTGTAAGCTGCAACGATCCATTTATGGATTGAAGCAAGCTTCTAGGAGTTGGAATCGACGTTTTGATGAAGTGGTCAAAGAGTTTGGCTTCATCAGAAACGAAGATGAGTCTTGTGTCTACAAGAAGGTTAGTGGGAGCTCTGTAGCTTTTCTGGTCTTGTATGTGGATGACATACTACTCATTGGAAACGACATTCCCATGCTGCAATCTGTGAAAGATTGGCTAGGAAAGTGTTTCTCAATGAAGGACTTAGGGGAAGCAGCCTATATACTCGGTATAAAGATCTATAGAGATAGATCTAAAAGGTTGCTAGGCCTAAGTCAAAGTACATATATTGACAAGGTGTTGAAACGGTTCAACATGCAAGATTCCAAGAAGGGATTCTTGCCCATGTCACATGGAATCACTCTTCCGAAGAGTGGTTGTCCTTCCAATGGGATTGAGAAGGAACGCATGAGTAGGATTCCCTATGCCTCGGCCATAGGGATTATCATGTACGCCATGTTATGTACTAGACCAGATGTGTCATATGCATTGAGTATGACAAGCAGATACCAATCCAATCCGGGTGAGAGTCACTGGATTGCTGTCAAGAACATCCTAAAGTACTTGAGAAGAACTAAGGATGCTTTCTTGATATTTGGCGGTGAGGAAGAGTTGCGTGTAAGGGGTTACACTGATGCAAGCTTCCAAACCGACATAGATGACTTTAGATCACAATCGGGATATGTGTTTTGCCTGAATGGAGCAGCGGTGAGCTGGAAGAGTTCCAAGCAAGAGACGGTAGCTGATTCTACAACAGAGGCTGAGTACATTGCTGCGAATGGCGCAGCAAAGGAGGCTGTTTGGATCAGAAAGTTTGTTTCTGAACTTGGTGTGGTCCCTAGCATTGCGGATCCAGTGGAGTTGTTCTGTGACAACACTGGGGCGATCGCGCAATCAAAGGAACCAAGATCGCACCAGAAGTCCAAACATGTGCTCAGGAAGTTTCATCTGATTCGAGATATTATCGATAGAGGAGACGTTCGGATATGCAAGATTCCTACAGATGATAATCTGTCAGACCCGCTTACGAAGCCTCTCACGCAGTGGAAGCATGAAGGGCACACTAGGAGTATGGGCATACGAGATGCGCCAGATTGCCTCTAGTGCAAGTGGGAGACTGTTGGAATAGATGCCCTAGAGGCAATCTAGTTTAGTATGAATTTGTATATGGCTAGAAAATTCATTTATTATTTATTGGATATTTAATATAATGAAGTCCTTAGATTTAAAATCGTGTTGTTTATCCTAAATATCCCTAGTCAAGTATAATGATTAATGGGACAATCATATATAGACTAGTATGGGGTTGGATTGATATGGAGATATCACGATCCAACACATAGGTTTGCATTACGGAATGTTGCACTGGATTGACCCATCACCGAGAAGGCTACATACATGTTATGTTGAGTCACAAGTGCTTCTCGCGGTGCAATGGTATTGTCATCCTTAGACTTGAAGTCACTAGATATTCTAGTTGTGGATCATTGTGATCTTGGTAGCGTTAAACGCTACACCGTAACTGGGTAGTTATAAAGGCGTGTACTGGATACAATGAGAAGCAAGCTTAGAGATCGTAGTGGACGTAGAGAGGATTTGCCCCTCCCACATAACGGGAGCAAATATCCTAGGCCACTCGAGGGATAGTGCTTATAGAATGTCTGGCCAGACTCAAATAAATCAATATATGGGATATTGATGTTATTTGCACGAATAAGGCTATTCCCATGGATCGTGAAACTATGGATTGGATATACGAGTGTGACTTGTATGTCTCGTGTCCGATCCGGATATGGAGGAAAAGGGATGAGACAATTACTTGTACAAGGTTGTCTAGATGACTATTCTATTAGTTGGCTAGAATGGATGTTTTGCTAGAAACCGCTCCATATTAGCAAATAGTTGCTACCAACTAGATAGAACCTATGGGGTCACACGCTATATAGAGCTGTACTAGATTTGGGAATTAATTAATTGGATTAATTAATTAGAAGGATCACTTTGCAAACCCTTGCAAACTTAGTAGGGACTAATTTGCAAGGAAGGGACTAAATTGAATTCTAGTTGGACTAGAATAAGTCCTTTAGGTAGTTAACAAGGAGTTGTTGGACTATATAAAGGACCCTCCTTCCTTCCTTCCTCATAACTTATGCTCATTAGTGAACATAACAAGAGTGGGAGAGAAAAAAGGAGAGAGAGCAAGCAACAAGGAGGCCGAACCCGACCCCCTTGCCGCCGCCCTCACCCTGTCGGCCAAAAAGAGGGCCGAAGCCCCTTTTTGTCTCGTTTTGCGTGATTCCTTCACCCTCCTCTTATTCCGGGCTAGAACCAAGGAGTTTGGGAGATCTAGGATCAACTCTAGGCGTGGATCAACTATAGAGAATGTGACACTATTCGCGTTTAAAGTCATCAAGGAGAACCCAAAGGTGTGTTTATGATTTCTTACCTTCACTATCGTTATGCATCTAGACTTGTGATCCTTGGAGGGTTTTGCATGGCTTTTTATTTGATTATGCTTCCGTTTGCGCGTTCCATGAATCAAAACCCTACAGATAGAATTTGTCCCTCCCACATAACGGGAGGAATATATCCGTGGCAACTCGAGGGTTAGAATTTCTGGCCAGACTCAGATAAATCAATATAAGATATTGATGTTATCTGGATGGATAAGACTATTCCCAGGATCGAGAAACTATGGATTGGATATACGAGTGTGACTTGTATGAATCGTGTCCAATCCGGATATAGGGACAAAGGGATGAGGAAATACTAGCACAAGGTTTGTCAAAGTAATGACTATTTCTATTAGTTGAGTAGCGTGGATGTCTCGCTAAAGGCCGCTCCATGATTGTAATTGTTACTACCGACTTAGTAGAAACCTATCGGGTCACACACCCTATGGGTTAAACTAGATTTGGGAATTCATTAATATGATTAATTAAGTATAAGGATCAATACGCAACTACTTGAAAACTTTGTAGGTCTAATTCGCAAGCTTGAATAATCCATGTATGGACAGGATTAGGATATGGGCCTTTATTCAGTTAACAAGGAGTTGTTGGACTATATAAAGGACACTCCTAGTTTATTTTCTCAACTAATCCTCATAACATATTTTGATTAGGAGAGAATAAATCAAGGAGAGAGAGAGCAACAAGAGGCCAAAACCCCTTGTGCTGTCCCTACCCCGTCGGCCACCCGAGAGAGGCGCGACCTTATCTTAGTTTGCGTGATCGTGATATTCTTCTTCCTCCTTCCAACCTGTTGCTAGCACAAGGTGGGGGAGGATTCTAGCGCTTAATACTAGGTGTGTACTTTCCATAGGGACGCGGACAAAATTCTACGTTTGAAGTCATCCAAGGAGACAAACAAGGTGATTACGTTATATCCTTTACTATCGTTATGATTTCTCGACTTGTGATGCTTGAAGGGTCTTGTGCGAATGATTAATTGTGTATTTCCACTTCATAATCCATTACAAAACCTTACAGTGGTATCAGAGCCACAGGTTGTAGAGCATGACGTAGTTTATATGTTTCGTTTATATTCGTTTGACACTTCAATTGTTGATGATCGCGTAAAAACGATAAATTAAGCATATTTGATGAAATTGAATATGATTCAACCAAACAAGATCTATTTTTACATATGATGTGAATTATTAGTGAGTTTGGGTCACACAGGATGTGGATATTTTGGATCTTGACGGCTAGGGATTGGGCACATGCTTGGAAAAGAGCTTTTTCAAGTATGGAAACAACTAAACTTGGGCCACAAAGATTAGGCCCCCTTCCGTGCCGCCCAATACAACCCACGACCTAGGGCCAAACCGGCCTAGGCGCCCGCGGGTTTGACCGTGCGGCCTAGGGCTGGACGGCCCCTAGGGCTTGTGGCGGTCCTTTAGGGTATCGGCCAAGTCAGGTGAGCCTTATTGAATAACCCTAGCACATCCAAAGTTAATTAAATTTGACCAAGCGCGATAAAAATGAATTTTAACTGTTATGTGCTGGTGATTGGATATGGCCTTAGGTGTGGTTTGTTGTGGATGTTTATTTTATGGTTTGTTTCATGGCCTGTGAGCCGATCAAATTAATGTAATAGTTAATTAAGTTTTACAGTCTGTGAACCGGTCTTCTTCTCAACTTGTGAGATCTCTCTATTTAGTTTAGATGTTAGCTAGAATTAGATAGAGTAGATTATAGCCAAGATTTGAAGAAGGGGCATGGAGAAACCACAAGATGGCAACGATCCACAAAATCTATGGAGCATGGACAAAAAGATGGAGGCACATGGAGATGAGCATGCTATTCTAGGGTTCATGGATATTCCCATTGACTTGGGAATATCTTAGTTTAGAGGCCATCTCCATATCACGTTAATTTTATTTTTGTGGTTGTTTATTTTATTGTCTTATTATTTACTATTGGTGTATGGTTGATGCATGCAAAATTGATAATAAGATAATTAACAACCCGGATCTCTTATTTTGGGATTTCCCAACCCAAATAAGTAGAAAATGGATCAACAAAACAATTAAAAAAATTGAAAGAAAAATCCCTCAATTTAAATATTGCGTTTTGCCTTCTCGTTATTCCAACACTCATCACTGTCATGATTTATCAAGCTTGTGGGTGCCAAACCAGGGCCACTTGATTCATCTTGATGTGGTGCGATGGCACAAACAAGTAATGTGAAATTGTTGGAGTAAGAGGTTGGACGTAACTGGGTAATTTAATAAGATTAAAAGCCTAGAGGCTACCGATTGGGATTATCCACGGGATGAATAAATAAGGATTTATTTTCCCAATTGAACCAAAAGTTGCATGGGGATGCAACTAGAATTGTTCCTACCTAAATAACCGATTTTGGGTGACTTGCCAAAGCAAGATAAAAAGGAAGTGAAATATGGATCTTAATATTGAGGGTTATTAAACCGAGAAAAATAGTGGTAGCTATGTTTAATAATCTAGCCATTATTAAATGTATTTATTTGTTAATAAATACTAAAACTTGTATATTTCTCATTTTGTAGAATTTCAATGGCAAACAATTCAACGAATTCATCACATTTCCTACGAGCCGTCCTTGAGAAGGACAAGCCTTCTAAAAACAAACTTTATAGACTAGTACAGGAACTTGAGAATCGTTCTCAAGTAGGAGACGAAACTGTACACTCTAGAGGAGCAAGTTCCTATGTGTCTAGAAAACAATACTGCTGCAGCCATAAAGGCACATCAAAAGATCATTGACGATGCTAATGATGTGTCCAGCCTTATGCTTTGCAGCATGAGCTCTGAGCTTCAGAAGCAACATGAGAACATGACTGCGTTTGATATGATCATACACTTGAAGCAGCTCTTCCATGAACAGGTTAGGGTTGAGCGGTATGAAGTTTTCAAGGCATTGTTCAAATGTCATATGTCAGAGGGAAACCTTGTGGGCCTCACGTACTCCGTATGATCGGGTAATTGGAGAGCCTCACATTCCTAGGGTTTCCGGTGGGTCAAGAGTTGGCCACTGATCTCATCTTGCAATCGTTTCCTGATAGTTATGGACAGGTCATCATGAACTATAACATGAATGAAATAGTAAAGCCCCTGCTAGATTTACTCAATAAGTCGAGGACAGGTGAACAAAACATCAAAAAGGGAAAGGGCAAGGCCATAATGATGGTGCATAAAGGGAAAGACAAAAGGTTTGCTTCTACCTCCAAAGGAAAAGGCAAGTCAGTACCGTACTCAGCCTGGACACTGGAAAAGGAACTGCCCTAGGTATCTGGATGATAAAAGGCTTGGAATAGTGATTCCACCACCATATATTTTTGTTATTGTCTCATCCCCCTCCCGCCGACCCCGATTAGCGATTAATAAAACTCTGCGTTAACGGGAGGAGGGCGCGACATGCCGGTGCGACATTTACTCGTCGAGAGGCTAAACAAGTAATTTCTAAAAATTGTGACAAAAAAATTATTTGGAAATCTTTGCGGAAGCGTAATGAACAAATTACTTGGGGTCGTCATTATATATATAAAATTGACTTGTAACATAAATGAAAAGATGATAATGAAAATAAAGTTGGAACTTAGAAATTTATTTACATTTAGCCCTCTCGAGTTATAACGTAAATAGAGCATAAATCGGGAATGTTGTAGGTATCACAAAATGGCCCATACAAAGTCTTATATACATTACATGACTCTTAAATTCTCAAAGTAATCTACCAATATGTATTCTACACTAGCTTCAAGTCGTCTAGCATGTCATCAACATCTAAGCACATAAGCACCATCACGCCAACACGTCAACACATATAAACTTAACGCCTTGCTACTCCTTACTTCTTATGTGTACTTAAAACCTAAAAAGAAGGGTAATTTAAAAGGGTGAGCTCAACTAGCTCAAAGAGTTACATCTACGCCCCTCCGTAGGTTTGGAAAACGAAAAGGGCCTAACTTCCCATGGAGCGTCATGAACATAAGACATAGTCATACATACATATACTTCAATTTGAAAGATAAAGAAATTCATAAAACATAACATGGATCATAAAAGAAGCAAACCTTAAAGTACAACCTGAGTCGTGTGAAATCATTTTGTTCCCAATAGGAACCTTGCTTTGTCTCACGTAGAGACCATAATGTACTTGAACATGCTTGATTGTTTTCTTATATTATGGCCCATGTAAACTTCGTGACTTAACATAACATAATGTAGGGACATGTCCATCGTGACGGCTTGTGAGGCAACGCGTGCCGTTTCATACGGCCCCGGCAAAAGGGCCGTAGCCTGCCTATACCCGACATGGGGTTTTACTCCCGTGGCCTTTCTGAAAACGTGTTTTATCTTATAAAACGTTCGTTTAATTTCTTTGTTAGCATCCATGGGGCATAAACATTTCACTTGAGTAAACAACGCATACATACATAATAATAGGGAGAACATGAACATACATAAGCTTGTAAGAAACTTGAGGGTAGGTACAAACTTCGAGAGGTAGGGTAACTCACCTTGCGAGCTTAATCCATTTAATTAACATTCCTTATTCCAAATTCATTCATCTTTAATCACACGATCATCAACTCCGTTGTCACGTAAATAGCAAAGAACACTCCAAATCATACGTATAATCACTTAGCACAAAATCATTCCAAGCATAGCAGATAATCACTTAGCATGAGGTCATTCCAAGCATAGCTCATAATCACTTATCATGAAATCATTCCAAACATAGACATGCCTAAATCACTTAACAAAATGATACTAGTCTTATAAATACAAGATAAACACACATCCATATACTTGTAAAATCTTAAACATATTATTAGATGCATATCCAATGTAAAATGCAGCACATAAGAGCAATATGACATATAATGAACTAAAAGGTAACTTGCATAAACTAGCTTTAATAACTTGATAAACTTCTAAATCATGCTTATAAGAAAAGTGTAACTATCGCTAGTACAAAATTCATAGGTGACTCAAAAATAATTATTTGGGACCTAAAATTTTGACATAACATAGATAAAGAGTTTACACATAACTTCTAAACATATAAAAAATTATTAAAACTTCTGAATATTTTTAAAAATTTAATTCCAGTCTCTTTGGGTGCAAAAACAGAGGCTGAAAGCGGTCTTGTGAGTAAATTCATAAAATATTCATAGGAGCTCCAAAAATTATGTAATTTTAATTGTAAGTAAATAACACCCCTGGTAACAGCATAACTAAATTTAGTAACCATTTTAGTAGAATAATTACATGAATTGTATGAAAAACCTCACTCGTGTGGGGTTGAGCAGAGTGTTAAAGCAGAACTGGTTTTTGGCATATTTAAAATTAAATGCAAGTCCAATGGATATAAAATATTTACAGTAGAAACATCACATACAAATACACAAACTGCAAACTTTTCATAATTTTCTAAAATTTTTAACTATTTTTCCTAATTTTCTTAGGCTCAAAACATGAACTTTATAGTTTTCTATACTTCAAAACTTATTCCATGAAAGAATTTCTCTACCAAAATATGAAATCACACCAACACAAGCTCTAAATCACATATATATCACTACTCATAACATATTCTTACATGAATCAAAGAGTTTTTACCTAACAAACTCACTTTTGCACATGCACGTGTGAAGATCCTAAAGATGATGACGAATCAAGAACATGCAATCATAAATTCACCATGATTTCGTATAAATGAGATTATCATTTCTAAAATTTGTCTTAAAATGATGAATCACTAACATAAAACTAAAGATCAAGCACTTTTCATACCAAGAACATGAACTATCAACAAATTGAACACGTAAAGAAGAAAATAGTGCTTACTTATAACCCGTGAGAGGATTTAGGGAATGATCTTGGATTCTTGGAGGTTGAAAGAGCTTGGATTCTTGAACAAGATGAAAAAAAGGCTCCCCCAATGCATAGTATAATATTGGACTTAGGAGTTTTTCATGATTTGAGAGGTAGAAAAGTAAATTTTGGTGGTGTTTTGTGATGGTCAACACCCAAAACCGGGCATTGCATTCTTGAGGGAGACTTTGAGTGTTGAAGAGAGTGAGAGGGAGGATGAGAGGTATGGGAAGTGCTAGGGAATGACTTCATGGGATATGGGGGGGGGGTATTCATAATCATACATGAATGAGAGAACTCAATATCATATTATAGATGGTTAGTTGGGTGGAGAAAGGATCTAGATGTGAATATTAATTGGGAGACATGCTAGTTTAGGATAAATGATGTAGAATCCAATTTGAGAGGTTGATGCATGAAAACGTAAAGTTTGGAAAACTGTACAAACTTACAAAAAAATTTGGGGAAAACTATGAATTGATACTAACTAAGAAGTTGGTGAAAATAACACTCTTAAAACATTTTCTTCAAGTATAGCATATATAATAGAGTCTTAACATTAACAAACATATTTAGCAAATAATAACATCGTTTAAAACATAAACGTGCAACATAAATATGCGGGTTACTACAATTATAGAAGTCAATTTACCTTTCTCTTAATCTTGGGTATTGGATACTGGATGTGGATCTCACATTTGTTGAAATGTGCAGGATGTTAAGAGAAGTAGGAGATTGGATAAAGGGGAGATAGACCTGCGCGTTGGGAATGGAGCAATGGTTGCTGCATTGTCCGTGGGCGTATACGAGCTATCTCTACCTTCAAGATTAGTTTAGAATAAAATATTTGCTATTTTGTGTCTACTATGAGCAGAAACATTATTTTTATTTCTTGTTTGTACAAGGAAGGTTTTACTATTTCAATAAAGAACAATTGTTGTTCCATTTATTTTGATAGAAATCACTATTGTAGTGCGTAATTATTTAATGCATTGCATATCCTTGATCTAAGCAATCCTATCTCTAATATTAATACCAAAAGGAGGCACTGTCGTCTAAGCCATATAAACGAGAAACATGTATCTAGAATACATAAGGATGGATTTCTAGACTCATTTTATGTTGAATCATATGAGACGTGTGAGGCTTGTTTATTAGGAAATATGTCAAAGTCCCCTTTCAATAAGAAAGGAGAAGGACAAGTGAGAAATTGCCACACGTTCATACTGATGTATGTGGGCCATTTGTCGCGCCTGCCAGAGGTGGTTATGTCCACTTCATTACATTTACTGATGATTTCAGTAGATATGGATTTGTATACCTTATGAAGGCCAAACAGAATCGTTTGAAAAGTTCAAAGAATTCAAGAATGAAGTAGAGAAGCAACTTGGCAAAAGTATCAAGGCTCTACGATCGGATAGTGGAGGAGAATACTTGAGCCAGAGTGTGGGATTATGTCACAACTCACTCCACTCGAAACGCCACAATGGAATGGCGTGTCCGAGAGGAGGAATCGAACCCTGTTAGACATGCTGAGATCTATGATGTGTCAAACTGACCTTCCATTATTATTTTGGGGCTAAGCTCTATTGTGTGTAGCTTTCACCATTAATTGTGTTCCATCTTAATCGAGACTCCATATGAGATGTGGAGTGGGAGGCGTCCCACAGTGTCATTCATGAAGATTTCGGGCTGCGATGTGTATGTGAAAAGTTTACAGCCAGACAAGCTAGGGCCAAAATTGGATAAATGCAAGTTTGTGGGCTACCCTAAGTAAATAAGGGCTCTTATTTCTACAATCCAACTGAGAACAAAGTGTTTGTTGCTGGGACCAGCGTGTTTCTAGAAAGAGAATTTGTTTCTAAAGAAGCAAGTGGGAGGATTGTAGAACTTGACGAGGTTCAATAACCACAAAGCATTGATCCTCCTATGGAACATGAACAGGAGTCACAAGAGGTTGTGGAGAAGCCTATTCAAGTAACACAAGAACTTCGTAGGTCGATTAGAGTGCGTCAGGAGCCAGATAGGTATGGACCTCTTGTGGCTAAGTCTGGTGACACAATCCTCATAGATGATCCTATGGAGAGGCCATAAAGGGCCGGAATCTCAGAAGTGGATTCAGGCCTGCGATCCGAGATAGAATTCATGTATACCAACAAAGTATGGACTTTGGTGGAACCACCCCAAGGGGCTCGACCCATAGGGTGAAAATGGGTCTTCAAGAAGAAGACCGAGATGGATGGTAATGTGATTACCTATAAGGGCCGATTGGTTGCAAAAGGATTCAGACAGATTCATGGTATTGACTATGATAAAACCTTTTCACCAGTCGCAATGAACAATTACATTCGAATCCTAATTTCTATTGCAGCCTATTACGACTATGAGATTTGGCAGACAGATGTCAAAACAACGTTTCTGTATGGAACCTCCTCGAGGATGTGTACATGACGCAACCTGAGGGTTTTGTGGATCCAGAGCATGCAAATAAAGTTTTTAAACTGCAACACTCCATTTATGGATTAAAGCAAGCTTCTAGGAGTTGTAATTGATGTTTTGATGAAGCAGTAAAAGAGTTTGATTTCATCAAGAACGAAGATGAGTCTTGTTTCTACAAGAAGGTTAGTGGGAGCTGATTTCTTTTCTGGTCTTGTATGTGGATGACATACTACTCATAGGAAATGACATTCCTATGTTGCAATCTATTAAAGATTGGCTAGGAAAGTGTTTCTCAATGAAGGACTTAGGGGATGCAGCTTATATAATTGGTATCAAGATCTATAGAGATAGATCGAGGAAGATGCTATCCTAATCCAATCACATATATAGACAAGCTGTTGAATCGGTTCAAAATGCAAGATTACAAGAAGGGATTCTTTCCCATGTCGCATGGGACCACCCTTTCCAAAGATGATTTTCCTTCTAATGAGATTGATAAGGAACACATGAGTAGGGTTCCCTATGCCTCGGCCATATGATCCATCAATTACGCCATGTTATGTACTAGACCAGATGTGCCATACGCATTGAGTATGACAAGCAGATATAAGTCTAACCCGGGTGAGAGTCATTGGATTGTTGTCAAGAACATCCTCAAGTACTTGAGAAGACCTAAGGATGCATTATCGATATTTAGTGGTGAGGAAGAGTTACATGTAAGGGTTTACACGAATAACAGCTTCCAAAACTACATAGATTGTTTCAGATCACAGTCGGGATTTGTATTTTTCCGGAATGGAGCAGCGGTGAGGTGGAAGAGTCCCAAGAAAGTGATGGTTACTGATTCTACAAATGATGTTGAGTAGCGCAGCAAAGGAAGCTGTTTGGATTAGGAAGTTCATCACTGAGCTTGGTGCGATTCCTAGTATTGTGGATCTAATAGAGTTGTATTGTGACAACACTAGAGCGATAGCACAATCAAAGGAACCCAGGTCACTCAAGAAATCCAAACACGTGCTCAGAAAGATCCATATTTTTCGAGATATTATCGATATAGGAGATGTGAAGATATGAAAGATTCCTACTGATGAGAATCTGTCAGATCCTCTTACAAAGCCGCTTGTTCAGCACAAGCATGAATGGCACACTAGATCTATTGGCATACGAAATACACCAAATTGACTCTAGTGCAAGTGGGAGACTATTGGAATAGATGCCCTAGAGGGATTCTTATTTAATATGAACATTAATTTTGGCTAGAATATTCATTGTATTATCTATGGAGATATTTAATATAATGAAGTCCTTAGATTGAAAATGTGTTGTTTATCTTAAATATCCCTAGTCGATTATATTGATTAAAAGGACGATCAACTATAGACTAGCATGGGGTTGGATTGATATGGGGATATCACGATCCAACACATGGGTATGCATTAGGGGTAATGTCTTACTGGATTGACCCACTTACGAAAAGGCTACATACAGTTATGTAAAGTCACAAGTGCTTCTCGTAGTGACAACAGTATTGTCATCCTTAGACTTGAAGTCATTGGATCCTCTAGTTGTGGAGTATTGTGTTTTGATAGCGTAAACGCTACACCGTAACTGGGTAGCAATAAAGGCGCCTATCGGACACAATAGGAATGAAGCTTAGAGATGGTAGTGATGTAGATAGAATTTGTCCCTCCTACATAGCGAGAGAAAAATATACGTGGCCACTCGAGGGTTAGTGCTTCTAGAATGTATGGCCAGACTCAGATAAATCAATATAAGATATTGTGTTATCTGCATGGATAAGACTATTCCCAAGATCGAGAAACTACGGATTGGATATACGAGTGTGACTTGTATGTTTTGTGTCTAATTCGGATAAAGGGACAAAGGGATGAGACAATACTTGCACAAGGTTTGTCAAAGTAATGACTATTTCTATTAGTTGGGTAGCGTGGATGTCTTGCTAGTGGCCGCTCCATGTCTGTAATTATTACTAACAACTAAGTAGAAACCTACGGGGTCACACACCATATGGGTTAAACTAGATTTGAGAATTAATTAATAAGATTAATTAAGTAGAAGGATCAATAAGAAACTACTTGCAAACTTAGTAGGACTAATTTGCAAGTTGGACTAATCCATGTATGGACATGATTATGATAACGGCCTTTATACAGTTAAGAAGGAGTTGTTGGACTATATAAAGGAAACTGATAGCTTATTTTCTGAACTAATGCTCATAACATACGTTGAGTAGGAGAGAACAAATCAAGGAGAGAGAGAGAGAGAAACAAGAGGACAAAGCCCCTTATGCCGTCCCTACCCCGTTGGCTACCCAAGAGAGGCGCGGTCTTCTCTTGGTTTTGCGTGATCGTGATCTTCTTCTTTCTTCTTCCAACCCGTTGTTAGCACAAGGTGTGGGAAAATTCTAGCGCTTAATCCTAGGTGTGGACTTGCCATAGAGACATGGACAAAGTTCTACGTTTGAAGTCATCCAAGGAGACAAACAAGGTGATTACGTTAAATCCTTTATTATCGTTATAATTTATCGACTTGTGATCGTTGGATGGTCTTGTGCGGATGATTGATTGTTTATTTTGCTGCGTAATCCGTTACAAAACCCTGTAGTTGAATCATATTCGAATTTGCATCAATATGCTTAATTATTCAGTTTTACGCGATAATCAACAATTAAGGTATTCAACTAACAAAATTAACATGTAAGCTACGTTATGTTCTATGACATGTGGCTCTGATACCAATGTAGGAATTTTTAACGGATTATGCAGCTAAATAAAACAAATAAAGATCCTCACAAGACCCTCCAAGGGTCACAGGACTCGACATCATAACGATAGTAAATGTTTTGGTATCAAATACCTTTTTTGTCTCCTTGGATGACTTCAAACGCAAAATAATGTCTACATCTCTACTGATAGTCCACGCCTAGGATCAAGTCTAAAGTCATTCCACGTCAGTTGCTAGCAATGGATGGAAGAAGGGAGAAGAAGATCACACGGAACGAACCAAAGAAGAGGTTGTTCCTCTCTTAGTGGCCGACAGATAGGGGGCGGACAAGGGGGTTCGGCCCTCTTGTCTTGTTCTCTCTCCTTTCTTTGTTCTCTCCTTGTGTTATAACAATTATGACAAACTTAATGAGAGTAAGCTAGGAGTGTTCGTATATATAGTGTAACTACTCCTTGTTAACTACATAATAGCCCCTCTACTAATCATGTCCTTACATGGGTTAGGCAACATTGAAAATTAGTCCTACCGAGTTTGCATGTGGTTGCGCATTGATCGTTCTATTTAATTAAACATGTTAATTGATTCCCAAGTCTAGTTTAATCCATATGGCGTGTGACCCCATAGGTTTATACTTAGTTGGTAGTAACGATTACTAACATGGAGCGGTGTCTAGCAACACATCCATACCACCCAACTAATAGAAATATTCAGTAATCCGACAAACCTTGTGACTATATTGTCTCATCCCTTTGTCTCTATATCTGGATTGAACAGGATACATACAAGTCACAC
The DNA here is from genome assembly GCA_023055425.1 of Linanthus parryae. Taxonomy (NCBI): domain Eukaryota; kingdom Viridiplantae; phylum Streptophyta; class Magnoliopsida; order Ericales; family Polemoniaceae; genus Linanthus; species Linanthus parryae. Next base: position 40,047,146 of record JALGPY010000004.1, read on the forward strand.
TCGCATATCCAATCCATAGTTTCTCGATCCTGGGAATAGTCTTATCCACGCAGATGACATCAATATCCCATATTGATTTTTCTAAGTCTTGCAAGACATTCTATAAGTACCATCCCTCGAGTGCCCGCGGATATTCGCTCCCGTTATGTGGGAGGGAAAAATTCTATCTACATCACTACCATCTCTAAGCTTGCTTCTTATTGTATCCCATATGCGCCTTTATAACTACCCAGTTACAGTGTAGCGTTTGGCAATGTGAAAACACAATATTCCACAACTAGTGGATCTAGTGACTTCAAGTCTAAGGATGACAATACTGTTGTCACTACGAGAAGCACTTGTGACTTTACATAAATTTTTTTTAGCCTTCTCGATGTGGGTCAGTCTAGTTTTCCATTAGTCATAATGCATACCCATGTGCTAAACTTGATATCTCCATATCAATCTACCCACATACTAGTCTGTATATGATCGTCCTATTAATCAGTATAATTGACTAGGGATATTTAAGATAAACAACACATTTTTAATTTAAGGACTTCATTGTATTAAATATCTCCATAAATAATACAATGAATATTCTAGCCAAAAGTAATGTTCATACCAAATAAGATTGCCTCTAGGGCATCTATTCCAACAATAATTTCCCAATTTTCACCAAGAAGGTCAACTCGCCTTAATCAACTGGGAACCCCCATTTCACCTGCAACGCCCATGGGTAAATCCCTTACAACAGAACACTTGGATGGCGACATAAATGAATCATGTATGTATCTCATTTTGTAATAGTTTGTGTTTCACGTATTTTGTCTCATAATGGATTTTTAATTGTGCTGCATTTATTTATTTGGTGGCAGCTCCACCTACAAGCAAAAAAGGGAGAAAGGTAATGGGCAGTATGAAATTGAGGAAGGGATGAGTCTGAAAAGGTAATTTTGAATATTCCTCCTAGCAAGCATAGACCAGTCGGTGCCAATTTTAAAGACATCACAGGTGGGCGTAGCAGTGCACATGCACGCGCCACTGGAGATACCGACATGGATGAAGATGGGGCAGGTTCACAAGAAATCTATCTATAATCATCTAGAAGTACTGTTGTTAAAGCTTGTTGATTATTTTTTTTTGGAAATTATTAATTGAGAAGATTTGACCTAATTTGGACGTGCGTGTACTCATATGCAGAGTCTGTTGGAGATGAATTTTTTAAACAGACATGTCTTGCGAGCCATAATTTCTATGACGAGTGAGACTTATAGTGAATCCTGATTTAAGCTACACAAATGGTAAAAATTATTTTGCAACCCCGCTGAAGCCCTACACACTCCATGTCTAAGTCTTCATCAAGGTGACTAGGAGAAAGTGTGGAAATTTTTTCATATGATTACTGGAAGATATGACCAATATGCAAATTCTTAATGAATCGTACATGAAGACTGAATGCAGGTATGCAGTTACAGGATCAAATAATCTAGAGGGGGTGGGGGTTGAATAGAGTATCACAACTATTGCTAAAGATGTTTTTTTAAAATAAAGTGAGAAAAACCTTGAAGTATTTCAATGCTTTGAACTCAGTTTCAAGGCTTTGACACCAAACAAACAGTTGAAAAGTTACTGAGTATTTTGAAAGATTTAAAAAGCTACAGAAACTTTTCTTAATGTAGTTTTGAAGACAAGTAGAGAACATAAATTTAAGACAAAGAACACAGTGATTTGTTATGAAGTTCGGTCTTAACTGACCTACTCTCCGCCAAAGGGATCTTATCCCTCTCAGATTTCAACAATTTCTTATTTATGAAAATCTAAGCCCTACATCTCTGGCTAAGAGAATTTCCTTACTCCTTTTCAGCCAGTGGTTCTTCATAAACTATCTAGTAACAACTCTACCTAACTGATACAATAAGAATACAAGTTGTTCCTATTGAACCACTTGACTGTTAACAAATGATTAAGTAATATAACGTAATGATACAACAATAAAGCTCTAGATGGAGAACACTGTGAAGAGAGTGAGGCAATGAAGCTTGAAGTGTTCTGCAGGAATTTGGAATAGATTGAATGGATGAATGATCTCCTTCAATGATGCTTGTCAATCCGTGAGATTGTATGAATCTCTGTTTAATGCTCTGTGCTTCTAAATCTCTCTGAACTACTATATCTTTGTCAATTTTAATTGCAGACTATATAGGAAGCTTCAACAGAAATCCCAAAAAGTCCTCTGCATATATTTGACTCTCAACACCTCTTTTCCAGCGGCTAACTGCATGATTCTCTCACTAATATTCATCTGATCTCAATCTGCAATCCTAAGGAAAGTCCATAAAACTTTCCATAAGAATACCACCTAATCTGTAGGGCTTTACTGCCGAATATGCAATCCTGCAAATAAGGAAACTTAGCTAAACCTGCAACACAGAGGTAGCGAACAATCCCTGAAAAATAACTTAGTAAAATGATAAGGTCAAGCATGTTATAACACATAATTTTTTTGTCTTTCATCACATAATAAAGCACGATCAAGTGCAGGAGATTAGAGAATGAATAGGAGTAAGAACTCCATCTGAGCTCATGCTGTGAAGTTTCAAAGCTTTGAAACCAGTTTCAAAGCTTTCAAAACAACTTTGAACTTACAGTACCAATTAAATTGGAAATTTGACGGTGAAGAATGAAAGCATGTTAGTCTAGACTTTCCCTAGTCGATTTACATATATGGTTATTGTTTATCATATTTTATACTTTTCTTAAGCTACAACAACAAATGTTGGAGATGAGGGAAAACGAAGTCGAGAAATTTCTTCCTGAAGATGATATGACGAGAAAAGGCAGGTTTCGTGCCAGGATTTGAAATTAGCCAGGTACCAAAATCCGCACTCCAGTTCGAAGAGGGATTCGAATCTGCTACGCCAAAATTGAATGCGGAAGAAGAAAGTGGGGCCAATTTTGCTGAGCAAAACACACAAGTTGCTTATAAAGAAGCCTGGGAGGCGACGAGCAGCGCCGAGGTTGCTGAGAAATCTTGCGTTGACATGCGTAATCTCCTTGCCAACATCGAGGGAATCCTAGCATTGCATGTGAAGGACGATCAACCGATGCACCATCATTGTCGTATGAAGATTAATGTTTGTAAGATTATGGTTTTCAATTAACACTGGACTCCATAATCCTTGGATGACAACAGATGAAACGCATTGTTTCTGAACCCTATGTACAATTTATGATTGGATGATGAAGTCTTCGTTAGATGTCTCTTATTCTGAAATTTATAAGTCCAAAAATGAGGTGATACAAGAACAGTTGTTGAAGTGTGGTAGTTAGTGTAAGTGATAAATTTGATGACTTGTGGAAGTTTCAGAATTAATAAATTATATTTGTATAGTCCACACTTTTGGTAGATGTATATGTTTCAGCGGTCCTTTTTGTGGTGACCAAGTATAACTTTATGTGATTTTGATGCACCGTTTGTCATGTGTAAGTGATCAAAAAGAATTAGCAACACGGTGAAATTAATTATAATTTGATGCAAATATGGGTGAGGACAAAATTAGTCGTGATGGTAAACAAAAAAAATAACGACGAGCAAATTAGTTGTACTATAACCAAAATAAAACGAGCAAATTTTCATTTATGAAACCATGACGAAAATAAATGGGCCAAACCAATTACAAAATGGGCCGAAGGACAAAAAAATGATTACATTATTCTTCGTTTTGAAAATATAACGACAACCAATTGGTCAGCAAAAACCAAAAGATAATGAGTAAAAATAGTCGTCTTTCCTGAACAAAAGACGATAAATGGTTTCCATCCTTTGGCGAACTAACGACGGACTTGTTTAGACTACCCGACGACGAGCAGAATCGTCGTCTTTCCTTTCTAACGACGAGGTTTCCGTTTCTACCACCGATTAATGCCGTCGTAACAAACCTTTTTTTAGTAGTGAACTCTATAAAAAAGTGGGAGCTATATTTGCTAAAAGTCCTTGTTAAATATATGATTATATCACTATACTCGTAATCACATATTTCTTTCTGTGATAGATATAGACCTTAAGTCGAACTCATCGAGTGGCCATGGATATAAACTACCGCTATGTAGGAGGGACGAATCAGGTCTACATTACTACACCCCTTAACATGATTCATAATTTTTCCAACTACCGATATTTATAGTCACCTTGTTACAACGTGATGTTTGACGATATAATGACATGACACTCCTCATCTAGGGGATCTAGTGACTTCATGTCTAAGACCACACCACCATTGTCATTACGAGAAACACTTGTGACACTAATAACATTCCATGTAGTGTGCACATGGCGGGTCAATCTAGTATATCATTACTCCTAGTACGTACCCATGTGTTTGGCTTGATATCTCATATCGATCTACTCACATAGTAGTCTTGATGCATTATAGGACATGGATGGAAATTTGATTTCCTATAAGGGACAATTGGTGGCAAAAGGATTCAAACAGATTCATGGTATAGACTATGATGAAACCTTTTCCCCACTCGCAATGACCAAATCCATTCGAATCTTACTTGCTATTGCGTCTTATCACGATTATGAGATTTGGAAGATGGATGTAAAAATAGCGTTTCTTTATGGAAACCTCCTTGAGGATGTGTACATGACACAGCTAGAGGGTTTTGAGGATCCAGAGCATGCCCATAAAGTTTGTAAGTTGCAGCGATCCATTATTGGGTTGAAGCAAGCTTCTAGGAGTTGGAATCTACGTTTTGATGACAGGGTCAAAGAGTTTGGCTTCATCAGTAACGAATATGAATCTTGTGACTTCAAGAAGGTTAGTGGGAGCTCTATTGTGTTCCTGGTCTTGTATGTACATGACATACTACTCATTGGAAACGACATTCATACCTTGCAATCTGTTAAAGATTGGATAGGAAAGTGTTTCTCAGTGAAGGACTTAGGGGATGCAAATTATATACTTGGTATCAAGATATACAGAGATAGATCGAGGAAGATGCAAGGACTAAGTCAAACTACATATATAGACAAGGTGTTTAAACGGTTCAACATGCAAGATTACGATAAGAGATTCGTGCCCATGTCACATGGAATCACCTTTCGAAGGCTGATTGTTATTCCAATGAGATTGAGAAGGAACGCATGAGTAGGATTCCCTATGCTTCGGCCATAGGATCCATCATGCACGCCATGCTATGTACTGGACCAGAAGTTTCATACACGTTGAGTATGACAAGCATATTTCAGTCTAATCCGGGTGAGAGTCACTGGATAGCGGTCAAGAACATCCTCAAGTACTTGAGAAGAACTAAGGATGCGTTCCTGATCTATGGAGGGGGAGGAAGAGTTGCGTGTAAGGGGTTACACGGATACAAGCCTCCAAACCGGCAAAGATGATTTCAGATCGCAGTGGGGATTCGTGTATTGCCTAAATGACGAGCTGTGAACTAGAAAAGTTCCAAGAAAGAGACGGTTGCTGATTCTACAAATGAGGCTGAGTACATTGTGACATCGGGTGAAACAAAGGAAGTTGTTTGGATTAGGAAGTTCATTAGTGAGCTTGCTCTGGTTCCTAGTATTTTGGGTCCAATAGAGTTGTTTTGGATTAGGAAGTCCAAGGAACCCATGTCACACCAGAAATTCAAGCACGAACTCACGAAGTTCCATATTATTAGAGAGATTGTCGATCGAGGAGATGTGAGGATATGCAAGATTCCTACAGATGAGGATCTAACAGATCCACTTACGAAGCTGCTTGTTCAGCGCAAGCATGAAGGGCACACTAGATCTAGGCATACGAGATGAACAAGATTGGCCCTAGTGCCAGTGGGATTCTATTTGGAATAGATGCCCTAGAGGCATTCTTCTTTAGTATGAACATTGTTTTGGATAGAATAATCGTTGTATATTTATGGAAATATTTAATATAATGATCCTTATGTAAGTTCAACTAGTTCCAAAGGCTTGAAATAGCTTGTTTGTTTCAAGGCCTTGAAACCGTTTTCAAAGGTTTGAAAATAAACATCATGAAGTTAGGGGGAGCTTTTGTTCCTAATTTGATTCCCAGTCTCCTATGCTTGATTATATGTTATTTCGTGATGAAAGAAAAATTATTTTGTTGTTCTAAACTATTATTAGTCCACCTGTTCGAACAAGTTTTTTCATGGTCACTTTCCTAAACTGTGTTCTTGCAAAAAAGGAAAATAGGTTGTTTGATTGATTTTGTGATCATGAAAACATTTCTTGACCTTCCCAACATGTTCAACTATAAAATCGAGTCATTATCTTTGAAGACATTGAGCAACTAAACGTTGGGAAGAGCTGTTAGACAAGTCAAAGATTTGCAGCTATGTTTTAGGAATTTTGTTACGAGAAGATGATGAAGATCTTCCATTAAAACAAGCTGCATAAGAGGGAACTACTGAATATTTTCAAAAGACACGAACACAGAGAATCAGAACATTCTATGGATTTACAAGCAATGCAGAAGGAGATTCATTTCACTCAATTCATTTCTCAGAAGATCACTGCACATTCAACTACATCATTAGTTCTCATTGTTTATCTTTCAGATCTATATTTGTATATCATTCAGATAATAATTTTTACATTTTTTTCTCGTGAATTGTTCAACTGAACAATCGAGAGTTCTTGTTGAATCGGTTAGCTAGAACAGGTACTAGATAGGTTAGTGAGAACCCTAAGCTCTAATAGAGTAAGGAAACTCTCTATGCTTGAGATCTTGGGCTTAGCTTTGATTAATAAGAATTGAGTTGAAAATCCTGCAGGGATCAAATCCCTGAGGTAGAGACGTCGATCCAAGTAGACTGAACACTACAAATCTCTGTGTCTATTGCATTTTTTTTTCTATACTTAGCCAAATAAACTGCACAAAACAGGTTTAAGTTCAAGTGTTTGAAAGAAATTTCAAGGCCTTGAAATGTTTCAGCTTTTTTTTTTACCATATGTTTTCTTTCCGAGGATTTGCAACTCATTTCAAGGCCTTGAAATACTTCTAAAAATTCTTTGAAACCACTCTTCTAGCATAAGTTGCAAAACGTTGCCATACTCTATTCACCCCCCCCCTCTAGAGTATTGATCTCGTTTAATACCTACATTACTGTCTATAAATTGGTATCAGAGCTGGTATCAAAGCATATATTTAACCATATGGTGATTATGAGTACTGTAGGTGATGATGGTTTCTCTCTGGGACGAGCTGCTAACAGACCTCCTCTATTCTGTGGTGACAAATTTGTGCACTGCAAAAGCCTTGATGAAAATGTTCATCATTAATCAATATATGGAGCTGTGGACTATCATTCAGAATGGTTCTCACACATTCTACACGGAGAAAGATGGGATTAGAACTCCCAAGACTGAGGATTCACTTTCTGCTTCTGATTTAGAACAATATTCTAAGAATTATAGAGTCGTGAATCTCTTATATTGTGCTTTGAGTGAAGATGAATTCAACATGATTTGAGGCTGCAAGACTGCTAAAGAAATATTTTACAATTTGTGGTAACCTTTTAAGGAATGAGGCAAGTTAATCAAACAAAGATCAACATTTTTCTTAGACAGTATAAACTGTTTAAATGAATGGAGATGAGTCCATCAAGGACATGTTCAAGAGGTTCACTGACATTGTTAACAACTTGGACTTTTTGGGAAAATATTTTTCAAAGGATGAGAAAGTAAGGAAGATCTTGAGAAGCCTTCGCAAAGCCAAGTGGTAACCAAAGGCTAATCCTATTGAAGAAGATCAAGATCAATCATCTCTTCAACTTGATGACTTATAGGGGAAGCTCCTCACATAAGAAAAATTCCATGAATGAAGTTGATGGAGATATTCCAGATAATGACAAGAATCTAGCTCTCAGGGATAAGGAGAACATACCATCTCAAAGCCTTTAAAATGAAGTAGAAGATGATGCATATCTCTTTTCTAATTTCTAAAGCCTTGACTAGAATTCTTAAGTTGAAGAAGAACTTTGGAAACAAAGACTTCAGCAGGGATAAACACAAATAATCTAGTAGAAAATACTACAAAGGTAAATCTTCTTCCATGGTAATAAGTCTAAAGTAATAAATTGCTTTGAGTGTGGTGATGCAGTAAATTTGATCAGAGACTGTCCACACAAGAAAAGCAAACACTTTCAGAAAAGACCATGACAGGGAAAAAAGGGCTATGCTAGCATCTTGGAGTTACTCAGATTCCTCAAGTGATTCAGAATCTTAAGAAGAACAAGACAACCTTTGCCTTATGGCCCAGCATGATGAAAGTTCTAAAAAAGAACATTGAGGTAATGGTGAGCTGTTTGATTTCAAAACCAACAGATGTCCACTCTGACTATCTTAGAACAATGCTTTTAAATGAAGAGGACTATCTAACAGAAATAAGGAATTTGAAAGAAAAGGTTCATGAGCAAGAAAAAGAAAATTTGCAACTTGTTTGTCAAAATCAGAATCCTGAAATTTCTCAGAAGAAGTCTGACAGAGATTTCAAGGCCTTGGAAACTAGTTTCAAAGCCTTGAAAACTCAAGTCAAGGATGTAGTCATTGAGAACTCTATTTTGAGTGACATATTGTTGCTCTACGACATCAATTTGATGAATTGGAGGAACAAAGGACTACTCTAGCTGATAAACTTCAAAAATCTAAGAAAGTTATTACCATACTTGGTGGCTTAGAACACAATCTAAACCTTATTCGTGGAGGAAGTTCAAAGTCTATTCACAAAACTGGTATTGGTTACAATCCAAATTTTCCCATAAAGAACAATACCAAATTTGTGAAGGCTGGAAACCAAACTTCTCCTAATGCCATTAATGCAGCAGAATTGGTCATGTTAAAATGACTTGTCCTTCTAGAAGAAGAGACCCTCACATAATGAGGAATACTTTTCCAGTTCAACTTAAATGACAAGTTAGACAAATTAGGGTTCCTCAAGGGGTTAGACCTCCTAACATGGATGATCTTGAATATGAATCTAAATTCAACACTTGGTCTAACAGATGGGTAAGGCAGTTAATGGTGTTTGCAGGCTGTCACCAAGAGCAAGGAATAAAAATGGTTTATGGATAGTGGTTGCTCCAGACATATGAGTGGCAAGAGATCTCTGTTCTCATAACAGAAAGAACAATCTGAAGGATCAATCACACTTGGTGACAAAGAAAAATTCAACATACTAGGTATTATTAAAGTTGGTACAGATTTCGAAAATTCTATTTCTGATGTCTATTTAGTTGATAGCTTCAAGTTCAACCTGCTTAGTGTATCTCAGTTATGTGACCGTGGTAAAAAAATTATATTTAAGAAAGAGAAATGTGTGGTACAAAATGAGAAATCTGGAGCTGCATCCTCACTTCCTCAAGGTCAAACAATGTTTATACTTTGCACGCTGACAATGTTGCAGGAGAAAGTCTGAAGTGTGTCAAGGCCTTGAATGAGGATTCAAAGCTTTGGCACATAAATCTTGGACACATTAGTTTGCATAATGTGAACAAGTTATTTTCTAAAGAACTATTAAGAGGTCAACCCCCTATCAAATTCAAGGATTAAGAGGTATGCAAAGCCTGTGCTCAAGGTAAACAGATAAGAAGCTCATTCAAGCCAAAGTACTTTAACTCGTCAACAGAGTGGTGTTTTTAAATGAAAGAACAATACTCTTGAAGACATGTCATGGACAATGCTTCTAGAGAACAATTTACCAAAATCCTTTTGGGCATAAGCTGTGAAAACTACAAACTATATACTTAACAGGTGCTTGATTAGGCCTATCCTGAAGAAGACTTCTTATGAGATTTTCAAAGGAAGAAATCCAAACATCTCTCACTTCAAGCTTTTTGGTTACCTGTTATGTCCACAATAATTGTAAGGACAATCTTGGTAAGTTTGATGCCAGGAGTGATGAAGGTATTTTTATGGGTTATTAACTAACTGGAAAAGCTTATAGAATGTATAAAAAGAGAACCAAGCTTGTTGAAAAGTATTCATGTTATTTTGTATGAAAGCTATGATGGTTCTTTGAGTGAAAAGTTTGAAGACTTGAATTTAAACAAGCATGAGTTAGAAGATTAAGCAGAGCCTTCAAATGGTTCCAAGGAAAGTTTGCAGGAAAACAAGAAGAATTTTCAAGTCCTTGAAAATGAGTCTCAAAGTCTTGAAAAAGAACATCAAGAGAATCAGAGTGCACAAGCCTCTACTTGAAAATCTCAAAGACCTGAGAATATTCCTGGAGAACCAAAACCATGGACACCAAGGAAAAGATTCAAATATCTTTCATCTCATTTAGTTGACAACATTATATCTGATCCATCCACTGGTATACAAACAAAATCTTAGTTGAAGAACCTATGTGCTTTCAATGCTTTTGTCTCTCTCATGGAGCCTAAGAATGTGAAAGAAGCATTACAAGAAGCATAATGGATCATTGGAATGCAAAGTGAACTCAATGAATTTGATAGGAACAAGGTATGGAATCGGGTTCCACCTCCTAAAGATGAATATGTCATTGCTACGAGGTGGGTATTCAGAAAAAAAGTTGATGAGAACGATAAGGTAATCAGAAATAAAGCAAGACTGGTATCTGAAGGCTACAACTATGAAAAAGTTATTGATTATGGGGAGACTTTTTCACCTGTTGTAAGGTTAGAAGCAATTAGAATGTTACTTGCATTTGCATCTCACAAAAATATGAAACTTTTTAAAATGGATGTGAAGTGTGCTTTTATAAATCGATATCTGAAAGAAGAAGTTTATGTTACTCAAGCCCATGGATTTGAAAATGATGAGTTTACAGATCATGTTTACAAACTTGACAAAGCTCTTTATGATTTGAAAAAATCTCCAAGGACTTGGTATGAAAGACTGGCAAAGTTTTTAATTGAAAAGGATTCAAAGGAGGATTAGTAGACAAAACAATTTTCATAAAGACTCTTGAGAAAGATATTCTAGGGGTTCAAGTATATGTTGATGATATTCTATTTGGAGCTACTAATGACTCTCTTTGTAAAGCTTTCTCAAGTCTTATGAGCAGGGAGTTTGAAATTAGTTTGATGGGAAAGATCAATTTATTTCTTGGACTTCCTATACATGAAATGAAGAAATGAATCATTCTGCATCAAAACAAGTACACAAAAGACTTGTTAAACAAGTACAATATATCTCATTCCAAGTTAGTAGAAACTCATGTGAGCTCCTCACTGTCACTAGGAAAAGATCAAAATGGTAAGAGTGTGAATGTGAAGGAGTACAGAGGTATGATTGGAACATTGCATTATCTTACTGCCAGTAAACTAGATACCATGTTTAGTGTTTGTATGTGTGCTAGATTTCAAGCTGATCCTAAAGAATTACACCTGGTTGCTGTCAAAAGGATATTTAGAAATCTGAATAGTACCAAAGACTTAGGGATTTGGTATCCTAAACAATCTAATTTCTCTTTATGTGGCTATTCAGATGCTGACTTTGCAGGCTACAAAGTGGACAGCAAAGTATATCAGGTTGTTGCCGATTTCTTGGAACATCACTGATCAACTGGCGTTCATAGAAACAAAATTATATAGCCCTATCAAAAGCTGAAGCTGAATTCATATCAGCTGGAGCTTGCTGCTAACAAGTATTATGGATAGCTTATCAGATGAGAGATCTTGGATTTGAGTTCAGAGATACACCTATCAAATTTGACAACACCAGTGCAATATCTATCACAAAGAATCCAGTTCAGCATTCAAGGACCAAACACATAAATGGTAGACATCACTTCATCAGAGATCATGTCGAAAAGGTTATGTTTTTATTGAATTTGGTTCTACTAACATGCAATTGGAAGATATCTTCACTAAACCACTTCGAGAGGATAGATTCTCAGCCCTGAGATTAGAACTGGGTATGCTAAATAAAGAAGCATTGTTTTAGGGGGAGTTTCAGGTAAGATACATGTAAGTATTATGTGGTTGATATTATCTACTTCAGTTGTATAGCTTTTCGAGGCCTTGAAATCCTTTCCAAAGCCTTGAAAATAAGTCAGTACACTCTTTAGTCAATAATTTGGATCCTTCAATGTTGAGTTTTATCTTTGTAGATAATTTCTCAATATTGTTTTTACTTTTAAAAATTGTTTTCGTTTCAAAATTAGCATTATTTTATTTCCTTTCAAATTCAAACTCTCAGTAATTATCTCCTCTCTTCGCGCTTTATATCGCGTATCACTCCTTCCTGTCTTTTATATACCCTCAAACCCTAATGAGGACCAGAAGAACATCTTATAGAATCTAGATGGCTGGAGGATCAAAGAAAGTCTCTGAAAAGAAGAGGAAGACTCTAGAGGAAGATGTTCAAACACTCAGTGATGATTCAATTTCCAGAACCCCAAGTGTAGAAAATGCTCCTTTTCCTCCAAAGAAGAATATCTAGAAGGATCAGACTCCAACTTCTAGCAAGAAGAAGAAGACTGATAAGTCTTCTCCAGAAAAGCAACCAAAAGAACAGGCTGCTAGTCCTAAGACGGTGAAGAAGGAGAAGAAGCCAACAAAACAAGACAAAGGAAAACGTAAAGTCACTGATTAAGAACCAAAGAAAGGCACTGGAAAAGAACTGCAGATCTACTCACAGAAAAAACAATCCCTAGTAAGAAATTTGGCATTAACAATAAGTGGTTTGTTACTAATGTTGCTAGAGAATTGTGGTTATATTGTTTTGTTTCCAGAGCAATAGCTTATTGTAGCACGGTTAATGTTAATATGGTGAAAACCATGAATCTTGAATGCATTAAGAGGTTGAAAAAAAGTGATATTTGGAAAATCCTAAACCCTCCTGAAGTTGCATATCCCAGACTCACTAGGTTTTTCAATTTGAACATGAAGCAAATTAGAACTGTAAACCTAGTGATTCAAACCAATGTGGCTGGTGTTGACATGGAGTTAGATCAACTAGAATTTTCCAATGTTTTTGGTTGTCCTAAAAGGTATAACAAATACAACTATCCAAGCAAGAGTGAAGCCCTAGAACTAGATAGAGAAGAATTCTTTGTACAAAATGTATCTACCTCCTCCAAGCAGTTAACACACTCTGTGCTAACTGTTGAAGCCAAAGTATTGTTTGCCATTCTAATGAGGTGTGTAGGACCTAAGGAGAATTCCAAAGAATTGATTACTGACAGGGTGTTGTACTTGATGTATTTGATCATGCATGGTTATGAGATTGATTTTCCTTGAATTGTGATGGAACACATGCTTTACTCCCAAACCAAAGAAAAAAGAAAGAACCCTTTTCCTTATGCAAACATACTTTCTACCTTCTTTCAACATCTTGAGATACCAAATGAGATAGAAGAGACTATTACCACTGGATTTGGTATGCTTGATAAGAAAGGATTTGAGATAATTGGGATTATGAAAACCAGTGAAGGTAACTGGAAGCTATACTCTGATCTGTCTGAGGAAGAGTTGTAATCCAAGAAGTTTCCTAAACCCAAAGACTTAACCTATTCTTCAAACCTACCCTCTCAATCTCAAGACCTTTGTATGCTATTCCAAGGACTTGATTTTATGGAGAAGGATATGGAAAAATTGAAGGAAAATCAGCATGAGTTTGGTACTAAGTTAAAGCAAGTCAGGTATATGGTTGAAAGCATCTTCAAAAGCACCAAAGTGCTTCATGTGGAGGAAGAAGTCTCTATGGCGGCAGAGGGATCCAAGAAAGATGGTTCAACCAAGGATATGTTGAGTGACCATACAACCTAGGATGAGATTGCAGGGGCGGTGGAGAAAGGGAAACAAGTAGCTCAAGAACAAGGTGATGAAGACCAGGAACAACATAATGCTGAAAGTTCAGATTCAGGGATGCTTTTTAAAGATCTTAAGAAGAAGAAACAGAAGTAACCCAGAGATGGTGACTGAGGCAGAACATTTTGATGATGAAGTGGTTGGTGATACTGCTGATAAAGCTGCTCAGGAAGAAGAATAGAAATATGATGAGGATAATGAAGAGGATAGTGGAGAAGAAGATGCAGAGAAAAAGGGAGATAGAGACCCAAACACCTAATTATTGCCTCTTCTTCCTATCTTTTTCAAGGTCTTTAACTCCTTTTCAAAGTCTTGAAAAAATATTCGCTTTAAATCTTTTTGCTTTAAAACATTTTCAAACAGTAATCCAACATTTTTCTTTTTTTTTTTGATGCAAGTCAAAAGGAGGGGGGGAGAAAATATTAGATTATTTGTTATCTTTGGTACTTTTTTGATGGATTTGGTTTAGATAAGTAGGATCTGTTTTGCTGAAGTTTGCTGCATAATAATTTGGATTATTTGGATATTTTGTGTTACAGTTTAAATATTTCGTGACTAATCTGCTATGCTCTAAAGAAATGTTTTTCAGAGAATCAGTCCTTAAAAGATTGAGGTTTTTTCATTCATCAAGGGGGAGATTGTAAGTTCAAATATTTCAAAGGCTTGTCTGTTTCAAGTTGTGAAACTGTTTTCAAAGGTTTTTAAATATACAATATGAACTTAGTGGGAGTTTTTGTTCCTGATTTGATTCCCAGTCTCCTATGCTTGAATATATGTTCTTTGCTGATGAAAGACAAATTATTTTGTTGTTTTAAACTATTATTAATCCACCTGTTTGAACAAGTTTTTGCAGGGAACAACTATTACCTTTTTTGCAAGGTCACTTGCCTAAACTATGTTCTTGCAGTAAAGGAAATTGGATTGTTTGATTGATTATGTGATCATGCAAACATGTCTTAACCTTCCTAACATATTCAACTACAAGATTAAGTAAATATCTTTGAGTATATTGAGCATCTAGTTCTTGGAAGATCTATTAGACAAGTCAAATATTTGAAGCTACTTTTTACGAAAGTTTTTTTATGAGAAGATCCTGAAGATATGCTATTCAAACAAGCTGCATAAGAAGTAATGACTAAAGATTTTCACAAGACACGAACACAGAGACTCAGAACATTATAAACATTGACAAGCCACGGAGAAGGAGATCACTTAACTTAATCTATTCCCCGAAGATCAATGCACATTCAACTGCATCATCAGTACTCAGTGTTCTTCTTTCATATCTATATTTGTATATCATTCAGATAATACTTGTTACATTTTGTTTCCGTGATTTTTGTAAGTGAACAATAGAGAAATTTTTTTGAAATATTTAGCTAGAGAAGGTACTAGATAGGAAACACAAGATGTAACAGAGTAAGAGAATTCTCTGTGCTTGGGATCTTGGGTTTAGCTTTTGATTAATAAAAATTTAGTTGAAAATCCTGCAGGAACAAACCCCTGAGGTAGAGACGTATGTCCAAGTGGACTTAACACTATAAATCTTTGTGTCTCTTGAATTTATTTTTTCTGTTCTATAATTAGCCAAATCGACTGCGCAAAACAAGTTTCAGTTCAAGGGTTTGAAAGAAATTTCAAGGCTTTGAAAACTCCCAGCTTTTTCTTTACCATCTGTTTTCTTTCCGAGGACTTGAAACTCATTTCAAGTCCTTGAAATACTTACATCTTTGCACAAATTTCTTTGAAACCACTCTTCTATCATAAGTTGCAAAAAATTGCCATACTCTATTCAAACCCCCTCCCCCTTCTAGAGTATTGATCATGTTTAATACCTACATTACTGTCTTTCACCTTAGATTACAATGTGTTGTTTGTTTATCTTATATATCCCTATTCAAATATATTCACTAACAAGACGATCAATTATGGAATAGTTTGTGGGTAGATTAAAATGGGAATATCAAGTGCTTCTCGAAGTGATAATGGTATTGTAGTGTAAATTAGCTCATTCTACCATGTATTAATAATTTGCATTTGCATTACAAAAGTCTTTTGATATCTAAACATGTAATTTATACAGTTGCTTACCAAGTTATTGATCTTTATTTTGTCTGTTATGTTTTTTTTTGAAATTGTTTAAATTGGCATTTCAGCTAAATTTGGATACACATAAAGGTTGATGGTACTAATTTTTCAATTTCCCGTTCTAATGTAGTACAAGTATAACTAATATTATATATTGAATTATTTATATGGTGTCTGCATATAAGACAACTTGTTAGATGAAAATTAGGCTCGTGATTATTCATCGTTCGTATTAGAAAAATTTGTAGATTAAAATGTTAGAGTTTAAGGTTGACGGGTAGCCCACACGCTCTTCTATGTCTTAAAATATCTTATCTTAGTTTTTATCTCAAAATTAGTTTAAATTTGTGACAAACTCTAGCATGTTGCTAAAGATAGAAGAATTTGATATCCTTGAATTTCTGACTCTTATTTACTGTAACATCATTATTTTCTTTTTCAACTACACCACTAGACGGTTTATTTACATAGATATCATTATAGTTTTTTTTTTCATGTACGGTATGAAGTGAGTTGATCTACATATATATCATTGTCTTTGTTTTTGCTAATTTTCAACAACAAAAGATAAATATATTTTTTTAATACAAAACAATCTGAATAATATATAGTGACTAAAAATCCTCATTATTGTCATATTAATGTTCAATGTTAATACTGTCCATTACCAAAATAGAGTTTATGTGGTAAAATTAAATGCTATAATAATAATTATCACTATAAAAAATTGGGTTGTTATGACGAGTAGACTCGTCCTTACATCCCAAAAAATCGTCATTATACTGAAAGAACGACAAACAATGCTCGTCGGGAGGCAGTCGAATAGCTCGGTCGGTATTTCAACGGGATGACAAACCGATCCGTTGGTCGGTGAAAATAATTACTGACCACTTTTTCCGAACACATATACTCGTTGTTATTATTTTTCCGATTACTTCCTGACCAATAAATTTCGTGGAAAGTTTTTTGGCTAAATTGCATCGGAGATACCCATAGTTTAAAAAGACGGTGGATTAGGTACCCATAGTTTTAATTGCAGCGCTCACGGTCTCAAACTTTGAAAATCCATGCAATCAAGTACCCTTGGGTTACGGGCGTTAAGTTTTTGGACGGAAATGGTCACGTGTCTTGCATGTGACTCATAATAGGGTATTTTTATAATTTTACTAAAAGAAAATAGATAGGATATTTTTTCATGGGGTTGTTTTGTACTTTTACTAAAAGATGACTGAAAATGTTTAAAAAAAAATAATGAAGAAGGATATGAAGATGAGGAACATCGTGAAGATGAGGAAGAACACCTCTCTCTCTCTCTCAGCTCTCTAACATCTGCAGAAACCAAAGAACTCCAGAAATGAAAGCGAGCTCATTTCTTCTCTTCTCTTCACTTCGATCGAATCTCCTTATGCGAAATCCGGAAGCACTTACGCCTCAGCCGCCTCCTTGTCGCAGACTCCACCTCGCCTCAATCAATCGCCTTGGGGTGTGCTCGATTCACCGTTGTCTCATCTTGAGGCATACACACACTCCCATTCCGTCTCACTTTTCTGTAGGGTTCCCTCCTCAAAAGAACCTAAATCAGTCCCCTTTTTGTGCATTCATGCTTGATAGAATCAATTAGTTCAATTGATTCCTCTCTTCAGGCCTTTCTCATCAAATGCTTGTTTGATTTCATCGGGGAAGAGCAATGGAGAATAGAACTTCCCAGCAATGGCGGAAGCTACTGGTACCATTTTGAACTTGTACCATTTCGACCCTAGAGGCCCTAATTCGCCTTGCTGGTACCATTTCTACGCGTTCAGGACCCAATTCAGTCCAATCGCGTTAAGTTGATCGAACTGATAGCTAGGGTTTCGACTCCGGAATTGGGGGAAATTTTAAAATTGGAGTTTTTTGTTTGAACACCCCTGCAAACGCCGTTGTCGATGGGGATATACAGAAAGTGTAATTTTTTCCCCCTACTTTGAAACCCAGAACTCAATCTGGCTCCTTCATTTTCATATCTGGCTCCTCCTCCAACTTCATATTCATCTCCTACTTCTTTCTTTTTCTTAATTATATATTTATTTATTTTGATAAAAGTACACAAAGACCCCATTCTGAGTCACGTGCAAGGCATGTGACAATTTCCGTCCAAAAACTTAACGCCCGTAACCCAAGGGTATTTGATTGCATGGATTTTCAAAGTTTGGGACCGTGAGCGCTGCAATTGAAACTGTGGGTACCTAATCCACGGTTTATTAAAATTATGGGTACCTCCGATGCAATTTAGCCAAGTTTTTTCGCAGACGAACATTTCTACCAATTTTGCTCGTCATTGAACTTTTGCCAACTCCGTCCCGACTATTTGATTTAGTTGTCAAAACTTTTTCCGACGAAAATATCGAAGACATTTTTTCGTCGTCGTACATTATGCAGAAGACATTTCTCGTTGTTTTTAATTCTAGGCGACTACTTTGCTTTTTTTTTTTTTCAACAAAAAACATGATCGTTGTGTACAAGGAATCCTCAAGAGAGATCCAATTGTACACGTCAAGTAGGGGATCTGAGAGTATGAACACAGAGAAGTGGAGGGTGTGAGTAGGGAGAGAGTAAGCAAAGATAACTGTAAGAGAGAGAGATAGAGACAGCTTAATTATGTTAAGAGAGCTTAGAAGCAGAACTTCAGAACCCTTTCCATGGAGGGCTAACATTCCTATATATACTGGGGATGTGACCGTTGTGTGGGGGGTAATGCACCATAAATGGAGGCTTAATGATAGCCCCCGTAACGGCACGTTCGACCGTATATATATGGAACGTTACGCACTTTTCCGTAGATACAGGAGACCCTTATGAGATCGACCGATATGATACCGTTACAAGGGGTTGCGCGCGAGCTTGGTTGTAACTCTCGCGCGACGGACCTTTCTCTAGCCATGAAACCACTAAGTCGCTACAAGTCCCGTGTGGTTGGTACGCGAGGGCCCTGTCTCGCAGCCCCCAAGTGGAAAAGAATGGGTAGTGATTGGATGTGTATGGAGCACAGCTAGGTGTGCTGGATGGCTGCCACGTGGCTCTGATCCGTCTGTCTGGAAACCAACCGTGCATGATCCCCACTCAGATCCTCGTATTGATTTAAAATTGAAATCCCTAGCCCCCATAAATAGCCATAATTGCCTAGGGTTTCGAGACACCGTATAGGCTTTGGTGAAGCGTGATCGTTGCGAAGTCAACCAGACGCCACCCACATATTTTTCGGCGATTTTCAAGGCAAGAATAACTCAGAATGATCTCGTAGTCACCAGTTTTGCCGGTTATCGAAGCGTTCCTAACTCAGCAAATGTCAGCAATCGTGACTTTTCAAATTTGTGGGCTATTTAAAACCTTTCATTCCTTCGATTAGAACTTTTCTGCCGTCGTTGGGACTCATGGAGGGGCTCGACCGGTCTGTATGCGTTCACTGATGTCCATCCCCAGGCCTTCATGGAGGGGCTCGACTGGATGGAGGAGTGGACGGAGTTCATCCTCGATAACTACGAGAAGGAACTGAAGCAAGCTAATATTTTTTGTTTCGTTCGCGCGACGAAAGGCCTCAGTGTTAGGGTCGACCATGTGATGCTACAGACCCTATTTTCCTGATATTCCAAGAAGACTCATACCTTTCATTTCCCCAATTTTGAAGCCTCTCCTACTCTGGAAGGCATACAGGCTTTGTTGCATCTTCCGAGCATGGGGAGTGTCGACCCATTGGCTCTTCTGACTTCTAAGGAATAGCTCACTCTCTCTGAACAAATGAAGGTTCGTATAGCAGATATGAAGAAGGCTGATTCGAGATGTAAACCAAACCCGACCAAGCCTTGCGAAACTTATATGTCCGTGGCTTCCGACGCAAAGAATACTTGGCCGAAGTGGGTGATGTACTTTTTCATGGTCTTTGTCAAACCAAATGTAGCTCGAGTGTGGCGGGAGCAAGATCCAGAGGCCCTTATCAGTGTCGAAGGAAAAGGTGCCGCCTTTACCTTATGTTGCTTTCTTTGCGTGTGGTTGTCATGCTATTTGATAGATAGGTCCCCTCGCGACAGATTCTTCACCCACATACATGCAATCTCTGTTAAACTGACACTTAAACAAAAGGTAGCTCTAGGGCCCCTTGTCTTTGGCACATTATCATCGTCTGGATTTAGTCGTGACGCACATTGAGCAGTCGCAGGGCAGGGTTGATGTTGTCTCCTTCGTTAATACTGCGTTCCTGTCTATGTGGGCTTTTGAAAGGTGGCCCGCGTATGACCCAGTCCCTGTCGATGTGGAATTGAGGAACGCGCCTAATGACAAGAAATTTGACTTCTTCTCTCGAGTGTGGTGTTGGTACAAGACAAGGGCCCCTTAACATACCTTTGCTTTCATATGCGACGACATTCGCTACATCGAGCTACGGCCCTACGTTTCCCGGTTAGACAACATAGTTTTCTTGGAACGCTTTTACCCCGAGGAGGACATCGAGTTCGAAGCTGAGCACATAAATGAAGGAGATTGGATTTATGGGGGAGTCGTTAACTGGGTTCGAATAGGGTATCTACCTGGTCTACTCGAGTACGTGCAAGGTCTTGAAACCCCTAGCTAAGAACGGATTACTGTTTTCTATGATCCCATCCGTGTGAGTCAACAATTTCGCTATGATGCCGTTGCACCTCCCCTATAGTCCGATTCCATTGTCAAAGGCTGCTATGATGGGGTGATGTATGAGAAGAGTGACGCCCTGCTAGTTGCTGAGCTTCCCTTGATCTAGCCTGCGCGAAAAAAGAAAAGGGCGGAACACTTTTGGTTGGGTCAACCTCAGGAATTTCCAAATTCGCCGTCTTATTAAGCTTCATGCCCAACTTCATCCCGGCAACGCACCCGCGCTTCTAACAAAAGAATATCCTTTGAAAACAAACTGTGGTCAGGACTACTCCCAGTATGGCTTCTACTAACTATTGGCCAAGGATCATCATCTGTGTGCACAACTGATTTTGATGAGAAGATTGCCATTGTTGAGCAAAAATCCTTCGGGGCGAAGGTCAAAATGTGGATGACTTCAGACAGGTACGCTCGCGCACGTTTCCTTTATTCTTATATATATAAGCTACACTATTACCCTGCCTCTCTTGATTACAGTATTTTCTGAGCTGTTTCGCGTCCGCGGATCGGAGCGTAAGATTTATGGATTTCCTGCGAGCGAAGAAGGCGTCCGCTCCTAAAATTCGTGTTAATCCAGCGAAGCTAGTGGCGCAGCCACTCGGTAATCAAAGCGTCCTAGGAGCGAACCTGCTACCCAGGAGACTGCGGCTGCGACAACTCTGATGAGGAGGAGATGGGAGAGATGGGACATTTCTCCCCTTCTCCATAACAAACTCTTTTTTGATAAGCCCCTGGGACATTTCTTTCACTTTTCTATAGGCAGCGACAACTCTGATGAGGAGGAGATGGGAGAGATGGGAGTCATGACTGAGGAAGAAGCAATCGCAGAGTCCAAGACCATGGTAAAGGAGAGAGAACGGAAGGAAAAGGAAGAAGAAGATCGGCAGATCCAAGAGGCCTTGCAAAAAAGTGTCAAAGAACGAGGGCCTCCACAAAGGCTTGTTTCGCGCCCAACCAGAATTCAAACTCGTTCAACTATTTCCCAGATGCAACAATTACAAATGGCCTTCAATGACATTACTGGCGATGAGGACGAAGAAGGTACAATCATTAAATTTGCATTGTCACACTACAAACTTATCTTGGGCGCAATATATGATGGGTATCTAGATTTAATATTCGCAGATGGTTAAAGGATCAATGTGGGGAATCCTCAGGTATATCCACCTCCTTGGCATCATCGTGCTTCATATTACCTTTGTGCGATAATAGTGATTCACTACACACTTAATCAGGTCTCTGCGGAGATATCCCATCTGAGAGCGAAAAGAGTGGGTCTTGTTGTCATAGCCCTTTCTGATTATATAATTGATTTCTTTAGGACTAACTGAACTTTCCTTGTGAAAAGATGCTGATACATTGGTACAAGAGCCTCGCAGGCTACGTAGTGCCATCGTCGTGCCCCCTGCTGTTGTCGAGGCAAAGCAGGTCAATATAAAAGACAAGGCTCTAGGAGGAATGGAGGTCACGCCTCCAAAAACCGCAGTCACCTCACAAGGACCTGACACTAAGATGGTTGATACGAAAGCGAGCGACTCGAGTTTGTCTTTGAGCAAGAGCAAGAGGAGGAAGCACTTCAAGAAGAGCGAGAAATAAATGCTGAAGGAAGAGAGGAGGGAGCTTTTCCAAGAGTCGTTTCTCCTGCAACTGCTTTGCGAATAGGCGCTCCACTTGAAACGGTCGAGCGAGTTGATTTTTCTGATGAGGCGGGGATTTAAAGTCCTTTGCCTGAAGATATGACAACCAACCAAGGAGAGAGTGAGCCTGAGTCTAATGTGGATAACATAGCACCTGACCAGGCTACGGCGGACGTTCAAGCTCCCGCTCTTGATGCCAATATCGCTGCGACTCCTGGGAAACAACCCGATGTTAGGTGCGATAGTGTGCCAGAAGTGTCGGAGTCTGAGCCAGGCATAAACGAGGTGGGAGAAAAGAATGAAGATGTAATGTCTGAACCTCATCAAGATGCAACTTCCAAGACCATTACTCCTGCATCCGCGACTGAGGTGCCAGCAAGGACCTCCCCGGCTGTACAAGAAACCTCAAGAGTGTTGTATCCTCAGAGGGCCCAAGTGAAAACTTGTCACTTCCTAGCATGGTTGTTGAATCCTATAGCTTTGACCTAGATGCGCTTTTTGCTCAAAATCCGTGGGCAGCGTGGGGTTCGCAAGTTGCTGAACCAGCTGTTGCCGAAAGGCATTATACTATCCCTGAGGAGTACTTCGCACGTGAAGTTTGGGAAGACCATAGGTTAGCTACAACAGCCTGTTCAAGTTGTCGTCAAACAGGGAATCCTGTTTCCACACTTCAGCAGATTGTTGAACAAACTGGTAAGACAAATCCCCTTCCGGTGCATGATACATGATCATATGCTTTTACTAAGTAGTTTGCTTTCCTCTACGCATGTGGAGGTGGCAATCAGGCTTTCCTTGAATGGCTTATGAAGGTATGCATATCGTATCCAACTGTGTTTGCAAGAGTTCTGGAGCTAGCGCCGAGGGATAGAGGGAATCTTATCAAGGAGACTGAAGCAACCCGGGAACCTACGGTTCCTTGCTAGTGCAACCAAACGGAAATCCAAGTGCATTTATTTAAATAAAACCGGAGAAAACCCTCCAACAATAGTTTGAATGAAATAATAACATTGTCTAACATCTCTAAAATAGAAACTCCTACTCAAATACTAAATGATTTCTAGCTTGCTCCTAGCTTCCGGCTTACGTGTGCGCATTCCCCCACTTTATTCATAACCTGCGGGTTTTCAAATAGCAACAGCCGACCGCAGAAAACGTTTATCAGTAAAAACTGAGTAAGCATACATCACAACATGTAAAACAGAGTAGGCTTACAATAAAAGAATAACCACATTTTACGCGTATCTTTGTTTGAGGCGTAGCCTACGAGCCCCAACAGGTACGATGTAAACAGAGAGGTCACGATGCAATAAATCCAATAATGGGGTACATTCTTGGGTATACCAATTTCTCCCCGGACGTTAGAAGATAGCCCTTCGCTATCCCGCCCTAACCACTCTAATGAGACCTTAAGTGTCGGCACCCCTATACAGTCATGACCTAAACATGCATAGGTAGTACGCATAGATTCCGCGATAAATAAAAAGGGTATGTACCCTAGGAAAATCACTCAATTGTGTTCCTGGCTGTAGCCTTCACGCACATCCTCTGTACATCATTCCCAATTCCATTATCATTTATTAATCCTTCCACATGCTTCGCACGAGTACTATAAGTTTGAAATCCACATGCTTCTAAAAATAGTTTCACATTATTGAAGGAATTCACACAAAACAACACACACATTTTGATAGTTGAAAGTGTTGTGCACATATACTTTTGTGTATTGGAAGAGATATCGTCACACAAAAGCAAGCACGCAACTACTCATAGTACGGGTCCTCACTGAACTAGCCTCCTACGAACTCGGAATCTACAATATCAATTATTCCTAATTAACATCCAACTATATTTTATTAATCATAAATAAATTTAGTACTTAAATTTAGTAAGGAAATAGTTGTTTATAAAAAAACTGGAAAGAAAAGGTATTCGTTTAATATTCCAGAAACATTGCTTAATTTTTAAGAAGCTATATCTAATTTATATAAGTGAAAATTTGAATTAACAACTATACATTTTGAGAAAATATTAATATTACACTTATAAGAACTTGTGTATTCTTCTGTAAATTGGGTTGACCCGAAAAGTTATTATTTACGACAATCGTAATTTTCTTTATGAAATCTGAAATACGATATATATATATGTACACACACACTCTTAAGAAAATAGAAGTAAATAAATAAATAAGTAATTGAAAAACTAAAAGCCAAAAATCTTACTATATCCTTCTTCTATGTATAAGACCCTATATAATATTTTCACATCAGCGCTAATACTATGACTATTATTATTACTACTACTACTATTACTATATTAAAATATTGTTACTACTAATATTAGCACCACCCCTACCACTTACAGACCACAAAACCCACATTTGTTTCTTTCAAGTTTTCTTCACTTCTTCTTCTTCTTCTCATTCCCCCACACACACACAGTGACCCCCACACACACACACACACACACTTATATGTCTATGTATGCATATGCAGAGAAAGAAAACAAAGAAGATTTCACGATGGAGTTACCGATCGGATAACAGGACGACAGCGGCGATTGGCGACGATGGTGGCGGTGATGAGGCCGACGGTGACGAGGTCGCACGACATGACAGATCCGGCAGAGAAAAGAGGACGGCAGCGGCTTCGGCTTCGCCGGAGCTGGGTTTGCTTCGGCAACTCGACGGGGAGAGAGCAGAGAGAGATTGAGTGAGAGATCGTGAGAGAGATGAGGGGTGTTAGATTTTGGGTATTCGCAGGTGGGTTTTTATAAGCTTCGTGAGATTCCGGCCGGAAGGTGGAGACCGACGGTGGTGATTTTGTGTTTGAATTGGGATTAGAAATTGGGAAAATTCAGAACATGAGAGGATTGAATTCGTATTTGGGTGCAACAAGGATTGAACTTGGGCGAATTTCCGGCATAGGTGGTGGCATTTGGAGGAAGAAACGGAGATGCGGTGTTGTTGGTGGCGGAGAAGTCGCCAGGGAACGAGAAGAGAAGTCTCCTGGTGAATGAAGGAGATGACTAGAGGAAAAATACGGTGTCGCGCAGAGAACCGCTCACGCGGTTGTTGACACGTAAACAAAAAAACTAAAAGGGGAGGTTTTGGACACGTTAAAAATGTTATACGACCCACAAATTATAATAACTAAAAACTTATCTAATTTTATAACTTTTATAAAAACAATATACATGTATATAAAGGTTCATTAATATTATTTTTCTTAACTTATAATTATATATGTGTATAAAAAATATATATAACACCTACAAAAATTAAGAAATATACTCTTACAAATCCTATTAAAGGCCCAAAATATTCAATAAACTCCTAAAAATACCCACAAAATTACGGGGTATTACAGAGACGACTGATCTCTTAGAGAGAGTACACAAGACGAATCTAGCGAGCACCTATGTTGCCAGTTCTCAAAACCTTCTCTCAAGCACGAATAGTTTTCAACAAATCGCTCTAGGGAGATTAGACTTGGATTTCCTCGTGCAGAGGTTGACCAGGATCAACAATTCTGCACAACTTAGGCTCGAGTATATTAATTATAGAAAGGAAAAGGCTACCCTGAAGGCGCACATGGAAGTGTTGTCTAAAGCAATCTAGGTGTTTGAGGAAGCCGCAAGGCGTAATGGGAGCATCAAGGATCGCCTGGATCAACTAGCTGCTAATTGCCTAAAGCTGTCAGCTGAAGATTCTCTTCTGAAAGACTTCTTCGAGGATTGGTAGTTTAGTGCTGGCGCAGCTCGCGTCTATTTTGAACTATCTCTTGATGTAATCTTTTCGCGCCTTTAATGGTCGCGAGCTTTTGCTCCTGTTTCTGCTTCACGCATGCTTAAACATTGTTTTGCTGTCTCTGAATTGTGTCCTTGATGGTTTTTTTATTGACTTGTCAATGCTACCGCGTAAACCGCTTGGGCTTTGCCATTATTCATGAATGAGATTTACTAAAGTACTGCTATCTAGACTGATAGGCTTATTCTTGCGTATTGTTTCTATCTGGACAGATAGGCTTACACTTGCGTATGCTGCTTTTGAAGTAGGCGGGCTTTTGGTTTTGCTAGGCTTTGTCTTGTGGCTATCTTAGGTATATAGGCTTACACTCGCACATTGCTGCTATAGTCGCGGGGACTAACACACGTTTGCTTTTGTGTTGAAAACCAATTAAGTATCTTCACGCGATTCTTTTTGAATTATGAATAAGTTCATGCTTGAAAGACCCTAGCCCCCATAAGCCGCCATTATTTCCTAAAGTTGTTGTACCACTGTAGCCTTTAATAGGGTATGCCCGTTGCACGGTAAGCCAAGCCGTCATCATTGCGTAAAGATGAGGTAGCGTCTTAGCTTTTAATAGGGTCATTGAATCTTGCCTGTTTTCGAGACATTGCTGACTCAGACAGGAACTGAAGAGTCATCTTCTCTGGGTTCTATATAAACCCTTTCTTCAGTTGGTCTTTACTTTTCACCATTTCCACCTTCTTGGGTTTACGATTGAGATAGAATATTTCTCATTCTTTTTTACAGATCCAAAACAAGGATTGGATAATCATGCCACCTCTTCTGAGTTTTTGTTGTTCTTCACATTGCTCTTCACCACATTACATCTCGTACCGTCTTTGGATCTCTAAATCTGTATGTGTCCGTTGTGCTATAGAAATGACTCCCAAGAAATCCACGAAGGAAGCCATTGATTCGCCCAAGCTTTCCCAAGGTCGGTGGTGCAAACTCTCTTATCAGAGTGGAGATATATTTTCCCTAGTCATGTGATAAGTCTGAAGCTCATGGACATTATGTTATGAAAATACAAGCAGAGAGCTTAGCTCCTTGATGATGAAAGCCAGAAACACAAGCATAAGAAATTTCTAAGTACCAAAGCTTCAAAGCTTTGAGTTACTGTAGCAGTTCCTATATGCTGAATTATCTAACTGTTTGTGCAGGTTTTGGTTATGTTTTGATGATGATGGTTTAGATTATATAATTACATTCAGCAATCTATGTTCTAAGTTGATCATTGTAGGACTAAGTGGGATTGAAAATCCAATGTTCATTCTGGTGAAGTTAACAGGCAAATCTTCAAAGCTTTGAGATATTCTAGTTACTCCTAACTACTAAGTTCTACTAACCTTTTTTTTTGTATGCAGATGGATTCATTGATACTTAGATCTTAATACATGCTGATTATTGTCTATTATTGTGTACTCTATATTAATTACTTGATATATTCATGAGATAGAATATACTTGTTAACTCATAACTATCAGCAGGCAATTCTAGCATAGTTTCCTCATTAACTGTTAGTTGCTGTTTCAAGCAGATCTTTTTGCTAGATTGTATTGTTATTTGTTTGATCTTGTTGCTGAGTATTTGCAGGTTTCTTGGACACTCCAATGTCCACAAACAGATCAGCAATGCATTCAAATTAAGCTGTTGACAGGAGCTTATCAGATAGGAGATATTTTAGGAATTATGTTCCTGAAATCTCTTCAAGTCAGTTGCAGACTGAGATCAGTTACTTCAATTTGAATTGCAGAGAATTATATGAGATACAGAGGTCGTGGTTTTGAAGAGGGAAATCAACTGAGAAGATCAATTTCATACAACTCTTCAAATCATTCATGAATTCAACTCAAGCAGACTGAAGATCATTCAATTCCAGAAGAACTCTTCCAGGCTTTAAACAGCTTATCTTTTCTTAGTTCTTCTTTCTGTACTCAATTCTATTATTTATTCTTCATCTATAAAACCTCACTAAACTTGGTAGTTTGGTTGTTCAATTGAACAACAAGAGGTTCTTATTGTTTCAACATATTGTAGCCAGTAACTAGATATGTTGGGAACAACAAGCTGTATAAGTGTAAGGTAGCTCACTTAGGCTTGAGATCTGGGGCTAAATCTGGGTGATTAATAACATAATGTGTTTGAATCCTGGAGGGATTAGATCCCTCAGGCAGAGACTGTAGGGTTTTGTTTCATGGATGCGCAACGGAAACAAAATAAACCATGCAAAACCCTCCAAGGATCACAAGTCAAGAGACATAACGATGGTAAAGGAAGAAATCAATAACACACCTTAGGGTTCTCTTTTGATGACTTCAAACGCGAATAGTGTCACGTCCCTACGGTTGATCCACGCCTAGAGGTGAGATCTAGATCCTCCAAATCCATGTGCTAGCTAGGAATAATGGAGGAGGAAGAAGGAATCAAGCAACAATGGAGTTCCAAGAGGTGGGGCGGCACTCTTCATGGCCGACGGGTAGGGGCGGTCCCAAAGGGGGGGTTCGGCCCTCTTTTGGGACTTGCTCTCTCTCCTTGCTTTGTTCTATCCTTTCTTCTATCATATAGATGTGTGTTGTGTTGTGTAGAGAGAAAAATAAGCTAGGAGTGTTCTTTATATAGTCCAACAACTCCTTGTCCTACTACATAAAGAACCCCTCTCCTAATCCTACTGAAGTTCGGATTAGTCCCTTTTTGCAAAAATAGTCCTTCTCATGTCAATACATGGATTAGTTCTATTTGCAAATTAATCCTAATCATGTCTCTAAATGAATTAGGCCACCTTGGCAAATCCTAATCATGTCTATACATGGATTAGTCCAACTTGCATATTAGTCCTACTAAGTTACCAAGTTGTTGCGATTTGATCATTTTAATTAATTAATCATATTAATTAATTAATTCCCAAGTCTAGTTCACCCCTATATGGCGTGTGACCCCATATGTTCTATTTAATTGGTAGTAACTATTTACTAATATGGAGCGGCCTCTAGCAAGACATCCATTCTAGCCAACAAATAGAATAGTCATCATGACAAACCTTGTGCAATTAATTGTCTCATCCCTTTGTCCCAATATCCGGATTGGACACGAGACATACAAGTCACACTCGTATATCCAATCCATAGTTTCTCGATCCTGGGAATAGCCTTATTCGTGCAAATAATATCAATATTCCATATTGATTTATTTGAGTCTGGCCAGACATTTTATAAGCACTAACCCTCGAGTGGCCTAGGATATTTGCTCCCGTTATGTGGGAGAGACAAATTCTATCTACGTCCACTACGATTTCTAAGCTTGCTTCTTATTGTATCCAGTACACGCCTTTATAACTACCCAGTTACGGTGTAGCGTTTAACACTACCAAGATCACAATAATCCACAACTAGATAAGCTAGTGACTTCAAGTCTAAGGATGACAATAACATTGCACCGCGAGAAGCGCTTGTGACTTAACATAACATGTATGTAGCCTTCTCGGGGATGGGTCAATCCAGTATGCCATTACTCCTAATGCATACCCATGTGTTGGATCATGATATCTCCATATCAATCCAACCCCATACTAGTCTATAGATGATTGTCCTATTAATCATTATAATTGACTAGGGATATTTAAGAATATAACACTTATATTCTAAGGACTTCATTCATGTTAACATATCTCTATATCGATAACATAATGAATCGTAAATCCATAAATGTCACAATTAATTGATTGCCACTAGGGCACAATTCCAACAGAGACTAGGTTTAATTGTGACTGAACTTTGTAAAATCTATGTGTTCTTGCTATTTACTTTTGCTGCTTTTACATACAGTTTAAATTGGATGTTTCAAAGCTTTGGTGCTTTCCAAGTCTCAAAGCTTTGAAGCCCCTATACTCTGCTGATATATCTTTAAGTTTCTCAAATTCTTTTCAAATATTTTAGATATCAACAATTTTCTTTACTAAAGTTTCAAAAACTTGTGTTTTGGCAAAAGCTAGCATACCCTATTCAACCCCCCCCCCCTTCTAGAGTATTGTTTTACCTGTTTACACCTACATTACACAATTTCAATTGGTATAAGAGATTTGGGTCACATATTAAAGATTTAAAAATCTTGTGACAATGTGTTTTGTAGGTGAAGGAGGATTCTCACAGAGAAGGCCATCTAATAGACCCCCATTTTTCTGTGGTGATAACTTTGTGCATTGGAAGGCATTGATGAAAATGTTCATCATAGATCAGGACATGGAACTATGGTCTATTATTGTGAGTGGGCCAAACCTGTTCTGTAATACTATGAATGGTGTTAGAACTGTTAAACCTGATGAAGATCTCTCAGTTACTGAACTGGAAAAGGTATCAAAAAATTACAAAGCTTTGAACTTATTATAATGTGCTCTTAGTGCAGATGAGTTCAAAAGGATATCCAACTGCAAAAATGTAAAAGAGATCTATGATAAGTTGACTGTTACCTATGAAGGAACTAGCCAAGTCAAGCAGACAAAGATTAATATTCTTTTGAGACACTATGAACTGTTTAAGATGAATTCTGATGAATCCATCAAAGATATGTCAAAAAGGCTTAGAGATATTGTGAAAAACTTGGAGTCTTTGGGAAAAGTATTCTCAAATGAAGAAAAAGTCAGGAAGATTCTCAGAAGCTTGGCTAAAGCCCAATGGCGGCCTAAAAAAACTGCTATTGAAGAGGCTCAGGTTTTAAGCATTCAGGAACTTGATGATCTACAATGAAAGCTACTAACTCATGAGATCTCGATGAAGGAGGTTGATTCTGAACAAAAAGATAACATCAAGAATCTGGTACTCAAGGCAAAAGACAATGAAAAATCCCAAAGCCTTGAACCAGAGGATGATGATGATGATGAGGAAGCCTTAGCCTCGATTTCCAAAGCTTGGGCCAAAATTCTCAAGAAAAAGAGGAACTCAGGTAAAAAGGATTACAACAAAGAGAAATTCAGATCCTCAACCAGCAAGGATCAGAAAGGTAAGTCTTTTACATAATCATATAAACTTAAAGTTATGAACTGCTGTGAATGTGGAGATGCAAATCACCTGGTGAGAGACTGTCCTCAAAAGAAGAAGAACATACAATTTTCAAAGGAAATGGTGGACTCATGGAGTGATTCAGATTATTCAGATTCAAATTCTGATGAAGAGCACGCCAATCTCTATTTAATGGCTGGACATCAAGAGGACAATTCTACAGAGAAGATAATTGAAAAAATGGTAACAAAGTATCTTATCCAGTCCATCTAATATTTTTCCTGAAATTCTCAAAAACATGTTTTTAAATGAGGAGAGTTACGTGAATGAGATTGATTCTTTGAAAATTAAAGTTCATGAGCAGGAAAAAGAAAATTTAGATTTGGTTTTTCAGAACAAATGTCTTGAAGCTACTAAGTTAAAAATTGACAGTGACATCAAAGCCTTGGACAGTAGATTCAAAGCTTTGAAATCTGAATTCAAAGAAGTAGTTGATCAAAACACTATTATAACTGACAAGTTTGTTGATCTAAAAAATCATTCTGATGATTTAGAACAACAGAACACTTCATTGACTAGTAAGCTTCAAGAATCCAAGAAAATTCTTTCAACTTTTGTTGGCTGAGAACAGAAGTTAAGTCTCATGCTTGGAGGAAGTCTTCAGTCACTTCGCAAAAGTGGAATTGGATATAATCTAAAGTTTCCAAGAAAAATCCTAACCACATCTGTGAAAGCAAGAAGCAGACATTCACCAAAGTGTCACTGTTGCTGTAAAATTGGACATGTAAAAGTAACTTGCCCCTTTAGAAGGACAAAACCTCGCATAATGAGGAACACTTATCCTTATAAGCTTAAGGGACAACTGAAACAGATTTGGTTTCCAAAAAGAGTTAGACCACCTAACATGGTTGACTCTGAGTATGAATTCAAATTCTACACTTGGTCTAATAGCCTGTTCAAGCATTGATTGAATTTTGCAGGATGTCACCAAAGCTTTGAAAGACCAGAAACGGATATTGGATAGTGGATGTTCCAGACATATGAGTGGGAAGAAATCTTTATTCTCAGAGCTCAAATATCAATCAGAGGGAATAATCACACTTGGTGACAAATCAAAGTGCAACATGATTGGTATTGTAAGTGTTTGTAACAATTCTACATATTCAATTTCTGGTGTTTATTTAGTTGATGGTATTAAGTATGATTTATTGAGTAGTTCTCAATATTTTGACAAGGGTAATAAGGTAGGTTTTGACAAGGAGAAATGTGTGGTGCAAGAGGGTTCAAATACCCAGAGGTAAGAGATATATACTTGTTGTAGTTGATGATATATACTTGGGTTATTTTTATTAGAGAAAAGTCTGAAGCATTATCTGAATTTTCTAAACTTTGCAAAGAGCTTCAAACTTTGAAAATTTTACCTGTTGCATCTATTAGAAGTTATCATGGTAGGGAATTTTATCAACTTGATTTTGATTTATTTTGTGCAAAGAATGGCATCTCACACAAATTTTTTGAATCTAGAACTCCTCAGTAAAGTGGAGTAGTTGAGAGGAAAAATAGGACTCTTGAAGACATGTCTAGAACTATGATACTTGAAAGTAATTTGCCAAAATCTTTGTGGGCATAAGCTGTTAATACTGCCAACTATGTGCTCAATAGATGATTGATCAGGCCAATTTTGAAAAACCCTTTATGAAATGTTAAAAGGCAGAAAGCCTAGTGTTGCTTACTTTAAGCCTTTTGGCTGTACTTGTTTTGAGCATAAGAATGGAAAAGATAATCTTGGTAAGTTTGATGCTAGAAGTGATGAAGGTGTGTTTCTTGGTTATTCTAAAACCAGCAAAGCTTACAGGGTTTACAATTAGTGATCTAAGATTGTAGAGGAGAGTATTCATGTTGTTTTTTATGAAAATAATGATGATTCTCTGAGTGAAAGTTTTGCAGATCTTAATTTGAATAAATATGAGGCTGATGTAGACCTTGAGAAAGTCAGAAAGAGCAAAACTAAACACCAAAAACTTTCCCAAGGCCTTGAACCCCCTGCTGAGCCAAAATCTCAAAGACTTGAGACTGAGATTGACAGGAAATATGATGCTCCTTCTACTGTATCAAGAACTCAAATCCTAGAAGGTCCATACACTTGGACACCCAGAAATAAGTTCAAATATCTCTCAGATGATCCTGCTAAGAATATTATATCAGATCTAACAACTGGAACACAGACAAGAGGTCAATTGAGAAATCTGTGTGCATTCCGTGCTTTTGTATCACTCATTGAGCCCAAAAATACCAAAGAAGCACTAGAAGATGCAGACTCGATCATTGCAATGCAGAATGAGCTGAATGAGTTTGAAAGAAACAAGGTTTGGAATTTGGTTCCTAGACCAAAGGATCAATAAGTTATTGGAACAAGATGGGTGTTCAGAAATAAGCTTGATGAGTAAGGTAAGGTTGTGAAAAACAAAGCAAGACTGGTTTCATATGGATATAATCAAGAGGAAGGTATTGATTATGAGGAAACATTTTCTCCTGTTGCAAGATTAGAAGTTATTATAATACTTCCTGCATTTGCATTACATGATCACATAAAACTTTTCCAAATGGATGTCAAATGTGCTTTTCTGAAAGGTTATTTACAAGAAGAAGTAGTTGTTGCTCAACCACCAGTTTTGAAAATGACACCTATTCAGATTATGTTTACAAACTGGACAAAGCCTTATATGGACTTAAGCAAGCTCCAAGGGCTTGGTTTGACAGACTCTCAAAATTTCTGTTGGAAAATGGTTTTAAGAGAGGTCTGGTTTATAAAACTCTTTTTATTAAGATTCGGGAAATAGTTATGTTAGTTTTCCATATATATGTAGATTATATTCTATTTGGTGCTACTGATGATGCTCTTTTAAAAGAGTTTTCAAGTCTCATGTGCAGAGAAATTAAAATGAGCTTGATGGGAGAACTGATCTTCTTTCTTGGACTTCATGTACATCAAATGAAGAAAGGAATATTTGTACATCAAGGAAAGTACACCCTGGACTTGTTAAACAAGTATAACATGTAACACTCCAAGGTTGTAAAGACCACTATGAGTTTGTCACTGTCTTTAGACAAGGACACAACTGGTAAGAGTGTAATCAGAAAGAATACAGAGGTATGAGTTGTTCACTTTTGTATCTAACTGCCAGTAGACCAGATATTATGTTTAGTCTGTGCATGTGTGCCAGGGTTTCAGGCTGATTCTAAAGAAATTCATTTAATTGTTGTGAAAATAATTTTTAGATATTTGAATGGAACCAAAGACTTGGGGCTTTGGTATCGAAGAAGGTCTAACTTTTTTTTGAGTGGATACTCAGATGCAGACTTTGCAGGATACAAAATAGACAGAAAGAGTACTTCTGGATGCTTCCAATTTCTTGAATCTTCATTGATTAGTTGGCATTCAAAGAAGCAAAATTCAGTAGCTCTTTCAACTGCAGAAGCAGAATATATTGCAGCTGGAGCTTGTTGTTCACAGGTTTTATTAATTGCACAGAAGTTAAGAGATCTTGGATATGATTTCAGAAATGTGCCAATCAACTATGAAAATACAAGTGCCATTTCCATATCTAAGAATCCAGTACAACATTCAAGGACAAAGCACGTAGATGTGAGACATCATTTTCTTAGAGATCACACAAAAAAAGGTGATATTGTTCTATATTTTATTTCTACTTCAAAACAAATACCTGATATTTTCACTAAACCACTGCCAGATGAGAGGTTTGCATCCCTAAGGCTTGAATTGGGTATGTTAAACAAGGATGCATTCGTTTAGGAGGAGTAATTAGTACTATGTGTATTATCATTGTGATTTCAAAGCCTTGAGATTATATTTTCTGGAGCCTTGAAAATATGGCTCAAAGCTTTGAAGTTTCTGTATTAGTCTGAAACTTCTCAAAGCTTTGAACTACTGTTTCACTGCTGTGATGAGTGGATTTGCATTATCTTTAAAAAATTGGATCATGAAAAATTTGGTGATATCTTTTTAGATAATTACAGAATCTTTTCAAATGTTCAGAGATTTGATCAAAATATCTACAAATATCTTGAAAATCTTCAGAAATCTTTTTGCATGCAAATCTCCTACTTTTAGTCAAACTCATCTACCTACTTAAGCCAGATTCAGGACTCATGTTCTCTCTTTCTCTACTTCTATCTCTTCATCTCTATCTCTCTCTCCCCATTATCTCGTTCTCCAACAAGAGGGTGAAGAGGAAGGCTAACAGAAAGATCACCATTCATGGATCATACTCAGAAGACACGGCTAGTGTTCATGAGACTTCTCCTCCTACAAAAAAGACCAAGAAAGGGAAGGAAGTTCAAGAAGAAGAGAGGGATGGGTAAGATTCAGAATCTGCAACAGAGGAGGTGGTGAAAGAAAAGGGGAATACGGATCAGGAGGAAGAGTCGAGTAAGAAGAAGAAAGAAGTGATTTCTGAGAAATAAAAGAAGTGTGTACAATCTCCAAAAGAGAAGAAGGCCGGTGAGAAGAAAGCAGAAGCAACTTCAGAAAAGAAGGGTGAAGAAACCATTGAGAAGAAGAGGGTTAAGCATAGTGTAGTGAAACCAAGAAAGACGTAAACTTTGGTTAGAACCTCTTGCCTGAATCTAGTTTGTTAATTCTGATGTCAAGAATGTATGCATGGATGGGTATGCATCATCTGAAATGTCTTTTTGTAGTCTGATCAGTTCTAATTTATTGGATATTTTAGACTTAGACTACATTAAGAACTTGAAAAATTCATCAGTTGGAAGTATGTTGAACCCCCTCTCTGAAGCTTACTCTAGGTTAAGCAGACTGTTCTATTTGAATCTTGTTCAAGAGCATGATGATAGTGATAGATACATCCGTACTTCAAGAGTGGCTGGTGTGGACATTACGTTAGATCACAGGGTGTTCTCTAAAGTTTTGGGAGTGCCTAGGAAGTATAAGGTTTGTGACTATCCTAACAGGAAAGATTTCCTAGAGAAAGCCAAAGCCATGTTTTTCTTGGAGGGAACAATTTCTAAACCCAAGCAGTTAACACATTCTGTGTTTAACTGTGAAGCTAAAATCCTATTTTCTATCATTATGAGGTTTGTAGTCCTCAGAGAATACTCCAAAGAGTTGGTAACAAACAAGGTTTCAATCTTGATGTATTTGATTTGTCAAGCGTTTGAGGTAGACCTTCCTACTGTGGTGATGGAACACATGGTCTACTGTGGGACTAGGACTAGGAACCACTCTCTACCCTATGCCAATGTCTTACCATTGTTTTTAAAACATTTTGGAGTATCATTGAAGGATGAAGAGAAGATTACTACTGGTTTGGGGTAGTTGATGAAGAATCTCTTCAAAGTATTGGGATTGTGTATACTGCTAAGGGAAAGTGGAAATTCTATTCAGAGTTGAATGTTAAGGACTTGAAGGAAAAGGAGTTCATAAAACCTAGAGATGATTCAAACCCTAAGGTGCCTTGTAATATGGATTTCTCATAGATTATAGATAGGGTTGAGGTTCTGGAATATGGTGTGTAGGATTTGAGACAAGTGTTGTTTGACTTGTCCAATGACCTTACCAAGTTCAAAGGTTTGGTGCTTAAAAAGCTTGACCTTATCATCAAAGGTTTGGATCTGAGGAAAGTGACTTCTTTAGAAAGCAGAGATACCAACATTGATTCAGGGGAAGTTCTGGGAGAAGCTCTCAAGAAACAGAAGAAGGAGAAAGGTATTCATGTTGTTCTGACATCAAAGGATCTCTTTGACCAATCTGAAGAGGAGGCAAATGATGAGGAAACTGCTGCAGAAAAAGCTGAAAAGGAAGCTGCTGATCTGGACAAGTTGGTTGATGAGTTTGATGAAAAGATGCAGGATGAGGAAGCTCATGGAAAGAAAGCTGAAGAACGAGAAGAAAAAGATGAGGAACATGCTGAAGATGCAGAAGTCTCATAAGAAGAACAAAAGGAGACTCAGGGAAAAGGCAAGGTAACAGAAAAGTCCACAGGATCTTCAAAGCCTTGAACCTATTCTCTCTATTCTTTCTACTCTTCTCAGTCCTGAAGCTTAAATTATTATTCTTATTTAACTCTAAACCGATCCAACATTTCTTCTACTTTTTTGATGAAAGTAAAAAAGGTGGAGAAGATTATGTGCTATGTGTTTTTATGCTTTTAGTAGTTTTATGTTTTATGGGTTGTAATAAATACTGGCTCTGGTAGATGTTATCCATGCAATTCTATGGTTTTTTTAATTTATTTTTTGAGATTTTTATTACTGATTGTAAGTTGCAGGATATATATATCCAGATAATGTGTTTTGCCTTTCATCAAGGGGAGATTCATAAGTCTGAAGCTCATGGACATTATGTTATGAAAATACAAGCAGAGATCTTAGATCCTTGATGATGAAAGCAAGAGACACAAGCATAAGAAATTGCTAAGTACCAAAGCTTCAATGTATTTAGTTACTGTAGCTGTTCATATATGCTGAATTATCTAACTGTTTTATGGAGGTTTTGGTTATGTTTTGATGATGATGGTTTAGATTATATAATTACATTCAGCAATCTATGTTCTAAGTTGATCATTGCAGGACTAAGTTTGATTAAAAATCCAATGTTCATTTTGGTGAAGTTCAAAGGGAAAGCTTCAAAGCTTTGAGATATTCTAGTTACTGACTCTATATTGAATACTTGATATATTCATGAGATACTTGTTAACTCATAACTGTTAGCAGACAATTCTAGCATAGTTTTCTCATTAACTGTTAGCTGCTGTTTCAAGCAGATCTTTTTGCTAGATTGTATTGTTATTTTTTTGATCCTATTTGCTGAGTATTTCAAGATTTGTTGGACACTCCAACGTCCACAAATAGATCTGCAATGCATTCAAATTAAGTTGTTGACAGGAGCTTATCAGATAGGAGATACTAGCTTTGACCCCGCGCGATACACGGAAAAAGTTATATCTGCCAAAACAACTTTAATCAAGTCATGAAAAATAAAAATGCTGATTTCATAATCTTCATTCATCTTTGTGAAATGTCTCAAAATTATTTTATCTTTATGCAAATAGTCCAACCTATATATTCTTGGATAAAAAGAGACGAAATTAAAAACATTTTGTTCCTTGCGTAAAAAAAATGATGTTCCTTGATATTTAAGATATCAAGCACGTTTTTTTTTTTTTTTTTTTTTTTTTTTTTGAGGAGAAAACTTCTTCTTATTAATCTGAAATAATAGAGATGTGTGTCTCCTTTACATCATTAAGAAGAAAATCATTGACCCTTATAGGGTTAAAACCAAGCCAAATATGAATATCAAGCATGTTTTGACTGTGTGTGCTCACTCAACTGTTATGTTCCTTATCTAGAGTAAATACTGCTATGTTCTCCTTTCTTGTTTTAAAATTTTATGCAAGTATAGAAATAAATACTGAAACATTCTACATTTCCTTTTGAAAAAGGAACATTATGCTTTTAACATTGTTAAAAAGTAAACACAAAAGCAATCATTCAACTTTTGTAGATAAATATATGGAATGACTAATAACCAATTTTTTATTTGGCTTGATTTATTTGGGAGAAATATATATGAGATATGTTGAAAAATTGTTGATTGGACTATAGATATACGAATTTCCATTTAACAGGAAAGTGTTATTGCATTTCCATTTTATTTTTTATGTGGGATTGCTAATTTAAGTATACTACTAAATATAAAAAAATTCCAATGAAATCACATTTAATATCTTTTAAATTTATGTATATTTCTCGTAGCTATTTTATTTTAAAGAACTAATACTTTAGAAATCAAACGGGGATAGGACCCGGACCGTTTACATCATGATATATAACCCCGATGGGGAAGTGTCCTACCCAAACTTTAGGATGTAATAAGCTCCTACCAGCCGCTGCCACATTGTGTGCCAATTGATTATTCTTCCTTGGGCTCCAAGATACCTTGAACTCAGAGAAATGGGAAAGAAGTTTTCGACAATCATGGAGTACCAAGCAGAAATCTGATCGGTCCAAAGTCTCGTTGGGGACCTGAAGGTCCTTGCAAATTCTTTTTAAATCAGATTCTACCCACACCTTTTGGATGTCAAACCTTATAGCGAGTTGAAGGATTTCATAACGACAATGATTTCAGTGTAGCTTGGCGTTGAAGCGAGAGGGAGAGGCTCAACCATTGCAGCGATCATATAACCTGTCTTATCACGGAGATTTTCTCAAAAAGCTCCACCCCATTCTTTCTTCCTCCAAGCTCCGTCCGCATTTGAGTTTTACATACCTGTGGGGTGGCGGAGTCCATCTTGGAGGTTTTGAATCTGTGAATGATCCGAAACCGTCAGATCCCCTGCCAGTGCTTGATCCAACTTCAGACGTATGCGTTGCGAAAATCTCGTTTATCTCCTGGATTAACCGCTCTTCTCGCTTTAACACTCCTTCAAAGAACCTTTTGCGGCTCTGCCAAATTCCCCATATAGCAATTTCCCCATATAGCAATTGAAAATGCTCACTGATTCTCTTGAGGAAGGTGCACCATCGACTCGTCAATCCATTCATCGACACAGCCATGATATCTCTGACAGGATTCCGATCCCTTTATGGACATCCAAATTCGTTTGCTGTTTCGGAAACTACCCAATACATTCATCGACACGACCCTCTTCTTCAGGGGTTTTATAGGGGGTTTAATGTGAGTTAAGCGGGTGAGGTTAAAGTTTAATTGTGGTTAGCTAGTGATTAAAAATAGAATTAGATCACGGGGTTAAACGACGAAACCGTCTACCTTATATAGATTGGCAGTATGAATTTAGACGTCTCAATAACAATATAGAGATTATAGAATCTGTTTTTAAGGCAATATTCATTTCATATATTCATTCTACAGTTATGAGACATAAAATTTCAAAACATGGAATAAAGTGCATTTATTATTATATGTGTTCTGCATTAAATTTAAATATTTTCCGAGTTTGAAAAGTCTAATTCGGTGGT
The DNA here is from genome assembly GCA_023055425.1 of Linanthus parryae. Classification (NCBI taxonomy): domain Eukaryota; kingdom Viridiplantae; phylum Streptophyta; class Magnoliopsida; order Ericales; family Polemoniaceae; genus Linanthus; species Linanthus parryae. The sequence goes on from JALGPY010000004.1 coordinate 40,087,108, forward strand.
AATTATTTTCTTTTGCGATTCACATAAATGGGAGTTTCAAGATTTATTAATTTATAATTATAGTAAACACTTAATTATTATATATATTGATTAATTAGTTGAAAATTCCACGTGTCAATTCCTCAGACAAAGCTGAAGAAGACATTCTCAAATAGTATATATAGATTTTAGGAATTCTGTTCCTTAAATCTCTCAAGTCAGTTGTAGACTGAGATCAGCTACTTAAATTTGAATTGCAGAGAATTATATGAGATACAGAGGTTGTGGTTTTGAAAAGGGAAATCAACTAGGAATATCAATTTCATACAGCTCTTCAAATCATTCATGAATTCAACTCAAGCGGATTGAAGATCATTCAATTCCAGAAGAACTCTTCCAGGCTTTAAACAGCTTATCTTTTATGAGTTCTTCTTTCTATACTCAATGGTATTATTTATTCTTCATCTCTAAAACCTCACTAAACTTAGTATTTTGGTTGTTCAATTGAACAACAAGAGGTTCTTCTTGTTTCTATATAAGTGTAAGGTAGCTCACTTAGGCTTGAGATATAGGGCTAAATCTGGGTGATTACTAAGAGGTTGTGTTTGAATCGTGGAGGGATTAGATCTCTTAGGCAGAGAATAGGTCCAATTGTGAATGAACTCTGTAAAATATTTGGGTTCTTGCTATTTACTTTTGCTGCTTTTACATACAGTTTAAATTGGAAGTTTCTGTTGGAATAGATGCCCTAGAGGCAATCTAGTTTAGTATGAATTATTTGTGGCTAGAAATTCATTTATTATTTATTGGATATTTAATATTATGAAGTCCTTAGATTTACAATTGTGTTGTTTATCTTAAATATCCCTAGTCCAATATAATGATTAATGGGACAATCATCTATAGACTAGTATGGGGTTGGATTGATATGGAGATATCATGATCCAACACATAGGTGTGCACATGGAATGTTGCACTGGATTGACCCATCTCCGAGAAGGCTACATACACGTTATGTTGAGTCACAATCGCTTCTCGCGGTGCAATGGTACTGTCATCCTTAGACTTGAAGTCACTAGATATTCTAGTTGTGGATTATTGTGATTTTGGTAGCGTTAAACGCTACACCGTAACTGGGTAGTTATAAAGGCGTGTACTGGATACAATAATAAGCAAGCTTAGAGATCGTAGTGGACGTAGATAGAATTTGTCCCTCCCACATAACGGGAGCAAATATCCTAGGCCACTCGAGGGATAGTGCTTATAGAATGTCTGGCCCGACTCAAATAAATCAATATGGGATATTGATGTTATTTGCACAAATAAGGCTATTCCCATGGATCGAGAAAATATGGATTGGTTATACGAGTGTGACTTGAATGTATCGTGTCCAATCCGGATATAGAGACAAAGGGATGAGACAATTACTTGTACAAAGGTTGTCAAGATGACTATTCTATTAGTTGGCTAAAATTAATGTTTTGCTAGAAACCGCTCCATATTAGCAAATAGTTGCTACCAACTAGATAGAACCTATGGGGTCACACGCTATATAGAGTTGAACTAGATTTGGGAATTAATTAATTGGATTAATTAATTAGAAGGATCACTTTGCAAAACCTTGCAAACTTAGTAGGGACTAATTTGCAAGGAAGGGACTAAATTGAATTCTAGTAGGACTAGAATAAGAACTTTAGGTAGTTGGCAAGGAGTTGTTGGACTATATAAAGGACCTTCCTTCCTTCCTTCCCACAACTTATATTCATTATTGAACATAACAAAGAGTGGGAGAGAACAAAAGGAGAGAGAGCAAGCAACAAGAGGAGCCGACCGCCCCTCTTGCCGCCGCCCATCCCGTCGGCCACAAAGGAGGCCGAGACCCTCCTTTTGGGTCTCGTTTTGCGTGATTCTTCTTCCTCTTCCTCTTCCGGGCTAGCACCAAGGACTTGGGAGATTCTAGGATCAACTCTAGACGTGGATCAACCATAGAGAACGTGACACAATTCGCGTTTGAAGTCATCAAAGGAGAAACCTAAGGTGTGTTATTGATTTCTTCCTTTACCATCGTTATGTCTCTTGACTTGTGATCCTTGGAGGGTTTTGCATGGTTTTATGATTGTTTGTGTTTCTGTTGCGCATCCATGATTCAAAACCCTACAGTTTCAAAGCTTTGGAGCTTTCCAAGTCTCAAAGCTTTGAAGCCCCTATACTCTGCTGCTATATCTTTAAATTTCTCAAATTCTTTTCAAAGCTTTGAGATATCAACAGTTTGCTTTACTAAAGTTTCAAAAACTTGTGTTTTGGCAAAATCTAGCATACTCTATTCAACCCCCCCTGCTAGAGTATTATTTTACCTGTTTACACCTACATTACACACTTTCATCATGTTTGAGGAAGTCCTCCTCGAACGACTTTCAACGGAAGTCACTCTGCAACTAGTGCCTGAAACAGAGAGTGATGATTGGGAAACAACTTTCTTATGCACAATCATCTTCCTTCCCCATGGGCTGCTCTTCCCATTTTCTCTTCACATCAGCAGCCTCCGTTGTTTGAAGTTCATCTGGCATCTCAACATGTCAGGGGCATAAAAAAAGAGCCCTGTTTTGACCGAGGACGTCGATGATGACGATGAATCAATGGTAGTTACTTCTGTAGTTTATGGGTTATATGTAGAAGTCTTGGATGTTCTTTGAGAACGCTTTTGATGTATTAATTATGTTTCCATGTTTTGCTAATATGAAAGTGCTTTTTGCATTTTCTTTTGCCTAACGAAAGTTGAGTTCTATTTTTTGTGTTGGCAAATTTATTCTTTGCAAGTATTGCATGTAGGTGCCATGATAGACTTGTGAACAAGCCAGTATTAGCTCGCATAATAATGTTGTCAAAGAGATAATCTCTATTTTGGCTGCTATCTAGACAGATAGGCTTTAAATCGCGCTTGGATGTTATCTGAACAGGTAAGCTTTAACTCTTAGCGCTTCTATCAAAATAGGTAGGCTTATACTCGCAAATTGCTTCTACTTAAACAAGTAGGCTTTAATTTTCTATCTAGATAGATAGGCTTAGTTTTCACCAGCGGCTGCTATCTAGACAGATAGGCATTAGATCTTACTGCTTCTATGAAAATTGATAGGCTTGTACTCGCAGATAGCTGCTCCTTAGAGAAGTAGGTTTGAATTTGCACATGTTTCAATCTAGAAAGATAGGCTCAGTTTCATGCATGGATGCTATCTGGACATATAGGCTTTAATTTTGGGAGGAAATTGACTATCAGCCTTAACAAGAAATGCAATGATAAAGCCAACAGTTGATAAAATATCTCTCATATGGGAGAGTCATTATTATTAATGATATCCTCATATGAGAGGATGTGAGCAAGATTCTTTGTAAGTGGAAAGCAGAAAGAGAAAGTGAAGGATAGTACTTCTTGAGCCATCGCATGCTGATCGGTGTGGGGGTCGTTGCAGTCCCATGGCAACGTAGAATAGTGCAGTAGCCATTGTCAAAGACTTATTTGACTTCAAAAGGTCCTTCCAAGTTGGTAGCAAACTTGGGATGGGCTGCTTCACGTATGCAATGATCAAAGGCTCGCAGGACCAGGTCTCCTACTGCAAAGTGCCGGTGCTGGACAGTCTTTTTGTAGGCCTGCCAGATCCTCTCTTTGTACTTCGTATTTGTCCTCTTGGCATGCTCTCGCTTTTCTTCGAGCAAAATGAGATCATGTTCAAGCTCATTCTGATATAGGGCACAGAAGGCCAATCTTGCTGAATTTATCTTGACCTCACCAGGGACCATTTCTTCGGCTCCATAGCACAGCAAAAACAAAGAAGTCCCTGTAGGAATCATTGGTGATGTGCGATACGCCCACAGTGCTGTACCCAGAGAATCTGCTCACTTTTTCCGATCATCCGCGACCATCTTACTTAGGATTCTGTGCAGCCTTTTGTTCTTAGCTTCCCCTTGTCCATTTCCTTTCGGGTAGTATGGCGTCGAGTAAACGTATCTCACCCTATACTCCATTAGTTTGGCGGCCACTTGTCGGTTGACGAAGGAAGTTCAATTTTCGGACAGGATAGTGTTGGGAATCCAAAAGCGATGGATAATGTTCTCCTGTATGAACTTTACTATGGACAATGAATTTGCCGTCTTGAGCTGGATCGCTTTAACCCATTTCGTGAATTGCTCTGTTCCGGTAAGAACGAATTCGTTCCCACGCGATGGAGGTCGGATGGGGCCGATGAAACCCAAGGACCAAGTGTGAAATGGCCAAGGAGTCCCTAACGCGTGGAAATCGACAACTGCGGCATGAACTAGATTGACATGGAATTGGCACTGCTGGCATCTCCTGACCTTCGCGTGACAATCAGCCTCCATGGTTGGCCAAAAGTACCCAATAGTTAAGAGTCGCCTGCACAACTTTGCGCCTTCTTGGTGTTCCGCTTGATGGGACATTTCCATGACCTCCTGGATTTCTTCACCATTCAGACAACTGAGTAAGTTCTCATTGGTCTTTTCCGCAAAAGCAAAGTATCTTGTAGTATGTATTGAACTGCCTTTCTTTTAAGCTTGTCAGCTTCCTTTCTGTCGCTCGGCAAAGTTCCATCTTCCAGATAATTGATTATTGGTGTTCACCAATCCTCATCTTTGATTGCAGCAACCTCTAGGAAGTCTTTTATCAGCGTGCACTTTTTGCAGTTCCTCTGTATGATAGCTGCGAAGTGTGCCATCTGTGGCCAGTTCATTCCATATCTATGGGCATTTCTGTAGATGGAAATCTCGTTTTCTCCGGACGAGTGTTGATTGATTTTCCACAATACCGCTAGGCCTTCTTCCTCTGTCACGCATCGCATCAGAATTCCCCCAGGGCCTTTGTAGTAAAACAAACTATCATGTATGCAGAACCCTTTGTTGAAACCCAGCTTTCCTTGCTCGTTCATTCGGCTATCGCGCGCAGGATGGACTTTGTCCAATCTGATTCTTCTTCGGACTCATTCGCACAGGTCTTTTACTAAGAATGGAGTTTTCTTAGCCTCAATTGAGATCTTTGCTGGGAATTTATCAGAGCTGAATATCGTCCCCAATGTATCTAGTGCATCTGCATGTCGATTATCAGATCTGGTAGTGTGCTCGTACTTGGCAGAATCGAACTTCTGAACCAGCTTCTGCACTATCGATATGTATTTAACAAGTTAATCTCCTTCAGTGCATACTCCTCTGAAGCTTTCTTTACTATTAGCTTAGAATATGCCATTATGTCGAGATTATGAACCTCCAAGACCTTGGCTGCAAGCAATACTGCGATCAGAGCTTCGTATTCGGCCTCATTGTTGGTCACCGCGAAGTCTAGCTTGGTCGACACCTGAATGACCTCCCGATCATGCTTGATCCGCACCACTCCAATTACACCTCCCGAACTTTTTGAGGATCCATCAAAGTGCAGCTTCCAATAATGGTGGCTGATCGCATATATCTCGGGCCCCTCGAGTTCCTCCTCTTCTAAGGGCTCACAATTTTAATCCGGGAACAGAGCCAACAAGTCTGCCAGTGCTTGGGATTTGATGGCCTTTGGTTGCGCACAGACTATGTCATACTGGGAAATGGTCATATACCATTTTTCCAATCTCCCACAGGGAGTTGAGTGTCCCAACAGATAAAGTATAGGATCATGCTTTGTTATGACGACCACTTTGTGGGAAGAAAAATAGTATTTGAACTTTTCAATAGCGAAAAATAATAGGAGGCAGTGGCGTTCGATATATGTGTACCTGGATTTTGCGGACTGGATTATGCGTGAGATATAGTACACTGGCCTTTCTTGTCCTTCGTATTCCAGAGCCAGCAATGCTCCAATAGACCTTTTTGTTGAGGTTAGGTACAACAATAGAGGCGATCCTAGTTGGGGTGCGATAATGACCCTCGGGGATGCTAATAACTTCTTCAACCTTTCAAACGCGTTCTGATGCTCTTTCGTCCACAAGAACGTCGCATTCTTTTTCAGCAAACTGCCGAAGCAAAAGGTCAGTTCTTTGATGGCCGGTATGAACCTCCTTAGATACGATAGCTTTCCCAAGAATTTCTTCAAAGCACTCTGATACTGTGGCATAGGTAAGCTAGTGACTGCCGAAATCTTTGCAAGATCAGGCTCAATCCCGTGCCGGTGAATTACACAACCTAGGAATTTTCCCGAAGTTAGCCCAAACGCACACTTCATGGGGTTCATTTTTAACTGGAAAGCTCGGCATCTGTCAAAGACATTACTCAAGTCTTTCCAATGATCCTTCTTCTGCCTTGATTTGAACACCAAGTCTTCCACATAGATTAAGCTTCTTGATGCATCATGTCATGGAATAATGCTATCATTGCGCGTTGATAAGTAGCGCCTGCATTCTTTACACCAAACGGCGTAACTGTGTAGTTGAAGACTCCCACGGGTGTCATGAATGCCGTATTCTTCGCGTCTTCTGGGTCCATTTTTGATCTGGTTGTATCCGCTAAATCCATCCATGAAGCTAAAAATCTCATGTCCTGCGGTAGAGTCATTCAGGAGATCTATGTTTGGCAAAGGGAAATCGTCCTTTGGGCATAATTTATTCAGGTCTCTGAAGTCGACACATACGCGAAGGCTCCCATTCGTTTTCAAGACAGGCACGATATTCTCTAGCCAGGTGGGATGGTGGTTGGGCTCGATGAATTTTTCATTTAGCAACTTGACAATCTCCTCCTTTATCTTGACATTTATTTCAGGACGGAAATTCCTCGCACTTTTTTTACTTGCTTCGAGCCAGGAACGATGTCCAGCATGTGCATGGTAATGTCCTAGTCAAGTCCCGGCATCTCGTCATAGTCCCACGCGAAAACATCCCTGTATTCCTTCTGTAATTCAAGCAATTCTCGCTCCTCTTCTTTTCTAAGATCCCCACTCAAGAATACTGGCCTCTTCTTTTCCTCAGCTGGGCTTAAGAATACTTCTTTCAGTTCTTGTTTCTGAGGTTTTGGGCGGTCTTCCATGAATTCAGGGGCCTCTCTCAATTCCCCCAAAAGTGTCTTTACCTTATCTATGTCTGGAGCTTCTGTCAGCTCGCAAATTTGCTCAGGGTCACCTTCAATGGGATGGGTCGAAGATTACCCGCGCACTTTCCGATGCGATAACACTTCTTTCCAATAGAATAGAAGCTACCTACTTGCTTCCCCTCGTTGTTCTGCTCGACAAACCTCTTCAGGGTGTAAACTTTCTTCTTGTTGTAACTTAGTTTGGGAGCTTCCTCCCGCGTGGGATGCTTATCCTTCGGTGCTTCTCACATCAGCATCACCCCAACTGGTGACTGGTCCTTAATGTCCTCCCATTTGGGTATGGGAGTCGGCTAAAACGGGGCTAGATTAGCTTCATCTTCCATCTCCATGAACCAGACAACTTCAGACAAGTGCGCCTCTTCCAAATTGAATGGATTCATTGAGGTGGGTATGGCGACCACTCTGTCTGTGCAAATTGCCTTCATCACTTCATGACCCGTGTAAGGAACAGTGTCGAAGCGGTGGAATCATGCTCGACCAATGATCATATGATAAGTGGTGTTGGCGTTAATAACATGGAACTTAGCGGAACACTTAATATGTCCAATCTGGATTCCTAGACGAATCCTTCCCACGGTCATTCTGGATTCGCTTCCAAATCCCATCAATGGTGATGGCTTCTTAACAATCCTGCTTTGTGGGATTCCAACTAACTCTAGAGTGCTGAGTGGAACCACATTTACTGCAGCTCCTCCGTCGACGAAAGCTCTCTTGAACTCAACATCATTGATGACAGCCGTCACATACATCGGCCTCTTGTGACCTGCATCCGACCTCTTGTCCGACTCATCGAACGCCATAACTAAACCATTAGATCGCGCGGCCATGATGACTTTGCCATTCGAGGTGAAGAACTCCTCTCCATAGTCTTCTGCCACTCTTAAAATGGCTTTTATCATCTCGTGCCGGTAGTTGCTTGAGAAATTCATGTCATCGAAGAATTTCTCAAACTTGTTGGAACCTTTCATTCGCTCAGAGCGCGAATCCTCAGTGTCCACGCCATAATCTCCGTCCTCACAGATTTCGGCAACCCCTGGGATCCATGCATCCGCGACCTCTTCATGGTCCATGATCGAGATCATAGCAATATCCTTCCCCTTGGGCTCCTGTCTCGCATGAGTTGGTAAAGGGTTGTTGCGTACATCCTGGCCTGATGCATCATCGACAACCAACTGACCCTCCTTTATCTTTCTATCCACCAGCCATATTAACTTTTTGCACTCCTTTGTTGGGTTCATAACCTTTCCATGGAACTCGCACCACCTTGGATCCCGCAGTTGATCTCCAGAGGGTTTGTGCTGTAGTGCTGGTAGGATTGCATCTTTCCGCCACCTTTTACAAAGGTCTATTGCATCTTCGATCGAACAAGGAAGGGGTAGTGCCTCCCGAGAGGCGGTTCGCTGTTGCTTGTGGGGGGATGACACTGCATGCACATCAACATCTCGCCCACGCTTGTAATTGAACCTTCCAATCTTGAACCCAGAGTTTGCTGGCGCGCGTTCACTGGTATATCTCTTTTTCATCATCTCCACCAGTGGCTCAATGTTCCTGGTGCATTCGATCAACTATGAAAAGGTAGGCATATTGAAATTGATTGACATACCTTTGTATTCGTCGCGCATGCCCTGAAGGCATATTTCCACTAGGCGGCTCTCTAAGACCAAGTCGATGCATTCCGGGGACTTGGCTCTAAACTTCTTGATGAAGGTGACTCCTTCTTCATTGTGCTTCAGGTGCATGCGGGAGAGATGAATGGTGGTGACCTTCTCCTTAACTTGGAAGAACATGGTGTAGAAATTCTTCACCATGTCCTCCCATGTCTTGATAGATCCTGCTTCGAGGGTCATGTACCATTTGTACGCAACAGTACCCAAAGATTTGGGGAATTCGCGCATTAGTAGCCTGGTACCGACTCCATGCAGGCCCATCAAGTTGACGAACCTCATCACATGCTTGTGCGCATTCCCGTCGGCTTCATCGAATTTTTCCCATTTGGGTGCCTTGTACCCAGCAGGATTAGGAATCAGATATATATCCCGCATAATGGGAGGTGCATTGTCAACCTTTGGGATGACAGTGTCCGCAAAGCTCTGGTTCGCAATGATGCTGTCTAATCGTTGTTCCAGGGTCGCGACGTTGGCAGGCGTACTTCCCCCAGGAGTTGACGATGTTGCCGCCGCAAAACCCGGAATGAAGGGCATGTTTGTATCATAGGGAGGTGGAGGTGGGAGTGCATAATTCCCTTGGGATCCATTTGCGTGTAGAGGCAACGCAAGGTAAGGAGGGGGATTCCCAGCAGATATCAAGGACGAGCCTGATTGGAGCCTTGGTGCTTGGGGTGTATGACCATTGGGGAGAGAAAATTGTGGGTTTAGTGGGGCAGGCGTGCGCACAATAGAGTTGGTGGTTCCCCCCAGGATCGCCATGATCTGGAGGATTTGGACGGACTGGGCTTGCATAACCTTGGCTTGGCTTTGGATTGTGGCATGTAGCGCCTCCGAAGAGGGATTACTCAAGGTAGTTTTGTGGGTATTAATGTTTGTGTTAGTGTTGGTGGGAGTCTCCTCTCTTTGAGTTTCTTTTCCCAAAGGGGATTGGTCACCTTCACGAAGATTACCCTCAAGAGACATGGCTGATAAGTTGATTGGTTGAAGCGTTGAAGGTGGATGGGTTCACGTCGGGTTCACCAAATTGTGTACAAGGAAATCCTGAAAATAAATCCAAGTGTTCACCTCAAGTATGGGATCTGAGAATACGAACACAGAGAAGTGTATAGTGTGAGTAGGGGGAGAGTAAGCAAAGGTAACTGTAAGACAGAGAGAGAAAACTTAATGATGGTAAGTGAGCTTAGAAGCAGAACATCAAAACCCTTTCCATGGAGGGCTAACCTTCTTGTATATAGTGGGAAAGTGACCGTTTTGAGGGGGTTAATGCACCATAAATGGCGGCTTACTTATAGCCCCTATAATAGCACGTTCGGCCGTATATATAGGGAACGTTACGCACCTGCCGGCAGATACCGGAGACCGCTATGAGATCGACCGGGTTTATAAGGGGTGGTCATTAAGTATCACAAAGCAGTTACAAGGGGTCGCGCGCGAGCTTGGTTGTCACTCTCGCGCCACGAACCTTACCCTATCCTCCAAACCATTAAGTCCCTACAAGTCCCGTGTGGTTGGTACGCGAGGGCCCTGTCTCGCAGCCCCCAAGTAGATAAGCATGGGTAGTGACTGGATGTGTATGGAGCAAAGCTAGGTGTGCTGGATGGCCGCCACTTGTCTTTGATACGTCTGTCTGGAAAGAACCATGTACAATCGTCGTGATATGTCTTTACTGACTAAAATGCACGTCGTCTGTTTATTTGGTCTTCCTCATAGATGACTATTAATGTAGCTGCCTATCTCACACATTTCTATATCTACTCATCAAATAACCCGTCATTTCATAAAAAAAAAAACAACACAACAAAAATACAGGTTCATACAACTTCTTGGTGATGCTTTTTGATCACCTATGCACTCATATAACACAAACTAGGTTGAAAAACGCCAATTTTCAATCGAAAGCTATTAAAAATGCACTTAAACTTGTAAAACCAAAAACATCAATAATTCATATGTACCCCAGCAGCCACTAACCCGGCCAAATACTACATATAAACAACTTTCTCCAAATATTGCAATATCCACAAGACTTCCTCCAAAAAACACAGAATAACATATTGCTCAGTCATTTCTTAAGCTTGTCCAGATGCATTTCATAACTTTTTACCTCATAAAGCTGGCGTAGAACTGTTCATTGTTGTCAGATTAAAAACGGATGAGTATGGAGTGGATGTGCTGCGGCTGCTGCCAGAGCTGTAATGCAACATCATTGTTCTGTTTCAAAGAGAGAAGAAAATATTTAATATTGATTCATGAAAATTGTACGCGACGAGGAAACTAAGATGCTGTTGTGGTCAAATTTTTGTGGAAATTACATTCTATGCATGACCGTAGCTTGCATGACCCAGAAAACGTGTCAAAACAAAATATTAACAAACACCTGAAGTTCTAAAACAGTAACTTGTTCCTCCGTTGCACAATTCCGAATGATAACAGGGAAGAAGTTAAGCAAACCTGCTCCATTATAATTTGAATTAATATTCAACGAATGCAAATTCCCACAACTGAAACTGTTGACATACCCGTAACTGCCTCATCATGAACGGACGTAATGCCTCGTAATGAACATTATAATCACCACTAACCAGTAATAACCATGCACCCACAAACACTGAATTATAACTCTTCCAATTCCAAAAATTAATTGTAGGTTAATGGACCTATCCTCCCTATTTAATTTGTAAACTACATTTCATACTTGGTCACAGCAAATCCCATCCCAGAAAACCTCTTACCATGGAACCGATTCGCAAACGCCTGCGTAAAGAAAAGGAGGTCATCAGTCATTTCACAGGACTGCGAGGGTCCTAAGAGGATGATCCAATATTCATCAGCTCTGTAAGTTCAACTCAGTTTCAAAGATCAGCTCTGTAAGTTCAACTCAGTTTCAAAGACTTGAAATAGCTAGTCTATTTCAAGGCCTTGATACAACTTTCAAAGCCTTGATACTGACTGTTCTTTATATGCATGATCTTACGGGGATTTTCTGATCTTGATTCAACTCCTAAACCCCTCTGCTTGATTAGTTTATACTTGCTGATGAAAGAAAAGTATTTTGACGCATTTAACAGTATCTAATCCATCTGTTTGACTTAGTTTTGCAGGGAAGTTTTGTTTCCTATTTTACAGGATCTATTTCCTAACCTGAGTCTTGCAGGAAAGGAAATTGTGTGGTGATTTGATTCTGTGATCAATCCTGCTGTGTTTGGAAGTTTTCTAACTTATGATTATACAATTTCAAATTATTATCGCTAAGATACTGATCAAACTATCCGTTGGATAAGCTGTTAGAGAAGTCAAAGCTGAAGCTACAAAATAGGGAAGTTTGTTATGAGAAGATCCAAAAGATATGCAATTCACACTGCTCTATAAAATGAGGGAAAGCTGAAGTATTGCAACAGGAAAATTAGCTGATAAACTAAAAAACATTCAAGGATTGACAAGCAACAAAGAAGCATATTAATTTCTCTCAATCCAATCATAAGAAGAACACTGCATACTCACTGTAGATTCAGTGCTAGTGTTCTTCTCTTCTGAAATTCATTTGTATATTATTTTGATAATACTTATAGTTCTCATTCTCAAGGATTGTTCAAGGTGAATAATAGAGAATTCTTAGTCAATCAGATAGCTAGAGCAGGTACTAGATATGTTAGTGAGAACCACAAGCATTAATAGAGTAATGCGTCTCTCTGTGCTTGAGATATAGGGCTTAGCTCTAGATTAATAAGAATTGTGTTGAAAATCCAGCAGGGAGAAGATCCCTGAGGTAGAGACGTAGGTCCAAGTGGACTGAAATCTATATATCTTATGTCTCTTGCATTTACTTTTCTATTACATACTTACTTCTTTGGCAGCATTCAAAAAAGTTTTATTTCAAGGCTTTGAAACTCATTTCAAGGCCTTGAAATAGACTTATCTTTTAAACTTCAACTGTTTTCATTCCAAGGGCCTGAAACGCATTTAAAGGCCTTGAATCACTCCTCAGTCTTTACAATTCTTTTTGAAACCACTCTTCTTGAAAGTTTAGAAAAATGTGGGCATACTCTATTCGACTCCCCCCCACCTTTCGAGAGTACCGATCCGGCATTTCTACCTACTGTACACCCCTTCAGTTGATATCAGAGCTTGTATCACAGCATAGATTTAATCATCTTGTGATTATATGTACTATAGGTGATGGTGGTTTCTCTCAGGGAAGAGCTGCTAACAGACCTCCTCTATTCTGTGGAGACAATTTTGTTCACTGGAAAGCTTTGATGAAAATGTTCATCATTGATTAAGGTATAGAGCTTTGGAATATCATTCAGAATGGTACTCACGCTTTCTACACATACAAAGATGGGATTAAAACTCCCAAATCTGAAGACTCACTCTCTGCCTCTGTGTTAGAACAATTTTCCAAAAAATATAAAGCTATGAATCTCTCATACTGTGCTTTGAGTGCAGATGAATTCAACATGATCTCAGGTTGCAAGACTGCCAAAGAGATCTAGGATAAGCTTGTTGTGAACTTTTAAGGGACCAGCCAAGTCAAGCAAACCAAGATACACATATATCTCAGGCAATATGAGCTATTCAAGATGAATGGACATAAGTCAATCAGAGACATGTTCAAAAGATTCACTGACATTGTAAACAATCTTTATTCAATGCTAAAACACATTTCCAATGAAGAAAATGTTAGAAAGATTATGAGAAGTCTTCAAAAGGCAAAATGGGAACCAAAGACTAATGATATTGAGGAATCTCAAGATCTCTCACTACTTTAACTTTATGACCAATAGGAAAACTCCTTACATATGAAATATCCACGAATTAAGTTGATGGAGAATTACCAGAAGGTGTCAAGAACCTAGCTCTGCAAAGGAGAATGAGCAATCTCAAAGCCTTGAAACTGAAGATGATTATGAAGATCTAATTTCTTTGATTTCCAAAGCCTTGACCAGAATTCTCAAAATGAAGAAGAGCCTTGAAAACAAGGAATTCAGCAGAGATAGACACAAATCCTCCAGTAGCAAAGAATCTAAAGGTAAATCTTGTTCACATGGTAATAAGCCTAAAGTCGTGAATTGATTTGAGTGTGGTGATGCAGGAAACCTGATCAGAGACTCTCCACACAAAAAGAGCAAGAACTATAAGAAGAAAGATCATGATAGAAGAAATAAAGCTATGATAGCTTCCTGGAGTGCTTCAGAAACCTCAAGTGACTATGAATCTGAAGAAGAACATGCCAACCTATGCTTTACGGCCAAGCATGATGAAAGTTCTTAAAAGAAGATTGAGGTAAAGGTAAATTGCTTGATTTCAAAACCAATAGAAGCCCTGTATGATTATCTTAGAACAATTTTTTTAAATGAAGAGGACTATCTGAAAGAGATTAGAGTTTTGAAAGAAAATGTTCATGAGAAAGCAAAAGAAAACTTGCATCTTGTTTGCCAAAATTAGAATCTTGAAATCTCTCAGAATAAAACTAACTGTGATTTGAAGGCCTTGAAAACCAGTTTCAAAGCCTGGAAAACACAAGTCAAGGAAGTAGTCACTGAGAACTCTCTCCTGAGTGAAAGTATTGTTAATCTAAGACATCAATTTGATGAATTGCATAAAAAAGACTAATCTAACTGAGAATCTTCAAGAATCTAAATCAGTCAAAACAAAACATGCAGGCTTAGAACATAACTTGAACTTGATTCTTGGAGGTAGCATAAAGTGTGTTCACAAAACTAGTGTTGGATACAATCAAAATTTTCCCAAAAAGAACAATACCAGATTTGTGAAAGTTGGAAGCAAAACATCTACTAAGTGCAATTACTGCAATAAGATTGGTCATGTTATACTCGTCCTTTTAGAAGAAGATACCCTCACATAATGAGGAACACTTTTCCATTCCAACTCAAAGGACAAGTTAGACAGATTTGGGTTCGTAAAGGGGTTAGACCACCTAACATCGTTGACCCTGAATATGAATCTAAATTGAACACTTGGTATCACAGCTGGGTAAGGCATTGAATGGTTTTTCCACGTTGTCACCAAGTTGGTACAGATTCAAAAAATTCCATTTATGACGTATATCTAGTTGATGGTTTTAAATTTAACTTGCTTAGTGTATGTCATCTTTTGTGACAATGGTAACAAGGTTATGTTTGACTAATAGAAATGTGTGGTGCAAAATGAGAAATCTGGCAATTGCATCCTCGCTGCCTCTAGGTCAAACAATGTCTATACTTTTCAAACTAAAAAAGTTGCAGGAGAAAACTTGAAGTGTATCAAGGCCTTGAAAGAAGATTCAATGCTTTGGCACAGAAAGTTGGGACACATTAGCTTGCATACCTTGAACAAGCTAGTTTCCAAGGACTTAGTAAGATGTCTACCCTCTATCAAGTTCAAAGATAAAGAAGTATGAAAGGCATGTGCACAAGGCAAGCAAACCAGAAGCTCATTCAAACAAAAGAACTTTGTAAGTACTACTAGACCCATCGAATTACTGCATATGGATATATGTGGTCCTATGAGAAATCCAAATCCAAAGGGTAATAAGTACATGCTTGTCATTGTAGATGATTTTTGGCTTATGTTTCTTAGAGAGAAATCTGAAGCTCTCACAGAATTTTGAAATGTTTGTAGAGAACTTGAAACCTTGAAAAACCTACCTATTGCTTCATTTAGAAGTGATCGTAGCAGAGAGTTTGATCAACTTGATTTTGATGTTTTTCTGCTATAAGCGTGGTATCTCTCATAACTTTTCTACACCTAGAACTCCTCAACAACATGGTGTTGTTGAATGAAAGTACAGGACTCTTGAAGACATGTCAAGAACAATGCTTCTGGAAAACAAATTGCCAAAGTATTATTGGGCAGAAGCTGTGAATACATCAAAATATATTCTTAACAGGTGCTTGATCAGACCTATTCTGAAGAAGACCCCTTCTGAGCTGTTGAAAGGAAGAAAGCAAAGCATTTCTTATTTTAAACCTTTTGACTATACTTGTTTTGTCCACAATAATGGTAAGTAAAATCTTGGTAAGTTTGATGCAAGAAGTGATGAAGGCATTTTCCTTGGTTATTGACACACAAGCAAAGCATATAGAGTTTATAATAAGAGAACCAAGCTTGTTGAAGAAAACATTCATGTTATATTTGATGAAAGCTATGATGGTTCTTTGAGTTATGGTTTTGCAGATCTTAATCTGAACACGCATGATTCAGACTGAAGAAGAATCCTCAAAAGGTTCCAAGGAAATGTTATAGGAACAGAGAAGGCATTTTCAAGGCCTTGAAACTAAGGTTCAAAGCCTTGAAACATAATCTCCACAGAAGACAGCAGAACAAGCTACTACGTCAAGTTCTCAAAGACTTGAAAAACAAATTGGAGAGCCTGAACATTGGACACCAAGGAAGAGATTTAAATGTCTCTCATCTCATCCTACTAATAACATTATTTCTGATCCAACCACTAGTACATAAACTAGATCAGAGTTGAAGAATCTTTGTCCTTTTATTTCTTTTATCTCTCTTGCAGAACCTAAAACTTTGAAGGAAGCTTTACAAGAAGCATACTGGTGTAGGGTTTTGATTCATGGATTGCGCAACGGAAGCATAAACAAACATAAAGCCATGCAAAACCCTCCAAGGATCACACGTCAAGAGACATAACGATGGTAAGGGTAAGAAATCATAAACACGCCTTTGGGTTCTCCTTGATGACTTCAAACGCGAATTGTGTCACGTTCTCTATAGTTGATCCACGCCTAGAGTTGATCCTAGATCTCCCAAGTCCTTGGTGCTGGCCCGGAAGAGGAAGAGGAAGAATAATCACGCAAAACGAGACCCAAAAGGAGGGTCTCGGCCTCCTTTGGCCGACGGGGACGGGGCGGCGGCAAGGGGGCGGTCGGGCCTCCTTGTTGCTTGCTCTATCTCCTTTTGTTCTCTCCCACTCTTGTTATGTTCACTAATGAGCATAAGTTATGTGGGAAGAAAGGAAGGTCCTTTATATAGTCCAACAACTCCTTGTTAACTACCTAAAGGACTTATTCTAGTCCTACTAGAATTCAATTTAGTCCCTTCCTTGCAAATTAGTCCCTACTAAGTTTGCAAGGGTTTGCAAAGTGATCCTTCTAATTAATTAATCCAATTAATTAATTCCCAAATCTAGTTCAACTCTATATAGCGTGTGACCCCATAGGTTCTATCTAGTTGGTAGCAACTATTTGCTAATATGGAGCGGTCTCTAGCAAAACATCCATTCTAGCCAACTAATAGAATAGTCATCTTGACAACCTTTGTACAAGTAATTATCTCATCCCTTTGTATCTATATCCGGATTGGACACGAGACATACAAGTCACACTCCTATATCCAATCCATAGTTTCTCGATCCATGGGAATAGCCTTATTCGTGCAAATAACATCAATATCCCATATTGATTTATTTGAGTCTGGACAGACATTCTATAAGCACTATCCCTCGAGTGGCCTAGGATATTTGCTCCCGTTATGTGGGAGGGACAAATTCTATCTACGTCCACTACGATCTCTAAGCTTGCTTCTTATTGTATCCAGTACACGCCTATAACTACCCAGTTACGGTGTAGCGTTTAACGCTACCAAGATCACAATAATCCACAACTAGAATATCTAGTGACTTCAAGTCTAAGGATGACAATACCATTGTACCGCGAGAAGCGCCTGTGACTCAACATAACGTGTATGTAGCCTTCTCGGAGATGGGTCAATCCAGTGCAACATTCCATAATGCACACCTATGTGTTGGATCGTGATATCTCCATATCAATCCAACCCCATACTAGTCTATAGATGATTGTCCCATTAATCATTATACTTGACTAGGGATATTTAAGATAAACAACACGATTGTAAATCTAAGGACTTCATTATATTAAATATCCAATAAATAATAAATGAATTTCTAGCCACAAATAATTCATACTAAACTAGATTGCCTCTAGGGCATCTATTCCAACAGTCTCCCACTTGCACTACAGCCAATCTGGCGCATCTCGTATGCCCATACTCCTAGTGTGCCCTTCATGCTTCCACTGCGTGAGAGGCTTTGTAAGCGGGTCTGACAGATTATCATCTGTAGGAATCTTGCATATCCGAACGTCTCCTCTATCGATAATATCTCGAATCAGATGAAACTTCCTGAGCACGTGCTTGGACTTCTGGTGCGATCTGGGTTCCTTAGATTGCGCGATCGCCCCAGTGTTGTCACAGAACAACTCAACTGGATCCGCAATGCTGGGGACCACACCAAGTTCAGAAACAAACTTTCTGATCCAAACAGCCTCCTTTGCTGCCCATTTGCAGCAATGTACTCAGCCTCTGTTGTAGAATCAGCTACCGTCTCTTGCTTGGAACTCTTCCTGCTCACCGCTGCTCCATTCAGGCGAAACACATATCCCGATTGTGATCTAAAGTCATCTCTGTCGGTTTGGAAGCTTGCATCAGTGTAACCCCTTACACGCAACTCTTCCTCACCGCCAAATATCAAGAAAGCATCCTTAGTTCTTCTTAAGTACTTTAGGATGTTCTTGACTGCAATCTAGTGACTCTCACCCGGATTGGATTGGTATCTGCTTGTCATACTCAAGGCATATGACACATTTGGTCTAGTACATAACATGGCGTACATGATAGATCCTATGGCCGAGGCATAGGGGATTCTACTCATGCGTTCCTTCTCAATCTCATTGGAAGGACAACCACTCTTTGAAAGAGTGATTCCATGTGACATGGGCAAGAATCCCTTCTAGGAATCTTGCATGTTGAACAGTTTCAACACCTTGTCAATATATGTACTTTGACTTAGGCCTAGCATCCTCTTAGATCTATCTCTATAGATCTTTATACCGAGTATATAGGCTGCTTCCCCTAAGTCCTTCATTGAGAAACACTTTCCTAGCCAATCTTTAACAGATTGCAACATGGGAATGTCGTTTCCAATGAGTAGTATGTCATCCACATACAAGACCAGAAAAGCTACAGAGCTCCCACTAAACTTCTTGTAAACACAAGACGCATCTTCGTTTCTGATGAAGCCAAACTCTTTGACCACTTCATCAAAACGTCGATTCCAACTCCTAGAAGCTTGCTTCAATCCATAAATGGATTGTTGCAGTTTACAGACTTTGTTGGCTTGCTTTGGATCCTCAAAACCCTCCGGCTGTATCATATACACATCCTCGAGGAGATTCCCATAAAGGAATGCTGTTTTGACATCCATCTGCCAAATCTCATAGTCGTGGTATGCTGCAATCGCAAGTAGGATTCGGATGGATTTGGTCATTGCGACTGGTGAAAAGGTTTCATCATAGTCAATACCATGAATCTGTCTGAATCCTTTAGCCACCAATCGGCCCTTATAGGTAATCACATTACCATCCATGTCGATCTTCTTCATGAAGACCCACTTGCACCCTATGGGCCGCGCCCCGTCGGGTGGTTCCACCAAAGTCCATACTTTGTTGGTATACATGGATTCCATCTCGGATCTCATGGCTTCCAGCCACTTCTGAGAGTCTGGGCCACTCATGGCCTCCTCATAGGTAATAGGCTCATAATCTATGAGCATCGTGTCACCGGAATCGGTTACGAGAAGTCCATACCTCTCGGGTTCCTGGCGCACTCTACTAGATCTACGAAGCTCTTGTGTTACCTGAACAGGTGGCTCCACAACTGCTTGTGGTTCCTGTTCATGTTCCATAATCGGTTCAGTGATTTGTGGTTCTTGAACCTCTTTAAGTTCTACATTACTCCCACTTGCTTCTTTAGAGACAAACTCTCTTTCTAGAAACACGCCGGTCCGAGCAACAAATACTATGTTCTCGGTTGGATTGTAGAAGTAGTAAACCTTAGTTTCCTTAGGGTACCCCACAAATTTACACTTATCCGATTTAGGCCCCAACTTGTCTGATTGTAAACGTTTTACATAGACATCGCAGCCCCAAATCCTCATGAACGACAGTGTGGGACGCCTCCCACTCCACATCTCATATGGTGTCTTCATGACTGACTTAGTGTAGAGCCTTGATACTTTTGCCAAGTTGCTTCTCTACTTCATTCTTGAATTCTTTGAACACTTTAAAGGATTCGTATTTTGCCCTCATAAGGTACGGAAATCCATATCTACTGAAATCATCAGTAAAAGTAATGAAGTAGACATAACCACCCCTGGCAGGCGTGGCAAATTGCCCACACACATCAGTATGTATGAGCGCCAATTGCTCACTAGTCCTTTCTCCTTTCTTATTGAAAGGGGACTTTGTCATTTTTCCCAATAAACAAGCCTCACATGTCTCATATGATTCAAAATCAAATGAGTCTAGTAATCCATCCTTATGGAGTCTAGATACACGTTTCTCATTTATGTGGCCTAAACGACAGTGCCATAAATAAGCAGGATTTAAATCATTAATTTTAATCCGCTTGATATTAATGTTGTAGACAGGATTGCTTATATCAATGAGATAAAGTCCATTAAATAATTGCGCACTAAAATAATGAATATTATTTAAATAAAAGGAACAACAATTGTTCTTTATTGAAATAATAAAACCATCCTTGTCCAAACAAGAAATAGAAATAATGTTTCTGCTCATAGCAGGCACAAAATAGCAATTATTTAGTTCTAAAACTAATCCTGAAGGCAGAGATAGCTCGCAAACGCCTATGGCCAACGCAGCAACCTTCGCTCCATTCCCAATGCACAGATCTACCTCCCCTTTAGCCAATCTCCTACTTCTCTTTAGATCCTGTATATTTCGACAAATATGAGATCCACATCCAGTATCTAATACCCATGATGTAGAGAAAGTTAAATTGACATCTACAACAAAAATACCTGGTGGTGGTGGAATCACTATTCCAAGCCTCTTGTCCTCCAGATATTTTGGGCAGTTCCTCCTCCAGTGTCCAGGCTGACTGCAGTAGTGACATTCACCTTTAGTCACGGCCTTGGCAATGCCACCAACAGGCTTAAGGGCAGGTTCCTTGGACTTGGCAACTGACTTGCCTTTTCCCTTGGAGGAAGAGGCAAATCTTTTGCCCTTTCCTTTCTGTACCATCATTATGGCCTTGCCCTTACCCTTGTTGATGCTCTGTTCAGCCGTTCTCAACATGTTGAGTAAATTTGGCAGTGGTTTAACGATCTCGTTCATGTTATAGTTCATAATGAACTGTCCATAACTCTCGGGCAACGATTGCAACACGAGATCGGTTGCCAACTCTTGGCCGACCGGGAACCCTAGTCGGGCGAGATTCTCCAAGTAACCGATCATTCGGAGTACATGGGGTCCCACCGGGTTCCCTTCTGCCATATGACATTTGAACAGTGCCTTTGAGACCTCATACCTCTCTACCCTCGCCTGCTCTTGGAAGAGCTGCTTTAGATGTTCGATCATATCGACAGCATTCATGTTTTCGTGTTGCTTCTAAAGCTCAGAACTCATGGTGCAAAGCATAAGGCAGGCCGCATCATTAGCGTCATCAACACGCTTTTGATACGCCTTTAAGGCAGCAGGTGTTTGGTTCTCTGGACCTTCTGGAACATGCTCCTCTATTGCGTACAGTTTCTTCTCTTGCTTGAGAACAATTCTCAAGTTTCTGTACCAATCAAGAAAGTTGGTTCCAGAGAGCTTGTCCTTCTCAAGGACAGATCGTAGGGAATGTTGTGAACTCGATGAGTTGTTTGCCATTTGGAATTCTACAAAAAGGAAAATACGGAAGTTTTAGTATTTGTGAATTTTTGACTATATTCAATAATGGCTAGTTTATCAAATATAGCTCCCACTATTTTTCTACGGATTGATAACCCTCAAGATATTAATGCGGAAAATATCCTTATATTTTCTAGTGGGCCAAGATCCATGTTTCATCTCCTTATGAGCTTGCTTTGGCAAGTCACCGACAATTTGACTACTTTAGGTGGGAACAATTCCAATTGCATCCCATATGCAACTCTTGGTTCAATTGGGCAAATAACTCCTTATTTATCCATCCATATGGATAATCCCAATTGATTGCCTCTAGGTTTCTTAATCAAATTAATAGCCTAGTTGTGTTCAACCTCTTATCTAAACAATTGCACATTGTTACGTGCCATCGCATTCCATCATGATGAACCAAGTCGCCATGCTTTGGCACGCACGAACTTGGTAAATAATGATGATAATGAGTGTTTAAATAACGAGAAGGCAAGAACACAATATTTGAATTTTGAGGGATTTTAAATTCAATTCTTAATTGTTTTGTTGATCAATATCAACTAATCCATCTATTTGAGTTTGGGCACAACTCCAAATAATAGATCCGGGTTGTCTAATTATCTTATTATCCTAATTGCATGCATCATCCATACACCAACCACACAATAATAAGACAATAAAATAAACAACCACAAAACAGAAATTAAACGTGATGTGGATATGGCCTTTCCTAGACTAAGATAATTCCAAGCCAATGGAATTATCTATGAACCCTAAACAAACACATCTCCATGCGTCTTGATCTTTTGGTCCATCCTTCATAGTCTTGTGGAATGCTCCATGCTCCATCTTTTGTGGCTTCTTTGGCTTTGGGCTTCTTTTCTTCAATCTTGGCTAACAATCTACTTTATCTAGCACTAGCTAATATCTACACTAAATAAAATAAATCTCACAAGTTGAGAAAAAAATGGCACGCAGGCCATAAAAAACCTAATTAATTATTACAATTAATTGATCAGCTCGCAGGCCGTAAAACCAAACCACAAAATTAAACATCCACATCAAACCACATCCTAAGGCCATATCCAATCACCATGCAATTTGCACATAAACAGTTAAAATCCAATTTTAACGCGCTTGGTCAATTTTAATTGATTTTAGGATTTCTAGGGTTAAAACGGTCCATGGGCCCAACAATCAAAATGCCCGGGCCCAATAAAGTGAACCACAAGGCCCTAGGGCCGGCCCGGCCCAAAACCCACAAGCCTAGGCCCGCGAGTTAGGGCCGCCCGGCCCCTAGGGCGGCCAATCTTGGGCGGCAAGCAAAGGGGGGCGGTCCCTAGGGGGGCCGAACCTCCTTGGGGGAGTTGTTTCCAAAACAACTCCCTTGCTAGGTGCCCAAGTTTGGTTGTTTCCTTGTTTTGGGAGAACTCCTTCTTCCCCAAGGATGCCCAAACCCTAGATCTAAGATCCTAAAATTTCTCAAACTCACCAATTCATGCATCCAATGCAAAAATTGGATCTTGTTATGATTAATTATTGACAAATTGCATCCCATGCTTGATTTGCCTTGTTTTACGCGATAAACAATCAAATCAAGGTGTAAAACAACTAAAACGTAACACATAAACCACGTTTATGCTCTACGACCTGTGGCTCTGATATCACTGTAGGGTTTTGATTCATGGATTGCGCAAAGGAAGCATAAACAAACATAAAACCATGCAAAACCCTCCAAGGACCAATTGAGTTTGATGTTTTTCTGCTATAAGCATGGTATCTCTCATAACTTTTCTACACCTAGAACTCCTCAACAACATGGTGTTGTTGAATGAAAGTACATGACTCTTGAAGACATGTCAAGAACAATGCTTCTGGAAAACAAATTGCCAAAGTATTATTGGGCAGAAGCTGTGAATACATCAAAATATATTCTTAACAGGTGCTTGATCAGACCTATTCTGAAGAAGACCCCTTCTGAGCTGTTGAAAGGAAGAAAGCAAAGCATTTCTTATTTTAAACCTTTTGACTGTACTTGTTTTGTCCACAATAATGGTAAGGAAAATCTTGGTAAGTTTGATGCAAGAAGTGATGAAGGCATTTTCCTTGGTTATTGACACACAAGCAAAGCATATAGAGTTTATAATAAGAGAACCAAGCTTGTTGAAGAAAAAATTCATGTTATATTTGATGAAAGCTATGATTGTTCTTTGAGTTATGGTTTTGCAGATCTTAATCTGAACACGCATGATTCAGACTGAAGAAGAATCCTCAAAAGGTTCCAAGGAAATGTTATAGGAACAGAGAAGGCATTTTCAAGGCCTTGAAACTAAGGTTCAAAGCCTTGAAACATAATCTCCACAGAAGACAGCAGAACAAGCTACTACGTCAAGTTCTCAAAGACTTGAAAAACAAATTGGAGAGCCTGAACATTGGACACCAAGGAAGAGATTTAAATGTCTCTCATCTCATCCTACTAATAACATTATTTCTGATCCAACCACTAGTACATAAACTACATCAGAGTTGAAGAATCTTTGTCCTTTTATTTCTTTTATCTCTCTTGCAGAACCTAAAACTGTGAAGGAAGCTTTACAAGAAGCATACTGGTGTAGGGTTTTGATTCATGGAATGCGCAACGGAAGCATAAACAAACATAAAGCCATGCAAAACCCTCCAAGGATCACAAGTCAAGAGACATAACGATGGTAAGGGTTAGAAATCATAAACACACCTGTGGGTTCTCCTTGATGACTTCAAACGCGAATTGTGTCACGTTCTCTATAGTTTATCCACGCCTAGAGTTGATCCTAGATCTCCCAAGTCCTTGGTGCTGGCCCGGAAGAGGAAGAGGAAGAATAATCACGCAAAACGAGACCCAAAAGGAGGGTCTCGGCCTCCTTTGGCCGACGGGGACTGGGCGGCGGCAAGGGGGCGGTCGGGCCTCCTTGTTGCTTGCTCTATCTCCTTTTGTTCTCTCCCACTCTTGTTATGTTCACTAATGAGCATAAGTTATGTGGGAAGGAAGGAAGGTCCTTTATATAGTCCATCAACTCCTTGTTAACTACCTAAAGGACTTATTCTAGTCCTACTAGAATTCAATTTAGTCCCTTCCTTGCAAATTAGTCCCTACTAAGTTTGCAAGGGTTTGCAAATTGATCCTTCTAATTAATTAATCCAATTAATTAATTCCCAAATCTAGTTCAACTCTATATAGCGTGTGACCCCATAGGTTCTATCTAGTTGGTAGCAACTATTTGCTAATATGGAGCGGTCTCTAGCAAAACATCCATTCTAGCCAACTAATAGAATAGTCATCTTGACAACCTTTGTACAAGTAATTGTCTCATCCCTTTGTCTCTATATCCGGATTGGACACGAGACATACAAGTCACACTCGTATATCCAATCCATAGTTTCTCGATCCATGGGAATAGCCTTATTCGTGCAAATAACATCAATATCCCATATTGATTTATTTGAGTCTGGCCAGACAGTCTATAAGCACTATCCCTCGAGTGGCCTAGGATATTTGCTCCCGTTATGTGGGAGGGACAAATTCTATCTACGTCCACTATGATCTCTAAGCTTGCTTCTTATTGTATCCAGTACACGCCTTTATAACTACCCAGTTACGGTGTAGCGTTTAACGCTACCAAGATCACAATAATCCACAACTAGAATATCTAGTGACTTCAAGTCTAAGGATGACAATACCTTTGCACCGCGAGAAGAGCCTGTGACTCAACATAACGTGTATGTAGCCTTCTCGGAGATGGGTCAATCCAGTGCAACATTCCATAATGCACACCTATGTGTTGGATCATGATATCTCCATATCAATCCAACCCCATACTAGTCTATAGATGATTGTCTCATTAATCATTATACTTGACTAGGGATATTTTAGATAAACAACACGATTGTAAATCTAAGGACTTCATTATATTAAATATCCAATAAATAATAAATGAATTTCTAGCCACAAATAATTCATACTAAACTAGATTGCCTCTAGGGCATCTATTCCAACAACTGGATTATAGATATGCAAAGTGAACTCAATGAGTTTGAAAGGAACAAGGTTTGGAATGTAGTTTCTCCACCAAGATATCAATATGTAATTGGTACCAGATGGGTATTCTGAAACAAGTTAGATGAGAATGGAAAGGGAATCATGAACAATGCTAGATCGGTAGCTCAAGGCTACAATCAAGAAGAAGGTATTGACTATGAAGAAACATTTTCTCATGTTGCCAGGTCAGAAGCAATTAGAAATCTGCTTGCATTTTCATCTCACAAGAAGATGAAAATATTTGAAATGGATATCAAGTGTGCATTTTTAAATGGCTATTTGCAAGAAGAAGTTTATGTTGCTTAACCTCCAGGTTTTGAAAATGACAAGTTTCCAGATCATGTTTACAAACTTGACAAGGCTCTTTACGGTTTGAAACAAGATCCCAGAGCTTGGTATGAAATATTGTTCAAATTTATAATGGGAAATGATTTCAACAGAGGATTAGTAGATAAGAGCCTTTTCATAAAGATTCATGAGAAATAAATGCTTGTAGTTCAAATTTATGTTGATGATATTCTGTTTGGAGCTACTAATGATCTTCTGTGCAAAGAATTCTCAAGTCTTATGAGCAGGGAATTTGAAATGTGCTTGATGGGAGAATTAAACTTCTTTGTTAGACTTCAAATCCATCAGATGAAGAAAGGCATATTCCGAAAACAAAGAAATTACACAAGAGATTTCCTAAACAAGTATAATATGTCTCAATCCAAAGAGATCAAGACCCCCATGATTTCTACACTGTGTTTAGACAAAGACGAATCTGGTAAGAGTGCGACTGTGAAAGTGTATAGAGGTATGATAGGATCATTACTCTACCTCACAGCTAATAGACCAGATATCATGTTCATTGCTTGCATGTGTGCTAGTTTCAAGCTGATCCTAAAGAATCACACTTGACTGCAATTAAGAGAATATTCAGATATGTCAATGGTACCAAAGACTTAGGGATTTGGTATCCAAAAAAATCTAACTTATCTTTGTGTGGCTATTCAGATGTTGACTTTCCATGATATAAAGTTGATAGAAAGAGTACATCAAGATGCTGTCAATTTCTAGGATCATCTTTAATCAGCTTGCATTCAAAGAAGCCAAACTCCTTTTCACTACCAACAGCAGAAGCTGAATACATATCAGCTGGAGCTTGCTATTCACAAGTGGTATGGATAGCCCAAAAAATGAGACACCCTTGATTTTATTTCAGAGATATACCTATCAAGTGTGACAACACAAGTGCAATATCAATTACAGAGAATCCAGTTCAGCATTCAAGAAAAAAGTATATTGATGTTAGACATCACTTCATCAGAGATCATGCTGAAAAAGGTGATATTGTTCTTGAATTTGTTTCTACTAACTTGCAATTTACAAATATCTTCACTAAGCCATTTCAAGATGAAAGATTCTCAATCTTAAGATTGGAATTGGGCATGCTAAATAAAGAAGCATTGGTTTAGAGGGAGAGTCATGGAAGTATTATGAGTTTCAAAGCTTTTAAGTCATTTTTAAATACTTGAAAATCTTTTAAAATATTTGAGTATACGTGGTTTAATCCATACAGCTTTTCAAGGCCTTGAAATCCATTACAAAGCCTTGAAAATTAAGACTGTATATTAGTCATTCAATAATTTGGATCTTTCAATGTTGGGTGTTATCTTTGTAGATAATTGCTAAATATTGCCCCTTAATTTTCAAATACCCCGTTCTAGCCAAAATAGTATTATATCATTTATTTCCAATGGCACGCACAATTTTGAATCTTTTTGATTCAGAAGATCTTCAAGGATTAGGAAGAATATTGAGTTTTCTTTTCAAACTGAAACTCTCTTCTATTTAATTTCTTCTTTCTTTCTCTACTTCGAATCTATCCGACCTCTATCTTCTTCTCCCCAAACCCTAATGAGCACTAGAAGAGCCTCCAACATAATAAAGATGGCTGGTGGCTCACAGGCTGGCACAGAGAAGAAAAGAAAGGCCACTGTGGAAGAGGTTCAGATCATCAGAGGAGAATCGAGTTCAAAGACACCTACTATAGAAGACATGGCACCTCCTCTTCCCAAGAAGAAGGAAAGTAAATATCAAACACCAGTGTCCAACAAGAAGAAAAAGACAGTGGAGTCTTCTCAAGAAAAATAGAAGGGGATTCAGATTGGTAGCCCTAAGAAGGTGAAGAAGAAGGCTGACAAAGCAGACAAGGGAAAAGGAAAAGAAAAGTTATACATTCAAGACTCGGATTCAGATGCAACTTCAAGTTCATATTAAACCTATACTTTATCAAAGAAGGGCAAACAAGGAGAAAGAACATCAAGAATCTTAGACTGAATCTAGCCTAGAAACTGGAAGAAAAGATCATTATAAAAGTTCTTCAGTGATTAAGAAAAGCTCTTTTGTAAAGAAGAAACTGAAACAGGGAAGGACGACATTAGAAGGGTTAACCTTCCTGTTCAAAAGTGTGATCAAGACCATAATATCAATCATTGAGGATGTTAACGTGGCTCAACAGGAAGAAGAACAGGTTGATGAAGATGATGGAAATAGTTAGGAAGGGGATGCAGAGAAGCAAGGAGATGAAGACCCAACTCCTTAACTCTTGCCTACTCTTTCTTCTCGTTTTCAAGGCCTTGAAATCCTTTTCAAAGTCTTGAAAACTTTGTCTTTTCAAACAGTCTCTCAAAAACCTTTGATCCAACATATTTTATCATTATTTTTTGATGAAAGTTAAAATGGGGGAGAGAAATCTTGGTTTTTATTAGTTTTTTATTTTCTTACTAGGAGACCTGACCTGGTTTTTGGTCAGTAGAATTATCTTAACTTTTTTCTTATTTGCTATTATTTTCAGTATATTTATAAGTTGAATTTCTTTTGGATATCATGTGATTGTACTATATGCTAATGAGTATATTTTGAAGAAACATACAACCAAACAGATTGTGGTTTTGTCTTCCATAAAAGGGGAGATTGTAAGTTTAACTCAGCTTTAAAGAGTTGAAATAGCTAGTCTATTTCAAGGCCTTGAAACAGCTTTCAAAGCCTTGAAACTGACTGTGCTTTATATGCATGAACTTAGGAGGAGTTTCTAATCTTGATTCAACTCCTAAATCCCTGTGCTTGATTAGTTGATACTTGATGATGAAAGACAAAGTATTTTGACACATTTAACAGTATCTAATCCATCTGTTTGACTTAGGTTTCCATGGAATTTTTGTTTCCTATTCTACGGGATGTATTTTCTAACGTAAGTTTTGCAGGAAAGGAAATTGTGTGACGATTTGAAATTTTTGATCAATTCTGCTGTGTTTGGAAGTTTCCTAAATGATGTTTATAGAATATCAAATTAGTATCATTGAAGATACTGATCAAAGTATCCGTTGAAGAAGTTGTTAGAGAAGTCAAAGCTGAAGCTACAAAATAGGGAAGTTTGTTATGAGAAGATCCTGAAGATCTGCAATTCAAACTGCTCTATAAAAAGAGAGAAAGCTGAAGCATTACAATGGGACAATTAGCAGAGACGCCCAAAAGAATTCAATTAATGACATGAAACAAATAAGAAGATTCATTTCTCTCAATCCAATCATCAGAAGAACACTGCATAGTCACTGCAGATACAGTTCTAGTGTTCTTCTCTTCTGAGCTTCATTTGTATATCATTTTGATAATACTTCTAGGTCTCATTCTCAAGGATTTTTCAAGGTGAAAATTAGATAATTATTATTTCATTAGATAGCTAGAGAAAGTACAAGATAGGTTAGTGAGAACCACAAGCTGTAATAGAGTAAGGCATCTCTGCGCTTGAAATCTAGGGCTTAGCTGTGGATTAATAAGAATTGTGTTGCAAATACTGCAGGGAGAAGATCCCTCAGGTAGAGTATTGAATCACTCCTCACTCTTTACAATTCTTTTTGAAACCACTCTTCTTGCAAGTTTAGCAACAAGTTGGCCTACTCTATTCAACCCCCCTCCCCTTCTAGAGTATTGATACTGCATTTCTGCCTACTGTACACCCCTTCAAGCTCTGATTCATCAGATGATGATTTAAGCAGCGACGAAGAGCCTACTATTAGATTGTTTAAAAAGAAGATATATTAACTTGAGGAAGGTCGGCTGATGAGAGAAGAAATTGCAAGAACTATTGAAGAAAAAACGAGCTACTTACGAAGATGAAGAAGAGATATAGGTGAGGGGGGGGGGGACTTCGGAGACAAATCTTTCAGACACGGAGGAACCAGCAAAGGCAGCGACAGATGAAAACTTGAAGGAGGACAATGCAGAGCCATCAAACCCCAAGCTCGAGGAATAGCTAAACTTTTATTTTTGTACTTTTATGTTCTTTTATGTTATTTTCATAATTTTTTTGTATTTGTTCTAAAGTAAGAACTACTTAAATTATCACAATTATTCACAACTAATGCACCCACACAGGACACAAATAGCTATAGACCAGTTAACTGGTGGAACTGCGTGTTCCACATGTAATCGAGAAGTACAACACACTAAATAGCAAAGCTGTCCAAGTAAATGAGACGCAAAAAGTTATTTCACCAGGTTAAATCGAATGCAAGCATCAAAGGGCCATGTTACTTTAAAACTTAATTTCGTAAAAATGAATAGACGTCACATTATCAACTAACTTTGTTTCATTATCCAACACACTTGGAGACATCACATTAAACTACCCAAAGTATCACCCAACTTCATGAATACACTTAAAAAAACTAAAAATTAATTATAGACATGTCATTTTCACTCATTGAAATGAAAATTGAAATCTTACTTAAAACTCATCAAAAGATGATGTGTAATAATGCCTCTTTACGCCATCTTCTGCTTCTTCATCGACATGCTCGCCATCAAGGACTTCATGTTCTGAAGCCGTGCTTCCATTTTGGTCAAACGTTTGTCAGATTCATATGCCTTTCTGACAGCCTCCTAGAAATTTTTCTCGGCTTCCTCTGAATTTTTCTTAGCCTCCTCCACTCTTTTGACAACCTCCTCGGCGCCTTTCTCTTCAACTTGCGGCCTTAGATTAGCACTTCAACCATCCTTTGTGCTTCAGCGACCTTGGGCTCATTAGCATATGTGCCTTCTTCAAAACTCAATGCAGCCCTCGAGAGCTCTCCAAAACCAAATCCTAATACAAATCAACGCCATCTCACAAGAACAATTTACCCTATCTTCTCTTCGGTAAGCTTACCCTCTGTATCATTATCCCTCATCTCCACCATCTGTTTCTTTAAATTAAAAAAACATAAAATTTTAAAATCATAACATGTAAGAGAAAACACGGCGAGGGAATTACGAAACTAATGTGCTTCTCCTATGCATCCAGACTTGTCCAAGTGTCTAAGTTTTTCCTGATGCGTATTTTCTTGTAGTTGTCGATAAGGGAGGGGCACTCCTCCACATGATAGTTCAAATTAATTTGAGACATAAATAGGTTCTAGCTGTGATACTAAACTGTTGTCAAAGAGCAAATGATATGCAAATTACTGTCGCATATAAATGTTGGACGATCGACTTTGAACATGAGGTAGAAAGATTTTTGAATTTCGACGTAATAGTGGACATGAATTCAAAGGCGAACCTAAATTAGTTTGCTGGAGTAAAAACAAATCCCATATTTTACGTTCCACCCATCTATCTGAAAATGTTTACACACTATTTCCCATTGCTCCTGGGAGACACTTGGTTCTGGTTTGCACAATGCTTTAGCGGGGGGTGCGAAAATTCTTGTATTGTTTATGCAGCTTATAGCGGTACTCGCCAAAAGCTTCCTCTGCCATAGAATTGATGGCCCACACAACACCTTTTTTCTAGAAGTCGAAGTCAAACACACGCTGCATATGATAAGACATGTGTAGTCATAAGTACGCATTCACTAAAAGTAATTGTAGGAAAACTATATTCACACGTATTTTACGTCACATACATGAAGATGATCATGTATATGTTTCAGGTAAACCTCGTCCATCAATTCCCACCAGTCGTTATCTAGCGGTACATTCTTCCAAACTGTTACAACTACCTCCGCAATGATCTCTTTCACATGCTCCCCAATTGGTGTCTGCTTGCCAAGAGGGAAGTTCACAGTGTACTTCTCTCCGTCACCCAAATTAGTCATTAATCAAATCCCACGGGTCATGCCTCTCCCTCTGTTGCTTGAAGAAGAAGCATCCACATTACAATTCATTACTATTCAGTTAATTAATCATCGGAAATGGACAGACTATCTACCACAATAAATGGTATATATTAGGTGGGTTAAGATAAATGAGATACGTTCATGATGTAGATGGGGCCCCTTGCTCATTCTATCTTGGCGAGTATGGATCCACCGACATATAGGGGGACATGGGTGACGATCAGGACCAAATTTCTTAAAGGCGCTGCGATCTCCTTGATGTTGTACTCTGGGACGTCATGTTCTGCAAGAAAACATTCAAACATCTGAGTGCCAGGAATAAATACAAAAAAGAAAACAAGTTATTTGTGGTAAGTACTGACATTAGGAGCCATTTCATTGGCATTCATCTCTCCCATTGGCACATCAGCGGTATTGGGGGCCCGAGTCAATGGCGGTGAGCGGCTCTTAATTTCCTCATGTACCTTATCGCCATGCAGTAAGACATATACATATCACCATTCTCATGTACGGAAATACACAATCTTCAAATTCGGTATTCATTCACGGATACCAACCTCTTCAATCAAATTGTACGAATCTATCTCGTTTTTTATTTTTGATCCCGCTGCAACTGTCAGTGAGAACATGAAGCACTTGGTAAATGCACAAACAACGAAAAACCACCAAACCAAATACAAGTAAAATATAAGCAGAAATGGATATATTACCGTTTGGTTGAGCAATCCTTTTCGCAGAATTTCTTATTAACTAAGAATCAAAAGGAAACATGTCATAAAATAAGTGGGTGAAATCATCGGTCGCATTTAAAAGAAATATCAAAAACTATAACATAATCAGTGATTCGTTTGTCATATCACATATACCTCACTATCAGAGAAAATGTTTTCCGCCACTGCAGCCTTAGGCGTAGACCTTTTATGGGCTTGACCATAACCCCCTCAATATACTTTTCTTTCCTGCGGGGAGATTTACATTGCTGGTTCACAGGTAAAACCTACAAGATTTGCACGAAAATGTTACATTTCAAGCCTAATAGTACTATGAAACAAAACAGGGAAAAGTAACTTGGTTCAAACATCATCTACATTACCTCTGTGTTGAGGGAAACAGCTTTGCTAAGTTGTAGTATATGTAGACCTCTTGTTAGCTTTTCTAGGAACCCATCAACACGTGAAGCATGCTCTCGCGGGGATTTACGTTGCTGATTCGCTTGTCGTAAAACCTACAACATTTGCACGAAAAGGGTACATTTCAAGAATATTAGTAATATTAGACAAAACAGTGGCAATAACTTGGTTCAAACATCATCTACATTACCTCAATATTGGCCAGAAATTGCGGTGTAGACCTGTTTTCAGCTTTTCTATGACCACCACCAACAGTACTAATGCCCCTCCCGCGCGGGGATTTAGCTAGCTGGTCCGCATGTGGTATAACCTACTTGCATGAAAATATCACATTCTCACAAAAAAATGTCACATTTCAAGATTACTAGGAATATTAAATAAACCTATTATAAACCTTATTACCTGAACACATACGGTTCCCATATCCATGCTGGAACAATTACTCTTCGAGTTCTTTGCATTATTCATAGCTGGAAAAATAGACGATACTACTATTAGACAAAACGTCATTCCCGAAATTGATTTGATTTCCCTTCCAATCAATACAAGATTGAAATGTTGAATGTATCAACCTATTGTTAGAACTTACCCTCTTGGTCGCCATTCAAATTCCTGGTAGCAACATAATTTTCAAGTTTCCTCTTCGTATGTTCCTTCAACCAACCATTTGGGATATTCTAAAGCATATCGGTGCCAAATTACCAATCAACATTCTAAGCCAAATATCAGATTTGAGGAAGCAGTATAATTCCAATAAGACAGAAATATCATTAGTGTTTCACAATTTTACTTGTGATGTAATCCCTCAAGGACATGCGTTTTCCCTTCTAGCCATCGCTGCTCAAATTGGTCTCTCTTTCCAACACAGCCTTCCGTGTATGTACGCCTTTAGAAATGGAAGCGCTGCTCCTTAGTACATGTGATCCAGCAGGGAGTAAGAATTACAAAACCAACTTTTAAGATTATAAGCATGGAAGATACAATAACGATGAATCAAACACAAACCAGCTTCACATTAAAGGAAATATCAGTATGAATCGTTAAATTTTAAAGACATTAAAGTTTCAATAACGTATGAAAACTCTCACCATGACTAATGTCCTCCGCAGACTTTCCAGGACTGAGACGGGCTGACCATCTAACCGGTTTGGTCGTTGACATCATGTAATCTGCTTATTTATAGGATCTAAAAAACACAACACAGATCCATGTAAAATTAATGGAGAATATTTGAATTACTATCCATGTCAACAATTTATGTAATCCTCACCAAGTTATTCAACCAATTTGTCGTACTGTACGTACAAAAGCATCACGCATTTAATGCAAACCTTTATGTGCAACAAGTTTTTTAAGAAAATCATTTTAACAAATCATTAATCCGAATCGCTGAAATCCATATCGTAATCATCTTCACCAGTACTGTCTTTGCTTTTGTATTCGGTGTTGACACGCTCCAACTGCAAGTGCACAGTTGTCGGTGTAGTGATAATATTCCGGAAATCCGGGTTGTCGAACCCAAGAGACTTCGTCGTAAATTAGCTATTAAGTTTGTTATTTGTGTGGGCAAAGCGCAGTTGTTTTGTTCTATTGATCCTACTAAAATTAAAAACAAGTGTCTCAATTAATCGATTGAATTGCTTCACGATTAATAAAGATGAACGATTATGAAATTTCTCAAAGTTTGGAAAAGTCAGGATATCTCTACGGATCACTAGGTATTTCACGCGATATTGGATTTATGTTTTGTTAACACGATTAACATTTATCTAGCTAAACGAGCACAATTACGTTGAAGATGTCTCAACCAACTCCTATGTTTAAACTATTAAAAACTGATTTCTCTAGCCTAATTGAGTTTAAACACGCATTACGAGAATTCTTCTACTCTTTGTTCTAGCTAACTAGCAAGATTTCTCAACCCTAGATACGGCTAGTGTGTATTTCAATTTTCCGGGCAATGAATATTGATGTCTCTAACATTCATAACCTAGCTCTATCCTAAAAATACGTCTATTGATAGCAAAGATGAATTAAACACATAGAATACACATAGCTAGATAAAAAGTTCATCAATTAAGCCAAAAGCATGAAATCAAATCCATAAATCGCAAATATCGTGATCAAACCCTAGCTCCCTACGAGATACCCTGAGAAAAGTGTTTAGCTACTCAAAAACATGATTCACGTACAAAGTTTCGTGATCAAATAACAAGAATAGAGAAGAAACGGAGTTTTTAGAAGTCAAACGAATGATTCCAAGCCTCCTTGATCGTCTCCTAAGCTCCCAGCTCTCTTCAATGTGATAGAGTACGTGATAATACCCAAAAACATGCCCTAACCAAGTCTAATACGTTCTCCCAATGTTTAGAACAAGTTAGGAGTAATTACAAAGCAACCCCAAAAAGTTACAAACAAAATTCTGCCCGAACTAGGTCGTGTGACCTAGTTAAGTAGGTCGTGCGACCTACTGTGCTGCCCAGAACAGGTCGTGTGACCTGTATAGTAGGTCGTATGACCTACTGAAAGAAGCTGAAATCTCTAACTAGGTCGTGTGACCTAGTAACTAGGTCATGCGACCTAGTTGCTTCATCAAATTTTTCCATCTTCTTCCCACTTGTTCCTCTTGCTTCCGAATCACTTCCCGGGCATCGTTTCTTCATTCAATCCTCCATTTTGAGCTCTCCTCATGCCTCAACACTCGTATCATCTTCTCTTGAGCCTCCCTAGCACTTGATCCATCAACTCTCGCTTTCCTTCCCAAATCTTGAGCTCGCATCACTTCCGAAGTTCGTTTCCTCTATCCACTTGCTCCTCGCGTGCTCCGGTCCTGAAAATCACAACACGAACACCCCGCGAAGATCAAATGTGACAAAATAAGATAAATAGCACGTAAAACAATGCAAGAAACGCCCGGACTTCACATTTTAGCATACGAATTCATTTTCTCAAATAAACACATGATCTACTCGAAAAGATGCAACATTCTCCATTATGAGCACACAAAACGTAGCAAAATAAGCAATAAAATAACTCCGAAAACGGAGTTATCAACTACCCCCACACTACATTTTGCTCGTCCCGAGCATATACGAACTTTCACATCATGTCCAAGCCACAAACTCAACTAGCTTTCAACCCACCATATCGCATACATAACCAAATATTAGCCGACTTGACGCAAACAAGACTCAATTCACAACTCGATTCATGCAACAATATGATGCAATGCAAATTAGACTCGATCCTAATCACATATATTTACACACACACACAAAACTAAACTTTTCGTCTTTTTGGCGAGATCGGGCAATCTCAAGTCCCTGAATCGGTTCTCATGGAGTGATGATCAATTTAGATACAAGGCGTGAATTGAAACTAAACTTGACAACAAGAA
This sequence comes from Linanthus parryae, assembly GCA_023055425.1. Classification (NCBI taxonomy): domain Eukaryota; kingdom Viridiplantae; phylum Streptophyta; class Magnoliopsida; order Ericales; family Polemoniaceae; genus Linanthus; species Linanthus parryae. Next base: position 40,123,285 of record JALGPY010000004.1, read on the forward strand.
TTTCCCTTAGATCGTATAGAGAACCTGACCTTACTAAATACAAGAGTATCCCACCTCTTCGCGTGTGCCGATAAATAAGAGGCTACGCTAGGCTAAGCCACATCCAAGGTACGAGCTCCTAATCCGCTAACGGTTTTAGAATGTTGAGGCTTAGGGACATAAGGATAATCATGATGGAACACGTCCTAAAGTTTCACATTCTCACATTATAACCCACATCTCGCACACCCTCACCACGCTGATAGAAACCGCAACCCGAAACTCACCGTCTCCGGCCCTCGATTCCCTCAAAACCCCGGTACAATTACGATCCCGTGGCCACCGTCTTGAGTCGTGCACGAAATTCAAACCGTCGTTACCGAAATAGTTGCTTCCTCCACTCGATTTCCGTTAAGCTCAATCTCTTTCCTTTATTCCATCTCTCCTTTGTTCTCTCTTTTTTTTTCTTTTTTTTTTCATTTTTTTCTTTCAAATAAAATTCCACAATCAACATAATCCTTTCAAATGTACGAGTGGTCTTTCAAGAGTAGTCACACGAGTATGTTAGGGGAAGAAAACAAACAATCCAATGAATGAGTATCACATATAAAATTCATCCTCCCCTAACACTATGAAGTACATGGTTCCACTAAACAAAGCCGCAGACAAATCAAATCACATGTGTGGGGATGGAGTCGTCGCAAGCTCGATCTCGATGTCCGTGGTCAAAAGTCGACACCCCCACACTCGAATGTAGTCACGTCCCCTCTCAAGTAATCAAAACAATGTAAGTCTAGTGCCTAATCCAACCAAACCTCCTACACCACGATGAATGAGATCCAGTACCTAGCACGATCCACCAATTAAATCACCCAACCCAATTTTTGCGTAATAGATGTCACGCACTCACGACTCTCCACAACTGTGTCCATGATGTAACGACATGGAACACCGCCACACCGAAGTGCGCAAGCCTACTCTCACTCACCCTCGCATTCCCCTCGATAATCATAAATGAAGTACATGCGATACGTAAGACTCACACAAATATATCATGAAGTACTCCCTCATCGAACCCCCTCAACTACAAACACCCTCGTGACGCACTAAAGCGGTGATTCTAACCAATCAATCATGAATGCCAAGAATCGTCACCCTAAGTCCAGAGGTTATCAAAGAATCCAAGGTTCGAAACAGGGTTTACTAGTGGTCCTACAAGGTAATTTCTATAAGCAGTGAGTGCTCTAATACACACCTCGCACAGCTGTTCTGTGTGCCACTACGAGGCGGGTTGGCGACTACCTAAGACGTACACATGAATGTTCGGCTCGTTTAGCTCACACCTAGCTCAACTCTTGTAAGAAAACTAGGCACACACTTTTAGATTTGAAAATCAAGTAAGTGTATAAAAATAGGTAGGCACTCCCGTAAAGAAAGTTTCTCTATACGTACTAAGGGGAACTCACATTGTCTATCTGGGTCGCAAGTCACGCCCTATGCCTAAATTTCTCACACTCCTCGATTTTACCAATACTAAGATCTTTTTGATTGCACTTTCTCAAATTTTTAAATTTTTAATTTTTTTTTTTTTTTACTCTACATGCTAGGCCACTCGAAAGAAGACTCGATATAACTCGATGGTAGGGAGAGTCAAAGTAAGAAAACGTGCAATCATATAATACGAACACATATATATATCACAAAACACAATGACACAAACACACTCTACGACAAAGACTACGAAACACACTACGACACAAACATCCTATATGCGATTGGTTCATGCAGGCACGGACTTGGCTAATATTCAGAAAAATCACCCTCACACTAGAATGCTTTGTTGTCCTCAACGAGTTTGGAGATCATGCAAGAGAACCCATCAATCAAATGTGTAGGCCATAGATGGGATGGAGCATGACATGTACAAAGAAACACATAATTTTAGCTAAAGGAAGAAATACTCACAACCGCCTCAAGGGCGGGGACGAAATCCACTCCAAGCAATCCCCAAGCACTAGTGGTGCCACTGTGCTCCTATATAGTCAGTGTGTTCTCGCACACCGGGGTAGACTGCCCTCCTCTGCTAAAATCTGTGACTTGGAGAATCCCCATATGTCACTCAAAAGATGTTTAAGGAGATTTTTCTCTCCACTTTTTATTCTTCCACCATCTCGTCTCGATCTTTCTCTTCTCAAGTGAACAAGAACAAATTCTTACAAGACGCGCAAATCTCAATAATGATGAACCCGAGTTGCTAAAGTGAAAGATCTTCGTAAACATTTTCTTCTTCTTCTCCCAATTCATGAAAACCGTCATCATAACGATTTCAACAATAAGCTCAAGTCTCTCATATGGTGGAAATCTATGAATGCCTTCTTTACCCGTTTTCTCAATTTGCGATATCTTCATTGAAATTTCAAACGGCAACACATAAAATATGAAAGTTTGAGTACCTTCATCACCTTCGTTTGAAACACCCGAATCATCAACAATTTCAATCTCAGCATTTTTTGTATCTTCAATGAGCTCAAACGTGAGAGACTCCAACAAATTTGCAACCGGAAAGTCAAGATCATCAATATTAATTCCATGAAGAATGCCATCAAGCTCACCGAAAATTTCATCATGCTTGACCCTCATATTTGACTCGAGCCATGATTCAATGTTTGGACAACTGGGAATGCACAATGGCTCATCATCCTCTTCTTTAAGCGTTGGAAAGGTTGGAGCATCCTCTTGATTTGAATGGATAATGCATTACGCGTCCATGTGTGTTGTCTCCATTCCCATTCTTGTTGCTCGTTGTCGCCATTCTTCCACATTAGGAATCATCTCCTCAAGCATGCAACCAAGGAAGAAGAGTAACTTAGTGGGAGGGGTTGAGTCATTAGGACGAAAGGTATAACGTTGTATTTCCATGGCTACCGTCTCTTTAATGCCATTCACATGGCACTCCTTCACGAATTGATCATATGCAAGGTTGCATGCTTCAAATATGCTCGCAAAACGGCGATATTTCTCATCCTCCATGCTTAGAGTTGAATGCCTGCACACATAAAATCTCAAGTAATATCGTGAGGTAATAAGAATAGAAAATAACAAAAAAAATCCATAAAGCTAATAATTCTAACTAATTCAACCGAAGTCCCCGACAACGGCGCCAAAAAATTGACACGCTCCAACTGCAAGTGCACAGTTGTCGGTGTAGTGATAATATTCCAGAAATCCGGGTTGTCGAACCCAAGAGACTTCGTCGTAAATTAGCTATTAAGTTTGTTCTTTGTGTGGGCAAAGCGCAGTTGTTTTGTTCTATTGATCCTACTAAAATTAAAAACAAGTGTCTCAATTAATCGATTGAATTGCTTCACGATTAATAAAGATGAACGATTATAAAATTTCTCAAAGTTTGGAAAAGTCAGGATATCTCTACGGATCACTAGGTATTTCACGCGATATTGGATTTATGTTTTGTTAACACGATTAACATTTATCTAGCTAAACGAGCACAATTACGTTGAAGATGTCTCAACCAACTCCTATGTTTAAACTATTAAAAACTGATTTCTCTAGTCTAATTGAGTTTAAACACGCATTACGAGAATTCGTCTACTCTTTGTTCTAGCTAACTAGCAAGATTTCTCAACCCTAGATACGGCTAGTGTGTATTTCAATTTTCCGGGCAATGAATATTGATGTCTCTAACATTCATAACCTAGCTCTATCCTAACAATACGTCTATTGATAGCAAAGATGAATTAAACACATAGAATACACATAGCTAGATAAAAAGTTCATCAATTAAGCCAAAAGCATGAAATCAAATCCATAAATCGCAAATATCGTGATCAAACCCTAGCTCCCTACGAGATACCCTGAGAAAAGTGTTTAGCTACTCAAAAACATGATTCACGTACAAAGTTTTGTGATCAAATAACAAGAATAGAGAAGAAACGGAGTTTTTAGAAGTCAAACGAATGATTCCAAGCCTCCTTGATCGTCTCCTAAGCTCCCAGCTCTCTTCAATGTGATAGAGTACGTGATAATACCCAAAAACATGCCCTAAAAAAGTCTAATACGTTCTCCCAATGTTTAGAACAAGTTAGGAGTAATTACAAAGCAACCCCAAAAAGTTACAAACAAAATTCTGCCCGAACTAGGTCGTGTGACCTAGTTAAGTAGGTCGTGCGACCTACTGTGCTGCCCAGAACAGGTCGTGTGACCTGTATAGTAGGTCGTATGACCTACTGAAAGAAGCCAAAATCTCTAACTAGGTCGTGTGACCTAGTAACTAGGTCATGCGACCTAGTTGCTTCATCAAATTTTTCCATCTTCTTCCCACTTGTTCCTCTTGCTTCCGAATCACTTCCCGGGCATCGTTTCTTCATTCAATCCTCCATTTTGAGCTCTCCTCATGCCTCAACACTCGTATCATCTTCTCTTGAGCCTCTCTAGCACTTGATCCATCAACTCTCGCTTTCCTTCCCAAATCTTGAGCTCGCATCACTTCCGAAGTTTGTTTCCTCTATCCACTTGCTCCTCGCGTGCTCCGGTCCTGAAAATCACAACACGAACACCCCGCGAAGATCAAATGTGACAAAATAAGATAAATAGCACGTAAAACAATGCAAGAAACGCCCGAACTTCACATTTTAGCATACGAACTCATTTTCTCAAATAAACACATGATCTACTCGAAAAGACGCAACATTCTCCATTATGAGCACACAAAACGTAGCAAAATAAGCAATAAAATAACTCCGAAAACGGAGTTATCAGGTGTCATACTCAGATACATAATCCTCACCAAGTTTTTTAAGAAATTTGTCGATATCATTAGTGCCCAATGTAGGGGGACCCTTAGCACTATTACAAGGCAAATCCTGATCTATGTTAACCTCTACTTGAAAAGTCTCACTGTTGTTCGATGATTGTTAATAAGCATCCTCAACTCGACTGTCTCCATTTCTTTCCTTCGCTTTTGGGTCCTGATAAACAAATTGAGGTTCAATCTTCTGCACTATTCACCAGTTCCTACCCAGAATAATGTCAGGAGCATAGACGACTTGTCCAACCTGGGACGCTAATATGTAAGGATCATCTTTATACCAAGTCCTAGAGAAGTTTACAGTAGTATAGTGGCTAAGTTTTTGAATGGCTTTATTATCTCCTACATGAAATGAACCACACTTGAACACACAAACCTGTTTGTGTGATGGATATGTTAGCTCAAAGATGTCAGTTAATGTACCATAACAATCAATTTCCTTGCCTCCATAGTCCGATGGAACAACAACTGCAGAGTTCAGGGTTTTCTGATGTTCATCATTGGCACGCGTGCGGAACCTGACGGTATTGACAACACAACCCTTATACCGACGCACCTGCTTGTCAAAACCTTAAGCGAGTAAATAAACTCCATCGGTTGCTTCAAGTGAATTTTCAAGGCGCATTAAGACCATCTGATTTAACGGATGTGAAAGTTTGTAATGCAAGTATAAAAAGGATCAATTACTCATGAAGAGGGGAGGTTGAAAGAGTATGGAAACTTTTGCTAAAAAATTGTCTTTGAAAACATTAAGCTAATGTGCAAATGAAATCTCAAAGCTTTTAAAAAGGTTTGAGTAGCTTGAGACAAAATTGAAACTACATATGCATCAAAGATTTGAGATAGGAAATCCTCCAAAGATTTGGAGCTATCTATTCTGAACTGAATAGCAATGAAAATCAACAAGGTAAAGCTAAAGAACACAAGGATTTTTAAAGAGTTTAGTCACAATTGGACCTAGTCTCTTCCTGAGGGATCTAATCCCTCCAGGATTTCAACATACTTCTTATTGATCACCTAGATTTATCGCTATATTTCAAGCTGAGTGAGCTACCTTACACTTATACAGCTTGTGGTTTCCAACCTATCTAGTAACAACTACAACCTGTTGAAACAATAATAATTTATTCTTGTTCACTTGAACAACTAAACTTCTACGTTTGTGAGGTTGAGAAACTAAGAATGAATAATCCAAGTTCAGTACAGTTTGAAGAACCCAGAAAAGATAAGCAAAAGAAGCTTGGAAGTGTTCTTCAGATTTGATGAATGATATTCTTCTCTCGCCGGCCGATGAGAGAAGAAATTGCAAGAATATTTGCAAGAAAAAACTAGCTAATGCGGGAAGATCAAGAAGAAATGTAGTGGAGAGGGCGGACTTCTAGGAAAAGTCTTTCAGACAAGGAGGAACTAGCAAAGGCCCGGACAGATGAACAACTGAAGGAGGATGTAAGTTCAACTAGTTTCAAAGGCTTGAAACAACATGCTTGTTTCAAGGCCTTGAAACTATTTTCAAAGGTCTTAAAATAAACAGTATGAACTTAGGGTGAGCTTTTGTTCAAGATTTGATTCCCAGTCTCCTATGCTTGATTATATGTTCTTTGATGATGAAAGACAAATCATTTTGTTTTTCTAAACTATTATTAATCCACTTGGTTGAACAACTTTTTGTAGGGAAAAACTATTACCTATTTTGCAGGGTCACTTGCCTAAACTGTGTTCTTTCAGAAAAGAGAACTAGATTATTTGATTGATTCTGTGATTATGCAAACATTTCTTGACCTTCTTAACATATTTAGCTACAATATAAAGTCAATATCTTTGAAGATATTGAGGAACTAGCCGTTGGAAAGAGCTGTTAGACAAGTCAAAGATTTGCAGCTATTTTTTAGGAAAGTTTGTTATAAGAAGATCCTGAAGATCTGCAATTGAAACAAGATGCATAAGAGGGAATGAAAGAATATTTTCAGAAGAGACAAACAAAGAGACTCCGGACATTATAAGGATTGAAAAGCAACATAGAAAGAGATTCATTCACTCAATCCATTCCTCAGAAGATCACTGCACATTCAATTGCATCATCAGTTCTTAGTGTTTTTCTTTCAGATCTATATTTGTATATCATTCATATAATACTTGTTACATTTTGTTCTCGTGAATTTTTCAATTGAAAAATAAAGAATTCTTGTTGAATTAGTTAACTGGAGCATGTACTAGATAGGTTTAGTAAGAACCTTAAGCTGTAGATGAGTAAGGGAACTCCCTGTTCTTGAGATCTAGGTCTTAGCTTTTGATTAATAAGAATTGAGTTGAAAATCCTGTAGTGATCAAGTCCCCGAGGTACAGACGTAGGTCCAAGTGGACTGAACTCTATAAATCTTTGTCTCTCTTGCATTTATTTTTGCTGTTCTATACTTAGCCAAATCAACTGCGCAAAACAGAATTAAGTTCAAGGGTTTGAAATGCATTTCAAGGCCTTGAAAACTCTCAGCTTTTTCTTTACCATCTGTTTTCTTTCAAAGGACGTGAAACTCATTTCACGACCTTGAAATACTTACAACTTTGCACAAATTTCTTTGAAACCACTCTTGTAGCATAAGTTGCAAGAAGATGCCATACTCTATTCAACCCCCCCCCTTCTAGAGTATTGATCCTATTTAATACCTATGTTATTGTCTTTCAATTGGTATCAGAGCTTGTATCACTGCATAGATTTAAGCATCTGGTGATTATGAGTGCTGTTGGTGATGGTGGTTTCTCTCATGGAAGAGCTGGTAACAAACCTCCTATATTCTGTGGTGACAACTTTGTGCACTGGAAAGCCCTTGATAAAATGTTTATCATTGATCATGTATGGAGTTGTGTACTATCATTCAGAATGGTCCTCACACATTCTTCACAGAAAATGATGGGATTAGAACTCCCAACACTGAGAATATACTTTCTACTTCTGAGTTAGAACATTATTCTAAGAATCACAGAGTCGTGAATCTCTTATATTGTGCTTTGAGTGCAGAATAATTCAATGGGATTTCAGTCCGCAAGACTGCTAAAGAAATATCGGAAAAATTTGTGGTAACCTTTGAAGGAAATAGTCAAGTTAAGCAAACAAAGATCAACATTTTTCTTAGACAGTATGAACTGTTTAAAATGAATGGAGATGAGTCAATCAAGGACATGTTCAAGAGGTTCACAGACATTGTTAACAACATGGACTCTGTGGGAAAATATTTTTCAAAGAAGAGAAAGTCAGGAAGATCTTGAGAATCCTTCTCAAAGCCAAGTGGGAAACAATGACTACAGCTATTGAAGAAGCTCAAGATCTATCATCACTTCAGTTTGATGACTTGCGGGGAAAGCTGCTCAGACATAAAATTTCCATGAATGAAGTTGATGGAGAACTGCCAGATAATGTCAAGAATCTAGATCTAAAGGCTAAAGAGAACATACCATATCAAAGCATTGAATATGAATAAGATGATGATGAAGATCCCTTTGCTTTAATTTCCAAAGCCTTGACTAGAATTCTCCAGATGAAGAAGATATTTGGAAACAAAGACTTTAGCAGGGATAAACACAAATCCTCCAGTAGCAAAGACTACAAAGGTAAATCTTCTTCCCATGGTAATAAGTCTAAAGTAATGAAGATATTTGAGTGTGGTGATGCAGTACATCTGATCATAGACTTTCCACGCATGAAAATCAAACACTTTCTGAAGAAAGACCATGAAAGGAGGAAAAGGCCTATGATAGCATCTTGGAGTTACTCAGTTACTCAGATTCCTCAAGTGATTATGAATTTGAAGAAGAACAAGTCAACCTCTGCCTTATGGCCAAGTATGACGAAAGTTTTGAAAAGAACATTGAGGTAATGGTGAACTGTTTGATCTCAAAACCAACAGATGTCCTCTCTAACTATCTTAGAACAATGCTTTTAAATGAAGATGACTATATAAAAAAATTAGGACATTGAAAGAAAACGTTCATGACCAAGAAAAAGAAAACTTGCAACATGTTTGTCAAAATAAAAATCTTGAAATTTCTTAGAAGAAGTCTGACAGAGATTTCAAGACCTTGGAAACTAGTTTCAAAGCCTTGAAAACTCAAGTCAAGGAAGTAGTCACTGAGAACTCTATTTTGAGTGACAATATTGTTGCTCTAAGACATTAGTTTGATGAATTGGAGGAACAAAGGACTACTCTAGCTGAGAATCGTCAAGAATATAAGAAAGTTATTACCAAAAATGCTAGCTCAGACCACAATCTAAACCTAATTCTTGGAGAAAGTTCAAAGTCTATTCACAAAACTTGTATTGGTTACAATTTAAATTTTCCAAGAAAGAACAATACCATATTTTGTACGGCTGGAAACAGAACTTGTCAATAATGCCATTACTGCATTAGATTTGGTCATGTTAAAATGACTTGTCCTTTTAGAAGTAGAGACCCACACATAATGTGGAAAACTTTTCCAGTTCAAGTTAAAGGACAAGTTAGAAAGATTTGGTTTCCTAAAGGGGTTAGACCTCCTAACATGGTTAACCTGAATATGAATCTAAATTCCACACTTGCTCTAACAGCTGGGTAAGGCAGTTAATGGTGTTTGCAGGCTATCGCCAAGAGCAAGGAACAAAAATGGTATTTTGATAGTGGTTGCTCCAGACATATGAGTGGCAAGGGATCTCTGTTCTCAGAACTGAAATAACATTCTAAAGGATCAATCACACTTGGTGGCAAAGGCAAATGCAACATACTAGGTATTGGTAAAGTTGGTGCAGATTCTGAAAAATCTATTTCTGGTGTCAATTTAGTTGATAGCTTGAATTTTAACATTCTTAGTGTATCTGAGTTAAGTGAAAATGGTAACAAAGTTATTTTTGAGAAAGAGAAATGTGTGGGAAAATGAGAAATCAGGAGTTTGCATCCTCATTGCCTCAAGGTCAAAAAATGTTTATACTTTGCACACTAACAAAGTTGCAGGAGAAAGTCTGAAGTGTCTTAAGGCCTTGAAAGGGGATTCAAAGCTTTGTCACAGAAAGCTTGGACACATTAGTTTTCATACTCTAAACAAGTTAGTTGCTATAGACCTATTAAGAGGTCTACACCCTATCAAATTCAAGGATGAAAAGGTATGCAAAGGATGTGCTCAAGGTAAACAGACAAGAAGCTCATTCAAGCCAAATAACTTTGTAAGTAAAAATAGACCCATTGCATTATTGCTTATGGATCTCCGTGGTCCAATGAGAACTCCAACTCCAAAATGTAAGAAGTACATGTTAGTCATTGTTGATGATTTTTCAAGATTTACTTTTGTAATGTTTCTTAAAGACAAATTTGAAGCTCTCTCTAAATTTTCAAAGTTTTGTAAGGAACTTCAAAATCTAAAAAACCTACCTATTGATTATATTAGAAGTGATCATGGTAGAGAATTTGGTGAACTTGAGTTTGATTTATTTAGTGCTAAGCATGACATCTCTCACAACTTCTCTGCTCCTATAACTCCTCAAGAGAATGGTGTTGTTGAAAGAAAGAACATGACTCTTGAAGAAATGCCAATGACAATGCTTCTAGAGAACAAGTTGCCAAAATTCTTCTGGGCATAAGCTGTGAACACTACAAACTATATACTTAACAGGTGCTTGATTAGTCCTATCCTGAAGAAGACTTCTTCTGAGATTTTCAAAGGAAGAAAGCCAAACATCTCTTACTTCAAACCTTTTGATTGTACCTGTTATGTCCACAATAATTGTAAGGACAATCTTGGTATGTTTTATGCTTGGAGTGATGAAGGTATTTTTCTTGGTTATTCACTGACTAGAAAAGCTTATAGAGTTTATAACAAGATAACCAAGCTTGTTGAAAAGTATTCATGTTATTTTTAATGAAAGCTATGATGGTTCTTTGAGTGAAAATTTTGCAGAATTGAACTTAAACAAGCATGAGTCAAAAGATGAAGCTGAGCCATCAAATGGTTCCAAGGAAAGCTTTCAGATAAACAAGAAGAATTTTCAAGGCCTTAAAAATGAGTCTCAAATCCTTAAAAAGGAACATCAAGAGAATCAGATTGAGGAAGCTAATACTTCAAGTTCTCAAGGACCCGAGAAGATTACAAGAGAACTAGAACCATGGAAACCAAGGAAAAGATTCAATTATCTTTCATCTCATCCAGTTGACAATATTATATATGATCCATCCACTGGTACATCAACAAGATCTCTGTTGAAGAACCTATGTGCTTTCAATGCTTTTGTCTCTCGTATGGAGCCTTAGAATGTGAAGGAAGCATTACAAGAAGTAGACTGAATCATTACAATGCAATGTCAAATCAATGAATTTGAGAGGAACAAGGTATGGAATCTGGTTCCACCTCTTAAAGATCAATCTGTCAATGGTAACAGGTGGGTATTCAAAAACAAGTTAGATGATAATGGTATGGTACTTAGAAACAAAGAAAGACTGGTATCTCAAAGCTATAACCAGGAAGAAGGTAATGATTATGAGGAGAATTTTGCTCCTGTTTCAAGTATAGAAGCAATTATAATGTTACTTGTATTTGCATCTCACAAAAAATATGAAACTTTTCAGATGGATGTGAAGTGTGCTTTTCTAAATGGAGATCTGCAAGAAGAAGTTTATGTTACTCAACCTCGTTGATTTGAAAATGATGAGTTTCCAGATTATGTTTACAATCTTCAAGGGCTTGGTATGAAAGAATGTCCAAGTTTTTGCTTGAAAATGATTTCAAAAGAGGATTAGTAGACAAAACCCTTTTCATAAATGCTCATGAGAAAGATATTATAGTAGTTCAAGTATATGTTGATGATATTCTATTTGGAGCTGCTAATGACTCTCTTTGCAAAGAATTCTCAAGTTTTACGAGCAGGGAGTTTGAAATGTATTGGATGGGAGAGCTCAAGTTCTTTCCTGGAGGTAATATACATCAAATGAAGAAAGGAATCTTTCTGCATCTGATCAAGTACACCAAAGACTTGTTGAACAAGTACAATATGTCTCAGTCCAAGGTAGCAAAACTCATATGAGCTCCTCACAGTCATTAAACAAAGAACAAAATGGTAAGAGTGTGAATGCGAAGGAATACAGAGGTATGATCAGATCATTGTTGTATCTTACTGCTAGTAGACCAGATATCATGTTTAGTGTTTGTATGTGTGATAGATTTTAAGCTGATCCTAAAGAATCACACATGGTTGCTATCAAAAGGATATTTAGATATCTCAAGGGTACCAAAGACTTAGGGATTTGGTATCCTAAACAATCTAATTTCGCTTTGAGTGGCTATTCAAATGCTGACTTTGCAGGCTACAAAGTGGACAGAAAATTCAAAGCAGGGTGTTGGCAATTTCTTAGAACATCATAGATCAGCAGGCATTCAAAGAAAAAAAATGGTGTAGCCCTATCAACAGCTAAAGCTGAATACATAGAAGCTGGAGCTTGCTGCTCACAAGTATTATGGATAGCTCAAGAAATGAGAGATATTGGATTTGACCTATCAAATATAACAACACCAGTGCAATACCTATCACAAAGAATCCAGTTCAGCATTCAAGGATCAAACGCATAGATGTTAGACATCAATTCATCAGAGATCATGCTTAAAAATGTGATGTTTTTCTTGAATTTATTTCTACTAGCTTGCAATTGGCATATATCTTCACTAAACCACTGTCAGAGGATAGATTCTAAGCCTTGAGATTAGAACGAGGTATGTTGAATAAAGATGTATTGGTTTAGGGGGATTATCAGTTCAGTTAATGTTAAATATTATGTGGTTCAAAGGTTTGAACTAATTTTCAAATCCTTGAAAATCCTTTCAAAACTTTGATATTATCTGCTTCAGTTGTATAGCTTTTCAAGGCTTTTAAATCCTTTCCAACGCCTTAAAAATAAGTTTGCATACTGTTTAGTCAATAATTTGGATCCTTCAATGTTGGTTGTTATCTCTGTAGATAATTGCTAATATTGTTTTTACTTTTAAAAATTATTTTCCTTTCAAAATTAGCATTATTTTATTTCCTTTCCCACGTCACACACTTACACAAGTTCGAATTTAACTGATTCTTCACATCCTAAAAGATTTGGAAATATTTTGTTTCCTTTTAAAACTCAAACTCTTCAGTACTTATCTCATTTGTTCTCTCATTGACTCACGTATCTCTCATGCCTCTTTTTTCTATACCCTCAAATCCTAATGAGTACCAGAAGAGCATCTGATTGAATCTAGATGGCTGGAGATGAAAGAAAGTCTCTGACAAGAAGAGGAATACTGTAGAGGAAGATGTTTAAACATTCAATGATGATTCAAGTTCCAGAACCACGAGTGCAGAAAAGGCTCCTTCTCCTCCAAAGAAGAAGATCAAGAACGATCAGACTCCAATTTGTAGCAAGAAGAAGAATACTGATAAGTTTTCTCCAGAAAAGCGAAGAGAAGAACATGTTTCTAGTCCTAAGAAGGTGATGAAGAAGAAGCTAACAAAAGAAGACAAAGGAAAAGGGAAAGCCATTTAGGAAGAACCAGAGAAAGGCACTAGGAAAGAACTACAGATCTACTCAGAGAAGCAACAATCCCCTAGTAAGAAATCTGACATTAACAAAAAGTGGTTTGTTACTAAAGTTGCTAGAGGATTGTGTTTATATAGTTTTTCTTCGAGACCCGTAGCTTATTGTAGCATGGTTAATGTTAATATGCTGAAAACCATGAATATGGAATGCATTAAGAGGTTGAAGAAAAGTGCTATTCAGAAAATTCCTAAACCCTCCTGAAGTTGCATATCCCAGACTCACTAGGTTTTCCTATTTGAACATGAAGCAGGTTAGAACTGTAAACCTAGTGATTCAAAACAAAGTGGATGGTGTTGACATGGAGTTAGATCACTCAGAATTTTCCAATATTTATAGTTGCCCCAAAAGGTATAACAGAGACAACTATCGAAACAAGAGTAAAGCCTTGAAACTAGATAGAGAAGAATTCATTCTAAGAAATGTATCTACCTCCCCCATGTTGTTGACACACTCTGTGCTAACTTTTTAAGCCAAAGTATTGTTTACCATTTTGATGAGGTATGTAATAGCTAACGATAATTACAAAGAATTGATTGGTGGCAGGGTGTTGTACTTGATGTATTTGATCATTCATGGTTATGAGATTGATCTTGCTTCAATTATAATGGAACACATGATTTACTCCCATACAAATAAAAGAAAGCACCCTTTGACTTATGCTAACCTACTTTCTGCCTTCTTTCAACACTTCGAGATCCCAAATGAAAGAGAAGAGACTGTTACCACTGGCTTTGGTATGCTTGATGAGAAAGCATTTGAGATAATTGGGATTACGAAAACTAGTGAAGGTAAGTGGAAGTTGTACTCTTAACTGTATGAGGAAGAGGTGCAATCCAAGAAGTTCCTCAACCCAAGGCCTTGACCTCTCCTTCAAACATACCCTTTCAATCTCAAGACCTTCCTATGGTATTCCAAAGACCTGATATTCAGGAGAAGGATATTGAAGAATTGAAGGAAAATCAGCATGAGTTTGGTACTCAGTTCAAGCAAGTCAGGCATATGGTTGAAAGGAAGAAGTCTCTCTGGCTTCACAGGGATCCAAGAAATCTGGTTCAACCAAGGATTTGTTCAGTGACCATACAGCCCAAGATGAGGCTGCAACGGTGGTGTACAAAGGGAAGCAAGTAGCTGAAGAACAAGGTTATTAAGACCAGGAACAAGAGAATGCCGAAAGTCCGAACTCAGGGATGCTGATTAAAGATATTAAGAAGGGTAACAGGAGAAACCCATTCCAGAGATAGTGACTGAGGCTGATCTTTTTGATGATGAAGTGGTTGGTGATATTGCTGATAAAGCTGCTAAAGAAGAAGAACAAAAAGATGATGAGGATGATGAAGAGGACAGTGGAGAAGAATATGACGAGCTAAAGTAATATGGAGACCCAAGCCCCTCATTCTTGCATCTTCTTTATATCTTTTCCAAGGCCTTGAACTCCTTTTCAAAGTCTTGAAAATTGATGCTTTTTAAATATTTGCTTTAAAACTTTTCCAAACACTGATCCAACATTTTCTCATTATTTTTTTTATGAAAGTCAAAATGGGGGAGAAAATATTAGGTTATTTGTTATCTTTGGTACTTTTTAGATGGATCTGGTCTAGATCAATGTGACTTGTTTTGCTGAAGTTTGTTGCATAAAACGTTGGTTTTTTTGGATATTTTGTGTTACAGTTTATATATTTCATGATTACTCTTCTATGCTCTAATGAATATTTTGTTGCAGAAAATATGTCCTTAAATATATTTAGGTTTTGTCTTGCATAATTGGGGAGATTTTAAGTTAAACTAGTTTCAAAGGCTTAAAGCAGGTTGCCTGTTTCAAGGCCTTAAGACTGTTTTCAAAGATTTGAAAATATACAGTATGAACTTAGGGGGAGATTTTGTTCTTGATTTGATTGACAGACTCCTATGCTTGAATATATGTTCTTTGATGATGAAAGACAAATAATTTTGCTGTTCTAAACTATTATTAGTACACCTGTTTGAACAAGTTATTGTAGGGAAAAACTACTATCTATTTTGTAGGGTCACTTGTCTAAACTATGTTCTTACAGAAAATGAAACTGGATTGTTTGATTTGTGATTATGGAAACATGTCTTGACCTTCCAAAAATATTCACCTACAATATCAAGTCAATATATTTGAAGATATTGAGCACCTAGCCACTGAGAAGAGCTGTTAGACAAGTCAAAGATTTGTAGCTATTTTTTAGGAAAGTTTGTTATGAAAAGATCATGAAGATTTGCTATTCAAACAAAGTGCATAAGAGGGAATGACTCAAGATTTCCAGAAGATACAAACATAGAGACTCAGAACATTCTAACGATTGACAAGAAACAAAGAAGGAGATTTAGCTAACTCACTCCATTCCTCAGAAGATCACTGCACATTCAGGTGCATCATCAGTTCTCAGTGTTCTTCTTTCAGATCTATATTTGTATATCATTCAGATAAAACTTGTTACTTTTTGTTCTCGTGAATTGTTCAAGTGAACAATAGAGAATTCTTGTTGAATCAGTTAGCTAGAGCAGGTACTAGATAGGTTGGTGAGAACCAATAGCTTTAACAGAGTAAGCGAATTATGTGGGCTTGAGAACTAGGCCTTAGCTTTTGATTAATAATAATTGAGTTGAAAATCCCGCAGGGACAAATCCCTAAGGTAGAGACGTAGGTCCAAGTGGACTCAAATCTATAAATATATGTGTCTCTTGAATTTATTTTTGCTGTTCTATACTTGCCAAATCAACTGCACAAAACAGGTTTCGGTTCAAGGGTTTGAAAGGCATTTCAAGGCCTTAAAAACTCTCATCTTTTTCTTTACCATCTGTTTTCTTTCCGAGGACTTGAAACACTTACAGCTCTGCACATATTTATTTAAAACCACTCTTCTAGCATAAGTTTCAAAAAGTTGACATACTCTATTCAACCACCCCCCCCCCTCTAGAGTATTGATCTTGTTTAATACCTACATTATTGTCTTTCAGAGGAAAATGCGGAGACATCAAACCCCTAGCTCGAGGACTGGCTAGAATTTTATTTTCTGTTCTTTTATGTTATCAAACTAAATTTTTAGTTTTTGTTCTCATTGTCAATGGATAATTTTTGTAATATGCTAATGTTTTTTCCGCACAATAGCATTAGTGCAAATGTACATGACGAGGGCGATGTCCGAAAACCAAAAAAACCAAAGTGCACAGAACGAGACAACACATGTAATTAATACAGAACGAAACATAGGGTTACGGAAAGAGGC
The DNA here is from genome assembly GCA_023055425.1 of Linanthus parryae. Taxonomy (NCBI): domain Eukaryota; kingdom Viridiplantae; phylum Streptophyta; class Magnoliopsida; order Ericales; family Polemoniaceae; genus Linanthus; species Linanthus parryae. The sequence goes on from JALGPY010000004.1 coordinate 40,139,916, forward strand.
TCAGATTAGTACTCATGAAAAATAAATAAGACATAATCACAGGAAGCAAAAGGATTTTTCCTCGCCATGCATATTACACTCTATCAGCTTCAACGAGTGAATTAGATGGATCCATATCATCAGAGACTCTTTAGTGAGCATGAAGAGGCTCAAATCAGTACTCGTGAAAATTAAATAAGCGATGATCACAGGTTGCAAAAGGATTTTTCCTTGCCATGCATATTACACTCTATCAGCTTCAATGGCTCATGAAATTGAGGTTACAAATTAAAAATTTAATATCGTAAATATGAATTTGGACACATAACACTATCAACTAATTGATTTTCATCCAGCACACTTGGAAACATAACATTCAACAATCTAAAGTATCACACAACTTCATGCATGTACTAAACAAGTGAAAATTATTGACACTAGCATAGTAAACATGTCAGTTATTCACATATTGAAATTATATTTTTCATCTTCAAGGCGAAAAAGGAATTAAACTTACACCCACAAAGTAAAAGAAAGAAAATCAAAGAAGAAGTTATATGAATCAAGAAGAAAGAAAACCCCAAATAGGGTACCACTAATCATCGCAGAATAACAGAAGCCCCATATACAGATAACCTAATATATTAATTGTAAATCAAATAAGTGATGTTTCTTAATTGAGTATTGGGACAAACTTGAGCTTCGATTTCAATTCTTCGACGATGTTCTCTGTAACTTCGATCAATGACAACTTGACCCCCGTTAGGGCTCCAGATCTAAATTCCTGGTCTCTCCATCCCTCTTTTGACTGACCTAGCTCTCACCGCACAGAACTATAGGCTCGTGGTTATGTGTCTATTGTGAGAGTATCGGTCGATGAAGAACAAAATGAAGAGCTAGAGATCGAGAAGAGAAAAGGGCAGGTTAAATTGATCGACTTGCCCGCGGGTTGTGAAGAAGAATAGATGAAGAGCTAGAGATCAAAAAGAGAAAGGAGAAAAGTAGGAATATTTTGATCCATTTGCCTCAGGTTTATTTTTTGGTGAATTGAAATGAGTTGGTTTTGGCTCAAAACATTTCGTGAATTGTGAGTTCACCCCCCCTCCCCCAATGTTTAGTGAAACTTTCAATGGCCGCCAAAATATTAATAGGTGGAGTTAAAATTTTGTAAACTTGTTTTTTTACCACAATTGCTTCATATAATTTTAATTTCGCCCTAAAAGTTTGGTCAAAATTGTGTTTACACCCATTGAGGACAATATTGCACGTTGTTGATAAATTTGAATTTCGCATGACTTGTCGTTTACCCACGGCACAATTACAGCTGGTCTTTAAAAATCGAAAGACGACATTCTAGAAGATAAACAAAAAACGATTTTTTGTACTGCTATCAACGACCACAATCATGGTAGTCAGAATGAAACTGGTCGGTGAAAGCATGATTTATTTTAGCGTATAGAGATGCTTTTTAGTATGTTAGCTTATCGTAGTTTATTGTATAAAGAAATTTGTGTTTGTGAGTTGAAAGTGCTAGTTAGAATTGAAAAATTCACCAGTTTGTTATCTCGGCTTTTTAAATTCACCACGTGTGTAGACTTCGTTAATTAATGATAAATTTTGGAAAGATATCAAAATAAATAATAATAAAATATCAGATTTTGACACTCATGAGGTGAAGTTCAAGGGAATTTAAGGACAATCTGTATGTTCACAATCTGTTTCAAAGGCTTGAAACTTGTTTCAAGGCCTTGAAACTAAAGAACATGAACTGAGGGGAAGTTATTACTCCTATGCTTCTCTAAACCATTTCACTTGATCATACTGTATTAGTTGTTGAAAGAGAAACTTATTCTATCATCTAACATGCCTTGATCTTATTATTTTTCTAAGTTATTTTGCAGGACTTGTTGATCAATTTTGTGTATGCAGGATTAGGAAAGTTTCCTTGTTTTGCAGATATGAATAAGAGGCAGCCAATGTCAACAAATTGTGTGCTATTATCAAATAAGATTGTCTGGACATTCCTTAAGATTGAAAATGAAAGATAAGATAAAAATCAATTCAGAAAAGCAGGCTACTAGTCGTTGGACTCAAGCAGTTTAGAGTCAAAGATTGCTGCATATGTTTAGAGATTTCTGTTATGTTGTTGCTATATATTATGCAGTTCAAATTAGCAGAAAAACAAGACTGTTGAGAGATATTACGAAGCATTGAACAATATATAGATTCAAACAACTCTCATGGATTGACAAGCATCAGTGAGGAAGATCAAATCATCCAATCCAACCTCCTGAAGAACACTTCAAGCATAGCTCCTTTACTATGTTACAATGTTCTTCGTCTGATCATTATTTGTATATCATCTTGTTATATTTATTTATCTCTTGATCTCTTGGCGTTGTTCAAGAGGAAAAACAAGATATTCTTATTGTATAGCTAGAGCAGGTACTAGATATGTTAGGAAGAACCACACGCATAGAGTAAGGAACTTCTCTGGGTCTGATATCTTGGGCTTAGCTTTTGATAAATAAGAGATCTGTTGAAATCCTCTAGGGATTTAGATCCCTCAGGCGGAGGCGGAGGTGATTGAGGACCGAACTACGTAAAATCATTGTGTTCCTTGCCTTTACATTTCAAAACTTTACTTGTCTTGTTTACTGCTTTGAAAAAGATTTCAGTTCAAAGGCTTGAAAGGCTTTCCAAGGCCTTAAAAAATATCAGTAACCTTTTCTCTCACAATTTGTATTTCAAAGGCTTGAAACTGAGGTCATGGCCTTGAAATACATCTTGCACTTCATTTTTTTTAAAACCACTCTTTTGGAAAAAGTTGACATACTCTATTCACCCCCCCCCCCTTAGAGTATTAGATCCTGTATTTTCATACCTACACACAAATTTCAATTGGTATTAGAGCTTGTAACACTGTAAAGATCTAACGACCTTGTGATCATGAGTATTATAGGCGATGGTGGTTTCTCACAGGAAAGTGCTGTTAACAGACATCCTTTGTTCTGTGGAGACAACTTCGTACAATGGAAAGGCTTGATGATAATATTCATACAGGATATTGAACTCTAGTCTATCATCCAAAATTGACCTCACCAGTTATACATAGAAAAGGGTGGGATTATAACTCCCAAAGCTGAAAACTCTCTCTCTCTCTACGTCTGAATTAGAACATCTATCTAAGAATACAGAGCTATGAATCTCTTATATTGTTATTTGAGTGCATATGAGTTTAACAGGATATCCACATGCAAGACTGCTAAAGGAGAAACGGGAAACTGGTGGTTACTTTTGAAGGAATTAGCCAAGTAAAGCAAACCAAGATCAATATCTTCCTTAGACAGTATGAACTCTTCAAGATGAATGGAGATGAATTCATCAAATACATGTTCAATAGGTTCACAGATATTGTCAACAATTTGGAGTCCTTGAGGAAAGTGTTTTCCACTGAATAAAAAGTCAGAAAGATCTTGAGAAATTTTCCCACAGCCAAATGAGAACCAAATACCACAGCCATTGAAGAAGCTAAAGATATATCCTCCCCCCAGCTTGATGATTTACAGGGAAAACTAATCACACATGAGATCTCCATGAATGAAACTGGTGGATAATTACAATAGAGTTTCAAGACTTTGGAACTAAAGGCTAAAGAGAATGAACAACCTCAAAGCCTTGAGAAAAGAATAAAGTGATGAACAAGATCCTTTTGCTATCATTTCCAGAGCCTTAACAAGGTTTCTCAAGATGATGAAGAACTTTAGGAACAATGACTTCAACAGAGACAAATTCATATCTTCAAGTCGCAAAGACTACAAAGGCAAGTCCTCTTCTCATGTTAATAAATCTAGAGTAATGAATTGCTTTGAGTTTGGTGATGCAGGAAACTTAATGAGTGACCGTCCTCACAAGAAAATAAATCATTTTCAAAAGAAAGACCATGACAAAAAGAAGAATGTTATGGTAGCTTCTTGGAGTGAATCAGATTATGAAGAAGAACAGGCCAACTTATGTCTCATGGCCAAGCATGATGAAGGTTCAGAAAGAAACATTGAGGTAATGGTTAATAGTTTAGTGTCTAAACGTGCAGATGTGCTTTCTGAAATTGTGTGAACAATGATTTTCAATGAAGAAGATTATTCAAATGAGATCAAGTCTTTAAAGGATAAGGTTCATGAGCAAGCAAAAGAATATTTTCAATTAATTTTTCAAAACAAGAATCTTAAAATTACTCACGCATAAACAGATAGAAATTTCAAAGGCTTGGCAACCAATTATAAGGCGTTGAAAACTCAAGTTAAGGAAGTATTCAAAGAGAACTCTCTTTTGAGTGATAATATTGTTGCTCAAAAATATCAGCGTGATGAATTAGAGGAACAAAAGACTACTCTGACTGAGAAACTTCAAGACTCTAAGAAGATTATGATTAAAATTGTTGGATCATAACATAATCTCAACTTGATTCTTGGAGGAAGTCCGCACTCAAATCACAAAACTAGTATTGGATGAAATCCCAATTTTCCAAAGAAAAACAATACCAGATTTGTGAAAGCAAGTAGCAGAACTTATCCAAAGTGACATTACTTTGGCAAGATTGGTGATGTTAAGATGACTTGTCCCTTCAGAAGAATAGAACCTCACATTATGAGGAACACTTTTACGTTTCAACTTAAGGGACAAGTGACACAGATTTTGATTCCTAAAGGGGCTAGATCACCTAACATGGTTGATCCTAAATATGAATTCAAATTTCACACTTGGTCTAAACGCTAGGTAAGGCAGTGAATGGTTTTTCCATGTTGTCACCAAGATCAAAGAACAAAGGTGGATTATGGATAGTGGTTTCTCCGGACACATGAGTGGAAAAAGTTATGTATTTACTGAATTGAAATAACAATCAGGAGAAACAATCACACTTTGTGACAAAGGAAAATGCAACATCATAGGAATTGGTAAAATTTTAATGGTTCTAGAGATTCTATTTCAGATGTTCATCAGATGACTTGAAGTTTAATATGCTTAGTGATTCACAACTGTGTGACAAGTGTAATAAGGTTGTATTTGATAAGGAGAAATATGTGGTGCATGACCCAAAATCAGGGCAATTGCATCCTCACTTCTTCTATATCAAACAATGTGTACTGTTTGAATACTAACAAAATTGCAGGATAAATTCTGAAGTCTCTCAAGGCCTTGAAAGAGGATTCAACGCTTTTGTATAGAAAGCTTGGACACATCAGTTTGAATACACTCAGCAAACTGATTTCAAAAGACTCGGTCATAGGTCTTCCTTCCATGAAGTTCAAAGATGAAGTGGTATGAAAATGTTGTGCTCAATGTAAATAGACAAGAACCTCCTTCAAGCACAAAAAATTTGTAAGTACAAATAGGCCTATTGAATTGCTTCATATGGATCTGTGTGGTCCTATGAGAGTGTCAAATCCAAAGGGTAAGAAGTACATGCTAGTTATTGTATATGATTTCTCTAGATTTACTTCGATAAAAGTCTGAGGCTTTATCTGAGTTTTCAAGAAATTTTAAAGAGCTTCAAACTTTGAAAAACATGCCCATTGCTTCGATTAGAGATGACCATGGCACAAAATATGATCAATTGGAGTTCGATTTATTTTTTGCCAAGTTTGATATCCCTCACAACTTTTCTGCTCCTAGAAATCCTAACCAGAATGGTTTAGTTAAATGGAAGAACATGACACTTGAGGACATGTCTAGGATAATGCTTTTGGAGAACATGTTACCAAAGTAGTTTTGGGCAGAGGCTGTAATAATCACAACAAACTATATTTTAAAAAAGTGCTTCATTAGGCATATTTTGAAGAAGACTCCCTATGAATTTTCAAAGGGAGAAAGCCAAATATCTCTTACTTCAAACGTTTTGGTTGTACTCGTCGTAAAAACCCAAAAATCATCGTTAGAATGAAAGGACGACGAATTCCAGTTGTCGCCCTGCCTTCGAAATAGCTCTGTCTTTAGTTTGACTGGGCGAGAAAAAGACCACTGGTCGGTGAAAACGTTTTACCGACTACTTTTCCGACAAAATTGTTTCGTCGTTGTTCTTTTTCCGACTACTTCCCGATCACTACATTTCGTGGAAAAAAATTTTGCCGACGAATGTGTCGACTAACTATTTTCGTCGTTGATATTTCAACCTTAAGCCGGCAAAAATGTTAGTCATCTTTTCTTCTTATTTTTTTCGATAACTATTTTTTAAGACCACAAATATGGTCGTCGTTAATGTATTTTGCTGACAATTATGCTCGTCGTATCTATATTTTAGAATTCTTCATTGGCGACTATATTCATATTCGCAATATTACACATTTTACAGTTCTCTGCTCAAATACCCTGTAGAACCTGTGCAATTCCTATGACCAATTCCAACATAATGCACAACAAAAAATAGAGGTTCATACATATAACTTGGTTAAAACCCAAAACATGTTACACAACGTATATATACCAGAAACAGTGCGGGGCACAACCCGGCGAAAAGAGTACAATATTAAACATATATAATTAAACCTCCCATTATATAATCGTTCACTCGTTTGTTTTTTACAATATTCCTATAACTGATTCATTTGATGATTACCACATATTGTTCCTCCAAAGTGGTCGTTGAACTGTGTGCATTGTCAATTTGAATTCAAAAAGGATCAAAGGGAGCTCCACGATTAGTTGTTGTACTGCAATAGGTTAAATGAAAACCAATTTAGACAGATAGGTTGATGTGAAACTGTTGAATCACTAAGATGAATGATAGCATGTCTACCTTTGGCGAAAGTCCAAAAAGTGTACTACGTATGGACGTACTCATACTATCAATGTTCTATAACATGAAAATTGTACCTGCAACAGGTGATTGCAAAAAAAATATAATTTCGTAATGTTGCCACCCCTAATCAATATGGTGGTTCATGAACATGTACTTACTGACCTGCACTAATCTTTAAACCAACAATGATTCTCTGAAACCACATCTTTAAACCAATAAATGATTTCTCTGAAACCACATATTTAAACCATCATATTTTAAACTCCATTAACCCCCATATTCTGCATACTCTTCATCTTCTCCTAACCCCCAGGTTCCCCACTTCTACAGCCTTGTCCATTTCACTACACCTTTCATCCACCTAGATAAAGTTTTGATTGTGCGAAAGCATGTTGATGTCAACAATCTCCTTCGATGTTGATTTCGTTATATTTTGGCACACTTGATACAACATTGTGATGCATGGAATGATCACAAAGATGCTTCTTCAGGTGGTCAGAACATAACGATGCCAACTTCTATTTGTCATAGCACAACTGCTCATCAATCTGAGATGAGTGCTAAATCGAGGCCAAACTCTGTTTCTCATAGCACAACTTCTCATCAGGAATGAACGGTTGTGCTATGACCAGGGGTTGTCTTGGTTTAGCAAATGTTTAGTCTATTTTAAAAGTCCATCATGTTCTTTGCGCTCGTTGCAGCATTGTGATGCACGGAATGATCATAAGGAAGCTAGCTGCTAGAGCTGGCAGCTTTGTGCTTGTTCCACGCATCAGAATGAGATATTCATAAGGTAATTACACAATATTTCCCTCCAAAAGGGAATATCAACATCAAGAATAGACTGGAGGAAATGAAAGGGGAAACCAAAATTTGTTTACCTCTGGCGAAAGTCAAAATAGTTCCCATTATAGTACGTATATGTACTCATACTATCGATTGATGTTCTATAACCTGGAAATGTTACCTGCAGCAGGTGATAGGAAATAAAGTATTTAGTTTTATTTATAAATTTTATGTTGATGTGAAAATTATGGATCAAAAAGATAAAAGAAACAATGTTAAAACTATTTTCAGAACATTTCTACCCGTAATCAATGAGGTTCATCATTAATCTATACCTAGTGACGTGCACTAATCTTTAAACCAGATGCAATTTTCATTCGGAACCACATCTTTAAACCATTATTTATTAAACTCCATTAACCCCCCAACCACCTATCCATCTTATAATTCTAGATCTTCTCCTAACCCCCCCCCCCCAGATTCCAAATTATGTATAAAAATCAGAGCCTAGAGCCATGTTAATTTCACTCCACCTTTCATCCATACAGATAAAGTTTAGATTTTGGGCAAGCAAGTCGAAGGCAATTCAGTTCGGCAGCACTGCGATGCTGGAACAATCATAAAGAAACTGCTAGAGGTGGGAGCTAGCTTTTTTATGATTGTTTCTAACAACACAATGAGATATTCATAATCTCGTCTACCACCACCTAGGCATGGAGAAATATCACAAATGAAGCTGGCTAGGTGCTCTAAAATCTATTGGGTTTCTGCGTCTATGGTTCATCTACCATAGTTAGCCCCAACCCTATATGTTGCTTTATTCGATGGTCGATGAACCGTATTATGCAGTTACCCCATAGGTTTTGGACTTCCCACTCATCTTTCTTGTGATGCATGGAATAACCACAAAGAAGCTGCGGGAATTGAGTGCTATTACTTCACACGTTTTTCTTTCTACTCGCTCTAAATGTTCTCACAGGTCACAAATAATGCATCTAGACAGTGGTTACTCTAAAATCTATCTTGCGCGATCATAAGACAAGGTTTCCCTCCAAAGAGGAATATCAACATCAAGAAGAGAGTGGACTTAAAGGAAATGAAAGGGGGCACCAAAAGATGTTTACCTCCGGCAAAAGTCCACCAACTCATACTATCGATTAATGTTCTGTAACCTGGAAATGTTACCTGCAACAGGTGATAGGAAATACAGTATTTAGTTTTCTTTATTCATTTTACGTTGATGTGAAAAGTATGGATCAACAAGATAAAAGAAACAATGTTTACTTCTGCCAAATCCACAAAGTGCACAACCATTATAAAAAATAAGCGTGAGAGTGAAAATGAAGTAATTTGGACTAGGGCATTGATAAGGCACGAGAATTCAATAGTAAAATCCATAGAGTAAGAAGTAATGACAAATTTGGGATCGTTAGAGTGCAAACAGTTAGCATGAAATTGATTAGAATTACATGAAGAGGCCCAGTTCGGTACCACGTGGAGACAAGCAGCGAGCATGAAGGACATGATAATAAACCTATAAACCACTAATTATCATGACCATGCACAAACAATTTGTGAACTAACTGTTCGAATTTCCCAAACTGCCTCATTCAACAACATTATTGTACAAGCAGCCAATTAATCAATTAATTTCACGTTCAATGGGGAAAAAATACAAATTGACAGCTGATTAACTCTATTTAATCTCATTCATCCATTCCAAAATAGTCACAGTAAATTAAATCACTTCTCCAAGACTCCATCAAAGTCCAGTCCACAAAATCCCATTACCATGAAACCCATTTGCAAACGCCTGCGTGAAGAGGAGGAGGTCACGACCCCTTTCACACGGCTGCCAGGGTCCAAAAAGAATGCTCTAATTTTCATCTCTGATTCATCGGATGAAGATTATGGAGCGAGGACTACCCTTCAGTGAGGATGTATAAGAAGAGGAAAACCGCATTGGAGGAAAGCCGGTGAAATATAAAAGAGGCTGAATCGAGAATCTAGTTAATTGAGCAGATGAAGATTGAAAATTAGAGGTTGATTGTGCCTGTCGAATTCTATGAACAAACCAGTGAATCTGTTTTCCCAATTAAATAGAGATACAAGTAGGCTACCGGGCGAAAGGTTTCACACAAGAATGAACCAGCAAAGGCCCTGACAGATGAACAACTCAAAGAGGACAATGCGGACTAGACTTTTATTTTCTAGAATTTTTCTCTAATCTTTCTCTTATTCTTGCTAATATTTTTTTTTTTCTATATATGTATGGCCAATTGTCTTTATTAATGGATAATTTCCTTTTGCAATATTTAGGCTTATTACTGAAATAAATTTCATTGGTAATTGTGTATAATAAAAAGGTGGTTCTCAAAAAGAAAAAAGGGGTGGTTTTTTTTCCAAAAAAACATGCTACTACTAAGAATCGAACCCTGGGCCTATGTTTCACAAATCAAACTCTGAACCACTAGACGACATTACTAATTTTTTTATTGATGGGGGTCACACGCATATATTTAATACAAAAAGAGGCTCAGATCTGTATTCATGATATCCAGATATGAGATCGATGATCACAGGCTGCAAAAGAATTTTGCCTTGCCATGCATATCATGACACTCTATCGGCTACAAAGAGTGAATTCGGTAGATTGAAATCATCATCAATAGGCTCCGATAAGTACTCATTAAAACCAAATAAGAGATGATCACAACAGGCTGCAAAAATAATTTTGCCAAGCCATGCATAATACACTTTAACGGCTTGAATGAGTGAATTCGACAGATCAATAGCATCACAGCCTCACAGTGTCAAAATAATTACCATATGCATCATTCATAACTTTCCAAGCAGTTGATTTGTTAATTTGATTCATCGACTACTGGAAATAGACCCAAAACGACATTAAATTTCCGCCATTTATGAAGGTTTTCTCGCCGTTTGTAGCAAAAAACGGCGAGACTTGGGTCGACCGCAAAGTAGTTTGATGTTTTTTCTCAGCGGCGAGAAAAATTCTTGCCGTTTAAACTTTAAGCGGCGAGAGACACGCTCTTGCCGTTTATGACGTAGCAAAAATGGCAAAATTCTCGCCGTTTATGTTAACCTCTTATACGGCAAACCCTTCTTCTCGCCATTTTTCAAAGAGTCATATGTCGAAAAAATTATTGCCATACATATATATTCGTATATATATATATAAATGCATATTTTTATTAATTTTAAACATTAATTGATTTATACATTTTATATTATTTATATATATGATAAATGTTTTCTTCTATTAATTTTAAGGAAGTCGGGTTTTTTGTTATTTTTTCCCTCACCATATGTTTTATTTCTCTCTACCTCCTCTCCCTCTCTGCCCTCCTCACAACAACACCACCACCAACACAGTCACCATCATCGCCACCATCAGAACCAACAACAATAGCAAGGGACGATCCACAATCGGCATTCCTCCAACACCAACAACACATCTCCAAGAATCCCCAGACCCTCTGGTTTCTCTCTCAACTTCACTAACACAAACACCCAGCCCTAACCGAAGCCCATAATCAATATGTGCTGAACCAACCAACGAATCAAACAAAGCTAAAACCCATAATTATTCAAAACACTAAACCTGCGTAGTTGTGTCTGGCAAAGCAAAAAACTCCTCACGATGGTTTGGTTTGGTGGCCAAGAAAAACACCTACACACACATAAAAAGAGAGAGAGAGAGAGGGAATCAGTGGTTCGATTTGAGAACACAGCCGCAGCCTTCGTCCAGATCTGCAACTACCAACAGTCGCCGTCGCGGCCAACAACCCACCTCCACGACCCAACTCGAACGAAAATAGAGGAAAGGAAGGAGAATGAGGTAGGAGGGGAAGAGAGAGACGAGAGAAAGAGAGATAGGTGGAGACGACGGTTGTGTGGAGGAGAAGGTCGGAGTATTGACGGCTAGGGTAAAAGAGAGCATGAAAAGGAGAGGAAGGAGAAGACGCAAGAAGGGGAAGTGAAATTGGGGAGAAGGGATCAGGAGAGGGATGAAGATAAGGATCACATCAGAATTTTGTTTATAAAGGAAGGGATTCTTTTTTACAATATATAAATGTGGGTTTTAATTCGGCGGGCAATTAGAAATTTTGCCCCAAAATTTGTCTCCAAATTCAAAAAAAAAAAAAAAAAAAAATCACCAATTAGAAATTCTTGCAGTATATGATAATCTCTAATGGCGTAAGAATATCTCTTGTCGTTTATACTATATCCTACATGCGACGACAAAAAATTTCTCCAATAATGACGTTTATCTTGCCGTTTTAGATAATTTTAATCGGAGAAATTATTATTGCCACTATTAGTACAATTCTTGTCGTTTTTAATAAATACTATATGCGGAGAGAAAAATTCTCGCCAATAATGACATTTTTCTTGCCGTTTTAGATGTTTTTAAGCGGAATTAGAATATCTTGCCGTTTTAGAGGTTTTAAAGTGGGGAAATTGTTATTGTCATATTTGATATCATATATGGCGCGAAAATTAATATGTTTTTTGTCATTTTGAGTAAATTTCTAGTAGTGATCATTCAAATTAAACATGTTGCAGAGATAGCATTGCCACCCCTAATCAATGACGTGGTTTTTGAACCTATACCTGGTAAGCTGCACTAATCTTGAAACCATGCAGCACATATTTCTCTGAAATCACATCTTTAAACCAGTATTTATTATCCTCCACTAACCCCCAACCTCTCCATCTTATAACTCTACATCTTCTCCTAACCCCCATATTCCAAACTGTATATAAAAACAGAGGCCTACAGCCATGTCAATTTAACTCCACCTTTCAGCCATAGAGACAATCATCACAAATAAAGTTGGCTTGGCAGTCTTAAAATCTATTAGATGTTGTGCTCCATGATTCGTATACCATAGTATGCAGCAACCAAATATGTCATTTCATTATATGGTTCATCCACCATCGCGTGCAGCAACCTCATAGGTTTTGGACTTCCAACCCAGCTATCTTCTGATGCACACAAAGAAGTTTTTGTAGTTTAGTGCTATTACTTCACATGATTTTCTTTTGAGTATCTCTAAATATTCTCACAGGTCACAACTAATTCATCTACAGAAGAAACTAGAAGCTATAGAGTACTTTTGCAACATAAGACAAGGTTTCCCTCCAAAAGGGAGTTTCAACATCAAGAAGTGACTGAGTGGACATAAAGGAAATAAAGGGGGGGGGGGTATCAGAATATGCTTTCTGCAGGTTATCACCAAAGCACCAAAAAGTAAAACCTTAAGAACTTCACCATGGAGAATTTGGAAAATTATACATAATCGCCATATTTCATTGCATATCAACAAGTTTTATTACCATTTCTAATAGTGCAAGCTAACATGATAGGCATTTATGTCTATGTCCTGCTAATTAATGTAATATTTTATTAATTTAATAAAAATATTACTATATGCAAAAATTAAATAAATTAAATAAAAAGGAAGGAGAACATGCACTAATATGCAGTTATTTTTGCGTCCATAAAAGTTGCTTTTATTTATGGAACAGCAGCAGCAGTTACTTCTGTAATATCCTCTTAAAACGTGCAGTAATTAACCTTCACTAACGACCCCACCTCTCCATCTTCTAAATTATGAAAAAAGTAACTTCTTTTAATTATCTGTAGTAATGTAATTAACCTCCACTAATTAACTGTAAACTATGAATTATTTCTGGAACACCAATTAGGCCAGTACTAACCTCCACTAACCCCACCTCTCCATCTTCTAACTCTCCATCTTTTTGTAAAACCCCAACTCCCACTTCACCCATTATCTCACAATCTTAACCTATATATATATATGTGTATAGTTAGTATAAAACAAAAGCCTACAGCCTTTATGCATTGACAGAACCTTTCATCCAAGATAGAGTGAAGATTTTGCCAAGCAAGTCAATGTTAGAGGACAACACATTAACTCATGTCAATATGGACGATGCTCCAGCTAAAAGGAGACCAAGTTGGTTCTTTAAAGAGAGAGTGGAGCAATTTTTGATCACCAATATGTGGTGCATTCCTCTCCCACTCATACCATCTCTGAGAACAAACATGGCTACCATCATGACTCACCTAAAGGCCCCACAAGCATAGATCGTACAACACGCGAGCCTCAACAGCCTCCTGGAACAGCTCAGTTGGACATTGGATGAAATCAATCAGATGATAACTGAGGAGGAAGCAAGGGTGGCAGGCGACGTTATTCCAGAAAACCAGATTGTGACAGCAAATGAGAGGCTGAGATCGAACGTCTGGTACATCGTCCAGTTTCAAGCCGACACTAGAGAAGCAAGGCCTGTAATTATGGAGGACTACAAGGCAACCTGGATACTAGAGTATTCGGGAAATATGCAGATACACTCAGGGGAATACCTTAATACGGTCCTACAGAAGGGGTCCTTCTTGGCGGAAGGCGGAAATATGATGGATGTAATAGAGGAGGAGTTTATCAGAACAACGATGGAAGACCAAACAAAGAAGGGAACCAGGGGGTGCTAGACGGAGACTTTCCCATGAGGTTTCTTCTCAGGAATTATAAGAATGCTAGAAGTGGTGCTATTAGAAGAAACTTCATGGCTCTGGTTGGCAGGCACAGGCCAAACATTGTCTGTGTAGCTGAAACCTGAATGTCTAGGGACAGAGACAGATGCAGTTGTTCCTCTCTTGGCATTGAGAGATGCTTTGTGGCTGATCCATATAGATTTAGTTGTGGATTTTTGATTCTGTGGGATCCAAATGAGGTGTCGGTGGATGTCATTGTCGTGTTTCAGCACGAGATTCATGTCTCAGTCCAGGTTTTATGTCCTCCAAACGTAGTATTTCTATAATATTTTCAATCACATGCCTTAGCACATGTAAGATCAGGTTGTGCAAGAATTGGAATAGCTCAGCTATTTCAAGGCCTTGAATCAGCTTTCAAAGCCTTGAATTAGTTTCAGAGGCTTGAAAATAGGTTAGCTATTTTCAAGGCCTTGAAACTAGATTCAAAGTCTTGAAACTGCTAAACATGTGCGAACACTCTCCGTGGGAGTTTTATGCAAACTCTCTGAGTTGATTCCCTTTCTATATCTCATATGTTTAATTCACTGTTATTAGATGATGAAAGAAAAATTTTTCTAACATGTTTTGATCATTTATATCATCTGTTTGACCTTGATACTGCAGGTAATTTTTTTTTCTAATATTTGCAGGATTATTTCCTAAACTGAATTATGCAGATTTGGAAATAGTTGAACATTTTGATCCTGTAATCAATCAAAGACTTATAAAAGCTTCTCAGAGTGTTTATAGACAATATCACAACAATATATCTGAAGATGGCGATCAACTATCCTTTGGGAAAAGCTGTTAGAGAGAGTCAAAGCTGATGCCTACAAAATAGGAAGTTGTTGCTGAAAATCTGGGAAGATTTGCAGAGCTTCAAACATTATAAATAGAGCTTACATTGAAGCAACAAACAGAGAGACTGAATGGGCAAAAGCAAGAGACAAGTTTTTGGATTGACAAAGCACCAAAGAAGAACATCAAACTGTCAATCCTTTCCAGAGAAGTTCACTGCATTCTTCACTGCAGTTTTCTATTCTAAGTGTTCTTCTGTTTTTGAGCTGTATAGGTAGATCATTTCTGTATTATCTCTACATATATTCTCAAGAATTTTTCAAGGGGAACAATAGAGAATTATTAGTTAATCAGTTAGGTAGAGATGGTAATAGAAAGGTTAGGGAAAACCACAAGTTGTAACAGAGTAAGGGAACTCTCTGGGCTTGAGTTCTAGGGCTTAGCTTTTGATTAATAAGAACTGTGTTGAAAATCTTGCAGGGATCTAATCCTTGAGGTAGAGACGTATGTCCAAGTGGAATGAAATCTATAAATCTCTTGTCACTTGCATTTACATTTAATTCTTTTTCATAGCTTTTGCAGCACACAATAATGTCTGTTTTTCAAGGGTTTGAACTTGTTTTCAAGGCCTTGAAAAAGGTTTACTTGCATTAAACTATCTGCATCTTCTCCAAGGGCTTGAAATAGTTTTCAAGGCCTTGAACTTCATTGTTTGCACATGTTTTCATCTCCCTAGCAAGTTCTGAAAAAAGTTGGCATACTCTATTCAACCCCCCCCCCCCCCTTCTAGAGTATCTTAGCTGCATTAACATCTGCATACTCAAACTTCCAATTGGTATCAGAGCTTGTATCACTGTATAGATTTAACCATCTGGTGATCATGAATACTGCAGGTGATGGTGGTTTCTCACAGGGAAGAGCTGCTAACAGACCTCCTCTATTTTGTGGAGAAAACTTTGCTCACTGGAAAGCCCTTATGAAAATGTTCATCATTGATCAAGATCTAGAGCTTTGGACCATTATTAAAAATGGACCTCATACTTTCTACATAGATAAAGATGGGATTAAAAATCGCAATACAGAAGAATCACTCTTCTCTTATGAATTAGAGCAATATTCTACGAACTACAAAGCGATTAATATTTTGTATTGTGCTTTGAGTACAGATGAATTCAACAGGATCTCTGGATGCACAACTGCCAAAGAAATTTTGGATAAGCTTGTGGTTACCTTTGAGGGAACTAGTCAAGTCAAAGCAAACCAAGATTAACATTTATCTCAAGCAATATGAGCTGTTTAAGATGAATGCAGATGAGTCCATCGGAGACATGTTCAAGAGGTTCACTGATATTGTCAACAACCTTGATTCACTAGGATAACATTTTTCCAATGAAGAAAAGGTGAGGAAGATTCTCAGAAGTCTTCCAAAGGAAAAGTGGGAACCAAAGACCACAGCTATTGAAGAAGCTCAAAATCTCTCAACTCTACAACTTGATGACCTACAAGGGAAGCTCCAGACACATGAGATATATATGAATGAAGTTGATGGAGAACTCCCAGATGGTGTCAAGAAGTTAGATCTCAAAGCCAAAGAGAATTAGAGAACACAAAGCCTTGAAACTGAGGATGGTGATGATGAAGATCCAATTTACTTAATTTCCAAAGCATTGACAAGAATTCTCAAATGAAGAAAAACTTTGGAAAAAAAGACTTCAACAGAGAAAGGCATAGATCATCTAGCAACAAGGACTACAAAGGTAAATCCTCTTTACAAAATAAATCAAAAGTTATGAACTGCTTTGAATGTGGTGATGCGGGACACTTGATAAGAGATTGTCCACACAAGAAAAGGAAGAGCTTTCAAAAGAAAGATAATGACAAAAGAAATAAAGCAATGATAGCTTCATGGAGTGAATCTGATAGCTCTAGTGAATCTGAATCTGAGGAAAACATGCCAACCTATGCTTCATGGCCAAGAATGATGAAACTTCTGAGAAGAACATTGAGGTAATGGTAAATTTTCTGATTTCAAAACGAAAAGAAGCTCTTTCAGAATATCTCTGAACAATGCTTTTGAATGAGGAAGATTATCTGAAAGAGTTCAGACTTTTGAAAGAAAAAGTTCATGAGCAAGCAAAAGAAAACTTACAACTTGTTTGCCTAAATCAGAATCTTGAAATCTCTCATAAGAAATCGGACAGTGATTTTAAAACCTTGAAAACCAGTTTCAAAGCCTTGAAAACACAAGTCAAGGAAGTAGTCACTGAAAACTCCTCAATAAGTGACAACCTTGTTAATCTAAGACATCAAATTAATGAATTAGATAAACAGAAGACTAATCTTACTGAGAATCTTCAAGAATCTGAATTGGTCAAAGTCAAGCTTGTTGGATCAGAACACAAGTGGAACTTGATTCTTGGTGGAAGTTCACAGTCTGTTCACAAAGCTGGTATTAGATTCAATCCGAATTTTCCAAGGAGAAACAATACCAAATTTGTGAAGGCTGGAAACAAAACTTCCCCCACATGTCATTACTGCAGAAAAACTGGTCATGTTAAGATGACTTTTCCTTTTAGAAGAAGAGACCCTCACATAATGAGGAACACTTTTCCTTTTTCACTCAAAGGACAAGTTAAGCATATTTCGGTCCTAAAGGGGTTAGGCCACCTAACATGGTTGATCTTGAATATGAATCCAAATTCAACACTTGGTCTAACAGCTGGGTAAGGTAGTGATTGGTGTTTGTAGGTTGTCACCAATATCGAAGAACATAAGTTGTTTTTGGACAGTTGTTGCTCAAGACACATGAGTGCAAAGAGATCTCTATTCTCAGAATTGAAAGAGCAATCTGAAGGTTCAATTACACTTGGTGAAAAAGGCAAATGCAATATTCTTGGTATTGGAAAAGTTGGCACAAATTCTGATTAGTATCTAGCTGAAGGTTTGAAATTTAATTTTCTTACCTCTGTGACAATGGCAACAAAGTTATATTTGATAAAGAGAAGTGTGTGGTGCAAAATGAGAAATCAGGAGATTGCATTCTCACAGCCTCTAGATCAAAGAATGTTTATACTTTTCAGACTAACAAAGTTGCAGGTAAAATTTTGAAGTGTCTCAAGGCATTGAACTAGGATTCAAAGCTTTGGCACAGGAAGCTAGGTCATATCAGTTTGCATAATTTGAACAAGTTGATTTCCAAAGACTTTGTAAGAGGATTGCCATCCATCAAGTTCAAATATGATGAAATGTGCAAAGCATGTGCTCAAGGAAAGCAAACTAGAAGTTCATTCAAGCCAAAGAAGTTTGTAAGTAAAACTAGACCTATTGAACTGCTTCATATGTATCTCTGTGGTCCTATGAGAACTCCTACTCCAAAAGGTAAAAGGTATATGCTAGTTGTTGTTGATGATTTTTCTAGATATACTTGGGTTATGTTTCTCAAAGAAAAAAATCTGAATGACTCTCTAAACTTTCAAAGCTTTAAAGAGAACTTCAAAACATGAAAACCCTACTTGTAGCTTACAATCAGAAGTGATCATGGTAGAGAATTTGATCAAATAGAATTTGATTTATTCTGTGATAAGCTTGGTATTACTCACAACTTTTTTGCTCCAAGAACTCCTCAACAGAATGGTGTTGTTGAATGAAAGAACATGACTCTTGAAGATATGTCAAGCACAATGCTTCTTGAGAACAAGCTGTCAAAACATTATTGTGCAGAAGCTGTGAATACAGCAAACTATATTTTGAACAGGTGCTTGATTAGACCTTTTCTGAAGAAGACCCCCTATGAACTATTCAAAGGGAGGAAGCCAAATATTTCATACTTCAGACCCTTTGGATGTACTTGTTTTATCCATAACAATGGAAAAAGAAAATCTTGGTCAGTTTGATGCAAGAAGTGATGAAGGTATATTTCGTGGTTACTCTCTGAATAACAAAGCTTATAGAGTTTACAATAAAATAACCACACTGGTTGAAGAGAGCATTCATGTTATTTTTGATGAAAGCTTTGATGGTTCTTTGAGTGAAAGTTTTGCAGACTTAAATTCTAACAAGCATGAATCAGAGGAAGAGACCGAGAATTCACTAGGATTCAAGAAAGGCTCAGAATAAAATAGAAGACATTTTCAAGACCTTGAAAATGGTGCTCAAGGCCTTGAAAAGTAAGCCTCAAAGCCTTGAAAAAGATGATCAGAAAGATTCAAGTGACAAAGCCACTACTTCAACACCAGAGAAGATCTATGGAGAGCCTGAACCATGGTCTCCAAGAAAGAGATTCAAATATCTCTCATCTCATCCAGTTGATAATATCATCTCAGATCCAACCACTGGTACACAAACTAGATCACAGTTGAAGAACTTATGGGCTTTTAATGCTTTTATCTCTCTTGTAGAACCAAAAACTGTGAAAGAAGCTTTACAAGAAGCAGACTGGATCATTGTTGTGCAAAGTGAACTCAATGAGTTTGAAAGGAATAAGGTTTGGAACCTGGTTCCTCCACCTGCAACCAGTCTGTAATTGGTACGAGATGGGTATTCAGGAATAAGTTGGATGAAAGTGGCAATGTGATCATAAACAAAGCAAGGTTAGTTTCTCAAGGTTACAATCAAGAAGAAGGTATTGATTATGAGGAACTTTTTCTCCAGTTGCCAGGTTAGAAGCAATTAGAATTTTGCTTACATTTGCATCTCACAAGAACATGAAACTGTTTCAAATGGATGTGAAGTGTGCTTTCATGAATGGCTATTTACAAGAAGAAGTTTATGTTGCACAGCCACCTGGTTTTGAAAATGACAAGTTTCCAGATCATGTTTACAAACTTGATAAAGATCTTTATGGTTTGAAACAAGCTCCAAGAGCTTGGTATGAAAGACTTTCAAAGTTTTTACTTGAAAATGATTTCAAAACAGGTTTAGTAGACAAGACTCTTTTCATAAAGACTCATGAGAAAGATTTCCTTGTAGTTCAAATATTTGTTGATGATATTTGGAGCTACTAATGATCAATTGTGCAGAGAATTCTCAAGTCTTATGAGAAGGAAATTTGAAATGAGCATGATGGGAGAGTTGAACTTCTTCATAGGACTTTAAATCCATCAATTGAAGAAGGGAATCTTTCTACTTCAACGCAAGTACACAAGAGACTTACTAAACAAATATAGCATGGCCCAATGCAAGGAAGCCAAGACTCATATGATTTCTACACTATCATTAGACAAGGATAGATCTGGTAAGAGTATGAATGTAAAAGAGTATAGAGGTATGATTGGATCATTACTCGATCTCACAGCAAGCAAACCAGATATTATGTTTAGTGTGTGTATGTGTGCTAGATTTCAAGCTGATCCAAAAGAATCATACTTGAATGCTGTGAAGAGAATATTCAGATATCTTAATGCTACCAAAGACTTAGGGCTTTGGTATTTAAGACATTCTAACTTCTCTTTGCATGGGTTTTCAGATGCTGACTTTGCAGGTTACAAGGTAGATATGAAAAGTACTTCAGGAACTTGCCAATTCATTAGATCATCATTGATCAGCTGGCATTCCAAGAAACAAAATTCAGTTGCTCTATCAACAGCTGAAGGTGAATGCATAGTTGCAGGAGCATGTTCCTCACAAGTGTTATGGTTTGCTCATTAGCTCAGAGACCTTGAATTTGGTTTCAGGAGCATACCTATTAAGTGTGATAACACTAGTGCAATTTCAATTACAAAGAATCCAGAGCAACACTCAAGAACCAAGCACATTGATGTCAGACACCATTTCATCAGAGATCATGCTGAGAAAGGTGATATTGTTCATGTATTTGTTGCTACTAACATGCAAATTGTAGATATATCTTCACTAAACCATTAGCAGATGAAAGATTCTCAGCTCTAAGATTGAAATTGGGAATGCTAAATAAAGATGCATTGGTTTAGGGGGAGAATTAGGTAAGAAAGGTAAGCTTTATGTGTTTTCAAGGTTTTGAACTGAGTTTCAAATCCTTGAAAATCAGTTCAAAGCTTTGGCTTTTATTTGTTGCAATGTTACAGTTTTTCAAGACCTTGAAAGCCTTTTCAAAGCCTTGAAAATAAGTCTGCTACACTGATAGTCAATAATCTTGGATCATTCTGTGTTGGGTGATATATTTGTAGATATTTACCTAATATAGCCCTACCCTTTTCAAAAATTTGTTTTAGCCAAAAACAGCATTAGAATATTTTATTTTTAAACGGTAGAAAAGATTTGAAATCCCTCTGATCATTGCAAATCTTTAGAGATAAGAGAGATGCTAGTTTCCTTTTTAAACTCAAACTCTTCCAGTATTTATCTTCTTCTCTTCTCCATCTCTACGTATCATTCCACCTCTCTCTATTCTTCTCCCAAACCCTAATGAGCACAAGGAGAGCCTCAGACAGAATCAAGATGGCTGGAGGGTCGAAACCTGTCTCAAAGAATAAAAGAAAAGCAGCAGTGGATGAAGTTCAAGAAGTCAGTGGGGACTCTAGCTCCAGAACTCCTAGTGCAGAGGCAGTTCGAGATCTTCCTTCTCCCAAGAAGAAGGCCAAGAAGGTTACAACCTCCTCCTCAGAAAAGAAAAAGAAGCAGAAAGTTGTTGCAGAAAAGCAACCAGAAACAAAGCCTACTAGTTCAAAGAAGCTGAAGAAGAAAGCAACTCAGGCATAAAAGGGGAAAGGAAAGGTGACAGAAGCACAACCAGAAGGTCAATTAGAGAAGGAACTGCAGATCTATTCATAAGACTCAACATAGAACTCAGCCCCAGATGAGACTTGATTTGTCTCAAACATCTCTAAAGGTCAGTGGTTAGATGGTTTTGCTTCAAGATCTATTCGTTTCTGTACTATCGTCAATAAGCATGTGGTGGAACACATGAAACTTAAGTGCATCTCTATGTTGAAGAAGAGTTCTTTTTGGTCTATGCTGAATCCTAAAGAATTAGCCTACCCTAGACTCACCAGACTCTACTACCTAAATTTGACCCATGTTGAGAGATATGCACATTTGGTGATCAAATCTAAAGTTCCTGGGATAGTAATTGAATTTAATCACTCTGAGTTTGCCAATGTGCTGGGGTGTCCAAAGATATGTGAAACTAGAAACCATCCGCCAAAAATAGAAACCCTGAAGCTAGCCAAATATGAGTTCTTTCTTCCAAATATCTCCACCACAGCCAAACAGTTAACACATTCAGTGTTGAATGTTGAAGCCAAATTCCTTCATACCATCCTGGTTAGGTGCATTTTCCAAAGAGAGCACTCTAGAGAATTGGTGACTGAGAGAATGCTGCACATTATGTATCTGGTTATGCATGGCTATGAGATTGATCTTCTAGAACTAGTAATTGACCATATGCTCTTTAGCCTTACCAGTAAAAGGATACACTATCTGCCCTTTGCAAATTCGGTCACTTTGTTCTTTGAACACTTTGAGATTCCAACTACTAGAGAGGAATCTGTCACATCTGGATTTGGAGTACTTAATGATAAAGCCTTTGAGAAAATTGGAGCGGTAAAAACCAAGGAAAAAGTTTGGAAGCTTTACTCAGACTTGACTGAAGAAGAACTAGGTGCAAAGAAGTTTCCTAACCCTTAGACCTTGACTTCGACTTCAATTCAGACTTCTCAGACAAAAGACAATCAGATACTTGATGGTTTGGAGTTGGACATGGAGGATATCAAAACAACTGTTTATGGACTGGAAAGTGAAATTGGGCAAGTCAAGTACATGGTGGAAAGCATCTTCAGAAGCATGACCTTGATTGATGTTCCCGAGGATGATGAAGGTCCAAAGAAAGGAGACTCTGAAAAGATCTGCCAAGTGAACATTCAGACCAGGAAGAGGTTACTCCAGTTTCAGATAAGGGAAAGCACTTAGCAAAACAAGCCTCACAGGAAGAAGACAGCCCTGACTCAGATGATCTGTTGATTCCCTTGAAGAAGAAAAGGAAATCTCCCAAGGATGCTACAAAGGACAAGACTGAAGAGGTAACTCTTGCTGGTGGGAATGAAGAGGAATAGGAAGGGCAAGACAAGACTGATGTTGAAGAACGTGAGAAAGAGGAAGGAGATCAAGTTGCAGATGAAGATCAAACCCCTTAATCTTGCCTACTCTTTCTTCTCCATTCTCTTTTCTTCAAAGTTTTTCTTTAAGTTTTCAAAATTTTCAAGAAACTTGACCCAACATCTTCTATCTTTTTGATGAAAGTCAAAAAGGGGGAGAAAATTCTAGGTTTTAGTAGTTTTTAGTTTTATTTTTTGGACTATTTGCTATATGTTGAACTGTTTTGTTTCCGTTGGTATTATGAATAAGTTGGATCTTTTTGGAATTGCTGTGTTATTGTGAACTAATCAGTCTATTTGCAGAGACTAAGGATCAAACATAATTTGGTTTTGTCTTTCATCAAGGGGGAGATTGTAAGATCCGGTTGTGCAAGGCTTGGAACAGCTCAGCTATTTCAAGGCCTTGAATCAGCTTTCAAAGCCTTGAATCAGTTTCAGAGGCTTGAAAATAGGTTATCTATTTTCAAGGCCTTGAAATTGGATTCAAAGCCTTGAAACTGCTTAACTCTGTGAACACTCTCAGGGGGAGTTTTCTGCAAACTCTCTGAGTTGATTCCCTTTCTACATCTCATATGTTTGATTCACTGTTATTAGACGATGAAATAGAAATTGTTCTAACATGTTTTGATCATAGAATATCATTCGTTTGACCTCGGTATTGCAGGTAATTTTGTTTCCAATATTTGCAGGATTATTTCCTAAACTGAATTATGCAGATTTGGAAATAGTTGGACATTTTGATCCTGTGATTAATAAGAGACTTAGGACAGCTTCTCAGAGTGTTTATAGACAAGATCGCAACAATATTTTGGAAGATGGTGATCAACTATCAGTTGGAGAAAGGTGTTAAAGAGAGTCAAAGTTGTTGCCTACAAAATAGGAAGTTGCTGCTGAAAATCTGGGAAGATTTGTAGAGCTTCAAATAGTATAAATATAGCTTACTCTGAAGCAAAAAACAGAGAGACTGAACGGGCAAAAGCAAGAGACAAGTTTCTTGATTTACAAAGCACCAACGAAGAACATCAAACTCTAAATCCATTCCACAGAAGTTCACTGCATTCTTCACTGCAGTTTTCGATTCTAAGTATTCTTCTATTTTTGAGTTGTATTTGTAGATCATTTCTCTAGTATCTCTACATCTATTCTCAGGGATTGTTCAAGTTGAACAATCGAGAACTCTTTTTTAATCTGTTAGCTAGAGCAGGTACTAGACAGGTTAGGGAAAACCACAAGCTGTAATAGAAGAAAACTCTATGGGCTTGAGTTTTAGGGCTTTTCTTTTGATTAATAAGAATTGTGTTGAAAATCCTGCAAGGATCTAATCCCTGAGGTAGAGACGTAGATCCAAGTGGACTGAACTCTATAAATCTTTTGTCATTTGCATTTACAGTTCATTCTTTTTCATAGCTTTTGCAGCACACATTACTGTATGTTTTTCAAGGGTTTGAACTTGTTTTCAAGGCCTTGAAAAGGGCTTACTTGCTTTAAAATGTCTGCATCTTCTCCAAGGGCTTGAACTAGTTTTCAAGGCCTTGAACTTCATTATTCGCACAAGTTTTCATCTCCCTAGCAAGTTCTGCAAAAATTTGGCATACTCTATTCAACTCCCCCTTCTAGAGTATCTTAGCTGCATTCACATCTGCATACTCACACTTTCAGCACATATTTATGTAGATTGTTCATTATATTTTCGAGATGTGAAGGTCCTAATAACTATTTCCGAATGCATGTGTGTTTCCATGAGTGCAGATTGCTAGGAACTAATGGAGACGCACGTGAAGTTGGAGAATGGGAACAAGTCTGCCAACAAAGATCCTCTCCCACCGCTCCTCTGTCGTCGCTTTCATTTTCTGTGTTGAATCCCTTTTAGAATCTTGTATTTCAATTAAATGTTGAACATGGCTTTTGAACTTTGTTAACGACTTAAAATTGCATATTTTAGTATGTTAAGGAACTCTTCATAACTTGCTAATATGTGTAATTTATCTATTTTATCTCTCTTTCTAGACTTATGCTTGTTTTTGTAGTTTTGGTTGTTTTTCCCTTATTTTGTAGGTGAAGACGTGCTTTAAAACGCAAGAGGCTAGCTAGGGGGAGCTTAAACTATGAATTTGAAGAGGATTTGCGGCTCAAGAGCCATAAAGAAGGGACCTGGAGGACCTAATTTGAAGAATAGTTGAAGATTTAAGGGCCTATTTGAGAAGACAAGAGAAGAATTGAGGCTATTATTGAAGATCTAGAAGTTAAAAGTGAAGGTCAAGGGCGAAGAAGATAAGTATTTAACGGAAGCGGGGCTTAAGTGCAAGTTTTTAAACATTTTAATGGCTACCTTGAAGGATTCTTAACGGATTGGGGGTGGATGTGCAATTATCCAAATGTTTCAATAAGATCTGGGGGCATTTTAAAAGCCCCCAACAAACTAGAGGGGGCAGGAGTGCAATTTCGGGCGAAATAACTCAGCAACAGACTGTCTTCCTCTTCCTCACGACGCGACACAGAGCAGAGCCCCATGGAAGCTTCGACGAAGCTCCAAACAACCCTCAACCCGTCCTCAAATCGACACCAAATGGCTCAAAATCGGTATCAAATTAATCCCCAGCCCAAGACCTATCAACTGCACCCATCAATTCGGCCCAAAACGAAGAGAACAAGAAAGCCCCAAATCGCTAGGGTTCATGAGAGCAAGATAAGATCGACGATGGAGAGCAATAGAGGTCAAGTGGAGGGCATATATTGATCCTTGGAGGCTACGAAATCCACCTCTCAAGTCTATATAACACAAGCTTGAAGAAATCGAAGGCTCTCTTGGCTGACCATTCGGCTACGCACGCCTCTATTTTGGGTTCGTTCTTTTTCCTCTCTCTCTTCGATTTCACCCGTTTCGGGGCTTCTTCTTGCGATTCTGAGCTCACTCTTGAGCAAAGTCAGGTCCAAGGAGAAGAGAAAGAGGGAGATAGGGAGAGTGGAGGTTGATTTCTGGGCATTTTCAGAGCAGTTCATACTCTGTTTTTCTTAACTGTTTGTTGCTGTTAATGTTTATGTTGCTGCTGTTCTTGCTACTGTGACAGCAGCAGTAGCTGTAGTTAGCATCACTTCACGATTCAAGCCAGCTTCAGGGTCCTTTTTGGCTCTATGTTTTTGCTCTGTTTCCTTCTCTGTTGCTGCTACTGATCTTGCTGTCCTTCGGCTGTGGCAGCAGCAGCAGAAGTTACTTTAGTTGTGTTCATTGTTGAACCTGAGTTAGGCTTGTTTTGCTCTTCTTTTTTGTATTTTTAATCAATTTGAGGGTATTTTGCTATTTTAAATCTCTTTTCAACTCAAGAACATAAGTAGCTAGTTTATTTGTTGGGTTACTTGATGTAGTTGGATGGCTTGTTGTGATGTTTATAATTGTTCTTCAACGTTTCACAAGTTTGGATGTCGAATTCATTGAATTCTTGTGTCGAAAGACAAATCTGAATTTTGGCTTGATCTTGTATGTGGACTCACTTGGCGGATAACATATCCTTGATGCTTGACATAACTCGATTTCGGGTTTTGCTCTTGAATACGTGAGCTAGACGATTCCGTTTGCTTTAGAATCCATGTTTCGTCGTTTCACACAAAGTTTGGGTGTTGGACTTCACTTGCAAGTTTTCTAGCGAAATCAATTGACCCAACTCCATTCTCTTGAATCGTAGTAGTATTAGTAGTTATTTCCTTTGTTTCTTACTTGAGTTCTCAAACTTGCTCCATCACTAGTGGTGGATTTGATAGCTTGGCAAGCTCTAAAGCCATTGAGAAGTTTTGTTTAATTGCTCTACTTAGTAGCTTAGTTGTTTTCTACTCGTTAGTATAGTAACTCATTATCTAAACCTCCTATCCTTGTGGATTCGACTCTGGACTTACCGGATTATTACTTGAGACGATATCCTATACTTAGGATTTTGTCGAACAAGTTTTTGGCGCCGTTGCCGGGGAGAGGCTAGGTATTAGATTTGATTTGCTTTACTTTCATAGTATTTTTTCTTGACATTTTCTCTAGTTGTTTGTGGTTAGTTAAGCTTGTGAGATTCAAGAGGACTTGTGAAATTCATCAAGTACCTCTCATCTACTTGCTTGGGAAAAAAATGTCTCATGAACATTTTGGACTTGGTGAGAGGCCTAGTGTTCCTTATTACTATGCATTTACTAGTCATGGAAATCATTCTAAGGAATCAATGCGTTCCATACGTGAACGTGCGATTAAAAATGGTGATTATTTTCCTAAGAATGAT
Source organism: Linanthus parryae (assembly GCA_023055425.1). NCBI lineage: Eukaryota > Viridiplantae > Streptophyta > Magnoliopsida > Ericales > Polemoniaceae > Linanthus > Linanthus parryae. The sequence goes on from JALGPY010000004.1 coordinate 40,167,186, forward strand.
TATTCTTGGCATGGTAGTAGGACCACTAGATTACACATCTCATGCTTCTTGCGTACATTCACCTCCCTCATACACTTACATGTTTTTGAACTCTTAAGATTCTTGCACTTATCAATATAATGATATGATGTGTGAATCAAGAGGAGTTAATCATTTTGAGAGGGAATCACTTGTGAATGATGAGCTAAATACACCTATAAGTGATTCTTTATATGTGAACATTCAAAAGCATATTCAAAAGAATAAAGAAATTTTGGAATCACTAATAGAATCAAGAGAATCACAAAGAAAATTTGAAGAATCATTCTCCCACTTGGAGGATAGAGTGGCTTCCTCACAATCGCACGATGATTCTCGTGAATATAGTACTTACTCTTCACAAGATTCATCATCACACGAGTCTCAACTTCCTATTCACATACATCACGAGCCTATTCAAGACCAAATTTTGGATGATGTGTATGATGATAGAGTTGTTGCTACTAGCATAGGTGATTGTATTTACTTCTCATTTGCACATTCCAAAGAAGCATGTGATAGTGATGTTGGTAGTGAGATTGATATTTTTGATGATGACTCTTCAACCCATGACATGAGTGAAGCCATTGTGGATGACTCACATAGTGACAAATGTGAGGAGGATTCACAAAATGAAAACCACTCATGTGATGAGTTAGAAGTCAAATTGGATGCTACCGTTCATGAAGGAAATGTTATTTTGTCTAGTGCTTATGAAGAGTCTAATATTCACCATAGTTCCAATGATCATGAGCATCACTTATTTTTGATGACTTAGAGGATACTCTAGGAGAACCCCCTCCACTAGAAATTGTGAAAGAATCCTCAAGTAAGTTGGGGGGTTCATGTATTGATACTCCGATTCATATAGACTCTTTTTCTACATCTTCTAGAGAATTAGATGAGCTTACTTGGGAGGAAATAGAATTTTTGTATGGTAGTGAAGTTTCCTACTAATCTCTTCTCATGGAAGATGCAATTAATTTTGGTGAAGAGGAGAGACTAATAGCTCAACTTGACCAAGTCAATGATCCAAGTCATGAGCCTGAGGGTTTGGATGTGGTTTCATGTTCTCAAATGATTTTACCTCTTTCTTGTGAAGCCACATCCCTAAATTCATATTTAAAATTGATGAGATTGAAGATTCACAAGTTGCCCATATCTCTCAAGTTGTGATTTCAAGTAAAAATTTGGCAACTTATGAAGACCCATTCTATGATTCAATTCATTTGAGGATTTCAAACCCTTTTCTTAAGATGATGCATGATATAAAAACTTGCTCTAACTTTATTGTTAGATTTTGCTTGCATCTCTTATTCATCTTTTGTGTCTTGCCCCTACTTCTCCTATCTATTCTAATTGATGAATCAAACTTTTTAAAGGGGGAGTACTTTTCTAAGAATGAAGTAGGGGCATGGCATGGAAAGAAGCTTCCAAGATTAGGGGTGGGATAACATCATTTCTTTATTCCACCTCCCTAGTTTTAAATAAATAAATTAGTTTGTCTCTATTTCTTGCATTTTTTTCTTTTTCTATTACCATTTTGTAGGTTGCTCTTGGAGGAGGACTTGTGCTTGGTGGCCAAGAAAGTTAAAATGAGGTCTATCTATCCCTTATCTCTTATATGAACTTGTATGCTCTTCCATTGTTCTCACACATTGAGGACAATATTTTAGTTGGGGGTGGAGTAGATTTTATTTCTTGCTTAAATGACTACTAGCATGCTTTTTCTACATTAGTAACTTACATGAAAAATACAAAAAAAAGAAAAATTTGAAAAAAAAAAGAAAAAAATCATAAAAATTAAAAATAAAAATTAAAATTAAGACTTAGAAAAAAAAGTGTGAACCTTTCATGAGAAGCATCACTCTTTTCCCGTGTCAAACCTTAGATTTTTTCTCTTTCTTTGGTAGTTTTATTTATTTTAACATTTCATCTTGAGTCTAGATTTTATAGCTTTATTGAGTCTTAGGAAGTTATAGTTGAGTCACTTATTTCAAAAGAAAAAAAAAATGAAAAAAATGAAAAAAAAATGAGAAAAGTGAAATGGGGAATTTTGGAAAGCTAGATGTTTTCAAATAATGAAATCTCTTAGTCCATGTTCTTTTTATTTTCATTTTAGAGAGGAATTCTTTGCTTATACTCAATACATCTACACCAATATCCCACATTCCGCGATTTCATGCGTTCTCACAAAGCGACACACTAAATTTACGTTTCATGTTTAAGTCCTTCAAGCTATGTTGATCACATAAACTTTGACGTCTTCTACTTTTGATAAAGGGTGCATTTTCTAAAGCTATTTGAACTTCACAAAAAGATTTTATTCTAATCGTTTTTGCGGTGGAAACTTGTAGCCCATTGGAGTGGTGGTTACCAATGACACCCCATGCGATGTCTAAGAAATAGAGGGGTGTCCGGGGATAATGTTACGTCACAACCTAGATAGCTTCCTTGGTTTAGCTTAAAAAGCCCACTCGCTTGTATATTCCTCTGTTTTGTTGTGGGTCTTGGAGAGCCTTGGATTGGAGGTGAAAAAAATGTTAATGCTATAAATCTCGAAAAAAATGAAATTATGATAAATTGCACCACCTCCCAAAAATCCACAAAAGGATCATACAAGCCCACAACCACATCCCCCATTCTAAAACTTGTTTTTGTTCAAAGCTTTGGAGGTTCATCCTACATGGGTGCTTTTGAATAAGTATGAGAATGTCTAGTTTCATGTGATCCTTATTTTTTCTGAAGGCATACTTTCTTGCGAATTGGACTTAATTAACAAGTTTTGTGGTTCGCATGAGTCACCTTCAACCAAACACCGCCCACATTTGTATGAGTATATGCTTAGACGTCCATAGGCTTCTTTCTCAATCTTCTTGGACTTTGAGAGTTTATTTCAGGAAACATTTGTGCATTCTTCTTTTTCTCCCACCAAAAAAAATTAAAATTAGCTAGTAACTCTTAGTATTTTATTTCTTTGAGTTCTCACTTAGGATAGATAATGTGTGTGTGCGTTTTTGTAAATATTTGAGTCTAGTTTAGAATTGAGTCAAGCCTTGTCTAGTTGAGTGTGTGTCTCTCATGATTGGTTCTTAAAAAAAATTTAAATATCGCTCTCTTTGCTCGAGGACGAGCAAAAGGCTAGTTGGGGGTGTGTTAACGACTTAAAATTGCATATTTTAGTATGTTAAGGGACTCTTCATAACTTGCTAATATGTGTAATTTATCTATTTTATCTCTCTTTCTAGACTTATGCTTGTTTTCGTAGTTTTGGTTGTTTTTCCCTAATTTTGTAGGTGAAGACGTGCTTTAAAACGCAAGAAGCTCGCTAGGGGGAGCTTAAACGATGAATTTGAAGAGGATTTGCGGCTCAAGAGCCATGAAGAAGGGACTTGGAGGACCTAACTTGAAGAATAGTTGAATATTTAAGGGCCTATTTGAGAAGACAAGAGAAGAATTGAGGCTAATATTGAAGATCTAGAAGTCAAAAGTGAAGGTCAAGGGCCAAGAAGATAAGTATTTAACGGAAGCGGGGCTTAAGTGCAAGTATTTAAACATTTTAATGGCTAACTTTAAGGATTCTTAACGGATTGGGGGTGGATGTGCAATTATCCAAATGTTTTAATAAGAGTTGGGGGCATTTTAAAAGCCCCCAGCAAACTAGAGGGGGCAGGAGTGCAATTTTGGGCGAAACAACTCAGCAACAGACTGTCTTCGTCTTCCTCACGACGCGACACAATGCCGAGCCCCATGGAAGCTTCTAAGAAGCTCCAAACAACCCTCAACCCGTCCTCAAATCGCCACCAAATGGCTCAAAATCGGTATCAAATCAATCCCCAGCCCAAGACCTATCCACTGCACCCATCAATTCGGCCCAAAACGAAGAGAACAAGAAAGCCCCAAATCGCTAGGGTTCATGAGAGCAAGATAAGATCGACGATGGAGAGGCATAGAGGTCGATTGGAGGGCATATATTGATCCTTGGAGGCTACGAAATCCACCTCTCAAGTCTATATAACACAAGCTTGAAGAAATCGAAGGCTCTCTTGGCTGACCATTCGGCTACGCACGCCTCTATTCTTTGTTCGTTCTTTTTCCTCTCTCTCCGATTTCACCCGTTTATGGGCTTCTTCTTGCGATTCTAAGCTCAATCTTGAGCAAAGTCAGGTCCAAGGAGAAGAGAAAGAGGAAGAGAGGGAGAGAGGAGGTGGATTTCTGGGCATTTTCAGAGCAGTTCATACTCTGTTTTTTCTGAACTGTTTGTTGCTGTTAATGTTTATGTTGCTGCTGTTCTTGCTACTGTGACAGCAGCAGTAGCTATAGTGAGCATCACTTCACGATTCAAGCCAGCTTCAGGGTTCCTTTTTGGCTCTATGTTTTTGCTTTGTTTCCTTCTCTGTTGTTGCTACAGATCTTGCTGTCCTTCGGCTGTGGCAGCAGCAGCAGAAGTTACTATAGTTGTGGTCATTGTTGAACCTGAGTTAGGCTTGTTTTGCTCTATATTTTGTGTATTTCGAATCAATTTGAGGGTATTTTGCTCTTTAGTTTTAGCTTAACTTGTGTTTTGGTGGTTGAATATTGAGATTAACTTGTTTACTCTTGAAGTTGAGCTTAATATCTATGAAATCTTATTTGGGTATGCTTGTGAAAATCTCTTTTCAATTCAAGAACATGAGTAGCTAGTTTATTTGTTGGGTTACTTGATGTAGTTGGATGGCTTGTTGTTTTGCTCTTCTAGACATATGCTTGTTTTCGTAGTTTTGGTTGTTTTTCCCTAATTTTGTAGGTGAAGACGTGCTTTAAAACGCAAGAAGCTAGCTAGGGGGAGCTTAAACGATGAATTTGAAGAGGATTTGCGGCTCAAGAGCCATGAAGAAGGGACTTGGAGGACCTAATTTGAAGAATAGTTGAAGATTTAAGGGCCTATTTGAGAAAACAAGAGAAGAATTGAGGCTATTATTGCAGATCTAGAAGTCAAAAGTGAAGGTCAAGGGCCAAGAAGATAAGTATTTAACGGAAGCGGGGCTTAAGTGCAAGTTTTTAAACATTTTAATGGCTAACTTTAAGGATTCTTAACGGATTGGGGGTGGATGTGCAATTATCCAAATGTTTTAATAAGAGTTGGGGGAATTTTAAAATCCCCCAGCAAACTAGAGGGGGCAGGAGTGCAATTTCGGGCGAAATAACTCAGCAACGGACTGTCTTCGTCTTCCTCACGACGCGACACAGTGCCGAGCCCCATGGAAGCTTCGACGAATCTCCAAACAGCCCTCAACCCCTCCTCTAATCGCCACCAAATGGCTCAAAATCGGTATCAAATCAATCCCCAGCCCAATACCTATCCACTGTACCCATCAATTCGGCCCAAAACGAAGAGAACAAGAAAGCCCCAAATCGCTAGGGTTCATGAGAGCAAGATAAGATCGACGATGGAGAGGCATAGAGGTCAATTGGAGGGCATATATTGATCCTTCGAGGCTACGAAATCCACCTCTCAAGTCTATATAACACAAGATTGAAGAAATCGAAGGCTCTCTTGGCTGACCATTCGGCTACGCACGTCTCTATTCTTGGTTCGTTCTTTTTCCTCTCTCTCTCCGATTTCACCCGTTTCTGGGCTTCTTCTTGCGATTCTAAGCTCAATCTTGAGCAAAGTCAGGTCCAAGGAGAAGAGAGAAAGAGGAAGAGAGGGAGAGAGGAGGTGGATTTCTGGGCATTTTCAGAGCAGTTCATACTCTGTTTTTTCTGAACTGTTTGTTGCTGTTAATGTTTATGTTGCTGTTGTTCTTGCTACTGTGACAGCAGCAGTAGCTATAGTGAGCATCACTTCACGATTCAAGCCAGCTTCAGGGTTCCTTTTTGGCTCTATGTTTTTGCTCTGTTTCCTTTTCTGTTGCTGCTACAGATCTTGCTGTCCTTCGGCTGTGGCAGCAGCAGCAGAAGTTACTATAGTTGTGGTCATTGTTGAACCTGAGTTAGGCTTGTTTTGCTCTACATTTTGTGTATTTCGAATCAATTTGAGGGTATTTTGCTCTTTAGTTTTAGCTTAACTTGTGTTTTGGTGGTTGAATATTGAGATTAACTTGTTTACTCTTGAAGTTGAGCTTAATATCTATGAAATCTTATTTGGGTATGCTTGTGAAAATCTCTTTTCAATTCAAGAACATGAGTAGCTAGTTTATTTGTTGGGTTCCTTGATGTAGTTGGATGGCTTGTTGTTTTGCTCTTCTAGACATATGCTTGTTTTCGTAGTTTTGGTTGTTTTTCCCTAATTTTGTAGGTGAAGACGTTCTTTAAAACGCAAGAAGCTAGCTAGGGGGAGCTTAAACGATGAATTTGAAGAGGATTTGCGGCTCAAGAGCCATGAAGAAGGGACTTGGAGGACCTAATTTGAAGAATAGTTGAAGATTTAAGGGCCTATTTGAGAAGACAAGAGAAGAATTGAGGCTATTATTGCAGATCTAGAAGTCAAAAGTGAAGGTCAAGGGCCAAGAAGATAAGTATTTAACGGAAGCGGGGCTTAAGTGCAAGTTTTTAAACATTTTAATGGCTAACTTTAAGGATTCTTAACGGATTGGGGGTGGATGTGCAATTATCCAAATGTTTTAATAAGAGTTGGGGGAATTTTAAAAGCCCCCAGCAAACTAGAGGGGGCAGGAGTGCAATTTCGGGCGAAATAACTCAGCAACGGACTGTCTTCGTCTTCCTCACGACGCGACACAGTGCCGAGCCCCATGGAAGCTTCGACGAATCTCCAAACAACCCTCAACCCGTCCTCAAATCGCCACCAAATGGCTCAAAATCGGTATCAAATCAATCCCCAGCCCAATACCTATCCACTGCACCCATCAATTCGGCCCAAAACGAAGAGAACAAGAAAGCCCCAAATCGCTAGGGTTCATGAGAGCAAGATAAGATCGACGATGGAGAGGCATAGAGGTCAATTGGAGGGCATATATTGATCCTTGGAGGCTACGAAATCCACCTCTCAAGTCTATATAACACAAGATTGAAGAAATCGAAGGCTCTCTTGGCTGACCATTCGGCTACGCACGTCTCTATTCTTGGTTCGTTCTTTTTCCTCTCTCTCTCCGATTTCACCCGTTTCTGGGCTTCTTCTTGCGATTCTAAGCTCAATCTTGAGCAAAGTCAGGTCCAAGGAGAAGAGAAAGAGGAAGAGAGGGAGAGAGGAGGTGGATTTCTGGGCATTTTCAGAGCAGTTCATACTCTGTTTTTTCTGAACTGTTTGTTGCTGTTAATGTTTATGTTGCTGCTGTTCTTGCTACTGTGACAGCAGCAGTAGCTATAGTGAGCATCACTTCACGATTCAAGCCAGCTTCAGGGTTCCTTTTTGGCTCTATGGTTTTGCTCTGTTTCCTTCTCTGTTGCTGCTACAGATCTTGCTGTCCTTCGGCTGTGGCAGCAGCAGCAGAAGTTACTATAGTTGTGGTCATTGTTGAACCTGAGTTAGGCTTGTTTTGCTCTACATTTTGTGTATTTCGAATCAATTTGAGGGTATTTTGCTCTTTAGTTTTAGCTTAACTTGTGTTTTGGTGGTTGAATATTGAGATTAACTTGTTTACTCTTGAAGTTGAGCTTAATATCTATGAAATCTTATTTGGGTATGCTTGTGAAAATCTCTTTTCAATTCAAGAACATGAGTAGCTAGTTTATTTGTTGGGTTACTTGATGTAGTTGGATGGCTTGTTGTTTTGCTCTTCTAGACATATGCTTGTTTTCGTAGTTTTGGTTGTTTTTCCCTAATTTTGTAGGTGAAGACGTGCTTTAAAACGCAAGAAGCTAGCTAGGGGGAGCTTAAACGATGAATTTGAAGAGGATTTGCGGCTCAAGAGCCATGAAGAAGGGACTTGGAGGACATAATTTGAAGAATAGTTGAAGATTTAAGGGCCTATTTGAGAAGACAAGAGAAGAATTGAGGCTATTATTGCAGATCTAGAAGTCAAAAGTGAAGGTCAAGGGCCAAGAAGATAAGTATTTAACGGAAGCGGGGCTTAAGTGCAAGTTTTTAAACATTTTAATGGCTAACTTTAAGGATTCTTAACGGATTGGGGGTGGATGTGCAATTATCCAAATGTTTTAATAAGAGTTGGGGGAATTTTAAAAGCCCCCAGCAAACTAGAGGGGGCAGGAGTGCAATTTCGGGCGAAATAACTCAGCAACGGACTGTCTTCGTCTTCCTCACGACGCGACACAGTGCCGAGCCCCATGGAAGCTTCGACGAATCTCCAAACAACCCTCAACCCGTCCTCAAATCGCCACCAAATGGCTCAAAATCGGTATCAAATCAATCCCCAGCCCAATACCTATCCACTGCACCCATCAATTCGGCCCAAAACGAAGAGAACAAGAAAGCCCCAAATCGCTAGGGTTCATGAGAGCAAGATAAGATCGACGATGGAGAGGCATAGAGGTCAATTGGAGGGCATATATTGATCCTTGGAGGCTACGAAATCCACCTCTCAAGTCTATATAACACAAGATTGAAGAAATCGAAGGCTCTCTTGGCTGACCATTCGGCTACGCACGTCTCTATTCTTGGTTCGTTCTTTTTCCTCTCTCTCTCCGATTTCACCCGTTTCTGGGCTTCTTCTTGCGATTCTAAGCTCAATCTTGAGCAAAGTCAGGTCCAAGGAGAAGAGAAAGAGGAAGAGAGGGAGAGAGGAGGTGGATTTCTGGGCATTTTCAGAGCAGTTCATACTCTGTTTTTTCTGAACTGTTTGTTGCTGTTAATGTTTATGTTGCTGCTGTTCTTGCTACTGTGACAGCAGCAGTAGCTATAGTGAGCATCACTTCACGATTCAAGCCAGCTTCAGGGTTCCTTTTTGGCTCTATGTTTTTGCTCTGTTTCCTTCTCTGTTGCTGCTACAGATCTTGCTGTCCTTCGGCTGTGGCAGCAGCAGCAGAAGTTACTATAGTTGTGGTCATTGTTGAACCTGAGTTAGGCTTGTTTTGCTCTACATTTTGTGTATTTCGAATCAATTTGAGGGTATTTTGCTCTTTAGTTTTAGCTTAACTTGTGTTTTGGTGGTTGAATATTGAGATTAACTTGTTTACTCTTGAAGTTGAGCTTAATATCTATGAAATCTTATTTGGGTATGCTTGTGAAAATCTCTTTTCAATTCAAGAACATGAGTAGCTAGTTTATTTGTTGGGTTACTTGATGTAGTTGGATGGCTTGTTGTTTTGCTCTTCTAGACATATGCTTGTTTTCGTAGTTTTGGTTGTTTTTCCCTAATTTTGTAGGTGAAGACGTGCTTTAAAACGCAAGAAGCTAGGTAGGGGGAGCTTAAACAATGAATTTGAAGAGGATTTGCGGCTCAAGAGCCATGAAGAAGGGATTTGGAGGACCTAATTTGAAGAATAGTTGAAGATTTAAGGGCCTATTTGAGAAGACAAGAGAAGAATTGAGGCTATTATTGCAGATCTAGAAGTCAAAAGTGAAGGTCAAGGGCCAAGAAGATAAGTATTTAACGGAAGCGGGGCTTAAGTGCAAGTTTTTAAACATTTTAATGGCTAACTTTAAGGATTCTTAACGGATTGGGGGTGGATGTGCAATTATCCAAATGTTTTAATAAGAGTTGGGGGAATTTTAAAAGCCCCCAGCAAACTAGAGGGGGCAGGAGTGCAATTTCGGGCGAAATAACTCAGCAACGGACTGTCTTCGTCTTCCTCACGACGCGACACAGTGCCGAGCCCCATGGAAGCTTCGACGAATCTCCAAACAACCCTCAACCCGTCCTCAAATCGCCACCAAATGGCTCAAAATCGGTATCAAATCAATCCCCAGCCCAATACCTATCCACTGCACCCATCAATTCGGCCCAAAACGAAGAGAACAAGAAAGCCCCAAATCGCTAGGGTTCATGAGAGCAAGATAAGATCGACGATGGAGAGGCATAGAGGTCAATTGGAGGGCATATATTGATCCTTGGAGGCTACGAAATCCACCTCTCAAGTCTATATAACACAAGATTGAAGAAATCGAAGGCTCTCTTGGCTGACCATTCGGCTACGCACGTCTCTATTCTTGGTTCGTTCTTTTTCCTCTCTCTCTCCGATTTCACCCGTTTCTGGGCTTCTTCTTGCGATTCTAAGCTCAATCTTGAGCAAAGTCAGGTCCAAGGAGAAGAGAAAGAGGAAGAGAGGGAGAGAGGAGGTGGATTTCTGGGCATTTTCAGAGCAGTTCATACTCTGTTTTTTCTGAACTGTTTGTTGCTGGTAATGTTTATGTTGCTGCTGTTCTTGCTACTTTGACAGCAGCAGTAGCTATAGTGAGCATCACTTCACGATTCAAGCCAGCTTCAGGGTTCCTTTTTGGCTCTATTTTTTTTCTCTGTTTCCTTCTCTGTTGTTGCTACTGATCTTGCTGTCCTTCGGCTGTGGCAGCAGCAGCAGAAGTTACTTTAGTTGTGGTCATTGTTGAACCTGAGTTAGGCTTGTTTTGCTCTTCATTTTGTGGATTTCGAATCAATTTGAGGGTATTTTGCTCTTTAGTTTTAGCTTAACTTGTGTTTTGGTGGTTCAATATTGAGATTAACTTGTTTACTCTTGAAGTTGAGCTTAATATCTATGAAATCTTATTTGGGTATGCTTGTGAAAATCTCTTTTCAATTCAAGAGGATGAGTAGCTAGTTTATTTGTTGGGTTACTTGATGTAGTTGGATGGCTTGTTGTGAAGTTTACAATTGTTCTTCAAAGTTTCACAAGTTTGGATGTCGAATTCATTGAATTCTTGTGTCAAAAGACAAATCCGAATTGTGGCTTGAACTTGTATGTGGACTCACTTGGCGGAGTACATATCCTTGATGCTTGACATAACTCGATTTTGGGTTTTGCTCTTGAATTTGTGAGCTAGACGATTCCGTTTGCTTTAGAATCCATGTTTCGTCGTTTCACACAAATTTTGGGTGTTGGACTTCACTTTCAAGTTTTCTAGCGAAATCAATTGACCCAACTCCATTCTCTTGAATCGTAGTAGTATTAGTAGTTATTTCCTTTGTTTCTTACTTGAATTGTCAAACTTGCTCCATCACTAGTGGTGGATTTGATAGCTTGGCAAGCTCTAAAGCAATTGTGAAGTTTTGTTTAATTGCTCTACTTAGTAGCTTAGTCGTTTTCTACTCGTTAGTATAGTAACTCATTATCTAAACCTCCTCTCCTTGTGAATTCGACTCCGGACTTACCGGATTATTACTTGAGACGATATCCTATACTTGGGATTTTGTTGAACAAACTTCCCTCCCATGGTTTCAGGAGGGGGATGTGGTTGGGGTTGTAAGGGGTGAAGCCTTCCCCCTGTATTAACTTTGTTTTTATTTTGCATATTATATGTATGATGTTATTCCTAAAATATTCCTAGTTACCTATAGAGATTAACTTGTAAAATAGATTGTAATTATCAAACATACTCCTTTAGAGATTAATTGTAAAAGAGATTGCAACTATCAATTATGTAATAATTAAGAATTAAAAAATAATTGAATTTTATCAAAAAATAAAGATAATGATGAGGTTCTTTAACATAATTCCAAGTCCCACAGAAAATTGAAGACCTATAATAGCCTTCAATTATGAGTCCACCCCCCCCCCCCCCCCCCCCCCCCCCCGCGAAATATCACTAAACCTAATTACCACCAAAATCGTCACAATCAACACCAAGCAAGAACCAAAAAATACAAATTCGGGGAAAGAAGAAAAAGAAGAACTGCCAGAAGAGAATGAAGAAACCGTTAAAGAAACAGAAACAGATGAAGAAACCGAAGAAGAGACTGAAGAAGAATACTGGGGCTTAGAAGAAGAAGACTGGGGTGAAGAAGAACCTGAAGAAAAGCAACCAGTTCAACCCAAAAAACGCACCAAAGATGATTGGGAAGGTGACGTCAGCACTTTTGAGCCACGGATGCCCGAAGAAAAAAATTAGTAGTGTTAGGATTTCGGGTTGAAGGTTGTATTGTAATTTATTTAACTTTATATTGTTAATAAAAATTGCATATTTTTGCCTTTTCGTTGAAGAACAAACACCTATACAAACTCTGAAGAATAAATGCATCATTTTTTCGGAGCCCCAAATACAACATCACTACTCAGAACTCATGTATTCACCTACAAACTTGCAGATATAGACCACGAATCGACCAGAGAAACCACCAATTCATAAGGGAACTCAACAACATCAACTTATGTACAAGAGTTTGAGAGAAGTTAGAACAAACTTCCCATCCTTGAGGCTAAGACAATTTGGACCTTGTTGGTTCTTCTAGCTCCACTCCGATGACCTTCAGGTGCAACCGATGACTCGGCGGGTTCTGTCGATGTCCTGAAGAGATTCACTGGTTCCATCGGCCGGGGAGATTAGTGAGAGGTCGCGGGAAGACCTTCAGAGCGGTCGCGGGTGTTGATAATGCAATGAGTGGGGAGAAACGGGTGCATGTGTCATTTTGCTTAATTGAATCCCCTCAAAAATTATTTGGATTCAATTTATTCTCCTGCCAGTATTTTCATGTAATTGTATTCCCCTCCACTCCAAATATTTTTGTTAATTATATTTTTCTCCCGAAGGTTCATTGTAATGGAATTTCCCTACCCTGCAGATGTATTTTTTCATTGGTTTAGGATTTAGGGTTTAGGGGTTAGGTTTTAGAGTTTACGGCACAGTATAACATCCATTGACTCTAAAGTTGACTTTATTTGTCCGAACTTATATATATGTTTGAATAAATGGAGAGAGAAAATATGATCGTTCACTTCATAGTTGCCTTCTTTCACATTTGACTTTCTTTGGCTGAACCAATTAGCCTGAGTAAGCTGAGACCAAAAAGTAGACCGTTCAGTACATAGTTGACTTAGTACATACTCAAAAATCACTGTTTAGTTTTTAGGGTCTACTGCATGGTAGACCGTGCATTGACTGTGCAATAGTTTACTTATGATGTCACCTTCTAAGGACACCTCTGACTGTAGAGTTGACCACTTTCTTTTACCGTTGACTTTCTTCGCCCGAACCAATATGGTTGACTAAGTGGAAACCGAAAAGTTGATCAATCACATCATAGTGGACCAAAAGTTCTAAACTAACGTTCACAATAGAGTTGACTTTCCCGTATCGGATTGACTTTACAATCGGATTTTTGACACAGACTTTACCCATGTACAAATCATGGTCATGACATATGTGAACATTTTTGTTTAACTTATCAAGAAGTTGTTGATTAAAAATTAATTTGTTCCTTAAAATATCAACCCGACATAGTACACAAAAATTATAAATCTAAAAATTTATTTATTTAAAAAATAAACTATGTTTTTATGACTTATTTATCTATAAATATGGTCCTCAAATTTCTTATTCTCTTTAGGCCACCGGGAACCTTTTCCCGACCAATCAAAAATTTAATAACAATAGTAATAATTCAAACAGAGTAATTAGAGATCAAAAGAATTAGTAGTCGGATTGATATAATCTCCCCTCATTAACTTACTAATGTCAAAAAACTGAAAAGTAGCACATAGTTTCGAACTTAAACCCTACCAGAAAATTATACATTAATGAATAATCAAAAATCATAACAAAGATGGAAACATCTAGCTTCTTTTGATTCTTTTTCCTTTGCACCCCACATTTGTTGTTCTGTGATCGACAGATTCACCCGTTCCTTGAAATATCGACAGGGACTTTGCTTTCAGTTTCAGCTGCATGCTTCATTATTTCATGGAAAATAGTCACTTTTGGGGGGGTCATCCTTTTCGTCCTCTGAATTAGAGATGACCTTTGGTTATTCAAATACAGTGGAGGCCGTTGGGCTAGAGCACTGAAGACCTCCTCCTCTTTGAAGGGTGGGGAATTTGCTGTCATTATGTACGTACACACACGCAATAGAGTGAATTATGAATATATTCATATCATCACGTACGGTTTCTTCCAATTAGCAAGCACGGGTTTTAAGCAGCGACGAGCATGAAGAACATCATAAATAGCAACAATAGGCTCATGTCTGTATTGCACATACAAACTTAAGCATTTCGGGTAAATAACAAAAAAGGCTCAGATCAGTACTCATTAAAACCTGCAGATAAGAGATCGATGATCACAAGCTAGCTTCAAAAGAATTTTTTCTCGCAATGCATATCACACTCTATCGGGTATAACGAGTAAATTCTATAGATCAATATTATCACGGCCTCTTGAGTGAGCTAGCGTGAAGAGGCTCAGATATGAAAACCTGAAAGCCATATAAGAGATCAATGATTACAGGTTGCTAAAGGATTTTGCCTTGCCATGCATATCATGACTCTGTATTGGCTATAGAGTGAATTCGAACGATCCATATCATCACAGCCTCTTACACTCAGCAAGCAGCGAGCATGAAGAACATCATAATATCATCAAGAGGCCCAAATCAGTACTCATGACAACCAAATATATAGGAGATAAAGACAAGAGGCTGCAAATAGCTATACTGAAATATACTAAGTGAGAAATTAACTAATATCACAATATCAAGTTCTAACTAATGTATGTGACAAGCCAAGAAGCAATTAATATAACTAGTATGCCACACTCCTCAAATCAATGACCCAATACTAAATAACCTCCACTAATCTTGAAACAAACTGTTATTTCTGTGACTATGCACCTCATTGAAAATAGAATCATGAAAGATGGAGCCCCTACAAATACAACTCAACATTGATTCGTTTAAGATATCTATTATAGTTCATTCATATGCATCATTCATAAGTTCCCAAGCGGTCGAAGCATTAAGACATAACAGAGACTTGAAGGGCACCGAAATACCATTCATTGATAATTCAATCCTTTCATTCCTGTAGTCTACGAGTACCTGTGAAGGACATTATGACCTGGTTTTGATGCACAAATGTTTACATCATTTTTCCAACATTAAATGTCATTGGTCAAAATTCCCTTCACAAGTACACTTAGAAAAAGAGGTTTAAAGGAGGAAATAACAAATGGGAGAAGGGGGACTTCCAGGAAAGATGGTTTCAGACAAGGAGGAACCAGCAGAGGCCCTGAAAGATTAACAACTCAAAGAGGGCAACGAGGTCTAGACTATTATTTATTGTTATTTTTCTGTGGATAATTTCTTTTTGCAATATACTGATTAATGAAGTAATTACATTCATTGAAAATTCATTCGTTCATCCCTTACCGTCTACGGGGACTTGTGAAGGCCATTTTGACCCTGTTTTTATGCACACATGTTTTCATCATTTTTCCAACAATATAAGAAGGTCAAAATGACCTTCACTTGTCCCCGCAGAATAGACAGGTTGAACGGGTGAAGTAAGAAATAAAATATAACAAACATGGAATATGAAGAGAGGGAAATACGGAAATGGCAGGCTCAGAACTGTATTTGTGAGAACCAGATTAGAGATCGATTATCACAAGATGCAAAAGGATTTTGCCTTGCGATGCATATCGTGACACTCTATCGGCTACAAATATTGAATTCGAACAATCCACATCATAACGGCCTCTTTATTGAGCATGAAGAGGATCATATCAGTGCTCATTGAAACCAAATAAGAGCTGATAACATACTATCATCACGCCCTCTTACAAAACTGAAAGTTTGGACGCATATTCCTATCGTGTAACTCATTTTCATCCACATCGCATTCAACTAGCCAAAATATAACACACTAAAACATTCATATCAATATCTTGGTGCTTTATATATATCATTCAATCCATGAATACAAACTTTCAAATCATTTAACATCAACCACTTGATTATGTGAGAAACATTATACAATTCTACACTCAGCAGATTCGACCACAGGATTTACCCATAGTTAACATGTTTGCAGATATCACAATAAAATTAAAGCGCATACAATTTATAAGCATGAGAGATGGAACCCGGTCTACAAATACAGATATCACAGTAAAATTTCTCCTTTTAAGTCATAGAAATGAAAAGGGCTTGTTAGATCTGAGCTAAAGCCACCATTTTGAACCCAAATTGAAACGCGCATGTATAATCAATTGAAACTCAGAAGCCAAATTGAGACTGAGAGACAGAGAGTGGGCGACCATTTGTGAGGATAGATGTTAGTGAATGGTGAGACATGGAATTTCTCTTCATGCGCTAAAAATCTATTCTCAGATTTGAACCAGCTGGTGCCCGATTGAGTCAATCGGAGTGACGAACAATAAATTCGAGAAAAAGAAAGACGGTGGTGGCGACAGGACCGTGGTTGTGAGGAAAGAGAGAGAGAGAGATTTGGCGGTGGAGGCGAGTGGAAGATGAGTTAGCTAGGATTTTTTGATAGGTGAATTCGATATGGAAGCCGAAATGGGGGAGTAATGGCAGGGAGTTATTAGTTTGGTAGCATATAGGTGAATTAACTTTTTTGTATGATTTGATTTTGCCTCCAAAAATTGGGGAGATTTCATTTCCCTCCCCATAATTTAGTTAAATTTTTATTTCAAGCCCCAAAGTTTGGTAAAATTGTGTTTAGATCCATTTCCGACCATAGTGCACGTCGTTGATAATTTTGTATTTCGGATGACTAGAAATTTTCCCACGACAGAATCACAGTTGGTCTTTAAAAATGCGAAAGACGACAATCAAGACGACAAACAGAAAAAACGACTACTTATACTGCTTTTAAAGACCATAATCATGGTAGTCGGAATGAAACTTAAGAAGTCTAAAGCTCATGGATATTATGATATGAAAATACAGGCAGAGAGCTTAGCTCCTTGATGATGAAAGCCAGATACACAAGCAAAAGAAATTGCTAAGTACCAATGCTTCAAAGCTTTGAGTTACTGTAGCAGTTACTCTATGCTCTATTTATCTAACTATTTTGTGCAGGTTGTGGTTATGTTTTGATAATTATTAGTTTAGTTATATAATTATATTCAGCAATCTATGTTCTAAGATGATCACTGCATGACTAAGTTGGATTGAAAATCCAATATACATTCTGGTGAAGTTAGCAGGCAAAGCTTCAAGGGTTTGAGATTTTCTAGTCACTCTTTACTTCTAATAGACCTCCATTATTCTGTGGTGATAACTTTGTGCATCGGAAGGCATTGATGAAAATGTTCATCATAGATCAGGACATGGAACTATGGTCTATTATTGTGAATGGGCCAAACCTATTCTACACTAATGTGGATGGTGTTAGAACTGCCAAACCTGATGAAGATCTCTCAGTTACTGAACTGGAAAAGGTATCAAAAAATTAAATTGCTTTGAACTTATTATATTGTGCGCTTAGTGCAAATTAGTTCAACAGAATATTCAACTGCAAGAATGCAACGGAGATCTGGGATAAGTTGACTGTTACCTATGAAGGAACTAGCTAAGTCAAGCAAACAAAGATTAATATACTTATGAGACACTATGAACTGTATAAGATGAACCCTGGTGAGTCCATCAAAGATAAGTTCAAAAGGTTTACAGATATTGTGAACAACTTGGAATCTTTGGGAAAAGTATTCTCAAATGAAGAAAAAGTCAAGGAGATTCTCAGAAGCATGCCTAAAGCCAAATGGGAGCCAGGAACTACTGCCATTGAAGAAGCTCGAGATTTGAGCATTCTAGAACTGGATGATCTGCAAGGAAAGTTACTCACTCATGAGATCTCTATGAAGGAGGTTGATGGTGAACAGAGTGACAACATAAAGAATCTAGCACTCAAGGCAAAAGACAATGAAAAATCGCAAAGCATTTAACCAGAGAAAGATGATGATGATGAGGAAGCCTTAGCCTTGATTTCCAAAGCCTTGGCCAGAAATCTCAAGAAAAAGAGGAACTCTGGGAACAAGGATTAAAACAAAGAAAAGTTCAGATCCTCTACTAGCAAGGATCATAAAAGTAAGTCTTCTTCATAATCATATAAACCTAAAGTTATGAATTGCTATGAATGTGGAGATTCAGATCACTTGGTGAGAGACTGTCCTCAAAAGAAAAAGAACAGACAATCTTCAAAGAAGGAAAATGACAAGAGAAGGAAGAAAGCAATGGTGGCCTCATGGAGTGACTTTGACTCTTCAGACTCAGACTCTGATGGTGAAGAAGCCAATATCTGTTTAATGGCTTGACATCAAGAGGACCACTCCACTGAGAAGCCAATTAAAGACATGTTAAAAAATCTCTTATCTAGTCCTTCTGATGTGTTACTTGAAATCCTAAAAAGCATGTTTTTAAATGAGGAGAGTTACAGGAATGAGATTGACTCTTTGAAAATGAAAGTTCGTGAGCAGGCAAAAGAAAATTTAGATTTGGTTTTTCAGAATAAATGTCTTGAAGCTACTAAGTTAAAAATTGACAGTGACTTCAATGCCTTGGACAGTAGATTCAAAGATTTGAAATCACAAGTCAAATAAGTAGTTGATCAAAACACTATTATAACTAACAAGTTTGTTGATCTAAAAAATCATTCGGATGATTTAGAACAACAAAACACTACATTGACTAGTAAGCTTCAAGAATCCAAGAAAAGTCTTTCAAATTTTGCTGGTTCAGAACAGAAGTTAAGTCTCATGCTTGGAGGAATTCCGCAGTCTTTTCACAAATGTGGAATTGGATATAATCCTAATTTTTCAAGCAAAATTCAAACCACATTTGTGAAAGCAGGAAGCAGACATTCACCAAAGTGTCATCATTACTGTAAAATTGGACACGCAAAAGTAAATTGCTCCTTTAGAAGGACAGAACCTCACATAATGAGGAACACCTATCCTTATCAGCTTATGCGACAAGTGAAACAGATTTGGGTTCCAAAAGGAGTAAGACCACCTAATATGGTTGACTCTGAGTATGAATCCAAATTCTACACTTTGTGTAATAGCCTGTTAAGGCATTGATTGGTTTTTGCAGGATGTCACCAAAGATTTGAAAATCAAAAATGGATAGTGGATAGTGGATGTTCCAGACATATGAGTGGGAAGAAATCTTTATTCTCAAAACTGAAAGAACAATCAGAGGATACAATCACACTTGGTGAAAAATCAAACTGAAACATAATTGGTATTGGAAGTGTTGGTAACAACTTTGCATATTCTATTTCTGATGTTTTTTTAGTTGATGGTCTTAAGTATAATTTTTTGAGTATTTCCCATCTTTGTGACAAAGGTAATAAGGTTGTTTTTGACAAGGAGAAATGTCTGGTGCATGATGAGAAATCAGGCAATTGCATTCTCACTGCTCCTAGGTCACATAATGTTTATGTACTGTGAACTGACAAAGTTGCAGGTGATAGTCTGAAATGTCTCAAAGCTTTGAAGGATGACTCAAAACTATGGCACAGAAACCTTGGTCATATAAGCATGCATTCCTTGAATAAACTCATCTCAAAAGACCTTGTAAGGGGATTGCCAATCCTTTAATTCAAAGATAATAAGTTTTTGCAAGGCATGTACTCAAGGTAAACAAACCAGAAGCTCATTCAGGGAAAAGAATTTTGTAAGTACCTCCAAACCCTTAGAAATGCTGTATATGGATTTGTTTGGTCCTATGAGGGTTCAAAGACCCAGAGGTAAGAGATATATGCTTGTTATAGTTGAAGATTACTCTAGATATACTTGGGTTATGTTTATTAGAGAAAAGTCTGAAGCATTATCTGAATTTTCTAAACTTTGCAAGGAGCTTCAAACTTTGAAAAACTTACTTGTTGCATTTATTAGAAGTGATCATGGTAGGGATTTTGATTAACTTGATTTTTATTCATTTTTTTCAAAGCATGGTATCTCACGCAAATTTTCTGCACCTAGAACTCCTCAGCAAAATGGTGTAGTTGAGAGGAAAAATAAGACTCTTTAAGACATGTCTAGAACAATGTTACTTGAAAGTAATTTGCCAAAATCTTTGTGGGCAGAAGCTGTTAATATTGCCAACTATGTGCTCAATAGATGTTTGATCAGGCTAATTTTGAAGAAAATGCCTTATGAACTGTTTAAAGGCAGGAAGCCTAGTGTTGCTTACTTTAATCCTTTTGGTTGTACTTGTTTTGTGCATAAAAATGGCAAAGATAATCTTGGTAAGTTTGATGTTAAAAGTGATGAAGGTGTGTTTCTTGGTTCTTCTCAAACCAGTAAAGCTTACAAGGTTTACAATAAGAGATTTAAGATTGTAGTGGAGAGTATTCATGTTGTTTTTGATGAAAGTATTGATGATTCTCTGAGTGGAAGTTTTGCAGATCTTAGTTTGAATAAATATGAGGTTGATGAAGACCTTAAGAAAGTTATCAAGAGCAAAAATAAGCATCAAAAAATTTCAGAAGAATCTCAAGGCCTTGAACCCCCTTCTGAGCCAAAATCTCAAAGCCTTGTGACAGAGATTGATAGGAAATATGATGCTCCTTCTACTATATCAAGAACTCAAAGCCTTGAAGGTCCATACACTTGAAAACCCAGAAAAAGTTCAAATATCTCTTAGATCATCCTCCTGAGAATAGTATATCAGATCCAACAACTGGAACTCAGACAAGAGGACAATTGAGAGATCTATGTGCATTAAGTGAATTTGTACTACTCATTGAGCCCAAAAATGCAAAGGAAGCACTAGAAGATGCAGACTAGATTATTGCAATGCAGAATGAGCTGAATGATTTTGAAAGGAACAAGGTCTGGAATTTGGTTCCTAGACCAAAACATCAATCAGTGATCGGTACAAGATGGGTTCAGAAATAAGCTTGATGAAAAAGGTAAGGTTGTGAGAAACAAAGCAAGACTGGTTGCACAAGGATACAATCAAGAGGAAGGTATTGATTATGAGGAAACATTTTCCCCTATTGCAAGGTTAGAAGCTATCAGAATACTTCTTGCATTTGCATCAAATAATCACATAATTTTTTTTCAAATGGATGTTACATGTGCTTTCCTGAATGGTTTTCTAAAAGAAGAAGTATATGTTGCTCAACCACCAGGTTTTGAAAATTACATCTTTCATGATCATGTTTACAAACTGGACAAAGCATTATATGGACTTAAGCAAGCCCCAAGGGCTTGGTATGACAGACTCTTAATGCTTTTGTTAGAAAATGGTTTTAAGAGAGGTATGGTTCATTAAACCCTTTTTATCAAAAATCAAGAAAAAGATATGTTAGTTGTTCAGATATATGTAGATGATATTCTTTTTGGTGCTACTAATGATGCTCTTTCAAAAGAGCTTTCAAGTGTAATGTGCAGGGAATTTGAAATGAGCTTGATGGAAGAACTGAATTTCTTTCTTGGACTTCATGTACATCGAATGAAGAAAGGAATTTTATGCATCAAGGAAAGTACACCCTGTACTTGTTAAACAAGTATAACATGTCACAGTCCAAGGTTTTAAAGACCCATATGAGTTCATCATTCTCCTTAGACAAGGACACAACTGGTAAGAATGTAAATTAGAAAGAATACAGAGGTATGATTGGTTCACTTTTGTATTTAACTGCTAGTAGACTATATATTATGTTTAGTGTGTGCATGTGTGCAATATTTCAGGCTGATCCTAAAGAAATTCATTTAATTGATTTGAAACGGATTTTTAGATATTTGAATGGAATCAAATACTTGGGGCTTTGATATCCAAGAAGGACTAACTTTTTGTTAAGTGAATATTCAGATGAAGAATTTGTAGGATACAAAGTAGACAGAAAGAGTACTTCTGGCTGCTGCCAGTTTCTTGGATCTTCATTGATAAGTTGGTATCCAAAGATGTAGAATTCAATAGCCTTGTCAACTGCAGAAGCTGAATATATTGCAGCTGGAGCTTGCTGCTCACAGGTTTCATGGATTGCACAGCAGCTAAGAGCTCTTGGATATGATTTCAGAAATATTCCTATTAACTGTGAAAATACAAGTGTCATTTCAATATCAAAGAATCCAGTACAGCATTCAAGGACAAAGCATATAGATGTGAGACTTCATTTTCTTAGAGATCACACAGAGAAATGTGACATTGTTCTATCTTTTATTTCTACTTCTAAGAAAATAGCTGATATTTTCACTAAACCACTGTCATATGAGAGGTTTTCATCCCTAAGGCTTGAATTGGCTATGTTAAACAAGGATGCATTGGTTTAGGGGGAGTAATCAGTCACTATGTGCAGTATCTGTTTGAGTTCAAAGCCTTGAGATTATATTTTCGGGAGCCTTGAAAATATAGCTCAAAGCTTTGAAGTTTCTATATTACTCAAAAACTTCAAAGCTTTGAACTACGATTTCATTGTTGTGATGATTGGATTTGCATTATCTTAAAAAAAAGGATCATGAAACATTTTGTGTTATCTTTTTAGATAATTACAGAATCTTTTCAAATGTTCAGAGATTTGATCAAAATATCTACAAATATCTTGAAAATTTCTCAAATCTTTTTGCATGCAAATCTCCTACTTTTAGTCAAACTCTCTACCTACTTAAGCCAGCTTTAGGACTTATTTTCTCTCACTCTATACTTCAATCTCTTCGTATCTATCTCTCAACCCATTCTCTCTATTTCTCAAACCCTAAACCAAATGGAGAGAAAACCCGAAAGGATCAAGCAGCTAGGTCAGACCTCCAACAAGAGTGTGAAGAGAAAAGCTAAGAGAAAGATCACCATTCATGGATCGGACTCAGAAGACACGGCTAGTGTTCATGAGACCTCACCCCCTGCAAAGAAGACGAAGAAAGGGAAGGCATTTCAAAAAGAAACTAGGGCTGGGTCAGATTCAGAATCTGCAACAGGGGAGGTGGTGAAGGAAAATGGGAACAAGGATCAAGAGGAGGAGTCAAGCAAGAAGAAGAAAGAAGTGATTGGTGAGAAAGAAAAGAAGAATGTACCTTCCACAAAGGTGAAGAAGGTTGGTGATAAGAAAGAAGACGCAACCCAAGAGAAGAAGGGTGAACAAACCACTGAGAAGAAGATGGTGAAACACAGTGCAGTAAAAACAAAGAAAGCCACAAACTTTGGTAAGAATCTCTTGCCTGAATCTTGGTTTGTTAATTCTGATGTCAATAAGGTATGGATGGATGGGTATGCATCTTCAAACGTGTCATTTTGTGGTATGATCAGTTCTTATTTATTGGAGATTTTAGACTTAGACTACATTAAGAACTTGAGAAGTTCATCTGTTGGAAGTATGTTAAACCCACCCTATGAAGCCTACCCTAGGTTTACCAGACTGTTTTACATGAATCTGGTTCATGAACTTGATGAAAGTGGTAGATACATCCTAGCCTCAAAGGTGGCTGAAGTGGACATTAGGTTAGATCACAGGGTGTTCTCCAAAGTTTTGGGAGTCTCTAGTAAGTATGAGGTTGGTGACTATCCTGATAAAAAAGAGATCCTAGAGAAAGCCAAAGGTATGTTTTTCTTGGAGGGAACCACTTCTGAACCCAAGCAGTTAACACATTTTGTGTTCAACTGTGAAGCCAAAATCCTTTTTCCTCATTATTATGAGGTGTGTGGTACCCATGGAATACCCAAAGAATTGGTAACAGACAAGGTTTTAATCCTGATGTACTTGATTTGTCAAGGGTTTGAGGTAGATCTTCCTACTGTGCTGATGGAACACATGGTCTACTGTTGGACTAGGACTAGAAACCACTCCCTACCCTATTCCAATGTTTTACCACTGTTTTTCAAACATTTTGGAGTGTCTTTGAAGGATGAAGAGAAGATTACGACTGGTTTTGGGATAGTTGATGAAGGGATTGGGATTGTGTATACTGCTAAGGGGGAAGTGGATGTTCTATTCATAAATGAGTGCTAAAGAGCTGAAAGAAAAGGAGTTCATCAAACCTAGAGCTGCTTCAACCCCTAAGGTGCCTGGTCATCTGGATTTCTCACAATTATAGATAGGGTTGAGGTTCTGGAAGATTGTATGGAGGATTTGGGGCAGGGATTGTTTGACTTATCCAATGATCTAACAAAGTTCAAAGGTTTGGTGCTTAACAAGCTTGACCTGATCATCAAAGGTTTGGATCAAGAGAAAGGGCCTTCTTCAGAAAGTAGAGAGACCAGCATTGATTCAGAAGAAGTTATAGGAGAAGCTCTCAAGAAACATAAGAAGAAGAAAGGTATTCCTGTTGTTCTGACATCAAAGGATCTCTTTGATCAGTCTGATGAAGAGGTAGATGATGAGGAAATTGCTGCAGAGAAAGCTGAAGAGGAAGCTGCTAATCTGGACAAATTGGTTGATGAGGTTGTTGAGAAGTTTCAAACTAAGGAAGCTCATGGAAAGAAAGCTTCAGAGCAAGGTGAGCAAGCTGAGTAACAAGCTAAATATGCAGAAATCTCAGAAGAAGAACAAGAAGAGACTCAGAGAAAAGGAAAAGGAACATCAAAGTCTACAGGATCTTCAAAGCCTTGAACCTCATCTCTCTATTATTTCTACTCTCTTCAGTCCTGAAACTTAGGCTATTACTCCTATTTTCTTTTAACAAAATAAAAAAACTCCGAACAGATCCAACATTTTCTTCAACTATTTTGATGAAAGTCAAAAAGGGGGAGAAGATTGTGTTTTTATTATGATTTTTAGTATCTAGTTTTAGTATCTAGTTTTGTTTTGTGATGTGTAATAAATTTTGGATCTGGTGATGTTTATCTATGCAATTATGTGGTTTTTGAATTTAAATTCAATTTAGGTTATGTGATTTATTTACTACTGTTTGTAAGATGCACGGTATCAATATTCAGATAATGTGTTTTGTCTTTCATCAAGGGGGAGATTGATAAGTCTGAATCTCATGGATATTATGATATGAAAATACGAGCAGAGAGCTTAGATCCTTGATGATGAAAGCCAGAAACACAAGCATAAGAAGTTGCTAAGTACCAAAGCTTCAAAGCTTTGAGTTACTGTAGCAGTTCTTGTATGCTGTATTTGATTAACTATTTTGTGCAGGTTTTGTTTATGTTTTGATAATGATTAGTTTAGTTTTATAATTATATTCACCAATATATGTTCTAAGATGATCACTACAGGATTAAGTTGGATTGAAAATCCAATATACGTTCTGGTGAAGTTAGCAGGCAAAGATTCAAAGCTTTGAGATTTTCTAGTCACTCTTTACTGCTATGTTCTTCTAACTATCTTTCTGTGTGTAGATGGATTCCGTGTTACTTGGATATTGTTACATGCTGATTATTGTATATTATTATGGACTCTATATTGGTTATTTCATATATTCATGAGATTGAATTTACTTGTTAAACTCAAAATTATTAGCAGATAAGTATAGCATAATTTACTTTTTATTGGTTAGTTGTTGTTTCAAGCAGATCTCTTTGCTAAATTGTATTGTTATTTGTTTGATCTTGTTTTCTAAGTATTTTCAGGTTTGTTGGACTCTCCGACGTCCATAAAAACATCAGCAATGTATTCAAATTGAGCTGTTAACAGGAGCTTATCAAATTGGAGATATTTTAGGAATTTTGTTCCTGAAATCTCTCAAGTTAGTTGCAGACTGAAAACAGCTACCTAGGTTTGAATTGAAGAGACTTATAAGAGACACATAGGTCGTCATTTTGGAGAGGACAATCATCAGGGAAGATCAATTACATACAGCTCTTCAAATCATTCAGGGATTCAATTCAAGCCGGCTGAAGATCATTCAAATCCAGAAGAACTCTTCCAGGCTTTAAACTACTTATTCTTTCTGAGTTCTTCTCTCTTTAGATAATTTTATCATCTTTTCTTCATTTCTAAAACCTCACTAGACTTATTAGTTTGGTTGTTCAAGTGAACAACAAGAGGGTCCTATTGTTTCAACAGGTTGTATCCTGTAACTAGATAGGTTGGGAACCACAAGCTGTATAAGTGTAAGGTAGCTCACTTAGGCTTGAGATCTAGGGCTAAATCTGGGTGATTAATAAGAAGTTGTGTTCGAATCCTGGAGGGATTTGATCCCTCTGGCAGAGACTAGGTCCAATTGTGACTGAACTCTGCAAATATATGTGTTCTTGCTATTTACTTTTGCTGCATTTACGTACAGTTTGAATTGGAAGTTTCAAAGCTTTAGAGCTTTCCAAATCTCAAAGCTTTGAAGCCTCTATACTCTGCTGTTATATCTTTAAGCTTCACAAATATCTTTCAAAGCGTTAAGATATCAACACCTTGTTCTACTTAAGTTTCAAAAGCTTGAGTTTTTGCAAAAGCTAGCATACTCTATTCAACCCCCCCCCCCCTTGTAGAGCATTATTATATATGTTTACACATACATTACACACTTTCAAAACTGGTTTCTGAAAGGAGGATTGTTGTAGTGATGTGTGCTAGATTCCAAGCTGATCCTTAAGAATCTCACTTAGTTGCTGTCAAAAGAATCTTTAGATATCTCAATGGTACCAAAGACTTAGGGCTGTGGTATCCTAAACAGTCTAAGTTCTCTTTGTGTGGCTATTCAGATGTTGATTTTGCAGCATACAAAGTTGATAGAAAAAGCACTTCAGGGTGTTTCTAGTTCCTTGGATCATCCCTAATAGTCCGGCATTCTACAAACCGAAATTCAGTAGATCTATCAACTGCAGAAGC
The DNA here is from genome assembly GCA_023055425.1 of Linanthus parryae. Classification (NCBI taxonomy): domain Eukaryota; kingdom Viridiplantae; phylum Streptophyta; class Magnoliopsida; order Ericales; family Polemoniaceae; genus Linanthus; species Linanthus parryae. Next base: position 40,193,709 of record JALGPY010000004.1, read on the forward strand.
TGAATACATAGCAGCTGGAGCTTGTTTCTCAAGTGCTGTGGATAGCTCAACTAATGAGATCCTTGGGTTATGAATTCATAGATATTCCCATAAAATGTGACAACACTAGTGCAATCTCAATTACTAAGAATCCAGTTAAGCACTGAAGGACTAAGCACATAGATGTCAGACACCATTTTATCAGAGATCATGTGGAGAAAGGTTATGTATCTGTGTCACTTGTGCCTACTAACATACAATTTTATGATATCTTCACTAAACCATTGCGAGAATATAGATTCACAGCCCTGAGAAACTGGGCATGTTAAACAAGGAAGAAATGGTTCAGGGGGACTATCAGGTAAGAATTATGTGTTTCCAAGTTTTGGAAAGTTTTCAATGCCTTGAAAAGCTTTTCAAAGCTTTGATTTTATTTTCACTCACCATTACAGTTTTTCAAGGCCTTGAAATTCTTTTCAAAGCTTTGAAAATAAACATGTATACTATGTAGTCAATGAACGGATCTCCAATGTTGGGTGTTATCTCAGTAGATTATTGCCTAAAATTGTTGTTACCTTTTAAAATAAATCTTTTTCAAAATCAGTACAATATTATTTCCTTCCACACGTCACACAAAGAATTTAAATTTTCACTCAAACCTTCATTTTCAAATATTTGGGAATATTTTGTTTCATTTTCAAACTCAAACTCTTTTTGGTACTTATCTTCTATCTTATCTCTAGTTTCTATCACTCGTGCCTCTCTCTTTTAACCCCCTCCCACCCCCCCCCCCCCCAAAAAAAAACCTAGTGGGCTCACGAAGAACCTCTGAGATAATCAAGATGGATGGAGACTCAACGAAAAGTTTGGTGAAGAAGAGAAAAGTTGTAGAGGAAGATGTTCAAGCAACAAGTGACGGTTCCAGTTTCAGAACTCCTAGTGAAGCAAGAACACCCTATCCTCCTCCGAAGAAAAGTAAGAAAGAAAGAGGAGATTGGGCTACTACCACAGGAAGGAAAAAGGATATTCAACATTTGGCACTTAGAAGCAGAAAGGTGTCTCAATTGGTAGTCCAAATAAGGTGAAGAAGAAGCTTCAGAAATCAGACAAAGGAAAAGAAAAAGTCGCTGAGAAGGAGATTATTGAATCAGAGAAGGACACTGGTAAGGAACTTCAGATCTACTCGGAGAAGAAGTCCCCTTCTAGTAAGAAAACTCTCTCTAGCGAGTGGTTTATCAGTCATTCTGCAAGAGGAAATTGGTAAGATGGTTTTGCTTCTACTCCTATAGCTTTCAGTAGCATGATCAGTATTAGTATGTTGTATGAATCTTGAATGCATAAGGAGATTGAAACAGAGTTCTTTATGGAAAATCCTTAACCCTCCTGAAGTTGCATTCCCTAGGCTTACAACGCTTTTCTACCTAAACTTGAAACAAGAGAAAACATTGGCTTTGACAATATCTTCCAAGGTGGCAGGAGTTAGCATGGAATTAGATCATGCTGAGTTTGCCAATGTCTTAAATTATCAAAGAGGTACAACTCTAACAATCATCCTAGCAAGATTGAAGCTTTAATGTTGGCTAGAGAAGTATTCTTTTTGCCTAATGTAGCTACTACCATAAAATAGTTAATTCACTCCGTGTTTTTATTTGAAGCAAAGATTTTGTTTACCATTCTAATGAGGTGTGTAGTACCTAAGGATAATTCACTAGAGTTGTTATCTGATAGGTTACTGTATTTTATGTATCTAATTATGCATTGTTATGAGATTGATTTGCCAAGAATTGTGATGGAGCACATGCTTTACTCCAGCACCAAGAAAAGGTAACATCCTCTACCCTATGCCAACCTCCTCACACTCTTCTTTCAACACCTTGGAATCCCAGTTTATAGGGAAGAGACTATTACTACTGGTTTTCGAATACTTGATCAAAAGGCATTTCAAAGGATTGGAATTGTGAAAACTAGTGAGGGAGCTTGTAAGCACTACTCTTAATTGTCTGTTGAAGAGTTACAGGCCAAGACATTTCTTGAGTCTAAATCCATACCCTCTCCATCTACTCTACCCTCTCAATCTCAGGACCAATCCATAGTTCTTCAAAGGTTGGATTTCATTGAGAATGAATTGGATGAACTAAAGCAGGGTCAATATGTTTGAGTTGGGTACTAAGTTCAAACATATGAAATATATGGTGGAAAGTGTCTTCAGGATTATCAACTTGATCCATGTGGAAGAAGAAGTTTCACAAGCTCCAGAAGAATCTAAGAACGCAAGTTCTATAGCTAATCTATTGATGAACACAGTACTGAGGATGAAGATGTTGGGAATAAGGGAACTGGGAAACAGGTTGCTGGAGATACAAATGTAGGTGGAAATACAATTGAGGATGAGGAACATGATGAAGATATTGTGGATTCTTAATTGCTACTCAAAGACCTGAAGCAGAAGAAAAAGAAAGCAAAGGCTCCAACTATTGTCACTTCAGCTTATATGTTTGAGGGTGATGATGCAGTTGAAAATACTGGTGAAGGAGTAGCATAATAAGAAGAACATCAAGATGATGAGGAAGATGAAGAAGAGAGTGATCAAGCGGAAGCTGCAGAGCCAAAGGGGGATGAATACCAAAAACCATGATTCTAGCCTTTCTTTATTCATTTCAAAGCATTGAAATTCCTTTTCAAAGGCTTGAAATCTTCCTTTCTCTCTCTCAAAAAATTTCAGTACTTCAGTTTTTCAAAACGAATTTGATCCAACACTTATTTATCACCTTCTACATGAAAGTCTAAAAGGGGGAGAAATTTAAGGAGAACTTTAGGGGGATACTTTAGTTTTTAATCTGGTTTGATGTGTGGAAGTTGGTTTATTGAACTGCTTAGTACTCTTTGTTTTTATTTTGATTTAGTTTGGTTTAGTTGTTATAAATATTAGTGATGATTTTTGGTTTTGATCTTATATAACTGTTTCCGCCATGCTACTTATGTCTATCATTTGCAGAGAAACAGTTCAGAAAGATAAATTTATTTTGTCTTTCATCAAGGGGGAAATTGTAAGTTCATAGTATGTTTCAAAGGCTTGAAACTTGTTTCAAGGCCTTGAAACTGAAAATCATGAATTGAGGGGGAGTTATTACTCCTATGCTTCTCTACTTGATCATACTGTATTAGATGATGAAAGACAAACATATTTTGAGATCTAATATGCCCTGATCTTATTATTTGCCTAAGTTATTTTGCTGGACTTGTTGATCAATTATGTGTATGCACGATGAGGAAAGTTTCCTTATTTTGCAGAGATGAATACAGGCAATCAATATATGCAGACTGTGTGATATTATCAAGGAAGCTTGTTGGGAAATTCCTTCAGCTTATAAATGAAAGATCATATCAAAATCAAGTCAGAAAAGCAAGCTACTAACCGTTGGAATCAAGCTGTTTAGAGTCAAAGATTAGCTGCATATTTTTATGAATTTCTGTTATGGTGTTTCTATATATTATGCGGTTCAAACTAGCAGAAAAATAAGAATGTTGGGATAGATTACGAAGCACATAACATTACAGAGATTCAAAATACTCTCAAAGATTGACAAGCATCACTGAGGAAGATCAAATCCTCCAATCCCACCTCCATAAGTACACTTCAAGCTTAACTGCTTACTGTGTTACAGTGTTCTTCATCTAAGCATTATTTGTATATCATCTTGTTATATTTCTTTATCGCTTAACTCGGAGTATTGTTCAATAGAAACAACAAGAGATTCTTATTGTATCAGTTACCTAGAGCAGGTACTAGATATGTTAGTGATAGCACCTTTTAGGAGCTATCTATTACCTCCATTTTACCACATTATCATGAGAGATTTGAGCCCAAAGTTAGAGAATAAAGGTCGTTTTATCACTTGTTGCTTTCCATATGCTGTATTGTTAGTCCGGGCATTTCTATGCATATTTCATTGTTATTTGTCATATATAATCGCTTGGTATGTTTGTTCATGTTGTCTTGGCATGAACGGATTCTAATCGGTTGATAGGAGGCATGGAACAAACTTCGGAAACAACGGGAGCTCAAGTGGAGTCAAGAGAAGCCGAATTGGAGGAGCTTGGATGACCAGTCTACACTATTTTGATCCTAGCTGGTGTTCTACAAATAATTTGGAGGTGAGACCAGTTCCAAATGAAAGTAGACTCAGATAAATTTCCAACGATAGGTCACGGAGCTAAATCCGAGTTCGCACGAAAAAGATATGGCCTATTGAAGTCAGAAGCAGATTTCAAGGGGCTATAGTGAAATTACTAAAGACTTCTGCGGGTTATGAAGGAAGGACGACCTAGAGAAGGAAATAATCACCATTCACGCCTGTTGAGAGCCACGATCAAGGAGGAGAGCAAGGAGACTCCATTGGGAGCAACCTCAATCAAGGAGAAGAGCCCGGATCGCGCCAATCTTCACGATTTCTAGCGTTTGATCTCTTCTTCCCTCTTTTAATCACTTGTATGAAGATACTTTGTTGTGTTGCTACGATTTCTATAAGTAGCTAGACATTTTTCTAGGCTTCTCTAGAGAGTCTAGGGTTTATGTAAACAATAAGTTTTCCAGATTTTAGACTTGTCTCATGCTTTTGGATTTTGATCTATTAGATGAAGTTTAATTTCATGAACTTGTTACTGAGTGTAGTCTATTGACACGACTATGTTATGAATTTGTATTCATGAACTTAGGGTTTATTCATAGATCGTAACCTTGCTTAAAGTTAATATTTGTTTTAGCTAATTGCTCGTATGCTACGCTTAATCCTTCGAAATAATGGAGTAATTAACCGAACTGGTTAATTAGCTAGCGAGTGCGTGTGAGCAACTTAGACCTAGTTGTGATGAGATATGAATAACAATCCTTAATCACTGAGACTGAGAAGAGAAGTGTGTAGGATTGGCCTTAGTTGGTAGATTCGGTAGGAGATAGTGTGGTGGTGGTCTGAGAGGACATCATTTCGTGCACTGTCGTTAGCCTACTAGAACGGACCGGTAGTTGTAGGTGGACCGACAGGACACCAAGTAAACCGTGACGTAGAACGACAAGAGACCAAGAGGAGATTGTCAGAGCTATTACCCAGCTTAACTAGAATAGGATGAACGTGTTACTTTGCTATTCCGGAAATCGTCTACGGCCCTATGTGATCTAGAGATTTCCTAGTTTCTCCATATTTGATTAATAAATTAAAAAAACCCAAAAATATTAGTTTAGTTGTTATTTTATTTCAGTCACCTGTTTCAGGGTGACAAATGTTTAAATCACAATTTTTTCCTCCTTGTACTGTATTCTATGCTAATAACTAATTAAATAATCTCAAGCTTGTCCTCGTGGGATCAAAAACTCGGGGTTAAAATACAACCCTTATATTACTTGACCATGCACTTGCGCATACACGTAAGATATCGTGTCAAGTTTTTGGCGCCGTTGCCGGGGACAGCGGTAGATTATTTAGTTAGGAGTTAGTTTAGAGTATTTTTTTTTTTTTAGTTTTGTTTAATTTTCTTTTCTATCTCTGTGCGTCACGGGTTTCTTGTGAGTTTGTTTCTGTAGGAACAGAGGAAGCTGGAGACATAATGAGCATGTCGAGCGAGGATGATTATGAGGGGATCTCTGATTACCCCTACTATTCTGCTAGATGCATAATTTGGCGCACGGATGACTGCTCAGTAATTTGGTGCTATAAATGCAAGAAGGATCACAAGTATGAAGACGCGTGCATTTTTGATCAACCCAACTTCATCAGCACCAAGAGGACTCGTCAGTGGATATGGCAGAAAGGCGCAGTATTATGGAGGATATCCAAGTGTGCGTCAAGTTCTTGTCTGTTGCTACACAATTTTCACAAGAGGACTCAGCCACATGTATGGAATACGTGAGGGAGATGATGAAGAGGTTAATGAAACGAGTAGAGAAACTGTCAGCGGCAGGGGAATCAGGTATCCAAGTGCCACAAGAGGATCCCTTGCCACGTGACGTTGAGCCTAAATTTGAGCCTCCATCATCATCACCACAAGAGGACGATTTGGATTACCCCTGCATTGGTAGCTTGTGGGGTGCTAACAATGAAGCTGATGAAACACTTGTGATTTTTGATATTGAGGATTTGGAAATCAACAAGTGTGGCGTGTGAGTGAACTGCATGTGTTGATTGATGAGCATAAAGTACCAAAGAGGTACTACTGGGGCGACTTTATGTCTAGAGATTCATTTGAGCCCAATAGTACTTCGTGGAAGTTGATAAAGAACAAAGAATGCACGATGAAAAGAGTCAACTTCCACACTTCTCCACCATCTGCACAACACAGGGGTGCACGTGAAGTTTTGGAAAAGAGATGGTGGAAGAAAAAGAAGTGGAGAGTTAATCATCCTTCACTATCCTAGACTACTGAGGTAACCGGGTCGGGTCGTCGACCTTAAATTACAAGCGCTTCTTGGGAGGAAACCCAATGTACAGTAGAGTTTGATATTTTGTTTCGTTTTTGTTTTTTATTTCTCCATATTTGATTGTGAGGGGTGAGAGAGAGTTGTTTTAATATTTTCTATGAGTGTGAAGGACACAGGTACCGAAGAACTCTCGGGATTCCTATTCTTGATGCATGTGCACTATTTTGGACGCAAAACGAGGAACAACTAGCTTACCGGGAGCATTGAGCTTTATAAAGAATCTACACGAGGTCGAGGAGTAGCCAATTAGTCATGAGGAGCATGGTAGCGAGTTGGAGTATCGGGGTTGCACGCATCGGAATCCGGAGTGAAAATAGAGTTCAAGAGCTTTGGAGGCGAGATTCTTTGCACAACAGAGATAATTTGAGAAGAAATTAAAAAATTTATTGGATTTGAGATTTTCTAGTAAAAAATGGATTCCTCGTCGAGTATGGAGTCCATCGGTTCAAGATTCGCGCGAATCGGATGTCGGATGAAGAAGTTAGAGCAAAAACAAGTTGGCCAAACCCAGTGATTTAGGCCTCTATTTCGGGCCGAAATGGAGGCCGAAATAGGCCTATTTCGGCCCAAAATAAAAACACCAATCTGTCTTGATTTTTCCCAGGAATTTCGGAACTCATTTTGGGCCGAAATGGTGGTCGAAATCAGCCGGACAGCTCCCTTTTTGGGGGTATTTTTGATACTTTTGGGGGTTATTTTGACATTTTGGAGGATTTTTATAGCCAAGAACCAACCAACAAGTCCCCTAACACTCCAATTTAGATCAACCACTCCTTGTCTTCATCTTCTTCCTCTCCAAATCCTCAAGAGCACCAATATACCGCAAACCCTAAACGCATCCAAATCGCGAAGTTTTTGAGATATTGAGCGGATTAACTCTTGAGCTTTTGAGAAAGTGAGCGGATTTATTATGGGGAATTCATATAGGAAGAGCTTCAAGAACTTAAATCTTCCAATTCCTTGCTTTTGAGGGGGATTCGGCCAAAGCTTAAAGAGGAACTTAAGACGGGAACACCTAGGAGCACATCAAGGGTATGCTTGCTTCAACTTGCTCGAGTTTTCGGAAAATTTGGTCGACCGATTCAGCCTTTTCTTGAATGGTACTCCAGGATCATAGGTACCATATTCTCTCTCGCTTTAAATAATCGCTCTAGACGATATGATTCTTTTTACGCAAAGTGCCATGCAACACTTGTCTTTTTAAATCCTTACACTTTGAGATCATGTCATTGGGGGACACTCTATATTCATTGAGGACAATGAGTATCTAAATTGTGGGGGGGGGGGGGGTTTACACATATCTTTGCTTGCCTAAACTTGCATAGCCTTGTTACATGTAGATTAGTGAGTTAGTTTGCACATAGGTATCAGCGTTAGAATTGCAAGTGCACGTTTAATTATTGCATTGTATATATTGTTTACACTTTAAATTATTGAGTCCACCTCCCCTATTTTGTTCGTTAATCGAGTTGGCCAGTTACATATAGTGTCTAAAAATGCAAAAAAAATAAAAAACAATAAAAACCCTAATTGAAATTTTTTCAGAAAGGGCAATTGAAGAGAGTAAGCGTGGAGAGGGCTCAATGATAGAAATTTCCTAGAAGTAGGACAATATGAGGTGAGGTAGACGCGATAATATGGAGTAGGAAGGCTATAGGGCCAATGCACTCGAGAATTGTGAATAGCTGTCTCTCAAACTAGTTATCCTACTAGCGCTACACCATCGTCACTTAGGTAGTCATCAACCCTCCTCGAAGTGGCAACGGAACAGCTGTGCGAGTGATTTTTATGGGGACCTCACGTCCCGTCTCCATCGCCTAGGTCCACTAGTTACCCCAATTTGATCCATTTACGCCTTTTATTCACAACCTCTAGCCTAGGAAGCCATTCCTTGTGACTTTCATCACTAGTTAGAATGGTCCCTTCCTATGCGTCATGATAGAGGGAGTTGAGTTAGGGAGGTTCGTTGAGGGTGAGCTGATATTATATATCTTACGTGGATCTTCTTACATGTCATCTTTTGAGGGGATGTGAGGGTGAGTTAGAGACGGCAGCACACTTCGGTGTGGCGGTGAGTAGTGTCCATACACCATGATCACAAGTGGAGTGCCGTAGTGTGTGACATTCTTTCCGCACGATATGGGTTGGGTTGGTTGATCTTATAGGAGGACGTGCTTGTGCTTCAGTACATTTTCTACATCTTAGGTGATGAGGAGGATTGGTTGGAATTAGCACGTGTATACATTGACTACCGGGTTCGTGATATGGTTTACATCGAGTGTGGGGGATGTCGATATATATTTGATTACATCATTGATTTGACACATTCCACCCCCACGTATCTATTTTGATATTTGATCTTCTCGGATATTACTATCATTATTGGTGGCTCCATGTATTATTTGTGTAGAAATGGAAATGAAAAAAAGAGAAAGAAAAATAGAAATTGAAAATGAAATGGAATAAAGGAGCAAGCTTGAAATTGAAGACCGAGGAGATTAGCTATTGTTCGAGATCGCTTCTTCAAATTTTTGGCCGCGAGAACGGCGTTACACAAAGATTGAGGGAATGAGGGTCGGAGTAGTGATATTCCGTGGGGTTCCTTGGATTTTGGTGAGGGAGTGTGAAACTCAGGTTGTGTGAGTTATATCATGACGTCTAGGACTTCTCTTCTAAATATCCTAACCTACCCATCCTAAGCTGTCAACAATTGAAACCCGTGGATAATTAGCTCGGATTGTAGGTTGCTAGGGATACGTTTGATGAGTGTGCGCAAGCAACTTATTGAGTGTTCGTGCCAGTTCTATCTGACAAAACTGGCCGCAAGTTCTTCCGATAACCAAAGTTTAGAACCTTTTAGGGGATATGAGAGCCTTATGACATGCCGGTTTGCTTTTCGAGATTGCCCAATCACTAACTTCAAAGAAAAAATATGTTCTTTACTTTATCGCATTGAACCTAATCGAGTTTCATTGTTTATAGTTATGTAGATTGCATAGTCCATCGTTTGAGTCGTTGTTTCTAAGACAAAGTAAAGATATATGTGAATCTCGAAAGCAAGTGTTGCTCGGGACGAGCAAGAAGATAGTGTGGTGGAATTTTATAGCACATTTTAGGAGCTATCTATTACCTCTATCACTTGTTATTTTCCATGTGCTGTATTGTTAGTGCGAGTATTTCTATGCATATTTCATTGTTATTTGTCAAATATAATCGCTTGGTATGTTTTTTCATGTTGTCTTGGCAGGAACCGATGCTAATCGGTTGATAGGAGGCATGGAACGAACTTCGGAAACAACGGAAGCTCAAGTGGAGTAAGAGAAGTCGAATTGGATGAGCTTGGATGACTAGTCTGCACTATTTTGATCCTATCTGGTGTTATAGAAATCATTTTGAGGTGAGACCAGTTCCAAATGAAATTAGACTTAGAGATCTTTCCAACGATAGGTCACGGAGCTAAATCCGAGTTCGCATGAAAAAGATATGGCCTATTGAAGTCAGGAGCAGATTTCAGGGGGCTATAGTTCAACTATTGAAGACTTATGCCGCTTATGCAGGAAGGACGACCTAGAGACGGAAATAATCACCATTCATGCCTTTTGAGAGCCACGATCAAGGAGGAGAGTAAGGAGACTTCATTGGGAGCACCTCAAGCAAGGAGAAGAGCCCGAATCGCGCCAATCTTCACGATTTCTGGCGTTTGATCTCTTCTTCCTCTTTTAATCACTTGTATAGAGAAACTTTGTTATGTTTCTACGATTTGTATTAGCAGCTAGACTTTTTTCTAGGCTTCTCTAGAGAGCCTAGGGTTTATGTAGACAGTATATTTTCCGGATTTGACTTGTCTCTGACGCGCGATTACTACGCGTTGCTACGCAAGTATACGGTCAAGTAATAAAGTGGAGTATTTTGGACTCCGAGTTATCGAACCCAAGGGAAGGTGTTTACTATATGCTCTAGATTAGCAATTAAACACAATTTACCTAAGTAGCCGGTAAAAATGATTGTAGTTTGAAGTGTTGCCACCCTCAAACAAGTGACTAGCAATAGCAATAAAATAACGTGAATAAAATGTTTTGACAGAAATCAGAGGAGAGAAAGCTAGGCAATCTATAGATCACTGAGGGTAGTTTTGACAATTCAGGATTCCATGTTCCAACACATTGAATCTTAGTAACCTATGCTGGGTAATGGCGTTGACATTTACCTATCAGTCTCATGTCGTTCTACACAAAGGTAACGATTTGTCCCTCTCAGGCCAAATATACCACCTATGTGTTCTAGCAGGCTAACAATATTGCAAGGAACAATATCCTCTCAGACCACCATTAACTAACAACTCATTACTTCCTACTAAATTTACCCTCATCTAGCCATTCCTATCCAACTATCCTCTCAGTCTAGTCAATTAAGAATGATCTTGTTTACTCATCCCAACTAGTGTAGAGTTGTTTTCACACACTCACTAGTTACATAGTAATATCGGGTCATCACTCCTACGTTACTAAGAATTAAGCACAATAAACAAGATATTTAGGCTACCAATATCATCATTAAGCTTATTTTATGATTGAATGAATAAACAGATAATCAACATCACACATCTTAGCCCTAACTTGTCAATGAAAGAACTCAACATGATGAAAACCAAAACAATCCCCATTAAACCATAATCCTAGCATGAAAGATCATCCAAAATCCTGAAAATATCATCAAAACATAAAACCTAGGCTCTCCATAGATGCCTAGGTATGAGTTTAGCTACTCATAACACAAGTTAACATGGTTCTTGAATAGTTCATACAAGAAAGTAAAGAGAAAAATAGATCAAACGCTAAAATCGTGAAGATTGGCTCGATCGGGGCTCTCTTCCTTGCTTGAGTTCATTCCCAATGAAGAATCCTTGCTCTCCTCCTTCTTCTTGTCTCTCTGTATGCGTGAATGGTCATTATTTTCGTCCCCAGGTCGTTCTTGAATCATAACCCGCAAAAGTCTTCAATAATTGCACAAAAGCCTCCTGAAATCTGCTTCTGACTTCGAAACGCGATATTTTCTTCATCCGAACTTGGATTTAGCTCTGTGACCTATCGTTGGAAAGCTCTCTGAGTCTAATTTCATATGGCACTGGTCTCACCCCAAAATGAATTGCATAACTCCGGATATGAACAAAATTGCAGACTGGTCATCCAAGCTCCTCCAATCCGGCTTCTCTTCAATCCACTTGAGCTCCTGTTGTTTCCGAAGTTCGTTCCATGCCTCCTATCAAACGATTAGCATCCGTCCCTGCCACTAAAACATGAACAAACATATGAAGCGACTATATTTGACAAATATTAATTAAATATACTTGGAAAGCGCCCGGACTAACAATATAGCACATGGTAGCATCAAGTGATAAACGACCTTTATTCTCTAACTTTGGCCTCAAAACATTCTCAAATACCTATTAACATGTGGTAAATGCTAAAGAATTATAGCCCCTGAAAGGTGCTATCAAACTCCCCCACACTTACTCTCTTGCTCGTCCCGAGCACAATGAAGCACAAACCTCCACACTTGAGACATTACATACATACCAAAACCAAAATAATGCATACCCCACCACTTTGCATACTTAACTTTCCGCTAGCCCACACGACTCACGACTCAATACACAAAGACACGACTATGAAAACTACATGATATGTACAATGCAACTCAAGTATGTACAATGCAAGGAATTAAAGAAAATATTTTGTCTTTTTAGTAGAGATTTGGCAATCTCAAAGAACAAACCGGCATGTCATAAGGCTCTCACATCCCCTAGAAGATTATATAACTTTGGTGATCGGTAGAACTTGCGACCAGTTTCGTCAGACAGAACCGGCACGAACACATTATAAGTTGCTTCCGCACACTCATCAAACGTATCCCTAGCACTTACCATCCGATATATTTATCCACCGGTTTCAATTGTTGACGGCTTAGGACAGGTAGGATAGGATATTTAGAAGCGCAGTCCTAGACATCATGATACAACTCACAAAAACCCGATTCTCACACTCCCTCACCAAAATCCAAGGAACCCCACCGAACTAACTACTACGGCCCTCATTCCCTCAATCTTGGTGCACGCGGTTCTCGCGGCCACAAATGTGAAGAAGTGATCTCGAACAATAGCTAATCTCCTTGGGCTTTGTGAAGTTTAATTTCCGGCTCCCTATTCCATTTCAATTTCAACGTTCTGTTTTTTTTTTTTTTCTTTCTTAAATTTCATTCTCAATAAGCACATGGAGCCACCAACGATGATACAATATCCAAGGAGATCAAACCAATATAGATAACGTGGGGGTGGAATGCGTCAAATAAAAGTAATCGAATATAAATGTCGACACCCGCACACTCAATGTAAAGCATATCCAAAACCCGGTAGTCAACATGTAAACGTGTTAAATTCCAACCAATCCTCCTCATCACCTAAGATGTAGAAAATAATCATAAAAATCGAAGCACATCCTCCTATAAGATCAATCAACCCCCACCCCATATCGTGCGGAAAAGTATCACGCACTACGGCACTCCACCTGATATCGTGATGTATGGACACGACTCACCGCCACACAGAAGTGTGCTGCCATCTCTAACTCACCCTCACATCCCCTCAAAAGATGACATGTAAGAATGTCCACTCAAGGTGTATCAAATCAGCTCACCCTCATCGAACCTCCCTAACTCAACTCCATCTATCATGACGCATAGGAAAGGACCATTCTAACTAGTGATAGAAGTCACAAGGAACGGCTTCCTAGGCTAGAGGCTATGAATAAAAGGGGTAAATGGATCAAATTGGGATAACTAGTGGACCTAGGCGATGGAGACGGGACGTGAGGTCCCCATAAAATCACTCGCACAGCTGTTCCGTTGCCACTACGAGGAGGGTTGACGACTACCTAAGTGACGATGGTGTAGAGCTAGTAGGATAACTAGTTTGAGAGACAGCTACTCACAATTCTCGAGTGCATTGGCCCTATAAGTCTTCCTACTCCAGATTTTCGCGTGTCTACCTCACCTCAGATTTTCATACTACCTAGGGAATACTATCATTGAGCCCTCTCCACGTTTTCTCTCTTCAATTGCCCTTTCTCAAAATAAATAAAAGTGCAACAATAATATACAATGAATAAAATAAACGTGCAAATGCTAAACTAACCTACTCGATATCTACATGCAAACGCGACTTTCTAAATTACATGTAACAAGGCTATGCAATGGCTACCTAGCGGATAGCTAAAAACACCCCCACATTTAAGTGCTTTGTTGTCCTCAACGAAATATAAGGTGAAATAAAGAGGAATCGGATGCTCAAGGGTAGGGCCGGTGGGTCTAGTCGGAGTGACTGCAGGTGAGGTCTAGTCGGAGTGAGCTAAAAAAGTATCCAATAATCCAAGTATGTGTTGGAATAGATGCCCTAGAGGCAATCTAGTTTAGTATGAATTTGTATATGGCTAGAAAAATTCATTTATTATTTATTGGATATTTAATATAATGAAGTCCTTAGATTTACAATTGTGTTGTTTATCTTAAATATCCCTAGTCAAGTATAATGATTAATGGGACAATCATCTATAGGCTAGTATGGGGTTGGATTGATATGGAGATATCACGATCCAACACATAGGTGTGCATTACGGAATGTTGCACTGGATTGACCCATCTCCGAGAAGGCTACATACATGTTATGTTGAGTCACAAGTGCTTCTCGCGGTGCAATGGTATTGTCATCCTTAGACTTGAAGTCACTAGATATTCTAGTTGTGGATCATTGTGATCTTGGTAGCGTTAAACGCTACACCGTAACTGGGTAGTTATAAAGGCGTGTACTGGATACAATGAGAAGCAAGCTTAGAGATCGTAGTGGACGTAGAGAGGATTTGCCCCTCCCACATAACGGGAGCAAATATCCTAGGCCACTCGAGGGATAGTGCTTATAGAATGTCTTGCCAGACTCAAATAAATCAATATAGGATATTGATGTTATTTGCACGAATAAGGCTAATCCCATAGATCGAGAAACTATGGATTGGATATACGAGTGTGACTTGTATGTCTCGTGTCCAATCCGGATATGGAGGCAAAGGGATGAGACAATTACTTGTACAAAGGTTGTCAAGATGACTATTCTATTAGTTGGCTAGAATGGATGTTTTGCTAGAAACCGCTCCATATTAGCAAATAGTTGCTACCAACTAGATAGAACCTATGGGGTCACACGCTATATAGAGTTGAACTAGATTTGGGAATTAATTAATTGGATTAATTAATTAGAAGGATCACTTTGCAAACCCTTGCAAACTTAGTAGGGACTAATTTGCAAGGAAGGGACTAAATTGAATTCTAGTTGGACTAGAATAAGTCCTTTAGGTAGTTAACAAGGAGTTGTTGGACTATATAAAGGACCCTCCTTCCTTCCTTCCTCATAACTTATGCTCATTAGTGAACATAACAAGAGTGGGAGAGAACAAAAGGAGAGAGAGCAAGCAACAAGGAGGCCGAACCCGACCCCCTTGCCGCCGCCCTCACCCCGTCGGCCAAAAAGAGGGCCGAAGCCCCTCTTTTGTCTCGTTTTGCGTGATTCCTTCATCCTCTTCCTATTCCGGGCTAGCACCAAGGAGTTTGGGAGATCTAGGATCAACTCTAGGCGTGGATCAACTATAGAGAACGTGACATTATTCGCGTTTGAAGTCATCAAGGAGAACCCAAAGGTGTGTTTATGATTTCTTACCTTTACTATCGTTATGCATCTAGACTTGTGATCCTTGGAGGGTTTTGCATGGTTATTTGTTTGATTATGCTTCCGTTGCACGATCCATGAATCAAAACCCTACAGTGGTATCAGAGCCACATGTCATAGAGCATAAACGTAGTTTATGTGTTACATTCTTGTTGTTTTACACCTTAATATGATTGTTTATCGCGTAAAACACGACAAATCAAGCATGGGATGCAATTTGTCAATAATTACTCATAACAAGATCCAATTTTTGTATTGGATGCATGAATTGGTGAGTTTGAGAAATTTTAGGATCTTAGATCTAAGGTTTGGGCAACCTTGGGGAAGAAGGAGTTCTCCCAAAACAAGGAAACAACCAAACTTGGGCTCCAAGCAAGGGAGTTGTTTTGGAAACAACCCCCAAGAGGAGGTTCGGCCCCCCTAGGGACCGCCCCCTTGCTTTCCGCCCAAGCTTGGCCGCCCTAAGGGGCCGGGCGGCCCTAACCCACGGGCCTAGCTTGCGGGTTTTGGGCCAGGCCGGCCCTAGGGCCTTGTGGTTCACTTTAATGGGCCCAGGCAATTGGATCATTGGGCCCATGGACCGTTTTAACCCTAGAAATCCTAAAATCAATTAAAATTGGATCATTGGGCCCATTGGATTTTAACTGTTTATGTGCAAATCGCATGGTGATTGGATATGGCCTTAGGATGTGGTTTGATGTGGATGTTTAATTTTGTGGTTTGGTTTTACGGCCTGCGAGCTGATCAATTAATTGTAATAATTAATTAGGGTTTTATGGCATGCGTGCCATTTTTTTCTCAACTTGTGAGATTTATTTTATTTAGTATAGTTATTAGTTAGTACTAGATAAAGTAGATTGTTAGCCAAGATTGGAGAAAAGAAGCCCAAAGCCAAAGAAGCCACAAAAGATGGAGCATGGAGCATGGAGCAATCCACAAGACTATGAAGGATGGACCAAAAGATCAAGACGCATGGAGATGTGTTTGCTTAGGGTTCATAGATAATTCCATTGGCTTGGAATTATCTTAGTCTAGAAAAGGCCATATCCACATCACGTTTAATTTCTGTTATGTGGTTGTTTATTTATTGTCTTATTATTTGTGTGGGTGGTGTATGGATGATGCATGCAATTAGGATAATAAGATAATTAGACAACCCGGATCTATTATTTGGAGTTGTGCCCAAACTCAAATAGATAGATTAGTTGATATTGATCAACAAAATAATTAAAAATTTAATTTAAAATCCCTCAAATTTTAAATATTGTGTTCTTGCCTTCTCGTTATTTAAACACTTATTATCATCATTATTTATCAAGTTCGTGCGTGCCAAAGCATGGCGACTTGGTTCATAATGATGGAATGCGATGGCACGTAACAATGTGCAATTGTTTAGATAAGAGGTTGAACACAACTAGGCTATTAATTTGATTAAGAAACCTAGAGGCAATCAATTGGGATTATCCATATGGATGGATAAATAAGGAGTTATTTGCCCGATTGAACCAAGAGTTGCATATGGGATGCAATTGGAATTGTTCCTACCTAAAGTAGTCAAATTATGGGTGACTTGCCAAAGCAAGCTCATAAGGAGATGAAAGATGGATCTTGGCCCACTAGAAAATATAAGGATATTTTCCGCATTAATATCTTGAGGGTTATTAATCCGTAGAAAAATAGTGGGAGCTATATTTAATAAACTAGCCATTATTAAATATAGTCAAAAATTCACAAATACTAAAACTTGCGTATTTTCCTTTTTGTAGAATTCCAAATGGCAAACAACTCATCGAGTTCACAACATTCCCTACGATCTGTCCTTGAGAAGGACAAGCTCTCTGGAACCAACTTTCTTGATTGGTACAGAAACTTGAGAATTGTTCTCAAGCAAGAGAAGAAACTGTACGCAATAGAGGAGCATGTTCCAGAAGGTCCAGAGAACCAGACACCTGCTGCCTTAAAGGCGTATCAAAAGCGTGTTGATGACGCTAATGATGCGGCCTGCCTTATGCTTTGCACCATGACTTCTGAGCTTCAGAAGCAACACGAAAACATGAATGCTGTCGATATGATCGAACATCTAAAGCAGCTCTTCCAAGAGCAGGCGAGGGTAGAGAGGTATGAGGTCTCAAAGGCACTGTTCAAATGTCATCTGGCAGAAGGGAACCCGGTGGGACCCCATGTACTCCGCATGATCGGGTACTTGGAGAATCTCGCCCGGCTTGTGTTCCCGGTCGGCCAAGAGTTGGCAACCGATCTCGTGTTGCAATCGTTGCCCGAGAGTTATGGACAGTTCATTATGAACTATAACATGAACGAGATCGTTAAACCACTGCCAGATTTGCTCAACATGTTGAGGACGGCTGAACAGAGCATCAACAAGGGTAAGGGCAAGGCCATTATGATGGTGCAGAAAGGAAAGGGCAAAAGGTTTGCCTCTTCCTCCAAGGGGAAAGGCAAGTCAGTTGCCAAGTCCAAGGAACAAGCCCTTAAGCCTGTTGGTAGAATTGCCAAGGTCGTGACTAAGGGTGAATGTCACTACTGTAGTCAGCCTGGACACTGGAGGAGGAACTGCCCAAAATATCTGGAGGACAAGAGGCTTGGAATAGTGATTCCACCACCACCAGGTATTTTTGTTGTAGATGTCAATTTAACTGTCTCTACATCATGGGTATTAGATACTGGATGTGGATCTCATATTTGTCGAAATATGCAGGATCTAAAGAGAAGTAAAAGATTGGCTAAAGGGGAGGTAGATCTGCGCGTTGGGAATGGGGCAAAGGTTGCTGCGTTGGCCATAGGCGTGTGCGAGCTATCTCTGCCTTCAGGATTAGTTTTAGAATTAAATAATTGCTATTTTGTGCCTGCTATGAGCAGAAACATTATTTCCATTTCTTGTTTGGACAAGAAAGGTTTTATTATTTCAATAAAGAACAATTGTTGTTCCTTTTATTTGAATAATATTCACTATTTTAGTGCGCAATTATTTAATGGACTTTATGTCCTTGATCTAAGAAATCCTGTCTACAACATTAATACCAAGCGGATTAAAATAAATGATTTAAATCCTGCTTATTTATGGCATTGTCGTTTAGGCCACATAAATGAGAAACGTGTATCTAGACTCCATAAGGATGGATTACTAGACTCATTTGATTTTGAATCATGTGAGACATGTGAGGCTTGTTTATTGGGAAAAATGACAAAGTCCCCTTTCAATAAGAAAGGTGAAAGGACTAGTGAGCAATTGGCACTCATACATACCGATGTGTGTGGGCCATTTGCCACGCCTGCCAGGGGTGGTTATGTCTACTTCATTACATTTACTGATGATTACAGTAGATATGGATTTGTGTACCTTATGAGGGCAAAATCCGAATCCTTTGAAGTGTTCAAAGAATTCAAGAATGAAGTAGAGAAGCAACTTGGCAAAAGTATCAAGGCTCTACGATCGGATCGCGGAGGAGAATACTTGAGCCAAGAGTTTGACGACTATCTTAGAGAGTGTGGAATCGTGTCCCAACTCACTCCACCCGGAACGCCACAATGGAATGGCGTGTCCGAGAGGAGGAATCGAACCCTATTGGATATGGTTCGATCTATGATGTGTCAAACCGATCTTCCATTATCATTTTGGGGCTACGCTCTATTAAGTGCAGCTTTCACCATTAACCGTGTTCCATCTAAATCAGTCATGAAGACACCATATGAGATGTGGAGTGGGAGGCGTCCCACACTGTCATTCATGAGGATTTGGGGCTGCGATGTCTATGTAAAACGTTTACAATCAGACAAGCTAGGGCCTAAATCGGATAAGTGTAAGTTTGTGGGGTACCCTAAGGAAACTAAGGGATACTACTTCTACAATCCAACCGAGAACAAAGTGTTTGTTGCTCGAACCGGCGTGTTTCTAGAAAGAGAATTTGTCTCTAAAGAAGCAAGTGGGAGGAATGTAGAACTTGAAGAAGTTCAAGAACCACAAATCACTGATCCGGTTATGGAACATGAACAGGAATCACAAGCAGTTGTGGAGCCACCTGTTCAGGTAACACAAGAGCTTCGTAGATCTATTAGAGTGCGCCAGGAACCCGAGAGGTATGGACTTCTCGTAACCGATTCCGGTGACACGATGCTCATATATGATGAGCCTACTACCTATGAGGAGGCCATGGGTGGCCCAGACTCTCAGAAGTGGCTGGAAGCCATGAGATCCGAGATGGAATCCATGTATACCAACAAAGTATGGACTTTGGTGGAACCACCCGATGGGGCGCGGCCCATAGGGTGCAAGTGGGTCTTCAAGAAGAAGATCGACATGGATGGTAATGTGATTACCTATAAGGGCCGATTGGTGGCTAAAGGATTCAGACAGATTCATGGTATTGACTATGATGAAACCTTTTCACCAGTCGCTATGACCAAATCCATCCGAATCCTACTTGCAATTGCAGCATACTACGACTATGAGATTTGGCAGATGGATGTCAAAACAGCATTCCTTTATGGGAATCTCCTCGAGGACGTGTATATGATACAGCCGGAGGGTTTTGAGGATCCAAAGCAAGACAACAGAGTGTCTAAGCTGCAACGATCCATTTATGGATTGAAGCAAGCTTCTAGGAGTTGGAATCGACGTTTTGATGAAGTGGTCAAAGAGTTTGGCTTCATCAGAAAAGAAGATGAGTCTTGTGTCTACAAGAAGGTTAGTGGGAGCTCTGTAGCTTTTCTGGTCTTGTATGTGGATGACATACTACTCATTGGAAACGACATTCCTATGCTGCAATCTGTGAAAGATTGGCTAGGAAAGTGTTTCTCAATGAAGGACTTAGGGGAAGCAGCCTATATACTTGGTATAAAGATCTATAGAGATAGATCTAAGAGGTTGCTAGGCCTAAGTCAAAGTACATATATTGACAAGGTGTTGAAACGGTTCAACATGCAAGATTCCAAGAAGGGATTCTTGCCCATGTCACATGGAATCACTCTTTCGAAGAGTGGTTGTCCTTCCAATGGGATTGAGAAGGAATGCATGAGTAGGATTCCCTATGCCTCGGCCATAGGATCTATCATGTACGCCATGTTATGTACTAGACCAGATGTGTCATATGCCTTGAGTATGACAAGCAGATACCAATCCAATCCGGGTGAGAGTCACTGGATTGCTGTCAAGAACATCCTAAAGTACTTGAGAAGAACTAAGGATGCTTTCTTGATATTTGGCGGTGAGGAAGAATGCAAGCTTCCAAACCGACAGAGATGACTTTAGATCACAATCGGGATATGTGTTTTGCCTGAATGGAGCAGCGGTGAGCTGGAAGAGTTCCAAGCAAGAGACGGTAGCTGATTCTACAACAGAGGCTGAGTACATTGCTGCAAATGGCGCAGCAAAGGAGGTTGTTTGGATCAGAAAGTTTGTTTCTGAACTTGGTGTGGTCCCTAGCATTGCGGATCCAGTGGAGTTGTTCTGTGACAACACTGGGGCGATCGCGCAATCAAAGGAACCCAGATCACACCAGAAGTCCAAGCACGTGCTCAGGAAGTTTCATCTGATTCGAGATATTATCGATAGAGGAGACGTTCGGATATGCAAGATTCCTACAGATGATAATCTGTCAGACCCGCTTACAAAGCCTCTCACGCAGTGGAAGCATGAAGGGCACACTAGGAGTATGGGCATACGAGATGCGCCAGATTGGCTCTAGTGCAAGTGGGAGACTGTTGGAATAGATGCCCTAGAGGCAATCTAGTTTAGTATGAATTTTTATATGGCAAGAAAAATTCATTTATTATTTATTGGAATTTAATATAATGAAGTCCTTAGATTTACAATTGTGTTGTTTATCTTAAATATCCCTAGTCAAGTATAATGATTAATGGGACAATCATCTATAGGCTAGTATGGGGTTGGATTGATATGGAGATATCACAATCCAACACATAGGTGTGCATTACGGTATGTTGCACTGGATTGACCCATCTCCGAGAAGGCTACATACATGTTATGTTGAGTCACAAGTGCTTCTCGCGGTGCAATGGTATTGTCATTCTTAGACTTGAAGTCACTAGATATTCTAGTTGTGGATCATTGTGATCTTGGTAGCGTTAAACGCTACACCGTAACTGGGTAGTTATAAAGGCGTGTACTGGATACAATTAGAAGCAAGCTTAGAGATCGTAGTGGACGTAGAGAGGATTTGCCCCTCCCACATAACGGGAGCAAATATCCTAGGCCACTCGAGGGATAGTGCTTATAGAATGTCTGGCCAGACTCAAATAAATCAATATAGGATATTGATGTTATTTGCACGAATAAGGCTAATCCCATAGATCGAGAAACTATGGATTGGATATACGAGTGTGACTTGTATGTCTCGTGTCCAATCCGGATATGGAGGCAAAGGGATGAGACAATTACTTGTATAAAGGTTGTCAAGATGACTATTCTATTAGTTGGCTAGAATGGATGTTTTGCTAGAAACCGCTCCATATTAGCAAATAATTGCTACCAACTAGATAGAACCTCTGGGGTCACACGCTATATAGAGTTGAACTAGATTTGGGAATTAATTAATTGGATTAATTAATTAGAAGGATCACTTTGCAAACCCTTGCAAACTTAGTAGGGACTAATTTGCAAGGAAGGGACTAAATTGAATTCTAGTTGGACTAGAATAAGTCCTTTAGGTAGTTAACAAGGAGTTGTTGGACTATATAAAGGACCCTCCTTCCTTCCTTCCTCATAACTTATGCTCATTAGTGAACATAACAAGAGTGGGAGAGAACAAAAGGAGAGAGAGCAAGCAACAAGGAGGCCGAACCCGACCCCCTTGCCGCCGCCCTCACCCCGTCGGCCAAAAAGAAGGCCGAAGCCCCTGTTTTGTCTCGTTTTGCGTGATTCCTTCATCCTCTTCCTATTCCGGGCTAGCACCAAGGAGTTTGGGAGATCTAGGATCAACTCTAGGCGTGGATCAACTATAGAGAACGTGACATTATTCGCGTTTGAAGTCATCAAGGCGAACCCAAAGGTGTGTTTATGATTTCTTACCTTTACTATCGTTATGCATCTAGACTTGTGATCCTTGGAGGGTTTTGCATGGTTATTTGTTTTATTATGCTTCCGTTGCGCGATCCATGAATCAAAACCCTACAGTATGAGCAAGTAAAAATTTTCAATAAATTAAGCCCTAAGAGTGCCTAAGCAATAATTAAAGCCGAGAGAGAGAAAATTGTACCAAATTTTTAGGAAACACGCGCGAGTGAAGGCATGTGTACCTCCTTAAGCTCCTCGGTGTCCCCGTCTTAAGTTCCTCTTTGAGCTTTGGCCGAATCCCCCTCCAAAGAGATGAATCGAAAGATTTTAAGTTCTTGGAGCTCTTCCTCTTTGATTTCCCCCACACTTAAACAAATCTCTATCTTTCAAAAACTCGAGAATTAATGTTGTTGTTTGGTTTGCAAAGAGCAAAACCCAACAAATTTTTTGAATTTCGTTGAGTTTTGAAAATTTGGGTGTATGGATGTATGGGTGTTCTTGAAGGTTTGGGAAGAAGAACATGAAGAAAAGTGGGATTTGATCAAAGTTTGGCAAGTTTGGGGTGTTTTTACCCCTTATGGCCGGATTGGGCATTAAACAATCAAGAAAATACCAAAAAACACCCCCAAAATCGTACCAAGCTACCCGATTTCGGCCCCCATTTCGGCCCGAAATGGGGGCCGAAATCAAAAATGGGTGCCGAAATCAGTTGATTTCGGCCCCCATTTTGGCCCGAAATGGGGCCTGAAATCACTGTAGCTTTTCAAAACAGTGAGGTAGTATGATTTCGGGCCGAAATCACTGCTTTTCGCCCGTTTTGTTTTTGCTCTATCTTTTTCATCCAGTATCCGATTCGCGCGATTCTTGAACCGTTGGACTCGATATTCGACAAGGAATCTATTTTTGACTAGTAAAATTCCAAAACCAAGAAATTTTCTATTTCTTCTGAATTTATCTCTCTTGTGCAAAGATTCGCGCCTCCAAAGCTCTTGAACTCTATTTTCACTCCGGATTCTGATGCTTGCAACCCCGATACTCCAACTCGCTATCAAGCTCAATGCTCCCGGTTAGCTAGTTGTTCCTCGTTTTGCGTGCAAAATCGTGCACATGCATCAAGAATGGGAATCCGGAGAGTTCTTCGGTACCTGTGTCCTGTACACTCATAGAAAACATTAAAACAACTCTCTCTCGCCCCTCACAATAAAATATGGACAACTCAAAATCAAAAACAAAACAAAATATCAAACTCTACTCTACATTGGGTTGCCTCCCAAGAAGCGCATGTAATTTAAGGTCGACGGCCCGACCCGGTTACCTTAACCGTCTAGAATAGTGAAGGATGCTTAAATCTCCACTTCTTCTGATTCCACCATCTTTTCTCGATAACCTTTTTCTCTCGAGCAAAAAAGCTCTTTGGACACTGTGGAACCTTTGGAAGTTAAACTCTTTCATCTTGCACTTTTTCTTCTTGATCAACTTCCATAGAGTATCACTAGACTCAAATGAATCTCTCTCCATGAAATCATCCCAGTGGTACTCCTTCAGTGCCAAATGATCTTCATTAGACACATGCATCTCATCTATACCCCCACACTTGCTGATTTCCAAAGCCTCAATAACAACAATCACAAGTGTTTCATCAGCTCCATCATCAGCACCCCACAAGCTCTCAATGTATGTGTCATCATTGTGCCAAACTCTGCATTTAGCACAGTAGTAGGGGTAATCAGAGATCCCCACATAATCCTCGTCGCTCCACATGCGTATTACGTCTTCTACTTCCTGTGTTCCTGCAAAAAAAAACTCACAAGAAACCCGTGAAGCATAGAGATAGAAACAAAATAAAACAAACTAAAAGAAAAGTACTCTAAACTAACTCCAAACTAAATAATCTACCGCTGTCCCCGGCAACAGCGCCAAAAACTTGACATGCGATTACTACGTGTTGCTACGCAAGTATACGGTCAAGTAATAAAGTGGAGTATTTTGGACTCAGAGTTATCGAACCCAAGGGAAGGTTTTTACTATATGCTCTAGATTAGCAATTAAACTCAATTTACCTAAGTAGCCGGGAAAAATGATTGTAGTTTGAAGTGTTGCCACCCTCAAACAAGTGACTAGCAATAGCAATAAAATAACGTGAATAAAATGATTTGATAGAAATCAGAGGAGAGAAAGCTAGGCAATCTATAGATCACCTAGGGTAGTTTTGACAATTCCGGATTCCATGTTCTAACACAATGAATCTTAGTAACCTATGATGGGTAATGGAGTTGACATTTACCTATCAGCCTCATGTCGTTCTACACAAAGGTAACGATCTGTCCCTCTCAGGCCAAATATACCACCTATGTGTTCTAGCAGGCTAACAATATTGCAAGGAACAATGTCCTCTCAGACCACCATTCACTAACAACTCATTACTTCCTACTGAATTAACCCTCATCTAGCCATTCTAATCCAACTAACCTCTCAGTCTAGTGAATTAAGAATGATCTTGTTTACTCATCCCAACTAGGGTAGAGTTGTTTTCACACACTCACTAGTTACATAGTAATTTCTGGTCATCACTCCTACGTTACTAAGAATTAAGCACAATAAACAAGATATTTAGGCTACCAATATCATCATTAAGCCTAGTTTATGATTGAATGAAGAAATAGATAATCTACATGACACATCTTAGCCCTAACTTGTCAATGAAAGAACTCAACATGATGAAAACCAAAACAATCCCCATTAAACCATAATCCTAGCATGAAAGATCATCCAAAATCCGGAAAATATCATCAAAACATAAAACCTAGGCTCTCCATAGATGTCTAGGTATGAGTTTAGCTACTCATAACACAAGTTAACATGGTTCTTAAATAGTTCATACAGGAAAGTAAAGAGAAAAATAGATTAAACGCTAATCCGGGCTCTCTTCCTTGCTTGAGGTCGTTCCCAATGAAGTATCCTCGCTCTCCTCCTTCTTCTTGGCTCTATGGATGCGTGAATGTTCATTATTTTCGTCCTTAGGTGGTCGTTCTTGAATCGTAACCCGCAGAAGTCTTCAGTAATTGCACAAAAGCCCCCTGAAATATGCTCCTGACTTTAAAACGCGATATCTTCTTCGTCCGAACTCGGATGTAGCTCCGTGACATATAGTTGGAAAGCTCTATGAGTCTACTTTCATATGGCACTGGTATTATCCCCAAATGAGTTGTAGAACTCCGGATATGAACAAAATAGTGCAGACTGGTCATCCAAGCTCCTCCAATTCGGCTTCTCTCCACTCCACTTGAGCTCCCGTTGTTTCCGAAGTTCGTTCAATGCCTAATATCAACCGATTAGAATCAGTCCCTGCCAAAACAACATGAACAAACATACCAAGCGATTATATTTGAAAAAAAGCAATAAAATATGTATGGAAAACGCCCAGACTAACAACATAGCACATCGTAGCATCAAGTGATAAAACGACCTTTATTCTCTAACTTTGGCCTCCATACATTCTCAAATACCTATTAACATGTGGTAAATGCTAAAGAATTATAGCCCCTAAAAGGTGCTTCAGTCTCATGCTTTTGGATTTTGATCTATTGGATGAAGTTTAATTAATGAACTTGTTAATGAGTGTAGTCTATTGACACGACTATGTTAAGAATTGATATTCATGAACTTAGGGTTTATTCATATATTCTAACCGTGCTTAAAGTTAAAATTTGTTTTAGCTAATTGTTCATATGCTATGCTTAATCCTTGGCAAGAATGGAGTAATTAACCGGACTTGTTAATTAGCTAGCGAGTGCGTGAGAGCGACTTAGACCTAGTTGTGATGAGATATGAACAACAATCCTTAATCACTGAGACTAAGAAGAGAAGTGTGTAGGATTGGCCTTCGTTGGTAGATTCGGTAGGAGATAGTGAGGTGTTCGTGTGGTGGTGGTCTTCGAGGACATCATTCCGTGCACTGTCGTTAGCCTACTAGAACGGACCGGTAGATGTAGGTGGACCGAGAGGACACCAAGTAAACCGTGACGTTGAACGACAAGAGACCGAGAGGAGATTGTCAGTGCTATTACCCGGCTTAACTAGAATAGGATTAACGTGTTACTTTGCTATTCCGGAAATCGTCTACAGCCCTATGTGATCTAGAGATTGCCTAATTTCTCCATATTTGATTAATAATTTAAAAAAACCCAAAAATATTAGTTTAGTTGTTATTTTATTTTAGTCACCTGTTTGAGGGTGACAAATGTTTAAATCACAATTTCTTCCTCCTTGTACTGTATTCTATGCTAATAACTAATTAAATAATCTCAAGCTTGTCCTCGTGGGATCGATAACTCGGGGTTGAAATACCACCTCTATATAACTTGACCGTGCACTTGCGCATACACGTAAGAAATCGTGTCAGTTAGGAAGAACCACATACTGAATAGAGTAAGGAACTTCTCTGCGTATGATATCTAGGGCTTAGCTTTTGAAAAATAAGAGATGTGTTGAAATCCTGCAGGGATTTAGATCCATCAGGAGGAGACGTAGTTCATTGAGGACTGAACTACGTAAAATCCTTTTGTTCCTTGCCTTTACATTTCAGCACTTTACTTGTCTAGTTTACTGCCTCAAAAATTATTTCAGTTCGAAGCCTTGAAAGGCTTTTCAAGGCCTTGAAAAATATCAGTAACCTTTTCTCTGACAGTTTGTATTTTAAAGGCTTGAAACTGAGTTCAAGGCCTTGAAATACAGCTTTCTCTTCACATTGTTCTTAAAACCACTCTTTAGGCAAAAGTTTTCATACTCAATTCACCCCCCTTCCCATCATGTATTTGCATACCTACATACAACTTTCATAATTCGCCAGCATAAAAAAAAAAGTGTAATCAGAATTAGCGTTGCTCCTACTGTCACAAGTGAGTTTGATATTTTCACTGATGCAGGATTGAATGTACCTAAGCGCGAGGGAGGAATAGTTGTTGGTTGCATTGATTATAATGGTTGTTATCAAGGAACTTTGCAAGTCCGAATTCCTGGTGTTTTAGATCCAACAGTTCTTGAACTATGGGAAATTAGAGGAGCACTTATTTGGAGTATCAACAAAAATTAGAAGTGAGTCTTAATTCTAACTGTGAGGTTGTGATTAATAGTTTTGTGTCTCCAAACTCTTGCTGACCAGTCAAGATTGCAACTTTTTTGGAGGATTGTAAGATTTGATGTTTCTCGTTTGATTTTTGTTATTTTCATCCCCAGATGCATGAACTCTTTAGCTCATGTTTAGCTAAGTGCTCTCTGCTGTTGTCTGATGGAGTTCTCTCCTCCTAATTATATGCTCTTTGATGACCTCTTTGGGTTTTACTGAATGAAAGCTTCAGTTTCTGTCCCCCCCCCCCAAAAAAAAAATCAAGTTTGGAAAATGGAAGTTAAACAACAACCACCCTCTAGGAAATATCAATATTAGTAGCAATACATTGCATTTATTGCAGTATGAAACGCTATACATTCTCAATTCACCCTTCATATGTTAATTTTTAAAATTAAGTTGGCATATGTATTGATATGATATATTGTTTTGTCTATTTTAAGTTGATCATTTGTTCAAAAATCTTCATAACTAACAAAGTCTGGAATATGCCTAAAGATGTAGCAACCATCGATATTGTTTGTTATTAGGGTTTGGCATCACCATACCGCATATGTAAGTCTTTCTTACTACATTCCCCTTTGCGAGCCAAATGTGAGACTACTATGGAGGACTAGCTGTGGGTAGCTACCAAAACTTATTATACGTCTCTGTTTAAAAGTTTAATTGCAAAATGCTCATTTTCTTGTAGATATCTATTTTTTGTGGTAGTACGTAGAATTATGTTAAATTGTTTCTTGGTTGTGTTTAGTTGGTACTCTACTGTTTGTATTTTCTGACATATTCATCAGGATTTTCGGACAAAATAATTTACGAATAATCAAATCACCATAATTTTAGTATATATATTTTGTCCCACGTGCGAAGCACATGCACCATACTAGTTTATTTAAAGGGGGGAATTGGAATAATACCAGTCTCTGGATTGGTGTTTGAAAACTGCACTTGGCTGAATTGCTATTTGAAAAATGCCCTCCTTTTTAAAAAAATGCTTACAAGAGTTGTTAACAAACAAGTGGGGAAACTGGGTGTGACATGGCTGATGACATGTACCCTAAAGTGGGTGAGAAACCATTGAATTACCCTGCTACCCTTGTCAGTGAGATTGATATTCAAACTGAAAAACAAACCCTAACAAATGTGTAGCTCTCTCTCTCTCTAAAAACATTGAATGATTCCATCTACCCTAACCTACCAAAGTACAGTTGAATTAACTCCAACTGTAAACTTAATGAACCAGCTGCATTACAGCCTCAAAACTTGTTCATTTTTCACTCTCATTTTCTCTGGTTCTCCCACTTTGTGTATAGAAGTCTCTCTCTTTCGCCAATGTTGTTGAGCTACGTAAACCCTAAACTCTGGTTCTACTTTTGCTATGATTCTTATATTCTCGTCAGAATGTTCTAAAATGTGTGCCAGTATAGTGTTTTTATTAAATTTGATCTTCAGTTGTGTTTCTGATTAAATTTAGGTTCATTATATTGATCCTGTGTTCTTCATTCTGGGTTTGATGTGTGTTGTGGATTGTGTGGAGACTGGAACGAGTAGATGCTCGTCCCTGTATTGTCTGAAAGGACTGGGACGATGTATGGAACATCAAACTGAGACGAGCATTTGCTCGTCTCAGTTTTCGTTACACGACTTAGTTGTTCACTTCATAGACTGGGACGGGCAGATGCATCGTCCCAGTCCTTTCAGACAATACAAGGACGCGCATCTACTCGTTCCAGTCTCCACACAATCCACAACACAAATACTGTGACGAGCATACCCTAAACCCTAAACCCTAAACCCTAAACCCTAAAGTCATTACAAAATGTTTTTAAACCTTGTCAAAAATGTTTAGTGTAATTACTAAACCATAAAATCATGTAAGGTGAACTCTTAACCCAAAAATCATGTAATCTTGAACTGTTAATCATGTAATCCTAACACTTGGATCATAACCCTATATCATACAATTGTGAAGTACTACCTTCAAACTAACTTAGGAACCATTACAATGATCACTACAAATGTTATTCAAACCATGTAAAACCCCTCTAATCAATAAACCATGACTTCTAAAATCCTAAATCCATAAACCCCAAGTCTTGTAATCCCTTGAACCATAGATCATCTATTATAAACCCTATACTTGTAGTCAATAAACACTTAAACCAACTAAATACCATCAATATGGTTACTAATACCCCTCTAATCAATAGACTATGAATTCCTAAATCCTAAATCCATAAACCCCAAGTCTTGTAATCCCTTAAACCATAGATCATCTATTCTAAACCCTAAAATTGTAGTTAATAAACACTTAAACCAACTAAATACCATCAATATGATTACTAAAAATGTAATTCAACCATGTAATACCCCTCTAATCAATAAACCATGAATTCATAAATCCTAAATCCATAAACCTTAAGTCATGTACCCCCTAAACCCTATACCATGCAACCTAAATCCTCTTTGTAAGAACCCAAGACTGAGACTATGGACAGCTCGTCTCAGTTTTCAGATCCAGACGAGGTTGTTACTCTCTCAGTATTGGAGGTCTTCCACGTCTTAGTTTTCACTTCATAAACGGGGACGTGCATGTTCACAATACAGGGACGAGTAACTGCTCGTCTTAATATGTAGTCATCGTCGTCCCTGTTATTTAAAGGTTCTTACTTGCCTTATCTTGCAAGTCACCAGGTGTCACTGTCCTCACACAATGAACAAATGTGACACCAGTAACCTTAATATTGTAAACAGTAAACCCTAAAATGTTACCTATACGCTTAAATCCGACATTTTTTTAGAATCTTTAAAATCTTATTTTCATAAATAAAATGTTTTTCATATAATTTAACCTGAATCTTTAAAACCGTAACATTTCAAAAAGTAAAACCTAAAGTAAAACCTAAAACTACTAAGTACATGGGTATCAAAAATATTAGTCAATAATTTTAAACCCCTTAATCATAGATTATCTAACGTAATAATGTTAAATGTCAGGAATGCCTCGCAGAGATTATTATTACGTCGTATTTGTGGGTCGTCAAACGGGCATATATACCTCTTGGCCAGCTTGTCAGGAGCAAACGAGAGGATATAAGAACGCTTCCTATATTAAGTATGCAACATATGAAGAGGCTGCAAATGCGTGGTTTGAGAACGAGCAACGCCTGCGTGAAACCGACCGTACCAGAAAACCAACTTCATACGACGGTCCATCCACTTCTCTAGACGTAGTGGCTCATGCGCCTCAAAAAGCTAACTTGTTCCTTGTTCTCGTGATTGGTTTTGTTGTTGGTTTCGGTAGTTGCTATATAATCATGTCGTAGGTATGCGTTCGTGTGTTTGTAATTGTTTGTAGTTGTTGTTTGTCCGTTGTTTTCCTATGTAATCAATTTGTAGTAATAAAACAAAATTGAAAAACAAAATCCTCATTCAACACCAACAAAATTTATAAATCATTACAATTTTTGTACACCAATTCCACCTACTTACATACCATCTTGTCTTTCCTCTTACCCTCTCCATCGCAAACTGGAAAGTGAAAAGGAACCATCCAAATTAAAATACAATAATTTTCCTTCATCTGTTTGATCGCCTTTTTGTTTAGTTCAGTCCAACCCCTAATGGGATTACATTCCATAAGGTGCTCCATCATTCTGACGACATAGAAGCCTGAATCTTTCTTCATATTTGTTGCATATCTCCATTTATCATGGGGCTTGAAGTAGTGCGTCATCTCTAACCCATTATTTTTAATTAACAACCTTTTTGGCGCTCTACATTGACCGGACGCTTTTATCATCTTATGGAATTCCTTGCGAAGAGCACCAAGGTCCAATTGCCTTTTTCCCATTCCTATCACTGGATCGAAGACTTGAACAACCATATCTTCCACTTCTATGTAAACGAGCAACCAATGTCCTGCCCCTCCCTTATATGGCATTTTTGAGAACCATGGCATGAGCCACTTACGTGCTTTGGCGATCTCTGTCCCACGG
Source organism: Linanthus parryae (assembly GCA_023055425.1). Lineage (NCBI taxonomy): Eukaryota > Viridiplantae > Streptophyta > Magnoliopsida > Ericales > Polemoniaceae > Linanthus > Linanthus parryae. The sequence continues at coordinate 40,225,080 of JALGPY010000004.1, forward strand.
TACGGCCTACTCCCTTCAAATTAAATAGCCAACTCCTTCTGCCGCGCTTCCTCAGTCAAGTTCTTATTCACCCATGTGTGATACCACTTACCGTCGGTAATGGCTATGTCGGTCCTGGCTTCGCGACATTCCTTCGAATACAACCGTCTAAGCACATAAGTCATCTCATCCATTTGACCCCATCCCAAAGTACATTTATCCGAAAGTAAATAACGGAAGAATTCTCGTCCCAGTACCTTGCAACCACAGTGTAACCCCTAGTAATCTTTGTATGGATCGTCTAGCCAAACATAGAATGCTTATTCTGGGTCCGGCTTTGTGTTATTACTCATAGCAAAATCAGGAACATACACACTGGAGAGAAACTTCTTAGGAATACAACCGTCTTGTGCGAGTGCAACCCCATACGGCGTAGTCTCCCAATCAATTCTAGCACGATTACAGCTAAAGTAACGTTCCTCACCATTCTCATAAATAATTGCCATCTCATCCCGGCCGTATATGTCATGTAACTCATTCCCTCTCTTATAATCGTAAAGCGATTGGGGAGACCAGCCCTCATCTAATCTTTCACTTTCAACCGCGTCATACCACGCATCCCAATCCTGAGGTCCAAACTGATCAATCGCAATCGCTTCAGGCTCTTGATCTGAATCTTCACGGAGTTCTGAGTAATTATATTTCATCCATTCCCTTAATTTGTCATCGGTGCCTGCATCCTCATCTTCCTCCAACCCACCTGCTTCGGCTGCCACGGACGGTCCTGCTTCGGTTTCTACGATTGGGGGTGCTTGGACTTTCCTGGACCCCCTGCTTCTGTTTCTATTGTGGATTAGCCTCAACTGGATTGGAGCCATCGGTTCCTTCTGTTTCAGTGACTGGGGTTGACTCGATTGTCCTGGAACCCCCTTCCGCTGTTTCTCTAACTATGGTGGCTCGATTGGACCGGAACCCCCTATCGCTGTTTCTGTAACTGTGGTTGGCTCGATTGGACCGGACCCCCCTGTCGCTGTTTCTCTAACTGTGGTTGGGTTGATTGGACTGGACCCCCTTTCTGGGTTGGAATCAATGAAATCTTCTCTTTCTGTATCCTAACTATAGGATGAATAGATTTATTAGGTTACAATTACCTTACATTACATAAGTCAAACACCGTAAATAACTGTTGGAATAGATGCCCTAGAGGCAATCTAGTTTAGTATGAATTTGTATATGGCTAGAAAATTCATTTATTATTTATTGGATATTTAATATAATGAAGTCCTTAGATTTACAATCAGGTTGTTTATCTTAAATATCCCTAGTCAAGTATAATGATTAATGGGACAATCATCTATAGACTAGTATGGGGTTGGATTGATATAGAGATATCACGATCCAACACATAGGTGTGCATTACGGAATGTTGCACTGGATTGAACCATCACCGAGAAGGCTACATACATGTTATGTTGAGTCACAAGTGCTTCTCGCGGTGCAATGGTATTGTCATCCTTAGACTTGAAGTCACTAGATATTCTAGTTGTGGATCATTGTGATCTTGGTAGCGTTAAACGCTACACCGTGACTGGGTAGTTATAAAGGCGTGTACTGGATACAACGAGAAGCAAGCTTAGAGATCGTAGTGGACGTAGAGAGGATTTGCCCCTCCCACATAACGGGAGCAAATATCCTAGGCCACTCGAGGGATAGTGCTTATAGAATGTCTGGCCAGACTCAAATAAATCAATATATGGGATATTGATGTTATTTGCACGAATAAGGCTATTCCCATAGATCGAGAAACTATGGATTGGATATACGAGTGTGACTTGTATGTCTCGTGTCCAATCCGGATATTGAGGCAAAGGGATGAGACAATTACTTGTACAAGGTTGTCTAGATGACTATTCTATTAGTTGGCTAGAATGGATGTTTTGCTAGAAACCGCTCCATATTAGCAAATAGTTGCTACCAACTAGATAGAACCTATGCGGTCACACGCTATATAGAGTTGTACTAGATTTGGGAATTAATTAATTGGATTAATTAATTAGAAGGATCACTTTGCAAAACCTTGCAAACTTAGTAGGGACTAATTTGCAAGGAAGGGACTAAATTGAATTCTAGTAGGACTAGAATAAGTCCTTTAGGTAGTTAACAAGGAGTTGTTGGACTATATAAAGGACCCTCCTTCCTTCCTTCCTCATATAACTTATGCTTATTAGTGAACATAAAGAGAGTGGGAGAGAATAAAGGAGAGAGAGCATGCAACAAAGGAGGCCGACGCCCCCCATTGCCGCCGCCCTCGTCCCCGTCGGCCAAAAGAGGGCCGAAACCCCTCTTTTTGTCTCGTTTTGCGTGATTCCTTCACCCTCCTCTTATTCCGGGCTAGCACCAAGGAGTTTGGGAGTTCTAGGATCAACTCTAGGCGTGGATCAACTATAGAGAACGTGACACTATTCGCGTTTGAAGTCATCAAGGAGAACCCAAAGGTGTGTTTATGATTTCCTACCTTCACCCTCCTCTTCTTCCGTTTGCGCCTCTTTTTGTCTCGTTTTGCGTGATTCCTTCACCCTCCTCTTCTTCCGTTTGCGCGATCCATGAATCAAAACCCTACAGTGGTATCAGAGCCACAGGTCATAGAGCATAAACGTAGTTTATGTGTTACATTCTTGTTGTTTTACACCTTAATTTGATAGTTTATCGCGTAAAACAAGACAAATCAACCATGGGATGCAATTTGTCAAGAATTACCCATAACAAGATCCAATTTTTGCATTGGATGCATCAATTGGTGAGTTTGAGAAATTTTAGGATCTTAGATCTAGGGTTTGGGCATCCTTGGGGAAGAAGGAGTTCTCCCAAAACAAGGAAACAACCAAACTTGGGCTCCAAGCAAGGGAGTTGTTTTGGAAACAACTCCCAAGAGGAGGTTCGGCCCCCTAGGGGACCGCCCCCTTGCTTGCCGCCCAAGCTTGGCCGCCCTAAGGGGCCGGGCGGCCCTAACCCGCGGGCCTAGCTTGCGGGTTTTGGGCCGGGCCGGCCCTAGGGCCTTGTGGTTCACTTTGATGGGCCCGGGCAATTGGATTGTTGGGCCCATGGACCGTTTTAACCCTAGAAATCCTAAAATCAATTAAAATTGACCAAGCGCGTTAAAATTGGATTTTAACTGTTTATGTGCAAATCGCATGGTGATTGGATATGGCCTTAGGATGTGGTTTGATGTGGATGTTTAATTTTGTGGTTTGGTTTTACGGCCTGCGAGCTGATCAATTAATTGTAATAATTAATTAGGGTTTTATGGCCTGCGTGCCATTTTTTTCTCAACTTGTGAGATTTATTTTATTTAGTATAGATATAAGCTAGTGCTAGATAAAGTAGATTGTTAGCCAAGAATGGAGAAAAGAAGCCCAAAGCCAAAGGAGCCACAAAAGATGGAGCATGGAGCATGGAGCATTCCACATGACTATGAAGGATGGACCAAAAGATCAAGACGCATGGAGATGTGTTTGCTTAGGGTTCATAGATAATTCCATTGGCTTGGAATTATCTTAGTCTAGAAAAGGCCATATCCACATCACGTTTAATTTCTGTTTTGTGGTTGTTTATTTATTGTCTTATTATTTGTGTGGTTGGTGTATGGATGATGCATGCAATTAGGATAATAAGATAATTAGACAACCCGGATCTATTATTTGGAGTTGTGCCCAAACTCAAATAGATAGATCAGTTGATATTGATCAACAAAACAATTAAAAATTGAGTTCAAAATCCCTCAAATTTTAAATATTGTGTTCTTGCCTTCTCGTTATTTAAACAGTCATTATCATCATTATTTATCAAGTTCGTGCGTGCCAAAGCATGGCGACTTGGTTCATAATGATGGAATGCGATGGCACGTAACAATGTGCAATTGTTTAGATAAGAGGTTGAACACAACTAGGCTATTAATTTGATTAAGAAACCTAGAGGCAATCAATTGGGATTATCCATATGGATGGATAAATAAGGAGTTATTTTCCCGGTTGAACCAAGAGTTGCATATGGGATGCAATTGGAATTGTTCCTACCTAAAAGTAGTCAAATTATGGGTGACTTGCCAAAGCAAGCTCATAAGGAGATGAAAAGATGGATCTCGGCCCACTAGAAAATATAATGATATTTTCCGCATTAATAACTTGAGGGTTATTAATCCGTAGAAAAATAGTGGGAGCTATATTTAATAAACTAGCCATTATTAAATATAGTCAAAAATTCACAAATACTAAAACTTGCGTATTTTCCTTTTTGTAGAATACCAAATGGCAAACAACTCATCGAGTTCACAACATTCCCTACGATCTGTCCTTGAGAAGGACAAGCTATCTGGAACCAACTTTCTTGATTGGTACAGAAACTTGAGAATTGTTCTCAAGCAAGAGAAGAAACTGTACGCAATAGAGGAGCATGTTCCAGAAGGTCCAGAGAACCAGACACCTGTTGCCTTAAAGGCGTATCAAAAGCGTGTTGATGACGCTAATGATGCGGCCTGCCTAATGCTTTGCACCATGACCTCTGAGCTTCAGAAGCAACATGAGAACATGAATGTTGTCGATATGATCGAACATCTAAAGCAGCTCTTCCAAGAGCAGGCGAGGGTAGAGAGGTATGAGGTCTCAAAGGCACTGTTCAAATGTCATCTGGCAGAAGGGAACCCGGTGGGACCCCATGTACTCCGAATGATCGGGTACTTGGAGAATCTCGCCCGGCTTGGGTTCTCGGTCGGCCAAGAGTTGGCAACCGATCTCGTGTTGCAATCGTTGCCCGAGAGTTATGGACAGTTCATTATGAACTATAACATGAACGAGATCGTTAAACCACTGCCAGATTTGCTCAACATGTTGAGGACGGCTGAACAGAGCATCAACAAGGGTAAGGGCAAGGCCATTATGATGGTGCAGAAAGGAAAGGGCAAAAGGTTTGCCTCTTCCTCCAAGGGCAAAGGCAAGTCAGTTGCCAAGTCCAATGAACAAGCCCTTAAGCATGTTGGTGGCGTTTCCAAGGTCGTGACTAAGGGTGAGTGTCACTACTGCAGTCAACCTGGACACTGGAGGAGGAACTGCCCAAAATATCTGGAGGACAAGAGGCTTGGAATAGTGATTCCACCACCACCAGGTATTTTTGTTGTAGATGTCAATTTAACTGTCTCTACATCATGGGTATTAGATACTGGATGTGGATCTCATATTTGTCGAAATATGCAGGATCTAAAGAGAAGTAAAAGATTGGCTAAAGGGGAGGTAGATCTGCGCGTTGGGAATGGAGCAAAGGTTGCTGCGTTGGCCATAGGCGTGTGCGAGCTATCTCTGCCTTCAGGATTAGTTTTAGAGTTAAATAATTGCTATTTTGTGTCTGCTATGAGCAGAAACATTATTTCTATTTCTTGTTTGGACAAGGAAGGTTTTATTATTTCAATAAAGAACAATTGTTGTTCCTTTTATTTGAATAATATTCACTATTTTAGTGCGCAATTATTTAATGGACTTTATGTCCTTGATCTAAGCAATCCTGTCTACAACATTAATACCAAGCGGATTAAAATAAATGATTTAAATCCTGCTTATTTATGGCATTGTCGTTTAGGCCACATAAACGAGAAACGTGTATCTAGACTCCATAAGGATGGATTACTAGACCCATTTGATTTTGAATCATATGAGACATGTGAGGCTTGTTTATTGGGAAAAATGACAAAGTCCCCTTTCAATAAGAAAGGTGAGAGGACTAGTGAGCAATTGGCACTCATACATACAGATGTGTGTGGACCATTTGCCACGCCTGCCAGGGGTGGTTATGTCTACTTCATTACATTTACTGATGATTACAGTAGATATGGATTTGTGTACCTTATGAGGGCAAAATCCGAATCCTTTGAAGTGTTCAAAGAATTCAAGAATGAGGTAGAGAAGCAACTTGGCAAAAGTATCAAGGTTCTGCGATCGGATCGAGGAGGAGAATACTTGAGCCAAGAGTTTGACGACTATCTTAGAGAGTGTGGGATCGTATCCCAACTCACTCCACCCGGAACGCCACAATGGAATGGCGTGTCCGAGAGGAGGAATCGAACCCTATTGGATATGGTTCGATCTATGATGTGTCAAACCGATCTTCCATTATCGTTTTGGGGCTACGGTCTATTAAGTGCAGCTTTCACCATTAACCGTGTTCTATCTAAATCAGTCATGAAGACACCATATGAGATGTGGAGTGGGAGGCGTCCCACACTGTCGTTCATGAGGATTTGGGGCTGCGATGTCTATGTAAAACGTTTACAGTCAGACAAGCTAGGGCCTAAATCGGATAAGTGCAAATTTGTGGGGTACCCTAAGGAAACTAAGGGTTACTATTTCTACAATCCAACCGAGAACAAAGTGTTTGTTGCTCGGACCGGCGTGTTTCTAGAAAGAGAGTTTTTCTCTAAAGTAGCAAGTGGGAGGAATGTAGAGCTTGAAGAAGTTCAAGAACCACAAATCACTGAATCGATTATGGAACATGAACAGGAATCACAAGGAGTTGTGGCGCCACCTGTTCAGGTAACACAAGAGCTTCGTAGATCTAGTAGAGTGCGCCAGGAACCCGAGAGGTATGGACTTCTCGTAACTGATTCCGGTGACACGATGCTCATAGATGATGAGCCTACTACCTATGAGGAGGCCATGAATGGCCCAGACTCACAGAAGTGGCTTGAGGCCATGAGATCCGAGATGGAATCCATGTATACCAACAAAGTATGGACTTTGGTGGAACCACCCGATGGGGCGCGACCCATAGGGTGCAAGTGGGTCTTCAAGAAGAAGATCGACATGGATGGTAATGTGATTACCTATAAGGGCCGATTGGTGGATAAAGGACTCAGACAGATTCATGGTATTGACTATGATGAAACCTTTTCACCAGTCGCTATGACCAAATCCATCCGAATCCTACTTGCGATTGCAGCATACTACGACTATGAGATTTGGCAGATGGATGTCAAAACAACATTCCTTTATGGGAATATCCTCGAGGACGTGTATATGATACAGCAGGAGGGTTTTGAGGATCCAAAGCAAGACAACAAAGTCTGTAAGCTGCAACGATCCATTTATGGATTGAAGCAAGCTTCTAGGAGTTGGAATCGACGTTTTGATGAAGTAGTCAAAGAGTTTGGCTTCATCAGAAACGAAGATGAGTCTTGTGTCTACAAGAAGGTTAGTGGGAGCTCTGTAGCTTTTCTGGTCTTGTATGTGGATGACATACTACTCATTGGAAACGACATTCCCATGCTGCAATCTGTGAAAGATTGGCTAGGAACGTGTTTCTCAATGAAGGACTTAGGGGAAGCAGCCTATATACTCGGTATAAAGATCTATAGAGATAGATCTAAGAGGTTGCTAGGCCTAAGTCAAAGTACATATATTGACAAGGTGTTGAAACGGTTCAACATGCAAGATTCCAAGAAGGGATTCTTGCCCATGTCACATGGAATCACTCTTTCGAAGAGTGGTTGTCCTTCCAATGGGATTGAGAAGGAACGCATGAGTAGGATTCCCTATGCCTCGGCCATAGGATCTATCATGTACGCCATGTTATGTACTAGACCAGATGTGTCATATGCCTTGAGTATGACAAGCAGATACCAATCCAATCCGGGTGAGAGTCACTGGATTGCTGTCAAGAACATCCTAAAGTACTTGAGAAGAACTAAGGATGCTTTCTTGATATTTGGCGGTGAGGAAGAGTTGCGTGTAAGGGGTTACACTGATGCAAGCTTCCAAACCGAGAGAGATGACTTTAGATCACAGTCGGGATATGTGTTTTGCCTGAATGGAGCAGCGGTGAGCTGGAAGAGTTCCAAGCAAGAGACGGTAGCTGATTCTACAACAGAGGGTGAGTACATTGCTGCAAATGGCGCAGCAAAGGAGGCTGTTTGGATCAGAAAGTTTGTTTCTGAACTTGGTGTGGTTCCTAGCATTGCGGATCCAGTGGAGTTGTTCTTTGACAACACTGCGGCGATCGCGCAATCAAAGGAACCCAGATCGCACCAGAAGTCCAAGCACGTGCTCAGGAAGTTTCATCTGATTCGAGATATTATCGATAGAGGAGACGTTCGGATATGCAAGATTCCTACAGATGATAATCTGTCAGACCCGCTTACGAAGCCTCTCACGCAGTGGAAGCATGAAGGGCACACTAGGAGTATGGGCATACGAGATGCGCCAGATTGGCTCTAGTGCAAGTGGGAGACTGTTGGAATAGATGCCCTAGAGGCAATCTAGTTTAGTATGAATTTGTATATGGCTAGAAAATTCATTTATTATTTATTGGATATTTAATATAATGAAGTCCTTAGATTTACAATCGTGTTGTTTATCTTGAATATCCCTAGTCAAGTATAATGATTAATGGGACAATCATCTATAGACTAGTATGGGGTTGGATTGATATAGAGATATCACGATCCCACACATAGGTGTGCATTATGGAATGTTGCACTGGATTGACCCATCACCGAGAAGGCTACATACATGTTATGTTGAGTCACAAGTGCTTCTCGCGGTGCAATGGTATTGTCATCCTTAGACTTGAAGTCACTAGATATTCTAGTTGTGGATCATTGTGATCTTGGTAGCGTTAAACGCTACACCGTGACTGGGTAGTTATAAAGGCGTGTACTGGATACAATGAGAAGCAAGCTTAGAGATCGTAGTGGACGTAGAGAGGATTTGCCCCTCCCACATAACGGGAGCAAATATCCTAGGCCACTCGAGGGATAGTGCTTATAGAATGTCTGGCCAGACTCAAATAAATCAATATATGGGATATTGATGTTATTTGCACGAATAAGGCTATTCCCATAGATCGAGAAACTATGGATTGGATATACGAGTGTGACTTGTATGTCTCGTGTCCAATCCGGATATTGAGGCAAAGGGATGAGAGAATTACTTGTACAAGGTTGTCTAGATGACTATTCTATTAGTTGGCTAGAATGGATGTTTTGCTAGAAACCGCTCCATATTAGCAAATAGTTGCTACCAACTAGATAGAACCTATGCGGTCACACGCTATATAGAGTTGTACTAGATTTGGGAATTAATTAATTGGATTAATTAATTATAAGGATCACTTTGCAAAACCTTGCAAACTTAGTAGGGACTAATTTGCAAGGAAGGGACTAAATTGAATTCTAGTTGGACTAGAATAAGTCCTTTAGGTAGTTAACAAGGAGTTGTTGGACTATATAAAGGACCCTCCTTCCTTCCTTCCTCATATAACTTATGCTCATTAGTGAACATAAAGAGAGTGGGAGAGAATAAAGGAGAGAGAGCAAGCAACAAAGGAGGCCGACGCCCCCCATTGCCGCCGCCCTCGTCCCCGTCGGCCAAAAGAGGGCCGAAACCCCTCTTTTTGTCTCGTTTTGCGTGATTCCTTCACCCTCCTCTTATTCCGGGCTAGCACCAAGGAGTTTGGGAGTTCTAGGATCAACTCTAGGCGTGGATCAACTATAGAGAACGTGACACTATTCGCGTTTGAAGTCATCAAGGAGAACCCAAAGGTGTGTTTATGATTTCCTACCTTCACTATCGTTATGCATCTAGACTTGTGATCCATGGAGGGTTTTGCATGGTTATTTGTTTGATTATGCTTCCGTTTGCGCGATCCATGAATCAAAACCCTACAATAAGAACAATATGCGTACCTCGCTAAGGAAGCGAATGTCGGACGTTGGGTCTACTCGCACTTCTTCCCAAGCGGTGTGCAGATTTGTTACCATCTTGTGCGTTGCTTGTCCCCAAACACCGAGCTGGCTCAGTCGTTCCTTCCCTTTCGTGTTGTGACGCTTGATCTTTTCACGTACACTAGTGCAACCAGTCTTACAATCGTTTTATAAGGCAACCAATTGTTCCTCCATCTTATCCATCGTACTGCTCATTTATGTCATTTTCTCACTCAAATGGATCTGGTTTTCTTTGATAGGAACCAATGCCTCTTCAAAAGCTTTCCGCATTTACCGCTTCAAGTCTTCTAAGTCAACTCCCACATTTCTTGAAGGTTCGGGTCGACCGGCAGGTGGAGGTGTTGCAGACACTGAAGGTTGGGTTCTCGGTGGAGATGGAGGTGGGGTTGAGGAATCACAACTGCACCCTTTCTCCGTCTCGGGACAAGACTAGCATCCTTATCTTCCTCTTCTTCTTCCTCATTAACAAGAGCAAGTTCTTTGCGCCTCTCCGTCTTCTTCTTATTCTTCTTGGACTGTGGGCCAGGCTCGTCCTCGTAAACTGTTTTTTTTCTGCTTCTTCTTCTGGGGCCCGACACCATCATCCTTTGCAACATCCTTCTTCCTCCTCCTCTTCTGCGGCATATCCGAAGCCACTACCTCCTCCGGTTGCACTCCCTCAAAGTTGTAGCTGGGTGTGAATTTCCGATTAGAACTCATGTCATCCTCAAGCACAGTCCTCTTCTCGAACAGAGCAGTCCACCTGGGGTGAAGTGGTTGGTCGGGGTGAGTCCTCCTCTACTCAATGAAGCTAATCCAGTAGTGTTGTTTCTTCTCTTCCTCCGTTGGGACGAGGGTAGGATTAACAGACTTTATCTCACTCCAGCATTCCGCTGCTTCTTCCAAACCCAATGCGCATCCTCTCCACGTCCAATTAGCCAAGCGCGGCAACTTCCTTTCCTTACCTGCCCTCAGTTTTCCCAGCTGATCACCAAGGTGGGGTATGGCCTCGCAAATCCATGCCAGAAATATGTGCGGAAAGTTCAACATGTTGTACTTCCGGCGTCAGTGGCTATCCATACCTTTAGTCCAAGCCTCCTCAGCCACTTGCTCAGCGAAACCTGGCCACAAGTACCTGGCCCATTCGAATTTTTTTTCCCATTCAAAATCCGAAATCAGGACAAACGGTGTCATGGATATTGTGTCCGCATTGGTTTTCATAAACGTCATTCGTCCAATCAGGCATACCATTAGCAGTCTCGCATAATCAAATTTCTCCTCCTCAGTCAAATCTTTGATTTTGGGCTTGAGGCCATGCAAAACCTTTTCAATCTCCGATACATTGATGTTGTTACCAAGCCTGTGATCAGGTAAATACTTTGCAGCCCACCCGTATGCATGCTCTTTATCACCATAACCAGTTGTTTTGTTGAAGCTCAACCCCGAAACTAAACAAAACTCCTGCAATCCAAACCGAACTGGCATGTTGTTTATGTAGAACCAAAACTCAGGATATTTTTTCTCCGTGTTCATCTTTGCGTGCATGACAAGATTCACAAACATACTAGGAAAGGTAACGTTGCTCGCGCAATGGATGTCCAACAAAAACTTCAGCTGTGGGAGCCTTTCTTCAATCAATTCCCGAACCTCAGGGCAGACGTATTGCAAACTCTCCTTATACCCTTTCAAGGCTACCCTAGTAGTGATGTTCCCTTTCTCGACTTTAATCTGGCACAATGGAAGCGGTACATCTCCAAACTTCTCGTCGAACTCCGAAACCTTGATTATTTCATCTACAATTCAAACTAAACTTTAATTAATAATGTCAGATAAATAATGAAATACTTCAAAGTATTTATAATGGTCTGTTACTTAAAAGTTTATAAGTTTTTTAATTATTATATGTGTTACTGAATTTTTTTTGAGGGTATAAGTGTTACTGAATTTAGATTCAGTATAAGTGTGTCACATTTTTTTTTTACGTGAAGTGTTGATGGGAGATCCATTACTGTTCAAGTCTACACAGATAAATAATTTTAAGTGTTAAAGTTGCAGGACTGTTCTAAGTCTGGAATCAATGGGTTTTTTTCATCTTCTAACTGCTGAGACGAGCAGTATAAACTTGATATACTGAGCCGAGCATGTTGCTCGTCTCAGTATAAGCCGCTCTCTACCGAGACGAGAATATTGCTCGTCCCAGTATAAACTGGTCTTAACCGAGACGAGAGTTATGCTCGTCTCAGTATAAGCTGGCTTATACAGAGAGGAGCGTGAAGTTCTCGTCTCAAGACGAGTAAACTGCTCCTCGGCAGGGTCTTTCTTTCTCCTCGTCCCAGTTTTATAGGTTCTCGTCTCAGTATTCATCTCGTGATAGTGAGACGAGAACTACTCGTACGAGTTCCACGATCTAGAACAGGTCATCGTCAGAGTTCTAGATCTGAATCTCGTCCGAGTTCTTGATTTGGTGGAATTATGATCAAATTTTACAGGTGACAAGATATTCAAACATGGATTAGATTTTTCTTTCATTCAAACATCAATTAGGTGTATCAGTGGCGACAGGGTTGGGAAGGGGTAAGAGGGCGGCCGGAGCGGAGGAAGAAGAAGAAACACTGAAAGCCATGGGTACAGTTGCAGCGAGCGACGGTGAGTGAGTTGCAGAGAAGAGAGAGAGAGAGAGAGAGAGTGAGTTGCAGTTGCAGTTGGAGTGAATTCGAGGGGGTGGATGATGACGTGTATTGGTTTGTTTTATTAATTTGCCTGATTAAGAGTTAATTTTAGTTGATTAAATTGTGTAACCCACGACACGCCAAACATAAGTGAGAGACGGGTATTTTTCAAAGACCAATTCACCAGACGGGTAGGACGCCAATTCTTTATATTTGAAGTTCTTACTATAATTTGAAGTTGTCGGTGAGATTAAAGGTGAAGAAATCTACATAGGTGATAAAATTAATAGGTGAAGAAAAATAGGAGACATTTAACATTTTGGTAGTTTAGTGTTGGGTTTGTGGAATCCCTAAATAAAATTTCATCAAAGGAGCACGGGCCATTTGAGCAACACATTTTCAGTTCAATATAACAAAAGGGAGAATAGCATTTACTGATGGTTTTCTCCACAACTTGATTCTCCGTGACTCGAGAGTTTTTTGGGCTAACAGCGTGTATCTCAGTATCTTCTGCTCCTTTGTTGTCTTCTCCTTAGGTTCCTATTAATGTCCTTCCCATTGACTTTGAATTTATTTAACACTTCGCGGTGGATGCCCGCTGACATTACCACCTATTAACGTTAGGTTTTCTTCACTGCATGATTCTCTGTGATTCGAGAGTCTTTTGGGCTAACACGATGTATCTCAGTGCCTTCTGCTCCTTTGTTCTCTTCTCCTTAGGTTCATATTGATGTCCTGCCCATTGACTTCGAATTTATTTAACACTTAGCCGTGGCTGCCCGCTGACATTACCACCTATTAATTTTACGTTTTCTTTACTACTTGATTCTCTGTTATTCGTGAGTTTTTTGGGCTAACAGGGTGTATCTCAGTGCCTTCTGCTCCTATGTTGTCTTCTCCATTTTTTTTTTGAAATTCTTTGTTGTCTTCTCCGTAGGTTCCTATTAATATCCTTCCATTGACTTTGAATTTATTTAACACTTCGCCTAGGCTGCCCGCTGACATTACCACCTATTAATGTTCTAATTTTATTGTTTAACAGGTGGAAACGGTGGGAGAGTTGGATTACTAAATAGTAGTAGTAGTCCTAAACATGTTTTATGTTTCTTATTTTTGGTTAAATGTCAACAGTTACGCCAAATGTGCTCCTTCGAATTCGTCATGTTTGGATAGTGGGATTACTAAATTTCATCAAACAATTTCTTTATTATATGATAACTACTTGAGCAATTTGGGTTTGGCAATGGTATGTTTAATTTAGTGCTGAGCTCGTGGAATTACAATAACGTTTCATCAAACAAATATTTTATTATAAGATAACATGGTCAGTTCAGCAACGCATTTTGTAGTTTAATTTAACAAAAAGATAATTCACTGAATATGTTCTTCCTTAATTGATTCTCTGTAATAGGAGAGTTTTTTTTTTTTTTTTTGGCACACAGGGTATATATACTAGGTGGATATACAATGAAGAACACAAAAACCCTCTCCAATCAGTTCAACCTTTGTTTCCAGTTGTAAACACAGTTAAAACAATATGAAGATCCAAGTGAGGCAGTCGACAATGGTGCAGCCTGCGCAGGATACGCCTTTGCGCAGGCTTTGGAATTCGGATGTTGACTTGGTGATGCCGAGCTTCCATGTACCAACTGTCTACTACTATTGTCCAAATGAAACTTCATCTTCCTCAAAATCCATTAACTTCTTCGACGCAAACATCATGAAGGACGCCCTTAGCCGTGTTCTTGTCCACTTCTACCCGATGGCTGGTCGGTTGGGCAGGGACAAGGATGGACGTATTGAGATCAACTGCAACGCTAAGGGCGTCCTATTTGTGGAGGCTGACACTGACTCATCCATTGAGGACTTGGGGAACTTGTCGCCTAATCCGGAGCACATCAATCTATCTCCCGCCGTAGACTATTCTCAGGATATTTCAGCTTATCCTCTGGTGATCTTGCAGGTATTGTAGTTGTTTGTCCTTATAAACTACTGGTTGTGTATATTAACTACTTGCCATTAGATTGAGAACAAGTCAGATATCCATGTCCTCTTTATTAATGCTACCATCTGATGCAAAATTCTATAAAAGGGACACACACCAGATAGTTTCCAATTTAAACTTTTGGTAATACTTTCATGGGGTCGTAGTGTAAACGATTACCAAAAACTTTCCGTTTCGTCAGAAAGTTCCCGTTTTGATTTTTTCCACTATTTATCGGATCATGTGATTTGATTAACAAAACAATGCAATTTCTTAGTTTAATTACTTTACCACACCATAGAAAGATTACAAAAAAATTACACCGTTTTACCATCCAAATTTCCGATTAGCAAAACAATGCCATTTCTTAGTTTAATTACTTTAACACACCATAGAAAGATTACAAAAAGATTGCACCGTTTTACTATCCAAATTTCCAGGTCAAAAGTGCATGACATGGTTATCAATGGAAAAGTCAAATTGAAAAATTTCTGTTGCAAAAAAATAAAAATAAAAATAAAAATAAAAAATATATATATTAAAAAATAACTTTTGGAGAACTCCTTTCACGCAAAATGTCGTATGCGTAAAACTATTATCCATTAGATTGAGAACGAGTCCGATGTACATGTATTCTTTACTTGATGAAAAAATCTATAAAACGCCCACACCAGCAACGGGAGGTGGCCACTAACTAGTTATTCTTTCATTATGTAAAATATACGTTCCGCCAAAAAGTTCCTGTTTTGACCTTTTATTATTCATCCGGTCACTATGCACAATGTAATTCTTTGATAATGTTTTCATGTGATATTGTTCAGTAATTGGTAATATTTTTCATGACGTTGTAAAGTATTACCTGTGTTTCTTCTCTTTCAACTTAGGTTGACTTTTTTATCCGTAGCTGAGCCACTTTAACTTGGTGATTTGGATATCAAAACGATGTAATTTTTTGAAATATTTTCATAGTATTGTAGAGTAAACTTTACTCAACAAGATCACGCAAAGATTACAAAATTCGTGTAATAATTTTTTCCTAACCAAATCACCTGGTCAAAGGGACCTAGTAAATAGTGTCGAAAAGTGAAGTAAGCTGAAAGAGAAGAAACAGATACAGAGGTAATAAAAGATTACCAAAAAGTTCCCATTTCGTCACAACGTTTCCGTTTTGACTTTCTTCACTATTCACCGGGTCACTTTGACCAGGTGATTTGATTAGCAAAACAATGCATGTTTTTGTTTAATTACTCTACAATACTATAAAAATATTTAAAAAAAATTACTATCCAAATCGCTAGGTCAAAGTGTCATATGCTACGGGTAGAAAAGTCAAATTAAAAATTTCCTGGCCAACGGGAAGTGCTATACACTACACAGAACAAAAAAAAAAAAAAAAAACTTTTGGAGAACTCTTTTCAATCAAAATATCTTATGCGTAAAATTGTTCTCTTAGTACAACATTCAATTTGCAAACAGAAGACTCTCTACATGTTTTCTTAATACAGTTATACAGATGTAAAGCATTTTCTATAGTATTATTTACAACCATAAATGAAAAGTAATTTTCGAGATTTCTTTTTTTTTCAAAGAAAATATGTTCGCGTAAGATATTTCACCTCGTTCCCCATATATATATTCACCTCGAGCCTAACAATGCCAAAATGTATGTCGAAAAGGAAAAAACAATGCCAAAACGTAAAAACTATTTCCAATCTTTTATTGCCCTTACTTTTTGCAAAAACGAAAATACATTCTTACCAACTCCCGGTAAAAAAAGGTAATCAATGTCATATATTTGAGAATGAGCAACTTAATGCTGTGTGTGCCTCTTTTATTTTGCTTCTAACCTATTTTCCATCATTGAGTCCGCAGGTTACTTATTTTAAGTGTGGCGGTGCATCACTTGGTGTTGGCATACACCACACTGTTTCGGATGGGACTTCTTCTCTTCACTTTATCAACACATGGTCTGATTTCGCTCGTGGTCATGATGTCAAAATACCACCATTTATTGATCGCACCCTTCTCCGGGCTCACAACCCACCTAAACCGGCCTTCAATCATGTTGAGTACTTTTCCCCTCCGGCCATGGAATCAACAAAATATGAATCAGATCAAGAGTTTGAAGTCGCGGTTTTCAAATTGACCAAGGACAATTTGGACACTCTCAAGACAACGATAAAGGAAAAGGGATATACAAAAAACTTAAGCTCGTTTGTAATTGTGGCAGCACATGTGTGGCGCAGTGTTTGCAAAGCGCGAGAACTAGTTGATGATGAGGAAACCAAGTTGTACATTGCAACAGATGGGCGGTCTAGGCTCGATAAACCGCAACTCCCACCTGGGTACTTAGGCAATGTGATTTTCTCTACAACTCCAATCGCCTTAGCCAGGGATATTAAATCAAATCCAACATGGTATGCTGCTAGTAAGATTAATAATGCTATAGTAAAGATGGACAATGATTATATTCGATCAATTCTTGATTACATGGCCGTGCAGCCTGACATAAAAACCATTGCTCGAGGAGCTCACACTTTCAAGTGCCCTAATCTTTCTGTAACAAGTTGGCTCAAACTACCAATTTATGAGGCAGATTTTGGATGGGGACGACCTGTGTACATGGGACCTAGTCGAGTTGCATTTGAAGGGTTATCGTATTTGTTACCAAATCCTGCGAATGATAGCAGCTTCTCGGTTATAATCTGCCTATGAAGAGAACACATGAAAAGCTTGGGCACATTCTTGTACGAGATTTAGAATGGATTAAGTTCTACTGTGAAAGTTTAAGGAGGTTATAAATTAAAATAAGTTTGGCCTCAAGAACATGTAAGAGCTCAAGTTTGTAATTCTTCTCAAATTATCCAATTGTTTGTAACAGGTTAGACGACGATTTTATTATTTGAAAGATGGTACTATGAATTTTTGTTTTGTTTGCGCTTCAGTTAATTTATACTTGATACAATTAACTAGATACTAGGTATTATAGAAATCACGAACAACAGGAGAATAGAACTGCTAAAACAAAAAATTACAATAAGTAAATTCGAAAGAAATAATTGAATACTATTGAAATTGATCAGACACACCATCTCAACATGGAAATTTAAGAGAAGAGTCAAAACCCAAATAGTGAGAAAAAGAAGATCTGAATTCCATATTAATTTTTCTGAACTGAAACCTAACTATTAGTGCACATATGAATTCCCTAAACAGCTAACAAAACAGAGACCCAATCGCAGCCTGCACGTGACTGGGATTAGTTACAATATGTCATTTAGTTAGCTGAGAAGAATTAACCAACTGAGAGGAAATGAAAAGATAAAAGACTAAAACACCCCCTTACTAATAGACATATTACTATCTTAATAAGCCATATTTATAATACACCCCCTCAAATTGAGTGTAATTGCAAATTTCACCCAACTTGTCAATGAGATACAGAAAATGAGTAATAGCAAGAGGCTTTGTTAACAAGTCTGCTACTTGCTCTTCACTGTGAAATTAGAAGAGTCTGACAGATTCTGAATGCATTAGATCTCTCACCACATGACAATTAGTAATTCAATCCCTTTGAATTAAAGACAAGCATGAACTAAAGGGGAGTTTGTTAATTCAAATATTATGTTTTAATCTCTATACTTGATTAATTGCTTAACTGTCTTAATGCAGGATCACCAAACAGATAATAAGTTTATCTAGTTTATGCTTGTACTCAGAATATGCTTTATTGTTAGATAGATTTTGTCCTAAATTTGTTTTGCAGGAAATAGTCATAGTTCAAGTCATTAAAAAAGCTTTCAAAGCGTTGAAAATGTTTAGAGTCCTTACCCTATGTTCTTGAATGCAAGAATGCAAAACAGGTCACTAAAGTCTAGCTAAATATATGGGATTTCATCGGGACTTATCTCAAGGATGCAGGTACAGATTGTGATCAAATTCAATAATAGAAAATAAAAATTCCATCGGTTGGAATAGAGCTGTTGAAAGGCTGATCTTCAATTGAGGATTATTTAGGGATTCTTGTTGCAAGAACCTTAGTGACTGCTGAAACAAGTCTTTGAATTCAAAGAGAACTGAAGCTGAGTTAGAGTGACATAGAGAGGGACTCAGAGAAACACATTCGGACTGACACAGCTTCAAGGAAGGAGATCAATTCAGATTACACAATCCACTCCAAATTCAGAAGAACACTTCTAAGCTTTCATAGCTTCACTATTTTCTCAGTGTTCTTCTTCTTGTGCATAACCTTTTATTCATTATAAATATTATTAAATATTTTATTCAGTTTTAGTCGAGTTGTTCAAGTAGATCTACTGAGGGTCTTATTTTATCTAGTAGTTGAAGCTGTACTAGATAGGTCAGCAGAGAACCAAATGCTGGTATAAGGGTAATGCAATTCTCTTGGGCCTGATATCTAGGGATTAACTAGAGATAAACAGACCACCTCTATTTTAGGGGGATAAGTTTTTGCACTGGAGATCTCTGATGAAGATGTTCATCATAGATCAAGACATTGAGCTGTGATCTATCATCCAGAATGGACCTCATACTTTCTTTTCAGAAAGAGAGGGGATTAAAATCTTGAAACTGAAGACTCTCTTTGTGCTATTGAATTAGAAAAGGTTTTTAAGAATTATACTTGCAAGAGTGCAAAAAAAATCAAGGACAAATTGGTGGTGACATTTGAAGGTACTAGCTTAGTCAAGCAGACAAAGATAAACATTTTTATGAGGCAATATGAGCTATTCAAGATGAATGGAGATGAGTCAATCAAGGATTTAAGAGGTTTACAGACATAATCAACAACCTGGAGTCTTTGGAAAAGTCATTCCCAAATGAAGAGACAGTTAAGAAGATACTGAGAAGTCTTCCTAAAGGAAAATGGGAGCCAAAGAAAACAGCAATTGAAGAAGCTCAATATTTATGTACTCTTCAACTAGATGATTTGCAACGAAAGCACCCCACTCATGAAATTTCCATGAGGTGAAGTAGATGGAGAACTTTCTAAAAGTGTTAAGAATCTGAAACTCAAAGCTAAAGTGAGTGGGCATATTCAAAGCCTTGAAAATGAGGAAGATGATGAAGATCCTTTTGCACTGATTTCCAAAGCCTTGACCAGAATCCCCAAAATGAGGAAACACTTTCGAAACAAAGAATATAGCAGAGAAATATCTAGATCATCAAGTAGCAAGGACTACAAAGGTAAGTCCTCCTCCTATTCAAATAATCCTACTGGAAAAAGCTATTTTGAATGTGGTGATGCAGGTCATTTAGTCAGGGATTGTCCTCATAAGAAGAACTAGCATTATCCAAAGCAGGACAAGGACAAAAGAAAGAAAGTCATAGTTGCATCCTAGAATGATTCTGATTCAAAAATTGACTCAAATTCAGAAGAGGATCAAGCTTACTTGTGTCTTATGATTGAGCATGATGATGAGGAAATCTCAGATAAACACGTCGAGGTAATGGTGAAAAATTTAATGTCTAGTTCTCCCGATGTGTTGTCTAAGATCTTGAAAAACATGCTTATGAATGAAGAGGGTTACATAAATAAAATAATTTCTTTGAGAGTAATGGTTCATGAGAAAGTAAAAACAAAATTGAATTTAGTTTTCAAAACAAAACTCTTGAAGTTTCACACGAAAAATCTGTCAGAGATTTCAATGACTTGGAAATTAATTCCAAGGCCTTGAAAACTCGGGTCAAAGAAGTTGTAGCAAAAAACTCATTTTAAATGAAAACTTTTTTTGCTCTTAAACACCAACATGATGCTTTGGAGGAACAAAAGATTTTATTGACAGAGAAAATTGAAGAATCAAAGAAAGTTATGAAAAAATTTGATATCTTAGAACACAAACTTAACTTGATTCTTGGAGGAAGTTTACACTCAGTTCACAAGCATGGTATTGGATACAATCCAACTTTTCGTAGAACGAACAATACCAGTTTTGTGAAAGCTAGCAGTAAACATTCTCCTAAATGCTTTTATTGTGGAAAAATTGGTCGTGTTAAAGTAACATGTCTCTTAAGAAGACCATAACCTCACATTACGTGGAATACATTTCCATTTCATCTTAAGGGGAAGGTAAGAAAAATATTGGTTCCAAAGGGGATCAAACGTCCTAATATGGTTGATCCTGAATATAATTCCAAGTATAACACATGTTCTAAAAGCTAGGTAAGGCATTGATTGGTATATGCAGGTTGTCACCAAGAACTAAGATCAAAAGTGGATTATGGACAGTGGTAGTTCCAGAAACATGAGTGGTAAGAGTTCTTTTTTTAAACTATAAGATAAAATTGGAGGAACAATCAAATTTGGTGGCAAAGGGAAGTGCAATATTATTGATGGATCAGTTTTCTTATCCTCTGGCTTCTTTTCTTTGGGAGACGGAGCACTTTTCTTTTCATCTGGCTTCTTCTCTACTATAACCTCTTTATTATTCTTTATTGACGGATCTCCTTGATCTTTACTCCCCTGCTAATGAGATTTCACCACTTCCCTTGTTCCAGACTCAGATTCAGACCCATATTCTAGAACCTCTTTTTGAATTTCCTTCCCCTTCTTGATCTTCTTTGAATGTGGAGAAGTCTCTTGAGTGCTGGCTGTTTCCTATTAATGTTATCCATGAATGGTTATCTTTCTGTTAGCCTTTCTATTTATTCTCTAAAAATAACTTTGTCCTTGCTGTTTGATTCTTTCTATTTGCGCTCCATTGGATTTAGGATTTCAGAGAGTTGAGAAAGAAATTGAAAGAGAGATAGAGACGGAGAAAAAAAGATTGAGAATGAGTGAAATAAGCCCTGAAGTTGGCTTAAGTAGGTAGAAGAGTTTGACTAAAAACAGGATTACATGCAAATCAGATTTTGAAAGATATTCTTGAGATATTTTGGGATATTTTGACTAAATCCTCTGAAAATATAATATATTCTAAAATTATCTAAAATGATATCGCATAAGATTTCATGATCAAATTTAAAAATAAAATTACACGTCATATTACTCACAGCTTTGAAACAGTGGCCCAAAGCTTTGAGAAATTTCAAGGCGGCCAGAAAACTTCAAAGCTTTGAAGAACACTTTCAAGGCTAAGAAAGTAGCTCTTCCATTGCTCGAGGAGCTCACACTTTCAAGTGCCCTAATATTTCTGTAACAAGTTGGCTCAAACTACCAGTTTATGAGGAAAATTTTGGATGGGGACGACCTGTGTACATGGGACCTAGTCGAGTTGCATTTGAAGGGTTATCTTATTTGTTGCCAAGTCCTACAAATAATAGCAGCTTCTCGCTGATAATCAGCCTGCGAAGAGAACACATGAAAAGATTGGGAACATTCTTGTACGAGATTTAGAATGGATTAAGTTCTACTGTGAAAGTTTAAGGAGGTTATAAATTAAAATAAGTTTGGCCTCAAGAACATGTAAGAGCTCAAGTTTGTAATTCTTCTCATATTATGCAAATGTTTGTAATAGGTTAGACGACGATTTTATTATTTGAAAGATGGTACTATGAATTTTTGTTTTCTTTGCGCTTGAGTTAATTTATACTTGATACAATTAACTAGATACTAGGTATTATAGAAATCACGAACAATAGGAGACCAGAACTGCTAAAAAAAATTACAATAAGTAAATTCGAAATAAATAATCGAATACTATTGAAATTGATCAGACACACCATCTCAACATAGAAATTTAATAGAAGAGTCAAAAACCAAAGAGTGAGAACAAGAAGATTTGAATTCCATATTCATTTTTCTGAACTGAAACCTAATTGTTAGGGCACATATGAATTCCGTAAACAGCTTACAAGGCAAAGACCCAATCCCATTCTGCACGTGGTTGGAATTAGTTACAATATGTGATTTAATTAGCTGAGAAGAATTAACAAACTGATAGTCAATGAATAGATAAAAGACTAAAACACCCCCTTGCTTATAACCATATTACTATCTATAATCAGCCATATTTTTAATACACCCCCTCAAGTTGAGTTTGATTGCAAATTTCACCCAACTTGCCAATGTGATACGGAAACTGAGTAACAGCAAGAGGCTTTGTTAACAAGTCTGCTACTTGCTCTTCACTATGCCAGTGGAAGAGTCTGACAGAACCTGATTGCACCAGATCTCTCACTTCATGACAATTAATAATTCAATCCCTTTGAATTAAAGACAAGCATGAACTGAAGGGGAGTTTGTTAATTCAAATATTATGTTTTAATCTCTATACTTGAATAATTTCTTAACTGATTTAATGCAGGATCACCAAACAGATACTAAGTTTATCTAGTTTACGCTTATACTCTGTATATTATTTATTGTTAGATAGATGTTGTCCTAATTTTTTTTCCAGGAAATAGTCATAGTTCAAGGCTTTGAAAAACCTTTCAAAGCATTGAAAATGTTTAGAGTCCTTACCCAATGTTCTTCAACGCAGGAATGCTAAACAGATGACTAAAATCAAGCTAAATATATGGGATTTGATCAGGACTTTTCTCAAGCTTGCAGGTGCAGATTGTGATGAAATTCAAGAATAGGAATAATAAATTTCGTACGTTAGAATAGAGCTGTTGAAAGGCTGATCTTCAGTTGAGGAATTTTTGGGATTCTTGTTGCAACAACCTTAGTGACTGTTACAAAAGTCTTTGAATTCAAAGAGATTTGACGCTGAGTTAGAGTGACATACAGAGGGACTCAGAGAAACATATTCGAATTGACATAGCATCAAGGAAGGAGATCAATTCAGATTACACAATCCACTCCAAATTCAGATGAACACTTCTAAGCTTTCATAGCTTTACTGTTTTCTCAATGTTCTTCTTCTTGTGATTAACCATTTATTCATAGAAATCTTTCTAAATCTTCTATTCTGTTTTAGGTGAGTTGTTCAAGTGGAACAACTGAGGGTCTTATTGTATCTAGTAGTTGAAGCTGTACTAGATAGGTTAGCAGAGAAACACATGCTGGTATAAGAGCAATGCAATTCTCTTAGGCCTGATATCTAGGGATTAACTAGAGATAAATATGAAGTTATTGAAATCCTAGAGGGATTAGATCCCTCAAGGCGGAGAGTAGGCCTTTTGGAGGCCAAACTTCGGATCAAGTACTTGTGTCCAGCTTATTTCATTGTAGTACATTACTTGCTTACATAATTGTTTCAACACTAGAGAAGTTCAAGGCTTCTCTTATGAAGATGTTCATCATATATCAAGACATGGATCTGTGATCTATCATTCAGAATGGACCTCATACTTTCAATACAGAAAGAGAGGGGATAATAGTTCCTAAAACTGAAGACACTCTTTCTGATGTTGAATTAGAAAAGGTTTCTAAGAATTATAGAGCAATGAATTTATTATATTGTGCTTTAAATGAAGATGAGTTTAACAGGATCTCTACTCGCAAGAGTGTAAAGAAAATATGGGATAAATTGGTGGTGACATTTGAAGGAACTAGCTTAGTCAAGAAGACAAAGATAAACATTTTCCGGAGGCAATATGAGCTATTCAAGATAATGGAGATGAGTCAATCAAGGATTTAAGAGTTTTACAGACATAATCAACAACCTGGAGTCTTTGGGAAATTCATTCACAAATGAAGAGAAAGTTAGGAAGATACTGAGAAGTCTTCCTAAAGCCAAATGGGAGCCAACGAAAACAGCAATTGAAGAGGCTCTAGATTTATATACTCTTGAACTGGAAGATTTCCAACGAAAGCTCCCCACTTATGAAATTTCCATGAATGAAGTAGATGGAGAAATATATGAAAGTGTTGGAACTCAAAGCTAATAAGAGTTGGAAGATTCAAAGTCTTAAAAATGAGGAAGATGATGAAGATCCCTTTGCATTGATTTCCAAAGCCTTGTCCAGAATCCTCAAAATGAAGAAACCCTTTGGAAACAAGGACTACAGCAGAGAATGATCAAGATCATCAAGTAGCAAGGAGTAGGTAAGTCCTCCTATTCAAATAAACCTAAAGTACAAAACTAATTTGAATGTGGTGATGCATATCATTTATTCAAGGATTGTCCTCATAAGAAGAACAAGCATTATCCAAAGAAGGACAAAGACAAAAGAAAGAAAGCCATGGTTGCATCCTGGAATGATTCGGATTCCACAATTGAATCAGATTCAAAAGAGGATCAAGCTAACTTGTGACTTATGGTTGAGCATGATGAGAAGGAAAGCTCAGACAAACACGTTGACGTAATGGTGAAAAATTTAATGTCTTTTTCTACCGATGTGTTGTCTAAGATTTTGATAAGCATGCTTATGAATGAAAAGGGTTACATAAATGAAATAAATTCTTTGAAGTTAAAGGTTCATAAGCAAGAAAAAACAAATTTGGATTTAGTTTGTCAAAACAAAACTCTTGAAGTTTCTCAGGAAAAATCTGACAGAGATTTTAAAGCCTTGGAAATTAATTCCAATGCCTTGAAAACTCAGGTCAAAGAAGTTGTAGCAGAAAACTCTTTTTTAAATGATAAATTTGTTGCTCTAAAACATCAACATAATGAATTAGAGGAACAAAAGATTTAACTGACTAAGAAACTTGAAGAGTCAAAGAAAGTTATGAAAAAATTTGCTAGCTCAGAACACAAGCTTAACTTGATTCTTGGAGGAAATTTAAACTCAATTCACTAGCATGGTATTGGATACAATCTAAATTTTCCTAGAAAGAACAATACCAGTTTTGTGAAAGCTAGCTTTAAATATTCTCCTAAATGTTTTTTTTGTGGCAATGATGGTCATGTTAAAGTAATATGTCCCTTTAGAAGAACCTAACCTCACATTATGAGGAATAAATTTCCATTTCATCTTAA
Organism: Linanthus parryae; assembly: GCA_023055425.1. Lineage (NCBI taxonomy): Eukaryota > Viridiplantae > Streptophyta > Magnoliopsida > Ericales > Polemoniaceae > Linanthus > Linanthus parryae. The sequence goes on from JALGPY010000004.1 coordinate 40,250,280, forward strand.
GTGACATGTAAGACAAATATGGTTTGCAAAAGGGATCAGACCTCCTAATATGGTTGATCCTGTAATATGATTCCAAAACTATAACACTTGTTCTAAAAGCTGGGTAAGGCATTGAATTGTATATGCAGGTTGTCACCAAGAATAAAGATCAAAAGTGGATTATGGACAGTTGTATTTCGAGACACATGAGTGGTAGGAGTTCTTTTTTTTAACTAGAAGAGAAAATTGGAAGAACAATCACACTTGGTGACAAAGGGAAGTGCGATACTATTGACATTGGTAAAGTTGGCAATGAATCTGCATATTCTATTTATGATAATTATTTAGTTCATTATTTGAAGTTTAATTTGCTTAGTGTTTCTTACCTTTGTGAAAAAGGAAACAAGATCAAATTTGACAAGGAGAAATGTGTCGTGCAAGATGAGAAATCAGGTGATTGCATCCTCACAGCTCCTAGGTAAAACAATGTCTATTCTTTGAATATTAACAATGTTATAGTTAAATATTTGAAATACCTCAAAGCTATTAAAGATGACTAAAGCCTTGGCACAGGAATCTATGGCATATCAGCATGCACACTCTGAACAAACTGGTATCTAAAGACGTAGTAAGAGGATTTCCATCCATAAAATTCAAGGATGAAGAGGTATACAAAGTGTGTGCTCAAGGTAAGCAAACAAGGAGACCTTTAAACCAAAGGAATTTTTAACTACTTCTGGACCTATTGAAAAGCTTCATATAGATATATGTGGTTCTACGAGAGGCAAAACTCCAAAAGGTAAGTAATACATGCTAGTTGTTTTTGATGACTTTTCTAGATTTACTTCGGTTATGCTTTTAAGAGAAAAATCTAAAGCCCTGTCTGAATTTTCAAAACTTTGTAAAGAGTTACAAACTTCAGAAAACCTACCAATTCCTTCTATTAGGAGTGATCAGGTGGAGAGTTTGATCAAGTAGAGCTTGATTTGTTATGTGAAAATATGGAATTTTTCACAATTTTTCAGCTCATAGAACTACTCAACAGAATGGGATAGAAGAATCGAAAAATAGAACACTTGAGGACATGTCTAGGATAATGCTTTTGGAAAAACATTTTCCAAAGTCTTTTTGGGTAGAAGTTGTTAGTACTGCCAACTATATTTTAAAAATGTGCTTGATCGAAGCTATTTTGAATAAAACCCCCTATGAACTGTTTAAAGGCAGAAAGCTAAATATTTATTGTTTTAAATCTTTTGGTTGCACTTGTTTTGTTCATAACAATCGAAAAGACAATCTTAGAAAATTTGATGCTAGAAGTGATGAAGGCCTTTTTCTGGGTTACTCTTTGACAAGAAAAGCCTGTAGAGATCTTAATAAAATAACTAAATTTGTTGAGGAAAGTATTCATGTTATTTTTGATGAAAGCAATGATGGTTCCTTGAGTCAAGGGTTTGCATATTTGAATAAAAAAAAGCGTGAGTCAGATGATGAAGTTGATATAGAGAATGGTAGTAAGACTGACTTGCAGGAACACTAAAAGGATTTTCAAATCCTTGAAAATGGTTCTCAAAGCCTTGAAACTGGATCTCAAAGAACATAGAGTGGATCAGCCACTTCATCAACTTGTCAAAGCCTTGAGAAGCTTCCTGGAGAACCAAAACCATGGAATCAAAGGAAAAAGTTCATATATTCACCATCCCATCCAGTGGAGAACAATATTTCTGATCCATCTACTGGTACACAGACTAGATCTCAATTAAATAATTTGTGTGCTTTAATGCATTTTTTTTCTCTTGTAGAACCTAAAAATGTGAAATAGTCATTACAAGAAGCAGACTGGATCATTGCTATGCAAAGTGGGTTAAAAGAGTTTGAGAAGAACAAAGTGTGTATTTTGGTTCCTGCTCCCAAGAACTAGTCAGTGATTGGAACTAGATGGGTATTTTGAAACAAGCTGGATGAAAATGGCAAGGTAATTAAAAACAAAGCTAGACTTGTGGCTCAGGGCTACTATAAATAATAATGCATTGACTATGAGGAGAGATTTTCTCGTGTAGCCATGTTAGAAGCTATTAGAATGTTTCTTGCTTTTGCTTCATACAAGAACATTAAACTTTTTTAAATGGATATGAAATGTGCTTTTCTAAATGGATACTTGCGAGAAGAAATTTATGTTGCTCAACCTACTGGGTTTTGAAAGTGATGATTTCCTTAATCATGTTTACAAACTTTATAAACTCTATATGGATTTAAACAAGCTCCAAGGGCTTGGTATGAAAGACTGTCTAAATATCTCTTGAAAATGGTATCAAAAGCGGTTTGGTTGACAGAACACTTTTCTATCAAAACACATGAGAAAGATATATTAGTAGTACAAGTTTATGTTGATGATATATTATTCGGTGCTACTAATGATACTCTATTCAAGGATTCTGCAAGTCTTATGTGCAGGGAGTCTTGAATGAGCTTAATGGGAGAGTGAATTCCTTTCATGGACTTCATGTTCATCAAATGAAGAAAGGAATCTTCTACATCAGAACATGTATACCAAGGATCTATGAACAAGTACAACATGACTCAATAAAAAATTTCTAAAACTCCTGTGAGTTCTATTCTATATTTAGACACATATTAGAATGGTAAGAGTATGAACCAAAAAGAATTCAGAGGTATGATTGGTTCACTACTTTATCTCACTACTAGTAGGCCATACATCATGTTTAGTGTATGTATGTGTGCTATATTTCGAAGCTGATGCAAAGGAGTCTCACTTAGTGGTTGTCAAAATAATTTTCAGATATCTCAATGGTACTAAGACTTAGGTCTTTGGTATCCTAAGAGGTCTAATATCTTTCTTTGTGGCTATCAGATGTTTGATTTTGCAGGATACAAAGTGGATATAAAAAGCCCTTCAGGATATTGTAAATTCCTTGGCTCATCCTTGATAAGCTGGCATTCAAAGAAGAAAAACTTAGTGCACTATCAACAACCGAAGTTGAAAATAGTGTAGCAGGAGCACATTGCTCACAAGTAATATGGATAGTTCAACAAATGAGGGATATTGTATTTGATTTCGAAGACATTCCAATCAAGTGTGACAACCCTAGTGAAATCTCCATTACTAAAAATCTAGTATAACATTCAAGGACCATACACATTGGTGTTAGACACCATTATATGAGAGATCATGTGGAGAAAGGTGATGTGTCTTTATCCGTTGTTCCTACTAACTTACAAATTGCTGATATTCTCACTAAAGCATTGCCTGAAATAGGTTTGTAGCTTTAAGATTGGAACTTGGTATGTTGAACAAGGATGCATTGATGTAAGGGGGTATCAGGTATATTATTTTTTAAAGTGTGAGTATGCATATGGTAATGCAGCTAAGATACTCTAGAAGGGGGGGGGTTTGAATAGAGTATGCCAACTTTTTGCAAAACTTGCTAAGAAGATGAAATCTTGTGAAAGCTAGTGAAGTTCAAGGCCTTGAAAATAAGTTGAAGTCCTTGGAATGAAATACAGTTTGGAATAGATAAGTCAAGTCTTTTTCAAGGTCTTGAAAATAGTTTCAAACCCTTTAAAATAGACAAGTTTGAATGATGTAAAAACTAAGTAAGTAAATAAACTGTAAATGCAAGAGACAAGTGATTTATAGAGTTCAGTCCACTTGGGCCTAAATCTCTACCTTAGGGATCTTCTCCCTGCAGGATTTTCAACACAGTTCGTATTAATCAAAAGCTAAGCCCTAGATCTCAAGCACAGAGAATTGCTTTACTCTGTTACAGCTTGTGGTTCTCCCTAACCTATCTAGTACCTGCTCTAGCTAACTGATTAACTAAGAATTCTCTATTGTTCACTTTGAACAATCCTTGAGAATGAAGATAGAAATATTACAGAAATGATCTACCAATGAAGTACAATACAGAAGAACACTTAGAGTGTAGAAACTGCAATGGTGTTTGCAGTGATCTTCTTTGAAAAGGATTGTGAGATGAATTAACTTATTTGATGCTTATCAATCCTGAACTTTTTCTCTCTTTTTTCCCGTTGAGTATTGTATCTTGTTGCTTCAGAATTGAGCTCTATTTAAACTTCAAACAACTCTTCAAATCTTCCCAGATTTTCAGCAACAAATCTCCTATTTTGTAGGCAAAAAAACTTGGAATATTTGACAATCTTCTCCAACGGTTAGGTGATCACGATCTCCAGAGATAATGTCGTGATCTTGCATTTGAATAGATTGATAAGTTTTCAAGTCATTCAGATCAAACAAAGAATCATCTTCTCAATTATTTCCTTCCCTGCAAAAATCAGATTAGGAAATAATCTCTGCAAACTAGGAAATAAAATTTCCTGCAAAAACAAAGTCAACCAGATGATATTCTATGTTCAAACATGTTAGAATGATTTGTATTTCATCATCAAATAGCAGTAAAAGAATCATATGAAGGAGAGAAAGGAAATCAACTTAGAAGAGTACAGAAAACTCCCCCTGAGAATGTTCATATAGGTTAGACAGTTTCAAGGCTTTGAATCCTGTTTCAAGGCGTATAAAATAGCTATACTATTTTCAAGCATGTGATAACTGATTCAAGGCTTTGAAAGCTGATTCAAGGCCTTGAAATAGTCAAACTATTTCAAGCCTTGCACAACATGATCTTACAATCTCCCCCTTGATGAAAGACAAAACCAAATTCTGTTTGATCCTTAGTCTCTGCAAAAAAATACTGATTAGTTCACAATTCATGATAACACAGTAAATCCAAAAAGATCCAACTTATTCAATTCAGCAACTGGAAAATAAATAGTTATGCAGATAATTCCTAAAACCTAAAAACCCTAGAATTTCTCCCCCTTTTTGACTTTCATCAAAAACTTAGAGAGGATGTTGGATCAAGTGTCTGGAAAATTTTGAAAAGAAAACTTAAAAAAAACTTAGAAAGAGAGAATGGGGAAGAAAGAGTAGGCAAGATTAAGGTTTTGGGTCTTCATCTCCATCTTGATCTCCTTCTTCTTCACCACTGTCTTCAACATCAGTCTTATCCTGTTCTTCCTGTTCATCTTATTCCTCACCAGCAGTAGTCACTTCTTCAGTCTTGTCCTCTGTAGCAGCCGTTGGAGATTTCTTCTTTTTCTTCAAAGTAATCAGCAGATCATCTGAGTCACTGTTGACTTCATCTCCTTTCTGAGCAGCTTGTTCTACCACTTGCTTTCCCTTATCTTTGACTGGAGCAACCTCTTCCATGTTGGAATGTTCAGTAGGCAGATTCTTGTCAGAGTCACCCTTCTTTGTACCTTCTTCATCCTCAGGAACATCAAGCAAAGTCATGCTCCTGAAGATGCTTTCCACCATATACTTCACTTGACCCATATTAGTTTTAAGTCCATAAACAGTTTCTTTGATCTCTTCCAAATCCAACTCCAAACCATCAAGTCTCTGATTGTCTGTAGGCTGAGAAGTCTGACTTGAAGTGGGAGTCAAGGTCTTGGGCTTAAGAAACTTCTTTGCACCTAGTTCTGCTTCAGTCAAATCTGAGTACAACTTCCAAAACTTTTCCTTAGTTTTCACCACTCCAATGTTCTCAAAGTCCTTCTCATTAAGCATTCCCATGCCTGAAGTGACTTATTTCTGAGCTTGGTGTGGTTCCTAGCATTGCGGATCAAGTAGATTAGTACTACGACAACACTGGGGCGATCGCTCAATCAAAGGATCCCCGGTCACACCAGAAATCCAAACACCTTCTCAAGAAGTTTCATCTTATTCGACATATTATCGATAGAGGAGACGTTTGGATATGCAAGATTCCTACAGATGAGAATATGTCAGATCCACTTACAAAGCAGCTTGTTCAGTGGAAGCATGAAGGGCACACTAAGGGCATTGGCATACGGGATGCATCATATTGGCTTTTGTGCAAGTGGGAGACTGTTGGAATAGATGCCCTAGAGGCAATCTAATTTAGTATGAACTTGTTTTTGGCTAGAACATTCATTGTATTATGGGTAAAAGATACAGACCACGCCTGGGTTTAGGGAAAATTCCACGGACCACCCCTGGGTTTTGGATAAAGACACTCCGCACCTATTTAACGGAATATTATGTGGACACTTAGCACCCATCTGTCATGTTCCATTAGAAAAGTGGGTGTTTAGCTTTTTCGGACGGTATTACCCCTGTGTACATTTTTAACATTTTATTTTTTCCTCTTTAATCATCAAGAACATAAAAAGCATCACTAAAAGTTCTCACTTTGAATACAAAATATCAACCAATAGACCAAATGATTTATCCAAACAACTCTCACATTTCACCAACACAATCAAAGGCAACAACATTTCTGTCAACATCTCAGATTGTGAGATGACCTTGTTCTTCTTCTTCTTCTTCTTCCATTCTCCTCCTCCCCCTCCTCCTCCCTCTCTCTGTTCTGGATCAAACTTGACCAACCTGGCCTTGATTGCTCTTCTTTGGTCCTCTGGTTTCTTCATCACCCAACAAACACAAAAACAAAAAACACAATCAAATCAGTCATATTCTTTAATCAGATAAAGATCAAATCTTGACATCAACCCAAAATTCGAAATTGAAAATCCAGGTTGAATATCGATCAAACTATCCAATCTGAGAGCTTCAAGAACACACTTTTGAGAAACCCAATTGAGCTCAATGCAGTTACAGCATCAACCCACAAGAACAAACACATATTTTGAGAAACACAATTTAGAAAATGCAATTAGAGCATTAACCCATAAAATAAAACTGAAACCCCATGTTTAAATTTGATTGATTTGAGAAGGCAGCGGGACCCTTCTTCTTCCTTTCTCGTCCTCGATCTGGTTTTGATGTTGCATATCCATGACCTCGTCGCCGGTGCCTGGTGATTGTTCTCCGCCATTCCTAATCAATTTCACACCGGAGATATACAGAGATCCGAATCAAGACACGAGAGTCGGAGAAATCGTTCGGCGAGATGAATTCACGTGAAGAGGAATTGCGAAATCGTCGGATCGATTCAGGAGAGGATAGTTTGTTGATAGAACTGTGATGAATTGCAGAGAGAGATTGAGTAAGTGAAATATTGGGGAAAAGCGGTTGCGATATGGTGGGAGTTCGGAGATGAGGAAGAGGGCTGCCGTGGAAGATGATAAAGAGGAGGTGTTGGAGTACGGAGAAGGCAATGGTGGTTTTGGTGCGGCGGTGTTGGCGTACGGTGAAAGCCCAACCGACAAATCTTCTCTCAGCTTGTGCCGGAGATGGAGGAGGGGGGAACAGAAGGAGTGGGCGGCGGTTGTGAAGGGCAGAGAGAGAGAGAGTAATTAGGGTTACAATGGGAGAGAATGAGAGATGAGGGTAATATATAGGAGGTAATTTTATCACATTTTAGGGGTAAATTAGTCTTTTCTCCTGTACTCTTAGTTAGCTGTTAGCCTCCATCCAAAAAAAGGTGCGGAATGTCTTTATCCAAAACCCAGGGGTGGTCCGTGGAATTTTCCCTAAACCCAGGGGTAGTCAGTGTCTTTTACCCTTGTATTATTTATTGGATATTTAATATAATGAAGTCCTTAGATTTACAATTGTGTTGTTTATCTTAAATATCCCTAGTCCAATATAATGGTTAATAGGAAAATCATCTATAGACTAGTATGGGGTTGGATTGACATGGAGATATCATGATCCAACAAATGGATGTGCATTAAGGGTAATGGCTCACTGGATTGACCCATCTCCGAGAAGGCTACATACATGTTATGTGGAGTCACAAGCGCTTCTCGTGGTGAAAACGATATTGTCATCCTTAGACTTGAAGTCACTAGATTGTCTAGTTGTGGATTGTTGTGATTTTGGTAGCGTCAAACGCTACACCGTAACTGGGTAGCTATAAAGGCTTGTATCGGATACCATAAGAAGAAAGCTTAGAAATCGTAGTAGACGTAGATAGAATTTGTCCCTCCCACATAACGGGAGCTAATATCCGAGGCCACTGGAGGGATAGTGCTTATAGAATGTCTGGCCATACTCAAATAAATCAACATAGGATATTGATGTTATTTGCTCGAATAAGGCTATTCCCAGGATCCAGAAACTATGGATTGGAAATACGAGTGCGACTTTTATGTCTCGTGTCCAATTCGGATATGAAGACAAAGGGATGTGACAATTACTGGCACAAGGTTTGTCGGATGACTATTCTATTAGTTGGCTAGAATGGATGTCTTGCTAGAGATCGCTCCATATTAGCAAATTGTTGCTACCAACTATGTAGAACCTATGGGGTCACACGCTAGATAGAGCTGAACTAGATTTGGGAATTAGTTAATATGATTAATTAATTAATTAGAAGGATCACTGTACAACACCTTGCAAACTTAGTAGGACTAATTTGCTAGGAAGGCACTAAACCGAATTCTAGTAGGACTAGAATAGGGCATTTAGGTAGTTGAAAAGGATTTGTTGGACTATATAAAGGATTATCCTTCCTTCCCACACTTATGACACTATTGTTCGTAACTTGAGTGGGAGCGAACAAAGGAGAAAGAGCAAGCAACAAGAGGGCCGAACCAACCGCCTTGCGCCGCCCCGTCCCCGTCGGCCAACAAAGGAGGCCGAAGCCTCCTTGTTTCCTCGTGTTTGTGTGATTTCTTATTCCTCTTCCTCCGGTCCAAGCTAGCACAAAGGAGAAGGAAGATCTAGATCACAACTCTAGGCGTGGATAAACCGTATAGACGTGACACAATTCACGTTACAAGTCATCACAGGAGAAACCCTAAGGCGTATAACATGATTCTTCCTTTACCATTGTTATGCTTCTCTTCCTGTGATCCTTGGAGGGTATTGAATGGATAAATTATCTTTTTCCGCTGCGTATCCATGATCAAAACTCTACAGTGGTATCTGAGCCACAAGTCGTAGAACATAGACGTGGTTTATGTGTTACGTTTTGATATTTTTACACTTTAAAATTGTTGTTTATCACGTAAAACGGACAAATCAAGCATATGATGCAATTTTTCAATAATCAAACAAAACAAGACCTAGTTAATGAGTTTGAGAAATTTAAGGATCTTAGATCTAGGGTTTGGGCACCAATTTCGAAAGTCGTTTCAAATTTGGAAACTTTTTGGACTTGGGGAACAAGGAAGGAGTTGTTTTGGAAACAACTAAGGTGGTTCGGCCCCTAGGGACCACCCCTCTCCCTTCCTTGCCGCCCAAGCCACCTAAGAGAATAGTCATTCGACCCCTCGGGTTGGGCCAACCTGCCTAGGCTCGGTCCGAGGCGGCTCCAATAGGGTTCGGCCATGATATGGTGGGCCTCTTGGACCGTTTTAACCCTAGAAATCCTAAAATCAATTAAAATTGACCAAGCGCGTTAAAATTGGATTTTAACTGTTTATGTGCAAATCGCATGGTTGTTGGATATGGCCTTAGGATGTGGTTTGGTGTGATTGTTTAATTTTGTGATTTGGTTTACGGCCTGCGAGCTGATCAATTTAATGTAATAATTAATTAGAGTTTTACGGCCTGCGAGAAAATTTGTTTTCAACTTGTGAGATTTATTTTATTTAGTATAGTTGTTAGCTAGTGCTAGATAGAATAGATTGTTAGCAAAAATTGAAGAAAAGAAGCCCAAAGCCAAAAGAAGCCACAAAAGATGGAGCATGGAGAATCCCACATGACTATGAAGGATGTACCAAAAGATGGAGACGCATGGAGATGTGTTTGCTTTTAGGGTTCATAGATATTCCCATTGGCTTGGGAATATCTTAGTCTAGAAAAGGCCATATCGATATCATCTTTTTTTTCTGTGGTTATTTATTTTATTATCTTATTAATTTGTGGTTGGTGTATGGATGATACTTGTAATTAGGATAATAAGATAAATTAGACAACCAGGATCTATTATTTGGAGTTGAGACAAAACTCAAATAGATAGATCAGTTGACATGGATCAACAAAACAATTATAATTGAATTTTAAAATCCCTCAAAATTCAAATATTGTGTTTTTGCCTTCTCGTTATTTAAACACTCATTATCATCATGATTTATCAAGTTCGTGCATGCCAAAGCAAGACGACTTTGTTCATAATGATGGAATGCGATGGCAAAAACAAGTAATGTGCAATTGTTTAAATAAGAGGTTGAACACAACTAGGCTATTAATGTGATTAAAACCTAGAGGCAATAAATTGGAATTATCCATGCAGATGGATAAATAAGAAGTTATTTGCCCAATTGAACCAAGAGTTGCATGGGATGCAATTGGAATTGTTCCTACCTAAAGTAGTCAAATTTTGGGTGACTTGCCAAAGCAAGCTCAAAAGGAGATGAAACATGGATCTTGGTCCACTAGAAAATATAAGGATATTTTCCGCATTAATATCTTGAGTGTTATTAATCTGTAGAAAATTGTGGGAGCTATATTTGATAAACTAGCCATTATCGAATATAGTCAAAAGTTCACAAATACTAAAACTAGCGTATTTTCCTTTTGTAGAATTCCAAATGGCAAACAACTCATCGAGTTAACAACATTCCCTACGATCTGTCCTTGAGAAGGACAAGCTCTCTGGAACCAACTTCCTAGATTGGTACAGAAACTTGAGAATCATTCACAAGAAAGAGAAGAAACTGTACGCAATAGAGAAGCAAGTTCCAGCAGGTCCAGAGAACAATACTCCTGCAGCCCTAAAGGCGTATCAGAAGCGTGTAGATGATGCTAATGATGCGGCCTGCCTTATGCTATGCACCATGACCTCTGAGCTTCAGAAGCAACACGAGAACATGAATGCTGTCGATATGATCGAACACTTGAAGCAGCTCTTCCAAGAGCAAGCAAGGGTTGAGAGGTATGAAGTCTCTAAGGCATTGTTCAGATGTCATCTGGCTGAAGGAAACCCTGTGGGACCTCATAAACTCCGTATGATCGGGTACTTAGAGAATCTCGCGCGCCTAGGGTTTCCCGTCGGCCAAGAGTCGGCCACCGATCTCGTACTGCATTCGTTGCCTGAGAGTTATGAACAGTTCATCATGAACTATAACATGAACGAGATCCTGAAACCACTGCCATATTTACTCAATATGCTGAGGACAGATGAACAAAGCATCAAAAAAAGGTAAGGGCAAGGCCATTATGATGGTGCAGAAAGGAAAGGGCAAAAGGTTTGCCTAATCCTCCAAGGGAAAAGGCAAGTCAGTTGCCAAGTCCAAGGAACCTGCCCTTAAGCCTGTTGGTGGAATTGCCAAATGTGTGACTAAAGGTGAGTGTCACTACTGCACTCAGCCTGCCACCAGGTATTTTTTGCTGTAGATGTCAATTTAACTATCTCTACATCATGGGTATTGGATATTGGATATGGATCTCACATTTTTTGAAATGTGCAGAATCTAAAGAGAAGTAGAAGATTGGCTAATGGGGAGATAGACCTGCGCGTTGGGAATGGAGCAAATGTTACTGCATTTGCCGTGGGCATGTGCGAGCTGTCTCTGCCTTCATGATTAATTTTAGAATTAAATAATTGCTATTTTGTGCCTGCTATGAGCAGAAACATTATTTCTGTTTCTTGTTTGGACAAGGAAGGTTTTATTATTTCAATAAAGGACAATTGTCGTTCAATTTATTTTAATAATATTCACTATTATAGTGCACAAGTATTTAATGGACTATATGTCATTGATATAAGCAATCCCGTCTACAACATTAATACTAAGAGGATTAAAAAAAATGATTTAAATCCTGCTTACTTATGGCACTGTCGTTTAGGCCACATAAAAGAGAAACGTGTATCTAGACTCCATAAGGATGGATTTCTAGACTCATTTTATTTTGAATCATATGAGACATGTGAGGCTTGTTTATTGGAAAAAATGACAAAGTCCCCTTTCAATAAGAAAGGTGAGAGGACTAGTGAGCAATTAGGGTTCATACATACTGATGTGTGTGGGCCATTTGCCACGCCTGCCAGGGGTGGTTCCGTCTACTTCATCACATTTAATGATGATTTAAATAGATTTGGATTTGTATACCTTATGAAAGCCAAATCTGAGTCCTTTGAAAGGTTCAAAGAATTCAAGGGTGAAGTAGAGAAGCAACTTGGCAAAAGTATCAAGGCTTTACGATCGGATCGTGGAGGAGAATATTTGAGCAAAGAGTTTGACGACTATCTTAGAGAGTGTCGGATCGTGTCCCAACTCACTCCACCCGGAACGCCACAATGGAATGGCGTGTCCGAGAGGAGGAATCAAACACTATTGGATATGTTTCGATCTATGATGTGTCAGACCGATCTTCCATTACCATTTTAGGGCTATGCTTTATTAAGTGCAGTTGTCACCATTAAACGTGTTCCATCTGAATCAGTCATGAAGACACCACATGAGATGTGGAGTGGGTTGCGTCCCACACGATCTTTCATGAAGATTTGGGGCAGCGATGTCTATGTAAAGTGGTTACAATCAGAAAAGCTAGGGCCAAAGTCGGACAAGTGTAAATTTGTGGGGTACTCTAAGGAAACTAAGGGTTACTACTTCTACAATCCAACTTAGAACAAAGTGTTTGTTGCTCGGTCCGGAGTGTTTCTAGAAAGAGAGTTTGTCTCTAAAGAAACAAGTGGGAGGACTGTAGAACTTGAAGAAATTCAAGAACCACAAATCACTGATCCAACTATGGGACATGAACGGGAACCACAAGAGGTTCTGGAACAACCTGTTCAAGTAACACAAGAGCTGCGTAGATCTAGTAGAGTGCGCCAGGAACCCAAGAGGTATGGACTTCTCGTAACTAACTCTGGTGAAACGAAGTTCATAGATGATGAGCCTACTACCTATGAGGAGGCCATGAAAGGACCAGACTCTCAGAAGTGGCTTGAAGCCATGAGATCCGAGATGGAATCCATGTATACCAACAAAGTATGGACTTTGGTGGAACCACCCGAAGGGGCGCGACCCATAGGGTGCAAGTGGGTATTCAAGAAGAAGATCAACATGGATGGTAATGTGATTACCTATAAGGGTCGATTAGTGGCTAAAGGATTCATACAGATTCATGGTATCGACTGTGATGAAACCTTTTCACCAGTCGCTATGACCAAATCCATCCGAATCCTTCTTGCCATTGCAGCATACTACGACTATAAGATTTGGCAGATGGATGTCAAAACAACATTCCTCTATTGGAATCTCCTCGAGGACGTGTATATAATACAGACGGAGGGTTTTGAAGATCCAAAGCAAGCCAATAAAGTCTCTAAGCTGTAACGATCCATTTATGGATTGAAGCAAGCTTCTAGGAGCGTTTTGATGAAGTAATCAAAGAGTTTGGCTTCATCAGAAACGAAGATGAGTCTTGTGTCTACAAGAAGGTTAGTGGGAGCTCTATAGTTTTTCTGATCTTGTATGTGGATGACATACTACTCATTGGAAACGACGTTCCCATGCTGCAATCTGTTAAAGATTAGCTAGGAAAGTGTTTCTCAATGAAAGACTTAGGGGAAGCAGCCTCTATACTTGGTATAAAGATCTATAGAGATAGATCTAAAAGACTGCTAGGCCTAAGTCAAAGTACATATATTGACAAGGTGTTCAAACGGTTCAACATGCAAGATTCCAAGAAGGGATTCTTGCCCATGTCACATGGAATCACTCTTTCGAAGAGTGGTTGTCCTTCTAATGAGATTGAGAAGGAACACATGAGTAGAATTCCCTATGCCTCGGCCATAGGATCTATCATGTACTCCATGTTATGTATTAGAACAGATGTGTCATATGCCTTGAGTATGACAAGCAGATACCAATCCAACCCGGGTGAGAGTCACTGGATTGCTGTCAAGAACATCATAAAGTACTTGAGAAGGACTAAGGATACTTTCTTGATATTTGGCGGAGAGGAAGAGTTGCGTGTAAGGGGTAAGACGGATGCAAGCTTCCAAACAGACATAGATGATTTCAGATCACAATCGAGATATGTGTTATGCCTGAATGGAGCAGCGGTGAGCTGAAAGAGTGACATGATTTCTTACGTGTATACGCAATTTCACGTTCGAAGTAATAAAGATGAGTATTAATCTCAGGTTGTCGAACCCACAGGGACAGTCTTGAGATTATTTAGGTAGACGATTAATTTAAAGTCAAAGTAACCGGTAAGAAGTGTTTGATTTGAAGGTTCGTACCCACAAACAAGTGACTTAAAGTAAATGACAAACTACGCTACTCTTTTTATATGATTTTCAAGGTAAAGGAAGAAAGGTTTGATTGATACGATTATGGAGAGAACTAGGAAATTGATGATCCCTAGGGCACTTAACAGTTTCCGGATTATGCTTAAAACACTCTAGTGATGTTTAGTTATACCGGGCTACACTAATCATGTTCTTCTATCGATCTCACATGAATTTGCGTAATCGATTGACTTCGGGTCCTCTCGGTCCACCTTCGTCTACCGTTACGTTCTATTTGGTTCGTTAGGCTCGCTCACCGGGTCCTGTCGATCCACTGTTATCACTAAGTCCTACCGATACAAACCGAAACAACCCACACACGGTTATTCAAGCTCTCTTCTCCTCTCGGTCTCAGAGAACTACAAGAATACTTCCTATGTTCTTCAACACGTATCTAATAGCTCACTATCGTGCAACTATATCAACAACTAGCATACTACGGGTGATCAAGCCAAGCATACTAAAGATTAAAGCACAAGAACAAGAAAGCTAACAAGAACATCAACTAGAATTAAGTTTTCAAAACATGACTCAAGTCATCAATCCGGAAAAAAGCTAAACAAACCCTAGTTCTTCATCAATTGCCTAGTTTAAGTGTTTAGCTAGACATATAATTTTTTAGCAATAAATAAGTCTCCATAATCAATCAATAAGGGGGAAATAAGAGAAATCAAACGAGTAATCTTCAAGAATTGATGATCGCCGCCTTCAATCGTCGTCTCTCCTTGTTTCCTCCTCCAAAAGATGCGTCTCCCGCTCTCTTTTGCTCCAAGATGCTCCAAAGATGCGTGAATACCCTCACTTGCACGGCCTCCTAGGTTAGAACAACTCCTTCCTGCTCAATCTTTCAAAAATTCGCAAAACAGCCCAAAAATTTACGTTCAGGCCCTTCATTCGCACGAACACTCGTGTGTTCGCACGAACAACATTTTGTTCTCTTTTCGTGCGAACAGATTTTTTGTTCCCACAAATTTTCAGTACTTTTCCACCCTTTTTGTCCAGCTGACAAATTTTCTAAGTGTTTTTGTTCGCACGAACACAAAAGTGTTCGCACGAACACCCCTGGAGATGAACTCAGATTTTCATCCTCTTCGACGGACAATAACTTTCTCGTCCGATCTCGGTTTTAGCTTCGTGACCTATCGTTGGAAAGATCTTTGAGTCTAATTCTATTTTCCACTGGTCTCACTCCAAAATGTATTGTAGAACTCAAGATAATATCAAAATAATGGAGATTGGTCACTTTTGCTCCTCCGACTTTGCTTCTCTTGCTTCCTCTTGAATTTGTTTTGTTTACGAAGTTTGTTTCATTCCTCCTAGCCATCCTTTAGCATCCGAGCCTGTCAAGAAAACATGAACAACCATACCAAGCGATTATATTTGATAAATAACATTGAAATATGCATCAAAGCGCCCGGATTAACAATAAAGTGCTAAAAACTCAACTTTCTACGTTTTCTCAACATTCATAGTGTAAAACTCATATTTCAACCCTAGAATCACGCAAAGATATTAAATATGCAAGAAATATAACTCTAATAAAGAGTTATCAAATTCCCCCACACTACCCTTTTGTGCGTCCCGAGCAAAATCAATTATCACACTACGCTTTAATCCATCGAATTGCATACAACTACACTAGCCATGTGACATACACAACACTCACACCCAATGCAATCTACATGACTATAAACAATGCAACTCGATTATCAAACAATGCAAGAATTGAAACAACACAAATATTTTTTTCTTTTTCGTTGGAGATCGGGCAATCTCAAAAAGTAAACCGGCAAGTCATAAGGCTCTCATATTACCTCGGAAATTCTATAACTTCGGTGATCGGTAGAACTTGCGGCCAGTTTTGTTAGACAGAACGGGCACGAACACTTAAGAAATTGCTTCCGCACACTCGTCAACAAATATCCCTAGTACTTCCCATCCGAGCTATTTATCCACGGGTTCACACTGCTGACGGCTTAGGACGGGTAGGATAGGATATTTAGAAGCATAGTCCTAGACGTCATGATATAACTCCCCAAAACCCGATTCTCACAATCCCTCGCCAAAATCCAAGGAACCACACCGAATCTCACTACTCCGGCCCTCATTCCCTCAATCTTGGTGCAATGCCGTTCTCGCGGCTACGAACGTGAAGAAGTGATCTCGAACAATAGCTAATTACCCCGGTCTTCAATTTCAAGATTTCTCATTTATTCCCTTTCACTTTCAATTTCTATTTTTCTCTTCTTTTTTTTTTTTCATTTCCCCAACAATAACATTAACACATGGAGCCAACCATAGCATAGTAAAATCCGAGGAGATCCAATATCAAACCAGATAATGTAGGGGGTGGAATGTGTCAAATCAGTGATATAATAAAATATGTGTCGACACCCCCACACTCAATGTAAAGCATATCAAAACCCGGTATTCAATTTGTAACGTGCTTTTCCAACCGATCCTCCTCATAACCTAAGATATAGAGAATATAAATGAAAATAAAAGCATGACCTCCTATAAGCTCAATCAACCCCCACCCCATGACGTGTGAAAAAAATATCACGCACTACGCTACTCCACCAGTGATCGTGGTGTAAGAACACGACTCACCGCCACAATGAAGTGTGCTACCGTCTCTAACTCACCCTCACATCCCCTCAAAAGACGACATGTAAGAGAATCCACGTAAGATGTATCAATTTCGCACACCCTCATCGAACCTCCCTAATTCGACTCCCTCTATAATGACGCATAGGAAAGGACCATTCTAACAAATGATGAAAGTCACAATGAAAGGCTTCCTAGGCTAGAGGCTGTGAATAAAAGGGTTAAAGGATCAATAGGGGTAACTAGTGGACCTAGGAGATGGAGACGGGACGTGAGGCCCCCATAAAAATCACTCGCACACCTGTTATGTTGCCACTACAAGGAAGGTTGAGGACTGCCTAGGTGACGGTGGTGTAGCCCTAGTAGGATAACCAGTCTGAGAGGTAGCTACTCGCATTTCTAAAGTGCATTAGCCCTATACAATTTTTATGATTTTTTTATTTTTTCTTTTTTTTTTCATTTTTCCTAACTCTATATGCTTTTGGCCAACTCGACTAATCACAAAGATTGGGTAGGGGACTCAATAAACTAAAAGTGCTAATAAAATGCATAAACTAGACAATCCTACCACAAACCAACACAACAGGAACAAAAAACTGTATGTAACAAGGCGATGCAAACAAATACATGGCTAGTGAAAGTAGATACAACCCCCCCCCCACACTTAAGTGTTCCGTTGTCCTCAACGAATTTAGAGATAATGAAGGAGGACTCATCGCTTAAATGTGCAGGCGGTGGATTTCAACAATCAGCGCTCCAAACGTAGAAACAAGAGAGAGAGAGAGTTAGAGGTACCAGGGTGCCCGGACCTACATGGGCACCGTTGCCGCAAAATTGCAACAAGAAGGGGTCTTGTGGACCGTTTGAAAATTTCCGGAGAAGTCTCTACACCCCCAAATTCCGATGTGCGTCTAGGATATGAACTGTAGCCCTCTCATGCGTGTGGCACTCAACATATTGGAACTGCTCCTCGACCTCGAGAAATTCTCTATATCTTTAACGCATACCACTGTGGGGATTTTTCTTTCCACAACGTCGTGCAATCTCTAGCACGTACATCAAGAAGGGGTATCCGGTGTGTCTTCTGTACCTGTGTCCCTGCACACTTATTGGAAAAATTAGTCCACTCACTCTCACCCCTCATAGTCAAATATAAAGAACTCATAAACAAATAAAAACAAAAACAAAAAAAACATCCTACTCTACATTGGGTTGCCTCCCAAGCAGCGCTTTTAATTTAAGGTCGACAGCCCGACCATGTTACCTCTGCCACCTCACGAGGGTAGTCTGGCACATTGTGCCGCTTCCAGCTTAGCTTTCCTGTGCTGAATTTGAAGCACTGCTTCTTGTGCTTTCACAACGGATGGCTTGTTCCTTTCCCAATAATCAGGTGGATTCCCTTGCGAAAACTCTGGGACTTGGCGCTTCATTGGCACAGAAAATGGAACCTCTGGATGATACTCCCACGAGTATTGGGGCGTCGGTTTGAAGACCCGAAAAGTCTCCATGTCATCATTGACCCTCATAATCAGCTCCCCATTCTCTACGTTAATGAGAGTACGACATGTCGCCAAGAACGGCCTACCCATATTTGTGGGCACATAACCTGCTGGCATGTCTAGTATGACAAAATCAGCCAGAATTATCAAGCTGCCAACCCTTAAAAGGACATCCTGTATCATCCCACAGGCTCTCTTGGATGATTTTTTTGCAAATTGGATAGTGATACAGGTTCTTGGAGGCTGCCCCACACTTAGCTTTTTGAACACCGACAACGACATCAAATTCACGCTCGCTCCCAGATCACAGAGAGCCCTTCCCGTGTAGGCATCACCCAAGTTAGCTTCAATGACAAAACTACCGGGATCCTTCTTTTTCTTAGGTAGTCCATGCAAAACACATGAACTAACCTGTTCATTGAAGTTCACTCTCTGAAATTCATCCAGGGCTTTCTTACCAAGGACTGCATATTTAATAAACCTTGCATATTTTGTCATCTTTTGAAGTACCTCAATCAACGGAATATTAATGTGCAGTTTTGAAAACAAGTAGAAAGCGCCTGTATTCCTCAGAATCGTCATTATTCTTCCTTGTACGCAATGGAAATGGTAGTTCTGGAGAATAAGAAGGAGATGAAAGTAGTACCTCAGTAGATTTCTTTGCATCCTGGTGAACCATGCCCTTTGATTGGGAGATCATGAAAGGTGTCTTCTCAGAATCAAAGACTTCATGTTCCTTAGCCTTTGAAGCTGTAGCTCTTGCATGACTCAGATATGGTGGATCCTCAAGTGCAATACCACTTCGAGTTGTGATGGCTTGAGCTTTCTCCTAAGAAGTATGAACAATGTTGCTTGGTGCTCTTTGTTCGATTTTCTCTTTCAGATCTTTTATTTCTGCTTGAGCCACCTGAAGTGCAATTGCCAAAGAGCTGACATGTGTGGACATGTCTGTCATGTGCTAATCCATTACCTTTATTATCCCTGTCATCTCGGTCAAATCTGAAGGTGGTACTGGCTGCTGCTGTTGCATCTCTGGACTACCTACTTCATGCCCTGCCTCCACCGCATTCACCTGATACGTGCTATGTGCCAGTGAGCTATGCTTCATCGGCTCTTGATGCTGGAACTCATAATCCAATCTCTCCTCTTGCTCAACCGCACGTCTCATCAACTCATATCCACCCTCCACATCACATTTGAACAAGAAGCTACCTCTAGCTTCCAAATCAATATTATTTTTATCAGCCTTGTCAAGCCCATTATAGAATACCTGAATGATATGAGCCCTGCCAATGCCATGATTGGGGTATTTACGTTGCAATAAAGTGAGGCGCTCCCATGCTGTGACGAGTGATTCATTCTGCTTTTGCCTTCCATATCTCGTTCTGCAGCTGAATCATACGTGTTATTGGAAAAAAATTGCACATAAATTGAGAGACATAATTTTCCCAAGTTGTGATTGAGTTGGATGGTAAATAATCCAGCCAATCTTTAGCAGCTCCAGTGAGGCAATGAGGTAATAAAAACAGTTTAAGTGATTCAGCAGTGACCCCCTTGTAGCGTATTACCTGGCACGTGTTCTGAAATTTTCCAATGAATGCATGAGGATCTTCTTCTTCTGCCCCAGTAAATGTGCCCTGATCTTGTATGAATTGAATTGTGGACATCTTGAGGCAGAAGCTTTCTTCTTGAGTTGGTGGCACCGCAATTCCTGGTTCAGTTCCCTTGAGATCCGCCTCAAATGCCTGGATTATGGTCTTCCCATACTTGTTATATGGTTTTGATTGTTGCCTAGCCATTTCCTCCCGCAATACCTTTTTAGCCTCAGCTAACATTGCTTCTATCTGTTCTCGAGTAGGGCTACTCGGCTGTTCGCCCTCTACCATCGTTACCTGAGATCACAGCACTAGCACACCCGTGAGGTAATTGATAGTAACAAAAATAAAAATAAAATAACACTCTAAACTAATTTATAACTAAACAATCTACAGTTGTCCCGGCAACGACGCCAAAAACTTGACACGATTTCTTACGTGTATACGCAAGTGCATGGTCGAAGTAATAAAGATGAGTATTAAGCTTAGGTTTTCGAACCCACAAGGACAGTCTTGAGATTATTTAGGTAGACGATTAATTTAAAGTCAAAGTAACCCGTAAGAAGTGTTTGATTTGAAGGTTCTTCACCCACAAACAAGTGACTTAAAGTAAATGACAAACTACGCTACACTTTTTATATGATTTTAAAGGTAAATGAAGAAATGTTTGATTGATACGATTATGGAGAGAACTAGGAAATTGATGATCCCTAGGGCACTTAACAGTTTCCAGATTACGCTTAAAACACACTATTGATGTTTAGTTATACCGGGCTACACTCATCATGTTCTTCTGTCGATCTCACATGAATTTGCGTAATCGATTGACTTCGGGTCCTCTCGGTCCACCTTCGTCTACCGTTACGTTCTAGTTGGTTCGTTAGGATCGCTCACCGGGTCCTGTCGTTCCACCGTTTTCACTAAGTCCAACCGATACAAACCGAAACAACCCACACACGGTTACTCAAGCTCTCTTCTCCTCTCGGTCTCAGAGAACTACAAGAATACTTCCTATGTTCTTCAACACGTCTCTAATAGCTCACTATCGTGCAACTATATCAACGAATAGCATACTACGGGTGATAAATACAAGTATACTAAATATTAAAGCACAAGAACAAGAAAGCTAACAAGAACATCAACTAGAATTAAGTTTTCAAAACATGAATGAAGTCCTCAATCCGGAAAAAAGCTAATCAAACCCTAGTTCTTCATCAATTTCCTAGATTAAAGTGTTTAGCTAGACATATAATTGTTTAGCAATACATAAGTCTCCATAATCAATCAATAAGGGGGGAAAGAAAAGAAATCAAAGTAATCTTCAAGAACTGATGATCTCCGCCTTCAATCTTCGTCTCTCCTTGTTTCCTCCTCCAAAAGATGCGTATCCCGCTCTATTTTGGTCCAAGATGCTCAAAAGATGCGTGAATACCCTCACTTGCACGCCCTCCTAGGTTAGAACAAGTCCATCCTGCTCAATTTTTCAAAAATTCGCAAAATAGCCAAAAAATTTGCGTTCAGGCCCTTTGTTCGCACTAACACTCGTGTGTTCGCATGAACAAAATTTTGTTCTCTGTTCGTGTGAACAAATATTTTGTTCCCACAAATTTTCAAACCTTTTTCCACCCTTTTTTGCCAGCTAAATTTTTTTTTAAGTGTTTTTGTTCGCACGAACACAAAAGTGTTCGAACGAACACCCCTGCAGATGAACTCAGATTTTCATCCTCTTCGACGGACAATAACATTCTCGTCCGATCTCCGTTTTAGCTCCGTGACCTATCGTTGGATATCTCTTTGAGTCTACTTTCATTTTCCACTAGTTTCACTCCAAAATATATTGTATAACTCAATATACTACCAAAATAGTGGAGATTGGTCACTTTTGCTCCTCTGACTTTGCTTCTCTTGCTTCCTCTTGAATTTGTTTTGTTTACGAAGTTCGTTTCATGCCTCCTAGCCATCGTTTATCATCCGTTCCTGTCAAAAAAACATGAACATCCATACCAAGCGATTATATTTGATAAATAACATCGAAATATGCATCGAAATGCCTGAATTAATAATAAAGTGCTAAAAACTCAACTTTCTACGTTTTCTCAACATTCATAGTGTAGAACTCATATTTCAACCCCGGAATCACGCAGAACGATATTAAATATGCATGAAATATAACTCTAATAAAGAATTATCAAAGAGTTCCAAGAAAGAGATGGTGGCTGATTTTACAACAGAGGCAGAGTACATTGCTGCAAATGGTGCAACGAAAGAAGCTGTTTGGATCAGAAATTTTTTTTCTGAGCTTGGTGTGCTTCCTAACTTTGCGGATCCAGTATAGTTGTACTGTGATAACGCTGGGGCGATCACGCAACCAAAGGAGACCCGATCACACCAGAAATGCAAACACGTGCCCAGGAAGTTTCATCTTATTCGAGATATTGTCGATAGAGGAGACGTTCGGATATGCAAGATTCCTACAGATGATAATCTGTCAGATCCACTTACAAAGCCGCTTGTTCAGTGGAAGCATGAAGGGCACACTAGGAGCATTGGCATACGGGATGCATCAGATTGGCTCTGGTGCAAGTGGAAGACTGTTGGAATCAGATGCCCTAGAGGCAATCTAATTTTGTATGAACTTGTTTTTGGCTAGAACATTCATTGTATTATTTATTGGATATTTAATATAATGAAGTCCTTAGATTTACAATTGTGTTTTTTATCTTAAATATCCCTAGTCCAATATAATTATTAGTAGGACAATCATCTACAGACTTGTATGGGGTTGGATTGATATGGAGATATCATGATCCAACACATGGGTGTGCATTAAGGGTAATGGCCCACTGGATTGACCCATCTCCGAGAAGGCTACATACATGTTATGTTGAGTCACGAGCGCTTCTCGTGGTGACAACGGTATTGTCATCCTTAGACTTGAAGTCACTAGATTTTCTAGTTGTGGATTATTCTGATTTTGGTAGCGTCAAACGCTACACCATAACTAGGTTGCTATAAAAGCGTGTATCTGATACAATAAGAAGCAAGCTTAGAAATCGTAGTAGACATAGATAGAATTTGTACTTCCCACATAATGGGAGCAAATATCCGAGGCCACTCGAGGGATAGTGCTTATAGAATGTCTGGCCAGACTCAAATAAATCAATATAGGAAATTGTTGTTATTTGCACGAATAAGGCTATTCCCAGGATCGAGAAACTATGGATTGGATATAGGAGTGTGACTTGTATGTCTCGTGTCCGATCCGGATATGGACACAAAGGTATGTGACAATTACTTGCACAAGGTTTGTCGGATGACTATTCAATTAGTTGGCTACAATGGATGTCTTGCTAGAGACCGCTCCATATTAGCAAATTGTTGCTACCAACTAGATAGAACCTATGGGGTCACACCCTAGATAGAGTTGAGCTAGATTTTGTAATTAATTAATATGATTAATTAATTAGAAGGATCACTTTGCAACATCTTGCAAACTTAGTAGGACTAGTTTTCAAGGAAGGGACTAAACCGAATTCTAGTGGGACTAGAATAGGGCCTTTAGGTAGTTGACAAGGATTTGTTGGACCATATAAAGGATTCTCCTACCTTCCTTCCCACACTTATGACACTATTGTTCATCACTTGAGTGGGAGAGAACAAAGGAGAAAGAGCAAGCAACAAGAGGGCCGAACCAACCCCCTTGCGCCGCCCCGTCCCCGTCGGCCAACAAAGGATGCCGAAACCTCCTTGTTGCCTCGTGTTGTGTGATTTCTTCTTCCTCTTCCTCCAGTACAATCTAGCACAATGGAGAAGGAAGATATAGATCTCAACTCTAGGTGTGGATCATCCGTAGAGACGTGACACAATTCACGTTACAAGTCATCACAGGAGAAACCCTAAGGTGTGTCACATGATTCTTCCTTTACCATTGTTATGCTTCTTTTCCTGTGATACTTGGAGGGTATTGAATGGATAAATTATCTTTTCCCGCTGCGTATCCATGATCAAAACCCTACAGTAGAAATTATACGGAGAGAATCGAATAGAAGAGAAGATGAATACTAAAAGTGTTCGAGTTTCAAAAGGAAACAAAATCATCTCTTTGATCTGAAAAGATCTGAATAAATCAGAGGGGATTCAAATCTTTTAGTCCGTTGGAAAGAAATAATTTAATACTATATTTGGCTAAAAAGAATTTTTGAAATAGGTAGGGCCTATATTGAGCAAATATCTACAGAGATATCAATCAATACAGAATTATCCAAGTTTATTGACTATTAGAATAGCAGACTTATTTTCAAGGCTTTGAAATGTTTTCAAGGTCTTGAAACGCTGTAACATTACAACAGATAAAAATCAAATCTTTGAAGTGATTTTCAAGACTTTGGAAATCAGTTCAAACCTTTGAAAACACATACGAATTACCTTTTTTACCTGATGCTCCCCCTAAACCAATGTATCTTTATTTAATATTCCCAGTGCCAATCTTAGAGTTGAGCATCTCTCATCTGCTAATGGTTTAGTGAAGATATCTGCAATTTGCATATTATTAGCAACAAATTCAAGGACAATATCACCTTTGTCAGCATGATCTCTGATGAAATGGTGTCTGACATCCATGTGCTTGGTTCTTGAATGTTGAACTGGATTCTTTGTAATTGAAATTGCACTGGTGTTATCACATTTGATAGGTATGCTTCTGAAATCAAATACAAGGTCTCTTAGTTGTTGAGAAATCCATAGTACTTGTGAGAAACATGCTCCTGCAGCTATTTATTCAGCTTTTGATAGAGAAACTGAATTCTATTTCTTGGAATGCCAGCTGATCAAGGATGATCCAATAAATTGGCAAAATCCTGAAGTACTTTTCC
Organism: Linanthus parryae; assembly: GCA_023055425.1. Taxonomy (NCBI): domain Eukaryota; kingdom Viridiplantae; phylum Streptophyta; class Magnoliopsida; order Ericales; family Polemoniaceae; genus Linanthus; species Linanthus parryae. The sequence continues at coordinate 40,275,044 of JALGPY010000004.1, forward strand.
TATCAACTTTGTAACCTGCAAAGTCAGCATCTGAAAAACCATAACAAGAAAAATTAGAATGTCTTGGATACCAAAGCCCTAAAAATTTGGTTCCATTGAGATATTTGAAAATTCTCTTCACAGCACTTAAGTGTGATTCCTTTGGATCATCTTGAAATCTAGCACACATGCATACACTAAACATGATATCTGGTTTGCTTTCTGTGAGATAGAGTAATGATCCAATCATACATATATACTCTCTCAAATTGATACTCTTACCAGATTCATCCTTGTCTAAGGATAGTGTAGAACTCATAGGAGTCTTGGCTTCCTTACATTGAGCCATGCTATATTTCCTAAACAATTATCTTGTGTATTTGCTTTGATGCAGAATTATTCCCTTCTTCACTTGATGTATTTGAAGTCCTAGGAAGAAGTCCAGCTCTCCCATGATACTCATTTCAAATTCCCTACTAATAAGACTTGAGAATTCTCTGCACAATTGATCTGTAGTAGCTCCAAACAAGATATCATCAACATAGATCTGAACTACAAGCAATTCATTATCATGAGTCTTTATGAAAAAATTCTTTTCTACTAGTCCCCTTTTGAAATCATTTTCAAGCAAAAATTTTGACAATCTTTCATACCAAGCTCTTGGAGCTTGTTTCAAACCATAAAGAGCATTGTCAAGTTTGTAAACATGATCCGGAAACATGTCATTTTCAAAACCAGGAGGCTGTGCAACATAAAATTCTTCTTGTAAGTAGCCATTCAAGAAAGCACACTTCACATCCATTTGAAATAATTTCATGTTCTTGTGAGATCCAAAAGCACGCAAAATTCTAATTGTTTCTAACCTGGAAACTGGAGCAAAATTTTCCTCATAATCAATACCTTATTCTTGGTTGCATCCTTGAGCAACTAACTTTGCTTTGTTTCTGATCACTTTGCCACTTTCATCCAACTTATTTCTGAAAACCCACCTGGTACCAATGACAGACTGGTTTATAGGTGGAGGAACCAGGTTCCAAAACTTATTCCTTTCAAGCTCATTGAGTTCACTTTGCATAGCAATGATCTAGTCTGCTTCTTGTAAAGCTTTCTTCACATATTTAGGTTCTACAAGACTGATAAAAGCATTAAAAGCACATAAGTTCTTCAACTGTGATCTAGTTTGTGTACCAGTGGTTGGATCTGAAATGATATTATCAAGTGGATAAGATGAGAGATATTTGAATCTCTTTCTAGGAGACCAGGGTTTAGGTTCTCCATAGATCTTCTATGGTCTTGAAGTAGTGGCTTTGTCACTTGTATCCTTCTGATCGTCTTTTTTCAAGACTTTGAGGCTTATTTTTAAGGCCTTGAGCACCATTTTCAAGGTTTTGAAAATGTCGTCTGTTTTCTTCTAAGCCTTTCTTGAATCCCAGTGGATTCTCATTTTCTTCCTCTAATTCATGCTTGTTCAAATTCAAGTATGCAAAAATTTCACTCAAAGAACCATCATAGCTTTCATAAAAAATAACATGAATGCTCTCTTCAACCAGTTTGGTTCTTTTATTGTAAACTCTATAAGCTTTGCTATTCAGAGAGTAAGCAAGAAAAATACCTTCATCACTTCTTGCATCAAACTTACCAAGAATGTGTTATGGATAAAAAATGTGCATCCAAAGGGCTTGAAGTATGAAATTTTTGACTTCCTCCCTTTGAATAGTTCATAGGGGGTCTTCTTCAGTATAGGTTTTATCTAGCACTTGTACAGTATATATATTGATGTATTCACAACTTCTGCCCAATAATGTTTTCGCAGCTTGTTCTCAAGAAGCATTGTCCTTGACATATCTTCAAGAGTCCTGTTCTTTCTTTCAACAACACCATTCTGTTGAGGAGTTCTTGGAGCAGAAAAGTTGTGAGTAATACCATGCTTATCACAGAACAAATCAAATTCTAATTGATCAAATTCTCTAGCATGATCACTTCTAATTGAAGCTACATATAGGTTTTTCATAGTTTGAAGTTCTATGCAAAGCTTTGAAAATTCAGAGAGGGCTTCAGATTTTTCTTTGAGAATGAAAACCCAAGTATATCTAGAAAAAACATCTACAACAACTAGCATATACCTTTTACCTTTTGGAGTAGGAGTTCACATAGGAACACAGAGATCCATATGAAGCAGTTCAATAGGTCTAGTTGTACTTACAAACTTCATTGGCTTGAAGAAGCTTCTGGTCTTCTTTCCCTGAACACAAGCTTTGCACAATTCATCTTCTTTGTACTTAATGGATGGCAATCCTCTTACCAAGTCTTTGAAAATCAACTTGTTCAAAGTATGCAAACTGATATGACCAAGCTTCCTATGACAAAGCTTTGAATCCTCTTTCAATGCCTTGAGAAACTTCAAACTTTTCTCCTGAAACTTTGTTAGTCTGAAAAGTATAAACCTTTTTTGATCTAAAGGCTGTGAGAATGCAATCTCCTGATTTCTTATTTTGCACCACACACTTCTATTTATCAAAGATAACTTTGTTGCCATTGTCACAAAGCTGAGATACACTAAGAAAGTTAAAATTCAAATCAGAAATAGAGTTTTCAGAATTTTTACCAACTTTACCAATACCAAGAATATTGCATTTGTCTTTGTCTCCAAGTGTAATTGAACCTTCAGATTGCTCTTTCAATCCTGAGAATAGAGATCTCTTTCTACTCATGTGTCTTGAGCAACCACCGTCCATAAACCACTTATGTTCTTTGATGTTGGTTACAACCTGCAAACACCAATCACAACCTTACCCAGCGTTTAGACCAAGTGTTGAATTTGGATTTATATTCAGGATCAACCATGTTAGGTGGTCTAACCCCTTTAGGAACCCAAATTTGTTTATCTTGTCCTTTGAGTTGAAATGGAAAAGTATTCCTCATTATGTGAGGGTCTCTTCTTCTGAAAGGACAAGTCATTTTAACATGACCAGTTTCGAGAAGTTTTGTTTCCATCTTTCACAAATCTGGTATTGTTCTTTCCTTGAAAGTTTGGATTAAATCCAATACCAGCTTTGTGAACAGACTGTGAACTTCCTCCAAGAATTAAGTTCAACTTGAGTTTTGATCCAACAAGCCTAACTTTGACCAATTCAGATTCTTGAACTTTCTAAGTAAGAGTAGTATTCTGTTTATCTAATTCATCAACTTTATGTTTTAGATTAACAAGGATTTAAAACTGGTTTTCAAGGCCTTGAAATCACTGTCAGTTTTTTCCTGAGAGATTACAAGATTCTGATTTAGGTAAACAAGTTGTAGGTTCTCTTTTGCTTGCTCATGAACTTTTTATTTCAAAAGTCCGATCTCTTTCTGATAATCTTCTTCATTTAAAAGCATTGTTCTAAGATAATTTGAAAGAGCATCTCTTGGTTTTGAAATCAGACAGTTTACCATTACCTCAATGTTCTTCTCAGAACTTTCATCATGCTTTGCCATGAAACATAGGTTGGCATGTTCTTCTTCAGCTATCTGAATCACTCCATGAAGATATCATAGCTTTCTTTATTATGGTCTTTCTTTTGAAATCTCTTGCTTTTCTTGTGTGGACATTCTCTTATCAAATGTCTTGCACTACCACATTTAAAGCAGTTCACAACCTTTGATTTATTTGTGAAGAAGACTTACCTTTGTACTCCTTGCTACTGGATGGTCTATGTCTTTCTCTGTTGAAGTCTTTGTTTCCAAAGTTTTTCTTCATTTTTAGAATTCTTTTCAAGGCTTTGGAAATCAAAGCCAATGGATCTTCATCATCACCATCCTCAGTTTCAAGGCTTTGAGTTCTCTCATTATCTTTTGCTTTTGAGAGCTAAGTTCTTGACACATTCTGGGAGCTCTCCATCAGCTTCATTTATAGATATTTCATGTGTCTGAAGCTTCCCTTGTAGGTCGTGAAGTTGTAGAGTTGAGAGATTCTGAGCTTCTTCAATAGATGGGGTCTTTGAATCCCACTTTGCCTTTGGAAGACTTCTTAGAATCTTCCTCATCTTTTCTTCATTGGAAAAATGTTTTCCCAGTGAATCAAGGTTGTTAACAATGTCTGTGAACCTCTTGAACATGTCTCTGATAGATTCATATGCGTTCATATTAAACAGATCATATTGCCTGAGATAGATGTTGATCTCGGTTTGCTTGACTTGACTGGTTCCTTCAAAAGTTACCACAAGCTTATCCCAGATTTCTTTGGCAGTAGTGCAGCCTGAAATCCTGTTGAATTCATCTGTACTCAAAGCACAATATAAGATGCTAATATATTTGTAATTCTTAGAGAATTGCTCTAATTCAGAAGAGGAGAGTGAGTCTTAAGAATTGGGAGTTTTAATCCCATCTTAATCCCATCTTCAAAAGTTTCCGGTTTGGCCAGTTTGGGGGTGTTACACTTGGGTTCCTACATTACCAGGACAGAGAGTGAAAACAAGATCTTGGATTGAGCCAAATATGAAAGTAGAGGAACTGATCAATAATAATACAAAAAGGTGGAGAGTATCTCTAATAAAAAATCTTCTTACTTCTATGGATGCCTTATGAATTATGTCTATTACTCGCCCCTGGTTTGCAAAGGAGGATAAGTTCATCTCGCCACATGAAAAATCAGGTAATTTTTTTGTTAAATCTGCCACAAGAATAACTACTCAAATGGAGCACGATGAGAGACTTTCACTGTTGAAAAAATCTTAAAAAGCCTCTTCCTCTTTCAATTTTCATAAAGAATATTGGAGGACTTTGTGGAGATCACAGCCAAGATGTTTTGGTGGAGAGTTAGAACTGATGGAGAGTTTGTGTTGGTGATTTTAGTGTCATTGGTCATTTTTGTGTAATCGGATTTACTTACGACAAAAGTAAACATTGGCATATACATTGTACACGTTGGGAGGTGTGGAGTACACGCGTGCACATGACTTTGCTAATGCCTTGGAAAATGAACTCCGGGATGACTGTGGGGGTTCGGGGCCGGAGCCCCCGACGGGGGTCGATGGGGGTCAGGGGGCAGCGCCCCCTGTGGGGTCCACGGGGCAACGCCCCAGTCGGCGGTCGCAAAAGTTGGATTTCGGACGTTTATTGCTTCACAAAAAATTTCTCCAATTTTATTTTTCGTTGGAAAAACGGACTGAAAGCTGGCTGTTATAACCGCCAGATTAACCGCCTTGCCTCCCTCTCTATTTTTGCAGGTGTGGTCGAATTCCGAAACACATAGAGAACCTCTGAGTTCAGAAATCCATATCAAAACCATTATCCGATCTTGATACAGCCTCTGTTTTATCCGACTAGTGATTTCGTGTATACCACCGAACTACTCTGATCTGAAAGTGATACCACGACACAGAGATATCCAAGTTCTATTGATTCATATACACACCAAAATACTAAAAATATTAGAGTAATCTGCATCATGGCGAACGGAAACACGGTTCAGGACATGACGTGTAAGTTCATGAAACTGGAGAAGTTCGAGGGGAAGGATTTCCGAAGTTGGCAGAAGAAGATGCACTTCCTGTTGACGGCGCTGAATTGCGTTTACCTTCTCACCACTCCCATGCCTAAATTCGTGGAGGAGGAAACCCTGGAACAAACAAGGAGGAGATCGAAATGGGAAAATGATGACTACATCTGCCGCAGACACATTCTTAACGGTATGTCGGATTCCTTGTTTTATATATATCAAAATTTTGAGAGTTCAAAAGAACTATGGGATTCTCTTGAAGCAAAGTATATAGCCGAAGATGCTTCAAGCAAGAAGCTCCTGGTTAGTAATTGGAACAATTACAAAATAAAAGACTCAAGGCCTGCTATAGAGCAATACGATGAATTACTTCGTATCCTAGGGCAGTTTAATCAACACAACATGAAAATGGATGAATCCACTTCGTTTTCTAGTGTTATTTATAAACTGCCTCCATCATGGAAGGATGTCAGGCATAAGTTGAAGCACAAGAGGGACGAAATTTCCTTGGTGCAATTGGGTAGTCACTTTCAGATTGAACAGTCCTTAAGGGCTCAAGACGGTGACAAACCCAAAGACAAACTTAATGATGATCTAGGTTCCGTGAATATGATGGAAGAAGGGGAAACTTTGAAGGGCAAGAAGAAATCTGGGAAAATGAAATTTAAACAAAAAGACAAGAATCCTAACAAGAAACCAAAGACTGCTTGTTGGAAGTGTGGGAAACCAGGACACTTCAGAAGGATTGTCGTGTGGGCAAAAGTAACAAAGGTGAAGGCGCAAGTGTAAAGGGACAGGAGCCGAAGGGCAGGATTAGCAAGAAGGTATGTTCATTGAACAACCTGACAATTCAATTCAGAATTATGTATCCCTACATTCTGGTGCAATTTATGTGTAGGATTATGAAATATCATGGTGGGTTGATTTGGGTGCTACAAGACATGTATGTAAGGATCAAAGATGGTTTACAACCATGCAAACCGTTAAATATGGGTCCAAAATAAGAATGGGGAATGTTGCAACTGAGCCAATCCATGGAGTTGGAAGTGTTAACCTAGTATTTACTTCTGGAAAATGTTTAAGTTTGAATAATGTATTGTTGGTACCCGGATTCGAAAGAATCTCTTGTCTGGAATTGTATTAAATAAGCTTGGATATAAGCCAAGTTATTGAGTCAGATAAGTTTGTATTTTTAAATCATGGTTCTTTTATTGGCTTTGGTTATTTATGTAATGATATGCTTCGCTTAAATAACGTTACTCCTTTTGGTAACAATTATGTTTGCGTTGCTAGTACTAGTCTTGATAAATCAACACTTTGGCATGCATGTTTAGGACATGTACACTTTAAAAGGTTACAAGATATGTCCAAATGAGTCTAATTCCTTCATTTGATATTAATGCCGAAAGGTGTAAAACTTGTATGCTGACTAAGATAACTAGACAACCTTTAAGTATGTTAAAAGGGACTCTAAGGTGCTTGAACTAATCCATAGTGATCTATGTGACTTTCATGCAACACCGTCTATAGGAAACAAAAGGTATGTAATTACATTTATAGACGATGCTACTCTGTTTTGCTATGTGTACTTGTCACATTCTAAATATGAAGCTTTAGATAAATTCAAGACATACAAAACTGAAGTTTAGTTGCAAAAGAATAGTTTAATTAAGATTTTACGCACGGATAGAGGAGACGAATTTATGATCCTAAGTATTTCCAGGAGTTTGGTATTATTTACCAAACCGCTGCTCCTTATACACCTCAACAAAATGGTGTATCTGAGAGGAAGAATCGAACTCTAAAGGAAATGGTTAGTTCCATGCTTTCCTACTCAGGTTTGAGTGATGGATTTTGTGGAGAAGCTATGTTAACAGCTTGCTATTTGCTTAATAGGGTTCCTAACAAAAGTAAAAAGACTACCCCATATTAACTTTGGTATGGTAAATCTCCAAACTTGCATTATTTGAGAGTTTGGGGTTGTAAAGCTATTGTTAGGGTCAATGAACCCAAGAGAAAGAATCTTGGCGAAGAGGTATAAATTGCATTTTTATTGGATATGCCATGCATTCCGGGGCTTATAGATTCTATGTGATTGAACCTAGTGACTCAGTATCCATTAATACTGTAATAGAGTCAAGAGATGCTATCTTTGATGAAGAAAAGTTCTATTCTATACCTAGACCAAACGACTTGATTGCGAATTTGAGAAATTCTCAAAATTAAGGAATAAGTGACGCCATCAATTTACATGAAGTAAGAAGGGGTATTAGACCTAGAGTAGCCAAGGACTATGGTTCTGGCTTTCAACTATATTTAGTTGAAGGATCTAGGGATTAGATTCATACTCAATATGCTTATTGTTTTAGCATAGCGGAGGATCCTAGAACTTATAGTGAGGCTATGGCATGTCGAGATGTTGCATTCTGGAAAGAAGCAATAGATGATGAGATTGATTCGATCTTGCAAAATGGCACTTGGGAATTATCTGATTTGCCTCCTGTGTTGAAACTACTTGATACCAAGTGGATCTTCAAAAAGAAGATGAAAGCAGACTGTACCATAGACAAGTTTAAGGCCAGATTGATTGTACGTGACTTTAAACAAAAAGAGGGTATCGACTACTTTGATACATATGCTCTTGCTGCTAGGATATCCATAATTAGATTATTAATAGCTCTTGCAGCTATATAAAATCTTATTATTCACTAAATGGATGTGAAACTGCATTCTTGAAAGGTGATTTGGATGAGGAGATATGTATGAAACAACCAAAAGGATTCGTTATGTCAGGAAATGAGCATAAGGTGTGTAAGCTTATTAAATCACTTTACGTCTTAAAGCAAGCTCCTAAACAATTGCATCAAAAGTTTGATGATATTGTGTTGTCTAGTGGTTATCATTTGAACCAAGTAGGAAAGTGTGTATATAGCAAATTTGATGACTCTGGTAAAGGAGTCATAATTTGTTTATATGTAGATGACATGTTGATCTTTGGTACCAGCCAAAGATCAAGTGGATCAAGCGAATGAATTCTTGTCATCTAAATTTTTAATGAAGGATTTGTGGGAGGCCGAAGTAATCCTAGGTATTAGGATTAAACGTGAGAACAAGGCCATTACTATTTCACAATCTCATTACATTGAGAAGGTGTTAAAGAAATTTAACTGTGAAAATTGTTCTCCGGTTAGTACTCCATTGGAACCAAATGTGAAGTTGTGGCATAACCAAGGCAAGGCTGTATCTCAACTGGAATACTCTAGGGATATTGGTTTTCTAATGTATGTCATGATTAGAACACGACCAGATAGCATTTCCTGTTAGAAAGCTAAGTAGGTATACTAGCAATCAAAGCACACATCATTTGCAGGCAATGATGAGAGTATTTAAATACTTAAGGAAAATCATGAATTATGGTTTGACATACAATGGAAGTCCTTCGGTTCTAGAATGATATTCTAATGCAAGTTGGATAAACAACATGGAAGATCATTCATCAACTAGTGGATGGGTCTTTCTGCTTGGAGGAGGGGCGAACACATGGGCTTCAAAGAAGAAAGCTTGCATAACTAAATCAACAATGGAATCTGAATTTGTGGCATTGGCTGCAGCTGGCAATGAGGCTGAATGGCTAAGGAATATAGTTTATGAGATTCCATTTTAGGCCAAACCAACTTCACCAATATCTATCAGGTGTGATAGTGCTGCTACTCTGGCTAAGGGATATAGTCAGTTGTATAATGCCAAGTCTAGACACTTGGGTGTCAGACATACACTACAAAAAAATCGGTTTATTACGACGAGTAAACTCGTCGTTAAAACACGATATATCGTCGTTCGACTGAAAAGACAAAGAGAAAAGTTCGTCCAAAAAGCGTCGGAATAGCCTCGTCGTTAGTTCCACGGGGCGACAACTTTCTACAGTGGTCGGTAAAAGGTTTTTACCGACCACTACTGCCGACCACATCATTTCGTCGTTGATATTTTTGCCGACGACTTACCAACCATTATTTTGCTGACGAATATTTCGACCAACTTATTTAGTCGTTAATCTTTTCCCGACCACACGGCGACCATTTACTCTTTTTAAAAAACTAATGTCGACGACATTATCGACTACTTTTTCCTGTCGTACGTATAATGCAGACTACTTTAGTCGTCGTTGCTAAGTTTTATTCGACTTTGGTCTTTTTTTTAATTTCATTTTCACGACCACTTTAATCGTCGTAATATGTATTTGTCGACAGACTTCCTGGTCGTCTTTTTATTTTGGTGTTCCTCATAGAAGACTACTGACGTAGTCGCCTATCTCACAAATTTCTTGAATCTGCTCACACAAAAAAAACAGTAGCCAGGTGATCATTTTTGATCACTCATGCATACACACATACAACACCAACAATTGCAAAAGACTAATTTTCATTCGAAGCTTAATGCAACCAAACTTACAAAAACGTACAGCTAAAAAAATTCAATTGTTCGAAACAAGCAACAAAAACCCGGCCATATACACATCCACACACAAACTTCCTCCAAAAATTAGTTACAATGCATGTCCACAACAATTCCTCAAAATTCAAAACATTGTTCAGATTTCTTTAACCCTTGTACCTCAAAATGATGGCGGAGAAGTGTTCATGTGTTGGCGCATTGAAGACGGGATGAGCATATGCATGGATGTGTTGCTGCTGCTGCTGCTGGCGGAGCTGTAATTGACATCATTGCTGTGATTTCAAAAAAAGCAGAAGAAAATAAATAACATTTCATGAAAAAGAAATTAAAAAACAGTTCATGAAAATTGAACACGACGAGGGGAACAAGACTAAAATGTTGCTGTTTGTATGCATGACATACAAAAACTCGCAGGCCCAAAAGCAGAAAAGGTATCGAAGCGAAGTATTCACAAACATCGGACGTTATAAAACAAGTATGTGGTTCACCTATTATTTAAATTAATGTTCAACTAATTCCAACAACTGAAACTGTTCACATACCTGCCACTACCTCATCATGAATGAACTTAATGCATGCCTCCTAAATGAACATCATAACAACCACCAACCAGTAATAACCATGCATATATGCACCCACAAACACTGGATGCAACTGTTCGAATTCCCAAAATTATTGATAGGTTAATGACCGGCCCTCCCTATTTAATTCGTAACCTCCATTTCATTCTCAGACATCGCAAATCCCCTCCCCAGAATCTCCTTACCATGAAACCCATTCGCAAATGCCTACGTGAAGAGGAGGAGGTCACCAGTCCTTTCACAGGACTGCCAGGGTCCTATGTGGATGTTCCAATAATCATCTCAGATGATGATTCAAGCAGTGTCAACGAGCCTGCTGTCGGGTTGTTTAAAAAGAAGAGATAAAGGCTTGAGAAGGCCCGCTGATGTGATATGCAAGAAGATACGAGATACTGCGGAAGATGAAGAAGAGATACACAGGAGAGGGGGGCTTCCGGGACAAATCTTTAGACCCCCGATGAACAAGTGAAGGACGACAATGCAGAGCCATCAAAGCCCAAGCTCCATCACTAGCCAGACTTCTATTTTCTGTTCTTACTGTTGCTTTATTTTATGTTATTTTCCTGACCTTTTTGTTTAATTTTGTCCTGAAGACACAACTACTTAAATTCTCACAATTACTCAACTGTTGCAACCACAGAAATATATATTAATCACTCAACTGGTAGAGTTGCATATTCCATGCGTAATTGACAAGAACAACACAGCGGTAAGTAACAAAGCTGTCCAAAACGAGACGCGAAGAGTTATTTCACCTGGTAAAACGAAACACAATAAGCCTAGAGCCATGGTATACTTTAAAACTGAGTTTCGTAAAAATGAATTTGGAGGTCACATTATTAACTAACTTAATTAGTTTCATATATCCAGCACGTACTGCGTTGGAGACATCACTTTCAGCTATACCCAAATTAAAACTGCCACAAACTTCATGCATACACGAAAACAACTAAAATTGAATTTATCTACACAGCATACTCAACATGTCATTTATTCACATACTGAAATGAAAATTGACATTTAAATTACCTTAATAATCCTCCAAAGATGATGAAGAATGATGCCCGCTCGACGCCTTCTCGACCATCAGCTGGTTGGCCATCAAGGACTCCATGTTCTTAAGCCATTCTTCCATTTAGGTCATAAGGTTGACAGTTTCATTTGCTCTTCTCACTGCCTCTTCAGCATTTTTCTCCGCTCCCTTTGCCTTTTTCTCAGCCTCCTCCGCTCTTCTACTGGCCTCCTCGGCGCCTTTCTCTGCAACCTGTGCCCTAAGCTCAGCAGCTTCAGCCATCCTTTGTGCTTCAGCAACCCTGGACTCATTAGCCTCCATGCCTTCTTGAAATGTGATTGAAGTCCTCGGGAGCTGACCAGCACCATATCCCGCTACAAATCCACTCCTGCCCCTAACAACCATCTCCACTATCTTATCTTCGGTCAGCAACCTCTCCGTATCATTATCCCGCATCTCCACTATCCTTCTCTGTAGTTTAAACAAAGCATAAAATCTTAACACCATAGCATGTAAAATAAAACATGGAGAGGGAATTACGAAACTAACGTGCTTCTCCTCCGCATCCGCACTTATCCATGTCCCTGAGTTCTTCCTGGTGTGTGTTTTTTTGTAGCTGTCGATGAGGGAGGGGTTATCCTGCACAAGATAATATTCCAAATAATTATTTCATACGGAAATAAGTTCTAGCTGTGAAAATTATAAACTGATGCGAAAGAGCGGATGACATGGAACTTACCATCTCATATAAACACTGGACAGTGGAATTTGAAAATGCGGTAGAAATATTTTTGACTTTTGATCGGTTCAACTAAGCCCTGGCACTCCTACACTGCAATGACGTAATATTGGACATGAAGTCAAAAGAGAATATAATTAGTTTTCTGCAATGAAAAAGCAGTCAATATTTTACCTTCCACCCATCTATCTGAAAAAGTGCGCACACTTTTTCCCACTGCTCCTGGGAGACACTTGGTGCTGGGTTTTTAATTGCTTCAGCAGGGGTGCGGAAGTTCTTGAAGTGTGTGTGCAGCTTATAACGGTACTCACTATAAACTTCCTTTGCCATACAATTGATGGGCCGCAGAGTGGTTTTTCTGTCGAAGTCGAGGTCAAACAGACCCAGCATACGACAAGATATGTGGTCATAAGTACACATTCACAGAAACTAATTGCAGGAAAAATATGTGCACACGTCAACCTCGTCCATATCTTTCCACCCAGACTTGTCCAGTGGTGCATTCTTCCGCACTGCTATACCCATCTCTGCAGTGACCTCCTTCGCATTTTTGCTAACTGGCTTCTTCTTGCCAAGAAGGATGTTCACAGATAACTTCCCTCCCTCGCCCAATTTCTTCCTCGTTGAAAGGCCACGTTTCACGCCTCTTCCTCTTCTGATTGAAGGCGGACCTGCCACCATATAATTAATTACTAATTAGTTATACTAGGATCATAAAATGTATATACTAGGTGGGTTAAGTGAATGAGATACGTACTCGATGTAGGTGGGGCCCCTGCGTCATTATGCGTAGGGGTAGATTAAGCCACCTGCGTAAAGGGGGACCTGGGGGACGAGGGGGACCCAACTTGTTGAAGCCATGTTAACTATATAAGTACTGACATCAGCAGCCATTTCGCCGGCATTCAGCTCTCCCATTGTCATGTCAACAGTCTTGCGGTCCCTAGTCAATGGCGGCGACCGTCCCTCAATTTCCTGTGATTCCTCATCGGCCTGCAGTAAGACATAGACCTACCGAGCTCATGTACGGCAATCACCAATCTTCAAATTGAGTAATCATTCACGAATACCCACCTCGTCGACCAAACTGTACGAGTCTTTTCTGTGCTTCCTTTTCAATCCTGTTGATCCCACTGCAACTGCGAATGAGAATAGGAATCACTAGCTAGGTAAAAGCACCAACAACCAAAAACCACCAAACCAAATACAAGTACAATATAAGCGAAAATGGATATAATGTTACCATTCGGTTGAGAAAGCCTTTCAACAGATCTTCTTATCAACTAGGAATCAAAAGGAAACATGTCATAAAACAAGTGAGAAAAACCATCGGTCGCATTTAAAAGAAATATCAAAAGCCATAATATAATCCATGACTGGTTCTTCATATCACACATATACCTCACTGTCAGATAGAATCTCCTCCGCCACTGCAGCCTTAGGCGTAGACCTATTTTGGGCTTTACCATTACCCCCCTCAACAGTCCTTCCTTTCCCACTGGGGGATTTGCGTTGCTGGATCACAGGTGGTAAAACCTATAATGTTTGCACAGAAAGGTTACATTTCAAGACTAACAGTAATATGAAAGAAAACAGGGACGGTGTAAATTGGTTCAAACATGATCTACATTACCTCTGTGTTTGAGGGAAACAGCTCTGCCCGAGCTGCAGTAGATGGAGACCTCTTGTCAACTGGTCCAGGAACCCAATGAACAGCTGCAGCATTACCGCGCGGGGATTTCCGGTGTTGATTGGATGTTGGTAAAACCTACAGCATTTGCAAGAAAAATGGTACATTTCAAAAGTATTAGTAATATTGAACAAAACAGTGGCTGTTACTTGGTTCAAACATCATCTACATTACATAAATGTTGGCCAGAAACTGCGGCGCCCGTGCTGCAGTAGACGTAGCCCTCTTCACGGCTTCAGTATGACCACCGCCAACAGTACTGTTTCCTTTCCGTGCGGGGATTTAGCTTGCTGCTCCACAGGTGGTATGACCTACAATGTTTTCACAAAAAACGTCACATTTCAAGATTACTATGAATATTAAAAAACAATTATAGACCTGATCACCTTAATACATGCGGCGATCCCGGATCCATGCCGGAACCGGCACTCTTCAACTTCTTTGCCTGATTCATAGCTGCCAAAATAGACGATAGTACCTATTAGATAGAACATCATTCCCAAAGTGATTTAGTTTCCCTTCCAATCCACACAAGATTGAAATGCCAATTAAATGTATTAGCCTGCTGTTACAACTTACCCTCTTGGTCAACATTCAACTTCCTCGCAACATTCAATTTTTCAAGGTTTTTTGCTTTAGCCCGTTCCATCAAATAACCGGGTGGTACATTATACGCCTTATTCTAAATTACCAACAATTAGATGTGAGGAAGAAATGCAATTCCCATAAGATATAGATATCATCAGTTTCACATATATACTTGTGATGTAACCCCTCGGGCACCAGCGTCAGCACTTCCATTAAGGCCATCGCTGCCCAAACTATTCTCTCTTTCCGACACAGCCTTCCGTGTTTGTATGTCTTCAGAAATATTGGAAGCGCTGCTCCTCAGCACATGCGATCCTGCAGGGACTAAGAATTACAAAACAGACTTGTAAGATTATAAGAACAGCAGATACAGTAAGGATGCATGAAATACAGACGAAGGGTCATACTAACCACGATGGCTGCCAGTGCCGTCGAGCTTGGCCAACCCCTTCATCAGATTGCCTTGGGCAATTTTCTGCATTAATCACGTTGTGAGATATACGTAAGGATCTTATAGCTACCAAAATATATAAGTTACAAAAAGACTAACATAAAGTGAAAATAAACACTGCTCGTTACATATAAATAAGCGTTCGCGCTAACAGAACATAACATATCACCTCTATCTTCACCTTCTGCGCAGCAGCAGCACCACCAACAGAATGATTCTTTATGTCTTGGACATTCTGCGAGCTTGTAGAAACTTTTGTCGAACCAGATTCTGTAACTACACAAGGAAGGAAATATCTGCAGTATTAGTCGATAATATGTGAAGACATAAAAGTTGCAATAACATAGGACAACTCTCACCACGATTTCCGGACGACAAAATGTCCTCCGCGGCTTTTAGTGGACAGATCCGGCCCGACCGTCTAATATATTTGGTCGTCGACATCATGTAATCTCCTTATTTACAGGATATAGAAAATGTCATTACAGGACCCTGTAATATGAACTGAGAATATTTTAATTACTTGCCATGTTAACAATTTACGTAATCCTCACCAAGTCATTCAAAGAAAGTCGTTGTAATCCTCTACGTAAACAAACAGCATGGAGTAAATGCAAACCTTCATTTACAGCATATGATCTAAAACAAAACAACTTAAACAGATCATCATTCCAAATCACTGAGACCCGTATAATAATCATCATCAGCGGTACCATCTTCGCTTCGGTAGTCCGTTTCATCCATATATGCATAATCCTCGCCAAGTGTTTCTTTTAAGTTGTCAAAATAATTAGGGTCCACGGTAGGGGGATCCTGAACAATTTGAGTAGGAAAAACCTCATCTATGTTAACATCTACTTCAAACGCCTCACCGTTGTTCGATGACTGCTGATAAGCATCCTCAACTCGTCTGTCTATATTTCCATCATTCGCTTTTGGGACCTGATAAGATCCAGCTTCTATCTTCTGCGCTATTCGCCAGTTCCTACCCGCAACAGTGTCGAGAGTATAGAAGGCTTGTCCAGCCTGGGTCGCAAAAATGTAAGGATCATCTTTATACCAAGTCCTAGAGACGTTTACAGAAGTAAAGTGGCCAACTTTCTTAATGCCTTTCTTATCTGCTACATTAAACCAATCACACTTGAACACCATAACCCGGTTGTGAGTTGGATATGTTAGTTCAAAGATGTCATTTACTGTACCATAACAATCAATTTCCTTTCCTAAATGTTCCGATAGCACAACAACTCCGGAATTCTGGGTTGTCTTATGTTGATCATTGGCACACGTGCGGAACCTTAGGCCATTCACAACACAAGCCTTTTACCGACGCACTTGCTCGTCAGCACCAAAATCGATTGAATACAGTCCATCGGTTGCTTCTGCTGATTTTTCAAGGCACTTTCGGGCCATCTGACTGAACGGATGTATATTGAAGTTTTAATAAGAATTCAAATACATATAACATGTTCATGACGAGGCCAAGAGAACGAAAAACCTACATGTCGTTTAAACCAGTAAGGAAACTCCCGCCGATGCATATGATCCCCACGTTCTTTTTCAGTTCAAGATCGTGGATTTCTTTACGGTGTTGTATGGATTCAGAGTTATATCAGGATTAAGTACGCTTAAATATTTACTGAATTGGCATGCAATAATTAAGAAAATTTTATAGTTGAACCACTCACATCAAATACGGCTCAATCTCCGTACAGTTTTTAAAAATATACCAACTCATCTGCTCATATTCCTCTGCTGACAGCATGTAAAAGGATGACCCCGTCAAAGGGTGATCTGCACCATCGAATATGGATAGATTCGACATATCACTAGTGTTTACCTGCCCACCGTTGCGCTCAATCCTATTAAATCTCATATCAACTCCGTGAAGATACATCGAGAAGAATGTGAGACATTCATTGTCGATGAAAGCTTCAACAATTGAACCCTCCGGCCTCGCTTTATTTCTTACATACAGTTTTAGCGTATGCAAAAATCTGTTTTAATAACCAGTACAGACACCGTAAACATTTCATCTTTTCAAACATATTATATATACTATAACTCAAGTATTATACCAGCACCTAACCTTTCAATGGGATACATCCAACAAAACTGAATCGGACCCCCGTATAGTGTTTCGTGCGGCAGATGAACCGGAAAGTGCATCATGATATCGAAGAAGGTAGGAGGAAATATTAACTTCAATTTACACAATATCAACGTTATGTCTTCTTCTAGTTTTTCTAAACTCTTGACAGTCAGAGCTCTTGAGGTCAGCTCCTTGAAAAACGCGCTCAGCTCAGTAATAGCAAAGACAAATTCGCTGCTGAGGTGGCCACATATTGCGAGTGGAAGAAGCCGTTGTAATAGGACATGGTAATCGTGGCTCTTCATTCCAACTAACTTGTTATCTTTGACACTTACACAAGCTGAAATATTTGACGCATACCCATCTAGAAACTTAATCACTCTTAACCATTCACATAACTTTTCTTACCGGCTGCGTCCAAGGTATATGGTGCCTTGGGAAGTTTCACTTTTCCCCAACATTTTCTTCTGGCATATGCAATTCCGGCCTAATTTTCATACGCTTTAAATCCATTTGTGCATTTTCATGATCCTTACTTTTTCTTTCAGTACCCATCAGCGTCCCAACAAGACTCTCGCAAATGTTCTTCGCGATATGCATTACGCCATGCCAGTGTCTTGTTTTAAGTTCATGCCAATAAGTTAGTTCGAAGAATATACTTTTTTTCTTCCAATTTAACTCTTCCGGGGGACTGTTCAAATTCCTTTTGCGATTTGCTTCTGTACTCCCCAATCTCAAATCTTTGGGAAGTTTCTCTAACTGCTTCAGAATGTCATCCCCGGTTAACTCCTTCGGCTTATTTTACATTTCCCTCATCCCAAACTTGGTACTAGTCCGCCACTTACGTTTCGGCCACAGGAACCTACGAGAACCCATATAAGCTTGATTCTTACTAAAATGTAGCCTGATCGAATCTGTGTCCTTGTTACAAGGTGGGCAAGCTAGTTTTTCCTTTGGTGCCCCATCCCGACATTATTGCATAGGCGGGAAAATCGTTAATTGTCCAAAAAAGTGCAACATGTAAGATGAATAGCTCACCAGTTGCTGCGTCATAGGTCTCGACACCTACTTCCCACATCTATTTCATATCATCAACCAAGGGACGCAACTAGGTATCGATTGCGTTTCCCGGGGACGTTGGGCCATGTATCAGAAGCGGCATCATCAGAAAATCCTCATTAAGACACCCCTCAGGGGACATATTGTACTGCCGTGCAGCAACTTTCCACATACAGCAAGCACTATTCATCATGCCGAATGGATTAAATCCATCAGTGGCTAGTCCCAAACGGACATTACGAGGATCCCTAGCAAACCACTCAAGCGCTTGGTCAAACTCTTGCCACTGGTTTGCATCGGCAGGATGAGTTATAGCTGAGCCATTCTGGACACGCTCTTCCTTGTGCCATCTCAATGCCTTAGAGGTTGTTTTTGACATGAACAACTTTTGCAGCCTCGGTTTAATTGGAAAGTATCTTAGAACATCTCTAGGAACTCTTTTTCCCTTTGTGGTACTGGGCTTATATCTAGGCTCGCCACAATCAGGGTTTGGACAGTGGTCTAGGTGTTCGTTTTCTTTCCAATATAATGTGCAGTGTTTAGGGCACGCATGGATGTTGATGTATCCTAGCCCTAGTCCACGCAAATCTTTCTTTGCTTCATAAAATGACTTAGGTATTGGGTGACCAGGAGGTACTAACTCTCTAATAAAATCCAACAACAAATTTACCGATTTGTTACTCCTTCTACAAATTGTCTTAATATGAAGCAGCCTGACGATGAGTGCCAACTTAGAGAATGTTTGACACCCAGGGTATGCTTCAGATTGCGCATCCTTCAACAACTTGTCGAATTCATGGTGCCCCCCACCATCGGTGGATGGTACGGAACCGGGCGAGGGAAGTGATCCCTCCTGTAAGTCCCCGATTAACCCCTCAATGTCATCACCTATTTCTGCAATGTCATCATCCCCACTACCAGCGGTACCATAATCTATACTGACACTTTCCTCCCCATGGTAGATCCATACTGTGTAGTCCTTTTGTATACCGTTCAGATGCAGATGCTCTTTAACTTGCTCAACACTTTCATAAACTACATTAACACAACTACAGCAAGGACATCGTACCCTATTAGAACTATATGTATGCAATCTAGCAACCTCCATAAACAACTCCTTTAGTATATTCAGGAGAAAACTTATCAGTCAGCAACATCCACCCACGATCCATTGAGCCTACACAATTAAGAGTTGACATCGATATTGCCCTACTACAACCTATCCTAAACAATAAATGGAGACAACACGTACATGTAGGAAAATGCATGCATAGTCGACACATCGTCAAAAGTCCAGAGAAGAACACAGAAAAGGTGCAACTCACGATATCACACAATCGCGCGAACTGAACAACGGCCAAGTATAACAGGCCTTCGATTGAATGTAGATCCATATCATCACGGCCTCTTCAGTTAGCATGAAGAGACTCAGATCTGTACTCAGAGCCAAGTAATGCGTATTACACAGACTGCAAAAGGATTTTTGCCCCGCCTTGCGTATAACATAGTCTCACCATCAACCAGTGCCATCGATAGAGCCACATCATTACGCTCTCTTACAGTGCTCATGAAAACCAAATAAGAGATGAACACCAAATAAGAGTGCACATTCAATTATTAGTTAAGAATGACATAATATCAAAAAGTACACATTAAAACATGTTACCAACCCCACATGAGTATGTAAATAAACAAGCATTTCTGAACTTCACAAGTACAAATCGTTCGTCCAGTGTAATTCATAAAAAGAGGCTCAAATCAGTTTTATCATCAAAGACAGATAAGATCTGCTCACAGACTGCAAAATGATTTTTCCTTGCCAATATATTACATTCTATCAGCTTCGACGATCGAATTCAAAAGATCTTACAGTACTAGTGAAAGCTTGAAAGGGCAAATTCGAATCACATATATATCATCACTGCCTCTTATTGTGTACTATAGTGAAAGTTTCAGCGCAACTTGCTCAATACATTTTGCAAATGGGGTTGGAATAAAGGAGTATTGTAACTGATAGCACACACTATGCACAAATTATAGACAACAAGCAATCCAAATATTAACATAAGTTATGATCATAAAATTGCAGCCACATAAGTTTGCACTTTACCTCCTTTCAAGTTTCTTAGTTGTTTAACGTAAGCTCCAATTCGTCTGTCTTCTGTACAAATCAGCTTAAGAAACATGATGTATGATTAATACGGAACATGATGGATCCACAAAGAAACAAATTACGACTCACAGTACCAATACTAATGAACTCAGATAATCATCAATATAGACAGTCAAGTCAAACAGACAAGTCGAACGCCACATACGACTCACAAAGTTTAAGGAGTGAGGGATTGACCTAAGCACACAGAGACTTAGAGCTAGTAGATTGACAGTTTAAGATAAAGACAGACAAAGAGACGGCTAGGCAAAACATATCATGACATTCGTCAAGTGGTACTGTTCATGTATCAAATTCTGAAGATGCATGTCAGTAGTCACACGTAGCGTTGGCACGTTAATATATAACATAACCTTCATGTATACAGACATACACATGAATGCCCCAAATAAACAGTTAGAAAATGAAAACATACTAAAGAACGAACAGTTACAGCCACACAACAGAAGAATAGCCCTATATTTTTCCTTTCAACCCTAGGTAGGGAGCCCCAAATTAAAAAACCCTAGTTTGAATACAGGTATTCTTGCAGTTCTACAGCACGAATCGACTGGTGAATCCAACAGATATGAAAAAGAACAAGAAGTAACAAAATATATCAATAAGAACAAGTAATATTTTAGCATATTTTTATAGAAGAAAGACCATACTGATCTTTCTTGAGGCTAAGACGCGACCGACTCCGTGGGTGCTTCAGTGAACACTCCGACGACTTTTAGGCGCCAGTTAGACGAGATTAAGCCTTTGTTCGATCGATTCAAGCACGGTTGTTCGATCGGTCAGGGATCTGAGAGGTCGCGGGAAAGGGCTTGAGAGTTCGCGTCGGAGGATTTTTTGTGGATAAGGAGACAATGAGTGGAGCATAGGGATACAGATCGTATTTGTTAATTCATTCCACCCACCATAGTTAATTATGTTAATTGTATTCTTTGTCCCATATTTTTACTTATTTCAATTTCCATCCCCTCAGAACGATTTAGGGTTTAGGGTTTACATTAAATTAAGTTGGAGACCATTGACTAGTTCCCTTTCAAGCTCGCGATTAGGTGTTCATGGATAATGGATTAGTTATTAGAGTAGGGATCACAAAGTTGACCGTCGACTGTGGAGTGAACTCTCTAGAGCGGAATATTAATTAGTTTTAGGGTTAAGTGGGGACCGCAATCTTTACCGTTGGCTGTATAGATCATTAGATAGACTTTAGATTTAACCATGCATTGATTTTCTTTGATCAATTAGTTTCACCTTTTCGAGATAGCTACTGTGCACAAGAGATTCCGGCGGGGAGACCTCCGTGTACACCGTATGTAGAGGATCGGAGATCGCATTGGAAGAGTGGGGTTGTGTGTAGGGAGAGAGTAAGTGAGTAGTAATGTCTGAGAGAAAGACAGAGGTTTGGCAGAGCTTCCGCGTATGGCAAGTGTGTTCTCCTTTGTATGGAAAGGGTAATGTCCTATATATAGCAGAGAACGTGACCGTTGTAGTGTGGTTAATGCGCCCATTGATGGCGGCTTAATTAGCTTAACCATAACGGCACGTTCGTCCGAGTATATAGGGACCGTTACAGCACGTTGTGCGCGAATACCGGAACCGTTACGAGGTTGACCGGGTTTGACCGGATTGACCGGGTTTATGGAGCTCGTGCCATAAATCTCTCAAAAAAGTTACTAAAGGTCGCGTGCGGGCTTGGCTCGCACGCGACAGGGCTTACTCTAGCCTCCAAACCACAAAGTCCCTACAAGTCCCGTGCAGTGGTATGCGAGGGCTCTGTCTCGCAGCCCCCACATGGATCAGCTCGGCTGGTGATCAAGTGTGTGTGGAGCACAATATGGTGTGCTGGATGGTTGCCACGTGGCCAAGATCTGTCAGCTCAGAAAGAACTATCTACATTAGCCCCCTTTCTGCGCGTGAAGACTCATAGCTGTATAGACTTCCATGCGCGGAAACCAACATACGCGTTGCCGCCACGCACCAATTCAAATACGGGTAAGTTCAGCCCCCGTGCGTGTCATTATGACCTAAAACCCCTAGAGTCGTGCCGTCTGGCTTCTAGGGTTTTAGGCGTGACGTCAGCTTGTGCTGTGATTGCGCGATTCGACGGTGACGGTTGCAATTCGACTACTGAAAGGACGCAACCTTTCATTGTTTCTGGATAAATACCTTGTATCCGGCACTGTTGCAAAGCATCACTTCTTTCTCTTAAAGTGAATGGTACCCGGAGATCTTCGAGAGCAGATTCAGATAATCAATCATCAGTTCAAAACTGCAAATCGTCTTCTTCAACTGTGTATATCCAAGCAAGCTTTGCGAAAACAAGGATGGCCTTGTTCAATTTCGATTTTAAAATACCAATGTATGCCTTGAACTGCGTTGAATCTGTAAACCCATATAATCTGTTGAAACTTGTGAAGAAGCTTCAAGCTTTGGACCCAATTGCGGCTTGATTTCTCAGTAATAAGGACTTTGGATAGGGTTTTGAAAACCCCTGATAATGCAACCCTCTAATTTCTGAAATTGATACCAGAAACTCTTCATCTTCCTTTCTGTGGATCTTGAATCTCGAAATTCAAACAGAAGTAGCATATTTCTCCCCCTTTTTTTCTTGCTCTTCCGCAGGAATGGCCAAGACAAAAGGAACCAAACCCAACAAGGAGGACGAAGAGATCCCCGATCTCCCGCAGGCTTTGTGGCGGAAAGCCCCCTATTTAGGTGGCCAAGATTTCTACCATGCGAGGGTTAAGGCGAAGAGAATGCCTGCTCCTGTCCCAATTGAGGGATCGCTAACACTGACTCGCCCAGTTAACTCAGCCTTGATCGAGTTAATTGGCTCCGCGGATGTGGTTCGATTGGGAATCGAAAATGGGTACTTCCCCTACACTGCGATTTCTACCCAGGCTTTTATCAAGAAACTGGACTACATGGATGAGTGGATCGACCACGTGTGGACCAATCATGCCGCGACTCTTGATGAAGCCGGCGTATACTTCGCTGTTCGTGCTATGAAGGGTGTTGCCGTGAAGCTGGATCAGTCCATGCTTCTAGACCTTCTTTCTCGCTACTCGCCTGCGACTCACACATTCCATTTTGCTGAGTTCGAGGCTGCCCCTACGCTCGAGGACGTGCAGATGTTGTACG
Source organism: Linanthus parryae (assembly GCA_023055425.1). Lineage (NCBI taxonomy): Eukaryota > Viridiplantae > Streptophyta > Magnoliopsida > Ericales > Polemoniaceae > Linanthus > Linanthus parryae. The sequence continues at coordinate 40,298,471 of JALGPY010000004.1, forward strand.
ATCTTTCTCCCATGGGCGAGGTGGACCCTTTGAGTCCTTTGAGGATGGCTGCGGAGATTGCCTTGTACACGCAGATGGAGGAATGCCTGGCAGAGGTAAAGAAAATCTCCACCCGGTGGACTACTACGAAAGCCCTTCCAAACTGGCAATTGGTTGATACGTCTGCGAAGTACACCTGGAACAAATGGTTGCAGTACTTATTTCGAGACTATGCGAATAGCAGCATTACTAAGAAGCTTTTGAGTGAGAACCCAGAGGCCGAGAATTATGTGGAGGGTAAGGGCTATCACTTGACCCTCTGTGCTTTCCTCTGTGCTTGGTTGTCGAGGTACTTGATTGACGGTCACCCACATGACGGGGTCTTTTACCATGTTTTGCCAATTGCTGTGTGGCTCGCCCTTGGCCAGAGAGTCGCACTCGGACCCTTGGTCTTGGGCACTATATATTACAGGCTTGATCAGCTGGTTTTGGCCATGAAAGAGTCGCGTGGCCGCCTCGATGTACTGAATTTTGTCAATATCTCCTTTTTGAAACTGTGGGTCTTCGAGCGGTGGCCATCCTATGCCCCAACTGCTCTCACACCCGACAAGTGATGTCCCCCAGGCGAGACGGAGGAGCGCAACAGCGGCAGAGCTGCGAGGTGGTTCGGAGCGAACAATACCAAGTGCGTTTGGAGCTTGATATGCGACAAACGGAAAGAGTTTACTGCCAGGCCCTATGCCACACGTGTTGAGAACGTGCGATGGTTTCCAAGGCTGTACCCCTCTAAGGGTGTTGTCTTCTCAGAAGAGCTCCTCTTCGAAGAGGGATCGCATTTCCATGAGCGCTATCGAGAGTTCTTTTGCTGGTGTCTACGAGGTTCTCTTCCTGCCCTCGCAGAGCACATTCGTGAGCTCGCGCCAAGGTATGAGAGGATTACCGTGGATGTTGACCCTACTCGAGTTTCTCCCCAGTTTGGCTTTGATGCAGTGGCACCATCAATCTGGCCCCAGTCCATTATCAGAGGTTGTTATAAGCGCTTGCTAACAAAGGAGTGCAAGACAGTGTTCATGAACAATCTTCCCTTTGAGCAGCCTGCAGGGACCCGCGAGGGTGGGTGTTCTCAGAATTGGCTCGCATACTGGATTGCCCAGCAAACGAGGATTGAGAGGCAGTCGGCTGCACAGCCGAGTAGAGCTCCCTTGATCAAGAGAAATTCTTTCCCGTTTCGCCCCAATTGCAGTCTGAGCGAGTCTGAGTATGGTTTCTACTCGTTGCTGGATCATGAGAACCATTTGTGCCCTGACGTCATTTTGAAGGAAAAGATCGCCGCAGTTAAGAAGGGCGACACGCATGTCCTCAGATATAGCCAGGCATTTGCTAAGGTAAGCACTTTTTTGCGTTCGTTAAGCTTCTTGATTTTCTTATGCTGATGCCTTTATTCTGTACTGTTTGCTGTAGTGTCATGTGCGGAGATTCGCATCTGGTGATCGCTCCAAGTCATTGGTTAACACCATTGTTGCCACCAGAAGACAAAAGCAGCCGTTTCTGCTAGCATGGAGGATGGACCTTGAGGTCGAAACCAAGATTCGCGCAGTCATGAATGCTTTTGCTGACTCGCTGATAGACAATGCTCCGACCTCGTCTCCTCCCGGAGATGATCCGTCCCCTCCAGCGACTGCGGCGCCGAGAGTGAAGAGACCCAGGCAAAATGGAATTACAATTTCTCCCCCTAGAAGTGCTCCAAATTCTCCTCCGGCAAGGTCCCTTTCTGTCAAGGATAAAGGCAAGGGTCGCATGCCCAGCAAAGTGCGGAAAGAGCTCGCAGTTGAGACTTTCGTTCCATTCAACCAAGAGGGAGAAGGAGAGAGGCAGGAGCCCAGAGAGAGTGATGAAGAAGAAGAAGAAAGAACAGTTGTGATACATGAGGAAGAATCAGGAGGTACTTCCGTCGCGTTTCCTTTCCCATTATCGTAGTTCCTTTGCACTTCTTTTCTTAAACCAATCTTATCTTCGCAGATGATGATGATGATGAGACCATTGGTGGCCTTTTGGCCAAGAGGCAAAAGAGAAATACCCATTCTGGCATTCCAGACGATCCCATAAGCGAGGACGTTCTTGCTGAGTCCAGGAGGACAGCCCGGAGGCTGCTGAAAGAAGAAGGCAGCGGGAAGAGGAGGAGCTCGAGCGTGTGAGACAGCGGAGCCTCGAAGAGCAGCATGTTGACGACTTGGTGCGCCCAGTTGACGAGGAAGACGAGCTTCCCGAAGAAGTGGCTCCTCATGCGGAGTCGGAAGATGAGGTTCCAGAAGAGGATGCAGCAGCCTTGGAGCAAGCCCAAGCAGACTTCGAAGAAATCGCAGGCGGCGATAAAGGTGAGATCTTCAATCTCGCAGTAACTTATAGAGATGTTATTGTGGGTGCGTTAAAGCATGGTGTGTCAAAGGCTGACATTCGCCGTTGGCTAGTAGACAAGTGCGGAGAACCTTCAGGTAATCATTTGAGCGATACGCATGTACTAGGCCTTAGCAACTTGAGACAGAATCATGACTAGTTTATTCGCATCCCAGGTCACGCTCCTTTTAAAGAATTGCTTAGTGAGGACACACTAATAGGACATGGTTCCACGTCTTTAGTGTATGACGAAGAGACTTCAATCCCACCTTCGCGTGGAGGTGCTTGCTCTTAGCTTAAGTAAAGATAGCAAAATATTATTCAATGCGAGTAACCTCATACCATCGCATTTTGTATCGCAGGCAGTGTTGAGGAACTTGCGTCGGAGCAAAGGAGTCAGCCTTCTGCGTCTTATGTTCCGATTCCGAGCCCCCATACTGAGAAGCCCGTCGCAGCCACTGATCACGCAGGTGAGCCTCTCGAGGACATCATCGAACTTTCCGACGATGCCGAAGCTGGTGCTGTGCTAATGGATGAAGATGCCCATGCTGGCGCTGAGGAGGTCAGGACAAGTACTGCCGATGCTTCCGCATCTGAGAATGTCCCTCACCAAGTGACCTCGGCTGTCACCTCGCCTCCGGCGATGACTGAGTCGGCGGCACCTATTCCTGCGTGGGGCTTTTGGGGCTCGCAGGTTGGGAATGCAGTCGCAGCTGGTGCGGCCTACACTCTTCCTTCTAACTATGAGGAGTTAGAGCTCGCTGCTGACAGGAGAGCTATGGAGCAAGGGCAGTCTTCAACGACTCCAGTAATGCGCATTCCTTCTCTTCGTGAGATTCTCGAAGGAACTGGTAAGTAGTAACTCATTGTCAGCATCTCGCATGGTGCATTTGCGAGTTTGATAGCATAACTTAGCTTTGACATTGCTTCAGGTTTGAAGCAAGCTGATGTGGACTGGCTAGTTCGGATGCGCCTCTCCTACCCCCGATCGTTTGTAAGATCTCTGGAGATAGGGCCCTTCGACAGGAGGCTGTTTCTCACCGAAGCCATTTGGATTCTGGAGCAGCTGTCTGCGGCCACGCCCGAGACCATTTCTGTCAGAAGCGCCGAATTGCTTTATGGAATGTGCGAAAATCTTCTTACCAAAGTTCAAGGCATACTGGGTTTCAGATTTCTTATGAAAAGAGTCACTCTGATTCGCGCAGCCGTAACTTTGCAGCTCGGCCACCAGAACCTCGCAGCTGAAAAGCAGAAGGTAGAGCAGCAGAAGCAGAAGGCTGAAGAAGCTATGAAGCTCTATCATGAAATGAATGCCAAGCGCGAGCAACTGAAGCAAGAAGTGGAGCAAGTAGAGAGACTGATCCATCAGTTCGCACCCCATGACTCCTTAATCAAGAATTTGCTTTTGACTTTTTGAATTTTGGAAAATAGCAAGAAAATGGCTGGAACATTAATGTAATGTTTGAAACATTAATGTAATGTTGCTAGGGTTTCTCCCCCCCCCCCTTTTTTTAACAACAAGAATCAACTTGCCCGTTTTGCCCTTTTCGGGATTTGATAGGATATCTCTGTGCATATCCAATTATGACATCAGCAATTGATACTTTGCTTGATTTTCGCGCTAATTTCTCGGTAGATAAACACGCTTTCGTTGGGAAGTCCATCCGAATCATGACTATCCGTCATTTATTAGGATACGCAACTGAATCGTCGTAGCCTTTAGTAGGGTAATCGATGGTTACCGCTTTTCAAGGCGTAAGTGATTGGCCTTACCCTCTTTTCAAATTCTGCTAACTCATCTTTGGCAACTGAAGAGTCTCCACAAGGTCTATATAAACCCTGTGTTTTCCATTTGGGTTCTTCATCCCAAAAATGTGCTTTGCCGTGAGTCCTTACGACTGCTGGCTTCAACGCTTGTTTTTCGTTGATTCATGGCAACTTCAAGTTGTGAATCCTGAGTTTGCGCTTTGTGCTATAGAAATAGTTTCCAAGATCCACTTTATGAGGAATATTGTTCTTTATAACCATCATAAAGAAGATCGAGATGATATCTCATGTGTGTTCGAAGAATTTTCTTCGTGTATTATGTGTGCAGGTCATGTTTCCGGCCGCCTCCCGGTGAGGTGCAGCGCCGAAGTGACCGTGCTACCGTCTCGTAATGAACGGCGGAATTCTCCTCCAGCATCCCTGGAGGAGGATTTCTTGCCTCTTGGTTCTTGAACTCAGGGGGCTTGTCAATGCCCTTGTCTATCATGACAAGGAGTCCATCACCAGAGGAATGACTGCTTCGCCTGTTTTGCAGGACAGCATGTGTCGGAACAGGAAGTTCCTCCGGTGCCTATCTTGATCAGACAGAGGCCTTTGTCACCTCTTGAGGTCTTGGACGTACCGTCACCCAGATCTTGCCGCTAGGGATGTAGCAAATGACGAGTTGATCTCTTTGCAGCAGCATCCCTTTTGCTATGGATCTTTGGCCGCAGATCTGTGTATTGCATAGCCGGTGTTAGAACCGGTGGGTTCACCCCTTTCAGTTAGGATTCCCGTAGTGAGTTTCTGCTGACTTGTCAGCTACTTTTCGAATGTATTGTAAGCCATGTTGGCTGTGTAGTTAGATTTGAGCTTTTTCGCTTGTAAGCTGCTATCTAGACAGATAAATTGTAAGTCTTTTCGAATCATAATGATAAATAGCCTTTTGTGTTATCTGCTGTCTCTTTGCAACAAAATACAACTTCGCATGCGTTTCAGCATATTTCGCGTTGCATAATGCTATGTAATGGTTTCGCATTTGCTATCTGCCATATGAATTCGCAGATGTTTCACTAGATCGTTCGAGATCATATTTTCGCAGCTGTGCCATCTTGGCAGATGGGCTTGTGGTTAGCCTTTGATGCACGTGCTATCATATCAGATAGACCTTTGTAGATCACTTAAGATCATTTTCACAATATTGCTATCGTATTCGTAGAATGCCTCCATCACCGCAGATAGGTTTGGAAGATCAATTAAGCTCATTTTCAGCATGAGTTGCTATCGTGGCAGATAGGCTTTAGAAGATCAATTAAGATCGCATTTGTATGTGTTGCTATCGTAACAGATAGGCTTAGATGATCAATTAAGAGCGCATTTGCATGTGTTGCTATCGTAACAGATAGGCTTAGATGATCAATTAAGATCGCATTTGCATAGGCTGCTATCGTAACAGATAGGCTTGGATGATCAATTAAGATCGCATTTGCATAGGCTGCTATCGATGATCAATTAAGATCGCATTTGCATAGACTGCTATCGTAACAGATAGGCTTGAATGATCAATTAAGATCGCATTTGCATAGGCTGCTATCGTAACATATAGGCTTAGATGATCAATTAAGATCGCATTCGCATAGGCTACTATCGTAACAGATAGGCTTGAATGATCAATTAAGATCGCATTTGCATAGGCTGCTATCGTAACAGATAGGCTTGAATGATCAATTAAGATCGCATTCGCATAGGCTGCTATCGTAACAGATAGGCTTAGATGATCAATTAAGATCGCATTCGCATAGGCTACTATCGTAACAGATAGGCTTGAATGATCAATTAAGATCGCATTTAGCAGATTGCTATTGTAGCGGATAACCCATTGTTAACATCCAGAAATACGAAGTTTCTCATTTGGGAGAATTTCTTTATTATAACGCTCTCATATGGGAGAGATGAGATTACAATCCTCTCATATGGGAGAGGAGATTGTGTAAATCGTAACCATACAAGAGATTAAGCGACGTTGTAATAAAACGCATGAAATGAGAGAAGTCAGAGATAGTACTTCTTTATCCAGCGCATGTTGACTGAACTCGGGGTTGAGGTTGTGCCGTGCAACCTTCGTATGCTGCAGTAGCCACTGTCGAAGACTTCTGTGACTTCGAAGGGTCCTTCCCAATTGGCTGCGAACTTTGGGTGAGCCGCTTCTCGCATGCAGTGGTCAGATGCGCGCAGGACCAAGTCTCCGACTGCGAAATCCCTTCGCTGGACCGTCTTATTGTAAGCGCGAGAAATCCTTTCTTGATATCGCTTGTTGGTTCTTTTGGCTTGTTCTCGCTTTTCCTCCAGCAAGACTAAGTCATGATCACGTTGATTCTCGTAGAGTGCGTGGAAGGCTAGCCTTGCCGAATTGACTCTCACTTCCGCAGGTACCACGGCCTCGGCCCCATAGCATAGTAGGAATGGTGAGGCCCCCGTGGGTGTCCTTGGAGAAGTTCGGTATGCCCACAGAGCTATGCTTAGAGAGTCGGCCCACTTCTTGTGGTCATCTGCGACCATCTTGCTCAGAATTCTCAACAGCGTTTTGTTGGTCGCTTCGGCTTGTCCATTTCCCTTCGGGTAATAAGGGGTAGAACATATCTGCCTGATATTGTACTCCGCTAATTTCGCAGCTACCTGACGATTAACAAAGGGAGTACCGTTATCTGAAAGAATGGTGTTTGGGATTCCGAACCTGCATATGATGTTTTCCTGGATGAAGTTGACCACACTTAGCGCATTTGCCGTTTTCAGTGGTAAGGCTTCCACCCATTTGGTGAACAGCTCAGTTGCAGTGAGAATGAACTGATTCCCGTGTGACGTTGGTCGGATGGGACCGATGAAGTCTAGAGCCCATGTGTGAAATGGCCATGGCGTCCCTAATGCGTGTAGATCCACGGCGCGAGCGTGCACTAGGTTTCCTTTGAATTGACACTCCTGGCAGCGTCGTACTTTGGTGCGGCAATCGACCTCCATCGTGGGCCAGAAATATCCAATTGAGAGGAGCTGCCTGCATAATTTCGCACCTCCTTGGTGTTCCACCTGATGAGAAAGGTCCATGACTTCTTGTGCTTCTCTGCCGTCTAGACATCGCAGCAGGTTGCCCTCATGACCTCTTCGCCAAAGTAGGTTTTCCTGTACTACATATCGAGATGCTTTTCTCTTCAATTTCTCGGCCTCTTTTCTCGATTCAGGCACGATGCCCTGGGTGAGAAAATCAAAGAGTGGCTTCCTCCAATCTGTGTCATCATCAGTCAGAGCGATGAGTAAAGAATCTTTGATTAGTGCGCAACTCTCGCACTTCCCTTGTATCAGGGCTGCGGCTGTTGACATGTCTGGCCAATGAATGCCATATCTCTGAGCCTTCCTGTAGATTGACACCTCGCTTTCTCCGCAATCATGTTGGTGAATCTTTTCTAACAGCAGTTGTCCCTCTCGCTCGGAGACGCATCGCATGAGTATTCCGCCGGGACCCTTGTAATAGAGGGTGTTATCATGTATGCAGTACCCCTTGGTGAGCGCCCAGCTTTCACTGCCTGTGCCTTCTGCGATAGCTCGTAAGATTGCTTTTCTCCAATCCGTGTCATCCATGTGTCCGTCGTCGTACACGTGTTCCGTCAACGCTGATGACGCTCGCACTTCGATAGAGATCTTCGCGGGACATTTGTCTGTACTGACCTTGGATCCCAAGGTAGCCAAAGCATCTGCATGTATGTTGTCTGCTCGGGGCTTGTGCTCGTACCTCACATCGCAGAATTGCTGTACCAGCTTCTGTACTAGGATGCGGTAAGACAGGAGGTTACTCTCCTTCAAGCCGTATTCGCCCGAGGCTTGCTTGACGATCAACTTGGAGTCTCCCATGACCGTCAGATTGCTTACTTCCAAAGCTTTTGCTGCGCGCAGTCCCGCTATGAGGGCTTCATATTCTGCCTCGTTGTTGGTGACTGCAAAATCGAGCTTTGCGGACATCTGTATGACTTCCCCATCCGGCTTAGTCAAGACTATCCCAATGCCTCCACCTTTTCTTGTCGACGACCCGTCGAAATGGAGCGTCCAATAAGGCACGCCTATTGCATAGATTTCAGGTCCTTCGAGCTCTTCTTCGATCACGGGCTCGTCGCTGTTGTCAGGGAATTGTGCCAACAGATCCGCTACCGCCTGCGACTTGATCGCTCGCGGTCTCACGCACGTGATATCATATTGAGAGATGGTCATGTACCATTTCGCCAATCTCCCGCCCGGGGTAGTGTAAGTTAGCAGATATCGTATAGGATCGCTTTTGGTGACCACTACTACTTTATGCGATGCGAAGTAGTGTTTCAATTTCTCTATTACGAAAAAAAAACAAGGCAATGACGTTCGATGTCTGTGTACCTTGATTCAGCAGGCTGCACGATGCGAGAGATGTAGTAGATAGGCCTTTCCTGGCCTTCGTACTCCTGAGCCAAGAGTGCTCCTATGGATCTTCTTGTTGATGTCAGATATAGCAGAAGCGGTGATCCCAGTTGAGGTGCGATCATTATTTTCGAGGATGTCAGTAAATCCTTCAGCTTTTCGAATGCAGCTTCGTGCTCCGGACCCCAGTCGTACACGGCGTCCTTCTTGAGAAGAGTGCTAAAACAGCATGTGATTTCAGCAATCGCTGGGATGAATCTTCGCAGATAGGATAGCTTTCCTAAAAATGTCTTCAATGCACTCTGGTTATGGGGCGGCATCATGCCGGTTATGGCTGATACTTTCGCAGGGTCAGGCTCGATTCCTTGGCGATGAACTACGCATCCCAAGAACTTCCCTGATGTTACCCCAAATGCGCATTTCATGGGATTCATCTTTAGTTGAAAGCGTCTACATCTATTGAACACCTTCCGTAGATCTGCGAGGTGATCTGCTTCGTGCTTGGATTTGACCACCAGGTCATCCACATAGAATTCCACTTCTTTATGCATCATGTCGTGGAACAGAGCCATCATGGCGCGCTGATAGGTTGCACCCGCGTTTTTGAGACCGAAAGGCATCAGTGTGTAGTTGAACACCCCCACCGGAGTGATGAATGCAGTCTTCCGCGCGTCTTCGGGGTCCATCTTGATCTGGTTGTACCCGCTGAAGCCGTCCATAAAACTGAACATGCGGTGGCCCGCTGTTGAATCGATAAGCAAATCGATGTTGGGCAGTGGAAAATCGTCCTTGGGGCAGAAGCGATTGAGATCTCGGAAGTCCACGCAGATGCGGAGCTGTCCGTTCTTCTTCACCACTGGCACGATGTTGGCCAGCCATGTGGGATGATGATTCGGCTCTATGAATTTGGCATCCAGGAGTTTGACAATCTCCTTCTTGTTTTTCACGTTAAGCTCCGGCCTGAAGCTCCTTGTGCTCTGCTTTACCGGCTTAGACCCTGGAATGATGTCTAAGCGGTGCATAGTGATGCTTGTATCCAGTCCCGGCATCTCATCATACTCCCATGCGAACACGTCCTTGTATTCGGTTAGGAGTTGCAGCAGTCCTTGCTCCTCCTCGCTTGTGAGGTCCGCACTTAGAAAGACTGGCCTTTTCTTTTCCTCGTTCGGGCTGAGGAACACCTCCTTTAGCTCTTGTTTTTGTGGTCTGGTCCTATCTTCCATGCATTCAGGCGCTTCTTTGAGCTTCTCATCTGGAGTGCTCTGCATTGGCTCTTCTGTTAGCGCAATTTGCTCGATTTGATTGATTTGCCCAGGGATATCCCCATGCTCGTGAGAGGACATCCCCGCGCACCTTCATATGCGATAGCATTTCTTCCCATTGGCGTAGAAGCTCTCTATCTCCTTGCCCTCGGGGTCATGCTTTGCGATTCTCTTCAGGATATACACATTCTTTCGATGGTATGCGATACGCGGCACCTCTTCGCGTGTAGGCGGCTTTTCCTTGGTATCTTCTCTTGTCACCATCACTCCCGCGGGTGACTGGTCCTTGATGTCCTCCCAGAGAGGCAAAGGAGTAGGGTTGAATGGTCCCAGTGTTAGCTCATCTGCCATCTCGGTGAACCACACTGCCTCGCTAAGATGCGCTTCATCCAAGTTGAATGGATTCGTCGAAGCCGGTATCTCGACTACTCTGTCGTTCCAGATAGCTTTCATAACCTGGTGAGCTGTTGAAGGAATCGCGTCGAAGCGATGAATCCAGGCTCGACCTATAATCATGTGGTATGTAGTGTTCGCGTCTATGACATAGAACTTTGCTGAGCACTTGATTTTGCCAATCTGAACGCCCAGGCGGATCCATCTTATCGTCATTCTAGAGTCGCTTCCGAATCCCATCAGCGGAGATGGACGCTAAACGATCTTGTGCTCGGGGATCCCTGCTAGCTTCAGTGTGTGTAACGAAACGACGTTGACCGCTGCTCCTCCATCAACGAATGCTCGTTTGAACTCGACGCCGTTGATAATGGCTGTCACGTACAGAGGCCTCTGGTGGCTGGCATCTGTCTTCTTGTCGCTGGCAGAAAAGGTCATAATCTTTTCTGTAGAGCGAGACGCCCTGATGACTTTCCCGTCGGAGACTACGAGATCCTCCTCGTAGTCCTCTGCTATCCTCAAGATTGCTTTCGTCATGTCTGTCCGGCACTTCTCGGAGAAGTTCATCTCGTCGAAGAATCTGCTAAAGCCGTGCGACCCCTTCATTCGATCGGCACGTTCGTCTTCTGTGTCCATACTGTAGTCCTCGTCATTGTGGACCTCTGCGATGATGGGTAGACCATCCTCTGCGACTTCTTCCAAGTCGACAATTGAGATCATGGCAACCTCCTTGCCTTTTGATTCTTGCTCCGCGTGGGCAGGAAGCGGATTGTTGCGCACGTCCTTCCTGCGATCGCTGACGATCAACTCGCCGTTCTTCATTTTCTGGTCGAATGTAAACCTGAGCTTTTTACATTCCGCTGTGGGGTGCATGACCTTGCCGTGGTACTCGCACCACTTAGGGTCCCTCACCATCTCCTTAGAGGGTATCTTCTCGAGCGGTGGCAGGACGCCGTCCTTGCGCCACTGTCTGCAGAGGTCGCTTGCCTCCTCTACTGAGCATGGCAGAGGTGGTACATCGAATTTCACAACCTTCGCTTGCTTCTGGGGTGAAACTGTATTGACCTCAGCTTCGCGTCCCCTCTTGTAACTAAATCTCCCGATCTTGTAGGTGGTGCCGCTCGAAGGTCGCTCCGGAGCGTTCTTCTTTTTCTGTCTCTCGACTATAGGCTCGATGTTCTTTGTGCATTCAATTAGCTTTGAAAACATAGGTGTTTGCAAATTAATGAGAATACCTTTGTATTCGTCTCGCATGCACTGCAGGCATATCTCCACAAGCCGGCTTTCAAGCATTGGATCTTTGCACTCCAAGGACTTCGCCCTGAATTTCTTGATGAAAGTAATCCCGTCCTCCTCGCGCTTCTGATACATCCGCGAGAGATGGATCATAGTCACCTTTTCTTCCATCTGGAAGAACTTAGTGTAGAACTTCTGGACCATGTCGTCCCAAGTCTTCACGGATCCGGCTTCCAGTGTTCGGTACCACTTGTACGCTACGTTCCCTAAAGATTTTGGGAACTCTCGCATCAGCAGTTTGGGATCGGCCCCGTATGGCCCCATGACATCAATGAAACGCATGACATGCTCATGAGCGTTTCCGTTGACATCCTCGAACTTGTCCCATTTAGGAGCTTTGTATCCCGCGGGATTAGGCATGAGATAGATCTCCCGTGGGATAGGTGGATCGTTGTCCAGCTTCGGGATAATAGTATCCGCGAATGACTGATGAGCCAGAATAGTGTCCATGCGCTTCTGCAGGGACGTCATGCATTCTGGAATGCTTCCCTCGCTAGTCGAAGGAGGGGTTGTCGCAGGCGGGGGCGACACATACGCCGTCGAAGGATTGGGGACATATGGACTACTCGTATTGCCCCAGATCGCCGTTAGAGGAGGCAAGGGGTACTGCAAAGTCGGGTTAGACGCCAAAGCCGAGGGCTGAGGAGTGTGAGCAGTGAGAGGCAACATCTGAGCTGTTGACCCCTGAATCGAAGGCAGCTGCGTAGTCGTCGGTGGTGTTTGCAGGTTAGGATTGGAAGGTGTGGTTGACACTCCCAGTCCCGGAGCGGTAGGGGCTCCTCCTCCTTGAGAGACAACGGTGGCTGATGAAGGATTTGGTGCAAGGGTGCCCAGAACGGCTAAGATCCGTTCTAGCTGCACGGATTGGGCTTTGAGAGCTTTCGCCTGACTTTGAACAATGGCGTCCAAAGACTCTAGCGTCGGTGTTTCGCCGGGAGTGGTAGGAGTACGGCGGGTCTCCTCCCCGGAGGCGGTTTCGGTGGAAGGGGATCTGTTGCTGATATCATCCTCCTGAGACATGGTTGCTTTTGTTGGTAAGTTCACGACGGGTTCACCAAAATGTGCACAAGAGATTCCGGCGGGGAGACCTCCGTGTACACCGTATGTAGAGGACCGGAGATCGCACAGGAAGAGTGGGGTTGTGTGTAGGGAGAGAGTAAGTCAGTAGTAATGTCTGAGAGAGAGACAGAGGTTTGGCAGAGCTTCCGCGTATGGCAAGTGTGTTCTCCTTTGTATGGAAAGGGTAACGTCCTATATATAGCAGAGAACGTGACCGTTGTAGTGTGGTTAATGCGCCCATTGATGGCGGCTTAATTAGCTTAACCATAACGGCACGTTCGTCCGAGTATATAGGGACCGTTACAGCACGTTGTGCGCGAATACCGGAACCGTTACGAGGTTGACCGGGTTTGACCGGATTGACCGGGTTTATGGAGCTCGTGCCATAAATCTCTCAAAACAGTTACTAAAGGTCGCGTGCGGGCTTGGCTCGCACGCGACAGGGCTTACTCTAGCCTCCAAACCACAAAGTCCCTACAAGTCCCGTGCAGTGGTATGCGAGGGCTCTGTCTCGCGAGCCCCCACATGGATCAGCTCGGCTGGTGATCCAGTGTGTGTGGAGCACAATATGGTGTGCTGGATGGTTGCCACGTGGCCAAGATCTGTCAGCTCAGAAAGCACTATCTACAGCTACGTATTCCGAATGTAATAGTGATTAACTTTCGATTTAACCGTAGACTGTACAGTTGACTGTTAAGTTGACTGTTTTCTTCCTTTAACCCAACCTAATATAGTGTCACATGGTGGTAACCCCAAAGTTGAAAGTTCACTACAGAATTAACTTTAGAGTTGACCGTTGACCATACAGTTTTGTAATTTAGTTGACTGCTATCTTCCTTTGACCGAACCTAATAGTTTCACCAAGTGGTAACCGCAAAGTTATAAGTTTACGACGTAATATTAGTGATCATAACAGGCCGTGATGGAAATATCCTTTTGCAATACGCATGGCAATATCCTTTTGCAGCCTGTGATCATCTCTTATTATGTATTCAGCAACTGGTCTGAGCCTATGATCACTATTATTGAAACAGTTTGGCTATTGTAAGAGAATTTTAATAATTTTCTATTGACTGAAACAGTGTTGCACTTCAGAGCGAGACTGTAGTAGTTTGTTCCTGATTATCTGTTATTGACAGTCTGTGTGTGCTCTCTCGTAGAAATGAATCGCAAACAGACTTACTATGCTGTATTTGTCGGCCGACAAAGCGGCTTATATAAGTCATTGAAAGAGTGTCAGCAACAAACAACGGGATACAAGGGTGCTTGCTTTCACAAGTCAACAGATTATGAAGAGGCTACGAATGCCTTGTTGGCAGATTAGGAACACCGTCGTGCTGACATGCTTGCCGCTCCGTCCAATTGTTTCGCATAACGTGATGCGTCTACACCAAAGAATAACTGGCTACTTTTCGGCGCTGTTCGATTTTTGTTGGGCGTCTGTGTCGCATGTGTCAGATTTATAATAGCGTCCTAGTTATGTTTATGAAATCAATGTATTTGTAATGTAGTTTGGATCTTTATTATTATATATGAATATGTTGCAATGAGTTTTGTAACATCATTGCAACATATCTAATCCAGTACTTGGTTTGAAATATTTTATTGCTATTGTTAACATTTTGTGACCTCTGATTTAGTAATGGCAACTGTATTGCTAGTTGATAATTGGCCTAAAGCCCGTAGATTGTAAATTAGTAATAGGCAATGAAAGTCTACAAATTATTATATTAAAAAGTAACTTGTACAATCAATCGTCAACTCATGAGTCAATATGCAGTCTACGTTTAAGTTTATCATAGGTCAGATAAAGTGCACGGTCAACAAAAAGGAAAACTCTACGGCGTCCAGGTTAAGGCAAAATTCTAATATGCAGTTAACAGTCAATTTCGTAGTTTCCACTATGAAAAACCAACTTCGTAGTTTCCACTTACAAAAACTAATACGTTAAGTCAAAAAAGGTCAACGATGAACTAAATACTCTAATGTACAGTCAACGGTCAAATCCAAAGTTAATTATGTAGTCAAGTGTCAACTTTACGGCTACCACTTGGTTACACTATTAGGTTCGGTCTAAGGAAGACAACAGTGAACTAAATAGTCAACTTTACGGTCAACTAAAAAGTCAATTACGTGGTCAACTGTCAACTTTGCGGTTAGCACTTCGTGACCCTTTTATGATAAGTCAAAGGAAGTCAATAGTGAACTAAATAGTCAACTATACAGTCAAAGTTCAACTAAAAAGTCAATTATGCGGTGAACTGTCAACTTTGCGGTCAGCACTTCGTGACACTCTTAGGTTCGGTCAAAGGAAGACATCAGTCAACTAAATAGTCAACTTTACGGTCAACGGTCAACTCCAAAGTCCACTACCTTGTCAACTGTCAACTCTCCGATTACCAATTGGAGACACTTATAGGTTCAGTCAAAGGAAGACAACAGTGAACTAAATAGTCAACTGTACGGTCAACGTTCAATTAAAAAGTCAACTACCTTGTCAACTGTCAACTTTTCGGTTACCAATTGGAGACACTTATAGGTTCAGTCAAAGGAAGACAACAGTGAACTAAATAGACAACTATGTGGTCAACGGTCAACTCCAAAGTCAACTACCTTGTCAACTGTCAACTTTCCGGTTACCAATTAGAGACACTTATAGGTTCAGTCAAAGGAAGACAACAGTTAACTAAATAGTCAACTGTACGGTCAATGGTCAACTCCAAAGTCAACTACCTTGTGAACTGTTAACTTTCCGATTACCAATTGGAGACACTTATAGGTTAAGTCAAAGGAAGACAACAGTGAACTAAATAGTCAACTGTGTGGTCAACGGTCAACTCCAAAGTTAACTACCTTGTCAACATTCAACTTTCCGGTTACCAATTGGAGACACTTATAGGTTCAGTCAAAGGAAGACGACAGTGAACTAAATAGTCACTTGTGCGGTCAACGGTAAACTAAAAAGTCAATTACGTGGTCAAATGTAAACTTTGCGGTTAGCACTTCGTGACACTATTAGGTTCGGTCAAAGGAAGACAACAATGAACCAAATAGTCAACTTTACGGTCAATGGTCAACTAAAAGGCCAATTAAGTGGTCAACTGTCAACATTGCGGTTAGCACTACGTGACACTATTAGGTTCGGTCAAAGGAAGACAAAAGTGAATTATAGTCAACTGTATGGTGAACGGTCTACTCAAAAAGTCAATTACGTAGTCAAATGTCGACTATGCGGTTACCACTACGTGACACTATGAGGTTCGGTCAAAGGAAGATAACAGTTAAGTAAATAGTCAACTTTGATTCCTTTGCTAAGTCCTACTAAAAATAAAGGACAAAGATCTCAATTAATCAGGTGAATTACTTCACGATTAACGAAGAATGATTTTTAAGAGTTACTTAATATGTGGACAAGTCCGGATATCTCTACAGATACACTAGAGAATTCACACCACTTAGGATTTATGTTTTAGTAACACGACTGCGTTATATTTAGCCAAACGAGTACAATTACTTTGAAGATTCCTCAACCAACGACTGCATTTAAACTCTCATACCTAATTCCTTTAGCCTACTCAAGTTTAAATACGCATTAAGCTCTTGTGTTCTACTCTTAGTCCTTAGTCAACTAACAAGATTCCTCAACCCTAGATACAGCTAGTGCACGATTCAAGTTCCGGAAATAAACATTGATTCCTCTAACGTTCATAACCTAAATCAATCCTATTGCTACGTCTAACAATAAGAAAGAAGGATTAAAATCAGAAATCGCACATAAATAAACAAAACACATTCAATTAAGCTTAATAGCTTGAAACCAAATCCATAAATCACCAAAACGTGGCGTCAAACCCTAGCTCCCTATGAGATAATCTGAATTAAGGGTTTAGATACGATTACACATGATCAAGATACAAAGTTTCATGATCATAAACCAAAAACTAGAGAGAGGGAAGAGAAAAGATCAAACAAAGCGTCTCCCAAGCTCCCCGTAGCTCCAAGCACTTGTCTCCAACTCAAAGATACTGAAAAACAATGCCCTAACCCGTTCTAATATTTTTCCATAGTGTTTAGATGAAGTTCCAAGTAATTTCACAAAAACCCTAACGTTTCTGCTTCTCTTGCCGTTCTCTTTGCACGAAGACAATTTGTCTTCGTGCGAAGACTGTTCTTCTTCGTGCGAAAGTCTTCCTATTTTGAGACTGCAAGCATGTTCAAGAAGACTTTCTGAAATTTGGCTAAGTAAATTCTTCGTGCGAAGACACATTGTCTTCGTGTGAAGACCATGTAGCTCCAGGATTCTTGTTCGTGTTCAACGGTCCATAACTTTTTCGTCCGATGTCCGTTTTAGCTTCGTGACCCGCCGTTAGAAAGCTCTTCGATTCTACTCTCAATTGCCACCGATCTCTCTTCCCTCTTCATTGTAGAATCCAAAATATCCTCAAAATATCCTTAATTTGCTCTAAAACATCCTGGAAAGGCAACTAAGATTTTTGAAAAGCAAATAAGGACCCGGATTTTGATCCCGAGCTCCGATGAATGTGATTTTTGTAACTTTGGATTCCTTTCGAGACGTAGACTTTGCTCATGTACAGAAATTCCCGTTTCCGGGCCGTTTTCTTGTTTTTCTCAATTATTGCCCAAATTTGGCGAAAACATCCAAAACGTGCCAAATTCGTCTTTTCTTCTATTCCCAAGCTCGTTTCTTCTCTCCAATTGATTCCCGCATGCGTAATTCCTGTCAAAAAAAAACACGAACACTACACCGAAGATAAAATGTGATAAATTTTCAAAATCATACTCAAAACCATTAAGAAACGCCCGGATTGTACTTTAAAGCTCAAAGTACTGTAAGGCATGGCGGCGCCATTACTGTGCTTGGGGACTGCTAAGCGCGATTTCGTCCCCACCCTTGAGGTGGTTGTGAGTATCTTTTTCTCTTGCTAAATTTTGTGTTTCTTTTATATAAGTATGTCATAGCTCCATCTCATCTACTAGCCTTTCACATTGATTGTTGAGTCCTATGCATGATCTCTAAATTCGTTGAGGATAACGAAGCATTCAGTGTGGGGGTGATTTATATGTTTACTAGCCATAGTGTCTTGCATAGCCAGTTACATGTAGGATGTGTTTAGATTGTATTGTGAGTCAGTATAGTGGTTTATGTTATGTTTTTTTACTTATAGTGCCGTATTGTGTAGTAAATTGTGTAGAGTCAAATTATTTCGAGTCAAAGCCTTGCATATAGAGTTAGGATCTTATTAAAAAAAATGAAAAAAATAGAATGAAAAAAAATTGAAAAATTTGAGAAAAGGCAATTGAGAGAAGCTTAGACTTGGTTGATTTAGCGAGATGTGAAGACTTTAGGCATAGGGTGTGAATTTTGACCGAGAGTGACACATTTAGTTCCCCCTAGTAAGTATAGAGAGAATCTCATTACGGGAGTGCCTACCTATTTTCAAACTAAGTGAAATCCCCCTCCAAAGTCAGTGTCTTCTCGCAGACCGGGGTCGACTGCCTCCTCTGCTAAAATCCATGTCTGAAGAATCCCCAACTCACCAATGCAAGCCTCTGTGAAGGTCATGTGTGCCATGGCACACCGGGGTAGACTCTCCCATATCCTGCTCAAATATGTCACTTGGAAAAAAATGTCAGTCCCTCTCTCTCTCATCTCTCCACAATAAAGAAACAAAACACACGCAACTGTATTAAAAACTAACTCCCTAAATTAATGCAATAAGTAGGTTGGGTTGCCTCCCAACATGCGCCGTGTAATTTAAGGTCGACGACCCGACCCAGTTACCTCAAAGAATGTTAAGGAGGTCGAGCACGCGGTGCCTCCTCCAATTTCTTGCCCTTAATTTTCTGCACCACATCATGCGCACATGCCAAATTTGGCTTCTTTTCTGATTCGGCTGGATCGGGCTGCAACACTGTCGGTAACCCAAGAGAAGGATCCACACTATCTTCTCTGAACTTGATCATATCCAACTTGTTCTTCCCCTTGCTCGGAAAAAAATCCTTCAACACCAGTGATGACTCTAGAGCCTTAATAGTCAACTCCTCAGTCTCTAGATCCACATTTGTGCACATTGTCTTCAAAAGCGGTCTTCCAAAGATAAGTGCAACATCGCGATCCTCCTTGATATCCACTATCACAAAGTCAGCTGGAAAGACAAATGCACCCACTTTAACCAGCAAGTTCTCGATCACGCCCTTTGCTGTAACAATTGAATTGTATGCCAATTGCAGACCCATCTTCACTGGGGTTGGCGTACCAGTTCCCAATCTCTGGAATAGAGACAATGGCATGAGATTAATACTCGTGCCTAGATCACAAAGACCATGCGTATGATATCCACCCCCGAGAGTGCAGCCTAGAATGACACTACCTAGATCTCTCATCTTGGGAATATCTCTCTGAATCACTGTACTACATGTCTCTGTCAACTTTACCGTAGCATAAGGGTCTATGCTCTTCCTGCCCCATAAGATCTCCTTCAAGAACTTCTTGTACTTGGTCATTTGAGCAAGTGCTTCCACTAATGGGATGTTTATATGCAGCTGCTTGAATATGTTCAGAAATTTTCCAAAGTATTCCTCATCCTCCTTATTTATTGCCGCCGGATATGGTATATGCAGCTCATAAGTGGCCAGATTTGGAGTGTTCTTGGGCACTTCTTTTTTCTCAACCGTGTCCTTTGATTGGGGACTCACGGATTTCGGAAACTCTTCACCCAATTCCTTCTATGTGGCCTTTGTAGCTTCGGCTCTCGCATGGCTAGGATATGGCGGATCCTGAGTAGTAATGCCACTGCGAGTAGTAATAGCTTTGAGCTGCTCAGTAGGAGGAATGGTATTAGAAGGACGCATACCTGGTGGAAATTTAGCATTCTGATTGGCAATCTGCCCAATCTGAGTCTCGTGGCTCATAATTGTGGCTTGCATAGAGACAATCGTGCTCTCCATCCTGTCTTGATTAGCAATTAACTTTCTCAATAACGCATTTGTCTCTTTTTCTTCTTGTCGTGGAGCCTGCTGCTGTGCCTGGTATGACGTACTTGGCTGATGACACGGTGCATATAACCCACTGTTAGGGTTAGCATAGCTAAAGTTGGGGTGATTGCGGTTGTTGGGATGATAAGTGTTAGTCCTCTTCTGCTGTCGTGGTGGACCAATGTAATTCACATCTTCAATGGAGCCATATCCCTGATTCTCATCCTCGAGTAACTCACCCATGGGCTTCACCTGTGATGGAGATTGCATGCCGTGAAATGCTGAGGTCATGGATTTCAGCTTTTTCTCCATATACTCAATTTTGTTTACCAAAGCAGCATCCCCAGGTCTCGAATACCTACGAGTATCATACCTCGTAGTCTCTCTCTTGGCCACGTTGTTCAGAAGATCCTGCGCTCGATGTGCCCCAAGTCCCATAAAGTTACCCCCAGCTAGCATATCTAACTGGTCAGCTGTCTCCTTGTCTAATGCCACTGTAGAAATAATGGAGGAGCTTGTGCCATGGCTCCCCATGATTTGGACATCTACGGAGAATATGGCTGAACTTCCTCGAAGCATCTCCCAATGAGCTGTCTTCTTCCTGAGTGAAGTTTGCAATCTCGGCCATCTGCTGAGCGACTCTGGATGGTGGCAAATACTTCCTCTGAAATTCATGGCAACAATCTGCCCATGTCATTATGCTCCCAGCTGGTAGTTCCATAAGCCACTTCTTGGCTTTTCCTGATAAAGACAAGGGTAACAGTAATAGCTTAACTGTTTCATCTGGAACTCGTTGGTCGTGCAGGGTTGATGTGATTTGCTCAAATACAAGTAGATGGCGGTTAGGATCATCTCCTGGAGCTCCGTTGAATGCGCACTCGTCACGAACCATATTGATAATATGTTGGCGCAGCTCGAAGTCTTGGGCATTGATCTGCGGCCTGACAATGGTAGGTTGGTAACATGCTGAAGTAGTCCTGAAATAGTACACCATAGGACGTTCTTCAACCTCGGCGTTGTTAACCTGTGCCGCCACATTGAGTGCATTATTTCCCCCATTATTATTGTTTCCCCCATTGTTGTTATTACCTCCATCGTTCCTCACTTGCGCCCCCACACCAAGACGTGGTTGTGGATTTAGGGGGTTCAAGAGGGCCATAGCAGCCTGCATCTCGGCCAACTGAGCTCTGAGCTCTTCAGTCTCCATTGCTCGTCTTGCTACATCTTCCACAGCTGCAACTCTAGCTGCTTCCTTATCCTGCATACCCTTGCGGATCCTCTCAAATTCAGCTCTAGTTTCAACATCCATGGTAACTGAGCTTGAATTCCTCTTGTCTCTACGCTGTGCTCGTAACAAGGATTCCGAGTCTTCAAGTGTAGGATGCAAAGGCTCGTCTCTAGAACAGGACATGCACCGTACAAGCTAACCTGAAATCAGAGATCACGCAAAACGTAGGTGAGTAATATATATAAACAAAAAGTCAAATCCCTAAGGCTAGGAATTATAACTAATTTAGCTGAAGTCCCCCGCAACGGCGCCAAAAACTTGACACGATTTAAACTGCAAGTGAACAGCCGTCGTGTGTAGTAATATCCGAAAATCCGGGTTTATTGAATCCCATGAGACTTCTTGTAAACTAGTTATTTTTCTTAACCTTGTGTGGGCAAAGCGCGTTGATTTTGTTTACTAAGTTCTACTAAAAATAAAAGACAAAGATCTCAATTAATCAGGTGAATGACTTCACGATTAACGAAGAATGATTTTTAAGAGTTACTTAATATGTGGACAAGTCAGGATATCTCTGCAGGTACACTAGAGAATTCACACCACTTAGGATTTATGTTTTAGTAACACGAGTGCGTTCTATTTATCCAAACGAGCAAAATTACTTTGAAAATTCCTCAACCAAAGACAGCATTTAAACTCTCATACCTGATTCCTCTAGCCTACTCAAGTTTATATACGCATTAAGCTCTTGTGTTCTACTCTTAGTCCTTAGCCAACTAGCAAGATTCCTCAACCCTAGATACAGCTAGTGCACGATTCAAGTTCCAGAAATAAACATTGATTCCTCTAACATTCATAACCTAAATCAATCCTATTGCTACGTCTAACAATAAGAAAGAAGGATTAAAATCATATATCGCACATAACTAAACAAAACACATTCAATTAAGCTTAATAGGATGAAACCAAATCCATAAATCACCAAAACGTGGTGTCAAACCCTAGCTCCCTACGAGATATCCTGAATTAAGGGTTCAGCTACGATTACACATGATCAAGATACAAAGTTTCATGATCATAAACCAAAAACTAGAGAGAGGGAAGAGAAAAGATCAAACAGAGCGTCTCCCAAGCTCCCCGTAGCTCCAAGCACTTGTCTCCAACTCAAAGATACTGAAAAACTATGCCCTAACCCGTTGTAATATGTTTCCATAGTGTTTAGATTAAGTTCCAAGTAATTGCACAAAAGCCCTAGCGTTTCTGCTGCTCCTGCCGTTCTCTTTGCACGAAGAGAATTTGTCTTCGTGCGAAGAATGTTCTTCTTCGTGCAAAAGTCTTCCTATTTTGAGACTGCAAGCATGTTCAAGAAGACTTTCTGAAATTTGGCTAAGTAAATTCTTCGTGCGAAGACCATGTAGCTCTAGGATTCTTGTTCGTCTTCAACGGTCCATAACTTTTTCGTCTGATGTCCGTTTCAGCTTCGTGACCCGCCGTTAGAAAGCTCTTCGAGTCTACTCTCAGTTTCCACCGATCTATCTTCCATATTCATTGTATAATCCAAAATATCCTCAAAATATCCTTAATTTGCCCTAAAACATCCTGGAAAGGCAACTAAGCTTTTTGAAAAGCAAATAAGGTCCTGGATTCTGATCCCGAACTTCGATGAATGTGATTTTTGTACCTTTGGATTCCTTTCGCGACGTAGACTTTGCTCATGTAGAGAAATTCTCGTTTCCGGACCGTTTTCTTGTTTTTCTCAATTATTGCCCGAATTTGGCGAAAACATCCAAAACATGACAAATTCGTCTTTTCTTCTATTCTGAAGCTCGTTTCTTCTCTCCAACTGATTCTCGCATGCGTAATTCCTGCCAAAAAACAACACGAACACTACCGCGAAGATAAAATGTGATAAATTTTCAAAATCATATTCAAAAGCATTAAGAATCGCCCGGATTGTACTTTAAAGCTCAAAGTACTTTAATGCATGGTGGCGCCATTACTGTGCTTGGGGACTGCTGGGCGCGATTTCGTCCCCACCCTTGAGGTGGTTGTGTGTATCTTTTTCTCTTTCTAAATATTGTGTTTCTTTTATATAAGTATGTCATAGCTCCATCTCATCTACTGGCCTTTCACATTGATTGTTGAGTCCTATGCATGATCTCTAAATTCGTTGAGGATAACGAAGCATTCAGTGTGGGGGTGATTTATCTGTTTACTAGCCATAGTGTCTTGCATAGCAAGTTACATGTAGGATGTGTTTAGATTGTATTGTGAGTGAGTATAGTGGTTTATGTTATGTTTTTTTACTTATAATGTCGTATTGTGTAGTAAATTGTGTAGAGTCAAATTATTTCGAGTCAAAGCCTTGCATATAGAGTTAGGATCTTATTAAAAAAATGAAAAAAATAGAATGAAAAAAAAAATTGAAAATCTTGAGAAAAGGCAATTGAGAGAAGCTTAGACTTGGTTGATTTAGCGAGATGTGCAGACTTTAGGCAGAAGGTGTGAATTTTGACCGAGAGTGACACATTTAGTTCCCCCTAGTAAGTATAGAGAGAATCTCATTACGGGAATGCCTACCTATTTTCAAACTAAGAGAAATCCCCCTCCAAAGTCAGTGTCTTCTCGCAGACCGGGGTTGATTGCCTCCTCTGCTAAAATCCATGTCTGAAGAATCCCCAACTCACCAATGCAAGCCCCTGTGAAGGTCATGTGTGCCATGGCACACCGGGGTAGACTCTCCCATATCCTGCTCAAATATGTCACTTGGAAAAAAATGTCAGTCCCTCTCTCTCTCATCTCTCCACAATAAAGAAACAAAACACACGCAACTGTATTAAAAACTAACTCCCTAAATTAACGCAATAAGTAGGTTGGGTTGCCACCCAACAAGCGCCGTGTAATTAAAGGTCGAAGACCCGACCCAGTTACCTCAAAGAATGTTAAGGAGGTCTAGCACGCGGTGCCTCCTCCAATTTCTTGCCCTTAATTTTCTGCACCACATCATGCCACACGCCAGATTTGGCTTCTTTTCTTATTCGGGTGGATCGGGCTGCAACACTGTCGGTAACCCAAGAGAAGGATCCACGCTATCTTCTCTGAACTTGATCATATCCAACTTATTCTTCCCCTTGCTCGGAAAAAATTCCTTCCACACCAGTGATGACTCTAGAGCCTTAATAGTCAACTGCTCAGTCTCTAGATCCACATTTGTGCGCATTGTCTTCAAAAGCGGTCTTCCAAAGATAAGTGGAACATCGTGATCCTCCTTGATATCCACTATCACAAAGTCAGCTGGAAAGAGAACTGCACCCACTTTAACCAGCAAGTTCTCGATCACCCCCTTTGTTGTAACAATTGAATTGTCTGCCAATTGTAGACCCATCTTCACTGGGGTAGGCGTACCAATGCCCAATCTCTGGAATAGGGACAATGGCATGAGATTAATACTCGCGCCCAGATCACAAAGACCATGCGTATGATATCCACCCCCGAGAGTGGAGCCTAGAATGTCACTACTTGGATCTCTCATCTTGGGAATATCTCTCTAAATCACTGTACTACATGTCTCTGTCAACTTTACCGTAGCATAAGGGTCTATGCTCTTCCTGCCCCATAAGATCTCCTTCAAGAACTTCTTGTACTTTGGCATTTGAGCAAGTGCTTCCACTAATGGGATGTTTATATGCAGCTGCTTGAATATGTTCAGAAATTTTCCAAAGTGTTCCTCATCCTCCTTCTTTATTGCCGCCTAATATGGTATCCGTGGCTCATAAGTGGCAAGATTTGGAGTGTTCTTGGGCTCTTCTTTCTTCTCAACCGTGTCCTTTGATTGGGGACTCACGGATTTGGAAAACTTTGCACCCAATTCCTTATATGTGGCCTTTGTAGCTTCAGCTCTCGCATGGCTAGGATATGGCGGATCCTGAGTAGTAATTGCCACTGCGAGTAGTAATAGCTTTGATCTGCTCAGTAGGAGGAATGGTATTAGAAGGAAGCATACCTGGTGGAAATTTAGCATTTTGATTGGCAATCTGCCCAATCTGAGTCTCGTGGCTCATAAGTGTGGCTTGCATAGAGACAATCGTGCTCTCCATCCTGTCTAGATTAGCAATTAACTTTCTCAATAACGCATTTGTCTCTTGCTCTTTTTGTCGTGGAGCCTGCTGCTGTGCCTGGTATGACGTACTTGGCTGATGACCCGGTGCATATAACCCACTGTTAGGGTTAGCATAGCTAAAGTTGGGGTGATTGCGGTTGTAGGGATGATAAGTGTTAATCCTCTGATGCTGCCGTGGTGGACCAATGTAATTCACATCTTCAATGGAGCCATATCCCTGATTCTCATCCGCGAGTAACTCACCCATGGGCTTCACCTGTGATGGAGATTGCATGCCGTGAAATGCTGAGGTCATGGATTCTAGCTTTTGCTCCGTAGACTCAATTTTGTTTACCAAAGCAGCATCCCCACGTCTTGAATACCTACGAGTATCATACCTCGTAGTCTCTCTCTTGGCCACGTTGTTCAGAAGATCGTGCGCGCGATGTGCCCCAAGTCCCATAAAGTTACCCCCAGCTAGCATAACTAACTGGTTAGTTGTCTCCTTGTCTAATGCACTATAGAAATAATGGAGGAGCCTCTGCCATGGCTCCCCATGATTCGGACATCTACAGAGAATATGGTTGAACTTCCTCCAAGCATCTCCCAATGAGCTGTCTTCTTCCTGAATGAAGTTTGCAATCTCGGCCATCTGCTGAGCGACTCTAGATGGTGGCAAATACTTCCTAAAAAATTCATGGCAACAAACTGCCCATGTCACTATGCTCCCAGCTGGTAGTTCCATAAGCCACTTCTTGGCTTTACCAGATAAAGATAAGGGAAACAGTAATAGCTTAACTGTTTCATCTGGAACTCGTTGGTCGTGCAGGGTTGATGTGATTTTCTCAAATACAAGTAGATGGTGGTTGGGATCATCTCCTGGAGCTTCGTTGAATGCGCACTCGTCATGAACCATATTGATCATATGTTGGCGCAGCTCGAAGTGTTGGGCATTGATCTGCGGCCCGACAGTGGTAGGTTGGTAACATGCTGGAGTAGTCCTGAAATAGTCCACCATAGGACGTTCTTCAACCTCGGCGTTGTTAACCTGTGCTGCCACATCATGTGCCTTATTTCCCCCATTATTATTGTTTCCCCAATTGTTGTTATTACCTCCATCGTTCCTCACTTGCGCCCCCACACCAAGACGTGGTTGTGGATTTAGGGGGTTCAAGAGGGCCATAGCAGCCTGCATCTCGGCCAACTGAACTCTGAGCTCTTCAGTCTCCATTGCTCGTCTTGCTGCATCTTCCACAGCTGCAACTATAGCTGCTTCCGCATCCTGCATACCCTTGCGGATCCTCTCAAATTCAGCTCTAGTTTCAGCATCCATGGTAGCTGAGCTTGAATTCCTCTTGTCTCTACGCTTTGCTCGTAACAAGGATTTCGGGTCTTCAAGTGTAGGATGCAAAGGATCGTCTCTAGAATGGGACACGCATCGTACAAGCTAACCTGAAATCAGAGATCACGCAAAACATAGGTGAGTAATATATATAAACAAAAAGTAAAATCCATAAGGCTAGGAATTATAACTAATTTAGCCGAAGTCCCCGGCAACGGTGCCAAAAACTTGAAACGATTTAAACTGCAAGTGTACAGCCATCGTGTGTAGTAATATCCGGAAATCCGGGTTTATCGAATCCCATGAGACTTCTTGTAAACTAGTTATTTTTCTTAACCTTGTGTGGGCAAAGTGCGTTTATTTTGTTTGCTTAGTTCTACTAAAAATAAAAGACAAAGATCTCAATTAATCAGGTGAATGACTTCACGATTAACGAAGAATGAATTTTAAGAGTTACTTAATATGTGGAAAAGTCAGGATATCTCTACAGGTACACTAGAGAATTCACACCACTTAGGAATTATGTTTTAGTAACACGAGTGCGTTCTATTTAGCCAAACGAGCACAATTACTTTGAAGATTCCTCAACCAAAGACTGCATTTAAACTCTCATACTTGATTCCTCTAGCCTACTCAAGTTTAAATACGCATTAAGCTCTTGTGTTCTACTCTTAGTTCTTAGCCAACTAGCAAGATTCCTCAACCCTAGATACAGCTAGTGCACGATTCAAGTTCCGAAAATAAACATTGATTCCTCTAACGTTCATAACCTAAATCAATCCTTTTGCTACGTCTAACAATAAGAAAGAAGGATTAAAATCATAAATCGCACATAACTAAACGAAACACATTCAAATAAGCTTAATAGCATGAAACCAAACCCATAAATCACCAAAACGTGGCGTCAAACCCTAGCTCCCTACGAGATAATCTGAATTAAGGGTTTAGCTACGATTACACATGATCAAGATACAAAGTTTCATGATCATAAACCAACAACTAGAGAGAGTGAAGAGAAAAGATCAAACAAAGCGTCTCCCAAGCTCCCCGTAGCTCCAAGCACTTGTCTCCAACTTAAAGATACTGAAAAACTATGCCCTAACTCATTCGAATATGTTTCCATAGTGTTTAGATGAAGTTCCAAGTAATTTCACAAAAGCCCTAACGTTTCTGCTGCTCCTGCCATTCTCTTCGCACTGTTCTTCTCCGTGCGAAAGTCTTCCTATTTTGAGACTGCAAGCATGTTCAAGAAGACTTTCTGAAATTTGGCTAAGTAAATTCTTCGTGCGAAGACACATTGTCTTCGTGCGAAGACCATGTAGCTCCAGGATTCTTGTTCGTCTTCAACGGTCCATAACTTTTTCGTCGATGTCTGTTTTAGCTCTGTGACTCGCCGCTAGAAAGCTCTTCGAGTCTACTCTCAATTGTTCCCGATCTCTCTTCCATCTTCATTGTAGAATCCAAAATATCCTAAAAAGATCCTTAATTTGCTCTAAAACATCCTGGAAAGGCAACTAAGCTTTTTGAAAAGCAAATAAGGACCCGGATTTTGATCCCGAACTCCGATGAATGTGATTTTTGCACCTTTGGATTCCTTTCGCGACGTAGACTTTGCTCATGTAGAGAAATTCCCGTTTCCGGACCGTTTTCTCGTTTTCTCAATTATTGGCCAAATTTGGCGAAAACATCCAAAACGTGCCAAATTCGCCTTTTCTTCTATTCCGAAGCTCGTTTCTTCTCTCCAATTGATTTCAGCATGCGTAATTCCTGTCAAAAAACAACTCGAACACTACCGCGAAGATAAAATGTGATAAATTATCAAAATCATACTCAAAACCATTAAGAAACGCCCGGATTGTACTTTAAAGCTCAAAAACATCCAAATGTACATTATCTTCATATTTTGGCTCAAATCTTGTCACTTCGCGCCGAAACGCACACAAATAACAATAATAAGTGTATATAAGATAACTCTTATTAAGGAGTTATCAATAAGATATACCGTAGTTCAGACCCAAAAATAGGGACACAAAAGGAGGCTCAGATCAGTACTCATTAAAATCAAATAAGATGCAGAAGGATTTTGCCATGCCATTCATATTACACTCGACCAGCTTCAACAAAGTGAATTCGATAGAACCATATATATCATACAGACTATTCAGTGAGCATGAAGAGGCTCAGATCAGTACTCATGAAAAGAAAATTAGAGATGATCACACGCTGCAAATGGATTTTGCCTCGCCCATATGACACTCTATCAGCTTCAAAGAGTGAATTTAATATATCCATATCACCACGGACTCTTCAGTGCGCATGAAGAGGCCGGCTGATATCGTTACTCATCAAAACTAAATAAGAGATGATAACAGGCTGCAAAAGGATTTTGCCTTACCATGCATATTAAACTCTATCAGCTTCAATAGGTGAATTCTACAGATTGATCCAAATCATCACAGCCTCTGAAATTCTCACAAATAGTTACTAATGCACCGACACAAGACACAAATAGCTATATATATATATATATATATATATATATAGATCATCAGTTAACTGGTGGACTGAGTACCAAAGTTGTCCACATAAATGATACGCAAAAAGTTATTTCACTGGTGTAGATAGTGCTTTTTAGACAGGCAGATCTTAGCCACGTGGCGACCATCCAGCACACCATACTGTGCTTCACACACACTGGATCACCAGCCGCGCTGATCCACGTGGGGGCTGCGAGACAGGGCCCTCGCATACCACTGACACGTTCCAACTGCAAGTGTACAGCTGTCGTGTGTAGTAATAAACCGGAAATCCGGGTTGTCGAACCCAAGGGACTTTGTTTAAATTAACTATTATTCTAAACCTTATGTGGGTACGTCGCAAGTTGTGTTTTTATCTAATTCTAATAAAATAAACGGAATATTCTCAATTAACCAAGTGAAGTAGTTCACGATTAATAAAGAATGAATTTTAGGGTTTTTGTAAAATAAGGGAAAAGTACCGGGAATTCTCTAGGTTCACTAGGTTGATCTAAATTTATATTTTGATTTGTAAAACACCCACGTGTCATTCACTATTAATCAAGCAATATTAAACTTACCGAGTTACCAAGCAAGTTCACTATACTTTAAACTAAACCAAACCGAGTTACCAAGTCTAGTTTATCTATACGCATGCATTAAAACCATATTTCTACTTTAACGATCCTAGTTAACGATGTCGAGTTACCAAACATTGATACGACTAGGTGGATTATTCAATTTACCGACTAATTCTCACGGAGTTACCACGTGAAAACTAATTTAGTTTATCTCTACGTTAGCTACTCGCAAAGATAATATAATTATGAACGTAAATAATCCATAATAGTGAATAAACACGTGAGATTAAGCTAGAACATGCATCACAATCATCAAAACATCAACTTTAGATCAAACCCTAGATACACCAAACGAGAATTCCCAGCAAATAACGTTTAGCTACTCATATTCATGTTCAAAACGACAAGTCTAATGAGTTTAAGCATAAAAATCAAAAAAGAGGAGAGTTGAGAATCCAAACGGATGATCCAAAGCTCCTAAGCTCTCCCAATAGCTTCTTGATCTCCAAAAGATGTTCCTAATGTCAAAAACTACTGAAAAAGTCGACCTAGAATGCTTAAATATGTTTCCATAATCCTATTACAAAGTTTGGATAAACTATGAAAAAGCCCCGGAAAAATTCTGCACTTTCAGCGATGTCTTCGTAGGAAGACATTTGTCTTCGTGCGAAGAGTCTTCGTACGAAGACAATTTGTCTTCCTACGAAGGTCTTCTCACTTAGATACTGCAAGCTTGTTTGGGAAGACTTTTTGCAGAGCCAAAATTTGGCTAAGTATATTGTCTTCGTACGAAGAAATTTGTCTTAGTACGAAGACCCTCTGTTCCAGCCTTCTCTTCTTTGACTTTCTCTTCCTTACTTTGACTTTCTCCTTCCTTCCTTCTTCCATTGACCTTCCATTGTTTCCATTGACTTGCCTTTGAGTTCCTTCTTCCATTTGACTTTCCTTTGAGTTCCTTGCTTCCGAAGTTCGCCTCCATCTCCCGCATGATCCTCCAAACCCTGTTTTCCTGCGAATCACAACACGAAAACACAACCCGCGATCATATCACAATAAAAGCTCAAATAACTAAAGAAACGCCCGGATTTAACAAGTAACGCATATGAACTCACATTATCTCATTTAAGCTCAATTTACTCAAAAGACGACAAATTCTCCAAGATAAGCACGCAAAACATAGAAATAAAAGGCATAAAATAACTCCAAAAACGGAGTTATCAACTACCCCCCACACTACCTTTTGCTCGTCCCGAGCAAATCTCCCAAGTCAATTCCATTTCTCTCAAGCCAAAACTTCTTTCGCTTTCCCGCAAACCATCCAACTTTGCATACTAACCTAATTGCTCATTGCATAACTTCCCTACGCCAATTGCATACTTTCACCTCACATTGCATACAAAACCCTTACCACTTGCATACTAATCCGAGTAGAACAATTCACAAACCATCCTCTTTACTAGTCGACACGACTCGATTATACACAATGCACCTATATGCAAATGCAATATTAACAATGCAAGTATTGAACTAACAATTTTTTCTTTTCTTTTGCGAGATTGGGCAATCTCCATTAGCTTAAACCGATTCACACGAAGCGGTGAGAAATCTAGACACAAGGAATGAGTTGAAATCAAATTCGACAACACGAATCCCCCCTAGCTAGTATAGAGAACCTAGCTTTACTAAGTACAATAACGCAATACCTTTTCATGTGTGCCACAAAATAAGAGGCTACGCTAGGCTAAGCCACGTTCAAGGTCCGAGCTCCTAATCCGCTAACGGGTTTAGAATGATGCGGCTTTAGGGACAAATAGGATAGTAATCAAACACAAGTCCTAAGGCATCACATTCTCACAATTACCATATCTCACACACCCTTCACAACAATGATAGAACCCAAGCCCGAAACTCACCATCTCCGGCCCTCGATCCCCTCACACCCCGGTACAATTACGATCCCCGCGGCTATCGTCATGAATAATGTATAAGCCAAAATTTCCCGTTCGTGAACTAGTCGCTTCTCCACTCGTTCTTCCACAAAGCTTTTCATTCTTCCTTTATTCATCTCTCCTTTTTTTCTCTCTTTTCTTTTTTTTTGATTTTTTTTTCTCTGATTTTTTTTTTATCTCTCAAAGTCCTGCACAATTTCTTCAATATCTGTCTCGAGTGGTCTTCCAAGTGTCAAGATAACATATGATAGTAAGGGGAGACACTATCCAAATCAACATGTATAAATCACAAATAAATGTCTCTCCCTATCTCGATGAAATCCACGGTGCAACAAACGAAGCCGCTAACATAATAGAGCACGTGTGGGGATGGAGTCGTCGCAAGCTCAGTCTCGATGTCCGAAGTCAAATGTCGACACCCCCACACTCGAATGTAATCATGTCCCCTCTCAAGTAGTCAATCAAATATCTGTCTCGTGCCTAATCCAACCAAACCTCCTACACCATGATGAGTAAGATCCGGTACCTAGCACGATCCACCTATTAAATTCCCCCAACCCAATTTTTGTGTGTATTAGATGGTACACACTCACGGCTCTCCTCACTTGTGACCATGTTGTAATGCCATGGAACACCGCCACACCAAAGTGCGCAAGCCTACTCTCACTCACCCTCGCATTCCCCTCGAAGATCACCAATGAAGCGCATGCGATATGTAAGACTCACACAAGTATAACATGAAGTACTCCCTCATCGAACCCCCTCAACTACAACACCCTCGTGACGCACTAAAGCGGTGATTCTAACCAATCAGTGATGAAGGCCAAGAATCGTCACCCTAAGTCCAAAGGTTGTCAAAGAATCCATGGTTCAAATCAGGGTTTACTAGTGGTCCTACAAGGTAAGTTCTATAAGCAGTGAGTGCTCTAATACACACCTCGCACAGCTGTTCTGTGTGCCACTACGAGGCGGGTTGGCGACTACCTAAGACGTACGCAAGAACGCTCGGCTTGTTTAGCTCACACCTAGCTCAACTCTTGTAAGAAAACTAGGCACACACTTTAGATTTGAAAAATTAAGTTCGTGTGTAAAATAGGCACGCATTCCCGTAAAGAAAGTTTCTCTATACTTACTAAGGGAAACTCACATTGTAAATCTCGATCGCAATTCACGCCCTATGCCTAAAAGTCTCACACTCCTCGATTTTACCGAATTTTCAGCTTCTTTCGATTGCCCTTTCTCAAATTTTTAATTTTTTTTTTCACATTTTTAGTTTTTTTTTTTTCTTTTTTTTCTTTTTTTTATACCTACACTACATGCACAGCCAACTCGACTAATGACTCAATAATGGTGGGATGACTCAATAATACCAAAACGTGCACGCAAAAAGATAAATAATAAAAAGAAAAATAAGGACATAACCAAAAATTTCTAACTACATGCTGACACGGGCGATGCAAAGACTCAACACTGACTAGTAAAAAGGACTCAACCACCCCCACACTAGAATGCACCGTTGTCCTCAACGATAACACGAGGACTCAACAATTCTAGCACGAGGGCACACTCCACTACTCGTCTCCTTCTTCCTCCTCTTCATCTTCTTCCTCATCATCTTCTTCTTCCTCATCCTCACTCGGCGGAACCTGATACTCAAATTCATCCTCTTGGAACCAAAGATCCGCCGTCGGGACCGGTGGAACAAACTCCCCCGCCACCTGACCACTCGACTGTATCACCCACTGGCCCACCATCTGGATTAATCCACCCAGCTTCACCTGATTGTCCCGAGTGTGGGCAAACTGGCGTCTTCTCTCGATTCTATCCCGGGCCATCTCCTCTCTCAGGTGGTTATAGGCAACCTGGTTATCAAACCTAGAGGTGTTCATCCTCCTACCCTTGCCCCTCTTCCTCGCTGTCTCATCAAACCTATGCCATTTCCTAGACGTGAACGGTTTCAAGTCCATGTCTCTCCCAATGACTACTTCGGCTGTTTTGGCTAGGTGAGTCAGCAAGCAAGTATGACCGGGGCCTAACTTGTTATTCTTCGACACCCTCTCTAGACAATTTTCCCAGATAAACTTAGGGATATCGATCCTAACCCCGGTGTAAAGACAGAGAGCCCAGACCGATAGGCGGAAACAGTAACTAGGGTTTCGTGTGATTCCTAAAACCCAGTTCTCTAGCAATTCACAGCACCACCTTGCCTCCGGCCTATAATGCCTCTTTTCGGCCTTCCAATGAATGACCTCCCCTTTTCTGTCCCATGGATCTACCCCTTTCGCAAAACAAAAAGCATTCAAACGAGACCAAATATTCTCACTACGCAGAACAGTCTCGTACCCACAACCCTCTTTCAACGCAGGGAAACCCATGGCCAAAGCGATAGCCTCTGGCGTGAAGACTATCCACTGGTTCCGACAGTACACAAGACGAGGGTCTTGGCTCTCACCATTTTTTGCATACCTCAAGTTGAGGCAAAACTCTCTCGCGATATGGGAACTAGACGGCCCTACTAGCTTAAACCAGTTGGTAAGCTTTTCGCGCTCAAAAATTTCCTTGATGGGAGTAGGCATATCCTCGTGCAAGGGAAATGCCTTTTCTGGCTGCCCGTTCTTAGTCAAGTATGTATCGTTGCGAGAGTCTAGATGGGCCTCGTAGGTGACAAAACGATAACTATCATAACACCCGGGCCCAATACTCCGTTCTTTCAAATTGACCTTAGTCGTTCGTCGGCCTACAATGCCCGGTTTAGACAAGGGAGGGGCACTCAAGATTTCATATTGGGGAATGGGCGGTATTTCTAATTGAGGCTCGCCCGACCCCGATGCTTCTTGCGAGGTACCCTCTCCCGTCTTTCGTTTCTTTCCACCCGCCATTAAGAATACAAATTCAAGTAAAACAAGAAATTCAGCTTTTTTGCACGTGACAAGAAGTGTGTACAGAATGAAACACGTAGGCACGTAAGCAAGTAATTCCTAGGACTCTAAGCAATCGCCCCCAAGCGCGCTACTAAGCGCAACAAAAAAAATAATTCGGGCTTCTACTCAATTTGTGCCTAAGACTCGAGATATTGAATTGACTATTTTAGAGTGTACCTACGTGCCCGGAGCAAGTCTTACGGGCACAACAATTTCAGAAAGTCGACAAACCGGGCTGATTTTGAGTTTGCCGAAAAAATTGGCCGAATCTTTGAATTGTTTGCTGCTCCGTACTCCTTGTGTAGTCCTCGTTAGCGTTGCCTTCTTGTCCGTAAGCTGAATCAAACTCCAAGTGGTCCAATTTCTGAGTTTTCACTTCGGAACCCTAGTTCTTCCTCCTCTATGTTCTCTCTTGTCTCTCAATCTCACTCAAAGCTACCCTTCGATCCTTGTTCTCCTCTCTGTCGCGAGCAAAACCTATACTCGATTGTTGAATTTGATGAAGAAACAAGGAAGATAGCAATTTTGTGTTCTTGCGGCTATGGAGGAGACAGGAGCTTGGTTCGTGAGGAATGAGGAAGGTGGTCTGCTGGGTTCAGATGTAGTCCCAAAGCTCGTGCAAAAAGTCTGAAAAGCCCCCCAATAACTAGCCTCTATCTGTTCTCCGTGCGTGGGTGCAGCAGTCTTTTTGCCCGATGTCTTCGTAGGAAGACAAATGTCTTCGTGCGAAGAGTATTCGTACGAAGACAATTTGTCTTCCTACGAAGGCCTTCTTATATAGATACTGCGTGCTGTTATAAGAAGACAATCTTCAGAGCTCAAAAATTTTCTAAGTACAAAGTCTTCATACGAAGACAACTGTCTTCGTACGAAGACAATGCTGGAGCTTGCCAAAAACATCCTTTTCGTCAAATTTTCGCGTATCCGGTCGTGCCTTTGCTTTCCGAAGGATCTCCTCGACCTCGAGACTCCCTTTTCACCTTAAAACACTCCCAAAATCTGGGGAATATTTCATTTGTCAATTTCACGCCTTCCAAGGCACGTTTTGCATTTCCGGATGCTTTTGGCCTCGTTTTACTCTCTAAAGCATCCTTTTTGGCGTAACTTCATCATCCGGACTCCGATTTGCGCGATCCACCTATCTACAGAAAGCTCTCGACCACCCCCACACGTTGGCACTGTTCAATCCTTATTTCAGTCTGTCTTTCAGAATTTCACCTCGTAATCCGTGCCGGCGTGCTAGCTTTCTCCGTTCACTAATCAAATTCTTGCGCATATCAAGACGGGGAGTCCGGGAACATGATCTTCCCCAGGTGCGTGTGTTGAATATGTGCACGAATGGCTTAGATCTTCAATTCCTTCACTTCGGATCCCGATACGCGTATTGGGCTGCAAATCTTCAATTTTTACTCTGTTTCGCACGCGCGCATCAAGACGGGGGATCTGAAATAGGCCTTTCACCTCGTAATCCTGCACATACTCATTGGAAATATTAAATCCACTCTATCGCACCTCTCAATGAAATCAAACAGAATAAAAATCACAAAATAGTATTAAAGCCTACTCTACAGCAATAAATAGGTTGGGTTGCCTCCCAACAAGCGCTTTGTAATTTAAGGTCGACGGCCCGACCCAGTTACCTCAAAATATGTTAAGGAGGTCTAGCACGACGTGCCTCCTCCTTCAATTTCTTGCTCTTGATTTTCTGCACCACATCATGTGCACTCACCACATTTGGCTTCTTCTCTGATTCGGGTGGATCGGGATGCAAAACGGTAGGCAACCCAAGAGACGGATCCACACGATCTTCTCTAAACTTGATCATGGCCAATTTATTCTTCCCCTTGCTCGGAACAAATGCCTTGAACACGAGTGATGAGTCTAGAGCCTTGATAGTCAACTCCTCTGTCTCTAGATCCACATTTGCGCGCACTGTTTTCAACAACGGTCTTCCAAAGATGAGTGGAACATCGCGATCCTCCTTGATATCCACTATCACAAAGTCAGCTGGAAATACAAATGCACCCACTTTGACGAGCAAGTTCTCAATCATCCCATTTGCCGTAACTATAGAATTGTCTGCCAATTGCAGACCCATCTTCACATGGGTCGGTGCACCAATGCCCAATCTCTGAAACAGAGATAATGGCATGAGATTAATACTCGCGCCCAAATCACAGAGACCATGTGTATGATATCCACCCCCAAGAGTGCAGCCTAAAATGACACTGCCTGGATCTCTCATCTTGGGAATGTCTCTTTGTATGACAGTGCTACACGTCTCTGTTAGCTTTACCGTGGCATAGGGTTCTATGCTCTTCTTCCCCCATAGAATTTCCTTCAAGAACTTCTTGTACCTGGGCATCTGAGCAAGTGCTTCTACAAGAGGAATGTTGATATGCAATTGTTTGAATATATGGAATTCGTGGCTCATAAGTAGCTAGATCTGGAGTGCTCTTGGACTCTTCTTTCTTCTCAACCGTGTCCTTTGATTGGGGACTCACGGCCTTGGGCAACTCTTCACCCAATTCCTTCTCTGTAGCTTTTGTAGCTTCGGCTCTCGCATGGCTAGGATATGGGGGATCTTGAGTAGTCACACCACTGCGAGTAGTAATAGCTTTGAGCTGCTCAGTAGGAAGAATGGTATTGGAAGGAAGCATACCTGGCGGAAATTTAGCATTCTGATTGGCAATCTGCCCAATCTGAGTCTCGTGGCTCTTTATTGTTGCTTGAATTGAGACAATCGTGCTCTCCATCCTGTCTTGATTAGCTAATAACTTTCTCAATAAAGCATTTGTCTCTTGTTCCTCTTGCCGCGGAGCTTGCTGCTGCAGTTCCTGTCTCCGAGCCTGGTATGGAGGATTTGGCTGCTGAGCCGGTGCATATAACCCACTGTTTGGATTGGCATAGCTAAAGTTGGGGTGATTACGGTTGTTGGGATGATAAGTATTCGGCCACTGCTGCTGTCTTGGTGGACCCAAGTAGTTCACATCTTCAATTGCAGCGCCATATCCCTGATTCTCATCTGCTAGTAATTCACCCATGGGCTTCTGTGATGGAGGGTGCATGCCGTGAAATGCTGAGGTCATGGATTCCAGCTTTTGTTCCATAGATTCAATCTTGTTGACTAAGGCTGCATCCCCCGGTTTCGAGTACCTACGAGTTTCAGTTCGTGTAGACTCTCTCTTTGACACGTTGTTTAGCAGATCTTGAGCTCGCTGTGCTCCAAGCCCCATAAAATTACCTCCAGCTAGCATATCTAACTGGTCAGGTGTCTCCTTGTCTAATGCAGTGTAGAAATAATGGAAGAGCTTGTGCCATGGCTCCCCATGATTCGGACATCTACGGAGAATTTGGCTGAACTTCCTCCAAGCATCTCCCAATGAGCTGTCTTCTTCCTGAGTGAATTTTGCAATCTCAGCCATCTGCTGAGCGACTCTGGATGGTGGCAAATACTTCCTCAGAAACTCATGACAACAATCCGCCCATGTCACTATGCTACCAGCTGGCAGCTCCATAAGCCACGTCTTGGCTTTTCCAGATAAGGAGAAGGGAAATAGTAATAGCTTAACTGTTTCATCTGGAACTCGTTGGTCGTGCAGGGTTGATGTGATTTTCTCAAATACCAGCAGATGGTGATTGGGATCATCTCCTGGAGCTCCGTTGAATGCACACTCATCACGAACCATATTGATCATATGTTGGCGCAACTCGAAGTGTTGGGCATTGATCTGTGGCCTGACAATGGTAGGCTGATAACACGTTGGAGTAGTCCTGAAATAATCCACCATAGGGCGTTCTTCAATCTCGGCATTGTTCTGCCTGTTGTTTTCCCCATTATTCCCATTATTGTTCCCACCGATGTTCGCCACTTGTGCCCCCACACCAGGAGGTGGTTGTGGATTTGGGGGAGCCAAGCGATCCATCATTGCCTGCATCTCAGCCATTTGATCCCTCACCTCCTCAGTTTCTCGTGCTTTATTGGCTGCATCCTCTACAGCTGCTGCTCTAGCTGCCTTCGCATCCTGCATACCTTTACGGATCCTCTCAAACTCAGCTCTAGTTTCGTCATCCATAGCAACTGAGCTTGTCTTCCTCTTGTCTCTACGTTGTGCGCGTAACAAAGTTTTCGGGTCCTCAAGTGTTGGGTGCAAAGGATCGTCTCGAGAACGGGACATGCACCGTGAAGTTCAACCTGAAAACACAGATTACACACAGAAAGTAGGTGAGTAATTGATATAAACAATAAAATAAATCCCTAAGGCTAGGAATTATAACTAATTCAGCCGAAGTCCCCGGCAACGGCGCCAAAAACTTGACACGTTCCAACTGCAAGTGTACAGCTGTCGTGTGTAGTAATAAACCGGAAATCCGGGTTGTCGAACCCAAGGGACTTTGTTTAAATTAACTATTATTCTAAACCTTATGTGGGTACGTCGCAAGTTGTGTTTTTATCTAATTCTAATAAAATAAACAGAATATTCTCAATTAACCAAGTGAAGTAGTTCACGATTAATAAAGAATGAATTTTAGGGTTTTTGTAAAATAAGGGAAAAGTACCGGGAATTCTCTAGGTTCACTAGGTTGATCTAAATTTATATTTTGATTTGTAAAACACCCACGTGTCATTCACTATTAATCAAGCAATATTAAACTTACCGAGTTACCAAGCAAGTTCACTATACTTTAAACTAAACCAAACCGAGTTACCAAGTCTAGTTTATCTTTACGCATGAATTAAAACCATATTTCTACTTTAACGATCCTAGTTAACGATGTTGAGTTACCAAACATTGATACGACTAGGTGGATTATTCAATTTACCGACTAATTCTCACGGAGTTACCACGTGAAAACTAATTTAGTTTATCTCTACGTTAGCTACTCGCAAA
Organism: Linanthus parryae; assembly: GCA_023055425.1. Taxonomy (NCBI): domain Eukaryota; kingdom Viridiplantae; phylum Streptophyta; class Magnoliopsida; order Ericales; family Polemoniaceae; genus Linanthus; species Linanthus parryae. The sequence continues at coordinate 40,337,555 of JALGPY010000004.1, forward strand.
GATAATATAATTATGAACGTAAATAATCCATAATAGTGAATAAACACGTGAGATTAAGCTAGAACATGCATCACAATCATCAAGACATCAACTTTAGATCAAACCCTAGCTACACCAAACGAGAATTCCCAGCAAATAACGTTTAGCTACTCATATTCATGTTCAAAACGACAAGTCTAATGAGTTTAAGCATAAAAATCAAGAAAAGATGAGAGTTGAGAATCCAAACGGATGATCCAAAGCTCCTAAGCTCTCCCAATAGCTTCTTGATCTCCAAAAGATGTTCCTAATGTCAAAAACTACAGAAAAAGTCGACCTAGAATGCTTAAATATGTTTCCATAATCCTATTACAAAGTTTGGATAAACTACGAAAAAGCCCCGGAAAAATTCTGCACTTTCAGCGATGTCTTCGTAGGAAGACATTTGTCTTCGTGCGAAGAGTCTTCGTACGAAGACAATTTGTCTTCCTACGAAGGTCTTCTCACTTAGATACTGCAAGCTTGTTTGGGAAGACTTTTTGCAGAGCCAAAATTTGGCTAAGTATATTGTCTTCGTACGAAGACATTTGTCTTAGTACGAAGACCCTCTGTTCCAGCCTTCTCTTCTTTGACTTTCTCTTCCTTACTTTGACTTTCTCCTTCCTTCCTTCTTCCATTGACCTTCCATTGTTTCCATTGACTTGCCTTTGAGTTCCTTCTTCCATTTGACTTTCCTTTGAGTTCCTTGCTTCCGAAGTTCGCCTCCATCTCCCGCATGATCCTCCAAGCCCTGTTTTCCTGCGAATCACAACACGAAAACACAACCCGCGATAATATCACAATAAAAGCTCAAATAACTAAAGAAACGCCCGGATTTAACAAGTAACGCATATGAACTCACATTATCTCATTTAAGCTCAATTTACTCAAAAGACGACAAATTCTCGAAGATAAGCACGCAAAACGTAGACATAAAAGGCATAAAATAACTCCGAAAACGGAGTTATCAACCACCACACGGGACTTGTAGGGACTTAGTGGTTTGCAGGCTAGAGTAAGTCCTGTCGCGCGCGAGCGACAACCCAGCCCGCGCGCGACCCCTTGTAACTGCTTTTGAGAGATTTATGGCACGAGCTCCATAAACCCGGTCAACCCGGTCAAACCCGGTCAACCTCGTAACGGTTCCAGTATACGCGGATAGCGTGATGTAACGGTCCCTATATACGCGGAAGAACGTGTCGTTGTGGTTAAGCTAATTAAGCCTCCATTGATGGGTGCATTAACCACACTACAACGGTCACATTCTCCGTTATACATAGGATCGTTAACCCTTCCATACAAAGGAGAACAACCTGAGATACGCGAAAGCTCTGCCAAAATCCTGTCTCTCTCTCATACAGTGCTATTGCCTTACTCTCTCCCTACACACAACCCTATTCTTCCTGTGTTCTTTCTATCCTCTACTCTTGGTGTATATTGAGTTCTCTCTGCAGGATTCTCTCGTACACATTTGGTGAACCCGGCGTGAACTTACAACTGCAAGCAACCATGTCTCATGAAGATGATGTCAGTAACAGATCGCCTTCCACGGAGACCACCTCAGGAGAGGAGACCCGCCGCACTCCTACGGTCGCCGTTGAAGCTCCGACGTTAGAGGCCTTGGACGCTACCATCCAGAAACAGGCGAAGGCTCTCAAAGCTCAATCTATGCAGCTGGAACGGATAATGGCCATCCTGTGGACTCTCGCCCCAAATCCCACATCAGCCACTGTCGTCTCTCAGGGAGGAGGAGCTTCCACAACTCAAGGGTTGGGAGTATCAACCGCACCACCTAATCCTAACCTTCAAACTCCACCGGCAACGGCGCAGCTACCCTCAGTTCAGGGGCAAACAGCTCAGTTCAGGGGCAAACACCACTACAACAACTCCTCCTCCTGCTGCCGGAGGGAGTGTGCCAGAGTGCATGACGTCGCTGAAGCGGCGCATGGAAACTTTCTTAGCCAACCAACAATTTGCTGATACCATCATCCCAAAGATTGACAACGATCCGCCTATCCCACGCGAGATCTACCTCATGCCTAACCCTGTCGGGTACAAGGCTCCTAAGTAGGACAAGTTCGAAGATGTCAAGGGAAACGCCCACGAGCATGTCATGCATTTCATTGATGTGATGGGGCCATATGGGGCTGATCCTAAGTTGCTGATGCGCAAGTTTCCGAAATCTCTGGGGAACGTGGCCTACAAGTGGTATCGGACACTGGAGGCTGGATCCGTGAAGACCTGGGACGATTTAGTCCAGAAGTTCTATACCAAATTCTTCCAGATGGAAGAAAAGGTGACAATGATTCACCTCTCGCTGATGTACCAGAAGCGCGAGGAGGATGGAGTGACATTCATCAAGAAGTTCAGGGCCAAGTCCTTGGAATGCAGAGACGTGATACTTGAGGGAAGACTCGTGGAGATATGCCTGCAATGCATGCGATACGAGTACAAAGGTATGCTCATCAACCTGCAAACTCCTACATTTTCGAAGCTGATCGAATGCACAAAGAATATAGAGCCTATAGAGGAGAGGCAGAGAAAGAAGCACGCCCCTGACAGATCCCCGAGCGGGGCTACCTTTAAAATTGGGAGGTTCAGCTACAAGAGGGGACGTGAGGCCTAAGTGAATACGGTCTCGCCCCAAAAGTAGTCGAAGGTCGCCAACTTCGATGCGCCACCTCTACCATGTTCGGACAAGGAAGCGAGTGATTTGTGCAGACAATGGCGTAAAGATGGTATCTTGCCGCCGCTCGAAAGGATACCCTCCAAGGAGATGATGAGGGACCCTAAGTGGTGCGAATGTCATGGAAAGGTCATGCACCCCACACGGAGATGAAAGATGAAAGATGGCGAGTTGATTGTCAGCGACCAGAGGCAGGATGTGCGAAATCCACTGCCCGCCCACGCGGAGCAAGAGCCGAAGGGCAAAGAGGTTGCCATGGTCGCAATCATGGACCTCGAAGAGATTGCGGAGGATGGTCTACCCATCGTTGCCGAGATCCACAATGAAGAGGATTACAGCATAGACACGGAGGATGGACGTGCCGATCGGATGAAGGGATCGCACGGGTTCAGCATGTTCTTTGATGAAATGAACTTTTCGGAGAAATGCCGGAAGGAAATGACAAAGTCGATCTTGAGGATAGCGGAAGATTACGAGGAAGATATCGTGGTCTCCAACGGAAAGGTTGTCAGGGCATCTCGCTCTACAGAAAAGGTCATAACCTTCTTCGCAAGCGACAAGATGACAAGTGCGAGCCACCAGAAGCCTTTGTACGTAACGGCAATCGTCAATGGTGTGGAGTTCAAAAGAGCGTTTGTCGACGGAGGAGCGGCAGTTAACGTAGTCTCGCTCAACACTCTGAAGCTGGCGGGAATCCCTGAGCACAAGATTGTCAGGCTTCTATCCCCGCTGATGGGATTCGGAAGCGACTCCATAATGACGATAGGATGGATCCGTCTGGGTGTCCAGATTGGCAAAATCAAGTGTTCAGCCAAATTCTATGTCATCGATGCAAACACTACGTATCACATGATCATTGGCCGGGCCTGGATTCATCGCTTTGATGCGGTCCCTTCAACAGCTCACCAGGTGATGAAAGCTATTTGGAATGACAGAATAGTGGAGATACCAGCCTCCATAAATATCCTTAATTTCCTCTAAAACATCTTGGAAAGGCAACTAAGCTGCTTGAAAAGCAAATAAGGACCCGGATTCTGATCCCGAACTTCGATGAATGTGATTTTTGTACCTTTGGATTCCTTTCGCGACGTAGACTTTGCTCATTTAGAGAAATTCTCGTTTCCGGACCGTTTTCTCTTTTTTCTCAATTATTGCCCAAATTTGGCGAAAACATCCAAAACGTGACAAATTCGTCTTTTCTTCTATTCTGAAGCTCGTTTCTTCTCTCCAACTGATTCTCGCATGCGTAATTCCTGCCAAAAAACAACACGAACACTACCGCGAAGATAAATGTGATAAATTTTCAAAATCATATTCAAAACCATTATGAAACGCCCGGATTGTACTTTAAAGCTCAAAGTACTTTAATGCATGGTGGCGCCATTATTGTGCTTGGGGACTGCTGGGCGCGATTTCGTCCCCACCCTTGAGGTGGTTGTGAGTATCTTTTTCTCTTTCTAAATTTTGTGTTTCTTTTATATAAGTATGTCATAGCTCCATCTCATCTACTGGCCTTTCACATTGATTGTTGAGTCCTATGCATGATCTCTAAATTCGTTGAGGATAACGAAGCATTCAGTGTGGGGGTGATTTATCTGTTTACTAGCCATAGTGTCTTGCATAGCCAGTTACATGTAGGATGTGTTTAGATTGTATTGTGAGTCAGTATAGTGGTTTATGTTATGTTTTTTTACTTATAATGCCGTATTGTGTAGTAAATTGTGTAGAGTCAAATTATTTCGAGTCAAAGCCTTGCATATACAGTTAGGATCTTATTAAAAAAAATGAAAAAAATAGAACGAAAAAAAAAATGAAAATCTTGAGAAAAGGAAATTGAGAGAAGCTTAGACTTGGTTGATTTAGCGAGATGTGCAGACTTTAGGCATAGGGTGTGAATTTTGACCGAGAGTGACACATTTAGTTCCCCCTAGTAAGTATAGAGAGAATCTCATTACGGGAATGCCTACCTATTTTCAAACTAAGTGAAATCCCCCTCCAAAGTCAGTGTCTTCTCGCAGACCGGGGTTGATTGCCTCCTCTGCTAAAATCCATGTCTGAAGAATCCCCAACTCACCAATGCAAGCCCCTGTGAAGGTCATGTGTGCCATGGCACACCGGGGTAGACTCTCCCATATCCTGCTCAAATATGTCACTTGGAAACAAATGTCAGTCCCTCTCTCTCTCATCTCTCCACAATAAAGAAACAAAACACACGCAACTGTATTAAAAACTAACTCCCTAAATTAACGCAATAAGTAGGTTGGGTTGCCACCCAACAAGCGTCGTGTAATTTAAGGTCGACGACCCGACCCAGTTACCTCAAAGAATGTTAAGGAGGTCTAGCACGCGGTGCCTCCTCCAATTTCTTGCCCTTAATTTTCTGCACCACATCATGCGCACACGCCAGATTTGGCTTCTTTTCTTATTCGGGTGGATCGGGCTGCAACACTGTCGGTAACCCAAGAGAAGGATCCACGCTATCTTCTCTGAACTTGATCATATCCAACTTATTCTTCCCCTTGCTCGGAAAAAATTCCTTCCACACCAGTGATGACTCTAGAGCCTTCATATTCAACTGCTCAGTCTCGAGATCTACATTTGTGCGCATTGTCTTCAAAAGCGGTCTTCCAAAGATAAGTGGAACATCACGATCCTCCTTGATATCCACTATCACAAAGTCAGCTGGAAAGACAAATGCACCCACTTTAACCAGCAAGTTCTCGATCACCCCCTTTTCTGTAACAATTGAATTGTCTGCCAATTGTAGACCCATCTTCCCTGGGGTAGGCGTACCAATGCCCAATCTCTGGAATAGGGACAATGGCATGAGATTAATACTCGCGCCCAGATCACAAAGACCATGCGTATGATATCCACTCCCGAGAGTGGAGCCTAGAATGACACTACTTGGATCTCTCATCTTGGGAATATCTCTATAAATCACTGTACTACATGTCTCTGTCAACTTTACCGTAGCATAAGGGTCTATGCTCTTCCTGGCCCATAAGATCTCCTTCAAGAACTTCTTGTACTTGGGCATTTGAGCAAGTGCTTCCACTAATGGGATGTTTATATGCAGATGCTTGAATATGTTCTGAAATTTTCCAATGTGTTCCTCATCCTCCTTCTTTATTGCCGACGGATATGGTATCCATGGCTCATAAGTGGCCAGATTTGGAGTGTTCTTGGGCTCTTCTTTCTTCTCAACCGTGTCCTTTGATTGGGGACTCACAGATTTGGGAAACTCTGCACCCAATTCCTTATATGTGGCCTTTGTAGCTTCAGCTCTCGCATGGCTAGGATATGGCGGATCCTGAGTAGTAATGCCACTGCGAGTAGTAATAGCTTTGATCTGCTCAGTAGGAGGAATGGTATTAGAAGGAAGCATACCTGGTGGAAATTTAGCATTCTGATTGGCAATCTGTCCAATCTGAGTCTCGTGGCTCATAAGTGTGGCTTGCATAGAGACAATCGTGCTCTCCATCCTGTCTTGATTAGCAATTAACTTTCTCAATAACGCATTTGTCTCTTGCTCTTCTTGTCGTGGAGCCTGCTTCTGTGCCTGGTATGACGTACTTGGCTTATGACCCGGTGCATATAACCCACTGTAAGGGTTGGCATAGCTAAAGTTGGGGTGATTGCGGTTGTAGGGATGATAAGTGTTAATCCTCTGATGCTGCCGTGGTGGACCAATGTAATTCACATCTTCAATGGAGCCATGTCCCTGATTCTCATCCGCGAGTAACTCACCCATGGGCTTCACCTGTGATGGAGATTGCATGCCGTGAAATGCTGAGGTCATGGATTCCAGCTTTTGGTCCATAGACTCAATTTTGTTTACCAAGGCAGCATCCCCAGGTCTCGAATACCTACGAGTATCATACCTCGTAGTCTCTCTCTTGGCCACGTTGTTCAGAAGATCCTGCGCTCGATGTGCCCCAAGTCCCATAAAGTTACCCCCAGCTAGCATAACTAACTGGTCAGCTGTCTCCTTGTCTAATGCACTATAGAAATAATGGAGGAGCCTGTGCCATGGATCCCCATGATTCAGACATCTACGGAGAATATGGTTGAACTTCCTCCAAGCATCTCCCAATGAGCTGTCTTCTTCCTGAGTGAAGTTTGCAATCTCGGCCATCTGCTGAGAGACTCTGGATGGTGGCAAATACATCCTCAAAAATTAATGGCAACAATCTGCCCATGTCACTATGCTCGCAGCTGGTAGTTCCATAAGCCACTTCTTGGCTTTACCAGATAAAGATAAGGGAAACAGTAATAGCTTAACTGTTTCATCTGGAACTCGTTGGTCGTGCAGGGTTGATGTGATTTGCTCAAATACAAGTAGATGGTGGTTGGGATCATCTCCTGGAGCTTCGTTGAATGCGCACTCGTCATGAACCATATTGATCATATGTTGGCGCAGCTCGAAGTGTTGGGCATTGATCTGCGGCCCGACAATGGTAGGTTGGTAACATGCTGAAGTAGTCCTGAAATAGTCCACCATTGGACGTTCTTCAACCTCGGCGTTGTTAACCTGTGCTGCCACATCATGTTCATTATTTCCCCCATTATTATTGTTTCCCCAATTGTTGTTATTACCTCCACTGTTCCTCACTTGCGCCCCCACACCAAGACGTGGTTGTGGATTTAGGGGGTTCAAGAGGGCCATAGCAGCCTGCATCTCGGCCAACTGAGCTCTGAGCTCTTCAGTCTCCATTGCTCGTCTTGCTGCATCTTCCACAGCTGCAACTATAGCTGCTTCCGCATCCTGCATACCCTTGCGGATCCTCTCAAATTCAGCTCTAGTTTCAGCATCCATGGTAACTGAGCTTGAATTCCTCTTGTCTCTACGCTTTGCTCGTAACAAGGATTTCGGGTCTTCAAGTGTAGGATGCAAAGGCTCGTCTCTAGTCTGGGACACGCATCGTACAACCTAACCTGAAATCAGAGATCACGCAAAACATAGGTGAGTAATATATATAAACAAAAAGTAAAATCCATAAGGCTAGGAATTATAACTAATTTAGCCGAAGTCCCGCGCAACGGCGCCAAAAACTTGACACGATTTAAACTGCAAGTGTACAGCCATCGTGTGTAGTAATATCCGGAAATCCGGGTTTATCGAATCCCATGAGAATTCTCGTAAACTAGTTATTTTTCTTAACATTGTGTGGGCAAAGCTCGTTGATTTTGTTTGCTTAGTTCTACTAAAAATAAAAGACAAAGATCTCAATTAATCAGGTGAATGACTTCACGATTAACGAAGAATGATTTTTAAGAGTTACATAATATGTGGACAAGTCAGGATATCTCTACAGGTACACTAGAGAATTCACACCACTTAGGATTTATGTTTTAGTAACACGAGTGCGTTATATTTAGCCAAACGAGCACAATTACTTTGAAGATTCCTCAACCAAAGACTGCATTTAGACTCTCATACTTGATTCCTCTAGCCTACTCAAATTTAAATACGCATTAAGCTCTTGTGTTCTACTCTTAGTTCTTAGCCAACTAGCAAGATTCCTCAACCCTAGATACAGCTAGTGCACGATTCAAGTTCCGGAAATAAACATTGATTCCTCTAACGTTCATAACCTAAATCAATCCTATTGCTACGTCTAACAATAAGAAAGAAGGATTAAAATCATAAATCACACATAACTAAAAGAAACACATTCAATTAAGCTTAATAGCATGAAACCAAACCCATAAATCACCAAAACGTGGCGTCAAACCCTAGCTCCCTACGAGATAATCTGAATTAAGGGTTTAGCTACGATTACACATGATCAAGATACAAAGTTTCATGATCATAAACCAACAACTAGAGAGAGTGAAGAGAAAAGATCAAACAAAGCGTCTCCCAAGCTCCTCGTAGCTCCAAGCACTTGTCTCCAACTTAAAGATACTGAAAAACTATGCCCTAACCCGTTCGAATATGTTTCCATAGTGTTTAGATGAAGTTCTAAGTAATTTCACAAAAGCCCTAACGTTTCTGCTGATCCTGCCGTTCTCTTCGCACTGTTCTTCTTCGTGCGAAAGTCTTCCTATTTTGAGACTGCAAGCATGTTCAAGAAGACTTTCTGAAATTTGGCTAAGTAAATTCTTCGTGCGAAGACCATGTAGCTCCAGGATTCTTGTTCGTCTTCAACGGTCCATAACTTTTTCGTCGATGTCTGTTTTAGCTCTGTGACCCGCCACTAGAAAGCTCTTCGAGTCTACTCTCAATTGTTCCCGATCTCTCTTCCATCTTCATTGTAGAATCCAAAATATCCTCAAAATATCCTTAATTTGCTCTAAAACATCCTGGAAAGGCATCTAAGCTTTTTGAAAAGCAAATAAGGACCCGGATTTTGATCCCGAACTCCGATGAATGTGATATTTGCACCTTTGGATTCCTTTCGCGACGTAGACTTTGCTCATGTAGAGAAATTCCCGTTTCCGGACCGTTTTCTCGTTTTCTCAATTATTGGCCAAATTTTGCGAAAACATCCAAAACGTGCCAAATTCGCCTTTTCTTCTATTCCGAAGCTCGTTTCTTCTCTCCAATTGATTTCCGCATGCGTAATTCCTGTCAAAAAACAACTCGAACACTACTTCGAAGATAAAATGTGATAAATTATCAAAATCATACTCAAAACCATTAAGAAACGCCCGGATTGTACTTTAAAGCTCAAAAACATCCAAATGTGCGTTATCTTCATATTTTGGCTCAAATCTTGTCACTTTGCGCCGAAACGCACACAAATAACAATAATAAGTGTATATAAGATAACTCTTATTAAGGAGTTATCAATAAGATATACCGTAATTCAGACCCAAAAATAGGGACACAAAAGGAGGCTTAGATCAGTACTCATGAAAAGCAAATAAGATGCAGAAGGATTTTGCCATGCCATTCATATTACACTCTACCAGCTTCAACAAAGTGAATTCGATAGAACCATATATATCATACAGACTATTCAGTGAGCATGAAGAGGCTCAGATCAGTACTCATGAAAAGAAAATTAGAGATGATCATAGGCTGCAAATGGATTTTGCCTCGCCCGTATGACACTCTATCAGCTTCAAAGAGTGAATTCAATATATCCATATCACCACGGACTCTTTAGTGCGCATGAAGAGGCCGGCTGATATCGGTACTCATCAAAACTAAATAAGAGATGATAACAGGCTGCAAAAGGATTTTGCCTTACCATGCATATTACACTCTATCAGCTTCAATGGGTAAATTCTACAGATTGATCCAAATCATCACAGCCTCTGAAATTCTCACAAATAGTTACTAATGCACCGACACAGGACACAAATAGCTATATATATATATATATATAGATCATCAGTTAACTGGTGGACTGAGTACCAAAGTTGTCCACATAAATGATACGCAAAAAGTTATTTCACTGGTGTAGATAGTGCTTTTTAGACAGGCAGATCTTAGCCACGTGGCGACCATCCAGCACACCATACTGTGCTTCACACACACTGGATCACCAGCCGCGCTGATCCACGTGGGGGCTGCGAGACAGGGCCCTCGCATACCACCACACGGAACTTGTAGGGACTTAGTGGTTTGCAGGCTAGAGTAAGTCCTGTCGCGCGCGAGCGACAATTCAGCCCGCGCGCGACCCCTTGTAACTGCTATTGAGAGATTTATGGCACGAGCTCCATAAACCCGGTCAACCCGGTCAAACCCGGTCAACCTCGTAACGGTTCCGGTATACGCGGATAACGTGCGGTAACGGTCCCTATATACGGGGACGAACGTGCCGTTGTGGTTAAGCTAATTAAGCCGCCATTGATGGGTGCATTAACCACACTACAACGGTCACATTCTCCGTTATACATAGGATCTTTAACCCTTCCATACAAAGGAGAACCACCTGAGATACGCGAAAGCTCTGCCAAAATCATGTCTCTCTCTCATACAGTGCTATTGCCTTACTCTCTTCCTACACACAACCCTATTCTTCCTGTGTTCTTCCTATCCTCTACTCTTGGTGTATATTGAGTTCTCTCTGCAGGATTCTCTCGTACACATTTGGTGAACCCGGCGTGAACTTACCACTGCAAGCAACCATGTCTCATGAAGATGATGTCAGTAACAGATCGCCTTCCACGGAGACCACCTCAGGAGAGGAGACCCGCCGCACTCCTACGGCCGCCGTTGAAGCTCCGACGTTAGAGGCGTTGGACGCTACCATCCAGAAACAGGCGAAGGCTCTCAAAGCTCAATCTATGCAGCTGGAACGGATATTGGCCATCTTGGGGACTCTCGCCCCAAATCCCGCATCAGCCACTGTCGTCTCTCAGAGAGGAGGAGCTTCCACCACTCAAGGGTTCGGAGTATGAACCGCACCACCTAATCCTAACCTTCAAACTCCACCGGCAACGGCGCAGTTACCCTCAGTTCAGGGGCAAACAGCTCAAATATTGCCTCGCTCATATTCCTCAACCGCCAATCCTGGCATCTAATCCGTCTTCACAATACCATTTGCCTCCTCCGCCGGCGGTGTGGGGCAATGCGAATTCACAGTACGTTCCTAGCCCTTCTGCGGCATATGTATCGCCTCCAACTCCAACAACTCCTCCTCCTGCTGTCGGAGGGAGTGCGCCAGAGTGCATGACGTCGCTGCAGCGGCGCATGGAAACTTTCTTAGCCAACCAACAATTTGCTGATACCATCATCCCAAAGATTGACAACGATCCGCCTATCCCACGCGAGATCTACCTCATGCCTAACCATGTCGGGTACAAGGCTCCTAAGTAGGACAAGTTCGAAGATGTCAACGGAAACGCCCACGAGCATGTCATGCGTTTCATTGATGTGATGGGGCAATATGGGGCTGATCCTAAGTTGCTGATGCGCAAGTTTCCAAAATCTCTGGGGAACGTGGCCTACAAGTGGTATCGGACACTGGAGGCTGGATCCGTGAAGACCTGGGACGATTTAGTCCAGAAGTTCTATACCAAATTCTTCCAGATGGAAGAAAAGGTGACAATGATTCACCTCTCGCGGATGTACCAGAAGCGCGAGGAGGATGGAGTGACATTCATCAAGAAGTTCAGGGCCAAGTCCTTGGAATGCAGAGACGTGATACTTGAGGGCAGACTTGTGGAGATATGCCTGCAATGCATGCGATACGAGTACAAAGGTATGCTCATCAACCTGCAAACTCCTACATTTTCGAAGCTGATCGAATGCACAAAGAATATAGAGCCTATAGTGGAGAGGCAGAGAAAGAAGCACGCCCCTGACAGATCCCCGAGCGGGGCTACCTTTAAAATTGGGAGGTTCAGCTACAAGAGGGGACGTGAGGCCGAAGTGAATACGGTCTCGCCCCAAAAGCAGTCGAAGGTCGCCAACTTCAATGCGCCACCTCTACCATGTTCGGTAGAGGAAGCGAGTGATTTGTGCAGACAATGGCGTAAAGATGATATCTTGCCGACGCTCGAAAGGATACCCTCCAAGGAGATGATGAGGGACCCTAAGTGGTGCGAATTTCATGGAAAGGTCATGCACCCCAAGCGGAGATGAAATATGAAAGATGGCGAGTTGATTGTCAGCGACCAGAGGCAGGATGTGCGAAACAATCCACTGCCCGCCCACGCGGAGCAAGAGCCGAAGGGCAAAGAGGTTGCCATGGTCGCAATCATGGAACTCGAAGAGATTGCGGAGGATGGTCTACCCATCGTTGCCGAGATCCACAATGACGAGGATTACAGCATAGACACGGAGGATGAACGTGCCGATCGGATGAAGGGATCGCACGGGTTCAGCAGGTTCTTTGATGAAATGAACTTTTCGGAGAAATGCCGGAAGGAAATGACAAAGGTGATCCTGAGGATAGCGGAAGATTACGAGGAAGATATCTTGGTCTCCAACGGAAAGGTTGTCAGGGCATCTCGCTCTACAGAAAAGGTCATAACCTTCTCCGCAAGCGACAAGAAGAGAAGTGCGAGCCACCAGAAGCCTTTGTACGTAACGGCAATCGTCAATGGTGTGGAGTTCAAAAGAGCGTTTGTCGACGGAGGAGAGGCAGTTAACGTAGTCTCGCTCAACACTCTGAAGCTGGCGGGAATCCCTGAGCACAAGATTGTCAGGCGTCCATCCCCGCTGATGGGATTCGGAAGCGACTCCAGAATGACAATAGGATGGATCCGTCTGGGTGTCCAGATTGGTAAAATCAAGTGTTCAGCCAAATTCTATGTCATCGATGCAAACACTACGTATCACATGATCATTGGTCGGGCCTGGATTCATCGCTTTGATGCGGTCCCTTCAACAGCTCACCAGGTGATGAAAGCTATCTGGAATGACAGAATAGTGTAGATACCAGCCTCCATAAATCCTTTCAATCTGGATGAGGCGCACCTCACCGAGGCAGTATGGTTCACTCAGATGGCAGATGAGAAAACGCCGGGGCCGTTTAACCCCACTCCTTTGCCTCGATGGGAGGACATCAAAGATGAGTCACCTGCAGGAGTGATGGTGACAAGGGAGGAGTCCAAATAAAAGCCGTCTACGCGAGAAGAGGCACCGGGGATTGCCTACCAAAGAAAGAACGTTTACACCCTGAAAAGGATAGCAAAGCATGATCCCGAAGGCAAAGAGATAGAAAGCTTCTACGCTAACGGGAAGAAATGATACCGCATATGAAGGTGCGCGGGGATACCCCCACGTGAGCATGGGGATATCCCAGACCAAATTAACCAAATTGAGCAGATTATGGAATTGGACAAACCAACATCGGGCGTTTTGGAGGAAAAGCTCAAAGAAGCGCCTGAATGCATGGAGGACAAGCCCAAACCGCAAACGCAGGAGCTGAAGGAGGTATTCCTAAGCCCAACCGAAGAAAAGAAGAGGCCAGTCTTTCTGAGTGCAGACCTTACGAGCGAGGAAGAAGAAAGATTGTTGCAGCTGCTGACCGCGTACAGGGATGTGTTCGCATGGGAATACGATGAGATGCCTGGCCTGGATACGAGCATCACCATGCACAGGTTGGATGTAATCCCAGGGTCCAAACCAACAAAGAAGAGCATAAGAAGCTTCAGGCCGGAGATCAACATAAAAATCAAGCTAGAAATTGTCAAACTGCTGACTGCCAAGTTCATTGAGCCGAATCACCATCCTACATGGTTGGCTAACATTGTGCCTGTGGTGAAGAAGAATGGACAGCTTCGCATCTGTGTGGACTTCCGGGACCTTAATCGTTTCTGTCCCAAAGACGATTTTCCGCTTCCCAACATTGATCTACTCATCGATTCGACCGCGGGTCATCGCATGTTCAGCTTCATGGACGGCTTCAGTGGGTACAACCAGATCAAGATGGACCCTGAAGATGCACGGAAAACCGGGTTCATCACGCCGGTGGGAGTCTTCAATTGCACGGTTATGACTTTTGGACTCAAGAATGCAGGTGCAACTTATCAGCGAGCAATGATGGCTCTGTTCCATGACATGATGCACAAAGAGGTAGAATTCTATGTTGATGACTTGGTCATCAAATCCAAGGAAGAAAGGGACCATCTGGAGGAGGTATTCCTAAGCCCAACCGAAGAAAAGAAGAGGCCAGTCTTTCTGAGTGCAGACCTTACGAGCGAGGAAGAAGACAGATTGTTGCCTCTGCTGACCGCGTACAGGGATGTGTTCGCATGGGAATACGATGAGATGCCTGGCCTGGATACGAGCATCACCATGCACAGGTTGGATGTAATCCCAGGGTCCAAACAAATAAAGCAGAGCACAAGAAGCTTCAGGCCGGAGATCAACATGAAAATCAAGCAAGAAATTGTCAAACTGCTGACTGCCAAGTTCATTGAGCCGAATCACCATCCTACATGGTTTGCTAACATTGTGCCTGTGGTGAAGAAGAATGGACAGCTTCGCATCTGTGGACTTCCGGGACCTTAATCGTTTCTGTCCCAAAGACGATTTTCCGCTTCCCAACATTGATCTACTCATCGATTCGACCGCGGGTCATCGCATGTTCAGCTTCATGGACGGCTTCAGTGGGTACAACCAGATCAAGATGGACCCTGAAGATGCACGGAAAACCGCGTTCATCACGCCAGTGGGAGTCTTCAATTGCACGATTATGACTTTTGGACTCAAGAATGCAGGTGCAACTTATCAGCGAGCCATGAAGGCTCTGTTCCATGACATGATGCACAAAGAAGTAGAGTTCTATGTTGATGACTTGGTCATCAAATCCAAGGAAGAAAGGGACCATCTTGAGGACCTGCGGAAAGTCTTCGATAGATGCAGAAGGTTCCAACTGAAGATGAACCCCCTGAAATGCGCGTTTGGGGTAACCTCGGGGAAATTCTTGGGATGTGTGATACATGATGCCGTGTACATTTGGACCACTAAACATGAAGCCGCGTTCGGAAGGCTAAAAGAGTTGTTGACGTCAAAAAGGGTAACGATCGCGCCACAGCTCGGATCACCGCTCTTGCTGTACCTAACATCGACATAGAGGTCTATAGGGGCACTTTTGGCTCAGGATTATGAAGGACAAGAAAGGCCGATCTACTACATTTCTCGCATTGTACAACCAGCAGAATCAAGGTACACGGACATCGAGCGTCATTGCCTTGCCTTATTCTTTGTAATAGAAAAGTTGAAGCACTACTTCGCCTCGCTCAAAGTGGTAGTGGTTACAAAGAGTGATCCCATACAGTACATCTTGACTCACACTTCTCCTGGTGGAAGATTGGCGAAATGGTATATGACCATTTCTCAATACGACATCACGTGCGTTCGACCGCGGGCGGTCAAGTCGCAAGCCGTGGCGGATTTGCTGGCACAATTCCCTGATAATAGCCACGAGCCCATGATCGAATAAGAACTAGAGGGACCCGAGATATACGCGGTCGAATTGCCCTATTGGACGCTTCATTTTGATGGATCGTCAACAAGGAAAGGTGGAGGAATCGGAATAGTCCTGACCAAACCCGATGGAGAGGTCATACAGATGTCCACAAAGCTTGAATTCACAGTCACCAACAACGAAGCAGAGTATGAAGCTCTCATCGCAGGTCTTCGCGCAGCAAGGGCACTAGAAGTAAGCAATTTGACGGTTATGGGGGACTCCAAGCTGATCGTCAAACAAGCCTCGGGCGAGTACGGTTTGAAGGAGATAAACCTATTGCCCTACCGGACTTTGGTACAGAAGCTGGTGCAACAATTCTGCGATGTCAGGTACGAACACAAGCCCAGAGCAGATAATAGGCATGCTGATGCCTTAGCCACCCTAGGATCCAAGGTTAGTGCGGATAAGTTCCCCGCGAGAATCTCGATTGAAGTGCGAACGTCCTCGGCGTTGGCAGAGGACGCGTGTGAGGACGAATGCATGGATGATGCAGACTGGAGAAAGTCGATATTGCATGCTATCGTAGAAGGAACAAGTAAAGAAAACTGGGCATCTACCAAGGGGTATTGCATACATGACAACACCCTCTACTATAAAGGCCCATGCGGAATACTCATGCGATGCGTCTCACAGCAGGAGGGACAAGCGCTGTTAGAAAAGATTCACCAACATACTTGTGGGGAAAGTGAGGTGTCAATCTATCGAAAAGCCCAAAGGTATGGGATTCATTGGCCTGACATGTCAGCGGCTGCGGCATTGATTCAAGGGAATTGCAAGAGTTGTGCATTGATCAAGGATTCTTTAGCAATTGCTCTGGTCGATGATGACATGGATTGGAGGAAGCCACTCTTCGACTTTCTTACACAAGGTATCGAGCCTGAGTCAAGAAAGGAAGCCGAAAAGCTGAAACGGAAGGCAGCCCGGTACGTGGTGCAAGAAAGTATACTCTAGCGAAGGGGCCACGAGGGTAACCTGCTGCGATGCCTAGACAGCAGGGAAGCACAAGAGGTGATGGACCTCTCTCATCAAGTGGAGCATCAGGGAGGCGCGAAGTTATGCAGACAGTTCCTCACAGTTGGTTACTTCTGGCCCACCATGGAAGCAGATTGTCGCGCTAAAGTAAGAAGGTGCCAGGAGTGTCAATTCAAAAGCAACCTAGTACATGCTCCTTCCGTAGATCTACATGCGCTGGGAACACCATGGCCGTTCCATACTTGGGCTTTGGATTTTGTTGGCCCTATCCGACCAACCTCGCACGGGAACCAGTTTATTCTCACCGCGACTGAATTGTTCACTAAGTGGGTAGAAGCAATACCACTTAAGACAGCAAATGCGCTCGCTGTAGTCCATTTCATCCAAGAGAACATCATATGCAGGTTCAGAATTCCTAACACAATTCTCTCGGATAATGGTACCCCCTTCGTCAATCGCCAGGTAGCTGCGAAGCTAGCGGAGTACAACATAAGGCAGATATGTTCTACCCCCTACTATCCGAAAGGGAATGGTCAAGCAGAGGCAACCAACAAGACGTTGTTGAGAATCTTGAGCAAGATGGTTGCGGATGACCACAAGAAATGGGCTGATTCTCTGAACATAGCCTTGTGGGCGTATCGAACTTCTCCGAGGACGCCCACAGGAGTCTCTCCATTCCTTTTATGTTATGGAGCTGAAGCTGTAGTACCTGCGGAGGTAAAAATCATTCTGCCAGGTTGGCCTTCCATGCACTCTACGAGAATCAGCGCGATCATGACTTGGTCCTATTGGAAGAAAAGCGAGAGCAAGCTAAACGGACTAACAAGCGATACCAAGAAAGGATCGCCCGCGCGTACAACAAAACAGTCCAACATCGAGATTTCGCGGTTGGAGACCTGGTCTTGCGCCCATCGGACCACTGCATGCGGGAGGCGGCTCACCCAAAATTCGCAGCCAATTGGGAAGGACCCTTCGAAGTCAAAGAAGTCTTTGACAGTGGCTACTGCAATATACAAAGGCTACATGGGACGGCCTCAACCCCAAGCTCAGTCAACATGCGCTGGATTAAGAAGTATTACCCTTAACTCCTCTCATTACATGCATTAGATTACGATGCCTACTTTATGCTTTGTATTGTTAAAGACTCATGCATCTTCTCTCCCATACGAGGGAATTGTAATCTTACCTCTCCCATATGAGAGTGTTCTATAATAAAAGACTTCTCCCAAATGGGAAGAACTTTATGATTTCAGTTGTCTTTATCGCTTCATTTACTTCTCCATTGTTCAAATAGTGAAAGTTTATCTGCCACGATAGCAGCACTATGCGAATATGATCTTAAGTGATCTTCAAGCCTATCTGCCGTGATAGCAGCACTATGCGAAAATGATCTTAAGTGATCTTCAAGCCTATCCGCCGTGATAGCAGCACTATGCGAATATGATCTTAAGTGATCTTCAAGCCTATCTGCCGTGATAGCAGTACTATGCGAATATGATCTTAAGTGATCTTCAAGCCTATCCGCCGTGATAGCAGCACTATGAGAATATGATCTTAATTGATCTCAAGCCTATTTGCCGAAATAGCAGCCATACTTGAGTCCAATCTTAAGTGATACTCAAGCCTATCTGCCAAGATAGCAAAACTATGCAAATGCGATCTCAAACGACGCAAAGTGCGAATACGACACTACAAGAGGCGAAGTTTGCCAATACGCCTGTGAAACTGCAAATTGTTGTGACACGAACAACAAATAATACAAAGCGCTTTATTATGAGTCAAAATGACTTGCAATTTATCTGTCTAGATAGCAGCTTACAAGCGAAAGCTCAGATTGAGCTAATTACATAGTCAAAATGACTTACAATTCATCTAGATAGCAGCCTACAGGCGAAAGTTACAGAGAAAGGAAATCCTTACTGTAAAATGATCGACCTACAGGATCTAACAAAGGCTATGCAGCATAATAGCCTGCGACCAAAGATCTGTAGCAAGTAGGGTCTTTCTATAAAACGAACGGCCTACAAACGCTACAAGAGCTATGCGACGCTATGTTCAAGATCCCAGGATCTGACAAGGCCTCAGTCTGGTCTTCTGCCCAAGAGATGTGCCAGATGAACCACCTGTTCAGGCGTATGCCGCGGTGAAGAACAGGCAAGCAGCAACTCCTGGGGCAAGAGGCTCCTTGTCCACGGAGACGAGCACAATGGTTCGCCACCCCGAGTTCAAGAACGTGGGGGCAAGAAGTTCTCCTCCGGGAAAGCTAGAGGAGAAATCCTCCGTTCATTACGAGTTGGTAAGAAGGTCAGTACAATACTGCATCCCGCCGGAAGGCAGCCAAAAGTACGACCTGCAAGCATAATAGACGAAGAAAATTCTTCGAGCAAGCATGAGGTATTATGTGCATCTTCTTTACGATGGTTATGAAGATCAATAAGCCTCGTAAAGAATATTTTGGAAGCTATTTCTATGGCACAAAGCACAAACTCAGGTTTCAGAACTTGAAGTTGCCATGAATTAACGAAAGACAAGCGTTGAAGCCAGCAGTCGTAAGGACTCATGGCAAGCCACATTTTGGGATGAAGAACCCAAACAACAAGAGGTAGGGCTTATATAGACACTACGGAGACCCTTCACTTCCCTAGCTGAGTCAGCAAATCTTGGAAAAGGGGTAAGAATCAACCACTTACACCTTGAAAGAGGTAACAATCAATTACCCTACTAAAGGCTACGACGATTCAGTTGCGTGTCCTAATTAATGACGGAAGGTCATGATACGGATGGACTTCCCAAGGAAAGCGTGCTTATCTGATAAGCAATTAGCGCGAAAATCAAGGCAGAATATCGCTAGCTGACGTCATAATTGATACGCACAAAGATATCCGAGAAAATCCCGGGAAGGGCAAAACGGGAATTCAAGCCTTGAATAAAAAAAAAGGGGGGAGAAACACTAGCAACATTACAATAATGTTTCAACATTTTGTTCAAAACAAATACTTGTTATTATTCAAAATAAGTTTTTGATCAGGGAGTCATCAGGAGAAAACTGAAGTGACAAATTTGTCACTTGGTCCACTTCTCGCTTCAACTGATCATAGTTGGTACTCATCTCATGGAAAAGCTTCACAGCCTCTTCAGCTTTCTGCCTTTTCTTCTCCACCTTCTGCTCCTCAGCTGCGAGGTTATGGAAGCCGCGTTTCAAATTCACAGCCGCGCGAATCTGGGTGACTCTGTTGACAAGGTACCCGAAGCCCAGCTTGCCCTGAACTTTGGCTTGAAGGCCTTGGCACATGCTGAAAAGCAACTGCGCACTCTGGGGAGAGATGGTCGCAGGTGTAGTCGCAGACAGCTGCTCCAAAATCCAGATGGCTTCAGTCGAGAAGAGCGTCCTGTTAAAGGGTTCTATCTCCAGAGACCTCGCAAATGATCGAGGATAGGAGAGACGCATCTGAACCAGCCAGTCCCCATCAGCTTGCTTCAAACCTAACGATGTTGATTCAAGTTTAGAACATGAAGCTTGTAAACGAAGAATGCAAGATGCAAACAACAATAATGGTAACATACCAGTTCCCTCAAGGATCTCGCGCAAGGAAGGGATGCGCATTGCTGGGGCAGCTGAAGACTGTCCTCGCTCCATTGCTCTCCTATCAGCTGCGAGCTCTAGCTCCTCATAGTTGGCAGGAAGGGTATACGCCGCACAAGGCGCGATTGCAGCTCCTCCCGGCAAACTCCAAAAGCTCCATGCTTGAGGAATCTCTGGAGGATCAATCCCTGCTGAAGGGATGGCAACAGTAGAAGCTGCTGCTCGTTTAGGGACACCTTCAGATGCAAAAGGCACGTGAGACTCAGGAGCGCTCATTTGAACATTCACGTTCACATGTGATCCTACATCTTCCACGACCTGCTCACGGATCTCAGCCTCAGCAGCATCTGCTTCCATTTCCTCAGCAGCAGCATTAGTATCTTCCTCCATCAGCACAGTGTTAGCTTCGGTATCATCAGAAACTTCAATGACATCCTCCAAGGGCTCTCCTGCATGCTCAGCAGCTGCGACAGGCTTCTCGATATGAGAACTTCGCACTGGGATATAGGATGCTGAAGGTTGACTCCTCTGTTCCAGCACGGCTTCACCAGCATTACATGCGAAACGAGACAGGAAAATGTGAGGTAACTTATGTTATACAAAATTTTATTTTGAGAAACTAAGAGCAAGCACCACCACGCGAAGGTGGGATTGTAGCATCTTCGTCATATGCTAAGGACGCGGCGCCATGCCTTATTAATGTATCTTCATTAAGCATGTCCTTAAGGTGAGCGTGACCTGGGGTGCGAAGAAACCAGTCATGATGATGGTCGGGTTACTAAGCCTAGTTCACAAGCGTTGTTCAAATAATTACCTGAAGGTTCACCGCACTTGCTTACTAACCAGCGGGGAATGTCGGCTTTCGATAAGCCATGCTTTAATGCACCAACAATCACGTCTCGGTAAGTTACCGCAAGATTAAAAATCTCACCTTCATTGCCGCCTGCGATTTCCTCAAAGTCCACTTGAGCCTGCTCCAGAGCAGCCGCATCTTCTTCTTGAACCGCATCTTCCTCATCAACTTGAGCAGCCGCACCTTCCTCATAGATCAGAGTTGCATCTTCCTCTTGAGCCGCATCAGTTTCATAGGATTGTCGTTCCAAGTCGTCAACATGTTGCTCTTCCAAGCTCCTTTGCTTTATGCGTTCAATCTCCTCTTCTTCTCGCTTCCTTCTTTCAGCAGCCTCTGCAGCTGTTCTCCTAGACTCAGCAAGGATGTCTTCGTCTATGGGTTCGCTGGAAACACCAGAGTGAAAACCCCTCTTCTGCCTCTTGGCCAGAAGGCCGCAGATGGTCTCTGCATCGTCATCTGCAAAGGAACAAACTACTCAGTAAAGATTGCGAGAGTTGAGATAATGAGAAGATAAGTATGTTTAAGATACCTTCCGACTCTTCCTCTTGTATCTCACCTCTCTCTTCTTCTCCGACATCTTCGACTCTCTCTTCTTCTTCATCATCATCTCCTTCTCTCGCTTCCCTTCTCTCATCCTTCTCTTCCTCCTGACCAAACGGAACAAAGGTCTCCACTGCTGGAGGAGACGGATCGTTACGGGGAGGAGACAAGGCTAGAGTATTGTCTATCAGCGAGTCAGCAAATACATCCATGACCTCGCGAATTCTGGCCTCAATTGCGGGAGCCATTCCCATTGCTAGCCGAATCGGCTCACCCTGCCTTCTCTTAGCAACGATGGTGGTGATCAGCGACTTAGAATGCTCACCAGATGCAAACCTCCTCACATAGCACTACAACAGATAAGGGAGTATAAGTTTCGATATATCAAAATAAAGAAATTCGACATGCGTAAAGGAGATTGTTTACCTTGGAAAAATCTTCGCTGTATTTGATGACATGCGAAGCACCTTCCCTAACTGCAGCCATCATCTCTTCAAGAATGGTGGAGGGGCACAGGTGATTCTCGTGGTCCAGCAACGAGTAGCATCCATAGTGGGAGTCGTCCAAGCTACAGTTAGGACGGAAAGGGAAGGAATTTCTCTTGATCAAAGGAGCTCTGCTCAGCCGAGGGGTCGACAATGTCTCAAACCTCGCTTGCTGGGTATTCCAATAGGTGACCCAATTCTTCGAGTAGCCACCTGCGCGGTTACCTGAGGGTTGTTCGAAGGGAAGGTTGCTCCTTAAGATCGTTTTGCACTCGCCAGACAGTAGTCGTTTGTAGCAGCCTCTGATGATGGACTGCGGCCAGATTGATGGTGCCACCACATCAAAGCCAAACTGGGGAGAAACGCGAGTGGGATCAACATCCACCGTGATCCTCTTGTACCTAGGATTAAGCTCGCGAACATACTCCGCAAGAGCTGGAAGAGAACCTCTTAGACACCAGCAGAAGAATTCGCGATAGCGCTCATGGAAACGCTTGTGACCCTCGAAAATAAGATCTTCCGAGAAAGCAACAGCCTTGGAAGGATACAATTTTGGGAACCATCGCACATTCTCAATGCGCGTGGCATAAGGCCTAGCCGTAAACTTGCTGCGATCGTCGCATATCAGGCTCCAGTACACTTAGGAAGGTGAGTTCCAAACCATCTCGCAGCCCTGCCACTGTTAAGCTCTTCCTCCGCACCTGGGACACACCATTTGTTGGGTCTAGAGGGAACAGGAGCATAGGAAGGCCATCGCTCGAAAACCCACATGGTCAAGAACGCGATGTTAACATAGGTTAACACGTCCAGGCGGCCGCGAGAGTCCTTGGTTGCTACAACCAGTTGATCCAATCTGTGGTACAGGGTACCCAAGACTAGTGGCCCAAGTGCGACTCTTTGACCAAGGGTCAGTCTCACAGCAAGAGGAAGGACATGGTAGAAAACCGCGTCATGAGGGTGGCCATCAATAAGATACCTCTATAACCAGGCGCAGAGAAAAGCACACAAGGTCATATGATAACCTTTCCCGTTCACATAACTCTTTGCTTTCGGGTTCTAGATCAGAAGTTTCTTGGTGATACTACTACTCGCATAATCGCGGAAGAAGTACTGCACCCACTTGCCCCAAGTGTTCTTCGCAGACGTATCAGCTAGCTGCCAGTCAGGAAGATGCTTCGCAGACGTCCACCGGGTGGAAATTTCCTTAACCTCTGAAAAGCACTCCTCCATTTGCTTGTAGAGAGCGAGTTTCTGATCGGTCCTCAAAGGGCTTAGAGGATCCACCTCACCAACAGGAGAAAGATCATACAGCATGTGTACATCTTCCAGAGTGGGAGCAGCCTCGAACTCAGCAAAGTGGAATGTGTGAGTCGCAGGCGAGTAACGCAAGAGAAGGTTTAGAAGCATGGACTGGTCCAGCTTCACGGCAGCACCCTTCATAGCACGAACGGCGAAATAAATGCCAGCATTGTTCAAAGTGATGGCGTGATTGGTCAACACATGGTCGATCCACTCATCCATGAAATCCAATTTCTGAACAAACGCCTGGGTACAAATTGCAGTGTGGGGGAAAAACCCATTTTCAACCCCTAATCGAACCACATCTTTGGAACCGATCAATTCCAGCATGGCTGCGTTAACAGGTGGGGTCAATGTCTGCAACTCATCAGATGGAACAGGAGTCGGCAGGTGCTTCACCTTAACCCTAGCATGATAAAAGTCTTTTCCGCCCAAATAGGGAGCTTTCCACCATAGGGTTTGTGGAAGATCAGGTATCTCCTCGATTTCTTTAACGGACTTGGTTCCTTTGGTCTTCGCCATTCCTGCGGAAGAGCAAGAAAAAAGGAGGGAGAAATACACACACTTTCAGTTCGAATTTCAGGAATCAGTTCGAGTTTTCGGTTGAAGCAACGATGTTTTGTCAAACAGAAGATGAACACTTAAGTGTCAATTTTGGGTTTTGAAAGTTCAGAATCGTTTATATTACTGGGAATTTCAGAAACCCTACATTCACAACCCTTGCAATCTGGGGATTAAATTAGTTCTGAGTTCAGAGAACAAGGCTTCTCTTGTAGTTTAAAACGAAGTGGCATGTTTCAGATAGTTATGGGATTGTAGATCCAATACAGTTCAAAGCATATATCAGTACATTCAACGGAATTGAACAAGGCCAACCTTGTTTTGGTAAAGCTTGCTTGGATGCGGACAGTAGAAGAAGACGATTGACAAGAAAGAATTGATGATTGATTATTTGAATCTGCTCTTGAAGGCTTCCGGGTATCATTCACTTTAAGAGAAAGAAGTGATGCTTTGCAAAAATGGAGAGCACAGAGTATTTATCCAAAAACAATGAAGGGTTGCGTCCTTTCAGTAGTCGAATCGCAACTGTCACCGTCGAATCGCGCAATCACAGGACAAGCTGACGTCATGCCTAAAACCCTAAAAGACCAGACGGCACGACTCTAGGGATTTTAGGTCATAATGACACGCACGGGGGCTGAATTTGCGTGTATTTGAATTGGTGCGTGGCAGCGACGCGTACGTTGGTTCCTGCGCATGGAAGCATATCCGGCTATGCGTCTTCACGCGCAGAAAGGGGGCTAATGTAGATAGTGCTTTCTAGACAGGCAGATCTTAGCCACGTGGAGACCATCCAGCACACCATACTGTGCTTCACACACACTGGATCACCAGGCGCGCTGATCCACGTGGGGGCTGCGAGACAGGGCCCTCTCATACCACCACACGGGACTTGTAGGGACTTAGTGGTTTGGAGGCTAGAGTAAGTCCTGTCGCGCGCGAGCGACAACCAAGCCCACGCGCGACCCCTAGTAACTGCTTTTGAGATATTTATGGCACGAGCTCCATAAACCCGGTCAACCCGGTCAAACCCGGTCAACCTCGTAACGGTTCCGGTATACGCGGACGAACGTGCCGTTGTGGTTAAGCTAATTAAGCCGCCATTGTTGGGTGCATTAACCACACTACAACGGTCACATTCTCCGTTATATATAGGATCGTTAACCCTTCCATACAAAGGAGAACCACCTGAGATACGCTAAAGCTCTGCCAAAATCCTGTCTCTCTCTCTCATACAGTGCTATTGCCTTCCTCTCTCCATGCACACAACCCTATTCTTCCTGTGTTCTTTCTATCCTCTACTCTTGGTGTATATTGAGTTCTCTCTGCAGGATTCTCTCGTACACAACTGGCAAAATGGAATGCAACCTGCAAATGCAAACCGTGACATTAAAAGTTTAATTTCGAAAATATGAATTTCGACACATAGACTATCAACTAAACTGAGATCATCCATCACAGACATAACATTCTTATATCCAAAAGTATCAGACAACTTCATGCATATACCAAACAATTGAATATTATCGACATCAGCATACTCAACATGTCAGTAATTCAAACATTGAAATTAAAATTGTCATCTTCAAGACAGACAAGGAATTGAAACCCACACTGAAAAAGAAAAAACTCCACAACAAGGTATTGGAATGAAGAACAATGAAAGCCTCAAATACGATACCACTAAGCCACCGCAGAACAACGGAACCCCTAGTATACAGATAACCTAATCTATTAATTGTGAATCTAATCAGTGAATTCTTACTTGAGTATTGGGGCAACTTCGATTCTTCGACGAAGTTCTCAGCAATTTCGATCGATGACAACCGGAACCGTTAGGGTTCCAGATCTAAGTGCCTCGTCTCTCCCTCCATCTTTTGATTGACGTGGTTAGCTCTCACCTCACAGAATAATAGTCTCGTGGTTATATATGCGGCTATGGCGGGAGTATCGATCGATGAAGAACATATAAAGAGATACAGATCGAGAAGAGATAGGAACTTGTGAAATCAATCGATTTGTCGGCGGGGTGTAAAAGAAGAAGAACTGAGCTAGCGAGATCGAAATGAGGAACTGATCGAGAAGTTGGAAAAATTTCAAAGGTTTATGTTTTGGGGAATATTGATGAACTGGGTTTTGGCTCTAAATGTTCGTGAATTGTTAGTTTCCCCTCGAATAGCTAGATCGAAATGTGTGGATGCTATGACATAAGTAGGAAAAATTTCAGGTTTATGTTTTTGGTGAATTGATGAATTGGGTTTTGGCTCTACAATTTTCGTGAATTGTTAGTTTTCCCCTCCAAAATGTTTGCTAAAATTTTCAATTGCCGCCCTTAATGATAATAGGTGGAGTTAAAAAAATTAAAAATTGTGTTTTTACCTCAATTGTTTCATGTAATTATAATTTGAGCCCAAAAGTTTGCTAAAATTTTTGTTAGATCCATTCCCAACAAAACTGCAAGTCGTTGATAATATTTTATTTCGGATGACTAGTCGTTTCCCCGCGGCAGAAACACAGTTGGTCTTTAAAAATATAACAGACGACAAGGAAGACGACTAACTGATAAGAAAGACTGTTTGTACTGCTTTTAAAGACCATAATCCTGGTAGTCGGAAGGAAACTGGTCGCTGATAGCAGAATTTGTTGTAGTGATAGCATCATTCGGGAATTAATTACGAATGGTGTGATATCGGTTGAGTTTTTTCGTACACAAAAAAAAATCTTGTGGATCATCTAACCAAAAGGTTAGCAAGGGAATTATTGCACAAGTCGGCCATGGCGATGGGATTAAAGTCCATCTAAAAGATCTCTTATGATAAGATACCCAATTCCCTTCTAATACTACGTTAGAAGCTGAATTCAATGTGGAACTCTTACATGAAAAAATTGGAACACAAAGATCATCCCAAGGTATGTTCAGACCAGCAAGTTAAGGAGGTTGAAGTTTACACTTCTTAATGGTTCTTTTGGAAAATTGTATGGCAGGTACAAGAGGAAAAGAACCACCTATATGAGTATGGAGTTTAGCCGCTTCAAGAAGTTGGGACTTGGCTTCTATATGCTCATTGAAGAACAGTGACACTAGGCTAATAATGCAACAACCCCCTTATCCGGCTCGGACAAGCCGGGAGCGCGCTGCTGAAAGTAACGGAGGACATCGAAAGCAAAACTCCCTTTATATTACATTACTATTAAACATTACACACGAGTCTTAGGATATTACATGCTCTACTATGAACTACGATATTATACAGGCATACTAGATGACTTCTCGTGACATTATCACTCTACGTGAGTCTCGTACCCTGCTATTCCATATTCCCCGTCTTCTAGACCTGCGGTGGGAAGGAAAACAAGAACCGCAGTTTCTAAAATCAGCACTGAAATACTGAATGAGCAACACCCAAGCATGTCAATCACAGAGGAGAGATTATTTAAAGTAAAACAGCAAGAGATAATATTTGCACAGCGGAGTTAAAAGACAGTTGAATAAGATATTCTTAAGTTCCAATTACAATTCAGAAACCAATATTTAAATCAATATCCAGTCATCGGAGGAAAATTTCAATTCGATTCCAATAATCCAACTCTGAGGTTCCCATTAATAAGAAAGAACCAGTTACTCATATATTTCCAAACCAGATATACATTTTCAATTCCTGAGTTGAATGGGGAAAATTCAGCCGCATCACACAATCCCAAACCCGCTTCCAAGACCTTAAGTGTCGACACCCCCATAACAGGGTCTTTACGCCCAGAAGGAGTGAGCACAAGGAGCCAAACCCGAGGCAAATTGCAACCGGACTAAATAAAGAATAATAATGGGTCGAGTGGACATAGCCAACAACGACCAAACCAATGATCCGAATGACGTTCCCCACACATCTCTTTCCACTTTTCGTTATTACGAATTATTAATTATTGTGTGACAATTTGAAAGCAGTCATTTCAAAACAGGACTCAAGTAAAGCATGTATATTTCAAAACGCGTTTTGAGACAGACAACAAAATCGTGTTTTGACACGAAGGAAGCTAGCACGCAAGGCTTGGCATATATACTCACCTTACTCTTCAGCGATTAGCCCGTAAAGTTCCCATAGAAGGATACGTAGCCTTCGTCAACGAACTGATCACCTACACAGTACATTCTTTTATTTGATTGCAAATTTATCTATGCCAACATGACGTGCTATAAGTCTAAACGAGTCTTAAGTCACTCGATTCCCTCACACAATATTTATAATATTTTTGTAATAATATTCTGAATTCTAGAAAATTATTGTGCGATCGACTAACCTAATTTTATTAACTTCCTTAATTAAATACGAATTTCGTAATTAATATATTTAGGTTTAAGTAACCAATAAATTCTTTTACAAACAATTTAGTATCCACTTATTAGTAATTTATAAAAGAACTAAGAAATAATATTAGTAATAAATATTAATTATCAATTGGGAGGAATGTTATTTTTAATTCTATAATAATAATTAAATGACCAAATTATTCAAAAATAATTTATTGTGAGAATTTCTTGTAACTTGTTTATTTTTAAGGAACAAATTCGGTTTAATTAACAAATACTTTTATCATACTAATTCAATATTCAACATACATATTATATTTAACACAATTCTATACAATTTGAAATGATAGTTAGAAATTAAAAAAAAAAAAAAAAAAAATCATTATAATTAACAAATATATTATTTTGAATATATATCATATATTATTTAATTATAG
The DNA here is from genome assembly GCA_023055425.1 of Linanthus parryae. NCBI lineage: Eukaryota > Viridiplantae > Streptophyta > Magnoliopsida > Ericales > Polemoniaceae > Linanthus > Linanthus parryae. The sequence goes on from JALGPY010000004.1 coordinate 40,366,176, forward strand.
ATTGTATATATTAATTTAAGCCCACAAATATTTACTAAATGATATTTTAACCAACCTATTTATTTTTAAAGTAACTAAAAATTCTTTAAAGGTGTAATATTATAAGATAACCAGTTATTTAGAAAATTTATAAAAACTAAGTATGTAGACTTATTTAAATATTTTTAATAAACGAATATAAATATTTAAATTAGGAGGAATTCTTCTCCTTACAAATAAATGATTGCTATCAATTAAGAGAATTATTAACTCTAAATTCCAAGACATTTCTTAATAGCCAAATAATTAAAACAACCCGGAAATAAATAATTGTGATTTATACTTCTGGCTTGGTTATTTTCAAGGGAATAACTTCTATTTAACAAAAATCATTCTTATACATATATTATCTAGCTATTTAACTTGCTTTTATTTAATTAGATTAATAGCTAGAAATTATAGGAATTTATTTAAATCCAAAAATCACCTTTTTATTTTATTTTTATAGTTTCAGTTTATTAAAAGACAAGGAACCCCCCAAGATATGTTAAAAGAACACAAACACCCCCCCCCCCATTACTAACAAATCAGTTTCATATTCTACACCCATTACCCCAAATTTCCTGAAATTACACAAAAAACCCCTAACAATAACATATTGATTCCGATTCGAACAAAACACAAATCAAATCCCTAAAACATGATTCTAAGTATCGGAAACATCTCAGGGGAAGATTTTGAGTGTACCTGGTCCAAGAATTTCGAGAAATGGTCGAGAATCGAGTCGGGCCGAAGCTCGCGTCGGAGGTGATCGGAGGTGGCCTTGCCGCCGGTGACTGAGGCCGTCCTGGGTCCTTCTGAGCTTCCCGGTGTTCTATTCGGACTCCTATCAGTGGATGAAGGTGGTCTTTAGGTGGTGGGTGGCTCTGTTTTGGTGCGAGTGGAGCTTGGCCGGAGCTTCGCCGGCTTTAATGGAGGCCGACGGTGGTGGTGGTTGTGCTCTGTTCTCCGCGCGCTCTGTTTCTTTCCTTTCTTGTTTCAGATCGTCACTGAAAGGGGAGGGAGAGAGGAACAAAAACAGAGGAGGTGGTGGTGGTCTCGGGTCTTCTTCCCCGATGACGGCAGCGGCGGCGGTGCCTCTTCGCCGCTGCTTTGCTTGCTTCTGTTGCTATATGGGAAAGAGACAAAGAGAAAGAGAGAAACAGAGGGAGAGAAGAAGGAGAGGAGAACAGACGGAGCAAGAACAGAGGGGTGGTGGGTCTCTCGGGCCTTTTCCCGATGGCGGCAGCGGCGGTAGTGGCTCGTCGCCGCTGCTTTTTCTGCTGTTGGATGTCTCTGTTCAGCAGAGAGAAGGGGATCGAGAGGTAGAGTAGAGGTGGGGTAGAGAGGTGGTGGCCACGGTGATGGGTTCTTTTCGCTGGTGGTAGTGGCGGTGGTGGGGGGCTGTGGTGATTGATGATGATGATGTTGTTGTTGTTGGTGGTAGGTGCTTGAGATTTATATTGAAGAGGAGGCGGTGATGTTGGTGGAGGAGGTGGCCGCGAGAAAAATCTGGCCGAACAAGAAGAAGAAGAATTCTTGAAGAATTGGACTTCTAATAAATTAGCATTAATTGAAAATTATTTTGTGTGAGTGATGTATTAGTTGCTAGGGTTATTGGGGGTGGCGTACATATAATATTTTGCGGTGGCCGGACACGCGATAACGATTAAAATAAATAAATTTACCCGAATTAAATTACAAGCATTAATCCAACGTTTCTTAAAATCTTACCCGAATAATTTTCTCAACTTATTATTATTATTATTATTATTATTATTATTATTATTATTATTATTATTATTATTATTATTATTATTATCATTTCTACTAATAATGTAACATTATAAATTCAAATAGTGTATGTTTACAATAAAATTGTTACTATTAATAATCTATTCAAATATCAAAACACGACAGTTTACCGAATTTTATTTTACCTCGAGTTAATTTAGCTTTCGAAACTCTCAAGCAAGTTTCTTAACGGATAAAAAATTTAATTCTCAAAAATTTCACAGAATCATTTCTCGAAATTTCTAAACTGAATTATTATTTATTTATTTATTTATTTATTTATTTATTTATTTATTTATTATTTCACAGTTTAAATTACAAAATTAGCCCTCGTAAATAGACAGCGTATTACAAGTAAAAATAAGTGTCAAGTTAGAACATGAAATATGTTGAACTTATGTGTATTTTACTTTCATGTACTCATCATGAGTTGAAAGGGTTCAATCCATAGGACACCCCTATACTCGAATATTTGAAGATGTAATTTACTAAGATGAAAATTCAATCTTCGAGACATGTTCATTTATGCACATGTTTTCTTTGTTATGGAAAGGATAAGTGAATTAAGGATTACACTAAAATGGGGGAGGATTGTTGGTGATTTTAATGTCATCGGTCATTTTGTGTAATCGGATTTACGTACGACCAAAGTAGACATTGGCATATACATTGTACACGTTAGGAGGTGTGGAGTACACGCGTGCACACGAATTTGCTAATGTCTTGGACAACGAACTCCCGGACAAATGCGGGGGTTCGGGGCGGAGCCCCCGACAGGGGTCCGGGGGCAACGCCCCTGGTAGGGTCCACAGGCAACGTCCCTGGCGGCGGTCGCAAAAATTGGATTTCGAACGTTTATTGCTTCACAAAAAACTTCTCCGATTTTATTTTTCGTTGGAAAAACGGACTGAAAGCAGGCGGTTATAACCGCCAGATTAACCACCTTGTCTCCCTCTCTATTTTTCCAGGTTTGGTCGAATTCAGAAACACATAGAGAACCTGTGAGTTCGGAAATCCATATCAAAACCATTATTCGTTCTTGATACAGTCTCTGTTTTATCCGATTAGTGTTTTCGTGTATACCACTGTAGATAGTACTTTCCAGACAGACTTATCACAGCCACATGGCAATCATCTAGCACACCTAGCTGTGCTCCACATACACAGGATCACCACCTGCGCTGATCCACGTGGGGGCTGCGAGACAGGGCCCTCGCATACCACCACACGGGACTTGTAGGGACTTAGTGGTTTGGAGGCTAGAGTAAGTCCTGTCGCGCGCGAGCAACAACAAAGCCCGCGCGCGACCTTTAGTAACTGCTTTGAGAGATTTATGGCACGAGCTCCATAGATCCGGTCAACCTCATAACGGTTCTGGTATACGCGGATGAAGTGCGTAACGGTCCCTATATATGCGGATGAACGTGCTGTTGTGGTTAAGGTAATTATGCCGCCATTAATGGGTGCATTAACTCACTAAAACGGTCATATTCTCCACTATATATAGGATCGTTAACCCTTCATTACATAACACTAATCACATGAACCACTCGGATGCTCTGCCAAATCTGTCTCTCTCTTATACAGCTACTACTGTCTTACTCCCTCCTATTCACAACCATATTTCTCTTGTTTTTCTCTTATTCCCTGTTCCTGGTGTACGTTGAATCTTCCTCAAAGGATTCTCCCGTACACATTTGGTGAACCCGACATGAATCCTACACTTGCAAGTAACCATGTCTCATGATGAAGATGTCAGCAACCGATCTCCTTCAACCGAGAAGACTTCAGGAGAAGAAACCCGCAACAACTCTACGGCAGCCGGCAGTACTCCAACCTTAGAGGCATTGAATGCCACTCTCCAGAGCCAGGCGAAGGCTCTTCAAGCTCAATCTGCACAGATGGCTCAGATAATGTCCTTTCTGGGATCTCTAGCTTAGAATTCGGCACTGGGAACTGCCGTCTCTCAAGGAACTTGTACCCCTGTCTCCCAGGGAACAGAGGTAACACCTACACCACCGAACCCTAATATACAAAGTCCACCGGCAACGATCCAACCACCTACTACCCAGGGAAAAACAGTCCAAACACCGTCCTTTGCCACACCTGTTTCCCAACTCCCAGCTATTCCCTTCAACATTTCCTCACAATATCCCTTGCCTTCTCCACCAGTAACCATAGGCAATGTGGCTTACACCCCCCCCAATCCAACCGTTGTGTACGTGTCTCCACCAGTTGCGCCCCTTCCTCCTGTTGTGGGTGGGAGTGCACCAGCAAGCATGACGGCCTTAGAGAAACGCATAGAGACCTTCCTGGCCAACCAGCCTTTTGCAGACACCATCATTCCGAAGGTTGACAATGCCCCTCTGTTCACGATAATTCCCAAGTATAGGAATATCGTTCTAAGTAGTACCCGAGTAAGAATGGGGTCGATTTCCACAAGGATTGGGAAGGAGATTAAACACTCTAAGCTAACTAGTAAACTTACTAAGCAACTAACTAAATTAACAAAACAAGTTTCCCAAAGGCTTTAGAGCTAGCCAAGCTTTGAATCCACCACTCAAGTGATGGAGCAATAGTTGTTGATATTGTTAGAGCAAATAACTAAGAAAGAAAACAACTACTAACGCTATTACTAATACGATTCAAACGAGTTTGTCAATAAGAGTATAAGTTGGGTCAATCGATTCCAATAGATGCCTTGTGTGTGAGCATCAACACCCAAAGTTTATGTCAAAGAAAAGCATGGATTATATAGCAAGAGGATTTGTCTAGCTCTTGTATTCAAGAGTGAAATGCAAAATCGAGTTATGTCAAGCGTCTTTCATATGTAAACGAGAGCGTTTCCATATGAAAGATCAAGCCACAATTCGGATTTGATATTCAACACTTGAACACTACGAATTCGACATCCAACTTATAAGACTAGAAGAACAATTGAATTTCTAACACACAAGTCATCTATCTTCATCAATCAAACCCAACAAGTAGCTTAGTTGTTCATATTCAAGAGCAAGACACAAGAATCAAGAGTATTCATGAAAATAGTCATTATATTCAAGCTCAAATACTCCTCAATTCCACCAAATAACACCAACTTGCTACCAAATGATGAAACAACTACTAGCAACTTGATTCCAAACTACACGAAACCAACTAATAGAAGCTAATTTAACCAAAATCAACAACTACCAGCAGCTAAACAATCAGCTAACTGCTGCTGCAAGCACAAAATGAAGAACAGTGCACAAAACAGTGCTCCAAAACAGAGCAATTCGAAACCAGATCCAACCAGACCTAACCCTCTCCTCCCTGGTCGTTACTGGCTCCGTAGTAGCTCAGGATGAGCTCGGAAACACCAGAACGAACCCAGAAGTCGGCTAGTACCGAGAGAGAAGAGAGAGAGACAGAGTTTCGGCCGTCCAAAACAGGGGTCCGAGAGCCTTCATCATTCTTCAACTCTGATTTATATAGGCATTGGGGATAGGTTGCGTAGCCTCCAAGGGTCTATCTCAGCCCTTCAATTGACCTCTAACCATCTGTATCGTTGATTCGTCGAAGCTTCAAGAACCCTAGCTGATTTGGGTCTTTTGTTTGAGTTGTTCTTGGGCCGAATTGAGTAGTGGGTTAGGAAGAGGGTTGAACAAGGAGAAGATTGGTACCAGTTTCACGCGATTTGGTGAAGAATTGGTTAGGCTTTGGGCCGAAGGAAGCTTCGGCGAAGCTTTGGTAATGGCTGCTGGGTTCGTTCTGTTCTTCAGGTCGGGGAGAGAGAAAGAGTCGTGAGAAGATGAGCTGGGGGTGAGCTGGGTTAGGGAAATTGCACCCGGCTCCCCCCTAGCTTGCTGGAATGTTTTAAAAGGCTCGGATCCTTACTTTGACCCCCAATCCGTTAAGTATCCTTCAAATAAGCCATTAAAACGTTTCAAAACTTGCACTTAAGCCCCACTTCCGTTAGTTTCTTCTCTATTTTGCCCTCCTCTTCAACCTTTGACTCTTATTTCGACCTCTTTTCTTCTAAGTCTTCAATAACGACCCCATAATCTTCTCTTGTCTTCACAAATAGGTCTTCAAATCTTCACTTTAACTTGCAAATTAGTTGCTTTGTCTTCAACTTTAGCCTCTTTATCACTTGACTTCTTCAAATTAAGCCTTCAAATTTCTCATTCAAGCTTTCACAACTAGCCCCTTGCGTTCTAACTCACTTCTTTGCCTACAAAATGAGAGAAAACAACCGAAACTACGAAAACAAGCATAAGTCTAGAAAGAGAGATAAAATAGATAAATTACACATATTAGCAAGTTAAGAAGAGTTCGTTAACATACTAAAATATGCAATTTTAATTCATCAACACACCCCCCCAACTAGCCTTTTGCTCGTCCTCGAGCAAAGAGAGCGATATTTAATTTTTTTTTAAAAAGAACCAATCATGAGAGGCACACACTCAACTAGACAAGGCTTGACTCAATTCTAAACTAGACTCAAATATTTACAAAAACGCACACACACATTTTCAATCCTAAGTGAGAACTCAAAGAAACAAAATACTAAGAGTTACTAGCTAATTTTAATTTTTTTTGATGGGGGAAAAACAAGAATGCATAAATGTCTCCTCAAATAAATTCTCAAAGTCCAAGAAGATTGAGAAAGAAGCCTAAGGACGTCTAAGCATATACTCATACAAATGTGAGCGGTGTTTGGTAGAAGGTGACTCATGCGAACCACAAAACTTGTTAAATTAAGTCCAATTTGCGAGAAAGTATGCCTTCAAAAATAAGGATCTCATGAAACTAGACATTCTCATACTTATTCAAAAGCACCCATGTAGGATGGACTTCCAAAGCTTTGAACAAAAATTTTTAAGAAGGGGAGGTGTGGTTGTGGGCTTGTATGATCCTCTTGTGGATTTTTGGTAGATGGTGCGATTTATCATGTTTTTTTTTTTTTTTTTTGAGATTTATAGCATTAACATTTTATTTTTAACCTCAAATCCAAGGATCTCCAAGACCCACAACAAAATAGAGGAATATACACGCGAGTGGGCTTTTTAAGCTAAACCAAGGGAGCTATCTAGGTGGTGACGTAACATTATCCCCGGACACCCCTCTATTTCTTAGACATCGCATGGGGTGTCATTGGTAACCACCACTCCAATGGGTTACAAGTTTCCACCGCAAAAACGAATAGAGTGAAATCTTTTTGTGAAGTTCAAATAGCTTTAGAAAATGCACCCTTTATCAAAAGTAGTAAGACGTCAAAGTTTATGTGATCAACTTAGCTTGAAGGACTTAAACATGAAACGTAAATTTAGTGTGTCGCTTTGTGAGAACGCATCATATCGCGGAAGGTGGGATATTGGTGTAGATGTATTGAGTATAAGAAAAGAATTCCTTTCTAAAATAAAAATAAAAAGAACATGGACTAAGAGATTTCATTATTTGAAAACATCTAGTTTCCTAAAATTCCCCCTTTTCACTTTTCTCAATTTTTTTTTTTTATTTTTTCATTTTTTTTTTTTTGAAATAAGTGACTCAACTACGACTTTGTAAGACTCAATAAATCTATCAATAAAATCTAGACTCAAGATGAAAGGTTAAAATAAATAAAACTACCAAAGAAAGAGAAAAAAAATCTAAGGATTGACACGGGAAAAGAGTGATGCTTCTCATGAAAGGTTAACACATTTTTTTCAAAATTTTTTAATTTTTTAATTTTTATGATTTTTTCCAACCGTTGTGTACGTGTCTCCACCAGTTGCGCCCCTTCCTCCTGTTGTGGGTGGGAGTGCACCAGCAAGCATGACGGCCTTATAGAAACGCATAGAGACCTTCCTGGCCAACCAGCCTTTTGCAGACACCATCATTCCGAAGGTTGACAATGCCCCTCCTATCCCGCGGGAGATCTACTTCATGCCCAACCCCGTAGGATATAAGGCCCCTAAGTGGGACAAATTTGATGATGTTAATGGGAATGCCCAAGAGCATGTCATGCGCTTCATTGATGTGATGGGGCCATACGGGGTTGACCCCAATTTGTTGATGCGTGAGTTCCCGAAGTATTTGGGGAATGTGGCTTACAAATGGTACAGAACGCTGGAGGCTGGATCTGTCAAGACCTGGGACGACATGGTTAAGAAATTCTATACCAAGTTCTTCCAGGTGGAGGAGAAGGTTACGATGATACATCTTTCGCGTATGTATCAGAAGCGTGACGAGGATGGCGTCACCTTCATCAAAAAGTTCAGAGCCAAATCGTTGGAATGCAGAGACGAAGTGCTCGAAGGCAGACTTGTTGAGATATGCCTACAAGGCATGCGAGATGAATACAAGGGTATGTTAATTAACTTGCAAACTCCTACTTTTTCGAAGTTAATTGAATGTACCAAGAACATAGAGCCTATAGTCGAGACGCAAAAGAAGAAACATGCTCCTGAGCGATCTCCAGGGGGACCCACTTTCAAGATTGGGAGGTTTAGCTACAAGAGGGGGCGCGAAGATGCAGTCAATAAAGTTTCGCCACACAAGCAACCCAGGGTTTCGAATTTGGACGCACCGCCTCTGCCATGTTCTTTGGAGGAGGTGATCGACTTATGCAAACAGTGGTGCAAGGATGGGGTCCTACCTCCGCTCGAAAGAACACCCTCCAAGGAGATGGTGAGGGATCCGAAGTGGTGTGAGTTCCACGGGAAGGTTATGCACCCCATGGCTGATTGAAAGAAGCTCATGCACCTTGTGAGCCGAAAAATGAAAGAAGGGGAGCTGATTGTCAGCGACCAGAGGCAAGATGTGCGCAATAATCCACTGCCGGCCCATGCAGAGCAAGAGCCGAAAGACAAATAGGTAGCTATGATCGCAATCATGGACCTCGAAGAGATTGCGGAAGATGGCCTGCCCATCATTGCTGAAGTCCATGACGAGGAGGATTACAGCATGGATACCGAGGATTCGCGTGCAGACAGGATGAAGGGGTCGCACGGCTTCAGAAAATTCTTTGACGATATGAACTTTTCGGAAAAGTGCCGGAAAGAAATGACAAAATCAATCCTCACGGTGGCGGAGGACTTCAAGGAGGACATTGTCGTCTCCAACGGAAGAGTTGTTAGGGCCTCTCGCTCGACAGAGAAGATAATGACTTTCTCTGAAAGCGACAAAAAGACGGATTCAAGTCACCAGAAGCCCTTGTATGTAACAGCAGTAATCAACGACGTTGAGTTCAAGAGGGCATTCGTCGATGGAGGAGCAGTCGTCAATGTGGTCACGCTCACCACCCTGAAGTTGGCAGGGATCCCCGAGAAGAAGATCGTCAGGCGCCCATCCTCGCTGATGGGATTCAGAAGTGACTCCAGGATGACGATGGGATGGATCCGCCTTGGCCTCCAGATAGGGAAGATCAAGTGTTCCGCCAAGTTCTACGTCATTGATGCGAATACTACGTATCACATGATCATAGGCCAGACATGGATCCATTGTTTCGATGCAGTTCCTTCAACAGCTCACCAAGTAATGAAGGCCATTTGGAATGGCAGGGTAGTCGAGATACCAGCCTCGACGAATCCCTTTAACCTGAACAAAGCGCATCTCACCGAGGAAGTGTGGTTCACTGAAATGGCGGATGAGCAGATGTCGTGGCCATTCAACCGAACTCCTTTGCCTCGATGGGAAGATATCAAGGACCAGTCACCAGCGGGAGTGATGGTGACAAGAGAGGATGTCAAGGAAAAGGTACCCGCACGCGGAGAGTTGCCACAAGTTGCTTATCAAAAGAAGAATGTGTACACTCTGAAGAGGGTGGTAAAGCATGACAATAAAGGTAAGGAGATAGAAAGCTTCTACTCCAATGGGAAGAAATGCTACTGTATATGAAGGTGTGCGGGGGTACCCCCATCCAAACATGGGGATATCCCTGGACAAATCAATCAACTTGAGCAGGGCCTAAAGAAAGCAGGAATTGAAAGAAGTGTACCGGAGGACAAGTTGAAAGAAGCGCCAGAGTTTATGGAGGACAAGCCGAAGCCACAAAAGCAGGAACTGAAAGAAGTGTTCCTAAGTCCAAGTGAAGAAAATAAAAGGCCTGTTTTCCTGAGCGCATACCTCACAAGCGAAGAGGAAGCAAGATTGCTGCAGTTGCTAACAGAGTATAGGGACGTGTTTGCTTGGGAATATGATGAAATTCCTGGTCTGGACACGAGTGTAACAATGCACAGATCGGATGTCGTCCCGGGATCCAAACCAGTGAAGCAAAGTGCGAGAAGCTTCAGACCAGAGATAAATGTGAAGATCAAGCAAGAAATAGTCAATTTCTTGAATGCTAAATTCATTGAGCCAAATCATCATCCCACCTGGTTGGCCAACATCGTGCCAGTGGTAAAGAAGAATGGGCAGCTTCGCATCTGCGTGGACTTCAGGGACCTTAATCGTTTCTGCCCAAAGGACGACTTCCCATTGCCCAACATCGACTTGCTCATCGACTCTACTGCAGGACATCGGATGTTCAGATTTATCGATGGTTTCAGTGGATATAACCAGAACAAGATGGATCCTAAGGATGCAAGAAAAACTGCATTCATCACGCCAGTTGGGGTCTTTAACTACACAGTTATGCCCTTTGGACTCAAGAATGCGGGTGCGACTTATCAGCGAGCAATGATGGCTCTTTTCCATGACATGATTCATCAGGAAGTAGAGTTCTATGTTGATGATCTGGTTATCAAGTCAAGAGAGGAAGCAGACCACCTGGGAGACCTGCGAAAGGTATTTGAAAGATGTAGAAGTTTCCAATTAAAGATGAACCCCATGAAATGCGCGTACGGATTTACTTCGAGAAAGTTCTTGGGGTGTGTGATCCATTGTTCGACAAAAATCTGAAGTATAGGATATCGTCTCAAGTAATAAAATCTGGTGAGTCCGGAGTCGAATCCACAAGGAGAGGAGGTTTAGACAATGACTTTCTATCACTAGAGTAAACGACTAACTAAGCGATAATAGAAATCTCTCAATGGCTTTAAAGCTTGCCAAGCTATCAAATCCACCAAAATCAATTGATGGAGCAATTTGAGGTTTAAGTTTAAGAACAAATTAAACGACTACTAGAACTACGATTCAAGAAACTAAGTGAAATGACAAGTAGAGAGGGGCTAGGGATCATCGGTTTCTCTAGTGACCAATCCTCCTATTACAGTCAACCCCGATTCTCACATTGCATGTGTCAATCCACAAGACAAGTATCTCAAGAAGTGATTGCTCATGCAATCCAACTCGCGACAAGAGAAGTGTGTAAATCCAACACGCTAATCAAGCACTGAAGAGGCTATTCAAATGAGATTCCCCAAATTTCAAGTGTTTCAAGCATCAACCATATGTAAACACACATAGATGTTTCCACATGAAAGATCAAGCAACAAATGACATTTGTAAATTCTCACTCAAATCACCTAACTAGAACTCGATTTCTCAAAGTTAGGATTGACGAGTTCCTCTCACTCAAATGCAACTTCAAATCAAACACGTCAAAAGTATTCGCACATCTACCTATCCAATGCATCAAATACTTCAACCAGAGAAATCCAAACATTGCACTAAGCATTCAAGTGAACCCAATTCAACCCATTCAACCTTGAAGTTAAACTTGAATCAATATGGAGATTTAGACACTAGATAGTCCCAAATCACCCAAGCAAATTGAATAAGCTAGACATAATAGAAAATTCAAGAGAGATTGAGAGAAATTTAACTTTCAATAATCAAAACTTGAATTTATACTTGATAGCACCAATACATTTGCCACTAATTCAATCCCAAACACTTGTTTCAACTACAAAAATGAAGAACAAACCATCCAATTGAATCAAACTACACAAAACTAGAGCAAAACAGCCCCAAATTCACTACTAAGCTACCAAAATGATGAGAAATCAAAAATCTAAGCTGCTGCTGCCGTAAACTGCTACTGTGAACTGCTACTGTGAAGAACAAAGCAAGAACACAGTAGCAGCTCAATAACACAGCATAAACAATGCATGAACCTCACTAAAACAGAGCAAGATTAGACCCTAAAACCGATTCAAAACCAGACTCCTCTCTCCCTCTCGTCCTCTTTCTACGTTCTAGCTCAAGAACAACCCAGAAATGGGCAAAATATGAGAGAGAGAGAGAGAGGAGAGAGAATAGAGACCCAAAAAAGAGCCTATGAACCGTCGGTGTGTGAGAGGAGGACCCGATTCAATTCTTCGATTCAGCTATATATAGACGCTTCTTCTACGTGCCTTGGCCTCCAAGAATTGATCCTAGCCTTCCAATTCATCTCAAACCATCCCATTCGTCGATTTTCAGAAGCTTCTTATGAACCCTAGGTTTTAGGGCTTTTCTATTCTTTGCGTCTTGGGCCGAATTGAGGAAAGAGGGAGGTGGAGAACGGGCTAGGGGTCATTTTGGTATAAGATTTGTTCGATTTGGTGCTGTTTTGGTCGGGTTAGGGGCTGGCCAATGCTTCGTTCGAAGCTTCCATGGAGTTCTTCTCTCTGTGGCGTCGCGAGGAAGAAGAGAGGAACGCGTCTTCTGTTTATAAAATTTGGAGAAAAGGCAATTCGGCCCCCCTTAGTTTGCTGGGGGCTTTAAAAGGCCCCCAGCCCTTCTTAAAAAGTTCTTGAAAATAGCAACTCCACCGCCAATCCGTTAAAACTCATTCATATCAACCTTTTTTAACTTTAGAAAATACCACATAGCACCCCATTCCGTTAGTTTCTTCTTAAACAACCCCTTGGATGCAACTTTGGCCTTGTAATGTGGCCTCTTGGCTTCTAAATCTTCTTTTTTGGCCTCTATCTTCCCTTGTCCTCTTCATTTAAGCCCTTGAAACTTCTCTTTAACTTGCAAATTAGTTGGTTTGTCTTCAACTTTAGCCTCTTTATCACTTGACTTCTTAAAATTAAGTCTTCGAATTCCTTCTTCGTATCTCTTGGCCCCTCTAAAGCGTCTCAATTCATCATTCAAGCTCTCCCAACTAGCCTCTTGTGTTCTAAATCACGTATTTGCCTACAAAATAAGATAAAAACAACCAAAACTACGAAAACAAGCATAAGTCTATAAAGAGAGATAAAATAGATAAATTACACATATTAGCAAGTTATGAAGAGTTCGTTAACATACTAAAATGTGCAATTTACGTTCCTTAACATCCATCGCCAGGGAATTGAACCTGAACCTGAAAAAATTTCAGCTATCACTAGCATGACAGCACCGCACATTCAAAGCACTCTGAAGACATTCTTGGGAAAGTTGTCTTATCTGCGAAGATTTATCCCAGCAATTGCAGAACTGACTTTCTGCTTCGGCGATCTTCTTAAAAAGAATGATGTGTATAACTGGACAGAGGAACATGAAGCCGCATTCGGGAAGCTGAAGGACATGCTGACATCGCCAAGAGTAATGATTGCACCACAGTTGGGATCACCACTTTTTCTGTACCTGACATCGACCAAGAAATCCATAGGGGCTTTGCTAGCCCAATAACCTGAAGGGCATGAAAGGCCAATTTATTATATCTCTCGCGTGGTAAAGTCGGCTGAGTCAAGGTACACAGATATTGAGCTCATTGCCTTGCTTTATTTTTCGTGATAGAGAATTTAAATCATTATTTCGCCTCACACAAAGTCGTGGTGATCACATAGAGCGACCTCATACCGTATCTCTTGAGTCACTCCTCTCCCTGCAGAAGATTAGCAAAGTGGTACATGGCCATCTCGCAGTACGATATCACGCGTGCTCGCCCAAAGGCAATTAAATCACAGGCGGTGGCAAACCTTTTAGCACAGTTTCCAGACAACAGCTATGAGCCAATGATAGAAGAGGAGCTAGAAGGTCCTGAGATATATGCAATCGAGTCGCCATACTGGAAGCTTCATTTTGGTGAGTCATCGACAAGGAAAGGAGGTGGAATTGGCATCGTACTGACTAAGCCAGATGCGGAGGTCATCCAAATATTCACCAAGCTAGATTTTTCAGTAACGAACAATGAAGCAGAGTACGAGGCTCTGATCGCAGGGCTTCGCGCGGCCACGGCGCTGGAAATTAGTAATTTGATGGTCATGGGAGACTCCATGCTAATTGTCAAGCAAGCTTCAGGCAAATATGGTTTGATGGAGGTCAATTTATTACCGTACAGGACTATGGTGCAAAAGCTGGTGCAGCAATTTCATGACGTCAAGTACGATCACACGCCTAGGGCTGATAATCGGCACGCGGATGCTTTAGCCACTCTAGGGTCAAAAATCAGCGCGGACAAGTGCCCAGCAAGAATTTTGATCGAGGTTAGAGCAACCCCAGCCTTGACGCAGGAAGTATGCGAAGAGGAGCCCGTAGAAGATGAGGATTGGAGAAAGCCAATACTGCGCGCGATTGGTGAGGGAACAAGCAAAGAAAATTGGGAATCCACAAAGGGATACTGCGTGCACGATAAGTCCCTTTACTTTAAGGGCCAGGAGGAATACTCATGCGGTGCGTCTCGCAGCAGGAGGGACAGGCGTTATTGGAAAAGATCCACCAACACTCTTGTGGGGAAAATGAAGTCTCTGTCTATAGAAAAGCCCAGAGATATGGGATACATTGGCCGGATATGTCCACGTTCGCCGTGATCATTCAAGGGAATTGGGAGAGCTGCACATTGATTAAAGAATCTTTGGATATTGCTGCAATCGATGATGACACATATTGGAGGAAGCCACTCTTTGACTATTTGACAGAAGGAATCAAGCCCACTCAGAGAAAAGAAGCTGAGAAGCTTAAAAGAAAGGCAGCTCGATATGCCGTGCGGGAAAACATACTATGGCGAAGAGGCCACGAGGTCAATCTACTCAGATGTTTAGATAGCCAAGAAGCGCAAGAGGTGGTGGATCTATCTCATCAAGTGGAGCATCAGGGAGGCGCGAAGCTATGAAGACAACTCCTCACCGTTGGTTATTTTTGGCCCACAATGGAAGTCGAGTGCCGCACCAAGGTTAAAAGATTTCAAGAGTGTCAGTTCAAGGGAAATCTCGTGCATGCTCCCGTTGTAGATTTACACGCATTAGGGACTCCTTGGCCATTCCACACCTGGGCTTTAGATTTTATAGGTCCCATTCGACCAGCCTCGCATGGAAATCAGTTCATCTTGACTGCAACGGAGCAATTTACTAAGTGGGTGGAAGCAGTGCCGCTCAAAACAGCATATGCGCTTGCGGTTGTTAACTTCGTTCAAGAGAACATCATATACCGGTTTGGGATCCCCAATACTATCCTCTCGGACAACGGCACTCCTTTTATGAATCGTCAGGTAGCTGCGAAACTGGCAGAATACAACATAAGGCAGATTTGCTCCACGCCTTATTACCCGAAAGGGAATGGTCAAGCAGAAGCAACAAACAGGACGCTGCTAAGGATTTTGAGTAAGATGGTCGCGGATGCTCACAAGAAGTGGGCAAACTCTTTAAATTTGGCTTTCTGGGCGTATCGCACTTCGCCGAGGACCCCCACAGGAGTTTCCCCGTTCCTTCTATGTTACGGAGCTGAAGCTGTTGTACCAGCAGAAATAAAGGTCAACTCTGCAAGGATAGCCTTTCATGCTTTGTACGAAAATCAACGTGATCATGATCTGATTCTGCTGGAAGAAAGGCGTGAACAGGCTAAGAGGGCTAACACGAGATACAAGGAAAGGATCGCTCGCGCATACAACAAAACAGTTCAGCATCGAGACTTCGCAATTGGGGACTTGGTTCTGCGAGCTTCAGATCATTGCATTAGGGAGGCAGCCCATCCAAAATTCGCAGCTAACTGGGAAGGACCATTTGAAGTCAAAGAAGTCCTCGACAGCGGTTACTGCACAATCTAGCGACTTCATGGGACTGCAACAACCCCATGCCCAATCAATATACGATGGATTGAAAAGTATTACCCTTAGCTCATCTCTTTATTTTGATGCCGAAAGTTTGTTGCTTTTATTACTTTTGATTTAAAAGTCTCATTGCCTCATGTATCCTGCACTACTTCCTCCCATATGAGGAATTTGTTCTCATGCTCCTCCCTTATGAGGATGCTTTAATAATAATGACTCTCCCCTATGAGAAAATATTATCAAATTGTCGTCTCGATTGTTTTATTTACTTGTCTACTCATGTTATTTAAATATGTCAACTCATCCAAAGCCCATCTCCCAAGATAGCAACTATAATAAAAATTTGATCCCATGAGATCCAAAGCATATCTGCCTAGATAGCAGCTGTAACAAAATATGATCCTCTGCGATCAAAACCCTATCTGCCTAGATAGCAGCTATAACAAAATATGATCATCTGCGATCCAAAGCCTATCTGCCTAGATAGCAGCTATAACGAAATATGATCTTGAGTGATATAAAGTCTATCTGCCTAGATAGCAGCAATAACAACGATGCTCTTGAGCGATTTAAAGCCTATCTGTTTTAGATAGAAAGATATTCAAACATTATTTGGATATAACTGCGATAGAAACACAACTTGTTTCGTTATATAGCAAGTTTGCATGTGAAGTTACAATTTATTGTAGCAGACAAAAACAGCGAATGAAAATGCATATTTTCATAACAGTCAAATATGGCTTACAATTTATAGCAGCTTACAAGCAAAAGCTTACATTGAGGAAAATTCCTAATCTAAAGCCTGAATCTACGAGTGCTAAAACTACGAGACAGGACGCTGTCATCGACGTCCTCGATCAAAACAGGGCTCTTATTTGTACTCCTGCCACGGTGAGATGCCAAATGAACTTCATGCCATGAAGGCTACAGACGTGAAGAACAAATGGGAGAACAACTCATGGGGCAGGAAGCTGATTATGCACCAGAGACGAGCACACTCACTTGTCACACCTTGTTTAAAACAATGGTGTCAAATAGTTCTCTGCCGGAGAACCGGCAAAGATGCACACCATTCATTACTCACTAGTAGTGGAACCGGTACAAGACCGTGCTTCACCGGAAAGTCACCGGAGACAGTACCTGCAAACATAATGAAGAAGAAAGAATATTTGTTCAAGCAGGAAACCTTGCGCAATTGATCTTCAAAAAGATCAGGAGGGTCAAAGGACTTTCCGGAGAATTTCTTGGGAGCTATTCTATAGCACAATGCACAAACTCAAGTTTGGAAGCCCGGATCTGATATGAATCAACAAATGGCAAGGGCCGATACCGGCAGTGGTAAGGACTCACGGGAAACAACATTTTGATGAAGAACCAAATAACAAGAAGGGAGGTTTATATAGATTTCAAAGAGGACTCTTCAGTTCCCTTGCTGAGGAAACGCCTCGGAAACGGGTAAGAATCAATTACCTACTAAAGGCTACGTCGATACAGTAGCACGCCTTTTTTAATGACGCAAGGTCATGATAAGGATGGGGCCCACTGCACGGTAAGCACGCTTATCTAATAAATTAATAGCGCACTAATCAAGGTAATTACGTCAAAACGTGACGTCACAGTTGATAAAGCATTAAAGCGCGAGCAGAACATCTTTCAAAAGTGCAAAAGTTGACATAGAATTCCCAGTGTCTGGAAAAAAAAGAGGGGGGGAAGCATTACAATATGTGTGCGCAACTCAACTCTCAAAATAAATCCTTGATAAGAGGGTCTTCTGGTGAAAACAGGAGCGACGTTTCTTTTTCTTGGTTAACCTCTTGTTTTAGCTTTTCATAGCTGGCCTTCATGGCGTGGAAGAGATTGGCAGCTTTCCTCAGCCTTCTTCTTTTGCTCCTCCAATTTCCTCTTTTCAAACGCGAGGTTGCGATAGCCATACTTCAGCATTGCAGATGTGAGGATTTGGGTAACCCTGTTGAAGAGGAATCCAAAGGCCAACCTGCCTTGAGCTTTAACCTGAAGTCTCTTACATGTATCATAGAGCGTCCGCGCATTATCAGTTGAGATGGTAGCAGGGATTGTCGTAGATAATTGCTCCAAAATCCAGGTGGCTTCATTCAAGAAAAATCTTCTGTCAAAGGGATCCAACTCTAGAGCTCTCGCAAACGACCACGAGTATGAAAGGCGCATCTTTATGAGCCAATCCACATCAGGTTGCCTCATTCCGAAAGAAATGACAAGTTTAGGAATGAAAATTGCTAACAAAGACATAGAGTGTGACATATGGCAACACTATAGTATACATGTTCCTTCGATAATTTCATGTAAAGAAGGAATGCGCATAACAGGGAAAGCTGAAGCATCTCCTCGCTGCATTGCCTGCATGTCATCTTGAACCTCGTGTTCATTGTAGTTAGCAGGAATAACACAAGTAGTGACAGGTGCGATGGCAGCTCCTGCCTGCGAACCCCAAAAACTCCATGCGGTGGGAACTTGGGAAAGATCCATCTCAACATAAGGGAAAGCAGGATTATCTTCCAGAGGATCTCCTGCATCTTCAGCAACGACCAGAGGTTTCTCTATGTGCGAACAACGTTATGGAACATGCGACATGGGAAGCTGACTTCTCTGCTCCAACATGTTCTCATAAGAGTTTCCAATACCTACCTCATCAATGACTTCTCTCGCAGCTAGAACATTAGCAGTGGTGCCCTGTGCAACGACAGCATCACTTAAAATGGCAGCAGGATCAACATTAGCAGGTTCATTTGAAGCAACACCACCTGCAAGACAAAATTGGAAAAATATTGAGGTAACTTGCATTATGAATTGTGTCTTACATTTTATTCTATTAAATCAAAAGAGAACACCTCCACACTTATGTGGGATCGCATCTCCAACATCATATGTTATAGATGCGACACCATATCCTTCAGAGGTATCTTCGTTTATCGCGTCTTTAAGATGAGCGTGACCTGGTGTTGCGAAGAAACTCGTTACAATAGGGAATGAGTTATGAAGCTTTGTTTACAAACATTGTTCAAATGTTAACCTGAGGGTTCACCACATTTGTTCACTAGCCATCGGAGAATATCATCTTTAGACAAGCCGCGTTTTAACGCACCAAAAATTACCTCTTGGTAAGACACAACAAGGTTAAAAATTGTACCTTCTTCGTTGCCTGCGATTTCCTCAAAGTATTGCTGAGCGCGTTCCAAGGCAGCCACACTCATACTACCAGCATGCTGTTCTTCCAGGTTTCTTCTCTTCATGATCTCAATGTCATCTTCCTCGCGCTTTCTCCTTCTCTCTTCTGCCTCGGCAGCCATTATTTTAGACTCAGCGATTATAGCTTCGTCTATAGGCTCACTAGATGCATCTGAGCGAAAACCCCTTTGTCTTCCTCTTTTCTTTGGCCAAAAAGCCACTGATGGTCTCTGTATCATCATCTGCGAAGAAAATTGAAGTTAAACAATGCTACTGCGAAAGTCATGGTTTAAAGAAGATAAGTTCATCTGAGTTACCTTCTGAACTTTCTTCTCCTATCTACTCTCTTTCTTCTTCCTCTCTTTCGTCTTCCTCTCTTTCCTCTTCTCCACTCTCTTCTTCTTCTTCTTATCCTTCCCTTCCACCTTCTTCCTCAGCTTCTTCCTCCTGATCATAGGGGATGAGCGTCTCAACCGCGAGATCTTTCCGCGTCTTGCCCTCCATGAGACCCTTTCCTTTACCCTTGGGAACAGGGGACTTCGCAGGCGACGAAGCTGGAGCTTCCCTGGGCGGCGAAGAAATCACAATTCCCTTCTGTTTTTGCCTCTTAGCCTTCGGGGCAACCTCTGCCTCCACTTTAGCATCGTTATCTATCAGAGAACGAGCGAATACGTCCATCTCCTCGCGAATCAGAGCCTCCACTTTGGGAGGGAATTCCATCTTCAGATGGATCTCCTGCTTTTACCTCTTCGCTTTAACAATAGAGTCGACCAATGATGGACAACGGTCTCGGGATGCGAACCTCCTCAGGCAGCACTAAAAAGGAAAATTTTATGTAAGTCGCAGCGTTTCAAAGAAAGAAATTTTTCAAGGATCAAGGAGAGTTATTTACCTTGGCGAAAGATTCACTGTACTCAATCACGCATGCAACTCCACCCCTGTCAGCGGTCATCTTCTCCTTAAGAATCACGCCCAGACACAAGTGATTGTCAGCATCAAGCACGGAATAGAATCCAAACTTTGAGTCGTCCAAACTACAGTTCTGACGAAACGGAAAAGTATTCCTTTTGAGCGCAGGAGCCTTGCTAAGGCGGGGAGGTGAAGATACATCAAACCTTGTTTGTTGAGCGTTCCAGTATGCAATCCAGTTCTTGGTAAGGCGACCTACACGTTTCCCCGCGGGCTGGGTGAAAGGAAAGTTTCTAAGCAAGATAGATTTACATCTCTTCATCAGGAGTCGCTTGTAGCAGTCTCTGTTCACTGACCTAGGCCAGATAGAAGGCGCCACCGCGTCGAAGCCAAATTGAGGATAGACGCGATTAGGGTCAACATCGACTGTGATCCGCTCATACTTAGAGGATAGCTCAGCCACATTCTCAGCAACGGCGGGCAGTGAACCCCTCAAACACCTACAAAGGAATTCCCTATATCAATCATCTCCGCTGACGATAGTGTCCTCAAAAAGAGAACCATCTCTGTCTGGGTACAACTTCGACTTGAATCGCACATTCTCATTGCGAGTGGTATGAGGCTTGGCTGTAAACTTTGCTCAATCATCGCAGATCAAGCTCCATGAACACTTAGGTAAATTGGTCTTATACCATCGGGCAGCTCTCCCACTTCGAAGTGCATTCTTCGCACCCGGAACGTTCCAACAGCTGGGTCTCGAGGGGATGGGAGAATATGACGGCCAACTTTCGAAAACCCACATAGTAAGAAACGAAATGTTGATAAAAGTCAACACATCAAGACGCCCGCGAGAATCTCCAATAGCAGCCACAAGTTGGTCCAACCGATAATACAGGGTTCCCAACACCAGAGGCCCAAGTGCGACGTTTTGGCCAAGAGCTAGATTGATAGCAAAGGGAAAGACATGATAGAAGACCCCGTCATGGGGATGAATATCAATCAAATATCGCGACAGCCAATCACAAAGAAATCCCCACAAGGTCAAGTGATACCCGATGTGATTTTTCCCTTTCGGGTCCTTCTCCAGAATCTCCTTGGTAATTTTACTATTCGCATAGTCGCGAAAGAAATATTGTAACCATTTTCCCCAAGTATTCTTCGCATAATTCTCAACCAACTGCCATGTTGGGAGAACTTCCGCAGACGTCCAACGAGTGGAAATTTTCTTCACCTCGGACAAGAACTCCTCCATCTGCGCGTAACGGGCAAGTCCTGCATCAGATGTCAAAGCAGCCAAGGGGTCGAATTTGCCCATGGGAGAAAGATCATATAGCATCTGCACATCCTCCGAAGTCGGGGCTGCCTCAAACTCATCAAAATGGAAGGTGTGAGTCGCAGGCGAATATCGATAGAAGAGATTCAGAAGCATAGTCTGATCCAGTTTCACGGCGGTACCCTTTGTAGACCGAACAGCGTAATAGATCTCAGCACGGTCTAGTACAACAGCGTGATGAGTCAGCATATGGTCAGTCCACTCATCCATTAGCTCTATCTTCTGCACGAAGGCCTAGGTAGAAATTTCACTATGGGGGAAGTGTTGGAATAGATGTCTAGAGGCAATCTAGTTTAGTATGAATTTATTTGTGGCTAGAAATTCGTTTATTATTTATTGGATATTTAATATAATGAAGTCCTTAGATTTACAATTGTGTTGTTTATCTTAAATATCCCTAGTCCAGTATAATGATTAATGGGACAATCATCTATAGACTAGTATGGGGTTGGATTGATATGGAGATATCACGATCCAACACATAGGTGTGCATTAGGGGTAATGACGCACTGGATAGACCCATCTCCGAGAAGGCTACATACATCTTACGTTGAGTCACAAGCGCTTCTCGCGGTGCAATGGTATTGTCATCCTTAGACTTGAATTCACTAGATATTCTAGTTGTGGATTATTGTGATTTTGGTAGCGTTAAACGCTTCACCGTAACTGGGTAGTTATAAAGGCGTGTACTGGATACAATAAGAAGCAAGCTTAGAGATCGTAGTGGACGTAGATAGAATTTTTCCCTCCTACATAACAGGAGCAAATATCCTAGGCCACTCGAGGGATAGTGCTTATAGAATGTCTGGCAAGACTCAAATAAATCAATATGGGGTATTGATGTTATTTGCACGAATAAGGCTATTCCCATGGATCGAGAAACTATGGATTGGATATACGAGTGTGACTTGTATGTCTCGTGTCCAATCCGGATATAGAGACAAAGGGATGAGACAATTACTTGTACAAAGGTTGTCAAGATGACTATTCTATTAGTTGGCTAGAATGGATGTTTTGCTAGAAACCGCTCCATATTAGCAAATAGTTGCTACCAACTAGATAGAACCTATGGGGTCACACGTCATATAGAGTTGAACTAGATTTGGGAATTAATTAATTAGATTAATTAATTAGAATGATCACTTTGCAAAACCTTGCAAACTTAGTAGGGACTAATTTGCAAGGAAGGGACTAAATTGAATTCTAGTAGGACTAGAATAAGTCCTTTAGGTAGTTGAAAAGGAGTTGTTGGATTATATAAAGGACCTTCCTTCCTTCCTTCCCACAACTTATGCTCATAATTGATCATAACTAGAGTGGGAGAGAACAAAATGAGAGAGCAACAAGCAAGGAAGGAGTCGGCGCCCCCCTTGCTCGCCGCCCCGTCCCTGTCGGCCCCAAAGGAGGTCGAACCTCCTTTGGTTCGTCTCGTTTTGCGTGATTCTTCTTCCTCTTCCTCTTTCCGGGCTAGCACCAAGGAGTGGGAGATCTAGAATTCAACTCTAGGCGTGGATCAACTATAGAGAACGTGACACAATTCGCGTTTGAAGTCATCAAAGGAGAACCCTAAGGTGTGTTATTGATTTCGTCCTTTACCATCGTTATATCTCTTGACTTGTGATTCTTGGAGGGTTTTGCATGGTTAATTATTGTTTCCGTTGCGCATCCATGAATCAAAACCCTACAGTGGTATCAGAGTCACAGGTCGTAGAGCATAAACGTGGTTTATGTCTTACGTTATGATAGTTTTACACCTTAAATTGATTGTTTATCGCGTAAAACAAGACAAATCAAGCATGGGACGCAATTTGTCAATAATCTATCATAACAAGATCTAATTTTTGCATTGGATGCATGAATTGGTGAGTTTGAGAAATTTTAGGATCTTAGATCTAGGGTTTGGGCATCCTTAGGGAAGAAGGAGTTCTTCCAAAACAAGGAAACAACCAAACTTGGGCACCAAGCAAGGGAGTTGTTTTGGAAACAACTCCCTATAGGAGGTTCGGCCCCCTAGGGGACCGCCCCTCTTGCTTGCCGCCCAAGTCTTGGCCGCCCTAGGGGTCGGGCGGCCCTAGGCCGCGGCCTAGCCGCGTGGGTTAGGGGTCGGGCCGGGCCGGGCCTAGGGCCTTGCGGTTCACCTTTTTGGGCCCGGGCAATTGGATTGTTGGGCCCATGGACCGTTTTAACCCTAGAAATACTAAAATCAATTAAAATTGACCAAGCGCGTTAAAATTGGATTTTAACTGTTTATGTGCAATTCGCAGGGTGATTGGATATGGCCTTAGGATGTGGTTTGATGTGGATGTTTAATTTTTGTGGTTTGGTTTACGGCATGCGAGCTGATCAATTAATTGTAATAATTTATTAGGGTTTTATGGCCTGCGTGCCATTTTTTTCTCAACTTGTGAGATTTATTTTATTTAGTATAGAAGTTAGCTAGTGCTAGATAAAGTAGATTGTTAGTCAAGATTGAAGAAAAGAAGCCCAAAGCCAAAAGGAGCCACAAAAGATGGAGCATGGAGCATTCCACATGACTATGAAGGATGGACCAAAAGATCAAGACGCATGGAGATGTGTTTGCTTTTAGGGTTCATAGATAATTCCATTGGCTTGGAATTATCTTAGTCTAGAAAAGGCCATATCCACATCACGTTTAATTTTGTTTTGTGGTTGTTTACTTTATTGTCTTATTATTTTGTGGTTGGTGTATGGATGATGCATGCAATTAGGATAATAAGATAATTAGACAACCCGGATCTATTATTTGGAGTTGTGCCCAAACTCAAATAGATATATTAGTTGATATTGATCAACAAAACAATTAAAAGTTGAATTTTAAAATCCCTCAAAATTCAAATATTCTGTTCTTGCCTTCTCGTTATTTAAACATTCATGATCATTATTATTTATAAAATTCGTGCGTGCCAAAGCATGGCAACTTGGTTCACAATGATGGAATGCGATGGCACAAGCTAGTAAAGTGAAATTGTTTAAATAAGAGGTTGAGCACAACTAGGCTATTAATATGATTAAGAAACCTAGAGGCAATCAATTGGGATTATCCATAAGGATGGATAAATAAGGAGTTATTTTCCCAATTGAACCAAGAGTTGCATAAGGGATGCAATTGGAATTGTTCCTACCTAAAGTAGTCAAATTATGGGTGACTTGCCAAAGCAAGCTCATAAGGAGATGAAACATGGATCTTGGCCCACTAGAAAATATGAGGATATTTTCCGCATTAATATCTTGAGGGTTATTAATCCTTCCAAATGGCAAACAACTCATCGAGTTCACAACATTCCCTACGATCTGTCCTTGAGAAGGACAAGCTCTCCGGAACCAACTTCCTTGATTGGTACAGAAACTTGAGAATCGTTCTCAAGCAAGAGAAGAAACTGTACGCAATAGACGAGCATGTTCCAGCAGGTCCAGAGAACCAAACACCTGCTGCCCTAAAGGCGTATCAAAAGCGTGTTGATGACACTAATGATGCGGCCTGCCTTATGCTATGCACCATGACTTCTAAGCTTCAGAAGCAACACGAAAACATGAATGTTGTCGATATGATCGAGCATCTGAAGCAACTCTTCCAAGAGCAGGCAAGGGGTATGAGGTCTCTAAGGCACTGTTCAAGTGTCATCTGGCAGAAGGGAACCCGGTGGGACCCCATGTACTCCGTAAGATCGGGTACTTGGAGAATCTCGCCCGACTGGGGTTCCCGGTCGGCCAAGAGTTGGCAACCGATCTCGTGTTGCAATCGTTGCCCGAGAGTTATGGACAGTTCATCATGAACTATAACATGAACGAGATTGTGAAACCACTGCCAGATTTACTCAATATGTTGAGGACAGCTGAACAGAGCATCAACAAGGGTAAGGGCAAGGCCATTATGATGGTGCAGAAAGGAAAGGGCAAAAGGTTTGCCTCATCCTCCAAGGGCAAAGGCAAGTCAGTTGCCAAGTCCAAGGAACCTGCCCTTAAGCCTGTTGGTGGCATAGCCAAAGGTGTGACTAAAGGTGAGTGTCACTACTGCAGTCAGCCTGGACACTGGAGGAGGAACTACCCAAAATATCTGGAGGACAAGAGGCTTGGAATAGTGATTCCACCACCACCAGGTATTTTTGTTGTATATGTCAATTTAACTGTCTCTACATCATGGGTATTAGATACTGGATGTAGATCTCACATTTTTCTAAATGTGCAGGATCTAAAGAGAAGTAAAAGATTGGCTAAAGGGGAGGTAGATCTGCGCGTTGGGAATGGAGCAAAAGTTGTTGCGTTGGCCATAGGCGTGTGCGAGCTATCTCTGCGTTCAGGATTAGTTTTAGAATTAAATAATTGCTATTTTGTGTCTGCTATGAGCTTATTTCTATTTCTTGTTTGGACAAGAATGGTTTTATTATTTCAATAAAGAACAATTGTTGTTCCTTTTATTTAAATAATATTCACTATTTTAGTGCGCAATTATTTAATGGACTGTATGTCCTTGATCTAAGCAATCTTGTCTACAACATTAATATCAAGCGGATTAAAATAAATGATTTAAATCCTGCTTATTTATGGCACTGTCGTTTAGGCCACATAAACGAGAAACGTGTATCTCGACTCCATAAGGATGGATTACTAGACTCATTTGATTTTGAATCATATGAGACATGTGAGGCTTGTTTATTGGGAAAATTGACAAAGTCCCGTTTCAATAAGAAAGGTGAGAGGACTAGTGAGCAATTGGCGCTCATACATACTGATGTGTGTGGGCCATTTGCCACGCCTGCCAGGGTTGGTTATGTCTACTTCATTACATTTACTGATGATTACAGTAGATATGGATTTGTGTACCTTATGAGGGCAAAATCTGAATCCTTTAAAGTGTTCAAAGAATTCAAAAATGAAGTAGAGAAGCAACTTGGCAAAAGTATCAAGGGTCTACGATCGGATCGTGGAGGAGAATACTTAAGCCAAGAGTTTGACGACTATCTTAGAGAGTGTGGGATCGTGTCCCAACTCACTCCACCCGGAACGCCACAATGGAATGGCGTGTCTGAGAGGAGGAATCGAACCCTATTGGATATGGTTCGATCTATGATGTGTCAAACCGATCTTCCATTATCATTTTGGGGCTACGCTCTATTAAGTGCAGCCTTCACCATTAACCGTGTTCCATCTAAATCAGTCATGAAGACACCATATGAGATGTAGTGGGAGGCGTCCCACACTGTCGTTCATGAAGATTTGGGGCTGCGATGTCTATGTAAAACGTTTACAATCAGACAACTAGGGCCAAATCGGATAAGTGTAAGTTTGAGGGGTACCCTAAGGAAACTAAGGGTTACTACTTCTACAATCCAACCGAGAACAAAGTGTTTGTTGCTCGGACCGGCGTGTTTCTAGAAAGAGAGTTTGTCTCTAAAGAAGCAAGTGGGAGGACTGTAGAAATTGAAGAGGTTCAAGAACCACAAATCACTGAACCGATTATGGAACATGAACAAGAACTGCAAGCGGTTGTGGAGCAACCTGTTCAGGTAACACAAGAGCTTCGTAGATCTAGTAGAGTGCGCCAGGAACCCGAGAGGTATGGACTTCTCGTGACCGATTCCGTTGACACGATGCTCATAGATGATGAGCCTACTACCTATGAAGAGGCCATGAAGGGCCCAGAATCTCAGAAGTGGCTAGAAGCCATGAGATCCGAGATGGAATCCATGTACACCAACAAAGTATGGACTTTGGTGGAACCACCCGATGGGGCGCGGCCCATAGGGTGCAAGTGGGTCTTCAAGAAGAAGATCGACATGGATGGTAATGTGATTACCTATAAGGGCCGATTGGTGGTAAAAGGATTCAGACAGATTCATGGTATTGACTATGATGAAACCTTATCACCAGTCGCTATGACC
Source organism: Linanthus parryae (assembly GCA_023055425.1). NCBI lineage: Eukaryota > Viridiplantae > Streptophyta > Magnoliopsida > Ericales > Polemoniaceae > Linanthus > Linanthus parryae. The sequence continues at coordinate 40,393,195 of JALGPY010000004.1, forward strand.
AAATCCATCCGAATCCTATTTGCGATTGCAGCATACCATGACTATGAGATTTGGCAGATGGATGTCAAAACAGCATTCCTTTATGGGAATCTCCTCGAGGACGTGTATATGATACAGCTGGAGGGTTTTGAGGATCCAAAGCAATCCAACAAAGTCTGTAAACTGCAACGATCCATTTATGGATTGAAGCAAGCTTCTAGGAGTTGGAATCGACGTTTTGATGAAGTAGTCAAAGAGTTTGACTTCATCGGAAACAAAATGAGTCTTGTGTCTACAAGAAGGTTAGTGGGAGCTCTGTAGCTTTTCTGGTCTTGTATGTGGATGACATACTACTCATTGGAAACGACGTTCCCATGCTGCAATCTGTTAAAGATTGGCTGGGGAAGTGTTTCTCAATGAAGGACTTAGGGGAAGCAGCCTATATACTCGGTATAAATATCTATAGAGATAGATCTAAGAGGCTGCTAGGCCTAAGTCAAAGTACATATATTGACAAGGTGTTGAAACGGTTGAACATGCAAGATTCCAAGAAGGGATTCTTGCCCATGTCACATGGAGTCACTCGTTCGAAGAGTGATTGTCCTTCCAATGAGATTGAGAAGGAACGCATGAGTAGAATTCCCTATGACTCGGCCATAGGATCTATCATGTACGCCATGTTATGTACTAGACCAGATGTGTCATATGCCTTGAGTATGAAAAGAAGATACCAATCCAATCCAGGTGAGAGTCACTAGATTGCAGTCAAGAACATCCTAAAGTACTTGAGAAGAACTAAGGATGCTTTCTTGATATTTGGCGGTGAGGAAGAGTTGCGTGTAAGGGGTTACACTGATGCAAGCTTCCAAATCGACAGAGATGACTTTAGATCACAGTCGGGATATGTATTTTGCCTGAATGGAGCAGCGGTGAGCTGGAAGAGTTCCAAGCAAGAAACGGTGGCTGATTCTACAACAGAGGCTGAGTACATTGCTGCAAATGGCACAGCAAAGGAAGCTGTTTGGATCAGAAAGTTTGTTTCTGAACTTGGTGTGGTTCCTAGCATTGCGGATCCAGTTGAGTTGTACTGTGACAACACTGGGGCGATCGCGCAATCAAAGGAGCCCAGATCACACCAGAAATCGAAGCACGTGCTCAGGAAGTTTCATCTGATTCGAGATATTATCGATAGAGGAAACGTTCGGATATACACGATTCCTACAGATGGGAATCTGTCAGACCCGCTTACAAAGCCGCTCACGCAGTGGAAGCATGAAGGGAACACTAGGAGTATGGGCATACGAGATGCGCCAGATTGGCTCTAGTGCAAGTGGGAGACTGTTGGAATAGATGCCCTAGAGGCAATCTAGTTTAGTATGAATTTATTTGTGGCTAGAAATTCATTTATTATTTATTGGATATTTAATATAATGAAGTCCTTAGATTTACAATTGTGTTGTTTATCTTAAATATCCCTAGTCCAGTATAATGATTAATGGGACAATCATCTATAGACTAGTATGGGGTTGGATTGATATGGAGATATCACGATCCTACACATAGGTGTGCTTTAGGGGTAATGACGCACCGGATTGACCCATCTCCGAGAAGGCTACATACATGTTATGTTAAGTCACAAGCGCTTCTCGCGATGCAATGGTATTGTCATCCTTAGACTTGAATTCACTAGATATTCTAGTTGTGGATTATTGTGATTTAGGTAGCGTTAAACGCTAAACCGTAACTGGGTAGTTATAAAGGCGTGTACTGGATACAATAAGAAGCAAGCTTAGAGATCGTAGTGGACGTAGATAGAATTTGTCCCTCCCACATAACGGGAGCAAATATCCTAGGCCACTCGAGGGATAGTTCTTATAGAATGTCTGGCCAGACTCAAATAAATCAATATGGGATATTGATGTTATTTGCACGAATAAGGCTATTCCCATGGATCGAGAAACTATGGATTGGATATACGAGTGTGACTTGTATGTCTCGTGTCCAATCCGGATATAGAGACAAAGGGATAAGACAATTACTTGTACAAAGGTTGTCAAGATGACTATTCTATTAGTTGGCTAGAATGGATGTTTTGCTAGAAACCGCTCCATATTAGCAAATAGTTGCTACCAACTAGATAGAAATTATGGGGTCACACGCTAATAGAGTTGAACTAGATTTGGGAATTAATTAATTGGATTAATTAATTGGAAGGATCACTTTGCAAAACCTTGCAAACTTAGTAGGGACTAATTTGCAAGAAAGGGACTAAATTGAATTCTAGTAGGACTAGAATAAGTCCTTTAGGTAGTTGACAAGGAGTTGTTGGACTATATAAAGGACCTTCCTTCCTTCCTTCCCACAACTTATGCTCATAATTGATCATAAATAGAGTGGGAGAGAACAAAAGGAGAGAGCAACAAGCAAGGAAGGAGCCGCCGCCCCCCTTGCTCGCCGCCCAGTCCCCGTCGGCCCCAAAGGAGGCCGAACCTCCTTTGGTTCGTCTCTTTTTGCGTGATTCTTCTTCCTCTTCCTCTTTTCGGGCTAGCACCAAGGAGTGGGAGATCTAGAAATCAACTCTAGGCGTGGATCAACTATAGAGAACGTGACACAATTCGCGTTTGAAGTCATCAAAGGAGAACCCTAAGGTGTGTTATTGATTTCTTCCTTTACCACCGTTATGTCTCTTGACTTGTGATCCTTGGAGGGTTTTGCATGGTTAATTATTGTTTCCGTTGCGCATCCATGAATCAAAACCCTACAGGAAGAACCCATTCTCAACACCTAATCTTACCACATCCTTGGCGTCAATTAACTCCAACCTGGCTTGATAAGTGAGAGGGTTCAACAATATCAGATCTTCAGTAGCGGAATCACGTAGATTCCTTACTTCATTTCTAGCATGATAGAAGTCTTCTCCACCCAGATATGGAGCTTTCTTCCACAAGGTCTTGGGAAGATCAGGGATTTCTTCGGGTTCCTTCACAGATTTGGTCTCTTTTGTCTTGGCCATTCCTAGAGTAAAGCAAGAAAAAAAGGGGGAGAAATATATCCACTTTTAGGTTCAGAATTTCAAGAAGCAGATCCTACAAGTTTCTGGGTTTCGAAACTGTTAAAGTGGGAAGATGAACAGTTCTGGGTCAATTGCAGGTTCAGAATTTCATGGTTGCGAAAGTTATGCAAAGATTTTTGCTTCAATTTGTTTCAATCTTTTAGGGTTTTAAAAGAATCCTCTTCGACAGTTTCAAACATTCAATACAATTCAAAGGGTGCAAAGAAGTATTAAAAATAAGCAAAGCCAACCTTGTGATGATGAAGCGATTTGAAGAAGACGATTTGCAAGAAAGAACTGGTGGTTGATTATCTGAATTTGCTCTCGAGAATTTCAGAAAACATTCACTTTAGAGAGAGGAGCAATACTTTGCAACAATGGAGGATGAAGAGTATTTATTCAAAAACACTGAAGAGACGCGTCCTTTCAGTGGTCGAATCGCAACCGTCACCGCCGAATTGCGCAATCACAGGCCAACGCCGACGTCACGCCTAAAACCCTAGAAGAACAGAAGGCACGACTCTAGAAATCCTAGGTCATAATGACGCGCACGGGGGCTGATTTTGCGTGTATTTGAATTGGTGTGTAGCTACGACACGCGCGCTGGTTTTTACGCATTGAAGTCTATCCGATTAGGTGTCTTCACGCGCAAAAGGGGGGCTAATGTAGATAGTAATTTCCAGACATACGGATCACAGCCATGTGGCAATCATCCAGCACACCTAGTTGTGCTCCACATACACAGGATCACCACCCGCGCTGATCCACGTGGGGGCTGCGAGACAGGGCCCTCGCATACCACCACACGGGACTTGTAGGGACTTAGTGGTTTGGAGGCTAGAGTAAGTCCTGTCGCGCACGAGCGACAACAAAGCCCGCGCGCGACCTTTAGTATTTGCTTTGAGAGATTTATGGCACGAGCTCCATAGACCCGGTCAACCTCATAACGGTTCCGGTATACGCGGACGAAGTGCGTAACGGTCCCCGGTCCCTATATATGCGGACGAACGTGCCGTTGTGGTTAAGGTAATTGAGCCGCCATTAATGGGTGAATTAACCCACTACAACGGTCATATTCTCCACTATATATAGGATCGTTAACCCTTCCTTACATAACACTAATCACCTAAACCACGCGGAAGCTCTGCCAAATCTGTCTCTCTCTGATACAGATACTACTGTCTTACTCTCTCCCTATTCACAACCCTATTTCTCCTGTGTTTCTCTTATTCCCTATTCCTGGTGTACGTTGAATCTTCCTCAAAGGATTCTCCCGTACACAACCACCGAAATACTCTAATCTGAAAGTGATCCCACGACTCAGAGATATCCAAGTATACACACCAGAAATCCTACAGTTAGCAATGATGTTTCGGTGGAGAGTTAGCAATGATGTTTTGTCTCTAAATGCAAATTTATTTAAAAGATGTGGCAAACAATCTCCAAAATGCAGCATTTGTGAGGAAGAAGTGGAAAACTTGGAGCACTATTTTCTGCATTGTAAGTGGGTGCAAAATTTGTGGTTTGGAATTGGTATTTTAAACCCTTAATGTAAAGCTATTAGTAATCTTAAGGTATGGGTGAATGAGATTGTGGAAAAGGTCAAGAATAATGAATTTCGAGTTCTTAGATACCAAAATATCATTTTGGGTCTTTGGTGAATTTGAAAAACAAGAAATGACTCTGTGTTTTCTCAGCTCAAAGTTGACCCTGCAATGGCTATTATGAAATGCAACAAAGAGGTATGGTGTATGAGACGTGCAGGTATCACAAATTCAAAGGATAAACCTTGGATTCCTCCTGAAGGTGATGGTCTAAAGTGCAATACAGATGTCTAGATGTCTGTTGGTGTAAGGAAACAAATCAGGCATGGTTGGGATGGTTTATAAGAGACAATGAAGGTCTGTTAAAAGACAGAGGATGGGCTTTTGAAAAGGCTGATTCTGTAACTATTGCAGAAACTTTAGCTATCAGATTCGCTCGCTATTTTGAAATCTCAAAATCTGACAAATGGCCCAATTCAGTTTTGAAACTGATAATAAAATTGTCAGTGACAGCATAAATGGGGGGTACAAAAGTTGGGAGATTATCAATTTGGTTGAAGATATCAAGTTGGGATTAGCTTCCCTTCAAGCAGCAGTGAAATGGATTCCAAGAAGCGCGAACAAAGTAGCTGATGCCTGGGTAAAGCTAATTCGGTTTGAAGGTAATAGATTAGATGATGAGCATACTTTGTTTAGAAATTTTTGAAAGAAGAAGTAGTAACAAGTAGAAGTTAGTTTGAATCCAAAGTTTTATTCTGAAACAAAAAATCCTTGATTGCCTTCTGCTCCTTTGTTTTCTTCTTTTTACGTTTAATTTTTTAGGATTAGCAATACTAGTTGGAATTGGAGTACGGGTCAGTTTAGCAATGCTTCTGTTGCCAGCACAACTGCTTTTCGACAGCAGAAGCAGTTTTAGTGCGTTTGATAAAAATATTTTTTCAAATTTTGGGACGGTTTCTGCCGTCTCCAGGGGCGGAGCCATGTAGGGGCACGGGGGGCATGCCCCCCACCCCTCAATTTTTCCAGAAACAGTAGGGTATCCCTATTTTATTAGCTCTTTTTTAGTTGTGATGTTCAGAATCTATATGTGTGCCTCCCCCCCCCCCCCCCCCAGTTAAACACAAATTGTATTGTTGTCCAGCAGTTAGAAATTTGTATTGTGATTATTTTTACTTGAGTTTGAATCCTGGTAGTGGAAGAGCCTTTTTTTAGAAAATAAAAATAAATAAAAATAAAAAAACAAGTGTCTCCTATTTAATATAAACAATTGCCCCTCTAATTTTTCATAAATACACAAAAAGATCAAGGTATTTATTATACCAGTTTCTTTTTTTATTCATTGAAAATCTATACCCTCTCCTCACAAATATGCCCCCCCCCCCCCTTCACCTAAATCTTAGCTCCGCCACTGGCTGTCTCACAGCAATTTTTCAGGAACAAGGGGGGAGATGCTTTCCCAGAAACTGTTTTTGATCGATATATCTACAACTAATTATAACCTTACAAATTTTAAAATCTCAATATTTTTATTTATAAAACATATACATGTGACATATTTTCGTCATTTTATCTTCTCACAACAGGTTCTCAGTAGGTTTTACCGTACACAAAATTACTACGCCAATAACTCACATCAACTTTCACATAATATTTACCAAAGGATATTTTAACTAAAATTCAAAGCAGCTTTTCCACAGTGATTCTCACACATGAGCTTCTAATACCGCCACAACATACACACACTACCCCTAAATATAGTCCAGATATTAACTAGTACTATGTTTGGTTGTTCTAGATTAATACCCAAATTAGTTGAATTGGACTATTTGTACCTTCATTTTGAATTAATAATGCAAGATACCAAACACATTATTAATTATACTTTAGGTAATGCAATCATATCCAGAAAATATAATTCAATCCAGTCCAATTCGATTTGTCCAAAAAAACTAATCGTGCCATTAGGTGCCTATTAATATAATCTTGATTAACATTGACTTTATTTAACAGTCTCAGTGGCTGCACATTCACATTACCAACTATTAATTCGGTGGCCGCACATTCACATTACCAACTATTAATGTTTCTAATTTTATTGTTTGACAGGTGGAAAGAGATGTAAGAATCAATGGGTTTCTCCTCAAAACTAATTGGCATCGAAAGGAGTAGCTAAGAACACTTATTAATTGGTTATGTTATTTCATCATGAATGTCAAATGTGAATTCTAAAAAAATGTCAAATGTGGGACTTCTCAACACGCTCCTTCACGTGTGATATTTTTTAGCCGACTGGTGGATCTTTTTATCTACGGGTGATGGTGAGAACTTTGGTTGGTAGACCATTCTGTGAATTGTGTGACTCTGATAGATTTCATGCGAGTTCCACCTCAAAATACTTATTAATTATGTTTTTTCTTATTGAATGTCCGATGTGAGAATTCTTAACATGAGAGTGGGATTACAAAACAGTGAACATGTATGTTTCTTATTTTTGGTTAAACGTCAATAGTTACACCAAATGCGCTCCTTCCATTTTGTTGAGCTGGGAGAGTGGGATTTTTAGTTTCATCAAACAATTTCTTTACGATACAGTTCGGATTTGCAATAGTATGTTTAATTATAATGCTGGGTTCGTGGAATCACAAAATGTCTCAGTATACTTCATTTTTTGTCATAATTCACTTAACCACGTTGACCAGGTGATTTGATTAGCAAAACAACACCACTCCGTCCTACTTCTTTTGCACCATTTGAACTTTTATCACTATTCACTGGGTCACTTTGACCCGACAATTTGGATAGCAAAATTTTGCAATCTTTAGATAATTTTTTTGAAGTGTTGTAGAGTAACTCTTATTCTACAAGACAATAAAAAATTATAGAAAAATTATATCATTTTGGGATCCAAATCACCGGGTCAAAGTGACCCAGTTACAGGTGAAAAAAGTCCAATGGTGCATTTGAGCTAGGACGGAGTGGTACAAAATTTTGGTAATCTTTGCATGGTTTGTAAGGTAAACTTTACTCTAAGAAACCATGGAAAAATTGCCTAAAACTACATCGTTTTACTATTTAAAACAACGAGTCAAAGTGACCCGGTTACGGGTTGAAAAGTCAAACCAGGACTATACATAAGAAACGGATGTAGTATATATACAGGGTAAAAGACACTTTCGCCGCCTCTAGTTTGAGTTAAGGACACTTTAACCCCATCCAGTTGAAAAGGACACTTTTACCCTTTTGGTGTGCCGAATTTCAGAAAAATACACCTGTTTACCGTGGCGCCGTTAGTCTGGAGTTGGGTTCCGTTGTAAAAAATGGTTTTGGGGACAATTTTTTCCCATACAATGCAATATATGAGGGCTGTATAATAGATTTTTTGCATGATATGATTAGCAAATTGGTGTCCAAAACTATTCTTAATGACGGACTGCACCACCAGACTAACAGCATCATAATCACGGGTTCGGTTATTTGAAATTTGGACTAAAGGGTGAAAGGTCATTTTCCAAAATAGAAGTGGTTCAAGTGTACTTCAGTCAAACTAGAGGGGGTGAAATTATCTTTCACGCTATAGAAACAGAGTAAAAATCCTTTGGAGAACTCTTTTCATACAAAATATCGTACACGTAAAAGGAACTTCTAGTTTGACTGAAGTACACTTGAACCACTTCTATTTTGAAAAGAGTGAAGATTCAAAGAGAACAGATGAAGTACAACATTAGACGCATCTCTATCTGTTTTCGTAATACGTCTGTAAGAAATGTCTATAAAATTACAAGAATAATGAAAGGTAATTTTGGATATTTATTTCTTACACAAAAAGTCACATAACATACTTCTCCTGTAAAACGTTCTTCTGCGAATCACATGGAACCCTATAATGCCAAAATCTGCAAAATATGTCATACCTTTTTTTTTCCCCTAACGATATAGTCATATTTGAGATTGAACCACACTTACCGATGTGTATGTCTCTCTTATTATAGTTGTAACTTATTTTCAATTGTCAACTATGTAGGTTACTTATTTTAAGTGTGGTGGTGTATCACTTGGTACTGGCATACACCACACTGTTGCTGATGGAACTTCTTGTCTTCACTTTATCAACACATGGTCTGATGTTGCTCGTGGTATTGATGTCAAAATCCAAACATATATTGATCGCACCCTTCTCCGGGCTCACCAACCACCTAAACCGTCCTTCAATCATGATGAGTACTTTCCTCTTCCAGCCATTGAATCAACAAAATTTGAAACAAATCCAGAATTTGAAATCGCCGTTTTCAAATTGACCAATGACCATTTGGACACTCTCAAAACTAAGATAAAGAAAAATGGCCATGCAAAATGTTTCAGCTCGTATGTAATCATTGCAGGACATGTTTGGCGCAGTGTTTGCAAAGCTCGGGCACTAGATGATGATCAGAAAATCAAGTTGTACATTGCAGTAGATGGGCGGTCTAGGCTTCAACCACCACTCCCACCTGGCTACTTCGGCAATGTGATTTTCACTACAACTCCAATGGCCTTAGCAGGGGATATTCAATCAAATCCAACCTTGTATGCTGCTACTAAGATTAATAATTCTATAGTAAAGATGGACAACGATTACATACGATCAACTCTTGATTACATGGCATTGCAGCCTGACATAAAAGTCATTGCTCGAGGATCTCACACTTTCAAGTGCCCTAATATTTGTGTAACAAGTTGGGTTAAACTACCAATTTATGAGGCAGATTTTGGATGGGGACGACCTGTGTACATGGGGCCTTGTCGAGTTGCATTTGAAGGGTTAGCTTATTTGTTACCAAGTCCTACAAATGATGGCAGCTTATCGCTGGCAATATGCCTGCAAAGAGAACACATGAAACGATTTGGCAAATTCTTCTACGACATTTAGAGTGGATTAAGATCTACCGTGATAGTTTTACAGACATTATAATAAGTTTAACTTCATGAATATGTATGATCCCAAGTTTGAAATTCTCTATTTGTGTCAATCGTTTGGGATAGGTTAGAGAACCATTGTATTGATTTGAAGATGTGTCTATGAGTTTTGATTCTATATGTATTCAGTTAATTTATATTATACCAGATACTTTAAAGGCGCAATGATCCAAGGTCTAGGTTTAAGGATTATAGTTTTTTCCAGTGAATATTATAGCTCCTAGTAATCTTTATATATATACAAGAAAGGGAAATACCTTCCGTTTGCGCCACATGTCAGTTGAAAAATATTTTAAAGAAGACACATGGCATGCTAATTTCCCAAGTGTCAAACATGTTGAATATGACTTGAACTGAAAGTCAGCAAAGGACCGTGGTCAAAGGCGGTGGCTTAATTGTTTCCATGTGTGGGTACATGAATCTTTGGTAGAATGTTACCATAGTGGATTGATCCACCGCCTTGGTATTAATATATAAGGCACATGCCTCTTGCACTAAACAAACACACACACACAGAGGGGGTCGACAGAGAATTCTTTGCAAAGGTTATTGTTTTGTTTCTCTTACAGTGTGTCGGGTGTGATGTAATTTGGGTTTGTTTCTCTCTAATAAAATCGGGTTTTCGGGTCGTGGAGGTAGCTAGCTAATAACTAGTGAACCACGTTAATACTTGTGTTCTTGTTTCGTCTATTATCATCGTTCTCTAAAGCTAGGTCCAGATCATAACAAACTGGTATCAGAGCTTGGCTTGCGATGTTCCAAGATCAAGGTGGAGCTATAGGGCTAGGGTTTCACAATCCGTGAAATTCATAGCTACGGTTTCGCGATCAAGGTGGAGCACGCATTCGGGGGTTATAGATCTGGACAAGGAGCTGCAGAGAAGATGACCGGGGGGATGACCAAGATCGACAAGTTCACGGGGAGAAACAGCTTCAGCTTATGGCAGATCAAGGTACGTGCTTTATTGAATCAGCAAGGCCTGTGGTTGCCATTGGCGGAAGACAAGGAAGGGGCTTCTACAACCACCAAGGAGTTCAAGACGATGGAGGAAAGAGCACACTCAACGATCATGTTGTGCTTGGCGGACGACGTGATCACGGAGGTTGCAGATCAAGAGACGACGGAGAAACTATGGAACAAGTTGGAGAGCCTCTACAAGACGAAGTCGCTCACCAACAAGTTGATGTTGAAGCAGCAGCTGTTTGGTCTACGCATGGTGGAAGGTACGGATCTAAGAGATCACTTGGATCGTCTTAATACTATTTTGCTTGAGTTGCGAAACAGTAATTAGAAGATAAGTGATGAAGATGCCGCACTGATTTTGTTGGTGTCTCTACCACCGTCTTATGAGGGGTTTGTGCAGTCTGCTTGTGCTGGAAAAGAGACTCTAACGTTGGAGGAGGTGAGATATGCTCTTCAGACAAGGGACATGCGGCGCGGGGCCGCATATGGGGAGTACGACGTTCCGGGTTCGGGCGCATTCATGGTGTCCAAAGGGGGTTTTGGTAAGAGGAAGAACAAGGGTTCTAAATTTCCATACGACGTCTGTGCACTGTGTAAAGAGAGGGGTCACTGGAAGAGGGAGTGTCCGAAGAAGGCATCTGCAGATCTAGCTGTAGATGCAACGGCTTCGGAGGTCGACTACGTTCTGTAGGCCCCCTTGGGGGGCATGGAATTCGTGCTCTTGACGAGGAGGCAGATTTGGCATGGGGGATTCTCTGACGAGGGACACGGCACGTGTGAGATGTTCAAGGGGCGCGTATGAGGCGTGCAAGGGGGCAATATTGCAGGAATTCGGTGGGAATTGGAGCAATCTCGCAAAATGTTGGAGGAATTCAGCGGGAATTGGAGCAACGCGCTGGGGGGTTTGTTGTGGGGACTCGGTGGGAGTCGGAACAACAAAGGAATTTGTTGTAGGAACTCAGCGGGAGTTGGAACAACAAACAGGGTTTTCGATTGCAGGAACTCGGCCGTAGTTGGAGCATCGATAGGGTTCGATTGCAGGAACTAGACGGGAGTTGGAGCATCGCTGGGGGCACTCGTTGCAGGAACTTGGCGAAGTTGGAGAAACTTGTGACGTGAGGGTTTTGCATACAGTTGCGAAACGTTTGGGGTTGATTATTGGAGAGAAGCATCGGTTCAGGTTCGGGTTGCTGATATGATTCAAGTCAAGGTGGAGATTTGTTGAATATGACTTGAAATGAAATTCAGCAAAGGACCGTGGTCAAAGGCGGTGGCTTAATTGTTTCCATGTGTGGGTACATGAATCTTTGGTATAATGTTACCATAGTGGATTGATCCACCGCCTTGGTATTAATATATAAGGCACATGCCTCTTGCACTAAACAAACACACACACACACAGAGGGGGTCGAGAGAGAATTCTTTGCAAAGGTTATTGTTTTGTTTCTCTTACAGTGTGTCGGGTGCGTTGTAATTTGGGTTTGTTTCTCTCTAATAAAATCGGGTTTTCGGGTCGTGGAGGTAGCTAGCTAATAACTAGTGAACCACGTTAATACTTGTTTTCTTGTTTCGTCTATTATTATCGTTCTCTAAAGCTAGGTCCAGATCATAACAAAACACATGGCATGTTTCTGCCAATCAAATTTTTTTGCCAACTTAAGCATCCATTAGACCTAATTATTGTATACAATGAGAAATGAATTGTTTGATAACTTTTAAATTTCCTATACATAGAGAAATAAAACTCTTGATTTATTTATGTGTAATGTCTATGATTCAATGTACATCCATTGAATTATTGAATTAAAGTCTACCTTTCCTTTTACCTAGAAACATTTGACTTGATATGCAAACAAATCATAAGTAACTGACGCGTCTATATTACGCGTGGTTGCGCAAGTATACGGTCAAGTAATATAATGGAGTATTTTCGACTCCGAATTATCGAACCCAAGGGCAGGTGCTTGCTATTTCTTAGTGTAATAACTAAATTTAACCTACTAAAGTAACTGGTAAAAATGTTTTAGAGAATGAGTGTTGTCGCCAAGTGACTAGCAATTGTTAGTAAATAGGGCGAAAAAAATGATTTGATTAAATCAATAGAGAGAAGGCTAAGCAATCTATAGATCACCTAGGGCCGTTTTGACGATTTTGGATTCCATGTTCTAACACAATATTTCTTAGTTAACTATGTTGGGTAATAGTACTGACTTTCTACGTATTGGTACCATCTTGTCCTTCTCAGGCCACTCTGATTATTAACACGTTCTAGTAGGCTACTGACAATGTAAGGAATGATGTCCTCTCAGACCACCATCACACAAACACCTCACTATCTCCTACCGAATCTACCCTCTTATAGTCATTCCTGTTAAACTCACCTCTCGGTCTTATTGATTAGGCATGCACTCATTTACTCATCCCATCTAGGGTACAGTTGCTTTCACACACTCACTAGTTCTGTAGCAATTTAAGGTCATGACACCTAGCTTGCTAAGGATTAAGCAAAATAAATAAGTGACTCATTAACTAAGATCATCTTTAATCCAAGTCACGCTTCAATGAATAAAGAGATAATCAACATCATAAATCTTGATTCTAACTTGTCAATGAAAGAATTCAGTATGATAAAAATTAGAGCAAACTTCATTCAACCACCAACCCTAAGCATGAAAGTTGATAAAATCTGGAAAACATCCTCAAAACATAAACCATAGGCTCTCCATAGATGCCTAGGTATGAGTTTAGCTAACAAAAGTATTCATGACAAAATATTCCATACAAGATGAGAAACGAAGAAAAGTGGACCAAACGCTAAGAAGATGATGAACGCTTTGATCCGGGCTTGTATCCTTGCTTCTTGATGTTCTCCTAGCTCTCCTTGATGTTCTTGACTCTAATTTATGCTCTATTCCCGTCCCTTGATGCCTTAGGTCGAAGTGAAAAAGTACAAGTATTCAAAATTGCATTTTCTGCCACAAAAATCTGCACGAGTTCACGACCATTTCGTGCGAAACGGGGTATTTCGTACAAAATGGCATTTCGTGCGAAATCCCTCATTTCGTGCGAAATGAGTTGGGCAACATTGTTCTTGAACCTTCATCCCCTTGGCCTCTTGGTTCCCGAGCCTCTTTTCTTGTCCTTCCTAGCTTCCAAAGATCACGTTCTTGATTCCAATCGCTCCATAAGCCATGTTTCCTGTCAAAGACAACAAACAACTATACCAAACGATCAAATCTGACAAATATAGCATAATTCAACATATAACACGTGTCTGGACTAGAATTAAGCATATGAAGAAAACAAGTGATAATCGTGCATATCTCAACAACAATAGGCTCCAAAACATTCCTAAAACCTCTAAATCATGTGGTAAATGCTGAAGAAATGTAGCTCCTAAAAGGTGCTATCAAAGTCCCCCACATTTACTCTTTGCTCGTCCCGAGCAACGATGACGCTAAAAAATAAACCCCCACACTTGAGACATTGCATACATACCAACCGACCAATGCTTACCCCCATCGCTTTGCATACTCACTTTCCGCTAGCCAACACGACTCAAGAATCAATACACAAAGACACGACTATGCAATCTACATGATATGTACAATGCAACTCAAGTATGTATAATGAAACAAAGGAGAGAACATTTTTTTGCCTTTTAACGAGATTGGGCAACCTCTCTATCCTAAATCGAAAGTCATCAAATCCTCACTAGCTCATTTTGAAATTTCACAACCCGTAGCAAGAAATATGATACGGCGATCCTATGCGCAAACTCACTAAGGCGTCCCCAAACATCCACCAAGTCATACCAAGATACGGCACGTCTTTTGACTCAAAGCGTCTAGGCAACCTAAGCTCCTAAGTGATCTTCCTTCGCCAAGTCATTTGAGGCTTTCATACCCTCTTAGCCGTTATTTCCTTGAATGAAAATTATCCCATTAACGGGAGACACAACTCCTGTGTGATAAGGCTTGACTTAAGTTTCCCTCTTAAGCTCTACATTGTATTGAATCCAAATTTTCCGCGCAAACTAAATCACATTAGGTTGTTTCACCTTTGAAGCTCAATAATATATATTTTTTTCCTTTTTTTCATCAGTTTTTACAACCGTTCAATAGAGCTTAAGAGTGTGGGCTTTTTCGGATTTTCTCTTAGAACCACCTTAAGGGATTGTGGTGTACGCTCCCCAACTTCACTTAGGCTAGAGACTCGTACCACATGGAACTAACTCTACACGAAGGTCCACCACAGATTCTAAGAGTCCATAAGTTTCCACAGGAAATAGAATAATCAATCACTTAGAGACTCAATTCTCCTAGCACAATAAATTAGTCAAAAGTATGCCCGTAATCTACCTTCACCTTTCCCTAGATACCCGGGACATCCCTTCGTGAGATTTGTGCACAAGGTACTAGAATTAAAGTATCCCTACCACAGTGCTTCCTACTCTCATGAGCTCTTTCACTGTATTCTGTTCGGTTTCTAGGTCCTAAGTTGCCCGTTTCCCAAATTTTTTCAGTTTTTAGGATTTTTTATTTTCTAATTTTTTCTTTTTTTTCATTTTTTCCTAACTCTATATGTATTTTGGGTCAACTCTATTAACCAACAATTGAGGGTAGGTGGACTCAATAAATAAAAGTACAAAAAATATATATACAATGCAATATAATAAACGTGAACATGCAACCCTAACTGACTGACATCTACATGCAAACTGACTCCCTAGGCTACATGTGACATGGCTATGCAATGGCTAACTAGCGGATAGCTAAAAATCCCCCACACTTAAGCGCTTCATTGTCCTCAACGAAAGATAAAAAATAAATCAAGAGGACTCGACTGCCTAAGCGTAGGGCCGGTGGAACTAGTCGGACTGGGTAGCCTCCTCGTCCTCATCGACTCCCACCTTGGGACTCGAATCGCGGTACACATCAGACTGGTAATAGAACAGTCCGTTGTAGGTGTTCGGTTGCTCCAAAGTGACATGCCCCCTCGGGCTGAGTCCTGGATACACCCTCCCTGATGGGCGCTCTCAAAGCTCAACTGCTCTAACGTGCGGCAAGCTGGCGCTGACTACTCCGGAGATGCTCAAACTATCTCCAATACCTAGCTCTATCAACATCTGTTTGTAGTCTCTGCTGCTCTAGCATGTAAGTGATCGTGTTGAGTTGGGACTCCGTCTTGGAGCCCGAGCTACTAGCCTCACTCCTCCTAGGTTGTGGGGGTCTTACAAGCTTTGGGGCTTTCAGGGGGTCAGGGACCTTCTCCCACTTGCGCTCTACCTCCTTCTTAAAATCCATCTCTAAACCCTCTAAGTTTACTCTAGCCTCTTTCGCTAGCTTCAGCATGAGGCAAGTGTGGCCAGGAGACCTACGGTTACCGAGAGCGGTCCTCTCCATGATAAATCGATACATGAAATAGGGAACATTAATACGGTTCCCTATCCACAAATAATAAGTCATGGTGCACAGCTGGAAGGAGTACGTAGGCTGAGGCGTGACACCAACAAACCAGTTCTCAAAAAGCTCGCAAATCCACCTCGCATGTGGAAGAACGAACTTCCTAGAAACGGTCCACTCAGGTAGAGTGGGTCTCTCATTCCAACCAGCCCTGGGGACCCCTAAAAACAAAAGGCAATGACAAGATCAACCGCATCTAACTGGCGAATGGTGTCATGGTAGGCACAACCCTCTGGCAGGG
This sequence comes from Linanthus parryae, assembly GCA_023055425.1. NCBI lineage: Eukaryota > Viridiplantae > Streptophyta > Magnoliopsida > Ericales > Polemoniaceae > Linanthus > Linanthus parryae. The sequence goes on from JALGPY010000004.1 coordinate 40,409,392, forward strand.
GCTTGAAGTTCATGGCGGCACCTATAGCCTTTGGCGAGAGACATATGTAGGTCCCCCTAAAAAATAGGTGTCTCTGATCCTCACTCTCTCCCTCGTCATAGAAACGAGCATTCACAAGGAACACTCTTGCAAGAGCGAAGGTGGACTTCTTGCAAATCTTAAACCACTTGTCTAGCTTCTCGCTCTTGAAGACATCCTTGATCTGTTTAGGCATATCACTACTTTGCGGGAAGGGTTTTTGAGGAGTCCCATCCCTCTTGAGGAACGAGTCTTGATAAAATTCCCTATGGGCACTAGCACTCGCTAACCTGAAGCTACAGAGTTTGGCACTACAGACACCATCAAGGTCAACATTCACCACCGCCCTCGCCCTCTTACCAATCTTGGGCATGGGTGGCATATACAAATTCAGCTCATAACGAATTGGAGATGGAAGTACCTGATGAAAATTATCGGAACCGTCTCCCACATCCTCTTCACCCACACTCATCGCCACATCCTCCTCCGGATTAAATAAGGGGTGATCATCAACAACAAACCCCTGTCTCCTCTTAGGATTACCTCGCGATGTAGACATGACGAGAAGAGAAAAGCAAGTGCGCGTGAGGTCTAAAGTGAACTAGTCAAGTAACCTATCGATTCGATTTGGCAGCTAGCATGTAATCCTCACAAGTTTCTTGAAGCCTTCGCGAGACACACTTCACAAGTATAAATTTTGAAAAAAAAAACCCTAGAGGTGCCTACGCAAGAATTAAAACGAGAGAGAGAGAAGAGTACCTGCAGTCCTGGAGTACCGTTCTTACGAGACCGGTTTCGCGAAAATTGGTCAAGAAAGGACCGAATCGGTCAACCAAATTTCCGAAAATATGAGCAAGTTGAGGCGAGTTTACCTCTTTGAGCTCCTCGGTGTCCCCGTCGAAAGTCTATTCTTGACCTTTGGCAGAATCCAACTCCAAATCACTGAATCGGAAATTTTTTTTCTTGGAGTCTCTTCTTCACTTCTCCCCCCACACTCAAATTAAGTACCAACTCTCAAAACTCCAAGTATTAATCTTGTAGACGAGCTTGCAAGGAGCAAAACCCAACAAGAAAATTTGGATTTGGATGAGTTTTGGGTTTTGGATGGGTTTTTGTTCTTGAGTTTGAGAGAGAAAGAGGATGAAGAAGATGAAATTTGATCCGAATGGGGGCTATGGAGGTGTATTGGCCGGATTTTGATATATACATGGCCCCCAAAATTTCCAAAATTCCCCCAATTAAGTTGCCAGTCCGACCCTTTCGCACGAAATGGGCATTCGTGCAAAATGCCTCATTTCGCACGAAATGATTTTAAAAATCAAAACCGGAGGCATGTTTCATTTCGTGCGAAATGGGGGTCAAAAATTTGTCTAAGTATTGGCCCATTTCGCACGAAATGGGTTGCAGATTCGTACTGTTTTTGCTCCAATTTCTTAGTTTGGCCTCCGTTTTCCTTAATTCTTGCATCGATGGACTCTATTAACTGCTAGGAAAACATTTTGAATGAAAAACTCCCAAAATCTGTGGAATTTCACATGTCTTCTCATTCTTGCTCTTGTGCACACGATTTCTGCCACTTGAGCTCGTGAACCGCAACTTCCGCTCCGGATTCCGATGTGTGCAACCACGATACAACAACTTGCTGCCATGATCTTCATAACCAATTAGTTACCCCTCGACCTCAAGTATCTTCTCTGCAATGCACGTTTCCCCGAAATAGCTACTTGTTCCTCGTTTCGCGTGCAACTACATGCACGTGCATCAAGACGGGGAATCCAAAGTGGTCTTCGATACCTGTGTCATGCACACTCATCGAAATTATTAAACCGTTCTCTCTCACCCCTCACAATACAAGTATGGATGTCAAAACAGAATACGAAAAACAACTAACTAACTAACTACATTGAGTTGCCTCCCAATCAGCACTTGTAATTTAAAGTCAACGGCCCGACCCAGTTACCTCATGCTTCTAAAAAGGGCTCTAGGAACCACGTGCCTCCTCATCCAGCTTCAACTGCTAGATCCTGAACACAACCCTGTGAACCTCGGTTTTTGAATCTTCTGGCTCAACACTAACCCCCTCTGAACTTTAGGGCACTGACTGCACCGCCACTGGCATCTATTTTGGATCCTGAGACTGCCTCCTCATCTCTAGAATAACAAAATCAGCATGGATAATGGAGTTATCTGTCTTCACAAGCACATCCTCCACCACTCCATAGGCCTTCTTACAAGACTTATCAGCATACTGTAGATTGATACATGTGGATCGATCTTCCACCCCCAGCTTCTGAAAGACTAAAAGCGGCATTAAGTTCACACTGGCCCCAAAATCACATAGGGCCTGTCCCGTGAAGCTCCTCCCAAGTTGGATTCTATCACAAAGCTTCCCGGATCTTTCTGTTCTGAGGCAAACCATGCATCACACATGAGCTGACCTGCTCGTTCAAGTCCACTGTCTGAAAGTCTAGCACTGCCCACTTTCCCGAAATTTCATCCCTCATATATTTGGCATACATAGGCATCATGTTGACTGCCTCAATCAGTGGCACATAGATATGCAACTTGGAGAAAATAGACAAGAAACGCCTATATTATTCCGAATCATCCTTCTTATTTCTTTCTTTAAACGGATAAGGAAGATCCTTACATAGAGAAGGTGGTGGTTTTAAATCATCATCATGCTATGGAGTCACGCCCTTTGATTGGGAGATCATGACAAGGGTCTTGTCAAAGACCTCATGCTCCCTAGCCTTCGAGGCTTCAGCTCTGGTGTGGCTCGGATATGGTGGATCATTTAGAAAAATACCACTACGAGTGGTAACATCATTCACTTGGCGCGCATTTTCAGTATCGGATGGCAAGGACCGTAGTGCTCTAGAGGAGAGCTGAGTTGCGATCTGTCCTAACTGCACCTCCAAATTACGAAGTGAGGTCTTTGTGATGTGCAATTCAGCCGTCAATGTCTCCACCTGAGAGGTGAAGGTGTTCACATTCTTGCCCATCTGATACATCATGTTCTTGAGATCTGTCATCCCAGCATTCTGACCTGTGGCTGGTGGTGGTGGGGCCTGAGCAGCTGGCGCAGCTGGCCTATGATGAAATCCGGGTGCATATGAAGCTCCAGCCTGATCTCCATACCTGAATCCTGGATGATCTCTGGTCCCTGGCCTGTAGTTCCCCTAATTTCAGTTTCGATGTCCTTGTGCCCCCACATAGCTGACGTCTTCACTTGCATCTTGAACCAAATTTGCATCAAACTCTTGCTCCTCTACTGCAGACACCGTCTTTACCATCTTCGTGATCCCATCTTTCTACTCATCATTCTTTGGCTCAGGTAACTTGGGCACCCTCCTAGAGTAATATAATTGAGCATCTTGTTTTTCAATTTGCTTCATCGAAGCATATGGTCCATCCTTGTCAACTTTGTACAAGAAGTTTCCCCCTGCTTTCCTATTCAGCAAGTCTTAGTTAGGACGCTCCGAGCCATGATATAAAACCTGGAGAATATTGTAGTCACCGAAGTTATGATTTGGACACTTGCGTATTGTCCTCATAAAACGGTCACGTGCATCAACAACCGTTTCATTAGCATGCTGCTAAAAACCAAGAATCTTTGCTTGCAGCCCAATGACACGTTGAGCGGGGTAGAACTTGCTCATAAACTCATCAAGACACTGATCCCACGTGTTGTTAGATTCTGTCTCTCTGGACTCTAGCCATTTCTCTGCGGCACACTTCAGACAATAGGGAAATATAATCAATTTCAGTGTCTTCGGGGTCACGTTCTTGTACTTCATTGTCTTGATGTAGGCATCAAACTTCCCAATAAAGTCATTTGGGTCCTCATCCCGATTCCCATAATACTGAAACTGGTTCTGCACTGTCTTGATGGTGGAAGTCTACAAATCAAAGAGCTCAGCCTGAATGGTTGGCACTACAATCGCTGGCTTGTGTCCTTTCTAAGTCGATTGAAACTTCTGAACCAAAGCTTGGCCTGACTTATTGTAGGGCATCCGGTTCTTCTGCTCATCGAGCTTTCTTGCAACTCGGTCAACTTTTTATTCAGTTGAGCGTTAGTCAATTTCTCACCCATTGCGATATGTCTCGGATTCCTTCTCGGAGTTATGAATAGCTGTATAGGGTCTTCAAGTGGGGACACAAGGTCTCGAGAAATCCTATGCATGCACTGAACACATGAAACACAATTCATAAAACAAGTCTGAAATCACAAAAATAATAAACAACAAAAAAGAGTAAATTAAACTAATTTCTAAACTAGAAATAATAACCAATGCCTTCCCCGGCAACGGCGCCAAAAACTGACGCGTCAATATTACGCGTGGTTGCGCAAGTATACAGTCAAGTAATATAATGGAGTATTTTGGACTACGAGTTATCGAACCCAAGGGAAGGTTCTTACTATCAACTAAGTTTAACCTACTAAAGTAACCAGTAAAAATGTTTTAGAGAATGAGTGTTGTCACCCTCAAACAAGTGACTAGCAATTGTAAGTAAATAGCGCGAAAGAAATGATTTGATTAAATCAATAGAGAGAAGGCTAAGCAATCTATAGATAACCTGGGGCTGTTTTTTACGATTCCAGATTTCATGTTCTAACACAATAAATCTTAGTTAACTATCCTGGGTAATAGTACACACAATTACCTATCGATCTATTGTCGTTCTACATATTGGTACCATCTTGTCCCTCTCAAGCCACTCTGATTATCAACACGTTCTAGTAGGCTAATGATAATGTAAGGAATGATGGCCTCTCAGACCACCATCACACGAACACCTCACTATCTCCTACCGAATCTACCATCTTCTAGCCATTCTTATTCAACTCACGTCTCGGTCTTATTGATTAGGCATGCACTCATTTACTCATCCCAACTAGGGTAGAATTTCTTTCACACACTCACTAGTTATGTAGTAATTTCGGGTCATGACTTCTAGCTTGCTAAGGATTAAGCACAATAAACAAGTGATTCCTTAAAAATATCATCTTTTAAGCCAAGTCACGCTTGAATGAAGAAAGAGATAATCAACATCATAACTTTTTATTCTAACTTGTCAATGAAAGATTTCACTATGATAAAAACTACATCAAACTTCATTCAACCACCAACTCTAAGCATGAAATTCACGACCATTTCGTGCGAAATGGGGTATTTCGTATGAAATGGCATTTCGTGCGAAATCCCTCATTTCGTGCTAAATGAGCTGGGAAACGTTGTTCTTGAATCTTCATCCCTTGGCCTCTTGGTTCCCGAGCCTCTTTCCTTGTCCTTCCTAACTTTCAAAGCTCACGTTCTTAATTCCGATTGCTCCATAAGCCCTGTTTCCTTTCAAAGGCAACAAACAACTATACCAAGCGATCAAATCTGACAAATATAGCATAAATCAACATATAACACGTGCCTGGACTAGAATTAATCATATGAAAGAAACAAGTGATAATGATGCATATCTCAACAACAATGTGCTCCAAAACACTCCTAAAACCTCCAAATCATGTGGTAAATGCTGAAGAAATCTACCTCCTAAAAGGTGCTATAAGTAACACAAATTTCTTAATTAACAAATTCTTAAAAACATTAATTATTCTTACAATGTATGATATGAAAATAGTAGTGATTTTAGATATGAAGTAGTAATATGTGCGGTAAATATCTTTATATATATATGTATGTATGTATGTATACATGTATATATATATATATATAAAACACACACACACACACACACACACACACACACACACACACACACACACACACACACACACACACACACACACACATATATATATAAGGAGCCAGTATTTGTATGTCATTTGTCGTGCTTTATAAAAGCATATGGCATACATGGGGCATTTGTGTAATAATTAAATCTGACCAAGTAAGATTACAATGACATGTAATGAATTGTTAATAACAACATTTAACTTTTTCATGCATTTGATTGCAACATTTGACAAAACCTCTCGATTTTCTATGCAACATTTGTGGTTCAATGAAGATGAACTAATGCACTTCTTTTTGTTCCATAGAGAAAAAAAAATTATATATGAAATCAATGTACAAGATTTTACTATAGTCTGATTGTCTTATCCTATGAAACTCGATTTTAATTGTCACACTAAAATTAAACATTTTGACTAAGATTGGAACCTTGCCTATTTAAAAGCTACATAAAAACCAAATCAATATGTAAGAAATAAAACGTCAAAATTTTGTTGATCAACAATTGGCTTCTTAGCTAGAAGATTGTTCCTAAATTTTTTTGACCCCGATTACACCCAGAATGTGTTGAAATATTTCTAGTTCTCAAAGAGGATAATAAAATTGAACTCCCACATGCAAGATATGTTTGATACATTCCATTAGAAAAGACAACAAAAAAGAGCGTGAATTTCTAGTTAACTATAAATATTATGATTGTTGCCTCAATTATTAATTTCTAATACTTTTAAAATGATAAAATAGAATAAATCAAAGAGAACACATACAATCACCTCAAAAATGTGAGAGTAGGCTAAATACGTCGGATGTGGTATTCATCATTTGCTAACAGCAAAGTTTTAATGACTTGAGGAGAATTCATGAGAGCGTATAAGAAAGAAGTGGCTTATTCAGTCATATGGTCTTTTGTTCTCCAGCGATTGGAATTGTGCAAATGACCTTAGAACAAGAAGATGTTCGATTCTTTTCGATATTCCTATAGTCACAAAATTATGAAAAACAGTGATTTATTGACTTTCTAAAAGAACGTCCAATCAATTTGTTTTTTTTTACCTTACTTTATCGCAGTTCATTTCACGAAAGTTTTTGTTTAGTCTACAATCTGATTCTGTGCAAATCAGTTACAATCTGTGATTTTTCACACAAAGACTATTTGTTTTAGTTCTTGACCAGTTTGTAGTCAGGCATTTCACATGAACAGTTCATAAGTACTTTGGAGATTGTCTTTCTTTCAAACTTATAAAAATTATTATTTGGTAAATAGTGGTAAGAAATGGTTGATATGTGTAGCTAGGTTGGTTTTATAATATATTTTATGAGTCAGTATCTAATATTATAGCCATATTGAATGAAAATAATGCTTTATGTCAAATTCATAAGGAGGTTTTGTTTCTAGCTTTGGCTGCTTAAAGGAAAACAATACTCTTTAATTTTAGGTAGTTACTTATTTAGATTCAATGTATCTTATCGTAGAGTCACAAATACCTAAATAAAGATAATTGTAAATGTACATAAAACTCTGACAAAAAGTTGAACTAAAATAATTCAATATGATTTTATGACATAGTTATACTCCATCTCCGAGGATATAGCTAGATGAATGATGCAGCTGATGTACTTCTAAAAGACATCTTAGTTAGAAACATAAAATACAAAACAAAATGATGCCAAATTAGTTGAATATAACGATATTACCAAATATCCCGAATGCGTTGGTTAATGTTACGTTGCATTGTCAGAGTCGCATAGGTGAAAAGTATCTTTAACAAAAATATATAAGGCCACATAATACATCTAAAATAAGTAATTTTACGTTAAATTACATCGTCTAATGCGTGATATGATGACTTTCATGCATCTCTTTGGATTAAGTTTATGGGTTACAATATGTATTCATTTCATGTAACTTCTACACATGTATTCGATGTTCCGTTAAATGAGATCAGATACTTTCATATGAAATGAAGTTATGTTATGAATTATTATATCATAGATAGGGGTGCACACAGATCGGATCGGTCCGGATTGAGGTTGAGTTAATCCGATCCGCCGGATTATGGATCGAAACGGATCGGATCCAATCCGATCAATGGTTTCGCGGATCGGGCCGGATTAATCCGCGGATCGCAAATATTTCAAATATTTTCGAATATGTTCAACTATCAAAGTGAACACTAATATACAATTATCATTCCGTATAAATTTAGTTAACGTATGAAATATCTTCCTCTTTATATCATCAAAAATCAAAATTATTCAACACAATATTAATAAGTAATAACATTGCTAAGTTAAAGTTAGCATTAGAACAACTCATATTGATCATTAGTAAAAATAGCATCATAACAAGTATAAACGGATCGAACGGATTGACAGACCGGATCAGATTTATATTTCTTGATCCTAGTCCGATCCGTCACGGATTGCTCCGGACTCAATCCGTCATGGATCGGACGAATTTACGGATTGGTGCGGATTGACAGATACATGTGCACCCCTAGTCACAGAATGTTCATTTCGTAACATTTTTTCTACTTTTGGATTACATATACTATGGATATATTAACTCATAATATGTGTTCAAACCAGTATTTGTTGTCGACAAGTTTTTTCCAAGATCTTCAAAGTTAACATGTATAGATTCAAATATCTTATTCAACTCTTAGGAAAAGAATCATTGCTTAAAAAATATTGAGTGTCCATTCCAAATTTTCATAACTCATAAAAATTTAAGTAAATACACAATATCAATAGAAGTTCTAAAAACTAAGTCCGCGCGGGATAACAACTAGTGTTGATTATGTTGGTGTTGATCCACTCATATGGTGGATTTGCCACACTTGTCAATACTCATATGAGTAATCTTTACATTGAAGAAATTTGGTCGATTTCTAAGATCGTTTATTACCAAAGTGATTTCCTAAAATCGTTTATTGAAAAAGTTCATGGTTCATAAGATTTTCATAAAAGGACTCCACTTCTAATTTTTATATAAAAAATGGCTCTCGTGAACCTTTGTGACCACACTATCGTCCTAACACATGCACATCCTAATATTTTTTTCTTCTTCAGTTGAGCCTAAAAATTTTTCAGCAAACAATAATCACTAATTCATATATATTTTTTCTTAATAAAAAGAAACACCAAAAATATGTCTTTCCTCCAATCTGACGCGCAACTATTCTGTCACCAAAATCACTACAAATTTGATGTCCCCAATCAGTGATAAAATCAGAGCCCTACGATTTTTTTCTCGTTTATCACATCTAGCACTTGAACTCTCTGATTTTCCTTCGCCACATGACACAGTCAAAGACGTCAAAAAGGGCTCTCCTAATACCAAAAGCACAAAACCTAAGAGTGTCTAAAGTTCAAGAAAAGAAAATTAGACTAAGACGTACGTGTCTTAATATCTTAGGTTTCAAATATCAATGTAGATGCCCAATTTAAAGAATTATCTCAGGTTCAAAAGCTGAACATAGAGGCCCAATTGAAAGAATAATGAAGCTTATGATATTAGTTTTTATATAATACTATACCTACATAATTGTCTTATGCTGATGCGGAAATATAATACTTCATTTGTCCCACACTGTTTGTTTATGAGTAGTTCTGCTCACTTCTAGCTCTTGTAGAATGAAGCCATACATGTTGTGTTACACAAAGCAGTGCTTCGAAGGTGTTTGGTTGTTTATAACTGATTTATTTTTGCTTACGTTAAAGGGAAATAAGCCTTAAAGTTCTTACTTGCCCACGCATATGAGATTGGCTTAATTGGCTTGTATGATTGTGGTGAAGAATCAAAATTTGTTCGTAAAACTTTTATTAAATCATTTATTACAAAAGTATTTCACATTCAAAAATTTTTCTCCTTTAATCATTTATAATAAAAATATTACATACATATGTTATTATAAAAAAAGACCACTAAAGAGAATTAGAACAAAAAGTAATTACTAAAAATCACTCATAATGATTTATAACAAAAAAAATCCTCATAGACCACTGTCATCTCTATATCATCTAAAATGTGTAACTTAAGGACCTAATCCCAAAAAAATATATGTATATTTTTCCAAACCCGTAAAGAATGTCAAAGAGTTCCAAGAACTTCTAACAAAAATGTCTAAATTATACTGAATAAATAATTATGTGTCCCTTTCTCTCCATTTGGGGAATATAGAATGAAAACAAATGTCATGATACACGTTTAATTTAGGTCCTACTTTCAAGATCTTTTAGTTCATTACAAAGTGTTTTTTACATCGAAATGATGCTAGGCTTACCACTAGAAACATTCTGCAAAAATTATCAGGAGTTTCAATGCGAGAAATTTAAAGTAGGTTGATTCATTTTCTTTATTTCTAAGTTTCTTATTGTCAATGTGCCTTTGTTTTCTTCCTACAACATATTCCTTTGAATACGTGATGTTGGGTGTAATGTTACAATCTAGACTGTACATGCTACTTATCAATATTTCTTTATTAGTTCGCTCTGATTCTTTATTTCTTTTGGTTTACCTATTTTCTTCCCTTCGTGGGAGAGTTAGAAGAGAGATGGATGATATTATTAAGTATAATATGACATTCGAATAATAAACACTGATTCAAAAAAGTAAAAAATGCAGCTATACGAAACAACTCAAAAACGTCGACTGAACTGTCAAAAATGTTTTCCATCTTTGCCACATACAACCTAGGTCACCTGGAGCGGGAGCGGCAAAGTGTATATCTGTGTTGAGTGATGGGGATGATGACATGTGGTGAGACAGCTAGTGTAGTAACCCGCATAATTATGTTGTATGTTTATGTGTTAAGCGATATTATTATCTTCTAAATATGTGTGTTAAGATTAAAATTTTATTATGTATGCTAGATTTTAAAGAAACTTTTTTAAGCATGTTATTTGTACCAACTTTTTAGTTAGTATCAAATTTCTAGTTTGTCACAAGGTTTATGTAAATTTGCAATTGTGTTCTAAACTTTATATTTTTATGCATTAACATCTCTATTTTTGGATTTTGCATCATTTACCCAAAATAGCATGTCTTTATATTTTGGTTTAACATCTCAATTCTTCCTCCACTATACTAGTCAACTATAATATGATATTGTGTGCTCTCATCACATGTATGGCTCTATGTATACCACTCATACCCCCATCAAATCACTCTCTATCACTCTCCATGTCTCTCATTCTTTTTTCTTGCATCTTCTTCATCAAGAACACCCATGAATGCTCTCCCCTCTTACCTCAAATACTATTCCCGGATTTGGGTGTTGACCCTCACAAAATACCACCTAAACTCACTTTTCTACCTCTCAAATCATGAAAAACTCAAGTCCAATGTTATACTATGCATTGGGGGAGCCTTTTCTTCATCTTGTTCAAGAATCCAAACTCTTCCAACCTCCAAGAATCCAGATCATTCCCTAATTCCTCTCAAGGGTTATAAGTAAGCACTATTTTCTTCTTTATGTGTTCAATTTGTTGATAGTCATGTTCTTGGTATGAAAAGTGCTTGATCCTTAGTTGCATGTTAGTGATTCATCATTTTAAGACACATTTTAAAATTGATCATCTCATTTATATGAAAACATTGTGAATTCATGATTGCATGTCCTTGATTCATCATCATCTTCATGATCTTCATACATGCATGTGCAAAAGTGAGTTTGCTGGGTAAAAACTCTTTGATTCATGTAAGAATATGCTATGAGTAGTGGTATGTGTATGATATAGAGCTTGTGGTGGTGTAACATCATATATAGCAATTCTTTCATGCAATAAGTTTTGATGTATAGAAAATTATAAAGTTCATGTTTTGTGCTTATTTTCAAGAAATTGAGAAAAATACTTACTTATTTCGGAAAATTATGAAAAAATTAAAGTGTGTGTATTTATATGTGATATTTCTACAGTAAAATTTTCAGAGTCATTATACTTATATTTAATTCCTAATCGTCCAAATACTAGGGCTTTTTTTACGAATCTGTCAAACCCCAAACAAGAGAAGTTATTCCTCGATTTCATGTACTTATTCATCTTCAATGGTTACCAAATTTGGATATTTTGTTTCCAGTGGTGTTATTTACTTCCAGTTAAAATTTCATAACATTTGGAGTTCATATGAATATTTTATGAATTTACTCCATGACCGCTTTTCAGCCTCTGTTTTACACATAAACAGCTCAAAATTTTAATGTTTAAAAATACTTAGAAATTTTTATAATTTATGATACTTTTATATGTCATCAGTAATATCTTTATATATTTTATGTCAAAAATTTAGGTTATGGATAATTATTTTGAATTATTATGAATTTTGAACTATCGATAGTCACGCTTTGCTTATAAGCATAATTTAGAAGTTGATAAAATTTTCTTAAGGCTAGTGTATGTAAGTTCTGATTTAGTTTATTATATGTCATATTTCATTCATCTGCCGCATTAGACATCTCATATGCATCTATAAGACGTTTAAGGCTCTAGAAGTATATGGTATGTGAAAAGTTAGTTCATGTTGCATCCATAAGACTAGTATCATTTAGCTAAGTGATTTATGCATGCTATATGTATGGAGTGATTTCCTGCTAAATGATTATCTGCTATGTTTGGAATGGCTTCATGCTAAGTGATTATGTGTAATGCTTGGATTGAACTCGTGCCAAGTGATTATATGTGTTATTTATAGCATTCTTTGCGACCTATATGAAGTTCGAGTTAGAGCTAACATGCTTAAGTTGTTTGAAATTAGACTTAGAAGAATCAAATAAATGGATTAAGCTCGCAAGGTGAGTTACCCTACCTCCCGGAGTTTGTACCGAACCTCAAGTTTTTACAAGATTATGTATGTTCATGTCGTCCCTACTATATATGTATGCATGTATGTATGTATGTATGTATGTATGTATGTATGTATGTATGTATGTATGTATGTATGTATGTATGCTTTCTACTTACGTAAATTTTTTATCCCCCATGGATGCTAACAAAGAAAATGAACATTTTATAAGATAAAACACGATTTCAGAAAGGCCACGGTACCAGAGTGAAACCCCCTGTCGGGTATAGGCAGGCTACGACCCTTTTGTCGGGGCAATATAAGCAGGCAACGCGTCGCCTCACGAGCCGCCGCGATGGACATGTCCCTACGTTATGTTATGTTAAGTCACGAAGGTTACACGGGCCATAAGATAAGAAAATAAGCAAGCATGTCAAGTATGTTACGGTCTCCACGTGAGACAAAGCAAGGTTCCTACTTAGAACAATATGTTTTCACACGACTCAAGTTATGCTTTACGTTATGCTTTTTCTATGATTAATGTTACGTTTTATGAATGTCATGGTCTTTCAAATTTTACAAGTATATGTATGTATGACTATACCTTATGTTCATGTCGCTCCATGGTAAAGTTAGCCATTTTGGTTTTCCAAACCTACGGAGGGGCGTAAATGTAACTCACTGAGCTAGTTGAGCTCACCCTTTCATGTAACATTTTTTTTCAGGTTCTAAAGACACGTAAGAAGCAAGAACTAGCAGTGTGTTAAGTTGATATGTGGCAACGTGCTTGGAGAAGCTTATGTGCTTAGATTTGATAATATGCTAGACGACTTAGATCTTTTGTGTAACTCATGTTTGTAAATTGTTTAAGCATGCAAGAGTTGTAACGTATTTAAGACCTTGTATGAGCCTTGTTTGATACCTAGAACATTTCCCGAGTTATGCTATGCTTACGTTATGAGTCGAGATGGCTAAATGACATTAAATTTTGATGTTCCAACTTTATTTTCTTTACAATTCAAATTATTTATCAAGACGACCCCAAGTAATCTTTATTTACGCTTCCGCGAAATTATTTTTAGAAACTTTTATCATGACTTTTCAAAATAACTTATTTAGCCCCTCGACGTGTCAAGGCCTCGCCGGCATGTCGCGCCCTCCTCCCGTTAACGCAAGTTTTATTGATCGCTAAACGGGTCGGCGGGAGGGGGATGTGACAGCTAGTACAAGTTATGGTGATCCGAGAGTACAGAAACACAGAAAGATTGTTGGAGATGGAGATTGAAAATAAGCAATGTGTGATAAGAGAGAGAGAGAGAGAGAGACCTTGGGGTGGATTTTCTGAATAATGAATTATCATAACCTCTATGAAGAGAATGCCCCTCATACATATACACATCCAATAGCAAGAATCATGGGGGGGAGTTACAAGGTTAATCACGCCCATATTAAGACCATTAAGTTAGTCATTGTGGATATCACGATAGGTATCACGGGAAAAGCATCACTGGATTCGCATATAAAGGTTGACCAAGTCTCCCTTATGACACACCAGGGTCGAAGGTGGGAGATCAACCACCTGTGACAAGCCTTATCCAGCCAACCAACTTGATCCCCTAGTGTGTTATTCAAGAGAGAGAAAGTGGAGTAATAAGGGGTTTAGAATAGTAAATGATCCGAACCTCTATGGATAGGATGACCTTCCTATATATGCTAGTCTCATGATAATGATTATGAGTAGTTTATAACCGCATATGGCGGTTATATAATTACCTAGCATAAGAAAACGTCGACAGGATATATAGGCGAATATGTTGCAAATCTCTTGAATAACACACAAGGTTCGCATGCGAGTATATGTATAGCTCACACGCGACGAACCTCACTCTAGCTTCTAGACCACTTAAACCCTTAACTCCCGAGCATATAAGATCATATGCGATAGGAGTCTTGTCACGAAGTCCACATATAAACAAGTGAGCATATTTATACATTGTTTATGGAGTATATGTATACCTTACATGTGAGTGCTGCGTGAAGTGAATAGCCACTGAAGCCGGACATCATCCATATATGTCGGTGAAGAATGAATCTTTTGTGGGAGAAATTGATTTGATGGGGGAGTGGAGAATACATGTGGTAACCAACTACGAAGACATTCTGAAGTACACAGATGATTGCCATGCTATCTGTGTGACAAAGGGGTATGAGTTGAACTTAGATCCTAATATGCTTAAAATATTGCAATATAGATTGTCCAATAAAGCTCATACCTTTCATTTTGCATCGTTTGAAGTCAACCCTACATTAAAATATGTGCAGCAGTTATTAGATTGCCCTGCAATGGGGAAAGTTGATCCTCTAGACCCTTTTAAACCTACCACAGAGGTAGCCTTATATGAACAAATGCGAGAACTCATAGGAGATATGCGTAAATCATCTACTATATGGACCACGATCGAACCATTTAAAGAACCATTTTATGTCTCTGAACATGCCAAAAAAGCATGGCAACGATGGATACTGTTCTTCGTTCGTGATTATGCCCCAAATGAGTTCCTTTCCGAGTTAGCTCGAAAAAAAAAACGCCATATTTGGATAGACCAGGCTTTAAATACCGTTATGTGGTTTTCTTTGTATTTGGATTTCTCGTTATATGAAAGATGGTAGCCCTCATGATGGCATATTTGATCACGTTCCAGCTCTTACTACGAGACTCACTTGTGGGGCATCAAGTGACTTCGAGACCTCTCATTTTGGGTACCTTGTATCATAGGCTTGATCAGATCGCTATTATTTTGATCAATCACGAAGTAGATACGGTGTTCTATCTTACGTTAACATTGGTTTTCTAACTATGTGGGTTTATGAGGTATGGTCCAATTACGCTCGTACTCCATACAGAGTGCGAAATTGGAAGGTAACTAGGAAGAATGGTAAAATCACTAACTATCTATGTTGTCGCACCAGGCGTTGGTACAGAGCAGGTCAACCCCGTGGTATCTTCAGCCTTTTATGTGATCAGGAATGTGAGTTTGTATACAGACCATATGGTGTGGAATTGAATGACATTCCTTTTTCTATGATCATTATCCTTCAAAAAAATGCCAATTACTCTTGAAATGGTTCAACAAGGTTCGCGCGTATCTAGTCAGTTTCTTAATTGTTGTACGCGAGGCTCTTTGCCAATTTAAATTAAAAACGCAAATGAGACAATGGAGTATCCTTTGATAATTGTCGACTATGATCCTCCTCGCGTAGCAAGACAATTTGGCCTTGACCTAGTTACACTTGGGCATTGGCCATCTTTCATATAGACTGCTACAAAAGATTGATAGTTTGGAAGTGTGACAAAGTGTTGCATCATTTCTGCCCTTTACCCAGCCCAGAGGCTCGCCTGTGGGTGAAGTTACTTCCATTTTGTTGAGTTACTAAGTTTTTCAAATGAACAAGAATTTTGCGTTTTCTTTGCCTCGCCCAGGAAAAGCACCTTCTCTTTGCAGATGAGCGTACCACCTGAGCATTTTCTCTTTGTAGAGGAGTTAAATTTGTGTGCGAACTTGGTAATGGATGAAAAGATGAATGCTGCGAAGAAGGGTTTTCAAGCAATGTCCCAATATGCTGAGGTTTTTTAGAAGGCATGTATGAAAATTTATTCTTTTATGATGTTATTCGAATAAACTTTTTAAAGGTTTGGTCTTCATCGTGGTGTTTGATTTCAAGATTTGGAGGGGTGATAGATCAAAAGAGCTGTGGCGAGATGAAGTTGTGTGAAATACAATGAAGCTACCACCTACCATAGTGAAGATAAGGAAAGAGATCAGTTCGTTCATGGCATTACTTAGTACTCCTGCAGTGATTGTGACTAAAAAAGAAAGCAAGACGAAGTATGTAGCTAATGATGGTGATAATGAGAGTCTTAACCAAGAAAAAGAGAATAACAGATTCATCTGTTGAAGAAACAATTCCTGAAAGTTTTGATTAAGTAACCCTACACAAGACTAGGAGCAAGGCCCGATAATATGGTAATCCTTCAAGGAAGAAAGTAATTTCTATTCGCAAAGAAAAAAAAGAAACATCACTGATTTCCTTCATGATGACAAGGAAAAAGGAAAATCTCTGACAACTGTTATGCCCATAGACTAAGGGACTAGTAAGATTAATAAGTTATATGTATATCAAGCCTTATGTAATTGTTTATAATTAAACTTTTGATTTTAGATAGCAACGAGAAACAAGTTTATGAGGGTATCAGCGATAACACTGATGGAGTTTCTAACATTGATCCGGTGGAAGCATCTCGAAAAGGAGAAATAAGGAAGGCTTTTAAAGAATCACATATAAAGCATGAGGAAAAGGAACACATGAGACAAGCAGAAGTGAACAAGTAGGGTTCGTGACTGCGAAAAGTTTGGAGGAGCAAAGATCTACACCCAAAGATGAAATGCGAGATGCACAAACCGATCTTATGGATGTCATTGAATATATTAATGAAGAATGTGGCCGATTTATATTCGATGTAGCTGATCATGATAGCTTCACACGAGCTATACCTCATGGTTTATCTAAATATGATATACGTCGGTAGTTAGCTAACAAATTTGGAGAACCATTAGGCATACTTCTTTCCATACATGTCATTTTAATGCATGCATATATATGCGTCAATTGAAAAAAGTAACAATTTCAAATTCAGGACATGCGCATGAGAGAGGTCTCTATGATGTAACCCGACAACACATTTCGCATAGTAAAATTACTTCTGATCACAGAGGTGCTGATTTACCTTACTTGTAATATAATCAGATTTAGGATGTTGGACTTTATCATCTAATCCACCATCAATTTAAGTGGTAGGCAATTTTTCTTCGAGAACTTCGCTAAATCCTCACAGTGAACAAAGAAATGCCCATGTGATGAGATCTTCTTTGGGTGAAAATCCTAATCCATTTGTTGAACAAAAAGATGATAATGGTTTGTGAATGCCTAACTTGCGCATACTATATGATCCTCTTGTTCAAGAAATATTATCTGCTCACCCATACTTCAATCATATGCTATGCGAAATCAAAACGTTCGGTTCGTTAGAAATTTTCAATCGAGATCCATCGAAGTTGATTTTCCAGGTTATTGCACTAGAATTATTTGTATATTCTCTATATTTATTGCAATAGTCTCGCAATCGATTTTTTATTTTTTATTTCACGGTTCAAACAATAAATTCAAAGTCTAACAACCACCAGCCAAGACAATAACATCTAACTCAACAAGAAGAAACTTTTCAGCAAGGGAACTTGTGGGAATAGATGGGAGAACCAATTTCGCAAAAAATGAGTTCGCAAGGTGAAGATGACACTCAAAATCGAAGTCATGCGCAGAGGCAAAAGTTGATGTGAATTCTATTCCAGCCCCTTAGGTTTATGTCCAAGAAGTTGAGACTTCAGACATGACATCAAACATGGAACTCCAGGGTATGGAACAAAATCAAGATCCCCAAAAATATGAACGTGATGACTGACCAATCAGGCATAGTGATTGGGCAAGAGCAAATGCCTCACAATGAAACGAACAATGTTGAACAAAAATCCAGGAGAATAAAATTTGAATGTAGGGAGTGTGAATGAAGTGTCAAGGGAAGATTTAACATAAGAGAAAACAAGAGCAGCTTCAACAATACAAGTGAATCTGTCTGCGGGTGCTGTTGGTTCTCCATAAACTGGTCTTACTGCTGGTAACCCCCTTCCAAATGTTTTGTCAAGTTAAGGAGGTAGTGGAAGCTCAAATTATGATTTGAATGGACTCTTGCAACAATTCTCAATTAGTGATGATTTTGCCTTGCCAGCTTCTGCCATTAGATGGTTTCAATGGGGATCCGAGTTGCTGATGTTGCAAATCCACAATATGTAGCTAATGTTTGTCAAAGAACTTTGAAAACAAAGAAATATAAGCTGATAATAGGAAAGAGGTATCATGAATCCCTCACTTGAGCCAAATTATTCAAGAAATTACTTAAGAGAAAACTCTTTGGAATGGATAAAGAAAGTTAGGCTTTCTTATCCAAATTTTTTTTCCAACATAATGAAAATATAGAATACTGAATGAGAATCACTTTTCGAAGATTTGGCTTTGTTTTTAGACAATCTAAATGTGGCACTTATGAGCATGACATCAGATATTTCTTTGATGGGTTATGTCGCTTGGAAGGATAGGCCAACGGGATTTTCGGACATGACTTGACTGCGTGAACGCATTGCCAGAGTTCATAATGATCTCTCCCTGAAAGTTAGATCTCAAGCATACAACGATGCACATACAAAGCTTATTACTTCCTGTGAAGTAGTGGGACGAGCGATCAGATCTTACCAGGAGAAAGATGTTGAATTATTTACAAATGAAGCAGAACTTGGCATTATTAGAGCAAACCTTAGTTGAATTAGGCCTTGAGGATTTGGTTTCTAAAGATTTATATTGTAATACCATGTTTTGCCAAGTGTTTGGCATTGTCCAGAACAACATGTGTTCTTTGAATTTTGTGAACAACGATTTTCTTGTGGCATTTTCACAGTTTGAATTTTTATCTATGCATTACGAGTATTGCTATAATTTTGGCAAACGTATTCTCAAATTTCGAATATTTAAGGGATATCCCTCTATGCAGAGAGAGCAAGAGCTCTCTGAAAAGATGAACTTTTGATACTTAGTTCGTAGGCAAAGTTCGCAGATGCTATTTTGGAAGATAGGCTTTATGGCTTATAATCTTTAAGCAAATATCGCAAATGCTATATAAGCAGATACGCTTATAGCTTTTAAACCCTATGCAATGATCGCTGATTCTATCTAAACAGATAGGCTTATGACTTTTAAACAAAAATGTAGTTATATAAATAATGAAGTTTCGGTAAAATACAAGGGGCTCCCCAGAAATCACCACAACTTAAAATAGCAAGTTTTATTTTCAACACTTCATACCCCTAAGGTTTCTGAAATGACACTTTAACCTCCCCATATATGAACTCATGGTACAAACACAAACTCGCCGATCGAAATAATAATTCAATCTATAAAACACATGATTTTGACAACTAAAAACAATTCAGCGGAATATTTAAAGAATACATAACTCAAGAAACGCGAATGGTTGAGGAATAGATGGGTAGGGTTCTCGTCGGTGGGTATCGGTGGTGATGCTCGACGAGGGTACTTCGGCAGCTTCTGGTCTTGGTTGAGGTCTCCTATAGCCTCGTCGGACCTTCTGTCGTTAAGGGGAACGAAGGAAGAAAGCTGGGTGGGCCCGGTTGAGTTGGGCCTAAACTCGTCGCCGAAAACTATGGATTGCGATGATTGTTGCTGCTTCTCCTTCTTCCTCTAAGGTCAGCGCAGTGATAAGACACAGAGGACGAAACGTATAAGGGAGAAAAACAGGGACAACGGTGGTGGTGGTTTCTTCGGGAGTGGCTTCTCCGACGGTGCAGCGGCGGTGGTGGCTGCTTGTTGCCGCTGCTTCTGCTGTTTTCCTCTTGGTCCGCATGCAATCATACAAGAGAGGGAGAGATAGGAGGAGGTGAGAGTAGTGGTGGCTATGATCTTGGTGGTGGTTGTTGAAGAAAAGGAGGATCAGGGGAGGTTAAGAAGGAGAAGGTGAAGAAGACGACACCCAGGTTGGGTGAAACGAAAATTCTCTGGGGTGTACAGGAGGGCTGGGGTGATGTGATAAAAAAAAGGTTTACATTTTTTTTTTATTTCTTTTAGTTAATTTCTCATGGGGTTTATAAGTTCCTCTAAACTACAACTTTTACCCCTCCCCCCAAACTTAGCTAGCTTATACATTTTGAAATCACACTTACCTCCCCTCTTGTCATATAAATTCGAAAATCTTAATATAGACTTTGCTAAAAAGTCATTAAATAACCCCTATTATAAAACGGGGTATTACAAAAGTGACATGGATACAAATAAAAAAAGTCAACTATGAAGATCCCAGATAAACGGAGGTAGTACAAGCCTAAAAATTATATTCCCATGTAACCCTCAAAAATATACTTCAACACGTGAATTTGGATATGTAGTTGCTTGTTTTCTAATTTAAGCGTTAAACAAACTTTTTATACGAAGTTAATAAATTACAATTTTATAAAATTATATACTCATTAACTTATACTTTTACTTATATTAGATTAATTTTCTTAAAATAACTCATTAAAAATAAAAGTATATATGATATTTAAAAAATAAAAATACGGCAAAGATGAACAGATCAAGTCTCGAATTGAAGAACCCAGCAAACAACACCCACAAAATTGAAGATACAAGTTTTTGATTAAATCACCCAAACACCAAAATAGAACTCATGCACTCCATTGGAATACCGGATGGCCGCGACGAGAACCCAAAGAGGGGAGAGTTTGAGGAACCTAGCAAACAACACCCACAAATTCGAACACCCACAAAGAGAGGATTGAGGAGGACGAGGAGGGAAAGGAGGACGGCAACGAAGATTGCGGTGGTGCTATGGGAGGAAAAGGATAACAAAGAAGAATATGGTATCGGTGTCGGAGCCAACAAACACGCGGTGGGAGAAATTGTTAGTTCGACTAATAAAGGGAGAAAGGGAGATAAGGAAGAGAGAGAATGGTAATAGGGGGTTTTGGGATTTCCATATGTTGTAATTTTTATTATAAGATAATGGCATTTTTTCCATAAACTTACATTAATAATATCTCACCTTATACATAGACGGTATATGATAGAAGGCAAAATTAGAGTGTGGAAACATATTACAAAAGGGGAAGGTATATAAAATCATTATATCCTCACTACTGGAAACGCACAAAGAACGACAATAAATCCTCGCCGTTTAAGAAGGTTTTCTTGTTGTTTATAGCAAAAACAGCGAGTTTTGGGCGGCCGTAATGTATTTTGTTGTTTTTGCTCAGCGGCGAGAAAAACTCTTGCCGTTTAAACCTTAAACGGCGAGAAAAACTCTTATGCGGCAAACCCTTCTTCTCGTCATTTGCAAAAAAATTCCCATATATATAAATGCATATTTTTATTAATTTAAAAATTAACTGATTTTATACATTTTATAATTTGAACATTAATTAATATCAATCTCAACCCCCAAATCACCTTAAAATACATAAAAACCCCTCTCTTATAATCACCCCTTCTCTTCTCCTTCCACCTTCGGCTTCGATTTGCCGAAGAGAACCCAATTCCTAAATCAACTACCACCAATGCTATCCTTAGCCACCAACAAAACCCCTTCCTACCACCATTACAACCACCAAACTACTTCTGCAGTACCTCACCATCACAGTCAACCAACCTCCATTTACACCAGTATCAAGCTCTCCACCTAAACATGCATCCTCTTTCTCCACAACATGACCTGCAAAACATCCCTCAATTACCATTACCACAATACCTACAACCTATTGCAACATCACCAACCATTACCATCATCTATCTCCACCTCCATTCAACCATTACCATCATCTATCTCCACCTCCATTCCACACCCAAACAAACCCAGAACCACCGTCACTGTTAACTCCAATTGCATCAGATGGTTGGCGACGTTGATGGATGATGGTGGCGACGGTGATGGTTGAGGTGAAGGTCGGTGGTGGGAGAGGTGAAATCAAACTTTCAGAACCAAATCAAATCTGGTGATGCCAACGAGGATGGCGAGGGGACGGCAACGGGACTGTGAGGACGACGACGGGACCACATCGGCGACCTCCTCTTCGCCTTCTTCCTCGTTCTCGACAACCTCCTTTTTCGTTCTCTGCCAGGGATCGAGAGAGGGGGATCGAGAGAGGGGATTCGAGAGAGGAGATCACAGAGAGGGGATTTGAGGGAGGAGATGAGAGAGAGGGGATCAGAGAGAATGGATGGACAAAGGGAATCGGTAGATAAAGATAAATTGTTAAATAACGATAAGTAATTGAGAGAAACAATAAGGAGAAACTTATTGATGTGTATTATTACTCCAAACCTAAGCCTCCTTATATAGGCATTAGGGTGGGCTCACGGGCTAAATACAATACAATACTTGGGCTTACTATTTGTGGTGGATATTCACCATAGCCCATGTTATATTTCATAACACTCCTCCTTGAATATTCACCACAACTATGCCTCATTAAAATCTCGTCATAGAAAACCCAATGGGAAAAAACTACGACTAAGGAAAAAGAGTACAACAAGTGGTTTCTATTTTGCTAAGTAATTGAGATGAAATTCTTCAGGAATTTCTCAAAAGGATCTTTGCCGCCTCATTAAAACCTTGCTTGGAAAAACCCGGTGGGACAAAACCATAGCGAAGGAAAAAGAGTGCAGCATCCTAGCTTCTTGATTGGACCTCCCCCTCTTTCCAACATCCTTTTACCTGAAAACAAATTCATTCAAAATAACAAGAGACTAATAATAACAATATAACTCATGTGATAGTAATTTCATATGTACATATTAAATAAATAAAAATGCATATGCATGTATCCTACTCGCGAGTGTAAATTGCTTCTGGAAATCAAAACTTTCTCATGTGTATCACCCCTCCATGAGTGTCACAGATTGTGAATCGTACGGTCGTATTGTAACTAATTATTCCAAAACATTTTTTGTTGTTTAGTAGTCCCCCAGACTAACAAAGATATTATCATCATTCTCTCCGTGAAATGATTTATGAGAATTTATTATTTGATGATCCCATATCATTTTTCTCATTAATGGATCCCACGCTTACCAGCGGACATATAATCTCATTGTATCCCACGCTTAATAGCGGATGTATAACATGGACTTGAATTTATATTTTGGGTATTGTGAGTACTTTAAGTACTATATGTTTATGCTCTTTGTATTCAAATAATTAAAACACCCATATCATAGTCCATGTATATAGTTGACTCTATTTTGGCCAATGTATATGTAATCAACATTCTTCCTCTTAAATCATGAAATTTGTAGCGCTTATAGTAATCATTGATTTTAGGATCATACATTTGTATTCAAACTTAAGGTACCTTGAGCTACTCCATGAGCTATAGCTACTCCATAAGCTATTTGCCTTTTCCAGGGCTATTTGTAATCCAACGTTGGTTTGATCCATATCAATGTTTTATCCTCCCAAGATTTTTCTCGTAATCTTGTATTTTAAGAGCATTTAAAACTTTATCCCAACAAGAATTTGATGCTTCTGGCATCATATTCCTCTTCTAGAGGATTTTAGCATATACACAAGTTTTCATCAAACATCATTTATCCCATTGAATGTTTGGAATTTCATTGGTAAGCATCAAGTGTTGTTCATGGAATCGTATCTCTTTTATAATCACGTCATGCAATGTCATCAATTCTCCCCCTCATGACGTGAACACGGTGATTTGATAATTTGCATGTACCATTTTATTAATCTATAAAAAATATGTCATCAACTACGAAAAATGAAAGAAGAATAATAAATGAAACATAGGATGTAATCCAAAAACTCCTACTTAAATTATTAATTGAAAATTCTAAAAAAAAAACATAGTTCAAAATCAAATAACATAGTCTCATAAATGCTAATCTGGAACCAAAGACTGAATTCAATGCTAATATTAAACTAATAAATTTAAACGAGCTTCTTAGAAATTTGCATTATCTTCATCCACCGCATCAAAATCTCCCATAGGTGCCATAAAATCACCCTCACTTGGTGCAAAGAGATCATCAATTTGAAAGTCTTCAAGCGGTTTTTCAAATTCAACATGATTTATCTCCAATTTCCCCTTCATGGAAGCCTTATAAAGATCAACAAGATGCGTCGGTGTGCGACAATTACGAGACCAATGATCACTTGCGCCGCAACGATGACATGGATTTCCTTGTTGGTGGCGTTCCCTATGTGCAATAACCGGTGCATCATCAAGTGTTTTCCCATTATCTCTTCCCATGTTGTCATGTACCCTTCCTCTTTTATTTGTATTTGAGGTAACTTGCCTTGGATCCTCACGGTGCCAAGTGCGATTTGCATCATGTCCACGACCTTGTCCATTTTCACGGCCGCGTCCACGCCCACGTCCATATCTACCTCCACGTCCACGACCACGTGGATGGTGCTGTCCATGAAAAACACTAGCATTCGCTTCAGGGAATGTATTTTGATTCACTTCAGGGAGTGGGAGTGAACCAGTGGGGCGTTGTGCATGATTTTTCCTCAAAATTTCATTGTGACGTTCTGCTACTAACAAGCAAGAAATCAATTCAGAATACTTGGTGAATCCTTTCTCTCGATATTGCTGCTGCAGGAGCATGGTCGAGGAATGAAAAGTGGAGAGCGTCTTTTCCAACAAATCCTTATCAGTGATACTTTCACCGCACAGTTTCAATTCAGAAGTTATCCGAAATAATGCAGAATTATAGCTGCTCACTGATTTGTAATCTTGAAACCTTAAATTGAGCCAATCAAAACGAGCTTGAGGTAGGAGAACAAGCTTTAGGTACTCATAGCGCTCTCTTAAATTGTTCCATAAGACGAGGGGGTCCTTAACAGTAAGTACTCAAATTTTAGAACCTCGTCAATATGGTGGCGCAGAAAAATCAACGCTTGTGAGCGATCCTTCTGGGATGCTGCGGTGTTTTCTTTGATTGTCTCACCAAGATTCTTTGCTGTTAAATGCAACTCAGCATCCAAATTCCACGAAAGATAATTACTGCCACTGATGTCAAGGACGGTGAACTCGGGCTTTGTGATATTCGACATCTAAAAACAATAATTAAATTCTAAGTTACTAACAAATTTTGAAAAATAATATAACTCAAAATAAATAAAGGAAAAAATAAATAATAAATAAATGATGGATAAGTAATAACGAAAACAATGAACGCTGCTTATCCTCTTCAGGAGGGTGGATCATTATTCAATAGTTTATATCTCTTCAGGAGATTACTGCTAACGTAGAACTTCAGGTTCTAACAGTCATAACTACAGGTTATGAGTGATATTATGTAATAAGTAACTTCAGGTACAAATTACATGGCCAGATACATAATCGATGGCGATTTCGAATCGTCTTCTGGAGGTCCGTTTTTGATCCACAATAAGTAAAGAAAAAAAATACATGAAGTAATTGCGTAAAAATAAAATAAAATAAAATGAGAAAACATGACCTCTTCAGGAGGTTTAGAAAAAATTACAAGACATCTCTTCAGGAGATGTAACTACAATTATGACTTCGGGTCATAAAATCATAAAATTGTCGTAACTTCAGGTTACGATCAAACTTTCTCATAATTCATAACTTCAGGTATGAAAAACATGAGATTAATACGTAATATATATACCTCTTCTGGAGATGTAATAATACTACATTATGACTTCAGGTCATAAAAGTATTTTCGTAACTTCATGTTACGATTAATGCTTCACGTAATCCAGAACTTCGGGTATGGAGTACATAATTCTAATAAGCAGAACAAAAGTTCGACCGATGTTAATTTTATCCACGTGAAACCTCTTCAGGAGGATCTAAGTTCAATAATAAATAATGAACTGAATAACATAGAGTATTGAAGCAACCAAGTTTGGTAAATTTAATAAAAGAAATAAAATCCTTCAACCCATGTAAAGAAAAGTGAAACAAGGAGTACAAAATAACATTCTGCTAGTATGAGAGTGTAACTATGTATCCCTTGACCCATGTAAAAGAAACGACCAACACTCCCATTCGTGGAGCATTATTTAAAGCAAACAATTATAGGAGATACTGGTAAGAGAGCAAAGTAAACCAAGAGTTTAGGTACATAGGAATCTATAGGCATAGTATAGCTCCTAAACAATTTTGGACGAAAAGAAACGTATTGTTTTTCGTTTAGTACCTAGATCTAAACTGTAGAGGCGTAGGTAGATAGTTAAACTGCCATTGGACAATAACTTTTCTAGAACCTCTCTTGTATTGTATTTCGTGGTACGGTAGAAGAAAAATACAATTAGAGTGTAGGTGCAGTACCTTTGATCGGATTTTCGGGACTTTCCAGAGCAAACGTGCTGATAACGTGTTAAATAACGAGAAGTAATTGAGAGAAACAATAAGGAGAAACTTATTGATGTGTATTATAACTCCAAACCTAAGCCTCCTTATATAGGCATTAGGGTGGGCTCACGGGCTAAATACAATACAATACTTTGGCTTACTACTTGTGGTGGATATTCACCATAGCCCATGTTATATTTCATAACAAAGATCCCATTTTTTTTAATAATGCAGGGTTTTTTTATATATAGAGATGTGTTTTAATTTTGGGCGGGCAATTACAAATTTTGCCCCAAAATTTGGCTCCAAAGGAAAAAAAAAATGATGTGTACAAACTTCATTTTACAATAAGATTTTATTGCCGTAAATGATCTGCGTAAAAATATCTCTTGTCGTTTATATTATATACTATATGCGGCGAGAAAAAATTTCGCCATTAGTTCACCCAAAAAAATCGCCATTAATGACGTTTTCCTTGCCGTTTTAGATGCTTATAAGCGGAGAAAACTATTATTGCCACTATTAGTACAATTCTTGCCGTTTTTGATATATAATATATGCCGCTTTATATCTTTTTGCCAATAATGACATTTTTCTTGCCGTTTTAGATGTTTTTAAGCAAAATTAAATATTCTTGTCGTTTTAGATGTTTTTAAGCGGAGAAAATTTTTCTTGCCATTTTTTATAGAATATATGGCAAGAAAATTATTGCCACGCGAAAAATTAATGCTTTTTTTTTTGCCGTTTTTGAGTAAATTTCAAGTAGTGCCTCCTCATGTACACTGCACAAACAATGCTTTAAAGTTTAAAACTAAGGGTTAAAACTTGATGGTCTCCTTGATGATATCCCAAATTAAGTTTGTAACGATCTCTAGTCCCGAGATAGCACAAAACAAGAGTTACAGCCCGAAAAGTTACTTTTCGTGTTTCCCGGACCTTGTGGGAGAGAGAGAAGTTGTTACTACTTGAATGGGTCTACCAGGGAATTTCTAGCAAGAAAAAACACACCCATGCTCTGTTTGGTCGGCAGTGAAATGTTTTACGGTGGAAAATATTCTACGCATAAAATATTTTTTGGGATTTTTTCCTCAACAATCATTTTCTTATGTTTGGTTGGCACTTGGAAATTATTTTGCTTGTGCATTAGATTTTATTACGAAAGTTTATATATAGTTAACATGTAAATTAGTTTGGTTCAATGATTATGTGTAAATGAGTTTAAGTTGTTGAGTTTGAGCCTGCGAGTTGAAGTCACAAAAAATATAAAATTTTTATATTAAATTGCAATGGTCACGTGGTGGAGTTGGTCGGGAGTTGTGATAGTTTGTGGTTGTGGAGCAGCATGAGAGGGAGTAGTGGAGCAGTGAAGGATCAAATTTGTAGGTAACCCTATTTACAAAAGAATACCATCAATGAAGGTCCACTTAACCTTATCATAACCTTTAGCTAAATCTATATTGAAATCAAGAGCCCGCTTTCTCATTTTCTTGTGTTGAAGAACATGAAATAATACTTGAGAAAATAAAATGTTCTCAGCAGTCTCTCTACCAGGCAAGAAGCTGAATTGCAGAGGGTGGGCCAATCTTTGTAAACCAGTCCTTAATTTGTGAGTGATAGCTTAGTAATAATCTTTAAAGAAACATTACTGCTGGTAGGTCTCAGTTGGTTGAAAGAACTAAGGCAGTTTATTTTAGGGATGAGAGGAATCAAAGTGCCGTTAATCCCCTGATGCAGCTCCCCATAATACACAAAAAAATTCACCATATTAACCACAGTGTCTTGGACAAAAGGCCAATGCTGCTGATAAACACAGGAGGCAGGCCATCAAGGCCCGGTCTCTTATAAGGACCCATATAGAACACTGTATTCTTGATCTCCTCAGCAGTAAGAGCACTTTCAAAGCCTCTATCTCAGACTCCAAGATAAATCCCCCCTTCCAAATAAAGTCATCATGAGTGGTAGGGTTATCATCAGTATAAATAGATCTAAAGTGGTTAGCCACTTCCACCTTGAGTTGTTCCACATCCTTACACTAAACACCATGACTAAGTTGGATCATGGAAATTTTGCTTCTCATTCTCCTAGCCAGAGTAGTAAAGTGAAACATTTCTTCTTGAAGTAAGACATAGGAACATGTTCTCACACTTAGCGAAAACTTTAAGAATTCCCAGCGACCTAGGTCTCAATATCTTCTTCTTCTGAATTATATCGCCAAAGCAATCCTCATTCCAAATCTTCACCTTCTAGGTGAAGTTGTCAACAATAAAAAGGCTCCCTGCTAGGCCAAATATCCTTGACCAAATCTTTGAATCTATCTTCAAATAGCAAAGCAGCCTCAAGCCTAAAAGGCATCAGATCAGCAGAGGAAACATACACACCAATAATACCAATAGAATAGGGTAATGACCAGAGTTGACCCTAGTCACATGTTTCACTGTAGCCTTAGGGAAAATAATTCTCCAATCACTGTTGCACACAGCTCAATCAAGCCACCGTCTTATCACTCCATCAACTGAAAATTTGACCAAGTACATTGGGGCCCTGAAAATCCAATAAATGACAATGATGAAGAAAAACTGCCATCTGACTACTCAACCTGATGGTGATCATTCTACCTCATCTTTTCTCAGAATGAGCTACAATCTGATTAAAATCTCCCACCACCAGCCAAGGTAACTCCTGCCTCTGAGTAATCTTGTTGAGTTGTGACCAAAACCCTTCCCTTACGTAGCACAAGGGCTAGCATAAATAGCAGTAAGAAAAGAAATCAGGCTTAATTTCTAAATCAACTAACTAGTGACAGCTTGAGCAGTAGAGAATCCTCAACTCTAGGTTCAACAATAGTCACCATAGAAACAGAGTAAAACTTACAGATATTAAGCAGATACCTCACAGTAGCCCGATTTTCGAACCCTCGGCAGTTCCAAGAAAGAATCTTCATGGATCACCTTGTTGGATATGTCGAGCACTCGAATATCTAGTATATGGAGCATAATCACTATCTCTGGCCAAAATAGCCATCTCACCATACTTTCTCAGCCCCACGGAGGTATTGGATCTACCCTCCGGAGTGTTTACCTTGGACACACCTGCCTAAAACTTCTCCATAAAAGGAAATTGGTTAGAATCCATATTGTGGAAAGATGGTCTAGGGTTAGGGTCTACAACCCCTTTCCTTTTCTCAGTCAAATTCTTCCCCTTTTGCTCGCTTGCTTGGCATTCTCTTTGCCACGTGTCATTCTCCCATAGGTAGATTTTAGATGATTAAGAGCCAAGTTTGAACGCCACGTGGCTTCGGGGGGGGGGGGGGGTGGAACAATTCACTGCTTCCTGGTATAAACCCGCCTACTCTACCTACCTCAAAATCTAACACGTTTAACCTGGACCCCGTGCCTGCTGGAAAATTCTGCTTTGCTACACTCGACGCACCACCCTCATTCAAAAGATTCTTTCCATGTGTACGGTTATTAGGCTTCTTCTTCCCTGGGGGAAACGATCATCCAAGCCCCAAAATTCGGATATGGAGCCGCCTCCGCGACCGACACTGCCACCATCTCCGGCGAGCTATCTTGTTCTTCAGTGGTCTCCATCACCACACCAGGATCGGTAACCACTATAGTCTTCAATGGACAAGACTCCTTCCGGTGACCATCCACGCCAAACTCAAAACAGTTCATACCCAATCCTTCGTAGTCAACAAGGGTCTTCTTCCCATTAACCCAAATTGCAAGAACTAAGCTCCTATCTATGTCCATATCGACGCAAATCCGAGCGTACTTTCCAAGAGAAGCCGCATAAGTAGCCCAATTTCCCTTAATAGAATTTCCAAAGTTTGCTCTGACGTCCGTAAGTGTGTCTTCATCGAAGAATTCCACCGGAATACCACGCAGCCAGACCGAAACTGACATCATCCTCAGCTCTGGCCCGTAAGGATCAAGGTGAGGAACCCAACTTTAAACTGTGAGGTACCTCCACTTCACTATCCAAGGCCCATTTAGAAGCACCTATTCATAATCTTCCCTGCAAAAAAACCGGACAAAAAAATGTCCATTTTTTATGTTAGTGAGCTCGAACCCTAACTGCAACTTCCACTGTGCTGTTAGCCGAGCATGAAACACATGATAGGCCGACTTCTTGACTAGAATATGAATAATGAGAGATCTGCTCCAAGGCCGGTGGAGCTTCATCAACGCTGCACCATATATCATCGCGCAGATTCGCCCTTCCGGCGAGATCTCAGAGATCACCGACGTAGCGTCCTTCTCCATGTCATCCGATTGGTTCTCATCCTCCATATAAATTCCCGACGAAGTCTGGCGCAGAGCATCACTAAAGCTTCAGTTTCCAGAAATTAATTCATCCTCATCCGATGGAGAGGAGGTTGACACAGACCATCGTTTGAAACATGCTTGATACATGGGGAAAATAGAAAGAAGGGTTTTCCACCCTCATTTCTTAGAGAGAGAAAGTTTTGTAGTCCTTCATTTTCTCGTGCTTTCATTTTTAATGAGAGAAAATATTTTACGTGGTAGAATGTTTTACTAGACATATGTTAGAAAAATACTACTTCTGTTTCTTTTGGTTTAGCTGAGAGAAAGTTTACTCATGTTTAATAAACCCGCGCCTTTTACATATTCACCCCTTTCCTATCCAATATTTGCAACCCCTCTTTCCTCTCTCACTCTCATTACAGAAACCACCACCACCGCAACAACTAAGAACAACGGCATAAAAATAAGCTTACATAATTTTCATCAAGAAATCAAGAACATCAACATCATACAAAAATAAAATATGGATCTAAAAATCCAGTATAAAAGAAGAAGAGGAACACCAACACCTCCGTCGACACCTTTGAGATTTGTTTTCAGTGAAAGCTCCAACAAACACAGATCTGAGATCTGTTTTCCTTTATCCTCTATTGACCTCCGGGGGCGGCCATTCGAAGCTTCCCCGTACTTCACCCTCCAAATATGAGATAGAGTGAGAAACATAGAGATAAGGCCGGAGAGAGAGATAAGACCGGAGAGAGAGAGAGAGAGAGACAGAGAGATAAAGATGGAGAGAGGGGGGGGGGGGCAAACTAGTTCCGTCGCAATCCTCGGAACACCACCGTCAGTACTAGAAGTCCAGTCACCACCGTGCTCTTACACTTCCTCGTTTGTGTCTCTCACTTTCTCTCTCCTTCCCTCTCTTTGTTGGAACCGTATGAAATTTGTGTGGGAGGGGAGTGGGGGTAGTGGTGGGTTAGGTAGGGTTAATAGGTGGGGAAGGGTAGTTAGGCCATTTTGAGGGAAACACTTACTAAAAATGGAAAGTAGGCTGAAAGAAAAGAAACTTCCCATTTAAAGAAGTAGGGTGAAAGAAAAGAAACTTCTTTAGTACTTCCCGTAGTTAGTAATTTAGGGGTGCAACTTGGACGGGCTGAACCCCACCAACCCGAACCCAGCCCGAACTAAAGTCGGGCTTGGCCACATGTTTTGAGTAATTTAGACGAGTCCGGACAAAAATTCTCCACCTGAATTGCAATTAGGGTCGGACTTGAGTACGAATATTAAACGATGGGCATGCCCGAATTGTCCGATTTATATACTCACTACCTATAAATGTTATACTTGGAGAGTATATAACATATTTATCAAAGAATCTATTATTTTTCTATTAATTATTAGCGATTTTTCTAATTATGTTTATGTTCTTAACCAATATATTTTTTTTTTCACAAAATAATTAGTATTCTCTTATATAAATGAATACTTTTTGAATTCCTCTAACAATATATATATATATATATCTATATATATTTATTATTTTTTAACCTCAAATAAAAAAAACATTGAATTTTCTACATTCAATATCTAATTTTATATGTACGTGTTTCACAAAAAAATATATATATGTACGTTATTAACTTGAACTACAATTTTAATTGTTGAATGTGATAATTATGTTAATTTATTTAGTTTAATGGACTAGTCCGAACTCATACCGAACCCGAATTGGTTTGATCGAATTTGGGCTTAGACATGCTAACATGCTCTAACTCGGGCTGAGCTTGGGCAACCGTGACAAAGGCCGGCTTGGGCTTGGACAAGGGTGTCCGTGTCAGCCTTAGTCACGCTAAAAAAAAAGCCTCAGTCAGTCGTCTTCAATCGTCTTCCCTCATTGCAGACGATTACGTTCTCCTCAGTCCTCAATCGTCTTCACTCATTGACGCGATCGCGCATGGTAGCTTCTTCTAAGCTGTTATCAAGAGCTGAAAGATCGACCCAATTGAAGCACGGCTATGGCGTTTCCTGACTCGGAACAGTTGCAGCGAGAAGAAGAGCACTTCGATGTCCTCACTAAAACTGGTCAAAAGACTGGCATCACCAAACCCAGGTTTGTTCCGCTCTTTCGCTACCCGGTTCAGAGAACGAAAATGAATGGTCAAATTTGAATATACCAATGTCAAGTATGTCACAATCGGTTCTCTTTGCTCCAAATTAGAAAAGACTGGCACTTCGATGTCTGATTTTTGGATTGTAATGCTCACTGATTCCTATACTTAAGGCTATTCCTATGTTAGGTCCTGGTTTGTGGTGTGTTTGGCTGCTCAAAAGCAGATGAATGTCGAAGTGTTCTAATTTGACTGCTCTAACTATTGGGTAGTTTAATTTTGGGCTTTTGGCATTCGGTCTCGGGTTTGTGAATAATTTTACAAACATGTCATGATCACGCAGAAGGGGGTGAATAAGTGGAAAAGCCTCAACATTGTAACTCATTTCCATAGGGTAAAGCTGAGATATCACCTTTCGATTTTAAGGAAAAACCTCAATTTTATTTTTCCTGCTGTTAGAGAGATTCGTACGCAGGTGGTTTACACCTCTGACCTACGCTGGTTTCTCTGACCACTAGGCTAAGAGTCCACTTTTGCTCTTATTCGCACTTTACTCATGCTTGAAGATTTCAAATTCTAGATTATTATTAGCACCCAAACATAGAAATTCAAACTCTTCCGTATTTGAAATTTCAGAATTTAAAATTTGTGGCTTGAAATCGAAATTCATGTATCCAGTCACAACCATAGAGAATGGTTATTTTATTTCACCCCTTGTTACACAATTATAAAAATTGGCATTATTAGGTTTGTAGGTTAGTTGTTACAAAAAATAAAAAATCGTAGGTTAGTCCCCAGGGGATGGCCTAGTGGTATGGACGTAGGCTTAGGGGGTGCGCTCCCACTGAGGTCCAAGGTTGAACCCCATGAATGAAAAAAATCCCTTGGGTCCAAGAGCATTCATCAGGCCTCTCAGGGGTCCCGTGTTTTTAGTTGAGGTGCCCGCAAGCTGGTCTTTCAACCATTGGTAAAAGAAAGGATTAATAGGTTTATTTAGGGCCACTAATTAGGCATTCCCAGTGACACTATTAGAGATACTTTGGTTTTATCATACAGTATGTTCTCATGTATGTAGTACCATGCTCTTGCCCCGTGTAGCTGGGCAATTTTCTCTGTGCATCCAAGTAATTATCATCCTTCCATAGTCAGGTTGGTTACTGGAGGGCACATGACCTTGCATTTCCAAGTATGACGACATCGGATCACTACGTCGTAACTAATCTTAGTTTCACCACTCTGCATAACAGTTACAGTTACTTAAGACTAAGTGCTGTTAGCATCTTCGATGACATTCTCTCCTATTTTTTCCTATCATCATGTGTTAGATTGTGGCTGAAACAATATCATTTTACCTGGTTCTTGGTCTGCTGAAGTAGTTTCTGAACTGATTGATACGGTTTCTTCAATTAGTTTATTTATTGTGATGGCAAAATTACTATACAACTGATCTATGTTAGAATGCTGGCTTTTTCGTTAAGTGTTTTTGAAAACGATATTGGTCTTGGTTATCACTTCGTTCTAATGTTTGCTTGCGTTGAATGTTTTTAATACTTTTAGAGGACAAGTTCATAAAGATGGAGATTACCATAGAGCTGTTCATGTGTGGATATTTTCTGAAAGCACACAAGAACTGCTCCTGCAACGACGTGCTGACCACAAGGATTCATGGCCAGGATTGTGGGATATCTCTAGTGCGGGTCATATATCTGCTGGTGATTCATCCCTTGTCACAGCCAGGTAGTTTTAGTATGTTTCCATCCTTTTCATGCCATTTTTGCTGAAGATGGTCTTGTTGTGTCTGGTTTATGACGAACTACTTCTAACTCATTCTTGCAGAAGAGAGCTTCATGAGGAGCTAGGAATAAATCTTCCCAAGGACGCATTCGAGTTGATATTCATGTTTCTGCAAGAGTGGTTGGTTTATCTAGCTATCCCTTAAAATGGTTTGCTGTTTGTTGTCAAGTTTTCTTACCAGGGTCAACAATTATCCTTCGAATTATGTGTATATTTCTCTTTCCTTTGTGTTTCTTTTTGGCCAATTTTAAATTTACACTGTTAGCTCGATCTTTTAATTTCATACTTATAATGCAAGATACATATATAATTTTTGATAGGTAAAGAACGATACTCAAAAAATGAAGACTGATTACAGACACATATCAACTTAGGTGTTGAATGAATCCAAAATTCTAATTGTGCAGAGGCAGAGCTGGAATAATTCCCCTCAAACAAAATCCGTTGAGTATATAAACACCGGGCCCTTGATAGTTGTGCAAAAATCTCCATCCTATTGAATATACGGCGATTACTCTCCCTCCAGATCTGCCACATTATACACAACCATGCAACTCACCATATTTTCACTCTACTGACCTTTGCAACGGCCAACTGGTGAACCTTGAAGTTGAGTCATTAAGTGATATGATTGGACCCACTGGATACTGAACAAACCCCAAACAGTCTCCTAAAGTCCCCTTGCAACCGAACAATGAAACAATAAACGTGACACAATTTCTTGTGAGCATTTGCACATTGCACACCAATTTGGTTTGTTGTAGATTATGCGTTAGAATAGT
Source organism: Linanthus parryae (assembly GCA_023055425.1). Lineage (NCBI taxonomy): Eukaryota > Viridiplantae > Streptophyta > Magnoliopsida > Ericales > Polemoniaceae > Linanthus > Linanthus parryae. Next base: position 40,444,917 of record JALGPY010000004.1, read on the forward strand.
GTTTTTCACAACGACCCACGCAAAGAAACTCACCCTCAAGGTAGTCCCTAATTTCCAAATGGCTCCACATGGAAATCTATTCTCAAAGGAACTAGAAGTGTAATAGAAACCACTCAGTGAGAACTTCTCTTGACCTCTAGCCCAGTAAACCTTATCATTGTTGCCAACGTTCACTCGAGGAGTGTACAAGTCTTCTAACCTTACAAAATATATGTGACCTTGGCATCGTTGTTAGCATTGACCTGGAATATAATAGGATGAGATGTAGATAAGAGTTCATTTCCGCACCACACATCCTTCCAAAAGCTTATCTAACCACCATCACCAGCATGGAAGTGAATTTTATTTAACAAATCAGACCACTTTGTCGGATAAAATTCCAGACACCAACCCCATAACTCTCTTCCTACTTTAGTCATCCATCCTCACCAAACACCAAACGTGGAGGCTATAACTCATCTCCGGTGGACTATTTTCTTCACACAAAAGATGCCATAGCCATTTTATCAATTCGCTGATGCAATTGAGAGATAAGTCTGGAATTTCAGTGAGCAAGAGCAGATAAATCTTTTTAAATATGCAGTCCTTTTTAATTCAGCAATCTGGTATGTTGAGATGTTTCTAGATATCCATTAAATCCTGATTATATCTAGGAGTTTTTTTGTTGGAACTAAGTAGAGTAAATGAGTCAATGTTTACTCATTGACCGTCTAGGAAGATTTTACCCCTGAAAAGCAATTATTCTATAAACATTTACTATCTATGAAGAAGTAAGCGCCAGATGATGGGAGATAAAAAATACAATTGAGAATTGATCACTCTTATTCCCTTTCCTTACAAGCTTTTTCTAGTTTTCCTTTTAGATTATCTTACTGCTTAATATATTAACTCTTTGTTGATTCATATTAAGTGGTATGAGAGCCGAACTTAAGATCTTTGATTATGCGGATCAATGGATGCGGAAGGAGATAATGCAATTATGGCAATGAAAGAAGACATTTAGAACTTGCAGCATCATCTTGCACAACTTATCACAAGGTTGGATCAAGGAGGCCCCGGATGCTACTATTGGGAGACAAAGGGAGGTGCGTGTTTACCATTGTGCAAATGTCTGAGGTCCCCCTTTCAGTAGAAAGATTTCAGCAGCAACAACCCAATGTGGAAGAGGTATCAGATGATGAGACAACATCACAACTTTGAACGCGGTCATAATTCCCGAGTGAAAGTAGACACTCCAGATTTCTCTAGAGAAGAATCGCCAGGAGAAGTCTTGGACTGGATTAATATAATAGAAAGGATATTTGCATATCCTAATATTGCAGAAAACAAGAAGGTGAAGTTGGTGGCCATCAAACTGAAGGGATATGCATCCTCGTGGTGGGAACAAACTCAAATTATCAGAGGTTCAATCTAGAAAGGGACAAGTGCAGACTTGGCGGAAGATGCAGAAGTTAATCCGCATCCAATTCCTCCCTCTAAATTACGAGGGACTCTTATTTCAGAAATATCAGTCCCTTCGCCAAGGGAATCGTTCTGTACTGGAGTATACTAATGAGTTCGTTAAGTTCAGAACTCAGTAGTGCAAGTCATCCACCGCTATTTAATGGGTTTAAGACCAACTATCAATAATTTGGTGGAGCTGCAACCTTGTTGGACACTGGCACATACGGTACAGTTGGCAATGCAAGTGGAAGCACGAAAATCTGCTGGAGATTGCCCTAATCAACTTGGACGAGGGTCGAGTCAAGGAGATGTCGGTCGAGGAAGGGACTTAAATGAAAAAGATCATCTACCACTATTTTCAATGTCGTTCTCAAGGTCGTGGTAGGGGAACAACCGGCAATCAAGCAAAAGATGGGAGGACATCGTCTCAACCTGGTGCTAATAGAGTTATATCTTATCTGTTACAAGTGCAATAAGGAAGGTCACAAGTCATCTGATTGTCACGAGTTATATTCTAATTTGCTTGTTGAAGAGCAAGATGAAGAAAATGAAGGAGCATGGCAGAATGACAGTGACAATTCGAAGATGAGTTATTTGGCTTTATGGAGGATGAAGTTGTAGAAATCCATGGGGTTCCACCTCAAAACCAATTGGCAATGTGGGGAGTAGCCAGAGCACTTATTAATTCTTTCTCTTCTTCCTGAATGCCCATTGTGGGACTTCTCAACACGCCCCCTCACGTGTGGCATCACCTGGCCTAGACACGGACCTTTTTGTCTGCGAGTGGCAGTGAGCACGTGGGTTGTTAGACCATCCACGTCTGTGAGCTGTGGCTCTGATATAATGTTGAAACCCATGGGTTTGCCAAGCAGGGTTAACTCGTCGGCCTTTTGCTTGACAAAATGCATGTAAGTAGAGATAATCTTGTCACTGAACCGGTCATTTTAAATGTTCTTTGATCTGAGCGATGTGGCTCCTGGACGGCTTGGCATAGGTGTTATGAAGAGTAGTCCAGACCTGAATAGACATATTAGGTTGCGAGACGTGGGTGAGAGCAAGAGGGGAGAGGGTGCTGATAAGAAATGAGAAGACTAGCTGATCTTGGTAAGCCGGTACCAGGAGCTGTAACCGGGATTCACCTTAGTCATAACAACCTCTGAAACATCAATGGAGGCGTGGTAGTAGTAGAGTGCACAGAGGGCCAACCGGTGCCAGAGTCTGGTTGTTGTGGGCTGGATGGCTGATCTGTAGCTGGCGGTATGACATTAGGAACCTGGATCGTCACGGGTTTGACGCGAGGAGGGGCGGCATGCGAGCCATCAACGTATCCCATGATGCCATGCCCTAGGAGAGTTGATCGAGTCTGGAGCTTCCACGAGATGAAGTTGTGGGGGTAGAGTTTGTGGGTGTTGGGGTGAGCAGTGATAACGGTTAGGGATTGGTTAGGGTTACATCAACGTATCCCATGATGCCATGCGTTAGGAGAGTTGATCGAGTCTGGAGCTTCCACGAGATGAAGTTGTGGGGTTAGAGTTTGTGGGTGTTGGGGTGAGCAGTGATAACGGTTAGGAATTGGTTAGGGTTATTAGGGTTGGGGATGGTAGCGGTGAGAAATGCCATGACTGTTGGCAATCCAGAAAATCCGATTAGGAAAAGATAACCGCGCTGTCTGATGGCGTTGGGATAGAAAGGAGAATCTGCCGACTATGGTTATTAGGAGCAAGGTGCCGATGTTTTGATCGACGGGAGGAGTGATTGTTTTTTTTTTTTTTTTTTTTTTTTTTTTTTTTTTTTTTTTCCGAGCTCGTGAACAGTACAGTGAAAAGTAACTGCTCTTGAACAGCCCGTGAACAGTAGCTCGTGAACAGTATAAGATTGGAAAGCTAGGTTTTGGGATTGCAGCTCAAGGTAGGTTACATTGCCTGCTCTGATACCATGTAAGATCCATAGGGTTCCACCTCAAAAGAGTAGCCTAGGACACTTATTAATTCTCTCTTCTTTTTAAATGCCCAATGTGGAACTCTTCAACAGAAGTCACACATGCAGACCAAAATCTGCTTAGTTTGTGGTTAGGCGAGCCATGTTGACACCGACGGTTGGTGGTGAAAGTTGGCAGCTCAAATTAAATCTTAAAACTAGATGTTCATCTCACCGAAGACCTTGTAATGTCATCATTGATGGAGGTAGTTGCGAGGATCTTGTATCCAAGGAGATGGTGAAGAAGGTGAAACTTGAAGTTCAACTACATCTCCAACCATATCAGATACCTTGGTTCGAGAAGGGAGGAGAAGTAAAGGTGAAAGAGCAATGCATGGTTCCTTTCTTTATTGGTAAGAACTACGAAGATACAGTTTTATGTGATGTCGTAGACATGGAAGCTTGTCATCTGCTTCTAGGCTGTCCTTGGCAATTTGATAAAAAGACGGTTAATCTTGGTGAGAAGAGTCTCTACATATTCCGTCACCAAGGCAGCAAAGTTATACTTGCTCCAATAGAAGATAAATTTTTTCCTAAATCTGAGGAGAAGTCTTTTCAGAAGTTCCATGATGACAATCAAGTTTATTATGCTCTTGTATTAAAGGATTCTGGAGTTGAGCATCAACTTAATTCAGATGAAGTGAAGTTCTTGCTAGAGGAATTCAAGGCCGTGATTCTTGATGAATTGCCTAGTGGGCTGCCACCAAAAAGAGTATTCAACATCATATTGATTTGATACCAGGAGCTAGTCTTCCAAGCTTGCCTCACTATTGGATGAATCAAAGAGAGCATGAAGAACTACAGAGGCAAGTTGAGGAATTATTGGAAAAGGGGTTCGCTAGAGAATCAATGAGTCCTTGTGCTATGCTGACGCTCTTAACTTCAAAGAAAGATGGTACGTGGAGAATGTGTGTTGATAGTCGAGCTATTAACAAAATCACTGTGAAGTATTGGTTTCCGTCTCTCCGATACCTCGCTTGGATGACATGCTGGATATGCTATACGGAGCCAAAGTTTTTTCTAAAATTAATCTCAAGAGTGGCTATCATCAGATCATAATTCAAGAAGATGAATGGAAGACGGCGCTAAAGACCAAGGAAGGGTTGTATGTATCTATGGTGATGCCATTTGTTTTGTCAGGTGTACCAAGTATTTTTGTGCGTTTGATGATTCGAATATTGAAGCCCTTTATTGGACTGTTTGTTGTGTCATATTTCGATGACATATTGATATCCAAAGAGACACATTCACAACAGATGCGAGAAGTTTTGGATATCTTGCATAAGAAATTATTTGTTAACTTGAAGAAGTGTCACTTTCTTACCGATTCTATGCTGTTTATGGGTTTTGTAATCAGTGAAGAAGGTATATAGGTGGACAAAGGTAAGGTTGAAGCAATAAGTAGCTGGCCAACACTAAAAAATATAGGAAGGTGCGTAGTTTTCATGATCTGACCACATTTTATAAGCGTTTCATAAGAATTTAAGTGCAATAATGGCTTCATTAACTGATTGTATGAATAAAGGTAAATTTGAGTGAACTTGAAATGTGGTAGGGAGTATGGAAAAGATCAAGAAGTGATTTCTCCAGCTCTTATTTTAGAACTGCTAGACTTCGGAAAAGTGGTTTATTGGTTCCTATATTTTAATCACTGGAATACTGGATACGTAAGAGTCTAAGCATAAAATGGACTGTAAATGATGCTAGAGCATGCTTATCAACTAAGTATGCTAGAGGTCCTACTGCAGATCTTATCTGCAGGCTTTTTCTGCAGCTTTTGATGTTGCCTTTTCTTACTTAGCCTAGAGGTAAGGTTGTATTGGCGTCAGACTGTGCAGAGTTGCACTACTGTTCTGCATTATTTGTTATTGTTTTTGGGTGGGGTGTGTGTGTGAGAGAGAGAGAGCCCACAGCAACATGCTTGAAAATTGTTGCAGTTGGTTAATATGTGGGTTGTCTGGGGGAGCAGAAATATTGAAATTTGGAAGGAAGCGGCAGGAGCTCAGATTGATGGTATTTTCTCAAGTTGTTATTGGAATTTGTTTAGTGGGACCTTTCATCACATGTCAGGTCAAAGGTTTTTAGGTTTTGGTCATTCCTAGGCTAATTGTGTTAGCTCTTTCCAGTTGAAGTGTCTTCCTTTCCTAATGGGAAATCCCAAAATGAGTGTAATTCTTACTTTTCCACTTCCCAAGAAAAGTACCACATAAAACAAAGAACATTTTAGTGAATCTATGAAGTCAAGCCCATCCTAAATATCCGTGGAAAGTCCACCCGACACGCTAGGAGTGTGTGTGTGTGTGTATATATAATATGTATATATATCCTGATAATATAAAATCAAATCAATTGGCACATGGTTACTTTATTCCAGAGGTTCATAGGACTAACCAAAAGCCTGTAACATTAAAATCTGCATCACCTGCTTTAGGCCTCATTATAAATCTTTGCTTCAAAAGTAAATACCCTTCTAATTCATCAGTGATAGCTTAGTAATGGATTTGTATGCCTGCCTGCCTAGTTGTCACACTGATGGGCATGAAAACAACCTCTCAAAATTAATAAGAGCAGCGGGATGATAAGGCACTAAAGTTTAATCTGGCTAGCCCGGGATGATAAGGCGCCAAACTTAAAATATACTGAATTTAGTTACAATTTCATTGTCTTCAGATTATAGGGTTGTGTATTATTTAATTTACTTAGGGTTTATTTGTTATTTGGATATTTAGGAGGATCAAGTCTCAATTAGTTAAGTTGCTTGGTCTATTAAAGGTTTGTAGACTCTTAATTAAGGTTTGTTTTCCATGTTCATCAAACATTATTGAGAGTGAGAGAGATGAGAGAGGGATACATTTAAGAGTTGAAGGGGTGTAAATTCAAACTGGCTTTATTTTGGCCCCTGAACTTTTTGAGACCAAAACTAATGAAAAGGAGCCAGTATGCCAGCATCTGGAAAGCAGAGCAAGTTTTGAAACACTCTTCTGGTGGAGGCTTCCTAACTCTTGGTGGGTAGAACTCGACGATTGAGAGTCTGTGAGGAACGGTACTCTAGAGTAACCATGATTTGTTAGTCTTTCTTTGGCGATCAACTCAGGAAATTGTCATTGTATTTGGCTAGAGTGGATGGCAGTGACAGAGATGGATGGCAGTGACAGAGATGGATGGCAGTGACAGGAACTTCAAGGACATATTATGCAAAGTAAATACCCTTAACAAGTGAATAATGAAGTGCAGGAACTTAACTGAAGCACGACGTAAACTGAAGAGGCTTTTAAGTGGTTTACTCTTTGGGATGCATTGCATTGTTCTTGCACTGAACTCATTATTTAAACTATTATTATGAAAAAGTTATGGTGTAATTGTAGGACTGTTCAAGTAGATATTGTTGAAGTAAGTAATGATAATATGATGTTACAGTTGTCAGATTTTTAACAGGAGGCTCCGTACTGTAGTAATTGAAAGGGTGGTTTCCATGCTACAATATCATGGAAGTTCCTCAAAGTTGTGAACAATAGCAATTTTTCTCCCTATGATGCAAAGAATTCAACAAAATTGGAGTGTATGTGGTCACTTTTAGATTTGATTATCCGAGGGCCTTGTTTGTGCAAAATATTTACTTTTAGCACCATGCATTCATCCTTTAGTACTACATATCTGTGTAATTTGCAACTTCGTTAGTAGACATCTATACATTGTTTCCAAATCGGTGTACACTTGAAAAGTATTTCTTAAATAGACAATCTTGTGCATCGTTTCCATTAGTGTTGATCAGTATCTCATTATTAAGATTCATGTGATTTCAATTCCGATTTCAGACCATGACTAATGTTAATGTTTTCTTTTGTTGCAGTGTAACAAATGGGGGCACTTTTATCAATAATGAATTCAATGATGTATATTTGGTGACTACGCTAGCTCCGATCCCACTGGAGGCATTTACTTTACAGGTGAACAAGAATGGCCGGTCTATATAAGTTAGCGATTTTGTAACCCCACTCCACTCTTATACTGTTACTGATTCATTTCTCTTACTATTTTCCTGTTTTGATGCAAGCATGCAGCTGAAGTAATCAATTTAGTGTATAGACAAACTAGTTCAATCTACTAGTTGGTTGTAATATTTTAAAGATAAATAAAAAATCCGTTATGGAAGATGCTCTACTGCCGAGCGTTTGACATGTAAGGTTCCAACCGAGACTATGAAGGTTTAATTCCATATTGGGTACCCCAATTCTTGAACTTGTTAGGTCACATCCCTCAGATCTAAAACTCTCATGTTGCATCCCCATTCCCCCATTAGTAATATGTATCACAATCAGATTTTCGGAATAATTTTCTACAGAATGCTAACTATACTCGAGGCATAATGGTCACATGAAAATATTTGATTAAAATATATAAAAAATGATGAAGACGAAAAGAATTAGATCTCTCTCTCTCTCTCTCCACTGTTTTGATTGGGTCTTTGATTTGGGGCTTCGATGGTCTGGAACAGAGATGGTGATGGTTTGGCGAGTCACCTCTCTCTATTTTGAAATCGACCTACTCTCTGTTGGGATTTCCATTCCGATTTGGGTTGAGTAGTGGACGTCACTTGTATTTTTTTCAGCATTCAATTTTGATTTGGTTGTTGTTTCCTGTTGGCGTGGGTGAACAAAGATCCAGCGGTTTAACAGAGAAGGTTCTGGGGTTGATTTTGAATTGTAGTTAGAGTTTGATGTTAGGGTGGTTCTGTTTCGGGTCGCTAGTGGTTGTAGTCATAAGTGGTGACATTTTTTGGTGTCATTTGGTGGTGACAGATTTGGGTTTACTTTTGGGTGGTGATGGTAACCTGGTGGATGTATGTTTGGGTGGAGGCGATGTTAGTGGCGTTGTTAAGCCGGAATCTGGGGATTCATTTGTGGTGACTGTGGTGGTTGCTGCAGTGATTGTGGTGGTGTTATTGGTGTTCAATTTTGCAATTTGGCCACTGTACTCTTAAACAAAAGGAGATGATGGTCAAATAACGGTTGGCTTCGTTAATTGTTGGATGGAAAAATCACTGGAAACGTACTTGCAAAAACAATTGCAAGTGGTGGATGTTAGTTAAAAGTTCTGAAATTGGGAGATGTAACCTGACAGTTTCGATGCCCAATATGAAACTGGCCCTTATTTTTATATAATGGAAATGGTGGAAGGACCATTTCTGCTACCCTTTCCACCTTCCTTGGTAGGTCACAGCAAAACATGTGCTAGTCCATTTATTTGACCGGCCCTTCTGAATGTACGAACAAGTATTATAGTCCTAAAGAATTGAAATGTTGAATCTATCCACCTTAAACTGTCCTCTTAGCAAACTCAAAGGGGCAGAAACCGCTAGTTTGAAAGAAACCTAAAAGTAAATCGGAAGGATGCTGGTCGCAGATTATTCCAGTTATACACGTGTGTTTTGCCAATTTACCAACAGCAATTATAGAGGAATTGTACTCCTTTAGTTTGCATCACCATGGCTGGGACTTCCAGAGTTCCACTGGAGAAGCCGTATTAGAGTTTTCAAGTATCAATAAATTTCAAATCCTTATCCACAGCACATGTGGAAACAGGCTAGGCATACATGTATCTTTCTGCTTTCAAATACTGCAGTAATTACGTAGGGAGTGCCACAAATATTCATTACAGTTCAGTGAAGCCGCAATTTGATTACCTTATATGCAACTGGGAATGCAAGACACTGCTGGAGGCAGCTTCAGATTGGGGAGGGGGGGGGGGGGGGGGGGTTAGAACTGGTGTCACAAATATTCAGTTTATACTCTCAGTTGGCATGTTAATAGAAGTGCCTGAGATATCATTTCATAGGGGCTATATTGTTAAAAGATGTTAAATAGTGAGATGTTATTTTTTCTTCTGTAAATAAGCTGAACTCACATAATGATGATGTGAGACCAAAAATTATTCTCATATCGTGAAGAAATATTGAAAGACAGTGAACTTTGTCTCTCCTAAAGGCCTTGAGGTGGTGTTGGACAGATCATGTTGTGCTTCTTGGTCTGGAGGTTAATATGTATAGGGCATGTATGAATTTTCTTCTTTTTCTTTCCTGGGTTGCAAAATCTGCACCTGTCTGCTGCTTTGCTATGAGTTGGGCTATCTACAAAACTAAGTCATGTTTCAGAAAGTTCTTAGTTCCATAACAGTCATTGAGTGCGAGGCTAAAGCGACTGCTTTCAAAAGATCAAGATGCATATAGTTGATATTGTTATTGTAAAAAAAGAATTTGAAGGACGAGTTCCCCAGATTTTAGTATTTTAACTGGTCAGAAGAAGAGATGATCCAGTGGTACATAGTTAAGAAATGCAACTGTCTAAGAAGACATTTTTGGTTTTGGTTTATAGGATTCAGCTATTATCAGTTTGAACGTTGATTTAGACATCTAGGAATTGGTAACTTAAACGGAAATAGTTTTGTTCTATTTGTCACATTCGGATTCGCTTAAGATCTATTGAATTGTTTGCGATCAATGAGAGATCAAGTTTACAGATGAAAGATGATTAAGCATCTGATATTTTAGCTTTGAACTTGAGTAGTTCCTTTCCTTGCGGCAAGTCTGGTTCTACCAGGTGGAAATATGCCTTTTGTAGTTATATATGATGACTCTAACATACTTCGTGTGCTCACACATGGCAGTATGTAGACATTAAATTTGGTTCTAATACTTTCTGGTTATGTGCTTCACTCTATGATATAGTAGTTTACAGATTAGTTCTCTGCAAAAATTCTCCTTGTAATATAAAAAGGTGATATCCTGGTAATATAAAAAGGGTGATATGATTCAATGTTTCAAGATAATTGCTGCAATGTATGCTGTGTACACAGTAGAACCGTTTCGGCATATGAGATGATTCTTCAATCTCTTGCCTGACGTGGCATTAGTTGAAAATCTATATTCAGGTTTATGGTTTCCTTGTTATTGGTGTTGGTTTTTATAATAGCTTAATAACTCATCTGGTACTTTTATTACAATTTGTAACTTGCCAGCGCATGGATGTTCCTGGAAGTTACTGTAACTAATGGTTGAACAGTTTCAGAGGATCATTTCATATTAAGGTAGAGGAAAAAGTTACCAAAAGGATCATTCACTTCCACAGTTTCCCTCATATATTAATGAAGGTAGTACATGTGGGTCTGTATAGAAAGAATAAAATCAAGTAGTAAATGAAGAGTAATAGTGGAAAAAGTAGTGGTGAAAAGTGATTGTATTCCCAAAGAAGACACAATTTTGGGACAAGCTAAAATGACAAACTAGACAAACATTTTGGGACGGAGGGAGTATTTTTTTGCATGTTTGATGATTCAACAATCTTGATACACTTCCAGTTGTAGAAATAAACTTTGATTTATGACTTTTCTTTCTGTAGGAATCAGAAGTCTCCGATGTTAAATATATCCCTTTTGAGGAATACAAAAGCTTGCTTGCCAAGGAAGATCCTCAATACGTTCCTTATGATGTCAATGGGCAATATGGACAGCTTTTCAAGATTATTTCTGCAAGGTATGTCAGACAAAGGAAAAAAGGCATTACTCCAGACCCAAAAACTGTCAAATTCTGAACCATTATGCCCCATCTTATTTTACTCAACACATTAAAGGTAGTGGATAAAAAAATTGGCAAGTAAATTTAATTTATCAGGTCTTTAAAATTACTTAATGAGATTTATGCTAGAATTTATTTTCCAAACCATTTTTTGGCCCAACAAAATTCTGGCACTAAATACATTTCCTTAAAACAATCAGAACTGTATCCTAGAAGCAATCGTGTGGAGACTAAAAGCAGATTAAATCTAGTTGGCTATAGAGAAAATATACGTGCTCCGGATCACCTGATCTAAGAACTGATCCGGATTAAAATCTATGGAACTGTTTATTGAGGGTTCCTTACATTGTTGAAGCATTTCATATTTATATATATTTCTTAATCTGAGAGAGGTGGTAGTTTCCTCGGTATATCAGTTTCTCCTTTCTTTGTACTTCTGGTAAGTTCTGTGACTACTTTTATACTGATGGTTCTTTATACATCAAAATTCACTAAAAGCTTTTCACTTTACTGATACCCTCACTTCTTACACATTTTCTCGTGCTTATACAAATTTTCCCTATAACATTTACTTAGGTACAAAGTGAACACAGAGGCACGGAGTTTGGCTCTGGAAAAGCAGCTTTCTCGTTATGCTTGTCTGTCACTTGATGCTGAGGTTGTCATTTTTTGCATTTCTGTACATTCTCTTTAAGTAGCTGCCCTCTTTCACTATTTCTTGGAGTTTAGGTTAACTCTTTTCAAGCACACATCACTTATGTTTATGCTTAAGCTAACATTAATCATCAACTTGCACCTGAAGGCAATGGCAGAGATGACATGCAACTATTGAAGCTAATGCCCAAGCTTTCTTGTTCATTTCTCTTTTCATGTGATTGGTTTTTAGCTCTCGTCATGTATCACATCTGCGGCTATGCTGCTTTCTATTTGATGCTAAGTCCTTTTCTTCTCTGATGCACAGAGGTTGATTTGGTCTAGTCAATGTCAAGGAGGCAAAGACCCTCTAGCATTTCCTATACGTTTTCCAAAAATTGGTTTGTGACTGATATTGTATTTGTGTCGGCACGGTTATTTTGAAACCACTACAGCAAGTGGAGTTTCTTACCATGACGTTGAGCACTCTAGTAGTCTAATTTACCTTTTCTTCATTAGAAAAGAGTCCTTTTCCCCAACCTCAACCGTGACCAGCCACCTAGCACAAATTGTTCGTCACTATCTGTTTTTCGTCAGTGATGACATTTTCCTCCACTTGTATCTGTGAAATTGAATTATACCCCCGGTGTGTATAGGCAATAAGACAAAAAATCTCGTGTTGTTGTGTTCTTTAAGCCGTAAAGTATGTGTTTTCTAACGCCAATTAGTTTCTTCCATTAGGACTGTGTTCCAAAAACCGACTTTTACTTACTCCCGTGTCATTAATAAATCCCTGTTAGCTTGTCCTTTGTCACTTCCTGAATAGCCTTCTAGAACTTTTCTTTCCGAGTCTTATATCTCCAATTTCAAATTTGTTCCATTTCATCAAGTCACTTTTTAATAATTGCAACTTCTTGGAGAAAATATCCGCAGCATTCCCGATCAACATTGTAGCCTTGCCACCGATTCACAACCCTACCAATCAAACCCTCTGTTTTCACATGTTCTCGGACTGAAAAGCTCGGTTTTCCTATAAATTCCCTCCACCATCCAATATAATCGACACATTATCAAACACAGGTCGGGGGCAATAATCGCTGGACTAAGTTCTGGATATGCTCTTCCGAATCCGAGCTTACTAAAAATCTGTCAATGCGAGAAGCTTCTGGACGTAGAGACCCTTCTGTCCAAGTACAATCCACCCTATGTTTGACAATGTGTTAAAATAAATGTATCACAACATTAGGAATAATAAGTCAGAGAAGACGTTACTATGATTAAAAAAAAGGATCAGCTTTTTGGGTTCTCATTTATCCACCATCATAGTTTTAGAAAGTAAAAAATAACTTTTGAAACTTTTAGGATAATTTTCTAACTATTAAGAACACATCAGGTAGAGGCTTGGACTTTTTTTTACTCCTCTTTTAAATAAATAGTCGAGTATCATGAAGATTGACATGTGAAGCAGTAATCATAGTGTGAGGCAACAGCATCTAGGATTCAACTTCAAGTCTGTCAGTACGTGCTTGACTTCTTAATCAACTAGTTCATTTCCCCCTCCTATTGTGATATCAACGATTTTCTTTTTACACACAACAAAGCTAGACACTCTGCTCTATGGACAATGAGAATGAAGTCTTCGTTCGAGGCAATTCATAACAATTTTTTGTCTTCATTACTTTCATTATTATGTTTGTCATACTTGTGATAGAAGTTGAATCATGTAGTTCTCATATTGCATTCAGCCTTAAAGTGCCCCGTAATCTAGGTTACCTGGACTCTCTACCCCCGGGCTCGTGTCCACCCAACTGGACTCAGGTGCAGGTGCGGGATCGGGATCTAGGCCGGGTTCTTAAAGAAACACTCTGGAAGCTGCCGCAGAAGTGTGAAATTTTTGTCTGGTGGTTCTTTTTGGTCGGCGCATGAGAAAAGAGCGACTTTGTAACTCGTCGGATCTGTTTTCTGGGTTGGTTTTGTTTGGTTTGGGTCCACTCGAACGAATGTGGACAGAAGATCTACATAAGTCATAGACTCCTGATGGAATTTCAATTATAGCCTCGCACCTGAAAGTCAAGGCGTATTTTGCGTTATGAGACCCTTATGGACCATAAAATGAACTATGCATATTAAGTCCAAATACTTAATGGGCCTGTTTATAACTTGCTGTAAGAATCCATGGGGTTCCACCTCAAAGCAAATTGGCTATGAGGGGAGTTGTCCAGGAAACTTATTAGTTATGTTTCTTCTTCTTGAATGTCCAATGTGGGACTTCTCAACACTTGCAGACTTGATGGAGATGAAGAGTTAACAATCACCAAAAAGATAAAGTTAAATTCAATGAGGGATTTGAAACAAAATTGTAACAATATTAAAATTGAAGAGTAATGAAGAAAAACCATTTTCCAAAAGAAGAAAGTGCTACATTAAACTTACGATTGAAATGCACAGGATTGGCTATTATATTGCATGTATCTTGATAATATGGTAAGGAATGACTAGAAACGGGCACACTCAATAAATTTATGATTGATGTGTGGTAGATTTAGGTGTTAAGAAGTCCTACTTCGGATATTCAAGAAGAAGAAAAGGAATTAATACATGTCCTGGCCCCTGTGCTACTCTCCTCATTGCCAATTGGTTTTGAGGTGGAACCCCATGGATTTCTACGTGGTAACAGAGCCACGGCTCGCACTTGAATAGTCTAACAACCCATGTGCTCACCGCCACCTGTAGATAAAATAATCAATGTGTAGGCAAAAGAATGCCACACGTGGGAGGGCGTGTTGAGAAGTCCTATATCAGACATTGAAGAAGAAGAAAAAGAATTAGTAAGTGTCCCGAGCTACTCCCCTCATTGCCAATTGGTTTTGTGGTGGAACTCCATGGATTTGTACACGATGATCCACTTCTCCAGTTGCTCTTTTGTATAGTGTGTAATTTTGCTTTTTGTGCTCCTCTTCTGGTTCTCTCCGACAATATTGACAAAATCTACTCTTCTGATACAGTTGAAGGGGCTTACCAATGAAGATAAGGAGGCTCTGGCATTAATTATTAGAGCTGGGACTATCATAGATGAGATTTTCAGCCTGCAGGTTGCTTCATTCTGCCCATATGGAATGTCCTTAGTGCTTACATGCTTTCATCTGTTCTTTTTCTGTACTATGAAATTAATTGATTTTCTGTTAACTTACCTGTACATGCATCGATGGTTTACCTCGGTACACGTTTCAAAAAGGTGCTGCTGGAGGAAAGATCTTATGAACCTTATCATTTTCCAGTCCATTGTCAAATAAAAATAATAATGTCTTTTTCAGGTTTGGTACAGCAATCCAACTTTAAGGGATTGGTTGAAGGAACGTCAAGAATTATCTCATCTAGACAGGCTAAAGTGGATGTATTACATGATTAACAAAAGTCCATGGTATGTTTTCTTGAGTACTGAATTTTGCCCTTACTTTCTTGCTCTTGTTGGTAAATACATGGGAAGCCTGGAAGTAGCTGCAATGGAGAAACTTGGACAACACTGATTTTGTTAAGAGTCAAGGGTTCTGATAGGTTACAGTCTGCAAGCACGACACCTAACAGGGATAAAAGTTGTTAAATAAACGAACGTGGTTTTGTGTGGTTTAGGGAGGAATAGATGCCATGTGTGAAAGCCAAATGGAAGAAGCAAAATATGTAGACAAAGGACTTTCTTAAGTTGACTAGTTCAGAATCATATGTAATGGGGTTTGGGACAAATCTATTGCGCTATCCCCTCCGTCCCATTTATGTTGTCTTGCTTTCCTAAAGGGAAGTCCCAAAATTATTGTCATACTTTTACTTACCAACATACCTTTTTTACGCTTTCACTTTTCAAACAAAAGTAGCGTAGATGACAAAAGACAATCTAATAAATCTATCAAGTCAAAAGTAACTCCTTGAACTTTGTGAAAAGCCACCTTGACTAATATTTTGGGACGGATGGAGTAATTATTTCTTGCAGTGCTATACATTTTGCATGAGTGTTCAGTTTGACGGGCACTGAGGGAGCATTTACTTCTTCCAATTTGTTTGCTCCTGTCCAGTGCCATTTAAGGCTTTTCGCAAGACGTTTGTATTGTATGTTATCTTGGGATCTCTCTCCCCCTATTACATAAAAGCACGGACACTGATCAGGTATTGGATACGGTAGGGGAACGGATACGGGATACGTTTTTTTTCTGAAAAAATGAGGATACGACATGGCAGGGATACGTCAATTGTATCTATTTGAATACTAATGGATGACAAAATGTTGGTTCCAACTTCTTTACTATTTATAGCTTAAATACTATGGAAACACATAAATTAAGTATAAGAATGAGAAGAGAAACAGGAGTAGCTTGTGCGGGTTTGAGTTTGATGAGTTGTGTTTGGGAAAGTCCTTGAAGTTGTCGCATGTGAGAACTTAAGACCTTGCTTCAGCTTTTGGTTCAGAAGGACAACATTTTCAGATATTGAGCCCCCAATCAATCATATATATCATATTTACTTTAGGTCAATTACATTTTTTACCCATTAAAAATTAAAAAAATCATAAAACAAGCCATATGAAAGTCCAATAAACACAAAGGGCGACTTTAATCACTCATTAAGTGTCCTTAATGTGTCCCTCAAGTGTCCATTGTAATAAAATTCTCTAAATACCCGGACACGCCAGGAGGAGTGTTTGAAACGCATTTTGGAGCGTCATACGAGTGTCCCAAAGTGTTCGACACGGCTATGGCCCCTATTTTCTAATGTCCATGATTCCTAGCACGTTTAGTACAGTATTAACCTGAAATATTGCTCTTATCGAGTTGCGTTTACGCAGCTTAAAGATAGAAATTTTATGTTTCCAAATTAATTCGAATGCAGCCCTTCTTTGGATCTTATTGACGTGTATTTATATTCAAACGGACAGGTCCTGCCTCGATGAAAATGAGCCATTTCTAACCACTGCAGACTCAGCGGTTAAGGTGATTCAAAATGCCACAAAGCCTATTCCAGGGTGGCTTGGACTCGAATATAAGAGTGCTTTTCCTATGCAAAAACCACCTGGTGCAAATTTTTATCCTCCTGATATGGACAAGACGGTACAAAAGCCAGATCTCTGTTTTGTGTTCGGAACATATGATTTTGTGTGATCCTCTTACTGTAATCTAACGGGAGCCTAATCGTAGTAGCAATAACTATCATATGCCTATTGTTTTCATCCCTCAGATCACATTTGTGAAAGTTTTTGTATATGGTACAGGAATTTGAATTATGGAAAGATAGTCTTACTGAGGAACAAAAGCAAGATGCTGCCGGATTTTTCAGTGTTGTGCATAGGCGAAGTGAATCAATTATGGATGCATGCCTATCCAAAACTGCAGGAGGTGGCACAGATAATTTGGCAGTATCGGAGAAGGATCTTTACACTGTTCCTTACTCCCAAGAATATAACCATTTCCTAGTAAAAGCTGCTGAGTTGCTGCAGAAAGCAGGAGAATTAACTAGTTCCCCCAGGTATTATTGTGTTGAATTATTCTAAAGAAAACCAGTATCGCTGTTAAATTTTCTCACGGACTCTTGTTTGCCCGGTGTAGCCTGAAGAGGTTGTTACATGCCAAGGCTGCTGCTTTCCTGTCAAATGACTATTATGATTCAGATATAGCCTGGATGGAGTTGGTAAGTACAATGCTTAACTCAAGTTTTCTCTCTTTCTCATTGTGGCAGTTTTAAGTGAAATTTGTTTCAGTATTTTGTGTTGCTCCTTGGATTTTTTTTCGTAGTGCTGTTACTTATACGAAGCTCCCTTGGAAGTGAATTAGAACTTGTGTTATCGTGTTGTTACAGAACTTTCTCTCAGGAGGCTCTTCGTTTTTATTTCTTTGTTGCAATATGTTTTTTCACGCTGACAAGTTTAGTCAAAATATCCCTCGACAGTATACACTTTGTGGACACGTACTTGATTGTGAGCACTCGCTAATAGGGTCAATAGGGGCCGAACCAAGAGTTGCCAACGGAGTTTGACGTAATTTGGTTGTTGACGAATGATTATTTCGAAGGGAGACCGATATTGGAGAGTTCGTGAGGGAAGGCGATTTATGAGATAGACTGCCATAGTGAACGCATACAGGCAGTAGTGAGTGGGCACAGAGGCGTCATGGAGCAAGGGAAGACCTGTCTCAATGATATGATGATGGCGGCGTTCAGAGTACCCATTTTGTTCTTTTGGGGTATGAGGTGGAGAGGTAAGGTGAGAGATACCATGGGTGGAAAGATAAGAACGAAGACCGATGTATTCTCCACCATTGTCAGAGTAGAGAGTTCGGAGAGAGACAATGAAGTATTATTTCAACAAGAGTAAAGCCATGACATTTTACAGATGTCATGTAGCTGAGATTTTTGTTGCATCGAGTAAAGCCAAATGTACTTGGAAAATGATCAACAAAGATAACATAATACTTGAATCCATCATGACATGTAATGAAAGAAGCCTAGACATCAGAAAAGACATCCTCAAGCGGGCGAAAAGATTTTATACTACAATTGTGAAAATGGAGTTTATGACTCTTGGTGTATTGACATGCATTACAGGACAATGGTTTTTTTGCAGCTACTAAATGGAAGAGAAAACTTGAAAACTACGTGACGGTAGACGTGCTCGGCACGATGACCAAGACGGTGATGCCAAGGCTGAAACGATGGACAAGACTGGGTGGAAAGTGCCAGCGAGGGAGTTGAAGCTGGCCACTCATAGACTCCATCTTTAAGAGGACCGGTAAGGATGGACGCTCGGTGGTCAGATCCTTCAAAAAAAAAAAAACCATCAGAGAAAAACTCAGCAACAAGGTTGTTAGAGGTACAAAGTTGAGAAACAGATATGAGATTTTTTTGAATGGCTGGGACACAAAGGACATTATGTAAATGAAAAGTATGAGAAAAGAAAGATAGATAGCGAACCAGTGTGGGTGATTGACAAGCTCGTACCATCACCAATCATGACATCATCTCCATGAGTGTAGGGCTGGCGGAGTGATAGGTTGTCCACATCATTTATGTGATGAGTGGCTCCACTATCATGGGCGTAGGCAAGGGTCCGGACTGTGATGTAGCTACATGGGCACGTGGAGCCGAGGGAGAGGACAGAGCAGAGTACCCTGATGACATAGAGCTGGGACGATAGCCGGACGATCTGGTGGAGGCAGGATCGTGATACTGCTGAAGCATCCAACCAAACTGGGAGCACTGGCGGATACGATGACCCTATTCACCACAACCTTGACAGAATCCAAGAAATGGACGAGGCTGCCGAGGACTAGTGTGAAAAAAGTGATGCGGTTGTTGCCCACGGGGAGAGATAGAGGTGGGGCAGCTGCTGGAAGTGCTGCGGTTGATGCTGATGTTGGTGGCGGTTGGGTTCGCCATGGCCGCCGCCACGGCCTTTGGGGGGGGGGTGGTGAGAAAACGTATGTTTTCCGAAGCAGGAGTGGAATAAGGATTCGGCTAGATTTTGGCGAAGTACTGCTCCTGTTGTGTGAGCTTCTCAAAGAGCTCTTCCAAGCCAATATCAGTGTCGCGTGCCTTCATTGCCGCAACAATCGGAAGTTAGATTTCACTCAGGCCGTCTAGGATCCGATCCACAACATCGGATTCAATCATTGGTTTGCCGAGGAATGCCAATTCATCAGCTTTGTGTTTAACAAAGTGCATAAATGCGGAGATTGTCCGCATACCCTGTTGTGGATTTTTCCAGATGCTCCTTGACCTAGTTGATGTGGCGCGCATAGATGTTGTGGAGGGTGTGCATGTCATGAGCAGTGTGAGCTGTTGTTCTCTGGGAAAGCGCGGATTACGCTAGGGTACTAGCAAGAAAAGCAAATACAAGCTGGTCCTGTTGAAACCAAGACGTGTAGGCGGGATTGGGTTGAAGAGTAGTGCTGTCAAGTCCAGATGAGGCGGACAAATCTGTCCCGGTAGATGATTCAGTCTGCGGAGCGGTGGCGGTGGCTGACGGAACAGCGGTTGGCGGCAGAATGAGGGGCAGAGGCTGCGCCTTGCTACTGTCGGCTGAGCAGTACGTGTCGTGTAAGGGCTTTGACTTGAACCTTCCAAGTCAGAAAGTTATTCCCATCAAGCTTGATCAACGTTGGCGGAGCGACTACCACAATCAGTGGCTTGTTGGGGTTACTGGGATCAGGTACCGTGGTGGGAGGTTCCATGGCGCAGTCGGAACTTGAAGCAGAGGGGGCTGTTGGCTGGATCGGAGGTCACCTGGACTAGACAGAGAGTGGTCGAGGTCGCAGGTCGACTGTGCAGCGGAGAAGAGGGTTGTTAGAGGCACGGCAGGAGGCGCGACTAATCTAACTCTGCGAGGTTGAAGAACGACCGGAAACGATCAGAAGATGGCGGCGAGTGACGGCACAGTGAATGGCGACCGAACTGCACAGGAGCAACAACCCAGGCAGTGTGCGTTTTGCTCGGTTTTCGGATGACGCGAAAAATGCCAGTGATGTGCTATGTTCGACGAGTGAGGTAACGACTTTGGTCGATCCTCGTGAGACGGAAAAAAAAATCAGACGCTAGGGTTCGGAACCCACTGTGATACCATTAAGAACTGATAATTGTATTGAATAATCAACAAGTGATGCACAGTTAATTATATAGACCTATCTAGGGACTATATCATAAATACACAAAGTTATACTAATTAACATTTTGTCCTATAGTCAATAGGGGCCGAACCAAGAGTTGTCAACTGGGTGGACATGCGCCATACTAGAACAAAAATAGGGTCCATCGCTTATTACCCACTTCCAGTTTGGGGCGATGACTCACTTACCAACCCCAGTTTCAAACCCTCTTATTACCACCTCACTTTGTGATTGCTAGCAATCAACAAGTGGAGCAAACTTTTTTGTCAAAAACTCAACTCTGGCAGGGGTATCATCGTCCTTGAAAAGAAGTTCTTAAAAGATTACTAAAGAAAGAAGAGACGAAGACAAAGAGCAGGATAAAAAAATTATGTTAGACTCCACTTGATATCTCCCTCTCTCTCTGAAGTCTGAATCTGCCTCCTCACTCGAACACCAGAAACTCAGAACCACAAAACCTATTCGACTTCTGTAGAGGGTTAGGGTTAGCGATAGGGCGGAGAGCTTGGTGACTGGGTTCGGCATCTTGATTAGGTCTGGGATTTGACCGGTGACAATGGCTGTAGCGATGTTGGGTTCTGGATTTTGAGGTCAGGTGGTCGGTTTTTGGTAGTCACCGGAATTTATGGCGTATGTGGGCTGTGTGTGGTGATGACGGAGGGATGTGGGTTCGAATAGGGTCGATTGTTCAATTTGGTTGTTGAGATGGCGGTGGTGGTAAGGGTGGTTATGATGGTATTTGTAGCAGCGGCGGTTGTGACGGTTGCCGGATTCTGAGTTTATGGTGGCGGTAATGGTGGAGCTGCGGCGGTGGAGGTGGTTCTGTTCTTCGTGTTCATATGTTTTTTATTGGACCACTTTGCCCCTTCAAAAACTGTTAACTAACAGAAAATTTTGCACGGAAATTACCCCAGTTGTTGATTGCTAGCAATCATAAATTCTGGGTGATTATAAGAGGGTTTTGAAACTGGGGGTGGGTAAGTGGATCATGACCCCAAACTGGAAGAGGGTAATAAGTAGTTGACCCGCAAAAATATTGTTTAAAAATAGTTAAGAATATCTAGTTTCCTGTATTTCTTTACGAGAATGGTAATCTAATTCTATGAGAGTAATTTACTCAAAACACCCATGTGTATTGGCAAAAAGACATTGTCTACCCTCGTATTTAGGCAATTATCAGAAGGCCCCTCTGGTGAAGTGCTCTGATGGAAAAAATTGTATTCACCATATTGCCCACTGACACTTACCCTCGTCTGTCTCTTCTCCACCATTTCTTTCTTTCTACCCTACGATAACCTCCTATGTTAGCCTCTCACTCAGCTCAACGACGTCCTCAACAACTTCCTCTTTCTTACTCAGCCCAACCTAATCCATCCCACCACCAAAACCGTGATCCAGCACCTACCGCAGTTAATCACAAGTCACTTCCCGACCACCGCCGTCTCCACCACCACTCCATCAGCATTTGCTTAAATTTTTGAACCGTAAGATCTGAAATTACAAATCCAGTAGAACAGCAAATATAGAGTTCTCAACGAAGGTCAAATTTTCTTCGATTTCTTTGGTTCGGGTTAGATCTGAAAATTGATGCAGTTAACTGTTGCTAAACACCTGGAATTCATAAAGTTTCGTGGACTGTTGCGTAACACCTGGAATACATAAAGTTTCATGGTATTGAAATTGGTGATGAATCGATTTGGATTCTGCTATGGGGTTCTGATTTTTGGTTTGGGTAGCTGCAATCTGATTTAAGGTTGGTTTGAATTGGGTCGGGAAGGAAGATGAAATCTGGCAGTGGTTTGATTTGGTATTCTGTGGCTTTTTCTGAATATGTGGTTTGGTATTCTATGGGACGAAGTGTTGGGCGATTACGAAATAATATAATCACAAACTGAGTGTAGAAGAAACGATAATGTTAAGGTGGATGAGTGGGGCAACTAGGAAAGATAAGATACGTAATGACACAATCCGAAGTAATCTAAACGTTGCACATATAGAAGACGAAATGAGGTAGAATCGTTTCCGGTGGTTTGGTCATGTGTATCGTACACCTTCAGATGCCCCAGTTAGGAGAAGTGATATGGCAGATTGAGGGTGGTAGACAAGGGAGAGAGACCAAAAGGAACCTGGGAAGAGACAATAAGACACGACTTAGTCAAATTAAACCCAAGGGAGAAAATTAGCCTGGACCAAAGCCAATGGAGACGTTTGATCCATGTAACCGACCCCTTTAACATGGGACAAAAAAAATTTGATTGATTGATTGATTGATTGCATTCTAAATTCTTTCATTCTCTCTCTCTCTCTCTCTCTCTCTCTCTCTCTCTGAATCAAAGAAACCTACACATTTGACATCTAACAGTAACCACCATGGAGAATCCAGTCGATTGGGTCCGGTGGTGTCAGTTTCGCAAACAGAGGCATTTTTGGTTTAGAAAGACGAAGATAGAATACGGCTAGACGTGATTTGAAGCCGTTTTTCATTTGATTTGGGCACTGTGATTGGGTATGCTGGAGCAGTGAATCAAAAGTGGTTTCAATTGATTATGTGGTTCTGGCTTGGTGTTGATTTAGGGAGGCAGAGGAGGAGAGGCAATGATGGTGTGTCTGGTTTTGATGGTATGGTCGGTAAAAGGTGTTTGGTGCTTTTGGTCGGGATCATGGTGGTGGGTGATCTGCAAGGAGTGGGTGTGTGTCGCTTTTATGCCATACCTCCCATTCATGTTATCAAGAGTTTCTGAGACAAGCATTTTAACCGAAGGTGCCATAAGTAATGTTGAATGCATAAGAACCATAACCAGGGGCTGGTGACTCTGAACCATTGGAAGACCAACCTGGATGTGGAGACAGACACAGAACAACAAGAGCGCGGTAGCGATTAAGGGACTTACAGTTTTTGGGTACATACAGAGAAAACTATAAGAACAACTGCAGTCCCACTAAACATGAACATAATTTAGATTGATCAGGAGTCACATAAGCAGCATCCAGTAATCCCATAATCAACCCTAAACAGGTATCATTAAAGTAGGAGTTTATTATGGTTGTTTCTTCTCATTTCTATTTGTTCATTAAATTCATATTTTTCCCATGGTAATGTTGACGTACTTGTAAGTTGTCGAGAGGAGCTAGTTTTACCAACTGGACCATTACAGGTCAGATAGCAGACTGGAGTATTCTTCCTGAATAGGCCAAATTTTGCTGCAAACCCTCACGTACTGTTCTTTTGATATAAAATGCAAAATCAGGGTGTTCTTAAACCGAGCTTCCTTCTTGAGCAAGGAAGCTGCACTCAGAAAGTCTCGGTCTCTGGTAGAACGAGGCGTCATGCCATAAGACACTGAAAGAGGAAGCCATGACTTCAAGAATCGGCTTCGATTTAGTTTCCTTGCAGAACATTGAGAGAGATATAGGAAAGGGGTTGAGTGGATTGAGGGAAAGGAAGAATAAAGACGGAGAGAGACAGAGAGTTAACGTAGATGGATTCATTTGTGACATTTGGTGGTGGCGTCTCACTGGAGGGAAGCAGAGATTGTTTCGTTTTATCAGCTTCATGATGGATCATCAAAAGAACTATTTTTTTTGTTATGGAGTGTTGCTTTGTCTGCTTGAAGCAGAGAAATAATATCTCGGCGGGTATGAGAGAGAGAGAGAGAGAGAGAGAGAGAGAGAGAGAGAGAGAGAGAGAGAGAGAGAGAGAGAGAGAGAGAGAGAGAGAGAGAGAGGGAGAGGGAGAGGGAGAGGGAGAGGGAGAGGGAGAGGGAGAGGGAGAGGGAGAGGGAGAGAGGGAGAGAGGGAGAGAGAGAGAGGATTACATTTTTTCATTAATTTTAATCATTTTTTTCTTGTTATATTTAAGGACTCAAAGCTGGATGTTACAATTGGCCCTTATGAGACGTATGAGGATTCGCTTTTTGGATACAAGGTATATTCTCAGCTGACTTCTAATTATCTATTATCTAGAACAATTATGAGTTTGTCCAATTTCAGCTAAAAGTGGATTTTTATCAAGTTGATTGCTCATAATGCTGGTACATAGGTTAGATGGAAACTTGATTGTTTTATGGTTGTATTCTTGAACATGGGACAGGTGTAGTTCTGTTTATCAATTCACTGCAAGCCAGTAAATGGATAATTCACGGTTTTTAATTCATCACTTGGGGAGGCTATATCCAGTTCCTTACCTTGACCAGAATGATTGAGAACTGCATATGGATGCCTAAAGTATTTTGACTAGGATATATATGTCGGAAGTATTCAACCTATTAAACCAAGGGAAAATCTGTTCGGATGTCTTCTTGTCTTGGTGGTCTCACTTGATGACTTGAAGTTTGACCTCCACTCCTAGCAGGCTAGCAAGATTCTCGCTGCATATTACTTGGACAAAATCGTGTTAATTAATATGACAAAATCATATATAGGAGAGAAGAAAAAGGTAAAAAAGGTGCCTTCCCAGACATTTTCCATGCAGGTGGGTAATGTAAGGTCGTTAGCTATTAAATTTACTCTATGAGCCTATGTCGTAGTCATGCCTGTTTTACTTTGCTTGTCTGCAGTGCGCTGGCATCTAATCACATTGTATACTCCCTCCGTCCTGAAAGGACTTCCTCCTTCCCTCAAATGGATGTCCCAAATTAAATGACCTACGGCCAGAAAGTGACACACCTTTTCACTCTACTTCCCTCTATTTCTGTTTTCAGATTTGTACTCTTTCACTTCCCTAGAAAAAGTACCACATGGAAAATCATATTTTTGTAAATCTACGAAGTCTAAAGCATTTCATAAAACAATGACCAAATTCAAGGTGGCGGAAGTTATCTTTAAGAGACTTGTATCGCTGTTAAGAGGGTAATCTCTTACTTTTGTTTTGCTGCATGAAAAGCTTATGATCTTTCTTTTAGTAGGCAACGTTTGAGTTATTTGTTGGAGTTAAAGATGATCAAGCAACAGCTCAAGTAAAACTCTTCGGCGATAATTTGCTAGTAAGTTCAGTTTCATCATTGCTCAGATTTAACTCTGTTATTCTTGTTTGTGCCTTCTTGCTTGCGATTATTTATGTTTTAGTTTTTTGCAGTAGCCCCCAGTTTTACATTGTGATATCTTTTTCTTTAGGTTTTGGAACAGAATCTTCCATTGGATAAAGTGTACAAATCGCAGGATATAGTTGCTGCTCCTATTCGTGTTATCCAACTCATTTATAACTCTGGGGTAGGTCCATGACTCCTTGGTTAATTTAAACTACTTCTTCCTTACATATAACGTTGTTTCTCTCTAACTTTTGAGTTTTTTTGTCATCAGTCCATAAATCTTTCCAACTAGAAACCTTTAGGGTGTGTTTGAAACTTGGAGAGTTAGATGGAAAAGAAAATGAAAGATCTTCCATCAAAATCCATTTACTTTTCTTTGCTTGAGAATAAAATGATTCTATGTTTAGTATATTCAGATTAAACCCTTACAGTTGGACGAATTATAATCTTACCACTCTAGAATGGATAATTTTAGTTACACACATTCATATCTTGTGAAATTCAAAACGATCCTTACCTTTTCAATATTTTTATCACGTGGTCTTTTATCTGTTTATCCACAAACCCACCCACCACCACCCTGCTGCAAGCAACTGCTGCCACTCCACCGGCACCACCAGGGATCGCTGCCACCAGAATATAGCTATTCATTGTTGCAACCAGAAATTGCCAGCTCCAAGCACTGCCGCCTCTGCATCGCCACCACGGCCGATGGCCGCCACTCCACCGCTACCACCAACGATCGCCGCCACTCCACCGCTACCACAAAAGATCGGTATTCATCGTACTTTTCGGTGAGTGGTGGTCAATCAACGGTGGTGGTGAATCTTTGTACCTATGACTTATTTGCCCTTTTCCAGTAAACCTTTCTAACAAGTGTTAGTAGTTTGGTGCAAATAATTACATTTTAGAACTGCTTGGTGCTAAGTTTCACTAATGAAATTGAATGAGTTTTTATGGCATTTGGGTA
This sequence comes from Linanthus parryae, assembly GCA_023055425.1. Classification (NCBI taxonomy): domain Eukaryota; kingdom Viridiplantae; phylum Streptophyta; class Magnoliopsida; order Ericales; family Polemoniaceae; genus Linanthus; species Linanthus parryae. The sequence continues at coordinate 40,471,179 of JALGPY010000004.1, forward strand.
TAATTACTTGGATCATAAGGGCCATTTGTCCATTATAATTGACACGTAAAGAGCGAAGGCAGTGATTAGCAATCTTCCATTATTTTGTGGCTTCTACATTATTGTGACCATATAAAAACACAAGGTCATCTGTCAAGAAACTGTGCCAACTTACCCTATACCTTTCTATTAAGATCCAAACAAGCCAAGTGTATATGTAAATCATATTCTATCTCATCTTCTCTCGTCTCGACTCACCCCAAATCGACTATCCAAATTTACAAACTTTAATCAATGGACCATAAAAAGGTTGGAAGGATTGGTTGGAATCTTTGCTGGTCAGAGAATGTCGGTGGTGGAGAGTTTGAGAAATCAATTGTTGCATAGACATCAAGCGCTGATAGATAAGCAATAGTCAAATAAAAGCAACCTGAATGTTTTCAGTAATTTTCTTGAAAATCTATTACCCAAAATCGACTATCCAAATTTACAAACTTTAATGAATGGACCGTAAGAATTCTGGAGGTTGGAATCTTTGATTGTCAGAAGATTTCGGTGGTGAAGGAGAGTTTGAGCAATCAATTGTTGCATAGACATTAAGCACTGATAGCTAAGCAATAGTCAAATAAAAGCAACCTCAATCTTTTCGTTAATTTTCTTGAAAATCTTCCAAAATACCATGGAAAAGATACTATTAATTGCTGTAGTTCAACAAATACAATACCTAGTTTTGAGGATACCACTAACATTTTACAATCCAGACGTCCCGTTCAGATTTGGTCTTACTTCTTGCTTTTATCATTTTTGAGCTTCACAACTTCCATAGATATGGGAGTGCTTCTTGTGAAATCTTTTACTCCCTCCGTCCCAAAAATTTTCTTGTCTGTCATTTTAGCTTGTCTTAAAATCGTGTCTCCTGTGGGAGTACAACACCACTACTTTTTTCACTACTACCCTTCATTAACGACTTGATTTTATTCTTTTTACATGGACCCACATGTACTACCATCATTAATATATGAGGGAAATTGTGATAGTACACAATATTTTTGACATTTTTCCCTACCTTAATATGTGTGAAAAGTCAAACAACTAACATGTTTGGGACGGTGGGAGTAATTAGAATTCAAATGTTCCCAAAATTATGAAGTTAGAATTAAATTAATTGTAATCAGTGAGAGAAAAGAGGATAAGAGGAAGAATCTAGAATAGGTCTTTGTATGTTGCCACACAACTAGACCCAAGCACATTGGCTATACAATTATACTCGATTGTGTTGCACGACTATGTGCGTGCAAATGCGAGTAGAACATATAATTGTATAGTTAACAATATTGAGAGGTTAAATGGTTGGATAATTACAAAGTAGGGGCGGGTGGGAGTATTGTTGGAAAAGGTGCATGGCGATTTCGGAAAGCAATAAGTCTCAAAATTCTAGACCCTGGGCCTAGATACTGTAACTTATGGCCTCTACGTTTCTTGAAAACTCCCTCAAGAGGTTATATATGTATAACTGATGCATCAGTACTGGTTACAGTGTGCTGGTGGGGAGTATCGTGCAATATGAAATTAGGAAAAGAAAAGTTCAAGATATGATATCTTTCTCAAAACAGCACTTAATGTAATTGTTGAAATATTGTCACTTATCAGCCTCGGAAAATTGATAGGAAGCTTGCAGCACTTGTACTGAAGGTAAATGCATGAGGTAGCTCATTTTTCAAATGAGACAATATGAAAAAAGATGAAGGACGAATGTGATAGCTGTATTATGAACCTACTATTCTGGAAACCACTATGCTCAACTGATGTACTGGTAATGGTTACAGTTCATCAGTAGTTAGATATTGATCAAGTTGAAACGGGAATAAGAATTGATGGTCAAGAGGTGCCAAAAAATGTTTTATTTTAGATATCTTGGTTGAACATACGTAGCGATGAAGAGGAAATGAGCAGGTGGAATTGATGCATACTGCCAGCATGCTAATAGCATTTTGCGCTTGTAACGAAGAAACTAGTACAAAGAATACTAAAAACTGAGATCGGACGCTCAATTTCCAACAGTTAAATCCTTAGGATAAAGAGAGTTCACTAAGAAAATCCTTCAAAACAGTAATATCTTGCACGTCTGATGACAAGCCTAGAGAGAACCTGGAGTCAAGGCTGATTCCCAGATGAGAGAATTAACCAGGAAGTGGAACAGTGGTTTGGTTGCTAGTCTCTTGTGCACTCCTATAACAAAGAGATATCAGTAGGATGTTATGAAAAGTGGAAAAACCCGCCAACAAGAAATAATCATAACACATATTTACGTGGTTTGGTTAAACAGCCTGCACCCAGGAGTTGCAGAGATTTCAGTAACACAAATGAAAACGTCTCAGAGAGAATTACAAACAAAATCAGAAAACGCTCAACATAATGCTATGAACCCTACTAGCTCTATAAATAGACAACTCATTAAACTGGGCCAGATCCAAGCAAAACGAGTCAAACCGGCCCAAGCCATTGCTCCACTAATCTTGTCTCCATTTTTGCGTTGTAGTAAAACATAAACCGTGTCGGTGCATGAAAAGGGTCGCCAAAACCAGGCTCCACCCACCATAGGCACCCGGGTGAATCCTCTAACCCAAACCTCCACTATTTCGAGCCTTAGCTGTTGTTTATGCTGAGCTTTGCTCTGCAGATCTGTTTCTCGAAAGTAAAAAGACTAGAGTGTCCTCTGCAAGCTGAGGACATGTCTGCCAATATATTACAACATAACCATCCACAAAAGAGAAGAAACTCGGGCAAACCCCCCAATATATAATTATGTGACAAAATGGCCCATGAAAGAGTAAAAAATAATGCTGAACCAACCGAGCTTCTGATTAAAAGAGCGAAGAAAGGCCAAAAGGCCCCTCAGACCTAATACATAACAATAGTCAAAGAATAAGATATATATGCTAGTGCATCAGAATGAAGTGGAGTGTATCGAGCCATCGTGTGACCGCTGGGTCACGACTAGGTTGGAGGGTAAGTTTTATAGAATCACCGATTCACCGTACGACCTGCTTTAATGTTTGTGACTGAGTTGGGCAATTAAGAAAAGTTATAATCAGAAAATGAGTTTGCGGAAATAAGAATGCTATGGTGGATGCCTGGTATAATTAGAAATATAGGGTACAAAGTGACAATTAGTAAGAATTTTAACCTAGAACCAATAGAAGACAAAATGAAACAGAATCATATGCGGTGGTTCGGTCATGTGTTTAAGAAAAGATCTGGATGCACCAATTGGGAGAAGTGATATGATCCTAACTAATGGTGGGAGACGGTGTGAAGGAGACCAAGACGAACCTGGGTAGAGAAAATAAGATGAGATCAAAATCAACCTAAGAGAGTGGATGGCTTTAGACAGACAGAACTAAGGGAAGATGATCCACGTAGCCAACCACGGTTATACTGGGAAAAGCAGGTTTATTGAATGCAATTGGAACCAAAAAACCTGAAGCCACTTTTTTCTTTTATTAGATATGATATATCTTCTCCATACTGGATCGACTATGTATTTGGCATCGCCAGGATCCAATAAGATTTTAGATAATTGGTTTTTCAGGAAAATACTTTTTACCTTGTATTCTGCATGCGTTATTTTCCTCCACTATTTGATTGACTTCCTGCTGTTAGAACTGATGAAGAATTATGTACACCGGGGCCTATATCAATAGTAGTTTTCAGAGAAAAGTTATACCGTGGTTTGCAGTTGTGATAATTTACTATGAAGTTTACTGGTTGAATTATTCTTTTCTGGTTTCCCCTTGCTAATTTCTCTAAGATTGTCAACTCTATGGGCGTAATCATTGGATAAAGTTCTGTTTTTCTGTTTTTTTGGTAACAGGATGTGAAGGGTCCCCAGACTGTGGCGTTTAATCTTCCAAATGATGAGCGGATCGTAAAAGACCGTGGAACATCCATGGTCATGCTTAAGAACGTATCTGAGGCGAAGTATATGATTCTTTTCTTGCACCACTTGGAGTTGTTTCAGATTCTTTTGAACGTTGAATGTTATCTATTAGAAAGCTTTACTTGTTGGTTAATGCTTCATGTCATCTGTGATTGCCCATGCCCCATAGTTAAGTAAATTCGCTTTTGATTGCTCAACCAGGTTCAAACATATCCTTCAGCCTCTAGCTGAAGCATGTATTAGAAAGGAACAACAGGAACATGTAGACTTTGATTCTTTCTTTACTCACACAATTTGCCACGAGTGTTGTCATGGGATTGGGCCACATACCATCAAACTTCCAAGTGGTCATGAGTCTACAGTTAGATTGGTAAGTCACATCAGTTAGTTTACTACCTTTCTAGATTTGTTACTTACCAGTTGAAGTAGTTAGAGCATCTCCAATAATAGCTAAAAGTTATTTATAATTTGATGAAAATCGAACATTTTTATTTTAGATATTGTAAAATTTTAGTTAATGCTCCAATAGTGTTAGTTAAATGATTAGCCAAATAACACGTGGCACATTCTCAATATTCTTGTAACAGAATTTTAAGGAATTCCGGACATAACCGCTAAGAACATGGTTAAAGAAAATATAAAGTTATTTGCTAGTTAGTGTGAACTCATAATTTACCTCTTGTTATAATTTGTGGGAGTATCCATCTTCTTGGTGATAGAGTATCCAGATGAAAATGATTTTTCTTTTTTCTTTTTCTTTTTTTTTTTTTTTCTTTTTTTTTGCAATATTTCCCTGTTTATTTGATGTTATTTATCAGAGCTTACACATAACTTTGTGTTGGTTATGTATCAGCTTGAGTGTGTATTAAATACATCTAGGCTAGAATCTGGATATGTATTCTGACTAATCAAAATTGAAGGATACTATGACATCCTGTTTGCAAATCCAGACTTCACCTAGTTAAGCATAAACAAAATTCAGTTGCCAAAGGAAGAGGAGTATGAGGGATTCACCAGCATCCGTAAGGCTAGTATGCTAAATATTTGAAGACTGTAAACATCTTTTAAGAAAATAGTAAATTGGCTAGGATGGACCGATGGAGTAGTTTCTTTTTATTTCTTGAAGTAGTCGGTTCTCTTCTCCAGTTAAGAATCCATGTAATTGTAAAGTTAATAAAAGCGGTCTAGCTTCTCTGTTCATTTCCTATACTAATAGAAAACCAATTGTTGCGGTTGCGTCTCCCGGTTGGCCAGTCATTAAGGGATCTGTTCATTCGAAACAAAATTATTCTACTTTCTAAGAAAGTTTGTGTTCTATAGACGATGCTTGCGCTTACTGAAAGAACATTGATTTTGTTACCCTGGATTGTTATATTTGTTTAGGCCGGCCAGTGTAGGCTCAACATAATATTTGGCAGCAACATATAATGGTTTAAGTTCAGGTATCTACAGGATAAAATAATGGTCCAGATGATGTAACACTGTACTTTGATTTGATACATAGATTTGTATCACAACAAGTCAATGATGTATACTGAGAACATATAACACAGATGACAGCATCACGTTCTTAAGCAATATATTTTGTTAGACATGCTATATGTGTAGTAACTGGCCATTAATTTTACCGAGTGTCCATCGTCAATATTAACCTGATTCCTGTCCTGATTTGCTTGAGATTAATCAAATACATCAGGCCACAACTATATATTATAATCACCATCCTCTCTCATCCTGCTCGGGTCATTTCTCTTGCCTATCAATAAAATGCAGGTTTAACATTTCTGTGTGAACTTTTTGTTTCGATATACGACCCTTAGTAACTCAGTTCTGTATCATGAAATATCCAAATTATCAAATGGGGAAAAATATCTTATTGCTGAGTTACGGTAGTTCTAGCATGCCTCTCATCTTTATTACTTTATCATTTTATTTGAATAAAGCACAGTGGTTCCTTAAAGATGCCGTGACCTGATTAAAATGAGTTGACCTGCTCTGTTTCGTGAATCCTTTTTGTTTCCCTTGATAATTGTTGTGGTGTTCCATCCAACAGTATTTGCTCACGAAGAAGTGAAATTATTGTGACAGCCTTCTAATAGTCCGTGCAAGACTATGTTCTTTTGAAAGTGAAATTCATTGTCTAGTTCTATCCTGATTTTCCATCTATTTTATGACACAGGAGCTGCAAGAACTGCACTCGGCTCTGGAAGAAGCTAAAGCTGACATTGTTGGCCTCTGGGCCCTAAAGTTCTTTATAGCCAAGGTCAGAAACCATATACGCAATTATAAAAAGACCGAGTCTGTAATGCATGTATAGTCTCAGTGGTTCGCACTGTTCTTAAGAAAATTAGTCCCATATGCCGTTTCATGATGTCCCTAAAGTATATCGAAGGTGAAGTTGAGAACTGATTCATTCACTTTCCTTTCCTAACTTTGTCACTAACTCAAAATCATCATCAGTTTCAAACCCCAACAATTTTTCTTGGTTGCGTTTGGCAAACCGGATTTGAAATTTGGATTTCGATTTCGAATCCGAAAATTCCACATCCTGAAATTTGAAATACGGACAAATTTAATTCATATGTGTGGATAGTATTGATAATGTAGAATTTGAAATCCTGAAATTTGAAATCTGTCGTTTGGTTACTTTGTCAAGTGAAAAAGAGATTGATTAGAATTTCACAACTGTTTGAAGAGGTGAAAGGACAGTGAAGAAAACTTCATTCCGAGATACCGAGTGACAAAATTGACTGACAATCATTTGACGAAATATTAATATCAATCGTCATTTGAGGAGTGACAATCTAATCATTTGACAATTGCCCAAAATACCGATGTTTTGAACACTTGATTGAATGTCGAATCGGTGAGACGCTGGTTCAAGATTCAACCTATTTGGCCGCGCACTTAATTACTAAATTTGTTAATATATAATCTACGGTATATATGATTCTGAAATTAAAAATTCAAACAGCACCAAATCGTTAAAAAAACTCCTTTTTAAAGAATGCGTTACAAAAAAGTGCATTGTATATCTGAAATATTAATATAATATACATTTTTAAAAGATTTGGAAACAATGTCAATTGGAGTAGGCTGATTTATAAAATTTGAAAAATAAAATATCAATTGGATTTTGGCAGTTTGGCTCATTGGTCAGATTGCTAAGGAGTTGAGCTTTCTGCTGTAGCTTGAAGAGCTGACGCTGTAGCAGTGCCGGTTCTATTCTCTGCAAGAGCCGATATTTTTTTCTAGACAATTTTTTTAAAATCTAAATGTTAAAACTCGTTTTCATTGTTTAAAGCCTAGTGATGAAATTGGGGTTTCTCCACTTATTTGGAATCTTCCGCATCATCATTTCAAATTACATGTATTGAGTTAGAATTTGAAATTAATCACAACCAAGGGGTTTGTGGCAAATCAAATCCAAGGCCCTTATACTGTATCCAAACAGTGGATTTGACCTAAATTCTCCCGTTATCCAAATCAAAATCCAACTCCAAGTCCATGCTCATCCAAAAAGACCGTTAAGGAATTTCAAAAGGTAAGTTGGTCAATTTAATGGTCAAGCATGTTCTTAAATTTTGGTAATAGTCAAACAGGAATAATATTATGGAACAGAGGCATTGGTTCTTTATATCAGTATTGTCATGTCATTGTTCTAGCATGTAGTTGCATAATCTATGAGCTGCAAGAAAAAAGAACTGCAGGATAAGTTATGCCGAAGAGGGCTTACTGGTGTCAAGTGCTCCAGTGTTTTGACGTTGTGATAAGCCTTCAGGAAGTAGAAGTTTTAAGTGCTTCAGAATAATACAGACTTCCTCAGGATCATAGTACCTGTGTATAAAACAGTCAAGTGCTCCAGTGTTTTGACGTTGTGATAAGCCTTCAGGAAGTAGAAGCTTTAAGTGCTTCAGAATAATACAGACTTCCTCAGGATCATAGTACCTGTGTATAAAACAGTCAAACGATCTGCCAAGAGTCAATACCACTCATTTTTCATAAGGACTTTTGGAATAGGTCCATGCCTGAGGCCACTTCCATACATGGTACATGTGTATAAAACAGTTAGAAAATCTTCCAGGAGTCATTAAACCTTCGTTCTTCTTAAGCTGCTAGGAATAGATCCTTGCCTGACGTCACTGCTGTACATAAATTTGATTAATTTTGCTAATTATAGACATTTGATTGCCTTGGGAGGTGCTCGGGTTGATGGAGAGAGGCGGAAGGTTTAGCGGTTGCCTCCTTTGATTGTTATGTGGATCATTTGGAGTGTGCGCAACAGAAAATCTTCGACGGGGTTCGTATGTTAGATGCCTTTGTCAAAGGGCTTGTCCTTCAGTTGTTGTTGGAGCGCCAGTCCTGCATGCCACTTAGTTCGACTGATCATTTGTTTGATTTTATGGATTCGTTAGCAGTTTGGTTTAGTAGCTCTTCTTCTCTTGCTGTGTAGGTTATTGCAGTATTACCTATCAGTTCCTCTTACATATTCTTTTCAGTTTAATCTATCGTATTACCTATCAGAAATAGAGAACAATTTAATACAGTACGCGTATCAACATTTTCCAGTATGCTTGACTCACATTCTGTCCTTTTGGTGTTAATTAATTCAAATTTTTCCGGTACGATTGATTTAATTGTACTTACTCCTGATTGCAACTGCTTTTACATTGTCCCTCCTGACAGAAACGTGTTCCCACTAACCCTCCACACAACTGGAGGTTTACATTTTTTCACCTAGATGAAAACAGAGTCTATGTAGGGTTCCATCTCATCATAATATGAACATCTCTCTTTCTTTCACCTTACATTTTACCACTTTGAGATTCATGTGGTGTGTCAAGTTGCACAGTTCATGTGATGTGTTCGTTTAAATGCCATCAGTTAGAATATCTAGGTTTATTCTCAACATTTTTTTCCCCGAACCGTCCATGGCGCTTGCCAGAGTGTTGAGGTAGGTTTTGGGTTTCCATGAAAAGATCATTGCAGCTTGTTTATGCATCTTGATCCTCGTCTGGTCCAGAAACATGCGAGCAGGCCACAACTTCAGAGACATGAAGTGCGCAATGAAAATCGGTCCTTGCGGGACTTACTTGATAATTTGTTTATAGACATGCCATGCTTGATTGTCTGAGTAGTTGGTTGGGATTGTTAAGAGTATATAGATTTTGATTGAATTAAGGATATATTATAATGGAGTCATGTCATGTGTAGGAATGATATCTGATCAAATCTAGGGCAGTGCATTCAGCAGAAAAAGTAGCGCCTTGACTTTTCCGAGAACGGATTTGCTTCACATAAATGAATATACCTTAGTGTTAAGAACATATATTAAGTATAACGACTCTTGTTAGAATTCTTGGGGTTCCACCTTAAACCCAATTGGCAGTAATGGGAGTAGCCCACGACCTGATATACTGCACATGAAGCTCTCAACATTCCAATTTTGAGACAAATCTCAACAACTATAGTTTAAAGTTGTTCGTCTAAGGGTTTAGATTTAATTGAGTATATTATTCTATAATTTCAGTGATTCACTGATAAGACTGCTTTTCCAAACAATGTTACTCATGTTTTTTCTTGCCTGATCTTTTCTTTTGGCGAGACAGGGATTACTTCCGAAAAGTCTGATCAGATCGATGTATGTCTCTTTCCTTGCGGGATGCTTTCGTTCAGTACGTTTTGGTCTGGAGGAAGCTCATGGGTAAGTCCCTAATCAGTCTCATTACTAGTCAATTGCTTCTTTTAATTTTGGTTGCTCCATATCACCATTCTCATCCTGCTGAACCTGAATGTTACCAGGAAAGGACAGGCGCTTCAATTTAATTGGTTATTTGAGAAAGGAGCTTTCATTATGCATCCAGATGAAACGTTCTCTGTAGATTTTGATAAGGTCCAACTGATTTATATGTTTTCTTCAATTCATTTGTCAGGATAGAGCAAATAGGGACTAAATAGCTTATTGTTATATTTGAAGGTTGGTCAAGAAGTGGAGAACTTGAGTAGAGAGATACTTACAATACAGGCAAAAGGCGACAAACAGGCAGCAAAATCTTTACTAGAAACGTACTGTACATTGTCTCGGCCATTAAAAGTGGCACTCGAAAAATTGGAAAAGATTCAGGTATTGTGTTAAACATTCACTTGCTTGCTACTTTAGACTACAGTAAGTTGGCATTATTATATCCTCAATGGCATACAAAACAAGGCGTTCTAAAGAAGTATGTTAGGGGCACAGATCTCGTATATAACAGGAATCGCAGAATGTCGGATTGCTTGATGAGAAAACATTGGGGAGGTTGGTTATGGAGGTTGATTAAATTCAACAATTTATGGTAGTATCTTTGGGCACACACATAGAATTTATGAAGGTGGATCATCAGACCAAGGGAAACCTTTTGGGTCTAGTGTCCCACAATTTAATCAACCTCCATAGCTCTCACCAAATGCACCAGTAGTAAGTCTGATAAATGCAAGATGAATGGAAGGTCATATACCACGTGGTTCTTAGATTTGAGGTATTGCTAGTGTATTCTTTATGTAGTCTCTACCCCAATGGTGCAGATGCTATTAGAAACCCAACAAACTACAGTCATACTTTGTGTATCATCAACCACACTTTAGTACATCATCATGGACCTTCTTTTTATGCCATCCCATCATCCACTTATCGAGATCTGAGTTCCCTTACTGCTATCTTTTACCTAGGGCTCACTTTGGTCAGTAAGAAGATATAATAATGTGGTCTGGATTGTGGATTTTTGGCTTTTTGCGGATGAGGTGGTTGAGGTGAGGAGAGAGGGATCTACAGAGAACAAAAACCAAAAATCTACCATCCAAACACTTCAAATATATACGAGTATCCATTCTGTACACCGCTTCTATGATATTAGAGATGGCAGCACACAACTTGTTACTGCACCCTTTTTGTGTTTCTCTTGACAATTACCAAAACAATCTCATTTGATTACTCTACTAACAATTGTTCGAGAGTGATTTTCTGTGCACTGAGTTCTTGGGTAGAGTCACTGGCTATGCTCCTGAATCCTACTGTGTGTTACCACAATTCTCTTATACCCTATCGAATTGGATCATGGTTGTAGAAAACATGGTACACCAGCGTCCCTGGAAGGTTAAGATTTGGTGCTACAAGGGATCACTATTTCTAGCTTATTGCGTTCAGACATTTTCAATCGCGGTTGAATAATCCAATGTGTGCCCCTAACAAGGAACTTGACTTAAAAATACTATACGTATTGGTTTGCTTGATGGTTTTTAATATGTGAAAGTGATTATATGTTGTACGAAGATATCCGAAGCGGTCTACCCGGTTTTACCGATTTTCATAGGGTACCGCATTCCGCGTTCCAAGAAACACAGGTCCTACTTCTGTGGCCGTTTGTTATAATCTTCTACTTGGTGGTTTAACTAGTTAATATGAAATCAGCAACCATTCATTGTTTTTATCATGGCTTATGTTGCATTACCCTTATAGAGGGTTGACAGACTTATTTGGTAAATGAGGTCAGGACTATAGATTCCTACTTCAGGTTTTTGTTAGTCCCTCAATTGGATAAAGATACACTGTATCAGTCTTTCTTTGTTCCTCGGACCCTTTGTGCCTAAAGTTTTAGTTAACATCTAGGATGGATTCTTAAAGCCTGTTATCTTTATGTTTCCTTATTTCCTTTTTCTGCTAGACTATGCTTGGAATCATTGATCTTTTTAGGAAAAGAAATGAGAGAAAAAGGAAAGTAATAAAAGATCATTTCTTTGATTGATTGTGCACGAAGGATTTGACTTTCTGTTAGTTTAAAATAGTAAAAAGAACATGCTCGGATTTTGGGCCTTGTCCAAATACACGATTCCAACTGCAACCTAAAATTTAGGAAGGAGTGTGACTGGTGTTTCATGCAGTGTACTACATCTAATCTCCATTGCAGAAACACTGTAGGCCTTCATGCAGTGGTGGCGTATGAATGTTAATACACCTTTCATGTTGAGTAAACCAGAGTCTGCACCCGGGCTGGTGTATGTCTCAAGATACTACCCTTTGCATTTAGGCAAAATCTTGATTGTCGCACTTCCCACACAATATTCTACTTATTGCTCCTATTGTTTTGATTTCATGACAACAAAAACCAACAGTCCATCGGGTCTCTAAAATAACTAAATGATTGAAAGTTCTGAATACATTGTGTGGATATGATCTCTCAAGGGTCCTTATACATACTTATATACTACTCCCTCCGTCCCGCCGCAAAGACAGTCCATTTTTTAAACTACAACTGTTTTTGGAGACATGCATTTGATGTATCCCACTACAAGTTTTGGCATGCCGTTTCCACTATTATCCTTATTTTGTTTTCTCCAAGACTAGGTGCATTGAATATGAATGGGTGGTATTGGAACTTCATTATATTTTTAACCTTCAAAATGTAAGTGGACAACCATTTTGGGACAGATCAAAATGAAAATATGAAATGTCTTTACGAAATGAAGGGAGTAGTTTTTTTCATCAGCTACAGAAGAAATTACATTGAAGTCCTAATCTATAGCAATGAATGTTCAAATTGGGTAATACGAACCTCGGTCTTTAGCTTACTTAGACTTTGAGCACCGTCCAGATACCATTGGGGTTCTTAAGGGTCCTTATTTACACAAATTCCTTCTTTGGTTCCATGAATGGGATAATGTGTTAGCCCCCTACTAATAGAATTACATTGAAGTCCTAATCTATAGCAATGAATGTTCAAATTGGGTAATACAAACCTCGGTCTTTAGCTTACTTAGACTTTGAGCACCGTCCAGATACCATTGGGGTTCTTAAGGGTCCTTATTTACACAAATTCCTTCTTTGGTTCCATGAATGGGATAATGTGTGATAGTCAAGTAAAGCCATTGTCCCTGATGTAATGCAAGTGATAATTAAATATCATGGACAAGATCAATTTGGGAAGCTCAGGATCGGGCATGGCACTAAAGAAATAACGTAAATAAATCTTGAAATTGAGGGAAATATTGGTCATCCGTAGGTTAACCCCTGCATCACCCTTATCACCTTATCCATTCAAGCATGTTCAGTTCCAACTTTGTCGAACCTATCACTCCTGAGCCCAAAACTTGGAATCTAATGGGAATCTAATTAATCTCATTCGGGGAAAAAACAGCTCAATGGCATTCTGAAATGAGTGGTATAGGTAAATGATAATTATCTATTTGTAACCTTATTGGAAAAGTTTTCATGACTGTTGAAAGTCATGGTTAGTAATTTATCAGTAACCTTGTTTAAGATCCAAGAGAATGGAGCCAAAGTGGATAACACTCCCTCAGATTCAGCCGAACCAGTTTCAAGTTCTTCTGTTTCGTTCTTCTTTTTGTAGGTATGTACGATTTCTTCTATGTAGTTGAAGCATGAAGAAACGAACTGGTCGTGCTTTAACTTTCAGTCACTACAAATTGTTGCAATCTACATAGCTTCTTCTAGGAGACTTGAGATTGAAAGCAATCAAACTTGTGAAAGAGTATTTCGACATTTTAGGCTTCTACTCTTTCGGTGTGCTTAAATAGTTTATAAATATTACGGTGGGAAGGAAACAAATAGTCATCAGTTTCCTATGCACCTTTGTGAATATTGGAAACTAATCAGTATTAACTGTAGGCTGTAGAGCTCTGAAAGGAGCTGTTATTTCTTAAAGAATGCAGCTGTGTTCCTTGTTTGTTGACCAGGCCTTATGTTTTTCAGGTTCCCGTGGATATTGCGCCGTCATTTCCTATTGCTGAGGAGATATTGAGAAGTCGTTGAAGTTTTTAGTTGAGATTCCCATCCTCTGTCCTCTGAAGAAGGTTTATGCATTTTGTTTTATTCACCTTCAAAACTGTGGGCCATTTGATGTCTATCCTTTTCTACATTGATTGACCACAATAATCGATCAGGTGAAGATCTTAACGGGCATCTCAAGGTGATACATTTAGAATGATATACTTTGTTAAGAACGGGCATCTTGGAGGTGATGGACACATTTTGAATGGTTAAATTTTGTAAAGAAATGATACAACCAAACTGGAAGATATGCTGTTTCTTATTCCGATGAAATGTAGGTCAGTTTCAGAAGCCTTGTTAGCCTGCTCCTAAAAGTATAGTCTAGTGTTGCATTTTCATAATCTGTGGCTGAATGACGTGATCTCATTACAAATCAAGTGATTAGAGTAAAATGATCAAATTCGTATTTTGAGAGTAAGTACAAGTAATTGATACTTCATGGATAAGTGACTGGGCTTGTTTGGATAACCAAGTTCGGTTAACCATAAATTGAACCTAACCATTTCTAGTCCATGAACAAAAACCGGTTTAAGGTATTACAAAGCCGGTGACTGGCTAGAGTGAGAATAATGGAGAGTGAGTGAGTGGGAGAATGAGAGAGATGGGCGGTGGGAGGTACAAGAGTGCCGGTGCATGGATGAGAGAGAAGATGAGAGAGAGGAGAGAGTGTGGGTGGGAGAATGAGAGAGAGAGAGGTTCATGGATGAGAGAGAAGATGAGAGAGAGAAGGACAGAGTGAGTGGGAGGATGAGAGAGAAAGATGGGCGGAGGACGGGACAAAAGAAAAGTGCCCGGGTCCGTATGTGTGAGAGAGAGAGTAGATGATAAGGCAGAGCACGACTGGGTTGAGCGGGTGAGAGCTTTGTTTCTTACCCAACCAAATGATCCCGGGTTGGTCATATCGATATCCAAACCCAATCAAGTAGTCGACAAACTCAAACCCGATCAAGCCTTTCGACTCGGACCGGTTCGGGCGGGTTTAGACGGGTTCAAAATGTTGCAAACCGTTAGCAAACTTATGTCTATTAACAAGACATATTTAGTGCAAATCGAAAAAAAAGAAACAGATTTAAATCTTACTAATGCATAACAAAGGCGAATCTGACATTCTAGTCGATGGAAATGCATAAGTTGAAGAAAATGAACTAAAACTATTGTTCGGTCTTATAAAATTTAACTTGGACGGTATTATATAACTAAAATATAGGATAAAAGACATTTTCCACCCTCCATCTATGGACAAAAGACATTTTGCCCCCTGATTTATGAAAAAAGACATTTTGCACCCTTGTCAGATTTAAAAGTTAACACCACACTAACGGAGAGTAAAAAAGACAAAAATACCCTTAAAAGTTTACCAAAAGACCACACTATAAAGCCCACCTCTCCCTTCTATCCTCATATCCTAACCCTTAGCCACCCTCTATTTCTCTCTCGTCACTCTCAGCCTCCTCTCTCTTCCTCTCTTCTATTTCTCTCGCGTCACTCTCAGCCTCATCTCTCTCTCTCTCTCTCTCTCTCTCTCACACACACACACACACGCACACACACACACACACGCACACGGTTGAATGGTCGAGAACGAAGGCTCCGACAAGAGCTCGTCGTCGCTAGGTCTTGGAGGACCACCAGATCCGGTGGGTTCTGAATCGCCGTCCACCACCGCCGCCGCCGTACCTGGCGCCACGAACCAGCACCATTTCTCTCCCCCTTGATGTTCTCGATCTGGCCGTTCGAACCGACGAACGATGCCAAACGGCGGCCAAGAACATTGTTGTTGTTCATTTGGCGTCTACATCGTCGACTGATTCCGTCTATATAAAAACCAGTGATGTAACCCTAATTAACTCTTTGCTTTCGGCTTTATCACCGAATCTCTTATCCGAAGTATGCTTTTGTGTTTGAGAATGAGGGCACCATGATGATTTTTTGTTTATATCTCGTTAATATGATGATGATTCAATGAGGAAAATTTCAAATCCATTATTACAATCTGAGCGCCCCTCTTCTGTGTGTTCTCTTGTTTGTTCCCTTGAAGAGATTCGAATTGTTTTCTGTTAATTTCTTCCAATCCAAGTCCGAACGGAGATTTCATTCTTTTTTTTTTTTTGACTTTTCTGGAACTTGACCGGTAAAGATGATGATTGATGGATGAATCCAATTATTTGGTTGAAGAAGATGAAACAATAGTTTCTCCAAACCTCGGAGACTTCTGTTAGGGGGCAATGATGACTTTCTTTCTTTTGTTCGTTTTCCCGGTGTTATCCGGTTGCTCTGTTTTGAATCACATTCTTGGGTCTGAGGCGCGATGGTGGGTGTTTAAATTCGCTGTAGTGAAGATTCTTGGGACTTCCGGTTTTCCTTTTTTTGGGCGAACTGTTGTTGTTGTTGTTGTGGTGGTGGTGGTGGTGGGGATTTGGTGGTAGTGGAGGTGGTGCTCAAGAACAGCAAGAACATCAAGAACATGATGATTCAATAACAAACAAAAAATGGTGTTATTTGTCCACAATTTGTAAGGGTAAAATGGTAAACAAAAGTCAGTTTGCACCCCTCCACTAACGAATTGTAACAGAAGGGTGGTATTTTTCCACCCTCCATCCGTTAACAAGGGTGAAAAATGTCTTTTTCTATAAATGAGGGGGCAAAATGTCTTTTGTCCATAGATGGAGGGTGGAAAATGTCTTTTACCCTAAAAATTATTTAAATTTTTCATACAAAATTTTAATCGGACCGGACCAGCCCTAATAGGTTTTTCCAATTTCAAACCCATGATCAATCAAAGTTATTTCGGGTTTGCAATTCTATACCCGTACCCAATCAAGTAGCATGAACGGGTGTTCAATTCAGACCGGTTTGATGCGGGCCCGTTTGGGCGAGTTTTGCTCACCCCTAGTAGATGAGAGAGAGAATGAGAGAGAAAAAGAGGTGCCCGGGTCTGTGTGAGAGAGAGAAAGGGAGAGAGAGAGAAAGATTCCTTCGGTGTTCGGGACATGTTTTGGCCCGTGACTATCATTTTCCTTCTCTTCACTTCTTTAAATTGAATAACGTCTTTTACCTACTTCTTCCACCAATTCACAACTTCACTTCATTCATAATTTTTCTTCCTTCTACTCCTCAATTCACAACTCCATTCTGTATATTCAAAGAAGCTCATTCAAATTTTCTCTTCTTTTACCATTCCATTTCAGACAAAAATGTTCAGTCACATTCTTTCGTACTAAGGTCTTGATTCTGATGACCCTAGGCGTCCTTCTAATCGTTTACCGCAACACATCACTGTTGCCGCCAGACCATTCACAAATTCTGAAGACGCCGCGAGATTTGACGGGATGGAGCGGCGTCCTATTGTCTCCGGGTGGTCGCAAGTACTCGGCACCGAATTTAAGGAGTACCTATACGATCATCTGGTATCCTTGGTTGTGAGTCCCTAATTGCGCTTCCGACATTTTATTTCCCAATTTGAATAAAAATATTTTACGCTACCCTAGAGTGGCGTACATATAACGGCGAAGAACACCTTTTGGGTATTGTCAAAGGAAAGCCCGTCCTCGTTAGCCCCGTATACCTCGTGAAAGCTCTAGGGCTATCCCCCGAACTAGACTTTATATACTTCAGGAACTTCCAAGGTGTTCTTGATAACATTGGTGGGGAGGAAAAATCTCGACGACTACTATGGTACGTTATGTACGATGGGGAACTTGGGGAGGACTATTACTAGCAGTGACATTAAGCCAGAATTTCGGCTTCTTAAGTACTACTTGGCGATAAATATCCTGCCTCGGGCGGAACACGGTGATGAGGTTGATTCTTTCCTGAGGTTCATGATCTACTGTTGCGCCACTCATCGTAAGATAAGTATCCCGTTTATCATTGCCAGTGTCATGTACGAGGCCAGGAACAACACTAACGTGGTAAACAAAGTGTTTACCCTACGAGGCGATAATCACAGAACTATTCGCATATTTCAAAGTATCGACGGTCCATCTTATGTGTTCCCTCAGTTGTCCCATCGTGTAGTCGTCTGTCATGTCTCATGCGGTACCAGCAGCCCCATATGTTGAAGCTTCGCTGGAAGTTCTCGCACCACGATTAGTTACAAGATGCCTTGCTCCGTAACGTTCTGCGAACATGAACCATGTGTCGCCCTGGTCGCACAGCCTTACAAAATTGTGGAGTGCCATTGTCACCCCAAAAAATCGCAACTTGGTCGTTAAAACAAAATTGTGGCATTCCCTTAAGTATCTGCCACCTCATCTTCCATACCCCAAAAGTTCTCTCAATCATGCTACGCAAATATGCATGGCGCCGGTTGAAGACTTCTTGTGCATTCCGTAGTAGATCCCCCTGCCTGAACTACGATAGGTGGTACATTGGCTCTCCCGTGTAGGGCGCTAGAAAACCGTGCATGTTCGGGTAGCCTGCGTCCACCAAATTATATTTCCCCGCGGGCGGCTTCGGAAACTGCATGCTTGGGTCTTGCATCAAGTTCTGTAATATTCGACTGTCATGAGTGCAGCCTTCCCACCCCGCTGAAACGTACGTGAAGCACATGTTGAAATCACATATCGCTAGAATGTTTTGTGTTGCTTAACCTTTCCTTCATATATAATTGATGTTACGATTTTCTGGAATGCGCCCATTTACGTGGGTCCCGTCCATCGAACCGATGCAATCCTGTGTATTATTCAGACATATAAGATTACCCTAATAAAGTGTGATGGTATTACCCAATTAGACACTTACTTTTAAAGTCATTCTGTACATTCTATTGTTCCGAATGTGATTGTGCGCACTATCAGAGTAGACTGTTGTCAAGTATGCAGTCATACGAGTCGCAGCTGCCAGAACACGATGAAATTGTCTACTTATTGTTTATCTGGAGTGCTGGAAACATTATTGCAAATCCGTGTTCGATGCACGATATCCCAGGTTGTACAAGAAAATGTCAACAGATTCCTCGGTCATGGTGGCAAGATGGGCCGACCTGCGTGCCAATTTGGCACGACCCGCCCCGACACGCTCTAAACACGCCCCAAGCACGGCCCGCTCCACCCAACGACACGGCCGCTCAAAGGTGTGCTCAACCCGTGGCACGAACGGGTCACGTTCCTCCCTTAGCCAACCAAGCCCGGCCTGCTCCCCCCCCTCCGCCGGGCTGTGCACAACCCGCACAAACAAGGCCCCTCCGACATGACCCGTGCATGGACCGCCCCCTTACCACCCGGCACGTGTCGAGTTTCTAGAATGTTCTAGCACGACTCGGCCCGCCCTACCCCTTGACACGGCCCGTCCCTAGCCCGTTACGCCTCGGAACGACCTTAACACGGCACGGCACTGCCCGCTGCCACCATGATTCCTCGGCCGTCATCCGCTTTGACGGCGTAAATCTGTAAGATCCTTGCAAAAGGTCGCACAATTGGCGGAATACTGGGGCCCGCATCCGGATGATTCAACGGATCTCTTCCAATGTCTATTTAAAACTTCAGTTACCCACATGTGTCCAATTAGTGAGGAAGTTCGACATGGCTCTGGGCCGCTTGAAAGCAACATCTGCATTGCAAGTAACATCACCAGTCCATCATTAGCGTTAGGGGTTGCGTTTACGGCCGATACAAGTATTGGCTCCAGCTTTGGTTCAATAACATCTTCATCATCTGAATATGAAATGGAATAACATTTTTAACGACATACAACATTACCCAACCAAACAAGAAGTACAAAACGATTCCACCCAGACGTCCGAACCAAGCATGCGTTAACTAAACGAACATTACAAATATAATTAAATAGGCATCATAAGATAAAATTTTTATTCATCACGAAGGAGGGACCGATCCATTTCTTGCGCGACCCAAATATTTGTTGAGCCACCTTTCGCGGGCTACCGGATTCTTCACCGCGGCGAACGCCTCACGGTTAGCCCGATAACGAAAGAAGTTAACGCATTCGTCGTATCCATCCTCCTCAGGGTGAAGGCCGTGGAAGGTCGCTGCTATCTCCAGACATTCATCGCTTGTTCTCCCTTGGCGGTCTAGTGTGACTAGGATCTCGTGGTGTATGTGGGTGACGTGCTGATCGCGAAACGCCTCGGTCAAGTTCTCCATTACCGATTTCATGGTCCCACTTGTGAAATCCCTGCATCTACGCTTCCGTCCACCAGACGGTCCAGAGTTGCCGCTCCTCCCTTGTTCCCAAACACTTGGCGGTGCATTCGGTGAGCTCATTGTGTCATCCAAATCATCTTCATTGCCCTAAGTCCTCGGGGGGGGGGGGGGGGTTATGAACCCAGCACCCTCATCCCACTAAAATCCAGGAGGAGGGGATCCTCTGGGGGGTCTAAATCCCGGTCCCGTCATCCCTCTCAAATCCAGGCACAGGCTGCGACATAGTTGGGTTTCGCATACCAGAGCCCTCCCAACGCTCCCAACTAGTAGGTTGCGACCATGATCTCCCAGGAGAGTTGTTGCAACGACCACGACCTCGAGGAGGGGGACCAGCAGCAGGAGTCCAAGCATGTTCACCCATCTTGTCTCCAAAAATCTGAAATTGCTGCTCACGGTGTGGCAATCCACTACGTTGGAATTTCTCCGCCAACGGAATTTTATGATTTTCCAATAATAAAACATATGTAAATGACAATTATTTACGAAGAAAAACATATTAAAGTTCTTAATAAAATATAACATTCGTACCTGAATGAGGGCAGCCTATCGATCATCAGACAGCGACCACGTATTTCGACGACGGTCCCACCTCAAACATGTCTCTGTGTTGTTTATTTTAACCCAATCCCTTAACAATTTTCTCATATTCTCGTACTTATATTAAAATTGTAGATGTGTGTAGGACAATTCAGTCCCATCATAGAATCCAACAATTATATTGTTATAACATGTCTGGTTCAAATCTTTACCCCAAAAGTTTCCTTTAAATTTCTCTGCTTTTACAAGTTAAAGAAATAACTATGTTTTATCTGTGTCCCATTCAACCCTACTTTGTGGTATGGCACCAGAGGGACAGAAGTACTTGTGAATGTCAGCGAGAGTATCTGCTGGATAAACAGGCGGTGGCGGCGGTTCTTGATCTGGATTGTCGTTCCAAGACAAAACATGTTTCTGCGTGAGACAGAAGTAGTTAGCATCCAACATTTATCAGAAAATTTATATATATATATAGGTAAATGATTATTTAGTAGGAAACCAAATGTATACTTACCAATAAAGTTGGACAGAAATATAGCACACTGTGTCTCCAATGAGTTGAATAGGAGTAATCTGGATGCAACACATTGATGGGGTTGGGAACTATTTATACTGGTGTTCCTTCGTTAATGGGTTAGTGGAATTCCGTGCATACCAGTATGCACACTATTAAAGTTATTCACTGCACAAAAAATACGAACATCTCTGTTAATATTGGCACGCGGAAGAAAATTACTAGCACAACAATCATTCATGCAAATAACTAGTAAAGGGTGACATAGATTCCCTATCACAACAATCATTCATGCAAGGAAATATATTAGGTTTACAGAGATTCCATGTGTGATTGAGGAGAGACGATGAAAAAGCACCACGAGTACATTCCTAAAAGCAAATAGTCAGATTCTCTGAGGAAAAGGAATTGGGTTCTCTCTTACCTTTAGGTTGTTTGCATTGGAGCAGAGACCACAGCATATCTTTGATGAATAAGGAAACACTAAAATTCAAAAAAAAAAAAAAAAACAGTAAGATTTTTTGAGAAAAAGGGACATATTCTGTAACCTTTAACTTGACAGAAAAATCAAGTGTTATATTGTACGGGATGGAGATAGATATGGACGTAATATTCGGCCTTTCACCGATGTAATATTCGCAACGTAAGTTGCTTGTCAATTTTTTTACTAAGACACAATCGTTTTATTGGTTATGAAAATAAGATGTTACGGTCAAAAAGTATGAATAATAATTATAGATCAAAAAGTGTTAGTAACTGAATTAATTTTTTCGTTATCCGTATCAAAAAGTGTGAACAATTAACTAATACTCACAGTTTAACTTTTAAGTAGTGTTTTGTTAGTCTAAGTGAGACTAATAAGCGACAAGACTATACTGTTTGCAAGCAATCGTAATAATAATAAGGTGGGTATTTGTAGCACATAAACTCGGTCGGTTTATTGAACATTTTAGATGAAAATAGAGTACACCCATATAAGTTTAAAACAAGACGTAGCATAAAAACATGATATCGACCATTATGGCGTCCTACACATAATTTCCTACTCATTTCCATCGCCGTTACGGTTCACCACGATAGTCGGGGGATGTGGCAGACCATCATGATACGGAAGGTCGAACAGTTGGTAGAGTAGAGCTTCGTTGCCCACAATGATCAGAGCCAGCCTGCCAAAATCGGCATCATTGTTTTCTTCACCAACCAATTCAGGGGCGGCAACCGAATGAACCCATCTGTTGAACTCACGAGTGAGCACCTGAAACTGGTTATGATAAACCGTCCGAGTCAGATAATCTCCGGTGTTGAGGAACCAGGTTTCCCTCACACGATTTTGATCCATACTTGATTCTAACATGCTAGGAAGGTTTACACGCTCCTTTTCCTCGGTCAGTAGCATGATGAACAAACACCATTCATCCCAGTCTCATCTGTCACGGACAGCGTGCACCCTCATTCGAGCGTTCCTGGAGAGTCTAGGAGGCGCACCGCCATTGTCCATAACTTATGCCTAGAATAAAAGATTATTTAGATTAGGAAAATGATATCGTAAACAATAAACATACAAATGATAATTTTTTACAAACCTTGTTGTAGAAAAAACAGCTCCCAATAGGAAGTACTTAGAAAGAATAGAGAGTAGTAGCACCAAGTGAACAGGCCAAGTTCACTTTAAATAGGGTCGCTCAAAAGAGAGAATTTATTTTATACTCAAAAACTTACCCATATACGTACAATAATGAAGGAAGAAAAGATAAAAAAATCCAAATACCGGTCACCGGCCACCGCCCACATAGGCGGTGACTGGCCTTTGAGTACATGGGGGAAAGTTTTCGGTGCCCGAGAAAGAGAGAAGAAGAAGAGAGAGAGAGAAGACAAAGTTGGACACACATGGTGGGACCACCTCGTGAGTGGAAGAGAGAAGAAAAGAGAAAAGAAAGAGGGAGAAAAAAGTTGGCCGAGCGTGAGTGAGAGAAGAAGAGAAGAGAGAAAGTTGCCCGGGTGAATAGTAGGCGGTGCCCTACTCATTTCCTAACCTAACTATCCTATCCAAACACCACACTTGTTATGTTAACCGACCCCCCCCCCCAACCCCCTATCCAAACAGTCCCTATAACCACCTGAGGTCTATGCTTGTTATGGGAATCACACCTAAGATTCTGCCGAAATGATATTTTGTAGGCAAGCTAGTATTTCACACCTTGAGTTGGATCCCATTAAGTATCTCCAACAGTTGGGGGTGAAGAAAAAAAATATAAATTAAACTTTGAATGACATGCATTTCTTTTGCATGAAAAGGAGAACTTTAACAACTAGGGATAAAAGCATAATTTTAAAAATCGGACCGGCGGCCAGTTCGAACGGTTGAACCGGTGAATCGGTGCCTTACCGGTCCGATCCATCTATTCGATCGCTCTTGTAAACAAACCGGTGGAAACCGATAAAAACACCGGTGTGTGGTTAAACTAGTGAACCGGGCGGTTCTGACTGGTTCCACCGGTTTTTGTATGTTCTTCACTGCACACAAGACGCAAATGATAAATTTAAATCAGAGGCGCGTTGCCACCACCATAACTCGTCGATGCTCTTGATATCCCTCTCGCAACCTTGACGAACTTCGTCAAGGACTTCTTCTTCTCGCCATCTGAAGTTCCTCCAGCTCCCTTCGTGGTCTTATTCGATCTTTGACTCGGAGGAATTGAATGGTTTGGGAAGGAGAGAGACGAAGAGGAAGAGGATAGGGGAGAGAGAGAGTTGGAGAGGAAGGAGAAAAAATAGGCAAGGGGTTGTAGAGAGAGTGAGAGATAAATTATTTACACTGAGATAATGTGAGAGAGATATGTGGGGGTAGTTAGCCATTTGAAAGAAATGCTTTGACTTTAGAGCCTCTTCCTCAAGATCTCCTCCACCTTCGAGTGGTTATTTTCTTTTCTATTTTGATAAATTGTTTTTTGCTTCTTTGGTACGGTTGTAGTATGTATCTCAACATACATTTTTTTATTTAAAACAAAAAGAATATTTTTCACAAAATATATCTCAGCAACTTTTCATAATACATATCTCAATGTGATAATTTTGGTAAGTATATTTTCACAATATAAAATTACCCTTTTCCATATAAATTTATTAAATTTCCTAAAGCAATTATTTATTTATTTATGTTCTTACATAAATAATCCTGCGATTGAACCGGTTGAACTGCCAGTCCAACCGGTTGAACCACAAACCAGGGTCTAGTCGGTTCGATGAACAGTCCGGTTCTGAAAACTATGGATAAAAGAATACATCACAGAGTACAAAGCAAAGAGATTTTTAGGGTAAATGACAGAAATCACCCCTGAAGTATGGTCAAATGTCAAGATACTACCATGTGGTATGGATAAAACCCCAAATCACCCCTCTGTTAACCCGCGTTTGTGACACATACAACCCCTCCATCCAATTTTGTCCAAACAACCCATGACATTTGTACTATACACAATTTTTAGACATTTTTACCCTTAACAATACGTGAATGCCATTACTGTCCCTACATTTTAAACTTAAAATTGAACAAACCATGACCAAACTCATTGAACAAACCAGCCCTATCAATATCTCCAGATAAACTGAATGAAGGTTGAGATTCTTCTGTCACAATGAAGAACCCCAACATAAGTTCTTAGTCCTCCCCAAACTATCTTCCTCTCTCATTTCATGCAAGGTCCAATTTTGTGTAGGGGGGCTGATTACTAAGCCAAGCAACACTGCTTCAGTACCTTTAACCAGATTCAAAACAATCCAACACTATCTAAGGTAAATCGATCGATATAAACTCGTTCCCTACACGGGAACCAAAATAGTGATCAGCGAAGATTCCCCATTTTCAGTCTCGGAACAGACCAATAGTGAGAGATGAGTGGTGACAGTTGTGGTGAAAAACCACCTGAACACAAAACCACCACCAAACGACGGTTCTAAACTACAACCTTCCACCAAGCTCGTAAAAAACAATGCCAGATCGACCTCCGCCAAAGATTATCCCCAACAATCACCCAGATCGAGCAGCCATCATCTATTGAGAGCAGCCCACAGCGCGATTTGGGATTCTTCGTCGTGACTTGTGATTTTAACTTTCAGAGTGATGAAATGAGATTTTGATGTCAGCCCAAAATCTTCATCACCACTGTCAGAGCCGGAGCACGAAAAAAATTGGTTCTTGGTGGTTGATTAGGGCTCTTGGGGCTCAGATTCAGGAGTTTCTTACGAATTTGGCTCTGTTGGAGCCGAGAAACATGGAGGAAACCCCCACGGGGAACAAATACGGAAGTAGACCTGTTTTGAAACCGATGGTAATAATGTCAGTTATTGGTTCTAAAACAGACATCACTTTCCCAGTCCTGAATAAAACCGATAGTCACTCCATTGGTTCTTAATAACCGAATTTACCAAGTTCGTTTTTCTCGCCCTATAACCGATGATATTACTGTAAGTTTCATACTAAAAAACTTTTAAACCCTTATCTTCTCATTCGTTTTCCAGAAATCAACCTCCCTCTCAGTTTCCCGTTTGTCCCCCTATATGTTTCTCCCGACGGACGAAGAAGCCCACATCGCAGGTGAACTCCCCGACGACACCCTCGGCGACGTCACCGCCGGAATCAGGCGACACCACCAGCCCCATACTCAGCCAACCCCTGGCGACCTCCTCGGCGACATGAACGCCGAAATCAGGCGATTCTTCTCCTTCTCTCTGGATTGTGCAGATAATTATTCTGCTTTTCTCCGGATTTGGTATTGTTTCAATTGGGGTTGTCAATTTGGCTTCAATTTGATTGTGTTTTATGATATCTATTCATGTGATTGTTGGTAGAATTTGACAGAATTTTTTCAATTTCGTATTGCTTCAATTGGGGTTATGCTATGCATTTGGCTCAACGATATATTAATTCTACTGTATTTGACTGAGTTTTTTTGAAACATTAGGTAGAATTTGGCTCAGATTAGGTGTTATATGCTATCTATTCGTGTGAAAAAAAATGTATAAAGTATGATTTGTTTGTTTCAATTTGTTGTCTATGATGGAGTATGTTGAGTAAATTTTTGTCCGTCTGGAATTATGTGGTTGGATAATATTTCAGGTACTATGGTTAATCGGGTCTGATACGACCGTTCTCATGAACGAGTAATTTATACAGATCGAAACATTACTTATGTTGGGTTACTTGATAACTTGAACGGGAAAGATTTCACAAATCAATCAGGGCGTGTTGCTAAGATGACTTGTCTATTTCCGATGAGTGTGCCCCCTAACTCATTGTCGTACGTGCCCTTTTATATTTAATGCGATGATAGTATGGGAGTGATGATGAGTATCATGGATTTGGGTAAATTTAATTGTATTCATCTCATATTGAATATTGAGTTTCGTCAGTGTTGTATAATTGGAAAAATGTCTTTTCTGCATAACTTTCTGTCTTCGATCACCTGTTTTTCGACACATACTCAGTTAAGCATTAAATTCCACTCATCTGACCTCTCAATAATTTATTAAAACAGTAAATAAAGTAACAACTTAAACCTACTCCTAGGCTGGGTTGCCTCCCAAAAAGCGCTTGTAATTTAAGGTCGACGGCCCGACCCAGTTACCTCATGTTTGATCAAGTGACGTCAAAACAGTCTACCTGGACGACTACTTTCGGGTCCAGATATGGCTTGACCCAGTTCTGTTCACCCTGAAAATCGTATTGTCTTGTAGATTCTCCAATTACACTGCATCCCATGACAATATCTATTTGATGATGAATGGTCCTGACCACCTAGATCTCAATTTTTCCGGGAAAAACTGCTTCCGAGAATTGTCGAGAAGTACTTTCTGCCCTACTTGAAACTGCTTTAGCTGGGCTAAACTTTGATGACTCGGGAGTAGTTTCAGCTCTAGGGTTGGTGGCTCTTGAGTGACGGGACCAGGGCCAATTTCTGCCCACCTTTTTCGTCCAGCTGTAAAGTAGTCCGGTTTTCAGCTTGCATGGCCTACTCCTCCTGAAATCTCTCCTCGTTCTCTCTGTCCACTCTGTCAATATCTGCCCATAGCTCATCCATCTCCTCGTTTTCTCAGCCTTCTTCGACTACTTCCACAGCGAAGATGTTTTCATGCTCGTAATAGTTTGGAAGCTGGAGAGATTTGAAGACGTTGAATTTCACCTTTTCTTTAATAATATGCATGGTCAGTTCTCCGCTTTTGCAGTTTATCATGGCCTCTCTAGTGGCCAAAAACGTTCGGCCCAGAAATGTCCAGAATTACAAAATCTGCTGGAAAAATCAACTCTCTTACTTTTACCAGAATATCTTCAATGACTCCATATGCCTGTTTTACGGACCTGTACGCCATCTGAAGCTTGATTCTGGTGGGCCTGAGTTCACCGTCTTTCAAATTTTTGAAAATCAACAAGGGAATTAGATTGATACTGGCCCTAGTTCATACAGAGCCTTTCCTGTGTAAGAATTACATAGGGTCACCGGGATGATAAAACTGCCAGGGTCCTTCCTCTTCCTTGGTAGCCCATTCTTCCAACAATTGCTCGCTTCTTCCGTCATATTTATGGTCTCGAAATCGCTCATCCACCTCCTACCGTACAGAATGTCCTTGAGGAATTTGGCATAAGTGGGCATCTTCGCCAATGCCTCAACAAATGGTATGTTGATCTATAGCAGTTTGAACATCTCGAGAAATCAAACGTAGTCATTGCTATCATCCCTCTTCCGTGTCTTCAAAGGATACGGAACCTCTTTGGAGACCGGCACCATTTAATCTTCCTTCTTAGTCTGCACTGCATCCTGGTCAACCGAGCCCTTTGGCTGGGGGGGGGGGCTACAACTGAATTGTCACTCTGGACGAATACTTCGTGTTCGACAATTTTGGACTTTTCTGCACGTGCATGGCTACAATACGGCAAATCCTGTAGTGCTAATCCACTCTGAGTGGTGATGGAGTTGATCTTAGCACGTGGATTGTTCACTGTATTCGAGGGCAAGTTCCCTGGCCGTCTTTCTGCTTGTTGTTGAGCGTTCAAGTGTTCGCAACACAGTTTTTGTCTGGTGCAAGTCAGCTGTCAAAGTGTTGAATGCTGAGTCCATCTTTGCGTAAGTCTGAGCAAACCTGGCATTCATGGCTTGTAGCGTAGCATCTAGTTTAGTCATCTGTTCTTCGAATCGCTGCGCTGATAGCCTGAGTTGGGCTTGCTGTGCCGGTGGTTTGAGCTGGAATCTGGGTGCATAAAATTTAGAACTTGGATTTATGTATCGGAACTCGGGATGATCTCTCGTTCCCGGTCTGTACCGGTTCGGATCCCACTGTTGCTATACGTAATTGGCATCCTCATTCCTGATCTCCTCAATGGTTGTGTCCAAATCCGTTTCTCCTACTGCTGCGACAGTCTTCTTTTGCGAGTAGACTTTCTTGACCAAATCTTGTACGATCTTGGTCAGATTGTCTATCCAACCGTCTTCCACTGGCTCAGCTCGGGCGATGAGTATGCGATCGTCAAACAGTCGAGTGTACTGTTTGGGGAGCTGCTTCATCAACTCATATGCTCTGTCCTTATCCACATGGTATATAAAATTTCCTCCGGCTTCTCTGCCGTTCATGTTGGCATTCTCCCGGTCTAGGGCATGGTAGAGTACCTGCAGAATCTTTGGGTCTCCAAAACCGTGATTAGGGAACCTTTTCACCAATAGCATCAATCTATCCCATGTGCCACCGTCTCTCCCATCTTCTGCTTGAATGACAAAATCTCGCTCTGTAGTTGGATCAACCGAGAGGCGGGGTAGAACTTTGCCAGAAAATCTGCAACACATCCTTCCCAAGTAGTGATGGACTTGGGCGATCGAGATTTGAGCCAATCTTTGGCTGATCGGTATAGGCAGTACGGGAACAAGATTAGCTTGAGTGTCTCTGCATCGACTCCCTGTACTTGACTTTGTTGCAGTAGTCATCGAATTTCCCACTAAAATCATTCGGGTCTTCCTCGGCTCTGCCATGGAAAGGATACTGAGTCTAGGCAGTCTGGATGGTTGAGGATTTCAGGTCAAAGTGCTCTGTGGTGCTCTCTAGCACCACAATAGCTGGCTCGTGTCCTCCCGTAGGGACCTCAAAATTTTCCACCAACGCCTATCCAAACCTGTTGTATGTCCTCTGGTTGTTCCAGGCAGCAAAGCCTGCTGCGATCAGATCCTTGATGTATCGAGCCATCTGAGCCGAAGTGCGTTCCAAGATGACTACTGGTTGGTCGCCTGCGTTTTAGGCCATTCTGCTTTTCTTGGTGTCCGTGGTTTCTCTCTTTGTAGAGCTTTTCTGGATTTTCGAGTGGCTGCACCGATTCGCAGGGCAACCTGGGCATTCACTAAAAGTTCCTGAAAAACGAGATCTCAATAGCAGTGAGATAAACGAAAAATAAAAATAAAAATCAATGGAAAATGTCCGAAAATTAATTATGACTACTAAATAAACCCTAAAAAGACCCCAGAAACGATGCCAAAAATTTGATGCGCAATTTAGCATGCTGTTCGCAAGTATACGAATCAAGTAGTATAAGTGTATTTCAACTCAGATTATCGATCCCACAGGGACTTCTACATGTTTTTCGAGTAATCAGATTTAACTAACAAAGTGTAAAAAGGATGAGTAGTTTGAGATTTTGATTACGAACTAATTACTAAAAGTAAATAACTTAAATGTAAATCTTTTTGTGGAGGTTTTCTTGAATAATCTTGAGAGTTGTAAAACTAGGCTTTGAGATACTAGATTCCAGGATCCCCTAGGGTTTTTTCAGTCCAACGTTCTTTGTTTGACCTGAAAACACACAACAATTATTTATCCGTGCCACGTACCAGTTGAGTAGTAACCTTTCTGATCCTAGACGCTGTCACAATTCTGCAGACTTTTGGATTCCTGTTAAGCTGCCAAAGTCTGTAGTCTCATTCTAAGTCTGCTAGTGTTTCTAACCTGTCCTAAAGGCCTGGGTCAGATTCTCTAACAGTTGGTCAAACGTATAGGCTAGTCCTATCTCCCCTTCCCTGTTTGGTCCATCGGGGTAAGGTGCTAAATTATGTATTCTCTTCATAACCCTAACCAGCCGTTTTTACCTACTGGTTCAAGTCTGTAGCAATTTTGGGTGATCAAGCCGAGCATGCATGAATAGTAACATTCAAAGAAAGAATAATGAATAAAGCTGATGATATTAAGAAACTGCAATCATGAATTCATAGTCAAAACATAGAACTAATCACTGAGTACGAAACCCTAGGTAAAAGGTTTAGCTACTGAAGTTCATAAAGAAATAACAAAGTTTTTAATAAAAGAGAGAAGAAGATCAAACGAGTGTCTTGGAATCTGGATTTGCGCTTCCGTTCTCTCCGGGGATGCTAAGACTTCTCCGTGGGGTGTTTTATGTGTCAAAAAAAAGCTCTGGACATGTCTTTATATAGTGCTGGAACGTTTCCAAAACGATTCCCTGAAATTAACAAAATGCCGCTGCAGCCAGCGCCTCAGAAACTAAGCTTTGTGTGCGTATTTGTACAGTAATGCGCACACCTCTGCTTTGTGTGCGTATTTGTACAGTGTGCGTATCTACATGGATAAGCATATTCCCAGGATCGAGAAACGGTGGATTGTATATACGAGTGCGAAAAATATGTCTCGCGTCCAATCGATATATGGAGACAAAGGGATAACACAATACGGTAACATTGGGCACAAGGTTTGTCGGATCACTGACTATTTCTATTAGTTGGGTGACATAGATGTGTTGCTAGACACCTCTCTATGTTAGTAATAGTTACTACCAACTAAGTAGAAATCTATGAGGTCACACACCACATGGATTAAACTGGATATGGGAATTACTTATTAGTACTAAGTCATCAAAAGGATCTAAACGTAACCACAAGCAAAGTTAGTAGGACTAATTTGTAGGGTGGACTAGTCCGTGTATGGACATGATTAGTATTGGGGCAATTATGTAGTTAATAAGGAGTTATTAACTATCTAAAGGAACCTAGCTTGTTATATTCTCATAAGTGTGTCATTATTCATGGAACATAACAAAGCAAGGAGAGATACCACGTAGGAGGCCAAAACCCCCTACCCGTCCGCCCTAGGTGCCATCGGCCAACTATTGGTGCGGCCTTGCTGCTCCATTTTGCGATATCTCTTCCCTCCTTCTTTCGTTGCTATCACTACACGTGGAGGAGGAGTCCATCTACTAATCCAAGGTGTGGATACTAATAGAGACGAAGACACAATTATTCGTAGTGATCACACAAACTAAGGTACACAATGCTCTTCTCTTATCATGTTATGAAGAGCTTGCCTACGATTCGTGGGGGGTATTGAGCAAGATTTATTTATTGTTATTCCGCTGCGTACCTGCATCAAAACCTTAAAGCAGCTACTTCACAGAACTTTATCTGGTTACCTCTAGTATTCATATCTGGAGTAATTTACTAGTGCTCCAAAAGAGCACCATGTGGGGCTCTACAATAAATGAGTATGTGCCAACCACTGAAAGTTTTCATTGCCCATCATTTACTCATCTCAGCTTCTTCGAATTTGTCATCGCCAAGAGTACTGTGTGTCTTCCAACACCGTGAAAGATGAACTTTGCTTCTCCGCTCTTGAGTCGGTCGCCATAGCCGTCTCCTAGGGTTTACCTCTCAAACTCGCTCAACTTCTTTCTGTGTTTACCAATTGCCCTCACATAATGATATACTCCCTCCTTCCCACCAGATAGGTGTAAAAAGCAGATTGTTGCTTTATTTAAAAGGGTTAAAGACAATTTTCACCCTTGTGGTTTGGATTATAAACAAAAAAACCCTGCTGTTCGGGGATATACAAAAACCACCCCTGTCAGTGGATGGACGTTGGACAAATACCACCTTGCTGTTAGAGTTAGTCAGTAGGGGGGGTGCAATATACCTTTTAATGACCATTTTACCCTTAACCGTGTTTTTGAATTTATCTTGTTCTTGTTTTCGGTGTTCTTGGCCTCCACCTCAACCACCACCACATCAACACCACTACCACAACACCCACCACATCCCCACCACCACAAGAACAAGCACAAGCACCACTGAAGGGGTGTACAGTAGGTAGAAATACAGGATCAATACTCTAGAAGGGGGCGGGTTAAATAGAGTATGCAGACTTTTGCTAAACTCTACAAGAATAGTGGTTTCAAATGATTTGTAAAGAGATTCAAGGCCTTGAAATGAATTTAAAGCCCTTGGAATGAAAACAGTAAGAGTAAGGAAAAAAATATTTTCAAGGCCTTGAAATGAGTTTCAAACCCTTCAAATTAAAATGATTTGAATGCTGCAGAAGTTCTAAGTATGCAACTGAAAAAAAAATGAAAAAGACACAAGATATATAGAGTTCATTCCACTTCGAACTACGTCTCTACCTCAGGGATCTTCTCCCTGTAGGATTTTCAACACAATTCTTATTAATCCACAGCTAAGCCCCAGATTTCAAGCACAGGGAGATGCCTTACTCTCTTACAGCTTGTGGTTCTCACTAACCTAGTACTACCTTCTCTAGCTATCTGATTAACTAAGAATTATCTATTCTTCACCTTGAAAAATCCTTGATAATGAGAACTAGAAGTATTATCAAAATGATATACAAATGAAGTTCAGAAAAGAAGAACACATGAAATGAAACTGCAGTGAGTATGCAATGTTCTTCAGATGCTTGGAATGAGAGATGAATCTGCTTCTTTGTTGCTTAATAATCCTTGAATATTTTTTAGTGTTTCTGTGAATTGCTCTGTTTTGTTGTGTCTACGAAATCCTTCAGCAATTATCCCTTTAAATCACTCAGTTTGAATGGAAGATCTTCTGAATCTTCTCAACAAACTTTCCTGAAAATTTGCTTTTCTTGACTCTTCTAACAGCTTCTTCCAACGGCTAGTAGCTCAACATCTTTAGGGATACTGATTTGATCATGTTGGAAGTATGTTGAAAAGATTTTAAACATAGCATATTGATCACAGAATCAATCGCCAAGCAGTTACCATAATTGCAAAACATAAGTTAGGAAACAGGGTCCTATAAAACAGGAAACAAAATTCCCGACAAAACTGAGTCAAACAAATGATTTTAGATCCTGCAACCAGTGTCAAAAATACTTTGTCTTTCATCATCAAGTATCAACTAATCATGCACATGGGTTTAGGAGTTGGATTATGATCAGAAACTCCCCCTAAGTGTTGGGTTTTGACGTAGGTAACGCAGCGGAATAACAAAAATTAATCCTACTTCAAAGCCCACCACGGATCGTCAGGAGGAGACATCATAACATGATAAGAGACATAGTATTGTGTACCTTTTGATTTGTGATATCACACGAAGAATAATGTCCTCGTCTCTAATTGATCCACGTCTAGAGGTGAGATCTAGATTCTTCCTTAAACAAGTGCTAGGTTGAACCGGAGGAAGAAGGAAGAAGGAATCACGCAACGGGAACAACCCATGGCCGTGCCTACAAAGGGACGACGGCATGGGAAGGGGGGCGGACGACACCTAGGGATTCGGCCTTGGTGTTTTGTCTTGCTCTCTATTTTTGCTCTCTCCCACTCTCTTTGTTATGTCTAATAACATTAACATCAAGTGGGAAGGAAGCTAGAGCCCCCTTTACATACTCCAACAACTCCTTGTTGTTTCCATAAAATAGTTTCCTAATTCAAGATGAACTAGAATTATTCCGTTCCTTGCAAATTAGTCCTACTATGTTTGCAAGGTGTTGCACAATGATCCTTCTCATTAATTAATCAATATTAATTAATCCCAAATCTAGCTCTACTCTATTTGACGTGTGACCCCATAGGTTTCTACTTAGTTGGTAGTAACTTTTACTAACATGGAGCGGTGTCTAGCAACACATCCATGCTACCCAACTAATATAAATGGTCAGTGATCCCGACAAACCTCTTGTGCCCAATATCTCATATTGCACTATCCCTTTGTCTCCATATCCGGATTGGACACGAGACATAAATAGTCACACTCGGATATCCAATCCATAGTTCCTCGATCGTGGGAATATGCTTACGCAAGCAGATAACATCAATATCTCCATATTGATTTATCTGAGTCTGGCCAGACATTCAATAAGCCTCATCCCTCGAGTGGCCGTGATATTTACTCCCATTATGTGGGAGGGAAAAATCCTCTCTACATCACTAAGATCTCTATGCTTGCTTCCTATCATGCCCGATAGCTATCTTTATAATTACCCAGTTTCGGTGTAACATTTGATAACATCAAAGCACGATATTTCACAACTAGAGTATCTAGTGACTTCAAGTCTAAGGATTGCAATATTATTAGCACTACGAGAAGCGATTGTGACTTCAACATAATCTAATGTATCCTTCTCGTCGTGGGTCATCCAGTATGCCATTACTCCTAATGCATACCCATGTGTTGGATCGTGATATCTCCATATCAATCCAACCCCATACTAGTCCATTGATGATCGTCCCATTAATCATTATAATTGATTAGGGATATTTAAGAATATAACACTTATATTCTAAGGACTTCATTCATGTTAACATATCTCCATATCGATAACATAATGAATAGTAAATCCATATATTCGTCACAAGTAATTGATTGCCTCTAGGGCACAATTCCAACAGTCTCCCACTTGAACTAGAGTCAATCTCCTGCATCATATGCCTATTGATCTAGCGTGGTCCTCCACGTCTACACTGCATAAGGGCGAGACTCCTGCTGGTATCTTGAAAATATTCACATCTCCTCCATCAACAATTTGATTGAGATTAAATATTCTGAGTAAGTGCATCTTATGCATAAATATACTCAGTCCTCTGTGATAGAATCAGTAACTGAATCTTGCCTGGAACCTTTCCAGCTCACAGTCACTCCCACTAGTGCAAAACATAAAACTTGACTATAATATGAAATCTTCTTTGAAGTTCGCATCACTGTAACTCTTTACAGTAAACTCTTCCTATCCTCCGTTAATCAAGAATTCATCCCAAGTTCTTCTCAAGTACTTAAGGATAATCTTGATAATTATCCAGTGACTATCACTCGGATTTGATTGGTATCTTTGTGTCATTCCATATGACACGTCTGGCCTAGTACATAACATGGCGTATGTCATGAATCTTATTCATGCAGTCCTTTCCAATCTAATTGGAAGGAAAATTAGTCTTCCAAAGACTAATTTCATGTGACATAGGTAGAATCCATATTCTATACATGTTGAACCATTTCAACACCTTTGTCAATATATGTACCATGCCTCAGGCTGAACAATTACTTTGATCTATCTCCATAGATTTTATAGATTGTCTCGCCTAAGTCTATTATTGGAATTCAATTTCTCTAGCCAATCTATACAAGATTGCTGAGTAGAGACATTATTCCAAATAATTAGTATGTCTCTACATACAAGATCAGAAATTTAACTATGCTCCCACTAACCATCTTGTAAACACAAGTCTCATCTTCTATTTTGATGGAACCAAACTCCTTTGATTACATCATAAATTCAAAGAATCCAATCTCCAAGAAGCTTGACTCAATCTATAAATAGATTGCTACAAGCAAGATGCGAATGGATTTAAGCATCACAACTGGGGAAAGATTTCGTCATAGTCTATACTATGAACTCACATGAAACCCTTTTCAAACCAGTTTTCCCTTAAAATATGCATATTACCATCCATGTTGGTTTCCTCATAACCCACTTGCACCTTATGGATCCTACCCTTTCAGGTGGTTCAACCAAAGTCCATACTTCGTTGGTATACATGGATTCCATATTGTATCTTATGACCCTAAGCCATTTCTGAGAGTATGGCCCACACGTGGCCATCTCATAGGTTGTAGGCTCATCTCGGTTGAGCAATATATCATGGGTTATGAGAAATCCTTATTTCTCTAGTTCCTTGATATATCCTACTTAACCTACGAGGTACTTGTGTTTTCTGAGTAGGTTGCTCCACAACACCTTGTGATCCTACTCATGTTCCATCAAACGGTTCAATGTTCTGTTGTGGTTCTTGAACTCCTTCAAGTTCTACAGTCCTCCCACTGTTTCTCTTAGAGACAATCTCTATCTAGGAACACAGCGATTTGGGCAACAAACAATTTGTTCTCGATTAGAGTGTAGAGATAATATCTTTTGTTTCCTCACGATATCCCACAAAACATTTATCCGATTTGAGTCCAAGTTTATCTGTAAACTCCTTTACATAAACTACATAACCCAAATCATTATGAACGACATGCTAGGACACTTCCTAGTTCATAACTCATATGGTGGTTCTCATAATTTATTTGGATGGAACAAGGTTAAGGGCGAATTTTGATGTTATTAGAACATATCCCCTAAAAGTAAACTGGAAGTTCTGTTTGACTCATCATGGACCGAGCAGTGTCCAACAAGGTCCGAAGTCTCCTCTTAGACACGCGAAACCCATGTGGCGTGCTAGGTGGAGCGAGTTTGGATCATATCCAACACTCCCACTGATGCTTGTCAAACTCTTGGCTTAAGTATTCTCCTCTACGATCCAATCGTAGAGCCTTTAATACTTTTGCCAAGCTATCTCTCTACTTCATTCTTGAATTCCTTGAACTCTTCAAAGGATTCTGATTCGTTTCTTCATAACATATACAAATCCATATTTCTCTGATCCCATCAGTAAATATGATGAAGTATTGAAAATCATCTTTAGTATCTGCGCTTAGTGGCCTACATACATCAATATGTATGATTCCCAAAAGATCATATCTTTTCCTAATAAATAAGTCTTACATATCTCATATGAGTCAATAATCAAATGAGTTCTATAATTCCATCTATATGGAATTTTAGATATGTATCACTTATTCATGTGGCATTAAACGATAATGCTAAAGATGAGTGAAGTTCATATTATTATATGCAAACTTCTTGGTATTAATGTTATAGATGAAATTATCATGATCAGGGATATACAATCCATTTAGACAAAATTGCATTAATGTATATCAGAATAAATGGAACAACATTTGTCCTTTATTATGATACAGAGCTTTCTTGTCCAAACAAGAAACTGTGATAATGATCCTACTCATAGGAGGGTCATAATCACTTTTGTCTAATTCATGAACAATTTCATAAAGGTAGAAATAATCTTCTACGGCTAATTCAGCAACCCTTTGCTTCATTGCCACACGTGTAGGTTTATTTATTCCTTATTCAATTTTCTACTTCTCTTGAGATCCACCACATATCTATATAAATGTGAGATCCTCATCTAGTATCATATACTCATGATGATGAGATAGACATATTGACCTCTATAACAAAATCCTAGTTTGGAATTCATAATTCCTTTATTATTTCCTTCCAGGTACATTAGGCAGTTTCTCTTCCTCCATGCCACCTTTGGGATTTTTAAGGCAACTTGGTTTTAGCAACAAACTTGCTTTATACCCATGAGGTCCACGCAAACCTTTTTTGCGTTTACCCATGCTGTTAACCATTAACATGTTTTGTCTTTATCCCTTTATGAGTGCTTTGTATAGCGATTCTCAATCATATTGAGTAAATCACTTTTGAAAAAACACTAAAATTGCATACAATGCAATTCTTGGTCCATTTGGGAGAATAACTATCTATTCTTTATCTATCTTATGGATAACTCCCAGTCCCTAAGCTTTCAATCCTATCGAGATAGCTTAGTTTGCGCTTTACCTCTTGCTTCAGCAGTCACACATTACTAGCTTGTGTCGTCGCGTCATATCTAGATGAACTAAGTCGCCTTGCTTTGGTAAGCCCGAACTTATTCCATCTTGACCATGACGAGTGCTAAGCAAGAGAGTGCAAAGTGGATCAACACTTCAATCCTTTCATGACAAGCTCGTATGATCATATCACACGCCTCCATATTTCTCATCTTGCTTCCAATGCTCAGTGTTCATGGGAGCTTGACATGAGACAAGTTACATCCGAAGAACCATTCTTTGATGTTCCTTCCATAAGGCTTTAGTGTGTTTTGGTAGTTGGTGGGAAGAGAACTTTATGCTGTACAATGTACAACATTTTTCCTTCATTTGAGAACAGTTCTCAATTTTATACCAATCTAGAAAATAGATTCCAGACATCTTGTCCATCTCATGGACATAAAGTCGCGTTTTGTTTGTTTAATGCGATGGGTATTCAACACTTATAGGATTATGCAAAGCATTGTGACGTATAACTATATTCAACAAGGATTTAAATTATTAAATATATCTCCTACTATTTTTCTCGGATTAATAACCCTCCGTATTAATGCGGAAAATATCATTATATTTTTTAGTGGGTCCAAGATCCTTTTTTCACTTCTTCTTGAGCTTGCTTTGGCAAGTCACCCAAGAATTGGTTATTTAGGTAGGAACCATTCCAATTTCATCCCATTTAACTCTTGGTCCAATTAGGTTAATAACTCTTTATTCTTTATCCTTTAGATAACGCCTAATTGTCATGCCTCTAGGTTCACCAATCCAATTGAGTCTCACCCAGTTGCGTCCAACATCTTGCTTCAACATACACACATTACTTGCTTGTGTCGTCCGCAACACATCATGGTGAATTAAAATCGCCTTGCTTTGGCAAGACCGAATTTTAATAGACCCTGATCATGAAGGGTGTTTAGGCAAGAGAAGGCAAAACGCAATATTTTATTTGAGGAATTTAATAGTCATTATTCGTTTGGTTGATCACATCAACATGGTCTACTTATTTGGATTGGGCTATCCACAATAAAAGACCAACCTTGTTTATTATTATCTTGTTAATGTTTTGCTAATATCGCCATACACAAAAAAATAAATAACAAGACATAAATAATAAACATCCACAAAAGAAAAATTAACGTGGCTTGGATATGGCCCCTAGACTAAGATATTACCAAGCCAATGATAATATATATATGCCCAAAAGTGACAAGCTCATCTCCATGTGCTCCACGACAGCTGCGCGCCTAGGGATTTGTCTTCTTTGTCTTTTGGCTCCTTTGGTCCTCCGGTCTTCTTCTCCATGCACATGGCTATCATCTAAATATTTCTAATTCTAGCCTAACATCTAGAATAAATAAATAATAAAATCCTCACATGTCGAGGAGAAAAGACGAATCGCAGGTCGTAAAACCTAATTAATTATTACATTAATTTGATCTGCTCGCAGGTCGTAAACCAAACCACAAAGCAATAAACATCCACAATCCTAGGCCATATCCATCCACCATTCAACAAAGCACATAATACAGTTAAAACAAATTTTTAACGCGCTTGTTCAATTTTTAGTTGTTTTTGGACATACTAGGGTTAAAACGGTCCAAGAGATTTACCAAGAGAATGACCAAAATCAACAAAGGAACCGCCACACTAGGCCCGGGCCGGCCGACCCCTAGCCCACACGGCTAGGCCGTGTGCTAGGGTGCGCCGGCCCCCATTGTGGCCATGTGTTACTTGGGCGGCAAGTAGAGAGAGGGGCGGTCCCTACATGGGCCACACCTCCTCATGGAATTGTTTCCATAAACAATACATGGAATTGTTTCCATAAACAATATATGGAATTGTTTCCATAAACAATTTCTTCCTTGTTGGGTTGTTTCCAAAACACCCTTATGGTATTGTTTCCAAAATAATTCCTTCCTTGGTTCCCAAGTTTAGTTGTTTCCATAAACAACTTCTTACTTGTTGCCCAAGTTTAGTTGTTTCCAAAACAACTTCTTCCTTGTTGCCCAAGTTTAGTTATTTTCATACTTGGAAAACCCATTTTCCAAGCATGTGCCCAAACCCTAGTTCTTGATCCAAAATTATTCACATCATATGTGACAAAACTCACTAATTCTTACATCCCCATGTTAAATTAGATCTTGTTTATTGCATCTACTATGCCAATTACTTTCAGTTTTCGCGCAAGAAACAATAACACGGTGTATAAACTGAAATCGTAACACATAAAATCATGTTATGTTCTACGACCTGTGGCTCTGATACCACTGTTGGGTTTTGATGTAGGTAACGCAGCGGAATAACAAAAATTAATCCTACTTCAAAGCCCACCACGGATCGTCAGGAGGAGACATCATAACATGATAAGAGACATAGTATTGTGTACCTTTTGATTTGTGAGATCACACGAAGAATAATGTCCTCGTCTCTAATTGATCCACGTCTAGAGGTGAGATCTAGATTCTTCCTTAAACAAGTGCTAGCTTGAACCGGAGGAAGAAGGAAGAAGGAATCACGCAACGGGAACAACCCATGGTCGTGCCTACAAAGGGCCAACGGCATGGGAAGGGGGGCGAACGACACCTAGGGATTCGGCCTTGGTGTTTTGTCTTGCTCTCTCTTTTTGCTCTCTCCCACTCTCTTTGTTATGTCTAATAACATTAACATCAAGTGGGAAGGAAGCTAGAGCCTCCTTTATATTCTCCAACAACTCCTTGTTGTTTCCATAAAAGAGTTTCCTAATTATAGATGAACTAGAATTATTCCCTTCCTTGCAAATTAGTCCTACTATGTTTGCAAGGTGTTGCACAATGATCCTTCTCATTAATTAATCAATATTAATTAATCCCAAATCTACATCTACTC
Source organism: Linanthus parryae (assembly GCA_023055425.1). NCBI lineage: Eukaryota > Viridiplantae > Streptophyta > Magnoliopsida > Ericales > Polemoniaceae > Linanthus > Linanthus parryae. The sequence goes on from JALGPY010000004.1 coordinate 40,511,776, forward strand.
TATTTGACGTGTGACCCCATAGGTTTCTACTTAGTTGGTAGTAACTTTTACTAACATGGAGCGGTGTCTAGCAACACATCCATGCTACCCAACTAATAGAAATAGTCAGTGATCCCGACAAACCTCTTGTGCCCAATATCTCATATTCTACTATCCCTTTGTCTCCATATCCGGATTGGACACGAGACATAAATAGTCACACTCGTATATCCAATCCATAGTTCCTCGATCGTGGGAATATGCTTACAAAAGCATATAACATCAATATCTCCATATTGATTTATCTGAGTCTGGCCAGACATTCAATAAGCCTCATCCCTCGAGTGGCCGTGGATATTTACTCCCATTATGTGGGAGGGACAAATCATCTCTACATCACTACGATCTCTAAGCTTGCTTCCTATCATGCCCGATAGCTATCTTTATAATTACCCAGTTACGGTGTAACGTTTGATAACATCAAAGCACGATATTTCACAACTAGAGTATCTAGTGACTTCAAGTCTAAGGATTGCAATATTATTAGCACTATGAGAAGCGATTGTGACTTCAACATAATCTAATGTATCCTTCTCGTCGTGGGTCATCCAGTATGCCATTACTCCTAATGCATACCCATGTGTTGGATCGTGATATCTCCATATCAATCCAACCCCATACTAGTCTATAGATGATCGTCCAATTAATCATTATAATTGACTAGGGATATTTAAGAATATAACACTTATATTCTAAGGACTTCATTCATGTTAACATATCTCCATATCGATAACATTATGAATCGTAAATCCATATATTCGTCACAAGTAATTGATTGCCTCTAGGGCACAATTCTAACACTAAGTTCATGCATGTGAAGCTCAATCAGTTTCAAGGATTTGAAAGCTATTTCAAGGCCTTGAAATAGACAAGCTATTTCAAGTCTCCTCCTTTGAACTTACATTCTCCCCCTCGATGAAAGACAAAACCACACTCTTCCAATTTTTTTGATACTATGATTCTGCAAAAAATACTCATTAGCACATAATAGAATAAATCATATAATGTCAACACATAATATCCAAAAGATCCAACTTTGTTAAAAAAACTGAAAATAGCAAATCGCAGCACAGTTTCAGGTAGTCCTACTGACCAAAACCATGTCTCTAACCACAAAAAGTAAAACATAATACCCTAAATTTCTCTCCCTTTTTGACTTTCATCAAAAAAGAATGAGAAAATGTTGGATCACGATTTGGAAATATTTTTTTTTTAAAGATTGTTTTGAAATGATAAAATTTTCAAGACTTTGAAAGGATTTCAAGGCCTTGAAAAGGAGAAGACAGAGTAGGCAAGAGTTAAGTGGTAGGGTCTTCATCTCCTCGCTGCTCTACATCTTCTTCCTGACTGTCTCCCTCATCATCCTGTTCTTCTTCTTGTTCAGCCACATCATCAACTTTTTCAACTTCTCCCTCAAACATATCAGCATCAGTCACATGTTCTAGAATAGTTGTCTTCTTAGGCTTCTTATTCCTGAGGTCTATCAGCAGTGGTCCTGAATCTGGACTGTCTTCTTTCTGATCTTCATCCACTTGTTCAATAGCTACCTGCTTGTCTTTATCCTTGACCTGAGCAGCCCCATCCTGAGTTGAATGTTCACTGGGTAGGTCCGTTGCTGATTCAGCCTTTTTGGTACTCTTTCCATATTGAGAAACTTCTTCAGCCACATCAAACAACGTCATGCTCCTGAACATGTTTTCTACCATGTACTTCACTTGTCTGAGATCAGTGTCAAACCCATGTTGATTTTCCTTCACTTCAACAATGTCCATCTGAAGTTCTTTCAGCAACTAGAGAGTCAAGGGGTTATCTTGAGACTGAGAGGTTAGGCTTGAAGTGGGAGTCAAATACTTGGGTTTGAGAAATTTCTTGGAGCCCAACTATTCCTATGTCAAATCTAAGTATAGCTTCCAAATCTTAGCACTGGTTTTCACCACACCAATCTTCTCAAATTCCTTCTCATTAAGCATACCAAAACCAGTAGTAACAGTCTCTTCCCTATCAGTTGGAATTTCAAAATGTTGAATGAATAAGGTGAGAAAGTTGGCATATGGCAAAGGGTGTTTTCTCTGGTTGGTTTGGCTGTATAGCATGTGTTCCATCACAAGGTTTGGAAGATCTATTTCATAATCATGCATAACCAAATACATTTAGTGCAACACCCTATCAGTGACCAGTTCCTTTGAGTATTCCCTAGGTACCACACATCTCATCAAGATAGTAAGCAAAACCTTGGCTTCAACAGTTAGAACAGAGTGTGTCAATTGCTTGGATGACGTAGGGGTATTTGGTAGAAAGAACTTTTCTTTTGCTTGCTTCGGGGCTTCACTCTTAGGAGGGTATTTACTGGTGTCATATATCTTGGGAAACCCTAGAACATTTGCAAACTTAGAGTGATCTAGTTCCATGTCAATACCAGCAACCTTAGCCCGAATCACTAGATTTGCAATTTCTCCGAGTATTAGCATGTTTAGGTAAAAGAATCTGGTGAGTCTAGGGTATGCCAACTCTGGAGGATTTAGAATAAAATAAAGAGAGCTTTTATTCAACATTTTGATGCACTCCAAATTCATACCATGTAACATAGGAATACTGATCATACTACATAATGCAATTGATCTAGAAGAAAATCCATCTAGCCATTGACCTCTAGCAACATGAGTAATGAACCATGTATTATCAGGGGCAGATTTCTAACATGTGGATTTCTTCTTCTTCTCTGAATAGATCTGTAGTCCCTTATCTATGTTCTCGTCTGGTTCATCTTCTAGTTCATCCTCTGTAACCTTTTCTTTTCCTCTGCCCTTTTCTGCTTTGTCAGCCTTCTTCTTTGTCTTCTTAGGGCTACCAATCTGAATTCCCTTCTGTTTTTCTGCTGCAGACTCTATTGCCTTCTTCTTTTTCTTTTTATTGGACGCTGGTGTCTCATATTTCTTGTCTTACTTCTTGGGAGGAGGAGGTGCTATGTCTTCTGTAGTAGGGGTCTTTGAACTGGAATCCCCACGAATGGTTTGAACCTCTTCCACAGTGATCTTTCTTATCTTCTCTGTTGCAGCCTGTGAACCACCAGCCATCTTGATTATGTATGAGGCTCTTCTGGTGCTCATTAGGGTTTGGAGAAGAAGTGAGAGGTACGATAGATACGAAGGAGAGAACGAAAGAAAGAAGAAGATAAATAGAAGAGAGTTTCAGTTTGAAAAAGAAACTAAATATTCTTTATGATCTTTGAAGATCTGCTGAATCAAAAATATTCAAATTTGTTTGTGACGTTTAAAATAAAAAATATAATACTATTTTAGCTAATAAGGGGTTTTTGAAAAATTGAGGGGCAACATTGAGCAATTATCTAGAAAGATAACACCCAATATTGAAAGATCCATTTTATTGACTATCTAGCATGCTGTCTTATTTTCAAGGCTTTGGAAAGAATTTCAAGGCCTTGAAAAGCTGTATGAATTAATGCACATATACTCAAAGCTTTGAAAGGATTTTCAAGGCTTTGAAAATCAGTTCAAACCTTTGAAACACATAAAACTTACTTGATTCTCCCCCTAAACCAATGCTTCTTTATTCAGTATGCCCAATTCCAATCTTAAGAATGAGAATCTTTTATAAGGCAATGGTTTAGTGAAGATGTCTGCAAACTGCAAGTTAGTAGAAACAAATTCAAGAACAATATCACATTTTTCAGCATGACCTCTGGTGAAGTGTTGTCTAACATCAATATGCTTTGTTCTGGAATGCTGAACTGGATCCTTTATAATTGATATTGCACTTGTGTTGTCACACTTGATAGGTATATCTCTGAAATCAAATCCAAGATCTCTCATTTGTTGTGCTATCCATAACACTTGTGAACAGCACGCTCCAGCTGCTATGTATTCAGCTTCAGTTGTTGATAGTGCACCTGAATTTTGCTTCTTTGAATGCCAGCTGATTAAGGATGATCCACGAAATTGACTGTATCCTGATGTGCTCTTTCTATCAACTTTATATCCTGCAAAGTCAGCATCTGAATAGCCACACAAAGAGAAGTTAGAAAGTTTAGGATACCAAAGCCATTAGTCTTTGGTACCATTGAGATATCTAAAAATTCTTTTAATTGCAGTCAAGAGTGATTCTTTTGGATCAACTTGAAATCTAGCACACATGCACACACTGAACATGATATCTGGTCTATTGGCTGTGAGGTAGAGTAATGATCCAATCATACCTCTATATTCTTTCACACTCACACTCTTACCAAATTAATCCTTGTCTAAAGACAATGTAGAACTCATGGGGGTCTTAATATCTTTAGACTGAGACATATTATACTTGCTTAGCAAGTTCCTTATGTACTTGCTTTGATGTAGGAATATTCCCTTCTTCATCTGATGAATTTGAAGTCCAAGAAAGAAGTTCAATTCTCCCGTCAAGCTCATTTCAAATTCCCTGATCATAAGACCCGAGAATTCCTTGCACAGAAGATCATTAGTCGCTCCAAACAGAATATCATCAACATAAATATGAACTACAAGCATGTCTTTCTCATGAGTCTTTATGAAAAGGGTCTTGTCTACTAATCCCCTTTTGAAATCATTTTCAAGTACAAACTTTGACAATCTTTCATACCAAGCTATTGGAGCTTGTTTCAAACCATAAAGAGTTTTGTCAAGTTTGTAAACATGATCTGTAAACTTGTCATTTTCAAAACCTGGAGGTTGATCAACATAAAATTCTTCTTGCAGATAGCCATTTAGAAATGCACACTTCACATCCATTTGAAATAGTTTCATGGTTTTTTGAGATGCAAATGCTAGTAGAATTCTAAATGCTTCTAACCTGGCAACCGGAGAAAAAGTTTCTTCATAGTCAATACCTTTTTCTTAATTGTAGCCTTGAGTTACCAGTCTAGCTTTGTTCCTGATTACTTTTCCATTCTCATCTAACTTGTTTCTGAATACCCATCTGGTGCCAATGACAGACTGATTTCTTGGTGGAGGAACTAGATTCCAGACCTTGTTCCTTTCAAACTCATTGAGTTCACTTTGCATTGCTATAATCCAGTCTGCTTCTTGTAATGTTTCCTTCACAGTTTTAGGTTCTACAAGAGAAATAAAAGCATTAAAAGCACAAAGATTCTTCAACTATGATCTGGTTTGTGTACCAGTGGTTGGATAAGAAATAATTTTATCAACAAGATGAGATGAGAGATATTGAAATCTCTTCCTTGGTGTCCATGGTTCAGGCTCTCCAGTTTGCTTCTCAAGTATTTGAGAGCTTGAGGTAGTAGCTTGTTCTGCTGTTTTCTCCGGTGGTTCAGTTTCAAGGCTTTGAACCTTGGATTCAAGGCCTTGAAAATGATTGTCTTGTTCCTGTGACATTTGCTTGGATCCTTTTGAGGATTCTTCTTCAGTATGCTTGTTCAGATTGAGATCTACAAAACCTTCACTCAGAGAACCATCATAGCTTTTCATCAAAAATAACATGAATGCTTTCTTCAACAAGCTTGGTTCTCTTATTATAAACTCTATAGGCTTTGCTTGTCTGTGAATAGCCAAGAAAAGTACCTTCATCACTTCTTTCATCAAACTTACTAAGATTGTACTTACCATTATTGTGGACAAAACAAGTACAACCAAATGGTTTGAAGTAAGAAATGTTTTGCTTTCTTCCTTTGAACAACTCATAGGGGGTCTTCTTCAGAATAGGTCTGATCAAGCACCTGTTAACAATATAGTTTGCTGTATTCACAACTTCTGCCCAATAATACTTTGGCAACTTGTTTTCCAGAAGCATTGTTCTTGACATGTCTTCAAGAGTCCTGTTCTTTCTTTCAACAACTCCATTCTGTTTAGGAGTTCTAGGAGGAGAAAAGTTGTGAGAGATGCCATACTTAGAACAAAATACATCAAAATCAAGTTGATCGTACTCTCTTCCAAGATCACTCATAATTGAAGCAATAGGTAGGTTTTTCAATGTTTGAAGTTCTCCACAAAGCTTTGAAAATTCAGGGAGAGCTTCCGATTTTTCTCTAAGAAACATAACCCAAGTATATCTAGAGAAATCATCTACAATAAAAAACATGTACTTCTTACCCTGTGGTTTGGAGTCCTCATAGGACCACAGAGATCCATATGCAAAAGTTCAATAGGTCTAGTAGTACTTACAAATTTCTTTGGCTTGAAAGAGCTTCTATTTTGCTTGCCTTGTGCACATGCCTTGCATACTTCTTCATCTCCGAACTTGATAGAGGGTAGACCTCTTGCTAAGTTCTTGGAGACTAAATTTTTCAAGGTATGCAAGCTAATGTGTCCCAACTTTCTGTGCCAAAGCTTTGAATCTTCTTTCAAGGCCTTGAGGCACTTCATGTTTTCTCCTGCAACTTTGTTAGTTTGAAAAGTATAAACATTGTTTGATCTAGAGGCTGTGAGGATGCAATTTCCATATTTCTCATTTTGCACCACACATTTCTCTTTATCAAAGATAACGATGTAGCCATTGTCACAAATTTGAGATACACTAAGCAAATTAAATTTCAAGCCATCAACTAGATATACGTCAGAAATAGAATTTTCAGAATTTGTACGAAATTTACGAATACCAAGAATGTTTCATTTTCCCTTGTCACCAAGTGTAATTGATCCTTATGATTGCTCTTTCAATTCTGAATAGAGATCTCTTTCCACTCATGTGTCTTGAGCAACCAGTGTCCATAAACCATTTTTGCTCTTTGATCTTGGTGACAACCTGCAAACACCATTCACTGACTTACCCCAGCTGTTAGACCAAGTGCTGAATTTAGATTCATATTCAGGGTCAACCATGTTAGGTGGTCTAACCCCTTGAGGAACCCAAATATGTCTAACTTTTCCTTTGAGTTGGAAGGGAAAAGTGTTCCTCGTTATGTGAGGGTCTCTTCTTCTAAAAGGACAAGTCATCTTAACATGACCAATCTTATTGCAGTAATGACACTTAGGAGATGTTTTGCTTCCTGCTTTCACAAATCTGGTATTGCTCTTCTTTGGAAATTTTGATTATATCCAATACCAGTTTTGTGAACAAACTTTAAGCTACCTCCAAGAATCAAGTTCAAGTTGTGTTCTGAGCCTGCAAGTTTTGTTTTGACCAATTCAGATTCTTGAAATTTCTCAGTCATAGTAGTCTTTTTTTTTATCCAATTCATTAACTTGATGTATTAGATTAACAATGATGTCACTCAAGAGAGAGTTTCAGTGACTACTTCCTTGACTCGTGTTTTCAAGGCTTTGAAAGTGGTTTTCAAGGCCTTGAAATCATTGTCAGTTTTCTTCTGAGAGATTTCAAGATTATGATTCAGGGAAACAAGATGTAAGTTCTCTTTTGCTTGTTCATGAACATTTTCTTTCAAAACTCTAATCTCTTTTTAGATAGTCCTCTTCATTTAAAAGCATTGTTCTCAGATAATCAGAGAGGGCTTCTGTTGGTTTTGAAATTAAGCAATTTACCATTACCTCAATTTTCTTTTCAGAATTTTCATCATGCTTGGCCATAAAGCATAGGTTGGCATGTTCTTCTTCAAATTCAGAGTCACTTGAGGTTTCTTAATCACTCCATGAAGCTATCAGAGCTTTCTTTCTTCTATCATGATCTTTCTTCTGAAAGTTCTTGTTCTTCTTGCGTGGACAATTTTTGATCAAGTTTCCTGCATCACCACACTCAAAGGAATTCATGACTTTAGGTTTATTACTATGTGAATAAGATTTACCTTTGTTGTCTTTGCTACTGGAGGATCTATGTTTTCTCCGCTGAAGTCCTTGTCTCCAAAGTTTTTTTTTTCATTTTAAGAATTCTAGTCAAGGTTTTGGAAATCAAAGCAATTGGATCTTCATCATCATCTTCAGTTTCAAGGCTTTGAAATGGCTCATTCTTCGTAGCCTTGAGAGCCAGGTTCTTGACACCTTCTGGTAGTTCTCCATCAAATTCATTCATGGATATTTCAGGTGTAAGAAGCTTCCCTTGTAGGTCATCAAGTTGGAGTGATGAGAGATCTTGAGCTTCCTCAATAGTAGTAGTCTTTGGTTCCCAATTTGCCTTTGGAAGACGTCTTAGAATCTTTCTAACCTTTTCTTCATTGGAAATGTGCTTTCCCAATGAATCAAGGTTGTTGACAATGTCAGTGAATCTTTTAAACATGTCTGTGATTGACTCATCTCCATTCATCTTGAACAACACATATTGTCTGAGATATATGTTGATATTGGTTTGCTTGACTTGGCTGGTTCCTTCAAAGTTACCACAAGCTTATCCCATATCTCCTTGGCAGTCTTGCAACCTGAGATCCTGTTAAACTCATCTGCACTCAAAGCAGAATATAAGAGATTCATAGCTTTATAATTTTTGGAAAATTATTCTAACTCAGATGAAGAAAGAGATTCTTCATATTTGGGAGTTATAATCCTATCTTTCTATGTGTAGAAAGTGTGAGGACCATTCTGAATGATAGTCCAGAGTTCCATATCTTGATCAATGATGAACATTTTCATCAAAGCTTTCCAGTGGACAAAATTTTCTACACAGAAGAGAGGAGGTCTGTTAGCAGCTCTTCCCTGAGAGAAACCACCATCACCTACATTACTCATAATCACAAGATGGTTAAATCTATGCAGTGATACAAGCTCTGATACCAATTGAAGGGGTGTACAGTAGGTTAAACAACATGATCAATACTCTAGAAGGGGGGGGGGATTGAATAGAGTATGCAGACTTTTGCTAAACTTTTCAAGAATAGTGGTTTCAAAAGATTTGTAAAGAGATTGAAGGCCTTGAAATGAGTTTCAAGCCCTGGGAATGAAAACAGTAAGAGTAAGGAAAAATATATATTTCAAGGCCTTGAAATGAGTTTCAAACCCTTGAAATGAAACTATTTTGAATGCTGCAGAAGTTCTAAGTATGCAACTGAAAAGCAAATGAAAGAGACACAAGATATATAGAGTTCAGTCCACTTGGACCTACGTCTCTATCTCAGAGATCTTATCCCTGTAGGATTTTCAACACATTTCTTATTAATCCACAGCTAAGCCCTAGATTTCAAGCACATAGAGATGTCTTACTCTGTTACAGCTTGTGGTTCTCACTAACCATCCAGTACATGCTCTAGCTATCTGATTAACTATGAATTCTCTATTGTTCACCGTGAACAATCCTTGAGAATGAGAACTAGAAGTATTATCAAAATGATATACAAATGAATTTCAGAAAAGAAGAACACATGAAATGAAACTGCATTGAGTATGCAGTGTTCTTCTGATGCTTGGATTGAGAGATGAATCTGCTTCTTTGTTGCTTATCAATCCTTGAATGTTTTTGAGTGTCTCTGTGAATTGCTCTGTGTTGTTGTGTCTACGAAATCCTTCAGCAGTTCTTTAAAGCACTCAGTTCGAATGGAAGATCTTCAGAATCTTCTCAACAAACTTTCCTGAAAATTTGCTTCAAATCTTGACTCTTCTAAAAGCTTCTTACAACGGCTAGTAGCTCAGCACCTTTAGGGATACTGATTTGATCCTGTTGGAAGTATGTTGGGAAGCTTTTAAACATAGCCGATTGATCACAGAATCAATCATCAAGCAGTTACCATATCTGCAAAACATAAGTTAGGAAACAGGTTCCTATAAAATAGGAAACAACAATTCCTTGCAAAACTGAGTCAAACAAATGATGTTAGATCCTGCAAACAGTATTAACAGTACTTTTTCTTTCATCATCAAGTATCAACTAATCATGAACAGGGGTTTAGGAGTTGGATTAAGATCAGAAACTACCCCTAAGTTCATGCATGTGAAGCTCAGTCAATTTCAAGGCTTTGAAAGCTGTTTCAAGGCCTTGAAATAGATATTTCAAGTCTTGATCCTGAATTGAACTTACAACCACCACAACCGTCACCACAATTATTGATTCACCACCACCAACAACACCACCACCACCTTCCCCACCACCTGCCCACACAATCTGCACACTACCACAACCTGCAAAAACTTCATCTTCCATCTACCACTTCAAACATCCATCACTACAAGTCCACAACCGCCACAAACCTAACAACTTACACTTGCTACCGAAAACCTAGAAACCCCAAATCCTGTAACAAAAATGACGAGACAAGATAAGAAGAGACACGAACTCTAGTACAACAATGTGATTCATCCAGATTAGGTAAAAATACTCCAACCAAAAGGGAAACTCCGATATTCTTTGATAGACATTACAACTAGAATATAAAGATTATATTTCCTAACCATTTTAAAGTAGGCTCTAAAATAAATTTGAATATTTCGAGAAATCCAAAGACATGGTTCTCAAAACCCTTTCTAGGTGAGGGTGGGTGGGAAACCTCTATAGTCCATGCTAATTCTTTAGTCTCTCACTTCTCCTAGGTCATCCATAGGTTCCTCCCAAGTCTTGTGAGCTAACAACAATACACACTTTATGAAGTGCGAATTTATCATCCATTGTCCTTGATGTAAATATTTTTACTTGGGAAGGTACCAGCCTCCCTCATCAACTAAATCATTATACTGTCTTTCGCTCGAAATCCAAGAATTCTCATCAAGTAACGACTCCACAATACAATAAATCTGAACCAGGACGTTGTTGTATACCCATATTCCAAAAAAATGAAAACTCGATGCTCACACATATCCAAGACTTCTCCAATAAATTCCCAAATTGACATGCCCTCCAAGAAAGGTGTTCTTGTCGGGTGGCTTACCTGAAAATTCTCCGTTGTTGGATTCACTAGGTTGACGACCATATCGACCAGAGTTAAATGATACTCCTATTAGACATCAAACATAAACATTATGCTACCATATGGGTATTCTAAGGCCGACTTCCAAACAATTACACACTTAGCAACTTCCATCTAACAATTTACCCAAGAATTCCCAAAACCCAGCGACATTTATAAGAGACAGCACAATGCTGGAGATCAGACTCTCAAGTAATGTATTAAGATCCCAAAACTTGTTCAACAATGAAACTCTAAAGCCCAAGTCCACGTCAATCATAAATGATAAAAACGCTCAAAACTATACCCCGGAAAACAAGACTCAAATGAGATGTTTGTGGCAAACTGTCATCAATGAAAGAAATTATACTCCTCATGTATTTTAGCGATCAATAGAGCTCCAAATATAATGTCAATATTTTAGTATCTCCTAACACCTTAAAACTCTCAAATAATCTCTATAATAGTTTAATATACTGATATCTCCAAAGTAGCCGACTCATTTGCAATATGGTCCCGTATAATCACTCAAAAGTCTAAACTTCGACAAACTAGCTAAGGGGTATCTAAAACCACCAAATTGAAATCACGTCCCCAAAAATATCTCAAACACTTTCGTCTTGAACATAACATAATATAAATACATCTTGTTCCTTCTACATTATTTTAAAACTCGTAAGCAACCCAATGCATAGGTACTTCAAAATTCCTCGATACGAGCTCATTTATCCTCCTTTCCTGCTCATATAAACTTTGCTTGATAGGTATTTGCTTAGCTACCAAAATTATTTGAATCCTCAATCATCGGGTTCGGAAAGGTAAGAAATTTTAACACTCTTTGTGTAAGAGCTATTTCTATTATTGTATGGATGTGGTCTATTGGTAAAATCCCTATATTATAACCTATTGTATCATACACAAGTATCATGGAGTAAAACTGAAATAAAATACATGTCACGTAATGAGCAACTAAGCAAGTAATATAACACATTGATCATACTGTCGACTACACATGCAATTTTCACATAGACTGTACACATCTTATTTCTCATGCTTCTTTAAAAACTATAAAAGTGATCAAACGGGTAAGAAAAATTATCAAATTTTATACGGGTCGACCTCTATGAGTCTAATTTCATAATCAAGAAGAATCAACTCAAAATAATCTATAGAATTTAAGTTATACAGAGAATAGCATAGCTGCTGTTATAAGCCACCAGAACAGAAACTTCAACTTCACCAAGTCTTAAACTGACTTTTGCTCTCTCAAAATGGTCTAGGATTTCACCTATATATAGCCATATGTGTATATTCATCACCATAAAGATTTTGAGATCCATCCAAGATCTGTAAAGATATAAACTCAAAAATACTACAGATGGCCATTATGAAATTCTGCTATTGAACAACAAACCTTGGAAATTCGTATTAAAGTCTCCAGAATTTATTTGAAATTGAAATTCTTATGACATGTGCCTGTACATGCTTACTACCTGGGAACAATTCCGAGAAAATAATGAAACATTTAAACACGTCTACTACACTAAATACAAACTGTGCCACAAATTCAAACGCCACAAATTCAACATTCTCGCGTTCTAACTTTATGAACACTTTCTATGCACTAATCGAAAACTAGACACCCTTAATCTCCAACTCATACTCCAAATCGATAAAACAAAAACTTGTTATATTCCAAAACGGTTCCTCAAAACATAAGTATTATCATCATGAAAGCAACATTTAATCTACCCAAATCACCAATGATTATCTCTAGCCCAAAAGTGGCTTATGCAAAAATATTCTAAGAAACCTTAAAGTATTGTTTGGCTTCATAGTTTTATTCCAAGGTAAAACTCCAAAAGCATTAGAAATCTAAGAAATCAAAGAAGCCCAATATATCTACTTCTCACAATTATTCACACTTGCTTCCGACTCCATGTCTTTCCTAGGGTTATCCTCGAACTCATCATTCTAACTAGGACCTTCCACAATATCATCATCTTCACTAGAATCTATTACGATCCTTTTCCATTGACCATGAGCCTTCATCAACATTTACATATAGTGTCGGCATTCACCATCCACTCATTTGATAGAAATAATCTTCATAGTTAGCCATGACATCTCTAAATATGGGCCCCATAGGTAGAGCATTCACCATGCAATAAACTTGGAAAGAGGGATTCCGATATCGAGTAAACTCCAACGCATTAAACTTATCTTCACAATACTGGCATAACACGCTTCCTTGCGGTTCTCTTAGTCTTAGCCATCTATAAAAAGAAAACGACTCCATATACTCTCTTACTCCACAACTTGTATCATAAACCAAAATGTTTGCCCTTATGAACTAAGTACATACTCCCAAAACTTTAATTTTTTGATCACACGAGACTTCCGAAAACAATTCACAACTTTCGATTACCCAACACCTAACCCAAACTCCAATGAAAAACTTTAAACCCAAATACTTAGTTAATCAGGTAGGCCAAAATTCTTAGCTAGGAGAGGGTGGGTAGGGATACTTGCTTACTAAGCCTATTTTCTAAAGACTTAAACACACAATAGTCCTATTCAAGAATACCCAAATTCCCAACGGCTTGTCAAATTTTAAATTCTTTTCCTATGTCCATTTTAAATTCCCCTACAGGTTTTAAATTTTCTTTTTGGATTGCCTGGCTCTGATACCAACTGTAACACCCCCAAATGGCCCAAGCCGGAGACCCGGAGATGTCACTCCGTACCCGAGAGGAGCCCGGATACAAGGAGATTTTATAACATGGTTCGCAAGCACAAAACATCCACAATAATAATTAAATCCAATTGAAAATATTGCATTATTAAAAATTCAACATCCTGGCCACAAACCGGCATAACAACTAAAGTGTTTAAAATAATAAGGAATTCAAATTCAATTGAAATACTACTTCTATTATCCCATGTGATGCGCGTCCCCTTCTACGCCAGATAACTATCTTCTAAACCTGTGGTGCGGAATGAAAAAGAAACACCACAGTACAAAATCAGCATGAAATACTGGTAAATAAACATCCAAACATGTAAAACGATGATGAGGTAGTTATAAAACAATGACTCATTTGTAAGTAAGAGTTTTTCGCAAACACAACGGTAATAAAGTAGACTCTTGTATTAAAACATAAGATTTCCCAATTCCATAATATTTCCAACCAATTTCCATAATCATTAGGAAAATTCAAAATCCATCGTTAACTTCTTTCCGTTAACAAAACCAAAAAAATCCATTATTACTTTGTTGTGACGGGGGAAACCAACCAACCACTTCGCAAGCATCCAAGACCTTAAGTGTCGACACCCCCTTACAGACTTCTTGCGGCCAGAAGAGTGAGTACAAGGAGCTATCCGGGGACTTGCAACCGGATTAAAATAAAAATAAATTGAAACGGAAGACCGAGATCAAACCGTCCAATGCCAATGGTAACCATACCACAATAATCATAAATGTCCCCGCACAACTATTCCACTTTACGTATTAATGCATTATCATTAACATGGTGATATTTCCAAGAAAAACATTTATCAAGTAGAAATCACATATTGCATGTCACGTCACATAAACACATTTTGAGACGTAAAGAAATACAAGAATTCGTTTTGACACGAAAGAGATAAGCACAACTAGGCTTGGCATATTTACTTACCTTTAATCTCAAGCAAAGCAAATCACTTCCTAGTAATACTCGACGTGTCCTTCGTCAATGAAATTGTCGCCTACAAATTAAATAGTATCCTAATCAACACATTGCACACGAAGTCCTATAGGTAAATGAAATAAATCCCTTACTAACTCTCCCCAACCTTTACTTAAGGCGAACAACCTCTTTTATAGAAAAATACACTTTATAGAATTAACGTTTAATATTATAAAACATAGCTATAGTTATAAAAATATAACTTATAAGATTAACTCATTATTTCCCTTATTATAGGGTAGAGAAGCATATTATTTTTTTCCCCCAAAACAATAATAATTCTAATAGTAGTTCCTCCCAACCAAACAAGCCTTAGTAAAGAATATAAGTTTTAAACTAACTTTATTTAAAAGAAATAATAAATTTATTTGAAGAAAATAGCTTATTCTAATTTGTTATAAGCCTATAAAAATAAAGTAGAAATATATATTTTATCACCCTCAAATTATGTTTTTATTTTTGAGTAAAGATGAGTACCAAAAAGATCATTTTAAACTTGTGCAAAAAGATCGTCCTTATGGGGTTTGAACCCATGACCTTCTTCTCAAACTTAACCAAAGCTTTAACTATTAGCTTTTAACCACTGGGCCACTGCCCAACTTGTTATTTCAACCCAGACATTAATAATATGACCTAACTTTCAATGATAGTCAAAATTAAAAAGAACAAAACAAAAACAAGAGAGAGAGAGAGTGAGTCAAACGGGTTTTGTTCTTCATACCCGAACAAAAGGAAACGGGAAGGCATGGTGGAGGCCGACGGTGGCGTCGGGGATAGGGCGGACGACGGCGGCGAGGTCGCCGGTGGCGGCGGCCGGGCAGCGGCGGACGGGAGAGAGAGAGAGAGAGAGAGAGAGAGAGAGAGAGAGAGAGAGAGAGAGAGAGAGAGAAATTGAAGGAGAGATTGAGAGAAATTGAAGGAGAGACTGAGAGCTATGAATTGGTATGAGAATTGCTCTGAGATTGGGGGGTTTATATAGGCTAGAGGGTGAGAAATCCGGCGAGGATTAGGAGACCCACTTCGAAAATTTTGATTTTGAATCGGGACCAAAAATTGGCGAAATTGAGTTGCTTGATGCTAAATTATCGAGCTTTGATGAGTTTAAATCGAATAGGGACCGATTTGGGACAAACATCAACGAATTTGGTGAAGATTCGGAGTGGTAATGGTGGTGTTTAGGTTGGAGATGGTCTTCTTCCTCCATGGGAGAGTTTGAGGAAGAAGATGACTATTTTTAGAGTTAAAGACACTTTCACCCCCACTGTTTTGGATAAAAGTCACTAGCACCCCCCTGAATTAAATAAAAGACTCTTTATAAAGTTGAGAAAATACCTAATAACCCCAAATAGTTACTAGTAATCAAAATTAACTTCCTATCAATAAGATTAGCTCCCAACACTTATACTAATGTCATATTGACACTAAATAATATCTTAAAAAAATAATAGTAGCATATTAACACCCCAATACTTATAATAATATTATATTAACACCTAAAAGTTATAGTAATATCATAAATACCCATTTTCACAAAACGGGGTATTTCATCCTTCCCCCCTTAAAGAGAGCTTCGTCCTCGAAGCTTAAACCAACATCTCAACAACCACTAAGGTATGAGTCTCCACTTTAGGGTATAATAACTAAGCGCAAACATAAGGCTTCAAAAATGACGTTCTTCAAAACCAAAGGCTTCAAAACCGAAGGATTATATCCTTCCCCCCTTAAATGAGTGACGTCCTCGGAACTCAAACTATCTCGTCTAAAAGGTGAGGATACTTCTTCCTCATACCGTCCCCTGCTTCACATGCCGCCTCCCTTGTGAGGTAATTTGTCCATAAAACCTTTAAAATTCAAACACTCTTGGTACACGTGTCCCTTGTCATGATATCTAGAATCTTAACATGGTCGAAACTTATGGTTCGGGGTCCAATACATGAAATGGTATAGAACACACTTCCTAAGTTGCTACACATGGGACAAGGTATTCCCCGAAATTTGCACCTTTCTCTTCAAGACATTGTCGTACGTGATCATTTGATCAGTTGGTAAGGCTATGGGGTACGGATCACAACTATCGCCTATTGATCATTTCCTATCTTATCATGTAGCATTACAAAGATGCAGTAACATCACATAAATCACACAATTCAACTTAACAAGTTTGATCATCATTGGTCATTTATAACCAATCTTCCAAGGACTATATTGCTCCTGCGCTTACATTCCCATAGTAGGTCTCACAACAATATTAGTGCTCTCCACGTAGGAGTAACATCGTAAAACAATCACAATAATCCGAGACAGAGTCAAGATTACTACATAAATTTATTTGTTCGAGTATTCCAAGTATATCACAACAATGTCAAAAGAAGTTTACGTGCGGATTTGTCTCTTAGTTGTTGGGTCTAACCTTTGAACACGGTCTTTGGTATCATATATAAAAGTCTTTATTATAATCCCCCTTCCAAATGATTACAAGCACTCTCTTACAACCACTCAACAAGAGGTAGAACCTCTAGTAGCCCAATAAAAACATACTACTTTTTAAATTAGCTCCTCCGTGGACATTCACCCCATGACTCGAACAATGATTCTGGTGACAAGACTCCAATAATACACAACCTATGACAATTGCCTCAATTACGTCAAGATTTAGATTATAACGTGACTAGTGAGATAACGCCCACAACTTAATCAGTGCCAAAGAAAATATTTTCATTGCTTCAATCATTTGCCCAAGTAACCATTGCTATTGTCTCATAAGCTGTTCTTCACGGAGAGTAAGGTCATGAAATCTCCCAAGTTTAAAAGCAAGTACTCTTAGTGAATGTAAACATAACCCAATTAAAAAATTCTAGATTATAATTCTCTAAACAATGAAAACGCGTCCAAACAAATCGTATGACTCTAAAGACGATTCACAAACAAGGAAATATCTCGTTCCCTTAACTGACAAAACTCCAAAACTAATTCCAAATGTCAGAACTATATCCGAATGGTACAAAACGTCTTATATAACAAAATAGAGAATCGAAGAGATAGTGCACAAGACTCCAAAGCGACATGGTTCCTCCTATCCTTAGACACTTAACCATAGCCTGTGATATATGATGTTACCCGGTGGTTCCCTTTACCGTGGTTTTCCTACCGTCATCTGAAAATTCGCCTCGAGCTAACGAAATAAATAAAAATAAACCATGTGTACCCAAAATAATACGATACTAAGGCGCATACTCCAAGCAACTTATTCGTATTCAAATAGGTTCAACAATAACGAGACTCGCAAGCTAGTATCCGAATTCACCTTTGGTGTTAAATCCTTAAAAACATATTTCTATTAACAAAGTTCCAAGTACATCGCCCGAGAAGATTACAACAACGAGGCGGACTCATTTATCCCGATACACCATTGATTTATGTAACTCCAATGAATTCAATATGAGCATAAAACTCGACAAATCTTTTAGAGGTTAATAACCATTCAATTGTCCAAACATTGGTTTAGTCAAAAGGCTCCAATCATATACGCCAAACAACGCTATACGCTAACTACTCCAACGTAAGACTGTACCAAAATAAGTTAGACTACACCAAAAAAAATTGTCTCATTGATAGCACCAAGGTAGTAGAAAGCTTCCAAAATTTAAATCAATAACTCCAATGATAACCGCGACAACATCATAAACTATTTGTCATGAGAAACAAGGTCCGCAAATCAGACAAGGTTGAACATCGAAACTCTCAGTCAGATTGAAAATCAACAAATGGATGAACTATATTACGCTTATACAAGAATGTTGACACCCAAAGGCAACCCATGAACAAAGAAACGTTTCTCTCGAATAATAGCTAAGTAACAAGGCTCCAAACATATATACCCAATGTAAACGATAACATTCTAGTGACCCAGAATACTGCACTTGGTAACTCCAATGGTCTAAAAGATAACAAACAAATCTTAACATTTCACCCTCAACTCTTTACATGAGTGATTTCCCAATTTCCTTATCCTTATAAGGTCATCTATAGAAAAGAATGGAAAGAAACAATATAAATATAATCATCCACTAACTATAGACGAGACAAGATAAGAAGAGACACGAACTCTAGTACAACAATGTGATTCATCCAGATTAGGTAAAAATACTCCAACCAAAAGGGAAACTCCGATATTCTTTGATAGACATTTCAACTAGAATATAAAGATTATATTTTCCTAACCATTTTAAAGTAGGCTCTAAAATAAATTTGAATATTTGGAGAAATCCAAAGACATGGTTCTCAAAACCCTTTCTAGGTGAGGGTGGGTGGGAAACCTCTATAGTCCATGCTAATTCTTTAGTCTCTCACTTCTCCTAGGTCATCCATAGGTTCCTCCCAAGTCTTGTGAGCTAACAACAATACACACTTTATGAAGTGCGAATTTATCATCCATTGGCCTTGATGTAAATATTTTTACTTGGGAAGGTACCAGCCTCCCTCATCAACTAAATCATTATACTGTCTTTCGCTCGAAATCCAAGAATTCTCATCAAGTAACGACTCCACAATACAATAAATCTGAACCAGGACGTTTTTGTATACCCATATTCCAAAAAAATGAAAACTCGATGCTCACACATATCCAAGACTTCTCCAATAAATTCCCAAATTGACATGCCCTCCAAGAAAGGTGTTCTTTTCGGGTGGCTTACCTGAAAATTCTCCGTTGTTGGATTCACTAGGTTGACGACCATATCGACCAGAGTTAAATTATACTCCTATTAGACATCAAACATAAACATTATGCTACCATATGGGTATTCTAAGGCCGACTTCCAAACAATTACACACTTAACAACTTCCATCTAACAATTTACCCAAGAATTCCCAAAACTCAGCGACATTTATAAGAGACAGCACAATGCTGGAGATCAGAATCTCAAGTAATGTATTAAGATCCCAAAACTTGTTCAACAATGAAACTCTAAAGCCCAAGTCCACGTCAATCATAAATGATAAAAACTCTCAAAACTATACCCCGGAAAACAAGACTCAAATGAGATGTTTGTGGCAAACTGTCATCAATGAAAGAAATTATACTCCTCATGTATTTTAGCGATCAATAGAGCTCTAAATATAATGTCAATATTTTAGTATCTCCTAACACCTTAAAACTCTCAAATAATCTCTATAATAGTTTAATATACTGATATCTCCAAAGTAGCCGACTCATTTGCAATATGGTCCCGTATAATCACTCAAAAGTCTAAACTTCGACAAACTAGCTAAGGGGTATCTAAAACCACCAAATTGAAATCACGTCCCCAAAAATATCTCAAACACTTTCGTCTTGAACATAACATAATATAAATACATCTTGTTCCTTCTACATTATTTTAAAACTCGTAAGCAACCCAATGCATAGGTACTTCAAAATTCCTCGATACGAGCTCATTTATCCTCCTTTCCTGCTCATATAAACTTTGCTTGATAGGTATTTGCTTAGCTACCAAAATTATTTGAATCCTCAATCATCGGGTTCGGAAAGGTAAGAAATTTTAACACTCTTCGTGTAAGAGCTATTTCTAGTATTGTATGGATGTGGTCTATTGGTAAAATCCCTATATTATAACCTATTGTATCATACACAAGTATCATGGAGTAAAACTGAAATAAAATACATGTCACGTAATGAGCAACTAAGCAAGTAATATAACACATTGATCATACTGTCGACTACACATGCAATTTTCACATAGACTGTACACATCTTATTTCTCATGCTTCTTTAAAAACTATAAAAGTGATTAAACGGGTAAGCAAAATTATCAAATTTTATACGGGTCGACCTCTATGAGTCTAATTTCATAATCAAAAAGAATCAACTCAAAATAATCTATAGAATTTAAGTTATACAGAGAATAGCATAGCTGCTGTTATAAGCCACCAGAACAGAAACTTCAACTTCACCAAGTCTTAAACTGACTTTTTCTTTCTCAAAATGGTCTAGGATTTCACCTATATATAGCCATATGTGTATATTCATCACCATAAAGATTTTGAGATCCATCCAAGATCTGTAAAGATATAAACTCAAAAATACTACAGATGGCCATTATGAAATTCTGCTATTGAACAACAAACCTTGGAAATTCGTATTAAAGTCTCCAGAATTTATTTGAGATTGAAATTCTTATGACATGTGCCTGTACATGCTTACTACCTGGGAACAATTCCGAGAAAATAATGAAACATTTAAACACGTCTACTACACTAAATACCAACTGTGCCACAAATTCAAACACCACAAATTCAACATTCTCGCGTTCTAACTTTATGAACGCTTTCTATGCACTAATCGAAAACTAGACACCCTTAATCTCCAACTCATACTCCAAATCGATAAAACAAAAACTTGTTATATTCCAAAACGGTTCCTCAAAACATAAGTATTATCATCATGAAAGCAACATTTAATCTACCCAAATCACCAATGATTATCTCTAGCCCAAAAGTGGCTTATGCAAAAATATTCTAAGAAACCTTAAAGTATTGTTTGGCTTCATAGTTTTATTCCAAGGTAAAACTCCAAAAGCATTAGAAATCTAAGAAATCAAAGAAGCCCAATATATCTACTTCTCACAATTATTCACACTTGCTTCCGACTCCATGTCTTTCCTAGGGTTATCCTCGAACTCATCATTCTAACTAGGACCTTCCACAATATCATCATCTTCACTAGAATCTATTACGATCCTTTTCCATTGACCATGAGCCTTCATCAACATTTACATATAGTGTCGGCATTCACCATCCACTCATTTGATAGAAATAATCTTCATAGTTAGCCATGACATCTCTAAATATGGGCCCCATAGGTAGAGCATTCACCATGCAATAAACTTGGAAAGAGGGATTCCGATATCGAGTAAACTCCAACGCATTAAACTTATCTTCACAATACTGGCATAACACGCTTCCTTGCGGTTCTCTTAGTTTTAGCCATCTATAAAAAGAAAACGACTCCATATACTCTCTTACTCCACAACTTGTATCATAAACCAAAATGTTTGCCCTTATGAACTAAGTACATACTCCCAAAACTTTAATTTTTTGATCACACGAGACTTCCGAAAACAATTCACAACTTTCGATTACCCAACACCTAACCCAAACTCCAATGAAAAACTTTAAACCCAAATACTTAGTTAATCAGGTAGGCCAAAATTCTTAGCTAGGAGAGGGGGGGTAGGGATACTTGCTTACTAAGCCTATTTTCTAAAGACTTAAACACACAATAGTCCTATTCAAGACTACCCAAATTCCCAACGGCTTGTCAAATTTTAAATTCTTTTCCTATGTCCATTTTAAATTCCCCTACAGGTTTTAAATTTTCTTTTTGGATTGCCTGGCTCTGATACCAACTGTAACACCCCCAAATGGCCCAAGCCGGAGACCCGGAGATGTCACTCCGTACCCGAGAGGAGCCCGGATACAAGGAGATTTTATAACATGGTTCGCAAGCACAAAACATCCACAATAATAATTAAATCCAATTGAAAATATTGCATTATTAAAAATTCAACATCCTAGCCACAAACCGGCATAACAACTAAAGTAATTAAACTAATAAGGAATTCAAATTCAAATGAAATACTACTTCTATTATCCCATGTGATGCGCGTCCCCTTCTACGCCAGATAACCATCTTCTAAACCTGTGGTGCGGAATGAAAAAGAAACACCACAGTACAAAATCAGCATGAAATACTGGTAAATAAACATCCAAACATGTAAAACGATGATGAGGTAGTTATAAAACAATGACTCATTTGTAAGTAAGAGTTTTCGCAAACACAACGGTAATAAAGTAGACTCTTGTATTAAAACATAAGAGTTCCCAATTCCATAATATTTCCAACCAATTTCCATAATCATTAGGAAAATTCAAAATCCATCGTTAACTTTTTTCCGTTAACAAAACCAAAAAAATCCATTATTACTTTGTTGTGACGGGGGAAACCAACCAACCACTTCGCAAGCATCCAAGACCTTAAGTGTCGACACCCCTTACAGACTTCTTGCGGCCAGAAGAGTGAGTACAAGGAGCTATCCGGGGACTTGCAACCGGATTAAAATAAAAATAAATTGAAACGGAAGACCGAGATCAAACCGTCCAATGCCAATGGTAACCATACCACAATAATCATAAATGTCCCCGCACAACTATTCCACTTTACGTATTAATGCATTATCATTAACATGGTGATATTTCCAAGAAAAACATTTATCAAGTAGAAATCACATATTGCATGTCACGTCACATAAACACATTTTGAGACGTAAAGAAATACAAGAATTCGTTTTGACACGAAAGAGATAAGCACAACTAGGCTTGGCATATTTACTTACCTTTAATCTCAAGCAAAGCAAATCACTTCCTAGTAATACTCGACGTGTCCTTCGTCAATGAAATTGTCGCCTACAAATTAAATAGTATCCTAATCAACACATTGCACACGAAGTCCTATAGGTAAATGAAATAAATCCCTTACTAACTCTCCCCAACCTTTACTTAAGGCGAACAACCTCTTTTATAGAAAAATACACTTTATAGAATTAACGTTTAATATTATAAAACATAGCTATAGTTATAAAAATATAACTTATAAGATTAACACATTATTTCCCTTATTATAGGGTAGAGAAGCATATTATTTTTTCCCCCAAAACAATAATAATTCTAATAGTAGTTCCTCCCAACCAAACAAGCCTTAGTAAAGAATATAAGTTTTAAACTAACTTTATTTAAAAGAAATAATAAATTTATTTGAAGAAAATAGCTTATTCTAATTTGTTATAAGCCTATAAAAATAAAGTAGAAATATATATTTTATCACCCTCAAATTATGTTTTTATTTTTGAGTAAAGATGAGTACCAAAAAGATCATTTTAAACTTGTGCAAAAAGATCGCCCTTATGGAGTTTGAACCCATGACCTTCTTCTCAAACTTAACCAAAGCTTTAACTATTAGCTTTTAACCACTGGGCCACTGCCCAACTTGTTATTTCAACCCAGACATTAATAATATGACCTAACTTTCAATGATAGTCAAAATTAAAAAGAACAAAACAAAAACAAGAGAGAGAGAGAGAGTGAGTCAAACGGGTTTTGTTCTTCATACCCGAACAAAAGGAAACGGGAAGGCATGGTGGAGGCCGACGGTGGCGTCGGGGATAGGGCGGACGACGGCGGCGAGGTCGCCGGTGGCGGCGGCCGGGCAGCGGCGGACGGGAGAGAGAGAGAGAGAGAGAGAGAGAGAGAGAGAGAGAGAGAGAGAGAGAGAAATTGAAGGAGAGATTGAGAGAAATTGAAGGAGAGATTGAGAGCTATGAATTGGTATGAGAATTGCTCTGAGATTGGGGGGTTTATATAGGCTAGAGGGTGAGAAATCCGGTGAGGATTAGGAGACCCACTTCGAAAATTTCGATTTTGAATCGGGACCAAAATTTGGCTAAATTGAGTTGCTTGATGCTAAATTATCGAGCTTTGATGAGTTTAAATCGAATAGGGACCGATTTGGGACAAACATCAACGAATTTGGTGAAGATTCGGAGTGGTAATGGTGGTGTTTAGGTTGGAGATGGTCTTCTTCCTCCATGGGAGAGTTTGAGGAAGAAGATGACTATTTTTAGAGTTAAAGACACTTTCACCCCCACTGTTTTGGATAAAAGTCACTAGCACCCCCCTGAATTAAATAAAAGACTCTTTATAAAGTTGAGAAAATACCTAATAACCCCAAATAGTTACTAGTAATCAAAATTAACTTCCTATCAATAAGATTAGCTCCCAACACTTATACTAATGTCATATTGACACTAAATAATATCTTAAAAAAATAATAGTAGCATATTAACACCCCAATACTTATAATAATATTATATTTAACACCTAAAAGTTATAGTAATATCATAAATACCCATTTTCACAAAACGGGGTATTTCATCCTTCCCCCCTTAAAGAGAGCTTCGTCCTCGAAGGTTAAACCAACATCTCAACAACCACTAAGGTATGAGTCTCCACTTTAGGGTATAATAACTAAGCGCAAACATAAGGCTTCAAAAAATACGTTCTTCAAAACCAAAGGCTTCAAAACCGAAGGATTATATCCTTCCCCCCTTAAAGGAGTGACGTCCTCGGAACTCAAACTATCTCGTCTAAAAGGTGAGGATACTTCTTCCTCATACCGTCCCCTGCTTCACATGCCGCCTCCCTTGTGAGGTAATTTGTCCATAAAACCTTTAAAATTCAAACACTCTTGGTACACGTGCCCCTTGTCATGATATCTAGAATCTTAACATGGTCGAAACTTATGGTTCGGGGTCCAATACATGAAATGGTATAGAACACACTTCCTAAGTTGCTACACATGGGACAAGGTATTCCCCGAAATTTTCACCTTTCTCTTCAAGACATTGTCGTACGTGATCATTTGATCAGTTGGTAAGGCTATGGGGTACGGATCACAACTATCGCCTATTGATCATTTCCTATCTTATCATGTAGCATTACAATGATGCAGTAACATCACATAAATCACACAATTCAACTTAACAAGTTTGATCATCATTGGTCATTTATAACCAATCTTCCAAGGACTATATTGCTCCTGCGCTTACATTCCCATAGTAGGTCTCACAACAATATTAGTGCTCTCCACGTAGGAGTAACATCGTAAAACAATCACAATAATCCGAGACAGAGTCAAGATTACTACATAAATTTATTTGTTCGAGTATTCCAAGTATATCACAACAATGTCAAAAGAAGTTTACGTGCGGATTTGTCTCTTAGTTGTTGGGTCTAACCTTTGAACACGGTCTTTGGTATCATATATAAAAGTCTTTATTATAATCCCCCTTCCAAATGATTACAAGCACTCTCTTACAACCACTCAACAAGAGGTAGAACCTCTAGTAGCCCAATAAAAACATACTACTTTTTAAATTAGCTCCTCCGTGGACATTCACCCCATGACTCGAACAATGATTCTGGTGACAAGACTCCAATAATACACAACCTATGACAATTGCCTCAATTACGTCAAGATTTAGATTATAACGTGACTAGTGAGATAACGCCCACAACTTAATCAGTGCCAAAGAAAATATTTTCATTGCTTCAATCATTTGCCCAAGTAACCATTGCTATTGTCTCATAAGCTGTTCTTCACGGAGAGTAAGGTCATGAAATCTCCCAAGTTTAAAAGCAAGTACTCTTAGTGAACGTAAACATAACCCAATTAAAAAATTCTAGATTATAATTCTCTAAACAATGAAAACGCGTCCAAACAAATCGTATGACTCTAAAGACGATTCACAAACAAGGAAATATCTCGTTCCCTTAACTGACAAAACTCCAAAACTAATTCCAAATGTCAGAACTATATCCGAATGGTACAAAACGTCTTATATAACAAAATAGAGAATCGAAGA
The DNA here is from genome assembly GCA_023055425.1 of Linanthus parryae. Classification (NCBI taxonomy): domain Eukaryota; kingdom Viridiplantae; phylum Streptophyta; class Magnoliopsida; order Ericales; family Polemoniaceae; genus Linanthus; species Linanthus parryae. Next base: position 40,537,773 of record JALGPY010000004.1, read on the forward strand.
GATAGTGCACAAGACTCCAAAGCGACATGGTTCCTCCTATCCTTAGACACTTAACCATAGCCTGTGATATATGATGTTACCCGGTGGTTCCCTTTACCGTGGTTTTCCTACCGTCATCTGAAAATTCGCCTCGAGCTAACGAAATAAATAAAAATAAACCATGTGTACCCAAAATAATACGATACTAAGGCGCATACTCCAAGCAACTTATTCGTATTCAAATAGGTTCAACAATAACGAGACTCGCAAGCTAGTATCCGAATTCACCTTTGGTGTTAAATCCTTAAAAACATATTTCTATTAACAAAGTTCCAAGTACATCGCCCGAGAAGATTACAACAACGAGGCGGACTCATTTATCCCGATACACCATTGATTTATGTAACTCCAATGAATTCAATATGAGCATAAAACTCGACAAATCTTTTAGAGGTTAATAACCATTCAATTGTCCAAACATTGGTTTAGTCAAAAGGCTCCAATCATATACGCCAAACAACGCTATACGCTAACTACTCCAACGTAAGACTGTACCAAAATAAGCCTATTCTAATTTGTTATAAGCCTATAAAAATAAAGTAGAAATATATATTTTATCACCCTCAAATTATGTTTTTATTTTTGAGTAAAGATGAGTACCAAAAAGATCATTTTAAACTTGTGCAAAAAGATCGCCCTTATCGGGTTTGAACCCATGACCTTCTTCTCAAACTTAACCAAAGCTTTAACTATTAGCTTTTAACCACTGGGCCACTGCCCAACTTGTTATTTCAACCCAGACATTAATAATATGACATAACTTTCAATGATAGTCAAAATTAAAAAGAACAAAACAAAAACAAGAGAGAGAGAGAGTGAGTCAAACGGGTTTTGTTCTTCATACCCGAACAAAAGGAAACGGGAAGGCATGGTGGAGGCCGACGGTGGCGTCGGGGATAGGGCGGACGACGGCGGCGAGGTCGCCGGTGGCGGCGGCCGGGCAGCGGCGGACTGGAGAGAGAGAGAGAGAGAGAGAGAGAGAGAGAGAGAGAGAGAGAGAGAGAGAGAGAGAAATTGAAGGAGAGATTGAGAGAAATTGAAGGAGAGATTGAGAGCTATGAATTGGTATGAGAATTGCTCTGAGATTGGGGGGTTTATATAGGCTAGAGGGTGAGAAATCCGGCGAGGATTAGGAGACCCACTTCGAAAATTTCGATTTTGAATCGGGACCAAAAATTGGCGAAATTGAGTTGCTTGATGCTAAATTATCGAGCTTTGATGAGTTTAAATCGAATAGGGACCGATTTGGGACAAACATCAACGAATTTGGTGAAGATTCGGAGTGGTAATGGTGGTGTTTAGGTTGGAGATGGTCTTCTTTCTCCATGGGAGAGTTTGAGGAAGAAGATGACTATTTTTAGAGTTAAAGACACTTTCACCCCCACTGTTTTGGATAAAAGTCACTAGCACCCCCCTGAATTAAATAAAAGACTCTTTATAAAGTTGAGAAAATACCTAATAACCCCAAATAGTTACTAGTAATCAAAATTAACTTCCTATCAATAAGATTAGCTCCCAACACTTATACTAATGTCATATTGACACTAAATAATATCTTAAAAAAATAATAGTAGCATATTAACACCCCAATACTTATAATAATATTATATTAACACCTAAAAGTTATAGTAATATCATAAATACCCATTTTCACAAAACGGGGTATTTCAATTAATTTGGTGGGTTATGGGTTGGCGTATCTGGGGGTGGCGTATTATAATCACACCAAGTTGCAGGCGTTGAAGAGGTGAAGGAGGAGGACAGATAAGAGAAGAAAAGCTAGGGTTAGTAATGGGAGGAGAAGGAGAAGGAGTAGATTTTATAGTGGTGTAATTTATTTGAATCTCAAGGGTAGTTTTGTCTTTCTAGCCCTTCCGTTAGCTCCGTTAGTTAGCATGAATGGTTTTTCTATATCCCCGAACAATAGATTTTTTTTTTTTTTTTTATAAATCCAAACTACGAGGGTGCAAATTGTCTTTAACCCTCTTAGAAAAGCAGTGAAATATCATTTATACCCCTAGTAAGTTTGGGAATCAACCGAAATTAAAGAGGTTAAGATGATACTACCTCCGTTTCTTCTCTATCACACCGTATTGACTTTTGTCACTATTCACTGGGTCCCTTTGACCCGGCAATTTGTATAACAAAACGATGCAATTTTTTGATAAATTTTTCATGGCGTTGTAGATTAAAGGTTGCTTTATTAAATGATGAAAAAATTATCAAAAAGTAGCATTGTTTTGCTATCCAAATCACCCGGTCAAAGTGACCTAGATACGAGTCAAAAAGTTAAACCGGTGTGATAGAGAAGAAACGGAGGTAGTATATTTTTCATGTACAAAATTGTCATTTTGGGAAAGATTGAACTAACATGTTAGACTTCTAAATAAGGGATTGAACAAACGGGTGTGACAAGGGAGTAAATTGTACTGGTTTACTACAACGCTACACTATGGTCCATAACAAATCAAAACTTCAACACGCTTAAGCTATTCCTTAAAGTCCAAACTGTATCCAACAACGAAATCAACCCAATGGCTACCTCGTGTCTCACTATTGCTTCAGTACACTTCCAATTCATTCCATCGCCATCGCCATCGCCAACAACCATCGCCTGCATATTCTCTATAACCACCTGGCGAAACCCAAAACGCCGGCGACGATTATCCATTTCTCACGCCGTCTCTCCATCTTCAACCAAAGACGTATGGAGAAAATCAACTCCAGCGCCGTCGCGGAATACCCACCAACCCTACCGCCGGAAACAGCAAGAACCCTTCCTCGACCACAGCGTCGACATGGACGACCTCTTGTCCTCCATCAGTCAGACCGAGAACGAGCGAGAGCTCTACTCTCTGATGTCGCCTTACAAGGGTCGGAACCTCTCGATTCGGTTCATGGTCACCCTCCTTTCTCGCGAACCGGACTGGAAAAGATCACTCGCTTTGCTCGATTGGATCAACGAAGAAGCCCTTTACACTCCCTCTGTGTTCGCTTACAATGTTGTTATCCGTAATGTGCTCCGAGCCAAGCAGTGGCAGCTTGCACATGGCCTGTTCGACGAAATGCGCCAAAGAGCATTGTCGCCTGATAGGTACACTTACTCAACTCTCATTACCCATTTTGGTAAAGAGGGTATGTTTGATGACGCTCTTTCTCTGCTTTCTAAGATGGAACAAGACCGCGTCACGGGGGATTTAGTTTTGTATAGTAATCTCATCGAGTTGTCTCGGAAATTGAGTGACTACTCTAAGGCCATATCGATATTTTCGAGGTTGAAGAGGTCTGGGATTACGCCGGATCTTGTTGCTTATAATTCTATGATAAATGTGTTTGGGAAGGCTAAGCTGTTCCGTGAAGCGCGTATGCTTCTTCAGGAAATGAATGCCGCGGGGGTTAAGCCGGATACTGTGAGCTATTCTACGCTTTTGAGCATGTATGTTGAGAACCAGAAGTTTATGGAAGCGTTGTCTGTGTTCTCAGAGATGAGGAAAGCGAAGTGTCAGCTTGATCTCACAACTTGTAATGTTATGATTGATGTGTATGGTCAGCTCGATATGGCCAAAGAAGCTGATATGCTGTTCTGGGGCATGAGGAAGCTAGGGATTGAACCAAATGTAGTTAGTTACAATACACTTTTGCGTGTCTATGGCGAGGCTGAGCTTTTTGGGGAAGCTATACATCTGTTTAGGTTGATGCAGAGGAAGGATATTGAGCAGAATGTTGTCACCTACAACACTATGATAAAGATATATGGGAAATCTCTAGAACATGAGAAGGCTAATAATCTCATCCAAGAAATGCAGAACAGAGGGATTGAACCGAATGCAATCACATATTCGACCATCATATCTATATGGGGTAAGGCAGGGAAGTTGGATCGAGCAGCAATGCTTTTCCAGAAGCTGAGGACTTCCGGTATTGAGATAGACTATGTCCTTTACCAGACTATGATAGTGGCTTATGAGAGGGCAGGTCTAGTTGCACATGCTAAGCGCTTGCTTCATGAACTCAAGCGCCCAGACAACATACCGCGGGACACTGCAATAACGATTCTTGCCAGAGCTGGGCGCATAGAAGAGGCTACTTGGGTGTTTAGGCAGGCTTTTGAAGCTGGGGAAGTCAAAGACATTTCAGTATTCAACCGTATGATTGATCTTTTCTCGAGGAACAGAAAACACGTAAATGTCATTGAGGTGTTTGAGAAGATGAGAGGAGCGGGTTATTTTCCTGACTCCCATACGATTGCGCTAGTATTGAATGCTTATGGCAAGTTGCGAGAGTTCGAAAAGGCAGATGCTCTCTATAATGAGATGGAGGATGAGGGTTGTGTTTATCCAGATGAAGTTCACTTCCAGATGCTGAGTCTTTATGGAGCTAGAGGAGATTTTGAGATGGTAGAGTCTCTGTTGGATAGGCTCGAGTCTGACCCCAATATCAACAAGAAAGAGTTGCATCTTGTTGCTGCCAGCATTTATGAAAGAGCTAATAGACTCAATGATGCAGCACGGATCATCAATCGAATTGGCGATAAAGGTATAGTCAACCAATAAGGGAATAACTGTCTTCACAAATTTATATGTGCCATCATGAATATTGATACACTCACTCAAATGCTGTATGTTTGCAACGACTGATTTCATTGTAGATACCGTGTCACACTTCTCATTTGTTGTTCCAAACTAACATCAATATGATCCGATCGTGTTATGTTGGCTTTTACAGTCCTATACAGGATCACTGAAATCGCACATAATGCTTGTACTTGTGGAGTGTATGAACTTATTGTCACTTCATAGCAGTGCTTTGTTTGCTTTTAACTTTTATACACATGTAATTACAGTTAAATCCTTCAAGGTTTTTAAATTTGATCATATTTGATCTTGAAAGTTGTACAGAATCCCTCCGCTGAGTGTACTAGGAGTACATAGCTTATACATGATCAACACCATTTTGCTTGTTCTCCACATCGTTCTTGGGGTAGTAATATGCGTTGGTATGTTAGCCTTGATTCGAAGCAATAATATATTTTTTGTCCAAATACAGGTGTTTATACGACTTGATTGAAGGTATCTGGAGTAGATCTTGATGACGCTTGTGAGTGTTAGTCAAACATGGAAATTACCTCACTCGACTCAGGAGGAGACACCCTCCTTTTTCTACGAACAAGACAGCGATTCCTTTTGATTGATGGTCAGATTATCTGCTGTTGTGATACATTTACTGGTGTTGGTGTCAGGAAGAACCTTATAGTTGATCAAAGGGAAAAGGGTATACCAGTATATGTTATGGAAATTTATAGTTTGGTGAGAAGGGTGAATCTTTGAAAGAGACCAGAGGTCTAGTTCAGGCATTCAATGGGCCGTTACTGTAGATCATTTGGTCCATCTCGGTTACTGCTGAAGTTGCTCAAAATTTGAGACCTTCCTGTTTATTAATCAAGCATGTAAGGAAATGAATGTTGACGGAAAAATGTATGCTTGTAACCTGACCTGGGAAGGAAGAAAATAAAATACTGGCTTAATGTTTGGTTCATCTAAAGTCTAAACCAACTAACACATACAAATCTTGCCTCATTGCCTTGTTGGTTGTAATGGTTAAATGTCGTCGGCACGTGTTATTATATGCATATTCAGTTACATTAGAGTTCACATACATTGGGCCTGTTTGGATGAGCGGAAGTAAGTGAGGGGTTTGGCCAAAGATCTACTTTTATCTATAGTGTTTGGATATGATAGATTAAATTAGATTGTTGTATTTTTTTGTAATAAAATTAATAATATAATATTTAAGAAAAATGTGATGTATATTTTTTTTGGGTACTTGTTTTGTGGGTAATAGGGGGTGAAAAAGTTGGGACGAACGGCCAAAAAGGTACGGCGATGGAAGAAGAATTCTCATAGTTTTTTTTTTACTTGACCAGGTATTCCAATCATAAATGGACACATGTATGGGCCATGCAAATGTATTGGCTAAATGCCAAAAACAAGTCAGATCCATCTGACTTTCACCACTTAAAACCATAATTTCCGGACTTCCGCCCACTTTGCCGGAATTCCGGGTCGGAAAAATCCGGACACCTTAATTTTTCCGGAGTTCCGGATTTTTTTAAGATTGTTGACTAGATTTTTCAAATTTTTGACAATTCATTTCCTCTCTGCTTCCTCTGATCCAAACACACCCATTGTGTTTCCTCCATCCATGTTGTCATATTGTAATCAAGCAAGCATAATGAGTTAACGTATGAACAGTCTGATTTGTTTCCCTACTCGTATAACTCAAATGATTGCAGGAGACTTCTGCAGCGACTTGTGAAGAACCACCCAGTGCTTACCAAGTTTAAGAACATTTTTGTGTTCATGAAGGTGAATCGGACTTATCATGGTCTGACCTTGGTGGTGAATGCCCTTCACGTGGTCGCGATATTGAAGGGAGATGGGGAACGGGACTGGTTTATCAATCTTAGTGCCTCTCTGCTCCAGATTATCCACCCAATAGCAGGTCACTGAATTGTGTTTTTTGAGCATTCAAAATATGACTCTTATTTTGACAATTTTGGTAATTTCTTTGTTAGATCTGTTTCAGGCATTCTTGGTTCTTCCCGGAGATTTTAACTTCATTGATCATTCTTCTGAATTCTGATATTGGGTTGATAGAGTGAGTAGAATTTTTGTTTTGGACATATCCATTTAAACACTCACGGAGGTTGAACGACAGTTGAATGAATGCTCAACTGTCAAGGTTTCAGTGGATGAAACCGCTGATCATCGACCCAGGGTTGTACAGACAGTGACAGCTGATGTTTTCTTGCTTACTCAGGTAAAAAGTGTGCAGACTGTCGTCAAGCTTTATATTCATACAGGTTCAGTTATTCAGTCACAGCCTCACAGCTTTCGACTTACATTTTTCATAATAGGCCTGTATTTAAGACTCTTAGCAAAGTCCTAAATACTGGCTTATTCATAGTTCACTAGATTTTTGTTAATTCAGTAATCCAGCTTTATTTGGATGTTATGCTCTTTCCTCTTGCTTGGTAAATCGTTTGCCATGATTGAGTTTTGGGTGCTGGGATATCTAGTTGAGATTGCATTTCATGCCAGTTTGAAAATTACAATTAAAGAATCATATAGGTAGGCTTCTCCTGTATTTTCGTAGGCATTGTTTGGGTAAGGTATAAGAAAGACGGGTATGACACATCTACTGGGATAGGATGTAGGATGTGATTATACTGGGATAAAGTAGGATATGACATCTTTATTTTTCAGTGTTTGGTTAGCGCAGGATATGAGTGTATGATAAGTGGTAGGGTTAAGATAGTAACCCTAGTCAGTTGTTTGGTTGAGAAGCGCGCAGATTCCTTGCTCAAATCAATTGTATAAACAAAAAGCTTTAAAGAAATACTGACAAAATTAATGTCACTGAGATTGTATGCGTGTATCTCTTCATATGTAAATAAACCATCTAACTTGTGTTATCCCATGTTCGTGGGTCAGTCAATTTCAACTTTCTCTATACTAACGTGATCATTAAAATCTAGATATGCCTGCATATATTCAGGAAACCTTTAAGACAATGACATTTTAATCTCCCAGACTATACCTAGTTTCACCTTCTTGTTTGTCTACGCATATCATAACAAAAATAGCCTAACTACATTAGTACCATATAGATAAATGTATTCTTTGTCTAACTACTTAGTTTCTGACAAAATGTCAGAGATGCTGAGGTAACATAAGTATTTATTTAGGCCACGTGTTTCTTTATCAAGAGGTTAATGTTAATCCCATTAGTAGGTATCTTAGTGGTGCTTCTTACCATGAAAAGCTTTTACGTGGGTCATTCTTAAAACAAATTCTTATCTTGCACAATGAAGAACTTGAGTCATGCTTCAATAAGAGGGCGGGTAATATGTTAGCCCAATTTTGTATATTTTGCTCCTTGTTTAGTTATTTTTTTAGCTCTGGGTAGATGCTATTCTCTATATTCAGGCTGAATGTTCCAATAGATACTGAAGGACCTTGGATTTCGTTGGATATGGTGGGGTTAGCATTGTAGACAGAATTGGATGACAAATATACCTTATTCCTAGTCAGGTCTGTGGACAGGAAGGAATAACCATCAGCGTGAAGGGATTGAGAATACATTTTGAGTATAAAGTGTGCCATGCCAGTTTATCTGACTCTTTTATTTTGGGTTACGGTGGCAGGCATATATCTGTACCATCCTTGTGGAGTATCTGGAGTTCTGTTTCTCTTTCTCTTCCTACTTGAGTATTGAATTGGAATAGCTTAAAGGTTGGGTTGGGGGTATATTGCATTTCCTGTATACCTTGTTTCTTAAAACGAATTCCTGATAAACAGTTTCTGGTTAACAACTTAGGTAAAAAAAGGTGGTATTTCAGTTTCTCAGATAAAAGGATTTGAGATGAAATATCCAAGTACATACTGGGCAGGTATTTGTGTGTAAAGAAACTATCCCAATAGTCTAAAAGGATATAAGGGAACCTGCTCCAAGTGCAATTTTGCTGCCAAGAATCACATTTTTATTTGCTTGAACATGACTAACGAAACCACCATTCTATATGCTGAACACAATTTGATTAAATGAGAAGATAGAAAAGAAATCAAGACCTTGATCCTGATCCATCCAGATGCTTCCATAAGGTGAGCACAATCGATGTCTTCATTTATTGGAATTGTTTCTCTGAAAAATTAGATTCTGCAGTTACATTGGGATCATATTTCTACAGAAAGCCAGTTATAGACTGCCTTCATTTTCTGTAACCCCACAGGTAGAGCTTTAGTGTTTGACACGTCAATTGGATGTTGGCGTGGAGCCAGCGTTGCTGATGGAGTGGCGTGTGGTGTGTTGCTGACGTGGCATGATAACGTGGCATTCACAGTCAGCATAGAGGCTGACGTGGTAGCCACGTGTCGCTGACTGGACCGCCACACGTGATGGAGGTGGACCGCCACACGCGAGCATGTTGGCGCGTGCGGTGGCCTCTGTCACTGTTTTCCTCCAATTTTTTCCTACATTCTTTAAATTTCCTATTTTTTTGGTAAATATTCATAATTTTTGGAGAACCAGAAATTTTCAGTTAGTTGTAGATTAATTTGCATTTAGCATACTTTTGAGGGAATTAAGTGACCTAAGATACACTATTTTAACCCCAATTCTTTTATGGAGACTAAACTTATTTTCCTCTAGTGTCTACCATAGGAGGTTCATAGCTTTATTAGATTATTCAGAGTAATTAAATAATTGCTTATTAATTTTTGGTTATTGCTTGATAATTCTGAAAATTTTTAGAAAATTCCCGTTATTCTGTTGTATACATATTTGTAGGTTGAATGGATGTGTTTTGTGCATGAATGTGGCATAAATGTGATTGTTTAGTGTTTACGGTTTGGTTTTAATTTAATAATTTGTAAGGTTTAATTATGTAATCAAGATTAGGGGTGCGATTTCGGTTCGAACCGAACCGGAACCGAACCGGAACCGAACCGGTTGGAGCCAAACTGGTCGGTTTCGGTTCGGTTTTTCGGTTAGTGACTGGCATTTGGTTCGGTTGAACCGGAACCGATTAATTGGGTTCGGCTGGAACCGAACCGGAACCGTTGACCGAAACCGGTTGGTTGACCGGTTCGGTTTCGGTTCGGTTCCGGTTCGCAACCGGCCCCAAACGGTCACTGACCGATTAAGACCACACACAAACGGTCAGAATTTTTAAAAATCTAGCCGTTGGACCGGTTTGCAGTTCGGTTCCGGTTCCAACGGTTTCGGTTCCGGTTCCGAAAAAAGAAGAAACCGAACCGTAACCGGGTATACCCCGGGTCCGGGTCCGGTTCGGTTCGTCGGTTTGTCGGTTCGGTTACCGGTCCTATTTACCGATTGGTTTTCTCTCGGTTTCGGTTCGGTTCTCGGTTGAACCGAACCGAATTCGCAGCTATAATCAAGATAAGGCCTGCGAGTCGTGCCTCTCTTATTCTCTATTGTCTTCTTCTCTCACCGACTTCCCTCCCTAAGAGAACATTTTTATTAGAAATAAGATAGTTCGACAATGAGTTTGAAGATTGAAGACTGAATAGATAGTTAAATCGAGAAACGTGGGGCATGATGCATGCAGAAAGGACGAATTTGAAGACTTCGCGACGAGTATTCGCAAGAGAAGAGGATGCAAGGAGCTTAATTCAACATTTCCACAAGTTGTTTTTTCATTGATGAGAATGAAAAACTTAGGGGCCACATCCATGCATATTTTCTTATATGCTCGTGTATGATTGTTTATTTTTCTTAACTGCGTGTGATTGGATATATTTGTATATTAACATCGCATGCCAATGAACTAAAACAAAATTAGCTCACATTAGAGACATGATCAAAATTGATAGCGAGACATAAAATACGAGATTTGATTCTGAAAGGGGAGTAAGCAGGTAGAAATGCAGCACTGATACTCTAGAAGGGGGGGGGGGGTGTCAATAGAGTATGCCAACTTTTTGTAAAATTTGCAAAGATGGGATATTATGTGAAGTTAAAGGTCTTGAAAACAGTTTCAAGCCTTTGAAGTGAAATACAGTTTAAGTGAAAAACAGACAAGTCTTTTTCAAGGCCTTGAAAAGAGTTTCAAACTCTTGGAAACGAACTACTTTGAAAGCTGTTTAAAACAAGTATGAGAGTGAAATGAGCAATGCAAGTGACACAAGATTTATAGAGTTCAGTCCACTTGGACCAACGTCTCTACCTCAGGGCTATTCTCCCTGCAGGATTTTCAACACAATCCTCATTAATCAAAAGCTAAGCCCTAGATCTCAAGCACATAGATATGTATTACTCTATTACAGCTTGTGGTTCTCACTAACCTATCTAGTACCTGCTCTAGCTAACTTATTAACTAAGAATTATCTATTGTTCACTTTGAACAATCCTTGAGAATGAGAGCTAGAAGTAGTATAAGAATGATATACAAATTTAGTACAGAACATAAGAACACTGGAAGTGGAACTGCAGTGAAGAATGCAGTGATCTTCTATGAGATGAATTGTGAGAATGATGTGCTTCTTTGATGCTTTTCAATCCTGAAATGTGTCTCTCTTTTTTCCCGTCGAGTGTTGTGTAAAATGCTTCAAATTGAGCTCCATTTATATTGCTCAACAGATCAGCAAATCTTCCTGATTTTCAGCAACAAACTTCCTGTTTATTAGGCAACAATCCTTGACTTCTTCAACAGTCTTCCCAACTGATAGCTGATCAGAATCTTCAAAGATAATAAGTTGACCTTGTCTTTAAACGTATTGAGAAGCTGTCATGAGTGTCTGATTGATCACAGAATTACATTCTCTTAATATTTCCTTCCCTGCAAAACCCAGGTTAGGAAACCAATCCTGCAAAGTAGGAAATGAACTTTCCCTGCAAGACCTTGAACAGAAAAACTCAGAAAAACTCCCCCTTAGAATATGCATACAGGTCAGACAGTTTCAAGACCTTGAACATTGTTTCAAGGCCTTGAAATAGCTCTGCAATTTCAAGCCTGTGAAACATGTGACTCAAGGATTTGAAAACTGTTTCAAGGCCTTAAAATACCTCTTTATTTCAAGCTTGTGAAACCTGTGAACTTACAGATTCCTAGAATTGCCACTAGGTTTTGGTTTATTCCTTATGAAACCCTGTTAAGCTTTAATCAGTGGCTCATGTTATGGATCTAAGTAAAATGCTAGTGTTAATTTCCTAGTAATGTGTAATACTAATCAATCGTGTCTAAATTGAAACTGTGAAGGCCAAGTGGTGACAACAATGACATAAGGAAACGTCGTACTATGTACAACTCGTTGAACATAGATTGTCAAACCACCTAAAAACGGTCGAAAATGTGACAATTATGTGTCACAGAAGCTGTCACATCCCCCTCCCGCCGACCCCGATTAGCGATTAATAAGAGTTTGTGTTAACGGGAGGAGGGCGCGACATGCCGGCGAGGGCTTGACTCATCGAGAGGCTAAATAAGTAATTTATAAAAGTCGTTATAAAAATTTATATTTGAAAACTTTGCGGAAACAAATTACTTGGGGTTGTCAAAATAAACGATTTACTTGCAACATAAAGGAAAAGTTTGTCAAGACGAAAGTTAAAACTTGGAAATAATTATTATTTAGCCCTCTCGACTCTTAACGTAAACAGAGAATAACACGGGAAATGTTCTAGGTATCATACAATGGCTCATATAAAGTCTTATATACATAATTACTTGACATTTACATTCTAAAAACAATGACCAACATAAGTTCCACAAAAGCTCCAAGTCGTCTAGCATATGATCATCGTTTCAGCACATAAGCATCATCAAGCTAACACGTCAACATATAACAACTTAACTCCTTGGTTCTTTACGTGTCTTTAAAACCTGAAAAATGTAACGTGAAAGGGTGAGCTCAACTAGCTCAGTGAATTACATCTACGCCCCTCCGTAGGTTTGAAAAACTAAAAAGGGCTAACTTTTTCATGGAGCGTCATGAACATAAGGCATAGTCATGAATACATATACTTCAACTTGAAAGATTATGACACTCATAAAACATAACATGGATCATAAAGAAAGTGTAACGTAAAGCATAGCTTGAGACTTGTGAAATCATATTGTTCCAAGAAGGAACCTTGCTTTGTCTCGCGTAGAGACCTTATCATACTTGAACATGCTTGCTTAGTTTCTTATCTTATGGCCCGTGTAACCTTTGTGACTTAAAAGAAGATAACGTAGGGACATGTCCACGACGACGGCTCGTGAGGCAACGCGTGCCTGCTTATATTGTCCCGGCAAAAAGGCCGTAGCCTGCCTATACCCGACAGGGGGTTTCACTCTAGTACCGTGGCCTTTCTGAACACGTGTTTTATCTTATGTAACGTGCATTTTTCTTCGATAGCATCCATGGGGAATTAACATTTAACTTGAGTAAGGAAAGCATACATACATAATACTATGGACGACATGAACATACATAAGCTTGTAGGAAAATTGAGGGTAGGTACAAACTTCGGGAGGTAGGGTAACTCACCATGCGAGCTTAATCCATTTAATTAACATTCCTTAGTTCGATTCAACAATCTTTAAGCGTATGCGCATCAACTCCGTTGTCACGTATGTAGAAAAGAAGGCTACAAATCATACATATAATCACTTAGCATGAAGTCATTCCAAACATAGCACATAATCACTTGGCATGAAATCATTCCAAACATAGCACATAATCACTTAGCATGAAATCATTCCAAACATAGAGCATGCGTAAATCACTTAGCTAAATGATACTAGACTTATGAATGCACCATGAACTAACTCTACCCTATTCATATACTTATAGAGCCTTGAATGTCATATTAGATGCATATAAAATGTCTAATGCAGAACATAAAAGAAAATATGATATACGATGAACTAATAACTTACTTAAACTAGCATTAAGAAACTTGACAAATGTCTAAATTCTGCTCATATGGAAAGTGTAAGTATCGCTAGTACAAAAATTCATAAGCGGCTCAAAATACTTAGTTGGAACCCAAAAATTTTACACAACATAGATGAAAAGTTTAAAAATAATATATAAAAATATAAAAAAATTATAATTATTTTAAAAATAAAATTTCTGGTCTGTTTGGGTGCAAAAAAAGAGGCTGAATGCGGTCTTCGGAGTAAATTCATAAAATATTCATATGAACTCCAAATATTATGACACTTTAACTGATAGTAGGTAACAACCCGGAGAACAAAATATCCAAGTTTGGAAAGAATTGGACAAGAATAATTGCATCAAATAGATGAAAAGATTATCTGATATGGTGTTGGACAGATTTTTAAAACAGCCCAGGTTTTTGGCCGACTAAAAATTTAACATAAGTCTAATGAATCTGAAATGTTTACTGTAGAAACAAAATATGAGTATACATATACCATGAATTTTTCATAATTTTCTGAAATGTTGAACTATTTTTCCCAATTTCGTGAAAGAAGTCTCAAACATGAACTTTATGGTTTTCTCTACTTGAAAAACTTGTTGGACGCAAGAGTCATTCCGTAAAAATATGAAATTAGACTAACACAATGTCTAAATCACATACATATCATTATCCACAATATTTTCTCCCATGATTCTAGCAACAAATTTTTTTTGATGACATGCATGTATGTTCCAATGTGGGTTTAATGAAATATGCAACATCGAACTATCAATCATATAATTTATCCAATGAGATGAAGAACCATGCTTGGAGATGAAGGATACCATGCTTAAAAGTCACAAATCAAAGATCAAACAACACATGCAACTCAATATCAAGAAATTTCATGCCAAGAACATGAATTATCTACGAATTGAACACATAAAGAAGAGAAGAGTGCTTACTTATATGCCTTGAAAGGAATTAGAGATTAATATTGGGTTCTTGAAGGTTAGAGAGCTTGGATTCTTGAGGAAGATGAAAGAAAAGACTTCCCCAATGCATAGTATAACCTTAGGCATTAGTTTCTCATGATTTTAGTGGTAGAAAATGGAGTTTTAGGGGTGTTTCACTAATAAAAATAATAGCTTTTGCGGCGGGTCAAAACTGCCACAAATACATCCAAAACCGCCAAAAAATGTTTTTGTGGCGGGACTTGTGGCGATTCTTCTCCCGCCTCATCTACCTCCGTCCTAAAAAGTCTGTGGCGGTTTTCTTCCGCGCGAAATCTTGTGGGTGCTGTTGCTGTGGCGGTTTTGACCTGCCACAAAAGATAATAGTTGGCGCCAAATAATTTCTTAGGAAGCAGTAACCTCCCGCCACAATAAAATAAAAGGATCTCCTGCCATGAAAAAGAATGTGCAGTATCTTTTTTCTAGAACTACTTACTTAGATTTTAGATCGTAAATCTACAACTATACCAGGATCGAAGTTCGATTAGAAAGTGTATACAATAACAATGATAACTATTAAAAATTGAATTTGTACATCAACTTTCAAGGATTTTAGTTCTTTAACCTACCACACAAAATTAAGTATTTGGAAGCTATTAGTCTATTACAAAACTTAGAATATATATATACAAGAGTCTTCATCACACTCAGATGCACCATAAATGGATAAGACGAACTTAAATTTTCTGTAACTACTGCACTTGATGAAGAAACTTCAGTTTGAAGTGTCACAAGAGAAAGATTAACCTGAACCTGCAAAAGAACACGAAAAAAAGGTTAAACACGTTACTTGGATTCAATCTCTGTATTATGTGAACCCGAGAGAGGATAGTTCTAAAAGTTAATCGATGTTCATAGTTGAATAAGAATCCAAAACAATAGCCATAAGTTGGTATTAAGAGATAACCAGCTTCGGATTGACAAATGAAGAAAATGACAAGAACAGATTTGCTCATAAAAATAGAACAAATATCATGTCCGCAGGTAAGCTTATGTCAACCAAATACAATCAAATTACCATAATTGATTGACACTGCCAATTTTCAGAGTTCCTATCACCATGACATTAAGTCTGGATTCCTATGACATGACTAGAATTTGGTGTTGTAAGCTGAAATGAAAACGTAAGCTTTATTTTAAATAAATAACATAAAATATGTGGCTATATGCTTACAATCATCCATATTTGGCATAAGAGAAGCACATAAGCCACTTTTTGATGACATGAATTTCATTATGTGCTAGAGTCAGACATGACACAGATGCTATAATCAATTATTTTGGCACCAAATCAGAAGGACCAGGCTCGGTGTCTACAACGCAAGCCAAGGCAAGGAAAATTTCCTTCTCTTGCTGTGTCTACCAATTTGGAACAGGGCAAGCCAAGTCAAGGAAAATTGCCTTCGCTTCCGGTGTCTACCAGATTTGAACAAGATAAATAGGGCGGTTTCTTAAAGGGAAGATCCACAATTGCAATTGATTGTACACAAACTGAAAATATATTTGCAACTTAATATATGCTTTGTGCCCAATTGATGGGGCTGTTTGGTAAATGAAGTCACGATTCTTCATGACTTGGTATGCCTTATGTATACAAATCAGCAAACTGACAGTAAATTTTTAATCGAACCTAACAAAATAAATCCTGGAAGATCAAATTTGGGGAAAAGTGGTAGGAATCAAAATTAAACATGTAAGTATTTCAAGTGAAAACCTGTGTAAAAGCTTGAGTGACATATGACAAATAGAACAGAGAATACCTCGATGGAAATAGCATATTACCCATGTGTATGCCAGCCGCGCCATGTTCTCTTCTCTGCAACTATATGTATGTAATAAACATTGATATCCTGACAATTAAAAAATCATTCACACACTCTACAAAGGCGTAAAAGACAAAACGAGACACACATAGCTAAAAAATGAAGACTGGAACATCTTTTTACAAAGGCGTAAAAGACAAAACGAAACACACGGTCTCTATATTGATCCCTCTCAGTATATCTAGTCTTGTTTCTGAAACATCTTATTTGAGGAGTACAAAATTTAAGATGTCCAACATATCTCAAACACCGCCACACACACATAGAGGAATTGAATCCCCTAACTGAATCAATAGGAACCTGCTTAAAAATTATCACGCGCCCACATTCTCTAATACAAACGTCAATTGGTTGGGTATCTAGCACTACTAAATAAGCTTCAGAACTAGATTTTTGAATTTAATGAGTAAAGGACTAATGAAGTGATACGAAATATATATAGAAAAGAAGAGCCACCTAAATCCAAGGACTGAAACAATGAGATGAAACTACGCTTACAAACAATAAATGAATAGTACCTCAAGAAGTTCCATGTTAGGGCACCTTTGAAGTACGATAGAGAGATCCTTCATGTCGAGAAGTTCATAAAGAAGATCCAATCTTCTCAATCGACATGTAAGCGGAAATACAATGGGTATTTCATTCCTCCCCATGTTCGTCAGACCCAAGCAACCCAATTTTGAGGGCAAGGATAGAGTGGAATTCCTTTCAAGTAGTTCACTTAAAGAAACCCCACCAAACTCTTCTAGTGCAGAGGCAACACACAAAAAAAAAATTTAAGATCCAGCAATACACACTCAGATTTTTTCACCTATACCAAAGATCAACAATTTCTGGCTACAAGTTCAAGGTCCCGATACCTTACTTTGGATAGATTTTTCATGCAAAATTTCATGTTTCGAGAACACTGCTGTTTATAGCATGCTCGCGCAGCCATTCTACATCTTTTTCAATGACATTTCTCTCTTCCACAAACAAGGTATTCAGATTCCTGAGAAGGAAGAACATGGCAACTTGTTAGAAAAAGAAAAAGTAACATGAGGAAAGAGAACATACAAATAATAACGGTTATCCCCACATCAATCATGGTAAAACTATTTAAGACTTAAGAAATTATGAAGCCTCCGTCTAACTCTTAGAACTACTCCAAATCAAACTGAATCGATAATTTATCCTCAGTTCTCATAACCTTTTTGATGTCAAAATAAAATCAGTGTCTTGAGTTTAATATATTGTATAAACCATGAAATTTGACCTGCAGAAATAACAATTGCCAGTTCTCCATTAAAAAAATTTATTTAAGATACTACTACCTAATTTGATTCAAAACTCAAAATCAGTGATTAACTAAAAGTGAAACTAATATTGAACTGGAAGGGTGTGGATTGTGAAGTTGTGAAGGCAGATTTGGGATGAAATTCTCTGAAAACCTCTACAAAAGGGTTGACAATAAAAATTCCATAACAAGGAGAATGAAATTGTGGTTGAATAGTAAAGAATTTGACTACTTGTGAGCAACAGTTTCGGAGAACCACCTATTAAAGGCAGTGATCAAGTCTCTCTATCTAGGAAACCAACCCTCAAAAGTCTTACCTTTGAAAATGAGTATCTAAATAATTTCTCTATCCCTTCAGCTACTCAAAGAAAATCCAACCAATCTGTAATTAGAATCTTTATATCAGAAAATAAATAGAAAAGAATTAAGAGTGGAGACACAATTAAAACACACCTCGCTAGTGTCTTCTAAGTTCGACCGATGAACAACCAGCCACTACCAAAGTAGTAATATGGGAATCAAAAGAAGAACATAGAGAGTATCAAAGTAGTAATATGGGAATCAAAATAAGAATATAGAGAGAATATAGAGGTGATGCTAAATTGAAACACGTCTCGCCAATTTCAATCTAAATCTCAAACCATCAGACTTTGTTCTTCGCAATTCGATCTACAAAAACCATGTCATTACGAGATTAGAAATATAGGGTTTGGAAGAGGAAGAGGAGAATAAAGAAAAGCGAATAAACAGAAACGTACCTCTTCAATCTCTGCACACCGGTAGTGCATATTTGATCGGACGAAGAAGCATCCGCGAAAAAAATCAAATCTCAGGGATGCAAGAATCGATTTGGTATGCAGAGAAAGAGAGAGAATAGCGAGAGGGAGTGAAGAATGGCTAGGTAGAGAACACCCACAAGGCCACGACGCTTTAAATAATATTTTTATTTAGCTTAAAAATTATACATGTGCGGCTATTATTTTGCCCGCCTAAAAAAACAGCCATAATTATCCCCAAATCCGGGAATAGTACTCGAAGATAGATAAGAAAGAGCATTCAAGAGTTTTATTGATGAGGAAGATGCAAAGAAAATAGAATGAGAGATATGCGTTTGATGGTGGAGGATGGTGGTGTACATAAATAGTTACATATCATGCTAGCATAGAGAGTTTACAATATTATAATGAACTTGACTTGTTTGATGAAAGAGGGATTTATGATGATCTTGTTAGGTGGGTAAATGATGCAAAATCCAATAATAGAGAGGTTGATACAAAAATACTTAAAGTTTGAAAACATTACAAATTTACATAAATTTTATGGCAACTATGCATTTAATACTAACTAACAAGTTGGCACAAACATAACATTCTTGAAATATTTTCTTTAAAGTCTAGTATACTTTATAAAATATTAACATTAACACACATATTTAGAAAATAATAATAAAGCTTAAAACATAAACGTTCAACATAAACATGCGGGTTACTACATTCGACCCACCTTATAAAGAGTTCGTCCTCGAACTCGCTTAACGCATTTCTAACATGAATGAAATCATAGGAGATTCTAACTAATATGACATCAATGCACAGCTTACCCTTATAGGTCATCTTACCCTTTAACTCGGAATAGCAAATGCATCAATCCTGTCATGCTTACGAGAGGGAACAATACTTAGTGTCGTCACACTTTGTACTACTCGAGTAATTGTTTTAGAGGTCTTGTCTTTCACGCTTACGAGAGGGAACAATACAACGTGTCGTCACACTTTGTACTGCTCCAGCAAGTTCATAACTGTGTCAGAAGTCCCAGGTGGACCATACAACATTGTGGGAACAATTTATAGCATCGTAATGTTATAGCTGCTCATCCAACTTGCACATTAGCGGCCCAAACACTTGACATTCGCACATTGTTGAACTTTTGACATGTCTCAGATTACATTTAATTCACTTAACAACATACATGTTACAAGGAAATCACTTATCGGACACAAAACATACATGACATGGATAACTCACACATAATACATCACATAACTTATATGCTCAATTAGTACAAATAAAAACATACTTGAAGCACATAACTTGGACATAACATGACATTTCATGACATAAAAAACAAACATATTTCTCTCTACCTAATTGGATCATGAAAATCCCACTCGTCACATATAAACACTCCAATTCTTTCATCTTCCTCAAGAATCCAAGCTCCTCCAACGTCCAAGAACCCAAGATTAATCTCTAATTCCTTTCAAGGCATATAAGTAAGCACTCTTCTCTTCTGAATGTGTTTAGTTTGTAGATAATTCATGTTCTTAGCATGAAATTGATAAATCTTGAGTTGCATGTGTTGTTTGATCTTTGATTTGTGACTTTTCAACATGGTATCCTTCATCTCCAAGCACGATTCTTCATCTCCATGGATAAATAATATGATTGATACTTGGATGTTGAAGAATCATGCTTGGAGATGAATGATACCATGTTTAAAAGTCACAAATCGAAGATCAAACAACACATGCAACTCAAGATCAAGCAATTTCATGCCAAGAACATGAATTATCTACAAATTGAACACATAAAGAAGAGAAGAGTGCTTACTTATATGCCTTGAAAGGAATTATATATTAATATTGGATTCTTGGAGGTTGGAGAAGCTTCGATTCTTGAGGAAGATGAAAGAAAAGACTCCCCCAATGCATAGTATAATCTTTGGCTTGAGTTTCTCATGATTTGAGTGGTAGAAAATGGAGTTTTGGGGGTGTTTTGAGAGGGGCAACCCCCGAATCCGGGAATAGTACTTGAATAGAGAGAAAATAGAGCATTCAAGAGTGTTCTTGATGAGGAAGGTGCAAAGAAAAGGGAATGAGAGATATGGGTTTGATGGTGGAGGTTGGTGATGTACATAAATGATTACATGTCATGCTAGCATAGAGAGTTTACAATATTATAATGAACTTGACTTGTTTGATGAAAGAGGGATTTATGATGATCTTGTTAGTTGGGTAAATGATGCAAAAATCCAATAATAGAGAGGTTGATACATAAATAGTTAAAGTTTGGAAACATTACAAATTTACATAAAGTTTTGGGGCAACTATGCATTTAATACTAACTAACAAGTTGGCACAAACATAACATTCTTGAAATATTTTATTTAAAGTCAAGAATACTTAATAAAATATTAACATTAACACACATATTTAGAAAATAATATCGCTTAAAATATAAATGTTCAACATAAATATGCGGGTTACTACAGATGCACAAAGACATTATCTTGAGGCTCACCAATGGTGGGAGGCCGCAGACAAGATAGTGTCCTAGAATGTGCTATGCCAAGGTGGGGGGAGAGACCTCATCGGCAAGATCTATACCACCTTGAAATTCAAGGATTGTAGGAATCGATCAAAGTAAGTATGGATCCATCTGAGATATTGGTTGTGTGCGTTGATTATGAGTGATAACCTAATAAATCATTCCTTAACTATGAGTGATGACTCATATCATAATAATGAGAACTCGATGATAGCATATGAGAGCCATGATATTTATGATCATGGAGTTACAGGCTACAAGACACAAGTTATCCGACTCACATCAAACATACACTTATGATTGCGAATTTGGCCACGTTCATGGGATGCTATGAAGACGTGTATGACACACTTTATGAGTGTGAAGATGTTTGATGAGATCAAGCATCTCTTGTTACTAGGATCTAAGTGACTAGATAATTCTAAGAATACTAGTCAAGTATATTTCTGAAGTCTAAGCAATTAGAAAATGCTAAGGGTGTGAGTGAAGTATCACTGGCATATGCATTCCCTAGCCCAGTGAGTTGAGACCGTGAGGCAAATATAAGAGTAAGGATAAGGGTGTCTAGGGGTAATAGCGGTCTAGGACTGATAGCCCAAGACTGGAAAGCGCAAAAGAGGGAATGAGGTTTCCTAGAGCTAGAGACATGGCTAGGGCTGGCACTAGTTTTTGGTATAGGGTTTTGAATATATAGTATTATCTTTGAGGCAATAGCCGCGAAAGTTTTATTTGGCCACAATTTTAACTTTGGATCTGGTTATATCATGAATGGTTGAGGCGTTCTTTAATTTTAGCATGAGTGTCACCTCAGAATCCTTGGTTGTTAGAGTGGTGACTAAGATTCTTATGGATGGTGCGCTAGATTAAGACACATATGACATGAAAGGATTATCATGTTAGCTAGAGCATGCCTCCTTAAGACTTTATCTTAAGTTTCCTTACCTATATGTGATTCTTTCCTTACTAGAAAGATGAAACGCAAACCATTCAGTGAAGCAGTGAGGGCTATCAAGCCATTACGACTTATTATGTCTGTTTTATGTTCCATTGATTGTTGTAGATAAGGCATGAAGCTTACTATTCCATCACATCCGTAGATGAGTGTATGCGTTTTGAATATGTTTACTAGATGTCACATAAGTCTGGGACAATGGAGTTCTTAAAACAGGTATCTAAAAGCGGTAGAGAACCATCAGGGAAAGAGAGTTGAATCTCTTGGGAAGGAACAAGACGACGAGTATCTATTGAAGCATGGGCTATGTGATGGAAGGGACCATTAAGTTTTACATTCCATATACTCCGCAACAGGATACTTCAACGGAGAGGAAGGAAATGACAATGTAAGAGATGGTTTGATGTATGACAGCGTACACACTGCATGTTTCCTATTGAGGGGACGATTTGCTGACAGTTTTTGACATACTCAATCAAGTGCCACCAATTCTTTAGTCACTACACCCTACTAGATATGGACTAAGAAGGATATCTCAGAGGTCACCTTAGGCCCCAATTTCCATAAGCATTGGAAGTTAGACCCTAGGTGTAAGAAGTGTATCTTAATTCGCTATTCAGAGAACTCTAGAGGCTGAGTTTTTGAAATTCAACAGCTAAATGGTAGTATAACATAAATGGATTCATGAAACATAGGATTTCTCGAGGGAGATATTCCTAATCAGAAAAAGGTTCGTGGAGACGTCGATCTCTGCAAGACGGAGGAACCGCTGGAGGACACCCGTTCCTTAGTCGATTATGAGGGAATAGTTCCTCAGGATCCGTCGTACAGTTGGAGTGACTTGCCAATCAATGTGTCCATCAATAGGGGATAAGAGCGCCGACGATCCTATGCAAAGGAATTGATCGAACGAGCATACCCCATCGACTAGTTGAGATCAAATGGGAGGTCTTTAGGTCACCTTGCATGACGATATGATAGCATCCTAGACCTTATCTTTCCCTGATTATAAAGAATGAAAAGTAAGCTTTATAGATAGAGTTGCAGTCTATGACACTACTAGAAATGAACACAAAACTGGCAAACATATACTGAAATTCGCGCGGTAAGAGTAAACTTCGCCGTTTATTGTATCACAAACGGCGATATTATCTATTCTCGCTTAAAAATTTCTTATACGACGACAAATTAATGGCCCCGTATATAATTTAGCATAAACGACATGAATTGGAACTAAAACGACGAGAAATAATTTCTCCGTTAATACTTTTATTATAAAAGGCAAGGAATAATTAGTAACGGCGTCATTTCATTATCCCGGTAAATAAAATTTGTCTTAAACGGCGAGAGATGCCTAAAGCCGTTAGTTAAGGTCTTATACGACGAGATATCTTGTCATTTGAGAAGAGAGAACAGAGAGAGAATATAAGAGAAGAGGAGAGAAGAGAAGAGAAGTCTAAGGAGAGACAATGGAGCGGTCCACCCAGAAGCCACAAGAGAAGAGAAGATAACAGAGAGAGAAGGGAGGACAGAGAGAGAAGAGAGAATGGAATTGTTAATCATTTGTTCAGCAATATCATTTATAATGAAATTGAATGAAATTGGTATTATGTTGTTCAATTCTAGTTGAAATTGCTTGATATTGGCAATCTATGTTTCAATTCTAGTTGAAATTGGTAATCTATGTTTCAATTCTACTTGAAATTGGTAATCTATGTTCAGTTTCGTATTTTTGTTGTGATAATTGCCGACTTCCGAGCCAGTTAATACATAAAGAACAATTGAAATACAAAAGAAACGGATGTTAAAGGGATTGCAATAAACAAAAGGGATGCTGAAATACAAAAGAGCCCGTTTCATATATATAAACCCTTTGAATACTGCCTCACAGGGAATTTTACATTAAAAACAAAAAAAAACAAAAAAAAACAAGATAAACAACTAACCAAAATGAAAAACGGGAGCATGGTCTAAACATCAGGAGCAGGCAGGCCAAAATGACATTAGAATAGACAGGAGTGTCTTCCACATGAGGGAGCATTGTCAAAGGCATGACATCATAAACTAGAACCATGGTCGTTTCAACTCGTGCAACACCTTTCTGGACCTTCCCTTTACTCTTTCCACCATATTTAATCTTCTTCGTGATTTTGCCTTTTCTCGTCTTTTTGTTCACTTTCTTATGAGGGGCTTTCATAACAAAACTTGGCTGCCCCAGTTTCTTGAAAGTGGTGGCAAGTTGCCTCATATCAACGGTTGGGGGGATAAGCGAAATACAAGGTGATTGGGTGTGGATCTGTGGCAAAAGAGAACTGAGGTAGGGGATTTTATAGTGTTGATCCTCTGTAATAGTCTAATTTCTAGATTATAGGATCATTAATGGGACACGTAATGAATTTCAATGGCATGAATCTTTAAATCCAAAGGGACTGCAGTTACAGATGCATGAAGCTGCATCAGTACAGATGCATGCATTCCATTTAAACCATTTAAGCCCATAGCTCTTTGTGTAAGTTTATTCTAACTTGATTAATTTGTACAGATACAGACACTGTATATATGGTGCAAAATGCACTTAATATAAACTAACCTTTGTTCCTAACAAACACATAACTAACACATATACAAGTTTATGATAATTACACTAGCATCCCCCTATCTTTATTATATTACAATAGTGGTTTGGTTTATATACCCATTCCTGGCTCTGCACTGTAGTTCGTTTCACACAAATTGAGCTTCCTTCTCAAGTGGTCAAACTGATTGTTAAGCAAGGCTTTTGTAAAGATGTCCGCTACTTGTTCATGTGTAGGAACATAATTCACCTGAACTTGTTTGCCAATCACTTGTTCTCTGACTTTAGCAAGTTGCACGCTGTGTGAGTTTATGTTCATGTTTAAATCATAAATTAATATTTATTATTTTCTAAATGTTGTCTTATCCTAATTGGTTTGTAATTTTTTTTGTCTGGTATGGATTGTTATCTGGACTGTCCCAACCGATCCTCAAATTCCATGAACTGCCCCATCTGGGTGGCAGCTCGACAAATTTGGTGCAACCCCAAAACAATACTCATGGAATTGTCGATTCTATGGTGTTGGTTTGTAGTTGCACCAATTTTCTACGCGCCACCCAGTGGAGGCAGGTCACTAAATTTGAAGATACTTCGGACATCGATGTCAAGCCATGTAGATATACCCCCTTTCCTTTGTCGATGCTAACATATCCATGTATGAACAGTGAAGATGTATCAGGAGTTGGGAGCACTGTAATACCTGCATTATGTTGTAATATGTCTTCTTTCCTTTTTAAGCATCATCTCTTCTCTTCAGCACTCATGTTGGTTGTATACTTCTTTGACTGTGACTTGCCCTATCGTAAAATAGCTTAACTGTGTACATGTGGCTGTGCTGGTTTCTTATATTGTTCGTAAACTTCTGGTAAATTGAGTTTTTCTTCACACGATGAATTTGTTCGTTTTTATCTCTTCTTACATACTTATTTTTCCAGGGTTCCAGTTGGGTGGCTAGATTTTTCAACCCAACAGTTGAATAAATACCGTTTCAGCACCCATTAAGTCTCCTTTCAACGGTGAGAACATGGAACTGCATACTGAGCATGACTGAGCTTGGGCAACTTCGGCACTGATACGGCTCCGGCTTATGTTACTGTTTTGTTCCCCAACCACCATATATGTCTGCGCAACGTCTCCAAACCATCCTCAAGCTTCATGAATTGGCCCATATGGGTGGCTTACCAAGGTACGTAGCAAATAGGGATAACTACAAAACAACAACCATGGAATTATCTATTCTATGGTGTTGGTTCGTAGTTTCCCCTGTTTGCTACGCGCGTCGGCCAAGCACCGAGACGAGCCGGTTCATGAAGTTTGAGGATACTTCGGAGATCGACGTCAAGCCATAAAGAACGGACAAGTTACATCATTCGGAGCCATTACTGTTCCGCAGTTGCCCATGCTCTCTGATGTTGTTTCCAATTCCATTTTCTCTTGTTGAAACGCGACTTCAAGGGTGTGGGGCTGGTAATTATCAAGTGTTGGGTTCATTGTGGTAATCGCTATATTTAACGAACTCTGCACATTGAATTTCAGGTTAGTTTTCCCTCATTTTTTTTAGCATACTAACCAACATATCAGAATCAATCTTATCACTGTTAAAGTCTAGTTTGTTTGTCGTCTTCGAAAACAACTTGGTTTCTTTGATTTTTCTTGTGAATTGCTGTCGTAAAATAGCTTTTTTTTTTGCTTTAAGGTAGAACTTCATTAAATTAACCAAATACAAGGATTGTCAACTTAGTACAATAAAGGTATATGTGCTATCT
The DNA here is from genome assembly GCA_023055425.1 of Linanthus parryae. Taxonomy (NCBI): domain Eukaryota; kingdom Viridiplantae; phylum Streptophyta; class Magnoliopsida; order Ericales; family Polemoniaceae; genus Linanthus; species Linanthus parryae. The sequence continues at coordinate 40,563,974 of JALGPY010000004.1, forward strand.
GTTTTTACTGTCCGTCAATTTCTATCTGTTTTAATATTGATATGTAATGTTATCTTGTTTAGGTTTATCGAGGTTTTAACACGTGCACGCTATCGTGACCGTTTTGTCGCAGCGCGCGAATGTGAAGCTGGAGTCGGCGTATTCGAAGCCAATTTGTCGCTGTTAGGGATACAGCCAGATGTAAAGCTAGGTACAGAAATATGAGATGTCTTATTTAGAAACTTAAAGTTAGGTAGCTCAAAAGCCGCAGAATATAGATTTGTGTATAGGTTTTGATGTAATGTACTTGTAAATTTGGGGTAAAACTTTGACAATGTAAAATTTGTGAACATATGTATCGATAGTTTTGGAAAATGTTGTGTATTTTTTTGAAGTTCTGTACATTTCTTATGTGTGTTGTGTTGGTTGTGCCCGAAAACATAAGGCTGCAGGTGTGTATGTGTTGGTTTGTGCCTGAAAATATGCTACATGTTGCCATTCCCCAGCTATGAATAGTACTAGTTGCAGGGTCAAGCTCAGATACGGCGAGAGAACATTTTTTTTCGTAAAAAACAACATCCAAATACGGCGAGAGGACACCTTTTTATGGCTTCAATGTTGCCGTAATATGTAGGACCTTAAACAGCAAGAGCAACTTGCCGTATTTAATGTCAACCAAGAACATCAAACATAATTACTTTAGCGGCAATTTTATTGTCGCATATAGCTCCTCATATACTGCTATTAATTTGAGTTTTGTCGTACATGTTCTGTTATAAACGGCGATAGACTCGCAGTTTTTGAGTTTTAAATACGGCGATAACTCATTTACGGCAATGGTTTTTCTTCCCGCATAGTATTAACGTCAAAATACCTCGCGGCCGCGCCAAATTTCGCCGTTCATACCTTAAACGACAATAAAAACGTGTTAAACAACGATATTTTCTCGCCGTTATTTTGTCCGTTTCCAGTAGTATAAGGGCCTTGGTTGACCTTTCGGCTAGAAGTTAGTCTATTGGAGATCAGTGGGTTCCCAAGGTCATGCAGAGATGCGCAAACGGAAGCGTAGAAAGGCATGAGACTTGCATAGAAGAGAAAAGCCTACACTCATAAGTAGATTGTGGACGGCGACGAGAAATTATCCCCAAGAGTTAGGGTAGCGAGAATTGCGTCGGCTCGACGAGATATTCTCCCCAATAGTCATGGTAGCGAGAGTTGTATCGGTTTACTGAGGTATCCTCCCCGATGTATTGGGTGGTGAGGATTACATTGATTTTCTTAATTGGCAACAGTTGTGATAGTGGACTTAGAGATCCATTTTAAATATACGTGACGATTGCATTTCTTGATGGAGAAATTTGATAGGTGATAGGTATGACTCAAGAAGAGGGTTTTGAGAATAGGTCAAATGTACATAAGTGTGCAAGCTAATTAAGTCCATGTGTGGTCTTAAGTAGTCCTCTAGACAGTGGTATTTTTCAAGGGAAGTTTACTGAAAGTGTGTAATGCAGGTCTAAAACAGAATCAAGATACTCTAGAAGGGGCGGGGGTTGAATAGATTATGAAAAATTCCAAACTTTGAAGCAAAGTTAAGATGAAATCTCAAGGCTTTGGAAAGGTTTCAAACAGGTTGAAAACTATCAGGAGCTTCAAAGCTTTGAAGCATAAATTTCCCCAAAGCTGTGGAGCTTTCCTGTTTTGGGCAGAAAGAAATGCAGAACTTGTACAGAGATGAACACAATGATCTTTTACGAAGTTCAGCCACCAATGAGCCTACTCTCTGCTTGAGGGATACTATCCCTCTAGGATTTGAACAAATTCTTATTAATCACAGACTTGGCCCTATATCTCTAGCCTAAGTGAACTACCTTACACTTATACAGCTTGTGGTTCCAAACCTATCTAGTTCTAGCTACAATCTAGTGAAACAATAAGAACCTATTGTTGTTCACTTTAACAACTAACTTGCTAAAGTTGGAGAGGTTAAGAAAATCTAAAGAATTATACAATGATAGCAGAGGAAAGAAGACTAGTGAAAACAGATAAGCAGTTAAGATTGGAAGTGTTCTTCAAATCTGGATTGATTGATATTTTGCAATGATGAATCACTGAATGAGTGAAGAGTTGATTGATGATCTCACACAAATGTTTTCTCTTCAGTATCTTTGTATATCAGTCTCTCTGTTAGCTTGAAATTTAAATCCAGTATATAACAACCTTCAGCAACAACTTGAGAGATTTTAGGAATGGACTTCCTACAAATCCTCAACCCCTAACAGCTTCTTTCAACTACTATATTTGAATAGCTCATTTGATTTTATTAAGCATCTTTGACCAACGACCATCCCTGCAAAACTTTATCACAAGATCAAATACAATCAAGAAAGAAAATAGCATAAATATAATCTCCAGTTTGGCAGGCCATTTAAACCAATATGCAGAGCTATATTCTGAGTATAATAAATAAATAACTATACCAAATTAATAATCAAGATCAAGAAAATAACTTACAATAAATCAATGATCAAGCATACAGCTTGATATAACACCCTACAATAAGAAACTGTTTCACACACAAGTCCAAAGGCAACCTCCAAAGCTTTGTAGCTTTGGATGCTTTTCAAAGCTTTTTCCATCAACTGAGTTATTTCTTAAGCTATATAGCCGTGCATCCTTATCTAGCATTATTAGCATAATATACAAGTTCAATAATATTTGTTAGAAAATATTATCACATACTTAAGCTTTCAAACCATCCAGTATAGGTCCTGCAAAACCAACACTGTCGGCAAGAGTGTAATAACTGAAAGCTTCAAATATTTGGAGCTTTGAAAAAGTCCCTCTAACAAGCTTCTGTCTTTCATCATCTTCACAAAATAACCCCCCCTGAGTTTATACACCTCCGTAGTTCAAGGAGTTTGAATTAACATTTACTATATATGTTTACGATAACGGATGAAAACCACTTTGTATGTCAATCTCTCTAGCAGAGAGTTGATGATCATGTGACTTTTACATTGATGAGACACTATTGTCCAGTAGAGCTTAAGGACTTTTCGCATCCACAACGGGGTGGTTATCCTGTCCATTTGGGATGAAGGATATTGGTGGCGCGAGATGCATCCTCATTCGTTCATATAGGCTTCCTGCATTGTCGCTAGAGACGTACATCAAGAAGATACTCTAACGATCCCATAGATTGGACTCAAACCCAAACGATTATCCTGTAGTTTGTTTCAAGACTTTAGCATGGATATGTTCCATAAGACAACATGAATATTGATCAGATGACCAAAGTACCCAATGCATAGAGCAGTGGGAGTCTCATGTACGCTATGATGTGTACTAAGACTCAACATATTCTATGCAATCGGATTAGTGGTTTTCAGGAAATCCCAATTTAGGACACTAGATTGCAGTCACGAGGATTATCAGATATCTCTACGGAGTGCAAGATCACGTGGTATGCTATTGGAGTTAGATAATTATACTTTTTGGCTATACATGTTGACTAGGGTGGGGAACTAGGAACACGTGGATCCACCTCAGGCTATCTACCATGCTTGGTGGCAGGGCCATCACAGGGAATAGCAATACCGGTTATTACACCGCTCTATCGAGTATGGTCGCGTAGGAATAGCAATATCAGGTATTACACCGCTCTATCGAGGATGGTCGCGGAATACGCTGCATATTCTGCCACAGTTCATAAATGTGTTTGGCTGAAAAGGTTTTTATCAACCTAGGAGTTGTTTACGAACACGTTACCATAAGTTGTGCTAGTATGGCGGCCATAGCAGAGAGCTAAGACTCGAAGCACTGCGGCAAAACCAAACACATAGGAAAAGGTACCATTTCATGGGGGATGAGGTGTCTACATGAGGAGTAATCTTGGAATATATCAAATACGGGCCAAAATTGTTGGATCATCCCATTCCTAAGCCACTAATGAGGGTTCTCTTTGTGGGTCATTTTAGGAAGATGGGACTCGGTAGTTGGTAACAAGCAATATGATTGATAATTACTCGAGACATTGACGTTTGGATTTTAATTGGATTTGTTTGGATTGTTATGCGTGTTGTTTAGATACGTGCATAATGTGTTTTATTTCCTGTACTAGCATAGAGGCTGCCACGCATACATAGAGATCGACTCAGTCACATGAGCGATCACCTTAGTGACACCCCATATGGTGAGCAAAGATGAGACAGATTCCTGATTAGAGCTACACGCTGATCTGACGGATTCAGTTGTCACATTGAAATATTCCAAGATGAGATTGGCATATGTTCTCTTTGAACATGGTGTATAACCTAAGCCTTGTACAGTCTGTGTAGATAGCCAGTTGCGAGAACTATTTTTGTGACACATTAAAATGTGACATTATAGTACTCGCGCTAGTTGCCTTGACGGTGTATGATCTAGAATATCCCTACTGATCCTTATGAGATAAGACAGGCGCTCCGAGAGAGTTCAAACACTATGGAGTGTATCCTTTAACACTTGCTAAAGAACGACAAGAGGTGGTGAATAGAGTCGCCCATGACCCCTCACCGTGTGAGACTCGTCTATCGTCCGAGCATGATTGACACTGTATACCGTTACTACTCTTATTTTTTCGTAAAGTAACGAGTTGTTAGTGCTACTTTGGCATGCCACCTTACATTCATGGATGATTTGGCATTTTGTACATCGCTACGAAAGCAGTAAATCCGAGTCTTGGCGATACATGGATAAGGGGAAGATCGTCAGTGCATCACGCTAGGTTTTATTCATTGGCTCCACCTACGAAATCCAAAGGGGGTCACACAGGGTATCATTGTAGCAGTAGTACGTTAGACACACTAGAGCGTTGTCTATGGGACTAGACATGCTTGTGGTCTACGAGATGGAAAGTGAGCGAATCTAGGGCTTACGAGAGTTGAACCTTACATTACCATTCTTTGGAGGTTGAGCACGCCTACTACTGGCTCATGATGAGTTTTGTGTTGAAGCCCCCGAAATGGAGGTGCTCTCAGCAATCCCACGACACAACCCCACAAGACTTTGCAGATTTTTTGGTTGGAGAGTAGGAGACTAGTAGAACTATGCGCAGCTCCACAGGTCGAGTGGGAGATGTTAGAAAATTACATGTAGCGCCCAGAGGTTGCTTTGTAATTAACTCAAATCCCAAGGGGGTACGCTACAGTTAGCTAGAACTTTGTCTATAAATAAAGACAACTTCAAAGTAATTCAAAATATATGTAGAGATTTACAAAGGGTGCGGTAGAATACACATACATAGGAACCCTAGTTCTCTCTCTAACATTCATCCCAAAGGCGCAACGTGTCGTGAAACATCGTGTTCTCCCTAGAGGTTTTCACGGATTTGTGGGAGGCGAGGAACGTGAATACAAGCGCAACAAGATCAGGATGTTCTTCTGCGAAGGATTACACTACAAGAGGTAAACGCTTAAAGCTTCCACTGTTATCATCATGGTTTTATTTACCTAATGTCTAGCAGTTTATTCCTTCAGATAAATAAACGCGCTAAGTTTGAGATGTTAATCAAAGCATTCACAAAACATTTCTTATTTGAATTTTGTACTCTATTTATATTGTTGATTGTGAAAAGTACTTTTGCGAACAAGTTGTTGAAAGTCTTAACTTTTGGAACATACTATTTCCATATCTTTTCTCATTTTTTTCCTTCTAAAAACTCAATGGATGTATAACTTTGAATAAGACGTAGTATGTATAATCTAGATCTAAAGACATGCAAAATGCATTAATCTCTCTGTAGTTTCTTCTCATCTTGCTTCTTTTGGTGATCAAATTTCCAATCTTCATGTTAGAACTTCCACCCTTTGATCTCTAGTGCTGCTCCTAGTTGGAGCTCATATCTATCTCAATGTCTGTGGGAATTTCTTTAAAGTAATGGTAAAATGGTAGTAGATGATACAACTCAGGGGGTCCTATGCCCATCTAGTGTCAGACATAGATCCTCCCATGTACTTATATATACTCACCGAAGTCGAGAATCATAGTACACACACTGAAATTTCGTCAATTGATACTCTATTTAAGGAGTTTATTGTGATTGCGTCACCGATGCATTCTCACTCGTCGAGTGATTTTATCTAACTGAATATGTTCTAGAGATGAGGATGAGATGTCAGGTTTGTGAGGGCATATAATATGAAAAACTTCAATAACACGGGTGCATATATGGTACTTCCTCCGTAACCTCTCTTTCTCTACGTTTCTTTTTTTGGCATGTTTTTTAGATCAAAAATTCTCTTATACCCTTAACCCACCCACCCGCCAACCCAATTAATATCATTAACCCTACCCATCCTTTCAGAACCACACACTCAGATCTATATAAGAGAGAGAAAGTTCGAGAGAGAGAGAGAGAATCAGGAGTGGAGAAGATGAGGAAGAAAGAGAGAGAGATAGAGAGAAGAGAGGGAGAGATAGAGAAAAAGAAAGAGATGTCGGGATAGGAGAGAGAGAAGATATCGAAGTCGAGAGGGGAAGAGGAGGACCGGTTCTCATCACCGTCTGCCACCAGGGCTGCTCCATCACAGTCCGCCTCAACCAGATTGAAGACGACTCGGAGGTCCCTCTCCGTCCCTTGTCCTTTATGTTTCCGTCATCCTCTCCATTGTCGTCGTCATCGTCCTCTCCTTCGTCGTCGTCCTTTTCGTGTCTTTCGAAGGAAAATCGTAGCAACATAAGCCCTCTCTTCGTCTTCGTCTCCTGCTTTTTTCTTCTCCATCTCTTCTTCTCTTCTATAGTTTCTTCCTATTCCTCTCTAATTCAGTTTTTAAAACATTTAGAACTGTATTTTGTAGGGATTTTTTAGACTTTAGATCTCTATTTTTTGTTATCTTTGTTGTTGTTGCCATTGTTATTGTTGTGGTTGTTGGCGGTGATGGTGGCAGTGATGTGTTGTTCTGAAGAGGGCAGACAGCGAGAGAGAGAGAGAGAGAGAGAGAGCAGAGAGAGAGATGTAGAGGGAATTAAAACAAATGAAAGGGGTAATAATGGAAAAAGTGCAAGTTGATTAATCCCCCCGCCTAATCTCTCAGATGAGAAATATAGGTTACAAATGAAGTATAGGAGAAATATAGGAACTCGGTGTGATAACCCGTATTTTGTGAAAGGGCAATTTGGTAATTTGTGACGCGATAATTCAGTTTTAGGTGGCGAGAAGTAATTTTGTTAGTTTTTAGAAAATTTTACTAAACGGGAAAGTCGGGTGAAAATTTAAAACAAGATCCTTAGTTTTTACGCGATTCTTTTAATTTTTCTAGACTTTCTCGCGATAGTGACCACCGCATTAGCTTACACCTTGCCACACCCAATAATTTACCATTTATTATTTAATTAAATGAAACCCACCTTTGTCATGTTCTTCTTCCTTGTCCTTCACGACCACGACAATCACCGCCCTCACCATCACCGCCACTCTCATCACCGCCCTCACCAACATCACTCACCCAAGTAAACTCACCCTATAAATACCCCTCATCTCCTCCCCCTGCACCCATCAGCCGCCACCACCACTCCATCCCAGCCCTCTCTCTCTCTTCGACAAACAACCACCGAAACCACCATCACCTTCACTGCTCTCTCTTCCTTTCTCTTCTCTCCCCCTGTTTCTATCTCTATGTTCGCTAACGAGGAGCAGCAGAAATTGCATCTGGTGGCAGCAGCTAGGAGCCACCACCACTGCCGCTAAGCCCGTCGAGAACTAGCACCCGAACCACCACCACCCCACCTCTGCCTCATCCTCACTGTCTCTATCCCGCTGTACCACCCACAGAAGACGAAGAAGAATAAAAGCAGAGGCAACCCCAGCAGGAGGAGCAACCCCAACTCCGGCGAAGCACCATAAATTCCGGCGACGTTTTTGACCGAGCGAATTCGGGACAACTCAGCTCTTCCCATCAATCTCTCTCGAGCCCAGAAGGTCCGACAAGCCTCTAGGAGGTTCTATACGCGTCCAGAAGCAACCGGAGCGCCACCGTCGAGCTCCATCGCCGGCAACAACTTCGGCGACTTGACCCGTGACGTTCCTCACTGATTTCTCCCGTTTCTTAACTTGGGTATGATCTAAACCTTCTCATTTTTCGTTATATGCTGTCAAAACATGTTCTTATTAGCTATGATTGGCATTTGGATCGAGTGGTTATGTGGTTGCCGAAGAATCATATGTGGGAGGGTAGTTCTTGCACTTTTTCAGAAACTTTGGGGGCTATTTGTAAGTTAAAGAAACTGCTGGGGGTATGCCTTGTCACTTAGGTAACTATTATATTAATGGGGGGTAGCATGTTGTAGATTACTAACTTAGAGGGGGCTGCTATAGTATAAGACATTATTATTATTTGGTTATTTGTTATTAACCACATTATAGGTAAATAAAAAGTAACATAAATGTTTTGGTAATAAAAATGAGTTTTAGCAATAAGAAATAATAGTCTTTTCTTCCAAAATAGATCGTAATAATATGTATATTTGAGCTAATGTTTGTTCTAATAAATTGTCACTCTAGTTTATTTAAACAAGTCGTAAGTTTCAATTATTTATAGTAAATAGTTTTTTATCAATAAAAATTATTGGCAAATCGAATATTATTGTTTTAGAAATAGTCTTTAAATGTTACTAGTCCACTTTGATAATTATTTACAAGTTTTGCTTTAATTATTTAATGTTAAAATTTATTTCTAAAGTACTTCTTCATAATAATAAGAATTTAATCAGAATCGGGAATTCATTAGGGTTATTGGGACAAACTTAGATCCGACCTACATTACCACTCATGCAGCTGTTTATTTAAAAGTAGCATCGTGTAATTACATATTTGTGTAGGAGACGGATTTGTGAACATCGGCTTCATCGATTATCCTACGTACTAACTGCCAAGTCGAATAAGGTGAGACTAAATGCTTAGCCTAGCGTGCCTAGATCTTTTCCTGTCAGATTGTGATTTCCATTTTCTGTCTCAAAATATAATTGTTATTATTTGTTTGTACTTGTCAAATATTTGAATTGTTGGCTACTGTTCTTGATAAACTCTCACGCGAAAATTAATATTCTGTTAATAATATAAAGTGGAAAGACTCACATGTACCGAAACCAGTTGTGTTACTTATATTAGGTTTCGATTCCTTGGGTTTTCATCCCTAAAATGCGGGACTCCGTGTGCCCCTAAGGTTTAGATCCCTTGGGTTTTCATCCCTAAAATGTGGGACTTCGCGTGCCCCTGCTCTACGCTTTGATGGCTAGGTTCCATCATCTAGATAACACTCCTTTGATTGACGCTCTTAGGAGGGTGTTGCAACACTTAAGGTCTAGTATGTCTGTTTTGGTCACTGGTCTACCCGGGTACTGTGAAATGAATAAGTAATGATTCGAATGCCTTGTTCGCTTTATTATTATTGGGAGACCCTTTGTCGGCATTATTATATTCGGTTAACACTTGGATTATTGATTTACATTTCTGTTGATATCGTTGCGAACTCTTTAACTGTTTCATTCATACTCTGACACTTTTACTTTATTTAACTTGTGTCCGAGCAGTTTATATTCTCTTTCCTGTTTTACATGCTAAGGTGTAGCTCACTCAGTATTTATTGGTGACTTTCAAAACTTCGGTTCCTGTTATTTTCTTCCCACCGCAGGTCTAGGAGCTGGAACTTAAGGAATAGTAAGGGCGCGAGACTCACCTAGACTGATAATGTCATATTTAGTTTCTAGTTTTGTTAAGTTATTGTGTAATAATAAGCACCTTTTGTATAAGACTCTTGTTTTAATGTTAACTTTTTGTTGTGGATTATATTGCTTTTGATCTCCGCCACTTCTATTAAGAATCGCCCTCCCGGTCTTAGCCCGAGTCGGATAAGGGGGTTGTTGCAGGTGGAATCAGAGCAGTTCTTTCCACTATAGGGATTGAAACCTGTAGGGTCACTTAAAATGAACATGGGGAAAGATAAAATACGGAAAAGCCGGGAATCTGGGGAGTTATTGTTTACTTCCTCTTTGCATGATAAGTTGGTGCTTGCTACTTGACATTACTCTGTTTCGTATTGAGGCCTTAATGCCTAGTTGGATTTATGGTTATGAAATCCTTTGATCTTTATGTGAATTTTCTTTATTTGTGTATCTCGCTGAGATATATTATGTCATTGGACGATATTGTGTACTTACTGGTTGTGACATGTTACCTGTGTTAGCACGTTTGTTACGATAAGATATCGTTTAGGGTACGTAATCAGCAGGAGCACTGCTACGTATTTTGAAGCAAAAATGGAAGGGTGAAGAAGCATTACACCCACAAGTGGCTCAACTGATCAACCATATGGGGCAGTTCATCCAGGCTATGAACAACAACAACCAGAACCACAACACCAATGTTGTTGTTGAACGAGAACCCGACTGGTCAAAGAAGATAGCTCAACGAAACCCGAGTCTCTTTTATGGAAAGGAAGATTTTGTATTGCTGGAGAACTGGATTAGAGACTTCGAAAAAAATTTCCAAGCCATGGAGTGCGAAGAGGCTCACAAGATTAAAGAGGCGGTATTCTAATTTAAGGGAAAAGCCGACAACTGGTGGACAGCCAACTGCGCAAGGTTCATGGCTCAAGAAGACTTCAACTGGGAGGCACTGAAAACGGCGATGAGAAATGAATTTTATCCGGAGCATGTCAATGAGGATAAGTACCAAGAGTTCATCTCGCTGAAGCAAGGAAAAAATTCTGTAACAGACTACTACGACAAGTTCGTGGAGCTGGCCCGTTTTGCTGAAGACACAGTGCCTACTGAAGGGCGCATGGTGACTCGCTTCATAGGAGGTCTGAGGCTTGAAATACAGAGGACCATGCTCACGAGGACCTAAAGTACCTTATCAGAAGCCTATGGGGTAGCCGCAAATATCTGGAGAGTCGATCAGGCACTAATTCAGCAATTGGGGAAAAGGAAGGTAGAAGGCCAAGGAAGAGTCAACTCTAGCCGAGGAGGAAACAAAAATCAGGGATCAGACAAGAGGTTCAAGACTGGAAATGGAGGAGGTAGTCAGAAGTGGGGAAGTGGAGAAAATCGAAACCAACAACGAAACTTTAACTGCAACAAATGTGGTGGTAGTCATCGAGGCTACACTTGTGAAGGCGCTGCCTTGACTTGCAAGTTTTGTGGCATCAAAGGTCACATAGCTCCTGACTGTAGAAGGAGGTTGGCAGCCGAAAATGAGCAAGGGCTGAACGGGCAAGGACAACGTCATAATCATAATGGAAACGTTTACCGACAGAACAATGAAAATGGAGGAAATCAGTTCTGCAATAATGGAGATGGCAACAGAAATGGAGTGCATAACAGGAATGCAGCTAACAACGGAAACAATGATGCCAGAAACAAGGGAAACAGGAATGGGGGGAACGCAGCTCAAGGAAACAACCAGAGGTAGCATGGACATATCTTTGTGATGAGTGAAACAGAGGCACGAGCAATAAACAACAAGGAAGGTAAGTACCTTGATCTTAATCTCTGTGCATCTCATTTAGGAAACCACTGATGTAGGGTTTTGATCATGGATATGCAGCGGAAAAAACATAATTTATCCATACAATACCCTCCAAGGATCACAGGAAAAGAGACATAACGATGGTGAAGGAAGAAATCAAGTTACACACCTTAGGGTTTCTCCTGTGACGACTTGTAACGTGAATTGTGCCACGTTCTCTATAGTTGATCCACGCATAGAGTTGAGATCTAGATCTTCCTTCTCCTTTGTGATATCCCGGAATGGAGGAAGAGGAAGAAGAAATCACGAAACACGAGGCAACAAGGAGGCGGCGTCCTCCTTGTTGGGCCGACGGGAAGGGGGCGGCGGCAAGGGGGGCGTTCGGCCTCCTTGCTCGCTTGCTCTCTCTCCTTTTGTTCTCTCCCACTCAAGTTATGAACTAAAGGCTCATAAGTGTGGGAAAGAAGGAAGGAGCATCCTTTATATAGTCCAACAAATCCTTGTCAACTACCTAAAGGACCTATTCTAGTCCTACTAGAATTCGGTTTAGTCCCTTCCTTGCAAATTAGTCCTACTAACTTTGCAAGGTGTTGCAAAGTGATCCTTCTAATTAATTAATCATATTAATTAATTCCCAAATCTAGTTAAACTGTATATAGCGTGTGACCCCAAAGGTTCTATCTAGTTGGTAGCAACAGTTTGCTAATATGGAGCGGTTTCTAGCAAAACATCCATTCTAGCCAACTAATAGAATAGTCATTCGACAAACCTTGTACAAGTAATTGTCTCATCCTTTTTTCTCTATATCCGGATTAGACACGAGACATACAAGTCACACTCGTATATCCAATACATAGTTTCTCGATCCATGGGAATAGCCTTATTCGTGCAAATAACATCAATATCCTATATTGATTTATTTGAGTCTGGCCAGACATTCTATAAGCACTATCCCTCGAGTGGCCTAGGATATTTGCTCCCGTTATGTGGGAGGGACAAATTCTATCTACGTCCACTACGATCTCTAAGCTTGCTTCTTATTGTATCCGGTACACGCCTTTATAACTACCCAGTTACGGTGTAGCGTTTGACGCTACCAAAATCACAATAATCCACAACTAGAATAGCTAGCGACTTCAAGTCTAAGGATGACAATACCATTGCACGACGAGAAGAACTTGTGACTGAACATAACATGTATGTAGCCTTCTCGGAGATGGGTCAATCCGGTGCGCCATTACCCTTAATGCACACCCATGTGTTGGATCATGATATCTCTATATCAATCCAACCCCATACTAGTCTATACATGATTTTCCTATTAATCATTATACTGGACTAGGGATATTTAAGATAAACAACACAATTGTAAAACTAAGGACTTCATTATATTAAATATCCAATAAATAATACAATGAATGTTTTAGCCAAAATAAATTCATACTAAACTAGATTGCCTCTAGGGCATCTATTCCAACAGTCTCCCACTTGCACTAGAGCCAATATGACGCATCTCATATGCCCATGCTCCTAGTGTGCCCTTCATGCTTCCACTGCACATGCAACTTTGTAACTGGATCTGACAGATTCTCATCTGTAGGAATCTTGCATATCCGAACGTCACCTCTATCGATAATATCTCGAATCAGATGGAATTTCCTGAGAACGTGCTTGGATTTTTGGTGTGACCTGGGCTCCTTTGATTGCGCGATCGCCCCAGTGTTGTCACAGTACAACTCAACTGGATCCGCAATGCTAGGAACCACACCAAGTTCAGAAACAAACTTTCTGATCCAAACAGTTTCCTTTGCTGCACCATTTGCAGCAATGTACTCAGCCTCTGTTGTAGAATCAGCTACTGTCTCTTGCTTGGAAATTTTCCAGCTCACCGCTGCTCCATTCAGGTAAAACACATATCCCGATTGTGATCTAAAGTCATCTCGGTCGGTTTGGAAGCTTGCATCCGCTAACCCTTTACGCGCAACTCTTCCTCACCGCCAAATATCAAGAAGGCATCCTTAGTTCTTCTCAAGTACTTTAGGATGTTCTTGACTGCAATCCAGTGACTCTCACCTGGATTGGATTGGTATCTGCTTGTCATAATCAAGGAATATGACACATCTGGTCTAGTACATAACATGGCATACATGATAGATCCTATGGCCGAAGAATAGGGAATTCTACTCATGCGTTCCTTCTCAATCTCATTGGAAGGACAACCACTCTTCGAAAGAGTGATTCCATGTGACATGGGCAAGAATCCCTTCTTGGAATCTTGCATGTTAACCGTTTTAACACCTTGTCAATATATGTACTCTGACATAGGCCTAGTAGTCTTTTAGATCTATCTCTACAGATCATTATACCGAGTATATAGGCTGCTTCCCCTAAGTCCTTCATTGAGAAACACTTCCCTAGCCAATCTTTAACAGATTGAAGCATGGGAACGTCGTTTCCAATGAGTAGTATGTCATCCACATACAAGACCAGAAAAGCTACAGAGCTCCTACTAACCTTATTGTAGACACAAGACTCATCTTCGTTTCTGATGAAGCCAAACTCCTTGACTACTTCATCAAAACGTCGATTCCAACTCCTAGAAGCTTGCTTGAATCCATAAATGGATTGTTGCAGCTTACAAACTTTGTTTGCTTGCTTTGGATTTTCAAAATCCTCTGGCTGTATCATATACACGTCCTCGAGGAGATTCCCATTAAGGAATGCTGTTTTGACATCCATCTGCCAAATCTCATAGTCGTAGTATACTACAATTGCAAGTAGGATTCAGATGGATTTGGTCATTCCGACTAGTGAAAAGGTTTCATCATAGTCAATACCATGAAACTTTAGCCACCAATCGGCCCTTATAGGTAATCACATTACCATCCATGTCGATGTTCTTCTTGAAGACCCACTTGCACCCTATGGGCCGCGCCCCTTCGGGTGGTTCCACCAAAGTCCATACTTTGTTGGTATACATGGATTCCATCTCGGATCTCATGGCTTCTAGCCACTTCTGAGAGTCTGGCCCTTTCATAGCCTCTTCGTAGGTAGTAGGCTCATAATATATGAGCTTTGTGTCACCGGAATCGCTCACGAGAAGTCCATACCTCTCGGGTTCCTGGCGCACTCTACTAGATCGACGAAGCTCTTTTGTTACCTGAACAGGCTGTTCCACAACTGCTTGTGGTTCCTGTTCATGTTCCATAATCGGTTTAGTGATTTGTGGTTCTTGAATATCTTCAAGTTCTACAGTCCTCCCACTTGCTTCTTTAGATACAAACTCACTTTCTATAAACACGCCGGTCCGAGCAACAAACACTTTGTTCTCGGTTGGATTGTATAAGTAGTAACCCTTAGTTTCCTTAGGGTACCCCACAAATTTACACTTATCCGACATTGGCCCTAGCTTGTCTGATTGTAAACGTTTTACATAGACATTGCAACCCCAATTCTTCATGAACGACAGTGTGGGACGCTTCCCACTCCACATCTCATGTGGTGTCTTCATGACTGATTTAGATGGAACACGGTTAATGGTGAAAGCTGCACTTAATAGAGCATAGCCCCAAAATGATAATGGAAGATCGGTTTGACACATCATAGATCGAACCATATCTAATAGGGTTCGATTCCTCCTCTCTGACACGCCATTCCATTGTGGCGTTCCGGGTGGAGTGAGTTGGGACACGATCCCACACTCTCTAAGATAGTCGTCAAACTCTTGGCTTAAGTATTCTCCTCCTAGAGCCTTAATAATTTGCCAAGTTGCTTCTCTACTTCACTTTTGAATTCTTTGAACATTTCAAAGGATTCGGATTTGGCCCTCATGAGGTACACAAATCCATATCTACTGTAATCATCAGTAAATGTAATGAAGTAGACGTAACCACCCCAGGAGTGGCAAATGGCCCACACACATCAGTATGTATGAGCGCCAATTTCTCACTAGTCCTCCCACCTTTGTTATTGAAAGGGGACTTTGTCATTTATCCCAATAAACAATCTTCACATGTCTCATATGATTCAAAATCAAATGAGTCTAGTAGTCCATCCTTATGGAGTCTAGATACACGTTTCTCGTTTATATGGCCTAAACGACAATGCCATAAGTAAGCAGGATTTAAATCATTTATTTTAATCCTCTTGGTATTAATGTTGTAGACAGGATTGCTTAGATCAAGGACATACAGTCCATTAAATAATTGCGCACTACAATAGTGAATATTATTAAAATAAAAGGAACAACAATTGTTCTTTATTGAAATAATAAAACCTTCCTTGTCCAAACAAGAAATAGAAATAATGTTTCTGCTCATAGCAGGCACAAAATAGCAATTATTTAATTCTAAAACTAATCCTGAAGGCAGAGATAGCTAGCACACGCCTACGGCCAACGCATCAACTTTTGCTCCATTCCCAACGCGCAGATCTATCTCCCCTTTATCTAATCTTCTACTTCTCTTTAGATCCTGCACATTTCGACAAATGTGAGATCCACATCCCGTATCTAATACCCATGATGTAGAGACAGTTAAATTGACATCTACAACAAAAATACCTGGTGGGGGTGGAATCACTATTCCAAGCCTCTTGTCCTCCAGATATTTTGGGCAGTTCCTCGTCCAGTGTCCAGGCTGACTGCAGTAGTGACACTCACCTTTAGTCACACCTTTGGAAATGCCACCAACAGGCTTAAGGGCAGGTTCCTTGGACTTGGCAACTGACTTGCCTTTTCCCTTGGAGGATGAGGCAAACCTTTTGCCCTTTCCTTTCTGCACCATCATAATGGCCTTTCCCTTACCCTTGTTGATGCTTTGCTCAGCTGTCCTCAAAATATTGAGTAAATCTGGCAGTGGTTTCACGATCTCGTTCATGTTATAGTTCATGATGAACTGTCCATAACTCTCGGGCAACGATTGCAACACGAGATGGGTTGCCAACTCTTGGCCGACCGGGAACCCCAGTCGGGCGAGATTCTCCAAGTACCCAATCATACAGAGTACATGGGGTCCCACCGGGTTCCCTTATGCCAGATGACACTTGAACAATGCCTTAGAGACCTCATACCTCTCAACCCATGCCTGCTCTTGAAAGAGCTGCTTCAGATGCTCGATCATATCGACATCATTCATGTTTTCGTGTTGCTTCTGAATCTCAGAATTCATGGTGCATAGCATAAGGCATGCCGCATCATTAGCGTCATCAACACGCTTCTGATATGCCTTTAGGGCTGCAGGGGTATTGTTCTCTGGACCTGCTGGAACTTGATCCTCTATTGCGCACAGTTTCTTCTCTTGCTTGAGAACAATTCTCAAGTTTTAGTTCCAATCAGGAGAGTTGGTTCCAGAGAGCTTGTCCTTCTCAAGGACAGATCGTAGGGAATGTTGTGAACTCGATAAGTTGTTTGCCATTTGGAATTCTACAAAAAGGAAAATACGCAAGTTTTAGTATTTGTGAATTTTTTACTATATTCAATAATGGCTAGTTTATCAAATATAGCTCCCACTATTTTTCTACGGATTAATAACCCTCAAGATATTAATGCGGAAAATATCCTTATATTTTCTAGTGGGTCAAGATCCATGTTTCATCTCCTTATGAGCTTGCTTTGGCAAGTCACCCATAATTTGACTACTTTAGGAAGGAACAATTCCAATTGCATCCCTTATGCAACTCTTGGTTCAATTGGGATTATCCATATGAATAATCCCAATTGATTGTCTCTAGGTTTTAATCCTATTAAACACCTAGTTGCGCCCAACCTCTTACTTAAAAAATTGGCAGACGAGGTGTGCCATCGCACCACATCATTATTAACCAAGTCGCCATGCTTTGGCACGCACGATCTTGGGAAATAATGATGATGATGAGTGTTTAAATAACGAGAAGACAAAACGCAATATTTTAATTTTGAGGGATTTTCAATTAAATTTTAATTGTTTTGTTGATCCATATCAACTAATCTATCTATTTGAGTTTGGGAACAACTCCAAATAATAGATCCGGATTGTCTAATTATCTTATTATCCTAATTGCATGCATCATCCATACACCAACCACAAAATAATAAGATAATAAAATAAACAACCACAAAACAAAATAAAACGTGATGTGAATATGGCCTTTTATAGACTAAGATAATTACATGCCAATGGATTTATCTATGAACCCTAAAAGCAAACACATCTCCATGCGTCTTCATCTTTTGGTCCATCCTTCATGGTCATGTGGAAAGCTCCATGCTCCATCTTTTGTGGCTTTCTTTGGCTTCGCGCTTCTTTTCTTCAATCTTAGCTAACAACTATACTAAATAAAATAAATCTCACAAGTTGAGAAAAAAATGGATCGCATGCCATAAAACCCTAATTAATTATTACAATTAATTGAACAGCTCGCAGGCCGTAAACCAAACCACAAAATAAACACACACCAAACCACATCGTAAGGCCATATCCAATCACCATGCGATTTGCACATAAACAGTTAAAATCCAATTTTAACGCGCTTGGTCAATTTTAATTGATTTTAGGATTTTCTAGGGTTAAAACGTTCCATGAGGCCCAACAATCCAATTGCCTGAACCCCAAAAGAGGAACGCTAAGGCCTTGGGCTGGCCGGCCTCTAGCGCACACGGCTAGGCCTGCCCCGGCCCCTTGGTCGTCCCTTACTTGGGCGGCAAGCAAGGAGGGGCGGTCCCCTAGGGGGGGCGAACCTCCTTTGGGAGTTGTTTCCAAAACAACTCCCTTTCTTGGTGCCCAAGTTTGGTTGTTTCCTTGTATGAAAAGAACTTCTTCTTTCCATAGGATGCTCAAACCCTAGACCTAAGATCCTAAAATTTCTCAAACTCACTAATTCATGCATCCAATGCAAAAACTAGGTCTTGTTATGATTGATTATTGACAAATTGCATCATATGCTTGATTTGTCTTTTTTTACGCGATAAACAATAAAATTAAAGGGTAATACTATCAAAACTTAACACATAAACCACGTTTATGCTCTACGACCTGTGGCTTTGATACCTCTAGGGCATCTATTCCAACACCTGAGACTCTAGGAACCTTACCAGCTTCGAGGACGAAGCTTATTCCAAGGGGGGAAGGGTGTGATACCCTGTATTTTGTGAAAGGGCAATTTGGTAATTTGTGACGCGATAATTCAGTTTTAGGTGGCGAGAAGTAATTTTGATAGTTTTTATAAAATTTTATTAAACGGGAAAGTCGGGTGAAAATTTAAAACAAGATCCTTAGTTTTTACGCGATTCTTTTAATTTTTCTAGACTTTCTCGTGATAGTGACCACCGCATTAGCTTACACCTTGCCACACCCAATAATTTACCATTTATTATTGTGCACAAGAGATTCCGGCGAGGAGACCTCCGTGTACACCGTACGTAGAGGATCAGGGATAGCACAGGAAGAGTTGGGTTGTGTGTAGGGAGAGAGTAAGGCAGTAGTAATGTCTGAGAGAGAGACAGAGGTTTGGCAGAGCTTCCGCGTATGGCTAGTGTGTCCTCCTTTGTATGGAAAGGTTAACGTCCTATATATAGCAGGGAACGTGACCGTTGTAGTGTGGTTAATGCGCCCACTAATGGCGGCTTAATTAGCTTAACCACAACGGCACGTTCGTCCTCATATATAGGGACCGTTACAGCACGTTATGCGCGAATACCGGAACCGTTACAGGGTTGACCGCGTTTGACCGGATTGACCGAGTTTATGGAGCTCGTGCCATAATTCTCTCAAAGCAGTTACTAAAGGTCGCATGCGGGTTTGGCTCGCACGCGACAGGACTTACTCTAGCCTCCAAACCACTAAGTCCCTACAAGTCCCGTGCAGTGGTATGCGAGGGCCCTGTCTCGCAGCCCCCACATGGATCAGCGCGGCTGGTGATCCAGTGTGTGTGGAGCACAATATGGTGTGCTGGATGGTTGCCACGTGGCCAAGATCTGTCAGCTCAGAAAGCACTATCTACATTAGCCCCCTTTCTGCGCGTGAAGACTCATAGCTGTATAGACTTCCATGCGCGGAAACCAACATACGCGTCGCCGCCACGCACCAATTCAAATACGAGTAAGTTCAGCCCCCGTGCGTGCCATTATGACCTAAAACCCCTAGAGTCGTGCCGTCTGGCCTTAAGGGTTTTAGGCGTGACGTCAGCTTGTCCTGTGATTGCGCGATTCGACGGTGACGGTTGCGATTCGACTACTGAAAGGACGCAACCCTTCATTGTTTTTGGATAAATACTTTGTACCCTCCATTGTTGCAAAGCATCACTTCTTTCTCTTAAAGTGAATGATACCCGGAAGTCTTCGAGAGCAGATTCAGATAATCAATCACCAGTTCACTCTTGTCAATCGTCTTCTTCAACTGTGTGCATCTAAGCAAGCTTTACCAAGGTTGGCCTTGTTTGATTTTGTTTATCATACCGATGTATGCTTTTGAACTGTGTTGGATCTGCAAACCCATGACATATTATCTGTTGAAACTTGTGAAGAAGCTCCAATCTTTGAACCCAAATTTGATTTAATCCTTCAATGATAAGGACCTTGGATGTAGGGTTTTGAAATCCCTGATAATGCAAACAATTTCCAACCTCTAACTTCTGAAATTGATACCAGAAACTGTTCATCTTTATTCCCATAGATCTTGAATCTCGGAATTCAAACTGAAGTGTGCATATTTCTCCCCCCTTTTTCTTGCTCTTCCGCAGGAATGGCCAAGACAAAAGGAACTAGACCCACCAAGGAGGACGAAGAAATACCTGATCTTCCACGAGCGCTATGGCGAAAAGCCCCCTATCTGGGTGGCAAAGACTTCTACCACGCGAGGGTTAAGGCAAAGAAACTGCCTGCTTCTGTCCCCAATGAGGGATTGCTAACATTGACTCCTCCAGTTAACTCAGCCTTGCTTGAGTTAATTGGCTCCGAGGACGTGGTTCGATTGGGAATCGAAAATGGGTACTTCCCGTATGCTGCGATTTCCACCCAAGCTTTTGTCCAGAAATTGGACTACATGGATGAGTGGATTGACCATGTGTTGACCGACCATGCTGCGACTCTTAATGAGGCCGGCGTATACTTCGTCGTTCGTGCTATGAAGGGTGCTGCCGTGAAGCTGGACCCGTCCATGCTTCTAAACCTTCTTTCCCACTACTCGCCTGCGACTCACACTTTCCACTTTGCTGAGTTCGAGGCTGCCCCCACACTCGAGGACGTGCACATGCTGTACGATCTGTCTCCCATGGGTGAGGTGGACCCTTTGAGTCCCTTGAGGACGGATGCGTAGATCGCTTTGTACACGCAGATGGAGGAGTTCCTATCAGAGGTAAAGAAAATCTCCACCCGGTGGACCACTACCAAAGCCCTTCCCAACTGGCAATTGGTTGACACGTCTGCGAAGAATACTTGGAATAAATGGGTGCAGTACTTATTTCGTGATTACGCGAACTGCAGCATTACCAAGAAGCTTCTGAATCAAGACCCAGAGGCCAAGAACTACGTAGAGGGTAAAGGCTATCACTTGACCCTTTGTGCTTTCCTCTGTGCCTGGCTGTCGAGGTACTTAATCGATGGTCACCCGCACGATGGGGTCTTCTATCACGTTCTGCCGCTTGCTGTGAAACTGGCGCTTGGCCAGAGAGTCGCACTCGGACCCTTGGTTTTGGGCACGCTGTACTACAGACTGGATCAGCTAGTTGTGGCCATGAAAGAATCGCGTGGCCGTCTCGACATACTGACTTTCGTTAACATTGCCTTCTTGACGATGTGGGTCTTTGAGCGATGGCCTTCCTATGCCCCAACTGCTTCTAAGCCCAACAAATGGTGTCCCCCAGGCGCGGTAGAGGAGTGTAACAGCGCAGGGCTGCAAGATGGTTTGGAGCAAACAATACCAAGTGCGTTTGGAGTCTGATATGCGACAACCGGCGAGAGTTCATAGCTAGGCCCTATGCCATGCGTATTGAAAACGTGCGATGGTTTCCAAAGCTATATCCTTCCAAGGGTGTTGTCTTCTCGAAAGAGCTCCTCCTCGAAGAGGGAGAGCACTTCCACGAGCGCTATCGCGAATTCTTCTGCTGGTGTCTGCGAGGTTCTCTTCCACGAGCATATTCGTGAGCTTGCGCCGAGGTATGAGAGGATTATCGTGGATGTCGACCACACTCGCGTTTCTCCCCAGTTCGGCTTTGATGCAGTGGCGCCATCAATCTGGCCACAGTCTATTATCAGAGGCTGTTATAAGCGTTTGTTGACAAAGGAGTGCAAAACAGTCTTTATGAACAATCTTCCCTTTGAGCAGCCTGCAGGTAACCGCGAGGGTGGTTGTTCCAAGAACTGGCTCGCATACTGGATCGCCCAGCAGACGAGATTTGAGACGCAGTCGGCCCCCCAGCCAAGCAGAGCTCCTTTGATCAAAAGAAACTCTTTTCCGTTTTGTCCCAATTGTAGTCTAGACGAGTCTGAATATGGTTGCTACTCATTGTTGGATCATGAGAACCATTTGTGCCCTGGCATCATTCTGGATGAAAAGATCGCCGCAGTTAGGGAAGGCGAATCGCATGTCATCAGATATAGCGATACTTTCGCTAAGGTAAGCTGCTTTTTTTTTTCGCATGCGCTAAGCTTCTTTACTTCAACATATTGACAATCTCATTCTACACTGCTTGCTGTAGTGCCATGTGTGGAGGTTTGCATCTGGTGATCGTTCCAAGTCGTTGGTCAACACCATTGTTACTACAAGAAGACAAGGACAGTCGTTCTTTCTAGCATCGAGGATGGATCCTGAGGCCGAAACTAGGATTCGCGCAGTCATGAATGCTTTTGCTGACTCGCTGATAGACAATGCTCCGGCCTCGTCTCCACCCAGAGATAATCCGTCTCCTCCAGCGACTGACGCGCCGAGAGCGAAGAGACCCAGGCAAAAGGGAATTACAATTTCTTCCCCTAGAAGTGCTCCAACTTCCCCTCCAGCGAGGTCCCTTTCTGCCAAGGACAAAGGCAAAGGTCGCATGCCTAGTAGAGCGCGGAAGGAGCTCGCAGTAGAGACCTTCGTTCCATTCAACCAGGAGGAAGAAGAGGAGAGGCAGGAGCCAAGAGAAGGAGATGAAGAAGAAGAAAGAGCAAATGTGATACATGAGGAAGAATCGGGAGGTATCTTCATCGCGTTTCCCTTCTCATTATCGTAACTCTTTTGCAACTCGATCTTGAACCAATTGTTTCTTCGTAGATGATGATGATGATGAAACTATCAGTGGCCTTCTGGCCAAGAGGCAGAAGAGGGATGCTCATTCTGGCATTTCTGACGAACCCATAAGCGAGGACGTTCTCGCCGAGTCCAGGAAGACAGCCGCGGAAGCTGCTGAAAGGAGAAGGCACCGAGAAGAGGAGGAGCTCGAGCGTGTGAGGCAGCGGAGCCTCGAAGAGCAACATGTTGACGACTTAGTGCGTCCAGCTGATGAGGAAGACGTGCTTCCCGAAGAGATGGCTCCTCAAGCTGAGGAGGAGGATGTGGCTCCAGAAGAGGATGCAGCAGCTTTGGAGCAAGCCCAAGCAGATTTCGAAGAAATCGCAGGCGGCAATAAAGGTGAGATTTTTAATCTCGCAGTAACTTATCGAGATGTTATTGTGGGTGCGTTAAAGCATGGTGTGTCAAAAGCTGACATTCGCCGTTGGCTAGTAGGCAAGTGCGGTTAACCCTCAGGTAATCACTTGATCGATATGCGTGAACTAAGATTAGCAACTCAAAGCATAATCATGACTAGTTTCTTCGCGCCCCAGGTCAGGCTCATGTTAAAGACATGCTTAATGAGGACACACTAATAGGGCATGGTTCCACGTCTTTAGTGTATGACGAATATACTGCAATCCCACCTTCGCGTGGAGGTGCTTGCTCTTAGCTTTAGCAAAGATAGTAAAATAAAGTACAATACGAGTTACCTCATACCCTCGTATTCTGTATCGCAGGCAATGCTGATGAACCCATGTTTGAGCAAAGGAGTCAACCTTCTGCGTCCTATGTCCCGGTTCCGAGTTCCCATACCGAGAAGCCCGTCGCAGATGCTGAATATGCAGGAGAGCCTTTTGAGGATATCATCGAACTTTCTGATGATGCCGAGGCTGACGCTGTGCTAATGGACGAAGATGCCCATGCTGGCGCTGAGGAAGTGAGAACAAGTACTGTTGATGCTACCGCATCTGAAAGTGTCCCTCGCCAAGCAACTTCGGCTGCCACTACGCCTCCAGCGACGACTGAGTCGGCGGCACCTCTTCCTGCGTGGAGCTTTTGGGGCTCGCAGGTCGGGGCTGCGATCTCAACTGGTGCGGCTTATACTCATCCTCCTAACTATGAGGAGTTAGAGCTCGCAGCTGACAGGAGGGCCATGGAACGAGGACAGTCTTCAACTACTCCAGCAACACGCATTCATTCTCTTCGTGATATCCTTGAAGGGACTGGTAAGTCGTGGTTCGCTGTTTGCATCCCGCGTAATTCATTTGCGAGTTTGATAGCATAACTTAGCTTTGACATTGCTTTAGGTTTGAAGCAAGCCGATGTGGACTGGCTAGTCCGGATGCGCCTCACCTACCCCCAATCATTTGCGAGATCTCTGGAGATAGGGCCCTTTGACAGGAGGCTGTTTCTTCCCGAGGCCATTTGGATTTTGGAGCAGCTGTCTGCGGCCACACCTGCGACCATTTCTTCTCAGAGTGCCGAATTGCTTTTTGGCATGTGCAAAAATCTTCTGACTAAAGTTCAAGGCAGGCTGGGTTTCAAGTTTCTTATGAAAAGAGTTACTTTGATTCGCGCAGCCGTAACTTTGAAACTCGGCCACCAAAACCTCGCAGCTGAGAAGCAGAAGGTAGAGCAGCAAAAGCAAAAGTTTGAAGAGGCTTTAAAGCTCTATCATGAGATGAATGCCAAGTGCGAGCAGTTGAAGGAGGAAGTGGAGCAGGTGGAGAATCTGAGTCGTCAGTTCACCCCTCATGACTCCTTGATCAAGGGTTTACTTTGATTTTTTGATTCGAGAAAAGTAGCAAACAAATAGCAGAAACATTGATGTAATGTTGCTAGGTTTTCTCCCCCCCTTTTTTTTTTTCAAAAGAATCGAAGTACCTGTTTTGCCCTTTCCGGGATTTGCTAGAATATTTCTGTGCATATCAATTCATGACATCAGCAATTGATATTCTGCCTTGATTTTTGCGCTAATTTCTCATTAGATAAGCACGCTTTCCTTGGGAAGTCCATCCGAATCATGACCATCCGTCATTAATTAGGATACGCGACTGAATCGTTGTAGCCTTTAGTAGGGTAATTGATTGTTGCCGCTTTTCAAGGCGTAAGTGATTGATCCTTACCCTGTTTTCAAATTCTGCTGACTCCTCTTGGCAACTGAAGAGTCCCCACAAGGTCTATATAAACCCTGCCTTTGCCATTTGGGTTCTTCATCCCAAAAATGTGCTTTGCCGTGAGTCCTTACGACTGCTGGCTTCAACGCTTGTTTTTCGTTGATTCATGGCAACTCCAAGTTTTGAAACCTGAGTTTGCGCTTTGTGCTATATAAATAGCTTCCAAGATCCGCTTCATAAGGCTTATTGATCTTTATAACCATCATAAGAAGATGGAGATAATACCTCACGTTTGTTCGAAGAATTTTCTTCGTCTATTATGTTTGCAGGTCATGTTTCCGGCCGCCTCCCGTTGAGGTGCAGCGCCGTAGTGACCTTGCTACCGGCTCGTAATGAACGGCGGGATTCTCCTCCAGCATCCCTGTCATTCGGAGTTTCTGCTTGCATGTTGTACGCCGGAACCGGTGGTTCCTCAGGCACATCTCATGGGGTACTGATCAGATAAGGGCCTTGTCAAATGCTGGGATCTTGAACGCATGGCTTCATGTGGCTCTTGTAGGACGTTCATTTTATAGCAAGACCCTACCTGCGACAGATCTTTGGCCGCATATCTGTGTATCGCATAGCCGGTGTTAGGACCGTTGGGTTCATCCTTTCTTAGTTAGGATTCCCTCGATGTGTCACTTCTCGCTTGTAAGTTACTTTTTGAATGCATTGTAAGCCATGTTGGCTGCGTAGTTAGATTTGAGCTTTTTCGCTTGGAAGCTGCTATCTAGACAGATAAATTGTAAGTCTTTTTGACTCATAATGAGAAATGGCTTTGTATGATTTGCTGTTTTGTTACAAAAAAGTACAATTTCGCATGCGTGTCGGCATATTTCGCCTTTGGAGTGCTATATGAACACTTTGTATTGTTTTTAGATCGTTCGAGATCGTGTTTTCGCAGCTGTGCCATCTTGGCAGATGGGCTTGTGATTTGCTTTCAGATTCAAGTGCAGGTGCCATCTCATCAGATAGACTTTTGTAGATCACTTTAAGATCACGTTGCATAATGTTGCTATCACAATAGATAGGCTCAACAACGAATTTCAAATCGTATTCGTAAAATGCTGCTATCGCAGCGGATAGGCTTGAAAGATCATTTAAGATCATGTTCGCAGGGGCTGCTATCTTAGGAGATAGGCTTAGAAGATCGGTTGAGATCACGCTTGCATAGGCTGCTATCGTAACAGATAGACTTAGAAGATCAATTAAGATCGCATCTGCATAGGCTGCTATCGTAACAGATAGGCTTAGAAGATCAATTAAGATCACATCTGCATAGGCTGCTATCGTAACAGATAGGCTTAGAAGATCAACTAAGATCGCATTCGCATGGGCTGCCATCGTAACAGATAGGCTTAGAAGATCAATTAAGATCGCATTTGCATGAGCTGCTATCGTGACAGATAGGCTTAAAAGATCAATCAGGATCGCATTCGCATGGGCTACTATCGTAACAGATAGGCTTAGAAGATCAATTAAGATCGCATTTGCATGAGCTGCTATCGTGACAGATAGGCTTAGAGGATCAATTAAGATCGTGTTTGCATGAGCTGCTATCGTAACAGATAGGCTTAGAAGATCAATCAGGATCGCATTCGCATGGGCTGCTATCGTAACAGATAGGCTTAGAAGATCAATTAAGATCGCATTTGCATGAGCTGCTATCGTGACAGATAGGCTTAGAAGATCAATTAAGATCGTGTTCGAATAAGTTGCTATTGTGGCGGATAGCCCATTGTTAACAGTAATACAAACTAAATGAAGCAACATCAACAGCTAGAAGTATGAAATTCTTCTCATTTTGGAGAAGTCTTTTATTATAGTGCTCTCATATGGGAGAGATAAGATTACAATTCTCTCATATGGGAGAGGAAATTGTGTAAATCATAGCTTTACAAGACTTGAGGCAACGTTATAATAAAAGGGATAAAATGAGAGAAGTCAAGGATAGTACTTCTTAATCCAGCGCATGTTCACTGAGCTTGGGGTTGAGGTCGTTCCGTGCAACCTCCGTATGCTGCAGTAGCCACTGTCAAAGACTTCTGTGACTTCGAAAGGTCCTTCCCAATTGACTGCGAATTTTGGGTGAGCAGCCTCTCGCATGCAATGGTCAGATGCGCGCAGGACCAAATCTGTAACACCCCCGATTTCCAGAGGGACCGGAGATCGGGGTAGTGTCCTCCATACAGGGAATTACCCTTTCGTATAAGGAGTATTAGTAACAAGAAAGTGAAAGGAAACATCCAAACTACTGATTAAAAGTTTACACGATAACATTGTTTGTGGCTGAGTCCAAACAGGACAACAAGCCTAGCAAAAGAGATATTACACCAAAAGTTTGCTCTACGGTTAATTACTAATTGATACTGTTTGCAGGTGAGAACGAATCGTGAGTCCAGCGCGTTACCCCATGCAAACCAGTCATATACCTGCGGGGGAATTAAAAGACACAAGACCGCAGTTTTTCGAGTATCAGTAAAAACTGAGTGAATATACACCTTAGCATGTAAAACAGAACGGCTAAGAAAGGTTACGGGGTTTACATTTTGAAGTAGTTTAAACGGTAACAGAGTATAAGTAAAAACATCAGAGTAAAGACTTGAATCATTTTAAGAAACATAAGTACAAGTAGAAGTGACGATTATCAGAGTTCTCGAAAGTCGCTATTTCCAATCTGAAGATTATTACGAGTAGCTGATTCGTTAACTGATATATTCATAAGTTTCCGAACATGGAATGAAATAAGTCATATTATTAAGTCGCAATATCCAGAAGAGACTAGGGTGAATAGTAACAGATGATACTGGCTTATAGGGGGTTCTGATAACCCAACCTCTCTACCAAGCGTTGTGGATCGGGGTTTCCGATCCCGCTAGTCATCATACAAGCCAACTACTAGACCTTAAGTGTCGACACCCTCTTAAGATTGTAAGTCAGAAGAGTAGTACTAGAATGCTGGATTCCAGCCTACGACAAAAGGAATCGGGGCGCACGGAGTCCCATGTCTTTAGGGGCTAAAACCCAGGGAATCATCACCCGAAATAAGTTTAGGGACTGGAGCCCAGGGGATTATCCCCGTATCTCTTTAGGGACCTGGCCCAGGGAATCATCAACCGATAGTAATGTAACGTAAAGTAACACGACGTAGGCGTATAGCACTGTCATAGACCCAACTGGTTCCGGTATAGGCGATTCTTTCACTGTACGTTATTAATGACTTCTGATTTAGTGACATTTGAACAATGAGATTGTCGATTCGAATACGAGAAGTGAGGATATTAAAGCAATTAAATCGCGTTTAACAAATTTCAGAATAAAGTACGACAGTTATTTGAAAAGAAAACAAGTATAGTATGAGAAAGAACTTGGCACGACAGGTATATTTTGAGACAGAACATAAATCACGTTCGGACACGAAAGAAGACAAGTACACAACGCTAAGCATGAATACTCACCGTGAGAGCCAAAAGTGCTAACTAAGCCGCTACTCGTACACAACGTCGGGATCAACTAGCTCGTCGAAGACAGGCTCTACAATCATACACATAAAATCCTAATCACAAACAAGTTCGTATCGCAAATAGACAACGCATGTGTCCTATATGATATGAATGCGAAAGCCTAATCGAATACCCCTAACGTATTTATAAAATCCAAATTTATTTTAGAAAATTAACCAATAATTTTAAGGAGTGAAAACTATTTAATATTCTAATTAAGCGAATTTACTTGTTGATAAAATAATATCAAGTTGTACACTTTATTGAAATATTACTAGTAATATAATGAAAACGGAATTTAGAATTATTTCATCTTTTCAACAATATAATCTTTATCGAATAAATACTTAAACACACACAAAGTATATTTTAATAACTTTTTTTTCAACAACTAAATATAAATATATAAACATAACTAATTTACAATTATCATAAATTTCTATTTTTATTTTGTGTTACAAAACTAATTTATTTTGTAATTATATTTAGTATATAAATTAACAGAAATTAATTAAATATTTATACTAACTAAATACAAAGTAAATACAAGTATAAATACATATAATGCAGTTTTGGTATAAATACAGCAAGCACCCCCCACTAACACATAACAGCCTTTAACATGTGATAAAGTGTAGCCTCAAGTTTTCAAATTGTACAACAAAACCCCCCCTGAGCTATAATCTTTTCAAACATGCCATCTTCCCCAATCGTTCTTCTTCCCGATTCAAACACCAACACACACCCACATACATACACACGATTATGCAGGAATTGAGAGCTCATAAAACGACGAGAGAAGGTTCAATTTAGCGTAAAATGGAGGAGGAGAGTGGGTCGAAGATTTCCGGCGAAATCGTGCCCTTGGGTTCGATCGGAGCTTGGCCTCCGGTCGTTCTAGCACCTGGGTTCGATTGGGAGGCAGTAGCAGGCAGAGGGAGAGGAGGAGCCGCGATGGTGGTCGGAAACAGAGGAGGACGGCGGCGGCGTCGGGGCTCACTGCCTCGTTGCCGCTGCTGCTGCGGTTGTTGTTTCTGCCGCTGTTTCGACGGGGCAGCGAGGGGGTTAGGCCGAGAGTGAGAGGGAGAGATGAGGGTGATGCTGGTGGTGAGTGGTAACGGTGATTGGAGGTGGTGGTGAGGGGCTGTGATGCTCTGTTTTGCTGCGGCAAAAACAGAGCAGGCGATTTGGGCGTGGTGGTGATGTTGGGGAGAAACAGAGAGTATGCAGAGATGGAGGTGGGATCGGGGTTGAGAGCAGAGGTGGTGGTGGTGGCTCTGGTTGCTGGGTTGGTCTCGGCAAAGAAAACAGAGCAGTTGAATGGAGGTGAAGAAGATAGAAGAAGAGGGGAGGAGATTAAGAAGAGATGGGTGTGATGAAGGGCTTGTGATTTGATTTGAGAGGAGAAGCTAGCTGGTGAAGGAGGGGGCGTGGGTGGCTGTTGCAGGGAGGTACAGGCGTGAGTTTTTCTCAGCCTGCTGGTCGGTGGCTGAAGCAGCAAAGCAGAGAGGGGAAAGGAGAGGGATGTGATGGGAGAGCGAAAAATTATACGGTGTGGCGGATTCGCGAAGTCACGCGGTGGTTCGACACGTAAAAAGTGGTGCACGACGGAAATTAACTCGCGGCGAACGTTTTAAACGCGACGAAAAATTTATAAACGAGATAACGAGCTATACACGACAAATAATAAAATTATTGTTTATATAAAATAAACATTTTAATTTTTTACTAAATATATATATATATATGTTATATAAATAAATATTTATAAGTTAATATGTATAAAACTTAAAAAAAAACATCATAAAAATAACTAATTAAAATTCACAATTTACTAAAATATAATTAGGAAAATCTCGGGTATTACATCCTACCCTCCTTGGACTAAGCTTCGTCCTCGAAGCTTGAGCGCGGTAATAGAATATACGGGTCTCTAAATGCCAATATACTAATGCAGTAACACGTAGACAAGAAACACATGAAATGCAAGTGACTAATGCAATGCGACGGTATGAGGATAGCATGATTATATGAGATGAGATGCTAGGGTAAGTAATAGCAGGAATTAATGGGGTTTTACATCCTCTCCCCCTTAGAGGAGTGACGTCCCCGGAACTCGGTTAATACCTCATCGACGAAGAGGTGCGGGTACTTATTCCTCATCTCGTCCTCGATTTCCCAAGTAGCTTCCTCAGTCTGATGATTCGTCCATAGAACTTTGACCAAGTTGGTGCTCTTGTTCCGTGTTTCCCTCGTCTTGCGGTCTAAGATCTTGACTGGATGTTCCTCGTAAGTTAGCGCAGGATCCAACTCTATGGGTTCAGGATCTAAGACGTGGGATTTGTCGGCGATGTATCTCTTCAGCTGCGATACATGGAATACGTTGTGAACACGTCCGAGATTCGATGGTAAATCCAGTCTATATGCCAACTCTCCAATCCTTTCCAAGATATCATATGGTCCAATGAACTTGGGGCTTAACTTCCCTTTCTGGTTGAACCTCTTTACTCCCTTGGTCGGTGAAACTTTCAGAAATACTTTATCGCCCACTTGGAACTCGAGTGGCCTTCTTTTCTGATTTTCATATGATTTCTGCCTATCTTGTGCTGCTTTCATCTTCTGCTGAATAAGTCGAACCTGGTCAGTCATATCCTCAATGATCTGTGGTCCAAGTACAACTGTCTCGCTAATGTCGCTCCAGCAAAGTGGAGTCCTACACTTCCTCCCGTACAATGCTTCATGAGGTGCCATCCCAATGCTGGCATGGTAACTGTTGTTGTAGGAAAACTCTATCAGCGGTAGTCTATCATTCCATGAACCCTGAAAATCCAAGACACAAGCATGCAACATATCCTCCAAAGTCTGGATTGTCCTCTCTGTTTGGCCATCTGTGGTTGGGTGAAAGGCTGTACTGAAACATAACTTTGTCCCCAACGCTTCCTGAAGTGCTTGCCAGAAATGAGAGAGAAAGTTTGTATCTCTGTCCGAAACTATCGATTCTGGTACTCCATGATACCGCACTATGTTCTTTACGTATGCGTCTGCTCTCTGTTCCATGTTCCACGTGTCCTTCATCAGAATGAATCTTGCCGTCTTGGTCAATCTGTCGACTATTACCCAGATCGAATTCAGCCCATTCCTCGATACTGGTAGAGCCGTGACAAAATCCATTGAGATCGCATCCCATTTCCACTTAGGAACTTACAGTGGTTGCACTAGTCCACCCATTCTCTTGTGCTCAAACTTTACTTTCTGGCACGTGAGACATCGAGCCACGAACTCTGCTACTTCATTCTTCATCTTGGGCCACCAAAATTGCATCTTCAGATCCTTGTATAACTTGTCCCCTCCGGGATGCACTGAGTAAGGTGTGCAATGCGCCTCCTGCATCAACTTCTCCTTGATGTCTGCACACTTCTGGGGTACACACAACCTTCCCTTATATCGAATACTCCCGTCTCCGTGAATCTGAAATTCCTTTGTTGAACCGTCCTCGATTTTCTTTCTAATCCTTTCCAGCTTCACGTCTCCTGGCTGGCCTTTCTTTATCTCTTCCTAGATGTCAGGCACAGTCGTCATACTTCCCAACATGTTTCTCGCAGTTCCTTGTTCCATTACCTCGATTTGCATCTTCTCAAACTCTTTGCACAATCGGTGTGGTAAAACCCACATGGAATTCACTGTATGACTTGATTTCCTGCTCAAGGCGTCTGCAACTACGTTTACCTTCCCTTCATGGTGTTGGATCTCTAAGTTGTAGTCCTTGATCAGCTCTAACCATCTCCTTTGCCTGTGGTTCAGCTCCTTCTGGGTGAAAATGTACTTCAAGCTATTGTGGTCGGTGAACATCCGACAAGTCGCTCCATAGAGATGATGCCTCCAAATCTTGAGCGCGAACACAACTGCTTCAAGCTCCAAGTCATGTGTCGCATAGTTCTCTTCATGCGGTTTCAACTGCCTGGATGCGTAGGCAATAACCTTCCTGTCTTAAGCCCTTCTTCGATGCGTCGCTATACACCTCAAACTCGCCTGACTCATTAGGTAGAGTTAACACGGGTGCTGTAGTCAGCTTCTCCTTTAAGATTTGGAACGCCTCCTCGCAGCTTTCATTCCAAACATATTTCACGGTCTTCTTAGTCAAATTCGTCAAGGGCCTTGCGATCTTTGAAAAGTCCTTCACGAATCTCCGGTAATAGCCTGCCAGTCCCAGAAAACTTCTGATTTCTGACGCATTCTTCGGTCTAGGCCAATCCTTCACTGCTGTCGTCTTAGCTGGATCAACTGACACTCCTTCACTAGAGATGATATGTCCCAAGAATGGAACTCTGTCCAGCCAAAACTCGCACTTAGACAACTTTGCATAGAACTTATCCTCCCTGAGGGTTCCCAAAACTTGCCTAAGGTGATCCTCATGCTCTTCCTTGCTCTTCGAATACACCAGTATGTCGTCGATGAACACTACCACAAAACGGTCTATGAACGGTCTCAATGTTCGGTTCATCACATCCATAAATACTGCTGGTGCATTGGTTAAACCGAAAGACATCACTGTGAACTCGTAATGTCCATACCTTGTCCTGAAGGCAGTCTTCGGTATGTCCTTCTCTGCCACTCTCAGTTGGTGGTAGCCTGTTCTCAAATCAATCTTCGAAAAGACACTTGCTCCTTGCAATTGATCAAACAGGTCGTCTATCCTCGGCAATGGATACTTGTTCTTGATCGTGACGCTGTTGAGCTCCCGGTAGTCAATACATAGCCTGAGGCTTCCATCCTTCTTCTTCACGAAAAGGACTGGTGCTCCCCAAGGCGATACACTTGGTCTAATGTATCCCTTCTCTAGTAGCTCCTTCAATTGATCCTTCAACTCTTTCAGCTCTGCGGGCGCCATGCGGTATGGTGCCTTCGAAACTGGTGCCGTTCCTGGCACAACTTCGATTGTAAACTCCACTTCCCTTGTCGGTGGCATACCCGGGATTTCATTCGGGAACACGTCCGGGAATTCCCGTGCTACGGGTATATCTGCCAACACGTTCTCTGACGCGTTAAGGTCTTGAATGTAACACAAGTAAGCCTCATGGCCTTTCTTAACCTGGTTAACGATGGTTAAGGCCGAGACAATCTTGACTGAAGGTTCCCTAGGAACACTGCTATAGGAAATACGCTCCCCGTTGGGTCCTCTTAGCCTCACCTTCTGATCAGCACAGATGATATTGGCCTTGTATTCTGTCAACCAATCCATTCCCAAGATAACGTCAATCTCTCCAAGGTTAAACTCAATGAGATTCGATGGTAAGGTGCAACCTAAGATGTTGACCTCTACTTCTTCACAAATAGTGTCGCAACTCACTACTTGACCGTTATGTGTCGCAACTGCTATTGGGGTTCTAGCCGAAGGTACTAGTCCTATCTTCTTAGCAAATGCAGATGATATGAATGACAGAGATGCTCCAGAATCAAATAATGTGAAAGCAGGATGATTGTGGACAAGAAAAGTACCAGTCACCACGTTGTTCGCTGCTTCCGCTTCTGTCCGGTTCATCACAAATATCTGTCCACCCGGCCTCTGGTTGTTTCCCTGAGCTGCATTGCCTCCATTTCCATTCCCATTGTTGCCAGCTCTGTAGTTACCGTTGTTACCATTAGCAGTCCCATTCCTGTTCTGCCAACCGTTCCCGTTGCCATTCCCATTGTTGTAGTTTCCCTGCTGACCAGTGGCACCATTCCTGAAGTTGTTGTTGCGGACCTGATTTCCCCCATTCGGATTGTTCTGCCGGAATCCATTCCCATTTTGATTCTGCCGGTTCCCCTGGTAGTTCTGCCCGTTGCCTTGGAAATTCTGTCCGTTTCCTCGATTATTCTGCCCATTGAAACCTTGACGTTTCTCAGCTGCCATCCTCTTACTACAGTCGATGGATATGTGGCCTCTGATGCCACAGAATCTGCAAGCTAAAGCTGCACCATCGCAAGTGAATCCACGATGGTTGCGACCACACCTGTTGCAGCTGTACTGGTTCCGGTTTCCACCATTTCCACGGTTCTGGTGGAAATTGCCTCCACCATTACCGGTTCTGAAACGCTTGTCCGAACTCTGGTTATTGCTTCCTCCATGGCCATAGCCTCCAGTTCCTTGGCCTTCCAGCTTCCTCTTTCCTGATTGTTGAACTAGAGTCTCATCGATTCTCCATATGTTCGCTGCTACTCCATAGGCTTCTGACAAGGTGTCATAGCCTCTAGTGAGCATAGTCCTCTGTACTTCAAGCTTCAGTCCTGCTATAAAGCGGGTAACCATGCGCCCTTCTGTTGGCACTGTGTCTTCAGCGAACCGAGCTAACTCCACGAACTTGTCATAATAGTCCGTTACAGAGTCGTTGCCCTGCTTCAACGCGATGAACTCATTATACTTCCGTTCCTTCACGTGTTCTGGATAGAAGTTTGTCCTCATAGCAGCCTTCATTGCTTCCCAGTCAAAGCCTTCTTGAGCTAAGAGCCTTGCCCGATTAGCTGTCCACCAGTTATCGGCCTTGTCTTTGAAATAGAAAGCCGCCTCATTGACCTTGCGGGCTTCGGGACATTCCATAGCATGGAAGATTTTATCGAAGTCCCTAATACAGTTTTCGAGCAGTACTGGATCCTCTTTCCCATAAAAGTTGCTCGGGTTCCTCTGACCTATCTTTTTAGACCAGTCTGGTTCCCGTTCGTTGGCAACATTGTTGTTTGGAGCGCCCTGGTTGTTGTTCACAGCCTGAACAAACTGACCCATCTGAGCGATCAGTTGAGTCACCTGTGGGTGCAATTCTTCAACTCCCTCCATTTGGGCTGACGCGTTGCTTCTAGTGGCGTAGCAGTGTTGCCTATCGTTCATGCGCCCTACACTATTCCTATCGATTATTTTGGTGCGGGATATGCATGATGATATAACTTAACTAACGCGTATAAAACAATTCTAATCACATATAACAACATCAGATACACAAGATGCAATAAGAGTTAAACGCTTAAGTTATTTAATCGAGATACGCGCAATTCGAGAAATAAATTTCTCCCAAGTAAATGAGCATAAGAGCTAAAGCGTGACTGCTTGTCATACATTACCAAAAGAGCGGGTATACAACCCTTAAATCCATACAGATACTAATAAGTTCAGAACTTGGGAATACTATCGTCCCCCAAAATAAAGTACACAACCTACATAGCTTACAAGCATAAAAGGAAAAGTCCTAATGGCAGGAGTGCCTAGACTGACAAAAGAGTCCTTTAGAAAGGAGTGGGAGGGTGGGGCTCCCTACTAGCTAGTCGTCTAAAGTCTCGTAGTCGGTGACCTCAATCTCCGACCTAGGGTTGTTTGGGTCGGCCCAATGCATCTCGGCCTGCACCAAACGGGCACAAAGGGACTCAGGGGTTACAGTCCATCCACCGTAATGACGGTAGCCGGCAGGCTGGGGCCTCAAGGAGTGGTTCACTATGCCACGGTACTCGTGCTTAAGGGCCAAGTAAGGCTCAACACTGGGCAGAGAAACTAGGTTGCAGTGCACCTTTACCAGGTTATGGTAGAAGTTATCGGTACGGTGGTACCTAAGGGCCCAAAGCTCACATCGCCCTTCTACCCTGTTGCAGAATTGGGTGATAGTCTCCCCAGGCCTTCGCTGGGTACCAGCAGGGTAGTCGTCTCTAAACTCTGCGCGAGTCGGGGTTCGGATTCTTACGGCCATCTACAAGGTAAGGAAAAACAATCTATTAGTCTAATATTCCATCTTCCTAAAGGTTCTCTTAAGGTAAGTCACCCTAGGAGTGTGTAAATAAACTAAAGCGCATATAAACACGACAGAAGCATAAAGCATATAACAATTTAGCATGTTAGAATAAGTAAAAGAGAACACCCATACACCCCGGCTTGTCTTTATTTTACTTAGCTTTTATGTTGCCCTAATCAAGTTCAAACTTGGTTGTAGTAAATTTCAAAAGTCTTAGTTTTTAAACGTTTTCTCCCTACAGTCCTAATTGGATGTCACTGCTCTGATACCAACTATAACACCCCCGATTTCCAGAGGGACCGGAGATCTGAGTAGTGTCCTCCATACAGGGAATTACCCTTTTGTATAAGGAGTATTAGTAACAAGAAAGTGAAAGGAAACATCCAAACTACTGATTAAAAGTTTACACGATAACATTGTTTGTGGCTGAGTCCAAACAGGACAACAAGCCTAGCAAAAGAGATATTACACCAAAAGTTTGCTCTACGGTTAATTACTAATTGATACTGTTTGCAGGTGAGAACGAATCGTGAGTCCAGCGCGTTACCCCATGCAAACCAGTCATATACCTGCGGGGGAATTAAAAGACACAAGACCGCAGTTTTTCGAGTATCAGTAAAAACTGAGTGAATATACACCTTAGCATGTAAAACAGAACGGCTAAGAAAGGTTACGGGGTTTACATTTTGAAGTAGTTTAAACGGTAACAGAGTATAAGTATAAACATCAGAGTAAAGACTTGAATCATTTTAAGAAACATAAGTACAAGTAGAAGTGACGATTATCAGAGTTCTCGAAAGTCGCTATTTCCAATCTGAAGATTATTACGAGTAGCTGATTCGTTAACTGATATATTCATAAGTTTCCGAACGTGGAATGAAACAAGTCATATTATTAAGTTGCAATATCCAGGAGAGACCAGGGTGAATAGTAACAGATGATACTGGCTTATAGGGGGTTCTGATAACCCAACCTCTCTACCAAGCGTTGTGGATCGGGGTTTCCGATCCCGCTAGTCATCATACAAGCCAACTACTAGACCTTAAGTGTCGACACCCTCTTAAGATTGTAAGTCAGAAGAGTAGCACTAGATTGCTGGATTCCAGCCTACGGCGAAAGGAATCGGGGCGCACGGAGTCCCATGTCTTTAGGGGCTAAAACCCAGGGAATCATCACCCGAAATAAGTTTAGGGACTGGAGACCAGGGGATTATCCCGGTATCTCTTTAGGGACCTGGCCCAGGGAATCATCACCCGATAGTAACGTAACGTAAAGTAACACGACGTAGGCGTATAGCACTGTCGTAGACCCAACTGGTTCCGGTATACGCGATTCTTTCACTTTACGTTATTAATGACTTCTAATTTAGTGACATTTGAACAATGAGATTGTCGATTCGAATACGAGAAGTGAGGATATTAAAGCAATTAAATCGCGTTTAACAAATTTCAGAATAAAGTACGACAGTTATTTGAAAAGAAAACAAGTATAGTATGAGAAAGAACTTGGCACGACAGGTATATTTTGAGACAGAACATAAATCACGTTCGGACACGAAAGAAGACAAGTACACAACGCTAAGCATGAATACTCACCGTGAGAGCCAAAAGTGCTAACTAAGCCGCTACTCGTACACAACGTCGGGATCAACTAGCTCGTCGAAGACAGGCTCTACAATCATACACATAAAATCCTAATCACAAACAAGTTCGTATCGCAAATAGACAACGCATATGTCCTATATGATATGAATGCGAAAGCCTAATCGAATACCCCTAACGTATTTATAAAATCCAAATTTATTTTAGAAAATTAACCAATAATTTTAAGGAGTGAAAACTATTTAATATTCTAATCAAGCGAATTTACTTGTTGATAAAATAATATCAAGTTGTACACTTTATTGAAATATTACTAGTAATATAATGAAAACGGAATTTAGAATTATTTCATCTTTTCAACAATATAATCTTTATCGAATAAATACTTAAACATACACAAAGTATATTTTAATAACTTATTTTTCAACAACTAAATATAAATATATAAACATAACTAATTTACAATTATCATAAATTTCTATTTTTATTTTGTGTTACAAAACTAATTTATTTTGTAATTATATTTAGTATATAAATTAACAGAAATTAATTAAATATTTATACTAACTAAATACAAAGTAAATACAAGTATAAATACATATAATGCAGTTTTGGTATAAATACAGCAAGCACCCCCCACTAACACATAACAGCCTTTAACATGTGATAAAGTGTAGCCTCAAGTTTTCAAATTGTACAACAAAACCCCCCCTGAGCTATAATATTTTCAAACATGCCATCTTCCCCAATCGTCCTTCTTCCCGATTCAAACACCAACACACACCCACATACATACACACGATTATGTAGGAATTTGGAGCTCATAAATCGACGAGAGGGTTCAATTTAGCGGAAAACGGAGGAGGAGAGTGGGTCGAAGATTTCCGGCGAAATCGTGCCCTTGGGTTCGATCGGAGCTTGGCCTCCGGTCGTTCTAGCACCTGGGTTCGATTGGGAGGCAGTAGCAGGCAGAGGGAGAGGAGGAGCCGCGATGGTGGTCGGAAACAGAGGAGGACGGCGGCGGCGTCGGGGCTCACTGCCTCCGTTGCCGCTGCTGCTGCGGTTGTTGTTTCTGCCGCTGTTTCGACGGGGCAGCGAGGGGGTTAGGCCGAGAGTGAGAGGAGAGATGAGGGTGATGCTGGTGGTGAGTGGTGACGGTGATTGGAGGTGGTGGTGAGGGGCTGTGATGCTCTGTTTTGCTGCGGCAAAAACAGAGCAGGCGATTTGGGCGTGGTGGTGATGTTGGGGAGAAACAGAGAGTATGCAGAGATGGAGGTGGGATCGGGGTTGAGAGCAGAGGTGGTGGTGGTGGCTCTGGTTGCTGGGTTGGTCTCGGCAAAGAAAACAGAGCAGTTGAATGGAGGTGAAGAAGATAGAAGAAGAGGGGAGGAGATTAAGAAGAGATGGGTGTGATGAAGGGCTTGTGATTTGATTTGAGAGGAGAAGCTAGCTGGTAGCTAGCTGGTGAAGGAGGGGGCGTGGGTGGCTGTTGCAGGGAGGTACAGGCGTGAGTTTTTCTCAGCCTGCTGGTCGGTGGCTGAAGCAGCAAAGCAGAGAGGGGAAAGGAGAGGGATGTGATGGGAGAGAGAAAAGTTATACGGTGTGGCGGATTCGCGAAGTCACGCGGTGGTTCGACACGTAAAAAGTGGTGCACGACGGAAATTAACTCGCGGCGAACGTTTTAAACGCGACGAAAAATTTACAAACGAGATAACGAGCTATACACGACAAATAATAAAATTATTGTTTATATAAAATAAACATTTTAATTTTTTACTAAATATATATATATATATGTTATATAAATAAATATTTATAAGTTAATATGTATAAAACTTAAAAAAAACATCATAAAAATAACTAATTAAAATTCACAATTTACTAAAATATAATTAGGAAAATCTCGGGTATTACAAAATCTCCAACTGCGAAATCTCTTCGCTGGACTGTCTTATTGTACGCACGAGCGATCCTTTCTTGATACCGCTTGTTGGTCCTTTTAGCTTGCTCTCGCTTTTCCTCCGGCAAGACTAAGTCATGATTGCGTTGATTGTCGTACAATGCGTGGAAGGCCAATCTCGCCGAATTAACTCTCACCTCTGCAGGTACTACGGCCTCGGCCCCATAGCATAGGAGGATGGTGAGACCCCCGTGGGTGTCCTCGGAGAATTCCGATAAGCCCACAGGGCTATGCTTAGAGAATCAGCCCACTTCTTGTGGTCATCTGCGACCATCTTGCTCAAGATCCTCAACAGCGTTTTGTTGGTCGCTTCGGCTTGCCCGTTCCCTTTCGGGTAGTAAGGGGTGGAACATATCTGTCTGATATTGTACTCTGCTAGCTTCGCAGCCACCTGGCGATTAACAAAAGGAGTACCATTATCTGAAAGGATGGTGTTGGGAATTCCGAACCTTCATATGATGTTTTCTTGGATGAAATTGACCACTGCTAGCGCATTTGCCGTCTTCAGTGGTATCGCCTCCACCCATTTGGTGAAATTCTCAGTTGCGGTGAGGATAAAATGATTCTCGTGCGACGTTGGTCGGATGGGAGCAATGAAGTCTAGAGCCCATGTGTGAAACGGCCATGGCGTTCCCAATACATGTAGATCTACAGCGGGAGCGTGCACTAGGTCCCTTGAATTGACACTCCTGGCAGCGTCGTACCTTGGTGCGGCAATCGGCCTCCATGGTGGGCCAGAAGTATCCAATTGAGAGGAGTTGCCTGCATAATTTCGCACCTCCCTGGTGTTCCACCTGATGAGAAAGGTCCATGACCTCTTGTGCTTCCCTGCTGTCTAGACATCGCAGCCAGTTGCCCTCATGGCCTCTTCGCCAAAGCAGGTTTTCTTGTACTACGTATCGAGATGCTTTCCTCTTTAATTTCTCAGCTTCTTTTCTCGATTCGGGTAAGGTGCCCTGGGTGAGAAAGTCAAAGAATGGTTTCCTCCAATTCGCATCATCATCAATTAGAGTGATGAGTAAAGAATCTTTGATCAGTGCGCAACTCTCGCACTTCCCTTGTATCAGTGCTGCAGCTGTTGACATGTCCGGCCAATGAATGCCATACCTCTGAGCTTTCCGATAGATTGACACCTCACTTTCTCCGCAAGTATGTTGGTGAATCTTCTCTAACAGCAGCTGTCCCTCTTGCTCGGAGACGCATCGCATGAGTATTCCGCCAGGGCCCTTGTAGTAAAGGGTGTTGTCATGTATGCAATACCCCTTTGTGAGTGCCCAGCTTTCGCTGCTTGTGCCTTCTGCGATGGCTCGTAAGATTGCCTTTCTCCAGTCCACATCATCCATATGTTCATCGTCGCACGCGTCTTCTGTCAACGCCGACGATGTTCGCACCTCGATCGAGATGCTTGCGGGACATTTGTTTGTACTAACCTTGGATCCCAAGGTGGCCAAAGCATCTGCATGCCTGTTGTCTGCTCGGGGCTTGTGCTCGTACCTCACATCGCAGAATTGCTGCACCAGCTTTTGTACCAAAGTCCGGTAGGACAAAAGATTTATCTCCTTTAAGCCGTATTCGTCCGAGGCCTGCTTGACAATTAGCTTGGAGTCCCCCATGACCGTCAGGTTGCTTACCTCCAAAGCCTTCGCTGCACGCAGTCCCGCTATGAGGGCTTCATATTCTGCCACGTTGTTGGTGACTGCAAAGTCGAGCTTTGCGGACATCTGTATGACCTCTCCATCTGGCTTGGTCAAGACTATCCCGATGCCTCCACATTTCCTCGTTGACGATCCGTCAAAATGGAGTGTCCAATAGGGTAGATCGACTGCGTATATCTCAGGTCCCTCGAATTCTTCTTCGATCACGGGCTCGTGGCTGTTGTCGGGGAACTGTGCCAACAAATCCGCTACCGCCTGCGACTTGATCGCTCGCGGCCGCACGCATGTGATATTTTATTGAGAGATGGTCATGTACCATTTCGCCAATCTTCCCCCAGGAGTGGTGTGAGTCAGAAGATATCGTATGGGATCACTCCTGGTGACCACTACCACTTTGTGCGACGCAAAGTAGTGTCTCAACTTCTCTATCACGAAGAACAGGGCAAGGCAATGACGCTCGATGTCCGTGTACCTTGATTCGGCGGGCTGCACAATGCGAGAGATGTAGTAGATGGGCCTTTCCTTGCCCTCGTATTCCTGAGCCAAGAGTGCTCCTATAGACTTCCTCGTTGACGTCAGATATAGCAGAAGTGGCGATCCCAATTGAGGTGCGATCATTATTTTTGAAGAAGTCAGCAGATCCTTCAGCTTCCCGAATGCAGCTTCGTGCTCCGGAGTCCAGCTGTATACGGCATCTTTCTTGAGAAGGGCACTAAAACAGCAGGTGATTTCGGCAATCGCTGGGATGAATCTCCGCAGATATGATAGCTTTCCCAGAAACGTCTTCAAGGCACTTTGGTCATGTGGCGGCGTCATGCCCGTGATGGCTGATACTTTCGCAGGATCGGGCTCGATTCCTTAACGATGCACTACGCATCCCAAGAACTTCCCCGATGTTACCCCGAACGCGCACTTCATGGGATTCATCTTCAATTGAAAGTGTCTGCATCTATTGAACACTTTCCGCAAATTCGCGAGGTGATCTGCTTCCTGCTTGGATTTAACCACCAGGTCGTCCACATAAAATTCCACTTCCTTGTGCATCATGTCGTGGAAAAGGGCCATCATGGCCCGCTGATAGGTTGCACCCGCGTTTTTGAGACCGAACGGCATCACTGTGTAGTTGAACACCCCCACTGGAGTGATGAATGCAGTTTTCCGCGCATCTTCGGGGTCCATCTTGATCTGGTTGTACCCGCTGAAGCCGTCCATGAAACTGAACATGCGATGACCCGCTGTCGAATCAATAAGCAGATCAATGTTGGGCAGTGGAAAATCGTCTTTTGGGCAGAAACGATTGAGATCCCGGAAATCCACGCAGATGCGAAGCTGCCCGTTCTTCTTTACCACTGGCAGAATTTTGGCCAGCCATGTGGGATGATGATTCGGCTCTATGAACTTGGCATCCAGGAGTTTGACAATCTCCTGTTTTATCTTCACGTTAAGCTCCGGCCTGAAGCTTCTTGTGCTCTGCTTTACCAGCTTAGACCCTGGGATGATGTCTAAACGGTGCATAGTGATAGATGTGTCCAGACCTGGCATCTCATCATACTCCCATGCGAACACATCCTTGTATTCAGTTAGGAGCTGTAGCAGTCCTTTCTCCTCCTCGCTTGTGAGGTCCGCACTTAGAAAGACTGGCCTTTTCTTTTCTTCGTTCGGGCTTAGGAATACCTCCTTTAGCTCTTGCCTTTGCGGTCTGGGTTTGTCTTCCATGCATTCGGGTGCTTCCTTGAGCTTCTCGTCTAGAGTGCTCTGCATTGGTTTCTCTGTTACCATAACCTGCTCGATTTGGTTGATTTGCCCAGGGATATCCCCATGCCCGTGTGAGGACATCCCCGCGCACCTTCATATGCGATAGCACTTCTTCCCATTGGCGTAGAAACTCTCTATCTCCTTGCCTTCGGGGTCATGCTTTGCTATTCTCTTCAGAGTATAGACGTTCTTTCGCTGGTAGGCGATCCGTGGTGCCTCGTCCCGCGTGGGCGGCTTTTCCTTGGCATCCTCCCTTGTCACCATCACTCCCGCAGGTGACTGATCCTTGATATCTTCCCATAGGGGTAAAGGAGTAGGGTTGAATGGTCCCGGTGTTTGCTCGTCTGCCATCTCGGTGAACCACACCGCCTCGCTGAGGTGTGCTTCGTCCAAGTTGAATGGATTCGTTGATGCCGGTATCTCGACTATCCTGTCGTTCTAGATAGCTTTCATGACCTGGTGAGCTGTTGAAGGGACCGCGTCAAAGCGATGAATCCAGGCTCGACCTATGATCATGTGATACGTGGTGTTCGCATCTATGACATAGAACTTTGCTGAGCACTTGATTTTGCCGATCTGGACGCCCAGGCGGATCCATCCTATCGTCATTCTGGAGTCGCTTCCGAATTCCATCAGCGGGGATGGACGCCTGACAATCTTGTGCTCGGGAATCCCGGCTAGCTTCAGTGTATGGAGCGAAACGACGTTGACCGCTGCTCCTCCATCGACGAATGCTCTTTTGAACTCGACGCCATTGATGATGGCCGTCACATACAGAGGCCTCAGGTGGCTCGCATCTGTCTTTTTGTCGCTGCCGGAAAAGGTCATAATCTTTTCTGTAGAGCG
The DNA here is from genome assembly GCA_023055425.1 of Linanthus parryae. Lineage (NCBI taxonomy): Eukaryota > Viridiplantae > Streptophyta > Magnoliopsida > Ericales > Polemoniaceae > Linanthus > Linanthus parryae. Next base: position 40,607,911 of record JALGPY010000004.1, read on the forward strand.
AGATGCCCTGATGACTTTCCCGTTGGAGACTACAAGATCCTCCTCGTAGTCCTCTGCTATCCTCAAGATTGCTTTCGTCATTTCTGTCCGGCATTTCTCCGAGAAGTTCATCTCGTCGAAGAATCTGCTGAAGTCGTGCGACCCCTTCATCCGGTCAGCACGTTCATCGTCCGTGTCTTCGCTGTAGTCCTCATCCTCATGGACTTCGGCAATGATGGGTAGACCATCCTCTGCGACCTCTTCCAGATCCACAATCGAGATCATGGCGACCTCTTTACCTTTCGAGTCTTGCTCCGCATGGGCAGGAAGTGGATTGTTGCGCACATCCTTCCGGTGATCGCTGACGATCAGCTCGCCGTTCTTCATCTTTTGGCTAAACACAATCCTGAGCTTCTTAAAGTCCGCTGTGGGATGCATGACATTGCCGTGGTACTCACACCACTTCGGGTCCCTCACCATCTCCTTGGAGGGTGCCTTCTCAAGCGGCGGTAGGACACCGTCCTTGCGCCACTGCCTGCAGAGGTCACTTTCTTCTTCCACCGAACATGGCAGAGGTGGTGCGTCGAAGTTCACAATCTTCGCCTGCTTCTGGGGTGAAACTGTATTGACCTCAGCTTCGCGTCCCCTCTTGTAACTGAATCTCCCGATCTTGTAGGTATTACCGCTCGAAGATCGCTCCGTAGCGTTTTTCTTTTTCTGTCTCTCCACTATAGGCTCGATGTTCTTCGTGCATTCGATTAGCTTTGAAAACGTAGGTGTTTGCAGGTTGATGAGCATACCTTTGTATTCATCTCGCATGCACTGCAGGCATATCTCTACGAGCCGACTTTCGAGCATCAGATCTTTGCATTCCAAGGACTTCGCCCTGAACTTCTTGATGAAAGTTATGTCGTCCTCCTCGCGCTTCTGATACATCCGCGAGAGGTGGATCATTGTCACCTTTTCTTCCATCTGGAAGAACATGGTATAGAACTTCTAGACCATGTCATCCCAAGTCTTCACGGATCCGGCCTCCAACGTTCTGTATCACTTGTACTCTACGTTCCCCAAGGATTTTGGGAATTCTCGCATCAGCAGCTTGGGATCGGCTCCGTATGGTCCCATGACATCGATGAAACGCATGACATGCTCATGAGCGTTTCCGTTGACATCCTCGAACTTGTCCCATTTAGGAGCCTTATACCCCACCGGGTTAGGCATGAGATAGATCTCTTGCGGGATGGGTGGATCGTTATCTAGCTTCGGGATGATGGTATACGCGAATGATTGGTGAGCCAGAATAGTGTCCATGCGCTTATGCAGAGACGTCACACATTCTGGAATGCTTCCCTCGGTAACAGGAGGAGGGGTTGCCGCAGGCGGAGGCGACACGTATGCCGTTGGAGGATTGGGGACATATTGGCTGTTCGCATTGCCCCAGATTGCCGTTGGAGAAGGCAAGGGATACTGCGAAGCCGGGTTAGATACCAGAGCTGGAGGCTGAGGAGTATGAGCAGTGAGAGGCAACATTTGAGCTGTTGACCCCTGAATTGAAGGTAGCTGTGTAGTCGCCGGTGGAGTCTGCAGGTTAGGGTTGGGAGGTGTGGTTGACACTCCCAGTCCTGGAGCGGTAGGGGCTCCTCCTCCTTGAGAGACGGCGATGACTTGCGCAGGGTTCGGTGCAAGAGTCCCCAAGACAGCCATGATCCGTTCTAGCTGCGCAGATTGAGCTTTGAGGGCTTTTGCTTGACCTTGGATGGTGGCGTCCAAGGATTCTAGCGTCGGTGCCTCACCGGGGGTCGTAGGAGTACGGCGGGTCTCCTCTCCCGAGGCAGCTTCGGTGGAAGGCGATCTGTTGCTAACATCATCCTCCTGAGACATGGTTGCTTTTGTTGGTAAGTTCACGTCGGGTTCACCAAAATGTGCACAAGAGATTCCGGCGAGGAGACCTCCGTGTACACCGTATGTAGAGGATCAGGGATAGCACAGGAAGAGTTGGGTTGTGTGTAGGGAGAGAGTAAGGCAGTAGTAATGTCTGAGAGAGAGAGACAGAGGTTTGGCAGAGCTTCCGCGTATGGCTAGTGTGTCCTCCTTTGTATGGAAAGGTTAACGTCCTATATATAGCGGGGAACGTGACCGTTGTAGTGTGGTTAATGCGCCCACTAATGGCGGCTTAATTAGCTTAACCACAACGTCACGTTCGTCCTCATATATAGGGACTGTTACAGCACGTTATGCGCGAATACCGGAACCGTTACAGGGTTGACCGGGTTTGACCGGATTGACCGGGTTTATGGAGCTCGTGCCATAAATCTCTCAAAGCAGTTACTAAAGGTCGCGTGCGGGTTTGGCTCGCACGCGACAAGACTTACTCTAGCCTCCAAACCACTAAGTCCCTACAAGTCCCGTACAGTGGTATGCGAGGGCCCTGTCTCGCAGCCCCCACATGGATCAGCGCGGCTGGTGATCCAGTGTGTGTGGAGCACAATATGGTGTGCTGGATGGTTGCCACGTGGCCAAGATCTGTCAGCTCAGAAAGCACTATCTACAATTATTTAATTAAATGAAACCCACCTTTATCATCTTCTTCTTCCGTGTCCTTCACGACCACGGCAATCACCGCCCTCACCATCACCGCCACTCTCATCACCGCCCTCACCAACATCACTCACCCAAGTAAACTCACCCTATAGATACCCCTCATCTCCTCCCCCTGCACCCATCATCCGCCACCACTACTCCATCCCAGCCCTCTCTCTCTTCTGCAAACAACCACTGAAACCACCATCACCTTCACTGCTCTCTCTCCCTTTCTCTTTTCTCCCCCTGTTTCTATCTCTATGTTCGCTAACGAGGAGCAGCAGAAACTGCATCTGGTGGCAATAGCTAGGAGCCACCACCACTGTCGCTAAGCCCGTCGAGAACTAGCACCCGAACCACCACCACCACGTTGTTTCACTTGTCTCCACCTCTGCCTCATCCTCTCTGTCTCTATCCCGCTGTACCACCCACAGAAGACGAAGAAGAATAAAAGCATAGGCAACCCCAGCAGCAGGAGCAACCCCAACTCTGGCAAAGCACCATAAATTTCGGCGACGTTTTTGACCCAGCAAATTCGGGACAACTCAGCTCTTCCCATCAATCTCTCTCGAGCCCAGAAGGTCCGACAAGCCTCTAGCAGGTTCTATACGCGTCCAGAAGCAACCGGAGCGCCACCATCGAGCTCCATCGCCGGCAACAACTTCGGCGACTTGACCCGTGACGTTCCTCACTGATTTCTTGCGTTACTTAACTTGGGTATGATCTAAACCTTCTAAATTTTCGTTATATGCTGTCAAAACATGTTCTTATTAGCTATGATTGGCATTTGGATCGAGTGGTTATGTGGTTGCCGAGAGATCTTATGTGGGAGGGTAGTTCTTGCACTTTTTTTGAAACTTTGGGGGCTGTTTGTAAGTTAAAGAAACTGTTGGGGGTATGCCTTGTCACTTAGGTAACTATTATATTAATGGGGGTAGCATGTTGTAGATTACTAACTTAGAGGGGGCTGCTATAGTATAAGACATTATTATTATTTGGTTATTTGTTATTAACCACATTATAGTTAAATAAAAAGTAGAATAAATGTTTTGGTAATAAAAATGAGTTTTAGCAATAAGAAATAATAGTATTTTCTTCCAAAATAGGTCATAATAATATGTATATTTGAGCTAATGTTTGTTCTAATAAATTGTCACTCTAGTTTATTTAAACAAGTCGTAAGTTTCAATTATTTATAGTAAATATTTTTTTATTGATAAAAATTATTTGGAAATCGAATATTATTGTTTTAGAAATAGTCTTTAAATGTTATTTGTCCGCTTTGATAATTATTTACCAGTTTTGCTTTAATTATTTAATGTTAAAATTTGTTTCTAAAATACTTCTTCTTAATAATAAGAATATAATCAGAATCGGGAATTCATTAGGGTTATTGGGACAAACTTAGATCCGACCTAGATTAACACTCATGCAGCTGTTTATTTAGAAGTAGCATCGTGTAATTACATATTTGTGAATTATAGGAGACGGATTTGTGGACATCGGCTTCATTGATCATCCTACGTACTAACTGCCAAGTCGAATAAGGTGAGACTACATGCTTAGCCTAGCGTGCCTAGCTCTTTTGGTGTCAGATTGTGATTTCCATTTTCTGTCTCAAAATATAATTGTTATTGTTTGTTTATACTTGTAAAATATTTGAACTGTTGGCTACTGTTCTTGATAAACTCTCACGCGACAATTAATAATCTGTTAATAATATAAAGTGGAAAGACTCACATATACCGGAACCAGTTATGTTACTTATATCAGGTTTCGATCCATTGGGTTTTTATCCCTGAAATGCGGGACTCCGTGTGCCCCAAAGGTTTAGATCCCTTGGGTTTTCATCCCTAAAATGCGGGACTTCGTGTGCCCCGGCTCTACACTTTGATGGCTAGGGTCCAGCATAACACTTTTTTTGATTGACGCTCTTAGGAGGGTGTTGCAACACTTAAGGTCTAGTATGTCTATTGTGGTCACTGGTTTACCCGGGTACTGTGAAATGAATAAGTAATGATTTGAATGCCTTGTTGGCTTTATTATTATTGGGAGACCCTTTGTCGGCATTATTATATTCGGTTAACACTTGGATTATTGATTTACATTTTTGTTTATATCGTTGTGAACTCTATAATTGTTTTCATTCATACTCTGTCACTTTTACTTTATTTAACTTGTGTCCGAGCAGTTTATATTATCTTTCATGTTTTACATGCTAAGGTGTAGCTCACTCAGTAATTATTGCTGACTTTCAAAACTGCGGTTCTTGTTGTTTTCTTCCCACCGCAGGTCTAGGAGCTGGAACTTAAGGAATAGAAGGGGCACGAGACTCACCTAGACTGATAATGTCATAATTAGTTTCTAGTTTTGTTAAGTTATTTTGTAATAATAAGCACCTTTTGTATAAGACTCTTGGTTTAATGTTTAATAATATAAGTTTTTGTTGTGGATTATATTGCTTTTGATCTCCGCCACTTCTATTAAGCATCGCCCTCCCGGTCTTATCTCGAGCCATATAAGGGGGTTGTTGCACTCGGGGCAATATGTTTGTTGTATTGGAGGGTTGACACCATTTGGGGAGCTGTGTATCATGTACGTCGGTGTGGACTGGGGGTTGAGAGAAATTAGGAGAGTGGTAGGAGATATAAGAGCATCTCCCACAGTTCGTATCAAATTTTACACCAAATCCTATATTTGGTGGAGAAAAATGGTTTGACCTCCCACACTTAACCCTCAAAAAACACAATTTCACCATTTTCGGTGGAAAAATAGCACTTGGTCTCCCACAGTTTTCAACAAATTTTACATCAAATAGCCATTTCACCATTTCATCAAATTTAGAGAATAGTATTTTTAGCCTCCCATGACAAATCATAAAAGCCTATCACCAATCATGAATTTCAAAACTATCAAAAAAAAAAAAAAAAAAAAAATATTACCAAAAGAATATACACGAAATTGTAACATGATTAAATAGCACTTCAAAAAATCTAAAATTAACCAGTCTAATCTATTTCACCATGATTATCCCATAAGTGTGAAATGAGTCTTCTTGAAGTTTAACATCGGTGTACTATGTTTGGCCAAACCTGTTTCAACTACATTAGTTATTTCATTTTATCATCCCGCAGCATGATGCTGAAAATATTATTTAACACGCTATGGCTCAAAAACATATTATACAAAGTGGGAGAAGAGAAACGGATGGCGTATATACTGTAAAGACAAAATGCTACACAATTACATTAGAGCATATTATTACCATGAAAGTAATGTGAAAACATGCCCTAAACACTAATTAAAAATTTGGTGTAGATTACACCAAATTCTATTGTTGCCATTAAATTTGGTTGTAAAAATAGAATTTGGTGATATAGGATAGGATTTGAGGGTACTGTGGGAGATGAACTTCACCATTTAACAAAAGCTACACCAAATATAGGATTTGGTGATTTGGTGTTTTTTTGGTCAACGACTATGGGAGGCCTACAAAAAAATCACCATTTTTTGGTGATTTGGTGATTTGGTGAATTGTTGTGGGAGGCCGAAAACACCAAATTTTACTATCAAATATAGGATTTGGTGCACTGTGGGAGATGCTCTAAGGCTAATGAAGGATGATTCCCCCTTTTACATTGTTTCCTTGCTCAATTTCTAGATTAAGTGTCGCCTGAAGAGTAGAAGAAGGGAAACCTGGGTGAGTAAGAGCACAACAAAATAGACAACAAAGCTATCACATGGTTCCCTTAACATATCATGTCATATTAGGGCGATCCTGGATTCATAAGTATCGCTTGGTTCCCTCAAGTTATCATCAGTGCCTCAAGTTTGTATGGAAAGGCATTGTGGTCACTGTCGAGCCCAGCTCCAGACCCTTACAAGAGGAAGAGGCTCATATGGTATAGTCCTGTTTCTTCGGTTTTTACACAAAATATGAGGCCAATGAGGAAGCTTTAGGGGTACAAATCCCAATGCGGACAAAAGGATACTGGGAGCATGGGGAAATAAGCGCTAAAGGGCAAAGCATATAGCGATGCACATAGAAGATCTGATTAAGGGGAAGCGAATGCATGTCGACAAATGGGGGCTTGCATGGTTGTTTTTGCCGTGATTTAATTGGTGAAGGACCCTGGAAATTTAGAATTGGTGGATAAAGCGCAAGAGGCACCAAAATGCAAGCAGGATTATCCCAAACCCCAACCCGAAAAGTTGGTAGAGGTCAATTTGAGCCTAGACATCAAGAAGCCCTGAGGCATTGTGTGATTGCGAAATGGAGCACCTTGTAGCTATGGTGAAGTAACACACTGATGTGTTCACATGGAGCTATGAGGAGATGTCAGTGATTGATGAAACATTAATGATGCATCGCCTTGACACTATTAGGGACGTGAAATTGGTCAAGCAAGAACAAAGACATTTTAAGCCCGACCTCGAATGAAAAGGCAAAGACGATGTAAAGAAAATAAGGAAATTGAACTTTTTTAAACACACTCAGTATGGAACTTGGTTGGAAAATGTGGTTATTGCTCAAAATAGAAATAGGCAAAAACAGGTTTGTGTTGACTTTCGCAATCTGAATAGGGCTTTCCCTAAGGATGGATTAATGCTGCCACACATTGAGTCATTAGTGGATGCTAATTTTGGGCATGAGATGTTCTCGTTCATGGATGAGTTTAGCGGTTATAATCAAATTAAAATAACCCTAGGGACGCAAAAAAGATAGCTTTTTGTACACCTATCGGGAACTTTTACTACAACGTCATGCCTTTGGCCTAAAAAATGCGAGTGAAACAAACCAGCGTGCGATGAAAGCCGTTATTCACAATATGATGCACAAACGAGTCGATGTTTATGTGGAAAATCTTGTGGTGAAATTTAGAAAGAAAGGGGATCACTTGACAGACTTGGAGGTCGTGTTCAAGCGCTGTAGAATATAAAGGTTTAAAATTAATCATATAAAGTGCGCCTTTGGAGTGAGTGCGTGCAATTTTCTAGGATTTCTAGTACATCGTCACGGTATTGATGTGGACGCCACAACGGTAAAGACCATACAAGAAATGCCTTCGCTGCGATAGAGAAAAGAGCTCAAAGGTTTCCTTGGGAAGATCTCTTATATTCAACGTTTATCCCGACATTTTCGGTTCTTATCCACCCATTCAGCACGTTGTTGAAGGGCGGGACAAAGTTTGAATGGATGCAAGAGAATCGGCTAGCGTTCAATCGTGTTCAGGAATTTTCGACATCACCAAAAACCATGGTGGCACCAGTACATGGCTTGTCATTGAAGATATACCGTAAGATTACTCCTAGGTCCATTCGTGCGTTGATAGTGTAGGATCAAGAGGGAATCGAGAATACAATGTTCTATCTTATCAGAAGGTGCTGGGACAAGAGCTAAGATACACTCTATTCGAGCATTATTTGTTTCCTTAGTGTTCGCTTCCCAGAAGTTTTAGGCACCACTTCCTGGCTCACCGAAATGGGGTGGTTACTAAGGTGGATCCTCAAAGTATATGTTAACCAAGTTGGCTATGATAAGAAGAACAAGAAAATGGGTTGTTCCCTTGCTAGAGTACGATCTCAGTTGTGCTGTGTCGCGGGCTATAAAAGTTCAAGCCTTGGCCGATCTACTCGCTCAATTTCCTCGGAAGGATTATGAACCCACAAAGAGGACACTGCAGATAAGATTATCGAAGCATTCATGGGTAAAGGAATTGAGGGACGGGAATGGGTATAATATTTTCACTGCGCTGCTTGTAGGGTAAATGGTGGCGCCTTGCTATTTCTGGTTGTTATTTGGTACACATCACGACAAGCTTACTCGCTTGAACTCCTATGCGCTAGCAATGACGCTGAGTACGATGTCCTGGTTTGGGGGCTGATGGATGTGCGTCGTGAACATGCTATGCATTTAAAAGTTTAGGACGATTCCCAACTACTTAGGAAGCAGGTGCTAGGATAATGTATGGTGAAGGAACCCGCTTTGGCAGAGTATCGAGTGTTGGTAGACAAAATTGCACGAGATTTTGAGATAATCAACTTTGAACATGTACCGCAAGAGGAAAACAGAATGGCGGGCGCTCTTGCTGATAGCATGATTAAGGATACCAGCACTATGGAAATATATATACACGTGCATAGTCTTCTTTGGCATATCCTGCTGAAGTCTAATAAGGATCTGAGTATGCTGATCAACACTTGCGGAGTGATGTCCGCTACCAATTGCCAGGATAAACGCAGCGATTGATTGCGAAGAATTTAGCAGCTTACACTGTAATTGGCAACACGTTATATCATGTGTAATTTTGGGGTTATGGCCAAATGCTTAAGCAAAGCGGAAGCCACTGAGAAACTAGCCGAGATTCACACTATTGCTCATCACACAAGGGACATAAGTCTTGATAGGTGTGCACAAGAGATTCCGGCGAGGAGACCTCCGTGTACACCGTATGTAGAGGATCAGGGATAGCACAGGAAGAGTTGGGTTGTGTGTAGGGAGAGAGTAAGGCAGTAGTAATGTCTGAGAGAGAGACAGAGGTTTGGCAGAGCTTCCGCGTATGGCTAGTGTGTCCTCCTTTGTATGGAAAGGTTAACGTCCTATATATAGCAGGGAACGTGACCGTTGTAATGTGGTTAATGCGCCCACTAATGGCGGCTTAATTAGCTTAACCACAACGGCACGTTCGTCCTCATATATGGGGACCGTTACAGCACGTTATGCGCGAATACCGGAACCGTTACAGGGTTGACCGGGTTTAACCGGATTGACCGGGTTTATGGAGCTCGTGCCATAAATCTCTCAAAGCAGTTACTAAAGGTCGCGTGCGGGTTTGGCTCGCTCGCTACAGGACTTACTCTAGCCTCCAAACCACTAAGTCCCTACAAGTCCCGTGCAGTGGCATGCGAGGGCCCTGTCTCGCAGCCCCCACATGGATCAGCGCGGCTGGTGATCCAGTGTGTGTGGAGCACAATATGGTGTGCTGGATGGTTGCCACGTGGCCAAGATCTGTCAGCTCATAAAGCACTATCTACATTAGCCCCCTTTCTGCGCGTGAAGACTCATAGCTGTATAGACTTCCATGCGCGGAAACCAACATACGCGTCGCCGCCACGCACCAATTCAAATACGAGTAAGTTCAGCCCCCGTGCGTGCCATTATGACCTAAAACCCCTAGAGTCGTGCCGTCTGGCCTTTAGGGTTTTAGGCGTGACGTCAGCTTGTCCTGTGATTGCGCGATTCGACGGTGACGGTTGCGATTCGACTACTGAAAGGACGCAACCCTTCATTGTTTTTGGATAAATACTTTGTACCCTCCATTGTTGCAAAGCATCACTTCTTTCTCTTAAAGTGAATGATACCCGGAAGTCTTCGAGAGCAGATTCAGATAATCAATCACCAGTTCACTCTTGTCAATCGTCTTCTTCAACTGTGTGCATCTAAGCAAGCTTTACCAAAACAAGGTTGGCCTTGTTTGATTTTGTTTATCATACCGATGTATGCTTTTGAACTGTGTTGGATCTGCAAACCCATGACATATTATCTGTTGAAACTTGAGAAGAAGCTCAAATCTTTGAACCCAATTTTGATTTAATCCTTCAATGATAAGGACCTTGGATGTAGGGTTTTGAAATCCCTGATAATGCAAACAATTTCAAACCTCTAACTTCTGAAATTGATACCAGAAACTGTTCATCTTTATTCCCATAGATCTTGAATCTCGGAATTCAAACTGAAGTGTGCATATTTCTCCCCCCTTTTTCTTGCTCTTCCGCAGGAATGGCCAAGACAAAAGGAACTAGACCCACCAAGGAGGACTAAGAAATACCTGATCTTCCACAAGCGCTATGGCAAAAAGCCCCCTATCTGGGTGGCAAAGACTTCTACCACGCGAGGGTTAAGGCAAAGAAACTGCCTGCTTCTGTCCCCAATGAGGGATTGCTAACATTGACTCCTCCAGTTAACTCAGCCTTGCTTGAGTTGATTGGCTCCGAGGACGTGGTTCGATTGGGTATCGAAAATGGGTACTTCCCGTATGCTGCGATTTCCACCCAAGCTTTTGTCCAGAAATTGGACTACATGGATGAGTGGATTGACCATGTGTTGACCGACCATGCTGCGACTCTTAATGAGGCCGGCGTATACTTCGCCGTTCGTGCTATGAAGGGTGCTGCCGTGAAGCTGGACCAGTCCATGCTTCTAAACCTTCTTTCCCGCTACTCGCCTGCGACTCACACTTTCCACTTAGCTGAGTTCGAGGCTGCCCCCACACTCGAGGACGTGCACATGCTGTACGATCTGTCTCCCATGGGTGAGGTGGACCCTTTGAGTCCCTTGAGGACGGATGCGGAGATCGCTTTGTACACGCAGATGGAGGAGTGCCTATCAAAGGTAAAGAAAATCTCCACCCGGTGGACCACTACCAAAGCCCTTCCCAACTGGCAATTGGTTGACACGTCTGCGAAGAATACTTGGAATAAATGGGTGCAGTACTTCTTTTGTGATTACGCGAACAGCAGTATTACCAAGAAGCTTCTGAATCAAGACCCAGAGGCCAAGAACTACGTAGAGGGTAAAGGCTATCACTTGACCCTTTGTGCTTTCCTCTGTGCCTGGCTGTCGAGGTACTTAATCGATGGTCACCCGCACGATGGGGTCTTCAATCACGTTCTGCCGCTTGCTGTGAAACTGGCGCTTGGCCAGAGAGTCGCACTCGGACCCTTGGTTTTGGGCACGCTGTACTACAGACTGGATCAGCTAGTTGTGGCCATGAAAGAATCGCGTGGCCGTCTCGACATACTGACTTTCTTTAACATTGCGTTCTTGACGATGTGGGTCTTTGAGCGATGGCCTTCCTACGCCCCAACTGCTTCTAAGCCCAAAAATGGTGTCCCCCAGGCGCGGTAGAGGAGCGTAACAGCGGCAGGGCTGCAAGATGGTTTGGAGCAAACAATACCAAGTGCGTTTGGAGTCTGATATGCGACAACCGGCGAGAGTTCATAGCTAGGCCCTATGCCATGCGTATTGAAAACGTGCGATGGTTTCCAAAGCTATATCCTTCCAAGGGTGTTGTCTTCTCGGAAGAGCTCCTCTTCGAAGAGGGAGAGCACTTCCACGAGCGCTATCGCGAATTCTTCTGCTGGTGTCTGCGAGGTTCTCTTCCTGCTCTCGCAGAGCATATTCGTGAGCTTGCGCCGAGGTATGTGAGGATTACCGTGGATGTCGACCCCACTCGCGTTTCTCCCCAGTTCGGCTTTGATGCAGTTGCACCATCAATCTGGCCACAGTCTATTATCAGAGGCTGCTATAAGCGTTTGTTGGCAAAGGAGTGCAAAACAGTCTTTATGAACAATCTTCCCTTTGAGCAGCCTGCAGGTAACCGCGAGGGTGGTTGTTCCAAGAACTGGCTCGCATACTGGATCGCCCAGCAGACGAGATTTGAGACGCAGTCGGCCCCCCAGCCAAGCAGAGCTCCTTTGATCAAAAGAAACTCTTTTCCGTTTCGTCCCAATTGCAGTCTGGACGAGTCTGAATATGGTTGCTACTCATTGTTGGATCATGAGAACCATTTGTGCCCTGGCATCATTCTGAATGAAAAGATCGCCACAGTTAGGAAAGGCGAATCGCATGTCATCAGATATAGCGAGAGTTTCGCTAAGGTAAGCTGCTTTTTTTTTTCGCATGCGCTAAGCTTCTTTACTTCAACATATTGACAATCTCATTCTACACTGCTTGCTGTAGTGCCATGTGCGGAGGTTTGCATCTGGTGATCGTTCCAAGTCGTTGGTCAACACCATTGTTACTACAAGAAGGCATGGACAGTCGTTCTTTCTAGCATCGAGGATGGATCCTGAGGCCGAAACTAGGATTCGCGCAGTCATGAATGCTTTTGCTGACTCGCTGATAGACAATGCTCCGGCCTCGTCTCCACCCAGAGATAATCCGTCTCCTCCAGCGACTGCCGCGCCGAGAGCGAAGAGACCCAGGCAAAAGGGAATTACAATTTCTTCCCCATAGAAGTGCTCCAACTTCCCCTCCAGCGAGGTCCCTTTCTGCCAAGGACAAAGGCAAAGGTCGCATGCCTAGTAGAGCGCGGAAGGAGCTCGCAGTAGAGACCTTCGTTCCATTCAACCAGGAGGAAGAAGAGGAGAGGCAGGAGCCAAGAGAAGGATATGAAGAAGAAGAAAGAGCAAATGTGATACATGAGGAAGAATCAGGAGGTATCTTCATCGCGTTTCCCTTCTCATTATCGTAACTCTTTTGCAACTCGATCTTGAACCAATTGTTTCTTCGCAGATGATGATGATGATGAAACTATCAGTGGCCTTCTGGCCAAGAGGCAGAAGAGGGATGCTCATTCTGGCATTTCTGACGAACCCATAAGCGAGGACATTCTCGCCGAGTCCAGGAAGACAGCCGCGGAAGCTGCTGAAAGGAGAAGGCAGCGAGAAGAGGAGGAGCTCGAGCGTGTGAGGCAACGGAGCCTCGAAGAGCAACATGTTGACGACTTAGTGCGTCCAGCTGATGAGGAAGACGTGCTTCCCGAAGAGATGGCTCCTCAAGCTGAGGAGGAGGATGTGGCTCCAAAAGAGGATGCAGCAGCTTTGGAGCAAGCCCAAGCAGATTTCGAAGAAGTCGCAGGCGGCAATAAAGGTGATATTTTTAATCTCGCAGTAACTTATCGAGATGTTATTGTGGGTGCGTTAAAGCATGGTGTGTCAAAAGCTGACATTCGCCGTTGGCTAGTAGGCAAGTGCGGTGAACCCTCAGGTAATCACATGATCGATATGTGTGAACTAAGATTAGCAACTCAAAGCATAATCATGACTAGTTTCTTCGCGCCCCAGGTCACGCTCATGTTAAAGACATGCTTAATGAGGACACACTAATAGGGCATGGTTCCACGTCTTTAGTGTATGACGAAGATACTGCAATCCCACCTTCGCGTGGAGGTGCTTGCTCTTAGCTTTAGCAAAGATAGTAAAATAACGTACAATACGAGTTACCTCATACCCTCGTATTCTGTATCGCAGGCAATGCTGATGAACCCATGTTTGAGCAAAGGAGTCAACCTTCTGCGTCCTATGTCCCGGTTCCGAGTTCCCATACCGAGAAGCCCGCCGCAGCTGCTGAATATGCAGGAGAGCCTTTTGAGGATATCATCGAACTTTCTGATGATGCCGAGGCTGACGCTGTGCTAATGGAGGAAGATGCCCATGCTGGCGCTGAGGAAGTGAGAACAAGTACTGTTGATGCTACCGCATCTGAAAGTGTCCCACGCCAAGCAACTTCGGCTGCCACTACGCCTCCAGCGACGACTGAGTCGGCGGCACCTCTTCCTGCATGGAGCTTTTGGGGCTCGCAGGTCGGGGCTGTGATCGCAACTGGTGCGGCTTATACTCTTCCTCCTAACTATGAGGAGTTAGAGCTCGCTGCTGACAGGAGGGCCATGGAACGAGGACAGTCTTCAACTACTCCAGCAACACGCATTCCTTCTCTTTGTGAGATCCTTGAAGGGACTGGTAAGTCGTGGTTCGCTGCTTGCATCCCGCGTAATTCATTTGCGAGTTTGATAGCATAACTTAGCTTTGACATTGCTTTAGGTTTGAAGCAAGCCGATGTGGACTGGCTAGTCCGGATGCGCCTCACTTACCCCCAATCATTTGCGAGATCTCTGGAGATAGGGCCCTTTGACAGGAGGCTGTTTCTTCCCGAGGCCATTTGGATTTTGGAGCAGCTGTCTGCGGCCACACCTGCGACCATTTCTTCTCAGAGTGCCGAATTGCTTTTTGGCATGTGCCAAAATCTTCTGACTAAAGTTCAAGGCAGGCTGGGTTTCAAGTTTCTTATGAAAAGAGTTACTTTGATTCGCGCAGCCGTAACTTTGAAACTCGGCCACCAAAACCTCGCAGCTGAGATGCAGAAGGTAGAGCAGCAAAAGCAAAAGGTTGAAGAGGCTTTAAAGCTCTATCATGAGATGAATGCCAAGTGCGAGCAGTTGAAGCAGGAAGTGGAGCAGGTGGAGAATCTGAGCCGTCAGTTCACCACTCATGACTCCTTGATCAAGGGTTTACTTTGATTTTTTTATTCGAGAAAAGTAGCAAACAAATAGCAGAAACATTGATGTAATGTTGCTAGGGTTTCTCCCCCCTTTTTTTTTCAAAAGAATCGAAGTACCTGTTTTGCCCTTTCCGGGATTTGCTAGAATATTTCTGTGCATATCAATTCATGACATCATCAATTGATATTCTGCCTTGATTTTAGCGCTAATTTCTCATTAGATAAGCACGCTTTCCTTGGGAAGTCCATCCGAATAATGACCATCCGTCATTAATTAGGATACGCAACTGAATCGTCGTAGCCTTTAGTAGGGTAATTGATTGTTGCCGCTTTTCAAGGCGTAAGTGATTGATCCTTACCCTCTTTTCAAATTCTGCTGACTCCTCTTGGCAACTGAAGAGTCTCCACAAGGTCTATATAAACCCTGCCTTTGCCATTTGGGTTCTTCATCCCAAAAATCTGCTTTGCCGTGAGTCCTTACGACTGCTGGCTTCAATGCTTGTTTTTCGTTGATTCATGGCAACTCCAAGTTTTGAAACCTGAGTTTGCGCTTTGTGCTATAGAAATAGCTTACAAGATCCGCTTCATAAGGCTTATTGATCTTTATAACCATCATAAAGAAGATGGAGATAATACCTCACGTTTGTTCGAAGAATTTTCTTCGTCTATTATGTTTGCAGGTCATGTTTCCGGCCGCCTCCCGTTGAGGTGCAGCGCCGTAGTGACCTTGCTACCGACTCGTAATGAACGGCGGGATTCTCCTCCAGCATCCCTGGAGGAGAACTTCTTGCCTCCTCGTTCTTGAACTCCGGAGGCTAGCCAATGCCCTTGTCTATCAGGACAAGGAACCCAGTACCAGAGGAATGACTGCTTCCCCTGTTTTGCACGACTGCATACGCAGGAACAGGTGGTTCCTCTGGTACATATCTTGATCAGACAGAGGCCTTGTCAGATCCTGGGGTCTTGGACGTAGCGTCACCCAGATCCTGCTGCTAGGAATGTAGCGAATGGCGAGTTGATCTCTTCGCAGGAGCATCCTACTTGCTACAGATCTTTGGCCGCAGATCTGTGTATCGCATAGCCGGTGTTAGGACCGTTGGGTTCATCCTTTCTTAGTTAGGATTCCCTCGATGTGTCACTTCTCGCTTGTAAGTTAGTTTTTGAATGCATTGTAAGCCATGTTGGCTGCGTAGTTAGATTTGAGCTTTTTCGCTTGCAAGCTGCTATCTAGACAGATAAATTGTAAGTCTTTTTGACTCATAATGAGAAATGGCTTTGTATGATTTGCTGTTTTGTTACAACAAAGTACAATTTCGCATGCGTGTCGGCATATTTCGCCTTTGGAGTGCTATATGAACACTTTGTATTGTTTTTAGATCGTTCGAGATCGTGTTTTCGCAGCTGTGCCATCTTGGCAGATGGGCTTGTGATTTGCTTTCAGATTCAAGTGCAGGTGCCATCTCATCAGATAGAATTTTGTAGATCACTTTAAGATCACTTTCATAATGTTGCTATCACAATAGATAGGCTTAACGACGAATTTCAAATCGCATTCGTAAAATGCTGCTATCGCAGCGGATAGGCTTGAAAGATCATTTAATATCATGTTCGCAGGGGCTGCTATCTTAGGAGATAGGCTTAGAAGATCGGTTGAGATCACGCTTGCATAGGCTGCTATCGTAACAGATAGACTTAGAAGATCAATTAAGATCGCATCTGCATAGGCTGCTATCGTAACAGATAGGCTTAGAAGATCAATTAAGATCACATCTGCATAGGCTGCTATCGTAACAGATAGGCTTAGAAGATCAACTAAGATCGCATTCGCATGGGCTGCTATCGTAACAGATAGGCTTAGAAGATCAATTAAGATCGCATTTGCATGAGTTGCTATCGTGATAGATAGGCTTAGAAGATCAATCAGGATCGCATTCGCATGGGCTGCTATCGTAACAGATAGGCTTAGAAGATCAATTAAGATCGCATTTGCATGAGCTGCTATCATGACAGATAGGCTTAGAAGATCAATTAAGATCGTGTTTGCATGAGCTGCTATCGTAACAGATAGGCTTAGATGATCAATCAGGATCACATTCGCATGGGCTGCTATCGTAACAGATAGGCTTAGAATATCAATTAAGATCGCATTTGCATGAGCTGCTATCGTAACATATAGGCTTAGAAGATCAATCAGGATCGCATTCGCATGGGCTGCTATCGTGACAGATAGGCTTAAAAGATCATTTGAGATCATATTCGAATAAGTTGCTATTGTGGCGGATAGCCCATTGTTAACAGTAATACAAACTAAATGAAGCAACATCAACAGCTAGAAGTATGAAATTCTTCTCATTTGGGAGAAGTCTTTTATTATAGTGCTCTCATATGGGAGAGATAAGATTACAATTCTCTCATATGGGAGAGGAAATTGTGTAAATCATAGCTTTACAAGACATGAGGCAACGTTATAATAAAACGCATAAAATGAGAGAAGTCAAGGATAGTACTTCTTAATCCAGCGCATGTTGACTGAGCTTGGGGTTGAGGTCGTTCCGTGCAACCTCCGTATGCTGCAGTAGCCACTGTCAAAGACTTCTGTGACTTCGAAAGGTCCTTCCCAATTGGTTGCGAATTTTGGGTGAGCCGCCTCTCGCATGCAATGGTCAGATGCGCGCAGGACCAAATCTCCAACTGCGAAATCTCTTCGCTGGACCGTCTTATTGTACGCACGAGCGATCCTTTCTTGATACCGCTTGTTGGTCCTTTTAGCTTGCTCTCGCTTTTCCTCCAGCAAGACTAAGTCATGATCGCGTTGATTGTCGTACAATGCGTGGAAGGCCAATCTCGCCGAATTAACTCTCACCTCCGCAGGTACTACGGCCTCGGCCCCATAGCATAGGAGAAATGGTGAGACCCCCGTGGGTGTCCTCGGAGAAGTCCGATAAGCCCACAGGGCTATGCTTAGAGAATCAGCCCACTTCTTGTGGTCATCTGCAACCATCTTGCTCAAGATCCTCAACAGCGTTTTGTTGGTCGCTTCGGCTTGCCCGTTCCCTTTCGGGTAGTAAGGGGTGGAACATATCTGTCTGATATTGTACTGTGCTAGCTTCGCAGCCACCTGGCGATTAACAAAAGGAGTACCATTATCTGAAAGTATGGTGTTGGGAATCCTGAACCTGCATATGATGTTTTCTTGGATGAAATTGACCACTGCTAGCGCATTTGCCGTCTTCAGTGGTATCGCCTCCACCCATTTGGTGAACAGCTCAGTTGCGGTGAGGATAAAATGATTCCCGTGCGACGTTGGTCGGATGGGACCAATGAAGTCTAGAGCCCATATGTGAAACGGCCATGGCGTTCCCAATGCATGTAGATCTACAGCGGGAGCGTGCACTAGGTTACCCTTGAATTGACACTCCTGGCAGCGTCGTACCTTGGTGCGGCAATCGGCCTCCATGGTGGGCCAGAAGTATCCAATTGAGAGGAGTTGCCTGCATAATTTCGCACCTCCCTGGTGTTCCACCTGATGAGAAAGGTCCATGACCTCTTGTGCTTCCCTGCTGTCTAGACATCGCAGCAAGTTGCCCTCATGGCCTCTTCGCCAAAGCAGGTTTTCTTGTACTACGTATCGAGATGCTTTCCTCTTTAATTTCTCAGATTCTTTTCTCGATTCGGGTAAGGTGCCCTGGGTGAGAAAGTCAAAGAATGGTTTCCTCCAATCCGCATCATCATCAATTAGAGTGATGAGTAAAGAATCTTTGATCAGTGCGCAACTCTCGCACTTCCCTTGTATCAGTGCTGCGGCTGTTGACATGTCCGGCCAATGAATGCCATACCTCTGAGCTTTCCGATAGATTGACACCTCACTTTCTCCGCAAGTATGTTGGTGAATCTTCTCTAACAGCAGCTGTCCCTCTTGCTCGGAGACGCATCGCATGAGTATTCCGCCAGGGCCCTTGTAGTAAAGGGTGTTGTCATGTATGCAATACCCCTTTGTGAGTGCCCAGCTTTCGCTGCTTGTGCCTTCTGCGATGGCTCGTAAGATTGCCTTTCTCCAGTCCGCATCATCCATGTGTTCATCTTCGCACGCGTCTTCTGTCAACGCCGACGATGTTCGCACCTCGATCGATATTCTTGCGGGACATTTGTCTGTACTAACCTTGGATCCCAAGGTGGCCAAAGCATCTGCATGCCTGTTGTTTGCTCGGGGCTTGTGCTCGTACCTCGCATCGCAGAATTGCTGCACCAGCTTTTGTACCAAAGTCCGGTAGGACAGAAGATTTATCTCCTTCAAGCCGTACTCGCCCGAGGCCTGCTTGACAATTAGCTTGGAGTCCCCCATGACCATCAGGTTGCTTACCTCCAAAGCCTTCGCTGCACGCAATCCCGCTATGAGGGCTTCATATTCTGCCTCGTTGTTGGTGACTGCAAAGTCGAGCTTTGCGGACATCTGTATGACCTCCCCATCTGGCTTGGTCAAGACTATCCCGATGCCTCCACATTTCCTCGTTGACGATCCGTCAAAATGGAGTGTCCAGTAGGGTACATCGACTGCGTATATCTCAGGTCCCTCGAATTCTTCTTCGATCACGGGCTCGTGGCTGTTGTCGGGGAAATGTGCCAACAGATCCGCTACCGCCTGCGACTTGATCGCTCGCGGCCGCACGCATGTGATATCGTATTGAGAGATGGTCATGTACCATTTCGCCAATCTTCCCCCAGGAGTGGTGTGGGTCAGAAGATATCGTATGGGATCACTCCTGGTGACCAGTACCACTTTGTGCGACGCAAAGTAGTGTCTCAACTTCTCTATCACGAAGAACAGGGCAAGGCAATGACGCTCGATGTCCGTGTACCTTGATTCGGCGGGCTGCACAATGCGAGAGATGTAGTAGATGGGCCTTTCCTGGCCCTCGTATTCCTGAGCCAAGAGTGCTCCTATAGACTTCCTCGTTGACGTCAGATACAGCAGAAGTGGCGATCCCAATTGAGGTGCGATCATTATTTTTGAAGAAGTCAGCAGATCCTTCATCTTCCCGAACACAGCTTCGTGCTCCAGAGTCCAGCTGTATACGGCATCTTTCTTGAGAAGGGCACTAAAACAGCAGGTGATTTCGGCAATCGCTGGGATGAATCTCCGCAGATATGATAGCTTTCCCAGAAACGTCTTCAAGGCACTTTCGTCATGTGGCGGCGTCATGCCCGTGATGGCTGATACTTTCGCAGGATCAGGCTCGATTCCTTGACGATGCACTACGCATCCCAAGAACTTCCCCGATGTTACCCCGAACGCTCACTTCATGGGATTCATCTTCAATTGAAAGCGTATGCATCTATTGAACACTTTCCGCAAATTCGCGAGGTGATCTGCTTCCTGCTTGGATTTAACCACCAGGTCGTCCACATAAAATTCCACTTCCTTGTGCATCATGTCGTGGAACAGGGCCATCATGGCCCGCTGATAGGTTGCACCCGCGTTTTTGAGACCGAACGGCATCACTGTGTAGTTGAACACCCCCACTGGAGTGATGAATGCAGTTTTCCGCGCATCTTCGGGGTCCATCTTGATCTGGTTGTACCCGCTGAAGCCGTCCATGAAACTAAACATGCGATGACCCGCTGTCGAATCAATAAGCAGATCAATGTTGGGCAGTGGAAAATCGTCTTTTGGGCAGAAACGATTGAGATCCCGGAAATCCACGCAGACGCGAAGCTGTCCGTTCTTCTTTACCACTGGCACAATGTTAGCCAGCCATGTGGGATGATGATTCGGCTCTGTGAACTTGGCATCCAGGAGTTTGACAATCTCCTGTTTGATCTTCACGTTAAGCTCCGGCCTGAAGCTTCTTGTGCTCTGCTTTACCGGCTTAGACCCTGGGATGATGTCTAAACGGTGCATAGTGATAGATGTGTCCAGACCTGGCATCTCATCATACTCCCATGCGAACACATCCTTGTATTCAGTTAGGAGCTGTAGCAGTCCTTTCTCCTCCTCGCTTGTGAGGTCCGCACTTAGAAAGACTGGCCTTTTCTTTTCTTCGTTCGGGCTTAGGAATACCTCCTTTAGCTCTTGCCTTTGCGGTCTGGGTTTGTCTTCCATGCATTCGGGTGCTTCCTTGAGCTTCTCGTCTGGAGTGCTCTGCATTGATTTCTCTGTTACCATAACCTGCTCGATTCGGTTGATTTGCCCAGGGATATCCCCATGCCCGTGTGAGGACATCCCCGCGCACCTTCATATGCGATAGCACTTCTTCCCATTGGCGTAGAAACTCTCTATCTCCTTGCCTTCGGGGTCATGCTTTGCTATTCTCTTCAGAGTATAGACGTTCTTTCGCTGGTAGGCGATCCGTGGTGCCGCGTCCCACGTGGGCGGCTTTTCCTTGGCATCCTCCCTTGTCACCATCACTCCCGCAGGTGACTGATCCTTGATATCTTCCCATAGGGGTAAAGGAGTAGGGTTGAATGGTCCCGGTGTTTGCTCGTCTGCAATCTCGGTGAACCACACCGCCTCGCTGAGGTGTGCTTCGTCCAAGTTGAATGGATTCGTTGATGCAGGTATCTCGACTATCCTGTCGTTCCAGATAGCTTTCATGACCTGGTGAGCTGTTGAAGGGACCGCGTCAAAGCGATGAATCCAGGCTCGACCTATGATCATGTGATACGTGGTGTTCGCATCTATGACATAGAACTTTGCTGAGCATTTGATTTTGCCGATCTGGACGCCCAGGCGGATCCATCCTATCGTCATTCTGGAGTCGCTTCCGAATCCCATCAGCGGGGATGGACGCCTGACAATCTTGTGCTCGGGAATCCCGGCTAGCTTCTGTGTGTGGAGCGAAACGACGTTGACCGCTGCTCCTCCATCGACGAATTCTCTTTTGAACTCGACGCCATTGATGATGGCCGTCACATACAGAGGCCTCTGGTGGCTCACATCTGTCTTTTTGTCGCTGGCGGAAAAGGTCATAATCTTTTTTGTAGAGCGAGATGCCCTGATGACTTTCCCGTTGGAGACTACAAGATCCTCCTCGTAGTCCTCAGCTATCCTCAAGATTGCTTTCGTCATTTCTGTCCGGCATTTATCCGAGAAGTTCATCTCGTCGAAGAATATGCTGAAGCCGTGCGACCCCTTCATCCGGTCAGCACGTTCATCCTCCGTGTCTTCGCTGTAGTCCTCATCCTCATGGACTTCGGCAATGATGGGTAGACCATCCTCTGCGACCTATTCCAGATCCACAATCGATATCATGGCGACCTCTTTACCTTTCGAGTCTTGCTCCGCATGGGCAGGAAGTGGATTGTTGCGCACATCCTTCCTGTGATCGCTGACGATCAGCTCGCCGTTCTTCATCTTTTGGCTAAACACAATCCTGAGCTTCTTACAGTCCGCTGTGGGATGCATGACCTTTCCGTGGTACTCACACCACTTCGGGTCCCTCACCATCTCCTTGGAGGGTGCCTTCTCAAGCGGCGGTAGGACACCGTCCTTGCGCCACTGCCTGCAGAGGTCACTTGCTTCTTCCACCGAACATGGCAGAGGTGGTGCGTCGAAGTTCACAATCTTCGCCTGCTTATGGGGTGAAACTGTATTGACCTCAGCTTCGCGTCCCCTCTTGTAACTGAATCTCCCGATCTTGTAGGTAGTACCGCTCGAAGATCGCTCCGGAGCGTTTTTCTTTTTCTGTCTCTCCACTATAGGCTCGATGTTCTTCGTGCATTCGATTAGCTTTGAAAACGTAGGTGTTTGCAGGTTGATGAGCATACCTTTGTATTCATCTCGCATGCACTGCAGGCATATCTCTACGAGCCGAATTTCGAGCATCAGATCTTTGCATTCCAAGGACTTCGCCCTGAACTTCTTGATGAAAGCTATGTCGTCCTCCTCGCGCTTCTGATACATCCGCGAGAGGTGGATAATTGTCACCTTTTCTTCCATCTGGAAGAACTTGGTATAGAACTTCTGGACCATGTCATCCCACGTCTTCACGGATCCGGCCTCCAACGTTCTGTACCACTTGTACGCTACGTTCCCCAAGGATTTTGGGAATTCTCGCATGAGCAGCTTGGGATCGGCTCCGTATGGTCCCATGACATCGATGAAACGCATGACATGCTCATGAGCGTTTCCGTTGACATCCTCGAACTTGTCCCATTTAGGAGCCTTATACCCCACAGGGTTAGGCATGAGATAGATCGCGCGGGATGGGTGGATCGTTATCTAGCTTCGGGATGATGGTATCCGCGAATGATTGGTGAGCCAGAATAGTTTCCATTCGCTTCTGCAGAGACGTCATACATTCTGGAATGCTTCCCTCGGTAACAGGAGGAGGGGTTGCCGCAGGCGGAGGCGACACGTATGCCGTCGGAGGATTGGGGACATATTGGCTGTTCGCATTGCCCCATATTGCCGTTGGAGGAGGCAAGGGATACTGCGAAGCCGGGTTAGATACCAGAGCTGGAGGCTGAGGAGTATGAGCAGTGAGAGGCAAGATTTGAGCTGTTGACCCCTGAATTGAAGGTAGCTGTGTAGTCGCCGGTGGAGTCTGCAGGTTAGGGTTGGGAGGTGTGGTTGACACTACCAGTCCTGGAGCGGTAGGGGCTCCTCCTCCTTGAGAGACGGCGGTGATTTGCGCAGGGTTCGGTGCAAGAGTCCCCAAGACAGCCATGATCCGTTCTAGCTGCGCAGATTGAGCTTTGAGGGCTTT
Source organism: Linanthus parryae (assembly GCA_023055425.1). NCBI lineage: Eukaryota > Viridiplantae > Streptophyta > Magnoliopsida > Ericales > Polemoniaceae > Linanthus > Linanthus parryae. Next base: position 40,631,236 of record JALGPY010000004.1, read on the forward strand.
CGCTTGACCTTGGATGGTGGCGTCCAAGGATTCTAGCGTCGGTGCCTCACCGGGGGTCGTAGGAGTACGGCGGGTCTCCTCTCCCGAGGCAGCTTCGGTGGAAGGCGATCTGTTGATAACATCATCCTCCTGAGACATGGTTGCTTTTGTTGGTAAGTTCACGTCGGGTTCACCAAAATGTGCACAAGAGATTCCGGCGAGGAGACCTCCGTGTACACCGTATGTAGAGGATCAGGGATAGCACAGGAAGAGTTGGGTTGTGTGTAGGGAGAGAGTAAGGCAGTAGTAATGTCTGAGAGAGAGACAGAGGTTTGGCAGAGCTTCCGCGTATGGCTAGTGTGTCCTCCTTTGTATGGAAAGGTTAACGTCCTATATATAGCAGGGAACGTGACCGTTGTAGTGTGGTTAATGCGCCCACTAATGGCGGCTTAATTAGCTTAACCACAACGGCACGTTCGTCCTCATATATAGGGACCGTTACAGCACGTTATGCGCGAATACCGGAGTCGTTACAGGGTTGACCGGGTTTGACCGGATTGACCGGGTTTATGGAGCTCGTGCCATAAATCTCTCAAAGCAGTTACTAAAGGTCGCGTGCGGGTTTGGCTCGCACGTGACAGGACTTACTTTAGCCTCCAAACCACTAAGTCCCTACCAGTCCCGTGCAGTCGTATGCGAGGGCCCTGTCTCGCAGCCCCCACATGGATCAGCGCGGCTGGTGATCCAGTGTGTGTGGAGCACAATATGGTGTGCTGGATGGTTGCCACGTGGCCAAGATCTGTCAGCTCAGAAAGCACTATATACAATTATTTAATTAAATGAAACCCACCTTTGTCATCTTCTTCTTCCGTGTCCTTCACGACCACGGCAATCACCGCCCTCACCATCACCGCCACTCTCATCACCGCCCTCACCAACATCACTCACCCAAGTAAACTCACCCTATAGATACCCCTCATCTCCTCCCCCTGCACCCATCATCCGCCACCACCACTCCATCCCAGCCCTCTCTCTCTTCGGCAAACAACCACTAAAACCACCATCACCTTCATTGCTCTCTCTCCCTTTCTCTTTTCTCCCCCTGTTTCTATCTCTATGTTCGCTAACGAGGAGCAGCAGAAACTGCATCTGGTGGCAGTAGCTAGGAGCCACCACTACTGTCGCTAAGCCCGTCGAGAACTAGCACCCGAACCACCACCACCCCGTTGTTTCACTTGTCTCCACCTCTGCCTCATCCTCTCTGTCTCTATCCCGCTGTACCACCCACAGAAGACGAAGAAGAATAAAAGCATAAGCAACCCCAGCAGCAGGAGCAACCCCAACTCCGGCGAAGCACCATAAATTTCGGCGACGTTTTTGACCCAGCGAATTCGGGACAACTCAGCTCTTCCCATCAATCTCTCTCGAGCCCAGAAGGTCCGACAAGCCTCTAGCAGGTTCTATACGCGTCCAGAAGCAACCGGAGCGCCACCGTCGAGCTCCATCACCGGCAACAACTTCGGCGACTTGACCTGTGACGTTCCTCACTGATTTCTCGCGTTACTTAACTTGGGTATGATCTAAACCTTCTCATTTTTCGTTATATGCTGTCAAAACATGTTCTTATTAGCTATGATTGGCATTTGGATCGAGTGGTTATGTGGTTGCCGAGAGATCTTATGTGGGAGGGTAGTTCTTGCACTTTTTTTGAAACTTTGGGGGCTGTTTGTAAGTTAAAGAAACTGTTGGGGGTATGCCTTGTCACTTAGGTAACTACTATATTAATGGGGGTAGCATGTTGCAGATTACTAACTTAGAGGGGGCTGCTATAGTATAAGACATTATTATTATTTGGTTATTTGTTATTAACCACATTATAGGTAAATAAAAAGTAGAATAAATGATTTGGTAATAAAAATGAGTTTTAGCAATAAGAAATAATAGTCTTTCTTCCAAAATAGGTCATAATAATATGTATATTTGAGCTAATGTTTGTTCTAATAAACTGTCACTCTAGTTTATTTAAACAAGTCGTAAGTTTCAATTATTTATAGTAAATATATTTTATCGATAAAAATTATTGGGAAATCGAATATTATTGTTTTAGAAATAGTCTTTAAATGTTATTTGTCCGCTTTGATAATTATTTACCAGTTTTGCTTTAATTATTTAATGTTAAAATTTGTTTCTAAAATACTTCTTCTTAATAATAAGAATATAATCAGAATCGGGAATTCATTAGGGTTATTGGGACAAACTTAGATCCGACCTAGATTAACACTCATGCAGCTGTTTATTTAGAAGTAGCATCGTGTAATTACATATTTGTGAATTATAGGAGACGGATTTGTGGACATCGGCTTCATTGATCATCCTACGTACTAACTGCCAAGTCGAATAAGGTGAGACTACATGCTTAGCCTAGCGTGCCTAGCTCTTTTGGTGTCAGATTGTGATTTCCATTTTCTGTCTCAAAATATAATTGTTATTGTTTGTTTATACTTGTAAAATATTTGAACTGTTGGCTACTGTTCTTGATAAACTCTCACGCGACAATTAATAATCTGTTAATAATATAAAGTGGAAAGACTCACATATACCGGAACCAGTTATGTTACTTATATCAGGTTTCGATCCATTGGGTTTTTATCCCTGAAATGCGGGACTCCGTGTGCCCCAAAGGTTTAGATCCCTTGGGTTTTCATCCCTAAAATGCGGGACTTCGTGTGCCCCGGCTCTACGCTTTGATGGCTAGGGTCCAGCATCTAGATAACACTTTTTTTGATTGACGCTCTTAGGAGGGTGTTGCAACACTTAAGGTCTAGTATGTCTGTTGTGGTCACTGGTCTACCCGGGTACTGTGAAATGAATAAGTAATGATTCGAATGCCTTGTTGGCTTTATTATTATTGGGAGACCCTTTGTCGGCATTATTATATTCGGTTAACACTTGGATTATTGATTTACATTTTTGTTTATATCGTTGTGAACTCTATAACTGTTTTCATTCATACTCTGTCACTTTTACTTTATTTAACTTGTGTCCGAGCAGTTTATATTATCTTTCATGTTTTACAGCTAAGGTGTAGCTCACTCAGTATTTATTGCTGACTTTCAAAACTGCGGTTCCTGTTGTTTTCTTCCCACCGCAGGTCTAGGAGCTGGAACTTAAGGAATAGAAGGGGCACGAGACTCACCTAGACTGATAATGTCATAATTAGTTTCTAGTTTTGTTAAGTTATTGTGTAATAATAAGCACCTTTTGTATAAGACCCTTGGTTTAATGTTTAATAATATAAGTTTTTGTTGTGGATTATATTGCTTTTGATCTCCGCCACTTCTATTAAGCATCGCCCTCCCGGTCTTATCTCGAGCCATATAAGGGGCTTGTTGCACTCGGGGCAATATGTTTGTTGTATTGGAGGGTTGACACCATTTGGGGAGCTGTGTATCATGTACGTCGGTGTGGACTGGGGGTTGAGAGAAATATGGAGAGTGGTAGGAGATATAAGAGCATCTCCCACAGTTCGTATCAAATTTTAAACCAAATCCTATATTTGGTGGAGAAAAATGGTTTGACCTCCCACACTTAACCCTCAAAAAACACAATTTCACCATTTTCGGTGGAAAATAGCACTTGGTCTCCCACAGTTTTCAACAAATTTTACATCAAATAGCCATTTCACCATTTCATCAAATTTAGAGAATAGTATTTTTAGCCTCCCATGACAAATCATAAAAACCTATCACCAAATCATGAATTTCATAACTATCAAAAAAAAAAAAAATTATTACCAAAACAATAATACACGAAATTTAAAATGATTAAATAGCACTTCAAAAAATCTAAAATTAACCAGTCTAATCTATTTCACCATGATTATCCCATAAGTGTGCAATGAGTCTTCTTGAAGTTCAACATCGGTGTACTATGTTTGGCCAAACCTGTTTCAACTACATTAGTTATTTCATTTTATCATCCCGCAGCATGATGCTGAAAATATTATGTAACACGCTATGGATCAAAAACATATTATACAAAATGGGAGAAGAGAAACGGATGGCGTATATACTGTAAAGACAAAATGCTACACAATTACATTAGAGCATATTATTACCATGAAAGTAATGTGAAAACATGCCCTAAACACTAATTAAAAATTTGGTGTAGATTACACCAAATTCTATTGTTGCCATTAAATTTGGTTGTAAAAATAGAATTTGGTGATATAGGATAGGATTTGAGGGTACTGTGGGAGATGAACTTCACCATTTAACAAAAGCTACACCAAATATAGGATTTGGTGATTTGGTGTTTTTTTGGTCAACGACTGTGGGAGGCCTACAAAAAAATCACCATTTTTTGGTGATTTGGTGATTTGGTGAATTGTTGTGGGAGGCCGAAAACACCAAATTTTACTATCAAATATAGGATTTGGTGCACTGTGGGAGATGCTCTAAGGCTAATGAAGGATGATTCCCCCTTTTACATTGTTTCCTTGCTCAATTTCTAGATTAAGTGTCGCCTGAAGAGTAGAAGAAGGGAAACCTGGGTGAGTAAGAGCACAACAAAATAGACAACAAAGCTATCACATGGTGCCCTTAACATATCATGTCATATTAGGGCGATCCTGGATTCATAAGTATCGCTTGGTTCCCTCAAGTTATCATCAGTGCCTCAAGTTTGTATGGAAAGGCATTGTGGTCACTGTCGAGCCCAGCTCCAGACCCTTCCAAGAGGAAGAGGCTCATATGGTATAGTCCTGTTTCTTCGGTTTTTACACAAAATATGAGGCCAATGAGGAAGCTTTAGGGGTACAAATCCCAATGCGGACAAAAGGATACTGGGAGCATGGGGAAATAAGCGCTAAAGGGCAAAGCATATAGCGATGCACATAGAAGATCTGATTAAGGGGAAGCGAATGCATGTCGACAAATGGGGGCTTGCATGGTTGTTTTTGCCGTGATTTAATTGGTGAAGGACCCTGGAAATTTAGAATTGGTGGATGAAGCGCAAGAGGCACCAAAATGCAAGCAGGATTATCCCAAACCCCAACCCGAAAAGTTGGTAGAGGTCAATTTGAGCCTAGACATCAAGAAGCCCTGAGGCATTGTGTGATTGCGAAATGGAGCACCTTGTAGCTATGGTGAAGTAACACACTGATGTGTTCACATGGAGCTATGAGGAGATGTCAGTGATTGATGAAACATTAATGATGCATCGCCTTGACACTATTAGGGACGTGAAATTGGTCAAGCAAGAACAAAGACATTTTAAGCCCGACCTCGAATGAAAAAGCAAAGACGATGTAAAGAAAATAAGGAAATTGAACTTTTTTAAACACACTCAGTATGGAACTTGGTTGGAAAATGTGGTTATTGCTCAAAATAGAAATAGGCAAAAACAGGTTTGTGTTGACTTTCGCAATCTGAATAGGGCTTTCCCTAAGGATGGATTAATGCTGCCACACATTGAGTCATTAGTGGATGCTAATTTTGGGCATGAGATGTTCTCGTTCATGGATGAGTGTAGCGGTTATAATCAAATTAAAATAACCCTAGGGACGCAAAAAAGATAGCTTTTTGTACACCTATCGGGAACTTTTACTACAACGTCATGCCTTTGGCCTAAAAAATGCGAGTGAAACAAACCAGCGTGCGATGAAAGCCGTTATTCACAATATGATGCACAAACGAGTCGATGTTTATGTGGAAAATCTTGTGGTGAAGTTTAGAAAGAAAGGGGATCACTTGACAGACTTGGAGGTCGTGTTCAAGCGCTGTAGAATATAATGGTTTAAAATTAATCATATAAAGTGCGCCTTTGGAGTGAGTGCGTGCAATTTTCTAGGATTTCTAGTACATCGTCACAGTATTGATGTGGACGCCACAACGGTAAAGGCCATACAAGAAATGCCTTCGCTGCGATAGAGAAAAGAGCTCAAAGGTTTCCTTGGGAAGATCTCTTATATTCAACGTTTATCCCGACATTTTCGGTTCTTATCCACCCATTCAGCACGTTGTTGAAGGGCGGGACAAAGTTTGAATGGATGCAAGAGAATCGGCTAGCGTTCAATCGTGTTCAGGAATTTTTGACATCACCACAAACCATGGTGGCACCAGTACATGGCTTGTCATTGAAGATATACCGTAAGATTACTCCTAGGTCCATTCGTGCGTTGATAGTATAGGATCAAGAGGGAATCGAGAAGACAATGTTCTTTCTTATCAGAAGGTGCTGGGACAAGAGCTAAGATACACTCTATTCGAGCATTATTTGTTTCCTTAGTGTTCGCGTCCCAGAAGTTTTAGGCACCACTTCCTGGCTCACCGAAATGGGGTGGTTACTAAGGTGGGTCCTCAAAGTATATGTTAACCAAGTTGTCTATGATAAGAAGAACAAGAAAATGGGTTGTTCCCTTGCTAGAGTACGATCTCAGTTGTGCTGTGTCGCGGGCTATAAAAGTTCAAGCCTTGGCCGATCTACTCGCTCAATTTCCTCGGAAGGATTATGAACCCACAAAGAGGACACTGCAGATAAGATTATCGAAGCATTCATGGGTAAAGGAATTGAGGGACGGGAATGGGTATAATATTTTCACTGCGCTGCTTGTAGGGTAAATGGTGGCGCCTTGCTATTTCTGGTTGTTATTTGGTACACATCAAGACAAGCTTACTCGCTTGAACTCCTATGCGCTAGCAATGACGCTGAGTACAATGTCCTGGTTTGGGGGCTGATGGATGTGCGTCGTGAACATGCTATGCATTTAAAAGTTTAGGACGATTCCCAACTACTTAGGAAGCAGGTGCTATGATAATGTATGGTGAAGGAACCCGCTTTGGCAGAGTATCGAGTGTTGGTAGAAAAAATTGCACGAGATTTTGAGATAATCAACTTTGAACATGTACCGCAAGAGGAAAACAGAATGGCGGGCGCTCTTGCTGATAGCATGATTAAGGATAACAGCACTATGGAAATATATATACACATGCATAGTCTTCTTTGGCATATCCTGCTGAAGTCTAATAAGGATCTGACGGATGCTGATCAACACTTGCGGAGTGATGTCCGCTACCAATTGCCAGGATAAACGCAGCGATTGATTGCGAAGAAGTTAGCAGCATACACTGTAATTGGCAACACGTTATATCATGTGTAATTTTGGGGTTATGGCCAAATGTTTAAGCAAAGCGGAAGCCACTGAGAAACTAGCCGAGATTCACACTATTGCTCAGCACACAAGGGACATAAGTCTTGCTAGGTGTGCACAAGAGATTCCGGCGAGGAGACCTCCGTGTACACCGTATGTAGAGGATCAGGGATAGCATAGGAAGAGTTGGGTTGTGTGTAGGGAGAGAGTAAGGCAGTAGTAATGTCTGAGAGAGAGACAGAGGTTTGGCAGAGCTTCCGCGTATGGCTAATGTGTCCTCCTTTGTATGGAAAGGTTAACGTCCTATATATAGCAGGGAACGTGACCGTTGTAGTGTGGTTAATGCGCCCACTAATGGCGGCTTAATTAGCTTAACCACAACGGCACGTTCGTCCTCATATATAGGGACCGTTACAGCACGTTATGCGCGAATACCAGAACCGTTACAGGGTTGACCGGATTGACCGGGTTTATGGAGCTCGTGCCATAAATCTCTCAAAGCAGTTACTAAAGGTCACGTGCGGGTTTGGCTCGCACGCGACAGGACTTACTCTAGCCTCCAAACCACTAAGTCCCTACAAGTCCCGTGCAGTGGTATGCGAGGGGCCTGTCTCGCAGCCCCCACATGGATCAGCGCGGCTGGTGATCCAGTGTGTGTGGAGCACAATATGGTGTGCTGGATGGTTGCCACGTGGCCAAGATCTGTCAGCTCAGAAAGCACTATCTACATTAGCCCCCTTTCTGCGCGTGAAGACTCATAGCTGTATAGACTTCCATGCGCGGAAACCAACATACGCGTTGCCGCCACGCACCAATTCAAATACGAGTAAGTTCAGCCCCCGTGCGTGCTATTATGACCTAAAACCCCTAGATTCGTGCCGTCTGGCCTTTAGGGTTTTAGGCGTGACGTCAGCTTGTCCTGTGATTGCGCGATTCGACGGTGACGGTTGCGATTCGACTACTGAAAGGACGCAACCCTTCATTATTTTTGGATAAATACTTTGTACCCTCCATTGTTGCAAAGCATCACTTCTTTCTCTTAAAGTGAATGATACCCGGAAGTCTTCGAGAGCAGATTCAGATAATCAATCACCAGTTCACTCTTGTCAATCGTCTTCTTCAACTGTGTGCATCTAAGCAAGCTTTACCAAAACAAGGTTGGCCTTGTTTGATTTTGTTTATCATACCGATGTATGCTTTTGAACTGTGTTGGATCTGCAAACCCATGACATATTATCTGTTGAAACTTGTGAAGAAGCTCCAATCTTTGAACCCAATTTTGATATTATCCTTCAATGATAAGGACCTTGGATGTAGGGTTTTGAAATCCCTGATAATGCAAACAATTTCCAACCTCTAACTTCTGAAATTGATACCAGAAACTGTTCATCTTTATTCCCATAGATCTTGAATCTTGGAATTCAAACTGAAGTGTACATATTTCTCCCCCTTTTTTCTTGCTCTTCTGCAGGAATGGCCAAGACAAAAGGAACTAGACCCACCAAGGAGGACGAAGAAATACCTGATCTTCCACAAGCGCTATGGCGAAAAGCCCCCTATCTGGGTGGCAAAGACTTCTACCACGCGAGGGTTAAGGCAAAGAAACTGCCTGCTTCTGTCCCCAATGAGGGATTGCTAACATTGACTCCTCCAGTTAACTCAGCCTTGCTTGAGTTGATTGGCTCCAAGGACGTGGTTCGATTGGGAATCGAAAATGGGTACTTCCCGTATGCTGCGATTTCCACCCAAGCTTTTGTCCAGAAATTGGACTACATGGATAAGTGGATTGACCATGTGTTGACCGACCATGCTGCGACTATTAATGAGGCCGGCGTATACTTCGCCGTTCGTGCTATAAGGGGTGCTGCTGTGAAGCTGGACCAGTCCATGCTTCTAAACCTTCTTTCCTGCTACTCGCCTGCGACTCACACTTTCCACTTTGCTGAGTTCGAGGCTGCCCCCACACTCGAGGACGTGCACATGTTGTACGATCTGTCTCCCATGGGTGAGGTGGACCCTTTGAGTCCCTTGAGGACGGATGCGGAGATCGCTTTGTACACGCAGATGGAGGAGTGCCTATCAGAGGTAAAGAAAATCTCCACCTGGTGGACCACTACCAAAGCCCTTCCCAACTGGCAATTGGTTGCCACGTCTGCGAAGAATACTTGGAATAAATGGGTGCAGTACTTCTTTCGTGATTACGCGAACAGCAGCATTACCAAGAAGCTTCTGAATCAAGACCCAGAGGCCAAGAACTACGTAGAGGGTAAAGGCTATCACTTGACCCTTTGTGCTTTCCTCTGTGCCTGGCTGTCGAGGTACTTAATCGATGGTCACCCGCACGATGGGGTCTTCAATCACGTTCTGCCGCTTGCTGTGAAACTGGCGCTTGGCCAGAGAGTCGCACTCGGACCCTTGGTTTTGGGCACGCTGTACTACAGACTGGATCAGCTAGTTGTGGCCATGAAAGAATCGCGTGGCCGTCTCGACATACTGACTTTCGTTAACATTGCCTTCTTGACGATGTGGGTCTTTGAGCGATGGCCTTCCTACGCCCCAACTGCTTCTAAGCCCAACAAATGGTGTCCCCCAGGCGCGGTAGAGGAGCGTAACAGCGGCAGGGCTGCAAGATGGTTTGGAGCAAACAATACCAAGTGCGTTTGGAGTCTGATATGCGACAACCGGCGAGAGTTCATAGCTAGGCCCTATGCCATGCGTATTGAAAACGTGCGATGGTTTCCAAAGCTATATCCTTCCAAGGGTGTTGTCTTCTCGGAAGAGCTCCTCTTCGAAGAGGGAGAGCACTTCCACGAGCGCTATCGCGAATTCTTCTGCTGGTGTCTGCGAGGTTCTCTTCCTGCTCTCGCAAATCATATTCGTGAGCTTGCGCCGAGGTATGAGAGGATTACCGTGGATGTCGACCCCACTCGCGTTTCTCCCCAGTTCGGCTTTGATGCAGTGGCGCCATCAATCTGGCCACAGTCTATTATCAGAGGTTGCTATAAGCGTTTGTTGACAAATGAGTGCAAAACAGTCTTTATGAACAATCTTCCCTTTGAGCAGCCTGCAGGTAACCGCGAGGGTGGTTGTTCCAAGAAGTGGCTCGCATACTGGATCGCCCAGCAGACGAGATTTGAGACGCAGTCGGCCCCCCAGCAAAGCATAGCTCCTTTGATCAAAAGAAACTCTTTTCCGTTTCGTCCTAATTGCAGTCTGGACGAGTCTGAATATGGTTGCTACTCATTGTTGGATCATGAGAACCATTTGTGCCCTGGCATCATTCTGGATGAAAAGATCGCCGCAGTTAGGAAAGGCGAATCGCATGTCATCAGATATAGCGAGACTTTCGCTAAGGTAAGCTGCTTTTTTTTCGCATGCGCTAAGCTTCTTTACTTCAACATATTAACAATCTCATTCTAAACTGCTTGTTGTAGTGTCATGTGCGGAGCTTTGCATCTGGTGATCGTTCCAAGTCGTTGGTCAACACCATTGTTACTACAAGAAGACAAGGACAGTCGTTCTTTCTAGCATCGAGGATGGATCCTGAGGCCGAAACTAGGATTCGCGCAGTCATGAATGCTTTTGCAGACTCGCTGATAGACAATGCTCCGGCCTCGTCTCCACCCAGAGATAATCCGTCTCCTCCAGCGACTGCCGCGCCGAGAGCGAAGAGACCCAGGCAAAAGGTAATTACAATTTCTTCCCCTAGAAGTGCTCCAACTTCCCCTCCAGCGAGGTCCCTTTCTGCCAAGGACAAAGGCAAAGGTCGCATGCCTAGTAGAGCGCGGAAGGAGCTCGCAGTAGAGACCTTCGTTCCATTCAACCAGGAGGAAGAAGAGGAGAGGCAGGAGCCAAGAGAAGGATATGAAGAAGAAGAAAGAGCAAATGTGATACATGAGGAAGAATCAGGAGGTATCTTCATCGCGTTTCCCTTCTCATTATCGTAACTCTTTTGCAACTCGATCTTGAACCAATTGTTTCTTCGCAGATGATGATGATGATGAAACTATCAGTGGCCTTCTGGCCAAGAGGCAGAAGAGGGATGCTCATTCTGGCATTTCTGACGAACCCATAAGCGAGGACGTTCTCGCCGAGTCCAGGAAGACAGCCGCGGAAGCTGCTGAAAGGAGAAGGCAGCGAGAAGAGGAGGAGCTCGAGCGTGTGAGGCAGCGGAGCCTCGAAGAGCAACATGTTGACGACTTAGTGCGTCCAGCTGATGAGGAAGACGTGCTTCCCGAAGAGATGGCTCCTCAAGCTGAGGAGGAAGATGTGGCTCCAGAAGAGGATGCAGCAGCTTTGGAGCAAGCCCAAGCAGATTTCGAAGAAATCGCAGGCGGCAATAAAGGTGAGATTTTTAATCTCGCAGTAACTTATCGATATGTTATTGTGGGTGAGTTAAAGCATGGTGTGTCAAAATCTGACATTCGCCGTTGGCTAGTAGGCAAGTGCGGTGAACCCTCAGGTAATCACTTGATCGATATGCGTGAACTAAGATTAGCAACTCAAAGCATAATCATGACTAGTTTCTTCGCGCCCCAGGTCACGCTCATGTTAAAGACATGCTTAATGAGGACACACTAATAGGGCATGGTTCCACGTCTTTAGTGTATGAAGAAGATACTGCAATCCCACCTTCGCGTGGATGTGCTTGCTCTTAGCTTTAGCAAAGATAGTAAAATAACGTACAATACGAGTTACCTCATACCCTCGTATTCTGTATCGCAGGCAATGCTGATGAACCCATGTTTGAGCAAAGGAGTCAACCTTCTGCGTCCTATGTCCCGGTTCCGAGTTCCCATACCGAGAAGCCCGTCGCAACTGCTGAATATACAGGAGAGCCTTTTGAGGATATCATCGAACTTTCTGATGATGCCGAGGCTGACGCTGTGCTAATGGAGGAAGATGCCCATGCTGGCGCTGAGGAAGTGAGAACAAGTATTGTTGATGCTACCGCATCTCAAAGTGTCCCTCGCCAAGCAACTTTGGCTGCCACTACGCCTCCAGCGACAACTGAGTCGGCGGCACCTCTTCCTGCGTGGAGCTTTTGGGGCTCGCAGGTCGGGGCTGCAATCGCAACTGGTGCGGCTTATACTCTTCCTCCTAACTATGAGGAGTTAGAGCTCGCAGCTGACAGGAGGGCCATGGAACGAGGACAGTCTTCAACTACTCCAGCAACACGCATTCATTCTCTTTGTGAGATCCTTGAAGGGACTGGTAAGTCGTGGTTCGCTGTTTGCATCCCGCGTAATTCATTTGCGAGTTTGATAGCATAACTTAGCTTTGACATTGCTTTAGGTTTGAAGCAAGCCGATGTGGACTGGCTAGTCCGGATGCGCCTCACCTACCCCCAATCATTTGCGAGATCTCTGGAGATAGGGCCCTTTGACAGGAGGCTGTTTCTTACCGAGGCCATTTGGATTTTGGAGCAGCTGTCTGCGGCCACACCTGCGACCATTTCTTCTCAGAGTGCCGAATTGCTTTTTAGCATGTGTCAAATCAAGTTTCTTATGAAAAGAGTTACTTTGAGGTGCAGGTCATGTTTCCGGCCGCCTCCCGTTGAGGTGCAGCGCCGTAGTGACCTTGCTACCGACTCGTAATGAACGGCGGGATTCTCCTCCAGCATCCCTGGAGGAGAACTTCTTGCCTCCTCGTTCTTGAACTCCGGAGGCTAGCCAATGCCCTTGTCTATCAGGACAAGGAACCCAGTACCAGAGGAATGACTGCTTCCACTGTTTTTCACGACTGCATACGCCGGAACAGGTGGTTCCTCTGGTACATATCTTGATCAGACAGAGGCCTTGTCAGATCCTGGGGTCTTGGAAGTAGCGTCACCCAGATCCTGCTGCTAGGAATGTAGCGAATGGCGATTTGATCTCTTCGCAGGAGCATCCTACTTGCTACAGATCTTTGGCCGCAGATCTGTGTATCGCATAGCCGGTGTTAGGACCGTTGGGTTCATCCTTTCTTAGTTAGGATTCCCTCGATGTGTCACTTCTCGCTTGTAAGTTACTTTTTGAATGCATTGTAAGCCATGTTGGCTGCGTAGTTAGATTTGAGCTTTTTCGCTTGCAAGCTGCTATCTAGACAGATAAATTGTAAGTCTTTTTGACTCATAATGAGAAATGGCTTTGTATGATTTGCTGTTTTGTTACAACAAAGTACAATTTCGCATGCGTGTCGGCATATTTCTCCTTTGGAGTGCTATATGAACACTTTGTATTGTTTTTAGATCGTTCGAGATCGTGTTTTCGCAGCTGTGCCATCTTGGCAGATGGGCTTGTGATTTGCTTTCAGATTCAAGTGCAGGTGCCATCTCATCAGATAGACTTTTGTAGATCACTTTAAGATCACTTTCATAATGTTGCTATCACAATAGATAGGCTTAACAACGAATTTCAAATCGCATTCGTAAAATGCTGCTATCGCAGCGGATAGGCTTGAAAGATCATTTAAGATCATGTTCGCAGGGGCTGCTATCTTAGGAGATAGGCTTAGAAGATCGGTTGAGATCACGCTTGCATAGGCTGCTATCGTAACAGATAGACTTAGAAGATCAATTAAGATCGCATCTGCATAGGCTGCTATCGTAACAGATAGGCTTAGAAGATCAATTAAGATCACATCTGCATAGGCTTCTATCGTAATAGATAGGCTTAGAAGATCAACTAAGATCGCATTCGCATGGGCTGCTATCGTAACAGATAGGCTTAGAAGATCAATTAAGATCGCATTTGCATGAGCTGCTATCGTGACAGATAGGCTTAGAAGATCAATCAGTATCGCATTCGCATGGGCTGCTATCGTAACAGATAGGCTTAGAAGATCAATTAAGATCGCATTTGCATGAGCTGCTATCGTGACAGATAGGCTTAGAAGATCAATTAAGATCGTGTTTGCATGAGCTGCTATCGTAACAGATAGGCTTAGAAGATCAATCAGGATCGCATTCGCATGGGCTGCTATCGTAACAGATAGGCTTAGAAGATCAATTAAGATCGCATTTGCATGAGCTGCTATCGTAACAGATAGGCTTAGAAGATCAATCAGGATCGCATTCGCATGGGCTGCTATCGTGACAGATAGGCTTAAAAGATCATTTGAGATCATATTCGAATAAGTTGCTATTGTGGCGGATAGCCCATTGTTAATAGTAATACAAACTAAATGAAGCAACGTCAACAGCTAGAAGTATGAAATTCTTCTCATTTGGGAGAAGTCTTTTATTATAGTGCTCTCATATGGGAGAGATAAGATTACAATTCTCTCATATGGGAGAGGAAATTGTGTAAATCATAGCTTTACAAGACATGAGGCAACGTTATAATAAAACGCATAAAATGAGAGAATTCAAGGATAGTACTTCTTAATCCAGCGCATGTTGACTGAGCTTGGGGTTGAGGTCGTTCCGTGCAACCTCCATATGCTTCAGTAGCCACTGTCAAAGACTTCTGTGACTTCGAAAGGTCCTTCCCAATTGGCTGCGAATTTTGGGTGAGCCGCCTCTCGCATGCAATGGTCAGATGCGCGCAGGACCAAATCTCCAACTGCGAAATCTCTTCGCTGGACCGTCTTATTGTACGCACGAGCGATCCTTTCTTGATACCGCTTGTTGGTCCTTTTAGCTTGCTCTCGCTTTTCCTCCAGCAAGACTAAGTCATGATCGCGTTGATTGTCGTACAATGCGTGGAAGGCCAATCTCGCCGAATTAACTCTCACCTCCACAGGTACTACGGCCTCGGCCCCATAGCATAGGAGAAATGGTGAGACCCCCGTGGGTGTCCTCGGAGAAGTCCGATAAGCCCACAGGGCTATGCTTAGAGAATCAGCCCACTTCTTGTGGTCATCTGCGACCATCTTGCTCAAGCTCCTCAACAGCGTTTTGTTGGTCGCTTCGGCTTGCCCGTTACCTTTCGGGTAGTAAGGGGTGGAACATATCTGTCTGATATTGTACTCTGCTAGCTTCGCAGCCACCTGGCGATTAACAAAAGGAGTACCATTATCTGAAAGGATGGTGTTGGGAATTCCGAACCTGCATATGATGTTTTCTTGGATGAAATTGACCACTGCTAGCGCATTTGCCGTCTTCAGTGGTATCGCCTCCACCCATTTGGTGAACAGCTCAGTTGCGGTGAGGATAAAATGATTCTCGTGCGACGTTGGTCGGATGGGACCAATGAAGTCTAGAACCCATGTGTGAAATGGCCATGGCGTTCCCAATGCATGTAGATCTACAGCGGGAGCGTGCACTAGGTTACCCTTGAATTGACACCCCTGGCAGCGTCGTACCTTGGTGCGGCGATCGGCCTCCATGGTGGGCCAGAAGTATCGAATTGAGAGGAGTTGCCTGCATAATTTCGCACCTCCCTGGTGTTCCACTGATGAGAAAGGTCCATGACCTCTTGTGCTTCCCTGCTGTCTAGACATCGCAGCAAGTTGCCCTCATGGCCTCTTCGCCAAAGCAGGTTTTCTTGTACTACGTATCGAGATGCTTTCCTCTTTAATTTCTCAGCTTCTTTTCTCGATTCGGTAAGGTTCCCAGGGTGAGAAAGTCAAAGAATGGTTTCCTCCAATCCGCATCATCATCAATTAGAGTGATGAGTAAAGAATCTTTGATCCGTGCGCAACTCTCGCACTTCCCTTGTATCAGTGCTGCGGCTGTTGACATGTCCGGCCAATGAATGCCATACCTCTGAGCTTTCCAATAGATTGACACCTCACTTTCTCCGCAAGTATGTTGGTGAATCTTCTCTAACAGCAGCTGTCCCTCTTGCTCGGAGACGCATCGCATGAGTATTCCGCCAGGGCCCTTGTAGTAAAGGGTGTTGTCATGTATGCAATACCCCTTTGTGAGTGCCCAGCTTTCGCTGCTTGTGCCTTCTGCGATGGCTCGTAAGATTGCCTTTCTCCAGTCCGCATCATCCATGTGTTCATCGTCGCACGCGTCTTCTGTCAACGCCGACGATGTTCGCACCTCGATCGAGATTCTTGCGGGACATTTGTCTGTACTAACCTTGGATCCCAAGGTGGCCAAAGCATCTGCATGCCTGTTGTCTGCTCGGGGCTTGTGCTCGTACCTCACATCGCAGAATTGCTGCACCAGCTTTTGTACCAAAGTCCGGTAGGACAGAAGATTTATCTCCTTCAAGTCGTACTCGCCCGAGGCCTGCTTGACAATTAGCTTGGAGTCCCCCATGACCATCAGGTTGCTTACCTCCAAAGCCTTCGCTGCACGCAGTCCCGCTATGAGGGCTTCATATTCTGCCTCGTTGTTGGTGACTGCAAAGTCGAGCTTTGCGGACATCTGTATGACCTCCCCATCTGGCTTGGTCAAGACTATCCCGATGCCTCCACATTTCCTCGTTGACGATCCGTCAAAATGGAGTGTCCAATAGGGTACATCGACTGCGTATATCTCAGGTCCCTCGAATTCTTCTTCGATCACGGGCTCGTGGCTGTTGTCGGGGAACTGTGCCAACAGATCCGCTACCGCCTGCGACTAGATCGCTCGCGGCCGCACGCATGTGATATCGTATAGAGAGATGGTCATGTACCATTTCGCCAATCTTCCCCCAGGAGTGGTGTGAGTCAGAAGATATCGTATGGGATCACTCCTGGTGACCACTACCACTTTGTGCGACGCAAAGTAGTGTCTCAACTTCTCTATCACGAAGAACAGGGCAAGGCAATGACGCTCAATGTCCGTGTACCTTGATTCGGCGGGCTGCACAATGCGAGAGATGTAGTAGATGGGCCTTTCCTGGCCCTCGTATTCCTGAGCCAAGAGTGCTCCTATAGACTTCCTCGTTGACGTCAGATACAGCAGAAGTGGCGATCCCAATTGAGGTGCGATCATTATTTTTGAAGAAGTCAGCAGATCCTTCATCTTCCCGAACGCAGCTTCGTGCTCCGGAGTCCAGCTGTATACGGCATCTTTCTTGAGAAGGGCACTAAAACAGCAGGTGATTTCGGCAATCGCTGGGATGAATCTCCGCAGATATGATAGCTTTCCCATAAATGTCTTCAAGGCACTTTGGTCATGTGGCGGCGTCATGCCCGTGATGGCTGATACTTTCGCAGGATCGGGCTCGATTCCTTGACGATGCTTTAAGCATCCCAAGAACTTCCCCGATGTTACCCCGAATGCGCACTTCATGGGATCCATCTTCAATTGAAAGCGTCTGCATCTATTGAACACTTTCCGCAAATTCGCGAGGTGTTCTGCTTCCTGCTTGGATTTAACCACCAGGTCGTCCACATAAAATTCCACTTCCTTGTGCATCATGTCGTGGAATAGGGCCATCATGGCCCGCTGATAGGTTGCACCCGCGTTTTTGAGACCGAACGGCATCACTGTGTAGTTGAACACCTCCACTGGAGTGATGAATGCAGTTTTCCGCGCATCTTCGGGGTCCATCTTGATCTGGTTGTACCCGCTGAAGCCGTCCATGAAACTGAAAATGCGATGACCCGCTGTCGAATCAATAAGCAGATCAATGTTGGGCAGTGGAAAATCGTCTTTTGGGCAGAAACGATTGAGATCCCGGAAATCCACGCAGATGCGAAGCTGTCCGTTCTTCTTTACCACTGGCACAATGTTGGCCAGCCATGTGGGATGATGATTCGGCTCTATGAACTTGGCATCCAGGAGTTTGACAATCTCCTGTTTGATCTTCACGTTAAGCTCCGGCCTGAAGCTTCTTGTGCTCTGCTTTACCGGCTTAGACCCTGGGATGATGTCTAAGCGGTGCATAGTGATAGATGTGTCCAGACCTGGCATCTCATCATACTCCCATGCGAACACATCCTTGTATTCAGTTAGGAGCTGTAGCAGTCCTTT
The DNA here is from genome assembly GCA_023055425.1 of Linanthus parryae. Lineage (NCBI taxonomy): Eukaryota > Viridiplantae > Streptophyta > Magnoliopsida > Ericales > Polemoniaceae > Linanthus > Linanthus parryae. Next base: position 40,649,202 of record JALGPY010000004.1, read on the forward strand.
CTCCTCCTCGCTTGTGAGGTCCGCACTTAGAAAGACTGGCCTTTTCTTTTCTTCGTTCGGGCTTAGGAATACCTCCTTTAGCTCTTGCCTTTGCGGTCTAAGTTTGTCTTCCATGCATTCGGGTGCTTCCTTGAGCTTCTCGTCTGGAGTGCTCTGCATTGGTTTCTCCGTTACCATAACCTGCTCGATTCGGTTGATTTGCCCAGGGATATCCCCATGCCCGTGTGAGGACATCCCCGCGCACCTTCATATGCGATAGCACTTCTTCCCATTGGCGTAGAAACTCTCTATCTCCTTGCCTTCGGGGTCATGCTTTGCTATTCTCTTCAGAGTATAGACGTTCTTTCGCTGGTAGGCGATCCGTGGTGCCTCGTCCCGCGTGGGCGGCTTTTCCTTGGCATCCTCCCTTGTCACCATCACTCCCGCAGGTGACTGATCCTTGATATCTTCCCATAGGGGTAAAGGAGTAGGGTTGAATGGTCCCAGTGTTTGCTCGTCTGCCATCTCGGTGAACCACACCGCCTCGCTGAGGTGTGCTTCGTCCAAGTTGAATGGATTCGTTGATGCCGGTATCTCGACTATCCTGTCGTTCCAGATAGCTTTCATGACCTGGTGAGCTGTTGAAGGGACCGCGTCAAAGAGATAAATCCAGGCTCGACCTATGATCATGTGATACGTGGTGTTCGCATCTATGACATAGAACTTTGCTGAGCACTAGATTTTGCCGATCTGGACGCCCAGGCGGATCCATCCTATCGTCATTCTGGAGTCGCTTCCGAATCCCATCAGCGGGGATGGACGCCTGACAATCTTGTGCTCGGGAATCCCGGCTAGCTTCAGTGTGTGGAGCGAAACGACGTTGACCGCTGCTCCTCCATCGACGAATGCTCTTTTGAACTCGACGCCATTGATGATGGCCGTCACATACAGAGGCCTCTGGTGGCTCGCATCTGTCTTTTTGTCGCTGGCGGAAAAGGTCATAATCTTTTCTGTAGAGCGAGATGCCCTGATGATTTTCCCGTTGGAGACTACAAGATCCTCCTCGTAGTCCTCTGCTATCCTCAAGATTGCTTTCGTCATTTCTGCCCGGCATTTCTCCGAGAAGTTCATCTCGTCGAAGAATCTGCTGAAGCCGTGCGACCCCTTCATCCGGTCAGCACGTTCATCCTCCGTGTCTTCGCTGTAGTCCTCATCCTCGTGGACTTCGGCAATGATGGGTAGACCATCCTCTGCGACCTCTTCCAGATCCCCAATCGAGATCATGGTGACCTCTTTACCTTTCGAGTCTTGCTCCGCATGGGCAGGAAGTGGATTGTTGCGCACATCCTTCCTGTGATCGCTGACGATCAGCTCGCCGTTCTTCATCTTTTGGCTAAACACAATCCTGAGCTTCTTACAGTCCGCTGTGGGATGCATGACCTTGCCGTGGTACTCACACCACTTCGGGTCCCTCACCATCTCCTTGGAGGGTGCCTTCTCAAGCGGCGGTAGGACACCGTCCTTGCGCCACTGCCCGCAGAGGTCACTTGCTTCTTCCACCGAACATGGCAGAGGTGGTGCGTCGAAGTTCACAATCTTCGCCTGCTTCTCGGGTGAAACTGTATTGACCTCAGCTTCGCGTCCCCTCTTGTAACTGAATCTCCCGATCTTGTAGGTAGTACCGCTCGAAGATCGCTCCGGAGCGTTTTTCTTTTTCTGTCTCTCCACTATAGGCTCGATGTTCTTCGTGCATTCGATTAGCTTTGAAAACGTAGGTGTTTGCAGGTTGATGAGCATACCTTTGTATTCATCTCGCATGCACTGCAGGCATATCTCTACGAGCCGACTTTCGAGCATCGGATCTTTGCATTCCAAGGACTTCGCCCTGAACTTCTTGATGAAAGGTATGCCGTCCTCCTCGCGCTTCTGATACATCCGCGAGAGGTGGATCATTGTCACCTTTTCTTCCATCTGGAAGAACTTGGTATAGAACTTCTGGACCATGTCGTCCCAAGTCTTCACGGATCCGGCCTCCAACGTTCTGTACCACTTGTACGCTACGTTCCCCAAGGATTTTGGGAATTCTCGCATCAGCGGCTTGGGATCGGCTCCGTATGGTCCCATGAAATCGATGAAACGCATGACATGCTCATGAGCGTTTCCGTTGACATCCTCGAACTTGTCCCATTTAGGAGCCTTATACCCCACCGGGTTAGGCATGAGATAGATCTCTCGCGGGATGGGTTGATTGTTATCTAGCTTCGGGATGATGGTATCCGCGAATGATTGGTGAGCCAGAATAGTGTCCATGCGCTTCTGCAGAGACGTCATACATTCTGGAATGCTTCCCTCGGTAACAGGAGGAGGGGTTGCCGCAGGCGGAGGCGACACGTATGCCGTCGGAGGATTGGGGACATATTGGCTGTTCGCATTGCCCCAGATTGCCGTTGGAGGAGGCAAGGGATACTGCGAAGCCGGGTAAGATACCAGAGCTGGAGGCTGAGGAGTATGAGCAGTGAGAGGCAACATTTGAGCTGTTGACCCCTGAATTGAAGGTAGCTGTGTAGTCGCCGGTGGAGTCTGCAGGTTAGGGTTGGGAGGTGTGGTTGACACTCCCAGTCCTGGAGCGGTAGGGGCTCCTCCTCCTTGAGAGACGGCGGTGACTTGCGTAGGGTTCGGTGCAAGAGTCCCCAAGACAGCCATGATCCGTTCTAGCTGCGCAGATTGAGCTTTGAGGGCTTTCGCTTGACCTTGGATGGTGGCGTCCAAGGATTCTAGCGTCGGTGCCTCACCGGGGGTCGTAGGAGTACGGCGGGTCTCCTCTCCCGAGGCAGCTTCGGTGGAAGGCGATTTGTTGCTAACATCATCCTCCTTAGACATGGTTGCTTTTGTTGGTAAGTTCACGTCGGGTTCACCAAAATGTGCACAAGAGATTCCGGCGAGGAGACCTCCGTGTACACCGTATGTAGAGGATCAGGGATAGCACAGGAAGAGTTGGGTTGTGTGTAGGGAGAGAGTAAGGCAGTAGTAATGTCTGAGAGAGAGACAGAGGTTTGGCAGAGCTTCCGCGTATGGCTAGTGTGTCCTCCTTTGTATGGAAAGGTTAACTTCCTATATATAGCAGGAAACGTGACCGTTGTAGTGTGGTTAATGCGCCCACTAATGGCGGCTTAATTAGCTTTACCACAACGGCACGTTCGTCCTCATATATAGGGACCGTTACAGCACGCTATGCGCGAATACCGGAACCGTTACAGGGTTGGCCGGGTTTGACCGGATTGACCGGGTTTATGGAGCTCGTGCCATAAATCTCTCAAAGCAGTTACTAAAGGTCGCGTGCGGGTTTGGCTCGCACGCGACAGGACTTACTCTAGCCTCCAAACCACTAAGTCCCTACAAGTCCCGTGCAGTGGTATGCGAGGGCCCTGTCTCGCAGCCCCCACATGGATCAGCGCGGCTGGTGATCCAGTGTGTGTGGAGCACAATATGGTGTGCTGGATGGTTGTCACGTGGCCAAGATCTGTCAGCTCAGAAAGCACTATCTACAATAGGAAAATCCAGTGTGCTGATATTATTGGTCTTAAAAAGAAAGAGATGCAACAAGGGTGCAGTGCGATCGGTCCACATGTAAACAATACATACAAGTTGATGAGTCAGCGTTCGCTGAAGCCGTGAAAGATTGGCAATTACTATAGCTGAGTTACTTAGAGAATGGTATATGTCGAGCAACACCTGGAGATTCAATACATAAAGGCGTAAGGTCAAGATTGAGAGTTTATTAGGCCCGTGTTGAATGGTGTGCCGCAGAATGTGTGTCCACTACGAACAAGTCCTTATTAGATGTGGTACATAAGAAAGGTCACCTAGGTCGTGCTAGGATGTTTCGGCAGCATTTGGAAACTGGTTATTATTGGTTGACCATGGAACTGGAATTCGCAGAAGAATGAGGAGACTCTGGGTTTTCAAAATTTCGTGGATACCATCAAAGCGCTAGCAGTGGGAGCACAGTCACCAACGGAACCTCAGCCCTTCCGTACTTGGGTCTTAAAAAAATGGGCCCAATCTCACCAGCCAGTAAGGGAAAAGGGTGGATCTTGTTAGCCACTGAGTGTTTGAATAGGTGCCCTAGAGGCAATCTATAATTAGTACGAAGAATGTTTGGCTAGAACTTTCATTTATTATTTATTATGATATTTAATATAATGAAGTCCTCAGATATAATGTGTTGTTTATCTTTAATATCCCTAGTTCATTATATTTATTAACGGGAAACTAGTATGTGGTTAGATTGATATGGAGATATCAAGTCTAATACATTGGTATGCGTTAGGAGTAATGACATACTGGATTGACCCACGACGAGAAGGATACATTAGATTATGTCAAAGTCACAATCGCTTCTCGTAGTGCTAATGGTATTGTAATCCGTAGACTTGAAATCACTAGATTCTATAGTTGTGGAATATCATGCTTTGATATTATCAAACGTTGAGCCTTGACCGGGTAATTATAAAGATAACTATCGGGCACGATATGAATCAAGCTTAGAGATTGTAGTGACGTAGACAGGATATGTCCCTCCCACATAATGAGAGTAAATATCCATGGGCCACTCGAGGGATGGTGCTTATAGAATGTCTGGCGAGACTCACATAAATCAACATGGAGATATTGATGTTATTTGCTCGCATACGCATATTCCCAGGATCGATAAACTTTGGATTGGATATATGAGTGTGACTATTATGTCTCGTGTCCAATCCGGATATGGAGATAAAGGGATAACACAATACATGAACATAAGGCACAAGTTTTGTCGGATCACTGACTTATTTCTATTAGTTGGGTGGCATGGATGTGTTGCTACACACCGCTCCATGTTAGTAAATAGTTACTACCAACTAAGTAGAAACCTATGGGGTCACACACCGGATGAATTGAATTGGATATGGTATTAATTAGTTGAACTAATTAATAAAAGGATCATAACGCAACCACGAGCAAACTTAGTGGGACTAATTTGCAAGTGGACTAATCCATGTGAGGACATAATTAGTATTGGGGTTTTATGTAGTTAATAAAGAGTTATTACTATATAAAGGAACTCTAGCTTGTTATTTTCTCACTAGAGTCATTATTGAGAGAAACATAACAAATCAAGAGAGAGAGAGACAGAGCAAGAAGGCCGAAGTCTCCTTACCCGTCCTCCCTCCTTGCCGTCCGCCTCCATAGGCGCCGTCTTGGTGCTTCGTTTTGCGTGATATGTTCCTCCTTCTTCCTTTGCTAGCACTACGCGGTGGAAAGGAATCCAACAAGAATCCAAGGTGTGTATACTAGTAGAGACGAAGACACTATTCTTCGTGTGATCTCATAAACTAAGGTACACACCTCTTCTACACTTATCATGTTATGATGGCTTGCCTCTTATCCTTGGAGGGATTTGAACAATTTTTTTTTTATTCCACTGCGTAACCTGCATCAAAACCCAACAGTGATATCAGAGCAACAGGTCGTAGCGCATAACATGATCTCATGTGTTACAGTTTTTAGTTTATACACTGTATTCGTTAATATTACGCAAAAACTGAAATTAATTGGCATATAAGATGCAAATTGAATTTGATTCAAGACACAAGGCCTAATTTAACATGGTATGTGAAGATTAGTTAGTTTGATCACATAGGATGTGAATAATTTTGGATCTAGAAACTAGGGTTTGGGAACAAGCTTGGAAAAGGGGGTTTCAAACTTGGAAACAACTAATCTAGGGCAACAAGGCAAGAAATTGTTTTGGAAACAATTCCATAGGGAGGTTAGGCCCCCTAAGGGACCGCCCCCCTTGCCTTGCTACCCAAGCTAGGGCACGACCAAGGGGTTGGCCCGACCTAGCGTGCGGCTTGGCCGTGCGTGAGGCTCGGCCGACCGTCCCAAGGCCATGCCTTGGTCCTTGGGAGGTTCGGCCATGGTGGATGGTGGACTCCTTGGACTATTTTGACCCTAGTTGCCTAATTTCAACTAAAATTGAACAAGCAAGTTAAAAATTGGTTTTAACTGTATTATGTACTTTGTTGCATGGACATGGCCTAGGTTGTGGATGTTTACTTTTTGTGGTTTGGTTTACGGCCTGCGAGCTTATCAAATTAGTGTAATAGTTAGTTAATTTTACGGCCTGCGAGCTAATCATCTTCTCAACGTGTGAGGTTTTATTTATTTATGTATTCAAGATTCTAGGCTAGAATTAGAATATTAAGATGATAGACAATAGCATGGAGAAGAAGACCGGAGGACCAAGAAGCCACAAAGCTGATGAGGACTCCCATCCTAGGCGCGCGGCTATGGTGGAGCACATGGAGATGAGCTTGTCACTTTAGGGAACATAGATATTATCATTGGCTTGGTAATATCTTAGTCTAGGGGCCATATCCATTCCACATTAATTTTCTTTTGTGTATGTTTATTATTTATGTCTTGTTATTTATTTTGTGTGTATGGATGATACAAGAAAAACGTTAACAAGATAATAATAAACAAGTTTGATCTTTTATTGTGGATTGCCCAATCCAAATAAGTAGATCATGTTGATGAGATCAACCGAACAATTATATAATGACTATAAAATCCCTCAATGGAAATATTGCGTTTTGCCTTCTCTTGCCTAAACACCCTTCATGATCAAGGTCCATTAAATTTGGGCTTGCCAAAGCAAGGCGTTTTAATTCACCTTGGTGTGTTGCGGCAACACAAGCAAGTATGTATGATTGTTGAAGCAAGATGTTGGACGCAACTGGGCAAAATCAATTGGATTGATGAGCCTAGAGGCATGACAATTAGGTGTTATCTAAAGGATAATGAATAAGTGATTATTCGCCTAATTGGACCAAGAGTTGCATAGGATGCAATTGGAATGGTTCCTACCTAAATAACAAATTCTTGGGTGACTTGCCAAAGCAAGCTCAAGAAGAAGTGAAATAAGGATGTTGGACTCACTAGAAAATATATATGATATTTTCTGCATTAATGGTGAGGGCTATTAATCCGAGAAAAAGAGTTGGAGCTATATTTAATGATCTAGCAATTGTTGAATATAGTTAAACTGTTCAAAATACTAAAATTTGCATATTTCTCGTTTTGTAGAATTCCAATGACAAACAATCAACATGCATCGACTTCATCCCTGCGATCTGACCTTGAGAAGGACAAGTTGTCTGGAACAAATTTCCTTGACTGGTACAGAAGCATAAGAATCGTTCTTAAGCAAGAAAAAACTGTACGTCTTAGACAATCCTGTTCCAGCACCACCCAGGATGACACTGTTCTAGCTGCCGTAAGAGCACATCAGAAACATGTGAATGATTCTAATGATGTGACTTATCTCATGCTTTGCACCATGACCTCTGAGCTTCAGAAGCAACACGAGAACATGGAAGCATACGATATGATCGAACACTTGAAACAGTTGTTTCAAGAACAGGCAAGGCATGAGCGGTTTGAAGTGTCCAAGGCATTGTTCAAGAGCAATCTCGCAGAAGGGAACCCAGTTGGACCTCATGTACTCTGAATGATCGGATACATAGAGAACCTCACGAGGCTGGGGTTCCCACTCGGCCTAGAGTTGGCAACTGATCTCGTCTTGCAATCGTTGCCTGATAGTTATAACCGGTTTATCATGAACCATAACATGAATGAGATAAGTAAAACTCTGCCAGACTTGCTGAACATGCTGAGGACAGCTGGACAAAGTCTCAACAAAGGAAAAAAGCAAGGCCATAATGATGGTCAATAAGAAGAGGGGCAAGGGAGTTGCCTCTACTTCTAAAGGAAAGAGAAAGAAATTTGCAAATTCCAAGGAAGACTTGAAGCCTAGTGGGGGCGTGGCTAAAGGTGATTGTCACTACTGTAGCCAGCCGGGTCACTGGAGGAGGAATTGCCTTAAGTATCTGGATGATAAAAGGCTTGGAATAGTGATTCCACCACCACCAAGTATTTTTGGTATAGATTTCAATCTATCTATTTCTTCATCTTGGGTATTTGATACTGGATGTGGATCTTACATTTTTTGAAATGTGTAGGATTTGAAAAGAAGTAGAAGATTGGCTAAAGGGGAGATAGACTTGCGCGTCGGGAATGGAGCAAGAGTTGTTGCATTAGCTATAGGCGTGTATGAGCTGTCTTTGCCTTCTCGACTTATTTTAGAATTAGAAAATTGCTATTATGTGTCTGCTATGAGCAGAGATATTATTTCGGTTTCTTGTTTGGATGAGAATGGTTTTTCTATTTCAATAAAGGAAAAGTGTTGCTCCATTTATTTTGGTAGTATGCACTATTGTAGTGTGCATTTGTCTAATGGATTGTATATCCTTGATCTATATAATTCCATCTATAACATAAATACCAAAAGGATTAAAACTAATGATTTAAATCCTACTTATCTATGGCACTGTCGTTTAGGCCATATAAAGAAGAAACGCATATCTAGACTCCATAAGGATGGATTTACGGACTCATTTGATTTGGAATCATATGAGACATGCGAGTCTTGTTTGTTGGGAAAAATGAAAAAGTCACCTTTCAATAAGAAAGGTGAGAGGATTAGTGATTTATTCGCACTCATACATACTGATGTATGTGGGCCGTTTCCCACGCCACCATAGGTGGTTATACCTACTTCATTACGTTTATTGATGATTTCAGTAGATATAGATTTGTGTACCTTATGAAGGCCAAATCTGAATCCTTTGAATTGTTCAAGGAATTCAAGAAAGAAGTAGATAAGCAACTTGGTAAGAGTATTAAGGCTTTGCGATCGGATCGTGGGATTTTGATGAATATTTAGAGAGTGTGGTATAGTATCCCAACTAACTCCACCTGGAACGCCACAGTGGAGTTGTGTGTCTGAGAGGAGGAATCGCACACTATTGGATATGGTGCGGTCTATGATGTGTCAAACGGATCTTCCGGTATCCTTTTGGGGACATGCACTATTGACTGCAGCTTTCACCATTAACCGTATTCCATCCAAATCAGTCATGAAGACACCATCTGAGATATGTACTAGGAAGCGTCCCATATTGTCGTTTATGAAGATTTGGGGTTGCGACGTCTATGTAAAGCGTTTACAAACTGACAAGCTCGGACCCAAAGAGGATAAATGTAAATTTATGGGATATCCTAAGGAAATTAAAGGATATTATTTCTACAATCCAAGCGAGAACAAAGTGTTTGTAGCTCGGACCAGCGCGTTTCTAGAAAGAGAGTTTTTCTATAAAGAAGCAAGTGGGAGGACTGTAGAACTTGAAGAAATTCAAGACCCACAAACCACTGAACTGATGATGGATCATGAACAGGAACCGCAAATTGTTGTGGAAGAACCTGTTCAGGTAGCACATGAACTCTGTAGGTCGGGAAGGATACATCATGAGCCACTGAGATACGGACTTCTTGTGACTGAGCCCGATGACATACCACTCATGGATGATGAGCCTGCTTCCTACGGAGAGGCCATGAAAGGGCCAGACTCTAAGAAGTTCCTAGAAGCCATGAGATCCGAAATGGAATCCATGTACACCAACAAAGTATGGAATTTGTTGGAACCACCTGAAGGGGCTCGGCCCATAGGGTGCAAGTTGGTCTTCAAGAAGAAGACTGCAATGGATGGCAAGGTAGTTTCCTATAAGGGAAGGCTGGTGGCTAAAGGGTACATACAAATTCATGGTATTGACTATGATGAAACCTTTTCCCCAATCGCTATGACCAAATCCATTCGAATTCTACTTTCTATTGCAGCTTATTATGACTACGAGATTTGGCAGATGGATGTCAAAACAACGTTCCTCTATGGGAACCTCCTTGAGGATGGGTGTATGACACAACCAGAGGGTTTTGAGAATCCATTGCATGCAAATAAAGCCTGTAAGCTACAACGATCCATTTATGGATTAAATCAAGCTTGTAGGAGTTGGAATCGATGTTTTGATGACGCGGTCAAAGAATTTGGCTTCATCAAGAATGAAGATGATCCCTGTGTTTACAAAAAAGGTTAGTGGGAGCTTTGTTGTGTTTCTGGTCTTGTATGTGTATGACATACTGCTCATTGGAAATGACATTCTTACTTTGCGATCAGTTAAAGATTGGCAAGGAAAGTGTTTCGCAATGAAGGACTTTGGGGATGCAGCTTCTATACTCGGTATCAAGATTTATAGGGATAGATCTAGAAAACTGCTCGGCTAAGTCAAAGTACATATATAGACAAGGTGTTGAAACGGTTCAACATACAAGATTCCAAGAAGGGATTCTTGCCCATGTCACATGGAGTCACCCTCTCTTAGGCTGACTATCCTTCCAGTGAGATTGAGAAGGACCACATGAGTAGGATATCCTATGCTTCGACCATAGCATCCATCATGTACGCCATGTTGTGTACTAGATCAGACGTATCATACGCGTTGAGTATGGTAAGCAGATATCAGTCTAATCCAGGTGAGAGTCACTGGATTACTGTCAAGAACATCCGCAAGTACTTGAGAAGAACTAATGCGTTCTTGATATTTGGAGGTGAGGAAGATCTCAATGTAATTGGTTACACTGATACGAGCTTCCAAACCGACAAGGATGACTACAGATCGCAGTCGGGGTATGTGTTCTGCCTAAATGGAGGAGCAGTGAGCTGGAAGAGTTCTAAGCAAGAGACAGTTGCTGATTCTACAACTAAAGTTGAGTACATTGCTGCTGCAGGCGCAGCAAAGAAGGCTGTTTGGATAAAGAAGTTTATCACTAAGCTTGGTGTGGTTCCTAGCATTGTGGATCCCATGACATTGTATTATGACAACTCTGGGGCGATCGCACAAGCCAAGGAACCTAGATCACACCATAAATCAAAGCATGTACTTAGGAGATTCCATCTTATTCGTGATATGATCGATAGAGGAGATGTGAAGATGTGCAAGATTCCAGCGGATGATAATCTTTCCGATCCGCTCACAAAGTCGCTCGTTCAGCGGAAGCATGAAGGGCATACTAGATCCATAATCATATGAGATGCACCAGATTGGCTCTAGCGCAAGTGGGAGACTGTTGGAATAGGTGACCTAGAGGCAATATATAGTTAGTATGAACAATGTTTGGTTAGAACATTCATTTATTATTTATTGTGATATTTAATATAATGAAGCCCTTAGATACAATGTGTTGTTTATCTAAAATATCCCTAGTTCATTATATTGATTAACGGGACGATCAACTATAGACTAGTATGTGGGTAGATTGATATGGAGATATCAAGTCTAACACATGGGTATGTGTTAATAGTAATGACATACTGGATTGACCCATGACGAGAAGGATACATTAGATTATGTCAAAGTCACAATCGCTTCTCGTAGTGCTAATGGTATTGTAATCCTTAGACTTGAAATCAATAGATTCTGTAGTTGTGGAATAACATGCTTTGATATTATCAAGCGTTGCTCCTTGACCAGATAATTATAAAGATAACAATCGGGCATGATATGAAGCAAGCTTAGAGATCGTAGTGACGTAGACAAGATTTGTCCCTCCTACATAATGGGGGTAAATATCCATGGGTCACTCGAGAGATGGTGCTTATAGAATGTCTGGCCAGACTCAGATAAATCAATATGGAGATATTGATGATATATGCTCGCATAAGCATATTTCCAGGATCGAGCAAATATGGATTGGATATACGAGTGTGACTATTATGTTTCGTTTTCAATCCGGATATAGAGGCAAAGGGATGAGACAATATAGTCACTAGGTTTGTCGGATTACTGACTATTTCTATTAGTTGGGTGGCATGGATGTGTTGCTAGACACCACTCCATGTTAGTAAATAGTTACTACCAACTAAGTAGAAACCTATGGGGTCACACACAAGATGGATTGAATTGGATATGGGTATTAATTAGTTGAACTAGTTAATAAAATGATCATAACACAACCACAAACAAAGTTAGTGGGACTAATTTGCAAGTTGACTAATCCATGTGAGGACATGATTAGTATTGGGGCTTTTATGTAGTTAATAAAGAGTTATTACTATATAAAGGAACTATAGCTTGTTATTTTCTCACTAGAGAAATTATTGAGAGAAATATAACAAAGCAAGAGAGAGAGACAGAGCAAGAAGGGCGAAGCCTCCTTACCCGTCCCTCCCCCCCCCCCTTGTCGTCGGCCTCCATAGGCACCGGCTTGGTGCTTCGTTTTGCGTGATCCGTTCCTCCTTCATTCGTTGCTAGCACTACGCAGTGGGAAGGAATCAATTAAGAACCCAACATGTGGATACTCGTAGAGACGAAGACACTATTCTTCGTGTGATCTCACAAACTAAGGTACACACATCTTCTACCCTTATCATGTTATGGTGGCTTGTCTGTGATCTTTAGAGGAATTTGAGCAGGATTAATTTTGTTATTCCGCTACGTTACCTGCATCAAAACCCTACACTGAGGTATCGAGTGGTTGGGCCGAGGCAGTGGACCGAATCAACGTCACCTCTAAGAGCATCACTACATTCATTAGGGAAAACATAAAATGTCAGATTCTGAATTTTAATCATACAACCTTGTTGGCCGAAGACGCAGTAATACAGTTGCTAGACAAATACTAGGTGAATTATGAATGGACAGGGGAAAAGTCCAAGGATAGTATTCTCAGAATGTGAGCAAAATGTTTGACCAATCTGGCCCCAAATTGTATGAACAGGTTCCCACCGCACTATGGGGTTACCGAAATGTAAAATATATATATATATATGTATATATATACATATATATATATGTATATATATACATATATATATGTATACACTTTTAGCGCATCACCGTTTGCATAGGTATGGATGCATCTAAAATGGATGCGGCTGTTGGGTCGGCTGCAGATGAAATACGCCATCGTATAGGATGGTGCCACTGTGGAATGAATTGATGGGCCTATGCCAACCCTAAGCAATGTAATGTGTGGGACTTGGTATGGAGAATTTTTGATGACGAACTCGCTCGATAACATAAAGTAAAATTCACAACAAATGCAGCGGATACAAGCTATTTTAAAATTGGCAAGGTTAGTATTGGATATGTTTAGTGGTTCTACTCTAAAAGGGGTTGCCATATTGAGAGGACACAAATGGATTGTAGTTGGATCTTCTTTTATCAGCTCTAATGGCCTTACAATGGACTACTGTTATGGACCCCTTATGGAGGTGTGGTATATGTGGATAAATGATACGTACTTTGGAAGGATATTATCAGTCCTTTTGGAGGCGTTCTTTAATGAAATATCTGTCATCTTGCGATATTTCTTTGGGAAAATGTTGCATATGCGCGCCACTTAAATGGGCTACAATGTTGCACCCTCGCGCAGACTTATGAAGGAATGGATATTCCAAGAAACTTTGTGAATTTCTTTTGCGCGGAACTCGCCCTCTTTGTTGCTCGTCGAGCTCGCGGATAGGGTTCATGCATGTGGCACTACCTGGACAATATCCATTTGCCAAAGCCTGGCTCTTATGTTTTCTCCAACTGATCTCTCACAACACAAAGATCGATTGAGTGAGTTATGCATCCACACTACTCGCACAGACTTGGTATTTTTTCAAACTTATAATCAAGTCAGATTTTGTCCCCTAACTCTCGAATGTATCCCCACCTGCCGGGATTCGGATTCTAGTCGCAATGTAATAATATCCACCTTATTCGGTAAGGACCCTCAAATCCGTTTCTATGATGGACCTCAAACGAGCTAAGGCTAGTTTACCCGATTATTCCTAAGGTAAGAAGACCGGTAAGTTGCTTGCAGATTTGCGCACACACACACACATTGATAGTGTTGAAAACCAGATTTGCTTTTCCATCCCCGACTCTCCATGGCATTAGCAGTAAGATTTTATCGTCAGAGATCCAAGGTCCTCCACTACTCTATCCCATACCTTGTAGTAATTAAAACAAGTTTCATGAATGTTTACCCGAGACCCTTCCATCCAGATCTTTCTAAACATCGCTTTCATGGTTAGGCGTTAATCGTCTCTTCCGACATGAACTTGCCGATTAAGCACAGTGTCCATCCGTGACTTCCTTTCAATATTTGAATGTGTGAACTATAGAAAAGTTATTTTTAGTTTTGATTGGTTGAACCGAAATTAACCTCACCGGTTCAGCATCCAGTCTGGGTTCTTAAACTATGTACACAACAATGTAAACATCTTCTCAAAAAAATGTAAACATAGTAAGACTTCAAAAATTTCATTTCAAAATCTCAAAAGTTGCCTTCTTATTGAAGTAGAGGTAAACGAATGTCTATTTTTCATCCATATCTACATGTAATAAACCAACAGATAAATAGCACCAGTTAAAAACCCAAGCTAAATGAAAAGAGAAGGAACATATAGAGTTCAAACCTTTCTTCTTCTCAAATTCAGAAGAACAAAAAAGACCAAAAAATAGAATAAATCTCTAAGCATCTTTTGTGGTTGTCGATGATCGTCTTAGACCGCAGAGTTCTATTCCTCGAGTTCGCTATGGAACATGGGCGACGCAAATAAATTCAAGCCCTCGAAGATAATGTCATCTCCTTCCGGATAGCTTCCCGAGTCCTGGCAGTCGAAGAACGTCTGTATGTCATCCGGGAAGCTGCTACGGGGTGCCTCGGACTCCGGTGGGGTCGTTGCGCTGTCAGCAGCCGATGTCCTCTCCAACATTTCCTTAAACTTGGAAGACTGCAATAGAAGCCCGAGTGCCGACGACGCGGTGGTGGTGGTGGTGGTGGTGGTGGTGGTGGTGGCGGTGCCGCTAGTTTCACATGGCGGTGGAACGGTAGTTGTTTCGGCGGAGGAGGAGCTGGAGCTGTGGTTGTGGTGGAGGAAGGTCTGTCCCACTTCATCATTAGGGTTTAGAGTTGAAGGTTCATTCTCAAGTTTAGGGCTGGGACTTGGCTGAGGATTGTTTGGGTCTGTGGAACCGTCTGTGTTGGGTTTTAGCCACTTGATGTAACGGCTGAGGTCAAAATTGGTAACAGCGTTTAAGCCCCTGTACTCTATAGCTGCCATGTCATAAGCTGTTGCTGCTTCTTCTTGAGTTGCTGCAAAAAGAATATGAACGAGTGTTAAAAGTTACATGCGACTTAGAAAGTTAAATTCAAATACTAACAAATCATAATGCGGCCATTTATACAAGAGTCGGGTGACTTTAGAGTTCTTATGTTCCGTTGTCACTGATCTCCAGCTATGAGTTAATCAGGTATAAGCAATTCATGTTAGACTCAACTCTACTATATTGTGTACCATTTTACATAGTTACCACTCTTATCTCTTCTTTTTATCTCTATCTTTACTTTTTGACTTGTATCTGGGTCACCTTTGACCGGGTGATTTGGATCGCATCACTTTGACCGTGTTATGGAACAACGTCTACTCTACAATACTATAAAAGATTATCAAAAATTGCATAATTTTACTATCTAAATCACCGGATTAAAGTAACCCAGTGAATAGTGGTAAAAGTCCGGATAGGGAGAGAGAGAGAGAAAAGACAGAGTGGTATGTGAGTAAAAACATACTTTCACGCCCCTTTAGGGTTTTTTTTTAGAAACTGTTTTTGTCGTTAATCAGGTTTGAACCAGGGATCTCATGCAGGGGCTTCCAACGCTCTACCACTTGAACTATCACCCGAGCTGCACGCTCCTTAAGGTTGACATAGACAATTTCACTCCTCTTAGTTTGGGGAAGGACTCTTTTAGCTTTTTAGCGTGTCAAATATCAAAACACTTGCATTTTTTACTATGTAATTTCACGATTTAAGAGGGTAAATTTGTTTTCAAAACTACTTTCACTGAAGGCCCCCCCAAAAACTAACAGTGAATGTGAATGTCCTGAAATTTGGCACACTCAAGGGGTGAAAGTGGCTTTTCCAAAACTAGAAGGGGTAAAAATATCTTTTCATAAAAATTGAGGAGGTGAATGTGTCTTTTGCCCTATTTTTGTAGGTTTGAGTAGGTGTGAATTAAGGTTTGTTTGAACGGCTACAAGTAGGGCCTAGAAGACAAAAGCAACTAGTGACACACTAGGGGCATTTCAGGAAATTCAGAGTAGACAAAAGAAAAGACTATTCCGTATATAAATAAATAGATATGAGTATTAAATTTGAGTGCAATAACGAAAAGGAAAATATTAAATTGCTTGCTAGATTTGGTGGAGGGCTTGGAAAAATTGAAGTGATCCAAAGGGGTTTTGGGTTGATTGGGATTGAGATGTGATTCATTAATAGCAGGCTATAGCAGGTGAGGGTTGGTGATCTAGATGTGTACCAACCATCTGCTCCCTTCTTGCCTCCTTTTTGACTTTATCCCCTTGTGCTTATTAATTAAACAAGTTACTTAAAGGACTAAACTTAGTTGTTAATATAATCTACAACTATAATAACTGTATCCATTTGGCATCAACCCATCCAAACAAGGAACTAGAAATGACTAGCAAGCAAGCTATGTGTTGCCACATGACATGACATGGTTGCTTCAGCATCTTCTTAACATAAATAGTAATAGCAATCAGATTTGGATCCATTTATAGCTTTTCCAACTAATCCATTACCTTCACTTTTTTTTTTTTATTAATATTTAATAATAATGGTATCATCCTATACTCCTATTATTAAGAATTACTACTATATACAACATACTACAAAAACAAGCCTTGTGTTTCATGAGGGGTTGAAGTGTAATATTGAAATAGTCCAGGGTCAATATTCTTAATAACTATAGTTATTGCAGTATCGGTATTGTTGTTTAAAACCGATTAATTGATATTTAAATACTACTACTACTATTTTTTGAAGCAAATACTACTGCTACTATTGCAGTACAACTGTATCAGAAATTTAAAGGCATCTAAATAATTTATCTCTAAAAGGAAGAAATTTAAATAAAGGTTACAAATGCTAATTAACCATAGTGGAGGGGTGCTTATGTTGACGAGTCATTTATTTCGCAGCAATTTTCTTGGTGAGGTTAGGCAACCAAGAAGTTCATACTTAAAGTTAGACTAAACTTCTTGGCATTATTATCAAGGCTTTAATATGTCCAAGAGTATGATGCCAACTTCCTAGAAAACATTGCTCGATCATTTCTGATGATATGCTCATTTCTCAGTTTGGAGAGCAAAAACTTGTGCCCGAAAGATTGTAATCCTACGTGTTTGAGAAAACGACTTTTCATGATAACAGATTGCTCTGAAACTTCTATGATCGATTCTTGTTAAATACTTGGTGTTACTAAATATTATTATTAAAATGCTGTAGATAAATTTTTTAAAGTAAAACAAACAAAAAACTGATGCAGGCATAGATTTTTCGTACTCTCTCTCTCTCTCAAGGAAGAAAGCATATACGAGTACATTTCAGAAATCGACATATATTATTTTAAGAAAAAAGCAAATTAAGAAAACAAAAGAGAACAAATGATGTGAATATCAGGGCCGGCCCTTACCTTAGGCAAGTTAGGCAATTGCCTAAGGCCTCATAATTTGGAAGGCCTCCAATTTTATGTCAATTGATATTATTTATATATAATTGCTATATTTACTGAGATAATTCGTTGAAATTAAAGGCCTTGTTGATAGAGAGAAGATAATAGAGAGAATAATTAGGAGAAAATTGAGCATTGATTGTCCAAGTGGGAAGAATAATGTGAGAAAAATAGGCACGTTGAGTTATTTGAGGCCTAAATATCAGTGAACAATTTTTCCAGAGAATTACAATTAAGGGGCTTAAAACGTGAGATTAATTATGGTATATAATAGGTGTTATAACTAATTTGATTTTTGGTAAATCGGAATGGTTATTTATGTTTTCTTTTTTAGAAGAAAAAAAAACATATTTAACGCTTCATTATAAGTTATATGTTTTCCAAAATAGTATTATGAGGGAAACATGCTTCAAAATGTAATAATTCATAAAAATTTGTTAAAATAATGTAATTTTTTAGAGAGAAATAATGTAATTCACACATAGGAAAAATCATATATTTAATTTTTAGAGGAAAAAATAATATATTTGACATAGGAATGCATTTATTTTAATTTTACTACGTCCACTTGCCTGCTAGTTATAATTTTAATACAGTGCACTTTGACATTTATAAGCTGTTTGCAGTTCTTTTAGAATAGTAGTTTTATCTGTTTGGGAAAGTTTGAAGTTTTCTTTGTCTTTCTGATTAAAAACATTCACGCCAAAGTAGTGCGCTTATTAAATTCTATTAAGTTTTTGGTATAAAAAAATTTTCAAGCTTTTAACTTCGCCCCTTTGTCCAGTTTCAAATTTTCGTTGATTTAAGACATTTTTTTACTAAAAAAATTGATGGAGAAAAATAAGTTAGTCAAGTTTTAATTTGGAAACATGGTTATTATATCAACATTTTAAGTTTTACCTACGTATATGAATGTCAGACATAGAACTCATAAGAATTAAGGCCACATATATCAAGTTCGCCTAAGGCCTCTAAAAACCTTGAGACGGCCTTGAATCTTATTGAATCGTGAAATTTAGAAAATAAGAAGAGAAAAAAAAAAGAAAGAGAAAATAATGTAATATTACCATAAGTTCCAAGGTAAAGATACTTGTTGCCAAACACCCTACCAATCCTAGCCTCCCATCTTCCATTGTGATGATGCCTGCAAAGTTAAATAGCCGGCCAATATATCATACGTTAGACAGAGTCATATAGTACACACAAGTAGTATGTACCACTCCGTCCCAGCTCTTTCTACCCATGTTGACTTTTTGACTCGTATCTGGGTCATTTTGACCGGGTGATTTGAATAGCAAAATAATACGATATTTTGATAATTTTTTCACCGTATTATAGAGAAACTTTTACTCTACAACACCATGAAAAAATTATCGAAAAATTGCATCGATTTGCTATTCAAATCAACGGGTCAAAGTGACCAAGTGAATAGTGTCAAAAGTCAGTTTGGGTAGAAAGAGCTGGGACGGAGTGGTACTTGTAGATAGATAGATAGACATGCAGTTAATCAACGGTCACACTCAATAATATATGTGGGACAGCCGTAATAGCTAATGCCTAATTAACCTTCTCCATCACTCTCTAGACACACTATTCACTCCACACTAGTTTTTTCACAAAAATCTTCATTAATTACTTAGCTCCCAACAACTTGTTTCGTATTTAGCTCCCAACAACTTGGTGTGGCATCAAAGGCACCAAATAAGTATGCAATAGAGTTGCGTTAACGTGGAGAAATATTTCTCCGCATCCGAGTTGTACTAATCAAAAGGTTTGAAACGGAGATTAGCTAGTTGAAATTAGATATATGTCGATTATGCACAATTTGTTTAAACCGTAATATTTATATTAGTGAATTAAATTTGTAAGAAACAACATAAATTAAATCAGCTACTCATCCAATAGTTCAAAGGATTTTTTGAGAAGGAAACAGCTCAAAGTTGCAGTCCCCTAAAAATAGATTATTACACAATGTTCTCGAAAGAAAGGAAAAATAACTCAGTTAAGAGTTCACTATTTGTTCCCTTTTATCATACATATAATTATTATTTTTTGGAGGAAAATCATGCATAGCAATGTAATTAAGCGAGTTTACAAGGCCGTATTTAAGATTCCCCGTATTTATTTGAAAACTTGATCTCAGTAATAATTAGATAAGTGAACTTTAGCATCGTAACATTCGATTTGTTTAATTCATACATAAATAAAAGAAATGTAATTTACAAAAATATTACCTTGCGACGCCTCTGTACTTGGAGACTCCCCGCGAAAATCCGCTGCTTTTCCTGCAAGACAATGTGATGCACATACTTCAATGCGGATACACGTCATAATTGACTAATAATTATTTCGTGAGGCGCCCATCCCAAGTCCATTGTGTTACGTTAATTAATTAACAACGATTATTATTCTTTAACTACGATCAATAGTTAATTATTTACCTTCTTAGAGACCCAATATATTCCTCTTTGGACTGACTTTCCATTTCTTTAAGCTCTTCATCATAAGTTGACAGCTGCATTTTTTTACATCACATTATCAGTAAAAAGGAAAGGTAAATAAAATAGAAAAGGAAATGGTATCAGTATATATACATATAGATAGATAGATAGTTTAAGTAAAAAGATATAATTACTGGGAAATTAAGGATGGTGTCTTGGCCCCAATACTTCAATGCTGCCAGGTCATACGCATGTGCTGCAGCTTCTTCATCGTCATATGCCCCTAAGATTTTCAATTTTTGCACACGCAAGTGACAAGAAAGCTAAATATAAGCCCCACTCTTTATCCAAAAATAATTTCTTCAAAAGTTTAATAAAATAAATAAATACTATTATTGCATATTTGTCTCTTTTGAGTTTTTTTTTGAGCAAGTTTCTTTTGAGTTATGTCAGAGCAACAATACATAAATTAAAGGACAAATAGTTTTAATTTTTACGAAAAACTCCAAAGAGTTCGTATTTTGAGTCCAATAGTCTTCATATCAACCGAGTTAACTTTAAACGACAACATGAATAATTGAAGGTTATATCAGGAGTAATACAGTAATGCAATTAGTGTAGAAATTGAAACTGTTAGAAGTTTAAGGTCACAAGTGATAAACTGGATAGGAGCTTAGGGTCATTTGTCCTATATTAAAAACTCATAAGAAAAAAGTGATTCAGTCGAAATTTAAATGTAAGGTGTTTTTTAGGAAAAAATGTAAGGTGTTAATAAAAGATAAGTGGTGAGGGACATGAAAACATTGCCGGTTTTAATTGTATTTCTAGAATTGTATTATAAATTTGTAGTATTTATCAAAAAAAAAAAAATGGTGAAATTTGAAAATGAGAAGGATAAGTGAGAAAAATTAAAAAATGGTAAAGATACGTTGTTATCAGAAAAAAATTATGGTTACGAACTCACCTAGATATACTGGAATTTCAAAGTGGGTGGCACCGCATCATTCATTGGCAGATCAAGAGGAATGTTCCAAAAAGAAAAGATCATAACAACAAGAGAAGAAACAAAACGTATGTTAGCAATAATCATCAACAAAATTGCGAAATTGAATGTAGTTAGTAATTTTTGAAATATATATCATTCTGATTTTCTCTCATGCTATACTCAGTTTTCCAAATCTTCAATATCTCTTGAAAATTAAGATTATTGTCTCCAAAATTTCAAGAAAAAACAAAACATAAAAGTGTAACAAGAAAGTAGTACTGGTCTACAACCTACATTGGGAATTCACTAATATTTCAAGATTTGTGAACACTTTCTAGTGGCCATAACCGAAGATGAGCTACCTCAGATTTCAGAGTCCAGTTTTATAACTTGCATTTGTAGTTAAAATATTTTTTTCATTCTACATTTCAACCACATATTAAAATGTTCTATTTGAATAAATCATGAATATATCACCTCCCATAAAACAAACTCTCATTGTCTACTTTTTACATCTAAATTTAATTTCACACACTTTCCATGCAGTGTCGCTATTTACCAAAAAATGTCACGGCACCAAAATGAGCAAAACTTGTAGATCATCCCATATTTTCTCAAAATCTTAAATTGGTTGTATTTGAAAATTTGACCAAGATTTTGACCGAATCAGCCGTGGGCCAAAATCTTCAAACAATAAAGGAAAATTACAGAAAAAATAAAAAACACGAGAAGAGGATGAAGAACCTTGTCGTCCTTTCTTGTTCTGTGACTCATTCCAGCAGTTCTTGTCCCACAAATGCGCTTCATAGCGACCCGTCCACCGGTGCCTGAAAGATATCCATTAACACGCATTTTTTTCCCAAATCACCCTCACTATCACATAATAATTACAGATTTACCCCCCAAACATTTTGAATTCGTCGGAGCTCACTTACCGGGTAACCCCCCTGTGAACGGAGCTCCGCTGCGGCGGCGAATCACGAGGCACGCTCTTCCGGGTTCTCTTCGTCTTCGTCGTCCCTGCAACTGCCCCTGCCTTGTTAACCCCTGGAGTGTTCCTCTGGGTTTTGCCCGAGATCTTCGCCATTGATGAATTCGCGAGCAATTGGCAATTGGGTATTGAGAGAGACGGCAAGAGAGAGAGAGATAGAGAGAAGGGTAATGTGACTGGGTCACCCAATGGAAGCAAAACAGAGCATATAAAGAAACAGAAGTCGGAAACAGAGGGAATCGAGAGAGAGAGAGAGCGAGAGTGCCGGCAGCGAGGGGAGAGGGGAGGGGGAAGGGAATAGGGAGGAGCTTGGTTGTTGTTCTACTAGGTTGTCGTCACTTGCTCTTTGTGTTATGTGCTGTTGCGATTTTATTGACCTCTAATGTCTTTTATGTGGGCTATTAACCACTCTATAAACCTGGGTTTTCTTTCTTTTTTCTTTTTTTTTTCATTTTTTACAAAGCATATTATTAAAATATTATTATTTTATGTCTAATTAATCTCTATCCTAATCTATTTCAAAGAAAATGTATCTATCCTAATCTTTCTATTTCTATGCATTTGAAATTTGATTTTGATTTTGATTTTGATTTTTAATCTTTTCGCTCTAATCTATAGAGGAGGGTTGGGGGTTCATGTGGATGGCTCTTGGAAATTACATTGACACCCTCGGATCAGATTTATGACCACTGACCAGACCAACATAAAGTTAAGGGTAGTGGCATGTACCAAGTGAAAGTGCATGGTACAAGTGCAACAAACAGTTTCTGCCGTTCTGGTGCAAAATATCATTGACTTGCAAGTACCAAATCTACTGATTGTCATCTGTATTATTCAACTGTTTCAACTTTAAACCCCAAATAATTTGCATTGTGATTTAGAAAATGGTCAAACACATTTCACCCCTCAAGTTTGATGCAAAGGCGCTTTCATCCATTCTAGTTTGATGCAAAGACACTTTCACCTCTTCTAGTTTGAGAAATGACACTTTCATCCTTTTAGTGTGCCGATCAAAACACCTACACCTCTTAATTGTGACATTGTTAGTTAAGGGTGGAGTCTGTCACCGATAGTAGTTTTGGAGACAAACATCCCCTATTAGAGTATGAAACGATATAATCAGGCCCGAAGGTGTCTTTTACCCAAAAAAAAGAACGCAACAGTATGAGTCACTCACTCCCTTCTCTAAAATAGTGGATGAGGCAATCCAGCTAGGGTGTTTGAATTGACATTGGTTAATCTGAAGGGTTGTAGTAATCCTATACGCTGGATTCAAGCGACATATTACTTCTGGATAGGACATTGTAGGGCGACAGAGACAATGGCGTCTTGTGGCAGCAACGAGCATTGCATCTTCTTCCTTGCCCAAAGCAAAGGGTGGTACATGCACGATTGAAAGAGATGAATTAGTCTGGAGATCTCCGAATAGGCGAAGAATTGCGTACACTAGAATGAAACAAATGTTTGGTGAAACAGAGGGACCATGATTGGTTTAACAAAGGCCCTTTCACAATAAATAATTTTAAGGAGGTACTGTTGTAACTAGGGATGCAACTTGGGCGGGTTGAATCAGACCAACCCGAGCCCAGCCCGAACTTAAATAGGGCCCGGACACATAGTTTTAGTAATTTGGATGGGCTTGGACATAAATTCTCTGCCTGAATTGTAATTAGGGTCGGGCTTGGGCACAAATATCGAACTACGGGCTAACCCGAATTGCCCGATTTGCATGACCACTACCTATAAATATTATATTTTAAAATAATTGTGTAGCATATCTAACTGAATATGCTACTTTTCTTTTGATTATTAGCGATGTTTTTAATCGTTGTTTGTTCTTGAACTAGTTGATTTGTTTTTTCGGCAACAATTTATTATTCTCTTGTATTTTTAGAAAGATATTAAGTTTAATGTACTAACCGGAATTCAACCCGAACCCGAGTTGATTTATTCGAATTTGGGCTCGGACAGGTTGAAAAGGCTTTTAACCCGGGTCGGGCTGGGCTTGGACAAGCAACACCGAACTCGGGCTCGGGCTTGGACAGGGGTGCCAACCCGTCCAGCTCGCCCGAGGTGCAGTCCGAGTTGTAACAAACAATATTTGAAACAGAAAGACTTCACAATGCTCTGCCCTCTCTCCTCTCTCATCTCATCCCTCTCTATCCTCTTCCTTCCCTTCCTCTCTGTTCTTCTCCATCATCTCCTTCTCTTCTCCTCACTTCTCTTCCATCTTCGCAAGCTTCTCATCTGGTTTTCTCAACCTCATCAATGGGTTTCAAGTGCCCTGCTCGATCGTCAGATGAATATCATGTTTTTCTATTGGTGGAGTCTCTCGCAGGGGTCGACACATCCCTCCCTCGCCGGAGGCTTTGTGGTACTGGAATTCGGCCGGAGCCTCTAGCGAAGGAGCCAATTACATTCAGGCCGATACCCCTCCGACATCTCCTATTTATCCCTTCGTTTCCATCAGGTCCTTCGACGGCTCTGCTCCACCCTCCTCCGACCAATGGAGTTGTTGAGGCCGAAAGTTTTGTGGCGAGCTCCCTCGCCCCCTCCCTCCTCTTCCAGTCGATGTTCATTTTTTCTATTTCGGCTAATTCCAATTTTGGTCCGCTTGTTCCGATTTGCGCCGTTTTTAATGTTCTCCTTTTGTATTTTTTACCAAAACACCCTTTCACCTATTGTGAAAATCTAAATCCAATCACCTCTTCCTCTTCCCAAACCCCTATACACATTTGTCTCCCCGTGGCCTCTCACCGTGGAACATCAACCCTTGCTCATTGCATGGATGACAACATTCGTATCGTCGACCCTTCTCTCAGGTGCTTCTCCCCCACCTTTACCTTTTTGGCGATCCCTTCAGCCTCCCGCCGCCACCTCAGCCTGGGGATCAGAGGCGCTCACGGGTCCTGCTCCTCTTTGCAGGTTCGTCGTTGACTAGGTCAGAGGATCCTATATAATAGTTGAAGTGAAAAGATAGAGGCAAAAACGTTTAGAAACCTGAAAGGAGCAACATCACCAATCTTTGGCGCAGCATCGTTCATCCTAAATGGGGAAACCTGATCATATGGAGGGGCTTCTCGAAAAGGAAAGCATTCTCCCGCATATAGCGGCAACTTGACCAAACCCGATTGCAAAGCTGGTTCTTAGTATATGCCATCGGGGCCACTTCGTTTAAGCCTTCCCAGGGGAAAAGCCGCGCTTGTTAGCATTGGAATCTTTGGAGATTGTACAATCTCCAAGTATAAAATGATGTTTCATCGCTGGAACTGACAAGACAAGGGACAGTCTTGCAACTCTTTCAGCCGATTCTTTGCCCCTTCATTTTCAGTTATGTTTTTTCCCCTGTTCTTCTGTTGAAATAAGGTTGACCACCTGTTGTGATTTTTCAAGCAGGTTTTCTTTCGCCTCTCCCCTTGTTCTTGATAGTAAGGTTGTCTCAAGGGTTCTCTCGGTTTTTTCAACCTCCTATTATTTTTGGTCGCCCCATCAAATGATTGATTTCAGCTTTGGCGATAGGACTTCCATCTCTACCGAAGCATTGATACGCTTCTATGCCTCACAGCATTCTGGGTTTTACCGACATCTACGAATCAGGGTATCAAACTCACGCGACTTGCGCAAACGCCATCCCTGGATAATTTATTATCTGTTCTTCCATTCTTCATCTCCCTCCCCAGCCTTATACCCCATTTGTTTTGGGATTACCAAACTTCTTGGATTAGTTCTGTCGCGATGACTCCCCTCCTAGAAGTCGGTGTTGGCTATGTGTTTTTCTGTTATGGTCATGTATTTTTTTCCTGTATTTTCCGAGGTTTGGGTGAAAGTATGTAACGCCCAAACTCATTGTGTTGGTTGTTTGTTTTTCTGTTACGACCATGTAATTTTCCGTGTTTTTTTCCGAGTTTTGGGTGAAAGTATGTAATAATCAAACCTCAATATTGTTCGCCTCTTATTTAATATAAAATTTGCTCTTCAAAAAAAAGAACAATCTTATAAATTCGTTGAAATTCTTCACTCTTTAATTATCAACTTACCAAGTTCTGAAATTTAATGTCAACCGCGTAACCTGATAAAGAAACATAAAAGAAATGTTCATCATAAGCTGAAGGTTGGTCAGAGAGAATATATGAGATGCCCTTAAACAATATATGTTTCCAAATGCAAGATGCGATATAACGGGCTTAAGCACGAGTCTTGAGTTCTCATGCAGTCACTTAAGCCGATATATTACAGTTTGAGAACTAAAGAGTTGAAGATTTAAGTACTGTGAAACCCAGTCTTAGTAGTCTTAGTGGTTTTAGGGTTTGTATTCAATTTACTTAATTTATCACACCTTGGGCGAGCACGACCCCAACAAAATATAGGCTGGACTTGATTTTTATTTTCATATTTCTCTGTTCTAGTCTGGTCTGAATTACACCTAGTTGTCCGAGATTTGAAATTGTAAACCCCAAATTGAAATTAAAGCTTGCGGATAAATAGTTGGGTTTGGAGTCCAAATATATGGTGTGGTAAAAGATAACTAAACCCTGACTACAAAAGCATTAAGTTGGGATGGGCAACACCCAAGCCCCATCACTGCCTTGCCTAGGCCCCATTAGGGAAGGCCCATTTGAAAAAGTTTTAAATAATTCCTAAGATAGTTTATTATAAAAGTGATTATTTAAAATTGTTTAATGAAAATTTTCTTGATTTCTAAAATATTTTTCCATAAAAAGATGTAGGCTAAATGGGCGAGCCGAATCGAACCGAATCGAACCGAATATCACTTGTTTGAGTTTGGCTCGTTTAACTTAGTTGTTAAACGATTCGAACACGAACTCGAGTCGAACAGGAAAACCTTGTTTGAGTTCGACTCGTTTAGGGCTCGAGTTGTTCGTTGTTCGGCTCGTAGCTCGTTTAACTAGCTCGTTTACGGGCTCGAATTCGGCTCGACGAACTTGTATTTTATAATATATAATTGTTGAATTAAAATATCAAGTACTATTACTTAAGATAAAATTATTATGTTAAGGAAAAATTAACATAAAATGCATTTATTATAGATATATGCTTTAATTATTGTAATGAAAAAATCAAATCATCCAGTTTTATTCTTATATAGTAAATTTCTAGTATTACAAAATTAAAGAACTATCTTTTGGAATCCTAATTAAGATGTCAAAATTCTATTGAAATATAGACTCTACAGTGATTAGGACCAATTTTAAGAAATTACTCATAAAGAAGAGAAAGTAATTTAATCTAATTATATATATACATTTATGCTATTATAACTTGTTCGCAAACACTAACAAGCGGGCTCTTTGTTCGGCTCGTGTTCGGCTCATTTAGCAAACGAACACATTTTCATGTTTGAGTTTGTTTGATTAATAAGTCGAACTAAACACGAACAAAATTTTACCGAACCGAACAGGAGTTGTTCACGAACGACTTGGTACGTTTACAGCCCTATTACCCACAGTTTAATTTTGTGTAATTTTGGTACTCATAGTTTCAATTGCAGCATTTAGGATACCCATATTAATTGCATTTTACCTCCCTGTGGTTGAGGGTTTGTGCGAAAAACGCCCCTTGCGTTTAAAATGTCGCAAAAGACCTCCATGTGATTTCATTCATGTGCACAGCGGTAATTTTCCGTTAAGTATACCCTAAAAGTCCACAATACCCTTAGTTATATATTACCATACTCATCTTTTTCTACCACTCTCTAAACCACACTCTCTCTCTACTCTACTAATCCACACTCTGAATCACAAACACACAATGCCAGGAAACAGATCGAATGAAGAGGAGGCGGTTGAGGAGAGGACGAAGAAGAAGAAGACCATTTACAGTTCACCAGATTCGTTGGCGAAATTCGATGTCAGGAACTGAGAGTTCCTGACCTAGATCAAGAAGAGAGAAGAAGGATTAGAGAGAGAGATGAGAGAACTTTCTGTAATTTTTCATTAACCTCGAAAGGAAGCAATAGTCTTCCTTATATACAACAGGGGAGGGGTAAATATGCCAATAAAGGACTTACAGGGAAAGAAGGTAATAACAAGAAGTTTGTAACGGTCATAGCCCAGCTGGAAACTGTAACGAGCCACAACCAATAGGAGGCGTCGCTTCTGCCACGCTGTAATCCGTGCAATCCCTAAAGCCATACGGCACCGTTCCACTAGACCTTTTAAACCCAACGACTCTAATCCACTTCAACGGCTCAGATGAAACCCCTCCCTTGATCCAACGACAACTGCTTGCTCTCATTTCATGTCATTAGTTTAGACCACCTTTCAATTTAGTCCCAAAGATAGGTCATCGGTTTCATAACCAGTTCAGTTTAGTCCCTCATTTCCATAACCTGACAGGCGACGACGACGACGGTGGCGACAGCGACGGCGTCCCTCCTTCTTTCTCTCCTTCTTTGGTCGATTTGAAGCCGTCGGGACTCACTGACGTTGATGGAGGAACTCGGCGGCGCAATGAATACGGCGGCGACGGCGTACCTCCTCCTTCCGCACGACGGCGGCGTTCGTCGTTCTTCTCCTTCATGACATATGGATTTTGATTTGGGCTTAATTCTTGGCTGTGTACTGTTTTCAGGTTGCTGATTGACTTTTTCTTCATACATGTCGATGCTTGGAACAAATCGAACATCATTCTCTTTTTTCTTTCATTTATTATAAGTGTGTGTGTGCATATATAGATGCTTTGTACTTCTAGATGATGACATAATTTTGTGGTGCTGTTCATTCCTGCGGAGAACACTTTGAACAAAATTCAGGTCAATTTTTGCCAAATTGATCCGTTTGAATGAGAAAGGCCGTTTAGTCCGTCATTTCCATAACCTGACAAAGCACTCCCCTTTAAGATTCATGCCCACATGAATCAATCCAGCGATGGAAACTGCCTCTTGAGAGAGAGATAATCCTCCCATGTGGCTTCTGAAGGAAGGGAATAAGCCCAGTGAACCAATGCCATAACCACTGGAGCATTATTCTTCTTGACAAGTTTTTTGTCAAGAATGGCTAGTGGTTCACATAGTAACTGGCCTTCAGGACCCACCTTAGGCAAGTGAGGAGAGCTTGAAATAGAAGAACCCCTAGCCAGTTTTAGTTGAGACACATGGAAAACAGAATGTACCTTGGCATAAGGAGGTAAATCCAACTGGTAAGCTACCTTACCAATCCTTTGTAACACCACGAAAGGCCCAAAAAACTTCGCACCCAACTTCTGATTACTCCTCTGCACCACAGTTCCCTGCTTGTAAGGCTGTAATTTCAAACACACCTTATCACCCACAGAGAACTCTCTTTCACCTCTGTTTTTATTAGCATAATGGCACATTATTTCCTGAGCTTTGGCAAGATTAGCCTTTAGCAGCAACATTAACTTCTTCCTTTCTTCTAAGAACTGATCTAGCTCAGGGACCCCACTCCTGTTGAGCTGATGAAAAGAAGGAATTGAAGGTGAATACCCATACAAAGCTTCAAATGGAGTCACTTGTAAGCTACTGTGGAATGAGGTGTTGTACCAAAACTCAGCTAGTGGTAGCCATTTAGACCACCTGTGGGGCCTATAAGCAGTGACACATCTGAGGTAGTTCTCTAGGCACTAGTTCAATCTCTCAGTCTGGCCATCTGTTTGAGGATGGTAAGCTGTGGATTAATGGAGTTTAGTGCCTAAGCTTTTGAATAAAGAATTCCAAAAATGACTGAGGAAGATGCTATCCTTTTCAGTGACAATGGTTTCTGGCAACCCATGAAGTTTGTGGATTTGATCTAAGAACACTCGAGCTATATCAGCAGCAGTATAGGTATGGGTAAGAGCAATAAAATGCCCATACATAGAATACCTGTCTACCACCACCAAAATGGAGTTCTTCCCTGAAGACTTTGGCAATCTTTCCACAAAGTCAAGGCTGATGTGTGTCCAAGGCTTATTAGGTATAAGTAAAGGTAGCAGCAAACCAGGATAGGGAACATGCTTACTTTTCATTCTTTGGCATTATCACAAGTTCCCACCCATTCTTTAACTGCTTTATGCACATGAGGCCAAAAAAACACAGCAGCTAATCTTTTGTAAGTACCCCTGATGCCAGAATGACCTCCCACCCCACTATTATGCATTTCAGAAATTAGAGTAGACCTCAAGGGAGTAGAAGATCCCATATAAATGCATGTACCTTTTTTGATCAAACCATCATGCAGCTAAAACCTGGGGTTGGAATTAGATCCACAGTGAGTTGAGCTATCTGAGTAACAGCCCATTCATCATTTTCATAAGACTTAACCACTTTTTCAACCCATTTAGGAATGGTAACAGTAATAGCCTGGCATTGCCCCTCAGATTTCACTGTAGATAGGGCATCAACCACCACATTTTCTCTTCCTTTTTTGAACACAATCTCATAGTCCAATCCCATTAGCTTACTCACCCATTTATGTTGTAAGAGTGTACTAATCTTCTGTTCCAGGAGAAATTTTAGACTCTAATTGTAACACCCCGTATTTTTCTGAGTATAATTGACAACTTTACGTATAGTTTACATGTTATTTTCAAAAAATTTAATGGCTAGTGGGGAGGAGGTTGTATTTTTACATAATAATAAACAAGCAGGTGGGGGTAGTTTAAAAAGATAGGTAAACTAAGGGGGGATGTTTTTGTCATTTGCTAGAAGTTTCCCTCAGGAAACTCAATTTTTGTTCCCCAGAACACTCCCTCTCTCCCGTACATCTCACCCTCCCCTATATCTCCTCCCTCTCCCTCTCTTCACGGCACACCCACCCCCGAGACACCGCCACCACTCCCGACGCCTCACCCCCATCGCCACAGCCTCCACCTCCTTCCTCTTCCTCCTCCACCTCGCAGCCTCCTCTCTGTCTCTCTCTCTTCTCCCTGTTCTGCCGGCGAAAAACACCAAGCAGCAGCGGCGGTAGGAAGCCGCTGCCTTCCCGACGCCAACGCCGCCACCACCACACCTCTCTGTCTCCGTCTGTTTCGACCCCACCACCGCCATCCCCTCTCTGTCACGACCCAAGGAGGATCCCCAGCAGCAGCTCGTCGCTGCAGAAAGCCCAGAGCCACCCACCGGTCGCCGGTCGCCATTAACGCCGGCGTTGAGCACCGTCGGCGAATCGGGCGTACCCACTTACCGAAATCAACACCATCCACCTCCTGGAGGTCTGAGGACTCCATTTTCGCCAACAATTGGAGCTAACAGCGCCTCAATTGCCGGATTCGTCCATCACCGCCGGCCACCTCGACGGCGAACTCAATCGGACCCGAATCTCGACCGTTTTTCACGATTTTTGGTGTGGGTAACTTCTAAATCACCCTCTAGTTCGTTTTTGATCATTAAAACTTGATTTTGTTAGCTCTAAATCGAATCGGATTGTTGGGTGGTGAGGATGGTACGTGTGTTCATGCTTGGGGGGTAGTTTTTGTATTTTCAGAAAAGTTGGGGGTTCATGTGTAGCATATTGAAACTGCTTTAGTTAGTAGATGGTTATTTCATGTCATTAATGAAAAAGTTGGGGATCTCTTTAGTAATTACATAAACTGCAAATAAAACATAAAATTAAAAATGCATTTTTGTATTATAATTTATTTATAATATTTCTAGTTATTGTTTTAATTATATAAACGATATTTTTGCTATTTAAAATTTAATATGTGTATTATTTAATACGAAATATTGTTATTATCTTGAAAATAAGCAAGATAAATTATATAGTTGATTTAATCATATTATTTAGTGAGTTAAATAAACATTTCAAGAACTTATAAATTAGTATTTTGAGTAAGTATGTTATTTGTTCAATATTGCCAAAATAAAATAAGCTAGAAAGATAAATAGTAAAATAATTCCTCTATTCATGAAAAGTTAAAGCTTGATCATTACTTGTAGACATTAATTTCTCCAAAATAAAGTTGTAAAATTATGAGTGATTAAACACTTGTTTTATTCGAATAAAGATTTTCGTGAGTTTTATTTATGAATTTAACTCTTTAATAGTATATACTTTTATAATAAATAAATAGCAATAATTAAAGTAGTCGAATTAGACTTTGTTGTCACTTACAAATAAACGTGTTGTAAAATAGTTTATTATTATTTTATTTTCTAAGTATTAGAGTGTATAAATCTAATATGCGATTTATTTCTTAATAAATTTTATGAGTTAGTATAAGTAGTAACTTTTATGAGAAAAATACAATTGTCCACGTCGTCGGTTTATTATTTAAATATTATATAATTAATGTGGGGTCATGGGGAGTAATTTCAAATAGGACTTAGAGAAATTTTGCATAGCTTACTTGCACACTTTGGATTTGTAATTAATTTAGGAAATTATAAATTGTAGGTGACGACTTCGTAGACGAGGGATTCGTTTATCCGTAGAGGCTTTGTTGTGCTAATTGTCTTGCTACTCGAGGTAAGTAAATATGCCTTACCTAATGTGCCCGTCCTCCGTTCGTGTCTAAATGTTTTTATAATTTATGTCTCAAAATGTGACTTGTGATATACGTGTTCGACTTGAGATTTCAAATACTTGTCTAAATGATTCTTTTGGAAACTATCACTTGAAATTAATAATGCGTAATAACGTAAAGTGGAAACAGTTGTGCGGTGGAACCATATTTGGATACTTTTATATTGTGATATTTTGCTCGGTTGCAATTAGCCCCAAGCTGCTCCATGTACTCACCTCTCTGGCCGCAAGAAGTCTTAGGGGGGTGCCGGCACTTAAGGTCTTGGATGCATGGGATATGGTTGGTTACTTATGAGATACTGTGATAGATTATTGCGATGGATTGGTTCGTTCCCCGCTACAACTAAATAATAGATCTGGGTTTTCATGTGAATGATGGAAGAATTGATATTTTGAGAATCCCCTAATTGTGGATATAATAAGAATTGGTGATTTTCTCCTTATTATATAACGAGAATGGTTTGAGAACGCTAAGTAAATAATCGAAAATTTATACTTCTCATCTTTGGTCGATTTCAATAACATGTTTGGATACTTCTAAATTATCCTCTTTATTTAAAAGAAAAGCATGTCTCTTATCCGGTTTACATGTTTGGGTGTTTACTTATTCAGCATTTTTGTGCTGACTTTGGAAAAACTGCGGTCTTGTTTCTTTCCCCCGCAGGTCTAGGCGAAGGAAGCTCGGCTTAAGGGATCGTGGACTCACCTAGTTGTGTTAGTAATAAATAAATGTTGCACCTAGACAATCATCTTGTTTAATAGTATGTTCTGCTTCATGTTGAAGACAATTATGGTTTGTAATATATAACTATGACATGTTTTGTTCTTGATTTCCGCCGATTCATTTCGAGTAGCACCCTCCCGGGCTCTCCGGTCCGGAACGGAAGGCTCGGGAAACGAGGGGTGTTACAGGTGGTATCAGAGCAGGCAATCCAAAATGGAATAAAACCTGTAGGGAAATTTAAAATGAATTTAGGGTAAGGAATTTAAAATTTGACAAGCCGCTTGGGGTTATGGGTAGTCTGTGTTTACTAAGTCCCACCCACCCGCGACCTTTCTTTCTCCTCGGGAGAGACATTCCCAGTTTTTATCATGTGTTGATTGGTTGGCCTGATTATGAGATACATATAAGAGAACATTTTTACGTGGTTGGCCTTGAGAATGATGTTACTCCCATGATGGAGGATGAGTATTATAAAGTTTGAGATTTGGTTCTGCAATGGAAATAAGTTGATGAAAATTTATGTGCAATTTTATACATTATTTGATCCCTTTGTGAGATTATCATGCTATTTTGATGAAGATGAGTATGAAATTTGTGATATATACGAATCTTTTGCAATGTTGATGAATATCATGTTTTACGATATAAATCGTCTTGGATATCATCCCATGATAGAATAAGCAATAATATAATAGGTGCTAGTGTAGGGATATGACTGATAGACCCCTGCAATACTACACCAGGAGAGCCCACCAAAGACAAATGGCAGCTGACGGAGACAACCCGCAGGAGATGACTCAACTGGTCACCCAAATGGCCAGAATCATTGCTAGGAATGAGGAGCGTGAAGAGCGAAGCTATTCTAAGAAGATAGCGGATCATATTCCTCGCGAGTTTGCAGGAAAGGAAGACCCCACGGAGTTGGAGGATTGGATCACGAATTTCGAGAAGATACTAAGAGCTGTCCAATGCCCTGAAGATCAAAAGGTTATCTGTGCAGCCCTTCACTTGACTGGGAAGGCGGGACATTGGTGGACAACCAACCATGAGGTCCTACTCGCTCGACCCAACTTTGGATGGGAAGCTTTCAAGGCTGCTATGAGATCAAGGTTCTATCCAAGCCATGTCAGGACTAGGATGTACAACGAGTTCCAGAACCTGAAGCAGGGAAACGGCTCAGTGACGGACTACTTCGAGAAATTCGTGGAGTTGTCCAGATTCGCGGGAAACACGGTACCTGATGAAGAGAGCAAGGTAGCAAAGTTCATTGGAGGCCTGCACCTCCAGCTGCAGAAAATTATGCGCAGCAGGACTTACGACACCTTGCACGAAGCCTATGACCGGGCAGCTGACATGTGGCAAATCCAGGAAATTCAAGATGAGGTTCGTGGGAAACGCAAGGCGGATGAGGCAGGGAGCAGCAGCAATTCAGCAAGAGACAAGAGGTTCAAGTCCCACAGTGGAGGAAACAATCAGACCAGAGGAAACCAGCAGAATCAGATAGCTCAGCCGGTTCGCCGCTACCACTGCAAGAGATGCCAGCAAAACCACCCTGGAGTTGACTGTATGGGGAATCTAGTCATATGCCACAACTGTGGTAGGAGAGGGCATCGTGCCTATGAATGTCTAGCTCCACCCGCCAGGAACCAGCAAAGGAACCAAGGGGGAAACTATCAGAGGCAACCCCAGAACAACTATCTGGGAAACCGTCAGCAGTATGGGAACCAGCAACCCGGGATCCTGCAGATCGGATATGGGAACAGAAACCCTGGAAACCGCAACAACCAGGGAGATGGCTATGGAAGGCATCCAAACTACAACCAGGGGAATGCAGGACAGCATGGGGCTCAGAACCGTAACAACAATGCTGGTCAGGGCGGCAACAACACCAATGTCGCTGGTGCAGGAGGAGCTGGAGCACAGAATGCAAATGTGGGGAGGATCGCTGTCATGACCAAGGCAGAGGCTGATGCTGCCTATGGAGTTGTCACGGGTACTTTCCTTATCCATGAGCAACCAGCTTTTATATTATTTGATTCCGGTGCATCATACTCATTCGTATCATCATCATTCGCTGAGAAATTGAGTTTGAATAAGTATACCAAGAAATCTATTCCAGTAGCAACTCCCACTGGCCAAATAACAGTATGTGACACCGTATTTGAGGGGGTAGGAGTGAAAATCCTAGCGTACACCTTGCCTGCAGACTTGATTAAGTTTGATCTTCGAGGCATAGACGTCATCCTGGGGATGGATTGGCTTGGTAAATATCGAGCCGTTATTGATTGTCATGATCAGAAGGTTCGGTTAAGGGGACTCAACGGGGAAAGAATCTCTTACCGTGGAATCAAGAAGGAGCCTTGTATTAGACTAGTGTCAGCACTGACCATAGTCAACCAAGTGAAGAAAGGGAACTCCGCCTACTTATGTTACATCCAAGACGTTTCCAAGCAGGGGAATGTGCTAGAAGAGATACGAGTTGTAAAGGAGTTTCCTGACGTATTCCCAGACGAGATTCCAGGAATGCCACCAAGAAGAGAGTTGGAATTTACTCTGGACTTAGTTCCTGGAACCGCACCAATCTCAAAGGCACCGTACCGGATGGCACCAGCAGAACTGAAGGAGCTAAAGGAGCAATTACAAGAACTCCTAGATAAGGGGTACATACGGCCAAGTGTATCACCCTGGGGAGCACCAGTGCTTTTTGTGAAGAAGAAAGATGGAAGCTTAAGACTATGCATTGACTACCGCGAGTTGAACAGTGCGACCATCAAGAATAAGTACCCTCTACCCCGGATTGACGATCTCTTCGATCAATTACAAGGGACTAGTGTCTTCTCCAAGATTGATTTGAGATCAGGGTACCATCAGCTTCGGGTAGCCGAGCAGGATATCCCGAAGACAGCTTTTAGAACGAGATATGGCCACTACGAGTTCACTGTGATGCCTTTTGGTTTGACCAATGCACCTGCAGTATTCATGGATTTGATGAACCGAGTAATGAGGCCATTTCTAGATCGATTCGTCGTCGTCTTTATTGATGACATCCTTGTGTACTCGAAGAGCGAGGAAGATCATGAGGAACATCTCAGAGAAGTGTTGCAGACTTTGAGACAGGAACGGTTGTATGCTAAGCTGTCGAAATGTGAGTTTTGGCTGGATCGTGTTCCATTTCTGGGTCACATCATCTCGAAGGAAGGAATATCAGTGGACCCAGGAAAGGTTTCAGCAGTCAAGGATTGGCCAACGCCGAAGAATGTTTCTGAGATAAGGAGTTTCCTTGGCTTAGCAGGTTACTACAGGCGTTTTGTGAAGGACTTTTCCAAGATTGCCAGGCCGCTGACATCACTAACAAAGAATACAGTAAAGTATCAATGGAACGAAGACTGTGAAGAAGCATTTCAGACACTAAAGGAGAAGCTAACTA
Organism: Linanthus parryae; assembly: GCA_023055425.1. Classification (NCBI taxonomy): domain Eukaryota; kingdom Viridiplantae; phylum Streptophyta; class Magnoliopsida; order Ericales; family Polemoniaceae; genus Linanthus; species Linanthus parryae. The sequence continues at coordinate 40,685,762 of JALGPY010000004.1, forward strand.
CAGCACCAGTTTTGGCTCTACCGAATGATTCAGGCGAGTTCGAGGTTTACAGCGATGCGTCGAAGAAGGGGCTAGGATGCGTGCTCATGCAAGACAGGAGGGTGATTGCCTATGCATCAAGACAGCTTAAGCCCCATGAGGAGAACTATGCTACTCACGACTTGGAGTTGGCAGCAATTGTTTTCGCGCTTAAAATATGGAGACATCATCTGTACGGAGCAGTTTGCAAGCTTTACACAGATCACCGCAGCCTAAAGTACATTTTCACGCAGAAGGAGCTGAACAACAGACAACGGAGATGGCTAGAGATCATCAAGGACTATGACTTACGTATCCAGTACCACGAAGGGAAGGCAAACGTAGTTGCTGACGCATTGAGTCGAAAGGCTAGCCATGCACTGAATGCAATGGTAATTTTACCAGAATGGCTATGCCACAAATTCAGAAAGCTCGACATCGAAGTCGTGGACCAAGGAGGAGTACAGAACTTACTTGGCAGTATGACAGCCGTACCTGATTTCCTTGAAGAAATAAGGAGTAATCAAGCAGGAGATGTCAAACTGGAGAGAATCAAGAAGAAGATTGCAACAGGACAAGCCAAAGACTTTCAAATTCACGAAGATGGGAGCATACGCTACAAAGGAAGATGGTGTGTACCACAGAAGTGTGCAGAAACCAAAAATAAATTGATGCGTGAAGCGCACAACACTCCTTACTCAGTACACCCTGGAGGCGACAAACTCTACAAGGATTTGAAGAAGACATTTTGGTGGCCAAACATGAAGAAGGAAGTAGCAGAATTCGTAGCTCGATGTTTAACGTGCCAAAAAGTGAAGTTTGAACACAAGCGGATGGGAGGCCTAGTTCAACCTTTAGACGTACCAGTTTGGAAGTGGGATTCCATTTCCATGGATTTTGTGACGGCACTGCCAACGTCAAAGAACGGACTTAATCAGATTTGGGTAGTAGTAGACCGATTGACCAAGACAGCAAGGTTCATTCCGATGAAGGATACGTGGAACATGGAGCAGAGGGCAGACGCGTATGTCAAGAACATAGTGAGATATCATGGAGTTCCGAGCTCGATAATTTCTGACAGAGACCCTAACTTTCTCTCTCATTTCTGGAAGGCGCTTCAGGAAGCAATGGGGACCCAGTTACGATTCAGTACGGCATTCCACCCAGCCACGGATGGACAGACAGAAAGAACGATTCAGACATTGGAGGACATGCTAAGGGCTTGTGTCATGGACTTCCAAGGTTCATGGGTTGACAAGCTACCACTGATAGAGTTCTCATACAACAACAGCTACCACGCCAGCATCGGCATGGCACCACACGAGGCTTTGTATGGGAGGAAGTGCCGAACACCTCTATGTTGGAGTGACATCAGCGAGACAGTGGTTATAGGCCCACAAATGATAGAAGAAATGACCGATCAGGTTCGACTTATCCAGCAGAGAATGAAGGCAGCACAAGACAGACAAAAGTCATATGCAGATCAGAAGAGGAGACCATTAGAGTTCCAAGTGGGTGAAAAAGCGTTTCTAAATGTTTCACCTACGAAAGGAGTGACAAGATTCAATCAGAAAGGGAAACTGAGCCCAAAGTTTATCGGACCATATGATATTCTGGAGAGAATTGGAGAAGTCGCATACCGACTAGACTTACCTTCTAATTTGGGACGAGTGCACAACGTCTTTCACGTCTCACAGCTAAAGAAGTACGTACCAGACCCATCTCATATCCTAGATCCTGAACCAGTCGAGTTAGACCCGTCTCTGACGTACGAAGAACATCCTGTCAAGATTCTAGATACTAAGACAAGAGACACGCGTACCAAGAGCGTTAAGCTAGTGAAATTTTTATGGACTAACCACCAGACGGAAGAGGCTACTTGGGAAGCAGAAGACGACATGAGGAAGAAGTATCCGCACCTCTTTGACGAGGTAAATTGAGTTCCGGGGACGTCACTCTCCTAAGGGGGAGAGGATGTAACCCTTTAAATTTTCACATCATAATCCCATCGCCTCAAGTATTAGCCTATAATATCACGTGACGTACTAATAAAATAAGTGTTACGGAAATTTGCCCGTCACCTTAGATTTGCATTTCATTATATCTTATGCTAAGTAAATATGGAGATCATGTATTTGCGATGAACAATTGTTTGAACGATGGATTTAAGCTTCGAGGACGAAGCTCTGTTTAAGGGGGGAAGGATGTAACACCCCGTATTTTTCTGAGTATAATTGACAACTTTACGTATAGTTTACATGTTATTTTCTAAAAATTTAATGGCTAGTGGGGAGGAGGTTGTATTTTTACATAATAATAAACAAGCAGGTGGGGGTAGTTTAAAAAGATAGGTAAACTAAGGGGGGATGTTTTTGTCATTTGCTAGAAGTTTCCCTCAGGAAACTCAATTTTTGTTCCCCAGAACACTCCCTCTCTCCCGTACATCTCACCCTCCCCTATATCTCCTCCCTCTCCCTCTCTTCACGGCACACCCACCCCCGAGACACCGCCACCACTCCCGACGCCTCACCCCCATCGCCACAGCCTCCACCTCCTTCCTCTTCCTCCTCCACCTCGCAGCCTCCTCTCTGTCTCTCTCTCTTCTCCCTGTTCTGCCGGCGAAAAACACCAAGCAGCAGCGGCGGTAGGAAGCCGCTGCCTTCCCGACGCCAACGCCGCCACCACCACACCTCTCTGTCTCCGTCTGTTTCGACCCCACCACCGCCATCCCCTCTCTGTCACGACCCAAGGAGGATCCCCAGCAGCAGCTCGTCGCTGCAGAAAGCCCAGAGCCACCCACCGGTCGCCGGTCGCCATTAACGCCGGCGTTGAGCACCGTCGGCGAATCGGGCGTACCCACTTACCGAAATCAACACCATCCACCTCCTGGAGGTCTGAGGACTCCATTTTCGCCAACAATTGGAGCTAACAGCGCCTCAATTGCCGGATTCGTCCATCACCGCCGGCCACCTCGACGGCGAACTCAATCGGACCCGAATCTCGACCGTTTTTCACGATTTTTGGTGTGGGTAACTTCTAAATCACCCTCTAGTTCGTTTTTGATCATTAAAACTTGATTTTGTTAGCTCTAAATCGAATCGGATTGTTGGGTGGTGAGGATGGTACGTGTGTTCATGCTTGGGGGGTAGTTTTTGTATTTTCAGAAAAGTTGGGGGTTCATGTGTAGCATATTGAAACTGCTTTAGTTAGTAGATGGTTATTTCATGTCATTAATGAAAAAGTTGGGGATCTCTTTAGTAATTACATAAACTGCAAATAAAACATAAAATTAAAAATGCATTTTTGTATTATAATTTATTTATAATATTTCTAGTTATTGTTTTAATTATATAAACGATATTTTTGCTATTTAAAATTTAATATGTGTATTATTTAATACGAAATATTGTTATTATCTTGAAAATAAGCAAGATAAATTATATAGTTGATTTAATCATATTATTTAGTGAGTTAAATAAACATTTCAAGAACTTATAAATTAGTATTTTGAGTAAGTATGTTATTTGTTCAATATTGCCAAAATAAAATAAGCTAGAAAGATAAATAGTAAAATAATTCCTCTATTCATGAAAAGTTAAAGCTTGATCATTACTTGTAGACATTAATTTCTCCAAAATAAAGTTGTAAAATTATGAGTGATTAAACACTTGTTTTATTCGAATAAAGATTTTCGTGAGTTTTATTTATGAATTTAACTCTTTAATAGTATATACTTTTATAATAAATAAATAGCAATAATTAAAGTAGTCGAATTAGACTTTGTTGTCACTTACAAATAAACGTGTTGTAAAATAGTTTATTATTATTTTATTTTCTAAGTATTAGAGTGTATAAATCTAATATGCGATTTATTTCTTAATAAATTTTATGAGTTAGTATAAGTAGTAACTTTTATGAGAAAAATACAATTGTCCACGTCGTCGGTTTATTATTTAAATATTATATAATTAATGTGGGGTCATGGGGAGTAATTTCAAATAGGACTTAGAGAAATTTTGCATAGCTTACTTGCACACTTTGGATTTGTAATTAATTTAGGAAATTATAAATTGTAGGTGACGACTTCGTAGACGAGGGATTCGTTTATCCGTAGAGGCTTTGTTGTGCTAATTGTCTTGCTACTCGAGGTAAGTAAATATGCCTTACCTAATGTGCCCGTCCTCCGTTCGTGTCTAAATGTTTTTATAATTTATGTCTCAAAATGTGACTTGTGATATACGTGTTCGACTTGAGATTTCAAATACTTGTCTAAATGATTCTTTTGGAAACTATCACTTGAAATTAATAATGCGTAATAACGTAAAGTGGAAACAGTTGTGCGGTGGAACCATATTTGGATACTTTTATATTGTGATATTTTGCTCGGTTGCAATTAGCCCCGAGCTGCTCTATGTACTCACCTCTCTGGCCGCAAGAAGTCTTAGGGGGGTGCCGGCACTTAAGGTCTTGGACGCATGGGATATGGTTGGTTACTTATGAGATACTGTGATAGATTATTGCGATGGATTGGTTCGTTTCCCGCTACAACTAAATAATAGATCTGGTTTTTCATGTGAATGATGGAAGAATTGATATTTTGAGAATCCCCTAATTGTGGATATAATGAGAATTGGTGATTTTCTCCTTATTATATAACGAGAATGGTTTGAGAACGCTAAGTAAAGAATCGAAAATTTATACTTCTCATCTTTGGTCGATTTCAATAACATGTTTGGATACTTCTAAATTATCCTCTTTATTTAAAAGAAAAGCATGTCTCTTATCCGGTTTACATGTTTGGGTGTTTACTTATTCAGCATTTTTGTGCTGACTTTGGAAAAACTGCGGTCTTGTTTCTTTCCCCCGCAGGTCTAGGCGAAGGAAGCTCGGCTTAAGGGATCGTGGACTCACCTAGTTGTGTTAGTAATAAATAAATGTTGCACCTAGACAATCATCTTGTTTAATAGTATGTTCTGCTTCATGTTGAAGACAATTATGGTTTGTAATATATAACTATGGCATGTTTTGTTCTTGATTTCCGCCGACTCATTTCGAGTAGCACCCTCCCGGGCTCTCCGGTCCGGAACGGAAGGCTCGGGAAACGAGGGGTGTTACACTAATGATCAGTCCTAATATGAAATTTGTTGATCTCCAGGTAAGACATCCACTTAGAGACTGCTTGTACCACAGCCAGTAACTCCTTCTCATAAGTAGAATACCCCAGGTGTTTGTCAGCCAAAGCTTTACTGAAATAATCCAGGGGTCTACCTTCCTGCATTAGCACATCTCCAATACCTTGATGGCAAGCATCTGTTTCTAAGACAAACATTTTTTTGAAGTCTGGCAATGCCAAAATTGGAGTGGAGATCATGGCATTTCTAAGAGTCTCAAAAGCACCTTGGGCTTCTTCATTCCACCCAAAAGCCCCCTTTTTAAGAAATGCTATAAGGGGTCTAGCAATCATGCCATAACTCTTCACAAATCTCCTATAATATCCATTTAACCTCAAGAACCCCTCAATCCCTTGATGTTTTAGGAATAGGCCAGGACACCATGGCTGCAATCTTAGCGGGATCAACTTACATACCCTCTTTGCTAATCAAATGTCCCAAATACTCAATAGTAGTTTGCAAGAAAGAGCACTTAGAAAGGTTGGCATATTACTCATTTTGCAGCATTATCTCTAAAGCAGAACTCAAATGTTGGAGATGCTCTTATGAGGATTTACTATATATTAAGTTGTCATAAAAAAAGACTAACATAAACTTTCTGAGAAAGGGATTGAACACCTTATTCATCAAGCTTCGAAAAGTGGCTGGTGCATTTGTCAAGCCAAATGGCATTATCCTGAACTCATACAACCCCTCATGAGTTCTGAAAGCAGTTTTATGAATGTCCTCTGGTGCCATTCTTACTTGGTGATAACTAGCCCTGAGGTCTAGTTTAGAGAAACAACTAGGACCATGTAACCCATCCAAGAGTTCATCAATAATAGGGATGGGAAACTTATCCTTGATGGTAACGTCATTTAGATCCCTGTAATCAACACAGAATCTCCAGGATTCATCCTTCTTCTTAACTAATAAAACAGGAGAAGCAAAAGAACTTGAACTGTGCTGAATCACCCCATTATCCAGCATCTCTTGTACTAAGTTCTCAATCTCAGTTTTTTGCACATGGGGGTACCTATAAGGTCTGAGGCATACAGGTTGAGCTCCTTCCTTAAGAGGAATGTGATGGTCATGACTTATATGGGGTGGTAGAGTTTTTGGCTCTTCAAACACTTGTTGGTACTTATCTAATACCTCCCTAAACTCCAGGGGCAATTTGGTCACTTACCCAGCTTCTGTGACACTGATGCTATACAGTTGGCCTACTGTCACTCCTTCATTCTTTGCACAATATAACTGGATAGAATTATAATTGGAAGCCTTGTACAGTAGTACTTCCTTGTGAGCCTTGAAATGTACTGGTTTGTCATCCAGATTTACAGTTATAGTCATTTCTTTGAAGTCCAATTTAACAGGACTAACCTCTTTGAGCCACTGCACTCCTAACACCATGTCACAACCCCCAAGAGGGATAACCCTCATATCAGTTTCAATAACTTGTCCTTGTAACTTTAACTTCACCCCAAGGAAGACACCACAGCTCTCAATTTGACTTCCATTTGCCGCAGTAACTCTCATAATACTACTAGGAATAGCTTCACTTTGAATTCTTTCAGCTGTATCTTTGTCTATGAAGTTGTGAGTACTCCCTGAGTCAATGAGGACATGCACTCTTTGTTTTCCCACAAATCCTTGTAGTCTAATGGTTTGGGCACCACTATTACTAGTGATAGCATGCAGTGATATCTCTATTTCAGGTGGCTCCATTGTTTCTTCATGATAATCAATTTTATCTTCTTGTGCCATTCCTCATAACTCTTCATTATTGGCCTCTTCCTCACCAGAAATGAGAAACAACTTTGGTTCGTGCACTTATGTCCTCGTGTATACCTTTCTTCACAAAAATAACAAAGATTCTTGGACCTTCTCTCTTTCATTTCTTCTTGGGTGAGTTTCTTAAATGGTAATGAGGGTGGCACAACACTCTTCTTATCAGCACTGTAAGGAGTGTAAGTTTTGAGGTTGGTACTTTTGGAATTATTTCTCATCATGCTGGTTACAGTTTGCACCAAGTTTTGCTGATGTTGAGTACAATAAACCTCTTGTAACCTAGCCATGGCCTTGGCTTGAGCCAAACTAGTAGGAGCTAATGGTTGCACTTGGCTCCTTATTTCCAACTTCAGCCCTCCTAAAAATGTTTTCATGAAATATTTGTCATCAGTCCAAGGAAACAATGCCTTCACCCTTGGCCTAAGAGTGTCAAACTTGGTCTAGAATTCCACCACACTTCCTTTCTGTTCCAGCTTTTGTAACTCAGCTAACACATTTTCATGAACTGGCTCAAGGAATTCTTCACACACATATTCACAAAACTCTTTCCAAGTTATGTTTTATATTGTTTCAAATTCAGCACCAAATCAGCTTTCTGCCTCATCACTTAAATTCAAGGACACTAGTATGAGTTTTTTCAAATCAGTCAATTGATGGAGCTGAAACTATCTATTAGCCCTTAGTATCCACCCTAAAGGATCTGTTCCAGCAAATTTTGGAAATAACCTTAGGTATTGGAATTCAAAAATGTGAAGAAACCCTAGGTACCTCACTAAACTGGTCTTGACTCCTCTCTGGATTTTTGGAGTGAAGTGAAGGTACATTGGACTCTGCTGGAGCTTTGTATCTTCCTAGCAAGCTTGCAGGAGGCCTATTCGACGAGCTCGAAGCTTCCATTCTTTCCTCTTCCTTCTGATTGGCCTTTACATTCATACAATTGGCCAGCTTTTTGAGCTCTTCCTTGAGTTCTTCCTGTCCATTTCTGAGTTCTCCAATTTGACTCAACTGCACTAATTGTCCATGAATTAGGTCTTGACCGTGCCTCAGCTCCTCGTAGCCATGGCAGAGCTCGAGAATCGTCTCATCCACCACATGTAGGTGGCTAACAACTCCATCAATGGCGTCTACTTCTGCCGTGGAATTTGGCTTCCTTTGACCCATAGATCTGAGCACACAGAGGGAAGAGAAGCTCTGATACCAATTTGTCAGGAACTGAGAGTTCCTGACCTATATCGAGAAGAGAGAAGAAGGATTAGAGAGAGAGAGAGAGAGATAAGAGAACCTTATGTAATTTTTCATTAACCTCAAAAGGAAGCAATAGTCTTCCTTATATACAACAGGGGAGGGGTAGATATGCCAATAAAGGAAATACAGGGAAAGAAGGTAAAACTAGAAGTTTGTAACGGTCATAGCCCAGCTGGTAACTGTGACGAGCCACAAACAATAGGAGGCGTCCCTTCTGCCACGCTGTAATCCACGCAATCCCTAAAGCCATACGGCACCGGTCCACTATACCTTTTAAACCCAACGACTCTAATCCACTTCAACGGCTCAGATGAAACCCCTCCCTTGATCCAACGAAAACTGCTTGCTCTCATTTAATGTCGTTAGTTTAGACCACCTTTCACTTTAGCCCCAAAGATAGGTCATCAGTTTCATAACCAGTTCAGTTTAGTCCCTCATTTCCATAACCTGACAGGTGACGGCGACGACGGTGGCGACAGCGACGGCGTCCCTCCTTCTTTCTCTCCTTCTTTGGTCGATTTGAAGCCGTCGGGACTCACCGGCGTTGATGGAGGAACTCGGCGGCGACGACGTCCCTCCTCCTTCCGCACTGCGGCGGCGTTCGTCGTTCTTCTCCTTCATGACATTTGGGTTTCGATTTGGGGTTAATTCTTGGCTGTGTAGTGTTTTCAGGTTGCTGATTGACTTTTTCTTCATACATGTCGATGCTTGGACTGAATCGAACATCATTCTCTTTTTTCTTTCATTTATTATAAGTGTGTGTGTGCATATATAGATGCTTTGTACTTCTAGCTGATGACATAATTTTGTGGTGCTGTTCATTCCTGCTGAGAACACTTTGAACAAAATTCAGGTCAATTTTTGTCAAATTGATCCCTTTGAATGAGAAAGGCACTTCAGCCTGGGAACTCTGACCCAGTCTTTGAGGGGGTTTCCAACAACAAGAGATAAAATATATATATAACAAATAGGGGTATAATAGTCATTTTAGTTGTGAGTTTTGACAGATTCCGTTAGTTTTAACGGAACCGCACAAAAACCAACTACAAGGAGGCTATGTGCAACATTTTGAAACACAGGGAGGTGTTTTGCACGAACCCTTAACTACAAGGGGTAAAATGCAATTAATCCTGTTAATTTGTTGCAATCATGTACCCATGACTGATGGATAACTTAATTTTTGGATAGAATAAGTTCAAGGGGGAGGCATATGTAATCTAACAAGGTTAGGGAACTTTTTATTACCATTACCAACCTACTTCACCATCTTCTTTCTCCACTATAAGAACCCTAGCCAAGAAGTACCAGAAAATCGAGCTCCAACAATCTAGAAAAATCGTAGTCGTTGAAATCTCAATGAAAGAAATATATGTTAGATATCTTTTTGTAAATGAGAAAAAGAGAAAACCCCCAAAAAGGTAAAAGGAAGAAGAAAGTGGTGTCATTACAAATCTGGAACCAGTTCTGGAGGGGAAGAGGAAGAAGAGCGATGAAGAGCACGAGCAGAAAGACAACCACTAGATTCGCCAGTGGAACCCTTATCCCACCGAATTTCGAATCAGAATGAAGAACAATAAAGAGACCAAGAACCTAAATTCGAGCAAATAGATAAGAGAACGCATGACTGGCCTTGATTTGTAGATTTTTCTGGTTCCTATCAGTCTGGGTTAGAGAGTTTAGATGGGTTACTAGGTTTAATTTTGAGTTTGATTGGGGATCAATTTGTGGTTATATAGGTGTTCTCTCAATTTAAGATTTGATGTAAGCCATGAGTTAGGACCAGATGACTTGGTGTTGTGGATGCAATTGGTGATTCGAATGAATCCCCATCTAATTTGATACAGAGGGATTTTGGGGCAGGGTTTCATAGAGTAAAGAAAGAGAGAGAAGATGGGAAAGAAGTACTGCTCTGTCCCAGCTCTTGCCCATCATTGGGAATTTTTGACTCGTATATGGGTCACTTTGACCGGGTGATTTCGATAGCAAAATAATGCGATTTTTCGATAATTTTTTCACGGTGTTATAGAGCAACTTTTACTCTACAACACCTTGAAAAAATTATCATAAAATTAAATTATTTTGCTATCCAAATCACCGAGTCAAAGTGACCCAGTGAATAGTGGTAAAAGTCAAAATGATGGGGAAGAGCTGGGACAGAGGTAGTAGTGGGTAAAATGATCATTTTTAAAGTTTGCCAACTTTGATAAACTGTATATGCCTGCACCCTGAACTTAGTTCGTCTAAAAGCTAAGTAATCTGTCAGCCATGGGTACTTGATTGCAACAAATTGAAAGCACGAGTACTATAAATATTGCAATTGCAATTATGGGTACCAAACCACAGAAAAGTTAAACTATAGGTACTACCAATGCAATTCAGCCAAAGATCCAACTTTTAATTTTTATATAAAAATGCCTCTTATGCACCATTGTGATTAACTGTCATCTTAAACACATTCCATCCTAACATTTTCTTTTGATAAATTGTTTTGTTTTTTTTGTTTTTGTTTTTTTTTTTTTTTTTTTTTTTTTTTTTTTTTGACAATCGGGTTTGAACCGGGACCTCATGCACGAGCTTTCAACGCTCTACCACTTGAGCTACCACCCTAGCTGCTTCCATCCTAAACATTTTTCGATTCTTCTTTTGGGCCCAAAAGTGCTTCAACAAAAAAATCACTAGACCTTGTCTATAAAGAAAAAAACCGAATTCTATTATTTTCAAATGTTTCAGCAAAAAACAAAAGGAAAGTTAGGTTAGGGCACCGTAGTAATTAAAGTGATCTTTGAGATGCTATTATGTCATTAAACGTTAAAAGATTTTTTATAATTTTTTTCTTTTAAAAAATGTCTTAAGGAATTTCCTAACGAAAAATCTCTAAGGAACACATTTCTTGTAGTGGGAAAGAATTAGGGTTCGAGAGAGAAAGTTACAAAAGAGAAACGTGTGATTTGATTCACCTTATTTAGCCTCAATTACCATTACAATATTAATAACAACTTCTAGCTAACATAATTGCTAACTAGTCCTTCTACTAAACACCCACTATCAACTCTGTAGACGATCGAGAATTAGTGGCTTGTTTCTTGGATCGCCAAGAGATAAGGTTAGATCCCAAGAACACACAAGAACCTGATACTGATTTCCTATCAGTAACATCACCAGCCCAATCACTATCACTTTGGGCTTGCAAATGTAAAGAAGATTTTTTGAACTGAAGACCATACTGCAGAGTTCCTTTGACGTACCTTAGAATTCGTGTCAATACTTTGTAATCTGCAACTGTGGGTGCATACATTTTCTGGCAAACTAAATTGACTGCAAATGTGAGATCTGGCCGGGTGACGGTAAGATATTGAAGTGAACCCACCAAGCTTCTGAAGGTAGCCGGATCAGCTAAAGGAGTGTTATCAGGAGATTCAACTTTGATAGCCATGGGTGTAGGAACATGCTTGCAATCAAAGAGACCGGCCTTACTTAAGATGTCTGCTGCGTATTTCATCTGATTAATCATAAATTCAGACTCTGTCTTCGTATACTTCATACCAAGGAAGTAAGACAGCGTACCCAAATCCTTGATTGAAAAATGACGCTGCATTGCATTAACCAAGTGAGGCAGGAAATGATTGTCGGTTTCAGTAAGAACCAAATCATCGACGTATAACAACTTTATAGTAATTCCTTGAGAGGAGTGCCTATAAAACAATGAATTATTTGTAGGGGATGTTTGAAACCCTTAACCAAGCAATAAAGGAGTGCAAGAGTTGATACCACGCTCTCGCAGCCTGTTTAAGACCATACGAAGCCTTTTGTAAGCACCACACATGAGTAGGAAATTTTGGATCTTCAAACGCGGATGTTTGAACCATATAAACAGTTTCCGTCAATGGCCCATGAAGGAAGGCATTATGGACGTCAAATTGGTGCAATGGCCAATTGAAGTGATTCGCTAAAGTGAGAACAAGTTTGATTGCCGGTTGTTTGACAACTGGACTAAAGGTATCTGCGTAATCAATCCATTCTTTTTGATCGAATCCCTTAGCAACCAGCCTAGCCTTGTAACTGGCTATGGTTCCATCGAATTTTCTTTTGAGTTTAAAAACCCACTTACATCCTATAGCACCTCTTTCAGAGGGTGGTTGTACCATGTTTGCTGCTGTTGAAGCGCATTATATTCTGCACACATAGCTGCATACCAATGACGATTAGCCTTAGCTTCTGCAACTATTCTGGAATCTGTTGGCTCTGTAGTTACAGAGCCTTGACAAGCAGAGAAGTGTTATGCCGTGGCTTGGTAGTCTAATACGGTCAACCCTACAATCCGGGTCAACAGTATAATTATTATTATTGTCATAATTAGTAGTATTTATATAATTACTTAATTAATAATTAGTTTGTTAATTTATTTATTTAATTAGTATAAGTAGATGTTTATTTATTTAGTTACTAGATTGGGCCGAGCCCATTAGGTCAATTTGTCTAGCAAGTGTTGCTGTTTTTCTATTTAAGCACTGTAATAGTTCAGTTTTAAGTCATGGAATAAGAATTGTTTGTTAAGTTTATTCAGTTTTATTTCGTATTCACAGTTTTTTCGTAGCCTTTCAAGCTATTGGTAAAGATTCGTAGCCTCAAGATACTGGTACACGATACTGGTTGTATCAATTTGATGCTTTCATTGACGAATGGCGGACATGGGTGGTCTCCTTTGCGCCGTTCTCCTTCTCCAAGATCCCAAAGACATCGAAGCTCTCTGCCGGCAAGTGAATGAAACAATTACCTATCTCACCATGGCAGAGCTGGCACACCTCCAAACGCGTTGATATCTCACCATGACAAAGCTGGAAGACATCAAAGCTAGTGGGGGACGACTCCGAGCGGTGACCAATGAATATAGAGTGAATGAAACAATTACCTGTCTTCATCGCAGAGATCTATGAAGCTAGTGGGGTAAGGTGAGTTTATTTATTATGATGCTTAGGGACAGCACTTCTAAATATACATCCTACCAGCCGTAAGCCTCAGAATGACATTACACCCTTGATTGAGATAGCTCGGATGGTGTGCACCGGGAATAGGTTTGGAGTCAATCACTATTTTCTTGAAACATTGCCTGTATTTTATCACTGAAAATGCTATTATTCTTCTTGTGTAATTTAGGGGAAATTCGAAACTTTCTAAGTGTAAGTCTTTGAAATCAAGCTTCACATGTGATGCCCCTATGTTTCAAGTAATTGAATGACTGAGAGCTTGATGATGTCTATCCTGACTTTGTTTCCCAATTCTCTAATAAAAGAATAGATATTCAGGATTGTTATTTATTTTTATCACTCTGAATTAGATCACAATTTCATTCGAGTTAGGTTTGCTCGGGACTAGCAAACAGTTAAGTGTGGGGGTTTGGTAAATCTCTAGAAGAGAGTTATCTTACCATCAATATAGAGTGATAATTGCCGAGTTTTGGAATATTTTGTGGAATTTAAAGCTAAATTATATATAATGGCAGGCATTGTATCGTTTGGGTTTATATCAGAGTTTTCTGTGACTTTATGTTACTTTTAACTCATTTTATTTGACTACTAACAATTTCACTCGAGATGGTGTGTTTTGAGTTGTTATGTAGTTCATTCAGGTGAGACGGAATTGCAAATCGAGGAGCAAGGATAAAGTGCACGAGAAAATTGATGCAAAGATCAGAGACAAAGCTAAAGCGCGCAAAGGTTCATGCACTGATGGATTGAATATGTTGCTGTTTCAGGGCTGTCGGAGGACCAGATTGACAGTTATACACATTATTTAGGGGCTGCTTTGATATACATGGGGATCAATAGCAAATCTGGATGACTTTGAGGCCCTACTGGACCAATTTTGGCCACTTTTTGGCCCACTAAAGCATTGTTACGGGATTTTAACTTGGAGGCAGCTGATTCAGCGAGGAGAAGGAAAAAAACTGGAGGAGGCGTAGAAGAAAAAGAGATATGTACAAAAAAGAGAAGAACGGACGGGGGAGATACACAACAAGTAGGAGACATCAAATATACGAGGCAGCGAGGTCTGGAGCAAGGCAGAAGACGACGAACACATCAATTGCGAGTCAAAATTCTCTTCTTTGTTTCTTATCTCTATGTTTGTGTACTCTAAACTCATGAATCCTTTAAACATTGTCATGGTAGCGTAAAGTTTACACTAAGTTGTATGGTTATAAACTAGTTTTCCCTAGTTGATGATGAGATTTAAATAACGTTTTCATGAATGCAGATTCTTAATTATTATTCATACTCTTGTTATCTCGTATATGAATCGTACTGCTTTTAATTGTTTGGCCAACAATTGAATGTTCTAAGAATAAGTTGATTACTTGAGAAAGATTTAGCTGAGTTTTAATACATATGCAAGAGTCTCGTATTCAAATCATAAATCGAGAGATAGAATTTGTTAATGAGAAAGTCGGTATGCGTGAATATGAGTAAGTATGCCCTGTTGCCTAATGTTTGAGATCGAGAGATTGCTAAAATGAGTGAATAGGAGTTCAGTTATAGCTTGAGAGAGTGTAATTGATAGCTTGCACGATCTAGGGAGATTGAATAATAGTGTTGATGACTACTATCATCATAATTGGGGGAAACTAGGGAATTCCATACAACTTGTCTTCTATCAACTTAGTAATCACAATCTGTTTTATCGTCTTTCCGCTTTATTTTGTTAATTAGAATTACGCTTAGAAATAATCAAATCAACTTGTTCACCCGTTAGCCTAGATAGTATATTGATTAGCATCAGCTAGTAGTTGCAATTTCACTCCCTTGGGTTCGATAATTCCTGGTATTTGCTTACCACATTCATTACTTGCTACGATTTTCGTGCACTTGCAAATTACGCTAACAAGTTTTTGGCGCCGTTGCCGGGGTGTTTAACGGCAATATTAGTGACCCTACTCAAGTACTACTTTAGGTATTTTAATTATTTTTGTTCTTAATTTTGCGTTTTTGTGCGCGTCTACGTATTTGTGATTGTTGAAAATGCGAAGAACCAAAAGCTTGGCTGACTTTGATTCAGAGATCGAGCGAACTTTTCTTCAACGTCGAAAGCAACAACAAGAACAACCAGAAATTGTCATGGCTGAAGAGGATCCGAAAATTGCATCATACTTCACACCGAAAGTGGGGAGGCACACTCCAGTATCTTAACCCTCCCATTGCAGCAAATAACTTTGAGCTCAAGACATCGTTGATCAACATGGTCAAGAATTCACGCCAATTCGGTGGCCTGTCCCATGAGGATTCGAACCGACATATCTCGGAATTTCTTGACATATGTGACACTGTGAAGTTTAATGGGCTAGCTCCTGATGCCATACGATAGCTCCTATTCAGCTTCTCCCATTTCGGCAAAGCAAGGAGTTGGTTGGCGTCTCAACCACATAACCACTTCACCTCGTGGGATACACTCTGCAAAGCCTTTTTGGCTAAGTACTTCCCACCGAGCCGAATGATTAAATTGAGGAATGAGATATTGACATTCCAGCAACATGATGGCAAAGCATTGGGGGAAGCTTGGGAGATATTTGTGAACTTGTGCAGAGGTGCCCATTACTTGGAGTCGAGCAATGGGTTAAACTTGAATGTTTTTATCAAGGAATTGATGCTGATAATGTCAATAAACTGGATTCAGCTGCTAACGGATCGTTCTTGGGAAAGAAATCCTTGAAGGAGGGTATGTAATTGCTCGATGAGTTTGCCACTAATGACTTTACAGCACCTAAAGACAGGAAGATTCTGAAGCGACATACGCCAGTATTGGAAGTTGATACTAGGTTCGATTCTCTCTCTACTCAAATGTTAACACTAACGTCCATGGTGAAGAATTTACAAGGTGGACAGGTCTCTTCTAGCTCAATCCAGCAAGTGCAGGCACTACAAGGGAACTGTGAATTGTGTGGAGAGGGGCACACTTATGATCATTTCCCAATGAATTTGGAGCAGGTTAATTACATGGGTGCTCCTAACAAGCCACAATGGAATTCTAATCAGTATAATTCGGGTATGAGGAACCATCCAAATTTCTCCTACCAAAATCCTCAAAATGGTTTGTATGCTCCAGGGTTCCAACACCAGCAAGCACCTCAGAATGTTGAAAGACAAGCTCCTGTTGAGGACCCTACTGCTCATTTATTGCAGATGCAAAGGCATATGATGGAGGATAATCAGAAAATGCAGAGGCATATGATGGAAGAAATTAGGCAGTTGAAAGAAAATCAAAATTATGCTCAAATAAAAATTCGAAATCTTGAAGTGCAACTGGGCCAAGTAGCAAGTCATACGGGGATGATACCCCCAAGATCTTTGCCAAGTCATACTACACTTAATCTGAGAGAATGCAATGCGACTGAGACCAGGAGTGGTAAGCGTACACAAGACCCTCCACATCCTTCCAATTCAGCTCATGAGGAAGACAAAGAAGATCAGGGGAGTTTAGAAGAAGCAAAGCAAGATCCTCTTGTGGTGCCACTAGCTACGGAGCCTTTACCTAAATCTGCCGTCCCGCCACAAGTACCATATCCCCAGAGGGTGAAAAAGAAGCAGGATGAGAAGCAATTTAATAAGTTCATAGATATCCTCAAGAAGCTTGAGATCAACATCCACTTTATTGAGGCGCTAACTCAAATTCCAGCTTATGCAAAATTCATGAAAGACATCCTGTCTAGTAAGCGACGATTGGAGAAATTTGAAACTGTTGCATTAACCGAGGAGTCTAGTGCAATTGTGCAAAGGAAACTTCCTCCAAAGTTGAAAGAACCTGGAAGCTTTGTCATCCCTTGCACTCTAGGTGACATGTATCATGGAAGAGCTTTATGAGATTTAGGGGAAAGTATCAACCTAATGCCCTTATCCGTTTATTGAAAATTGAAGCTTGGAGAACCCACCAACAACTATTTCCTTGCAAATGGCTGATTGATCTATTAAATACCCGCGGGGTGTAGTGGAGGATGTATTGGTAAATGTTGATAAATTCATATTTCCGGCTGACTTTGTGATTCTAGATATGAATGACGATCAGGATGAGCCAATAATACGTGGGAGACCATTCTTAAAACAGGCCATGCTCTTATTGACGTGCAAAGTGGAGAGCTCACAATGCGAGTTCACAACGAAAAGGTAACCTTTAATGTATTTGACGCAATTAAATTACCTGATTATGAAGATACATGTATGCGCGTAGATTACTTGAACTCTGTGGTAGATGAATTTATGTGTGATATACTGGATGATGATCAACTGAAGGCGTGCAAAGTGAAATCTTTGCATTCACCACGTGGGGAACTTCACATTAATGAGATGGTAGCTCATATCGAAGCAGGAGCAAGAAGGTATCGCCAAGAGAAATTACCTTTATATGAGGATGAAGAAAAGCGGCCTGCATTGATTTCATCTCTTGAGAAACCCCCACTGTTAGAGCTTATGCTTTCTTGGGAGCTAATTTTACGTTGCCGGTTATCATCTCTTCGTCGCTGGACATGGAAGAGGAAGACAAGTTATTACGTGTTCTCGGAGAGCATAAAGCTGCAATTGGGTGGACCATTGGGGATATCAAGGGGATCAGCCCCTCGTATTGTATGTACAAGAATAGAATGGAGGAAGTAAGGAAAGCTGTGATATCAACCTCAACGGCGTCTTAATCCCCATATGCAGGATGTTGTCAAGAAGGAAGTTCTTAAATGGCTTGAAGCCGACATTATTTATCCCATCTCTGATAGTGAATGGGTAATCCCAGTGCAATGTGTTCCGAAGAATGGAGGGGGGTTTAAAAGAAAAAATGGTGAGATGATCTCCACAAGAGCAGTTACTGGCTGCAGGGTGTGTATGGATTATCGACGACTTAATGATTGAACACGAAAAGACCACTTTCTCGTTGCCGTTCATCGATCAGGTGCTTCATCGGCTAGCACAACATGAGTTCTACTGCTTCTAAGACGGGTACTCTGGATATAATTAAATCACTATCGAGCCCGAGGATCGGGAAAAGACCACATTTACATGCCCGTATGGAACTTTTGCATTTCGGCGCATGCCATTTGGTCTTTGTAACGCGCCAGCGACCTTCCAAAGATGTATGATGGCAATTTTTAGTGACATGGTGGAGAAGCATGTAGAGGTTTTCATGGACGATTTCTCGGTTTTTGGCAATTCTTATGACGATTGTCTCGACCATCTTGGTAAGGTGCTAATGAGATGCGAGGATACTAACTTAGTAATGAACTGGGAAAAGTGTCACTTCATGGTGACGGAGGGTATTGTGCAGGGGCATAAAATATCCAGCAAAGGCATTGAGGTGGATCGTGCAAAAGTTGATGTTATTGAGAAGCTTCAATCACCAACATCTGTTAAGAGGAGTCCGAAGCTTTCTTGGTCATGATGGATTTTATCACAGATTTATAAAGGATTTCTCTAAAATCTCCAAGCCTTTGTGTGACCTGCTTGTGAAAGATGCCCCTTTGTATTTTTAGCAGATTGTGCTAAGGCATTCCATGTTCTCAAGGAAAAGTTAAGATCAGCCCCTGTCATTACCTCACCAGATTGATGTTTACCGTTTGAAGTTATGTGTGACGCAAGCTATTTTTTTGTGGGAGCAGTTCTTGGCCAAAGGAGAGATAAGGTCTTGCAGGTGATTTATTATGCTAGTCGTGTCTTGATGAAGCGCAACTGAATTATCGGACAACATAAAAGGAACTCCTAGCTGTGGTATATGCTTTTGACAAATTTCGCCCGTACTTAGTGGGATCCAAGGGAAGTGTATTCACTGATCACTCTGCGATCAAGTAACTTATGGAAAAGAAGCATTCCAAGCCTCGACTTATTAGATGGGTGTTGCTCTTACAAGAGTTTGATGTTTAAACACGAGACAAAAAAGGAGTTGAAAATGTCGTAGCCGATCATTTATCAAGGTTGGAGAATGGGAGAGTTGAAGATGTACCAATCAACGAGATGTTTCCAGATGAGAAGTTGTTAGCAATTTGACATGGTTTGCTGACTTTGCTAATTTCAAAAGCCAAGGTATTATTCCTTCTGATTTTTCATATGTCCAAAAGAAGAAGTTATTGTCAGAGGTTAGATATTACTTTTGGGAAGAGCCGTATCTATTTAAGCTGTGCAAGGATAAGATTTTGCGAAGATGTGTGGCTGAAGATGAGACGAATAGTATATTTCATCACTTTCATTCTCTACCCTGTGGAGGACATTATAGCGGTTCACGGACAGCAGTGAAAGTTTTGCAATGCGGGTTTTATTGGCCTACATTATTCAAAGATGCTAAAGCATTTTTCTTGGCCTGTGATATGTGCTAGCGCACTGGTAATATCTCTCGGCGAAACGAGATGCCTCTAAATAACATCTTGGAAGTTGAGCCGTTTGACGTTTGGGGAATCGAATTTATGGGGCCATTCCCCTCCTCGTGTGGGAATCTCTATATTCTTCTTGCTGTAGATTATATCACTAAATGGGTGGAAGCATTGGCCTCTCCAACTAATGATGCTCAAGTGGTAGTGAGATTCTTGCGAAGAATATTTTTACTCGGTTCGACGCTCCAAGGGCGATAATAAGTTACGAGGGTTCTCATTTTTGTAATCAAGCATTTGCAAAGACTTTAACAGCATATTGGGTGAAAACGCACAAGGTCGCGTTCGCTTATCATCCCCAAACCAATGGCCAAGCTGAGGTGTCTAATCGGGAAGTCAAGAGAATCTTCGAGAAGACAGTGAATCTGAATGGTAAAGATTGGGCGGTCAGACTGGATGATGCATTATGTGCATATCGAACAACATTTCGAACACCATTGGGGATGTCTCCTTATCAGTTGGTTTATGGGAAGTCATGTCACTTACCTGTAGAGCTTCAACATAAGGCGTATTGGGCATTGAAGTCCTTAAATCTTGATGATAAGCTTGCAGGAGAAAAGAGGATGATACAATTGAACGAGCTCGACGAACTTCGGGTCTTCGCTTACGAGAATAACAGGATTTACAAAGAGCGTACAAAGATCTGGCCCGACCATCCTATTCTTCATCGTGAGTTTGAACCGGGCCAAGAACTGTTATCATTCAATTCCCGTTTAAGTCTGTTCCCTGGAAAGTTGAAGTCACGACGGTCAGGACCATTTAAGGTAACTCAAGTGTTCCTGTTCAGCGCAATCGAGATTGAAGATCCTGAAAGGGGCGCTTTAAGGTGAACGGGCAACACCTCAAGCCATATATCTAGGGGCGCCTTTGAGGTAAAAGTCGGGCTGAGGACTATAAACTAAGCACTTCTCGGGAGGCAACCCGAGCTAT
This sequence comes from Linanthus parryae, assembly GCA_023055425.1. Classification (NCBI taxonomy): domain Eukaryota; kingdom Viridiplantae; phylum Streptophyta; class Magnoliopsida; order Ericales; family Polemoniaceae; genus Linanthus; species Linanthus parryae. The sequence goes on from JALGPY010000004.1 coordinate 40,706,282, forward strand.
TAGCACTTTGTCAAATATTTTGATTTATTTTTGTTTTGTTTTTATTCAATACTCTGATTAAAATATTTATATATATATATATATATAAATGAAAAATGAAAAGAAAAAAATGAACAGAATGTTTGATGTCAGTAGGTGGTCATGATTTAATTGATATTCATTATTGAATATGTGCAATTGACATTTTTGCTCACGTTGTGGGTATATGACTATTTCACAGGTTAAGAAAAAAAATCAGAATATATGGGAATGAAGTGTGTGCTCCAGTTGTGTTTGAGACATGAAGATTGAGGAGGATAGAACGAAGCTCGATGACCAGATGGGTTCGTTAGTGACTGGAGTAGTGTGCGTACATTATTGTTGTTTGGAGACAAGGACCAATTGGGGCTTGGTTAAGCTGAATTCTGGATGCATCACAAGGTTCTGTCAGTTTCAGGATAGGTTGATCGAATGAGGTCTGTTATGAAGGTTAAGAAGTCTCTTTGGAAGTCATATGCTGACATAGATGGGCTGGATTAAAAAAAATACAAGAAAAGAAGGGCAGTCCAGCTGCTTATAACACGCCCTTCGTAGACATGGGTTGTATTCCTCAAATGGGTGTTATTCTTTATTGCACGTCCTGGACACACCTTACTTGCAAAGTTATGATGGAAGTCTGTTGCCAACTAAATTGATGAATGGGCTGTTTTTGACAGTGAATTGAGCTTCTTAACCAGCTAGATGGTTTTGAGATTTCAAGGAAGACAATTAGAGTAAATGAGCTGCACAAGTTGAGTAAAGGTGCATCAGTGATTTTATATTGTGTTACAGGTTTTGTGGTGAAAAAAAAGCAAAAGGAGTTGCCCAGTTTTAGAGACAATATGCTGATAATCCTGGGTTTATTATCCTGGGTCCTAAGGTGTTTTCTTTTAAGAAACATCATGTAATAAACTAGCAAGTAGAGGGGTATTATGAGAATTTCGAGTATATGTTCTGAAAAAAAAAAAGAATAAAGGAGGTCCAAATTGAGTTATGCGTTTGTGAGCCTTCCCTGCTTCTCTCTTCCCCGTCGTCGACCTCTATGAAGCCCTAGGTACTCCTGTTCGCACTACCTCCTCTACACCGCCAATCGCACATAATTCAGAACCGGAAACGATCGCAGCCATCTCTGAAAAGCACCTTCGTCCAAGGACTGCGACGAAGAACACTAGATCAGCACTTCTTTTCGAGTTGGAGTCCAGACCCCAATTCAAAAATTGAAACCCATACTACACCTCGATGCCTCGTCAAAGTGCAGTTTCAATTAAGGAATTCTATATCCTGGGCTCGACTTGGGGTTCAAAAAAGGCTTGGATGAAACTGTGTAAGACAATTGAAGGTTCAACAATGGCTCTGGTTCACATGTTCTCTTTTCAACTAGCTCCCGTGTTTCAGAGCCGGTTGAGCTTCCTCCCGGCTCTAGTGCATTGTTGCTTAAAGTTGGTTAATTGATAAGTACACCAAACATCCATCCAGTGCACATAGCTGTATACTGTTAGGTTCTGTGCTCGCGTGCCTGATTATTCAGTCGTTGTGTGACCCCCCTGCCGGTTGCTTTTATTTACAGGTTCCCTTAGTATTCATTGGGGACAATGATTCATTCTGGTGTGGGGGAGGGTGTTGTGTCCCGTAGTCATTGCATCTTTCATATGGAATTTAAAAAAAAAAAATTAATTAATAAGAGTTTTGCTAACAAAGAGAAGGCAACATAGTTGGAATGGAGAGATCGGTGATGAATGTAGAGGGAGTGTTACTTGTAGTATAGGCTCTTACGTGTGAGGAATGACAAGGAAACACGCCTTTGCGTTGAAGCTGGTTTTACGGCTGTGCTTCTATCATGCACTTGCTTATATATGTATATAGGCCAAACACCGCGCGCGGTGTGCCTTTGCCTCGGGCTTTGTATTTTGCAGTGTTTTGTACCTAAAAATGGTTCAGGGAACAACTAATTAACGACAACACGTGCATCGACTTCTAAGCTAGGGTACATGTACATCCATACACGGACAGCAAGCTGAACGAGAACTTGAGCTGCTGAAGAGCGCAAGGTTGTACAGCTATAACATGAACCAACTCCTTGTTTGTAAGCACATCTCAAATAAGTAAAAAACAGCTTAAAAAACTCTACTGCTTCATTTGTGCATTCCCTGCTTCTCTATTCCCCGCCGTCGACCTCTGTGAAGCCTTAGGTACTCCTGTTCGCACTACCTCCTCTACACCGCCAATCGCACCTTCGTCCATGGACTGCGACGAAGAACACTAGGTCAGCACTTCTTTTCGAGTTTGAGTCCAGACCCCACTTCAAAAATTGAAACCCATACTACACCTCGATGCCTCGTCAAAGTGCAGTTTCAATTGAGGAATTCTATATCCTGGACTCGATTTGGGGTTCAGAAAAGGCTTGGATGAAACTGTGTAAGACAATTGAAGGTTCAACAATGGCTCTGGTTCACATGTTCTCTTTCCAACTAGCTCCCGTGTTTCAGAGCCGGTTGAGCTTCCTCCTGGCTCTAGTGCATTGTTGCTTAAAGTTGGTTAATTGATAAGAACACCAAACATCCATCCAGTGCACATAGCTGTATACTGTTAGGTTCTGTGCTCGCGTGCCTGATTATTCAGTCGTTGTGTGACCCCCCTGCCGGCTGCTTTTATTTACAGGTTCCCTTAGTATTCATTGAGGACAATGATTCATTCTGGTGTGGGGGAGGGTGTTGTGTCCCGTAGCCATTGCATCTTTCATACGGAATTTAAAAAAAAAAGTTAATTAATAAGAGTTTTGCTAACAAAGAGAAGGCAACATAGTTGGAATGGAGAGATCGGTGATGAATGTAGAGGGAGTGTTACTTGTAGTATAGGCTCTTACGTGTGAGGAATGACTAGGAAACACGCCTTTGCGTTGAAGCTGGTTTTACGGCTGTGCTTCTATCATGCACTTGCTTATATATGTATATAGGCCAAACACCGCGCGCGGTGTGCCTTTGTCTCGGGCTTTGTATTCTGCAGTGTTTTGTACCTAAAAATGGTTCAGGGAACAACTAATCAACGACAACACGTGCATCGACTTCTAAGCTAGGGTACATGTACATCCATACACGGACAGCAAGCTGAACGAGAACTTGAGCTGCTGAAGAGCGCAAGGTTGTGCAGCTATAACATGAACCAACTCCTTGTTTGTAAGCACATCTCAAATCTGTAAAAAACAGCTTAAAAAACTCTACTGCTTCATTTGTGCATTCCCTGCTTCTCTCTTCCCCGTCGTCGACCTCTGTGAAGCCTTAGGTACTCCTGTTCGCACTACCTCCTCTACACCGCCAATCGCACCTTCGTCCATGGACTGCGACGAAGAACACTAGGTCAGCACTTCTTTTCGAGTTTGAGTCCAGACCCCACTTCAAAAATTGAAACCCATACTACACCTCGATGCCTCGTCAAAGTGCAGTTTCAATTGAGGAATTCTATATCCTGGACTCGATTTGGGGTTCAGAAAAGGCTTGGATGAAACTGTGTAAAACAATTGAAGGTTCAACAATGGCTCTGGTTCACATGTTCTCTTTCCAACTAGCTCCCGTGTTTCAGAGCCGGTTGAGCTTCCTCCCGGCTCTAGTGCATTGTTGCTTAAAGTTGGTTAATTGATAAGAACACCAAACATCCATCCAGTGCACATAGCTGTATACTGTTAGGTTCTGTGCTCGCGTGCCTGATTATTCAGTCGTTGTGTGACCCCCCTGCCGGCTGCTTTTATTTACAGGTTCCCTTAGTATTCATTGAGGACAATGATTCATTCTGGTGTGGGGGAGGGTGTTGTGTCCCGTAGTCATTGCATCTTTCATACGGAATTTTAAAAAAAAATTAATTAATAAGAGTTTTGCTAACAAAGAGAAGGCAACATAGTTGGAATGGAGAGATCGGTGATGAATGTAGAGGGAGTGTTACTTGTAGTATAGGCTCTTACGTGTGAGGAATGACTAGGAAACACGCCTTTGCGTTGAAGCTGGTTTTACGGCTGTGCTTCTATCATGCACTTGCTTATATATGTATATAGGCCAAACACCGCGCGCGGTGTGCCTTTGTCTCGGGCTTTGTATTCTGCAGTGTTTTGTACCTAAAAATGGTTCAGGGAACAACTAATAAACGACAGCACGTGCATCGACTTCTAAGCTAGGGTACATGTACATCCATACACGGACAGCAAGCTGAACGAGAACTTGAGCTGCTGAAGAGCGCAAGGTTGTGCAGCTATAACATGAACCAACTCCTTGTTTGTAAGCACATCTCAAATCAGTAAAAAACAGCTTAAAAAACTCTACTGCTTCATTTGTGCATTCCCTGCTTCTCTCTTCCCCGTCGTCGACCTCTGTGAAGCCTTAGGTACTCCTGTTCGCACTACCTCCTCTACACCGCCAATCGCACCTTCGTCCATGGACTGCGACGAAGAACACTAGGTCAGCACTTCTTTTCGAGTTTGAGTCCAGACCCCACTTCAAAAATTGAAACCCATACTACACCTCGATGCCTCGTCAAAGTGCAGTTTCAATTGAGGAATTCTATATCCTGGACTCGATTTGGGGTTCAGAAAAGGCTTGGATGAAACTGTGTAAGACAATTGAAGGTTCAACAATGGCTCTGGTTCACATGTTCTCTTTCCAACTAGCTCCCGTGTTTCAGAGCCGGTTGAGCTTCCTCCCGGCTCTAGTGCATTGTTGCTTAAAGTTGGTTAATTGATAAGAACACCAAACATCCATCCAGTGCACATAGCTGTATACTGTTAGGTTCGGTGCTCGCGTGCCTGATTATTCAGTCGTTGTGTGACCCCCTGCCGACTGCTTTTATTTACAGGTTCCCTTAGTATTCATTGAGGACAATGATTCATTCTGGTGTGGGGGAGGGTGTTGTGTCCCGTAGTCATTGCATCTTTCATATGGAATTTAAAAAAAAAATTAATTAATAAGAGTTTTGCTAACAAAGAGAAGGCAACATAGTTGGAATGGAGAGATCGGTGATGAATGTAGAGGGAGTGTTACTTGTAGTATAGGCTCTTACGTGTGAGGAATGACTAGGAAACACGCCTTTGCGTTGAAGCTGGTTTTACGGCTGTGCTTCTATCATGCACTTGCTTATATATGTATATAGGCCAAACACCGCGCGCGGTGTGTCTTTGCCTCGGGCTTTGTATTCTGCAGTGTTTTGTACCTAAAAATGGTTCAGGGAACAACTAATAAACGACAACACATGCATCGACTTCTAAGCCAGGGTACATGTACATCCATACACGAACAGCAAGCTGAAAGAGAACTTGAGCTGCTGAAGAGCGCAAGGTTGTGCATCTATAACATGAACCAACTCCTTGTTTGTAAGCACATCTCAAATCAGTAAAAAACAGCTTAAAAAACTCTACTGCTTCATTTGTGCATTCCCTGCTTCTCTCTTCCCCGTCGTCGACCTCTGTGAAGCCTTAGGTACTCCTGTTCGCACTACCTCCTCTACACCGCCAATCGCACCTTCGTCCATGAACTGCGACGAAGAACACTAGGTCAGCACTTCTTTTCGAGTTTGAGTCCAGACCCCACTTCAAAAATTGAAACCCATACTACACCTCGATGCCTCGTCAAAGTGCAGTTTCAATTGAGGAATTCTATATCCTGGACTCGATTTGGGGTTCAGAAAAGGCTTGGATGAAACTGTGTAAGACAATTGAAGGTTCAACAATGGCTCTGGTTCACATGTTCTCTTTCCAACTAGCTCCCGTGTTTCAGAGCCGGTTGAGCTTCCTCCCGGCTCTAGTGCATTGTTGCTTAAAGTTGGTTAATTGATAAGAACACCAAACATCCATCCAGTGCACATAGCTGTATACTGTTAGGTTCGGTGCTCGCGTGCCTGATTATTCAGTCGTTGTGTGACCCCCCTGCCGGCTGCTTTTATTTACAGGTTCCCTTAGTATTCATTGAGGACAATGATTCATTCTGGTGTGGGGGAGGGTGTTGTGTCCCGTAGTCATTGCATCTTTCATATGGAATTTAAAAAAAAAAAATAATTAATAAGAGTTTTGCTAACAAAGAGAAGGCAACATAGTTGGAATGGAGAGATCGGTGATGAATGTAGAGGGAGTGTTACTTGTAGTATAGGCTCTTACGTGTGAGGAATGACTAGGAAACACGCCATTGCGTTGAAGCTGGTTTTACGGCTGTGCTTCTATCATGCACTTGCTTATATATGTATATAGGCCAAACACCGCGCGCGGTGTGCCTTTGTCTCGGGCTTTGTATTCTGCAGTGTTTTGTACCTAAAAATGGTTCAGGGAACAACTAATAAACGACAACACATGCATCGACTTCTAAGCTAGGGTACATGTACATCCATACACGGACAGCAAGCTGAAAGAGAACTTGAGCTGCTGAAGAGCGCAAGGTTGTGCATCTATAACATGAACAACCTCCTTGTTTGTAAGCACATCTCAAATCAGTAAAAAACAGCTTAAAAAACTCTACTGCTTCATTTGTGCATTCCCTGCTTCTCTCTTCCCCGTCGTCGACCTCTGTGAAGCCTTAGGTACTCCTGTTCGCACTACCTCCTCTACACCGCCAATCGCACCTTCGTCCATGGACTGCGACGAAGAACACTAGGTCAGCACTTCTTTTCGAGTTTGAGTCCAGACCCCACTTCAAAAATTGAAACCCATACTACACCTCGATGCCTCGTCAAAGTGCAGTTTCAATTGAGGAATTCTATATCCTGGACTCGATTTGGGGTTCAGAAAAGGCTTGGATGAAACTGTGTAAGACAATTGAAGGTTCAACAATGGCTCTGGTTCACATGTTCTCTTTCCAACTAGCTCCCGTGTTTCAGAGCCGGTTGAGCTTCCTCCCGGCTCTAGTGCATTGTTGCTTAAAGTTGGTTAATTGATAAGAACACCAAACATCCATCCAGTGCACATAGCTGTATACTGTTAGGTTCTGTGCTCGCGTGCCTGATTATTCAGTCGTTGTGTGACCCCCCTGCCGGCTGCTTTTATTTACAGGTTCCCTTAGTATTCATTGAGGACAATGATTCATTCTGGTGTGGGGGAGGGTGTTGTGTCCCGTAGTCATTGCATCTTTCATATGGAATTTAAAAAAAAAAATTAATTAATAAGAGTTTTGCTAACAAAGAGAAGGCAACATAGTTGGAATGGAGAGATCGGTGATGAATGTAGAGGGAGTGTTACTTGTAGTATAGGCTCTTAAGTGTGAGGAATGACTAGGAAACACGCCTTTGCGTTGAAGCTGGTTTTACGGCTGTGCTTCTATCATGCACTTGCTTATATATGTATATAGGCCAAACACCGCGCGCGGTGTGCCTTTGTCTCGGGCTTTGTATTCTGCAGTGTTTTGTACCTAAAAATGGTTCAGGGAACAACTAATCAACGACAGCACGTGCATCGACTTCTAAGCTAGGGTACATGTACATCCATACACGGACAGCAAGCTGAACGAGAACTTGAGCTGCTGAAGAGCGCAAGGTTGTGCAGCTATAACATGAACCAATTCCTTTTTTGTAAGCACATCTCAAATCAGTAAAAAACAGCTTAAAAAACTCTACTGCTTCATTTGTGCATTCCCTGCTTCTCTCTTCCCCGTCGTCGACCTCTGTGAAGCCTTAGGTACTCCTGTTCGCACTACCTCCTCTACACCGCCAATCGCACCTTCGTCCATGGACTGCGACGAAGAACACTAGGTCAGCACTTCTTTTCGAGTTTGAGTCCAGACCCCACTTCAAAAATTGAAACCCATACTACACCTCGATGCCTCGTCAAAGTGCAGTTTCAATTGAGGAATTCTATATCCTGGACTCGATTTGGGGTTCAGAAAAGGCTTGGATGAAACTGTGTAAGACAATTGAAGGTTCAACAATGGCTCTGGTTCACATGTTCTCTTTCCAACTAGCTCCCGTGTTTCAGAGCCGGTTGAGCTTCCTCCCCGCTCTAGTGCATTGTTGCTTAAAGTTGGTTAATTGATAAGAACACCAAACATCCATCCAGTGCACATAGCTGTATACTGTTAGGTTCTGTGCTCGCGTGCCTGATTATTCAGTCGTTGTGTGACCCCCCTGCCGGCTGCTTTTATTTACAGGTTCCCTTAGTATTCATTGAGGACAATGATTCATTCTGGTGTGGGGGAGGGTGTTGTGTCCCGTAGTCATTGCATCTTTCATATGGAATTTAAAAAAAAAAATTAATTAATAAGAGTTTTGCTAACAAAGAGAAGGCAACATAGTTGGAATGGAGAGATCGGTGATGAATGTAGAGGGAGTGTTACTTGTAGTATAGGCTCTTACGTGTGAGGAATGTCTAGGAAACACGCCTTAGCGTTGAAGCTGGTTTTACGGCTGTGCTTCTATCATGCACTTGCTTATATATGTATATAGGCCAAACACCGCGCGCGGTGTGCCTTTGTCTTGGGCTTTGTATTCTGCAGTGTTTTTTACCTAAAAATGGTTCAGGGAACAACTAATAAACGACAACACGTGCATCGACTTCTAAGCTAGGGTACATGTACATCCATACACGGACAGCAAGCTGAACGAGAACTTGAGCTGCTGAAGAGCGCAAGGTTGTGCAGCTATAACATGAACCAACTCCTTGTTTGTAAGCACATCTCAAATCAGTAAAAAACAGCTTAAAAAACTCTACTGCTTCATTTGTGCATTCCCTGCTTCTCTCTTCCCCGTCGTCGACCTCTGTGAAGCCTTAGGTACTCCTGTTCGCACTACCTCCTCTACACCGCCAATCGCACCTTCGTCCATGGACTGCGACGAAGAACACTAGGTCAGCACTTCTTTTCGAGTTTGAGTCCAGACCCCACTTCAAAAATTGAAACCCATACTACACCTCGATGCCTCGTCAAAGTGCAGTTTCAATTGAGGAATTCTATATCCTGGACTCGATTTGGGGTTCAGAAAAGGCTTGGATGAAACTGTGTAAGACAATTGAAGGTTCAACAATGGCTCTGGTTCACATGTTCTCTTTCCAACTAGCTCCCGTGTTTCAGAGCCGGTTGAGCTTCCTCCCGGCTCTAGTGCATTGTTGCTTAAAGTTGGTTAATTGATAAGAACACCAAACATCCATCCAGTGCACATAGCTGTATACTGTTAGGTTCTGTGCTCGCGTGCCTGATTATTCAGTCGTTGTGTGACCCCCCTGCCGGCTGCTTTTATTTACAGGTTCCCTTAGTATTCATTGAGGACAATGATTCATTCTGGTGTGGGGGAGGGTGTTGTGTCCCGTAGTCATTGCATCTTTCATATGGAATTTAAAAAAAAAAATTAATTAATAAGAGTTTTGCTAACAAAGAGAAGGCAACATAGTTGGAATGGAGAGATCGGTGATGAATGTAGAGGGAGTGTTACTTGTAGTATAGGCTCTTACGTGTGAGGAATGTCTAGGAAACACGCCTTAGCGTTGAAGCTGGTTTTACGGCTGTGCTTCTATCATGCACTTGCTTATATATGTATATAGGCCAAACACCGCGCGCGGTGTGCCTTTGTCTTGGGCTTTGTATTCTGCAGTGTTTTTTACCTAAAAATGGTTCAGGGAACAACTAATAAACGACAGCACGTGCATCGACTTCTAAGCTAGGGTACATGTACATCCATACACGGACAGCAAGCTGAACGAGAACTTGAGCTGCTAAAGAGCGCAAGGTTGTGCAGCTATAACATGAACCAACTCCTTGTTTGTAAGCACATCTCAAATCAGTAAAAAACAGCTTAAAAAACTCTACTGCTTCATTTGTGCATTCCCTGCTTCTCTCTTCCCCGTCGTCGACCTCTGTGAAGCCTTAGGTACTCCTGTTCGCACTACCTCCTCTACACCGCCAATCGCACCTTCGTCCATGGACTGCGACGAAGAACACTAGGTCAGCACTTCTTTTCGAGTTTGAGTCCAGACCCCACTTCAAAAATTGAAACCCATACTACACCTCGATGCCTCGTCAAAGTGCAGTTTCAATTGAGGAATTCTATATCCTGGACTCGATTTGGGGTTCAGAAAAGGCTTGGATGAAACTGTGTAAGACAATTGAAGGTTCAACAATGGCTCTGGTTCACATGTTCTCTTTCCAACTAGCTCCCGTGTTTCAGAGCCGGTTGAGCTTCCTCCCTGCTCTAGTGCATTGTTGCTTAAAGTTGGTTAATTGATAAGAACACCAAACATCCATCCAGTGCACATAGCTGTATACTGTTAGGTTCTGTGCTCGCGTGCCTGATTATTCAGTCGTTGTGTGACCCCCCTGCCGGCTGCTTTTATTTACAGGTTCCCTTAGTATTCATTGAGGACAATGATTCATTCTGGTGTGGGGGAGGGTGTTGTGTCCCGTAGTCATTGCATCTTTCATATGGAATTTAAAAAAAAAATTAATTAATAAGAGTTTTGCTAACAAAGAGAAGGCAACATAGTTGGAATGGAGAGATCGGTGATGAATGTAGAGGGAGTGTTACTTGTAGTATAGGCTCTTACGTGTGAGAAATGACTAGGAAAGACTCCGCGCACGTTGCGCGCGGCGTGCCTTTGCGTTGAAGCTGGTTTTACGGCTGTGCTTCTATCATGCACTTGCTTATATATGTATATAGGCCAAACACCGCGCGCGGTGTGCCTTTGCCTCGGGCTTTGTATTCTGCAGTGTTTTGTACCTAAAAATGGTTCATGGAACAACGACAACACGTGCATCGACTTCTAAGCTAGGGTACATGTACATCCATACACGGACAGCAAGCTGAACGAGAACTTGAGCTGCTGAAGAGCGCAAGGTTGTGCAGCTATAAGATGAACCAACTCCTTGTTTGTAAGCACATCTCAAATCAGTAAAAAACAGCTTAAAAAACTCTACTGCTTCATTTGTGCATTCGCGCCAAGTTGTCTTCCAAGTGATTCCTTTCTCAATGAGCAGCATCGGTATAGCTGTGTATTGTAGCATGTGGTGGCGGTGTTTAACGATGGCGTCGAATTTAGGTAGATTGCGTAGCCAAAGTCTCGTGCGTGTTCTTTGAGGGGCTCCACTGTTTGCTGTTTGAAAGAGAGTTTTGAGTCTGAAGCAGCGTCAATGGGTAGGCATGTTTGCTGGTGATCATATCTTCCATAATGGTGTCTCTCACAGCACCTGAAAAAAACCATAAGAAAATTTGTAAATTCAAGTCGGTACATGCATGTTCTATCAGGATGAGAGAGTTGAATAATACTAAGCATAAATACAGAGATCACTGCATTCATAGTTTCCATCCAGATTCCAGCACAAGTATCAAATAATTCTGAACATAAGAGATTTATGATTGTGAAGGATATCTGAGAAAGAGAAAGGTATACCCATCAAATATCAGCGGCAAACAAATAGGAATGTGTCTCTTTCATTTCCGCGGTTGAAACAATCTAGAGGCCAAACAGTACTGCCTAATGCCTATAAATATAACGAACTACTGACAACACAGGGTCTTGATAAGCCAAAGCCTCCAAGTCCTGAAACCCAAGTCTCTGGAGATAAATCAGAGCAGGCTTCAGCCGGTCCCTCACACTACATGCAAGCAACCTTGGACACTTGATTTTGGCAGGTACCAATTGACATAAACAACATCTTGACAAAAGTAGGAGAACAGTAAAAATTAAAAGAAAATAATTTTGGCAGGTAGCAGAAAGAGCTCTTAAAACTTGAGAAAGTAGTGAAATTAACGGGATTAACAGTATAAATAGTAAAAATTAAATTGGTGAAGATTGTTTTACCTGTCTCCTGGTAAACTCCAAGGCTTCAGGACTCTGGATTACTATTTTTTTGCTTAATTGACAATCCTTCACAGAGATCAGTTCTATATAACTGATTTTCAACCAACTCTTTCCCTCATTTCCTCACAGATCATTGAAGTTGGTCAAACTCAAACATGGGGTAAGTGGAAAAAAATCAAGCCCTTGGTGAAGGATTATACATCACAAAAGAACTACAATGCAATCTATTGACAATCCAAGTGTGAAGAATGCTAAATTTACCTTGTAATTGTTTTTCTTTACTTCGAAACCCAAAGGTGCAGCAGCTTCCTCGATTTTGGAGATAATCTCGCTCGGGGGGCATTTGGAGGTGAATCTTATTTCCCTTTTAACAAGCCCCTAGTCAACAGAGCAGGGGTCAGACAAAAAGAGATCCAACAATAATGAAAAACTCTGTTTATTTCTGTGGTTGTTTTACTTTTACCTACCATTTGCTTTTCAAATAGAGAATTGAGGTTAAGCCCCTGAGATTTAGAGATTAGCTCAAAAGCATTCATGGTGACGGGAGCAGAAGGCCGTTCCTCTCGCCTTTCAACTACAAGGGTGGGAGAGTTCTGCTCAATGTCAGAATAACAGTCACCAAAATGACCATTCATTCATTAAAAAAAAAAAGAAAAAAAACAAAATATGAGCAGCTGTTTCTAGCTGATGCTTTAAGATATAAATAGTTACCCCTGATTCGTCGAATATGGCCTACACGTCACCGAGATTGATATCAGCCTCCTCAAAAGTAGGCGGCTTATATCCCTTTTTAAACCAGTCATTCTCGATAACTTCACCAATTGTGATGCGCTGTTTCAAAACAACAAATCGAATAGACAAGTCATTCAAGAAAGCACTGAAACTCACATTTTTAAGCAACAAAACCTGATAGGGACACGTCTAGATAGTCCTTAAATATGTGCAGAAACACCAAATTTTTTACTTCGTAAGAATTATCAATCTGCACTCAGCTTTCCACATATATCCCTCTCTCAATCGTCAACACATACACCTGTTTATTATAAGGCCTTTTATGTTTCTAATAGTATATGAAGAGAATGCAAGATCTATTGGGAATATTTTGTGACTCTATGGTCGACATATGAACTATCCAGAAGACCATATGATCATGTGTGAATGTTAATCTGCAGTGAAGGTGGAAAATTGGAAATAGTCAAAGGTGGCGTTAAACACTTTTCACTCGTCGATAAAATAAAAAAATTATTAGCTATACATTCCCTGGGAAAAAATCTATTAACGCTAAGACAGACAGCTGGTGAACCAATTAAAAGCAATCAGATTGCATGACTTATTTAACATGGAAGATGACCCCGGCATTGCTGTTACCTGAAGTTGTGGGGGATGTAGAGAATTGGAGTTGTACGAGTCCCGTGCCACATCACACTACAATGGCTGCAGGAGGGAGAGATAATCTTGAGTTGCCCCGCCAAGATAAAGGTCAAATCGTAGTCTGAAATGCAAGCTGTAGAAAGATATCATCACAGCCTCTGACAACAACATAGGCCACCTGTCAATAGCGAAAAAGCCAGCAGAGCAATAGCGTAAAAGGCAGCGAACCAATAAATGTTCATAAACTGAGACAGAAACAAACAATTCGGCGATATTCATCCAAAGAGAGAAAGTCAATACAACCCAGAAAAGAGTCTCATATCTGTAAACGCAACCAGACTACAGTGATACCACCATGACTGGAGCAGGGAGGATCACTAACTAATATTACTAATGTAATAGAAAATACTAATAGAAGTGGCTCAGATCTGCGAATGCAATAAAAACAGCGACTACACTGCCGAAGCTGCAATAAGGAGAGATGAGAACCCTCCGAATCGCCCTGCCATCGTAACAGCGTAATCGTAGTCTAAATTGCAGGTGTAGACAACTATCATCACAGCCTCTAACGCTAATTCAGGAAGACAATGATATCCAATTATACAACATCCAAGAAATGAAAATCTGGTTTCATACGAGAAAGTTATTAGCTTTAGATGCAACGCAGATATACTTTCAATCTTCAACTGAAAAAGCTATTACAACAGGGGGCAAAAAGGTCAAATTAAGGAATGCACCCGAAGCAGAGGGGGCATCAGCCCATTCGGCCACAGTGGCAACCGAGCCTACGTGGCGGCTACGTGGTAAGGGCAACTCCCCCTTTTAAATAAGGCAATTAGATTCTTCCTTCATAACCATAAGATAAGGGAAGTAGAATGTATAAAAAGGCTTGCGTGGCGCCCACGTTAGGAGATGTGCCTTCTTTTAAGTTAGGTAGGTAGGATAAGATAGGTTAGGGAAAGGCTTGGATCTGTTTACAGTGATCGGCGGAGAACGAATCCGCCGTGGCTGCAACTACAGTAGTTGAAAACCTCCGAGTTGCCCCGCCAACAAAGCGGATCCGATCTTCATGCCTCAATCATCTGCTTGAGGAAATGCATCTTCACAGCCTCTCTCGCATAGTTTCATACGTTATATAGATAGCGCATACCATCCTCAATACTGCTCTCGATCTTTCCTCGATTAGCCCCTACTTTTTGCTTACAAATTCAGAAGATTCCAACCTACCCAAAAATCACTATTCCCATGTAAACATTGCTCTAGAATCTGATTCACAAATTGCTAAGATATGAGAGAATTTGAGTAGATCTGGTTTCAGAATCGTACATATGAAGGACAAGAGCAACGAGAGATACATACAAGATATAGATCGACGTAATAGTTGCAAATCGTCTAAGTTCTTCTTTGCATTGCTCTAGGATGAGAAGAATAAGGGAGTGACTACCTGAACCCTGTTGCGGCAATTTGTGCCAGTAGTTCTACTTTTTACCATGACTACAGAAAAAGGGACTGCGATAGTGATGCGTCAGCTTCAATTGATAACTCTGTTTATGAGCCAATTTAAGCAAAACTATGTATATGTAGTGCAACAACCACAATGTGCCGCCCTTTTATGAATCAACCCCTGGATAAGGTTTGAGGATACAAACTATGTAGCGAGCTCGGCCTAAGATCAAAAAAATAACAGATGATCAGAAGCTACCAAGAATGCATAAGCATTGAAACAAACAACACGTTCAATTATACAAAAGCTATGATGGTAGGAAGCAACCAACACAGGGCTGATAGTAGAACAGTTCTCATTGGTAGGGCTTAGAAACATGCTCTCTTGATTTCAAAATTACCACAAGTACAAAGCATGTCTATCTGCATCATGGAAAAGTACATGGTAAATTCACCGGAACTTAAACCTTGATTGGGGAAAATTAATTAATAAAACCATTGATTGTGATTATCAGAGTGAATGGGCCGATAATATGAGAGTCCAACTAATCTCAGAGGCTGCAATATGCAGTTCTGTGTAGTAAACATAACGACTATATGCATTTTCCATAGACTGAGGGCAATAGGATACACAATCTCCTGTACAACATGGAGGCTCCAGTTATTGAGGACGACGACAATACCATATGAACAAAATGAAAGAGAGGCTTAGATATAAAATTGAAATCAGCGACGAGAAAATTGCACCCAAGCATGGCTGCAAGGTGTTTTTGCCCTGCCATGAATGTTACAATTTCGCAGCGAATTCAATGGATCATACATCATCACTGCCTCTCGTGATAGTTTATATCATAGTAAGTCATCGAACTTGGCCATATTCTAGCATGTGGTACTCCATCTATCCCAAAAGTATGCAATACAAACACACAGTAATACAGACAGTTATTTAATTCATTGTCGGAGCTGAGCCAGATGACATATCTTATAGATATGAAAAGCAAGAGGCTCAGATCTTCAACTGAAACCAGATAATAGAGACATTGCAAATACCATGGTTGTAAAGAGCTTTTCCTCGCCACAGCTGCTATAATTTCTCAGCCTTTGAGGGTCAAATTCAATAGATGCATATCATCACTGCCTCTATCGCACCAAGGAGAAATAAGTCTAGGAGAGGATATAATTCACCCTCAACCGTCCAAGAACCAAGAAAATAAATTAGATGTAGGTGGTCACCAAAGTAACGAACTTAACTGAGATTTGACGTATCATTCCTGTTGAAGAGGTGCCTTGAATGTTTTGAATTAGTCAAAGGCGGTGGAATAATGAGGTAGCAATTGTTAGGAATTGTTTCCATATCAAAGATGGAAACTTATGGGTAGCAAGTTTGTTTCCAAGTTGGTTTTGGAAACCTTTGGCCTGTGGGTTTCCTCTAGGGTACTATATAAAGAAGCTAGTAGTCTCTCTACTAGGTATGCAAAAACATTGTAATTGTTCCTCTTAAGTGAATAAAGAGTGCTTTTCCGCCGTGGAGGTAGTAAGCAAATATTTTGCTAGCGAACCACGTAAAATATTTGTGTTCTTCTTTTTATTCGTTCTTCGTTCGTGAGGTGGTTTGTCATAACAAATGGTATCAGAGCCTGGTTTGGCAGTGTTTCAAGATCAAGATCAAGGCGGAGCAAAGCTAGGGTTTCACAACTTGGTGAAATCAAAGCTAGGGTTTTGCGATCTAGGTGGAGCACGCGACTAGGGTTCAAGATCCACCAAGAACGATGTCCGGATCGATGTTGAAGATGGACAGGTTCACAGGAGGGAACAACTTCAGTCTGTGGAAGATAAAGATGGAGGCTTTGCTCAAATCGCAAGGCTTGTGGGCACCTTTGACCGCGGACAAGGGAGGCATGAATGTTGCATCAGCGGAGTTCAAGGCAATGGAGGAGAAGGCACATTCAAACATTATGTTGTGCTTATCGGATGACGTGATCATCGAGGTCGCAGATCAGAAGGAAGCAGCGAAGCTCTGGCTCAAGTTGGAGAGTCTCTACATGACGAAGAGTCTCACTAGCAAGTTGATGCTAAAGCAGAGGCTCTTCACTTTGCGGATGCTCGAACGTACGGCTCTCAAAGACCATCTTGATCAATTGAACACAATTCTCCTTGATTTGCGTAATATTGGTGAGAAGGTGGGTGATGAGGATGCCGCACTATTGTTGTTGATCTCGTTACCTCCATCGTATGAGAACTTCGTGCAGTCATTCATTGTGAACAAGGATGACTTATCTCTAGAGGAGGTCAGATCGGCACTCCATGCTAGAGAGTTGCGCCATAAGGGTGCAGGCACGAACCATGCTTCCGGACTGATGGCGACGGGGGTAAGCAAGAAGGGTAAGAAGAACAAGAAAAAGAAGTTTTCTGGTTCTAAGTTTCCCAAGGATGTCTGTGCTTGGTGCAAGGAAAAGGGGCATTGGAAGAGAGATTGCCCGAAACGAGGACAACAGGGGCAGAACGGATCCGCAGCCGTAGCAGAACAAGGTAACTCGTCCGAGGATGATTATGTTCTAATGGCGGATGTTGTCACGCACTCTCAGGATGCGTGGGTCCTTGATTCCGGAGCTTCCTATCATATTTGCTCTAACAGGGAGCTATTCTCGACGTACGACCAAACGGATGGAGGGTCTGTCTACATGGAAAACGGAGCCATCTGTAAGGTTATTGGGAGCGGTTCAGTTAGATTGAAGAAGTTATGTACCTTGAAGCAGGTCAGACATGTACCACTTATTAAGAAGAATCTGATCTCCTTGAGTCTACTAGACAGCAAGGGATACAGTTTCAAAGGTCAAGGTGGAGATCTACAAGTCTGCAAGGGTTCTAAGGTGATTCTCAGGGGAGTCAAGAATGGGACTTTGTACATGTTGCAAGGTTCAACGATCACAGGTTCTGCTGGAGTTGTCTCAGCCGAGATTAAGGAAGCTGATCTTACTAAGCTGTGGCATATGAGGCTCGGTCATATGAGTGAACGTGGAATGAGGGAACTTCACAATAAAGACTATCTCACCGGGCATGCGCCCAAGAGCCTAGGGTTTTGTGAGCACTGCGTGTATGGGAAGCTACAGCGTAGCAAGTTCCCTAAGGCGGTTCATAGAACGAAAGGTACTCTTGATTATATCAATTCGGATTGCTGGGGTCCATCTCGAGTCGAGGCGATTGGAGGGTATAGGTATTTCCCAAGCATCATAGACGACTACTCCCGGATGACTTGGATATTCGTGATGAAGCACAAGAGTGAAGCCTTCGCAAGATTCAAGGAGTGGAAGACACTAGTAGAGAATCAGGTGGGAAAGAAGGTGAAGAGGCTGCGCACGGACAGCGGCTTAGAGTTCTGTTCATCAAAGTTTGATGGATTCTGCAAGGATCAGGGAATAGCACGCCATCGCACCGTTCACACCGCAGTGTAGTCGAGAGAATGAATCAGACACTTTTAGCAAAAGCAAGGTGCATGCTTTCGAATGCAAGTCTTTCTAGAGGTTTTTGGGGAGAGGCAGTTTCCATGGCATGCTATCTCATAAATCGGAGCCCGCACATAGGTATAGGATGCAAGATTCCTATGGAAGTCTGGTCCGGTAATGCAGTGGATTACTCGGATTTGAGAGTTTTTGGTTGTGTTGCCTATTATCACGTTGATGATGGCAAACTAGAACCAAGAGCTAAGAAGGGAGTATTCATGGGATTCGGAACAGGTGTGAAGGGATACAAGATATGGGCAGACAACAAGATTATACTTAGCAGAAGTGTAGTCTTCGATGAGACTCATATGTTGAAGAACTCCGTGGAGGTGGAGCTTGGGGATGCAGAGAAGAAGGTGGAGGGAGAGTTGGATCCTACTGATCTTAAGGACTCTGAAATCCCTACACCACCACCGGAAGCCGAAGAGGAAGAAGCAGAAGAGTCTGATAGTGAGGATGCGTCTACACCAGAGGAACCGGTTCATCAAAGTATTGCTGAAGGAAGACCAAGGAGAGTCATAAAGCCTCCGGCGAGATACAGAGATGATGGTATGGTGGGATATGCATTACAGGTAGCGGAAGAGGTAGAGGACGAGCCATCCTCCTACAAGGCCGCTATATCTAGTTCTGAGTCAGCACAATGGATTGCCGCAATGGGAGAGGAGATGGAGTCTCTTAGCAAGAACTCGACTTGGGAGCTTGTTAAACTGCCTGCGGGAAGGAAGATAATCAGTTGCAAGTGGATTTTCAGAAGAAAGGAAGGAACTACATCTGGAGAGGGCGTCAAGTATAAGGCAAGGCTAGTTGCAAGAGGGTTCAGTTAGAAAGAGGGAGTTGACTACAACGAGATCTTCTCGCCGGTGGTCAGACATACTTCTATCCGAGTGTTACTAGCTTTAGTAGCACACCACGACCTAGAGCTTGAGCAATTGGATGTCAAGACAGCTTTCCTGCACGGAGAGTTGGAGGAGGAAATATACATGAGCCAACCAGAGGGGTTCCAAGTTCCCGGAAGAGAGAACCACGTGTGCAAGCTGAAGAGATCTCTCTACGCACTTAAGCAATCGTCGAGGCAATGGTACAAGAGGTTTGACAGCTTCATGTTGAAGATTGGTTACCACAAGTGCGAGTATGATTGCTGCGTGTATCACAAAGAGTTGCATGGTGGATCACGTATTTACCTAGTTCTGTATGTGGATGATATTCTGATTGCAACTCGGGATATCAAGGACATCAGAGAACTGAAGAGGTCCCTTAGCGCGGAATTCGAGATGAAGGATCTGGGAGCTTCTTGGAAGATATTGGGAGTTGAGATCCATAGAGACAGGAAGAAGAAGAAGCTTTTCTTATCACACCAGGGATACGTCAAGAAGATCTTGGCAAGATTCAGGATGTTATCAGCTAAAGCTATAGATACTCCTATGGAAACTAATAGCAAGCTAGGAATGTACACAGTTCAGACCGAGGAGGAGAAGGAGTATATGTCCAAGGTTCCATATGCTAGCGCAGTTGGAAGTCTCATGTATGCTATGGTCTGCACTCGACCGGACATAACATTCGCTGTTAGTGTGGTTAGTCGTTTTATGGCTCATCCGAGTAGGGACCATTGGCAGCGGTGAAGCGCATATTCAGGTACCTTAAGGGTACGTCAGACATTGGCCTATGCTATGGGGCTAGTGAAGACATCTTGGTAGCTGGTTTCTCGGATGCGGACTATGCAGGGGATATTGACAGTAGAAGATCAATGACAGGCTACGTATTTTCTCTGGGAGCATCTGTTGTGAGTTGGAAGGCGACGTTACAGCCGACAGTGACTTTGTCCACCACGGAGGCGGAGTATATGGCTCTAACGGAAGCAGCAAAGGAGGCAATTTGGCTTAAGGGAATGGTCAATGATCTAAGGCTACTTCAAGATCAGGCGATAGTCTACTGTGATAGCTTGAGTGCGATTTGCTTGACTAAGGACCAGGTTCATCATGAAAGGACCAAGCATATCGACGTCAGGTATCATTTTCTGAGAAACGAGAGCAGGATCAAGGTGATGAAGGTGGGGACTGCTGAAAACCCCGCCGATATGTTCACCAAGCCGGTTCCGGAGAGCAAGTTCCAGCATTGTCTGGAATTGCTCAACATCTTGAGCCAGTGAGACCTTCGGGGCATGTCGGACCCGGTAGGGGTCCAGTGAGTCTCTGTGACGAGAGACAATTGGGAGCGGAGAAGACGTAGCTTTGTTTACGAGAAGAGGAGCAGCTTCTGTTGACAAGAGAATTCAAGTCAATGTGGAGATTTGTTGAGGAGGTGCCTTGAATGTGTTGAATTAGTCAAAGACGGTGGAATAATGAGGTAGCAATTGTTAGGAATTGTTTCCATATCAAAGATGGAAACTTATGGGTAGCAAGTTTGTTTCCAATTTAGTTTTGGAAACCTTTGGCCTGTGGGTTTCCTCTAGGTTACTATATAAAGAAGCTAGTAGTATCTCTACTAGGTATGCAAAAACATTGTAATTGTTCCTCTTAAGTGAATAAAGAGTGCTTTTCCGCCATGGAGGTAGTTAGCAAATATTTTCTAGCGAACCACGTAAAATATTTGTGTTCTTCTGTTTATTCGTTCTTCGTTCGTGAGGTGGTTTGTCATAACAAATGGTATCAGAGCCTGGTTTGGCAGTGTTTCAAGATCAAGATCAAGGCGGAGCAAAGCTAGGGTTTCACAAGTTGGTGAAATCAAAGCTAGGGTTTTGCGATCTAGGTGGAGCACGCGACTAGGGTTCAAGATCCACCAAGAACGATGTCCGGATCGATGTTGAAGATGGACAGGTTCACAGGAGGGAACAACTTCAGTATGTGGAAGATAAAGATGGAGGCTTTGCTCAAATCGCAAGGCTTGTGGGCACCTTTGACCGTGGACAAGGGAGGCATGAATGTTGCATCAGCGGAGTTCAAGGAAATGGAGGAGAAGGCACATTCAAACATTATGTTGTGCTTATCGGATGACATGATCATCGAGGTCGCAGATCAGAAGGAAGCAGCGAAGCTCTGGCTCAAGTTGGAGAGTCTCTACATGACGAAGAGTCTCACTAGCAATTTGATGCTAAAGCAAAGGCTCTTCACTTTGCGGATGCTCGAACGTACGGCTCTCAAAGACCATCTTGATTAATTGAACACAATTCTCCTTGATTTGCGTAATATTGGCGAGAAGGTGGGTGATGAGGGTGCCGCACTATTGTTGTTGATCTCGTTACCTCCATCGTATGAGAACTTCGTGCAGTCATTCATTGTGAACAAGGATGACTTATCTCTAGAGGAGGTCAGATCGGCACTCCATGCTAGAGAGTTGCGCCATAAGGGTGCAAGCACGGACCATGCTTCCGGACTGATGGCGACGGGGGTAAGCAAGTAGGGTATGGAGAACAAGAAAAAGATGTTTTCTGGTTCTAAGTTGCCCAAGGAAGTCTGTGCGTGGTGCAAGGAAAAGGGGCATTGGAAGAGAGATTGCCCGAAACGAGGACAACAGGGGCAGAACGGATCCGCAGCCGTAGCAGAACAAGGTAACTCGTCCGAGGATGATTATGTTCTAGTGGCGGATGTTGTCACGCACTCTCAGGATGCGTGGGTCCTTGATTCCGGAGCTTCCTATCATATTTGCTCTAACAGGGAGCTATTTTCGACGTACGACAAAACGGATGGAGGGTCTGTCTACATGGAAAACGGAGCCATCTGTAAGGTTATTGGGAGCGGTTCAGTTAGATTGAAGAAGTTATGTACCTTGAAGCAGGTCAGACATGTACCACTTATTAAGAAGAATCTGATGAGTCTACTAGACAGCAAGGGATACAGTTTCAAAGGTCAAGGTGGAGATCTACAAGTCTGCAAGGGTTCTAAGGTGATTCTCAGGGGAGTCAAGAATGGGACTTTGTACATGTTGCAAGGTTCGACGATCACAGGTTCTGCTGGAGTTGTCTCAGCCGAGATTAAGGAAGCTGATCTGACTAAGCTGTGGCATATGAGGCTCGGTCAAGTCAATGTGGAAATTTGTTGAGGAGGTTCCTTGAATGTGTTGAATTAGTCAAAGGCGGTGGAATAATGAGGTAGCAATTGTTAGGAATTGTTTCCATATCAAAGATAGAAACTTATGGGTAGCAAGTTTGTTTCCAATTTGGTTTTGGAAACCTTTGGCTTGTGGGTTTCCTCTAGGTTACTATATAAAGAAGCTAGTAGTCTCTCTACTAGGTATGCAAAAACATTGTAATTGTTCCTCTTAGGTGAATAAAGAGTGCTTTTCCGCCGTGGAGGTAGTTAGCAAATATTTTCTAGCGAACCACGTAAAATATTTGTGTTCTTCTTTTTATTCGTTCTTCGTTCGTGAGGTGGTTTGTCATAACAAATGGTATCAGAGCCTGGTTTGGCAGTGTTTCAAGATCAAGATCAAGGCGGAGCAAATCTAGGGTTTCAAAACTTGGTTAAATCAAAGCTAGGGTTTTGCGATCTAGGTGGAGCACGCGACTAGGGTTCAAGATCCACCAAGAACGATGTCCGGATCGATGTTGAAGATGGACAGGTTCACAGGAGGGAACAACTTCAGTCTGTGGAAGATAAAGATGGAGGCTTTGCTCAAATCGCAAGGCTTGTGGGCACCTTTGACCGCGGACAAGGGAGGCATGAATGTTGCATCAGCGGAGTTCACGGCAATGGAGGAGAAGGCACATTCAAACATTATGTTGTGCTTATCGGATGACGTGATCATCGAGGTCGCAGATCAGAAGGAAGCAGCGAAGCTCTGGCTCAAGTTGGAGAGTCTCTACATGACGAAGAGTCTCACTAGCAATTGATGCTAAAGCAAAGGCTCTTCACTTTGCGGATGCTCGAACGTACGGCTCTCAAAGACCATCTTGATCAATTGAACACAATTCTCCTTGATTTGCGTAATATTGGCGAGAAGGTGGGTGATGAGGGTGCCGCACTATTGTTGTTTATCTCGTTACATCCATCGTATGAGAACTTCGTGCAGTCATTCATTGTGAACAAGGATGACTTATCTCTAGAGGAGGTCAGATCGGCACTCCATGCTAGAGAGTTGCGCCATAAGGGTGCAGGCACGGACCATGCTTCCGGACTGATGGCGACGGGGGTAAGCAAGAAGGGTAAGAAGAACAAGAAAAAACAGTTTTCTGGTTCTAAGTTGCCCAAGGATGTCTGTGCTTGGTGCAAGGAAAAGGGGCATTGGAAGAGAGATTGCCCGAAACGAGGACAACAGGGGCAGAACGGATCCGCAGCCGTAGCAGAACAAGGTAACTCGTCCGAGGATGAGTATGTTCTAATGGCGGATGTTGTCACGCACTCTCAGGATGCGTGGGTCCTTGATTCTGGAGCTTCCTATCATATTTTCTCTAACAGGGAGCTATTCTCGACGTACGACCAAACGGATGGAGGGTCTGTCTACATGGAAAACGGAGCCATCTGTAAGGTTATTGGGAGCGGTTCAGTTAGATTGAAGACGAATGAAGGGAAGTTATGTACCTTGAAGCAGGTCAGACATGTACCACTTATTAAGAAGAATCTGATCTCCTTGAGTCTACTAGACAGCAAGGGATACAGTTTCAAAGGTCAAGGTGGAGATCTACAACTCTGCAAGGGTTCTAAGGTGATTCTCAGGGGAGTCAAGAATGGGACTTTGTACATGTTGCAAGGTTCGACGATCACAGGTTCTGCTGGAGTTGTCTCAGCCGAGATTAAGGAGGCTGATCTAACTAAGCTGTGGCATATGAGGCTCGGTCAAGTCAATGTGGAGATTTGTTGAGGAGGTGCCTTGAATGTGTTGAATTAGTCAAAGACGGTGGAATAATGAGGTAGCAATTGTTAGGAATTGTTTCCATATCAAAAATGGAAACTTATGGGTAGCAAGTTTGTTTCCAATTTGGTTTTGGAAACCTTTGGCCTGTGGGTTTCCTCTAGGTTACTATATAAAGAAGCTAGTAGTCTCTCTTCTAGGTATGCAAAAACATTGTAATTGTTCCTCTTAGGTGAATAAAGAGTGCTTTTCCGCCGTGGAGGTAGATGGCAAATATTTTCTAGCGAACCACGTAAAATATTTGTGTTCTTCTTTTTATTCGTTCTTCGTTCGTGAGGTGGTTTGTCATAACAAATGGTATCAGAGCCTGGTTTGGCAGTGTTTCAAGATCAAGATCAAGCGGAGCAAAGCTAGGGTTTCACAACTTGGTGAAATCAAAGCTAGGGTTTTGCGATCTAGGTGGAGCACGCGACTAGGGTTCAAGATCCACCAAGAACGATGTCCGGATCGATGTTGAAGATGGACAGGTTCACAGGAGGGAACAACTTCAGTCTGTGGAAGATAAAGATGGAGGCTTTGCTCAAATCGCAAGGCTTGTGGGCACCTTTGACCGGGGACAAGGGAGGCATGAATGTTGCATCAGCGGAGTTCAAGGCAATGGAGGAGAAGGCACATTCAAACATTATGTTGTGCTTATCGGATGACGTGATCATCGAGGTCGCAGATCAGAAGGAAGCAGCGAAGCTCTGGCTCAAGTTGGAGAGTCTCTACATGACGAAGAGTCTCACTAGCAATTTGATGCTAAACCAAAGGCTCTTCAATTTGCGGATGCTCGAACGTACGGCTCTCAAAGACCATCTTGATCAATTGAACACAATTCTCCTTGATTTGCGTAATATTGGCGAGAAGGTGGGTGATGAGGGTGCCGCACTATTGTTGTTGATCTCGTTACCTCCATCGTATGAGAACTTCGTGCAGTCATTCATTGTGAACAAGGATGACTTATCTCTAGAGGAGGTCAGATCGGCACTCCATGCTAGAGAGTTGCGCCATAAGGGTGCAGGCACGGACCATGCTTCCGGACAGATGGCGATGGGGGTAAGCAAGAAGGGTAAGAAGAACAAGAAAAAGCAGTTTTCTGGTTCTAAGTTGCCCAAGGATGTCTGTGCTTGGTGCAAGGAAAAGGGGCATTGGAAGAGAGATTGCCCGAAACGAGGACAACAGCGGCAGAACGGATCCGCAGCCATAGCAGAACAAGGTAACTCGTCCGAGGATGATTATGTTCTAATGGCGGATGTTGTCACGCACTCTCAGGATGTGCCGGAGCTTCCTATCATATTTGCACTAACAGGGAGCTATTCTCGACGTACGACCAAACGGATGGAGGGTCTGTCTACATGGAAAACGGAGCCATCTGTAAGGTTATTGGGAGCGGTTCAGTTAGATTGAAGACGAATGAAGGGAAGTTATGTACCTTGAAGCAGGTCAGACATGTACCACTTATTAAGAAGAATCTGATTTCCTTGAGTCTACTAGACAGCAAGGGATACAGTTTCAAAGGTCAAGGTGGAGATCTACAAGTCTGCAAGGGTTCTAAGGTGATTCTCAGGGGAGTCAAGAATGGGACTTTGTACATGTTGCAAGGTTAGACGATCACAAGTTCTGCTGGAGTTGTCTCAGCCGAGATTAAGGAAGCTGATCTAACTAAGCTGTGGCATATGAGGCTCGGTCATGTGAGTGAACGTGGAATGAAGGAACTTCACAAGAAAGACTATCTCACCGGGCATGCGCCCAAGAGCCTAGGGTTTTGTGAGCACTGCATGTATGGGAAGCTACAGCGTAGCAAGTTCCCTAAGGCGGTTCATAGAACGAAAGGTACTCTTGATTATATCCATTCGGATTGCTGGGGTCCATCTCGAGTCGAGGCGATTGGAGGGTACAGGTATTTCCTAAGCATCATAGACGACTAATCCAGGATGACTTGGATATTCGTGATGAAGCACAAGAGTGAAGCCTTCGCAAGATTCAAGGAGTGGAAGACACTAGTAGAGAATCAGGTGGGAAAGAAGGTGAAGAGGCTGCGCACGGACAACGGCTTAGAGTTCTGTTCATCAGAGTTTGATGGATTCTGCAAGGATCAGGGAATAGCACGCCATCGCACCGTTCGACACACACCGCAGTGTAGTCGAGAGAATGAATCAGACACTTTTAGCAAAAGCAAGGTGCATACATAACCATCCAACGCACCTGAACATTATGATCTGCAACAAAAGCCCGTGATGGCTGCAACAACAACAGATGAGGCTCCTTCTGGGTTTCCACGCCAAGATGGGATTCCAGTTGAAGCCTGACTCTATTATCACAGCCTTGCGCGACAACATCAAGTGACTATTTCTGTAAGAATACCACACTTCAGAACCGAATGCAGAGATGATACCTGTTCATCAAATTCATAAATATCCGGCCCCATAACAGCGACAGGGAGGGTCAATCATCCCCTAAAAACATCCCATCTCCCTGCAGAGGACCTCATTCCTGAGCCTGCACCATAAGAAAGTCCAAACAAATGATTTAAGTGTTCATATCTGACTTAAACCCAGCACTGAAAAATGAGCCTGCAAAGACATGTTCTATTTGATAGTAAGAAATGAAAGAAAATAAGAAAATCAAAGCTCACAGTTCACAATCAAATCAGACAGTAAAAGACTAAGCACATCATAACCAAAAAACACGAAGTTCATCTCCATACTAACAGAGGCGTCCATCTGCCTAAAAGTAATAGGTAGCATTAACAACTTGATGATCAATGTATCAAAAAGTGCGAGCAAGTCTAAACTACAGTAGAACTTCCATTCAATCAGTTGAAAGTTTTTTCATACCCACAGTATAAAAACCCTATATTTTGCCATTGAAATCATTGAAACGAAAGCTCTTCGTAGAATTATAGGGAGAAGAAGGTAGAAAGAAAAACCCATACGCAGAAAACCTAAATTAAATCAAATGAAACAAACAAATGGTCGTACCGCCGCAGGAGGTGAGTCACCATCGTCACCGCCAAAGGCGCCACAAATCTTTGTGGATCTGAACATGCACCGGTGCAGGGTGGAAGTAGAGGCATCGCCCGTACCTAATCGACCACCACAAAGCTTTGTCGTCCTCTCTCTGCTCAGAAAGAAACTGCATGTCTGTTACAGAGAGCCACCGCCTGCCTTCGACGGCGACAGATATTACAGGAGGGAGAGAAGCGGAAGCAAAGAGGAGGGGGAGCTGAAATCGTACCCACAAATATCCGGCATCACCATAGTCATCGTCCTCTCTCTCTGCAGAGAGAAGAAGAGAGCAACAAGAGATGGAGAGAGGAACCGAAGAATTATCTGGAGACCAAAGGGAAATCATTCTCTCTCTGCAAAAGTGAATCAGAAGACTCGTGGGTGAACAGTGAACCCACATCACACATTCCCCTCCACAACTACATAATTACTGAAATACCAGGCACACTTACTCGTAATTACAAACACAACAGGGGGAAAAAAGGTCAAATTAAGGACTGCACCCGAAGCAGAGGGGGCATCAGCCCGTTCGGCCACAGTGGCGTCCAAGCCTACGTGGCACTGACCTGTCAAGGGCAACTCCCTCTTTTAATATAGGTACTTAGATTTAAGCCGTCCTGATATTTTGAATGTCATCTTTAATACGCATTGAGAATTTTGTGCATTTGGATACTCGGCAATATTTTTTTTAATAAAAGCATGTTTTACTACTTGAAATGCATATCATGTTTTGAGGACTCTCCAAACTTTCTATTCGACCGGAATGCCAGACCGCCGTCAATTAGGTAGTATCACCACATAATATGGGCCCACTGCTAACTCCGCCTTGTAGGTCCAACTAGTTAACCCCGTTTGAGCCTTGCTTGTTTTTTAGTACCCCAATTGAGCCGTAAGAGCACTTTAGGAAGCCATTCTTTAGAGTAGATTTTACCCTTCCTAGTGTCACGGGCTGACTTGTTTGCTAACCCGTGCGGCACTTGAACCCTATCAAGTAAGCCTAAGAGAACACCAAAAGATCACAAAGAGAGCTTTGAGGAAGAGAGCTTCTATTACTTGGAGAGTGATTACAACACATGGTTGATGGATGTGGCAAATGAGGCCACTCCTATTTATACTTGAGCCTCCCCTTGGAAGCTTATACACAATCTATGATCTAATGGTGGAGATTGAGAGCCTAGAAGCTTCCCACCTCCTTACAACTTAGATATTTCTATGGAAGATTCTACATATCTCCCACTTACAAGTGTGTAGATAATTCTTCCTAAAACTAGTGGAGGAATTCTAGAGAATTCCATAAGTGCTAGGAACTAATATGGATTAAGATATTTTATGTGGGCCAAGATAGTGTCATGGGCTTTAATATTGACCCATTTAGCTACAAAACAATGCAGCCCATGACACTGGGCATCATGATAGAGGGAGTAGAAGTTGAGAGAGGATTACATTTATTACTATGGACTGATTTGATATATTTGCCTATTTGGATTCTACTTGTGAGCTTTATTGCTATATCTATTGAGAGGAGTTAGTTGAGAGTGATAATACGGCTTGCGCTGAGTCGCGGAGAGTGGTTGCATCTCATTTCATGGTGCAAAACAAATGAGGAGAAGGCCGTAGTGCTTCCACTATAGCACGGGGTGGGTGATTGACGAAAATGTCAATGTTCTTTATGTTACATGGTTCACTTTTGCACTAGAATGTAGGCATCAGTGGTATTGATTGATTGAGCAGGGTGTTGACGGATGTACTGTGATATGGTGTACAATTGCACTCAGTGTTTTTTAGGGACACCTGGATTTGGATTTTAATTTGAGACCCTGGATGGGCGCACAATTTCAAAGAAGTGTGGGGGCGTCAGCACTTATTTTTGGCATGTACTTTGCTTGGATGGGCTTTCTTTGTTGGAAAGAGGCAAGAAACCGGAGGCTTCATGGATGGACTATATTTGCGATTGGACTTTACTCAGTAATCGATCATCATTGTATACAATATGTTCTATTCATTGAGGAAAAAAAAAAACAGAAAAAAGAGATAAAAAAAACAGAAAAAAGAGAAAAAAAGAATAAAAAAAGAAAAGAATAGGAAACAATTTAAACCTTCATTGTTCAGTATATACAACTCACTGCATTTGTTCACCAGCATGGCAGATTGTAGCTTGGAAAATTTGAGACTTTTTTCACGACATGACGACATTTGTGGGAATTCTATGGGCACCGCAATGGCCCTTGCATATTGTTCGATTTGGATTTTATTGGAATCTGGGATGATCTAATTGGTAATGTTCTGGAGCTGTGGTGTGTACCATCTCTACTCGGTACACTAGGTGAGGGTGAGTGAGGATTGGTGGGGTAAGGTGAGTTTATTTATCATGATGCTTAGGGACCACGCTTCTAAATATACATCCTACCAGCCCTAAGCATCAGAATGACATTACACCCTTGATTGAAATAGCTCGGATGGTGTGCACGGGGAATAGGTTTGGAGTCAATCACTATATTCTTGATATGCATAACATTGCCTGTATTATATTACTGAAAATTCTGTTATTCTTCATGTTTAATTTAAGGGAAATTCGAAACTTTCCAAGTGAAAGTCTTTGAAATCAAACTTCACATGTGATGCCCCTATGTTTCAAGAAATTGAGGGACTGGGAGTTTGATGATGTCTATCCTGACTTTGTTTGCCGATTCTCTAATAAAAGAAATAGATATTCAGGATTTTTATTTGTTTTTATCACTCAGAATAAGATTGCAGTTAGGTTTGCTCGGGACTAGCAAACAGTTAAGTGTGGGGGTTTGTTAACTCTCTAGAAGAGAGTAATATTACCATCAGTATAGAGTTTTGTGTGACTTTATGTTACTTTTAACTCATTTTATTGGACTACTAACAATTTCATTTGAGATGGTTTCATTCAGGTGAGGTGGAATTGCAAATCGAGGAGCAAGGATAAAGTGCACGAGAAAATTGATGCAAAGATCCGAGATACAGCTAAAGCGCCCAAAGGTTCATGCATTGATGGATTGATTATGTTGCTGTTTCAGGGCTGTCGGAGGACCAGATTGACAGTTATACACATTATTTAGGGGCTGCTTTGATATACATGGGGCTCAATAGCAAATCTGGATGACTTTGAGTCCCCACTGGACCAATTTTGGCCAGTGTTTGGCCCACTAAAGCATTGTTACGGGATTTTAACTTGGAGGCCGCTGGTCCAACGAGGAGAAGGAAATAAACTGGAGGAGGCGTATAAGAAAAGGAGATATGTACAACACAGAGAAGAATGGACGGGGGAGATACACAACAAGTAGGAGACATCAAGTATACGAGGCAGCGAGGTCTGGAGCAAGGAAGAAGACGACGAACACAGAAATTACGAGTCAAAATTCTCTTCTTTGTTTCTTATCTCCATGTTTGTGAACTCTAAACTCATGAATCCTTTCAACATTGCCATGGTAGTGTAAAGTTTACACTAAGTTGTATGGTTATAAACTAGTTTTCCCTAGTTGATGATGAGACGCAGATAACGTTTTCGTGAATAAAGATTCTTAATTATTATTCATACTCTTGTTATCTAGTATACGAATCGTACTTCTTTTAATTTTTTGGCCAACAATTGAATGTTCTAAGACCTATTCGATTACTTGAGAAAGATTTAGCTGGGTTGTAATACATATGCAAGAGTCTCGTATTCAAATCATAAATCGAAAGATGGAATTTGTTATGAGATGGTCGGTATGCGCGAATATGAGTAAGTATCCCCTTATGCCTAATGTTAGTAGATCGAGAGATTGCTAATTTGAGTGAGTAGGAGTTCAGTTATACATTGAG
This sequence comes from Linanthus parryae, assembly GCA_023055425.1. Classification (NCBI taxonomy): domain Eukaryota; kingdom Viridiplantae; phylum Streptophyta; class Magnoliopsida; order Ericales; family Polemoniaceae; genus Linanthus; species Linanthus parryae. The sequence goes on from JALGPY010000004.1 coordinate 40,737,019, forward strand.
AGAGTGTAATTTATAGCTTGAACGATCTAGCGAGATTAAATCATAGTGTTGACGACTACTATCATCATAATTGGGGGAAACTAGGGAATTCCATACAACTTGGTCTTTTGTCATCTTAGTAATCACAATCTGTTTTATCGTCTTTTCGATTTATTTAGTTAATTAGAATTACGCTTAGAAATAATCAAATCAACTTGTTCACCCATTAGCCTAAATAGTATATTGATTAGCATCAGCTAGTAGTTGCAATTTCACTCCCTCGAGTTCGATAATTCCTGGTATTTTCTTAGCACATTCATTACTTGCTACGATTTCGTGCACTTGCGAATTACGCTAACAGCAGTGTAGACACCAGGTACAATAGTTTACAAGCCGCCAGTAGCTAGTCCTTGATAAATAATCTTCTTGGTAATCTTGTCTTGTATAGTGACAGATGAAGCATCAAAGATAACATTGCAATTGTTATCTGGGCTAGCTTTGGAACAGATACCAAGTTATGCTGTAATGAAGGAACATGCAATGGATTGTTTAATAATAGTTTACCAGAGGGAGTAGGAAATAAGCCATTACCAATGTGAGAAACTGAAGTATGAGAGCCATTAGTCATAGACACAGCAGACCTCCCTCCATGGAGATAATGTAAATGAGATATATCATTTGTGAGATGATTGGTAGCTCCTGAATCAAATATCCACCAAGGCTTGGGAGCTGGGGAATTAGTTGAGGCGAAGAAATCTCTAGGTTGATAACTCTCCTTAAATCGATGCCAACAAGTGAGGGCGGTATGCCCAGTTTTGGTGAAAATCTGACAGGTAATAGAGGCTGAACCAGATTTTGATTCCAGCGCAACAGGTGGAATAACTTCCGGAGGACCAGAATAGGACTGAGGTACATGAGTCTTCCCAAATCTGGAATGATTGGACTGTGAATTTGACCATTTCTGGTGTTTGTATATTTGTGACCATTAACCGGCTGAGAAACAGCAAGAGCAACTGGTGATGTTGTTGAAGCTGTGAGAGCTTGATGTTCCAGTTCAACATGTGTTGCCTCAAACAAAATTTGAGCATGAACTTTTTCAATGTCCAAAAAAAGAGGCAGATTACGAATAACCGTTTTGATGAAGTTCAATTTACTTGGTAAGACTTGCAGAGAATAAACACACCATATCGACATGATTTACCGGAGCTCCGGCTAAAGCCAATTGATCACTAATCTGAGGAATATTATGCAAGAAGTCTTTCACAGATTGAGAAGATGTTTTCTGTAGATTATGAAGCTTACACCGAAGATCATACACATCCGTCGAATTCAAACACGTAAACTTGTGTTGAAAAAATTTCCAAAGATCATACGCAGTCGTGGGGTTTTTTTTACATGAACTAGAACTGGCGGAGTCAGATTAGTTAGTAAACAAATGCGAATATAGCGATCTTCAACATTCCAAATTATAACTGAGGATTTAGAGAACGATTACCTTCAGAATCAATGAGTTCCTTCTCGGGGACATAATTCTCCGTCAATCGATCAAGAAGCTGACTCGCCGATAACGCACTCTGACATTGAAGCTTCCATACGCTGTAGTTGGTAGAATCAAGACGAATTGGAACAAGATGATGAAAATTTAGATATGAAGAGTTGCAGATTAGGTGAAATCGGAGCTGAATTCGCAATGAGCGAGACTAGATCCGAGCATCGCCGAGCTCTGATACCATGTGGAAGGAGAAAAATCAGGGTTCCAGAGAGAAAGTTACAGAATAGAAATGTGTGATTTGATTCACCTAATTTAGAGAAAGAATTGGCGTGCTACCCGTCTGGTGAATTGGTCTTTGAAAAATACCTGCCTCTTCACTTATGTTTAGCGTGTGTAACCCACGCGAGGTTAAACAATTTAATAAACTAAAATTAACACTTAATCAGGAAAATTAATAAAACAAACCTATGCACATCATCATCCACCCCCTCGAATTCACGTCCACTCCAACTGCAACTCACTCTCTCTCTCTTCTCTGCAACTCACTCACCGTCGCTCTCTGCAACTGTACCCATGGCTTCCACTGCTTCTTCTTCTTCCTCCGCTCCGGCCGCCGTCTTACCCCTTCTCAACCCCGTCGCCACTGAGAAACCCACCGTCGATGAAGAGGTTGGCCTTTTAAATACCCTCTTTCGCAATTCTGTAACTTACTTGATGATGCATGTAAATTTTTTTAATTGATGTTTGAATCAAAGAAAAATCAAATCCATGTTTGAATCTGTTTTCACTGTAAAATTTGATCATAATTCCACCAAATCAAGAACTCGGACGAGATCAGATCTAGAACTTTGATGATGACCTGTTCTAGATCAGGGAACTCGTACGATTAGTTCTCGTCTCAGTATCACGAGATGAATACTTAGATGATAACATATAAAACTGGAACGAGGAGAAAGTAAGACCCTGCCAGAGGAGCAGTTTACTCGTCTTGAGACTAGAACTTCACGCTCCTCTCAGTATATGCATCTTAGCTTATATTGAGACGAGCATGACTCTCATCTCGGTTAAGACCAGTTTATATTGAGACGAGCAATATTCTCGTCTCGGTAGAGACCAGCTTATACTGAGACGAGCAACTTGCTCGTCTCAGTATATCCAGTTTATACTACTCGTCTCTGCTGTTAGAAGAAGAAAAAAACCCATTGATTCCAGACTTAGAACAGTTCTGCAACTTTAACACTTAAAATTATTTATCTGTTTGTAGACTTGAATAGTTAAGGATCTCACATCAACAATTCACGTCAAATAAAAAATGTGACACACTTATACTGAATCTAAATTCAGTAACACTTATAATAATTCATAAACTTATAAACTTTTAAACAGTAACAGACCATTTATAAATACTTTGAAGTATTTCATCATCAATCTGAAATTACTAATGAAAGTTTAATTTGAATTGTAGAAGAAAATAATTAAGGTTTCAGAGTTTGACGATAAGTTGGGAGATGTACCGCTTCCATTGTGCAAGATTAAAGTCGAGAAAGGAAACATCACTACGAGGGTAGCCTTGAAAGGGTACAAGCAGAGTTCGCAATACGTTTGCCAAGAAGTTCAGGAATTGATTGAGGCAAGGCTCCCACAGCTGAAGTTTTTGTTGGACATCCATTGCGCGAGCAACGTTACCTTTTCTCAGTATGGTTGTGAATGTTGTCATGCACGCAAAGATGAACAGGAGGAAAAAAGATCATGACTTTTGGTTCTTCATTAACAACATGCCAGTTCGGTTTGGATTGCAGGAGTTTTGTTTGGTTTTGGGGCTGAGCTTGAACGATGGTTATGGTGATAAAGAGCATGCATACAGTTGGTCTGCAAAGCATTTCCCTGATCACAGGCTCGGTAACAACATCAATGTATCGAAAATTGAATTTTTTTTGCATGGTCTGAAGCCTTAAATTAAAGATTCGACTGAGGAGGAGAAATTTGATTATGCAAGACTGCTAATGGTATGTCTGATTGGACGAATGATGTTTGTGAAAACCAATGCTGACACAATATCCATGACACCGTTTGGCCTGCTTTCGGATGTTGAATTGGCAAAAAACTTCAGATGGGGCAGGTACTTGTGGCCAGATTTCGCTGAGCAAGTGGCTGAGGAGGCTTGGAATAAAAATTTGGATCATCTCGGTCGGCGGAAGTACAACATGTTGAACTTTCCTCACATATTTTTGGCATGGATTTGTGAGGCCATACCCCACCTTGGTGATCAGCTGGGAAAACCGAGGGTAGATCAGGAAAGGAATGCCGCGCTTGGCTAATTGGACGTGGAGACGATTCGCATTGGGCTTGGAAGAAGCAGCGGAATGCTGGAGTGAGATAAAGTCTGTTAATCCTACCCTCGTCCCGACGGAGGAAGAGAAGAAACAACACTACTGGAGTAGCTTCATTGAATACAGGAGGACTCACCCCTACCAACCACTTCACCCCAGGTGGACTGCTCTATTTGAGAAGAGGACAGTGCTTGAGGATGAGGAGTTCTAATAAGAAATTCACACCAAGCTACAACTTTGAGGGAGTGCATACTGATGAGGCAGTGGCTACGGATACGCCGCAGAAGAGGAGGAGGAAGAAGGATCTTGCAAAGGATGATGGGGCCTGGCCACAGAAGAAGAAGCAGAAACAGTTAACGACGACGAGCCTGGCCCACCGTCAAAGAAGAATAAGAAGAATACGGAGAAGCGCAAAGAACTTGCTCTTGTTGATGAGGAAGAAGAATAGGAAGATGAGGGTGCTATTCTTGTCCTGAGATGGAGAAATGGTGCAGTTGTGATTTCCTCAACCCCACCTCCATCTTCACGGAGAACCCAACCTTTGGTGTCTGCCACACCTCCAGCTGCCATTCGGCCCGAAGCTTCGAGAACTGTGGGAGTTGACTTAGAAGACTTGAAGCGGGAAATGCGAAAAGCCTTTGAAGAGGCATTGGTTCCTATCAAAGAAAACCAGATCCATTTGAGTGAGAAAGTGACAGAAATGAGTAGTAGGATTGGTCAGATGGATACGAGGATGGGTAAGATGGAGGAAGAATTGGTTGCCTTTAAAAAGGAATGTAAGACCGGTTGCACTAGTGTTCGTGAAAAGATCAAGCATCACGACACGAAAGAGGTGGAACGAATGAACAAGCTCGGCGAGTGGGGAGAAGCAACGCACGATATGGTAAAAGATTTGCACACAGCTTGGGAAGAAGTGCGAGTAGACCCAACGACCGGCATTCGGTTCCTTAGTGAGGTACGCATATAATTCTTATTTACGGTATTTGACTTATGTAATGTAAGGTAATTGTGACCTAATAAATCTACTCATCCTATTGTTAGGATACAGAAAGTGAAGCTGTCATTGATTCCAACCGAAAAGGGGGGTCCGGTCTAATCGAGCCAACCACAGTTAGAGAAACAACGAAATGGGGTTCCAGGACAACCGAGCCAACTACAGTTAGAGAAACAACGAAAGGGGGTTCCAGGAAAATCGAGTCAACCCCAGTCACTGAAATAGAAGGAACCGATGGCTCCAATCCAGTTGAGGCTAACCCCACAACGGAAACAGAAGCAGGGGGTCCAGGCAAGTCCAAGCACCCCCAATCGTAGAAACAGAAGCAGGACCATCCAGGGCAGCAGAAGCAGGTGGGTTCGAGGAAGATGAAGGTGCAGCCACCGATGAAGAATTAGCGGAATGAATGAAATATAATTTCTCGGAACTCCGTGAAGAATCTGATCCAAAGCCTGAAGCGATTGCGATTGATCAGTTTGGACCTCAGGATTGGGTTGCGTGGTATGACGCGGTTGAAGTGAAAGATTGGAAGAGTGCTGGTCTCCCCAATCGCTTTTCGATTATAAGAGAGGGGATGAGTTACATGACATATACGGCCGGGATGAGATGCAAATTATTTGGGAGAATGGTCAGGAACGTTACTGGAGCTGTAATCGTGCTAGAATTGATTGGGAGACTACGCCGTATGGGGTTGCACTGGCACAAGACGGTTTTATTCCTAAGAAGTTGCTCTCCAGTGTGTATGTTCCAAAATTTGCTATGAGGAATAAGACTAAGCCGGGCCCAGACTTTCGTACAACATTCTATGCTTGGCTAGACGATCCTTTCAAAGATTACCGGGGGATAAACTGTGGTTGCAAGGTACTTGGACGAGAATTTTTCCATTATTTACTTTCAGATAAATGTACTTTGGGATGGGGTCAAATGGATGAGATGACTTATGTGCTTAGACGGTTGTACTCGAAGGAACGACGCAAAGCCAGGACAGACATAGTCATTACCGACGGTAAGTGGTATCATGCATGGGTGAATAAGAACTTGAGTGAGGAAGCGCGGCAGAAGGAGTTGGCTCTTTATTTTGAAGGGAATAGGCCGTACCGTGGGTCAGATATGGCCAAAGCACGTTAGTGGCTCATGCCATGGTTCTCAAAAATGCCATATAAGGGAGGGGCAGGGCATTGGTTGCTCGTTTACATTGAAGTGGAAAATATGTTGGTTCAAGTCTTCGATCGAGTGATAGGCATGGGCAAAAGGCAATGGGACCTTGCTGCTCTTTGTAAGGAATTCCCTAAGATGCTAAAAGCGTCCGGTGTATGCAAAGGACCAAATAGGTTGTTAATTAAGAGGAATGGGTTAGAGATGACGCACTTCTTCAAGACGGGAGATAAATGGAGATATGCAACAAATATGAAGAAAGATTCGGGCTTCTATGTCGTCAGAATGATCGAGCATTTTATGGAATGTAATCCCATTAGGGGTTGGACTGAACTAGATAAAAAGGCTCTGAAACAGATTAAGAAAATTATTGCATTTTCATATGGATGGTTCCTTTTTACTTTCCGGTTTACGATGGAGAGGGTAAGAGGAAAGACAAGATGGTCCGTAAGTAGGTGGACTTGGTGTACAAAACTTGAAATGAGATAATACTTTTGTTGGTGTTGAATGAGCTTTTTGTTTTTCAAATTTGTTTTATTACTACAAATTGATTACATAGGAAACAATGAACAAAAAACGACTACCAACAATTACAAACACACGAACGCATACCTACAACATAATTATATAGCAACTACCGAAAAACCAAAAACAAAACCAATCACGAAAAAAGGAACAAGTTAGCTTTTTTGAGGCGCATGAGCAACTACGTCTAGAGAAGTGGATGGACCGTCGTATGAAGTTGGTTGTCTGGTACTGTCGGTTTCACGGCGGCGTTGCTGGTTCTCAAACCAAGCATTTTCAGCCTCTTCATATGTTGCATACCTAATATAGCAAGCGTTCTCATATCCTGTCGTTTGCTCCTGACATGCTGACCAAGAGGTATATATGCCCGTTTGACGACCCACAAATACGACGTAATAATAATCTCTGTGAGGCATTCCTGACATTTAACATTATTACGTTAGATAATCTAGGATTGAGGGGTTTAAAATTATTGAATAATATTTTTGGTACCCATTGTAGTACTTAGTAGTTTTAGGTTTTACTTTTTACAATGTTAGGGTTTTAAAGATTCATGTTACATTATATGAAAAACATTTTATTTATGATAATAGGATTTTAAAGATTCTAAAAAAAAAGTTCGGATTTAAGGGTATATGTAACATTTTAGGGTTTACTGTTTACAATATTAGGGTTACTGGTATCACATTTGTTCATTGTGTGGAGACAGTGACAGCTGGTGACTTGCAAGATAAGGCAAGTAAGAACCTTTAAATAACTGGGACGAGGATGACTACAAACTAAGACGAGCAGTTACTCGTCTCAGTATTGCGAACATGCACGTCCCAGTTTATGAAGTGAAAAACTAAGACGTGGAAGACCTCCAATACTGAGACGAGTAACTACCTCGGCTGGATTTTAAAACTGAGACGAGAGGTGCATCGTCTCAGTCTTGGAGGTCTTACTACAAAGTGGATTTTGGTTGCATGATATAGGGTTTAGGGGATACATGACTTAGGGTTTATGGATTTAGGATGTAGGGATTAATGGTTTATTGATTAGAGGGGTATTACATGGTTAAATTACATTTTTAGTAATCATATTGATGGTATTTAGTTGGTTTAAGCTTTTATTGACTACAATTTTAGGGTTTAGAATAGATGATCTATGGTTTAAGAGATTACAAGACTTGGGGTTTATGGATTCAGGATTTAGGAATTAATGGTTTATTGATTAGAAGGGTATTACATGGTTGAATTACATTTTTAGTAATCATATATATTGATGGTATTTAGTTGGTTTAGGTGTTTATTGACTACAATGTTAGGGTTTAGAATAGATGATCTATGGTTTAAGGGATTACAAGACTTGAGGTTTATGGATTTAGGATTTAGGAATTCATGGTTGATTGATTTAGGGGTTTTACATGATTTGAATAACATTTTTAGTGATCATTGTAATGGTTCCTAAGTTGGTTTGAAGGTAGTACTTCACAATTGTATGATTTAGATTGGATGATATAGGGTTATGGTCCAAGTGTTATGATTACATGATTAAGAGTTCAAGATTACATGATTTTTGGGTTAAAAGTTTACCTTACATGATTTTATGGTTTGGTAATTACACTAAACATTTTTGACAAGGTTTAAAAACATTTTGTAATGATTTTAGGGTTTAGGGTATAGGGTTTAGGGTATGCTTGTCCCAGTATGTGTGTTGTTGTGTGGAGACTGGAATGAGTAAATGCTCGTCCCTGTATTGTCTGAAAGGACTGGGACGATGCATCTGCCCGTCCCACTCTATGAAGTGAATTGCTCGTACTCAGTACGAGCATTTGCTCGTCTCAGTCTTGGTTACACGACTTAGTTGTTCACTTCATAGACTGGGACGGGCAGATGCATCGTCCCAGTCCTTTGGGACAATACATGGACGAGCATTTACTCGTTCCAGTCTCCACACAATCCACAACACACATCAAACCCAGAATGAAGAACACAACATCAATATAATGAACCTAAATTTAATCAGAAATACAAATGAATATCAATTTTAATAAAAAAACACTATACTAGCACACATTTTAAAACATTCTGACGAGAATATAAGAATCATAGAAAAAGTAGAACCAGAGTTTAGGGTTTAACGTATCTCAACAACAATGGCGAAAGAGAGAGACTTATATACACAAAGTGGGAGAACCAGAGCAAATGAGAGTGAAAAATGAGCCAGTTTTGAGGCTTTAAGGCAGCTCGTTCATTAAGTTTACAGTTGGAGTTAATTCAACTGTGCTTAGGTAGGTTAGGGTAGATGGAAACATTTAATGTTTTTAGAGAGAGATATACACATTTGTTAGAGTTTGTTTTTGAGTTTTGAAAGTGTGAGTGTGCAGGTCGTAATGCAGCTAATATACTCTAGAAGGGGGGGGGGGGGGTTGAATAGAGTATGCCAACTTTTTGCAAAAACTTGCTAGGAGGATGAGATCTTTTGAAAACAAGTGAAGTTCAAGGCCTTCAAACAAGTTCAAGCCCTTGGAAGTGATGCAGTTTGTACAAAAGCAAATAAGCCTTTTTCAAGGCCTTGAAAACAAGTTCAAACCCTTAAAAAACAGACAGTTTTGTGTGTTGCAAAAAGTATGAAAATGAATGAACTGAAAATGCAAGAGACAAGTGATTTATAGAGTTAAGTCCTCTTGGAACTACGTCTCTACCTCAGGGATTAGATCCCTGCAGGATTTTCAACTCAATTCTTATTAATCAAAAGCTAAGTCCTAGATCTCAAGCACAGAGAATTACCTTACTCTGTTACAGCTTGTGGTTTTACCTAACCTATCTAGTACCTGCTCTAGCTAACTGATTAACTAGAATTCTCTATTGTTCACTTTGAACTATCCTTGAGAATGGAGATAGAAATATTACAGAAATGATCTACCAATAAAGCACAATGCACAAGAACACTTAGTGTGTAGAAATTGCAATGAAATATGCAGTGATCTTCTGTGAATGGATAAGAAGATTGATGAACTTCTTTGATGTTTGTCAATCCAGAACTCTTTCTCTCTTTTTTCCCGTTGAGTGTTGTGTCTTGTTGCTTCAGAATTGAGCTCTATTTAAACTTCAAACAGCTCTGAATATCTTCCCAGATTTTAGCAACAAATCTCCTATTTTGTAGGCAACAGACTTTGACTCTTTGACAATCTTCTCCAACGGTTAAGTGATCACAATCTTCAGAGATAATGTCGTGATTTTGTATTTGAAAAGGTTGAGAAGCTGTCAAGTCATTCAGATCAAGCACATAATCATCTTCTTGATTATTTCCTTCCCTGCATAAGTTAGATTAGGAAACAATCTCTTCAAACTTAGGAAATAAAATCTCCTACAAGAACAAAGTCAAATAGATGATATACTACGTTCAAACGTGTTAGGAAGCTTTGTCTTTCATCATCAAATAACAATAAATCAAGCATATGGAGGATAGAAAGGAAATCAACTTAGAGAGTTTGCAGAAAACTTCCCCTGAGAATGTTCACACATGTTAAGCAGTTTCAAGGCTTTGAATCCAGTTTCAAGGCCTTGAAAATAGCTAAACTATTTTCAAACCTATGAGAACTGATTCAAGGCTCTGAAAGTTGGTTCAAGGCCTTGAAATAGTCAGACTATTTCAAGTCGTTTACAACTTGATCTTACAATCTCCCCCTTGATGAAAGACAAAACCAAATTCTGTTTGATCTGTAGTCTCTGCAAAAAATACTGGCTAGTTCACAATTTTTAATCACACAGTAATTCCAAAAAGATCCAATTTATTCAATTTACTAATAAAAAATTCAGCAAATAGCAAATAACACCTATGAATAAAAACTAAAAACTATATTTCTCCCCCTTTTTGAATTTCATCAAAAAGATAGAGAGGATGTTGGATCAAGTGTCTGGAAAATTTTGAAAACTTAAAAAAAAACTTTCAGAAGGGAGAATGGGGAAGAAAGAGTAGGCAAGATTAAGGGGTTGGGTCTTCATCTCCATCTTGATCTCCTTCTTCTTTCTCACTGTCTTCAGCATCAGTCTTCTCATGCACTTCCTGTTCCTCTTCATTCTCACCAGCAACAGTTACTTCTTCAGTCTTGTCCTTTGTAGCAGCCTTTGGAGATTTCTTCTTTTTCTTAAAAGTAATCAGCAGTTCATCTGAGTCAGGACTATTGACTTCATCTCCTTCCTGTGAAGCTTGTTCTGCCACCTGCTTTCCTTTATCTGAGACTGGAGCAAATTCTTCCTGGTTTGAATCCTTGTCAGAGTCTCCTTTCTTTGTACCTTCATCATCCTCAAGAACATTAAGAAAAGTCATGCTTCTGAAGATGCTTTCCACCATGTACTTGACTTGCCCCATATCAGATTCAAGTCCATAAACAGTTGCTTTGATGTCCTCCAAATCCAACTCCAAACCATCAAGTCCCTGATTGTCTGTAGACTGAGAAGTCTGACTTGAAGTAAGAGTCAAGGTCTTGGGCTTAAAAAACTTCTTTGCACCCAGTTCTTCTTCAATCAAATCTGAGTATAACTCCCAAGTTTTTTCCTTAGTCTTTACCACTCCAATCTTCTCAAAAGCTTTCTCATTAAGCAATCAAAACCAGAAGTAACTGATTCCTCTCCACTAGTTGGAATCTCAAGGTGTTCAAAGAACAAAGTGAGCAGATTATTATTGGGTAGAGGGTGTTTCCTTTGACGGGTAAGGCTAAAGAGCATATGTTGAATCACTAGTTTGGGAAGATCAATCTCATAGCCATGCATAACCAGATACATGATGTGCAGCATCCTCTCAGTTACTAATTCTCTAGAGTGCTCTCTGGGAAAAATACACCTAACCAAAATGGTGTGAAGGACCTTGGCTTAAACATTTAACACAGAATGTGTTACATATTTGGCTGAGGAGGAAATGTTTGGAAGAAAGAACTCATCTTTGGCTACCTTCAGGGTTTCTGTCTTGGGTGGATGATTGCTAGTGTCATACCTCTTGGGACAGCCTAGCACATTGGCAAAATCAGAGCGATCCAATTCAATTTCTATCCCAGCAACTCTAGGTTTGATCACCAAGTGTGCAAATCTCTTAACTTGAGTCAAGTTCAGGTAGAAGAGTCTGGTGAGTCTAGGGTAGGCTAATTCTTTTGGGTTCAGCATAGACCACAAAGAGCTCTTCTTTAACATAGAGATGAACTTAAGTTTCATGTATTCCACCATATTCATATTGATCATACTACAGAAACCAATAGATCTGGAAGCAAAACGATCTAACCACTGACCTTTGGAGATGTTTTAGACAAACCAAGTCTCATCAGGAGTTGTGTTCTTTGTTGAGGTCTTTGAATAGATCTGCAAGGCCTTCTCCAAGTGATCTTCTGGCTTCTTATGTCACCTTTCCTTTCCCTTTTTCTGCTTGAGTTGCCTTCTTATTCAGCTTCTTTGAACTAGTGATCTCTGTTTCAGGTTGCTTCTCTGTAACATCCTTCTCTTTCTGCTTTTTCTTATTTTATGAGGAGGAAGTTGTAACCTTCTGGACTTTCCTCTTTCGTGGAGGAAGATCTGGAACTACCTCTACACTAGGAGTTCTAGAGATAGAGTCTCCACTGACTTCATGAACTTCATCCACAACTGCCTTTCTTTTCTTCTCTGAACCAGGTTTTGATCCTCCTGCCATATAGATTATGTCTGATGTTATCCTTGTGCTCATTAGGGTTTGGGAGAAGAGAAAAAAGAGGCAGGAATGATACGGAGAGAAGAGAAGAGAAGAAGATAAATACTGAGAGAGTTTGAGTTTCAAAAGGAAACTAAAATATCTCTATGATCTCAAAAGATTTGCGATAATAAGAGAGAATTCAAATCTATTATGCCGTTAGAAAATAAAATGTTCTAATACTATTTTTGGCTAAAACAAATTTTTGAAAAAGGTAGGGGCTATATTAAGCAAATATCTACAGACATATCACCCAATACAGAAAGATCTATGTTTATTGACTACTAGTATAGCAGACTTATTTTCAAGGCTTTGAAATGGTTTTCAAGGTCTTGAAACGCTGTAAAATTTTACATATAAAAATCAAAGCTTTGAAGAAATTTTCAAGGCTTTGGACATCAGTTCAAACCTTTGAAAACACATACAACTTACCTTTCTTTACCTGATGCTCCCCCTAAACCAATGCATCTTTATTTAGCATTCCCAATTCCAACCTTAGAGCTGAGAATCTTTCATGTGCTAATGGTTTAGTGAAGATATATGAAATTTGAATGTTAGTAGCAACAAATTCAAGAAAAATATCACCTTTCTCAGCATGAGCTCTGATGAAATGGTGTCTGACATCAATGTGCTTGGTTCTTGAATGTTGAACTGGATTCTTTGTAATTGAAATTGCACTGGTGTTATAACACTTGATAGGTATGCTTCTAAAATCAAATCCAAAGTCTCTTAGCTGTCGAGCAATCCATAGTACTTGTGAGAAACATGCTCCTGCAGCTATATATTCAGCTTCAGCTGTTGATAGAGCAACTGAATTCTGTTTCTTGGAGTGCCAACTGATTAAGGACGATCCAATAAATTGGCAAGTTCCTGAAGTGCTTTTCCTATCAACTTTGTAACCTGCAAAGTCAGCATCTGAAAATCCATGCAATGAGAAGTTAGAATGTCTTGGATACCAAAGCCCTAAGTCTTTGGTACCATTGAGATATCTGAATATTCTCTTCGCAACACTTAAGTGTGATTCCTTCGGATCAGCTTGAAATCTTGCACACATACATACACTAAACATGATATATGTGCTTGATGTGAGATAGAGTAATGATCCAATCATACCTCTATACTCTTTCACATTAACACTCTTATCAGATTCATCCTTTTCTAAGGACAGTGTAGAACTCATAGGAGTCTTGGCTTCCTTACGTTGAGCCATGTTATATTTTCTTAACAAGTCTCTTGTGTATTTGATTTGATGTAGAAAGATGCCCTTCTTTAACTGATGTATTTGAAGTCCTAGGAAGAAGTTTATCTCTCCCATCATGCTCATTTCAAATTCCCTGCTCATAAGACTTTAGAATTCTCTGCACAATTGATCATTAGTAGCTCCAAACAAGATATCATCAACATAGATCTAAAGTACAAGCAAATATTTCTTCTGAGTCTTTATGAATAGAGTCTTGTCTACTAGACCTCTTTTGAAATCATTTTCAAGCAAAAACTATGACAATCTTTCATACCAAGCTCTTGGAGCTTGTTTTAAACCATAAGGAGCTTTGTCAAGTTTGTAGACATGATCTGGAAAAATGTCATTTTAAAAACCAGGAGGTTGTGCTACATAAACTTCTTCTTGTAAGTAGCCATTCAAGAAAGCACACTTCACATCCATTTGAAATAATTTCATGTTCTTGTAAGATGCAAAGGCAAGTAAAATTCTAATTGATTCTAACCTGGCATTTGGAGCAAAAGTTTCCTCATAATCAATAACTTCTTCTTGGTTGTAACCTTGAGCAACTAACCTTGGTTTGTTTTTGATCACTTTGCCACTTTCATCCAACTTATTTCTGAACACCCATCTGGTACCAATGACAGACTGGTTTGTAGGTGGATGAATCAGGTTCCACACCTTATTCCTTTCAAACTCATTGAGTTAACTTTGAATAGCAATGATCCAGTCTGCTTCTTGTAATGCTTCTTTCACAGTTTTTGGTTCTACAAGAGAGATAAAAGCATTTAAAGCACATAAGTTCTTCAACTGTGATCTAATTTGTGTACCAGTGGTTGGATCTGAAATGATATTGTCAACTGGATGAGATGAGAGATATTTTAATCTCTTTCTTGGAGACCAGGGTTCAGGTTCTCCATAGATCTTATCTGATCTTGATGTAGTGGCTTTGTGACTTGTATCCTTCTGATCATCTTTTTCAAGGGTTTGAGGCTTATTTTCAAGGCCTTGAGCACAAATTTCAAGGTCTTGAAAATGTCATTTGTTTTCTTCTGAGCCTTTCTTGAATCCTAGTGGATTCTCAGTTTCTTCCTCTGATTCATGCTTGTTCAAATTCAAGTCTGCAAAACTTTCACTCAAAGAACCATCATAGCTTTCATCAAAAATAACATGAATGCTTTCTTCAACCTGTTTGGTTCTTTTATTGGAAACTCTATAAGCTTTGCTATTCAGAGAGTAACCAAGAAAGATACCTTCATCACTTCTTTCATCAAACTTACCAAGATTGTCTTTTCCATTGTTATGGACAAATCAAATACATCCAAAGGGCCTGAAGTATGAAATGTTTGGCTTCCTCTTTGAATAGTTCATAGGGGGTCTTCTTCAGAATAGGTCTGATCAAGCACCTGTTCAGTATTTAGTTTGCTGTATTCACAGCTTCTACCCAATAGTGTATTGGCAGTTTGTTTTCAAGAAGCTTTGTCCTTGACATATCTTCAAGAGTCATGTTCTTTCTTTCAACAACACCATTCTATTGAGGAGTTCTTGGAGCAGAAAAGTTGTGAGTAATACCATGCTTATCACAGAACAAATCAAATTCTAATTTATCAAATTCTCTACCATGATCACTTCTAATTGAAGCCACAAGTAGGTTTTTCATAGTTTGAAGTTCTCTGCAAAGCTTTGAAAATTCAGAGAGGGCTTCAGATTTTTCTTTGAGAAACATAACCCAAGTATATCTAGAAAAATCATCTACAACGACTAGCATATACCATTTAACTTTTGGAGTAGGAGTTCTCATAGGACCACAGATGTAACACCCCCAAATGGCCCAAGCCGGAGACCCGGGAATGTCACTCCGTACCCGAGAGGAGCCCGGATACAAGGAAATTTTATAACATGGTTCACAAGCACAAAACATCCACAAACAATAATTAAATCCAATTAAAACAATGCATTATTATAATCCACGTCCTAGCCACAAATCGGCATAAACAAACTAGAGTGTTTAAACTAATAAAGAATTCAATTTCCAAATGAAATATTACTACTACTATTCCATGTGATGCGCGTCCCCTTCTATGCCAGATAACCTTCTTCTAAACCTGTGGTGCAGAATCAAAAAGAAACACCACAGTACAAAATCAGCATTGAAATACTGGTAAGCAAACATCCAAACATGTAAAACGATGATGGATAGTTATAAACAATGACTCATTTGTAAGTAAGAGTTTTTCGCAAACACAACGGTAATAAAGTCGACTCTTGTATTAAAACTTAAGAGTTTCCAATTCCATAATATACTTCCAAACCAATTTCCATAATCATTAGGAAAAATCTAAAATCCAATGTTAACTTCTTTCCGTTAACAAAACCAAAAATCCATTATTAATTCGTTGTGACGGGGGAAAACCAAATAAACCACAGCTTCCATGACCTTAAGTGTCGACACCCCCCTAAGACTACGCCGGCCAGAGGAGTGAGTACATGCCGCTATCCGGGGACTTGCAACCGGATCAAAAAGAGATGGGACCGCAGCCAACCGCCCAAAGAGAATAATAATGTCCCCGCACAACATCTTCCACTTTACGTTATATATCATTCATTAACATGGTGATATTTTCATCAAAAACATTTAACAAGTAGAAATCACGTATTCCAAGTCATGTATCACATAAACACATTTTGAGACGTAACAAATCAAATATTCGTTTGACACGAAAGAGATAAGCACACTAGGCTTGGCACATTTACTTACCTCAAAGCAAATTTCAACTATAGCAATCAATCAACGTACTCTACGTACTCGTCATCGACGAACTCGTTACCTACACATAACAATATGCTAATCAAACCAATATTCTAGCAATATACTTGCTATACTAATTACATGCATATGATAGTCAATGGTTTAGGGTTCTAACACTTCCCCAACTTCTCATTCAATTCATGCTCCAAAATAAGACCCAAAGCTTTGCTTCAAAATCCCCTAACCTAAAGCATACATAATCTATCATAACTCCACCAAATCTATTACTCCAGTTTCCCAAACAGATCATGGTATATAAACAGCTTCTTTGGATTCAAAACGTTCGAAATAATAAGTTCAGCCTCAAACGGATCTTAATTTTGATTCCTGAATCAAAAGTTACACTAGTTTCAAGTTTCCAACTTCATTCAAAATATCAATACGGGAATTGTCAATCTTCATGAAACTTTTCCCCCAAGCATCTAGTTCATCCTATAATCATACTAAACCTAATATAACATGATTCCCACATTCAAATCAGATAGTTATCCACCTATTATGATAATTTAAACTCCCAAATCATTCAATCAAACTTCCCCTTCCAAACTAGGGTTTCTTCCCAACACCCAAGAACATGATAAACCCTAAAACTTGATAACCAATCCTACAAATCCATGAACAATGATCCTAACAATAACAAAATGAAAATTAAAGATTGCATGCAACATACATGAATCATGAACAAGTTATCACAAGATCAAGAGATCAACAAAAGAAAAGAGAAGAAGAAACAAAACACTCAAACCTGCCGCCCTGGAGGCGGACGGAGAGAGAGACGGACGGAGAGAGAGAGAAAAGAAAGAGAGAAAGAAAAGGAGAAAGAAATAAAAGAGAAAAAGAGAGAGAGAGAATAAATTACCTCAACGGAAAAGAGAGAGAGTGGCGGCGGCGGTGGGTGGCTGCCGTCGGTCACAAGAGAGACGAGAGAGAGTGAGGGACGGGTAGAGAGTGAGGGACGTGAGAGAGAGTTAGAGAAAAATAGGGAGAGTGAGGGTTTTATGAGAGTTGGAAATAAAATCAACTTCATAAGTAGGAAACCCTCTTGGATTAGGAAACTTTTACGTAGGAAGAAAATTTAGGTCAAAAGACACTTATTTCTCCTTAGTTTTGACAAAAGACAAACACCTCCCCCAAACTCAAGTAAAAGACACTAAAACCTTTGATTAAAGTCACAAAGTTCCCCCCAAACTCTCAAAGCATTATAATTAACTCTTTATAATTACATTAATCTCTCAATACTTACAATAATATCACAAAATACCCGTAGTCACAAAATGGGGTATTTCATCCTTCCCTCCTTAAAGAGAACTTCATCCTCGAAGTTTAAACAAAAACCTCCCTCCTAAAAGAAATCGTCCTTGAAGTTTAAACTAAACTGTTAACCACAATAAGGTATACACCTCCCCTCAATGGTACAACTACTAAATGCAAACCTAAGGTCATGAATGATATGCAATATACTATAAGTAGTACTTTTAATAAAAACAGGTTGGTGTGCAATCCTTCGGTGTTTACATCCTCTCCCCCTTAGAGGAGTGACGTCCTCGTAACTCAACGTACCTCGTCAAACAGGTGAGGGTACTTCTTCCTCATATCATCCTCCGCTTCCCAAGTTGCCTCTTCAGTGAGGTGGTTTGTCCATAAGACTTTTACAATCTTGACACTCTTGTTACGGGTGTTCCTTGTCTTGGTGTCTAAAATCTTGACAGGATGTTCTTCATAACTCAAAGACGGGTCCAGTTCTACTGGTTCGGGATCTAATACATGAGATGCATCAGACACATACTTCTTCAGTTGCGATACGTGAAATACGTTGTGAACACGACCCAAATTCGATGGTAAATCCAATCGATAAGCCACTTCTCCAATCTTTTCTATGACATCATATGGTCCGATGAATTTCGGGCTCAACTTCCGTTTCTGATTGAACCTCATGACTCCCTTAGTCGGCGATACTTTAAGAAATACTTTTTCTCCAACTTGAAATTCCAACGGTCTTCTTTTCTGATCAGCGTAAGATTTCTGTCTATCCTGCGCTGCCTTCATTCGCTGCTGTATAAGTCTCACTTGATCAGTCATCTCTTCGATAAGTTGTGGACCAATTACTATCGTCTCACTTATGTCGTTCCAACACAATGGTGTTCTACACTTCCTTCCATACAACGCTTCATGTGGTGCCATTCCAATACTGGCATGATAACTGTTGTTGTAGGAGAATTCTATCAAAGGTAATCTATCAACCCATGAACCTTGAAAATCCATAACACACGATCTTAGCATATCTTCTAACGTTTGGATTGTTCTTTCGGTTTGTCCATCTGTAGCCGGGTGAAATGCCGTGCTAAACTTCAACTGAGTTCCCATATCCTCCTGAAGTGCTTTCCAAATGTGAGAAAGAAAATTGGGATCTCTGTCGGAAACTATAGAGCTTGGTACTCCATGATATCTCACAATGTTCTTCATATACGCATCAGCTCTTTGTTCCATATTCCATGTGTCTTTCATCGGAATAAACCTTGCTGTCTTGGTCAATCTGTCAACTACGACCCAAATCTGATTCAGTCCATTCTTTGATGTCGGTAACGCAGTTACGAAATCCATCGAAATAGAATCCCACTTCCAAACAGGGACATCTAATGGTTGTACTAAGCCTCTTATTCTTTTATGTTCAAACTTCACCTTTTGACAAGTTAGACATTTTGCCACAAATTCTGCCACTTCCTTTTTCATGTTAGGCCACCAAAACATCTTCTTCATGTCCTTATAGAGTTTGTCACCTCCTGGATGTACTGAATATGGTGTGTTGTGAGCTTCTCGCATCAACTTGTCCTTAGTTTCCATACACTTATGCGGTACACACCATCTTCCCTTGTAACGGATACTTCCGTCTTCATGGATCTTGAAATCTTTTGCTTGGCCTTCTGCAATCTTCTTCTTTATCCTTTCCAGCTTCACATCTCCTGGCTGGTTACTCCTTATTTCTTCTAAAATGTCGGGCACAACTGTCATATTCCCAAGGATATTATTCACTCCTCCTTGTTTCACTACTTCAATTCCAAGTTTTCGGAACTCTCGGCATAGCCGATCTGGCAACACTAGCATAGTATCCAAAGTATGGCTCGATTTTCAGCTTAACGCATCAGCTACTACGTTTGCCTTCCCTTCATGGTATTGTATACGCAAATCATAATCCTTTATAACTTCTAACCAACGTCTTTGCCTGTTATTTAGCTCTTTCTGCGTGAAGATGTACTTGAGACTGCTATGATCCGTATACAATCTACACACAGATCCATACAAGTGATGTCTCCATATCTTCAATGCAAAAAATATAGCTGCAAACTCTAAGTCATGCGTAGCATAGTTCTCTTCATGAGTTTTCAGTTGTCTTGAAGCATAGGCAATAACTCTTCTTTCTTGCATAAGTACGCATCCTAAACCCTTCTTCGATGCATCACTGTACACATCAAACTCGCCAGAATCATTGGGTAGAGCCAACACAGGTGCTGTAGTCAACTTTTCCTTCAATGTCTCGAATGACTTTTCACAATCTTCGCTCCACTTATACCTTACCGTCTTCTTGGTTAGCGTAGTAAGCGGTCTAGCGATTTTCGAGAAATCTTTCACGAAACGCCTGTAATATCCTGCTAATCCGAGAAAACTTCTTACTTCGGAAACATTCTTTGGAGTAGGCCAATCTTTCACTGCTGAAATCTATCCTAGATCCACAGATATTCCCTCCTTGGAGATTATGTGACCCAAAAATGGAACATGTTTTAGCCAAAACTCACACTTTGAGAGTTTAGCATATAACTTCTCATGTCTCAAAGTTTCTAACACTTCTTTGAGATGTTCTTCGTGTTCTTCATCGCTCTTTGAATAAACAAGGATGTCATCAATAAAGACGACCACAAAACGATCTAGGAACGTCCTCATAACACGATTCATTAGATCCATAAATACTGCTGGTGCATTGGTTAGACCAAAAGGCATAACGGTAAACTCGTAGTGTCCATACCTCGTTCTAAAGGCTGTCTTCGGTATGTCCTTCTCGGCTACTCGAAGGTGGTGATACCCTGATCTCAAGTCTATCTTTGAGAAAACACTCGCCCCTTGTAACTGATCAAACAAGTCGTCAATTCGGGGTAAAGGGTATTTGTTCTTGATTGTTGCGCTATTCAACTCCCTATAGTCAATGCACAACCTCAAGCTTCCGTCCTTTTTCTTCACAAACAATACCGGTGCACCCCAAGGGGAAACACTCGGCCTTATATAACCCTTTTGAAGCAACTCTTGCAATTGATCCTTTAGTTCTTTCAACTCCACTGGTGCCATTCTATATGGTGCTTTTGAAATTGGAGCTGTTCCAGGTGCTAAGTCCATAGTGAATCGATCTCCCTTCTAGGTGGCATTCCTAGAATTTCGTCCGGGAACACATCGGGAAAATCTCTAACTATTGGTATCTCTTCTAGAACATTCTCCTTCTTAGACATGTCTTGAACATAACACAAATAAGCACTATTACCCTTCTTCACTTGGTTGACTATGGTCAAAGCTGACACTAGTCGAATACATGATCCTTTGTGATACCACGGTAAGAAACTTTTTATCCTTTTGGACCTTTAAGCCTGATCTTCTGATCGTGACAGTCTATTACTGCTCGATATTTTCACAGCCAATCCATTCCCAAAATAACATCTATTCCTCCAAGATCAAACTGTATCAGGTTTGCTGGTAGGGTACTAGCCGAAATCTTAACTTCTACTCCTTCAAAAATGGCGTCACATACTGTTACATGACCGGTTGGGGTAGCTACGGGGATGGATATTCTAGACGGCTTATTGAGACTCAATTTTTCCACAAATTATGATGAAATAAACGAATACGAAGCTCCGGAATCAAATAGAGTAAATGCTGGTTGACCATGAACAAGAAATGTACCAGTGACTACTCCATTTGCTGCTTCTGCTTCCGTCCTGCTCATGACAGCGATCCTAGCGACATTCCCATTTTGTGTGGTATTTCCTGCCGTACCATTCCCATTGTTGTTGGCGTTAGCTGGAGCGTTGTTGTTCCTATTCCCGTTCTGAGCTCCATTGTTCCTTCCATTGCCTTGGTTGTTCACTCGCTGCCTACCATAATTGTTGCCTCCATTATTGTTGTTGTAGTTTCCATAGTTCCGGTTTCCGCCCTGATTGTTGTTGTTGAACTGTCGGTTTCCTTGGTAATTGCCTCCTTGGTTACCTAGTTGGTTCCCATTTGGTTTTGATCGACACTCAAATATGAACGATGACCCTTCTTGCCACAGTGGTAGCAAGTAACAAGGTTTCCTTGACAGTCCTTTCCTGGGTGATTCTGTTGACACTTCTTGCAGATATAACGGCGAGATTGCTCGTCTCCATTGTTCAGCTTATTACTACGATACTGTCCTTGGTTACTCCCTCCGTGGTTAGGTTTAAATCTCTTGTCCTGACTACCTTGGTTAGTCCTACCCTGATTGTTTCCGTAGCCCACAGCGTTCTCAACCTTGCGTTTCCCACGCTTCTCATCTTGTGCCTCTTGAATACGCCAAACGGCTGCAGCTCTATCATAAGATTCCTGGAGAGTATCGTACGTCCTACACATCAAGTCTTTCTGCAGATGAAGTTCGAGACCAGACATGAACTTCCTGACTTTAGTCGCTTCATCAGGCATCAGTTGTCCTGCGAATCGGGATAACTCCATGAATTTCTTGAAGTACTCGGTTACAGAACCGTTCCCTTGTGTCAGACTCACGAAGTCTAAGTACTTTTGATCCTGGACATGGTCCGGATAAAAGCGAGTGCGAAGTGCAGTTTGAAGAGCTTCCCAATTGAAATTGGGTTGCGCCAAAAAGTTCTGACGCGTACTCCTCCACCATTTATTAGTTTCGTTCTTCAAGTAGAATGCCGCGCAAACAACCTTGCGGTGTTTGGGGCACTCAACTAGTTCAAGGACCTTATCCATCTCATCGATCCAATTTTCGAGCTCAACAAGATCCTCATTGCCTGTTGTAGATACTGCTTTCTGACATGACAGATCTTGGCCACGTGGCAGCCATCCAGCACACCATATTGTGCTCCATACACACTGGATCACCAGCCGAGCTGATCCATGTGGGGGCTGTGAGACAGAGCCCTCGCATACCACTGCACGGGACTTGTAGGGACTTAGTGGTTTGGAGGCTAGAGTAAGCCCTGTCGCGTGCGAGCCAAGCCCGCACGCGACCTTTAGTAACTGTTTTGAGAGATTTATGGCACGAGCTCCATAAACCCGGTCAATCCGGTCAAACCCGGTCAACCTCGTAACGGTTCCGGTATTCGCGCACCACGTGCTGTAACGGTCCCTATATACTCGGACGAACGTGCCGTTATGGTTAAGCTAATTAAGCCGCCATCAATGGGCGCATTAACCACACTACAACGGTCACGTTCTCCAGTATATATAGATCGTCAACCTTTCCATACAAAGGAGAACACACTGCCATACGCGGAAGCTCTGCCAAACCTCTGTCTCTCTCTCTGACATTGCTACTGACTTACTCTCTCCCTACACACACCCCTACTCTTCCTGTGCGATCCTTGATCCACTGCACACGGTGCACACGGAGGTCTCCCCGCCGGAATCTCTTGTGCACATTTTGGTGAACCCGACGTGAATCTTACGGGTAAAAGCAACCATGTCTCAGGAGGATGATGTCAGCAACCGATCGCCTTCCACCGAAACTCCCTCGGGAGACGAGACCTGCCGTACTCCGACGACTCCCGGCGAAGCACCGACGTTGGAGTCTTTGGACGCCACTGTCCAAAGCCAGGCGAAAGCTCTCAAGTCTCAATCTGCGCAATTAGAACAAATCTTGGCTGTTCTGGGCACCCTCGCGCCAAATCCTCCGCCAGCCACCGCTATCCCTCAGGGAGGAGGAACCCCTACCGCTCCAGGATTGGGAGTGCCAGCCACACCTCCCAACCCTCATCTGCAGACTCCACCGTCGGCTGCGCAACTGCCTTCGGTTCAAGGATCAACGGCACAAATGCTGCCTCCTGCTGCTCACGCTCCTCAGCCCTCGGCTTTGGCGTCCAACCCAACTTTGCAGTACCCTTTGCCTCCCCCAACGATGATCTGGGGAAACGCGGGTACTCAGTATGCTCCCAATCCTCCGACGGCATATGTGTCGCCACCGCCTACGGCAACCCCTCCGGCGACTACTGAGGGGAGCATTCCAGAATGCATGACGTCTTTGCAAAAGCGCGTGGACACCATCCTGGCTCATCAGTCATTCGCGGATACCATTATCCCGAAGTTAGACAATGATCCACCTATTCCACGAGAGATCTATCTCATGCCTAACCCGGCGGGGTACAAGGCTCCCAAATGGGATAAGTTCGAGGACGTCAATGGAAACGCTCATGAGCATGTCATGAGTTTCATTGATGTCATGGGTCCGTACGGAGCCGATCCCAAACTGCTGATGCGAGAGTTCCCAAAATCTCTTGGGAACGTAGCATACAAATGGTACCGGACATTGGAGGCCGGATCCGTGAAGACTTGGGACGACATGGCCCAAAAGTTCTATACCAAGTTCTTTCAAATGGAGGAAAAGGTGACAATGATCCATCTCTCGCGGATGTACCAGAAGCGCGAGGAGGATGGGATCACCTTCATCAAGAAATTCCGGGCGAAATCCTTGGAGTGCAAAGATCCAATGCCCGAAAGCCGGCTCGTGGAGATATGCCTACAGTGCATGCGAGATGAATACAAAGGTATGCTCATCAATTTGCAAACACCTACGTTTTCAAAACTAATCGAATGCACGAAGAACATCGAGCCCATAGTCGAGAGACAGAAAAAGAATAACGCTCCAGAGCGACCTGCGAGCGGCACCACTTACAAGATCGGAAGGTTCAGCTACAAGTGGGGACGCGAAGCTGAGATCAATACAGTTTCGCCCCAGAAACAAGCGAAGGTTGTGAACTTCGATGTACCACCTCTGCCATGCTCGGTAGAGGAAGCGAGTGACCTCTGCAAACAGTGGCGCAAGGACGGCGTCCTGCCACCGCTCGAGAAAACACCTTCCAAGGAGATGGTGAGGGACCCTAAGTGGTGCGAGTACCACGGCAAGATCATGCATCCAACCGCCGAGTGCAAGAAACTCAGGTTCGCGTTCGATCAGAAGATGAAGAACGGCGAGCTAATCGTCAGCGACAACAGGAAGGACGTGCGCAACAACCCGCTTCCTGCCCATACAGAGTCAGGCTCGAAAGGCAAAGAGGTCGCCATGATCTCGATCGTAGACTTGGAGGAAGTCGCAGAGGATGGTCTACCCATCATTGCTGAGGTCCATCAAGACGAAGATTATAGCATGGACACGGAGGATGAACGTGCTGACCGCATGAAAGGGTCGCACGGCTTCAACAAATTCTTCGACGAGATGAATTTCTCCGAGAGGTGCCGGACTGATATGACAAAAGCAATCTTGAGGATAGCGGAGGACTACGAGGAGGACCTCGTGGTCTCCAACGGGAAAGTCATCAGGGCGTCTCGTTCCACATAAAAGATCATGACCTTTTCTGCCAGCGACAAGAAGACGGATGCGAGTCACCAGAGGCCTCTGTACGTGACCGCCATCATCAATGGCGTCGAATTCAAGCGAGCATTCGTCGATGGAGGAGCAGCGGTCAACGTTGTTCCACTCCACGCACTGAAGCTAGCAGGGATCCCCGAGCACAAGGTAGTCAAACGTCCATCTCCACTGGTGGGATTCGGAAGCGACTCTAGAATGACGATCGGATGGATCCGCCTGGGCGTCCAGATTGGCAAGATCAAGTGCTCGGCGAAGTTCTATGTCATAGACGCGAACACCACATACCACATGATTATAGGTCGAGCCTGGATTCATCGCTTCGACGTAGTCCCTTCGAAGGCTCACCAGGTTATGAAAGCTATCTGGAACGACAAAATAGTCGAGATACCGGCTTCGACTAACCCGTTCAACTTGGACGAAGCACATCTCAGCGAAGCGGTGTGGTTCACTGAGATGGCGGACGAGCAAACACCCGGGCCTTTCAACCCTACTCCTTTGCCTCTCTGGGAGGACATCAAGGACCAGTCACCTGCGGGCGTGATGGTGACAAGGGAAGATGCCAAAGAAAAGCCGCCTACACGCGAAGAGGCGCCACGTATCGCATATCATCGAAAGAATGTGCACACCTTGAAGAGGATCGCAAAGCATGACCCCGAGGGCAAGGAGATAGAGAGCTTCTACGCCAATGGGAAGAAATGCTATCGCATATGAAGGTGCGCGGGGATGTCCTCACATGGGCATGGGGATGTCCCTGGGCAAATCAATCAAATCGAGCAAGTTGCGCTGACGGAAGAGCCAACACAAGGCACTCCAGACGAGAAACTCAAAGAAGCGCCTGAATGCATGGAAGACAGGCCAAGACCACAAAAGCAAGAACTAAAGGAGGTGTTCCTTAGCCCGAACGAGGAAAAGAAAAGGCCAGTCTTCCTGAGTGTGGACCTCACAAGCGAAGAGGAACAAGGACTGCTACAGCTCCTAACTGAATACAAGGACGTGTTCGCATGGGAGTACGATGAGATGCCGGGTCTGGATACAAGCATCACCATGCACCGTTTGGACATCATCCCAGGGTCTAAACCGGTCAAGCAGAGCACCAGAAGCTTTAGGCCAGAGCTTAACGTGAAGATCAAGCAGGAGATAGTCAAACTCCTAGATGCCAAGTTCATAGAGCCCAATCATCATCCCACATGGCTGGCCAACATCGTGCCGGTGGTGAAGAAGAACGGACAGCTCCGCATCTGCGTGGACTTCCGAGATCTCAATCGCTTCTGCCCTAAGGACGATTTCCCACTGCCCAACATCGATTTACTTATCGATTCAACAGCAGGCCATCGCATGTTCAGTTTCATGGACGGTTTCAGCGGGTACAATCAAATCAAGATGGATCCCGAAGATGCGCGCAAAACTGCATTCATCACTCCTGTGGGGGTATTCAATTACACGGTGATGCCGTTCGGTCTTAAGAACGCGGGCGCGACCTATCAGCGGGCCATGATGGCTCTATTCCACGACATGATGCACAAAGAGGTGGAATTCTATGTGGATGACCTGGTGGTTAAATCCAAGCACGAAGCGGATCACCTTGCAGACCTGCGAAAGGTGTTCAACAGATGCAGGAGCTTTCAACTGAAAATGAACCCCATGAAATGCGCGTTCGGCGTGACCTCGGGGAAGTTCTTGGGATGTGTAGTCCATCGCCAAGGGATCGAGCCTGACCCTGCGAAAGTGTCAGCCATCACCAGCATGACGCCACCCCACAACCAAAGTACCTTGAAGACATTCTTGGGAAAACTGTCATATCTGCGGAGATTCATCCCAGCAATTGCAGAAATCACATGCTGTTTCAGCACTCTTCTCAAGAAGGACGCCGCGTACAACTGGGCTCCGGACCACGAAGCCGCATTCGAAAAGCTGAAAGAGCTGCTCACGTCCTCAAAGATAATGATCGCGCCTCAGCTGGGATCACCGCTTCTGCTATATCTTACATCAACAAGGAGATCTATAGGAGCACTCTTGGCTCAGGAGTATGAAGGCCAAGAGAGGCCCATCTACTATATCTCTCGCATTGTGCAGCCTGCTGAATCAAGGTACACAGACATCGAACGTCATTGCCTTGCTTTATTCTTTGTGATAGAAAAGTTGAGACACTATTTTGCATCACACAAAGTAGTGGTGGTTACCAAGAGCGACCCTATAAGATATTTGCTAACTCACACTACTCCGAGCGGGAGATTGGCGAAATGGTACATGACCATCTCTCAATACGATATCACATGCGTGAAACCGAGAGCGATCAAGTCGCAGGCGGTAGCAGATCTGTTGGCACAGTTTCCCGACAACAGCCACGAACCCGTGATCGAAGAAGAGCTCGAAGGCCCCGAAATCTACGCGATCGACGTGCCCTATTGGACCCTCCACTTCGACGGTTCGTCAACCAGAAAAGGTGGAGGCATTGGGATAGTCTTGACAAAGCCAGACGGTGAAGTCATACAGATGTCCGCAAAGCTCAACTTCGCAGTCACGAACAACGAGGCGGAATACGAGGCCCTCATCGTGGGACTCCGTGCGGCGAAAGCTTTGGAAGTAAGCAACTTAACAGTCATGGGAGATTCCAAGCTGATTGTTAAGCAAGCCTCGGGCGAATATGGTTTGAAGGAGATCAACCTCCTGTCTTATCGTACCCTCGTACAGAAACTGATGCAACAATTCTGCGATGTGAAGTACGAGCACAAGCCCCGAGCAGACAACAGGCATGCAGACGCCTTAGCAACTCTGGGATCTAAGGTCAGCATAGACAAATGCCCCGCAAGGATTTCCATTGAAGTGCGAACATCGTCGGCATTAACAGAGGATGCGTGCGACGACGAACACATGGATGACGCAGACTGGCGGAAAGCAATCCTGCAAGCTATTGCAAAAGGCACCAGCAGCGAAAGCTGGGCACTCACAAAAGGATACTGCATCCACGACAACACCCTTTACTATAAGGGTCCTGGAGGAATACTCATGCGATGTGTCTCCGAGCAAGAGGGACAACAGCTGTTAGAAAAGATTCACCAACACGCTTGCGGAGAGAGCGAGGTGTCAATCTACAGAAAGGCTCAGAGATATGGCATTCATTGGCCAGGCATGTCAACAGCTGCAGCCCTGATACAAGGGAAGTGCGAAAGTTGCGCACTAATCAAAGACTCTCTACTCGTCGCCCTAACCGATGACGACACGGACTGGAGGAAGCCCCTGTTTGATTTTCTCACCCAGGGCACCGTGCCCGAATCGAGAAAAGAAGCCGAAAAATTAAAAAGGAAAGCGTCTCGATATGTGGTACAAGAAAACCTGCTTTGGCGAAGAGGTCACGAGGGCAACTTGCTGCGATGTCTAGACGGCAGAGAAGCACAAGAAGTCATGGACCTTTCTCATCAGGTGGAAAACCAAGGAGGTGCGAAGTTATGCAGACAGCTCCTCTCAATCGGATACTTCTGGCCCACGATGGAAGTCGATTGCCGCACCAAAGTGCGACGCTGCCAGGAATGCCAATTCAAAGGGAACTTAGTGCACGCTCCCGCCGTGGATCTACATGCACTAGGGACGCCATGGCCATTTCACACATGGGCTCTGGACTTCATCGGTCCCATCCGACCGACATCGCACGGGAACCATTTCATCCTCACCGCAACCGAGCTGTTCACCAAGTGGGTGGAAGCGATACCACTAAAGACGGCAAATGCGCTGGCTGTGGTCAATTTTATCCAGGAAAGCATCGTATGCAGGTTCGGAATCCCAAACACCATTCTTTCAGATAACGGTACTCCTTTTGTTAATCGCCAGGTAGCTGCGAAATTAGCGGAGTACAATATCAGGCAAATATGTTCTACCCCTTATTACCCGAAGGGAAACGGACAAGCCGAAGCGACTAACAAAACGCTGTTGAGAATTCTGAGCAAGATGGTCGCAGATGACCACAAGAAGTGGGCCGACTCCCTTAGCATAGCTCTGTGGGCCTACAGAACTTCTCCAAGGACACCCACAGGGGCCTCGCCATTTCTACTATGTTATGGGGCCGAAGCCGTAGTACCCGCGGAGGTTAGAGTCAATTCGGCAAGGCTGGCCTTCCATGCACTCTATGAAAATCAACGCGATCATGACTTAGTCTTGCTGGAAGAAAAGCGAGAACAAGCCAAAAAGACCAACAAGCGGTACCAGGAAAGAATCGCTCGCGCTTACAACAAGACAGTCCAGCGAAGAGATTTCGCAGTCGGAGACCTGGTCTTGCGCGCATCTGACCACTGTATGCGAGAAGCAACTCACCCAAAGTTCGCAGCTAATTGGGAGGGACCCTTCGAAGTCACAGAGGTCTTCGATAGTGGCTACTGCAGCATACGAAGGTTGCACGGCACAACCTCTACTCCCAGTTCAATCAACATGCGCTGGATCAAGAAGTACTATCCCTGACTTCTCTCATTTCATAGATTTTATGATAACGTGCTTAATGTCTCATGTGGCTACGATTTACGCAATCTCCTCTCCCATATGAGAGGATTGTAATCCCATCTCTCCCATATGAGAGCGTTATAATAAAAGAATTCTCCCAAATGAGAAGTTCATATTTCTAGTTGTTTATGTTGCTCTATTTAATTTGTTATTACTGTTAACAATGGTTTATTCGCTGCAATAGCAATCCATACAAACTGCGATCTTAATTGATCATATAAGCCTATCTCTACGATAGCAACTAATGCAAACGCGATCTTAAGTGATCATCTAAGCCTATCTCTTACGATAGCAGCCAATGCAATGCGATCTTAAGTGATCATCTAAGCCTATCTCTACGATAGCAACTAATGCAAACGCGAT
The DNA here is from genome assembly GCA_023055425.1 of Linanthus parryae. Lineage (NCBI taxonomy): Eukaryota > Viridiplantae > Streptophyta > Magnoliopsida > Ericales > Polemoniaceae > Linanthus > Linanthus parryae. The sequence continues at coordinate 40,766,669 of JALGPY010000004.1, forward strand.
CTTAAGTGATTATCTAAGCCTATCTCTTACGATAGCAGCCAATGCAGTGCGATCTTAAGTGATCATCTAAGCCTATCTCTCACGATAGCAGCTAATGCAAACGCGATCTTAAGTGATCATCTAAGCCTATCTCTTACGATAGCAGCCAATGCAATGCGATCTTAAGTGATCATCTAAGCCTATCTCTCACGATTGCATCCAATGCAAATGCGATCTTGAGTGATCATCTAAGCCTATCTCTCGCGATAGCAGCCAATGCAATGCGATCTTAAGTGATCATCTAAGCCTATCTCTCACGATAGCAGCCAACACAAATGCGATCTTAATTGATCATCTAAAGCCTATCTCTCACGATAGCAGCCAACGCAAATGCGATCTTAATTGGTCATCTAAAGCCTATCTCTTACGATAGCAGCCAAGCGCAAATGCGATCTTAATTGATCATGTAAAGCCTATCTCTTACGATAGCAGCCAAACGCAAATGCGATCTCAATTGATCATCTAAGCCTATCTCTCACGATAGCGGTCTCTACAAGCGCGATCTCAAGCCTATCTGTTACGATAGCAACTTATACACAAAACGATCTTACCTGATCTTCTCAAGCCTATCTGTTATGATAGCAACTTATATACAAAGTGATTTTAGTTGATCAACCAAGCCTCTGTTACGATGGCAACGCATGCGCAAGATGATCTTACTGGATCTTCTAAAAGTCTATCTGTTGCGATAGCAATTTATGCGAGAAACGATCTCAAGCAGTTCGCTAATAAAGCCTATCTTTTGTGATAGCAATTCGCACCACTTAACGATCTTAATTGATCTGCTAAAGACTATCTGTTACGATAGCAATGTCGTGAACATGATCTTAAATGATTTACAACGGCCAACTGCAAGCCCATCCGCCGAGATGGCACAGCTGCGAAGATACGATCTCGAACGATCTAGCGAAACACCCGCGAATCAATATATCGCAGATGCGAAACAATTACATAGCATTATGCAAGGCGAAATATGCCGAAACGCATGCGAAATTGTATTCTGTTATAAAGAGACAACAGATAATACAGAAAGCTATTTATCATTACGAGTCAAATGACTTACAATTTATCTGTCTAGATAGCAGCTTACAAGCGAAAAGCTCGAATCTAACTACGCAGCCAACATGGCTTACAACACATTCGAAAAATGTCTGACAAGCCAGAAACGCACTATGGGAATTCCGACTAGAAAAGGATGAACCCACCGGTTTCAACACCGGCTATGCAGCACGCAGATCTGCGGCCAAAGATCCGTAGCAAAAGGGATGCTGCCGCGAAGAGATCAGCTTGTCATTCGCTACATCCCTAGCCGCGAAACCTGGGAAACGATACGCCCAGGACCCCAAGGGGTGACAAAAGCCTCTGTCTGATCAAAGTAGGCGCCGGAGGAGCTTCCTGTTTCGACATATGCTACTCTGCAAAACAGGCGAAGCAGTCATTCCTTTGGTGATGGGTTCCTTGTCATGTTGGACAAGGGCATTGACGAGCACCCTGAGTTCAAGAACGAAGAGGCAAGAAATCCTCCTCCAGGGATGCTGGAGGAGAATTCCGCCGTTCATTACGAGACGGTAGCACGGTCACTACGGCGCTGCACCTCACCACGAGGCGGCCGGAAACATGACCTGCACACATAATACACGAAGAAACTTCTTCGAACACATATGAGATATTATCTGCATTTTCATTATGATGGTTATAAAGAGCAATAAGCCTCATAAAGTGGATCTTGGAAACTATTTCTATAGCACAAAGCGCAAACTCAGGATTCAAAACTTGAAGTTGCCATGAATCAACGAAAAACAAGCGTTGAAGCCAGCAGTCGTAAGGACTCACGGCAAAGCACATGTTTGGGATGAAGAACCCAAATAGCAAAGACAGGGTTTATATAGACCCTGTACAGGCTCTTCGGTTGCCTAAGATGAGTCAGCAAAATTCAAAAAGAGGGTAAGTTCAATCACTTACGCCTTGAAAAGCTGTAACAATCAATTACCCTACTAAAGGCTACGACGATTCAGTTGCGTATCCTAATAAATGACGGATAGTCATGATTCGGATGGACTTCCCAACGGAAGCGTGCTTATCTGCCGAGAAATTAGCGCGAAAATCAAGCAGAGAATCAATTGCTGATGTCATAATTGGATATGCACAGAAATATCCAATCAAATCCCGGAAAAGGGCAAAACAGGAAAATTCATTGTTCTTGTTAAAAAAAAAGGGGGAGAAACCCTAGCAACAAAACATTACATTAATGTTCAAGACATTACATTAATGTTTCAGCTATTTTTCTTGCTATTTTTGCAAAATTCGAAAAATCAAAGCAAATTCTTGATTAAAGAGTCTTGGGGCTCGAACTGCTCGCTCAGCTTCTCCACCTGTTCCACTTCTTGCTTCAGTAGCTCGCATCTAGCATTCATCTCATGATACAGCTTCAGAGCTTCATCAACCTTTTGCTTCTGCTGCTCCACCTTCTGCATCTCGACTGCGAGATTCTGGTGACCGAGTTTCAAAGTTACGGCCGCGCGAATCAGCGTGACTCTGTCCTTAAGAAACTTAAAGCCCATTCTGCCTTGGACTTTGGTCACGAGGTTTTGGCACATGCCACATAGCAATTCAGCACTCTGGACCGAAATGGTCGCAGGCGTAGCCGCAGATAGCTGCTCCAAAATCCAAATGGCTTCAGTAAGGAACAGCCTCCTGTCAAAAGGCCCGATCTCCAGAGATCTCACAAACGAGCGAGGGTACCTGAGACGCATTCGAACCACCCAGTCTACATCGGTTTGCTTCAAACCTGAGGAGACGTCAAAGATAAGTTATGATGTCAAAACTCGCAAGCGAATAATGCGACGTGCGAACAGTAAAGCTCTACTTACCAGTTCCTTCCAGAATCTCATGAAGAGAAGGAATGCGGGCTGCCGGGTTGTTCGAAGACTGCCCTCGCTCCATGACTCTCCTATCAGCTGCGAGCTCCAACCTCTCATAGTCAGGAGGAAGAGTGTAGGCCGCACCAGCTGCGACTGCATTCCCAGCCTGCGAGCCCCAAATGCTCCACGCAGGAATAGGTGCCTCTGGCTCAGTCATCGCCGGAGGCGAGGGGGCAGCCGTAGTCGCTTGTCGAAGGACACTCTCAGATGCAGAAGCATTAGCAGCAGTTGTCCTTATCTCTTCAGCACTAGCATGGACATCTTCATCCATCAACACAGTGTCAGCTCCAGCATCGTCGGAAAGCTCGATGATGTCCTCACGAGGCTCACCCGTGTGGTCAGCAGCTGCGACGGGCTTCTCGGTATGGGAGCTCGGAATCGGAACATAGGACGCAGAAGACTGACTTCTCTGCTCCAGCGCAGGTTCCTCAACATGACCTGCGACATTAAATGCGATGATATGAGGTAACTTGTGTTATAAGTTATTTTCGCTATCTTTACTAAAGCTAAGAGTAAGCACCTCCACGCGAAGGTGGGATTGAGATATCCTCGTCATACACTAAGGACGTGGAACCATGCCCTATCAGTGTGTCTTCACTAAGCAGGTCCTTAAGAGAAGCGTGACTTGAGGTGCGAATAAACCAGTCATGATTCTGCCTCAAGTGGCTAAAGTCTAGTACGTGCATATCACTCAAATAATTACCTGAGGGTTCTCCGCATTTGCCTACTAACCAACGGCGAATGTCAGCCTTTGACACACCATGCTTTAACGCACCCACAATAACATCTCTATAAGTTACTGCGAGATTGAAGATCTCACCTTTATCGCCACCTGCGATCTCTTCGAAGTCTGCTTGGACTTGCTCCAAGGCCGCTGCATCCTCTCCGGGAACCTCATCTTCCTCCTCCACATGAGGAGCCACCTCTTCGGGAAGCTCGTCTTCCTCGCCGACTGGACGCACTAAGTCGTCAACATGCTGCTCTTCGAGGCTCCGCTGTTTCACACGCTCGAGCTCCTCTTCCTCTCGCCGTCTTCTTCTTTCAGCAGCTTCCGCGGCTGTCTTCCGGGACTCAGCAAGAACGTCCTCGCTTATGGGCTCATCTGGAATGTCAGAACGGACATCTCTCTTTTGTCTCTTGGCCACAAGGCCACCAACGGTTTCATCATCATCATCTGTGAATACACAATTGGTTCAAAGAAAAGAATGGCAAAGAAGTTATGATGACGGGAAAGGAAATGCGACGGAAGTACCTCCTGATTCTTCCTCGTGCATCACAACCGTTACTTCTTCTTCATCACTTGCTTGGGGCTCCTGCCTCTCTTCCTCTTCCTCTTGGTTGAATGGAACAAAAGTCTCAACTGCGAGATCTTTTCGCACTTTGCTGGGCATGCGACCTTTGCCTTTGTCCTTGATAGAAAGGGACCTCACTGGGGGAGAAGCTGGAGCACTTCTAGGGGAAGAAATCGTAATTCCCTTTTGCCTAGGTCTCTTCACTCTCGGCGCTGCAATCGCTGGAGGGGACGGGTCATCTCTGGGAGGAGACGGAGCCGGAGGATTGTCTATCAGCGAGTCGGCAAAAGCCTTCATGACTGCGCGAACCTTTGTTTCGATCTCGGCGTCCATCCTCCATGCTAGCCGGAACGACTCCCCTTGCCTTCTGGTGGCAACAATGGTGTTAACCAGCGATTTGGAGCGTGACAGCGTAAACTATCTGCTTTTTCGCAAGTGTACGATCAAGTAGTATAGAGTATGTAATTATGACTCTGGTTATCGAACCCACGAGAACAGGTTAAGTTCTTGCTAATCAGATTTAGAATAAGACACGAAGTTTGTAAAAAGGAGGAAGGTTTGGGATTTAATTATGCTAAATTATAATAAATAAAAACAGTAAAAAGACTTATTTTATTTTTCTGCTGAATATTCTGCGAAAGTTGTTGTAGTTGTAAAAGTCGATAATTCTAAAAATCTAGATTCCAGGATCCCCTAGGGTTACTCTCCAGCTTCCATGGTTTATTTGATTTCAGAAACACACAGTGGTTTTGTTTATGCCAGCATACCAATAGTACAATCTCCTCTCGGTCTCATGCACTTATCACTCGACTGCAGATTTTCGGGTCCTCTCGGTCCACCTAAATCTGCAGGTTCGTTCTAAGTCTGCTAGGGTTACAGGTTCTCCTCTCGGTCTCCCCCTAAACGTCTAACAGTTGGTCTAATGCTTCTGGGCTAGTCCCCTGATTCTCTTCACCTCTCAGTCCATCAAGGCAGAGTACTAAATCCTGTCTTTTCTTCCTAACATTCGCTGGTCACTCTCGCGCACCAGATCCTGTCTGTAACACTCCTGGGTGATCAGGCCATTCATGTATGTAAATAAAATCAAAGACCGAATAATAAACAAACCATCCTGTATTAAGACTTAGCTAGCCATGCATCTGAAAATCAAAACATCCAAGTCTGCTGAATTCATAAACCCTAGGTTCACCGAGAACCTAGGCAAAAGGTCTAGCTAACTTGCATTATTCAAAAACAATGTTTCATAAAAAGAGAAAAGATCAAACTAGTTATTTCTGAAGATACTGGAAAACTGCTCCAATCCTGCTCTGCTCCAAATCCTGGCTGCTGATGATGATGATAGCTGTGGTATGCCTTCGTTCGTAACCCTAAAACAGTGCTGGGACACCTCCTTTTATATTGCCACAGTCTCCAAAACTGATGCACGAAATTCCTGTTTTACCCTCGAAAAGATCCGTCCTGGAAGATTCTGGAACACGTCTGTGCGTTCAAACGCACACTTCCTGCGTTCAAACGCAGTGCGTATGAACGCACACCCCCCCTGCGTTTGAACGCAGGACTTAGCCGTTTTCCTCTTCTGGCTCCTGAACCCATGCGTTTGAACGCAGCTCGCCTGCGTTTGAACGCACCCCTTGGCCGTTTCTTCTCCTGAGTGTTGAGCCCTGCGTATGAACGCACAACCTGCGTTTGAACGCAGGACTTAGTTTTTTCTGCACTTTGGTCTCTGACTCCTGCGTTTGAACGCAGCCTGCCTCTGCGTATGAACGCAGGACTTAGCCAAATTCTGCCATTTTTTCCTGCTGCCTGCCTTGTGCGTTTGAACGCAGCTTCTGCGTTTGAACGCACAACTTAGTCATTTTTCCTCTTTTCTGCTCAGCTCTCCTGATACGCTGCCTCCAATCCAAGTCAATCTCATGCATTTTTCCGGCACCTGTTACCTGCACATAACACGCACCCGCGATCATATCCAACAAACAAAAGTATGCATAAAATTACTCAAATTTTGCAATCATGATCTAAAAATCTCTGCCTCGTATCAGGTGGAAAATAAGCTGAAAATGGCCAAACTCAACTCTCACAGGGTTAAAACCAATGGTAAAAAGATGTCCCAGACTAATACATTTTCAAGCTGTCAAAATACCCCCACACTTATCTCTGCTCGTCCCGAGCAGACCCTTGCATACTGCCCTGCAGACCCATTTTTGCATACTTCAATTTGCATACTTCCCCTCTTTCACAGATTCAAGACACAGACCAAAACACTCAATAGACGACTGACTCAGATACAGAATACACAAACTGACTCAAGACACAACAAAAATTTTTTTTTTATATATTTTCTGAAATTGGGCAACCTCTCTATCATAAACTGAAATCATCAAATCCTCACAAGCTTATTTCGAAATTTCACACACACAGCAGGAAATGATATAAACTGATCCTATGCACAGATTCACTAAGGTATCCCCAAACATCCACCAAACCATCCAAGATAAAGCACGTCTTTTGACTTTGAGGGTCCAGGCATCTATAGTCAATAGATAGTTTTTCTTCGCCAAGTCATTTGAGGTTTTCAGACCCTCTGAGCCGTTATTGCGTTTGATTTGCAAATTGTCCCATTGCTGGGAGACACAACTCCTGTGTAATACGGCTTGACTTTAATTTCCCTCCTAAGCTCTAAATTGGATTGAATCCAAATTTTCCATGTGAATGGAAGCACATTATGTTGTTTCTCCTTAAGCACAAAATATTATTTATTTATTTTTTATAAACTTTTTTTTTTTTTTTTTTTTTTTTTTTAATAAACACCTCTGTTTTTTACAACTGTGCTGTAGAGCATTAAGAGTGCGGGCTTTTTAGGATTTTCTCTTGGAACCACCTTAAGGGATGGTGGTGTACATTCTCCAACTTCGCTTAGGCTACAGATTTGTACCACATAAAACCGACTCAACACGAAGGTCCACCCCAGATTCCAAGAGTCCACCAGTTTCCACGGGAAACAGAATATTCAACTATCTCAGGACTAAATCTGCCTAGCACACTAGAGAAGTCAAAAGTATGCCTGAATCTACTTTCCACATTCCTGAATACCCGGGATAGCCTGTCGTGAAAATTGTGCACAAAATACTAAAATTTGAAGTATCCCTGCTACGGTGCTTCCTACTCTAATAAGCTCTTTCATTGGATCCTCTTCAGTTTCTAGGTCCTAAGTTGCCCTTTCTCAGAAAAAATATTTATTAGTTTTCCCTATTTATTTTTTTTTATTTTTTATTTATTTTATTTTTTTTTTATTTTTTTTTTTTCATGCAAGGTCAGAAAGGTTGGTGGGTAGACTCAAAAATAAAAAAAACGTGCTGACTCAAAAAATGAAAATAAAATGAAAAATAAAATTTACAAAAATATGCTATGCAGGAGGACACGATTCCCCACCCCCACACTAGAGGTGGCGCGTCCTCGCGACTCTACTGATCTGGCCTGTAACTCGAATCTGTGTTCTCCGGAGTAGACTGGTCAGTCGGCTCGGGAGATGGTGAAGGGGTTCGCCCTCTGGCGCGTTTCCTCGCAGCATGGCGTGCTGCGGCAGCGGTACCAGCGTGGCTGGCACCGGGATGGGCACTGCTGGCCCCTGGGTCTGCATGATCTCTCCTAGGTGGGTACTGTGTACCGGGTCTGCCGGGGTCACCGACACTGTCTCCATGTTCCGGGCTCGGTGTGGGGTCATGGCCAGAGAAGCTATCAAATGGCCGGCTATCCTCCATTGTCCAGCTTGGACAATTATCACTAGAATAGCGGTCTGGAAAATTAAACTTTTTACCACGCATGTTACTCTGAATTTCAGCAAGTGCCGACTCATGGGCTCTCATGGCGGCTGTGTGAGCGTGGTAGATATGCTTCTGGGTCTTGAACAATTTGCCAAGACCCCTGGCCATTTTCTTGACAGTCTTTACCAGGTAGTTCTGTACTTTTTCTTGGGCCTTAATTTTCTTTCTGACCCACTCCTCATGCTCAGTCCTCTCCAGGCGCCCAAAAGAGCTGCGCCTGGCCCCTCTGCTAGACTGCCCCAAGTCAGGGTCGGCCTGCCTGTGTTTGCCAGAACTGGCAGAACGGGGCAGTGGGAAGGGTCCTGGTAAAGCTGGTAAACCCCCATCACCGGGAGGAGGCGGTGGTGGCATGCCACCACCCCCACCCTGCGGTGGAACAACATCATCATCATCATCCACTTGGACATATTCAGGAGGTCCGTGAATGGCCTCCTCCAGCGCACATCTCATGTTCTTGTACTTGCGTACTTGAACAGGTCGAATGTCTCTCAGCTCGCCAGGAATGACCACAAGATAATCCTGCGCCATTTTTGTCAACATCCCCAGAAGACCCAAACCCTTCTTGCTATGGGTCTCCCTCCGTTCCCGGAAAAACTCACATATAATCTCCGGGAGGCTCACAGGCTCCCGGGCCATCAAACAGTACACAAGCAGGGCAATATTATAATCAATGTGGGTAAAGTGTTTTATACCCACAATTCTGTTGTTCACCCACTCTGTCCACCATTTCGCCTCTCTAATCAGGTAGGTCGATGGCAGTTTCCGGTAGGAAGGACTCCTTTCAGGGTGGTACCAGACAGCGCCGGGGACACCAGCACACAGGGTGGTCAGGATCTGCTCACTCAACTGCTCTGATGGATGACGTCTCAGTTCCTGGAACTGACAGTCATCCAGCACTAACTCCAGACCCAGACTCTCTCGGATACTCTCTGGGGTGATTCGAATCCATCTCTTTCTGCAGTAAATCCAGTCAATTGACTGGACTTCACTGTTCATGCACTGCTGGAGATTGCTGTAAATCTCCTTAGCCAGCACAGAACTGACCCGCAGATTGGGAAACCCAGTAAACAAATCCCCAAACTGATCCTGCCCAGTAAATTCAAACAGTTCGTCCCCCATGGCTACCCTATCACGTGGAAAGGTCCTCTCAGCGGGTATGTCATACCGAATCTTTTTGTCTTGCAAAAAGAAACGGTGAGCCTCCATGTTAACAAACCTATGGTCGCAGAAATAGTTGGGCCTAAGCAAACGGCAGTCTATGATGTTCAATGGTGCAATAGCCCTATCCGGCCTCATGAAAGGTTGATCCACCTCCATTTCAGATTCAAACAGTAAAAATTGAAAATATTCAAAGAGAATGAAAAAATAGAACCTGGGTACCCGGAGTGAATCTTACAGGTACATATCTGGAAATATCTCTCTGAGATGAATCTGTTGGTGTTTGGATCGGCTGAGTTGGATCACCCCCACACTGTTCCTGACCTTCTGGTGGTCCTGCGGTGGTCGTCGGAGGCTGCTGGCGGCGGACTGCTCTGGCGGCTGCTAGGGCAGAGAGAATTTTCTAGAGAGAGAGTTGAAAACTGGAAGACTTGTGTGAAAATGAGTCACTGTCATCCGTACAGTATATATAGGCAAACTTTCAGAAATTGCAGAATGGCCCCAAAATTTCAAAATTTTTCAAAATTTTCCGAAATTTTTGATCCCGCTCAAATTTGCGTTTGAACGCAGGTCCTGCGTTTGAACGCACTGCTTAATTTTTCTGGAAAATCTGATGATCTGATGATCTGCGTTTGAACGCAGGGTGTGCGTTTGAACGCAGTGCTTTAACATTCTTGAATTTTTCTGGGTCTGATGAGTTGCGTTTGAACGCACATGAGCTGCGTTTGAACGCATCGCTTATCGTCTGCATCTCGGATGAGCGGCGTTCTAACGCACATGAGTTGCGTTTGAACGCATGCCTTTGTCTCTCTAGAAAATCTCTGCTGATTGGGTCTGCGTTTGAACGCAGGATCTGCGTTTAAACGCACGCCTTAGGATTTTTCACCTCTTCTTTGTCATCTTGCGTTTGAACGCACTGTGTTGCGTTTAAACGCACCACTTGGTGGCTGAAAATTTTCATGGTGTGATCTGCGTTTGAACGCAGGTCCTCTGCGTTTGAACGCAAAAGTGTTAGCAGTTTCCAGTGCTCTTCCTGTCTGTTGGTGAGGCTGCGTTTGAACGCAGGTCCTGCGTTTGAACGCACTGCGTTTGAACGCAAGTCTTCTGCGTTTAAACGCACGCCTCTGATTCCTGAAACACTAAATTCAACATTAAATCCCTCTTTCTCACTTTTCTCTCAAATTATGAACATTGTGAAAATTATCTAAAAACAACTAACCTACGTTGGGTTGCCTCCCAACCAGCGCTTGTGATTTACAGTCGACAGCCCGACTTTGTTACCTCTGCTGTAATCACGGAATGTCGAGGTAGAGTGCCTCTACCTCCATGATTTCCTGAGGATCCCTGTATGGCTTGACTCTGTTCCCATTCACCTTGAAAACTGTATTGTCCCTCGGGTTCTCCAGCTCCACCACTCCCCATGATGTAATGTCCTTCACAATAAATGGTCCAGACCATCTTGAGCGCAGCTTTCCTGGATAGAATTTCATCCTTGAATTGTATAGGAGAACCTTCTGCCCGATTTCTATCTTCTTTGGTAGAATGCGGTTGTCATGCCACTTTTTTGTTTTCTCCTTATAAATTTTGGCACTCTCGTATGCAGTTTTACGAAATTCCTCCAGTTCAAGGAGTGCCATCTTCCGTTTGTTTCCTGATAAACTGTGATCCATATTCAGCTGTTTGATTGCCCAGTAAGCTTTGTGCTCCAATTCTACTGGTAAATGACATGCTTTCCCAAACACCAGCTGGTACGGGGACATTCCCAGTGGGGTTTTGTAAGCAGTCCTGTATGCCCAAAGCGCATCATCCAGCTTTAACGACCAGTCCTTCCGTCCAGGATTCACAGTTTTTTCCAATATGCTCTTTATTTCCCTGTTGGACACCTCTGCTTGCCCGTTTGCCTGAGGGTGATAAGGCAGTGATACCTTATGGATAGACACCCCATACTGCTTTAGAACCTTGGCAAAGACTTTATTGATAAAATGAGAACCTTCATCACTGACCATGGCTCTCGGTGTCCCAAATCTGGTAAAGATATTATGTTTGAGGAACCTTTCTACGACTGACGCATCGTTCTTCTGGCAGGCTATTGCTTCCACCCACTTCGACACGTAATCTACTGCCAATAAGATGTAGAGATTTCCCAGCGACGAAGGAAAAGGACCCATAAAATCAATACCCCACACGTCGAAAGGCTCGACTTCCTGCCAAAGTGTCATGGGCATTTCATTCCGCTGGGAGATATTTCCTGTCCGTTGGCAACGATCACAACTCTGCGCGTAATCATGGCAGTCCTTGAAAACTGTTGGCCAGAAAAATCCTGACTGCAGCACCTTGTGAGCTGTTCTCGGTCCGCTGAAGTGTCCTCCACACTGTGCTGAGTGGCAGTGCTGAATTACCTCCAAAATTTCGTGACATGGAATGCACCGTCGGAGAATATTATCTGCCCCTTGCTTGAACAGATAAGGATCGTCCCAGAAATATTGCCTGCAATCTGAAATAAATTTCTTTTTCTGCCAAGGGGTGATATCTTCAGGGAGTGCACCATTAACCAAATAATTGGCTATGGCATAGTACCAGGGCCGTCTGTTGGTCTTGATCTTCATAATATGTTCATCTGGAAAATTTTCTTGAATGGGCACCACTTCTTCTGTAGGTTTTTCCAGACGAGATAGATGATCAGCCACTACATTTTCAACTCCCTTTTTATCCCTGATTTCGACGTCAAATTCCTGCATCAGCAGAATCCACCGCAACAGCCTTGGCTTTGCATCCTTCTTTTCCAGCAGGTATTTCAGTGCACTGTGATCTGTAAAAATAATGACTTTAGAGCCTACCAGGTACGATCTAAATTTATCCAGAGCAAAAACGACTGCCAGCAGCTCCTTCTCTGTAGTCCCATAATTAATCTGCGCTTCATTCAGGACCCTGCTGGCATAGTAGATGACACTGCACACCTTGTCCTTCCTCTGTCCCAGTACCGCGCCCACAGCGTAATCACTGGCGTCGCACATCAGCTCGAACGGGAGCGTCCAGTCTGGTGTTGTGATAATGGGTGCAGTCGTCAGCCTTTCTTTAAGCACGTCAAAAGCTTCTTTGCAGGCTTCGTCAAATACGAAGGGCACATCTTTTCCCAACAAATTACAAAGTGGCTTTGTAATTTTTGAGAAATCTTTAATAAACCTTCTGTAAAATCCCGCGTGGCCCAAAAAGCTCTTGATTGCCCTTGGTGTGGTTGGATATGGCAGCTGCTTGATCACCTCTATTTTCGCCCTGTCTACTTCCAGCCCTTTACTGGAAATCCTGTGTCCCAGCACTATTCCTTCAGTCACCATGAAGTGGCATTTTTCCCAGTTGAGTACCAGATTTGTTTTCCTGCAGCGAATCAGAACTCTGGCCAGATGATATAAGCAATCTTCGAAGCTGTCTCCGAATAACGAAAAATCGTCCATAAAAACTTCCAGGTTTTTCTCTATCATATCAGAGAAAATAGCCATCATACACCTCTGGAATGTTGCTGGAGCATTGCACAGTCCAAACGGCATTCTTCTAAAGGCGAACGTTCCATACGGGCAAGTGAACGTCGTCTTTTCTTGGTCTTCTGGATTTATGTAGATCTGGTTGTAGCCCGAGTACCCGTCCAGAAAGCAGTAGTAAGCATGGTGTGCTAGTCTGTCCAACATCTGGTCCATGAATGGCAGCGGGAAGTGGTCTTTCAGTGTGGCATCGTTCAGCTTCCGATAGTCCATACAGATTCGCCAGCCAGTGACAGTTCGCTGGGCGATCTGTTCCTGATCAGCATTCTGCACTACTGTAATACCCCCTTTCTTCGGTACACACTGGACAGGACTCACCCAGGTGCTGTCTGATATGGGGTATATAATTCCTGCTTCTAGCCACTTCATGACCTCCTTACGTACCACATCTTTCATAATTGGGTTCAATCTTCTTTGAGGCTGGATGACTGGCTTCTTTCCGTCTTCGATTCTTATTTTGTGCATGCAATAATCAGGACTGATTCCCTTCAGGTCTGCAATTGTCCATCCTATGGCTTCTTTATGCTCTCGGAGTACCTCCAGTAGCTTTTGTTCCTGTTCCTGAGATAAAAGAGATGAAACAATTACCGGCAGTGTATTATTTTCACCAATAAAAGCGTACCTGAGGTGTTCTGGCAACTGCTTTAATTCCAGGGCTGGTGGTTCCTGCAGTGACGGGACCAGTGTCATTTTCTGCTCGCCTCCTTCATCCCTGTATAGTCTGACCCAGCTTTCTGTTCCCATGATCTGCTCATCCTGTTGCTCTTCTGTTTCTTCTGGAAATATGTCTTCAAATTCTTCCCATAAATCTTCTATCTCATCGCTTTCCAGGTCATCAATTACCTCAACTGCAAAACAGTTTTCATGCCCATAATGATCGGGAAGCTGGAGAGATTTGAAAACATTAAATTTTACTTTTTCTTCATTAATTTGCATGGACAGCTCTCCACTTTTGCAGTTAATAATGGCTTCACCAGTCGCCAGGAAAGGTCTGCCCAGGATCAGCGGAACCTCTCCTGCCTCCATATCCAGTATCACAAAATCTGCTGGAAAAATAAGCTCTCCCACTTTTACCAGGATATCTTCAATTACCCCATAGGCAGGTTTCACAGATCTGTCAGCCATTTGAAGCATAATTCTTGTTGGGCGTGGCTCTCCGACTCCCAAACTTTTGAAGATGGTCAGTGGCATCAGGTTGATGCTGGCACCCAAGTCGCATAAGGCTTTTCCTGTGTATGCACTGCCCAGGGTCACTGGAATAACAAAGCTGCCAGGGTCTTTCTTTTTCAGTGGTAGACCATTTTTTACACAACTGCTCGCTTCTGCCGTTAGATTCACTGTTTCGAAGTCACTCATTCGCCTTCTACCATACAGGATATCTTTGAGAAATTTCGCATAAGTAGGCATTTTGGCAAGTGCTTCAGCAAAAGGTATGTTTATCTGTAATTGTTTGAATACCTCCAGAAATCTGGCGTAGTCTTTGCTGTCATCTCTCTTGCGTGTCTTCAGAGGGTAAGGAACCTCCTTAGAAGTTGGCACTGTCTCTGGATTACCCTCATTCATCTGCGCTGCTTCCTGCTCGACCGAACCCCTTTTCTGAGGGTCAGCGGTTGAACTGTCTTCCCGGTCAATCACCTCCTGTTCAATAATTTTTGACTTTTCTGCGCGTGCATGACTGGGATACGGTGGATCCTGCAGTGCAATTCCACTCCGAGTTGTGATAGCATTGATTTGAGCGCGTGGATTGTTCACTGTATTGGATGGTAAATTCCCTGGGGCTCGTTCTGCCTGGTTCTGTGCAAGCTGTCCATTCTGTACTTCCAAGTTGCGGATAGCAATCTTCATCTGGCTTACATCAGCAGTTAATGAGTCCATCTGTGCGAATCTAGTTTCCAACTGCTTATTGAATTTCTCCATATAGGACTCAAAATGTGGCTGAGACAGGTTTAATTGTGGTGCTGCTTGTGCAGGCTGAACTGGAGCTGCCTGCTGTGCCTGTGGCCTGTGCTGGAATCCTGGTGCATACACTGCTGCATTGGGATTTCCGTAGCGAAACCCTGGATGGTCACGTGTGCCTGGTCTATAGCGACTAGGATCCCACTGCTGCTGAACATAGTTGGCATCTTCGGTCTGAAGCTCCAGAATTGCTGCGTCAAAGTCAGGTTCGTCCACTGATGCCACCGGCTTCTTTTCTGTATACACCTTCTTGACTAGGTCCTGTACCACTTTTGTGAGATTGTCAATCCTGTCGTCGACCACTGGTTCTGCTGCTGCTGTGAGCCTGCGGTCATCAAACAGGCGAGTATCCTGTTTGGCTAGTTGCTTCATCAGTTCGTAGGCTCCATCTTTATCCACATGGTACAAAAAGTTACCCCCAGCTTCCCTGTCAATCCTGTCTGCATTCTCCCTGTCAAGTGCATGGTAGAATACCTGTAGAATCTTCGCGTCCCCGAAGCCGTGATTGGGGCATTTTTTCACAAGTCTCATCAGCCTGTCCCATGCATCTACAACTGTCTCCCCCATCTGCTGTTTGAAAGATAGAATCTCACTCTGCAGCTTGATAACACGGGATGCAGGGTAGAATTTTGCTAAGAAATCAGCAACACACCCCTCCCAGGTAGTGATAGACCTCGGTGGTCTTGCCTCCAGCCAATCTTTTGCTGTTCCGAACAAGCAGTATGGGAATAAAATCAGCTTTAGCGTGTCCGCTTCGACTCCTCTATACTTAATCTTGTTGCAGTAATCCTCAAATTTTCCAAGGAAGTCGTTTGGATCTTCATCTGCTTTCCCATTAAAAGGACAATGGGTCTGGGCGGTCTGAATGGTGGATGATTTCAGGTCGAAGTGCTCTGCTGTAATGGGAGGCACTACAATAGCTGGTTGATGTCCTCCGGTTGGGACTTCAAAGTTTTCGACCAGTGCCCTTCCAGACCTGTTATAAGTCCTCTGATTGTTCCTGGCAGCAAAACCTGCTGCTATCAGCTCTTCAATGTAAAGAGCCATCTGTGCTGGAGTACGTTGTGGCTGTCCTGTGGGTGTTCCTGTTTCGGTCGTGGTGTCTTCTCCGTGCTCAGACATCGCGGCTCGGTGTCTGCGACTTTGCTCTCTGAAAAGTTTTTCGGGATCTTCGAGTGGTGATACCAGTTTGCGGGGCAATCTGGGCATAAACTAGAATAGCCTGAAAATCAGATTTCACGAGCAGTAAGTCGAAAGAAAGTAACTGTAAAAATAAAAGAAAAACTCTGAGACTTATTCTAATGTCTCTTTAACAAAAAACTGTAACCGTTCCCCGGCAACGGCGCCAAAAACTTGACAGCGTAAACTATCTGCTTTTTCGCAAGTGTACGATCAAGTAGTATAGAGTATGTAATTATGACTCTGGTTATCGAACCCACGAGAACAGGTTAAGTTCTTGCTAATCAGATTTAGAATAAGACACGAAGTTTGTAAAAAGGAGGAAGGTTTGGGATTTAATTATGCTAAATTATAATAAATAAAAACAGTAAAAAGACTTATTTTATTTTTCTGCTGAATATTCTGCGAAAGTTGTTGTAGTTGTAAAAGTCGATAATTCTAAAAATCTAGATTCCAGGATCCCCTAGGGTTACTCTCCAGCTTCCATGGTTTATTTGATTTCAGAAACACACAGTGGTTTTGTTTATGCCAGCATACCAATAGTACAATCTCCTCTCGGTCTCATGCACTTATCACTCGACTGCAGATTTTCGGGTCCTCTCGGTCCACCTAAATCTGCAGGTTCGTTCTAAGTCTGCTAGGGTTATAGGTTCTCCTCTCGGTCTCCCCCTAAACGTCTAACAGTTGGTCTAATGCTTCTGGGCTAGTCCCCTGATTCTCTTCACCTCTCGGTCCATCAAGGCAGAGTACTAAATCCTGTCTTTTCTTCCTAACATTCGCTGGTCACTCTCGCGCACCAGATCCTGTCTGTAACACTCCTGGGTGATCAGGCCATTCATGTATGTAAATAAAATCAAAGACCGAATAATAAACAAACCATCCTGTATTAAGACTTAGCTAGCCATGCATCTGAAAATCAAAACATCCAAGTCTGCTGAATTCATAAACCCTAGGTTCACCGAGAACCTAGGCAAAAGGTCTAGCTAACTTGCATTATTCAAAAACAATGTTTCATAAAAAGAGAAAAGATCAAACTAGTTATTTCTGAAGATACTGGAAAACTGCTCCAATCCTGCTCTGCTCCAAATCCTGGCTGCTGATGATGATGATAGCTGTGGTATGCCTTCGTTCGTAACCCTAAAACAGTGCTGGGACACCTCCTTTTATATTGCCACAGTCTCCAAAACTGATGCACGAAATTCCTGTTTTACCCTCGAAAAGATCCGTCCTGGAAGATTCTGGAACACGTCTGTGCGTTCAAACGCACACTTCCTGCGTTCCAACGCAGTGCGTATGAACGCACACCCCCCCTGCGTTTGAACGCAGGACTTAGCCGTTTTCCTCTTCTGGCTCCTGAACCCATGCGTTTGAACGCAGCTCGCCTGCGTTTGAACGCACCCCTTGGCCGTTCTTCTCCTGAGTGTTGAGCCCTGCGTATGAACGCACAACCTGCGTTTGAACGCAGGACTTAGTTTTTTCTGCGCTTTGGTCTCTGACTCCTGCGTTTGAACGCAGCCTGCCTCTGCGTATGAACGCAGGACTTAGCCAAATTCTGCCATTTTTTCCTGCTGCCTGCCTTGTGCGTTTGAACGCAGCTTCTGCGTTTGAACGCACAACTTAGTCATTTTTCCTCTTTTCTGCTCAGCTCTCCTGATACGCTGCCTCCAATCCAAGTCAATCTCATGCATTTTTCCGGCACCTGTTACCTGCACATAACACGCACCCGCGATCATATCCAACAAACAAAAGTATGCATAAAATTACTCAAATTTTGCAATCATGATCTAAAAATCTCTGCCTCGTATCAGGTGGAAAATAAGCTGAAAATGGCCAAACTCAACTCTCACAGGGTTAAAACCAATGGTAAAAAGATGTCCCAGACTAATACATTTTCAAGCTGTCAGAGCGATCACCAGCTGCGAACCTCCGCACATGACACTAAAACAGCACAGAATGAAAGTATCAGCGTAAGAAAATCAAAAAGCTTAACGCACGCGAAGAAGTTGCTTACCTCAGCAAACGCCTTGCTATATCTGACGACATGCGTGTCGCCCTTCTTGATTGCGGCGACTTGCTCCTTCAGAATGAAATCAGGGCACAAATGGTTCTCACGGTCCCACAGTGAGTAGCAACCATACTCAGACTCGCTCAAACTGCAATTGGGGCGAAACGGAAAAGAGTTTCTTTTGAGCAAGGGGGCCCTACCTGGCTGCGCCGCCGCCTCCGTCTCAGTCCTCGTCTTCTGGGCAACCCAGTATGCGAGCCAGCTCTGGGAACAACCACCCTCGCGAGTTCCCGCAGGCTGCTCAAAGGGAAGATTGCTCATGAGGACCGTCTTGCACTCCTTTGTCAGCAAGCGCTTGTAGCATCCTCTGATAATAGACTGGGGCCAGATTGATGGGGCCACCGCATCAAAACCAAACTGAGGAGAAACCCGAGTGGGGTCAACATCCACTGTAAGCTTTTCATACCTTGGCGCGAGCTCACGAATATGCTCTGCAAGGGCAGGAAGGGAACCTCGCAGACACCAGCAAAAGAACTCGCGATAGCGCTCGTGGAAATGCGGTCCCTTTTCAAAGAGAAGTTCTTCTGAGAAGACCATACCTTTGGAGGGGTATAGCTTTGGAAACCATCGCACATTCTCGATACGCGTGGCGTAGGGCCTGGCAGTAAACTCCTTCCGTTTGTCGCATATCAAACTCCAAGCGCACTTGGTGTTGCCTGCTCCAAACCATCTCGCAGCTCTTCCGCTGTTGCGCGCTTCTGTCTCGCCTGGGGGACACCACTTATCAAGTTGGAGAGCAGTTGGAGCATAAGACGGCCAGCGCTCGAACACCCACATTGTCAAAAAGGAAATATTGACAAAAGTCAGTACATCGAGGCGGCCACGCGACTCCCTCATAGCCAGAACCAGCTGGTCAAGCCTATAGTACAGCGTGCCCAAGACCAAGGGTCCGAGTGCGACCCTCTGGCCAAGATCGAACCTCACAGCAAGTGGCAACACATGGTAGAAGACTCCGTCATGGGGATGACCATCAATCAAGTACCTCGACAGGCAGGCACAGAGAAAAGCACAAAGGGTCAAGCGATAACCCTTGCCCTCTATGTAATTCTCGGCCTCTGGATCCTCGCTCAGGAGTTTCTTGGTAATGCTGCTGTTCGCATAATCTCGAAAGAAGTACTGCAACCATTTGTTCCAGGTATTCTTCGCGGATGTATCAACCAGCTGCGAGTTAGGAAGAGGCTTCGTAGTGGTCCACCGTGTGGAGATTTTCTTCACCTCTGCTAGGCATTCCTCCATCTGCGTGTACAAGGCAATCTCCGCAGATGTCCTCAAGGGACTCAGAGGGTCCACCTCGCCCATGGGGGAAAGCTCGTACAGCATTTGAACGTCCTCGAGTGTCGGGGCAGCCTCGAACTCAGCAAAATGGAACGTATGAGTCGCAGGCGAGTAACGGGACAGAAGGTCTAGAAGCATGGACTGATCCAACTTCACGGCAGCACCCTTCATAGCACGAATAGCAAAGTATACGCCGGCTTCATTAAGAGTCTCGGCGTGATGATCCAACACGTGGTCGATCCACTCATCCATATAGTCCAATTTCTGGACGAACGCCTGAGTAGAAATCGCAGTATATGGGAAGTGCCCGTTCTCGATCCCCAATCGAACTACATCCTCGGAACCAACCAACTCGAGCAAGGCTGAGTTAACTGGGCGAGTCAGCGTCAGCAATCGCTCAACTGGAACAGGATCAGGCATCCTCTTCGCCTTTACCCTCGCATGGTAGAAATCTTTGCCGCCTAAAAAGGGGGCTTTTCGCCACAAGGCCTGCGGAAGGTCGGGTATCTCTTCATCTTCCTTGACGGGACTGGTTACTCTTGTCTTGGCCATTCCTGCGAAAGAGCAAAAAAAAAAGGGGGGGAGAAATACCACACTTCAGTTTGAATTTTGGAATTCAAGATCTATGCGAAGGAAAACGAACAGTTCCGGTGCCGATTTCAGAAATTGGGGAGTTGCAAGATCCAATATTGTTGAAAGATTAAAATGAAGCGGGTTCAAAGATCAAAACCTCTTCACAAATTCCATGGGTTTACAGATTCAACGCAGTTCAAGGCAAACACTGGTATCTTAAATCAAAAGTAAACGAGGCCAACCTTGTTTTCTTGAAGCCTGCTTGGATATGCACAATTGAAGAATACGATTTGCAGTTCTGAACTGGTGATTGATTATCTGGATCTGCTCTCGAAGATCTCCGGGTACCATTCACTTTAAGAGAAAGAAGTGATGCTTTGCAATAATGGGGGATACAAGGTATTTATCCAAAACAATGAAGGGTTGCGTCCTTTCGATAGTCGAATCGCAACCGTCACCGTCGAATCGCGCAATCACAGGACAAGCTGACGTCACGCCTAAAACCCTAAAGGTCAGACGGCACGACTCTAGGGGTTTTAGGTCATAATGACACGCACGGGGGCTGAATCTACCCGTATTTGAATTGGTGCGTGGCGGAGACGCGTATGTTGGTTTCCGCGCATGGAAGTCTATACGGCTATGAGCCTTCACGCGCAGAAAGGGGGCTAATGTAGATACTGCTTTCTGACATGACAGATCTTGGCCACGTGGCAGCCATCCAGCACACCATATTGTGCTCCATACACACTGGATCACCAGCCGAGCTGATCCATGTGGGGGCTGTGAGACAGAGCCCTCGCATACCACTGCACAGGACTTGTAGGGACTTAGTGGTTTGGAGGCTAGAGTAAGCCCTGTCGCGTGCGAGCCAAGCCCGCACGCGACCTTTAGTAACTGTTTTGAGAGATTTATGGCACGAGCTCCATAAACCCGGTCAATCCGGTCAAACCCGGTCAACCTCGTAACGGTTCCGGTATTCGCGCACCACGTGCTGTAACGGTCCCTATATACTCGGACGAACGTGCCGTTATGGTTAAGCTAATTAAGCCGCCATCAATGGGCGCATTAACCACACTACAACGGTCACGTTCTCCAGTATATATAGATCGTCAACCTTTCCATACAAAGGAGAACACACTGCCATACGCGGAAGCTCTGCCAAACCTCTGTCTCTCTCTCTGACATTGCTACTGACTTAATCTCTCCCTACACACACCCCTACTCTTCCTGTGCGATCCTTGATCCACTGCACACGGTGCACACGGAGGTCTCCCCGCCGGAATCTCTTGTGCACACCTGTAAAGTTCCCTGGCTTCATGTCTGCCACTTTCTTAGCCCAATTTGCGTTATTCTGCTCTCCCAGGTTTGCGTTCTGCGCCATCTGAGCAAATTGCGCGAAGAACTGCTCCATGTTGTTGTTGTTGTCGTTGTTTGGTGCGGCCATTGGTACTTGGCGATTTCTACTGGTGTAGTATTGATGTGGTCTATCAGTCATAATCCCTACACTATAGCCTATTGTATTACTTATAAAGTACCAATAAGTACAAAAAATCATGCATATATGGCATGTAGTGCACAATTAAACAAGTAATGTCACACATTGATCATCATTCACATCAACTACCCATGTATTTCCACATAGGCTGATCACGTCTCAACTTTTTGTCTACTTCCAAAATTGGAAAAAGGATCAATCGATCAAGCAAAAATTGCGAATTTTAGTGTGAAACACCCTCTCTGAGTCTAATTTCATACTCAAGAAGAATCAACTCAAAATCAATTGTAGAACTCAAGATACACAGGAAATAATACAGCTGTTGTCACAGTCCACCAGAACAGAAACGTTGACTTTGAAAAGACTTAAACTGACTTTAAAATTCTCAAAATGAGCTAGGCTTTCTCCCAGAGTTAGCCAAACGTGTCTAATAGTTGTCACAAAAATTTTAGGTCAGAAAAAGATCTGGAAGATAGGTAAAGATCAGAAATACTACAGCTAGTCACTTTGCAATTCTGCTACTGAACCGTCAAATTTGGAAATTCGTAGCTAATTATTCAGAACTCATATGGGGCTGAAATTTTTATGGGAGATACCTGGGTATGTATAATTTCTGGGAAAAATTCAGGGAAAAATAACTCTAAATTTAAATACGTCTGCTACAACAAAAACTCACTACTGCGCAGATTCAACAACACCAAATATCAAAGCTTTCGCGTTCTAACTCCATGAACACTTTCCACGTACTTAATCAATGATAACAAAGCATAACACAACCTTAATCCCTCAAATCATACTCCAAAATTCAGAAAGCTAAATTTATAAAACTCCCCAAATCGGGTCCTCAAAACGTAAACATTATTCGTCCCAAAGCAAAACGCTAAAAATTTAACTCTAGCCCGAAAGTGACTATTCAAGAATCATTCTAAAACTTCAAAGTGTTGCTTGGCTCCATAGCCTTATTCAAACCAATAAATAAAAACTTAAAAACATCTAGTCTAGGATATCTAAAGAACTCTAACAAGCTTAATCTTCGTCCTCATCGCTTTCATCCATCTCTTCGTCTTCATTGGAATCATACTCGTGCTCTTCATCTTCACTCGGATCTTCTTCATATTCCATGGGATCTTCTTCAATATCGGGGTATTCATCGACATCTTCCATTGGATCTTCTTCGACTTCCTCATCGTCACTAGAGTCTATAATAATCACCTCTTTTTCATCACTAGAGCTTATGTAGATCACGTCTTCTTCATCACTGGACTCTATCTCAATAACTGTATAACTTTGCCACTTAAGATAAGTCTCCATCAACAACTTGCATATAAAATCTGCACTTACCGTCCATTCACCTTGGCAACGATAATCCCTATCATTCAGACGATTCATCCTGCCCATGATGTTGCTATACTTCGTAATAATTTCCCCAAACATGGGTTTCATATGTAGTGCCTTCACCATACAGTAAGCCTGAAAAGCTGGATTCCTATACTGAGGAAAATCTAAGGCTTGAAATCTATCTTCACAATATTGAACCACGCGGTCACGAAAATCTGGAAAGTCTTCACCTTCGACCCAACGTGTCACAACAGGGTGCTTCTCAACTGGCAACACACGCTTCCTTGCTGTATGCTTAGTTCTAGCAATCTACAAGAGGAAACAACTTAATAAATCTCTAATCTCACAAGGCATATATCGTAATCCGAATAACTACTCTTCGCAAACCAATTACCATTCCCAAGACTCCACATTGATGGTCACAAGACTCTTGAAGAAATTTCCCGACAAAGTCTCTTAAAAGTAGGCTTAAACTTAGAATCCAATTGGAATACTTCAAAGATTCGATTGGGTGGATGGGAGCACTTGCTTTCTATCCTATTTTCTAAACATTTACACGTAATAGTCCTATCCATACTACCAAATTTCCCACGGCTTGTCAAATTTTAAGTTATTCCTCCTATATTCATTTTAGTTACCCTAACAAGTTTCAAATTCCTTTTTAGAATGCCGGCTATGATACCACCTGTAACACCCCCAAATGGCCCAAGCCGGAGACCCGGGGATGTCACTCCGTACCCGAGAGGAGCCCGGATACAAGGAGATTTTATAACATGGTTCGCAAGCACAAAACATCTACAAACAATAATTAAATCCAATTAAAACAATGCATTATTATAATCCACGTCCTAGCCACAAATCGGCATAAACAAACTAGAGTGTTTAAACTAATAAATAATTCAATTTCCAAATGAAATATTACTACTACTATTCCATGTGATGCGCGTCCCCTTCTATGCCAGATAACCTTCTTCTAAACCTGTGGTGCAGAATCAAAAAGAAACACCACAGTACAAAATCAGCATTGAAATACTGGTAAGCAAACATCCAAACATGTAAAAAGATGATGGATAGTTATAAACAATGACTCATTTGTAAGTAAGAGTTTTTCGCAAACACAGCGGTAATAAAGTCGACTCTTGTATTAAAACATAAGAGTTTCCAATTCCATAATATACTTCCAAACCAATTTCCATAATCATTAGGAAAAATCCAAAATCCAATGTTAACTTCTTTCCGTTAACAAAACTAAAAATCCATTATTAATTCGTTGTGACGGGGGAAAACCAAATAAACTACAGCTTCCATGACCTTAAGTGTCGACACCCCTCTAAGACTACGCCGGCCAGAGGAGTGAGTACATGCCGCTATCCGGGGACTTGCAACCAGATCAAAAAGAGACGGACCGCAGCCAACACCGCCCAAAGAGAATAATAATGTCTCCGCACAACATCTTCCACTTTACGTTATAGTTCATTCATTATCATGGTGATATTTTCATCAAAAACATTTAACAAGTAGAAATCACGTATTCCGAGTCATGTATCACGTAAACACATTTTGAGACGTAACAAATCAAATATTCGTTTGACACGAAAGAGATAAGCACACTAGGCTTGGCACATTTACTTACCTCAAAGCAAATTCCAACTATAGCAATCAATCAACGTACTCTACGTACTCGTCGTCGACGAACTCGTTACCTACACATAACAATATGCTAATCAAACCAATATTCTAGCAATATACTTGCTATACTAATTACATGCATATGATAGTCAATGATTTAGGATTCTAACACTTCCCCAACATCTCATTCAATTCATGCTCCAAAATAAGACCCAAAGCTTTGCTTCAAAATCCCCTAACCTAAAGCATACATAATCTATCATAACTCCATCAAATCTATTACTCCTGTTTGCCAAACAGATCATGGTCTAAAAACAGTTCCATTGGATTCAAAACGTTCGAAATAATAAGTTTAGCCTCAAACGGATCTTAATTTCGATTCCTGAATCAAAAGTTACACTAGTTTCAAGTTTCCAACTTCATTCAAAATATCAATACGGGAATTGTCAGTCTTCATGAAACTTTTCCCCGAAGCATCTAGTTCATCCTATAATCATACTAAACCTAATATAACATGATTCCCACATTCAAATCAGATTGTTATCCACCTATTATGATCATTCAAACTCCCAAATCATTCAATCAAACTTCCCCTTCCAAACTAGGATTTCTTCCCAACACCCAAGAACATGATAAACCCTAAAACTTGATAACCAATCCTACAAATCCATGAACAATGATCCTAAAAATAACAAACTGAAAATTAAAGATTGCATGCAACATACATGAATCATGAACAAGTGATCACAAGATCAAGAGATCAACAAAAGAAAAGAGAAGAAGAAACAAAACACTCAAACCCGCCGCCCTGGAGGCTGACGGAGAGAGAGACGGACGGAGAGAGAGAGAGAAAATAAAGAGAGAAAGAAAAGGAGAAAGAAAGAAAAGAGAAAAAGAGAGAGAGAAGAAATTACCTCAACGGAAAAGAGAGAGAGCGGCGGCGGCGGTGGGTGGCTGCCGTCGGTCACAAGAGAGACGAGAGAGAGTGAGGGACGGGTAGAGAGTGAGGGACGTGAGAGAGAGTTAGAGAAAAATAGGGAGAGTGAGGGTTTTATGAGAGTTTGAAATAAAATCAACTTCATAAGTAGGAAACCCTATTGGATTAGGAAACTTTTACGTAGGAAGAAAATTTAGGTCAAAAGACACTTATTTCCCCTTAGTTTTGACAAAAGATAAACACCTCCCCCAAACTCAAGTAAAAGACACTAAAACCTTTGATTAAAGTCACAAAGTTCCCCCCAAACTCTCAAAGCATTTTAAATAACTCTCTATAATTACATTAGCTTCCCAATACTTACAATAATATCACAAAATACCCGTAGTCACAAAACGGGGTATTTCAACAGAGATCCATATGAAGCAGTTCAATGGGCATAATTGTTGTAGATAGTGCTTTCTGAGATGACAGATCTCGGCCACGTGGCAACCATCCAGCACACCATATTGTGCTCCACACACACCGGATCACCAGCTGCGCTGATCCATGTGGGGGCTGCGAGACAGGGCCCTCGCATACCACTGCACGGGACTTGTAGGGACTTAGTGGTTTGGAGGCTAGAGTAAGTCCTGTCGCGTGCGAGCCAAGCCCGCACGCGACCTTTAGTAACTGCTTTTGAGAGATTTATGGCACGAGCTCCATAAACCCGGTCAATCCGGTCAAACCCGGTCAACCCCATAACGGTTCCGGTATTCGCGCATAACGTGCTGTAACGGTCCCTATATATGAGGACGAACGTGCCGTTGTGGATAAGCTAGTTAAGCCGCCATTGATGGGCGCATTAACCACACTGCAACGGTCACATTCTCCGTTATATATAGGACGTTAACCTTTCCATACAAAGGAGGACACACCAGCCATACGCGGAAGCTCTGCCAAACCCCTCTCTCTCTCTCAGACATTACTACTGCTTTACTCTCTCCCTACACACAACCCAACTCTTCCTGTGCCATTTCCGATCCTCTACTTACGGTGTACACAGAGTACTCCCCGCCGGATTCTCTTGTGCACATTTTGGTGAACCCGACGTGAACCTACCATCTTAAGCAACCATGTCTCAGGAGGATGATGTCAGCAACATATCGCCTTCCACGGAGGCCGCCTCAGGAGAGGAGATTCGCCGTACCCCTACAGCCCCCGGTGAAGCTCCGACGCTAGAAGCCTTGGACGCCACCATCCAAAGTCAGGCAAAGGCTCTCAAAGCTCAATCTGCGCAGCTAGAACGGATCATTGCTGTCTTGGGGACTCTTGCTCCAAACCCTGCACCAGCCACCGCCGTCTCTCAGGGAGGAGGAGTATCCACCGCTCAAGGATTGGGAGTGTCAACCACACCACCCAACCCTAATCTGCAAACTCCACCGGTGACTACGCAACTACCCTCCATTCAAGGGTCAACAGCTCAAATGTTGCCCCTCACTGCTCATACTCCTCAGCCTCTGGCCGTGGTACCTAATCCGGCCTCACAGTATCCCTTGCCTCCTCGAACGGCAATCTGGGGTAACGTGAATTCACAATACGTCCCTAGCCCTCCTGCGGCGTATGTGTCGCCACCACCTGCGACAAATCCTTCCCCCGTTGCCTAGGGAAGTACTGCGGAGTGTATGACGTCACTCCAACGGCGCATAGACACCATTCTGGCTCACCATTCGTTCGCAGATACCATCATTCCGAAGCTCGACAATGATCCACCTATCCCACGAGAGATCTATCTCATGCCTAACCCTGCTGGGTACAAGGCTCCTAAATGGGATAAGTTCGAGGACGTCAATGGGAACGCCCATGAGCATGTCATGCGTTTCATTGATGTGATGGGGCCATATGGAGCCGATCCCAAACTGCTGATGCGCGAGTTCCCGAAATTCCCTGTGGAACGTGGCTTACAAGTGGTATAGGAAGTTGGAAGCCGGATCCGTGAAGACCTGGGACGATATGGTCCAAAAGTTCTACACCAAGTTTTTCCAGATGGAGGAAAAGGTAACAATGATCCACCTCTCGCGGATGTATCAGAAGCGCGAGGAGGATGGAATAACTTTCATCAAGAAGTTCAGGGCCAAGTCCTTGGAATGCAAAGATGTGATACTCGAAAGCAGACTCGTGGAGATATGCTTGCAGTGCATGCGAGACGAGTACAAAGGTATGCTTATTAACTTGCAAACGCCTACGTTTTCAAAATTAATCGAATGCACGAAGAACATCGAGCCTATAGTGGAGAGGCAGAAGAACAGAAGCGCCCCTGAGCGACCCTCGGGTGGTACTACTTTCAAGATCGGGAGATTCAGCTACGAGAAGGGGCGCGAGGCCGAAGTGAATGTGGTCTCACCCCAAAAGCAGGCGAAGATTGTGAACTTTGAGGCACCACCTCTGCCATGTTCGGTGGAAGAGGCAAGCGACTTGTGCAGGCAATGGCGTAAGGATGGCGTCCTACCGCCGCTCGAAAGGGCACCCTCCAAGGAGATGGTGAGGGACGCGAGTGGTGTGAATACCATGGCAAGGTCATGCATCCCACGGCGGACTGCAAGAAGCTCAGAATTGTGTTTAGCCAAAAAATGAAGAATGGCGAACTGATTGTTAGCGACCAAAGGCAGGATGTGCGCAACAATCCACTCCCTGCCCATGCGGAGCAAGAATCGAAAAGAAAAGAGGTCGCTATGATCTCCATTGTGGATTTTGAAGAGGTCGCAGAAGATGGTCTACCCATCATTGCCGAGATCCAGGATGAAGACTACAGCATTGACACGGAGGACGAACGCGCCGACCGGATGAAGGGGTCGCACGGGTTCAGTAGGTTCTTCGACGAGATGAACTTCTCCGAAAAATGTCGGACGGAAATGACAAAAGCGATCTTAAGGATAGCGGAAGATTACGAGGAGGATCTCGTAGTCTCCAATGGGAAAGTTGTTACGGCGTCTCGCCCTACAGAGAAGGTCATCACCTTTTCCGCAAGCGACAAGAGGATAGATGCGAGCCACCAGAGGCCTCTGTATGTGACGGCTATCATCAATGGCGTTGAGTTTAAGAGAGCGTTCGTTGACGGAGGAGCAGCAGTCAACGTTGTTTCGCTCCATACCTTGAAACTAGCGGGAATTCCAGAGGACAAGATTGTCAAGCGTCCATCTCCGCTGATGGAATTTGGAAGCGACTCCAGAATGACGATAGGATGGATCCGCCTGGGAATTCCGATCGGCAAGATCAAGTGCTCAGCGAAATTCTATGTCATAGATGCGAACACTACGTATCACATGATCATAGGTCGAGCTTGGATTCATCGCTTTGATGGTGTCCCTTCAACAGCTCACCAAGTGATGAAAGCTATTTGGAACGACAGAATAGTCGAGATACCAGCTTCGAAAAATCCATTCAATATGGATGAAGCCCATCTCAGTGAGGCGGTGTGGTTCACCGAGATGGCGGACGAGCAAACACCAGGACCATTTAACCCCACTCCGTTGCCCCGATGGGAAGATATCAAAGATCAGTCACCTGCGGGAGTGATGGTGACAAGAGAGGATGCTAAGGAAAAGCCGCCCACGCGAGAAGAAGCGTCGCGGATTGCTTACCAACGAAAGAACGTGTACACTCTGAAGAGAATAGCAAAGCATGACCCTGAAGGCAAGGAGATAGAGAGTTTCTACGCCAACGGGAAGAAATGCTATCGCATATGAAGGTGCGCGGGGGTATCCTCACGCGGGCATGGGGATATCCCTGAGCAAATCAACCAAATCGAGCAGGTTGCGGAGACAGAAAAACCAAAGCTAAGCACTCTAGAAGAGAAACTCAAAGAAGCGCCCGAATGCATGGAAGACAAACCCAGACCGCAAAAGTAGGAGCTGAAGGAGGTATTCCTAAGCCCGAACGAAGAAAAGAAAAGGCCGGCCTTTCTAAGTGCGGACCTCGCGAGCGAAGAGGAGGAAAGATTGCTACAAATCCTGACCGAATACAATGATGTATTCGCATGGGAGTACGATGAAATGACGGGCCTCGACACGAGCATCACCATGCACCGGTTGGATGTGATTCCGGGGTCCAAACCGGTAAAGCAGATCACAAGAAGCTTTAGGCCAGAGCTCAATGTGAAGATTAAGCAGGAGATTGTCAAACTCCTGGACGCCAAGTTCATAGAGCCGAATCATCATCCCACATGGTTGGCCAACATTGTGCCAGTGGTAAATAAGAATGGACAGCTTCGCATCTGCGTGGATTTCCGGGATCTCAATCGTTTCTGCCCCAAGGACGATTTTCCGCTCCCCAACATTGATCTGCTTATTGATTCGACAACAGTACATCGCATGTTCAGTTTCATGGACGGCTTCAGCGGGTACAATCAGATCAAGATGGACCCTGAAGATGCACGGAAAACCGCATTCATCACCCCAGTAGGAGTATTCAACTATACGGTGATGCCTTTTGGTCTAAAATGCAGGTGAAACTTACCAGCGGGCCATGATGGCCCTGTTCCACGACATGATGCACAAGGAAGTGGAATTTTATGTGGATGACCTGGTGGTTAAATCCAAACAGGAGGCAGATCATTTGGCGGATTTGCGGAAAGTGTTCAATAGATGCAGACGCTTTCAATTGAAGATGAACCCCATGAAGTGCGCATTCGGAGTGACATCAGGGAAGTTCTTGGGATGCGTAGTACATCGTCAAGGAATCGAGCCTGACCCTGCGAAGGTTTCAGCCATCACTGGCATGACTCCGCCACATAACCAGAGTGCCTTGAAGAAATTCTTGGGGAAGTTATCGTATCTGCGAAGATTCATCCCAGCGATTGCCGAGATTACTTTCTGTTTCAGTAATCTTCTCAAGAAAGATGCTGCATACAACTGGACTCCGGAGCACGAAGCTGCGTTCGGGAAACTAAAGGAGCTGCTGATGTCTTCAAAAGTCATGATCGCACCTCAGCTAGGATCACCGCTTTTGCTGTATCTGACGTCAACGAGGAAGTCTATAGGAGCTCTTCTGGCCCACGAGTACGAGGGTCAAGAAAGGCCCATTTACTACATCTCCCGCATCGTGCAGCCCGCAGAATCAAGGTACACAGACATCGAACGTCATTGGCTTGCTTTATTCTTCGTAATAGAGAAGTTGAGACACTATTTTGCTTCGCACAAAGTAGTGGTGGTCACAAAGAGTGATCCATACGATATCTGCTAACTCACACTACTCCTGGAGGAAGACTGGCAAAATGGTATATGACCATTTCCCAATTTGACATCATATGCGTTCGACCGCGGGCGATCAAATCACAGGCGGTAGCGGATTTGTTGGCGCAGTTCCCCGATAACAGTCACGAGCCTGTGATCGAAGAAGAATTGGAGGGACATGAAATTTACGCAGTTGAGTTACCTTACTGGACGCTTCATTTCGACGGTTCGTCCACAAGGAAAGGAGGAGGCATTGGGATAGTCTTGACCAAACCAGATGGGGAAGTCATACAGATGTCCGCAAAACTTGACTTCGCAGTAACCAACAATGAAGCAGAGTACGAGGCTCTCATCGCAGGGCTCCGCGCAGCAAGGGCCTTGGAAATAAGCAACTTGACGGTTATGGGGGATTCCAAGCTAATCGTCAAACAAGCCTCGGGCGAGTATGGTTTAAAGGAAATAAATTTATTACCCTACAGGACCCTAGTGCAAAGATTGGTACAACAATTCTGCGATGTTAGATACGAACACAAACCTCGAGCGGACAACAGGCATGCAGACGCTTTGGCTACCTTGGGATCCAAGGTTAGCACGGACAAATGTCCTGCAAGAATCTCGATTGAAGTGCGAACATCGTCGGCATTAACAGAAGACGCGCGCGACGATGAATGCATAGACGATGCGGACTAGAGAAAGCCAATCTTACGCGCCATCGCAGAAGGCACGAGCAGCGAAAACTGGGCATCCACAAAGGGGTATTGCATACATGACATCACCTTCTATTACAAGGGCTCTGTCGGAATACTTATGCGATGCGTCTCCGAGCAAGAAGGACAACTGCTATTAGAAAAGATTCACCAACATGCCTGCGGGGAAAGTGAGGTGTCAATCTATCGAAAAGCTCAGAGATACGGCATCCATTGGCCGGACATGTCAACGGCCGCAGCGCTGATACAAGGACAGTGCGAGAGTTGCGCATTGATCAAAGATTCTTTACTCATTGCTGTGACCGACGATGATGCGGATTGGAGGAAACCACTCTTTGATTTTCTCACCCAGGGTACTGTACCCGAATCAAGAAAAGAAGCTGAGAAACTAAGGAGGAAAGCAGCCCGATATGTGGTGCAAGAAAATCTGCTTTGGCGAAGAGGCCATGAAGGTAACTTGCTGCGATGTCTAGACAGCAGGGAAGCACAAGAAGTAATGGACCTTTCTCACCAAGTGGAACATCAGGGAGGTGCGAAATTATGCAGACAACTCCTCTCAATTGGATATTTCTGGCCCACTATGGAGGCTGATTGCCGCACCAAAGTACGACGCTGCCAGGAGTGTCAATTTAAAGGTAATCTAGTGCGCGCTCCTGCTGTAGATCTACATGCATTGGGAACACCATGGCCGTTTCACACATGGGCTCTGGATTTTATTGGTCCCATTCGACCAACCTCACATGGGAATCACTTCATTCTCACCGCGACTGAGCTGTTCACCAAGTGGGTAGAGGCTATACCACTGAAGACCGCAAATGCGTTAGCTGTGGTACATTTCATACAAGAGAGCATCATATGCAGGTTCGGAATTCCCAACACCATCCTTTCGGACAATGGCACTCCTTTTGTCAATCGCCAGGTGGCCGCAAAGCTAGCAGAATACAACATCAGGCAGATATGCTCCACCCCATACTACCCGAAGGGGAATGGGCAGGCAGAAGCGACCAACAAGACGCTGTTGAGAATTTTGAGCAAGATGGTCGCAGATGACCACAAGAAGTGGGCTGATTCTTTGAACATAGCCCTGTAGGCTTACCGGAATTCTCCAAGGACACCCACAGGGGTCTCACCATTCCTTCTATGCTATGGAGCTGAGGCTATGGTACCTGCAGAAGTAAAGGTTAACTCTGCAAGATTGGCTTTCCACGCATTGTACGACAATCAACGCGACCATGACTTGGTCCTGCTAGAAGAGAAGCGGGAACAAGCCAAAAGGACCAATAAGCGCTACCAAGAAAGGATTGCTCGTGCGTACAACAAAACAGTCCAACGTCAAGATTTCGCAGTTGGAGATTTGGTCTTACGCGCATCTGATCATTGCATGCGAGAGGCGGCTCACCCAAAGTTCGCAGCCAATTGGGAAGGACCCTTCGAAGTCACGGAAGTCTTTGACAGTGGCTACTGCAGCATACGGAGGTTACATGGCACGACCTCAACCCCAAGCTCAGTCAATATGCGCTGGATCAAGAAGTACTATCCCTAACTTCTCTTATTTTACACGTTATATTACAACGTTTGCCATGATTCGCATATCTTCTCTCCCATATGAGAGCATTGTAATCTCATCTCTCCCACATGAGAGTTCTATAATAAAAGACTTCTCCCAAATGAGAAGAATTTTATGTTTCTAGCTGTAGTTAATCATTATTGTTAGCAAGAGCCTATCCGCCGTGATAGCAGCCAGTGGAAAAACGATCTTAATTGATCTCCTAAGCCTATCTGCCACGATAGCAGCTCATGCGAAAACGATCTTAATTGATCTTCTAAGCCTATCTGTCACGATAGCAGCTCATGCGAAAATGATCTTAACTGATCTTCTAAGCCTATCTGCCACGATAGCAGCTCATGCGAAAACGATCTTAATTGATCATTCTAAGCCTATCTGCCACGATAGCAGCTCATGCGAATACGATCTTAATTGATCTTCTAAGCCTATCTGTCACGATAGCAGCTCATGCGAAAATGATCTTAATTGATCTTCTAATCCTATCTGCCACGATAGCAGCTCATGCGAAAACGATCTTAATTGATCATTCTAAGCCTATCTGCCACGATAGCAGCTCATACGAAAACGATCTTAATTGATCTTCTAAGCCTATCTGCCACGATAGCAGCCTATGCGAAAACGATATTAATTGATCTTCTAAGCCTATCTACTATGATAACAACCTATGCGAATATGATTTTGAATGATCTTTCAAAGCCTATTTGCCGCGATAGCAGCGCTATACAAATGCGATTTTAAGATCGTTCTTAAGTCTATCTGCCATGATAGCAGCATTATGCAAAATGATCTTAAGTGATCTACAAAGGCCTATCTGATAAGATAGCACCTGCACTTGACTATAAAGCAAATCACAAGCCTATCTTCCAAGGATAGAAGAGCTGCGCAAACACGATCTCGAACGATCTGAAAACATACCCAAGCGACAATGCAAAGTGTGTATATAGCACTACAGAAGGCGAAATTTTCCAATACGCACGCGAAATTGTAATTTGTTGTAACAAGACAGCAAATTATACAAAACAATTTATCATTATGAGTCAAAACGACTTACACTTTATATGTCTAGATAACAGCTTACAAGCGAAAAAGCTTAAGTCAAGCTAACTACGCAGCCAACACGGCTTACAATGCATCTACATAGTAACTCGCATACAGAAGTTACTCATCGGGGAATCCCAAATGAAAAGGGATCGACCTAACAGTCCTAACAGAAGCTATGCGACACAAAGACTTACGACCAGAGGTCTGTAGCCAGCCGGGTCTTGCTATAAAATGAACGGCCTATAAACGCCACGAAGGCTATGCCACGCTGTATTCAAGATCCCAGAATCTGGCAAGGCCATTCTTTGGCCTTACACCTAAGAGAAGTTCCTGATGAACCACCTGTTCCGGCGTATGCGGATGTGAAGAACAGGGAGGCAGTCATTCCTCGGGCAACGAGCTCCTTGTCCATGGAAACGAGCACAATGGCTCGCCACCCTGAGCTCACGAACGTGGGGGCAATAAATTCTCCTCCGGGCGTGCTGGAGGAGAATACCGCCGTTCATTACGAGTCGGTAGCAAGGTCAATACGGCGCTGCACCTCATCGGGAGGCGGCCGGAAACATGACCTGCAAGCATAATAGACGAAGAAAATTCTTCGAACAAATATGAGGCATTATCTGCATCTTCTCTATGATAGTTATAAAGATCAATAAGCCTTATAAAGTGGATCTTGGAAACTATTTCTATAGCACAAAGCGCAAACTCAGGTTTCACAACTTGAAGTTGCCATGAATCAACGAAAAACAAGCGTTGAAGCCAGCAGTCGTGAGGACTCACGGCAAACCACATTGTGGGATAAACAACGCAAATAGCAAAAGCCAGGGTTTATATAGACCTTGTGAAGACTCTTCAGTTACCAAGATGAGTCAGCAGAATTTGAAAAGAGGGTAAGGTCAATCACTTACGCCTTGAAAAGCGGTAACAATCAATTACCCTACTAAAGGCTACGACGATTCGGTTGCGTATCCTAATTAATGACGGATAGTCATGATACGGATGGACTTCCCAGGGAAGGCGTGCTTATCTAATGAGTAATTAGCGCGAAAATCAAGGCAGAGCATCAATTGCTGACGTCATAAATTGATATACACAGAGATATTCGAGCAAATCCCGGAAAGGGCAAAACAGGCACTTCAATTCTTTTTGAAAAAAAAGGGGGGAGAAACCCTAGCAACATTACAGTAATGTTTTGCTACTTTTAAAAAAAGCCTTTGATCAAGGAATCGTTAGGAGTAAACTGACGGCTAAGGTCTTCTATTTGCTCCACTTCTTGTTTCAATTGCTCGCATTTGGCGTTCATCTCATGAAAGAGCTTCATAGCCTCTTCAACCTTTAGTCTTTGTTGCTCTACCTTCTGCTGTTCAGCTGCGAGGTTTTGGTGGCCACGTTTCAAAGTCACGGCCGCGCGAATCAGGGTAACTCTTTTCATAAGAAACCCGAAGCCCAGCTTGCCTTGAACTTTGGCGAGAAGATTTTGGCACATGCCGAAAAGCAACTCCGCGCTCTGAGGAGAAATGGTCGCAGGTGTGGCCGCGGACAACTGCTCTAGAATCCAGATGGCTTCAGTAAAAAACAGCCTTCTATCAAAGGGACCTATCTCCAAAGACCTCACAAATGATCGGGGATAGGTGAGGCGCATCCGAACTAGCCAGTCCACGTCGGCTTGCTTCAAACCTAAAGCAATGTCAAAGCCAAGTTAGACTATCAAACTGGCAAAGGAAGAATGCAAAATGCGAACAGCAAATCACGACATACCAGTTCCTTCAAGGATCTCGCGCAGAGAAGGAATGCGCATTGCTGGGGTAGTTGAAGACTGTCCTCGCTCCATTGCCCTCCTATCAGCTGCGAGTTCTAACTCCTCATAGTTGGGGGGAAGAGTATAAGCCGCACCAGGTGCGATTGCAGCCCCGACCTGCGAACCCCAAAAGTTCCATGCAGGAAGAGGTGCCGCAGGCTCAGTCATTGCCGGGGGCATGGCAGCAGCAGAAGTGGCAGCTTGATTAGGGATGCCTTCAGGTGCGATAGCGTCAGCAGCGTTCGTTCCTGTTTCCTTAGCACCAGCAGGGGCATCTTCCTCCATCAAAACAGTGTCAGCTTCGGCATCATCAGAGAGTTCAATGACTTCCTCGAGGGGCTCTCCTGCATATTCAGCAGCTGCGACAGGCTTCTCAGTATGAGAACTCGGCACCGGGACATAGGACGCAGAAGGCTGACTCCTTTGTTCCAACACGGGCTCATCAGCATTGCCTGCGATATAAAATGCGATGGTGTGAGGTAACTTGTATCGTATGTTATGTTACTATCTTTGTTAAGCTAAGAGCAAGCACCTCCACGCGAAGGTGGGATTGCAGTATCCTTGTCATACGCTAAGGACGTGGAACCTTGCCCTATTAACGTGTCTTCATTAAGCATGTCTTTAAAGTGAGCGTGACCTGGGGCGCGAAGAAACCAGTCATAATTATGTTTGAGGTGCTAAGCCTAGTTCACGCATATTGTTCAAATAATTACCTGAGGGTTCACCGCACTTGCCTACTAGCCAACGGCGAATGTCAGCTTTTGACACACCGTGCTTTAACGCACCAACAATAACATCTCGATAAGTTACTGCGAGATTAAAAATCTCACCTTCATTGCCGCCTGCGATTTCTTCAAAATCTGCTTGGGCTCGTTCTAAGGCTGCCGCATCTTCTTCTGGAGCAACATCCTCCTCTTCCACTCGAGGAGCCACTTCTTCGGGACGCACATCTTCCTCATCAGTTGGACGCACTAAGTCGTCGACATGTTGTTCTTCTAGGCTCCTCTGCTTTACGTGTTCGAGCTCCTCTTCCTCTCGCTTCCTTCTTCTTTCAGCAGCCTCCGCAGCTGTTCTCCTGGCTTCGGCAAGAATGTCCTCGCTTATGGTTTCATCAGAAACGCCAGCATGAGAACCTTTCTTCTGCTTCTTGGCCAAGAGGCCGCCGATGGTCTCGTCATCATCATCATCTGCTAAGGAAACAATTTGTTCAAACCAGACTGCAAAAGAGTTAAGATAATGGGAAGAAAAGTACGATTGAGATACCTCCTGAGTCTTCCTCTTGTATCTCATCTCTTTCTCTGTCGACGACATCTTCAATTCCTTCTTCTTCCTCATCTTCTTCTCTTGGCTCCCGCCTCTCCTCTTCTTCCTCCTGGTTGAATGGAACGAAGGTCTCCACTGCGAGCTCCTTCCGCGCTTTACCAGTCATGCGACCTTTACCTTTATCCCTGGCAGAAATGGACCTCGCAGGAGGGGAAGTTGGAGCGCCTCTAGGGGAAGAAATTGTAATTCCTCTTTTCCTGGGCCTCTTCGCTCTTGGCGCAGCAGTCGCCGGAGGAGACGGATCATCTCTAGGGGGAGACAAGTTTGGGGTATTGTCTATCAGCGAATCGGCAAAAGCATTCATGACCTCGCGAATCCTGGCCTCGACCTCGGGATCCATTCTCGACGCCAGCCGAAACGGCTGTCTTTGTCTTCTTGAAGTAACAATGGTGGTAACCAGCGATTTGGAACGCTCACCAGATGCAAACCTCCGCACATGGCACTACAGCAAGAAGTGTAATATGAAGTCTCCAGTATATTGAAGTAAAGAAGCTTAGCGTGTGCAAGAGAAGTTGCTCACCTTAGCAAAAGTTTCGCTGTATTTGATGACATGCGAGTCGCCTTTTCTAACCGTAGCGATCTTTTCATCTAGAATGATGGAGGGACACAGATGGTTCTCGCGATCTAGCAATGAATAGCAACCATATTCAGACTCGTCCAGGCTACAATTGGGACGAAAAGGAAAAGAATTCCTTTTGATCACAGGAGCTCTGCTTGGCTGGGGGACCGACTACGTCTCAAACCTTGTCTGCTGGGCGTTCCAGTATGCGAGCCAGTTTTTGGAACAGCTTCCTTCACGGTTACCTGCAGGTTGATCGAAGGGGAGATTGCTCAGCAAGACTGTTTTACACTCCTTTGACAACAAACGCTTATAGCAGCCTCTGATGATAGACTGCGGCCAGATTGATGGTGCCACTGCATCGAAGCCGAATTGGGGAGAAACGCGAGTGGGATCAACATCCACGGTGATTCTCTCATACCTTGGCGCGAGCTCACGAACATGCTCTGCGAGGGCAGGAAGGGAACCTCGCAGGCACCAGCAAAAGAATTCGCGATAGCGCTCGCGAAAATGCTCTCCACCTTCGAAGAGGAGCTCTTCTGAGAAGACAACACCCTTAGAAGGATACAGTTTTGGAAACCATCGCACGTTTTCAATACGCATGGCATAGGGCCTGGTTATGAACTCTTCTCGATTGTCGCACATCAGGCTCCAGACGCACTTGGGGTAGTTTGTTCCGAACCACCTCGCAGCTCTGCCGCTGTTACATTCCTCTTTCGTACCTGGGGGACACCATTTTCTGGGCTTGGAAGCGACTGGGGCATAAGAGGGCCATCGCTCGAAGACCCACATTGTCAAGAAAGCAATGTTGATGTAAGTCAGTATGTCGAGGCGGCCACGCGACTCCTTCATCGCCACAACTAGTTGATCCAACCTGTAGTACAGTGTGCCCAAGACTAGGGGTCCGAGTGCGACTTTCTGACCAAGGGCCAACTTCACAGCAAGAGGCAGAACGTGATAGAAAACCCCATCGTGCGGGTGTCCATCGATTAAGTACCTCGACAACCAGGCGCAGAGGAAGGCGCATAGGGTCAAGTGATAACCCTTGCCATCCACATAGTTCTTAGCCTTCGGGTTTCGACTCAGAAGCTTTTTGGTGATACTGCTGTTTGCATAGTCACAGAAAAAGTACTGGACCCACTTGTTCCAAGTATTCTTCGCAGATGTGTCAACCAACTGCCAGTCAGGAAGGACTTCTGTAGGAGTCCATCGGGTGGAAATTTTCTTCACCTCTGCCAAGCACTCCTCCATCTGCGTGTACAGAGCGAGCTCCGCATCCGTTCTCAATGGACTCAAAGGATCCACCTCACCCATGGGAGACAGATCGTACAGCATGTGCACGTCCTCGAGCGTGGGGGCAGCCTCGAACTCAGCAAAATGGAAGGTGTGAGTCGCAGACGAGTAGCGGGAAAGAAGGTTTAGAAGCATAGACTGATCCAGCTTCACGGCAGCACCCTTCATAGCACGAACTGCGAAATATATTCCAGCATCGTTCAAAGTTACAGCATGATTGGTCAACACATGGTCAATCCACTCATCCATGTAGTCCAATTTCTGAACAAAAGGTTGGGTGGAAATCGCAGTATACGGGAAGTACCCATTTTCGACTCCCAATCGAACCACGTCTTCGGAGCCAATCAATTCGAGCAAGGCCGAGTTAATTGGAGGGGTTAATGATTGCAATCCTTCACCAGAGACAGGGGTAGGCAGTTTCTTTGCCTTAACCCTAGCATGGTAGAAGTCTTTGCCACCCAGATAGGGGGCTTTTCACCATAGAGCTTGCGGCAGATCAGGTATTTCTTCGTCCTCCTTGGTGGGTCTAGTTCCTTTTGTTTTTGCCATTCCTGGGAAAAGCAAAAAAAAAAAAGGGAGAAATATGCACACTTCAGTTTGAATTTCGAGGTTCAAGATCTATGGGAAGAAAGATGAACAGTCTGGTACCAATTTCAGAAATTAAAGATTGGAATCGTTTGCATTATCAGGGATTTCAAAAACCCTACATTTGAGGTCTTTATCATTGGGTGACTAAATCGAAATTGGATTCGAAGATTGTGAGCTTTTTCACAAGTTTTCAGCAGATAATATGTCACGGGTTTGCGGATTCAACACAGTTCAAAGCATATACTAGCATATTGAATCAAAATTGAACAAGGCCAACCTTGTTTCTGTAAAGCTTGCTTGGATGCAGACAATTGAAGAAGACGATTTGCAATTTTGAACTGGTGATTGATTATCTGAATCTTCTCTTGAAGACTTCCGGGTATCATTCACTTTAAGAGAAAGAAGTGATGCTTTGCAACAATGGAGAGTACAGATTATTTATCCAAAAACAATGAAGGGTTGCGTCCTTTTAGTAGTCGAATCGCAACCGTCACCGTCGAATCGCGCAATCACAGGACAAGCTGACGTCACGCCTAAAACCCTAAAGTTCAGACGGCATGACTCTAGGGGTTTTAGGTCATAATGGCACGCACGGGGGCTGAACCTACTCATGTTTGAATTGGTACGTGGCGGCGACGCGTACGTTGGTTTCCGCGCATGGAAGTCTATCCGGCTATGAGTCTTCACGCGCGGAAAGGGGGATATGTAGATAGTGCTTTCTGAGATGACAGATCTCGGCCACGTGGCAACCATCCAGCACACCATATTGTGCTCCACAGACACCGGATCACCAGTTGCGCTGATCCATGTGGGGGCTGCGAGACAGGGCCCTCGCATACCACTGCACGGGACTTGTAGGGACTTAGTGGTTTGGAGGCTAGAGTAAGTCCTGTCGCGTGCGAGCCAAGCCCGAACGCGACCTTTAGTAACTGCTTTTGAGAGATTTATGGCACGAGCTCCATAAACCCGGTCAAACCCGGTCAACCCCATAACGGTTCCGGTATTCGCGCATAACGTGCTGTAACGGTCCCTATATATGAGGACGAACATGCCGTTGTGGTTAAGCTAATTAAGTCGCCATTTATGGGCGCATTAACCACACTGCAACGGTCACATTCTCCGTTATATATAGGACGTTAACCTTTCCATACAAAGGAGGACACACCAGCCATACGCGGAAGCTCTGCCAAACCCCTGTCTCTCTCTCATACATTACTACTGCCTTACTCTCTCCCTACACACAACCCAACTCTTCCTGTGCCATTTCCGGTCCTCTACTTACGGTGTACACAGAGTACTCCCCGCCGGATTCTCTTGTGCACAATTGTACTTACAAACTTCTTTGGCTTAAAAGAGCTTCTAGTCTGCTTGCCCTGAGCACAAGCTTTGCACAATTCATCTTCTTTGAACTTGATAGATGGAAATCCTCGTACCAGGTCTTTGGAAATCAACTTTTTCAAAGTATGCTAACTGATATGACCAAGCTTCCTGTGCCAAAGGTTTGAATGCTCTTTCAAGGCCTTGAGACACTTCAAACTTTTACCTGCCACTTTGTTAGTCTGAAAAGTATAAACATGGTTTGATCTAGAGGCTGTGAGAATACAATCTCCTAATTTCTCATTTTGAACCACACACTTCTCCTTATCAAAGATAACTTTGTTGCCATTTTCAAAAAGCTGAGATACACTAAGCAAGTTAAATTTCAAACCTTCAACTAGATATACATCAGAAATAGAGTTTTCAGAATTTGTACCAACTTTACCAATACCAAGAATATTGCATTTGCCTTTGTCACCAAGTGTAATTGAACCTTCTGATTGCTCTTTCAATTATGAGAATAGAGATCTCTTTCCACTCATGTGTGTTGAGCAACCACTGTCCATAAACCACTTTTGTTCTTTGGTGACACCCTCAATGTTCTTCTCAGAACTTTCATTATGCTTGGCCATGAAGCATAGATTAGCATGTTCTTCTTCTGATTCAGATTCACTTGAACTATCTGAATCACTCCATGAAGCTATCGTAGCTTTCTTTCTTCTGTCATGGTCTTTCTTTTGAAAGTTCTTGATTTTCTTGTGTGGACAATCTCTTATCAAACGTCCTGCATCACCACATTCAAAGCAGTTCATAACCTTTGATTTACTTATGAAGAAGACTTACCTTTTTAGTCATTGCTACTGGATGGTCTATGACTTTCTCTATTGAAGTCTCTGTTTCCAAAGTTTTCTTCATTTTGAGAATTCTTGTCAATGCTTTGGAAATCAAGGCAATTCGATCAAAATCATCAGCATCCTCAGTTTCAAGGCTTTGAGTTCTCTCATTCTCTTTGGCTTTGAGAGATAAGTTCTTGACACTTTCTGGTATCTCTCCATCAGCTTCATTCATAGATATAGTTCATGTGTCAGAAGCTTCACTTGTAGTTCATCAAGTTGTAGAGGTGAGAGATTCTTAGCTTCTTCAATAGCTGTGGTCTTTGGTTTCCACTTTGCCTTTGGAAGACTTCTTAGAATCTTCCTCACCTTTTCTTCATTGGAAAAATGTTTCCCAGTGAATCAAGGTTGTTAACAATGTCTGTGAACCTCTTGAACATGTCTATGATGAACTCATCTGCATTCATCTTAAACAGCTCATATTGCCTGAGATAGATGTTCATATTTGTTTGCTTCACTTGATTGGTTCCTTCAAAAGTAACCACAAGTTTATCCCAGATTTCTTAGGCAGTAGTGCAGCCTGAAATCCTGTTGAATTCATCTGTACTCAAAGAACAATATAAGATGTTAATAGCTTTGTAATTCTTATAGAATTTCTCTAATCAGAAGAAGAGAGTAAGTCTTCAGATATGGGAGTTCTAATCCCATCTTTCTCTGTGTAGAAAGTGTGAAGCCCATTCTGAATAATGGTCCAAAGCTCTCTGTCTTGATCAATGATGAACATTTTCATCAAAGCTTTCCAGTGAGAAAAATTTTCTCCACAGAATAGAGGAGGTTTGTTAGCAGCTCTTCCATGTGAGAAGCCACCACCACCTGCAGTACTCATGATAACCAGATGGTTAAATCTATACAGTGATACAAGCTCTGATACAATTTGAAAGTGTGAGTGTGCAGGTGGTAATGCAGCTAATATACTTTATAAGGGGGGGGGGGTAAATAGAGTATGCCAAATTCTTACAAAACTTGCTAGGAGGATGAGATCTTGTGAAAACAAGTGAAGTTCAAGGCCTTGAAAACAATTTCAAGCCCTTGGAAGTGATGCAGTTTGTACAAAAGCAAATAAGCCTTTTGAAGCCTTGAAAACAAGTTCAAACCCTTAAAAAACAGACAGTTTTGTGTGCTGCAAAAACTATGAAAATGAATGAACTGAAAATGCAAGAGACAAGTGATTTATAGAGTTCAGTCCACTTGGACCTACGTCTCTACCTCACTGATTAGATCCCTGCAGGATTTTCAACTCAATTCTTATTAATCAAAAGCTAAGCCCTAGATCTCAAGCACAGAGAATTGCCTTACTTTGTTACAGCTTGTGGTTTTCCCTAACCTATCTAGTACCTGCTCTAGCTAACTGATTGACTAGAATTCTCTATTTTTCACTTTGAACAATCCTTGAGAATGGAGATAGAAATATTACAGAAATGATCTACCAATAAAGCACAATACACAAGAACACTTAGTGTGTAGAAATTGCAGTGAAATATGCATTGATCTTATGTGAATGGATTGAAAGATTGATGAACTTCTTTGATG
Source organism: Linanthus parryae (assembly GCA_023055425.1). Taxonomy (NCBI): domain Eukaryota; kingdom Viridiplantae; phylum Streptophyta; class Magnoliopsida; order Ericales; family Polemoniaceae; genus Linanthus; species Linanthus parryae. The sequence goes on from JALGPY010000004.1 coordinate 40,809,706, forward strand.
CTTGTCAATCCAGAACTCTTTCACTCTTTTTGCCCGTTCAGTGTTGTGTCGTGTTGCTTCAGAATTGAGCTCTATTTAAACTTCAAACAGCTCCGAATATCTTCCCTGATTTTCAGCAACAAATCTCCTATTTTGTAGGCAACAGACTTTGACTCTTTGAAAATCTTCTCCAACGATTAAGTGATCACAATCTTCAGAGATAATGTCGTGATCTTGTATTTGAAAAGGTTGAGAAGCTGTCAAGTCATTCAGATCAACACAGAATCATCTTCTTGATTATTTCGTTCCCTACATAAGTCAGATTAGGAAACAATCTCTGCAAACTTAGGAAATAAAATCTCCTGCAAGAACAGAGTCAAATAGATGATATACTATGTTCAAACGAGTTAGGAAGCTTTGTCGTTCATCATCAAATATCATTAAATCACGCATATGGAGGATAGAAAGGAAATCAACTCAGTGAGTTTGCAGAAAACTCCCCCTGAAAATGTTCACACTGGTTAAGTAGTTTCAAGACTTTGAATCCAGTTTCAAGGAGCTATTTTCATGCCTATGAGAACTGATTCAAGGCTTTGAAAACTGGTTCAAGGCCTTGAAATAGTCAGACTATTCCAAGCCTTGCACAACCTGATCTTACAAGTTTGAATATCACTCTCACTGACAAGGGTAGCAGGGTAATTCAACGATTTCTCACCCACTTTAGGGTACATGTCATCAACCATGTCACACCCGTTGCCCCACTTGTTTGCTAACAACTTTGTAAGCATCTGTTTAAAAAAGGGGGTATCTGTCAAATACCAATTCAGCCAAGTTCAGAATTCAAAGACCAATTCAGGGACTGACATTATTCCAATTCCCACTAATTTAACCTCATTTATCATTATAGTATTAATAACAGATTCTACCTAACATAATTGCTAACTAGTCCTTCGTTTAAACACCCACTATCACTTTAGGTCTTATGTCTTGACATTTCTTTCACTGTTTTAAGGAGTAAACGGAGTTAATATTGATCGCTAATGTTTGCTTCTGGGGCTTCTCGGTTTCAACTCTCTTCCTCATGTCTCTATTGGCTCCTTACAGTGTGTTTGGATTACATGATTTGGTGAGAAAGGAAAAGAATTGGTGAGAGAAGGTTTTCTCATTCGTGTTTGGATTACTTTTTAGGCGAGAAGTCCTGAGAAAGCATGAGAAAAGAAATCTCACATATTCCAATTTTTGTTTCTCACCAAAAGTGGTGATATATGGTGAGAAAAGAAACTATATGAGTGTCAATATTTTTGTTGTGACAGAATTAGCCATAAAAAAAATAAAACATTGCCTAATCATAATATTAATGAAGGTTATTTTGGTAATATCTTTAAAATAGTTTCATTTCTTTTCCATTAATATGCTAACCAAACAAAGGAGGTGAGAAAGTATAACATTTTCTTATCATTTCTCACTTAAGTAATTCAAACAAATATGTGAAAAATCTAAATCATTTCTTATCATTTCTTTTCTCACATAAATCGAAGTTTCTCATCATTTCTTTTCTCACCTCATTCCCAAACACAGTGTTAATGTCCATGAATTACTCTACTTTTGGTTATTATTCACCAGAGGGAGATGGAGGATTTGCTTGTTTCATATTTATACCTTACCAAGCATTGAAATAATAGCCAGGTTCTCCGTGTAAAGAAACCCAGTTTAGGGTTTCCACGTAACACACAAGAGGATTTTATTGGAGAAGATAAAGGTGAGAGAGAGAGTTATTGACTGTAATAAATAATCAATCCATTTTGTTTACAGAGAGGATGAACCTCATAAATAGTCGATGGATTAATGAGCTGACCGTCCGATTGGTCAAACAAGGATCGGACGGTGAATGTCTAATAAACGTTGCTAATTGCTTCTATTTAGGCCAAATGAACAGGGAGGCGTACACTTGTAATTATCGCACCTGAAAGCATGATAACATAATAACACATAACTTAAAATTACATGACATCCTAATGCTACAACTGTGCGTGGGGTCGCTGCGTATAGGCTGTCCTGATATATGGTGGTAACAAAAGCAAAGAGATCAATATTAAGTAAACAATTTTTGGCAAAAAAATAAGTATATAAATAAAATAAGTAAACAATTTAAATTAAAGTGCAATGGATGGGTGACTGCAGGTTTTACCCAGATTTGGAAGTAAATTATGTCTCATGTTCATAACAGTTATATAGCCAATTTTGAAGCGGCATAGCATAGGACTGCATATAATGGGTTAAAAAAATGAGTAAGCTGCTTCAACATGACTATTTAAAGCAGTACTAAATTGTACTCTCGCAAAAGTCAAGATCAAAATTGCTACACTATTCAACAGAACAGACGCAACGACATTTTCAGAATAAAATTTGATTGGTTCCTTCTAATCAGTCAACTGGAAGATTGATGTCGAGTATAATGGAGAAGAATAACCTAATAAACAAAGGAGACGGAATGTGAAACAAATGTGAACGTGACGAAAGAAAGTGAGTTAAAGGAGATTTACCTTTGCAGTGATCTGAATTGTAACCCTTTGAGCTTTCCGCTTTGAGTGCCAAAACAAGCCAAGACATGTTGTCTGAACCGGTACACACTTCTGACTAAAATAAGCTAGGGAACAACCAACACAAACATGACACACTGAATAACGATTCCAACACAAATGCAGGAGAAATGAAGCGGTATTAAGATAGCAAAGAAAATAAGTGACGTTACCTGGTGACGGATCTCCCAAGTTGTCACTTGTCATCATCGTTGGACACACTGGAAATATATGATTTCAGGCAACAATAAATTAGTCTGACAAAATCAAGATGTTAACAGACTAAGAGGTTCTTCATACAACCAAAGTCAAGTAAGAGCTGTAAACTGTGCAGGTAGTGTATGAAGAGCTGCATGTCGAGACGTTAAGTAACACGTGTAAAATCTTCAATAGTATTAACTTGACGTTTCCGGTATGGGAATTCTCTAGACCAATCTAACAACTGCGAAGAAAAAATCGTCACTTGCTTCAAGGGTAGGTTAGATAGCATCTTTCCAATCTACATTAATATTCACTTGTAATTTTTTATGAGAACTCCTTTCAACCAATCAAAGTACTTATATATCGAAAATAATAAGGATATTTAAGTGCTCTGATCTAGTTGGAATAAATGAAGGCTAAATTGCACCGGAGGTACCCCAAGTTCGCAAAAAACGAGCAAGTAGGTACCCAAATTTCAAAATCGAGCACCAAATGTTTCAAATTTTAGATTTTCGAGCAAGTAGGTACCCTTCCCTCAACTTTTCGTTAACATTGAACGGAAAAATATAAAAAGACTTTTGTACCCCTTATTTTCACATTTTTTTAAAAATAATTTTACTAAAAATTTAAAAAAAGTTAGAATATAAAATTTTAATTGATAATTTGATATATGTAAGATAATGCAATATATTTTATCAAAATTAGATATTTTTACATCATTTCAAGATATTAAATATGTTTTTTTTGAAATGATATTAAATATGTTTTTATTAACACAAATCCGTCAATCTTAAAGTCTTTAATTTTTTTAGCAGTGTTTAAAAAGAATCTCAAATTTCATAATTTCACATGTATGTTTTGAGAAACAATAACATACAAGTATATTTGTACATTTTATACAATAATCTCTTTTACATTTGCATGAGAAAGACAAATCATTACAATAAATGCTACTCAAAAATGTATGGTATCAACTCTTATGTAAGTTGTTAAAATGAACAAAGATTCTTTTATGTTATTGTTTTATTAAAAAAATACATGTGAAATTATGAAGTTTTGAGATTTTTATTAAAAAATGTTAAAAAAAAGCTAAAGGCTTTAAGATTGACGGATATATATTAATGAAAACATTTTTCATATCTTGAAGTGATGTAAAAATATGTAATTTTGATGAAATATATTGCATTATCTTACATATATCAAATTATTGAATTATGTTTTTGAATTATTTTTTAGAATTTTAGTAAACTTGTATTAAAAAAAAGGAGGTGAAAATAAGGGGTAAAAAAGTCTTTTTTATAGTTTTCCCTCCATTTTTAACGGAAAGTTAACGGTAGGGTACCTACTTGCTCGAAAATCCAAAATTTGGGACCTGTGGTGCTCGATTTTGAAATTTGGATACCTACTTGCTCGTTTTGGTAAACTTTGGGTACCTCCGATACAATTTAGCCATAAATGAACTTAACTGGATTTCCAACTTTCTACTAAAGCCAACTCCTTTAAGAGGAAAAGTGTGAGCCCAACATCAATCTAGACTATTTCAGTAATACCAGTCTGCTTCTTCTCTTTTGCCCATACAGTTTTTCTATATTCCTCTCACACCTTCCTTCTCTCTCTACCTAAACTCTGAATTTTTGAAGAACAACAAACCAGCACCAACACAACAACAGGCCTCCACCATCGCCCGTCCACCACCGCCAATCAACCACCACCACTACCACCACCAGACCTCCACCACCAACAACATAAACTTACAGATCTAACAATATATTTACACGTACAACCAAGAGTATAATCGAAAAAAAAAATTACTTCTTCAATTCGTTTCTGATTACATAGATAGAAGAAGTAACAAATTGATTTGTGATGATTTTGACCATACAAGTAACATTCGTTGCTAAATTTACACAGATCAAAGAATAAACTTACAAATCGAAGAAAAAATAAGATGAAGAAGAGGAAAAGAAGAAGAGGAAGAAGAACAAATCAATTCACCGGAGAGTACACACCTCCGGCGCCTTGCCATGCCTCTTTGCCGGAGAAGACCCAGCTACCGCCTCGATCGACGGAGAAGGTGGAGGCTACGGGACCTCCGCCGCCCCCATCGACCGCCAGATCGCCATTGAGATGACGTCGAGATTGCCCAGATTGCCGTCGAGATCGTCGATTGTATGTTACCATCGTCGAGATATCCCGTCTCCGCGAAGAAGGAAGAGAAAGAAGCGTCGCCACCACCGTCGAGATCCACCATTAGCACCGCTGTCGCCACCACCGTCGAGATTTGCCAGCAGCACCGCCGTCGACTTCATCCACTTCATCTGCGTCTATTTCCTCTTCTCCTGCCTTCTTCTTCATCTATCTGTTTCTCTCTCTAGCCATAACAAATCCACTTCTACTGTCTGCCTCTTTTCTCTCTCCTTATCCTCTCTAAAATGTGCGGTGGGGAGAAGAAAAAGGGACATAGTTTTCTTTTTGAGAGAAAAAAACGGGTTGAGTGGGGTATGTTGAAATAAAACGTGGGTTATTATTATAAGGGAAAAGTGGTCATTATTCATTATTAAACACTAGAGTATTGCCCGTGCCCGAGGGCACTATCCCTAAATTGGATAGTTTTTGAATTTAGAAGTGTTTTTTTTTTTTTTTTTTTTTTTTTTTTTTTTAATGAATTTAGCGGTGTTATCCAAAAATTATATTTATAAATTTGGTGAAGAAAAAAAAGAACAAATTCCAAGTATGGGATGAGCATTACGTGGGAATCACTCACAACCTGTCTCCTATTAGTTAGGGATTTAGTTGAGAAAAACCTCTCTCCTATTAGTTAGCGATGTCCAAAGAGAGTGGGTAGTTGGGAATGTCCAAGGAGAGTGGGTAGTTAGAGATGTAATAAGTAGGTGATATCTAATGGTGGGGATGAGGTTGATTTAATCTAACGGTTTAAAATCATAGTTAGTTAAATAATGCTATTTTATAATATAGATGCCAAAAGAGGAAAGGGGGAGAAAGAAAAGAAACGTACCAAAATAGAAAGGGGCTAAAGAGAAAAAACGGAGTGGTACTCCAGCAATCATGACATACCACATGAACTTTTGTAAGTGGTTCTCCCCCATTCTTTTAATGAATCTGTAAATCTACGGAAATTTTCGTAATTGAGTTTGTAAACAAACTATTTTCACTTTTAAAATTGTCTTGACATAAAAGCAGAACCACAAAAGAACAACAAACAAAACCCCTCTTATAAAGAGCTCTTACACTTTGCTCTACCAACAAAAAGAAGATTCCATTTTCTTAGCAGGTCACTCAAGTTGTTGAATATGCCTTTGAATTGGAAGTCAAATGCGGTGGTGAATTAATTAAGAAACAAGTTTGTTTCCAAATCAGATTTGGAAACTTTGGGTATTTTCCTAGCATAATATAAAGAACTCGTGTTCTTTTAATTCGTATATCGTTTGTGAGGTAGTTTGACATAACAAACTGGTATCAAATTCTATCTACATCACTACCATATCTAAACTTGTTTCCTATTATGTCCGATAAGCGCCTTTATTACTACCCAATTGCGGTGTAGTGTTTGACATTACCAAAACACAATATCCCACAACTAGAGGATCTAGTTGTAATACCCCTAATTTTGGAGAGTGTTTTCAAGTGCAATATCAAGACTTTGGGGGTGAATTTGTAAATAGTCCGTCTTGGCCTTATATGTGGCATTTTGGAGTGTTAGCAATATTTGAAAGTCGTTAGAATGATTTTGAAGCACTAGAGATGTCCGGGGTGGTCGTGCAATTTTCTGAAATTAAGTAGAAGCTCTAATCCTAGTTGTACCCAAAAGTTTAGAAAACTACACTTTGACCCCTATGAATTTGAGACACTTGTCAAGAGAGTTTTAACACCTCATTATTGAGATGACATCATCTCCTCCCTCTCCCCTATCATTTGTTGCTGCGAACAATGGGGATCTACATCATTTGTTTGAATTTCATCTTCTTCCTCTCTCTTCACCATGCAACCACCAAGAACAACACCACCCCCACCAAGGAACTACCACCAAACAACCACCAACTCCTGATCTAATACAACCCGGAGTAGCCCTCACCACAAGGATCAAAACGCCCCAAACAGTTTGGGATTTCATCGAAAATCGAGTGAGAAATTCGGGTTTGAAGGTAAGAACCCTAGTTCGGTTTTTCGTTGATTTCTCTCTACTCATTGCAACCCATCACAATAAACACCATATCCTTGTTCCTGAGATCAAGGCGAATCTGTATGTACCAAATTTGTGCGTTGAATCGAAGGAAATCAACATTGTCGGATTCCGGGTTGAAGAACATGACGGGAATGGCCACCGGCCACCAAGCGGCGGCATTCTCTTTGTTTTTGGTCGTTTCCCCCCGATTGAAGGTAAACCCATGACCTGTGGAAGTCGTAGAACACCGTACCCAACTCAGAACCTGATGGGAACTCTCTGAAGCGCCGGAAATCGGGCGGCATGTCGCCGGCGAACTCCATGGCCGGCGGAGAGCGATGCAACAAGGTATCTCTCTCATTCCTTCACTATTTTCATTGCTTCTTGCACCAAAATCACCCCTAGTACATCTGGAATGCATTAGAAGCATCAAATCATGCCCAGAAGTTGGTTAGGACCGATTTCGATCCCATGTTTCATCCTCTTTGTTCGTTTTTCCGACATGCATAGCTGCCCTGTTTAAGTGCACGTATCTCCCTCGTTTCTAATCCGTTTTGAATGATTCCCAACTTTATAGAATACTCGGACGATTGGCTACAACTTTCGTGTTTTAACTTTTGTCAAATTTGGTCTCTAACACATCCAAAAATCGAGTTGAAGTTGCTGCGATTCGTGTTGTGCAATCTGTCCGGAGCAGTTTTTTTTCTAAGTGTTGGAGTTTAGATTGAAACACTCATTTTCAAACGATCATAACTCCCTCAATTTTTGATGAAATCTTGTGTTTATTTCTCGTATGTGTAGCTGGTATATAATACTTCAAATCATCGTCTCTTGGTCATGTTAGAATTTATAACGAATTTCTCATAAAACGAGCCTAAAGTCGCTAGTTTGAACTCATGAAATTTTCTTGAATTTTTCAATGTGTCGAATCGAAATTTTTGTCCAACTTTGACTAGCGATATCTCTTTGAAAACTTGAAGTTTCTAGGATTTCAAATATGTTTTGGAAAGCTTGGAACACCCTCTTCAAGACCTTACCTTCAGATTTCCTAAACCCTTCCTCATTTTACCACAAATCAGCTCTAAAGTTGACTAGTTGAGATGATTTCGCTCTACGTTTGACTTTCAATTTTAGCATTCTAAATGTGATTTCTAGCATTAACGTTATTCATGAAACTTATTCGTATTCATATTCTGGGTCTAATTATAAAGTTTGACTTTTCAAAAACTCTAGTTTGACTAATCTAGATAGGAGGGGTAAAATAGTAATTTCACTTAAGCTTTGAATTGAGATTAGTTTAGTAAATTGGAGTTTGTCGGCATGTCTTGTATGCGTATTTGGAGTACTCGTTGTCATCCCTCGTTTGGGTTGACCAAGTCAACAGTTAGGGCCTTTTTGCAGTTTTGAAAAACTTCAGGGGCCTATGTGTATTTAATTAAAAATTCATATTTTAACTACTTGAGACAAAGTTAATGTTTTGAGACCAAAAACCTGACTTAGAAGGATATTTGGAGCCTTAAAAAGGAAGTATTTGACTCGGAGTGACCAAATCAGTGGTGGGGGTCTTTTTGTAATTTTAGCAAACTTTAGGGGCCTAAGTATAATTTATTAAAAGTTGTATGTTTCGATACTAAGTTCATATGGAAGAGTTTATAGTCATTATTATATGTTTTTGGGTCATTATGAGTATAGTTTGGGGTCCATGCACAATCAGAGTCGGCACTGGACAATTTTGGAGTATTAGGAGCGTTTTGGTCAAGTTAGCTTGCATGACCCGCTTTCCATTGCATTCTTGCATACAACCTCATATAGAGGGTATATGCTAATAGGTTCTATAATTTACTTGTGTATATCCAGCCGTTGTTAAGGATCGTTCCAAGTAGACGTATCTTTTCGTGCTGCTTCATTGATTGTGAGACCCGGACTCATATGAGACGAGCGTTGTAAGGGTGCTAGCTTTGCTTTGCGCCTTTCATGGCCCAGAGGTAACTACATATGTACGATCTTTTCATATCAAATGTGCGCATGTGTGTGATGTTTCAAATGAATGCTTGTTATATGAAAAAGTATGAGAATGCATGTTTTCCACTCGAATGTTGTTAAACTATTTTATTCATCTCCTTTGAGAACTCTCCGAAATTACTTGTGAAATGTTGATATTCTGCTTCTGGTAATGTGAAAGAGAAGAAATAAAATACCTATAACAGACTTAGGAAGATGTACAAAGTACTGTTATTAATGGGAGGCGCCGAGCGATCCTCCATTTTCTTATGGCTAAGACCATTGAAGCAATGCTTCTTATTATTGGATAGAACTTTAATGTTCACAAATCCACCCCGATGAGCCAAAATGTATCAAGATATTGACTCCAAGGGGTTTATGGAGCTATAGAGTGCTACTTATACTTGTAAGGGTCACTACGGTATTGGGGTGTCGAAACTTAAGGCCTTTTAGCTAATGTTGTGAGCGGGGTTGACGAATGGGCTCCCTTAACGCTCGGGGGAAATAGGGTTTGATAGACCCTAGAAGGAATCCTTTGTGATTATTTAGTGATCCCTCTGTTTACATCGATCATGTTGGTGGCTCTGGACATGCCTCAGCTAAAACTAACGTTTAATTTAACTTGAAAGAGAGTTGTCTACTCTATTGATGTTGTTTGTGGCTCTAGATAAGCCCTAATCGAAATAAATGAGTTGAAAAACAGTAGCCACTCATGAATCAATATTTTTATCAGTTCATAGAAAATTGTTTATTTCAGAGATTCTACTAGTTTATGAATTCCTATAATACTCATGGTTTATTCATGTTTTAAAGTTAAAAAGTTCTTGCTACGTGGTTACTTATAATTGTTCAAAAAATTTCAACTCTCTTATGTTTCAGATCTCTTGGTTTATTTAAACCTATGCTTGCGTGCCTCTCATTGCTTTACATGTCGTAGTGTGTATTTACTCAGTTTTTACTGATTATTTTGTTCAAAATTGCGTCGGCTTTTGCCATTTTAAAACCGCATGTGATCCTTCAAGGTGGGGGATGGGAACGCGCACCGACACGAAGACGTTTAGTTTAAGTTAGATCTCTTAGTAGATCACATAGCTTATTTCAATCCCATTACAAATGTAAACGTATATTCTCAAGATTGTTTTATTCATTAACTAAATTGAAATATTCGTGAACTTATTTCTACTTTTGGTTATCGACTGTCACATTAACCCTGAACCGAGAGCCCGGGTCGTTTCAGCTGGTATCCGAGCATCAGTTCTCCGGTTAATGAGACTTTTCGATTTCCTTAAGTAGATAATTAAGAAAATGAAAATGTTTTCAAAATTTAAAATTGATTAGGATAACCCAATTTGGCAATAAGAAAGTAAACAAGCCGTCGGAGAGTTTGGGTACTTACGTTTTGTTGAACTCGTTTTGCACTGTACTTGCTGATTAACTTTTAATGACTAATTGAGATATCATTCGTGTAATTTACTTGCCTATTTACATGCTAAGTACTTATGTGACAAGCTTATGTATGTTAAGATGTTTGCTATAGTGGTGTGATGCGTGTCTATGGCTATTTATGCTTCTATGTTACTTTGTCGACGAGAGAGTAACAACGTTTTTGACTTAGAAGAACCAGGGACTATTCTTTTCTTACCTACGAGTGACGAACCTTAAAACATTAGTTTGACTTTGATTTATTTTGAGTTAATTTGACATGGTTCTTTCCAAAATTAGAAAGTTTTTGACAAAAAAATGGTTTCTGAAAATTATTGGCGTTTCGAGCTACCAAATGCCAAGTGATATGGATCACTTTGTTTACCAGTCCGCTGGCGTGACTCTTAGTACGACGATACTATGAGTTGTACCCGCTGTGTAGACTAAGTTGGAACATTTGAAACACATTCGAGTTGTGGTGGAGAGACACGTTGTGTGACGACACATAGTGTTCTTTTGCCCCTCGTATGCGTGGAACACTGAGGTGATTGGTTTATTTAATCCTCTATAGGTAAGACAACATTTTTAACGCGGATGATTCAAGAAAAACGACATATTAGTCTTGATAAAAGTATTTGTCTAAAAGTTTCGAGATATGTATAAATTCTAGCAAATTTTTGAGTTGCTTCTAAAATTAAGAACTTGTATGTTGTTATTGAACTTTCAAAATCTTGTTTCCAACATGTACCCGTACCAATCGTATACGAAACCCTATTGTGATGCAAGTCTAGGCTGGATAGTAATATAGACTCATAATAGACCCCGTCCTGCGGAGGGAGAGAATGAGAAATTTCTTCCAGTTAAGGTGTTTCTAGCTGACCATCTAAGGAAGCCATCGTTTGGGAGCAGAACATTCGACCAGAGAGGTTTAGGTACTTGTGTGGCTAAGTCAAATAGACTGAGTCACTGTGCTACATTTCATGTATGAGGGTAAGTATAGTATGAGATATTCGGGGACGAAGATTCTTTTAAGGTGGGTACATTGTAACACCCCTAATTTCGGAGAGTGTTCTCAAGTGCAATATCAAGACTTTGGGGGTGAATTTGTAAATAGTCCGTCTTGGCCTTATATGTGGCATTTTGGAGTGTTAGCAATATTTGGAAGTCATTAGAATGATTTTGAAGCACTAGAGATGTTCGGGGTGGTCGGGCAATTCTCTGAAATTAAGTAGAAGCTCTAATCCTAGTTGTACCCAAAAGTTTAGAAAACTACACTTTGACCCCATATGCATGTGAGACACTTGTCAAGAGAGTTTTGACACCTCATTATCGAGATGACATCATCTCCTCCCTCTCCTCTATCATTTGTTGCTGAGAACAATGGGCATCTACATCATTTGTTTGAATTTCATCTTCTTCCTCTCTCTTCACCATGCAACCACCAAGAACAACACCACCTCCACCAAGTAACTACCACCAAACAACCACCAACTCCCGACCTGCTACCACCCGGAGTAGCCCTCACCACAAGGATCAAAACGCCCCAAAAATTTCGGGATTTCATAAAAAATCGAGTGAGAAATTCGGGTTTGAAGAAGAACCCTAGTTCGGTTTTTCGTTGATTTCTCCCTCTTCGTTGCAACCCATAACAATTAAGACCCATATCCTTGTTCCTGAGATCAAGGCGAATCCGTAGGTACAAAATTTGTGCGTTGAATCGAAGGAAATCAAAATCGCCGGATTCCGGAAGAACCCGACGAGAACGGTCGCCGGCCACCAAGCGGCGGCATTCTCTTTGTTCTTGGTCGTTCCCCCCCCGATTGAAGGTAAACCCATGACCTGTGGAAGTCGTAGAACACGGTACCCAACCCAGAACCTGATGGGAACTCTCTGAAGTGCCGAAAATCGGGCGACATGTCGCCGGCGAACTTCATGGCCGCCGGAGAGCGATGCAACAAGGTATCCCTCTCATTACTTCACTATTTTCATTGCTTCTTGCACCAAAATCACCCCTAGTACATCAAGAATGCATTAGAAGCATCAAATCATGCCCAAAAGTTGGTTAGGACCGATTTTGATTCCATGTTTCATCCTCTTTGTTCGTTTTTCCGACATGCATAGCTGCCCTCTTTAAGTGCACGTAGCTCCCTCGTTTCTATCCGTTTTAAATGATTCACAACTTTCTGGAATACTCGGACGATTGGCTACAGCTTTCGTGTTTTAAATTTTGTCAAATTTGGTCTCTAACACACCCAGAAATCGAGTTGAAGTTGCTGCGATTCGTGTTGTGCAATCTCTCCGGAGCAGTTTTTTTCTAAGTGTTGGAGTTTGGATAGAAACACTCATTTTCAAACGATCATATTCCCTAAATTTTTGATGAAATCTTGTGTTTCTTTCTCCTATTTGTAGCTGGTATATAATAATTCAAATCATCGTCTATGGGACATGTTCAAATTTATAACGGATTTCTCGCAAAACGAGCCTAAAGTAGCTAGTTTGAACTCTTGAAGTTTTCTTGAATTTTTCTAAGTGTCGAATCGGAATTTTTGTCCAACTTTGACTAGCGATATCTCTTTGAACACTTGAAGTTTCTAGGATTTCAAATATGTTTTGGAAAGCTTGGAACACCCTCTTCAAGACCCTACCTTCAGATTTCCTAAACCCTTCCTCATTTTATCACTAATCAGCTCTAAATTTGACTAGTTGAGATGATTTCGCTATACGTTTGACTTTCAATTTTAGCATTCTAAATGTGATTTCTAGCATTAACATTTTTCATAAAACTTATTCATATTCATATTCTAAGTCTGGATTTAAAGTTTGGCTTTTCAAAAACTCTAGTTTGACTGATGTAGATAGGAGGGGTAAAATAATATTTTCACTTAAGCTTTGAATTGAGATTAGTTTAGTAAATTGGAGTTTGTCGGCATGTCTTGTATGCGTATTTGGAGTACTCGTTGTCATTCCTCGTTTGGGTTGACCATGTCAACAGTTGCGGCCTTTTGCAGTTTTAAAAAATTTCGGGGGCCTATGTGTATTTAATTAAAACTTCACATTTGAACTACTTGAGACAAAGTTAATGTTTTGAGACCAACAACCTGACTTAGAAGGATATTTGAGCCTCAAAAAGGATGTATTTGAATCGGAGTGACTAAATCAATGGTGGGGATCTTTCTGTAATTTTAGCAAACTTTAGGGGCCTAAGTATAATTTATTGAAAGTTGTATATTTCGATGCTAAGTTCATATGGGGGAGTTTAGAGTCATTATTACATGTTTTTGGGTTATTATGAGTATAGTTTGGGGTCCATGCACAATCAGAGTCGGTACTGGACGAATTTGGAGTATCAGGGGCGTTCTGGTCAAGTTAGCTTGCATGACCCGCTTTCCATTGCATTCTTGCATACAACCTCATATAGAGGGTATATGCTAATAGGTTCTATAATTTACTTGTGTATATCGAGCCGTTGTTAAGGATCGTTCCAAGTAGACGTATCTTTTCGTGATGCTTCATTGATTGTGAGACCCGGACTCATATGAGACGAGCGTTGTAGGGGTGCTACCTTTGCTTTGCAGCTTTCATGGCCCATAGGTAACTACATATGTACGACCTTTTCATATCAAATGTGCGCATGTGTGTGATGTTTCAAATGAATGCTTGTTATATGAAAAAATATGAGAATGCATGTTTTCCACTCGAATGTTGTTAAACTGTTTTATTCATCTCCTTTGAGAACTCTCGGAAATTACTTGTGAAATGTTGATATTCTGATTCTGTTTATGTGAAAGAGAAGAAATAAAATACCTCTTACAGACTTAGGACGTTGTACAGAGTACTGTTATTAATGGGAGGCGCCAAGCGATCCTCCATTTTCTTATGGCTAAGACCATTGAAGCAATGCTTCTTATTATTGTATAGAACTTTAATGTTCACAAATCTGCCACCGATGAGCCAAAATGTATCAAGATATTGAGGCCAAGGGTTTTATAGTGCTATAGAGTGCTACTTATACTTGTAAGGGTCACTACGGTATAGGGGTGTCGACACTTAAGGCCTTTTAGCTAATGTTGTGAGCGGAGTTGACGAATGGGCTTCCTTAACGCTCGGGTGAAATAGGGCTTGATAGAACCTAGAAGGAACCCTTTGTGATTATTTAGTGATCCCTCTGTTTACATCGATCCTGCTGGTGGCTATGGACATGCCTCAGCTAAAACTAACGTTTAATTGAACTTGAAAGAAAGTTGTCTACTCTATTGATGTTTTTTGTTGCTCTAGATATGCCCTAATCGAAATAAATGAGTTGAAAAATAGTAGCCACTCATGAATCAATATTTTTATCAGTTCAAAGAAAATTGTTTATTTTGGAGATTCTATTGGTTTATGAATTCTTATAATACTCGTGGTTTATTCAAGTTTTAATGTTAAAAAGTTCTTGCTACGTGGTTACTTATAATTGTTCAAAAATTTTCAACTCTCTTATGTTTCAAATCTCTTGGTTTATTTAAACCTAGGCTTGCGTGCCTCTCATTGCTTTACATGTCGTAGTGTGTATTTACTCCGTTTTTACTGAGTATTTTCTTCAAAGCTGCGTCGTCTTTTGCCATTTTAAAACCCCAGGTCATCACTCAAGGTGGGGGATGGGAACGCGCACCGTGACGAAGACGTTTAGTTTAAGTTAGATCTCTTAGTAGATCACATAGCTTATTTCAATCCCATTACAAATGTAAACTTATCTTCTCAAGATTGTTTTATTCATTAACTAAATTGAAATATTCATGAACTTATTTCTACTTTTGGTTATCGATTGTCACATTAACCCTGAACCGAGATCCTTGGTCGTTTCATTAGCGTCTTCAAGTATAAGGATGACAATACCGTTGTCACTACGAGAAGCACTTGTGACTTTACATAACTTGTATGTAGCCTCCTCGTTGTGGGTCAATCCAGTATGCTATTACTCCTAATGCATACCCATGTGTTGGATCGTGACATCTCCATATCAATCCAACCCCATACTAGTCTATAGTTGATCGTCCTATTAATCAATATAATTGACTGGGGATATTTAAGATAAACAACACATTTGCAATATAAGGAATTCATTATATTAAATATCTTCATAAATAATACAATGAATATTCTAGCCAAAAGTAATGTTCATACTAAATAAGATTGCCTCAAGGGCATCTATTCAAACAGTCTCCTACTTGTATTAGAGCCAATCTGGAGCATCTCGTATGCCTATAGATCTGGTGTGCCCTTCATGCTTGCGATGAACAAGTGGATTCGTGAGAGGATGTGACAAATTCTCATCTGTAGGAATCTTGCATATCTTCACATCTCCTCTATCTATTATATCTCAAATAAGACGGAACTTCCCGAGCACGTGTATGGATTTCTGGTGTGACCTGGGTTCCTTAGATTGTGCGTTTGCTCCAGTGTTGTAACAATACAACTCTATCGGATCCACAATACTAGGAACCAAACCAAGCTCAGTAATGAACTTCCTAATCCAAACAGATTTCTTTGCTGCACCACTCGCAGAAATGTACTCAGCCTCAGTTGTAGAATCAACAACCGTCTCTTGCTTGGAACTCTTCCAGCTCACAACTCCTCCATTCATGCAATACACAAATCCTGACTGCAATATGAAATAATATTTCTTGGTCTGGAAGCTTGCATCCGTATAACCCCTTACACGCAACTCTTACTCCCCTACATAGATCAAGAACACATCCTTAGTTTTTCTCAAGTACTCGAGGATGTTCTTGACCACTATCCTGTGACTCTCATCTAGATTAGACTGATATCTGCTTGCATACTCAACGCGTATTACACATGTGGTCTAGTACACAACATGGCGTACATGATGGTCCCTATAGCCGAAGCATAGGTAACTCTACTCATACGGTCCTTCTCAATCTCATTGGAAGGACAATCATTCTTCAAAAGAGTGATTCGATGAGACAGGGGAAAGAATCCCTTCTTAGAATCTTGCATGTTGAACCAATTCAACTCCTTGTCTATATATGTACTTTGACTTAGGCCTAGTAGCTTCCTCGATCTATCTCTATAGATCTTGATACCAAGTATATAAGCTGCATGCCCTAAGTCCTTCATTGAGAAACACTTTCCTAGCCAATCTATCACAAATTGCAGCATACGAATGTCGTTTCCAATGAGTAGTATGTCGTCCACATACAAAACCAGAAATACCACAGAGCTCCCATTAACCTTCTTTTAGACACAAAGATTCATCTTTGTTCTTGATGAAGTCAAACTCTTTGACTGCTTCATCAAAACGTTGATTCCAACTTCTAGAATCTTGCTTCAATCCACAAATGGATCGTTGCAGCTTATAGACTTTATTTGCATGCGCTCTGGATCCACAAAACCCTCAGGTTATGTCATGTACACATCCTCGAGGAGGTTTCCATACAAAAACGCTGTATTGACATTCATCTGGTAAATCTCATAGTCGTAGTAAGCTGCAAGAGAAAGTATGATTTGAATGGATTTGGTCATCGCGACTGGTGAAAAGGTTCATCATAGTCTGTACCATGAATCTGTCTGAATCCTTTTTTCACCAATCGGCCCTTATGGGTAATCACATTACCATACATGTCGGTCTGCTTCTTGAAGACCCGTTTGCACCCTATGGGTCGTGCCCCCTGGGGTGGTTCCACCAGATTCCATACTTTGTTGGTATACATGGATTCCATCTCAGATTCCATGGTTTAAGACACTTATGAGAGTCCGGTCCTTTCATGGCCTCTCCATAGGTAGTAGGATCATCAACTATGAGCAATGCGTCACCAGGCTCAGTCACGAGAAGTCCATACCTCTCCGTTTCTGGTGCACTCTTCTTGACCTACGAAGCTCTTGTGTTACTTGAACAGGTTCATCCACAATATTTTGTGGTTCCTGTTCATGTTCCATAGTGGGATCAGTGGTTTGTGGTTCGTAATTTTTTTCAAGTTCTACACTCCTCACACTTACTTATTTAGAGACAAACTCTCTTTCTAGAAACACGCCGGACCGGGAAACACTCACTTTTTTCTCTGTTGGATTGTCGAAATAATATCCCTTAGTTTCCTTAGGGTATTCCTCAAACTTACACTTATCCGACTTGGGCCCGAGCTTGTCTATTTGTAAACGTTTTACATAGACATCGCAAGACCAAATCCTCATGAAGGACACTGTGGGACGCCTCCCACTCCATATTTTATATGGAGTCTTCATGACCGATTTAGATGGAACATGGTTAATGGTGAAAGATGCACAAATAGAGTGTAGCCCCAAAATAATAATGGAAGATCAATTTGACACATCATAGATCGAACCATGTCCAACAATGTTCGATTCCTCCTCTGAGACACGCAGTTCCATTGCGGCGTTCCGGGTGGAGTGAGTTGGGACAAGATCCAACACTCTCTAGATAGTCGTCAAACTCTTGGATTAAGTATTCTCCTCCACGATCAGATTGTAGAGCCTTGATACTCTTTCCAAGTTGCTTCTCTATTTCATTCTTGAATTCTTTGAACTTTTCAAAGGATTCAGATTTGGTCTTCATAAAGTATACAAATCCATACCTACTGAAATCATCAGTAAATGTGATGAAGTAGACATAACCATCTCTGTCACGAGAAGTCCATACCTCTCGGGCTTCTGGCGCACTCTAATAGATCTACGAAGCTCTTCTGTTACTTGAACAGGCTTCTCGACAACCTCTTGTGGTTCCTGCTCATGTTCCATAGTAGGATCATTGCTTTGTGGTTCTTCAACTTCTTCAAGTTCTACATTCCTACCACTTGCTTCTTTAGAGACAAACTCTCTTTCTAGAAACACCCTGACCCGAGCAATAATTACTTTGTTCTCAGTTGGATTGTAGAAATAGTATCCCTTAGTTTCCTTAGAGTATCCCATAAATTTGCATTTGTCCGACTTAGGCCCTAGGTTGTCTGATTGTAAACATTTTACATAGACATCGCAGCCCCAAATCTTCATGAACGACACTGTGGGACGCCTCCCACTCCACATCTCATGTGGTGTCTTCATGATTGACTTAGATGGAAGTCGGTTAATGGTGAAAGCTTCACTCAATAGAGCATAGCCCCAAAATGATAATGGAAAATAAGTTTGACACATCATAGATCGAACCATATCTAATAGAGTTCGATTCCTCCTCTGAGACACGCCATCCCACTGTGGCGTTCCGGGTGGAGTGAGTTGGGATATTATCCCACACTCTCTAAGATAGTCGTCAAACTCTTGGCTCAATTACTCACCTCCACAATCCGATCGTAGAGCCTTAATACTTTTGCCAAGTTTCTTCTGTACTTCATTCTTGAATTCTTTGAACTTTTCAAATGACTCGGATTTGGCCTTCATAAGGTATACAAATCCATACCTGCTGAAATCATCAGTAAATGTGATGAAGTAGACATAACCATCACTGGCAGGCCTTGCAAATGGCCCACATACATCAGTATGCACGAGCGCCAATCGCTCACTAGTCCTCTCATCTTTCTTATTGAAAGGAGATTTTGTCATCTTTCCTAATAAACAAACTTCACATGTCTCATATGATTTAAAATAAAATGAATCTAAAAGTCAATCCTTATGGAGTCCAGATACACGTTTCTCGTTTATATGGACTAGACGACAGTGCCATAGACAAGCAGGATTTAAATCATTCATTTTAATCCTCTTAGTATTTATGTTATAGAAAGGATTACTTAGATCAAGGATATACAATACATTGAATAATTGCGCACTACAATAGTGAATACTATCAAAATAAATGGAGCAACAAATGTCCTTTATTGAAATATCAAAACCTTCGTTGTCCAAACAAGAAATCGAATTAATATTTCTGCTCATAGCAGGCCCAAAATTGTAACACCCCCAAACTGACCAAGCCGGAGGCCCGAGGGGGGGGGGTGTCACTCCGTACCCGAGACAAAGCCCGGATACAAGGACATTTAAAAGTGGATCTCAAGCAAACTAAATTAAAATTTGAACAATAAAACTTCATTACAACTCAAAAGCTGCCTCAAACATGAGCGCTTAACAAACTAGTGTGTTATTAACTAACAAATGAGTTATACTTTTATTGAAATGAAAATTACTAATTTTCTAGTTGATGATTCGCGTCCCCCGCTAAGCCAAATACTCACAACCTGGACCTGTGGTGCAGAAATAAAAAGAAACACCACAGTACAAAAATCAGCATAAAAATACAGGCAAGCAAACACCCAAGCAAGTAAAATGATGATGAGGCAGTTATAAAAACAATGACCATTTTTGCGAGTAGGAGTTTAACTTTAAACACAGCGGAAGTTTGAATTTGACACTTGTAAGAAAACATGAAAGATTACACTTCGCAAATTCGAGTTCAATATCCAAGTTGGGAAATCTCAAAATCTCATACTCATTTTTTTTCCATTAATAATCATCAAATCCAAAAGTTCACAATTATAATTAGTTGATACGGGGAAGAACTAATCACTTCGCAAGCATCCAAGACCTTAAGTGTCGACACCCCCTTACAGACTTCTTGCGGTCAGAAGGGTGAGTACTAGGAGCGATCCGGGGCCTTGCAACCGGATTAAATACAATTAATTCGCCGGGTGTAACCCGACCAAGCCCAATAGTAACCATGAGAAAATCCCGCACAACTCTTCCACTCTACGTTATCGCGAATCGTTAACTTATTATGTTATTTTCAAGAAAAGCATTTACAAGTAAAATCGGATGTTCAAATGACACATAAACACATAGCACGTAATCCATTTTGAGACATGTAAAAAGAAATCATTTGACACGAAGGGAGTTAGGCACACTAGGCCTGACATGCTTACTCACCTCGTTTGCAAGCAATTACGGCGACTCAATGGTAGTACTCAACGTACGCGTCGTCGGTGAATTCGTCGCCTACAAGTTAACAATACTCTAATTAAATTACATTTTCTTAGTAATAATACTAAGCTAAATTATATTCACATGACACCCAACGGTTTAGGGTTCTAAAACCAACCCAACATCCCACTTAATTCATACTTCAAAACCAATCCCAAAACCTTATTCCAAAATCCTATAACCTAAAGTATACATAACTTATCATAACTCCACAAATTTATTACCCCAGTTTCCCAAACAGATCATGGCTCAAAAACAGTTCCATTGGATTCAAAACATTCAAAATAATAAGTTTAGTCTCAAACGGATCTTAATTTCGATTCCTGAATCAAAAGATATGCTCGTTTCAAATTTTCAATTCCCCTCAAAATACCCATACGGGAAAAACTTTTCCCCCAAGCACCAAGTTCATCCTACATTCATACTAAACCTAATACAACATGAATACCCACATCAAACAAGTGGTAATTACTAGCTAATCCTATTATTTCAGCTTGATTTAACCCCTTACATAGACTAGGGTTTATGAATAATCACTTGAACAACGAGTATAGTGATTAGAGATGTTCTACATGGTGAAAACGGGAATCAAAGTGAGTACAACAAATCTGAAATCAACGAGTAACTTGTTACTTACGTGAGATGTGAGAGATTCGAGTGATTGAGTGACGGAGATGAAGATGTTGGCGACAAATCAAGGGCTGCCGGAAAAATATACATCAACAATCTTGGAGGAAGAAGAAGAAGATGAAAAATCGCAGAAAGAGAAGGAGAAGAAGAACGCACGGGCATAGAAGGAGAGAAAGAGAGAGAGATAGAGAGAGAGAGAGAGAGAGAGAGGCGGCGGTGGCTGTGATGCCGCTACTGTTTCTGTTGCCGTGAGGGAGAGAGACGACCAGAGAGGGAGAGAGTGAACGTGAGGGAGAGAGAAAGAGAGATTGCGTGAGGGTTTTGATGTTTCCGATCAATTGATCGAGAGAGAGGAAGAGACATAGAGAGGGATTGAGAAAGGATCAGATGAGGACGAATAAAAATCACAACTGACGTGATTTTGGGTGAGAAAAATCACGTATGTTATGATTTTTGGGTCAAAAATCATACCAATCAGTGCAGAAAGACATTTATCCACCACTAGTTTAGGTAATAAGACAACTACCTCCCCCCAACTTAATTAAAGGCATTAACAACTTTAGATAAAAGACATAAAGAACCCCAATTGCTAGCAAAGCTTTACAAATGACTCCCAACATTTAGATTTCACTCCCAACACATGTAATAATATCACAAATACCCAAAATATCCATAGTCACATGTCACAAATACCCAAAGTATCCATAGTCGAATATCACAAATACCCAAAATACCATTAGTCACAAAATGAGGTATTTCATCCTTCCCACCTTAGAAAGAGCTTCGTCCTCGAAGCTTAAAACATAATCTTCAACAACCAATAAGGTATGAACTTCCTCTCAAGGGTACAACTACTAAATGCAACCTAAGGTCATGCATGATATGCAATATACTATAAGGAATACGGTATTAAAAAAACCCGAAGGATTACATCCTCTCCCCCTTAGAGGAGTGACGTCCTCGAAGCTCAAAGTACCTCGTCGAAAAGGTGAGGATACTTCTTCCTCATAACATCCTCCGCTTCCCAAGTTGCCTCTTCAGTGAGGTGATTTGTCCGTAAGACCTTTACAAGCTTGACACTCTTATTGCGGGTGTCCCTTGTCTTGGTGTCTAGAATCTTGACAGGTTGCTCCTCATAACTCAAAGATGGATCCAATTCTACTGGTTCGGGATCCAATACATGAGATGGGTCAGGCACATACTTCTTTAGCTGAGACGCGTGAAATACATTGTGAACACGACCCAAATTTGATGGTAGATCCAATCGATAAGTCACATCCCCAATCTTCTGTATAACATCATATGGTCCAATGAATTTCGGGCTCAACTTCCCTTTCTGATTGAACCTCATGACTCCCTTAGTAGGCGAAACTTTGAGAAATGCCTTTTCTCCAATTTGGAACTCCAATGGCCTCCTCTTCTGATTGGCGTAGGACTTCTGTCTATCCTGAGCTGCCTTCATTCGCTGCTGGATAAGTCTCACCTGATCTGTCATCTCTTCAATGAGTTGCGGACCAATTACCATTGTCTCGCTTATGTCGCTCCAACACAGTGGTGTTCTACACTTTCTTCCATACAACGCCTCGCGAGGTGCCATTCCAATACTGGTGTGGTAACTGTTATTGTAGGAGAATTCTATCAAAGGTAATCTGTCAACCCATGAACCTTGGAAGTCCATAACACAAGCCCTTAGCATATCTTCCAATGTTTGAATCGTTATTTTGGTTTGTCCATCAGTAGCAGGGTGGAATGCCGTGCTGAATTTAAACTATGTTCCCAAAGCTTCCTGGAGTGCTTTCCAGAAGTGAGAAAGAAAGTTGGGATCCCTGTCGGAAACTATAGAGCTTGGAACTCCATGGTACCTCACAATGTTCTTTATATACGCATCGGCTCTTTGTTCCATATTCTATGTATCCTTCATTGGGATGAACCTTGCTAACTTTGTCAACCTGTCAACTACGACCCGAATCTGATTCAGCCCATTCTTCGATGTCGGCAAAGCAGTCACGCAATCCATCGAAATTTAATCCCACTTCCAATCTGGGACATTTAATGGTTGAACTAAGCCTCCCATTCTCTTATGTTCAAACTTCACCTTCTGACAAGTCAGACATCTTGCCACAAATTCTGCTACTTCCCTTTTCATGTTGGGCCACCAGAAATTCTTCTTTAGATCCTTATAGAGTTTGTCTGCCCCTGGATGTACTGAGTAGGGTGTGTTGTGCACTTCACGCATCAACTTATCCTTGGTTTTCGCACACTTGTGTGGTACACACCATCTCCGCTTGTAGCGGATACTTCCATCTTCATGGATCTTGAAATCCTTTGCTTGTCCTTCCACAATCTTCTTCTTTATCCTCTCCAACTTCTCGTCTCCTGGCTGGTTACTCCTTATTTCTTCCAAGACTTCTGGCACAACTGTCATATTCCCAAGGATATTCTTTACTCCACCTTGTTCCACCACTTCAATCTCGAGTTTTCGGAACTCATGGCATAGCCAGTCTGGCAAAACTAGCATAGCACCTAAAGTATGGCTCGATTTTCGACTTAACGCATCAGCTACTACGTTTGCCTTCCCTTCGTGGTACTGGATACGCAAGTCATAATCCTTTATGATCTCCAGCAAACGTCTTTGCCTGTTGTTTAGCTTTTTCTGAGTGAAGATGTATTTGAGACTGCTGTGGTCAGTATACAATCTACACACTGATCCATATAGGTGATGTCTCCATATCTTCAGTGCAAAAACTATTGCTGCAATCTCCAAATCATGCGTAGCATAGTTCTCTTCATGAGTTTTTAGCTGTCTCGAAGCATAGGCAATAACCCTTCTTTCCTGCATAAGCACGCATCCTAAACCCTTCTTCGATGCGTCGCTGTAAATGTCAAACTCGCCAGAATCATTGGGTAAAGCTAACACAGGTGCTGTAGTCAACTTTTCTTTCAATGTCTGGAATGCCTCTTCACAATCTTCGCCCCACTGGTACTTTACTGTCTTCTTGGTTAGCGTAGTCAGCGGTCTGGCGATCTTCGAGAAATCTTTTAAAAAACGCCTGTAATATCCTGCCAATCCCAGAAAACTTCTTATTTCCGATACATTCTTCGGATTTGGCCAATCTTTAACTGCTGAAATCTTTCCTGGATCCACGAATATCCCTTCCTTTGAGATTATGTGACCCAGAAATGGAACTTGATATAGCCAAAACTCACATTTCGAGAGCTTAACATACAACTTCTCATGACTCAATGTCTCCAACACTTCCATGAGATGTTCTTGGTGCTCTTCCACGCTCTTTGAGTAAACGAGGATGTCATCAATGAAGACGACCACGAACCGATCCAGAAACGTCTTCATAACACGATTCATTAGGTCCATGAATACTGCAGGAACATTAGTTAGGCCAAAAGGCATGACAGTAAACTCATAATTTCCATACCTCGTTCTAAAGGCTGTCTTCGGGATGTCCTTCTCGGCTACCCGAAGCTGGTGATACCCTGATCTCAAATCCATCTTTGAGAAGATACTCGCCCCTTGCAACTGATCGAACAAGTCATCAATTCGGGGTAAAGGGTATTTGTTCTTGATCGTTGCGCTGTTCAACTCTCTATAGTCAATGCACAACCTCAAGCTTCCATCTTTCTTCTTCACAAATAATACAGGTGCACCCCAAGGCGACACACTTGGCCTTATGTAACCTTTTTGAAGTAACTCTTGCAACTGATCCTTTAGTTCCTTCAACTCTGCCGCTGCCATTCTGTATGGCGCCTTTGAGATTGGAGATGTTCCAGGTGCTAGGTCCATAGTGAACTCAACTTCCCTTCTAGGTGGCATTCCAGGAATCTCATCCGAGAACACATCGGGAAAGTCCTTGGCTATTGGTATGTCATCTAGCACGTTCTCCTTCTTAGACACGTCTTGGACATAACAAAAATAAGCAATATTCTCCTTCTTTACATGGTTGACTATGGTCAAAGCTGACACTAGCCTAATACATGGTTCCTTCGTGATGCCACGGTAGGAAACCTTTTCCCCCTTTGGGCCTCTAAGCCTGATTTTCTGGTTGTGACAGTCTATAACTGCTCGATATTTACCCAGCCAATCCATTCCCAATATAACATCTATCCCCTTAAGATCAAATTGTATCAGATTCGCAGGTAAGGTACTAGCCGAAATCGTAACCTCTACCCCTTCAAATATGGTATCGCACACTGTTATATGACCGGTTGGGGTAGCTACAGGGATGGATATTCGAGACGGCTTATTGAGACTCAACTTTTCCACAAATTATGACGAAATAAACGAATATGATGCTCCAGAATCAAATAGAGTAAAAGCTGGTTGATCATGGACAAGAAATGTACCAGTGAGTACTCCATTTTCTGCTTCTACCTCATTCCTTCTCATGACAGCAATCCGTGCAACATTCCCATTCTGTGCTGCTGTTCCTGCTGTACCAGTCCCATTGTTGTTGTTGTTGGCATTAGCCGGAGCATTGTTGTTCCCGTTCCTGTTTCGAACTCCATTGTTCCTCCCATCACCTTGGTTGTTCCCCTACTGTCTTCTATAATTGTTGCCGCCATTATTTTGGTTGTAGCGGTTCCCATTTTTCCTGTTTCCGCCCCGGTTTTTTCCATTGAACTGTCGGTTCCCTGATAGTTTCCTCCATTGTTCACCTGCTGATTCCCATTCGTTCGTTTGCGGCACTCGAAAGCCCGATGTCCCCTCTTGCCACAGTTATGGCAAGTGATTACATTCCCCTTGCAATCAACTCCAGGGTGATTCTGCTGACACCTTTTGCAAATGTAGCGGCGAGGAGGCTGGTCACCGGACTTCTGTTGTTTGCCATGGTATTGAACCTGGTTACCTCCTCCTTGGTTGGGCTTGAACCTCTTGTCCTGACTACCCTGGTTGTTCTTACCTTGATTGTTGCCATAGCCCACATCGCTCTCATTCTTGCGCTTTCCTCGCTTCTCGTCTTGCGCCTCTTGAATGCGCCAAACAGCTGCAGCTCTATCATATGCTTCCTGAAGGGTATCATATGTTCTGCACATCAGGTCCTTCTGCAGATGGAGTTCGAGACCGGACATAAACTTCCTAAACTTGGTCGCCTCATCAGGCATCAGCTGACCTGCAAATCGAGATAGTTCGATGAACTTCTTAAAGTACTCGGTCACAGAACCATTCCCCTGCGTCAGATTCATAAAATTGATATACTTCTGATCCTAGACATGAGCCGGATAGAAGCGTGTGCGGAGTGCAGTCTGAAGAGCCTCCCAATTGAAATTGGGTTGATCCAAAAAGTGCTGACGCGTTCTTATCCACCATATATTGGCTTCATTCTTCAAATAGAATGCTGCGCAAACGACCTTGCGATTTTCAGGGCATTCAACCAACTCAAGGACCTTATCCATATCATCGATCCAGTCTTCAAGCTCAATCGGGTCCTCATTGCCTGTAAAGTTTCAGGCTTCATGTCAGCCACTTTCTTCGCCCACTTGGCTGCATTCTGCTCTCTCTGGTTCATGTTCTGAGCCATTTCAGCAAATTGAGCAAAGAATTGCTCCATGTTGTTGTTGTTGTTGTTGATTGGGGCTGCCATCGGTACGCGCAATTAGGCAAGTAATGTCACACATTGATCATCAATTACTCAAATGAGCATGTATTTACACATAGGCTGATCACGTCTCATTTCGTCATCCCTCTTTAAAAATTAGGAAAATGATCAATCCGACAAGAAAAAATTATGAATTTTGGTGTGAAATACCCTCTCAGAGTCTATTTTCATAAGAAGAATCAACTCAAAATAAATTGTAGAACTCAAGTTGCATAGAGAATACTACAGCTGCTGTCACAGACCACCAGAACAGAAACTTTGACTTTGAAAAGTCTTAAGCTGACATTAAAGTCCTCAAAATGAGCTAGGCTTTCGCCCATAATTATCCAAACATGTCTACTAACTGTCATAAAAATATGATAACCAAAAAAGATCTGGAAGATAGGTAAAAATGAAAAGTGCTACAGCTAGTCACTTTGTAATTCTGCTACTGAACCACCAACTATGAAAATTCGTAACTAATTCTCCAAAACTCATATAGGGCTGAGATACCTGGGTATGTCTACTTTCTGAGAAAAATTCATGGAAAAATAAATCCAAAATTAAGTACGTCTACTAGAACAAAAACCCATTGCTGCGTAGATTCAAGTATTACCAAAAATCATTGTTTTCGCGTTCTAACTCCATGAACGCTTTCTATACACTTAATCAACGATAACAAAACACATGACAATCTTAATTCATCAAATCATACTCCAAAATCAGAGAACTAAATTTATTAATCTCCCAAATCGGGTCCTCAAAACATGAGCATTATTCCTCATCCTTAAAATCAAAACGCTAAGGATTTAACTCTAGCCCAAAAGTGTCTATTCAAAGATTACTCAAGAACCTCAAAACATTGTTTGGCATCATAGCCTTATTCAAAACAAAACAAAACTTCAAATTGTATCAATGTCTAGTAAATCAAAGGATTATAACATGCCTAATCCTCGTCTTCGTCGCTCTCATCCAATTCCTCATCTTCATCGGGGTCTTCCTCAATGTCCTCACCCTCACTTGGGTCTTCTTCACTTTCATCATACTCCATGTGGTCTTCTTCAATCTCGGGGTATTCATCGAAATATTCCATTGGATCCTCTTCGACCTCCTCATCGTCACTAGAGTCTATAATAATCACCTCTTTGGCTTCAATATGATTCACCTCAATAACCGTGTAACCTTGCCACTTTACATGAACCTCCATTAACAACTTGCATATGAAGTCGGCGCTGACCCTCCATTCACCTTGGTAGAGGTAATCCCTAGCATTCATTCGGTTTTAGTTGTCCATGATGTTGCTATACTTTGCTATTATGTCTCCAAATAAAGGTCCCATGGGAAGTGCCTTCACCATACAATAAGCCTGAAATGCAGGATTCCGGTACCGAGGGAACTGTGATTCCACGAACCTTTGCCCACAAAACTGAATGACGCGATCACGAAACGCCGGAAAATCCTCACCCTCAACCCATGGTGTCACAGTCGGGTGCTTCTCGGCGGGAAATACACGTTTCCTAGGGGTCGTTAGGGTTCTAGCCATCTAGAAAAGAAAAAAACTTCATAAGTCTCTTACTCCACAAAGTATATAACGGAAATAAAATTACTACTCTCATGAAATAAACACTTATTTCCAAAACTTAAATTTTATAACCACAAGAATTTTGAAATAAACTCCCAACCTTTGATCACACAAACATTAGACTTCTAACCCGACTCCAATGAAACGTCTCAAAATCTAGTCACATAGAATCTCGGGTAGGCCAAAGTTCTTAGTTAGGAGTGGGTGGGTGGGCGTACTTGCCTTCTATCCTATTTTTCTAAGCATTTACACACATAATAGTCCTAGAAATACTACCCAAATCCCTAACGGCTTGTCAGTTTTAATCACTTTGCCTATGTTCATTTTAGTTACCCTAACAGGTTTTGTTTTTCTTTTTGGATTGCCAGCTCTGATACCACCTGTAACACCCCCCAAAATGACCAAGCCGGAGGCCCGGGGGTGTCACTCCGTACCCGAGACAAAGCCCGGATACAAGGACATTTAAAAGTGGATCTCAAGCAAACTAAATTAAAAGTTAAATAATAAAAATTTATTACAACTCAAAAGATGCCTCAAACATGGGCGCTTAACAAACTAGTGTGTTATTAACTAACAAATGAGTTATACTTTTATTTAAATGAAAATTACTAATTTTCTAGGTGATGATTCGCGTCCCCCGCTAAGCCAAATACTCACTACCTGGACCTGTGGTGCAGAAATAAAAAGAAACACCACAGTACAAAAATCAGCATAAAAATACTGGCAAGCAAACACCCAAGCAAGTAAAATGATGATGAGACAGTTATAAAAACAATGACCATTTTTGCGAGTAGTAGTTTAACTTTAAACACAACGGAAGTTTGAATTTGACACTTGTAAGAAAATATGAGAGATTACACTTCGCAAATTCGACTTCAATATCCAAGTTAGGAAATCTCAAAATCTCATACTCATTCTTTTTCCATTAATAATCATCAAATCCAAAAGATCACAATTACAATTAATTGATACGGGGAAGAACCAATCACTTCGCAAGCATCCAAGACCTTAAGTGTCGACACCCCCTTACAGACTTCTTGCGGTCAGAAGGGTGAGTACTAGGAGCGATCCGGGGCCTTGCAACCGGATTAAATACAATTAATTGGTCGGGTATAACCCGACCAAGCCCAATAGTAACCATGAGACAATCCCGCACAACTCTTCCACTTTACGTTATCGTGAATTGTTAACTTATTATGTTATTTTCAAGAAAAGCATTTACAAGTAAAATCGGATGTTCAAATGACACATAAATAAATTGCACATAATCCATTATGAGACATGTAAAAAGAAATCATTTGACACGAAGGGAGTTAGGCACACTAGGCCTGGCATGTTTACTCACCTCGTTTGCAAGCGATTACGGCGACTCAATGGTAGTACTCAACGTACGCGTCGTCGGTGAATTCGTCGCCTACAAGTTAACAATACTCTAATTAAATTATAATTTCTTAGTAATAAAAATACTAAGTTAAATTATATGCACATGACACCCAACGGTTTAGGGTTCTAAAACCAACCCAACATCCCACTTATTTCATACTTCAAAACCAATCCCAAAACCTTATTCCGAAATCCTATAACCTAAAGTATACATAACTTATCATAACTCCACCAATTTATTACTCCAGTTTCCCAAACAGATCATGGCTCAAAAACAGTTCCATTGGATTCAAAACATTTGAAATAATAAGTTTAGCCTCAAACGGATCTTAATTTCGATTCCTGAATCAAAAGATATGCTCGTTTCAAATTTCCAATTCCCCTCAATATACCCATACGGGAAATAACAATTTCCATAAAACTTTTCTCCCAAGCATCAAGTTCATCCTACATTCATACTAAACCTAATACAACATGAATAACCACATCAAACAAGTGGTAATGACTAGCTAATCCTATTGTTTCGGCTTGATTTAACCCCTTACATAGACTAGGGTTTATGAATAATCACTTGAACAACGAGTATAGTGATTAGAGATGTTCTACGTGGTGAAAACAGGAATCAAAGTGAGTACAACAAATCTAAAATTAACGAGTAACTTGTTACTTACGTGAGATGTGAGAGATTCGAGTGATTGAGTGACGGAGAAGAAGATGTTGGCGACAAATCAAGGGCTGCCGGAAAAATATACATCAACAATCTTGGAGGAAGAAGAAGAAGATGAAAAAACGCAGGAAGAGAAGAAGAAGAAGAACGCACGGGCAGAGAAGGAGAGAAAGAGAGAGAGAGAGAGAGAGAGAGAGAGAGAGAGAGAGAGAGAGAGAGAGAGAGAGAGAGAGAGAGAGGCGGCGGTGGCTGTGATGCCGCTGCTGCTTCTGTTGCCGTGAGGGAGAGAGACGACCAGAGAGGGAGAGAGTGAACGTGAGGGAGAGAGAAAGAGAGATTGCGTGAGGGTTTTGATGTTTCTGATCAATTGATCGAGATAGAGGAAGAGAGATAGAGAGGGATTTAGAGAGGATCGGATGAGGATGAAGAAAAATCACAACTGACGTGATTTTGGGTGAGAAAAATCACGTCTGGTATGCTTTTTGGGTCAAAAATCATACCAATCAGTGCAGAAAGACACTTATCCACCACTAGTTTAGGTATTAAGACAACTACCTCCCCCCAACTTAATTAAAGGCATTAACAACTTTAGATAAAAGACACAAAGACCACCAATTGCTAGCAAAGCTTTACAAATGACTCCCAACATTTAGATTTCACTCCCAACACATGTAATAATATCACAAATACCCAAAATATCCATAATCACATGTCACAAATACCCAAAGTATGCATAGTCGAATATCACAAATACCCAAAATACCCTTAGTCACAAAATGGAGTATTTCATCCTTCCCACCTTAGAAAGAGCTTCGTCCTCGAAGCTTAAACCATAATCTTCAACAACCAATAAGGTATGAACTTCCTCTCAAGGGTTCAACTACTAAATCAACCTAAGGTCATGCATGATATGCAATATACTATAAGGAATACTGTATTAAAAAAACCGAAGGATTACAAAAATAGCAAGCGCAAAATAGCAATTATTTAATTCTAAAACTAATCCTGAAGGCAAAGATACCTCGTACACGCCCACAGCCAATGCAGCAACCTTTGCTCCATTCCCAACGCGCAGATCTATCTCCCCTTTAGCCAATCTTCTACTTCTATTTAGATCCTGCACATTTCGACAAATGTGAGATCCACATCTAGTATCCAATATCCAAGATGAAGAGATAGTTAAATTGACATCTAGAACAGAAATATCTGGTAGTGGTGGAATCACTATTCCAAGCCTTTTATCCTCCAGTGCCTCTTCCAGTGCCCAGGCTTACTGTAGTAGTGATAATGACCCTTAGTAACGCCTTGGCAACGCCACCAGCAGGTTTGAGGGCAGCTTCCTTAGGTTTGCAAACTGATTTGCCTTTCCCGTAGGAGGTAGAGGCAAACCTTTTGCTTTTTTACTTTCCTCACCATCATTATGGCCTTGCCCTTTCCCTTGTGGAAGCTTTCTTCAGCTGTCCTCAACATATGAGTAGATCTGGCAGAGGCTTGACGATCTCATTCATGTTATAGTTCATGATGAACTGTCCATAACTAACATGCAACGATTGCAATATGAGATCAGTCGCCTACTCTTGGCCCGCTGGAAACCCTAGGCGTGTGAGGCTCTCAAAGTATCCGATCATACGGAGCACGTGAGGCCCCAAACGGTTTTCGTATGATTGATGGCATTTGAACAGTGCCTTGGAAAATTCATACCGCTCAACCCTCGCATGCTCTTGAAAGAGCTGCTTCAAGTGAATGATCATATCAAACGCAACCATGTTCTCATTCTGCTTATGAAGCTTAGAGCTCATGGTGCAAAGCATCAAGCAGGCCGCATCATTAGCATTGTCAACGATCTTTTGACGCGCCTTTATGGCTGCAGTAGAATTATTTTATGGACCCTCAGGAACTGGCTCCTATAGAGTGTACAATGTCTTTTTCTTCTTGAGAATGATTCTCAAGTTCCTGTACCGGTCTAGAATTTTTGTTCCAGAAAGCTTGTCCTTCTCAAGGACATCTCGTAGGGAATGTGATGAATTCGATGAATTGTTTGCCATTGGAATTCTACAAAATGAGAACTATACAAGTTTTAGTATTTTGTAAACAAATAACTACATTTAATAATGGCTAGATTATTAAACATAGCTCCCACTATTTTTCTCGGATTAATAACCCTCAATATCAATGCGGAAAATATCATGATATTTTCTAGTGGGTTCAAGATTCATATTTCACTTCTTTTTTAGCTTGCTTTGGCATGTCTCCCAAAATTAGTTATTTAGGTAGGAACAATTCCAATTGCATCCTTATGCAACTGTTGGTTCAATTTAGCAAATAACTCCTTATTTATCTATCTCATAGAAAATCCCAATTGGTTGCCTCTTGGCTTTTAATCCTATAAAAATCACATAGTTGCGTCCAACCTCTTACTCCAACAATTACAAATTACGTGCTTATGCCATCCGCATCATATCGTGATAAACCAAGTCGCCCTGCTTTGGCACGAGCTTGGTAAATCGTGATCATGATGAGTGTTTAAGCAACGAGAAGGCAAAACGCAATATTTAAATTTGAGGGATTTTCTTTTCAGTTTTATTTTTTTATTGACCCATATCAACTGATCTACTTATTTTAAGTTGGGCTAACTCACAATAAAAGATCCTGGTTGTATTATCTTGTTATAAATTTTGCTTGTATCATCCATACACCAACAATAAATAACAAGACAATAAATTAAACAACCACAAATAAAAATTAAACGTGATATGGGTATGGCCTCTAAACTAAGATATTCCCAAGCCAATGAGAATATCTATGAACCCTTAAATAGCAAGCTCATCTCCATGCACCTCTATATTTAGTCCATGCTCCATAGCTTTGTGGAATGTCGCCATCTTGTGGTTTCTTCTTTTCTTTAGGCTTCTTCTCAACATATTGACTATAATCTACTCTATCTGATGGTAGCTAGCATCTATACTAAATAGAGAGATCTCACAAGTTGAGAAGAAGACCGGCTCGCAGGTCATAAAACCTAATGATCTATTTCATTAATTATAGTGGCTCGCAGCCCGTAAAACCAAACCACAATATAAAACAATCACAACATTCAGACCTAAGGCCATATCCAATCACCATACAAATAGCACATAAACTGTTAATATCCAATTTTAACGCGCTTTGTCAATTTTTAGTCGATTTTGGGTGAACGAGGGTCAAAACAGTCCAAGAGGGCCCACCAATACTCTTGGCCGAACCCCAAAGGACCGCCACAAAGGCTTTGGGCCGGCCGGCCCCTAGCCTACACTGCTAGGCCGTGTGCTAGGGAGGCCCGACCCCTTGTCCGTGGCTAGCTAGGGCGGCAAGGAAGAGGTGGTGTGGTCCATAGGGGGGGGGGGGGTGGGCGAACCTCCTTTTGGATTTGTTTCCAAAACTACTTCTTCTTTGTTGCCCAAGTTTAGTTGTTTCCGAACTGAAAAATCCCTTTTCCAATTTGTGCCATAACCCTAATTTTCTAGATCCAAAATTACACATCATATGTGATCCAAATTCACTAATCCTTACATCCGATGTAATATTAGATCTTATTTGGTTGAACCATATTCAAATGTGTATCAATATGCTTAATTATTTAGTTTTACGCGATCAATTCACAATTTAAGGTGTAAAACTAACAGAATTAACACATAAATACGTTATGCTCCACGACATGTTGCTCTGATACAACTGTAGGGTTTTGTAACGAATTATGCAGCGGAATTGAACAAATAAAGATCCGAAAAGACCATCCAAGGATCACAGGACTAGAAAACATAACGATAGTAAAGGTTTTAGTATCAAATACATTGTTTGTCTCCTTGGATGATTTCAAACGCGAAATATTGTTCACGTCTCTATGGATATTCCGCTCCTTGAATTATCTCTGGATCCTCCATACATTTTTGCTAGCTACGTATGAAGGAGGAAGAAGAAGAATCACGTAAACCAGAGAAAAAGAGGGACAACACGTCTCTCTTGAGGTCGACGGGTAGATGGGCGGACGGGGGGTTGATTTGGCGCTCCTTGTCTTGTCTCTCTCCTTCCTTTGTTCTCTCCTTGCGTTATAACAATTATGATTCACTTTTTGAGAAAATAAGCTAAGAGTGTTCATATATATAGTCTAACAACTCCTTGTTAACTACATATTAGCCCTTCTCCTAATCATGTCATCACATGGATTAGTCCACATTGCAAATTAGTCCCACTAAGTTTACATGTGCTTGCGTATTGATCCTTCTATTTAATTAATTCTCAAGTCCAGTTTAATCCATAGTGAGTGTAATCCCATAGGTTTCTACTTAGTTGGTAGTAATGATTACTAACATGGAGCGGTGTCGAGCAACACATCCAAGCAACCCAAATAATAGAAATAGTGAGTAATCCGAAAAACCTTGTGCAAGTATTGTCTTATCCCTTTGTCTCTATATCCGGATTGAACACGAGGCATACAAGTCAAACTCTTATATCCAATCCATAGTTCTTTCTCAAAAAAAAAAAAAATTCTCAAAAAAAACTTTCTCAAAAAAAAATCCGTAGTTTCTCGATCATGGGAATAGTTTTATCCATGCAGATAACATCAATATCCCATATTGATTTATCTGAGTCTGGCCAGACATTCTATAAGCACCATCCCTCGAGTGGCCGCGAATATTTGCTCCCATTATGTGGGAGGCACAAATTCCATCTACATCATTACAATATCTAAGCTTGCTTCCTAT
This sequence comes from Linanthus parryae, assembly GCA_023055425.1. NCBI lineage: Eukaryota > Viridiplantae > Streptophyta > Magnoliopsida > Ericales > Polemoniaceae > Linanthus > Linanthus parryae. The sequence continues at coordinate 40,844,587 of JALGPY010000004.1, forward strand.
TATGTCCGATAAGCGCATTTATTACTACCCAGTTACGGTGTAGTGTTTGACAATACCAAAACGCAATATTCCACAACTAGGGGATCTAGTGACTTCAAGTCTAAGGATGGCAAAACCGTTGTCACTAGTAGATGCACTTGTGATTTTACATAACTTGTATGTAGCCTCCTCTTTGTGGGTCAATGCAGTATGCTATTACTGCTAATGCATACCCATGTGTTGGATAGTGATATCTCCATATCAATCCAACCCCATACTAGTCTATAGTTGATCGTCCTATTAATCAATATAATTGACTAGGGATATTTAAGATAAACAACACATTTGCAATAAAAGGACTTAATTATATTAAATATCTCCATAAATAATACAATGAATATTGTAGCCAAAAGTAATGTTCATACTAAATAAGATTGCATCTAGGGCATCTATTCCAACAAGCTTAACCCTAGGGCGCAGGCACACGTACAAAGGACCATGCTTCTGGACTGATGGCAGCGGGGGGGGGGGGGGGGAGCATGAAGGTAAGAAGAACAAGAAAAATCAGTTTTATGGTTCTATGTTGCCCAAGGATGTATGTGCTTGGTGCAAGGAAAAGGGGCATTAGAAGATAGATCGCCCAAAAAGAGGTCAACAGGTGCTGAATGGATCCGCATCCGTAGTCGAACATGTTAATTCGTCTGAGGACGATTACGTTCTAATGGAGGATGTTTTCACACACTCTCAGGATGCGTGGGTCCTTGATTCTGGGACATCCTATCATATTTCCTCTAACATGGAGCTATTCTCGACGTATAACCAAAAGGATGGAGGGTTTGTCTACATGGAAAACGGAGCCGTCTGTAAGGTGATTGGGAGCAGCTCAGTTAGATTGAAGAAGAATGAAGGGGAGTTATGTACTTTGGAGCAAGTCAGACATGTATCACTTATTTAGAAGAATCTGATCTTCTTGAGTCTATTCGACAACAAGGGATACTTTTTTAAAAGGTGGAGGTGGAGATCTACAAGTCTGAAAGGGTTCTAAGGTGATTCTCAAGGGAGTAAAGAGTGGGAATTTGTTCATGTTTCAAGGTTCAAGGATCACAGGTTCTGCTAGAGTTGCCTTGGCCAAGATTAAGGAAGCTGATCAAACCAAGCTATGGCATATGAGGCTCGGTCATATGAGTGAATTTGGAATGCTGGAACTTCATAAGAAAGGCTATCTCGCTGAGCATGCGCCCAAGAGCCTAGGTTTTTGTGAGCACAACATGTATTGGAAGCTACATCGTAGAAAATTCCCTAAGACAGTTTATAGAGTGAAAGGTACTCATGATTATATCCATTCACATTACTGGGGTCCATCTCGAGTTGAGGCGATTGGCGGTTACATGTATGTTTTGAGCATCATAGACGACTAATCAAGGATGACTTGGATATTCCTGATGAAGCACAAGAGTGAAGACATTGCAAAATATAAGGAGTGGAAGACCTTGGTAGAGAATCAGGTGAAAAAGAAGGTGAAGAGGCTGCGCACGGACAACATCTTTGAGTTTTGTTCATCAGAGTTTGATGAATTCTGCAAGGATTAGGAAGTTGCTCGCCATCACACCGTTCGGCACAAACCACAACAGAATGGTGTAGCCAAAAGAATGAATCAGAAACTTTTAGTGAAGGCAAGGTGTATGCTTTAGGATGTAGGTCTTTCTGGGGAGAGGTAGTTTCCATGGCATGTTATCTCGTAAATCGAACCCCGAACACATGTATAGGATGCAAGATTTCAATTGAAGCTTGGTCCGGAAAAGCAGCAAATTGCTCGAATATGAGGGTCTTTGGTTGCGTTTCCTATAATCATGTGGATGATGGCAAGCTAGAACGAAGGGTGAAGAAGGGAGTATTCATGGGTTATGGGACAGGTGTGAAGGGATACAATATTTGGAGAGATAACAAGATTATACTTAGCAAAAGTGTAGTCTTTGATGAGAGTTCAATGGTGAAGAATTCCATGGATATAGAGATTGGAGATGCAGAGAAGAAGGTGGAGGAAAATTCAGATCGTGCTGATCCTAAGGAGTCTGAAATTCTTACAACGCCGCTGAAATCCGAAGAGGAAGAAGTAGAAGAGTCTAATGGGGATGCATCACTACTAGAGGAACTGATTCATCAGATTATTGTAGAAGGAAGATCGAGGAGAGTCATAAAGCCTTTGGCGAGATACAAAGATGACGGTATGGTGGGATATGCATTGCAGGGAGTAGAGGAAGTTGAGGATGGGCCGTCCACCTACAAGGACGCTATATCTAGTTCTGAGCCAGCACAATGGATTTTTGCGATGGGAAAAGAGATGGAGTCTTTTAGAATGAACTCGACTTAGGAGCTTGTTAAATTTCCAGCGGGAAGGAAGATAGTCACTTGCAAGTGGGTCTTCAGAAGAAAGGAAGGAACTGCAGCTGGAGAGGGCATCAAGTATAAAGCAAGGCTGGTTGCTGGTGGCAAGAGGGTTCAGTCAGGAAGATGGAGTTGGTTACAACGAGATCTTCTCACCGGTGGTCAGACATACTTTGATCAGGGTGGTACTAGCACTGGTGGCGCACCACGACTTAGAGCTTGATCAGCTAGACTTGAAAACAGCTTTCCTATACGGGCAGTTGGTAGAGGAAATGTACATGAGCCAACCGGAGGGTTCCAAGTTCCCGGAAAAGAAGAACATGTATGCAAGCTGAAAAGATCTCTCTATGGGGTTAAATAGTCACCGAGGAAATGGGACAAGATGTTTGACAGCTTCATATTGAAGATTGGTTACCAGAAGTGCGAGTATGATTGCTGCGTGTATGACAAGAAGTTGCATGGTGAATCACGTATTTACCTAGTTCTATATGTGGATGACATTATGATAGCAAATGAGAAAATCAAGGACATTGGAGAACTAAAGAGGTCTCTCAGTACATAATTCGAGATGAAGTATTTGGGGCTGCTCGAAAGATTCTAGAAGCTGAGATCTATATAGATAGGAAAAAGAAAAAGCTTTTCTTATCACAGCAGGGATACATCAAGAAGGTCTTGCGAGATTCGGGATGTTATCAGCTAAAGCTATAGATACTCCTATGGCAACTAACAGCAAGCTAGGAATGTACATCGTTCATACTGAGGAGGGGAAGGAGTACATGCCCAAGGTTCCATATGCTAGCGCAGTTGGAAGCCTCATGTATGCTATGGTCTGTACTCGACCAGAAACAGCATTCGCTGTTAGTGTGGTAAGTTGTTTTAGGGCTAAACCAAATAGGGTCACTGGAAGGCGGTGAAGCGCATATTCATACCTTAAGGGTACGTCATACATTGGGCTATGCGATGGGGCTAGTGAAGACATCTTGGTAGTAGGGTTCTCGGATTCAGAATATGCAGGGGATATTGATAGCAGGAGATCAATGACTGGCTATGTGTTTACTCTGGGAGGTTCTGTTGTGAGTTGGAAGGCTACGCTAGCTATAGCCGACGATGACTTTTTCAACCACGAAGGCGGAGTACATGGCTCTAACGGAAGCAGAAAAGGAGGAAATATGGCTTAAAAGTATGGTCAATGATCTGGGCCTACTTCAAGATCAAGCGATAGTCAACTATGATAGCTTGAGTGTGAGTAGCTTGATGTAGATAGTGCTTTCTGAGCTGACAGATCTTGGCCATGTGGCAGCCATCCAGCACACCATATTGTGCTCCACACACACTGGATCACCAGCCGCGCTGATCCATGTGGGGGCTGCGAGACAGAGCCCTCGCATACCACTGCACGGGACTTGTAGGGACTTAGTGGTTTGGAGGCTAGAGTAAGTCCTGTCGCGTGCGAGCCAAGCCCGCGCGCGACCTTTAGTAACTGCTTTTGAGAGATTTATGGCACGAGCTCCATAAACCCGGTCAATCCGGTCAAACCCGGTCAACCTCATAACGGTTCCGGTATTCGCGCATAACGTGCTGTAACGGTCCCTATATAGGCGGACGAACGTGCCGTTGCGGTTAAGCTAATTAAGCCGCCATTAATGGGTGCATTAACCACACTGCAACGGTCACATTCTCCGTTATATATAGGACGTTAACCTTTCCATACAAAGGAGGACACACCAGCCATACGCGGAAGCTCTGCCAAACCTCTGTCTCACTCTCAGACATTACTACTGCCTTACTCTCTCCCTACACACAACCCAACTCTTCATGTGCCATCTGTGATCCTCTACTTACGGTGTACACGGAGGTCTCCCTGCCGGAATCTCTTGTGCACATTTTGGTGAACCCGACGTGAACTTACCATCAAGAGCAACCATGTCTCAGGAGGATGATATCAGCAACAGATCGCCTTCCACCGAAGCCGCCTCGGGAGAGGAGACCCGCCGCACTCCTACGACCCCCGGTGAGGCACCGACGCTAGAATCCTTGGACGCCACCATCCAAGGTCAGGTGAAAGCCCTCAAAGCTCAATCTGCGCAGCTAGAACGGATCATGGCTGTTTTGGGGACTCTTGCACCGAACCCTGCGCAAACCACCGCCGTTTCTCCGGGAGGGGGAGCCCCTACCGCTCCAGGATTGGGAATGTCAACCACACCCCCCAACCCTAATTTGCAAACTCCACCGGCAACTATGCAGCTACCCTCGATCCAAGGGTCAACAGCCCAAATGTTGCCTCTCACTGCTCATACTCCTCAGCCTCCGGCTCTCGTACCTAACCCGGCTTCGCAATATCCTTTGCCTCCTCCAACGGCAATCTGGGGTAATGCGAACGCTCAATACACTCCAAATCCTCCTGCGGCATATGTGTCGCCTCCGCCTTCGGCAATCCCTCCACCTGCTACCGAGGGAAATACCCCAGAGTGTATGACGTCTCTGCAGAAGCGTATAGACACCATTCTGGCTCACCAATCATTCGCGGATACCATCATCCCAAAGCTAGACAACGATCCACCCATCCCGCGGGAGATCTATCTCATGCCCAACCCGGTTGGGTACAAGGCTCCTAAATGGGACAAGTTTGAGAATGTCAATGGAAACGCTCATGAACATGTCATGCGTTTCATCGATGTCATGGGGCCGTATGGAGCTGATCCCAAACTGCTGATGCGAGAATTCCCGAAGTCTTTGGGAAACGTGGCATAAAAATGGTACAGGACGTTGGAAGCTGGGTCCGTCAAGACCTGGGACGACATGGTCCAAAAGTTCTACACCAAGTTTTTCCAGATGGAGGAAAAGGTGAAAATGATCCACCTCTCGCGGATGTATCAGAAGCGCGAAGAGGACGGGATAACTTTCATCAAGAAGTTCAGGGCGAAGTCCTTGGAATGCAAAGATCCGATGCTCGAAAGTCGGCTTGTAGAGATATGCCTGCAGTGCATGCGAGACGAATACAAAGGTATGCTCATCAACCTGCAAACGCCCACGTTTTCAAAACTAATCGAATGCACGAAGAACATCGAGCCTATAGTGGAGAGGCAGAAAAAGAAAAAAGCTCCGGAGCGATCCTCGAGCGGTACTACCTACAAGATCGGGAGGTTCAGTTACAAGAGGGGACGCGAAGCTGAGGTCAATACAGTTTCACCCCAGAAGCAGGCAAAGATTGTGAACTTCGACGCACCACCTCTGCCATGTTCGGTGGAAGAGGCAAGCGACCTCTGCAGGCAGTGGCGCAAGGACGGTGTCCTACCGCCGCTCGAGAAGGCACCCTCCAAGGAGATGGTGAGGGACCCGAAGTGGTGCGAGTACCACGGCAAAGTCATGCATCCCACAGCGGACTGTAAAAAGCTCAGGATTGTGTTCAGCCAAAAGATGAAGAACGGCGAGCTGATCGTCAGCGATCACAGGAAGGATGTGCGCAACAATCCACTTCCTGCCCATGCGGAGCAAGACTCAAAAGGCAAAGAGGTCGCCATGATCTCGATTGTGGATCTGGAAGAGGTCGCAGAGGATGGTCTACCCATCATTGCCGAAGTCCATGACGATGAGGACTACAGCATAGACACGGAGGAAGAACGTGTCGACCGGATGAAGGGGTCGCACAGCTTCAGCAGATTCTTCGACGAGATGAACTTCTCCGAGAAGTGCCGGCCAGAAATGACAAAAGCAATCTTGAGGATAGCGGAGGACTACGAGGAGGATCTTGTAGTCTCCAACGGGAAAGTCATACGGGCGTCTCGCCCTACAGAAAAGATTATGACCTTTTCTGCAAGCGACAAAAAGACAGATGCGAGCCACCAGAGGCCTCTGTATGTGACGGCCATCATCAATGGCGTCGAGTTCAAAAGAGCATTCGTCGATGGAGGAGCAGCGGTCAACGTCGTTTCGCTCCACACATTGAAGCTTGCAGGGATCCCCGAGTACAAGATTATCAGGCGTCCATCTCCGCTGATGGGATTTGGAAGCGATTCCAAAATGACGATAGGATGGATCCGCCTGGGCGTCCAGATCGGCAAAATCAAGTGCTCAGCGAAGTTCTACGTCATAGATGCGAACACTACATATCACATGATCATAGGTCGAGCCTGGATTCATCGCTTTGACGCGGTCCCTTCAACAGCTCACCAAGTCATGAAAGCTATCTGGAACGACAGAATAGTCGAGATACCGGCTTCAACGAATCCATCCAACATGGATGAAGCACATCTCAGCGAGGCGGTGTGGTTCACCGAGATGGCGGACGAGCAAATGCCGGGACCATTCAACCCTACTCATTTACCCCTATGGGAAGATATCAAGGATCAGTCACCTGCGGGAGTGATGGTGACAAGGGAAGATGCCATAGAAAAGCCGCCCACGCGGGAAGAGGCGCCGCGGATCGCCTACCAGCGAAAGAATGTGTATACTCTGAAAAGAATAGCAAAGCATGACCCCGAAGGCAAGGAGATAGAGAGTTTCTACGCCAACGGGAAGAAGTGCTATCGCATATGAAGGTGCGTGGGGATGTCCTCACGCGGGCATGGGGATATCCCTGAGCAAATCAACCAAGTCGAGCAGGTTATGGTAACAGAAAAACCAATGCAGAGCACTCCAGATGAGAAGCTCAAGGAAGCACCCGAATGCATGGAAGACAAACCCAGACCGCAAAAGCAAGAGCTAAAGGAGGTATTCCTAAGCCCAAACGAAGAAAAGAAGAGGCCAGTCTTTCTAAGTGCGGACCTCACAAGCGACGAGGAGCAAGGACTATTGCAGCTCCTGACTGAGTACAAAGACGTGTTCGCATGGGAGTATGATGAGATGCCCGGACTGGACACAAGCATCACCATGCACCGTTTAGACATCATCCCGGGGTCTAAGCCGGTAAAGCATAGCACAAGAAGCTTCAGGCCAGAGCTTAACGTGAAGATCAAACAGGAGATTCTCAAACTCCGGGAGGCCAGGTTCATAGAACCGAATCACCATCCCACATGGCTGGCCAATATTGTGCCAGTGGTAAATAAGAATGGACAGCTTCGCATCTGCGTGGACTTCCGAGATCTCAATCGCTTCTGCCCCAAGGACGATTTTCCGCTCCCCAACATCGATTTGCTCATCGATTCGACAGCGGGTCATCGCATGTTCAGTTTCATGGACGGCTTCAGCGGGTACAATCAGATCAAGATGGACCCTGAAGATGCACGGAAAACTGCATTCATCACCCCAGTGGGAGTGTTCAACTACACGGTGATGCCCTTTGGTCTTAAAAACGCAGGTGCAACCTACCAACGAGCCATGATGGCCCTATTTCACGACATGATTCACAAAGAAGTGGAGTTTTATGTAGATGACCTCGTGGTTAAATCCAAGCAGGAGGCAGATCACCTGGCGGATTTACGAAAGGTCTTCAACAGATGCAGACGCTTTCAGCTGAAGATGAACCCTTTGAAATGCGCATTTGGGGTAACGTCAGGGAAATTCTTGGGATGCGTGGTACATCGTCAAGGAATCGAGCCTGACCCTGCGAAAGTTTCAGCCATCATCAGCATGACTCCGCCACATGATCAGAGTGCCTTGAGACATTCTTGGGGAAGCTATCTTACCTGCGAAGATTCATCCCAGCGATTGCCGAGATTACTTTCTGCTTCAGTAATCTTCTCAAAAAAGATGCCGCATACAACTGGACTCCGGAGCACGAAGCTGCGTTCGGTAAGCTAAAAGAGCTGCTGACGTCTTCAAAAATAATGATCGCACCTCAGTTGGGATCACCGCTTTTGCTGTATCTGACGTCAACGAGGAAATCCATAGGGGCAATTTTGGCTCAGGAGTACGAGGGTCAAGAAAGGCCTATCTACTACATCTCTCGCATTGTGCAGCCCGCAGAATCAAGGTACACGGACATTGAGCGTCATTGCCTTGCCCTATTCTTCATAATAGAGAAGTTGAGACACTACTTTGCGTCGCACAAAGTGGTGGTGGTTACAAAAAGTGATCCCATACGATATTTGCTAACTCACACTACTCCTGGAGGAAGATTGGCAAAATGGTATATGACCATTTCCCAGTTTGACATCACATGCGTTCGGCCGCGGGCGATCAAGTCATAGGCGGTAGCGGATTTGTTGGCGCAGTTCCCCGACAACAGTCATGAGCCCGTGATCGAAGAAGAACTCGAGGGACCTGAAATCTATGCAATCGATGTGCCCTATTGGACCGTCCATTTCGACGGTTCATCAACGAGGAAATGTGGAGGCATTGGGATAGTCTTGACCAAACCAGATGGGGAGGTCATACAGATGTCCGCAAAGCTTGACTTTGCAGTCACCAACAACGAGGCAGAATATGAAGCCCTCATAGCGGGACTTCGTGCAGCGAAAGCTCTGGAAGTAAGCAATTTGACGGTCATGGGAGACTCCAAGCTAATCGTCAAGCAGGCCTCGGGCAAGTACGGTCTGAAGGAGATAAACCTTCTGTCCTACCGGACTTTGGTACAAAAACTGGTGCAGCAATTCTGCGACGTTAGGTACGAGCACAAGCCCCGAGCGGACAACAGGCATGCAGACGCTTTGGCCACCTTGGGGTCCAAGGTTAGTACGGACAAATGTCTCGCAAGAATCTCGATCGAAGTGCGGACATCGTCGGCGTTAGCAGAAGACGCGCGCGATGATGAACACATGGACGATGCGGACTGGAGAAAGGCAATCTTACGAGCCATTGCAGAAGGCACCAGCAGCGAGAACTGGATACTCACAAAGGGGTATTGCATACATGACAACACCGTTTACTACAAGGGCCCTGGCGGAATACTCATGCGATGTGTTTCCGAGCAAGAGGTACAATTGCTGCTAGAGAAGATTCATCAACATGCTTGCGGAGAAAGTGAAGTGTCAATCTTTCGAAAGGCTCAGAGATATGGCATTCACTGGCCAGACATGTCAACAGCCACCGCACTAATACAGGGAAAGTGCGAGAGTTGCGCACTGATCAAGGATTCTTTACTCATTGCTCTAACCGATGATGATGCGGATTGGAGGAAACCACTCTTCGATTTTCTCACCCAGGGCACCGTACCCGAATCGAGAAAAGAAGCTGAGAAGTTGAAGAGGAAAGCATCCCGATACGTGGTACAAGAGAACCTGCTTTGGCGAAGAGGTCATGAGGGAAACTTGCTGCGATGTCTAGACGGCAGGGAAGCACAAGAAGTCATGGACCTTTCTCATCAGGTGGAACACCAGGGAGGTGCGAAATTATGCAGGCAACTCCTCTCAATTGGATACTTCTGGCCCACTATGGAGGCCGATTGCCGCACCAAGGTACGACGCTGCCAGGAATGTCAGTTCAAAGGGAACCTAGTGCACGCTCCTGCTGTGGATTTACATGCATTGGGAACGCCATGGCCATTTCACACATGGGCTCTAGATTTCATTGGTCCCATCCGACCAACTTCGCATGGAAATCACTTCATTCTCACCGCGACTGAGTTGTTCACCAAATGGGTGGAGGCGATACCACTGAAGACGGCAAATGCGCTAGCTGTGGTCCATTTCATCCAAGAAAACATCATATGCAGGTTCGGAATACCCAACACCATCCTTTCAGATAATGGTACTCCTTTTGTTAATCGCCAGGTCGCTACGAAGCCAGCAGAATACAACATTAGGCAGATATGCTCCACCCCCTATTATCCGAAGGGGAATGGGCAAGCAGAAGCGACCAACAAGACGCTGTTGAGGATCTTGAGCAAGATGGTCGCAGATGATCACAAAAAGTGGGCTGATTCTCTAAGCATAGCCATGTGGGCTTACCGGACTTCTCCAAGGACACCCACAGGGGTCTCACCGTTCCTTCTATGCTATGGGGCTGAGGTTGTGGTACCTGCGGAGGTGAGAATTAATTCAGCAAGATTGGCCTTCCACGCATTGTACGACAATCCGATCGTAGAGCCTTGATACTTTTGCCAAGTTGCTTCTCTACTTCATTCTTGAATTCTTTGAACACTTCAAAGGATTCGGATTTTGCCCTCATAAGGTACACAAATCCATATCTACTGTAATCATCAGTAAATGTAATGAAGTAGACATAACCACCCCTGGCAGGCGTGGCAAATGGCCCACACACATCGGTATGTATGAGCGCCAATTGCTCACTAGTCCTCTCACCTTTCTTATTGAAAGGGGACTTTGTCATTTTTCCCAATAAACAAGCCTCACATGTCTCATATGATTCAAAATCAAATGAGTCTAGTAATCCATCCTTATGGAGTCTAGATACACGTTTCTCATTTATGTGGCCTAAACGACAATGCCATAAATAAGCAGGATTTAAATCATTTATTTTAATCCGCTTGGTATTAATGTTGTAGACAGGATTGCTTAGATCAAGGACATAAAGTCCATTAAATAATTGCGCACTAAAATAGTGAATATTATTCAAATAAAAGGAACAACAACTGTTCTTTATTGAAATAATAAAACCTTCCTTGTCCAAACAAGAAATAGAAATAATGTTTCTGCTCATAGCAGGCACAAAATAGCAGTTATTTAATTATAAAACTAATCCTGAAGGCAGAGATAGCTCGCACACGCCTATGGCCAACGCAGCAACCTTTGCTCCATTCCCAACGCGCAGATCTACCTCCCCTTTAGCCAATCTTTTACTTCTCTTTAGATCCTGCATATTTCGACAAATATGAGATCCACATCCAGTATCTAATACCCATGATGTAGAGACAGTTAAATTGACATCTACAACAAAAATACCTGGTGGTGGTGGAATCACTATTCCAAGCCTCTTGTCCTCCAGATATTTTGGGCAGTTCCGCCTCCAGTGTCCAGGCTGACTGCAGTAGTGACATTCACCCTTAGTCACGACCTTGGCAATGCCACCAACAGGCTTAAGGGCTTGTTCCTTGGACTTAGCAACTGACTTGCCTTTGCCCTTGGAGGAAGAGGCAAACCTCTTGCCCTTTCCTTTATGCACCATCATTATGGCCTTGCCCTTACCCTTGTTGATGCTCTGTTCAGCCGTCCTCAACATGTTGAGCAAATCTGGCAGTGGTTTAACGATCTCGTTCATGTTATAGTTCATAATGAACTGTCCATAACTCTCGGGCAACGATTGCAACACGAGATCGGTTGCCAACTCTTGGCCGACCGGGAACCCAAGCCGGGCGAGATTCTCCAAGTACCCGATCATTCGGAGTACATGGGGTCCCACCGGGTTCCCTTATGCCAGATGACATTTGAACAGTGCCTTTGAGACCTCATACCTCTCTACCCTCGCCTGCTCTTGGAAGAGCTGCTTTAGATGTTCGATCATATCGACATCATTCATGTTCACGTGTTACTTCTGAAGCTCAGAGGTCATGGTGCAAAGCATAAGGCAGGCCGCATCATTAGCGTCATCAACACGCTTTTGATACGCCTTTAAGGCAGCAGGTGTCTGGTTCTCTGGACCTTCTGAAACATGCTCCTCTATTGCGTACAGTTTCTTCTCTTGCTTGAGAACAATTTTCAAGTTTCTGTACCAATCAAGAAAGTTGGTTCCAGAGAGCTTGTCCTTCTCAAGGACAGATCGTAGGGAATGTTGTGAACTCGATGAGTTGTTTGCCATTTGGTATTCTACAAAAAACAAATACGCAAGTCTTAGTATTTGTGAATTTTTGACTATATTTAATAATGGCTAGTTTATTAAATATAGCTCCCACTATTTTTCTACGGATTAATAACCCTCAAGATATTAATGCGGAAAATATCCTTATATTTTCTAGTGGGCCAAGATTCATCTTTCATCTCCTTATGAGCTTGCTTTGGCAAGTCACCCATAATTTGACTACTTTAGGTAGGAGCAATTCCAATTGCATCCCATATGCAACTCTTGGTTCAATCGGGCAAATAACTCCTTATTTATCCATCCATATGGATAATCCCAATTGATTGCCTCTAGGTTTCTTAATCAAATTAATAGCCTAGTTGTGTTCAACCTCTTATCTAAACAATTGCACATTGTTACGTGCCATCGCATTCCATCATTATGAATCAAGTCGCCATGCTTTGGCACGCACGAGCTTGATAAATAATGATGATAATGAGTGTTTAAATAACGAGAAGGCAAGAACACAATATTTAAAATTTGAGGGATTTTAAATTCAATTTTTAATTGTTTTGTTGATCAATATCAACTAATCTATCTATTTGAGTTTGGGCACAACTCCAAATAATAGATCCGGGTTGTCTAATTATCTTATTATCCTAATTGCATGCATCATCCATACACCAACCACACAAATAATAAGACAATAAATAAACAACCACATAACGGAAATTAAACGTGATGTGGATATGGCCTTTTCTAGACTAAGATAATTCCAAGCCAATGGAATTATCTATGAACCCTAAGCAAACACATCTCCATGCGTCTTGATCTCTTGGTCCATCCTTCATAGTCATGTGGAAGGCTCCATGCTCCATGCTCCATCTTTTGTGGCTTCTTTGGCTTTGGGCTTCTTTTCTCCAATCTTGGCTAATAATCTACTTTATCTAGCACTAGCTAATATCTATACTAAATAAAATAAATCTCACAAGTTGAGAAAAAAATGGCACGCAGGCCATAAAACCCTAATTAATTATTACAATTAATTGATCAGCTCGCAGGCCGTAAAACCAAACCACAAAATTAAACATCCACATCAAACCACATCCTAAGCATATCCAATCACCATGTGATTTGCACATAAACAGTTAAAATCCAATTTTAACGCGCTTGGTCAATTTTAATTGATTTTAGGATTTCTAGGGTTAAAACGGTCCATGGGCCCAACAATCCAATTGCCCGGGCCCATTAAAGTGAACCACAAGGCCCTAGGGCCGGCCCGGCCCCAAACCCGCAAGCTAGGCCCGCGGGTTAGGGCCGCCCGACCCCTTAGGGCGGCCAAGCTTGGGCGGCAAGAAAGGGGGCGGTCCCTAGGGGGGCCGAACCTCCTCTTGGGAGTTGTTTCCAAAACAACTCCCTTGCTTGGAGCCCAAGTTTGGTTGTTTCCTTGTTTTGGGAGAACTCCTTCTTCCCCAAGGATGCCCAAACCCTAGATCTAAGATCCTAAAATTTCTCAAACTCACCAATTCATGCATCCAATGCAAAAATTGGATCTTGTTATGAGTAATTATTGACAAATTGCATCCCATGCTTGATTTGTCTTGTTTTACGCGATAAACAATCAAATTAAGGTGTAAAACAACAAGAATGTAACACATAAACTACGTTTATGCTCTATGACCTGTGGCTCTGATACCACTGTAGGGTTTTGATTCATGGATCGCGCAACGGAAGCATAATCAAACAAATAGCCATGCAAAACCCTCCAAGGATCACAAGTCTAGATGCATAACGATAGTGAAGGTAAGAAATCATAAACACACCTTTGGGTTCTCCTTGATGACTTCAAACGCGAATAGTGTCACGTTCTCTATAGTTGATCCACGCCTAGAGTTGATCCTAGATCTCCCAAACTCCTTGGTGCTAGCCCGGAATAAGAGGAGGGTGAAGGAATCACGCAAAACGAGACAAAAGAGGGGCTTCGGCCCTCTTTTTGGCCGACGGGGTGAGGGCGGCGGCAAGGGGTCGGGTTCGGCCTCCTTGTTGCTTGCTCTCTCTCCTTTTGTTCTCTCCCACTCTTGTTATGTTCACTAATGAGCATAAGTTATGAGGAAGAAAGGAAGGAGGGTCCTTTATATAGTCCAACAACACTTTGTTAACTACCTAAAGGACTTATTCTAGTCCAACTAGAATTCAATTTAGTCCCTTCCTTGAAAATTAGTCCCTACTAAGTTTGCAAGGGTTTGCAAAGTGATCCTTCTAATTAATTAATCCAATTAATTAATTCCCAAATCTAGTTCAACTCTATATAGCGTGTGACCCCATAGGTTCTATCTAGTTGGTAGCAACTATTTGCTAATATGGAGCGGTTTCTAGCAAAACATTCATTCTAGCCAACTAATAGAATAGTCATCTTGACAACCTTTGTACAAGTAATTGTGTCATCCCTTTGCCTCCATATCCTGATTGGAAACGAGACATACAAGTCACACTCGTATATCCAATCCATAGTTTCTCGATCTATGGGAATAGCCTTATTCGTGCAAATAACATCAATATCCCATATATTGATTTATTTGAGTCTGGCCAGACATTCTATAAGCACTATCCCTCGAGTGGCCTAGGATATTTGCTCCCGTTATGTGGGAGGGGCAAATCCTCTCTACGTCCACTACGATCTCTAAGCTTGCTTCTCATTGTATCCAGTACACGCCTTTATAACTACCCAGTTACGGTGTAGCGTTTAACGCTACCAAGATCACAATGATCCACAACTAGAATATCTAGTGACTTCAAGTCTAAGGATGACAATACCATTGCACCGCGAGAAGCACTTGTGACTCAACATAACATGTATGTAGCCTTCTCGGAGATGGGTCAATCCAGTGCAACATTCCGTAATGCACACCTATGTGTTGGATCGTGATATCTCCATATCAATCCAACCCCATACTAGTCTATAGATGATTGTCTCATTAATCATTATACTTGACTAGGGATATTTAAGATAAACAACACAATTGTAAATCTAAGGACTTCATTATATTAAATATCCAATAAATAATAAATGAATTCTCTAGCCATATACAAATTCATACTAAACTAGATTGCCTCTAGGGCATCTATTCCAACACTCTTCGCTCTTGGCGCGGCAGTCGCTGGAGGATACGGATCATCTCTGGGAGACGGGGCCGGAGCATTGTCTATCAGCGAGTCAGCAAAAGCATTCATGACCTCGCGAATCCTGGTTTCGACCTCAGGGTCCATCCTCGATGATAGCAGGAACGTCTGTCCTTGTCTTCTTGTGGTAACAATGGTGTTAACCAGCGACTTGGAACGGTCGCCAGATGCAAACCTCCGTACATGGCACTAAAGCAAGCAGTGTAGAATAAAGATGTCAATATTTGAAAATAAAGAAGCTCAGCGCATGCAAAAGAAGTTGTTTACCTTAGCAAAAGTCTCGCTATATCTGATGACATAAGAGTCGCCTTTCTTAACTGCGACGATCTTTTCATCCAGAATGACGGCAGGGCACAAATGGTTCTCATGATCCAACAATGAGTAGCAACCATATTCAGACTCGTCCAGACTGCAATTCGGACGGAACGGAAAAGAGTTTATTTTGATCAAAGGAGCTCTGCTTGGCTGGGGGGCCGACTGCGTCTCAAACCTTGTCTGCTGGGCGTGCCAGTATGCGAGCCAGTTCTTAGAACAACCACCTTCGCGGTTACCCGCAGGTTGCTCAAAGGGAAGGTTGCTCATGAAGACTGTTTTGCACTCCTTTGTCAACAAGCGCTTATAGCAGCCTCTGATAATGGACTGTGGCCAGATTGAGGGTGCCACTGCATCAAAGCCGAACTGGGGAGAGACTCGAGTGGGGTCAACATCCACAGTAATCCTTTCGTACCTAGGCGCGAGCTCACGAATATGCTCTGCGAGAGCAGGTAGGGAACCTCGCAGGCACCAGCAAAAGAATTCACGATAGCGCTCGTGGAAATGCTCTCCACCTTCGAAGAGAAGCTCTTCTGAAAACACAACACCCTTAGAAGGGTACAGCTTTGGAAACCATCGCACGTTTTCAACACGCATGGCATAGGGCCTGGCTATGAACTCTCGCCGATTGTCGCATATCAGACTCCAAACGCACTTGGTATTGTTCGTTCCGAACCACCTTGCAGCTCTGCCGCTGTTACGCTCCTCCACCGCGCCTGGGGGACACCACTTGTTGGGCTGAGAAGCAGTTGGGGCATAGGAAGGCCATCGCTCAAAGACCCACATCGTCAGGAAGGCAATGTTGACGAAAGTCAGTATGTCGAGGCGGCCGCGTGATTCTTTCATAGCCACAACTAGCTGATCCAGTCTGTAGTACAGCGTACCCAAGACCAAGGGTCCGAGTGCGACTTTCTGGCCAAGGGCCAGTTTCACAGCAAGCGGCAGAACGTGATAGAAGACCCCATCGTGCGGGTGACCATCGATTAAGTACCTCGACAGCCAGGCACAAAGGAAGGCACAAAAGGTCAAGTGATACTCAGAAGCTTCTTGGTGATGCTGCTGTTCGCGTAGTCACGGAAGAAGTACTGCACCCATTTATTCCAAGTATTCTTCGCAGACGTGTCAACCAACTGCCAGTCAGGAAGGGCTTTTGTAGTGGTCCACCGGGTGGAGATCTTCTTTACCTCTGACAAGCATTCCTCCATCTGCACGTACAAAGCAATCTCCGCATCCGTCCTCAAGGGACTTAAAGGGTCCACCTCGCCCATGGGAGACAAATCGTACAGCATGTGCACGTCCTCGAGCGTGGGAGCAGCCTCGAACTCAGCAAAGTGAAAAGTGTGAGTCGCACGCGAGTAGCGGGAAAGAAGGTTTAGAAGCATGGACTGGTCCAGCTTCACGGCAGCACCCTTCATAGCACGAACGGCGAAGTATACGCCGGCCTTGTTGAGAGTCACAGCATGATTGGTCAACACATGGTCAATCCATTCATCCATGTAGTCCAATTTCTGAACAAAAGCTTGGGTAGAAATCGCGGCATATGGGAAGTACCCATTTTCGATTCCCAATCGAACCACGTCCTCGGAGCCAATCAAATCAAGCAAGGCTGAGTTAACTGGAGGAGTTAATGTTAGCAATCCCTCATTGGGGACAGAAGCAGGTAGTTTCTTTGCCTTAACTCTCGCATGGTAGAAGTCCTTGCCACCCTGGTAGGGGGCTTTTCGCCAAAGATCTTGTGGAAGATCAGGTATTTCTTCGTCCTCCTTGGTGGGTCTAGTTCCTCTTGTCTTTGCCATTCCTGCGGAAAAGCAAGAAAAAAGGGGGGAGAAATATGCCACACTTCAGTTTGAGTTTCGAGATTCAAGATCTATGGGAAGAAAGATGAACAGTTTCTGGTATCAATTTCAGAAATTAGGAGTTGGAAATTGTTTGCATTATCAGGAATTTCAAAACCCTACATCCAAGGTCCTTATCATTGGGGGATTAAATCAAAATTGGGTTCAAAGATCGGAGTTTCTTCGCAAGTTTTTCAACAGATAATATGTCATGGGTTTGCAGATCCAACACAGTTCAAAGCATACATTGGTATGATAAGCAAAATTGAACAAGGCCAACCTTGTTTTGGTAAAGCTTGCTTGGATGCGCACAGTTGA
This sequence comes from Linanthus parryae, assembly GCA_023055425.1. NCBI lineage: Eukaryota > Viridiplantae > Streptophyta > Magnoliopsida > Ericales > Polemoniaceae > Linanthus > Linanthus parryae. Next base: position 40,862,208 of record JALGPY010000004.1, read on the forward strand.
AGAAGACGATTGACAAGAGTGAACTGGTGATTGATTATTTGAATCTGCTCTCGAAGGCTTCCGGGTATCATTCACTTTAGGAGAAAGAAGTGATGCTTTGCAAACAATGGAGAGTACAGAGTACTTATCCAAAAACAATGAAGGGTTGCGTCCTTTCAGTAGTCGAATCGCAACCGTCACCGTCGAATCGCGCAATCACAGGACAAGCTGACGTCACGCCTAAAACCCTAAAGGCTAGACGGCACGACTCGAGGTGTTTTAGGTCATAATGGCACGCACGGGGGCTGAAATTACTCGTATTTGAATTGGTGCGTGGCGGCGACGCGTATGTTGGTTTCCGCGCATGGAAGTCTATGCAGCTATGAGTCGTCACGCGCCGAAAGGGGGCTAATGTAGATAGTGCTTTCTGAGCTGACAGATCTTGGCCATGTGGCAACCATCCAGCACACCATATTGTACTCCACACACACTGGATCACCAGCCGCGCTGATCCATGTGGGGGCTGCGAGACAGAGCCCTCGCATACCACTGCACGGGACTTGTAGGGACTTAGTGGTTTGGAGGCTAGAGTAAGTCATGTCGCGTGCGAGCCAAGCCCGCGCGCGACCTTTAGTAACTGCTTTTGAGAGATTTATGGCACGAGCTCCATAAACCCGGTCAATCCGGTCAAACCCGGTCAACCTCATAACGGTTCCGGTATTCGCGCATAACGTGCTGTAACGGTCCCTATATAGGCGGACGAACGTGCCGTTGCGGTTATGCTAAGTAAGCCGCCATTAATGGGCGCATTAACCACACTGCAACGGTCACATTCTTCGTTATATATAGGACGTTAACCTTTTCACACAAAGGAGGACACACCAGCCATACGCGGAAGCTCTGCCAAACCTCTGTCTCTCTCTCAGACATTACTACTGCCTTACTCTCTCCCTACACACAACCCAACTCTTCCTGTGCCATCTATGATCCTCTACTTACGGTCTACACGGAGGTCTCCCTGCCGGAATCTCTTCTGCACACTTGACTAAGGACCATGTCCATCATGAAAGGACCAAGCATATCGACATCAAATATCATTTGTGAGAAACAAGAGCATGATCAAGGTGAAGAAGGTGGGGACAGCTGACAACCTCGCATATATGTTCACAAGCCAGTTCTAGCATTGTCTGGAATTTCTCAACATCTTGAGCCGGTGAGTCCCTTCGGGGCATGTCAGACCCGATGGGGGTCTAGTGAGTCTATGTGACGAGAGACATTGGGTGCGGAGAAGATGTAGCTTTATTTTCGAGAAGATTTGTTGAATGTTGATTTTCCTTAGAATTGGAAGTCAAAGGCGGTGGTGGATCAATTAGGAAAAAAAGTTTGTTTCCAAATTAGATTTGGAATCTTTGGGAATTTTTCTAGCACTATATAAAGAACCTAGTAGTCGCACTATTATGCATGAAAATCATTGTAATGTTCCTCTAGTGACATAAAGGGTGATTTGCTGCCGTGGACATAGTTAGCGAATTTTCGCTAGCAAACAACGTAAAGTCCCGTGTTTTTATTTTATTCGTATATCGTTCGTGAGGTGGTTTGTCATAACACAAGTTTTTACGACTACAGAACCAGTGTATCACACAGTCAGCACTCTGTAGACACAACAAATGTTGGCATTAAATCGGTAATGAAGTTAGCTGATGCAAATGCCAATTCTATACTCGATCTTGCAAAAAGAAAGATTTTAAAGTATTATGTGTTGTGTTATGATCGAGTATAGAATTTGCATTTGCATAATCCATGCTTGCATCCATGCTTGGCTTAGAGTCTGACACAACCACAACTTCTACTATAACACATCAAAGAAGAATGGAAGGACGCGATTGTGACTACATCGTTTATTTGGCATTTGAATTTTGCTTGAACTAAGTCTTCTTTGACACAGTTGAATGCAAGGATGTATAATATTTTACACTTCTTACGTATTGTCACTTATTCAGAGTAATTGATAGTGTTTATATATTAGGCAATTCTCTGTACTATTTATGAGTTACTTTCGAACTTTTTTTTTATGTGTTCCTGAGTTATTTTCCAACTTTTTTCATGTGTTCTTTTAAAATTGGTGAATAGTTGTATTGTCACTTATTCAGAGCTATTGTCAGTGTTCATATTTTAGGCCATCCTTTATACTCTTTCTGTGTTCTTTTAGAATTGGTGAACATTTGTTAAGCTTATTTGGGATAGTGCCCTTGAGCACAAGCAATTTCCCTAGTAGTCAATACAACTTGACTACTCCAATCAGGGGGCTAAAAAACAATAAGTATAGAGTAGCCCTATTAGCCGATTCCATGGCTCTAGAAATAAAAATCAACCAAGTACTGCCTCTGTTTCTTCTCTTTCAGCCGACTTCACTTTTTGACACTATTCACTGGGTCACTTTGACCCAGTGATTTTGTTAGCAAAACGATACACAAATTTGGTAATCTTTGCATGATCTTGTAGAGTAAATTTTACTTTATAATACCATGAAAAAGTTGCAAAAAAAAAAAAAAAAAACATCGTTTTGCTATTCAAATTACCGAGTCAAAGTTACTCGGTTACGAGTAAAAAAGTCAATCTAAGTTGAAAGAGAAGAAACAGATGTAGTAATCTACGTTGCATGGACTCGGGTGCGGGTGTCATATCCGGTGTGTATCCGGAGGTCGGATTCGCACAATCCTCTAAAATTAGGATCCGGGAACTCGACATGCATAAGTATTCAAAGTTTAGATACGGATACAGGGATATGGTATATACATTTTAAAATAATAATATTAATTGTGAATAGCATATATTGTATATATGAAAATAAAATGTTAATATTGTTAAAAATATTGAATAACCTATTTTGTTCAGAAAGTGAGAATTGTGCACACTTCTTTATAAAAAAGACTTGTCAATTGAAATAAACAGAATACTCAAATTACAAAACTGGTCTCAGTACAAGTGTAGTACTAGTCAGTTCCCTCTCTTCCTACCCATTATGACTTTTGTCACTATTCATCGGGTCATTTTGACCTGGTGATTTGGATAGCAATATGATACAATTTTTTGATAATTTTTTCATGGTGTTGTAGAGTAAAAGCTGTTCCATAATACGGTGAAAATTTTTTCAAAAAATTACATCGTTTTGCGATCCAAATCACCTGGTCAAAGTGACACTGATACGAGTCAAAAAGTCACAATAGGTAGGAAGAGAGGGAACGGAGGTGGTAGTTACTTTATGTTGAAGGGTATTTAGGTCTTTTGGCAAATTACAATCACATGTTCGGGAGAAACACAGCCACACACAAGTCTTCATCTCTCTCTTATCCATCCGCAACAGACCTGAATTGTCTCTCTCTCTCCCTTCCGTCGGAGCCACGAAGGGACGGGAAAGGGTCGTCTTCTCCAGCGCCGGTGAAGGCTTTCTACTGCCCCACCGCCCCAGCCTCGTCGGGATGCCTCCTCCACAAATCCGCCACATATCCCATACCCGAACCCGAGTTGAGTCGTATCGACCCGGATACTTTGCCTATTCTGCCGAATCCAGGTAACGTAGGTAGTAATAAACTTTATGCCATGAAAACAAAGTAACCACATCACATGATACCATAGCAGTAGATATGAAGCTCCATCCTTATAATGATGTAACATGATTACAATAATTAACTAATCACAACAGTGACTATTAAGAACCATGACTAAGAATTGTAAGCAGTGATATCTATATAGACACATGATAGCCATGACTGATTAGCAACTGATTGGACCATACTTTACCAAGTTACATCAATTAAACAAAGTGCACAAATGAACCAATCATGCTTCTGCGTCATGACTTTCAAACGAACTTAATAGTGACAACAGAATATTAAGATATGTTTACCAAAAAAAGAAGTATTAAGATATCATACACATGAAACCATAACCAAAATTAACAGAATAATAAATTATTGTTTGGCACATTATGTCAATTTACGAACAGTGGGGAATTGGCACAAAGGCAAAAACCAAACAGCTCACAACGAAACCACCGCGGCAACGATGACGAAGTGCAAAATCCCTAATGCTAGGAACTTGATACTAATTCGTCTCAAGAACATATAAGAACTGTAAATTGAAATTGCGTACCTTTCGCCGTGAAATGTGTTATGACAAATCACCTCACAGACGAAGAACGAATAAAGAAGAGCACGGGGTTTTTACGTGGTTCGCTAGCAAAATATTGCTAGCTTAATCCACGGCAGAAAAAACACACTTTATTCACTTAAGAAGAACAAGACTACAATAATGTACATGCCTAATAGTCTAATTACTAGGTTCTTTATATAGTTTCACGAAAATTCCTAAAGTTTTCAAATCCGATTTGGAAACAAAGTTGTTTCCTAACTAATCATCCACCGCCTTTGACTTCCAATGTTTCCTAATCAAAGTTGGAAAAAAAAAGTTTGGCCGCCTTTGACCAATTCAAGGCACCAACTCAACAGAATACGAAAAAACTGATTGAAGAAATTTGAAACCCTTAATGCTTCCACCTTAACTGAAATCGCGATACCTCATCTTGGTTGAAACTGTGATCAAAGGACTCACCTTCTTCTCTGTGTCTCGCTCAATAATACACGAATGTTTTCTGTAAACGATGGAACTGACGTTGATTTCCCTGATCAACTGCTAGAGGAGGAGTCGTGTCTCTTTTATGGAGGAGATAAGAGGGCAACGTTCATCTCAAATGACCACCATCAGATCACCGCCAACCATCATGGTCATAAGTATCTGATGGTTTGTTAATTAACTATTTTTTTTAGTGTAATTAATTAAATAATATATATATACACACATAATTAGGTATTTATTAATCATAGGTTAAATTAGTAGAATCCATTAACTTTGAAAAGACTAGTTTTTTTAGACATTAAAAGACTAGGTTAGTGGACCACAAAATAAATAACGTGAGTTTACATTTTGTAACATTTTTTTTTTGAGAATACATTTTGTAACATATTTACCGAACAAAAGATAATTGATCTTCGTAGCCAACACTAGAACTTTATTTTCTCTATCATATGTTCATTTCACATACAAAATTCTGATCGGATTGGATCAGTTCTAAACGATGTACCAGTTCCATATCAGCATGACATGTGGTGCTCTACACAATTCAGTAACTGACACCTTAGACCTATACCCACTAGGGTTAACCACTACCCCTATAAGTTATAGAAAAAAAAAACAGATTCGTACATGGCTATTTTCTCTCTCCCATTCACCCAACTTCTAGTGTAGATGTCAACATGTGAGTGGAATAGAGCACCATATGTGATTTGCTCTATGAGCACCTAAGAATTGCTCCTTTTGAAGAGGGTTATGTTCAACCCTACTTTTTGTACATGAACTTCTTCTGCACTTCAAAATTCCCAAACCTACCTTCGGTTTGTAATTGTATAACACATATGAACACCGTATAGAAGCGTGAGGTGGCCCCCCTAAAAAAAGAAGTGTGAGGAGGAGTTTTGCGATAACAGATAGAGTGTGTGATGCGAAAGTGTTTGGCAACTACACTGTTCAGCACTTTTTAGTCTTAGATGTCCACGTCACGGCTTTTAGTTTCCAGTTTATAAATATGCCCTTCCCAAACCGGCGCTCACCATCCCTCCTCTTAGAGTCATTTGCAACCTCTCCTACTCTCACTCAAAACTCAATACTTCTCTGCATTGCAATGGGGAAGAGTGAAGGAGTGGTGCTTAAAGATGAACTCACAAAATTCATAAACTCCACTATTCTCAACAACTCACACCTTGAAGATGCATTTTATGTCATCGACTTGGATTTCTTGGCGTCTCTCGTTGAGCGCTGGAATCGCAACCTTCCCAACATCCGTCCTTTCTATGCAGTCAAATGCAACCCTGACCTCAAACTCCTCGAAGCCTTGGTCGCACACGGGGTTGGCTTTGACGTGGCGAGCCAGGGAGAGATCAAGACTCTTTTGTCTCTCGGAGTCTCTCCAGACAGTATTATTTACGCCAACCCCTGTAAAGCAAAGTCTCACCTCAAGTATGCTGCAAGTGCGGGCGTCAACCTCGCGACCTTTGACACGGTCTACGAGGTTGAAAAGATGCGCACCACCCACCCAAACTGTGATTTGCTGGTGCGGATCCAAGCCCCAGAAGATGGGGATGCCATCTTTTGTGTTGGATCAAGGTACGGCGCCGTGCCAGAGGAGTTCGAGACTCTACTTCGAGCTGCTCAAGAGGCGAATCTTAATGTCATTGGAGCCTCCTTTCATGTAGGGAGCGCAGCCAAAAACCTCCATGCTTTCAGATCTGCTATTGCTATGGTGAAAAAATTATTTGACGTGGGTCTCCAACTAGGCATGCCGCAAATGACCATGCTAAACATTGGCGGAGGGTTCACTGCAGGCCCGAGGTTTGAAGAAAGTGCGACGGTCGTTAAGTCGGCCATTGAAGAGTTTTTCAGCGATGTGCCTAACCTAGAGGTCATTGCCGAACCCGGTCGTTACTTTCCTGAGAAGGCATCGACTCTAGTTGCTCGAGTTATTGGAAAGCGCAAAAGAAAAGATTTGAGAGAGTATTGGATTGGTGATGGTGTTTTCGGCACATTTAATTCTGTATTCACTGAATTAAAAAGAGTTTTCGACATTGTGCCCCTAGCGTGGGCATCCCACCGTGACAACTTGATGTGTCATGGCGTGAAGACGTGGCGCTCATCGGTTTTAGGGCCCACCTGTCACTGCGTGGACAACGTCGCAACCAATCGGGAGCTGCCTGACCTGGAGGTTGACGACTGGCTTGTGTTTCCTAACATGGGTGCCTACGATGCTGCTATTCGGACCAACTTCAACGGATTTGCCATGAATGACATCCCAACGTACGTTTTGAAATCTCATTCTACGTAGAATGGTGGTGGGTTCTTATTTCTCAGCTTGAATAAAGTCGTTGACTACTAGAAGCTGGTTTATGTTGTATCCTTTTAGTTGCTTTGTCGGGAAAATTGTTGCGCCCTATTATTTTTTCTATATTTTCATGCTAAGGTATGCTTCCTAAATCAAAAATGTTATGGTGTGTATTTGTTTTATTTGAATAAGAACTGTTGATTTGTAATTTTGTTTCTTCTGTTCAGAAGGGATGGTGTAATTGTTGATTACTATTCCGTGGTTTCCTTTTGAAAAGTAGAAGTGTTTATAGCGTTTAAAACCCCGTACATGAGTTCCAGTGTTCGAACTAAGTAGACGACAAAGAGGTAAGTCTAAAAAAAAGTATATGCACAAACTGCGCTGTCAAAACATAAAAGATCGGGTGACCCAATACTAGTTCCTATCTCATAATTTACCTACTTTATTTCATAGCGTCTTCAGTTACCACTTGTAGATACAGCTTCCCAGACAAGCAGATCACAGCCACGTGGCAGCAATCCAGCACACCTAGCTGTGCTCCACACACTCCGGAGAACTACCTATGCTTGTCCACGTGGGGGCTGCGAGACAGGGCCCTCGCGTACCGACACCGGACTTGTAGGGACTTTGTGGTATGGAGGCTAGGGTAAGGCCCGTCGCGCGTGGACGACAACCAAGCTCGCGCGCGACCTCTGTTAACTGACTGAGAGGTTCTAGGCTTATGTGTCCCATAAAAGCGGCTGATCTCATAACGGTCTCCGATACTTGTGGGCATATACGTAACAGTTCCTATATACATGGTCGAACTTGCCGTTGGGGGTCTATCATTAAGCCGCCATTTATGGTGAATTAGCCCCCTCAACGGTCACTTCCCCACTATATATAGGATCGTTAGCTTTCCATTACGACAGAGTACACTGAGTACAGACCAATACAGTTCAGCTCTTGGAATGCTAAGCAACCTACTCTACATCAGCCTACTGTCTCTCACTCGAGCAGTTACCAGTGCTTACCCTCTCCCTACACACATCCTACATCTCTCTGTGTTCCTACTCTCTACTTGAGGTGCACACTTGGATCTCTCCGAGGGATTCCTTTGAGCACAATTTGGTGAACCCGAAGTGAAACATCCACCTTCAATCCTTTTCAACCGTCCTATAATGTCTTCTGATGCACACGTTCGTGACGGTGATCGGTCCCATTCCCATGAGGAGACTCAGGAGAAGAGGGACTTCTCAATACCACTGCCAATCCCAGCGTCCGTATGCAAGTAGCTGCTGGAGGAGGGCCTTCTTTAGAGGCACTCCAAGCCACGATTCAGAGTCAAGCTCAGATGATGCAGACCAAGTCCGCCCATATTGCTCAAATCATGGCAATCTTGGGAAGGATTGCTCAGAACACTACCACAGGGGTTTCAGTCCCATCACTGACAGCCTAGTTGCCTCTACAAGTAGCGGCAACCACATCTATAGTGCGTACGTCTGTTGCACAATCTTCTTTTTCCAGTGGCCTTCGGCCTCAGGCACCGGGCATCCCGACGAGCTCCTCCCTGATGACAATAGGGAACCCTACATCATACTCGGCGGTGCTTTATCACGCAGGTGGGAAACTAGGAAGCCATGCACTTCCACCGCCACCTCCCTATGATCCAACGATGCCCAACATTCTGGGCTTCGTGGCCTTGGAACAACATATAGACAGCATCATCGAGCACCAGAGCTTCGCAGAGGCCGTCATTCCAAAGGTTGACAGTGCGCCTCCCATTTAACGGGACATCTACATGATGCCCAAACCTACTGGATACAAAGCACCCAAGTGGGAGAAGGTTGATGAAGTCAGCGGGAACGCACACGAGCAGGTGATGCGATTCGTTGACATGATGGGCGCACACGGGGTAGACACCAGGTTATTGATGCATGAGTTTCCCAAGTCTCTGGGTCCTGTCGCGTACAAATGGTATAGGACCCTGGTAGCATGATCCGTCAAGATATGGGAAGACATGGTGAAGAAAATTCTACACCAAATTCTTCCAGTTCAAAGAAAAGGTCACCACTATCCACCTCTCACGCATGAACCAGAGGAGTGACGAGGAGGGGGTCGCTTTCATCAAAAGATTCAGGGCCAAGTCCTTAGAATGTGTGGATGATGTCCTGGAAAGTCGACTGGTGGAGCTATGCCTTCAGGGCATGCGCGATGAATACAAAGGTATGCTAATTAACTTAAACATGCCAACCTTTTCCAGATTGGTGGAAAGCACCAGGAACGTGGAGCCCCTGGTGGAAAGGATGAAGAAGAGGTACGCTAACGAGCGCATGCAGGCGGATTCCAACTTCAAGGTGGGAAAGCTCAGCTACAAGCGGATGTGAGATGAAAATGTCCATGCAGTATCATCCCCCAATAAACAGCGGCGGTCTGCGCCCCGGGAAGTACCATCTCTACCCTGTTCGGTTGAAGAGGCAATCAGTCTTTGCAATAGATGGCGAAAGGACGAAATTTGACCAATGCTAGAACAATGTCCAACAGGGGAGCAACTGCGAGACCCCAGGTAAAGCGAATGCCACGGACATGTCATGCACCCTACCAAAGAATGCAAAAAGATCATATGGCTGCTGAGTAGGAAAATCAAGGCGGCGCAGCTAACCACCAAGGAGCCATACAAAGAGGTGCGTAGCGATCCCTTGCCATCTCATGCGCAGAGGAGGTTCAAAGGGAACGAAAGAGCCATGATTTAGATCTTAGAACTTGAAGTGGTCGCGGATGGAGAAATCCTGGACACTGCGGAAATCCATGAGGGTGAAGAACATGGTGTGGACGCGGAGGATTCGCGCACCAAGTGGATAAAAAAATCTATCAGGTTCTCTGAGTTCTTTCACGGAATGAATCTCTCAGACAATTGCAGACACGAGATGAAAAAAACAATCCTCAAAGTTGCTAAGGACCGTGGTGAAGAGTTAGTCGCCTCCGATTGGGAAGTTATGAGGGCCGCAAAATAAGGAGAAGCAGTCATGACATTCGATGACCCTGACAGAAATATCGACGAAGAACATCAGAGACCGCTGTACATGACGGCCACCATCAACAATGTCAAATTCAAGCGGGCCTTTATCGATGGTGGAGCCGCGGTGAATGTAGTTTCACTCAAAACCTTGCAACTAGCATGAGTCCCTCAAAACAGAATCATAAAGAGGCCATCATTGTTGGCAGGCTTTGGAGATGACTCCAGAATGATGGCCGGCTGGATTCGATTAAGAATCCAGATCGGGCAGATTAGTTGTTCCACTTCATCGACGCCGACACGACTTACCATATGATCCTTGGGCGAGCATGGATTCATCGCTTCGATGTCGAGCCTTCTACGGCGCACCAAGTAATGAAAGCTATCTGGAAGGGCAAGGTGGTCGTCATACCCTCCTCAGTGAGTCCCTTTGATCTAGAGGAAGCACACCTACCCGATGTAGCGTGGTTTGTAGGCAGAACCACCCCATTACCCAAGGAGGGAAACATACGAGGCCAATCAACGGCCGGGGTAATGACGATGTGAAAGGAGCCAGTGGAGAAGCAGCCTAGGAAGGAAGAAGCTCCCGAAGTAACTGACATCAATAAAAAAGTTTATACCTTGAAGAGAGCTGTACAACATGACGGTGAAGAGTAACACGACAACAGGAGGCACTACTGCAGCCAAATACACGCAGGGTCACCCTCGGCTTGCCCCGTTGAAAGTGCCCCTGGACAAGTCTATGTGCTGACATAAGATCCAGACAAAGACAAGAATTTATTATCAGGAGAAATCAAGGATGCCCCTGAATGCATGGAAGACCGCCCAAGGCCACAAAAGCTTAAAGGAAGCATTTCTGAGTCCCACTGAGGGAAAAAGGAGACCGGTCTTCTTGAGTGCAGATCTCAGCGAGAGGGAAGAACACGGGCTTATCCAACTATTGAAGGAATACAGGGATGTGTTCGCATGGGACTATGACGAGATGCCTAGAGTAGATCAAGGCATCACTATGCATAGGCTGGACATTTTTCCAGGGTCAAAGACAATCAAGCAAAGTGCGAGAAACTTTCGACCCAAGATAAATATCGAAATCAAGGAAGAGATCGTCAAGTTGTTGAATGCCAAATTCATCGAGCCTAATCATCATCCGACTTGGCTCGCAAATATAGTCCCTGTTGTGAAAAACAATGGAAGCCTTTGTGTATGCGTCGATTTCAGGGACTTGAACAATTTCTGCCCGAAAGACGATTTCCCTTTGCCGAACATAGACCTGTTGCTCGACTCCACTGCCGGATATGAGATGTTTAGCTTCATGGATGGATTTAGTGGATACAACCAGATCAAGATGGATCCAGAAGACGCGAATAAAACGGCGTTCATCACGCCTGTAGGGATCTTCAACTACACGGTTATGCCATTTGAGCTAAAGAACGCAGGGCAACGTATCAACGCGATGATGGCATTATTTCACGATATGATGCACGCCGCAGCTGAATTTTATGTGGACGACCTGGTGGTCAAATCAAGGCGAAAGCAAGATCACCTAAGGGACTTGAGGAAGGTCTTCGACAGATGCCGCGCTTTCCAGCTAAAAATGAATCCGATGAAGTGTGCCTTCGGAGTAACATCTGGAAAATTCCTAGGCGGTGTAATCCACAGACATGGGATCGAGCCTGATCCAACCAAGATCTCAGTAATCACAAGCTTGCCTCCACCACGATCTCAAACTGAATTAAAAGCATTCTTAGGAAAGTTGTCGTATTTGCGAAGGTTGATACTGTCCATTGCGGAGTTTAACTTTTGCTTCAGCAGCTTGCTCAAGAAGAACATGACATTCCTATGGACAGAGGAGCATCAGGTCGCATTTAAGAAGTTAAAAAACCTACTGACATCCTCGAGCGTCATGATCGCACCTCAGCTAGGGTCACCTCTAATACTGTACCTGATTTCAACCAATAAGTCCATTGGAGCGTTACTAGCCCAGGAGTTCGAAGGACAAGAAAGTCCATTGTACTACATCTCACGCATGATTCAATCTGCGGAGTCGCGGTACACAGACATAAAGCGGCACTGCTTGGCCTTGTTTTTCGCTATTGAGAAGCTAAAGCATTATTTTGCTTCTCATAAAGTGGTTGTTGTAACTAAGCACGATCCCATACGTTATTTGCTGGGGCATTCACCTCCCCTTGGGAGACTTGCAAAATGGTACATGACTATCTCCCAGTATGACATAACCTGTATGTGACCAAAGGCAATTAAGTCCCAGGCATTGACAGATCTACTAGCTCAGTTCCCAGACGAAAACTACGAGCATGTGTCAGAGGAGTCCGAAGGACCTGAGATATATGCAATCAGCGATCAGTATTGGAAGCTGCACTTTGATGGGTCTTCGACGAGATCAGGAGGAGGAATTGGAATAGTGTTAATCAAGCCTGACAAGGAAGTCATCCAGATGTCAACAAAACTAGACTTCGCGGTGACCAACAATGAGGCCGAATACGAGGCCTTGATTGCAAGGCTCCTCGCAGCCAAAGCCTTAGAGGTCCAGAATCTTATCTTTATGGGAGATTCTAAGCTAATCGTCAAGCAAGCCGCAGGAGAGTACGCCCTAAAGGAAATTAATTTGCTCAAATATCGGTCAATAGTGAAGAAGTTGGTCAAGAAATTCGAGTCCGTCAAATACGAGCACCCTCCCAGATCCGATAATCGTCACGCCGATGCACTAGCTACCTTGGGGTCAAAAATTAGCCCTGACCAATGCCCAGCCCAGATATCGATTCAAGTAAAAGCAGCACCGTCCTTGGTAGAGGAGTTATGTGAGGAGGAGCTTTCTGACAAGACAGATTGGAGAAAGCCCATTCCACGTGCGATGGCTGAAGGAACCAGTAAAGAAACTTGGGTTTTTGTTAAAGGATTTTAGATACATGATGGCTTGCTATACCATAAAGGCCGTGGGGGCATCCTCATGCGATGTGCAACGGAAAAAGAAGGACGAGCAATATTGGAGAAAATCCACCAACATTCATGCGGAGACAATGAGATTTCTATCTATAGGAAAGCTCAACGGTATGGAATCGACTGGCCGCAGATGTCATACTTTGAGGCCATCATACAGAGCAGTTGCAAAAAGTGTTCATTGATCAAAGACTCACTCGAAATCGCCAAAATCGAAGATGAGGATTGGCGAACACCAATAATAGACTACCTACGGGATGGGACCCTGCCTACCGACAAAAAGGAGGCCGATAAGCTGAGAAGGAAAGAAACTCGATACATCTTGCAGGAAGGGTTGTTATGGCGAAAGGGACACAAAGAAAACTTGCTCAGATGTTTAAGTTGGCAAGAGACCGAGGAAGTCATGGAAATGTCTCATCAAGTAGAACATCAATGAGGTGCAAAGTTATGCAGACAACTCTTAACATTCGGGTACTTCTGGCCAACCATGGAAGCTGATTTCTGTGAAAAAGTCAAAAGATGCAAGCAATGCCAATTCCATGGAAATTTTGTCTATGCTCCCGCCGTCAACTTTCACGCGTTAGGCACTCCATTCTCCGTTCTTATTATGCTATGGGGCTGAAGCAATTGTCCCCTCTGAAATCAAAGTAAACTCAGCAAGACTGGCTTTCAGTGCCCTCTATGACAACGAACGTGACCATGATCTCGTCCTACTAGAAGAACGACGCGAGGAGGCTAAGAAAGCAAACACAAGATACAAGGAAAGGATCACGCGTGCCTATAACAAAAAGGACAAGCATCGGGACTTTGCAATAGGTGAACTAGTCCTACGAGCCTCCGACCATTGCATGCGTGAGGCAGCCCATTCCAAGAAGTCTTCGACAATGGTTACTGCAACATCCTGCGATGCCACGGAACGGCCACCACACCAACCACGGTCAACATGCGGTGACTAAAAAAGTATTATCCCTAATTTTTTTGTTTACTTTGGTCAAATATCTGCAAATCCTCCCATATGAGGAATCGTATGGATAATAACTCTCCCATATGAGAGCTCTTTTATCAGCTACGAATCTTATCTTGTTCCTCCGAAAGCGTAAGCCTATCTCATATGATAGCAGCATAAAAGCTTATCTGCCTAGATAGAAGCCAAGCATAAACATAAGCCTATCTCATATGGTAGCGGGATTGCAAACTCAAAAGCCTATCTGCCTAGATAGCAGCCAAACGTAAACGTAAGCCTATCTCATATGGTAACGGGATTGCAAACTTAAAAGCCTATCTGCCTAGATAGCAGCCAATCGTAAACGTAAGCCTATCTCATATGATAGCAGGATTGCAAACGTAAAAGCCAATCTACTTAGATAGCAGTTGTTAAGGATCGTAAATTGCATATTTTAGTAGGTTAGTGAACTCCTATTAACTTACTTTTATGTGTTATTTGCGTGTTATATCCCTAATTCTAGACTTATGCTTGTTTTCGTAGCTTTGGTTGTTTTCTCTCATTTTGTAGGTGAAGACGTGCTTTAAAACGCAAGAGGCGAGCTAGGGGAGCTTAAACGATGAATTTGAAGAGGATTTGCGGCTCAAGAGCATCAAGAAGGGACTTGGAGGACCTAATTTGAAGAATAGTTGAAGATTTAAGGGCCTATTTGAGAAGACAAGAGAAGAATTGAGGCCATTATTGAAGATCTAGAAGTCAAAAGTGAAGGTCAAGGGCCAAGAAGATAAGTTTTTAACGGAAGTGGGGCTTAAGTGCAAGTTTTGAAATGTTTTAATGGCTCATTTGAAGGATTTTTAACGGATTTGGGGTCAAATGGTCATTTTCAGAAGCTTATAAGTTAGAATTGGGCCTTTTAAAGCATTCCAGCAAGCTAGGGGGGAGCCGGGTGCAATTTCTCAAACCCAGCTCACCCCCAGCCATGTTTCTCACGCTTCTCTCTCTCTCTCCCCGATTCTTTCTTCAACAAACCCACGGCCTCCATGGAAACCACGCACCAAGCTTCGTCCGAAGCTCACCCAAGCCCCAATTCTTCACCAAATCACTTGAAATTGGTCCCAATCTACTCCTTGTCCGACCCTCTTCCAAACCCACTGCTCAATTTGGCCCAAACCGAAGTGAAGATAAAAGCCCCAAATGACCTAGGGTTCGTGAAGCTTCTGCAAATCAGCGAAGGAGGAGCTCTGAGATGAATTGGAGGCCATAGATTGATCCTTGGAGGCTACGAAACACATCTCTGAAGTCTATATAAACCAAGGCAAAAAAATTTCAAGGGGTTCGACTCTTTTCTCAGACCCGAACGGTTCACAGTGCTCTGTTTTTGGTTCGTTGTTCTCCTCTCTCTCTCTCCGATTTCACCAGGTTCTGGTCTTGTTCTTGAGCTCCTGAGCTCTATCTTGAGCATCTTCAGGGCCAAGAACAAGAGAAAGAGGAAGAGAGGGAGAGAGGAGACGATTTTGGAGCTACTGTTCTGGGTTTGTAAGCTGCTCTGTTCAGTGCTCTGTTCTGGGTACTGTAACAGCAGCTGCAGCAGCTTGATATGGGTGATTTGGTAGTTTAGTATTGTAGTTGGGAGTGATTATTGCTTAGTTTGTGTAGTTTTGAATCAAATTAGGTGGTTGTTCTTCATGTTTGTAGTTGAAACAAGTGTTTGGGATTGAATTAGTGAAAAGTGTGTTGGTGCTATCAAGTATAAATTCAAGTTTTGATTATTGAAAGTTAAATTTCTCTGAATCTCTCTTGAATTTTCTATTATGTCTAGCTAATTCAATTTGCTTGGGTGATTTGGGACTATCTAGTGCTCTAATCATCTTATTGATTCAAGTTGAACTTCAAAGATGAATGGGTTGAATTGAGTTCACTTGAATGCTTAGTGCAATGTTTGAATTTCTCTTGTTGAAGTATTTGATGCATTGAATAGGTAGATGTGCGAATACTTTAGACGTGTTTGATTTGAAGTTGCATTTGAGTGAGAGGAACTCATCAATCCTAACTTTGAGAAATCGAGTTCTAGTTAGGTGATTTGAGTGAGAATTTACAAATCTCATTTGTTGCTTGATCTTTCATGTGGAAACACCTACGTGTGTTTACATATGGTTGATGCTTGAAACACTTGAAATTTGGAGGATCTCATTTGAATAGCCTCTTTAGTGCTTGATTAGCGTGTTGGATTTACACACTTCTCTTGTCGCAAGTTGGATTGTATGAGCAATCACTTCTTGAGATACTTGTCTTGTGGATTGACACATGCGAATTGAGAATCGGGCTTGAATATAATAGGAGGATTGGTCACTAGAGAAACCGATGATCCCTAGCCCTCATTACTTGGTATTTCGCTTAGTTTCTTGAATCGTAGCTCTAGTAGTCGTTTGCTTTGTTCTTAAACTCAAACCTCAAACTTGCTCCATCAATTGATTTTGGTGGATTTGAATAGCCTGGCAAGCTTTAAAGCCATTGAGAGTTTGTGTTTCTTGCTTTAGTTTGTCATTTTCTAGTTTTGCAAGTCATTGTCTAAACCTCCTCTCCTTGTGGAAATCGACCCCGTTCTTACTCGGGTACTACTTAGAACGATATTCCTATACTTGGGAATTATCGCGAACAAGTTTTTGGCGCCGTTGCCGGGGAGAGGCTAGGCTTTAGATTTGATTTGATTTCTTAGTTAGTTTGTTAGTAGTTTGTTTTTGACATTTTCTCTAGTTGTATTGTGGTTAGTTAAGCTTGTGAGATTCAAGAGGGCTTGTGAAATTCATCAAGTACCTCTCATCTACTTGCTTGAAAAAAAATGTCTCATGAACATTTTGGACTTGGTGAGAGGCCTAGTGTTCCTTACTACTATGCATTTACTAGACATGAAAATCATTCTAAGGAATCAATGCGTTCCAAACGTGAGCGTGCTTACAATAATGGTGATTATTTTCCTAAGAATGATTATTCTTGGCATGATAGTAGGACACTAGATTACACATCTCATGCTTCTTGTGCACAATCACCTCCCTCAAACACTTACTCTCATGATTCTTGCACTTATCAATATAATGATATGACGTGTGAATCAAGAGGAGTGAATTACTTTGAGAGGGAAGATTATATGAATGAGGAACTAGAGAGGCCTATAAGTAGTTCTCTTGAGGAAACAATGCAAAAATATTTTCAAGGCACAAAAGAACTAGTAGAAGCATTTTCTCACTTGGCCGATAAAGTGGAATCGTTATATTCAAAATCTCATGATGATGGGTCTCTTGCATATAGCTCTTACTCTTCACAAGACTCGCCATCATATGAGTCTCAAGTTCTCACTCACACGCATCACAAGTCTATTGAAGACCAAAATTTGGATGATGTGTTTGATGATGGAGTTGTTGCCACTAGATAGGTGATTGTATTCATTTCTCATTCGCACATTCTAAAGAAGCATGTGATAGTGATGTTGGTAGTGAAATTGATGTTTTTGATGATGACTCTTCAACCCATGACATGAGTGAAGTCATTTTGGATGACTCACATAGTGACAAATGTGAGGAGGATTCACAAAATGAAAACCACTCATGTGATGAGTTAGAAGTCAAATTGGATGCTACCATTCATGAAGGAAATGTTATTTTGTCTAGTGCTTATGAAGAGTCTAATATTCACCATAGTCCCAATGATCATGAGCATCACTTTTTTTGTGATGACTTAGAGGACACTCTAGGAGAACCCTCTTCACGAGAGATTGAGGAGAGATTCTTAGCACAATTTGACCAAGAGTCAAGCGAGCTCACTTTGGAAAATTATAATTTTTTGTATGATTGTGAGTCCCTCGCATCTCTCCTCATTGAAGGGGACGTCGATTTTGAGGCGGAGGAGGAGAAATTCTTGGCACAATTTGACCAAGCGTCAAGCGAGCTTATTTTGGAAGATGTGCCTAAGGGTTTGGATGTGGCTTCATATTCTCAAATTATTTTAACTCCCACTTGTGAAGCCACATCCCCAAATCCATATGACTTATTTAAAAGTGATAAGGTTGAGGATTCACAAGTTGCCCATATTTCTCAAGTTTTGATTTCAAGTAAAAATTTGGCAACTTATGAAGACCCATTCTATGATTCATGTCAATTGAGGATTTCAAACCCTTTTCTTAAGATGATGCAAGACATAACAACTTGCTCTAACTTTATTGTTAGATTTTGCTTGCATCTCTTATTCATCTTTTGTGTCTTGCCCCTACTTCTCCTATCTATTCTAATTAATGAATCAAACTTTTTAAGGGAGAAGTACTTTTCTAAGAATGAAGTAGGGGCATGGCATGGAAAGAAATTTCCAAGATTGGGGGTGGGATAGCATCATTTTCTTTGTTCCACCTCCCTAGTTGTAAATAAATAAATTAGTTTATCTCTATTTCTTGCATTTTCTTTTCTTTTACCATTTTGTAGGTTGCTCTTGGAGGAGGACTTGTGCTTGGTGGCCAAGAAAGCTAAAATGAGGTCTATCTATCCCTTATCTCTTATATGAACTTATATGCTCTTCCATCGTTCTCACACATTGAGGACAATGTGACATTTTAGTTGGGGGTTGGGAAGTAGATTTTATTTCTTGCTTAAATGGTTACTAGCATGCTTTTTCTTCATAAGTGATTTACTTGAAAAATACAAAAAAATGAAAAATTTGAAAAAATCATAAAAATTTAAAAAAATTGAAATTTTTTAAAAAAATGTGTGTGAACCTTTCATGAGAAGCATCACTCTTTTCCCGTGTCAAACCTTAGATTTTTTTCCTCTTTCTTTGGTAGTTTTATTTATTTTCACCTTTCATCTTGAGTCTAGATTTTATTTTCTTATTTGATAGCTTTATTGAGTCTTAGGAAGTTATAGTTGAGTCACTTATTTCAAAAAAAAAATAATAAAAAAAAATGAAATATTGAAAAAAATGAAATATTGAAAAATGAAAAAAAAATGAGAAAAAGTGAAAAGGGGGAATTTTAGGAAAGCTAGATGTTTTCAAATAATGAAATTTCTTAGTCCATGTTCTTTTTATTTTTATTTTAGAAAGGAATTCTTTGCTTATACTCAATACATCTACACCAATATCCCACATTCCGCGACATCATGCGTTCTCACAAAGCGACACACTAAATTTACGTTTCATGTTTAAGTCCTTCAAGCTAAGTTGATCACATAAACTTTGACGTCTTACTACTTTTGATAAAGGGTGCATTTTCTAAAGCTATTTGAACTTCACAAAAAGATTTTACTCTATTCGTTTTTGCGGTGGAAACTTGTAGCCCATTGGAGTGGTGGTTACCAATGACACCCCATGCGATGTCTAAGAAATAGAGGGGTGTAAGGGGATAATGTTACGTCACCACCTAGATAGCTCCCTTGGTTTAGCTTAAAAAGCCCACTCGCGTGTATATTCCTCTGTTTTGTTGTGGGTCTTGGAGATCCTTGGATTTGAGGTTAAAAATGAAATGTTAATGCTATAAATCTCAAAAAAAAAAAAAAAAAAAAAAATGATAAATCGCACCATCTACCAAAAATCCACAAAAGGATCGTACAAGCCCAGAACCACATCTCCCCTTCTTAAAAATTTTTGTTCAAAGCTTTGGAAGTCCATCCTACATGGGTACTTTTGAATAAGTATGAGAATGTCTAGTTTCATGAGATCCTTATTTTTGAAGGCATACTTTCTCGCAAATTGGACTTAATTTAACAAGTGTTGTAGTTCGCATGAGTCACCTTCTACCAAACACCGCCCACATTTGTATGAGTATATGCTTAGACGTCCTTAGGCTTCTTTCTCAATCTTCTTGGACTTTGAGAATTTATTTGAGGAGACATTTATGCATTCTTCTTTTTCCCCCACAAAAAAAAAATAAAATTAGCTAGTAACTCTTAGTATTTTGTTTCTTTGAGTTCTCACTTAGGATAGATAATGTGTGTGTGCGTTTTTGTAAATATTTGAGTCTAGTTTAGAATCGAGTCAAGCCTTGTCTAGTTGAGTGTGTGTCTCTCATGATGGGTTCTTCACTAGTTTACGACTCATATCGCTCTCTTTGCTCGAGGACGAGCAAAAGGCTAGTTGGGGGGTGTGTTAATGATCGTAAATTGCATATTTTAGTAGGTTAGTGAACTCCTCTTAACTTACTTTTATGTGTTATTTGCGTGTTATATCCCTAATTCTAGACTTATGCTTGTTTTCGTAGCTTTGGTTGTTTTCTCTCATTTTGTAGGTGAAGACGTGCTTTAAAACGCAAGAGGCGAGCTAGGGGAGCTTAAAAGATGAATTTGAAGAGGATTTGCGGCTCAAGAGCATCAAGAAGGGACTTGGAGGACCTAATTTGAAGAATAGTTGAAGATTTAAGGGCCTATTTGAGAAGACAAGAGAAGAATTGAGGCCATTATTGAAGATCTAGAAGTCAAAAGTGAAGGTCTAGGGCCAAGAAGATAAGTTTTTAACGGAAGTGGGGCTTAAGTGCAAGTTTTGAAATGTTTTAATGGCTCATTTGAAGGATTTTTAACGGATTTGGGGTCAAATGGTCATTTTCAGAAGCTTATAAGTTAGAATTGGGCCTTTTAAAGCATTCCAGCAAGCTAGGGGGGAGCCGGGTGCAATTTCTCAAACCCAGCTCACCCCCAGCCATGTTTCTCACGCTTCTCTCTCTCTCTCTCCCCGATTCTTTCTTCAACAAACCCACGGCCTCCATGTAAACCACGCACCAAGCTTCGTCCGAAGCTCACCCAAGCCCCAATTCTTCACCAAATCACTTGAAATTGGTCCCAATCTACTCCTTGTCCGACCCTCTTCCAAACCCACTGCTCAATTTGGCCCAAACCGAAGTGAAGAGAAAAGCCCCAAATGACCTAGGGTTCGTGAAGCTTCTGCAAATCAACGAAGGAGGAGCTCTGAGATGAATTGGAGGGCATAGATTGATCCTTGGAGGCTACGAAACACATCTCTGAAGTCTATATAAACCAAGGCAAAAGAAATTTCAAGGGGTTCGACTCTTTTCTCAGACCCGAATGGTTCACAGTGCTCTGTTTTTGGTTTGTTGTTCTCCTCTCTCTCTCTCCGATTTCACCAGGTTCTGGTCTTGTTCTTGAGCTCTTGAGCTCTATCTTGAGCATCTTCAGGGCCAAGAACAAGAGAAAGAGGAAGAGAGGGAGAGAGGAGACGATTTTGGAGCTACTGTTCTGGGTTTGTAAGCTGCTCTGTTCAGTGCTCTGTTCTGGGTACTGTAACAGCAGCTGCAGCAGCTTGATATGGGTGATTTGGTAGTTTAGTATTGTAGTTGGGAGTGATTATTGCTTAGTTTGTGTAGTTTTGAATCAAATTAGGTGGTTTTTCTTCATGTTTGTAGTTGAAACAAGTGTTTGGGATTGAATTAGTGAAAAGTGTGTTGGTGCTATCAAGTATAAATTCAAGTTTTGATTATTGAAAGTTAAATTTCTCTCAATCTCTCTTGAATTTTCTATTATGTCTAGCTAATTCAATTTGCTTGGGTGATTTGGGACTATCTAGTGCTCTAATCATCTTATTGATTCAAGTTGAACTTCAAGGATGAATGGGTTGAATTGAGTTCACTTGAATGCTTAGTGCAATGTTTGAATTTCTCTTGTTGAAGTATTTGATGCATTGAATAGGTAGATGTGCGAATACTTTAGACGTGTTTGATTTGAAGTTGCATTTGAGTGAGAGGAACTCATCAATCCTAACTTTGAGAAATCGAGTTCTAGTTAGGTGATTTGAGTGAGAATTTACAAATCTCATTTGTTGCTTGATCTTTCATGTGGAAACACCTACGTGTGTTTACATATGGTTGATGCTTGAAACACTTGAAATTTGGAGGATCTCATTTGAATAGCCTCTTTAGTGCTTGATTAGCGTGTTGGATTTACACACTTCTCTTGTTGCAAGTTGGATTGTATGAGCAATCACTTCTTGAGATACTTGTCTTGTGGATTGACACATGCGAATTGAGAATCGGGCTTGAATATAATAGGAGGATTGGTCACTAGAGAAACCGATGATCCCTAGCCCTCATTACTTGGTATTTCGCTTAGTTTCTTGAATCGTAGCTCTAGTAGTCGTTTGCTTTGTTCTTAAACTCAAACCTCAAACTTGCTCCATCAATTGATTTTGGTGGATTTGAATAGCCTGGCAAGCTTTAAAGCCATTGAGAGTTTGTGTTTCTTGCTTTAGTTTGTCGTTTTCTAGTTTTGCAAGTCATTGTCTAAACCTCCTCTCCTTGTGGAAATCGACCCCGTTCTTACTCGGGTACTACTTAGAACGATATTCCTATACTTGGGAATTATCGCGAACAGCAGTCAAATATAAGATGAAAGCCTACCTCATATGGTAGCAACAAACAAACGTAAGCCTGCCTCATATGGTAGCAGTAATCTATTTTGATAACGGCCAAATGCAACCAAGGCCTATCTTTTGACGAAAATAGCAAAACTCATAAAAAGTCAAGTGTGAGTCTGCCTGCCAAAGTGGAAACAAAGAAGCGTGCATAAGCCTGTCTCGTATGGCAGCAACCAAACACAAGCATAGGGCAACTATGCGCAGCCACGCGACAGGCCTTACAAAAGCCCGAGCCTGACGGCGATATCATTCAAAAAAGCAAACACGAGACTTTGTGGGCACGAAAGAGAAGCAAAGGAAGCAATCAAAAGCATGAAGGCATCATTTCAAAAAAGACGCGAAGCCAGTACGCGTAAAACATACGGAGATAATCCAAGGATCGCAGCCACAAGTTGAACAAAGGATACATCAAAATAAAATTCAAAAAAAAGAGGGAAATGAAATAGCAGCACTGATACTTAAATCTTCGAAGAAATCCTTCAGGAGGGAGTCTCTCGCTGACAACTTGAGAGAATTAGCAGCGAGCTTCTTAATGCGAGTCTTATTCTTCTCATTATGCTTCACAGCAGCCTCGTATTCCTTAGCCATTTGCTCCAGTGCTTCCCTACATGCATTGAGAGAAGCTGTCTCCTCTCTATAAGCAGCAAGCTCAGATCGGATATTGGCAGAAGTCCTGATTCTTGCCAACCTCTGCACGAGAAATTTCAAGTCTAATCGCCCAACAGCGGTTTGTTGAAGCCTTTGCGTACTTGCAAGAAAGTCCTGAACACTGGCAACTGTGGTGCTTACGGGGGGTGGCCTCATGAATCTTTACCAAGAGAACGACCATTTCCCTTAAAAGCTTCCCTTTTTCTATCGGTGACAGTTCCAGTACTCTAGTAAATACGGTCGGAAGGATACACGCACTTTCATTAGCCATTCAAGGCAAGCTTGATCAACACCTATTCAGGAAAACGTGACGATGCTCAGCAAGATGCAGGTCTAAAGAGCACAATGTTAAAAAGAGGAGAATGTCCTTACCAGTTCCCTCTAACTGCAAACTAGAGCCTGCTGCTTCAGATAATCTATGATCTGCTCGAGTCTCGGGCGGAAAGTACGCTTCAGGAATCACGAAATTCCTCTCAGCTGTAACCGTGCTCGTAGTCTGCGAACCCCACACTTCAAAACGATTTTCAGAATAAAGAGAATCTAAATCGAAATCAGAACCCCCCGAAGGGATGGCACTCTTTGGAACATCGGGTTCGGAAGAGACATTGGGCTCAACAGATACAATGTCCTTCACCAGTTGAGCAGAAGAGGGGAAGTTCTCGGAAATAACATTTGCAGTAGTCTCCTTGACGAGAACAACGTGCCCGTATAGCACCACATCATGCTATGAAGAAATAACCTCCCCAACATTTTTCCCAATGGGAAAATCACCAACAGGCGGCGCAGTTAGCCCATCATTTGTGTCTCGCCCAGTGTCTTCTTCATATGAAGAAATGAGGATTGCCTGGACAATGGGCGTGGCGCCATCCTCCTGTCTTTGCTGGTCTCCTTTATCCTGTTCTTTAATAAACTCAAGACGTTCACCAGAGTTGCGCTCTGCAAATAGGAGCATGGTCTCAAAGGATTATAAAAAAGGGGAAAGAGGCATGAAATAGAGGCAAGAAGAAGAAGCAAGTACCTCTCTTCTGATCAGACCTTGGCCATGAGTCTGCCTGTTTAGAAACCTCAGTTCGAGAACGTTTTGATTGTTGAGTGATTGCGTCATTGGTCTCAGGATCATCGCCGGATCTTTTCCTTGAGGAACTTCCACTATTGGAGGCCAGAAAGGCCTCTAATGCGTTGGAAATTAGCTGCTGGACCTTGGGATTCAGGGGGATTGCCGGTTCAATATGGCTGTTAAGTGAGGAAGACTTCCTCAAGAATGCCTTCTCCTCGCGCATGCGATTGATGAAGCTTACGCTACAATCTCCAGAAGCAAAGCGCCTCAAACAACACTAAAACCACATGACAAATTAAAACATGCATTACATACATAAGACAGAGGAGAATGCGAGGTAATACCTGAATGAAAGAGTCTGTATACTCGGCCCTGGATGCGAAAGATTGGCGTTTAACAATATCGATCTTTTCACCAAGGATCAGTTGGGCGCAAATATGCCGAGTCTTGGCCAATAGAGAATAGTAGCCATAGCGGGAGTCATCCCGATTGTGGGACTTCTTGAAGAGGTATTCGCTAGACGATAAAACCAGCGTCTTCCGAGGACGAGGAAGGGCATAAGTGGGATCGTTTCCAAGATTGATAAGACGGTGGGTCTGGAAGTTCCAGAAACTTACCCAACCGGGAGTATTCCGGCCTTTCCTACCACGCGCTGGTTGGATCAAAGGAAGCTCAGCAAGCAGAAAGCTGGTACTCCTTTTATGTATAAGTACATCATAACAATCCCTGGAAATGGAGTCAAGCCACAGCCGGGGTGCGACAGCATCGTATCCGAATTGAGTACTTACGCGAACGAGATTAAAAGGGACGATAATACGTTTGTAATCATTAAAGATTTCAGAGTAAGGGACATACTCTGGTAAAGCGGTTAGATATCCTATTCGGAACCAGTTAACGAACCTACTGAAGACGCAATCTTTCTTGATTATATGCTCGGGAGTAAGTTCGAAATCCTCCTCAGGATAAAAATCCTCCCAGAAATCTATGTTTTCGTCCACAATTGAGAGACATAGGGTCTGGGATTAAAGCAACGGATGTCGTCGCATACCAAAGCAAAGGAACACTGGGGAGCCTTTGTGTTATACCAACGCCATGTTCGAGGACAGAGGAAGATTCTGGTGGCATTGGGAGTACTCCATAGCTCAACATCGACAGGAACAGGGGCATACGCGGGCCATCTCTCAAAGGCTCACATGGACAAAAACGCGGTATTAACAAAAGTGCTAACATCAACTCTCCCTTGTGATTGATCAGCATGGGTCACAACCTGGTCAAGGCGATGATACAAAGAACCTAAGACCAGAGGCCTTAAAGCTATTTTTTGTCCAAGCGACAATCTCACAGCAAGAGCGAGAACATGCGGAAAAACGCAATCACGAGGAAAGCAATCTATCAGAAAGCGTGCCAACCACACGCAAAGATAGCCAAAAAAAGTAAAATGGAACCTGTTTACTTTAACACCAATAACGGCTTCTGGATCTTGACCTCGCCACTCGTGAGCTACGCACAGATCAACGTAATCCTTAAATAAATACATCACCCACTTCGACCAACTGTTCTCTAAACTAGAGGATGCACGAACGAATGTTTCACAAGGTCTGGACGCGCCTGGCTTTTATATCGAAGCAGCTCTCCTCATATCGGCGATAAATACCTTCATATCCTCGAAAAACTGGAGCTCGTCCGGATCAGCCAGAGGGGCCAGATGATCAACATTCCCCATGCCTGGAATATGCAGCAAGACTTTACGTCCTCCAAAGTGGGCGCGACCTCAAAATCAGAAAATGGAAACATGTGTCTTTTTCGAATACCGGGAAAAAGTTCCTGTAGCATGGCACTATCAGTCCAAATATGGAGACCCTTGGTGGCGCGGATGGCAGGGAAGATATTAGCTCGATTAAGCTCGTTCGCGTTGTTACTGAGGATATACTCTTTCCACTCCTCCATCCAGTCAGGTTCCTCCATGAAGGCTTGAGGAAGAATATCAGTGAAACCAAACAAACAAGCTTCAAGACCAAGGCGATGCACATCTTCAGTATTAGCCAGATCCCAGTCAGACCTCACTGGTTCAGACACGAGATGAAGAGCGTCGTTTAACGGGGATGCTCGGAGCGTAGAGGCCTTGATAGTAGCCACGTAAAAATCATCTCCGCCCATATAAGGAGCCTTGCACCAAAGTTCCTTGGGATGATCCTGCACATCAACGGCCTCCTTGTTTGATGCCTTTGGGGCCATGTCTGTAAACGTAAAAACAGCAGATTACAAACCAACGGCATGCAAGAGGAAAGAAAAAAAGTGGGATTGGAGTATCTGCAAAATTGGACTTGGAAATTGTAAAAAGTTATAAACACTCACCGTGTTGACGATCAAGAGCTTGGATTGCTTGAGAAAAGTTGTCAAGAAGTCGATCAAAGACTTGATCGAAGGTTTCTGCTTCTTGCCGTGGGTTCTCTCTCCGATGCATAGGAACTCAGAAGTACAACAATGGAAAATTTGTAATTGAAGAAGCAATATGGTTTTAATAAACCCTCGAAGAGTCACGACTGTTGATGCGTGATGAGTCAGCGACGCTTCGAATATGGCATAACTGACAACTTATCAACTATCCTCGCCTTGAAAATAGGCGAAATTGGGTGACGTTTGATTAACTCTACATGAGGCCACGCTTCGCCAAAGGCTAAACGGCTCTCCCCAAACCCTAGGCAATCACGGCTATGATTGGGGGCTATGAGGATTCTAGTTTAAAATATAAAGGATCTGTGTGGGGCTCACGCACGGCTGATTTTGCGCGACTGCACAACGGACGCGCGCGTGATATTTGCACAAAAGGGGGCTAATGTAGATACAGCTTTCCAGACAAGAAGATCACAGCCACGGGGCAGCAATCCAGCACACCTAGCTGTGCTCCATACACACCGGACAACTACCTATGCTTGTCCACGTGGGGGCTGCGAGACAGGGCCCTCACGTACCGAAACGGGAGTTGTAGGGACTTAGTGGTCTGGAGGCTAGGGTAAGGCCCGTCGCGCACGGGCGACAACCAAGCTCGCGCGCGACCTCTCGTTACTGACTGAGAGGTGCTAGGCTTACGTGTCCCATAAATACGGCTGATCTCATAACGGTCTCCGATACTTGCGGGCAGATACGTAACGGTTCCTATATACACGGTCGAACGTGCCGTTGGGGGTCTATGATTAAGCCGCCATTTATGGTGCATTAACCCCCTCAACAGTCACTTCCCCACTATATATAGGATCGTTAGCTTTCCATTACGACAGAGTACACTGAGTACAGACCAATACATCTCAGCTTTTGGAACGCTACGCAACCTACACTCCATCAGCCTACTGTCTCTCTCTCTCGAGCAGTTACCAGTTCTTACCCTCTCCCTACACACACCCTACATCTCTCGGTGTTCCTACTCTCTACTTGAGGTGCACACTTGGATATCTCTGAGGGATTCCTGTGAGCACACCACTCAAATGCAAATTACTTAATAGTGTGGCTAGAACACATGATATTTCCGAGCCTTCTTTGTCCAAAGGGGGAACAGTAATGTAATTTCGGGAGATCAAGAAAACCATTATGATTAATGAACTATTAACTCTCCCAAACAATTCTTTCGGAAATCACTGTTGGAAATTCAATACCAGCCCGTCCTAGCCTCCCAGCTCTTTGTTCCCGTTTGAATTTTTTGACTCGTATCTGGGTCACTTTGACCGGGTAATTTAGATAGCAAAATAATACGATTTTTTGATAATTTTTTCAACATATTATAGAGCAAATTTTACTCTAAAACACCATGATTCAAAAAATTACATCGGTTTGCTATTCAAATCACCTGTTCAGTGTGACCCAGTGAATAGTGACAAAAATCAAATTGTGAACAAAGAGTCGGGACAGACTAGTACAGGAGTATACACGCTATTCAACCAATAAAAGAGTGTCTAAGTTAGTTTAGAAGATGATAGAGGAAGATGTTATCAAATATTCTATTTATATAGCACGGTAATAATTATTTTTAAGATTTATATTTTAGCTTGATTTTTTGTAATAGACACTAAATCTACATGCAAAATGCATTTCGCAAAACCTCCTGCACTTTCGATATCCCACTACAACCCCCTGTAATATAAATCCGTGGGATACGTAGCCCAGTGCAATTTCAGTTTCGCACTAAACCCCCTGCAATATACATTTGTGGGAGTTATGTGTTCCACAAATGTGTCCCAAAATGCATTTGCATGTAGGGTTAGTGTTAGTTACCCCTTGTTTTTTTTACCTTTTTTGTGAGCTTATTGACTGATTAAGGCGTCATTCTGGGCATGATTGTGGATGAATTTCAGATTTAGTTCCATATGCGTTAATGTAGAAACCGTACGTTCTATTCATTGATTTGATGTATGTTGTTGGTGTAGGTGAGGTTGACTGATGGAGATGATGACATGGAGTTCTTGAGGACAGCTAGTACAAGCATTGTTGATCCGTAGGTATCGAAACACCAAAAAATTGGTGGATATCTGAATTGAAAATAAGCCATGTGTGATAAAGGAGAGAAACATTTTGCAACAACCCCCTTATCCGGCTCGGACAAGACCGGGAGGACACTGCTAAAAGTAGTGACGGATATCGAAAGCATAACCTCCAGATATATTACAGTACTATTAGACATTACACATATTTTCTTACATGCCCCATTAAGTACTACTATATTACACATAAACTAGCTTACTAAATGACTTCTCATGATATTTTCAATCCATGGGAGTCTCGTACGCCTCTACTTCGTAGCCCCCGTCTCCTAGATCTGCGGTGGAAAAGAAAACAAGAACCAAAGTTCCCGAAAGGTCAGCAAAAAATACTGTATGAGCAACACCCAAGCATATCAAACACAAAGTTGAGATATAAAAATACAGCGGGAATAAGAAGAAAATTGAGTTATAAACATCCTCATGTGCCTGCCACATAGCCAGCCAGCGATATTAAATGGTTAATATATAACCAAGATCCAATATCCAAGTGAATCTTCATTTAGCCACAAAGATCTAGTTTCCTTAGTAAACAGAAATTCCATTTTAATCTTTGAAAATCCATTTTAATCTTGAGTTGAACGGGAAAAATCCAATCGCAACACAAGTATATCCCAAGCGAGCTACCAAGATCTTATGTGTCGACACCCCTTAACAGGGCCTTTGCGCCCAAAATGAGTGAGTATAAGGAACGAACCCGGGGCAAACGGCGGCCGGGCTAAATAAAAATGGGTCGAGTGGCCGAGCCTACAATGACCAAACCAAATAATAATAATCCGAATGACGTTCCCCGCACAACTCTTCACACTTTACGCTATTATAGATTATTAATTAAAACGTGAGAGTTTTAAAAGACTAAGTCAACAAACCCAATAAGTGCCAAGTAAAACAAATAGAAATATAATTTTGAGACAAGTCATAAAATATACGTTTGACACGAAGGACGCTAGGCACACAAGACTTGGCATGTATACTAACCTCAATCCTCAGAAAATAGCCCGCTAAGTCCCTTAGAAGAACATGTAGTCCTCGTCTATGATGTCGTCACCTACACATTACATTCCTTTTATTCGATCAGAAATCTATCTATACAAGTATGCAAATATGAATTGCTATAAGCCTAACGAGTCACATTTGAGATCACTCCATCTCTCCTACCTAGCACTTATATTTTTCTCATAACAATATTCTAGTTATAATGTCCGTTAGCTTTCTCATTTACTAAATGCCAACTTTATTAACCAACCTATTCATTTTTAAGTATCCAAGAAACTTTTTAAAGAATAATCTTGTTAAAATAGTCACTTGTTAGAAAATTTGTAAAATAATTAAGAACTAATCACAATAAGTAGTATAAATAAACTTTTATTATCAAAGAGAAACGCTTACTTATTCAAATCAAATGTTTATTCAAAAAAATCGGGGAGAAATAAATAATTACGAGATACATTTCTAACTTTTTTATTTTTCAAATTCTATTTAACTAACAAATGCTTTTACCCATATTATTTCACTTTTATTCAATTAGAATGTAGCTAAAAATTGTAGAAATTGATTTAAACCCAAAAGTCTTATTTTTATTTTATTATTATATATTCAGATTGTTATGTATCAAGAGAAACCCCCAATTATGCTAAAAGGAAACAAATACCCAAAAACAGTTTCATAAGCCACACATATCACCCTTATTTTTTTTGAAACTACACAAAATACCTCCAAACCATAAACACATATAGCCCACTTCACCAAAATCCGATTCAACCCATCAAGAACTAAATTTGACATTCAATAATGAGCTAGGAGAAAGAGCTTACCCAACCCAAGAAACGCTAGAAACGGGCGAGAAACGGAGCGGGTCGAGATCGACAAAACTGTCACCGGTGGTGAAGCTCGTTGCCGGCGTTTAAGGCTTCCACAGATCGGGTTGATACTTCTAGCGGTCTGATCTGACCTCCTGGGGGGCTAGATAGAGAAGTCACAAATGGTGGATCTCGCAGGAGATGTCAGCTGGGCTTCTTCGGCTGCTGCTACTGCTTATTTCTCCCTCTGCTTCCTTTCCTCTGGTCTCTACAGTGTGGGAGAGTGATAGACATGGCAGAAAGGTGATGGGAAAAGAAGGTGGTGATGGCTCAGGTGGTGTTCTCGATTGTGGCCGCTGCAGTGGTGGTGATTGGGTTGTCACCGCTAGCTGCTGCTACTGTTTCTCTTGGCTAGGAAGAACATGAAAGAGAGAGAAATACGTAGAAGATGAGCATAGAGTGAGAGATGGTGGTGTTAGTTTCGCCAGAGGAGAAGAAGATGATGGTGACGGTGGTAATGGAGGCGGTGGTGGTTGTGATTGGTGCTACTTCTGAGTCAGTGAAAGGAAACGGTGGATTCGGTGGCGGTGAGAAAAATCATTGTCGAAGAAACAAATTTGGAGAAGATGAAGTCAAGAGAAAGTTAAGGGTTTGGTTGGGCACACCAAAAGGTAGAATGATTGGGTGTAGCACAACTACGAAGTCTCGCGGTGGTCACACACGCACTTACTGTTATCTTTATTTTTCACACTCAATTCTTATTTATCTTTTCAAATTACTATTTTCCTCTTAGGTATTACACAACTTGGGTGGTTTATGAATAATTACTTATTTGAAGTGTAGTAACCCTCATATTTATGTTGCCCGTTTATATCTTACGTGATATTAGTATTTTCTAAATATGCGTGTTAATGTTAATATTTTACTACGTATGCTAGACTTGAAGACAATGTCTTAAGAATGTTATTTGTGCCAAAATGTTAGTTAATATTAAATTTCTAATTTGCCCCAAACTTTATGTAATTTTTATTTCTGTCTCAAAGTTTAAGTTTTTATGCATCAACCTCTTAATTAATGGATTTTTCATAATTTAACCAAAGCTAGCATGTCTTCCCAAATAATGTTCGTATATCAATATTTCATCCATTGAACTATCAATTACAATGTTATATTACTCCTCATCGCATGCATAGCTCTATGATTACCCCCACATCACATCATGTCACTCTCTAGTACTCTTCATGTTATTGGTTGAACTATGTTATTGGTTGTTCTAATTGAAGTGTTTATATGCGACAAGTGTGATTTTCATGTCCAGAATAAGGTTGTAAAGAAAAGTTTGTTATTTTTGTCACGGAATGTTATGTTATGTCCACGTACGTGCTTAAGAATGTTTTATTTTATTTTTAATAATTGAGCACACAAGCTATGTTATGTATTATGTGGAGTTATGCATCTCATATATGTTTTGGTATATGATAAATTATTTCCATGTATCCTGCATGTTATTAAGTAAATTAATTATAATACGAGCATGTCAAAAGTTTATCCGATGTGCGAATGTCAAGTGTTTAGGCCGCTACATGTGCAAGTTGGACGAGCAGCTATATCATTATGATGGTATAAGTTGTGTGCACAATGTTGTACGGTCGAACGGGGACTTGTGACACAATTACGAGCTTGCTGGAGCGGTACAAAGTGTGACGACACGATGTATTGGTTCCCTCTCCTAAGCGTGAAAGACAGGATCTCTGAAAACAATTATGAGATTGCTGGAGCAGTACAAAGTGTGATGACACTGCGTATTGTTCCCTCTCGTAAGCGAGATAGACTTTATCCATTTGCTATCCCTAGTTAAAGGGTAAGATGAACAATAGGGGTAAGTTGTGCATTGATGTCATATTTTTCGATCCTATATGATTTTATTCATGTTTTAAATGCGTTAAGCGAGTTCGAGGACAAACTCTTTATAAGGTGGGTAGAATGTAGTAACCCTCATATTGATGTTGCACGTTTATGTCTTAAGTGATATGAGTATTTTCTAAATTTACGTGTTAATGTTAATATCTTACTACGTATGCTAGACTTGAAGAAAATGTCTTAAGAATGTTATTTTGTGCCAACCTGTTAGTTAATATTAAATTTCTACTTTGCCCCAAAAATTTATGTAATTTTTAATTGTGTCTCAAGCTTTAAATTTTTATGCATCAACCTCTCAATTAATGGATTTGTACATAATTTACCCCAAGCTAGCATGTCTTTCCAAATAATGTTGGTATATCAATATTTCATCCATTCAACTATCAATTACAATATAATATTATTCCTCATCACATGCATAGCTCTATGAATACCCCCATATCCCATCATGTCCTTCTCCAGTACACTCCATGTCTCTCATGCTCTCTCTCACTCTCGTCTACACTCAAAGTCTCTCTCAAGAATGCAATGCCCGGTTTTAAGTGTTGACCCTCACAAAACACCCCCAAAACTCCATTTTCCACCACTCAAATCATGCATTGGGGGAGTCTTTTCCTTCATTTTCCTCAAGAATGAAGGAAAATGGAGTTTTAGGGGAGTCTTTTCCTTCATTTTCCTCAAGAGTTCAAGCTCCTCCAACCTCCAAGAACTCAAGATTAAAATCTAATTTCTCTCAAGACATATAAGTAAGACTCTTCTCTTCTTTATCTATTAAGTTTGTAGATAATTCATGTTCTTGGCATGAAATTGTTTGATCTTGAGTTGCATGTGTTATTTGATCTTTGATTTGTAACTTTTAAAATTGATCATCCTCATCTTCAAGTATGCTTCATCATTTTCATGGCTAGATCATCATAATGGTGCTTGAATGTTCCATATTTCATAAAACTCACATTCGAACATTCATAAATGTCATCAAAAAACATAAAAACAAATTTGTTGCTAGAATCATGTGAGAACATTTTGTGGGTAGTGATATGTACATGATTTAGACCTTGTGTTAGTTTAATTTTAGATTTTTGTTGAATGATTCTTGCATGCAACAAGTTTTTCAAGTATAAAAAACCATAAAGTTTATGTTTGAGACTATTTTCACGAACTTAAGAAAAATAGTTAAACATTTCTGAAAATTATGAAAAATTTAGAGTTTGTGTATTTGTATATGATGTTTTTGTACAGTAAAATTTTCAGATCTATGGGACTTGTATTTAATTTTAAATATAACAAAAACCAGTTCTGTTTTAACACTCTCCTCCACCTAGACCAGTGAGGTTTTTTATTCATTTAATGTATTTATTCTATTTCAAAGGTTACCAAATATGCATATGTTGTTCCTCGGGGTGTTATTTACATCAAGTTAAAATTTAATAATTTTTTGAATTACTATGAATATTTTATGAATTTACTCCCAAGACCGCTTTTCAGCCTCTATTTTACACCTAAACAGCTCTGAAAGTTAATGTTTAAAAATACTTAAACATTTTCATAATTTTTGATATTTTTATATGTTATCAGTAAACTCTTTATCTATGTTATGTCAAAAATTTGGGTGTCGAATAATTAGTTTGATCAACTTATCAATTTTTGAACTAATGGTAGTCACATTTTATTTATGAGTATAATTTAGAAGTTGTCAAGTTTCTCAATGCTAGTTTATGTAAGTTACTTTTAATTCATTATATGTTATATTGCTATTATGGGCCTTATTTTATGTCTCATATGAATCTAGGAACATGTTTAAGGACATACAAGCATATGGTTATGTGAAAGTTATTTTTATTTGCATTACTAAGATTGGTGTCATTTAGCTAAGTGATTTGGGCATGCTCTATGTTTGGAATGACTTTGTGCTAAGTGATTGTACGTAGATTTGTAGCCTTCTTTGCTACTTACGTGAAAATTGAGTTGATGCGCGTATGCTTAAAGATGATTGAAATTGGACTACGAAAAGTTAAGTAAATGGATTAAGATCGGAAGGCGAGTTATCCTATCACTCGAAGTTTGTACCGTACCTCAAGTTCTTACAAGCTTATGTATGTTAATGTCGTCCCTATATTATGTATGTATGTTTCCTTACTCAAATGAAATTTTTAAGCCCCATGGATGCTACGAAAGATAAATGAAAATTTCATAAGATAAAACACATTTTCTGAAAGGACACGGTACCTGAGTGAAACCCCCTTTCAAGTATAGGGAGGCTACGGCCCTTTTGCCGGGGCAATATAAGCAGGCAACGCGTCGCGTCATGAGCCATCGCGATGGACATGTCCCTACGTTATGTTAAGTCACGGAAGTTACACGGGCCACAATATAAGAAAATAAGCAAGCATGTTCAAGTTTGTTGTGGTCTCTACGTGAGACAAAGCAACGTTCCTACTTGGAACAATATGATTTCACACGACTAAAGTTTATGATTTACGTTACGCTTTATTTATGACACAAGTTACGCTTTATGAATGTCATGATCTTTCAAGTTCCACAACATATGTATTTATGACTATGTATTATGTTCATGACGCTCCATGGAAAGTTAGCCCCTTTTAGTTTTCAAACCTACGGAGGGGCGTAGATGTAACTCACTGAGCTAGTTGAGCTCACCCTTTTAAATTACATTTTTTTTTAGGTTTTTACGGACACATAAGAAGCAAGAAGTTGAATGGCGTTAAGTTGATATGTGATTGCATGCATTGATGATGCTTATCTGCTTAGACAATGTTTATTTGCTAGCCGACTTGGAGCTACTATGGATTACTTCTTGGTGATTTCTCTTAAACATGTAAAAGTTAAGTATTAAGTATGTATACGACTTTGTATGAGCCATTTTATGATACCTAGAACCATTCCCGAGATACGCTCTGTTTACGTTATGAGTCGAGAGGGCTAAATGTAAATAGTTTCCAAGTCATAACTTTCTTTTTCTTACAATATTTTCATTTATGTTACAAGTAAATGTTTTTCTCATGACGACCCCAAGTGATTTTTAATTACGCTTCTGCAAAGCTTTTTAAATAAAACTTTTATCACTTTTTGAAAATCAATGTGTTTAGCCTCTCGACGAGTCAAGGCCTCACCGGCATGTCGCACCCTCCTCCCGTTAATGTAGAATTTTATTAATCGCTAATCAGGGTCGCGGGAGGGGGAGGCGACATTTGTGTTATCAGAGCATTAGGTTGTAGATACATAAGATTAGAAAACCTAGGAACCCATTATGTTCCTACTTGTGTGAACTTTTTTGTGTATGTATGTTGTGTGTATAATTCTATACGATATTTGTATGACCCTAGTATGTATAAGCTCAAAGAAATGTAGGATAAACTTTATGATAATTTTGACTTGTATGTGACTTATATACCTAAGTGCTTCCTTAAATGGTTTAGTGAATTACGTGTAAGTTTAGGCACGATCATGTTAAATGCATTAGTGAATTATGCGTAAGTTGTTATGCACGATCATGGTTGAAGTTAACATGATTTCAATTAGATACATTAATATGTCTTATGCATGCGGATTGTTTTATTTTGTTTAGTCATGGCTATGATAAGAAAAGTGAATGTAAGTTTCAAGAGAATGGTTAAGCTAGGAGCATGTCTCATATAAACAAGATAAAGAATATGTTTATTCTAAGGGTTCGTAGATAAGTATAGTTACATGGTTATCATTTCTTGAATGTTTGCCTAAGTAAAGTGATAAGCTGGATATTTGAAATGTTATGGTATGATAAGTGTATTTGTGTAATTCATATGCTATCATGACGACTCCTTCATTTATGTAGGGTGATATATGTGTAAATGTATGTACATGTTGTGTGAGGATCATGGACACTAAGTATGCTATGTTACTCGATTATGCATGATGTTTATAAAAAATGAAAAATTAGAAAAGTACAACATGCTTTGAACTATGTTATTGGTTGTTCTAATTGAAGTGTTTATATGCGACAAGTGTGATTTTCATGTCCAGAATAAGGTTGTAAAGAAAAGTTTGTTATGTTTGTCATGGAATGTTATGTTATGTCCACGTACGTGCTTAAGAATGTTTTTATTTTTATTTTTAATAATTGAGCATACAAGCTATGTGATGTAATATGTAGAGTTATGCATGTCATATATGTTTTGGTGTATGATAAGTTATTTCCATGTAGCCTGCATGTTATTAAGTAAATTAATAATAATCCGAGCATGTCAAAAGTTTAGCCGATGTGCGAATGTCAAGTGTTTAGGCCGCTTCATGTGCAAGTTGGACGAGCAGCTATATCATTCTGATGGTATAAGTTGAGCCCTCAATGTTGTACGGTCGAACAGGGACTTCTGACACAATTACGAGCTTGTCGGAGCGGTACAAAGTGTGACGACATGATGTATTGGTTCCCTCTCGTAAGCGTGAAAGACAGGATCTCTAAAACAATTATGAACTTGCTGGAGCGGTGCATAGTGTGATGACACTGCGTATTGTTCCCTCTCGTAAGCGAGATAGGCTTTATCCATTTTCTATCCCGAATTAAAGGGTAAGATGACCAATAAGGGTAAGTTGTGCATTTATGTCATATTAGTTCAATCCTATATGATTTTATTCATGTTTTAAATGCGTTAAGCGAGTTCGAGGACAACCTCTTTATAAGGTGGGTAGAATGTAGTAACCCTCATATTGATGTTGCACGTTTATGTCTTAAGTGATATAAGTATTCTCTAAATTTGCGTGTTAATGTTAATACTTTACTATGTATGCTAGACTTGAAGAAAATATCTTAAGAATGTTATTTGTGCCAACTTGTTAGCTAATATTAAATTTCTACTTTGCCCCAAAAATTTATGTAATATTTAATTGTGTCTCAAGCTGTAAATTTTTATGTATCAACCTCTCAATTAATGGATTTGTACATAATTTACCCCAAGCTAGCATGTCTTCCCAAATAATGTTGGTATATCAATATTTCATCCATTCAACTATCAATTACAATGTAATATTATTCCTCATCACATGCATAGGTCTATGAATACCCCCATATCCCATCATGTCACTCTCTAGTACTCTCCATGTCTCTCATGCTCTCTCTCACTCTCTTCTACACACAAAGTCTCTCTCAAGAATGCAATGCCCGATTTTGGGTGTTGACCCTCACAAAACACCCCCAAAACTCCATTTTCCGCTACTCAAATCATGAGAAACTCAAGCCTAAGGTTATACTATGCATTTGGGGGAGTATTTTCCTTCATTTTCCTTAAGAATACAAGCTCCGCCAACCTCCAAGAACTCAATATTAATCTCTAATTTCTCTCAAGACAAATAAGTAAGAACTCTTCTCTTCTTTATGTGTTAAATTTGTAGATAATTCATGTTCTTGGCATGAAATTGCTTGATCTTGAGTTGCATGTGTTATTTGATGTTTGATTTGTAAATTTTAAGCTTGATCTTCCTCATCTCCGAGCATGCTTCATCATTTCTATGGCTAGATCATCATATGGGTACTTGAATGTTGCATATTTCATAAAATACACATTTGAACATTCATGCATGTCATAAAAAAAAACAAGTTTGTTGCTAGAATCATGTGAGAAAATGTTGTGGGTAGTGATATGTACATGATTTAGACCTTGTGTTAGTTTAATTTTAGATTTTTGTTGAATGATTCTTGCATTCAACAAGTTTTTCAAGTATATAAAACCATAAAGTTCATGTTTGAGACTATTTCACGAAATTAAGAAAAATAGTTAAACATTTTAGAAAATTATGAAAAATTTAAAATTTGTGTATTTGTAGGTGATGTTTCTACAGTAAAAATTTTTCAGATCCATTGAACTTGTATTTAATTTCAAAATAGGCCGAAAACCAGTTCTATTTTAACACTCTGCTCAACCCCAGACGAGTGAAGTTTTTCATACATTTAATTTACTTATTCTACTCCAATAGTTAACAAATATATATATATATATATATATATATATATATATATATATATATATGTTGTTCCCAGGTGTGTTATTTAATTCCAGTTCAAATTCCATAATGTTTGGAATTACTATGAATTTTTTATGAATTTACACCTAAGACCGCTTTTTAGCTGCTGTTTTACACCTAAACAACTCTAAAAGTTAATTTTTAAAATTTTTTAAACTTTTTCATAATTTTTTATATATTTATATGTTATCAGTAAACTCTTTATCTATGTTATGTCAAAAATTTGGGTATCGAATAATTATTTTGATCAACTTATGAATTTTTGAACTAATTGTAGTCACATTTTGTTTATGAGCATAATTTAGAAGTTGTCAAGTTTCTCAATGCTAGTTGTAAGTTACTTTTAGTTCATTATATGTTATATTGCTATTAGGTGCCGCATTTTACATCTCATATGCATCTAGGAACTTGTTTAAGGCTATACAAGCATATGAATATGTGACAAAAGTTACTTTTATTTGCATTAATAAGATTTATGTCATTTGGCTAAGTGATTTAGGCATGCTATATGTTTGGAATGATTTCATGCTAAGTGATTATTTGCTATGTTTGAAATGACTTCATGTTAAGTGATTATGTGCTATGTTTGGAATGACTTCGTGCTAAGTGATTATACATATGATTTGTAGCATTCTTTGCTACTTACGTGACAATGGAGTTGATGCGCGAATGCATAAAGATGATTGGAATTGGACTAAGAAATGTTATGTAAATGGATTAAGATCGGACGGTGAGTTACCCTACCTCCCAAAGTTTGTTCGTACCTCAAGTTTCTTAGAAGCTTATGTATGTTCATGTCGTCCTTATATTATGTATGTATGTTTCCTTACTCAAGTGAAATTTTTATTCCCCATGGATGCTAAGAAAGATAAATGAACAGTTTTTAAGATAAAAAACGTTTTCAGAAAGGCCACGGTACCGGAGTGAAACCCCCTGTCGGGTATAGGCAGGCTACGACCCTTTTGCCAGGGCAATATAAGCAGGCAACGCGTCGCCTCACGAGCCGTCGCGATGGACATGTCCCTACGTTCTGTTAAGTCACGAAGGTTACAAGGGCCATAGATAAGAAAATAAGCAAGCATGTTCAAGTACGTCATGGTCTCTACGTGAGACAAAGCAAGGTTCCTACTTGGAAAAATATGATTTCACACGACTCAAGTGATGCTTTCCATTACGCTTTCTTTATGACACAAGTTACGCTTTATGAATGTCATGATCTTTCAAGTTCCACAAGTATATGTATGCATGACTATGGCTTATGTTCATGACGCTCCATGTAAAGTTAGCCCCTTTTAGTTTTCAAACCTACGGAGTGGCATAGATGTAACTCACTTAGCTAATTGAGCTCACCCTTTTAAATTATCTTTTTTTTTTTTAGATTTTTAAGGACACGTAAGAAGCAATAAGTAGCATGGTGTTAAGTTCATATGTGATTACATGCTTGATGATGCTTATGTGCTTAGACGATGTTTATTTGCTAGCCGACTTGGAGCTACTATGGATTACTTGTTGGTGATTTATCTTAAACATATAAAAGTTAAGTATAAAGTATGTATAAGACTTTGTATGAGCCATTGTATGATACTTAGAACCATCACCGAGATACGCTCTGTTTACGTTATGAGTTGAGATGGCTAAATTTAAATAATTACCAAGTTATAACTTTCTTTTCCTTACAAATTTTCATTTATGTTACAAGTAAATTTGTTTCCCATGACGACCCCAAGTGATTTTTCAATTACGCTTCCACAAAGCTTTTTAAATAAAACTTTTATCACTTTTTGAAAAATCAATGTGTTTAGCCTCTCGACGAGTCAAGGCCTCACCGACATGTCGTGCCTTACTCCCATTAATGTAGAGTTTTATTAATCGGTAATCGGGGTCGGCGGGAGGGGGATGTGACATGAAGAACCTATATGAAGAGGGTTAGCCTCCTATTTATACACATCCAGTGGCAACGGTCAAAGTTACATCATTGATTTACGCTCCATTGTGGGTTTAAGGGTTTTGAGAAGGGAATGAGATTGAGAGAAATTGAGAGAGAGTAGAGAGACGTAGAGAATTGAGAGAGAATGAAAAAGAATAA
This sequence comes from Linanthus parryae, assembly GCA_023055425.1. Classification (NCBI taxonomy): domain Eukaryota; kingdom Viridiplantae; phylum Streptophyta; class Magnoliopsida; order Ericales; family Polemoniaceae; genus Linanthus; species Linanthus parryae. The sequence goes on from JALGPY010000004.1 coordinate 40,902,465, forward strand.
TCCCTGACTTTCAGCTTAAATAGGTTGAAAAGTATGAGTCATAAAAGGACTCTACTGAAATCAACATGCAAAAAGGATCTTGGAAAATATTTTTGGATACTTCAGAAAATTCTCTGAGTAATTCAAATATTATAAAGTTATCTCAAAGATAAGATATAATAATTGATGATCCATTTTCTTAAGAAAATAAATAAATACAGATGTTTCAAGACCTGGAGAACAATCTCAAGGCCTTGAGATTTTCTGCAGTTTGAGAAACTTCAAAGCTTTGAGCTATACTTTCAAGGATTTGGAAAGTATAATCTCAAGGCTTTGAGATTTCAACACATAAACACATGTAAGTACCAATACTCCCCCTAAACCAATGCATCCTTGTTTAACATCCCCAATTCAAGACTTAGGGATGAAAACCTATCATCTGGCAAAGGTTTAGTTAAAATATCAGCAATATTCATTGAAGTAGAAATAAAAGATAAAACAACATCACCTTGTTCTGCATGATCTCTAAGGAAGTGATGTCTCCAGATTCTTAGAGATTGAGATAGCACTTGTATTTTCACAATGAGTAGGCACTTTTTTGAAATTATAACCAAGATCTCTAAGTTGCTGAGAAATCCATAACACTTGTGAACAGCAAGATCCAGCTGCAATGTATTCAGCTTCTGTAGTTGATAATGCTACATAATTTTTCTTTTTAGAATGCCAACTGATAAATAAAGATCCAAGAAACTGGCAACATCCAGAAGTACTCTTCCTGTCTACTTTATATCCTGCAAAGTCTCAGTATTCCTTTTGATTCACGCTCTTAGCATTTGAATCCTTGTCTAATGAGAGTGATGAACTCATAGGGTTTTTAAGCACCTTGGACTTTGACATATTGTACTTGTTCAATAAGTCCTTGGTATACTTTCCTTGATGTACAAAAATTCCTTTCTTCATTTGTAACATGTGAAGTCCAAGAAAGAAATTTAGTTCTCCCATTAAGCTTATCTCAAACTCCCTGCACATCAGACTTCTTCCTGATTATATCCCTGTGCTACCAGTCTGGCTTTATTCCTTACAACTTTGCCATTCTCATCAAGCTTATTTCTGAACACCCATCTGGTTCCAATAACTAATTTCTCTTTAGGTATGGGAACCAGATTCCATACCTTGTTTCTTTCAAATTCATTCAGCTCACTCTGAGTTGCAATGATCCAGACTCATGCTTGTTAATATTTTTAGGTTCATTCGAGTTCTTCATTGGTATTTTTAGGTTCAATCAAAGATACAAATACACTAAAAGCACACAAGTTCTTCAATTGTCATCTTTTCTGATTTCCAGTTGATGGATCAGATATGATATTGTAAGCTGGATGATATGAAAGGTACTTAAACTTCTTCCTTAGTATCCATGAATATTCTCCTTCAAGGCTTTGAGTTCTTGAAACTTTAGAGGGAGCAACATAGAAAGTTTCAGCTTTTGTCTCAAGGCTTTGAGATTTTGGTTCTTCGGGAGGTTCAAGGCCTTGAGATTCTGCTGATTAGTTTTTCCTTTGTCCTCTTTAACAACATCATCATGAGACTCATGCTTGTTCAAATTTAGATCTGCAAAACTTTCACTCAGAGAATCCTTAGTACTTTCATCAAAAATCACATGAATACTCTCATCAACAATCTTGGTTTTCTATTGTAAACTCTATAAGCTTTGCTAGTTTGAGAATATCCAAGAAATACACCTTCATCACTTCTAGCTTCAAATTTACCAAGATTGTCTCTACCATTATTATGCACAAAACTGATACAACCAAAAGGTTTGAAATAAGAAACACTAGGCTTCCTACCTTTAAACAGTTTATAAGGGGTACTTTTCAAAATAGGTCTAATCAAGCATCTATTTAGCACATAATTTGCAGTATTAACAACTTCTTCCCACAAGAACTTTGGCAAATTACTTTCAAGAAGCATGGTTTTAGACATTTCCTCAAGTGTCCTTTTTTTCCTTTCAAGTACTCCATTTTGCTGTGGAGTTTTAGGTGCAGAAAAGTTGTGTGATATGCCATTCTTTTCACAAAACAAATCAAAGTCAAGTAGATAAAATTCTCTACCATGATCACTTCTAATGGATGCAACAGGTAAATTTTTCAAAGTTTGAAGCTCTTTGCACAATCTAGAAAATTCAGATAAGGCTTCAGTTTTTGTCTCTAATAAACATCACCCAAGTAAATCTAGAATAATCATCTACTATAACAAGCATATACCTCTTACCTTTTGGGGTCTGAACTCTCATAGGACAACACAAGTCCATATGCAATAGTTTTAAGGGTATATAAGTACTTACAAAGTTATTTGGCTTAAATGAACTTCTGGTTTGTTTACCTTGTACACATGCCTTGCAAACCTCATCATCTGAATATTTTTGTGATGGTAAACCTCTTACCAAATCCTTTGAGATAAGTTTATTCAAGGTGTGTATGCTAATATGCCCAAGCTTTCTGTGCCAAAGCTTTAGATCTTCCTTCAAGGCCTTGAGGCATTTTAACTTGTCACCTGCAACACCCTTAGTACTCATAGCATATAGATTATATGATCTAGGAGCAGTGAGTATGCAATCACCAGATTTCTCATCTTGCACCACACATTTCTCCTTGTCAAATATAGTTTTATAACTTTTATCACATAATTGTGAGATACTAAGCAGATTATACTTAAGTCCATCCACAAGATAAACATCAAAGATAGAGTTGGTAGAACCATTACCAATACTACCTATACCAATAATATTGCATTTTGCTTTGTCACCAAGTGTGATTGTTCCTCCAGATTTTTCTGTAAGTTCAGTAAAGAGAGATTTCTTTCCACTCATATGTCAGGAACATCCACTGTCTAATATCCATTTCTGATCTTTCAAGGCCTTGGTGAAATCCTGCAAAAGTAAATCATTGCCTCAACAGGCTATTAGACCAAGTGCAGAACTTTGATTCATACTCAGAATCAGCCATGTTTGGTGGTCTAATTCCTTTTGGAACCTAAATCTGCCTAACCTGCCCCTTAAGCTGGTAAGGATAAGTATTCCTCATAATGTGAGGTTCTGATCTTCTGAAGGGACAAGTTAATCTGACATGACCAATTTTTCTACAGTAATGACACTTTGGAGAATGTCTCCTACCAGATTTGACAAAAGTAGTTTGGCTTTTATTTGGAAAATTTGGATTATAGCCAATCCCACTTTTATGCATTGATTTCAGACTTCCTCCAAGAATGAGATTTAGATTATGTTCTTAGCTTGTAAAAATAGCTAGGACCTTCTTAGACTGTTCAAGTTTCTCAGTCAAAGAACAGATTTGTTGTTCTAAATCCTCAGAATGAGTCTTAGATCAGCATATCTTTAAGTCAAAAGAGTGTTTTGATCAACAATCTCTTTTATCTGTGCCTTCAAGGCTTTGAACCTCCTGTCCAAGGCCTTTAAGTCCTTTTCAATTTTTGTCTTAGAAACTTCAACAGTTTTGTTGGTAAAAACTAGGTCCAGGTTTTCTTTTACCTGCTCATGAATCTTAATCTTCAAAGCAGAAATCTCATTTCTATAAATTTCCTCATTTAAAAACACACTCTTGAGAATTTCAGGAAGTACATGTGAAGGACTAGAAAGAAGATTTATTACCATTTCTTCAATATGTCTGTCTGATGACTTCTCTTCATCATGCTTGGCCATGAAGCACAAGTTTGCTTGATCTTCTTCTGTGTCTGAGTCACTTGATGAATCAGAATCACTCTAGGAAGCCATCATGGCTTTCTTCATTCTGTTGTAACTATCTTTCTTCTGAAAGTTCCTGTTCTTCTTTTTTGTGGACAGTCCTTTACTAAATGATCAGCATCACCACACTCAAAACAATTCATTACTTTAGTTTTATGTGACTGTCATGAAGATTTACCTTTGTAGTCCTTGCTGCCTGAAGGTCTTGATCTCTCTCTGTTGTAGTCCCTGTTACCAGAGTTTCTTTTCTTCTTGAGAATCCTGGCCAAGGCCTTGGAGATCAATGCTAAAGCCTCTTCATTATCATGCTCATCTTCAGTCTCAAGGCTTTGAGATTTTTCATTGTCCTTAGCCTCGAGTGCTAAGTTCTTGATGTTTTCACTCAGATCACCTTCTACATCCTTCATAGACATTTCATGAGTGAGCAGATTTCCTTGTAAATCATCTAGGTGAAGAAGATTTAAATCCTGAGCTTCCTCAATGGTTGTTGTCGTTGGCTCCCATTTGGCTTTTGGCAAGCTCCTCAGAATTTTCCTGACCTTTTCCTCATTTGAGAACTTCTTTCCCAAAGACTCCAGATTATTCACCACATCATTGAATCTTTTGAACATCTCCTTGATGGTCTCATCTGAGTTCATTTTGAACAACTCATATTGCCTCAGAAGTATGTTGATTTTGGTCTACTTAACCTGGCTTGTTCCTTCATAAGTCACCACTAGTTTGTCCCATACTTCTTTGGTGCTTTTGCAAATGGACACTCTGTTGAACTCATCTGCATTAAGAGAACAGTATAACAGATTCATCGCCTTGTAATTTTTTGATATCTTTTCCAGTTCAGTAACTGAGAGATTTTCCTCAGACTTGATACATCTGACTCCATCAATAGTAGTGTAGTACTCATGAGGACCATTCTGAACTATTGACCATAGTTCCATGTCTTGATCTATGATGAACATCTTCATCAATGCCTTCCAGTGCATGAAGTTATCACCACAGGAAAATGGAGGTCTGTTGGCTGCCCTTCCTTGTGAGAATCCACCATCTCCTACATTACTCATAGTCACAAGATTGTTAGACCTATATAAGTGACCCAAGCTCTGATACCAATTGAAAGTGTGTAATGTAGACTAAATAAAGGACATAAATACTCTAGAAGGGAGGGGGGTTGAATAGAGTATGGAAACTTTTTGCAAAACTCAGATTTTAACTAATTAGCTTTGTGTGAAACTCAAATCTCAAGGCCTTGAGATTTTAGAAAACTGTCGGAAACTTTCAAAGGCAAAATAGAAAGCTTCAGGGCCTTGAACTAATACCAGTTCTTAAACAGCTTATAAACCCTATTTTGATTTGAGTTGTGTGCAAAAGAAAAGAACAAAACTATAAAGTAAAGAACACAAAGCAATTTACAGAGTTCAGTCCCAATGGACCTAATCTCTGCCTGAGGGATCTAATTCCACCAGGATTGGGAAAACACTTCTTATTACTCACATAGAAACAGCCCTAGATCTTCAAGCCTATGTGATTTCCCTTACACCTATACAGCTTGTGATTCCAAACCTATCTAGTATCAGCTACTAACTGTTGAGTTAACAAGAACCTCTTGTTGTTCACTTGAACAACCAACCACTAGGTTTAGTGAGGTTTTAGATATACAAAAGATAAGCAAATTACAAAACAGATGAAGAACACAATAGAAGAATAAGCTTGTGAAGGCCTGGAGGTGTTCTTCTGGAAAATGGAATGATTAATCTTTTGAAATGTGTAATTGAAGCTTGAATGACTGTGTGTTTGAATGAATGATCTCCCACGAATTTTTTCACACTTCTCTCAGTATTCTGCAAGCCTCTATCCTTTCAAAATTCAAACCAGCCTTTTATCTACTCACTGCAACTGAATGAGAGATTTTAGGATCTCAGTTCCTACAACTCCTCTTTCTGTTTTCAACTGCAATTCAAACAACTCTGAGTAGATATCTGTTGGAGTTTGTTGAGATTGCATTTGCACGTTTAACAAACCTGCAACAACATTAAAACACAGCAACAAAAAAATCCAGAAATATAGCAGTACTAAGACTGTTTGGTTTTCCAGTTTCTGTAAAAACTGGATAAAAGATTAGAACAATAATCTGATTAATTCTGACACATATAATTCATGATAAACCAGCTTAAGCATCTTAGAAGTCTTTAAACAATCAAAATAATAAGAATCAAACCCTGCAAGAAAGAATCAAATTAGTTCTGTAAAACTGTCAGCAGCTCAAGGCACATCTCAAGGCCTTAAAGCTCTAAACATGCTTCACAATCTTTCAAAGTTAAGTCCATAAATCTTTGATTCTCCCTAATCAGAACATCTGAAATTGTGTTAGATATGTAGTCAATATAAAACATAAGTATTTGCAGCAAATCTCTGATCCATATAATCAGATAGACAACTGCAACACAAGATTGTTAGAACATTCAGCACAATAAAAACTACTCTCAAGGCATTGAAGCTCTGTCAGTATCTCAAGGCCTTGGTGTATGAGAAATGCTTGGCCTTTGTCTTTGTCTTTCATCACTCAAAACAATTACTTCTCAAAACACACTCAAGGGTCTTTGAGTCAACAATCTCCCCCTTGATGAAAGACAAAACCCATAATCTTCTGTGGATATTCCTGCAACTCCTTGTAAGAATTAGATAACAACATATTGCAGATACAATAGACAATAATACCAGTCAAACCATCTTAACAAAGATAATTAGTAATTCACAGATAATCACAGTAATACCAGAACACAACTGAGAATACAACTGATTAACAAAACAATTGATTATTATTACTCAAGTAACTGAAAGTAACCATAATATCCATAAAACATATAATTTCTCCCCCTTTTTGACTGTCATCAAATAAAGGTGAAGAAATGTTGGATCATTACTCAGAGTCTAAAAATTTAAAAAAAAATAAAATTTATTCCTAGAAATTCAAGGCCTTGAGAACAGAAAAGAAGAAAAGAAAGAGATAGAAGAAAAGGTTCAAGGCTTTGGTCTTCTCTGATCTTCAGTTCTTCTTTGATGTATGGCCTTTCTCTGAGCCTTCTCCAACTTCTTCATCACTTTCAGCATCATCAGCAGACTGATTTCCTTCTTGCTCAGCTTCCACTTCTGCATCAACTTCCTCAATGATCTCATCCACCTTCTTGTTCTTAACCTGCACTGAATCCCCCTCAATAGCTGCATCACCACCTGTGTCTTCACCAGCATCTTCTTCATCAGTTTGCTCATACAAATATTTTGAAGTAAGCACCACTGGAATTGGCTTCTTTTTCTTCTTCAAGAATTCACCTAGCCTTTCATCTGAGTCAACACTGGTGTCATGACTAGTAGCAGAAGGTATCTTCTCCAAGTTCAAACCCTTGATGACAACATCAAATTTTCCATTCATCACATTCATCAAACCCTTGAACTGGTTAAATTCAGAAAACATATCAAATAACCTTTGTCTGAGATCTTCAATGTCAACCTGGATCTTCAAATTTCTCAACCAACAAAGAGTAATCCTCATTTGTTTGTCCTTTTCCTGATGTATCCCCCTTTGGCTTAACAAACTCCTTCTCTCCAAGCTCATCCTTTGACAACTCTGAATAGAATTTTCAATGACCTTTCCCAGTTTGAACTACTCCAATCCTCTGTAAGACAGTTTCATCAATCAACCCAAAACCTCCAGTAATCTTTTCCTCCCCTTTCACAGGTACATCAAAGTGATCAAAGAAAAGAGGTAAAAGGTTGGCATAGGGAAGAAAATGGTTTCTAGTTCTAGTAGCACAATAGATCATATGCTCCATAACCACTGTTGGCAAATCTATCTCAAACCCTTGACATATCAGATACATCAGTATGAGAACTTTATCTGTAACCAACTCCCTTGAGTTCTTCCTAGGAACAACACTCCTCATCAGAATTGTAAACAAAATCTTAGCTTCACAGTTGAGCACAGAGTCTGTCAACTGCTTTAGACCAGAGGGTGCACCATAAATGAAAAACATTTTGTTTGCCTTTTCCAGACACTACTTCCTATCAGGGTAATCTCCAACATTATACTTCCTAGGAATACCCAAGACTTTGGCAAAAGTCCTATTATCTAACCTCAAATTTATCCCAGCCACTTTTGAAGTCAATACCATCTTATCATCTCCTTCATGAACCAGATTCAGATAGAATAATCTAGTTAACCTAGGATAAGATTTTGAACTAGGATTTAACACCTTCCTAACTGCAGTTTCTCTTAACTTTCTCATACAATCAATATCCAGTTTATCCAATAACTCCTCAGAAACCATACTACAAAAAGCAACCTTAGACGAAGCATATCCTTGCATCCACACAGTCCTAACTTCAGAACTAACAAACCAATCTGAAGGAAGTGCATTTTTACCTTGATAACCCTTTTTGGTTGCAGCAGCAACCTGCTTAACCCTTGTTTTCTTCTCACTGGGTTTGCTCTTCTCTTGTTCTCCTTCAGTTGGCTTCTTCTTGCTTTCTTGAGAAGATTTCCCCTTTTCTTCTACTCCACCCTTTTTCTTCTCTCCCCCTTTCTTCTTGTCTGACCTAGGTTGATCACCACCCTGAGTCTTTATCACCTTATGAGGATCAATTCTTGAGCCTTCATCTCCCTTTTCTGTTCTGGTCTTCTTTGCAGGAGGAGTGTCCTCATGCAAACTCTGAGTATTCTCTGAATCCGAATCAGAGATCACAATCTTCTCCTTCTTAATTGCCCTCTTCTTGGATCTGCCAGAAGGCTTCCCCTGTTGTTGAATCCTGGCTGATTTACGCTTCATTGTGGGTTAAGGGTTTTGAGAAGGGAATGAGATTGAGAGAAATTGAGAGAGAGTAGAGAGACGTAGAGAATTGAGAGAGAATGAAAAAGAATAATCCCTGACTTTCAGCTTAAGTAGGTTGAAAAGGATGAGTCATAAAACGACTCTACTGAAATCAACATGCAAACAGGATTTTGGAAAATATTTTTGGATACCTTAGAAAATTCTCTGAGTAATTCAAATATTATACAGTTATCTAAAAAGATAAGATATAATAATTGATGATCCATTTTCTTAAAAAAATAAATAAATACAGATGTTTGGCCTTGAGATTTTCTGCAGTTTGAGAAACTTCAAAGCTTTGAGCTATACTTTCAAGGATTTGGAAAGTATAATATCAAGGCTTTGAGATTTCAACACATAAACACATGTAAGTACCAATACTCCCCCTAAACCAAAGCATCCTTGTTTAACATCCCCAATTCAAGACTTAGGGATGAAAACCTATCATCTGGCAAAGGTTTAGTGAAAATATCAGCAATCTTCATTGAAGTAGAAATAAAAGATAAAACAACATCACCTTGTTCTGCATGATCTCTAAGGAAGTGATGTCTCACATCTATGTGCTTGGTTCTTGAGTGCAGGACCGGATTCTTAGAGATTGAGATAGCACTTGTATTTTCACAATGAGTAGGCACTTTTTTGAAATTATAACCAAGATCTCTAAGTTGCTGAGAAATCCATAACACTTGTGAACAGCAAGATCCAGCTGCAATGTAATCAACTTCTCCAGTTGATAATGCTACATAATTTTGCTTTTTAGAATGCCAACTGATAAATGAAGATCCAAGAAACTGGCAACATCCTGAAGTACTTTCCTGTCTACTTTATATCCTGCAAAGTCTATGTATGCCTTTTGATTCACGCTCTTAGCATTTGAATCCTTGTCTAATGAGAGTGATGAACTCATAGGGTTTTTAAGCACCTTGGACTGTGACATATTGTACTTGTTCAATAAGTCCTTGGTATACTTTCCTTGATGTACAAAAATTCCTTTATTCATTTGTAAGATGTAAAGTCCAAGAAATAAATTTAGTTCTCCCATTAAGCTTATCTCAAACTCCCTGCACATCAGACTTCTTCCTGATTATATCCCTGTGCTACCAGTCTGGCTTTATTCCTTACAACTTTGCCATTCTCATCAAGCTTATTTCTGAACACCCATCTGGTTCCAATAACTAATTTCTCTTTAGGTATGGGAACCAAATTCCATACCTTGTTTCTTTTAAATTCATTCAGCTCACTCTGAGTTGCAATGATCCAGTCTGCATCTTCGAGTTCTACATTGGTATTTTTAGGTTCAATCAAAGATACAAATACACTAAAAGAACACAAGTTCTTCAACTGTCCTCTTGTCTGAGTTCCAGTTGATGGATCAGATATGATATTGTCAGCTGGATGATATGAAAGGTACTTAAACTTCTTCCTTGGTATCCATGAATATTCTCCTTCAAGGCTTTGAGTTCTTGACACAGTAGAGGGAGCATCATAGAAAGTTTCAGCTTCTGTCTCAAGGCTTTGAGATTTTGGTTCTGCAGGAGGTTCAAGGCCTTGAGATTCTTCTGATTAGTTCTGCACATTAGTTTTACCTTTGTCCTCTTTCACAACATCATCATCAGACTCATGCTTGTTCAAATTTAGATCTGCAAAACTTTCACTCAGAGAATCCTTAGTACTTTCATCAAAAAACACATGAATACTCTCATCCACAATCTTGGTTTTCTATTGTAAACTCTATAAGCTTTGCTAGTTTGAGAATATCCAAGAAATACACCTTCATCACTTCTAGCTTCAAATTTACCAAGATTGTCTCTACCATTATTATGCACAAAACTGATACAACCAAAAGGTTTGAAATAAGAAACACTAGGCTTCCTACCTTCAAACAGTTCATAAGGGGTATTTTTCAAAATAGGTCTAATAAAGAATCTATTTAGCACATAATTGGCAGTATTAACAGCTTCTTCCCACAAGAACTTCGGCAAATTACTTTCAGGAAGCATCGTTCTAGACATTTCCTCAAGTGTCCTATTTTTCCTTTCAACTACTCCATTTTGCTGTGGAGTTCTAGGTGCAGAAAATTTGTGTGATATGCCATTCTTTTCACAAAACAAATCAAAGTCAAGTAGATAAAATTCTCTACCATGATCACTTCTAATGGATGCATCAGGTAAATTTTTCAAAGGTTGAAGCTCTTTGCACAATCTAGAAAATTCAGATAAGGCTTCAGGTTTTGTCTCTAATAAACATCACCCAAGTAAATCTAGAATAATCATCTACTATAACAAGCATATACCTCTTACCTTTTGGGGTCTGAACTCTCATAGGACCACACAAGTCCATATGCAATAGTTCTAAGGGTCTATAAGTACTTACAAAGTTCTTTGGCTTAAATGAACTTCTGGTTTGTTTACCTTGTACACATGCCTTGCAAACCTCATCATCTGAATATTTTTGTGATGGTAAACCTCTTACCAAATCCTTTGAGATGAGTTTATTCAAGGTGTGTATGCTAATATGCCCAAGCTTTCTGTGCCAAAGCTTTGAATCTTCCTTCAAGGCCTTGAGGCATTTTAACTTGTCACCTGCAACACTGTTAGTACTCATAGCATATAGATTATATGATCTAGGAGCAGTGAGTATGCAATCACCAGATTTCTCATCTTGCACCACACATTTCTCCTTGTCAAATATAGCTTTATAACCTTTATCACATAATTGTGAGATACTAAGCAGATTATACTTAAGTCCATCCACAAGATAAACATCAGAGATAGAGTTGGTAGAACCATTACCAATACTAACTATACCAATAATATTGCATTTTGCTTTGTCACCAAGTGTGATTGTTCCTCCAGATTTTTCTGTAAGTTCAGTAAAGAGAGATTTCTTTCCACTCATATGTCAGGAACATCCACTGTCTAATATCCATTTCTGATCTTTCAAGGTCTTGGTGAAATCCTGCAAAACTAAATCATTGCCTCAACAGGCTGTTAGACCAAGTGCAGAACTTTGATTCATACTCAGAATCAGCCATGTTTGGTGGTCTAATTCCTTTTGAAACCTAAATCTGCCTAACCTGTCCCTTAAGCTGATAAGGATAAGTATTCCTCATAATGTGAGGTTCTGATCTTCTGAAGGGACAAGTTAATCTGACATGACCAATTTTTCTACAGTAATGACACTTTGGAGAATGTCTCCTACCAGATTTGACAAAAGTAGTTTGGCTTTTCTTTGGAAAATTTGGATTATAGCCAATCCCACTTTTATGCATTGATTTCAGACTTCCTCCAAGAATGAGATTTAGATTATGTTCTTAGCTTGTAAAACTAGCTAGGACCTTCTTAGAATCTTCAAGTTTCTCAGTCAAAGAACAAATTTGTTGTTCTAAATCCTCAGAATGAGCCTTAGATCAGCATATCTTTAAGTCAAAAGAGTGTTTTGATCAACAATCTCTTTTATCTGTGCCTTCAAGGCTTTGAACCTGCTGTCCAAGGCCTTTAAGTCCTTTTCAATTTTTGTCTTAGAAACTTCAACAGTTTTGTTGGTAAAAACTAGGTCCAGGTTTTCTTTTACCTGCTCATGAATCTTAATCTTCAAAGCAGAAATCTCATTTCTATAACTTTCCTCATTTAAAAACACACTTTTGAGAATTTCAGGAAGTACATGTGAAGGACTAGCAAGAAGATTTATTACCATTTCTTCAATATGTATGTCTGATGACTTCTCTTCATCATGCTTGGCCATGAAGAACAAGTTTGCTTGATCTTCTTCTGTGTCTGAGTCACTTGATGAATCAGAATCACTCTAGGAAGCCATCATGGCTTTCTTCATTCTGTTGTAACTATCTTTCTTCTGAAAGTTCCTGTTCTTCTTTTTTGTGGACAGTCCTTTACTAAATGATCAGCATCACCACACTCAAAACAATTCATTACTTTAGTTTTATGTGACTGTCATGAAGATTTACCTTTGTAGTCCTTGCTGCCTGAAGGTCTTGATCTCTCTCTGTTGTAGTCACTGTTACCAGAGTTTCTTTTCTTCTTGAGAATCCTGGCCAAGGCCTTGGAGATCATTGCTAAAGCCTCTTCATCATCATGCTCATATTCACTCTCAAGGCTTTGAGATTTTTCATTGTCCTTAGCCTCGAGTGCTAAGTTCTTGATGTTTTCACTCAGATCACCTTCTACATCCTTCATAGACATTTCATGAGTGAGCAGATTTCCTTGTAGATCATCTAGGTGAAGAAGATTTAAATCCTGAGCTTCCTCAATGGTTGTTGTCTTTGGCTCCCATTTGGCTTTTGGCAAGCTCCTCAGAATTTTCCTGACCTTTTCCTCATTTGAGAACTTCTTTCCCAAAGACTCCAGATTATTCACCACATCAGTGAATCTTTTGAACATCTCCTTGATGGTCTCATCTGAGTTCATTTTGAACAACTCATATTGCCTCAGAAGTATGTTGATTTTGGTCTACTTAACCTGGCTTGTTCCTTCATAAGTCACCACTAGTTTGTCCCATACTTCTTTGGCGCTTTTGCAATTGGACACTCTGTTGAACTCATCTGCATTAAGAGAACAGTATAACAGATTCATCGCCTTGAAATTTTTTTATACCTTTTCCAGTTCAGTAACTGAGAGATTTTCCTCAGACTTGATACATCTGACTCCATCAATATTAGTGTCGTACTCATGAGGACCATTCTGAACTATTGACCATAGTTCCATGTCTTGATCTATGATGAACATCTTCATCAATGCCTTCCAGTGCATGAAGTTATCACCACAGGAAAATGGAGGTCTGTTGGCTGCCCTTCCTTGTGAGAATCCACCATCTCCTACATTACTCATAGTCACAAGATTGTTAGATATATATAAGTGACCCAAGCTCTGATACCAATTGAAAGTGTTTAATGTAGACTAAATAAAGGACATAAATACTCTAGAAGGGAGGGGGGTTGAATAGAGTATGGAAACTTTTTGCAAAACTCAGATTTTAACTAATTAGCTTTGTGTGAAACTCAAATCTCAAGGCCTTGAGATTTTAGAAAACTTTCGGAAACTTTCAAAGGCAAAATAGAAAGCTTCAGGGCCTTGAACTAATACCAGTTCTTAAACAGCTTATAAACCCTATTTTGATTTGAGTTCTGTGCAAAAGAAAAGAACAAAACTATAAAGTAAAGAACACAAAGCAATTTACAGAGTTCAGTCCCAATGGCCCTAATCTCTTCCTGAGGGATCTAATTCCACCAGGATTGGGAAAACACTTCTTATTACTCACATAGAAACAGCCCTAGATCTTCAAGCCTATGTGATTTCCCTTACACCTATACAGCTTGTGATTCCAAACCTATCTAGTATCAGCTACTAACTGTTGAGTTAACAAGAACCTCTTGTTGCTCACTTGAACAACCAACCACTAGGTTTAGTGAGGTTTTAGATATACAAAAGATAAGCAGATTACAAAACAGATGAAGAACACAATAGAACTATAAGCTTGTGAAGGCCTGGATGTGTTCTTCTGGAAACTGGAATGATTGATCTTCAAAAATCTGGAATTGAAGCTTGAATGACTGTGTGTTTTAATGAATGATCTCCCACAAATTTTTTCACACATCTCTCAGTATTCTGCAAGCCTCTATCCTTTCAAAATTCAAACCAGTCTTTTATCTACTCACTGCAACTGAATGAGAAATTTTAGGATCTCAGTTCCTACAAATCCTCTTTCTGTTTTCAACTGCAATTCAAACAACTCTGAGTAGATATCCGTTGGAGTTTGTTGAGATTGCATTTGCAAGTTTAACAAACCTGCAACAACATTAAAACACAGCAACAAAAAAATCCAGAAATATAGCAGTACTAAGACTGTTTGGTTTTCCAGTTTCTGATAAAAACTAGATGAAAGATTAGAACAATAATCAGATTAACTTATGACACATATAATTCATGATAAACCAGTTTAAGACTCTTAGAATTCTTTAAACAATCACAATAATAAGAATCAAAACCTGCAAAAAAGAATCAAATTAGTTCTGTAAAACAGTCAGCAGCTCAAGGCACATCTCAAGGCCTTGAAGCTCTAAACATGCTTCATAGTCTTTCAAAGTTAAGTCCTGAAATATTTGATTCTCCCTAATCAGAAAATCTGCAATTGTGTTAGATATGTAGTCAATATAAAACATAAGTATTTGCAGCAAATCTCTGATCCATATAATCTGATAGCCAATCTGCAACACAAGATTGTTAGAACATTCAGCACAATAAAAACTACTCTCAAGGCTTTGAAGCTCTGTCAGTATCTCAAGGCCTTGGAGTATCAGAAATGCTTGGCCTTTGTCTTTGACTTTCATCACTCAAAACAATAACTTCTCAAAACACACTCAAAGGTGTTTGAGTCAACAAAACTGATTTGCACGCTCTTTATAGTGAGTGGATATGCGCACAGGTGCTCCGTGGATTCAGCGGTTCAACTGTACGCCTATCTTCGAGATAAAACTTTCTGTTGGGCCCTTTCTTTTTGGACACTTGTACATAAGACTTGATCAGATTCTTTCTACGTCTCATCAGTCGCGATGCATTTTCAACCTGATCTCTTTTGTCAATCTTCACTTTCTTACAATGTGGGCATATGAATGATGGCCTAGCTGTGCTCCCGTTCCTTTGTTGGTTCATTAGTGGGATACTATAGATTCCTTCCGATACCAAAGCCCTCACTCCTAGAGATGGTTTATGACGAAAGAGGCTCTCAAGGTCTTTGGCATAAGTTACGACCTTGAAGCAGAATTTGTCTTTCATCCTTTTCCATGAAAAAGTGAACTTTCTCCAACATCAAGGACATCATCCTCCTTCCGATTTACCCGTTACGAGCACCAATTTTGCGCCATGTGCTTCGACGATGAAGGAATTCACTTTTCGGTGCGCGCTCGACCATCTCCCTGTGATGCAAGACTTTGGTGATCACACAAAATAATTTTCTCTCCTCTCAACGCACTACGTTCCATGTCGCGTCTATAGTCAAACACCCATATGTGGAATGGCCAATGTCTCTAGGGCTTGCAAGTCCATCGAGGGAACGTGTATGAAATTGCCATGAAACTTGTATTTCTTGCATCTTCGCACCTTTTCTCAACAATCAGCCTCCGTAGAAGGCTAGAAGTACCCCCATAGACATGAGTTGATGACACAGCTTTTGTCCTCCTTGGTTTTCACGTGCATGAGTGGACTCCATTATGTCGTGATTTTCTTGACCTATGAAGTATCGGAGAGGAATCCCTGTGAGGATTAATATAAAAATAAGTGCCTTCTATTACTTCACATATGCGAGCATTCTTCTTTATAACTGCATCTTGTTTCTTATCAAGGGGAAGGGCGTTTTCTACAAATTTACCTATGAATGGCTTCCTCCGTTCTTGATAAAATAAATTAAACACACATCAAGCATGTCGCATAACAGACTACAATGTTCGCACTGTGCATGTACGAGGGCTGCGTGAAAGCTCATCTGCAGCCAATAACAGCCATGGCATTGCACCCTTATGTAGATAGGAATCTTGTTCTTTACACAACGCTCCTTATGCAATCCTTAAAGATAAACTAGGCTTTTTTCTTCTCCAATGTATCTCAAAAATATTCCATTGGGTTCCCCATAGTAAAGAACTCTCTCATTCAAAACGAAACACTTTGCAAATGGCTAATCTTTGATGCTTTCTACTTTTGTTAGAATTTCAACAATTTTCTTGACCCATTATTCTTCTCGAACTTCATATACTTACCCTCTTATTGAAGGCTTTGAACTGATGCTAGAGTGGATTTCGATTCAATAAGGATAGAGGTTCATCACTTGTCTTCGGATATCATTAATCCAAGAGTAGCTAAAGCATCTTCATGTTTGCTATTCCGACATGGGAGTGTGCTCATAAGTAACTGAATCAAAACCTACAGTAATATTTTGACATAGGTGTGATTGCGCAGAAAATTAATTTACTTATGCAAGGAATCCCCGGATGTCTACCTGATTATGAGCTATGAACCACCTATAATTACCGAGTGATTGAATTCTAGTAACTTGGCTGGGGAGTAGCCCATCTATTAATGTTTCATACTTTGTATTATTATTCGTGATTGTGAAGTTTCTTGTAAGACATTTTCACCACTTCTACCATTCGGTATGTCAACACAACACCAACTCCACCTCTAGTCCTTTTGGAAGAGCCATCGAAGCTCAGTTGCCACTTTCCCTCGACCTGATGGATCTCCAGTTTACTGGAATTTCCTCTGGTTCAGGAACATGTGAACCATCTGGAAATTAAGGGAGCAATTCTGCAAACTGATTGTGAATTTATTTCCATGGGGGCGCGTGCATGTGATGTCATATAATAAATTAAGTAATAGCTACTTTGCAAGCCTAGCCGTAGGTGTCTGATACGCGAAAAGGTACCAAATGGGGTCACTTTTGGTGATAACAACCACCATGTGCGAGTTAAAGTAATGTTTCAACTCTTGTACCACGAAAACTAATGCTAGATAGTACCCTTCTATTAAAGTGTACATTACACTCCTTAATTTACCCTTGAAATATAATGTACATGGCTTTCTTGCCCATCTACCTCATGAACTAACAGAGCTCCAATGGATTTCTAGCACGTTCCAACTAGAAGTGTAAGATTGTCGGTGTAGTAATAAAAGGAAAATTAGAGTTATCTTACACAATATAGTCATTAAACTAATTAACAGTGATAACCTTATAGTGGGTTGAAAGTTGATTGATTTCTTTGCTACGCTAATAATTGAAAACATCTAAATTATGTATCACAAGAGCAATACAAATGATTTGAATTGTTGAAAGTACGATATGTAGAATAAATCAGGACACCACTGTGGAACCGTAGGGACGATACCGAATTGTTTAATGATTCCTAACACTTGATACGGTTGTCTATTAAACAGGTAACATTATCTTACCGAGTAACAAAGTAAGAACCTATGCATAGGAAAAACTGAAACCGAGTCACCAAGTTACAATTAACCCTACCCAAGAATTACGATTTACATTCTACTCAACATTTTTAGTGAACACTACTGAGTCACCGAATAGCGATAAAACTAAGTGGTTATTCCAATTTTTTGACTAACCAATCTTGATTCACAGAATACTAGTTAATTGAAATCCGTCTAATGCGCCCGTATAAATTAGAAGGATAGAGTTAAGAACATAGAATAATCATAACAAGAAAAACTCGCATCAATTTTAGAAAACACATGAATTATGATCTGCTAGAACGTAAATACGGATCATAAACCCAAGCGACCAAAACGGGTCCTAACTATGACTAGATTATCTACTTAGCGACATGATCAAAGTAAGAATATAAAAAAGATCATGAAAATAAGAGAAAATACGAGTTAAGGATTCCATCAAATAATATCCTAGCTCCAAGTTTTCTCCTAGCTTCAAATATGAGTTTTCCAACATTGAATACTGAGAATAGACGTTCCTAGTTCGTTCTATAAAGTTTAGAAACTATCCTAGTCGTAAAATTATTGCAAAATTGCAATAAACCCCGGAAACGGCACACGGACTACATTCGAGTTGTACGATTTCCCCCTTCCAGTCGTACGACTAGCTCGACTGGTCGTACTCCCAACAGAAGGGTGTCTACGACTGGTTCTTAAGAAATTGCTGAGGCATTCCATTCGTACGATTGGAATCCTGGTTGTACGACTTGTCTGGGCGTTTTATCTCTTTGTTCTTCATTTTCTTGAGCTTCTCTTCACTCGTCTTGAACTCCTAGCCATGTTGATCTTGTACACGCTTTCGAAGTTTGTTCCTGCTCCAATCATCATCTTCGTGCTTTCCGGTACCTGAAATCAACATCATGAAACATACCGGAAGATCAAATGTGACAAAATAGATCAAAATGAATGCGTAGAACACACTAATGCTTGTAAAGATCTAACAAGCCATCTTTTCCCAAAAATGGCTCAAACTCTATGAAAATACATCAAACATCATGCAAAATGGTATCATATCATTTAAGAATATAATTTTGAAAAATGTAGTTATCAAATACCCCTATACATACCTTTTCTGCGTCCCAAGCAATAATTCAACTCAAACCAATTATCGGTCTACATACTCCCTATCTAAGCAAAGACATTGAGTGAGGAATTTGCATAAATTTCAACTCACAATTGCATACAAACAAAGAATAGCTGACTCAAGACCAAACAAGACTCAAAACACGACTCTACAATGGAAAAAGATTATGCAAATGCAAAATACAACTCGATCTTAACTCAACACATATTTACACACTATGAATTCTTCTTGTTTATCTATTTGCGAGATCGGGCAATCTGAATTACTTCAAATGGGCATGTCGTCAAGCTCTAAGTCTCTCAAGTCGCAAAGCACGCAGATGTGCAAACCAACGAAGACTTAATCTTCAGACGTCTTGAAATCCCCTTAGAGAGAATAAAGATCTTAACGCCTCTCTCTTTAAAAACGCCTAACCTTTTGCGTGTGGCAAAAATTATGGAGTCAGTCAAGCCAGCCTAGTACACCATCCGACCTTTCAATCCGAAGTGTATTAAACTAATAAAGGCTTAAGGACGGTATGATAGGATTTATAGACTCACCAAACCCGTACTGACACACCCTCACACAAGCTGTATTTCAAGGTCATGACTCCTTCAACACTAAGAATTAAGTCTTGCACGTGAACAATTGAACTCGAACAAATAATAACTTTAAGCATGATTATGAATTAAGAACAAATCCTAGGTTTCATGGATATCAAAACCTAATCAAGTCATGTCAATAGACGAGATTCAATAACAATTTCAAGAAACTAAGTAATCATTCAATAGATCACAATAACAAGGCATGAAACAAGTCTAAAATCTAAGAAATCCATCGTCTACATGAACCCTGGGCTTTCTAGAGAGGCCTAGAAGAACATTTAGCTAATCTTAATTAACCAAAATGAAACATGAGAGTTTCTCCATAGAAAATTAAGAGGAGGAAGAAGATGAATAAGCAAAACCTAGATCTTCGATGGAGCTCTTAAATTCTTCATCGTCTCATTATTTTCTTCGTGTTCATCTCCTACTAAAATGTTGGAATCCAATATGTCAAGCCCTATTTCATTCTCTTATCATCACCCCGTTCCTTAGTTAGAACGCTTTCCAAATACCACTTTGAACCCCTTCAAAATTGTGCGTGATTGAGCTTCTGGTCGTGCGACCTCCTATTGTGGTCGTAGAATCACATTGTGATCCTCCTTCAAATCCTATGATCTTCTTTCTGATCGTGGGATCTTCTTTCTGATCATAGGATAAATATTGTGATGGTGCGATCACATTGTGATCCTCCTTCTCGTCTTCCTTCGATCTTGTGATCACAATTGTGAACCTACACTTATAGTGAGTTGCTTTTCGGTTCCTCTCAAAATTTTGGCTGTCTTTTTTCCCCTTAGGTTCTCCACTTGTTCCCGGGCATTTCTTTAAATTCCTAAGTTTGTTGTCACTTCCAACATCATCTTAAATCTTCCAGTTCCTGAAACGCAAAATAGTAAATATACAAGAGAGATCAAATGTCATAAATTAAGCTAAAATATATGTAAAAAATGCCCAGACTATCAATTACACATACAAAGTTCACAGACTCAAACTCTCACAATCCTAGCATGTTATATAAATTACCCAGAAATGCACACAAAACGATTAAATCATGCAAGAATATAACTCTTATTCAGAGTTATCGAATCCCCCATTCTACCTTTTTGCGCATACTGAGAAAAATATCGTTCAACTCGCCCACACTATGACATTTCAATCCACCGAATTGCATATACTTACTAGCCATGAGACACAAATAACTCACACACACGACTATGAAACTACATACTCTATCAATGCAACTAGATTATTAAACAATGCAAAAATTGAAACAACGCATTTTTTTATTAGAGATTGGGAAATCTTGCTATCATCAACCAAAGTCATCAAGTTCTCACTAATCTCTTTCAAAATTCACACAACTAATAGCAAGAAATTGAGATAGGATGATCATAGGCACAAGCTCACTAAGGAGTCTCCAAACATCCACCATACTCAAATCGAAGACTCGTACATGTCCTTAAACTTAGTGGGTCTAGGCATCCTCAATCAATTTAGTAGTCTTTCGTTGCCAAGTCATTTGAGATTAATATCTTAGCCGTGATTGCATTTGAATGCAAATTTTCCCAGCGACGGGTGACACAACTCCGTTTAATACGACGTGACTTTAATTATACTTAGAATGCTCTAATTGGATTGAATCCTAATTTCCCTCGTCAATGGAGGAACATTAGGTTGTTCACCGTATCTAATCCAATAGAAGATTTAATTTTTTATTCTCTTCTTTTATTTCAACCTTGCGTTTAGAGAAACTAAGTGTGGTGTTTTTTAGGTTAACTCTTGATACTGCTGTAAGGGATGGTGTACACTCCCCAACTTCACATAGGCTGAAGAAGTATACCACATGAAACTAAATCTACACGAAGTTCCACCCTAGATTTCAAGAGGTCCTAAGTTTCCACTCGACACACTATTCAACTACCTCTAGACTAAGTCCTCCTAGCACAATAAAGGAACTAAATATATTCCCTCGTCTTCCACATTTCTCATAGATCCCGAAGAAATGCTTTTGTGAAGCCGATGCAAAAGATACTAAGACATTCTACTACAGCACTTCCTATCCTCAGATACTCTTTCACTTGAACCACTTCATTTTCTAGGTCTTCGATTTCCCCTATTCTAAAAAACAATTCAATTTTTATGATATTTTTCACTTCCTATTTTTTTTTCCAATTTTTTCATTTCTCCTAGGCCTTGCATGCTAGGCCAACTCGACTAACCACACAACTTAGGTAAGGGACTCAACAATTTAAAAGTGCACCAACGCTCATGGTGCCAAAGGGGATTTCTCATGCGAGTGGGATGATCTGTTGTCTGTGTGACATGCTTAATGCGATCCCAAATTCCTAACATGACCTAGAAAGATATCCTTCGTCAAAGGCCTGGTCATTGGATCATGTAACATCTCTCAAGTAGGAATGTACTCCAAGATAATCTCATCACCAGCTAGCACATCTCTGATGAAATCTTACTTGATCCCTATGTGTTTGGCCTTACCGCGATACATAGGGTCCTTAGCGCATTCCATGGTTCCCATATTATCACAACGTACGGTAACAGGTACATTGTCAACTCCTAGGCTGGACAAGAACCTCTTTAGGCAAACACACTCCTGCGCTATTGCAGAACATGCAACGTATTCCGCCTCCTCAATTGATTGGTGCAAGTTTGTTTGCACCTGCTCCAAGTGATGGCCCCGCCACTATAGGGTTTTGATTCATGGATGCGCAACGGAATCAATAATTAACCATGCAAAACCCTCCAAGGATCACAAGTCAAGAGACATAACGATGGTAAGGGAAGAAATCAATAACACATCTTAGGGTTCTCCTTTGATGACTTCAAACGCGAATTGTGTCACGTCTCTACGGTTGATCCACGCCTAGATGTGAGATCTAGATCTTCCAATCCTTGGTGCTAGCCCGAAAATAGGAAGAGGAAGAAGAATCACGCAACAATGGAGCACCAAGGTGGGGCGCCACCTCCATGTGAGGCCGACGGGTAGGGGGCGGTCCCGTTGGGGGGTTCGGCCCTCTTTTGGGACTTGCTCTCTCTCCTTGCTTTGTTCTCTCCTTTCTTCTATCATATAGATGTGTGTTGTGTAGAGAGAAAAATAAGCTAGGAGAGTTCTTTATATAGTCCAACAACTCCTTGTCCTACTACATAAAGAACCCCTCTCCTAATCCTACACAAGTTCGGATTAGTCCCTTTTGCAAAAGTAGTCCTTCTCGTGTCAATGCATGGATTAGTTCTATTTAAAAATTAATCCTAATCATGTCCCTACATGAATTAGGCCACCTTGGCATATCCTAATCATGTCTATACATGGATTAGTCCAACTTGCATGTTAGTCCTACTAAATTAGCAAGTTGTTGCGATTTGATATTTTTAATTAATTAATCATATTAATTAATTAATTCCCATATCTATTTCACCCCTATATGGCGTGTGACCCCATAGGTTCTATTTAGTTGGTAGTAACTATTTACTAATATGGAGTGACCTCTAGCAAGACATCCATTCTAGCCAACAAATAAAATAGTCATCATGACAAACCTTGTGCAAGTAATTGTCTCATACCTTTGTCCCAATATCCGAATTGGACACGAGACATACAAGTTACACTCGTATATCCAATCCATAATTTCTCGATCCTGGGAATAGCCTTATTCGTGCAAATAACATCAATATCCCATATTGATTTATTTGAGTCTGGCCAGACATTTTATAAGCACTATCCCTCGAGTGTCCTAGGATATTTGCTCCCGTTATGTGGGAGGGACAAATTCTATCTACGTCCACTAGGATCTATAAGCTTGATTCTTATTGTATCCAGTACACGCCTTTATAACTACCCAGTTACGGTGTAGCGTTTGACGCTACCAAGATCACAATAATCCACAACTAGAATATCTAGTGACTTCAAGTCTAAGGATGATAATACCGTTGCACCGCGAGCAGCGCTTGTGACTTAACATAACGTGTATGTAGCCTTCTCGGAGATGGGTCAATCCAGTATGCCATTACTCGTAATGCATACCCATGTGTTGGATCATGATATCTCCATATCAATACAACCCCATACTAGTCTATAGATGATTTTCCTATTAATCATTATAATCGACTAGGGATATTTAAGAATATAACACTTATATTCTAAGGACTTCATTCATGTTAACATATCTCCATATCGATAACATAATGAATCGTAAATCCATAAATGTCACAATTAATTGATTGCCTCTAGGGCACAATTCCAACAGTCTCCCACTTGCACTAGAGTCAATCTCCTGCATCATATGCCTATTGATCTGGCGCGGCCCCCCACGCTTCCGCTGCGTAGGGGCGAGACATCTGTTGGTACCTTGCAAATATTCACATCTCCTCTATCAACAATTTGATTGAGATTGAATATTCTGAGTAAATGCATCTTATGTATTAATTTACTCAGTCCTCTATGTTAGAATCAGTGACTAAATCTTGCCCGGAACCTTTCCAGCTCACAGTCGCTCCCACTAGGGCAAAACACAAAACTCGGCTTTATAATTTGAAATCTTCTTTGTTAGATTTGAAGTTCGCATCACTGTAACCCCTTACAGCAAACTCTTCATATTATCTATTTATCAAGAATTCATCCTTTAGTTATTCTCAAGCACTTAAGGATAATCTTGATAATTATCCAGTGACGCTCACCCGGATTTGACTGGTATCTTTGTTTCATGCCTTATGACACGTCTGGCCTAGTACATTCCATGGCGTATATCGGGAATCTTATTCATACGGTCCATTCCCAATCTAATTGGAAAGACAATTAGCCTTCCAAAGACTAATTCCATGTGACATGGGTAAGAATCAATATATTTTTCACGTTGAAACATTTCAACAACTTTGTCAATTTATGTACTATGACCTAAGCTATACAACCATCTTGATCTACCTCAATAGATCTTCACAAGTTGCTTCGCTTAAGTCTACCATTAGAAAGTCAATTCCCTAGTCAATCTGCGTAAGACTGCCAAGTAGGGGAAACATTCCTAATGATTAAGTATGTCTCCACATACAAGACCAGAAAATAACTGTGCTCCCACTAACCTTCTTGTAAACACAAGTATCATCTTCAATTTTGATGGAACCAAACTCCTTTGATTGCATCATGAATTTGAAGAGTCCAACTCCTAGAAGCTTGATTCAATCTATAGACAGATTGCTACAAGCAAGATACGAATGGATTTAAGCATCACAATTGGGAAAGATTTCGTCATAGTCTATACTATGAACTCACATGAAATCCCTTTCCTGCCAATTTTCCCTTACAGGTAATCATATTACCATCCATGTTAGTTTCCTCATAACCCACTTGCACCTTTTAGGTGGTTCCAACAAAGTCCATACTTCGTTGGTATACATGGATTCCATTTTGTATCCCATGGCTCCTAGCCATTTCTGAGAGTATGGCCCACACGTGGCCATCTCATAGGTTGTAGGCTCATCTCGATGAGCAATATATCGCGGGTTATGAGAAATCCTTATTTCTCTAGTCCCTCGATATATCCTACCTGACCTATGAGGTTCTTGTGTTATCTGAGAAGGTTGCTCCACAACACCTTGTGATCCTGCTCATGTTCCATCAAACGGATCAATGTTCCATTGTGGTTCCTGAACTTTTCAAGTTCTACTGTCCTCCCACTGTTTCTTTTAGAGACAATTTCCACCTAGAAATACTGTAGTTCGAGCAACAAACAGTTTGTTCTCGATTGGGTTGTAGAAATAATATCCTTTT
This sequence comes from Linanthus parryae, assembly GCA_023055425.1. Taxonomy (NCBI): domain Eukaryota; kingdom Viridiplantae; phylum Streptophyta; class Magnoliopsida; order Ericales; family Polemoniaceae; genus Linanthus; species Linanthus parryae. The sequence goes on from JALGPY010000004.1 coordinate 40,927,509, forward strand.
CAGGATATCCCATAAAACATTTATCCGACTTGGGTTCAAGTTTATTTTGTAAACTCTTTTACACGGTTTGAACTCTCCTCTTAGACACGTCAAACCCATGTGGCGTGCTAGGTGGAGCGTGTTTTGGATCATATCCAATACTCCCATAGATTCTTGTCAAACTCTTGGCTCAAGTACTTTCCTCTATGATCCAATCGTAGAGTCTAAATACTTTTGCCAAGCTGGTTCTCTACTTCATTCCTGAATACTTTGAACAATTCAAAGGATTCTGATTTGTTTCTTCCTAAGATACACAAATCCATATTTCTCTTATCCTATCAGTAAATGTGATGAAGTACTGAAAAGCCATCTTTAGCATTTGTGCTTAGCGGCCTTCATACATCAATATGTATGATTCCCAAAAGATCATATCTTTGCCTAATAAGTCTTACATGTCTCATATGATTCAATAATCAAATGAGTTCCAGAAATCCATCCTCATGGAGTTCTATATATGTATCTCTTATTTATGTGGCCTAAACGATAATGCTAAAGATAAGTGAAGTTCATATCATTATATGCAAACCTCTTGGTATTAATGTTATAGACGAAATTATCATGATCAAGGATATACAATCCATTTAGACAAAATTGCATTACAATAATGCATATTATAATAAATGGAACAACATTTGTCCTTTATTATAATAAGGAGCTTTCTTGTCCAAACAAGAAACTCGATAATGTTCCTACTCATAGCAGGGACATAATCACTTTTGTCTAATTCATGAATAATTTCATAAAGGTCGAAATAATTCTCTACGGCCAATTCAGCAACTCCTTGCTTCATTGCCCCACGTGTAGGATTATTTCTTCCTTATCCAATTGTCTTTGTCTCTTGAGATCCTCCACACTTCCATAAATATGAGATCCTCATCTAGTATCATATACCTATGATGATGAGATAGACACATTGATTTCTATAACAAAAATACCCAAATCGGAATTCATATTTTACTTTTATTATTTACTTCCAGGTACTTTGGGTAGTTTCTCTTCCTCTACACTACCTATGGGACTTCGAGGCAACTTGGTTTTAGCAACAAGCTTGCTTTATACCCATGGGGTCGGCGCAAACCATTTTCCCTTACCCATGTTGTTATCCATTAACGACTTTTCCCATGCCCATTATTAGTGTTTTGTTTAGTGATTTTTCAATCATATTGAGTAAATCAACTTTAAAAACAAAACTATAATTGCATCCAATGCAATTCTTGGTCCACTTGGGTGAATAACCGTTTATTCTTAATCTATCTCATAGATAATGCCCATTCACTAATGTTTCAATCATACTGAATTAGCTTATTTGCATAACGCAAAGTGGAGCAACACTTCAAACCTTTCATGTTTAGCTCGCTCTTTTGAAAGAGCTTCTTTCAATGTATGATCATATCATACTTCACCATGTTTCTCTTCTTGCTTCCAAAGCTCAGAGTTCATGGCAGCTAACATGAGGCAAGTCATAACCAAAGAACCATTCTTTGGTGTTCCTTTCATAGGTTTTAGTGTGTTTTGGTAGTCGGTGGAAGAGAACTTTATGTTCTACGAAGTACAACAAATTCTCTTTTTGAGAACAATTCTCAATTTTATACCAGTCTAGAAAAAGATAAAGTCGTGTTTTTGCTTCTTTAATGCTATGGGTATTCAACACAATAGGATTATGCAAAGTATGTGACGTTTAACTATATTTAACAAGGATTTAAATTGTTAAACATAGCTCCCACTATTTTTCTACGGATTAATAACCCTCAAGATATTAATGCGGAAAATATCCTTATATTTTCTAGTGGGCCAAGATCCATGTTTCATCTCCTTATGAGCTTGCTTTGGCAAGTCACCCATAATTTGACTACTTTAGGTAGGAACAATTCCAATTGCATCCCTTATGCAACTCTTGGTTAAATTGGACAAATAACTCCTTATTTATCCATCCATATGGAAAATCCCAATTGATTGCCTCTAGGTTTCTTAATCACATTAATATCCTAGTTGTGTTCAACCTCTTATTTAAACAATTGCACACGAGGTGTGCCATCGCATTCCATCATTATGAACCAAGTCGCCATGCTTTGGCACGCACGAACATGATAAATAATGATGATCATGAGTGTTTAAATAACGAGAAGGCAAGAACACAATATTTGATTTTTGAGGGATTTTGAATTCAATTTTAATTGTTTTGTTGATCAATATCTAATATTCTATCTATTTGATTTTGGGCACAACGCCAAATAATAGATCCGGGTTGTCTAATTATCTTATTATCCTAATTGCATGCATCATCCATACACCAACCACACAATAATAAGACAATGAAGTAAACAACCACAAAACAGAAATTAAACGTGATGTGGATATGGCCTTTTCTAACTAAGATAATTCCAAGCCAATGGAATTATCTATGAACCCTAAAAGCAAACACATCTCCATGCGTCTTGATCTTTTAGGTCCATCCTTCGTAGTCATGTGGAATGCTCCATGCTCCATGCTCCATCTTTTGTGGCTCCTTTTGGCTTTGGGCTTCTTTTCTTCAATCTTGGCTAACAATCTACTTTTATCTAGCACTAGCTAAATTCTATACTAAATAAAATAAATCTCACAAGTTGAGAAAAAAATTAGCACGCAGGCCATAAAACCCTAATTAATTATTACAATTAATTGATCAGCTCACAGGCCGTAAAACCAAACCACAAAATTAAACATCCACATCAAACCACATCCTAAGGCCATATCCAATCACCATGCGAATTGCACATAAACAGTTAAAATCCAATTTTAAGGCTCTTGGTCAATTTTAATTGATTTTAGGATTTCTAGGGTTAAAACGGTCTATGGGCCCAACAATCAAATTGCCCGGGCCCAAAAAGCTGAACCACAAGGCCCTAGGGCTGGCCCGGCCCCTAGGGCGGCCAAGCATGGGCGGCAAGCAAGAGGGGCGGTCCCCTAGGGGGCCGAACCTCCTTGAGGGAGTTGTTTCCAAAACAACTCCCTTGCTTGGTGCCCAAGTTTGGTTGTTTTCTTGTTTTGGAAGAACTCCTTCTTCCCCAAGGATGCCCAAAACCTAGATATAAGATCCTAAAATTTCTCAAACTCACTAATTCGTGCATCCAATGCAAAAACTAGACCTTGTTATGATAGATTATTGACAAATTGCATCATATACTTGATTTGTCTTGTTTTACACGATAAACAATAAATTTAAGGTGTAAAACTATCAAAACGTAAAACATAAACCACGTTTATGCTCTACGAACCAGGCTCTGATACCACTGTAGGGTTTTGATTCATGGATGCGCAACGGAATCAATAATTAACCATGCAAAACCCTCCAAGGATCACAATTCAAGAGACATAACGATGGTAAGGGAAGAAATCAATAACACACCTTAGGGTTCTCCTTTGATGACTTCAAACGCGAATTGTGTCACGTCTCTACGGTTGATCCACGCCTAGATGTGAGATCTAGATCTTCCAATCCTTGGTGCTAGCCCGGAAAGAGGAAGAGGAAGAAGAATCACGCAAAATGGAGCACCAAGGTGGGGCGCCACCTCCATGTGAGGACGACGGGTAGGGGGCGGTCCCATTGGGGGGGTTCGGCCCTCTTTTGGGACTTGCTCTCTCTCCTTGCTTTGTTCTCTCCTTTCTTCTATCATATAGATGTGTGTTATGTAGAGAAAAAAATAAGCTAGGAGTGTTCTTTATATAGTCCAACAACTCCTTGTCCTACTACATAAAGAACCCCTCTTCTAATCCTACTCAAGTTCAGATTAGTCCATTTTACAAAAATAGTCCTTCGCATGTCAATACATGGATTAGTTCTATTTGCAAATTAATCCTAATCATGTCCCTACATGAATTAGGCCACCTTGGCATATCCTAATCATGTCTATACATTGATTAGTCCAACTTGCATGTTAGTCCTACTAAGTTAGCAAGTTGTTGCGATTTGATCCTTTTAATTAATTAATCATTAATTAATTAATTCTCATGTCTAGTTCACCCCTATATGGCGTGTGACCCCATAGGTTCTATTTAGTTGGTAGTAACTATTTACTAATATGGAGCGACCTCTAGCAAGACATCCATTCTGGCCAACAAATAGAATAGTCATCATGACAAACCTTGTGCAAGTAATTGTCTCATCCCTTTGTCCCAATATCCGGATTGGACACGAGACATACAAGTCACACTCGTATATCTAATCCATAGTTTCTCGATCCTGGGAATAGCCTTATTCGTGCAAATAACATCAATATCCCATATTGATTTATTTGAGTCTGGCCAGACATTTTATAAGCACTATCCCTCGAGTGGCCTAGGATATTTTCTCCCGTTATGTGGGAGGGACAAATTCTATCTACGTCCTTTACGATCTCTAATCTTGCTTCTTATTGTATCCAGTACACGCCTTTATAACTATCCAGTTACGGTGTAGCGTTTGACGCTACCAAGATCACAATAATCCACAACTAGAATATCTAGTGACTTCAAGTCTAAGGATGAAAATACCGTTGCACCGCGAGAAGCGCTTGTGACTTAACATAACGTGTATGTAGCCTTCTCGGAGATGGGTCAATCCAGTATGCCATTACTCCTAATCCATACCCATGTGTTGGATCATGATATCTCCATATCAATCCAACCCCATACTAGTCTATAGATGATTGTCCTATTAATCATTATAATCGACTAGGGATATTTAAGAATATAACACTTATATTATAAGGAATTCATTCATGTTAACATATCTCCATATCGATAACATAATGAATCGTAAATCCATAATGTCACAATTAATTGATTGTCTCTAGGACACAATTCCAACAGCCACAAAGCATGAATACATAGCCCAAGGTGGACTTGCGTGTGTCAAGGTCCCCGCCTTAGTCAGCATCATTGTAGCCAATGGTTCGAAGCTCCGAGCTCCGATAGCACAACACGCAATACTTCATTCCATTGAGACATCTGAGTATCATTTTCACCATTTCCAGTGTCCCATATCAAGGTTCCTCTGGAATCTGCTAACTAAGCTAACCGGATAGAATATATCGGGCCTAGTACACATCATTGTGTACATTACACTCCCAACATATCTTTTGTAGGGTACTCCATTCATATTGTCTTTCTCTTGTTGTGTTTTGGGGAACATATCCAGGCTAAGCTCTTGCTATGTGCTACACAGGTATCTATTGGTTTTGAATTTGACATGGGAAAGCGTTCAAGTAACTTTTTGATATATTCCTATTGGGATAATTCAAGAAGCCTCATTCAAGGGCCCCTCGGGATTCTAATCCTGAAAATATAGTCAGCATCACCAATATCCTTCATCACAAATCGAGAGGATAACCATTTTTAGTGGTCTCGAGTAGCCCTATATTATTTCTGGATAAAGACATAATCATGAAATTATTTCCTGAGCTTTGGACATACACACAATGATCTTCTTCGACCATCGTAAAATCATATTAAATGACATTCTGATGAAATATCAAGTACAACTGCCTCGGGAACTAATTAAGAGCATATATGGACTTAATCAGTTTGCGCACCTTGTGCCCTTGACCTTGTATTTCAAAACCTTCTAGTTGAGTTATCTATATCTCCTCTTTGAGTTATGCATTGAGAAATGTTTTCTTACATCCATCTATGTAGCTCTAAGTTCATATGTGCTACTATTGTCTATTGATAATATGAGGAGAATTAATGCTAATCCCATAACTGGGGAGAATATCTGATCATAGTCCACACCATACTGTTAGGTGTAGACATTCGCCACTAAGCTAGCCTTTTGCCTTCAATGCTTCTGTCTGCGATACACTTGAACTTCAAAAGCCACTTGTTTCCAATGGCTCTGCGCCTAGGGGGTAAGTCAACCATATCCCAGACGTGGTTGACCCTCATAGAATCCAACTCTTCTTGTATAAAATCTGTCCAGTCTTACTAGCAGGAGGATGACATGGCCTTAGGACAGTTTCCTAGGTTCAGGATCGTCATATGAAGAAGCTAATAGGGCTTCTTCGACTTCTTTCTCAAATTGTCAGTCGAGTTTGCTCTCACGAGTGCTCCTTTGCACGGGAGGAATATCCGCACTCTCTTCTATCTGGATGGGCTGCTCACTGGGTAGGATACTCAACAATACAAAGGTTCTTGAGGAGCTACTTCCACCTAATTGACTAAGGATGGTATGTCATCCAGGGTTTCATCTATTTTGTAGAGATTAACATCTTGACAAGCCTTTCCATTACTAGGAAAATCTCCCGCGAGAAAGTCTTTGTCTCGTGTATCCATTGTTGTTAAGCTACAATCTGCCTATTGCACTACGAACACGTAGCCCTTAGTGTGATCTGGACAAAAGATGAAGATAAACTTATTCCCTATAGGGCCTAAATTCCCAGACCTATGGAATTTGGTTTATACATAGGCTGCCGATCCCCATAGCCTAAGGTGACCTATATTTGGTTGCCTTTTGGTCCACATTTCGTTGGGGGTAGTTACCGCAAACTTTATGGGCACACACTTGGTATGTAGGCAGCTATGAGCAAAGCCTCTCCCTAAAACGCGATTGGAAAGTTTTCACAAGAAATCATACTTGGAACCATCTCTAAAAGTGTCATGTGCTTTCTCCCTTTTACACTATTTTGTTGAAATTAAAGGCCATCTGCCATACTATTTATTTCTCTTCAGAATGTTCCATGAAATGCTCTGATAGATACTCATGGCCTTGATCTGACCTAAGTGTCTTAATTCTCTTGTCCAACTGCTTCTCTACCTCTTGTAGGAGTGTCTTGAAGCACTATAGTGCCTCTGGCTTATGTGTCATCAAGAACACATATCCGAGACGCGTATGGTTATCTATAGATGTGATAAAACAGAGGGAACAACTCTAACATTTAATGGTCCACAAATGTCAAAATGTATATGTTGTAAATGAAATATCCGTCCCATATCGAGATATTGGGGATTGATATTGTGGACAAGATGTATATATGGTTGGGGGATTGTAATATCCTGTCCCACATCGGAGATTTGTTTGTTTGGAATATGATATATGGTAAACCTTGTTGATTACTACTAGCACCTTAAACGCGTAAGCATTTTTATCCGGTCGTACGGGTAAAGAAGTTGCTAGGCTAGTAATCCGCTCGGGCTGTTGCAAATGGTTTCAGAGACAACCCCGGTCCCGCAAGGGCTCTGTGGCGGTTCGTTGCCAGCCAAGGAGATACGTGACAGGGCACACACGACGAGGACGTCGAGCATATAAGGTGGGGGGGGGATTGTAACATCCGTCCCACATCGAGATATTGTGGATTGATATTGTGGATTATATGTATATGTGGTTGGGTGATTGTAATATCCTGTCCTACATTGGAGATTTTTGTGTTTGAAATCTGATATATGGTAAATCTTGTGGATTACAACTAGCACCTTCAAGGCTTAAGAATTTTTATCCAGTGGTACGGGTAAAGAAGTTTCTAGGAGAGTAATCCGCTCGGGCTGTTATAGTAAAGGCCCGGTATCCCTTACTGCTTTACCAAATGGTTTGCGTTTTTTCTTCTCCGCAAGGAAAGACTCAAAAACAGTTAAGGAGACAGTGGACAGCGTCCCAATTAGACGTGATCAAGCTAGCCTTTTCATCCATTCATGTCCTATGTTCCCTAATCTAGCATTCGACGCAACTGAATCTAAATCGTTAATGTGAGATGCAATGAATGTAAAAGATTATGGGGCAATCTTAGTGCTAGAATTAATAATCTCTAGATAAAACAAACCATTTGAAAGAAGACAATATCCAAAATGAGTAGTGCCATAAAATACGTTGGCAATGCTACTGTAAAAAATAACTTTGTAATCGATATCTAATAGCTTAGAGACAGAAACTAGGTTCCTACGTGCGTCAGGTGCATATAAGACATCATGAAGAACCAGCGTTCATCCAGACCACAAATTCAATTAAAACATTTCCTGAGTCCTATCATATCAACATGAGTGTTGTTCACCATGTACATCTTCTTGAAGGCAGCTGGTAAAAGCCAGAAATCCATGCATTCCTCTCAATAACACGGTCGCTCGCTCCTAAGTCTACAACCGCATATAAGGAGAATGAGCAGCGAAGGTTGACTAGTTACAAAAAATTCAATAAATGGATTCACGCATACCTTAGGCTCATTGCAATCACAAGCTAGGTGACTAGTCTTCTAAAAATTGTAGCACATAACCTTCTCCATGTCTCTTGGCTTTCTGGCTTTCTTCTGCTTCTGGTGATTGTTGATCTTAGACTGCAGGCCCACTTGGCCCTTTTCATTAGCATTATTACCTGTCTTGTTCCTTATCCCTCTAGGCCTGCTTGCCAAGGATGGAGGGTCATCTGCCATTTGTGCTTAACTAGCATACTTGGCAACATCTAGTCGCTCACCCTCCAGTAGCAATTGACGCGTGGCGTCAAAAAAAGGTTTTCACACTTCCAAAGTTTTTCTTCACTTTTTTCATGGCATCCGATGAATACGAAAAATATTTTAGTGTAGCCCGAACTTACTGTTCATTGGATAAATAATGCTCCACAAATCGCACCTCACCAAACATGAAAGGCAGAGCCCTCAGATGCTGTGCCATCGAGTGATGTGCTTTCATGCACCATGTGGTAATCATCACGAACGAAGAGCTCACCATGGCGGTAGAATACACCCCTTACTGCTCTAAAATAGATTCCCACAATTCCCTTGCATTGAAGGTGGTTACAAACTTGCTGACGTGCTCATCCTCCACCAAGCCTAGAAACTCTTAACATGCTCTGTTGTGTGTGGCCATCCACTTTTGCTAAGCCTCAAGATTATGTGTGAATGCTTTAGTGGCGCCTCCTTCGGGCTCCAAAGGTTAGAGCATAACAATATGTAGGTGATATGACAAATCCATCAAATGGTACATTGTACTACGACATCACACCTCGAAGTTGTCACCATTGAGCTTAAAGGATTTAGCATATTTAGTGATGAGAATAGAATTCAACATTTTTGAAAATATGAGGAAAAAGGAAATTAGTACTAGCATTTTTTTAGCTCTCGCGAAAAAGGAAATTATTACTAGTATAAGGAATCAACCGAAACTTTTGTAAACCGCGAAATCTAATTTTGTCCATTATACTTCCCTATTAATTTTAATCAATTCTCTAATATGAGGTACTGTTGTTTTTAGTTTCATATCATGCATGTATATAAACGAGATATAAAAGATATCCACTCGCATGCGTGAATGGGAAAGTAAAACATCATACACGAGCATTTACACAATATCCATGGATGTGGCCCTTAAAAGTTGTATTCTCATCAAGAGGACACATGTCTTTAATTCAGCTCCTTGCATCCACATCTTTTGAGAACACGCCATCGAGGTCCTTGAATTCATCTCGGCTCCACACATCATGTTCCGTGTATCCCGGTTTGGCTTCTCACTTTGCTCATGGATCTTTCTTAACTAATTTCTAACTAATTTCTAATGTGAGGTACTCTTGTTTTCAGTTTCATCACATGCATGTATATAGACGATAATAAAAGAAATCCACTCGCATGAATGAATGGAAAAGTAAAAAAATTATACACGAGCATAAACACAATATGTATCGATGTGGCCCTTAGAAGTTGTATTCTCATCAAGAGGAAACATGTCCAGAATTCAGCTCCTTGCATACACATATTTTGAAAACACACCATCAAAGTCCTTGGATTCATCTCGGCTCCACACATCATGCTCCATGTATCCCGATTTGGCCTCCCACTTTGCTCTTCAATCTTTGTTAACTAATTCTAACTAATTTCTAACTCATATCTAATGTGAGGTACTCTTATTTTCAGTTTCATAGCATACATGTAGGTAAAGGAGATATAAAAGATATCCACTCACATGAATGAATGGAAAAGTAAAAAACATCATAGACGAGCATAAACACAATATGCATGAATGTGGCCCTTAGGACACATGTCTTGATTTCAGCTTCTTCTATCTACATCTTTGGAGAGCACGCCCATCGAAGTCCTTGAATTCATTTCGGCTCCACACATCATACTCCATCTTTTGCCGGTTTGGCCTCCCACTTTTCTCTTTGATATTTGTTAACTAATCTCTAACTAATATGTAATAACAAAGACATCCTACCAAGGGAAGTAAATGATAAGAGAAGACAATGTAATATAAGAGAGGCACGACTCGCATGTCGTATTTTGATTACATAAAAGCTTTTGATTAAATAAAAACCAAACGACAATTAAAGTAAAATCAAAACGACATCCATACACAAAAAACACATCCATTCAAACCACAACAAGTGTAAAACAGAATATAGAACATTCAGGAACATTCAGGAAATTTCTAGAATTACCTAGCAATTTTAAGGAATTTATAACCAATTATTTAATTAACTAAATATAATAAAATAATCGTTTTTTCCACCTAAAGTCTCACATCCTATGGTAGAAATTAGCGAAAAATCATCGTAGTCTTAATTTTGGTTTTCGAAAAGATGTTGTTTAGGGCTCCCAAAGTGTGCTATTTATCAATTATATAATCCATTATTAATTTTTTTTTTTAATGTTTTTTCAAAATCAATGAACCAATCCTAAGAAAATCGGAAATATTTTTCTGTGCATGTTGGAGAATTGAGATGAAAAAGGTGGCCGGTGGCCTTCGCACGTGCGGATACGCGCCACCGCGCGTCAGGCGGTCTACTTTATCACTTGCTCCACGCATGCATCGTCCAACAGCTAACATGGACACATGTGGCAGTCCACGCCAATCCTACTCTAACTAGGCTCGCTACATCAGCAGGCCATGACAGCGGCCATGTTAACTCGACGCGTCTGCGCCATGTCAGCACCCAAGGCCAACTTGTGCTGCTACGACGGCCGTACTTGCCACCTCAAACACCAAGGCCAGCCTTTGGGGCGTGCGGAGAGTGGCCGCGCGTGGAATCATCGTCGGTGGTGGATGAGCTCCACCCGCTGTCTTCTGGCGTTTCGTTTTCAGCGAGGCTTACGCCGTTGGCTTCGTCTCGTCCTCCTAATTCCCACTGTGTTCAAAAGTATATTTTAACATGTTTGAAAAACCTGATTTTATTACAGATCTAACTTGTTCTGCTTTTGCCTGGGCAGATTAGAAAAACATCAATATCTCCCAGCTCCTTTGTCCAAACCAATAGTGATATATGCTTCTGGAATCCGCTCTAAATTACCTAGGAAGTGTTGAATAGTGTGGGAACAATCTTACTGAAAATGAGGCAGCCTGGCCAGATTCTAATTAGACCTGGTAAAGAGCTACGAAACGCAGACTTAGGTACTGATACTAATGAAGCAATATAACATGTATAAACCAACATACATATGTGTAAATGTTAGGGTTCGTACCTTTGAAGCGCGATCTCCAAGAAGATAATCCATGATTTGATCTTCAACCGCGTCACTTGTTCATCTACTCTTGCTCCCAGCAACCCGTGCGCACCACAAGGAAGAACACGATCATCCATAGCATGAATCGCCTTTGGATGTGTTGAGGGAGAAAACCAAGCCCACGTCTATAACTTTCAGAGTGTATACACTGATATAACTAGTGTGTATAATATGTAGAGAACTTTTTCGTATATAGACAAAGTCCTGGCATAATTGCATCATAACCCCCTAGGGTTTGTGACAGTTGCATAGCGGCCCCCGGGTGCGACATGCAAAAAGTATAGCAAGAACTTTAAGGAAATATGGACATATCCGTCATGAACATGGTTATTAACAATATAAAGATCTCTATTTAGCTCTTTGAATGTAGAGAGCATGATACAGATCCGTGGAAATGAAGAGCAACTTAAGGGTTGGTTTGGTATGACTTTTTAAACTTTTAAGACGACATTTTAGTTGTAAAAAATGTTCATGACAAAGAAATTGATGAAAAAAATGGTTCTGATAAAAATTTAGTGATGCTACAATTTTGCTGGTTAGTAAAAAAGAATGTATGGGTACATTAGTTATTTCGTTGTCAAACAAGAAAAAAGTCCAAAAGCATTGGTCAAATCAATCTTTATTCAAAAGCTAGTTCTACAAAGAAATTTAAAATCCAAAATTCAAAAACAGGGACAAAATTCCTTACCAACTCCTTAGAAAAGTTCAAACCAACTGAAAATCCAAACTGAAATAAAAGCTAAAAAAACTATACCAAACCACCTTAAAAGCTTTTTGGAGACAGTGTTTCAACGAAGTTCTTTTTATTTTAACTATAAGCACAAAATAACTAATGTCTTGGAGATGCTCTTACCTCTTATAAAAAATGTCTAATATGAGTTTACGTGACACATTAATTAAAATAACTATTTTTTCTATAGATTATATAAAGAATTATTATATATGAACACTTGTGACCTAAGTAACCTGGAGCGATAGCGAGAGCGATATCGGGAGCGCTAAAGAGACAAATTTTATATAATTTTTATAATAATCGTACATACACTCCTTAAGTTAGGGTAATTGGTGGTGTGAGTCAAATCAGAGTAGGAAAAAACACCCCGAAAAGTTATCACAGTGTGGCTTTAAGAAGGTGTAATCCTATTTCTTGTTGGACTATTGGTGAGTAGTTGTGCGGAGTGACATGTCCCGTTTAGATCAGGTTGATATTTGGTGGAATGGAAAAATATGAGAGTTTTAGAGGCAAATTTGCCGGATTGCTAATAACATGTTGTGACTTTAGGTATCCGATTAGGAACATGTGGTGCATGCGGTGTAAGTTTATGTATTTGACATAATTAAGATTCCCTTCCTTAGTTCCATCACTATAATTGTTTTGTCTCTCATATTCAGTAATGGACAACAAATTCACTAGCAAAACAATGAGAAGGTACCAATCTTTCATTTGTATTTTCATTTCCCTAAAAAAGTTTTTTCATAGAAAAATCTTGTTGATATAACTCATTCTTTTCCGTTTCATTGGGGCCTAAGTCCCAAACAAAACTAACTCAATCTAATATAGCTCAACTCTCCTGATCCAAAAGCTAACGAACCCAAACAATTGGTAGGAGGAGTATACATTAAAACCATCTCTAAACATTTGACATGACACAATTTAGCTGCACAATCAGCGTTAAAAGTAGCTTCTCTCTTATTTTTTTGCCTGAGTACTACTTGAATCCATAAGAAGATCAACATTTTTTTGGTTTAATGCTAAAATCGAGAGTCGTGCAGCAATCACCAGGTCTGCCGCTTCTTTGAATTTGACTCCAGAACAAAATTATCTAAACCCATATCAGGCAGTAGTCAATCCTCAAAAATAGTCCATAACTCACCATTTAACACACTAGGGACAGCAGAAAGAATTGGCGTGCTACCCGTCTGGTGAATTGGTCTTTGAAAAATACACTTCCAGTCACTTATGTTTAAACAATTTAATTAACTAAAATATACACTTAATCAGACCAATGAATAAAACAGACTATACGCATAATCATCAACGAATTCACTTTTCACTTCGCTCTCAACTCTCTCTCCCCTATGCAACTGCAACCGCAACGAGCTTCCATGACATCCTCTGCTGCTTCCTCTTCCTCCTCTGCTCCGGCCGCCGTCGCACCCCATCCCAACCCTGTCACGGATAGCACGCCACCCAACGTCGAAGAACATGTTGAGTTTTTGAAATCCCCTCTTTCTCAATTCTTGCATTCTGTAACTTACTTGATGATGCTTGTAAATGTTTGAAATTGATGTTTGAATCAAGTTTGAATCTGTTGTGTGTCTGTCAACTTTGATCATAAACGGTTTGAATTCCACCAAATCAAGAACTCGGACGAGAATAAGATCCAGATCAAGAACTGGGACGATGACCTGTTCTAGATCTAGAACTCGTACGAGCAATTCTCGTTTCAGTATCACGAGATTAATACTGAGACGAGAATAGGTAAAACTGGTACGAGGAGAAAGTGAGACATGCAAGACGAGCAGTTTACTCGTATTGAGATGAGTACTACACTCTCGTCTCAGTATAAGCCATATTATATTGAGACGAGCAGTTTATTCGTCTCAGTATAAGCCAGTTTATACTGAGATGAGCAGTATACTCGTCTCAGTATAGAACAACTTATACTGAGACGAGCAACTTGCTCGTCTCAGTAGATACCAGTTTATACTACTCTTCTCATCAGTTAGAAAAAGAAAAGAAACCATTGATTCCAGACTTAGAACAGTTCTACAACTTTAACACCTAAAATGTATATGTGTGTATACTTGAGCAGTTAAGGATCTCCCTGAAACACTTCACATAAAATAAAAATGTGACACACTTAGAGTTAATCTAAATTCAGTAACACTTATAATAATTCATAAACTTTTATACAATAACATAGCATTTATAAATAATTCGAAGTATTTCATTATCAATTGAAATTATTAATGAAATTTTAATTTGAATTGTAGATGCAAATAATTAAGGTTTCGGAGTTCGACCAGAAGTTGGGAGATGTACCGCTTCCATTGTGCGAGGTTAAAGTCGAGAAAGGAAACATCACTACGAGGGTAGCCTTGGAAGGATACAAGCAGAGTTTGCAATAGGTCTGTCCTGAAGTTCAGGAACTGATTGAGGCAAGGCTCACACAGCTGAAGTTTTTGTTGGGCATCCATTGTGCGAAGAATGTTACTTTTCCTAGTATGGTTGTGAATCTTTTCATTCACGCAAAGATGAATGCGGGGAAAAAAGATCATGAGTTTCCGTTCTACATTAACAACATGCCAGTACGATTTGGATTGCAGGAGTTTTGTTTGGTTTCGGGGCTGAGCTTGAACAAAACAACTGGTTATGGCGATAAAGAGCATGCATACAGTTGGGCTGCAAAGCATTTCCCTGAGTAGAGGCTCGGTAACAACATCAATGTATTGGAAATTGAAAAAGAGTCGACGAGGAGGAGAAATTTGATTATGCGAGACTGCTAATGGTATGCCTGATTGAGCGAATGATGTGTGTGAAAACCAATGTGGACACAATATCCATGGTACCGTTTGGCCCTCTTTCGGATTTGGATTGGTCAAACAACTTCGGATGGGGCAGGTACTTGTGGCCACATTTCGCTGAGCAAGTGGCTGAGGAGGCTTGGAAGAAAAATATGGATCATCTCGGTCGCCGGAAGTACAACATGTTGAACTTTCCGCACATATTTCTAGAATGGATTTGCGAGGCCATACCCCACCTTGGTGATCACCTGGGAAAACCAAGGGTAGATCAGGAAAGGAAGTTGCCGCGCTTGGCTAATTGGACGTGGAGAGGATGCGCATTGGGCTTGGAAGAAGCAGCCCAACACTGGAGCGAGATAATGACTATTCATCCTACCTTTGTCCCAACTGAGGAAGAGAAGAAACAACACTACCGGAGTAGCTTCATTGTATACACGAGGACTCACCACGACAAACCACTTCACCCTAGGTGGACTACTCTGTTTGAGAATTGGACGTGGAGAGGATGCGCATTTTTCTTTATTGAAATAGTAAAACTATCCTTGTCCAAACAAGAAATATAAATAATGTTTCTGCTCATAGCAGGCACAAAATAGCAATTATTTAATTCTAAAACTAATCCTGAAGGGACAGACAGCTCGTACACGCCTACGACCAATGTAGCAACTCTTGCTCCAGTCCCAACGCGCAGGTCTATCTGCCCTTTATCCAATTTTCTACCTCTCTTTAGATCCTGCACATTTCAACAAATGTGAGATTCACATCCAGTATCAATACCCCCGATGAAGAGACAATTATGTTGACATCTATAACAAAAATACCTGGTGGTGGAATCACTATTTCAAGCCTCTTGTCCTCTAGATATTTTGGGCTGTTCCTCGTCCAGTGACCAGGCTGACTGCAGTAGTAACACTCACCTTTAGTCACACCTTTGGCAATGCCATCTACAGGCTTAAGGGCAGGTTCCTTGGTTTGGAATATGACTTGCCCTTAGAGGTGGAGGCAAAACCTTTTTGTCCTTTCTTTTCTCCACCATCATTATGGATTTGCACTTACCCTTGTTGATGCTTTGTTCAGCTATCCTCAACATATTGAGGAAATATGGCAGAGGTTTCACAATCAAATTCATGCTATAGTTCATGATGAGCTATCCATAACTTTCAGGCAATGATTGCAAGATGAGATCGGCGGCCAAACTCTTGACCCACCGAAAACCCTAGGCGCCTGAGGTTCTCAAGATAACCTATCATGCGTGGCAGGTGCGGCCCTACGGGGTTTCCTTCTGGCAGATGACATTCGAACAATGCCTTGGAAACATCATACCTCTTATTCCTTGCCTGCTCTTGGAAGAGCTTCTTTAAGTGTGCGATCATATCAACTGCATTCATGTTCTCATGTTGTATCTGAAGCTCAGAGGACATGGTGCATATCATTAGGCGCACCGCATCATTAGCGTCATCAACGCACTTTTAATACGCCTTTAGGGATGCAGCATTATTGTTTTTCGGACCTTCAGGAACTTGCTCATTTAGAGGGTAGAGTTTCTTTTTTTGCTTGAGAACGATTCTCAAGTTTCTGTACCAGTCTAGAAAATTGGTCCCGGACAGCTTGTCCTTCTCAAGGACAAAGCGTAGGGAGTGAGATGAGTTCGACGAGTTGCTTGCCATTGGAATTCTACAAAAAGGAAAATACGCAAGTTTTAGTATTTTTGAACAGTTAACAATATTTAATAATGGATAGATTATTAAATAAAGCTCCCACTATTTTTCTACGGATTAATAACCTTCAAGATATTAATGCGGAAAATATCATTATATTTTTTAGTGGGCGAAGACCCATATTTTAATTCCTTTTGACCTTGCTTTGACAAGTCACACAAAAGTTAGTTATTTAGGTAGGAACAATTTCAATTGCATCTTATGCAACTCTTGGTTCAATTGGGCAAATAACTCCTTATTTATCTATCATATAGATTATCCCAATTGATTGCCTCTAGGTTTTTATTCCTTATTAAAATCACCTAGTTACGTTCAACCTCTTACTCCAACAATTGAAAACTAGGTGTGCCATCGCACCACATGATGATGAATCAAGTCGCCCTGCTTTGGCCTGCACGAACTTGATTAATCGATCTTGTGATAAGTGTTTAAGTAAAGAGAAGGCAAAACGTAATATTTTCTTTTGAGGGATTTTATTGTCAATTTTAACTACTTTGTTGATCCATATCGACTGATCTACTTATTTGAGTTTGGGCACAACTTCAAATAAAAGATCCGGTTTGTTAATTATCTTATTATCAAATTGCATGCATCAATCATACACCAAAAAAAATAATAAGACAATAAAGTAAACATCCACAAAATAAATTAACGTGATATAGATATGGCCTCCTAGACTAAGATATTCCCAAGGCAATGAGAATATCTATGAAACCTAGGATGAAAAAACGCATCTCCATGTGCGTCCATCTCTTGGTCCATCCTTTATAGCCTTGTGGGATGCTCCATGCTCCATGTTGTGGCTCCTTCAATTCTCTGGGATTCTTTTCTTCGATCTTCGCTATCTATCTATTTTATCTAGTACTAGCTAACATCTATACTAAATAAACTATATCTCACAAGTTGAGAAAAAAATCGGCTCGCAGGCGAAAACCCTGATTAATTATTACATTAGATTGATCAGCTCGCAGGCCGTAAATAAACCACAAAATTAAACATCCACAACAAACCACATCTATGGCCATATCCAACCACCATACAAATTGCACATAAACAGTTAAAACCAATTTTTAACGCGCTTAGTCAATTTTAGTTGTCTTTAGGATCACTAGGGTCAAAAACGGTCCAAGAGGGCCCACCATAGCATGGCCGAACCCTTCAATGGACCGCCCAAGGCCTTTGGCTGGCAGCCCCCTAGTCCACACAGCTAGACCGTGCGCTAGAGCTGCCCCGGCCCCTTGGTCGAGCGTTACTTGGGCTGCAAGGAAGGAGGGCCGGTCCCCTAAGAGGGTCGAACATCCTTTAGGAGTTGTTTCCAAAACAACTCCTTGCCTTGTTGCCCAAGTTTGGTTGTTTCCTAATTTAAAAAGACTCTTTTTTCCAATTGGATGCCCATGACCCTAGATCAAAGATCCTAAAATTTCTCAAACTCACTAATTCATACATACAATGCAAGAATTAGATCTTGTTTGGTTGAATCACATTCATCATGCATCTAATACACTTTATTTGTTGTTTTAATGTAATAATGAACAATTATGGGTGAAAAACAATAAAACGTAACACATAAACATTGTTATGCTCTACGACCCGTGGCTGTGATACCACTGTAGGGTTTTGATCATGGATACGCAGCGGAAAAACAATAATGTTATCCGATCAAGACCCTCCAATGATCACAGGAAGAAAAATCATGACGTTGTTTAGAGAATTGTGTTATGTACCTTTGAGGTCTCCTTGATGACTTCTAACACAAAAAGTATCACGTCTCTCCGGTTGATCCAATCCTAGAGGTGAGATCTAGATCTTCCAAACGCCTTGTGCTAGTTAGGAGGAATGGAAGAGGATGAAGAAATTACGCAACAGAGCACCAAAAGGAGAGGGGAGGCCCTCTCTTGTGGCCGATGGGTTGGGCGGACGGCAAGGGGGCTTTGGCCTCCTTGTTGTCTTGCTCTCTCCTTCCTTCTCTCCTACGCAATGTATGTTATTAGCATAATTTGTAGGGAAGGAAGCTAGGAGCATCCTATATATAGTCCAACAACTCCTTGAACTACATAAAGGCCCTTTCCTAATCCTATTCAAGTTTGGATTAGTCCAACTTGCATAGTTGTCCTACTAAGTTAGCCTGTTGTTGCGATTTGATCCTTCTTATTAATTAATCATATTAATTAATTAATTCCCAAGTCTAGTTCACCTCTATATGGCGTGTGACCCCATAATTTCTATTTAGTTGGAAGTAACTGTTTACTAATATGGAGAGGCCTCTAGCAAGACATCCATTATAGCCAACAAATAGAAATAGTCATCATGACAAACCTTGTGCAAGTATTGTCTCATCCCTTTGTCGCAATATCCAGATTGGACACGAGACATACAAGTCGCAACCGTATATCCAATCCACAGTTCCTCGATCCGGGGAATAGCCTTATACATGAAAATAACATCAATATCCTATATCGATTAATTTGAGTCTGGCCAGACATTCTATAAACACTATCCCTCAAGTGGCCTAGGATATTTTCTTCCGTTATGTGGGAGGGAAAAATTCTATCTACATCACTACGATATCTAATATTGCTTCCTATTGTGTCCAATACGCGCCTTTATGATTACTTAATCACGGTGTAGCGTTTGACGCTACCGAAACACAATATTCCACAACTAGAACAACTAGTGACTTCAAGTCTAAGGATGAAAATACTGTTGTCACCGCTACACTTGTAAATTTACATAACTTGTATGTAGCCTTCTCGCAGTTGGGTCAATCCAATATGCCAAATTCCTAATGCATACCCATTATATTTCCATATCAATCCAACCCCATACTAGTCTATAGATGATTGTCCCATTAATTATTATAATGGACTAGGGATATTTAAGATAAACAACACAAATTCCTAATACAATCTAGCAAATTTATTGTTCATACTAAAATAGATTGCCTCTAGGGCACCTATTCCAACAGTCTCTACCTCCTCTTAACAGTTGACACATATTGTGCTAACTGTTGAAGCTAAAGTCTTGTTTACCATCTTGATGAGGTGGTAGTGCTTAAGGTGAATTCAAAAGATTTGCTACATGACAGGGTGTTATACTTGATGTACTTAATCATGCATGGCTATGAGATTGATCTTCCTTCAATTGTGATTGAACACATGCTTAATCCCAGACCAAGGAAAGAAACCGCCATTTTTCTTATACCAACATGCTATATGCTTTCTTTCAACATCTTGAGATTTTAAAAGACAGAGAAGAAACAGTTACCCCTTTTTTTGGTATGCTTGATAAGAAAGCTTTTGAAATGATTGGAATCATGAAAACCAGTGAGGGAACTTGGAAGTTATACTCTCATATGTCTTAAAAGAATTGCAATCCAAGAAGTTTTCAAAACCCAAGGACTTGATCTCTCCTTCAAACCTACCCTCTCAATATCAAGATATTTTCATGGTATTTCAAAGGCTTGATGTTCTGGAGAAGGATATGGATGAGTTGAAGGAAAATCAGCGTGAGTTTTGCGCGGAGTTCAAGCAAGTGAGGTACATGGTTGAAAGCATCTTTAAAAGCATAAATGTGATCCATGTGGAAGAGGAAGTCTCTCGGGCTGCAGAAGGATCAAAGAATGCTAGTTCAACCAAATACTTATTTAGTGAGCATACTACTCAAGATGAGGCTGCTGGGGTAGTGGACACAGGGAAACAAGCGGTTCAAGAACAGGGTGGTGAGGAACAGGAACACGATGATGCTGACAGTCCAGACTTAGGGATGTTGATCAAAGATATTAAGAAGAAGAAAAAGAAGGAAAACATTCGATAGATAGTGACTGAGGAAGATCTTTTTTATGATGAGGTGGTTGGTGATGCTGGTGATGAAGTTTCTCAAGAAGAAGAAGAAAAAGACGACGAGGATGATGAATAGGACAGTAGAGAAGAAGATGCAGAGCCAAATTGGAGACCTAACTCCCTAATTCTTGCCTCTTTTTCTATCTTTTACAAGGCCTTTAATCGTTCTTCAAAGTCTTGAAAAAATATTCTTTTAAAACTTTTTCGAGATTTCCAAACTCCGATCCAAAAGTTTCTCATTTTCTTGGATAAAAGTAAAAAAGGGGGAGAAGAAGCTTAGGTGTTTATTTGTTTACTTTTTAGCACTTTTTGGATGGATTAGAGATCTGGCTTAGATCAGTGGGATTTGATGGATTTTTGCTACTTAATAAGTTGGATTGTGTGGATATTTTGTTCCAGTTTATCATCATGGTTACTCTGCTATGCTCTAATGAATATTTAGTGCAGAGAATCAGTTCTTAAAATGATTTTGGTTTTGTTTTCATCAATGGGGAGGTTGTAAGTTCAGCTTGTTTCAAAGGCTTGAAACCGCTTGTCTGCTTCAAGGCCTTGAAACTGTTTTTAGAGGTTTTGAAATATACACCACACTATACAGCATGAACTTAGGGGGAGATTTTGATTCTAATATGACTACTAAACCCCTATGCTTGATTATGTGTTATTATATGATTAAATACAAACTATTAAGATTCTCTAAACTGCTCCTAATCCATCTGTTTGAACAACTTTTGCAGGGATAAGTAGTTACCTATTTTGCAGGGACAATTTCCTAAATTGTGTTTTTACTGGAAAGGAACTAGGTTGACAGATTTATTATGTGATTTTGAAAACGTGTATGGACCTTACTAACATACTTACCTACAAGATCAAGCTAATATCTTTGAAGATATTGAGCAACTAGCCCTTGGGAAGAGCTGTTAAACATGTCAAGAAATGCTGCGGGTTTTTAGGAAGTTTGTTTTGAGAAGATTTTAAAGATCTGCAATTCAAACTAGCTGCATACGAGGGAATGACTGAAGAAATTGAAGAAGAGAACGAACAAAGAGAAACTCAGACATTCTCAGGATTGAGAAGTACAGAGAAGGAGATTCATTTCACTCAATCCACTCGTCAGAAGATCACTGCACATTCAACTCCTTCATCAAGACTCAGTGTTCTTCTTTCTGATCTATATTTGTATATCATTTAGATAATACTTCTCACATCTTATTATCGTGAGTTTTTCAAGTGACCAATAGAGAATTCTTGTTGAATCAGTTAGCTAGAGCATGAAATTGATAGGTTAGTGAAAACCACAATCTGTAACAAAGTAAGGGAACTCACTGTGCTTGAGAACTAGGGATTAGCTTTTGATTAATAAGAATTGAGTTGAAAATCATGCAGGGATCAAGTCCCTGAGGTAGAGATGTAAGTCCAAGTAGTCTGAGATCTATAAATCTCAGTGTCTCTTGCATTTATCTTGCTGTTCTATATTTAGCATATTTGTCACTGAATAGTCATTGCTTGACACAAACTTCTTCGAAACCACTCTTTTAGCAAAACTTGCGGTACTCTATTCAAACCCCCCCCCTTATAGAGTATTTATCATGTATTCATACCTATATTAATGTCTTTCAAATGAGAATATCTATACGTCCTAAAACAGCAAGCTGATCTCCATGTGCTTCCGTCTTTAGTCCATGCGTCATAGCTTGCGGGTCTTCACCGTCTTGTGATCTCTTTGGTATTTGATCTTCTTTTCCATGCCTTGACTATATTCTATCTGCAACAACCCCCTTATCCGGCTCGGACAAGACCGGGAGGGTGATGCTAAAAGTAACGGCGGAAATCAAAAGCATGACATCCCAACTTAATTAATACATAACATTAAGCATCCAAAAAGTCATTAGATATTACATAAGCCTTGACAAAGTTACCACATAAGGTGAGCTAGCCAACTACATCACTACTCGTGCTGATAACCGTCTACGTGAGTCCCGTACCCTGTCATGCCATAGTCCTCAGCTCCTAAGCCTGCGGTGGGAAGGAAAACAGAACCGCAGTTTCTAAAGTCAGCTGTGAAATGCTGAGTAAATAACACCCAAACATGTAAAACAGATGAAGAATGATTATCTTTTCATTTGCAATAAAACAGGAGGAATAAAACTTGTAAAGAATGATTTCAGTAAAGTAGGAACTCTTATAAAATTCTTCTTGTCTTAATATCTCTTCCAAACGGGGATTATCTTCCTCAATCTCTTCTTCTTTTCTTTCAAAACTCAAACCAGAACTGTATGATTAGCTTTGTTGATACGGGGAAGGAACTACTAATCTATCACTAGCAACCATGACCTTAACTGCCGGCAGCCCCCTAAGACTTCTTGCGGCCAGAGAGGTGAGTACACGGAGCGACCCGGCAGGTTGCGACCGGGTTAAAATAAAATCTGATCTGTGGTCGAGTGACTAATAGTCAACACGACAATAATAAATTGCTTCTCCCGCACAACTCTTTCCACTTTACGTTAATTACGCATTATTATTAATCATGTGACAAGTTCAAATAAATAACCATCTTTGAAATAAAAGGAGACTTCAATAAAACAAGTAAATAAATAACCAAATAAAATGCATTTTGAGACAATAAATAAAAGTCATATTAAGACACGAAGGAAGCTAGGCTCAAGGCTTGGCATGTTACTTACCTTACTTCCGAAGCACTAGCACGTTCTAGAGATGTCTCAGGCTTACAAACCGTCACCTACAACCCGTAACTTTTATGTTAACAATAATTCAACAAAATACTACTCGTCCTAAAATTTTCTCTTTTAATTCTACCCAACCCCTCTAGTTATTTATTTCTCCTAATATTTTATTTCGTCATAATCTTCTATTATAAAACCCCGTGTTTAAATTTAAACGACTATTATTATTGCTATTATTATTGCTATTATTATTATTATTATTATTATTAGCTAAAAGTGCCCAACTAATTAGAGAAATTATTTTATAAAATACTCGATAAAGTAGTGAAAACGAAACTAGTTTATATCTAATGAAAAAGACATTATTATTATTTCTATAATTATTTATACAATATTTAAAACTATTTAATTTAAAGAGAAAGCTTTTACTAAATAGCAACCACAACAAAACAATATTTAAAACTTAGCAAAATATCCAATTTACAAGTATTAAACATCTAAGTGTTTTAACAATATTTATTTAGCAATATTTATTTAAAGTTTAGCTAAAAATATTTCTTATTTAATTTTTAACGAACAAACCGCATGCTATTTTAATACCAAAATGACTTTTCCAAAACGAGGATGAAATATAGTATTTTTTAGAAATTATTTTTACTCCGAAATTATTGTTTTTATTTTTTGTGAAAAGTGACAAGTTCAGGTTAAATACACATAAACCCCCGTTCGTATTAAAAGTCTACAAATTCCTCAACTAGCCACCAAAACAAGTTTAATATAGTATACTAACAGCCCCTAAAGTTTCTGAAATTACAAACAGCACCCCTAAGCCATGTTTTACCAGTTTGCAAAAACTACACTTTTACCCCCCTTCTACAACAACTTTAATTTCTTCAATCCTACTTCGATTCAAGCTATCGAACTTCAATTCTAACAACATAAAACAGCTATTCAGAAGGTATAGGGCATACCTAGGCCAAAAATGGCCGGAAATCGCTAAGAAATGGGTCGGGTCGAAGCTTGATGTCGGGGTCGCCGGAGTTGAGCTCCGTCGCCGGCTTTAATGGCTTCCACAGCTGGGTTTGAACTTTCCAATTAGTTGGTCGGCCTCCTAGGACCCTACTGCAAGCGGAGGGAGAGTGGGTGCTGTTGCGAAGCACCTCTTCGAAATTTGGCCGGAGCTTGGCCGGCAACAATGGCTGCCGACGGTGGCTGTGGCTTCTGCTGCTGCTAGGGCTGCTTCCTTGGGCTCTGCTCAGGTCGGGGATGAGCCCACAATCGGTCAAGGAGCTTGGGTAAGGCAGCGGGGATGAGAGAGAGAGAAGTGGGTTCTCTTCGGTGGTTGTCCGACGGCGGCGATGGCGGCCGTGGTAGTTGCTGCCGCTGCTTCTGTTGAGACCAGAGAACAGAGAGGGAGGGAGAGAAGGAGAGAGAGAGCGAGAGAGAGTCTGCTGCTGGTGGTGGCAGGGTTGTTCTTTCTCGGGTTTTGCCGCCGGTGGTTATGGCGACGGTGGTGGTGGCTGGCTGCCGCCACTTCTACGCTGCTGCTGCTGGTGGGGTTGGCTGAGAGCAGAGAGCAACAGAGAGGGAGAGATGGAGAGCTGAGTGGTGGTGGTGGTTTTCTGCCGAACAAAACAACAACGATGGTGGTGGTGATGATGTTGACGGTGGTGAAGGTGGTGGTGTTAGCTGCTGGTTTTTGTGTGGAGGTGGCTGCTGGTGTTAGCTTTATATAGGCAGGGGTACTTGGGGACCAAGCATGGAGGGTGGTGAGGTGGCAATGGTGAAGGCGGTGATGAAGGTTGGGGCGGTGTAGTTGTTTTGCCGTGAAGGCAAATTTGGTGAAGGAGGTGATGTAGAAAAAGTATAGGGTGTGGTTGAAGTACTAGAGCTTTTGGTGATTCGGTGTGGCAACCACACCTAGTCTCGCGGTGGTCGGGTACGCGTTAAAACTACAATTTTAACTAAATTTACTAAACGTTATCGTATTTATTCACGATTGTAAATCTAATAACTATTTTAAAATTTTCTTGCAAATAAAACTCTAAAATATATTTAAACATTATTTTGTCAACAAAATTATTATTATGCTATTATAATGACTATTTTACCCCTACTAATTAAACGGGGTATTACATCCTTCCCCCCTTAAACAAAGCTTCGTCCTCGAAGCTAAAAGCAGGCAACTACTCATGATACTCAATCAATCCGACAAACAACTATCTAACAGAATTACTATCGCACGGCTGACAAGTAATTTCACATAACAAATAATAGCAAGTAGTCATTTTAAGATATACGTAGTGCAACACGTAACACCAAATTAGTTCGTGGTCACATCACTCTAATTAAGTGGTCTTAGTCTCATTCAGGTTCTAAGTCTCAAGGTCAAACGTATCTCAAAGGTATTCAAACATATCTTAAAGGTATTCAGACCTATCTCAAAGGTGCTTAAGACGTGAAAATATCAAACTAAGACGTAATGGCATTAAACAGAGGGTTGCGTCCTCTCCCCCTTAGAGAGTGACGTCCCCGGAACTCCACGTACCTCATTAACCAAGTGCGGGTACTTCTTTCTCATTTCTTCTTCAGCCTCCCAAGTTGCTTCTTCTGTTTGGTGGTTGGTCCAGAGGACTTTGACCAGTTTGACACTGTTGGTTCTCGTATCCCTTGTCTTTGTATCCAATATCTTGACAGGTTGTTCCTCGTAGGTCAGCGATGGATCAAAATCCACTGGTTCTGGATCCAAGATGTGAGACGGGTCTGGTATATACTTCTTCAGCTGGGATACGTGGAAGACATTGTGTACTCGCCCTAGATTCGATGGTAGGTCCAGTCGGTACGCAACTTCTCCTATCTTCTCAATAACATCGTACGGACCAATAAATTTAGGGCTTAATTTTCCTTTCAGGTTAAACCTGGTTACTCCCTTAGTAGGTGAGACTCGCAGGAAAGCTTTCTCTCCTACTTGAAACTCCAGTGGTCTTCTCTTCTGATCTGCGTAAGACTTCTGCCTGTCTTGAGCTGCCTTCATTCTCTGCTGTATGAGTCGAACCTGGTTCGTCATGTCTTCGATCATTTGTGGGCCAATGATCACCGTTTCGCTGATGTCACTCCAACATAGTGGAGATCGACACTTTCCTCCATAGAGGGCTTCGTACGGTGCCATCCCGATGCTAGCGTGGTAGCTGTTATTGTAGGAGAACTCTATTAATGGCAGCTTGTCGACCCATGAGCCTTGGAAGTCCATAGCACAGGCTCTTAACATATCCTCCAGCGTCTGTATAGTTCTCTCCGTCTGACCGTCTGTGGCTGGGTGGAAAGCCGTACTGAATTTCAGCTGAGTTCCTAGTGCTTCTTGAAGCGCTTTCCAGAAATGAGAGAGAAAGTTAGGGTCTCTATCCGAGATTATCGAACTCGGAAACACATGATATCTCACGATGTTTCTGACGTATGCATCTGCCCTTTGCTCCATGTTCCACGTGTCTTTCATTGGGATGAATCTTGCCGTCTTGGTTAGTCTGTCTACGACTACCCATATCTGGTTGAGTCCATTCTTCGAAGTAGGTAGAGCTGTGACGAAATCCATTGATATGGAGTCCCACTTCCAGACTGGAACATCCAATGGTTGTAGTAGACCTCCCATTCTCTTGTGCTCGAACTTCACTTTCTGGCATGTTAGGCATCTAGCCACGAACTCAGCTACTTCCTTCTTCATATTTGGCCACCAGAACGTATTCTTCAGATCCTTGTAAAGCTTATCGCCTCCAGGGTGAACTGAATATGGAGTGTTGTGTGCCTCTTGCATCAGCTTCTCCTTAACCTCTGAACACTTCTGTGGCACGCACCATCTTCCTTTGTAGCGAATGCTCCCATCTTCGTGAATCTGGAACTCCTTGGCCTCTCCTGCTGCAATCTTCTTCTTGATCCTCTCGAGCTTCACATCTCCTGCTTGATTGCTTCGTATTTCTTCGAATAAGTCTGGTACTGCTGTCATGCTCCCGAGCAGCTTTTGCACCGTTCCTTGTTCCACCACTTCGATGTTGAGTTTCCGGAACTCGTGACATAACCAGTCTGATAAGACTACCATGGGTTCACTGCATGGCTCGATTTACGACTTAGCGCGTCAGCGACTACATTAGCCTTCCCCTCGTGGTACTGGATGCGTAGATCGTAATATTTGATGATCTCCAGCCATCGTCGTTGCCTGTTGTTTAGCTCCTTCTGCGTGAAGATATACTTCAGGCTGCGGTGATCCGTGTAGAGCTTGCAAACAGCCCCATAGAGATGATGCCTCCATATCTTCAGCGCAAAGACTACTGCTGCCAGCTCCAGGTCATGTGTAGCATAGTTCTCCTCGTGTGGCTTCAACTGCCTCGAAGCGTAGGCGATCACCCTTCGGTCTTGCATCAGCACACATCCAAGTCCTTTCTTTGACGCATCGCTGTAAACCTCGAACTCTCCAGAGTCGTTTGGCAAAGCTAACACTGGTGCTGTAGTGAGCTTCTCCTTCAAAGTCTGGAACGCCTCTTCACAGCTATCGTCCCAGTGATACTTCACCGCCTTCTTCGTCAGCGTAGTCAATGGCCTGGCAATCTTCGAAAAATCCTTCACGAAACGCCTGTAGTAACCAGCTAAGCCTAGGAAGCTTCGAATTTCGGTTACGTTCTTCGGTGTAGGCCAATCCTTAACCGCTGAGACCTTTGCTGGGTCAACGGATACTCCTTCCTTGGAGATGATGTGGCCTAGAAACGGCACTCGGTCCAACCAGAAATTACATTTCGAAAGCTTGGCGTACAGCTGCTCTTGCCTCAAGGTCTGCAATACTTCTCGGAGATGCTCTTCGTGATCCTCTTCGTTCTTCGAGTACACCAGTATGTCATCGATGAAGACAACCACGAACCGGTCTAGAAACGGCTTCATTACTCGGTTCATTAAGTCCATGAATGCGGCAGGAGCGTTGGTCAAACCGAACGGCATAACCGTGATCTCGTAGTGACCGTACCTTGTGCTGAAGGCCGTCTTTGGAATATCTTTCTCGGCTACGCGGAGTTGATGATAACCAGATCTCAGGTCGATCTTTGAGAAGACACTGGCTCCTTGCAGCTGATCGAATAGATCGTCAATCCGTGGTAGCGGATACTTGCTCTTGATAGTGACACTGTTTAGCTCCCGGTAATCGATGCATAATCGTAGGCTCCCGTCCTTCTTTCTGACGAACAGTGCTGGTGCTCCCCAGGGTGACACACTAGGTCGTATGTACCCCTTCTGCAGAAGTTCTTGTATCTGCTCCTTCAACTCCTTCAATTCCACAGGTGCCATCCGATACGGCGCCTTGGAGATGGGTGCAGTTCCAGGTGCCAAGTCTATAGTGAACTCCACTTCTCGTTGAGGCGGCATTCCGGGAATCTCGTCAGGGAATACATCAGGAAATTCCCTCACGACTGGTATCTCATCCAGAACATTTTCCTTCTTGGTTACGTCTTGGACATAACACAAGTAGGCAGAGTTCCCCTTCTTCATTTGGTTGATTATTGTCAGAGCAGACACTAGTCTAATTCGAGGTTCAGTGGTGATACCACGATAGGTGATCTTTTCTCCTTTAGGTCCCTTCAACCGAACCTTCTGATCATAGCAATTTATAACTGCCCTATACTTCCCAAGCCAGTCCATTCGTAGGATCACATCTATGCCTCCTAGGTTAAATTTTATCAGGTTGGCAGGTAAGGTGCATGTTAGGATTTTGAGTTCTACCCCTTCGAATATGGTATCACAGACAGTTATCTGGCCATTAGGGGTTGCTACTGGGATAGATATACTAGATGAGCTAAGCAAACCCAATTTCTCAGCAAATGAGGATGATATAAAGGAATAGGATGCACCAGAATCAAATAGCACGAAAGCAGGTTGCTCATGGATAGAGAAAGCACCCGTGACAACTCCATGTGCAGCTTCTGCCTCAGTCTTTGTCAGCACAGCAATTCCTCCCGCGTTTGCATTCTGAGCTCCTGCTCCTCCTGCTCCAGCTCCATTGTGGTTGTTCCCGTATGCAGCATTGTTGTTTCCGATCCTGGGTTGGCCTCCGTTCTGGCCTGCATTTCCTGGGTTGTAGTTTTGCTGCCTGACATATCCATTGCCTCCATTGTTCTGGTTGCGGTTTCCATTCTGCTGGTTCCCGAACTGCTGGTTGCGGGCAAAGTTGTTTCCGTTCTGCTGACGGTTGCCCTGGTAGTTGTTCTGCTGTGGCCTTCCAAAGTTGCCTCCTTGGATCATCAGCTGGTTCCCGGCTGGTTGAGATCGGCATTCATAAGCTCGATGTCCTCGCCTGCCACAGTTGTTGCAAGTGACCGGGTTTCCCTCACAGTCTGCTCCTGGGTGGTTTCGCGGGCACCATTTGCAGAAATAGCGACGATTCTTCTGAGTCCCAGCATTCTGCTGATTACCACGATACTGCCCCTGGTTACCTCCTCCATTTTTAGGCTTGAACCTCTGATTGCCCTTGGCAAAGTTGTTGTTGTTTCCTCCTACCTCCTCAAGCTTTCGTTTCTTGCGATTCTCCTCCTGGGTGACACGAACTCGATAGATGTCAGCAGCTCTATCGTAGGCTTCATGAAGCGAAGAGTAGGTCCTGCTCAGCAAAGACTCTTGCAGCCTTTCGTGCAATCCACCGATGAATCGGGAAACTTTGGAGTTTTCATCCGGCACCATGTTACCCACGAATCGTGTCAGCTCAGTGAATTTCCGGAAATACTCAGTCACTGAGTCATTTCCTTGTCGCAGGTTCTGGAATTCCTGTTCCTTGCTCCTCTTCACATGGTGAGGGTAAAAACGGGCTCTGAGCGCAGTTTGAAGTGCTTCCCAGTTGAATCTGGGATCATCCAAGAGTGTTTCTCGTGCATTCCTCCACCAGAGGTTTGCTTCACTCTTCAAGTAAAAGACTGCGCAATTGACTTTCTTATCATCGGGGAATTCTATTGTCTCCAGAATTTTATCCATTTCCACGATCCAGTCTTCTAACTCGACAGGATCTTCTCTCCCAGTGAACTCCATTGGTTTCATCTCAGCTACTTTCTTGGCCCAGTTAGTTCCTGTCTGTCCCCCGTTGTTCATCATCTGGGTCATTTGGGTGAAGAATTGCTCCATGGAGATGTTATCAGCCATCTGTCTGGGTTAAACTTTCCTATAAAATGATAATGGAGTGGTCTATTAGTGACGCCCTACGGTATCCTTGGTTAAGGTTGCGGAAACCTCAATAATCACGTCATAAGTCTACAATAAACCCAGCATAAACATAAAATAACACGCATAACACAGCAATTCTCTAATAAGGCACATAATGCTCATGTCTGTAACTCATCCAATATAATTCAAATTATGCTTTCCTCCTTTTACTATAATGATCAGAGATAGTAATAACTCATGAAACTTGCAAATAGGATGCGGGTGGGCGGGAATACTCAAGACCAATCTCCTAAGCTACCCATAACCCGAACGGCTTTCCAATTTTAAGTTATCTTGCCCTATGTCCATTTTAAATTGCCCTACAGGTTTTTTTTTTTAATTCCCTTTTACGGATTGCCTGCTCTGGTACCACCTGCAACAACCCCCTTATCCGGCTCGGACAAGACCGGGAGGGTGATGCTAAAAGTAACGGCGGAAATCAAAAGCATGACATCCCAACTTAATTAATACATAACATTAAGCATCCAAAAATTCATTAGATATTACATAAGCCTTGACAAAGTTACCACATAAGGTGAGCTAGCCAACTACATCACTACTCGTGCTGATAACCGTCTACGTGAGTCCCGTACCGTGTCATGCCATAGTCCTCAGCTCCTAAGCCTGCGGTGGGAAGGAAAACAGAACTGCAGTTTCTAAAGTCAGCTGTGAAATGCTGAGTAAATAACACCCAAACATGTAAAACAGATGAAGAATGATTATCTTTTCATTTGCAATAAAACAGGAGGAATAAAACTTGTAAAGAATGAATTCAGTAAAGTAGGAACTCTTATAAAATTCTTCTTGTCTTAATATCTCTTCCAAACGGGGATTATCTTCCTCAATCTCTTCTTCTTTTCTTTCAAAACTCAAACCAGAACTGTATGATTAGCTTTGTCGATACGGGGAAGGAACTACTAATCTATCACTAGCAACCATGACCTTAACTGCCGGCAGCCCCCTAAGACTTCTTGCGGCCAGAGAGGTGAGTACACGGAGCGACCCGGCAGGTTGCGACCCGGTTAAAATAAAATCTGATCTGTGGTCGAGTGACTAATAGTCAACACGACAATAATAAATTGCTTCTCCCGCACAACTCTTTCCACTTTACGTTAATTACGCATTATTATTAATCATGTGACAAGTTCAAATAAATAACCATCTTTGAAATAAAAGGAGACTTCAATAAAAAAAGTAAATAAATAACCAAATAAAATGCATTTTGAGACAATAAATAAAAGTCATATTAAGACACGAAGGAAGCTAGGCTCAAGGCTTGGCATGTTACTTACCTTACTTCCGAAGCACTAGCACGTTCTAGAGATGTCTCGGGCTTACAAACTGTCACCTACAACCCGTAACTTTTATGTTAACAATAATTCAACAAAATACTACTCGTCCTAAAATTTTCTCTTTTAATTCTACCCAACCCCTCTAGTTATTTATTTCTCCTAATATTTTATTTCGTCATAATCTTCTATTATAAAACCCCGTGTTTAAATTTAAACGACTATTATTATTGCTATTATTATTGCTATTATTATTATTATTATTATTATTAGCTAAAAGTGCCCAACTAATTAGAGAAATTATTTTATAAAATACTCGATAAAGTAGTGAAAACGAAACTAGTTTATATTTAATGAAAAAGATATTATTATTATTATTTCTATAATTATTTATACAATATTTAAAACTATTTAATTTAAAGAGAAAGCTTTTACTAAATAGCAACCACAACAAAACAATATTTAAAACTTAGCAAAATATCCAATTTACAAGTATTAAACATCTAAGTGTTTTAACAATATTTATTTAGCAATATTTATTTAAAGTTTAGCTAAAAATATTTCTTATTTAATTTTTAACGAACAAACCGCATGCTATTTTAATACCAAAATGACTTTTCCAAAACGAGGATGAAATATAGTATTTTTTAGAAATTATTTTTACTCCGAAATTATTGTTTTTATTTTTTGTGAAAAGTGACAAGTTCAGGTTAAATACACATAAACCCCCGTTCGTATTAAAAGTCTACAAATTCCTCAACTAGCCACCAAAACAAGTTTAATATAGTATACTAACAGCCCCTAAAGTTTCTGAAATTACAAACAGCACCACTAAGCCATGTTTTACCAGTTTGCAAAAACTACACTTTTACCCCCCTTCTACAACAACTTTAATTTCTTCAATCCTACTTCGATTCAAGCTATCGAACTTCAATTCTAACAACATAAAACAGCTATTCAGAAGGTATAGGGCATACCTAGGCCAAAAATTGCCGGAAATCGCTAAGAAATGGGTCGGGTCGAAGCTTGATGTCGGGGTCGCCGGAGTTGAGCTCCGTCGCCGGCTTTAATGGCTTCCACAGCTGGGTTTGAACTCTCCAATTAGTTGGTCGGCCTCCTAGGATCCTACTGCAAGCGGAGGGAGAGTGGGTGCTGTTGCGAAGCACCTCGTCGAAATTTGGCCGGAGCTTGGCCGGCAACAATGGCTGCCGACGGTGGATGTGGCTTCTGCTGCTGCTAGGGCTGCTTCCTTGGGCTCTGCTCAGGTCGGGGATGAGCCCACAATCGGTCAAGGAGCTTGGGTAAGGCAGCGGGGATGAGAGAGAGAGAAGTGGGTTCTCTTCGGTGGTTGTCCGACGGCGGCGATGGCGGCCGTGGTAGTTGCTGCCGCTGCTTCTGTTGAGACCAGAGAACAGAGAGGGAGGGAGAGAAGGAGAGAGAGAGCGAGAGAGAGTCTGCTGCTGGTGGTGGCAGGGTTGTTCTTTCTCGGGTTTTGCCGCCGGTGGTTATGGCGACGGTGGTGGTGGCTGGCTGCCGCCACTTCTACGCTGCTGCTGCTGGTGGGGTTGGCTGAGAGCAGAGAGCAACAGAGAGGGAGAGATGGAGAGCTGAGTGGTGGTGGTGGGTTTCTGCCGAACAAAACAACAACGATGGTGGTGGTGATGATGTTGACGGTGGTGAAGGTGGTGGTGTTAGTTGCTGGTTTTTGTGTGGAGGTGGCTGCTGGTGTTAGCTTTATATAGGCAGGGGTACTTGGGGACCAAGCATGGAGGGTGGTGAGGTGGCAATGGTGAAGGCGGTGATGAAGGTTGGGGCGGTGTAGTTGTTTTGCCGTGAAGTCAAAATTGGTGAAGGAGGTGATGTAGAAAAAGTATAGGGTGTGGTTGAAGTACTAGAGCTTTTGGTGATTCGGTGTGGCAACCACACCTAGTCTCGCGGTGGTCGGGTACGCGTTAAAACTACAATTTTAACTAAATTTACTAAACGTTATCGTATTTATTCACGATTGTAAATCTAATAACTATTTTAAAATTTTCTTGCAAATAAAACTCTAAAATATATTTAAACATTATTTTGTCAACAAAATTATTATTATGCTATTATAATGACTATTTTACCCCTACTAATTAAACGGGGTATTACACTATCTATCTAACTCTAGCTAGTATCTATAAACTAAATAGAGGAACCTAAATGGAGAGGGAGAAGATGACACGCAAGCTGTACAATAATTACATTAATTACATCAGAACCAAAACCAAAACGGAACCACAAAATTGAAACAACCACACAATTGAGGCCATATCCAACCACCATGCGATAAAACACATAAACAGTTAAAATCCAATTTGATCGCGCTGCGTCAATTTTAATTAAATTTGGATAATAGGGTTAAAATAGTCATAACGGTCGTGCCAGTCACACTGCTGAACCGTTCAGACCTGCCGAACTGGTCCTACCCGGTCGAGCTAGCCAACTCGGTCAACCGGTCAGCTGGCCAAACATGTAGACCGGTCGGTTGGGACGGGCGCGCAAGGAGGGGGCTCGAGCTAGTATGGCCGAAACCCTAAGGGGTCAAAAATAATTTTTTTATTTCCTTGCTTGTTGGTCGAACCCACATTGTGGGACAGAAAACCCCTTTTCTTCCCCAATTGTGCCCAAACACTAGTTTTACAACACTAATCAATTCATACATCACATGTATATGAATTTCACTAATTTTCTCATCATATGTAAATTTAGATAATTCCCTCATGAATCAAATAGATAAGTCTGAAGCTCATGGATGGTATGATATGAAAATAAAGGCAGAGAGTTTAGCTTTTTGATGATAAAATCCAGAAACACAAGTATAAGAAATTGCTAAGTTCCAAAGCTTCAAAGCTTTGAGCTATTGTAGCAGTTCATATATGCTGTATTATCTAACTATTTTGTGCAGGTTTTGGTTATGTTTTGATAATGATTGGTTTAGTTATATAATTATATTCAGCAATCTATGTTCTAATATGATCACTGCAGGATTAAGTTGGATAGAAAATCCAATATACATTCTGGTGAAGTTAGCAGGCAAAGCTTCAAAGCTTTGAGATATTCTAGTCACTCTTTACTGCTAAGTTCTACTAAGCATCTTTCTGTGTGCAGATGGATTCAGTGTTACTTGGATCTTATTACATCCTGTTTATTGTCTATCATTGTGGACTTTATATTGATTACTTGATATAGCCATGAGATTGAATGTACTTGTTAACTCAGAACTATCAGCAGACAAGTCTAGCATAATTTTCTCTTTAATGGTTAGCTGCTGTTTCAAGCAGATCTCTTTGCTAGATTGTATTGTTATTTGTTTGATCTTGTTTGCTAAGTATTTGCAGGTTTGTTGGACTCTCCAACGTCCATAAACAGATGAGAAATGTTCTCAAATTGAGCAGTTAACAGGAGCTTATCAGGTAGGAGATGTTTTAGGAATTATGTTCCAGAAATCTCTCAAGTTAGTTGCAGACTGAGAACAGCTACTTAAGTTTGAATTGCAGAGACTTAAGAGATACACAGAGTTCGTGATGTTGAAGAGGGCAGTCATCTGGGAAGATCAATTACATACAGCTCTTCAAATAATTCAGAGATTCAATTCAAGCAGGCTTAAGATCATTCATATCCAGAAGAACTCTTCCAGGCTTTAAACCTCTTATTCTTTCTGAGTTCTTCTCTCTTTACTTAATTGGATCATTTATTCTTCATCTCTAAAACCAAACTAAACTTATTAGTTTGGTTGTTCAATTGAACAACAAGAGGTTCTTATTGTTTCAACAGGTTGTAACCTGTAACTAGATAGGTTGGGAACCACAAGCTGTATAAGTGTAAGGTAGCTCACTTAGTCTTGAGATCTAGGGCTAAATCTGGGTGGTTAATAAGAAGTTTTGTTTGAATCCTGGATGGGTTAGATCCCTCAGGAAGAGACTAGGTCCAATTGTGACTGAACTCTGTAAAATCTCTGTGTTCTTGCTATTTACTTTTGCTACATTTACTTAAAGTTTAAATTGGAAGTTTCAAAGCTTTGTAGCCTTTCAAGTCTCAAAGTTTTGAAGCCTCTATACTCGGCTGTTATATCTTTAAGCTTCTCATATCTCTCACATCTTTGAGATATCAACAGATTGTTCTACTAAAGTTTCAAAATCTTGAGTTTTTGTAAAATCTAGCATACTCTATTCAACCCCCCCCCCACCTTCTAGAGTATTATTATACATGTATACACCTACATTACACACTTTCAATCTTGTGAGAATGATTTTTGTAGGTGACTAGAGTATTGTCCGTGCCCGAGGGCACTATCCCTAAATTGGATAGTTTTTGAATTTTTTTTTTTTTGTTTAAATGAATTTAGAGGTATTGTCTAAAAATTATATTTACAAATGTGGTGAAAAAAAAAGTAAAAAAAAAAAGAAAAAAAAAAAACTTCCAAGTACGGAATGAATTGGTGAGTTTGAGAAATTTTAGGATCTTAGATCTAGGGTTTGGGCATCCTTGGGGAAGAAGGAGTTCTCCCAAAACAAGGAAACAACCAAACTTGGGCTCCAAGCAAGGGAGTTGTTTTGGAAACAACCCCCAAGAGGAGGTTCGGGCCCCCTAGGGACCGCCCCCTTGCTTGCCGCCCAAGCTTGGCCGCCCTAAGGGGCCGGGCGGCCCTAACCCGCGGGCCTAGCTTGCGGGTTTTGGGCCGGGCCGGCCCTAGGGCCTTGTGGTTCACTTTAATGGGCCCGGGCAATTGGATTGTTGGGCCCATGGACCGTTTTAACCCTAGAAATCCTAAAATCAATTAAAATTGACCAAGCGCGTTAAAATTGGATTTTAAATGTTTATGTGCAAATCGCATGGTGATTGGATATGGCCTTAGGATGTGGTTTGATGTGGATGTTTAATTTTGTGGTTTGGTTTTACGGCCTGCGAGCTGATCAATTAATTGTAATAATTAATTTGGGTTTTATGGCCTGCGTGCCAATTTTTTTCTCAACTTGTGAGATTTATTTTATTTAGTATAGATGTTAGTTAGTGCTAGATAAAGTAGATTGTTAGCCAAGATTGGAGAAAAGAAGCCCGAAGCCAAAGAAGCCACAAAAGATGGAGCATGGAGCATGGAGCATTCCACATGACTATGAAGGATGGACCAAAAGATCAAGACGCATGGAGATGTGTTTGCTTAGGGTTCATAGATAATTCCATTGGCTTGGAATTATCTTAGTCTAGAAAGGCCATATCCACATCACGTTTAATTTCTGTTATGTGGTTGTTTATTTATTGTCTTATTATTTGTGTGGTTGGTGTATGGATGATGCATGCAATTAGGATAATAAGATAATTAGACAACCCGGATCTATTATTTGGAGTTGTGCCCAAACTCAAATAGATAGATTAGTTGATATTGATCAACAAAACAATTAAAAATTGAATTTAAAATCCCTCAAATTTTAAATATTGTGTTCTTGCCTTCTCGTTATTTAAACACTCATTATCATCATTATTTAT
This sequence comes from Linanthus parryae, assembly GCA_023055425.1. Lineage (NCBI taxonomy): Eukaryota > Viridiplantae > Streptophyta > Magnoliopsida > Ericales > Polemoniaceae > Linanthus > Linanthus parryae. Next base: position 40,964,773 of record JALGPY010000004.1, read on the forward strand.
CAAGTTCGTGCGTGCCAAAGCATGGCGACTTGGTTCATAATGATGGAATGCGATGGCACGTAACAATGTGCAATTGTTTAGATAAGAGGTTGAACACAACTAGGCTATTAATTTGATTAAGAAACCTAGAGGCAATCAATTGGGATTATCCATATGGATGGATAAATAAGGAGTTATTTGCCCGATTGAACCAAGAGTTGCATATGGGATGCAATTGGAATTGTTCCTACCTAAAGTAGTCAAATTATGGGTGACTTGCCAAAGCAAGCTCATAAGGAGATGAAAGATGGATCTTGGCCCACTAGAAAATATAAGGATATTTTCCGCATTAATATCTTGAGGGTTATTAATCCGTAGAAAAATAGTGGGAGTTATATTTAATAAACTAGCCATTATTAAATATTGTCAAAAATTCACAAATACTAAAACTTGCGTATTTTCCTTTTTGTAGAATTCCAAACGGCAAACAACTCATCGAGTTCACAACATTCCCTACGATCTGTCCTTGAGAAGGACAAGCTCTCTGGAACCAACTTTCTTGATTGGTACAGAAACTTGAGAATTGTTCTCAAGCAAGAGAAGAAACTGTACGCAATAGAGGAGCATGTTCCAGAAGGTCCAGAGAACCAGACACCTGCTGCCTTAAAGGCGTATCAAAAGCGTGTTGATGACTCTAATGATGCGGCCTGCCTAATGCTTTGCACCATGACTTCTGAGCTTCAGAAGCAACACGAAAACATGAATGCTGTCAATATGATCGAACATCTAAAGCAGCTCTTCCAAGAGCAGGCGAGGGTAGAGAGGTATGAGGTCTCAAAGGCACTGTTCAAATGTCATCTGGCAGAAGGGAACCCGGTGGGACCCCATGTACTCCGAATGATCGGGTACTTGGAGAATCTCGCCCGGCTTGGGTTCCCGGTTGGCCAAGAGTTGGCAACCGATCTCGTGTTGCAATCGTTGCCTGAGAGTTATGGACAGTTCATTATGAACTATAACATGAACGAGATCGTTAAACCACTGCCAGATGTGCTCAACATGTTGAGGACGGCTGAACAGAGCATCAACAAGGGTAAGGGCAAAGCCATAATGATGGTGCAGAAAGGAAAGGGCAAAAGGTTTGCCTCTTCCTCCAAGGGCAAAGGCAAGTCAGTTGCCAAGTCCAAGGAACAAGCCCTTAAGCCTGTTGGTGGCATTGCCAAGGTCGTGACTAAGGGTGAGTGTCACTACTGCAGTCAGCCTGCACACTGGAGAAGGAACTGCCCAAAATATCTGGAGGACAAGAGGCTTGGAAAAGTGATTCCACCACCACCAGGTATTTTTGTTGTAGATGTCAATTTAACTGTCTCTACATCATGGGTATTAGATACTGGATGTGGATCTCATATTTGTCGAAATATGCAGGATCTAAAGAGAAGTAAAAGATTGGCTAAAGGGGAGGTAGATCTGCGCGTTGGGAATGGAGCAAAGGTTGCTGCGTTGGCCATAGGCGTGTGCGAGCTATCTCTGCCTTCAGGATTAGTTTTAGAATTAAATAATTGCTATTTTGTGCCTGCTATGAGCAGAAACATTATTTTTATTTCTTGTTTGGACAAGGAAGGTTTTATTATTTCAATAAAGAACAATTGTTGTTCCTTTTATTTGAATAATATTCACTATTTTAGTGCGCAATTATTTAATGGACTTTATGTCCTTGATCTAAGCAATCCTGTCTACAACATTAATACCAATCGGATTAAAATAAATGATTTAAATCCTGCTTGTTTATGGCATTGTCGTTTAGGCCACATAAATGAGAAACGTGTATCTAGACTCCATAAGGATGGATTACTAGACTCATTTGATTTTGAATCATATGAGACATGTGAGGCTTGTTTATTGGGAAAAATGACAAAGTCCCCTTTCAATAAGAAAGGTGAGAGGACTAGTGAGCAATTGGCGCTCATACATACCGATGTGTGTGGGCCATTTGCCACGCCTGCCAGGGGTGGTTATGTCTACTTCATTACATTTACTGATGATTACAGTAGATATGGATTTGTGTACCTTATGAGGGCAAAATCCGAATCCTTTGAAGTGTTCAAAGAATTCAAAAATTAAGTAGAGAAGAAACTTGTCAAAAGTATCAAGGCTCTACGATCTGATCGTGGAGGAGAATACTTGAGCCAAGAGTTTGACGACTATCTTAGAGAGTGTGGGATCGTGTCCCAACTCACTCCACCCGGAACGCCAGAATGGAATGGCGTGTCCGAGAGGAGGAATCGAACCCTATTGGATATGGTTCGGTCTATGATGTGTCAAACCGATCTTCCATTATCATTTTGGGGCTACGCTCTATTAAGTGCAGCTTTCACCATTAACCGTGTTCCATCTAAATCAGTCATGAAGACACCATATGAGATGTGGAGTGGGAGGCATCCCACACTGTCGTTCATGAGGATTTGGGGCTGCGATGTCTATGTAAAACATTTACAATCAGACAAGCTAGGGCCTAAGTCGGATAAGTGTAAATTTGTGGGGTACCCTAAGGAAACTAAGGGATACTACTTCTACAATCCAACCGAGAACAAAGTGTTTGTTGCTTGGACCGGCGTGTTTCTAGAAAGAGAGTTTGTCTCTAAAGAAGCAAGTGGAAGGAATTTAGAACTTGAAGAAGTTCAAGAACCACAAATCACTGAACCGATTATGGAACAAGAACAAGAATCACAAGCAGTTGTGGAGCCACCTGTTCAGGTAACACAAGAGCTTCGTAGATCTAGTAGAGTGCGCCAGGAACCCGAGAGGTATGGACTTCTCGTAACTGATTCCGGTGACACGATGCTCATAGATGATGAGCCTACTACCTATGAGGAGGCCATGAGTGGCCCAGACTCTCAGAAGTGGCGGGAAGCCATGAGATCCGAGATGGAATCCATGTATACCAACAAAGTATGGACTTTGGTGGAACCACCCGATGGGGCGCGGCCCATAGGGTGCAAGTGGGTCTTCAAGAAGAAGATCGACATGGATGGTAATGTGATTACCTATAAGGGCCGATTGGTGGCTAAAGGATTCAGACATATTCATGGTATTGACTATGATGAAACCTTTTCACCAGTCGCTATGATCAAATCCATCCGAATCCTACTTGCAATTGCAGCATACTACGACTATGAGATTTGGCAGATGGATGTCAAAACAGCATTCCTTTATGGGAATCTCCTCGAGGACGTGTATATGATACAACCGGAGGGTTTTGAGGATCCAAAGCAAGCCAACAAAGTCTGTAAGCTGCAACGATCCATTTATGGATTGAAGTAAGCTTCTAGGAGTTGGAATCGACGTTTTGATGAAGTGGTCAAAGAGTTTGGCTTCATCAGAAACGAAGATGAGTCTTGTGTCTACAAGAAGGTTAGTGGGAGCTCTGTAGCTTTTCTGGTCTTGTATGTGGATGACATACTTCTCATTGGAAACGACATTCCTATGCTGCAATCTGTGAAAGATTGGCTAGGAAAATGTTTCTCAATGAAGGACTTAGGGGAAGCAGCCTATATACTTGGTATAAAGATCTATAGAGATAGATCTAAGAGGTTGCTAGGCCTAAGTCAAAGTACATATATCGACAAGGTGTTGAAACGGTTCAACATGCAAGATTCCAAGAAGGGATTCTTGCCCATGTCACATGGAATCACTCTTTCGAAGAGTGGTTGTCCTTCCAATGAGATTGAGAAGGAACGCATGAGTAGGATTCCCTATGCCTCGGCCATAGGATCTATCATGTACGCCATGTTATGTACTAGACCAGATGTGTCATATGCCTTGAGTATGACAAGCAGATACCAATCCAATCCGGGTGAGAGTCACTGGATTGCTGTCAAGAACATCCTAAAGTACTTGAGAAGAACTAAGGATGCTTTCTTGATATTTGGCGGTGAGGAAGAGTTGCGTGTAAGGGGTTACACTGATGCAAGCTTCCAAACTGACAGAGATGACTTCAGATCACAATCGGGATATGTGTTTGCCTGAATAGAGCAGCGGTGAGCTGGAAGAGTTCCAAGCAAGAGACGGTAGCTGATTCTACAACAGAGGCTGAGTACATTGCTGCAAATGGCGCAGCAAAGGAGGCTGTTTGGATCAGAAAGTTTGTTTCTGAACTTGGTGTGGTCCCTAGCATTGCGGATCCAGTGGAGTTGTTCTGTGACAACACTGGGGCGATCGCGCAATCAAAGGAACCAAGATCGCACCAGAATTCCAAGCACGTGCTCAGGACGTTTCATCTAATTCGAGATATTATCGATAGAGGAGACGTTCGGATATGCAAGATTCCTACAGATGATAATCTGTCAGACCCGCTTACGAAGCCTCTCACGCAGTGGAAGCATGAGGGGCACACTAGAAGTATGGGCATACGAGATGCGCCAGATTGACTCTAGTGCAAGTGGGAGACTGTTGGAATAGATGCCCTAGAGGCAATCTAGTTTAGTATGAATTTATATATGGCTAGAAAATTCATTTATTATTTATTGGATATTTAATATAATGAAGTCCTTAGATTTACAATTGTGTTGTTTATCTTAAAGATCCCTAGTCAAGTATAATGATTAATGGGACAATCATCTATAGACTAGTATGGGGTTGGATTGATATGGAGATATCACGATCCAACACATAGGTGTGCATTACGGAATGTTGCACTGGATTGACCCATCTCCGAGAAGGCTACATACATGTTATGTTGAGTCACAAGTGCTTCTCGCGGTGCAATGGTATTGTCATCCTTAGACTTGAAGTCACTAGATATTCTAGTTGTGGATCATTGTGATCTTGGTAGCATTAAACGCTACACCGTGACTGGGTAGTTATAAAGGCGTGTACTGGATACAATGAGAAGCAAGCTTAGAGATCGTAGTGGACGTAGAGAGGATTTTCCCCTCCCACATAACGGGAGCAAAAATCCTAGGCCACTCGAGGGATAGTGCTTATAGAATGTCTGGCCAGACTCAAATAAATCAATATAGGATATTGATGTTATTTGCACGAATAAGGCTATTCCCATGGATCGAGAAACTATGGATTGGATATACGAGTGTGACTTGTATGTATCGTGTCCAATCCGGATATGGAGGCAAAGGGATGAGACATTTACTTGTACAAAGGTTGTCTAGATGACTATTCTATTATTTGGCTAGAATGGATGTTTTGCTAGAAACCGCTCCATATTAGCAAATAGTTGCTACCAACTAGATAGAACCTATGGGGTCACACGCTATATAGAGTTGAACTAGATTTGGGAATTAATTAATTGGATTAATTAATTAGAAGGATCACTTTGCAAACCCTTGCAAACTTAGTAGGGACTAATTTGCAAGGAAGGGACTAAATTGAATTCTAGTTGGACTAGAATTAGTCCTTTAGGTAGTTAACAAGGAGTTGTTGGACTATGTAAAGGACCCTCCTTCCTTCCTTCCCAATAACTTATGCTCATTAAGTGAACATAACAAGAGTAGGAGAGAACAAAAGGAGAGAGAGCAAGCAACTAGGAGGCCGACCCGCCCCCTTGCCGCCGCCCTCACCCCGTCGGCCAAAAAGAGGGCCGAAGCCCCTCTTTTGTCTCGTTTTGCGTGATTCCTTCATCCTCTTCCTATTCCGGGCTAGCACCAAGGAGTTTGGGAGATCTAGGATCAACTCTAGGCGTGGATCAACTATAGAGAACGTGACATTATTCGCGTTTGAAGTCATCAAGGAGAACCCAAAGGTGTGTTTATGATTTCTTACCTTCACTATCGTTATGCATCTAGACTTGTGATCCTTGGAGGGTTTTGCATGGTTATTTTTTTGATTATGCTTCCGTTGCGCGATCCATGAATCAAAACCCTACAGTTGAGAAGATGCAAAATGAGTAAGCTCATGGAAAGAAGGCTGAAGAGCAAGGAGATCAAGCTGAGGAACAGGCTAAAGATGCAGAACTCTCACAAGAACAAGAAGAGAATCAGAGCAAAGGAAAGGGAACATCAAAGTCTACAGGATTTTCTAAGCTTTGAACCTATTCTCTCTATTCTTTCTACTCTTCTCAGACCTGAAGCTTAGGTTATTATTCTTATTTTTTTTTAAAAAAAAAACTCCGAACAGATCCAACATTTTCTTCTACTCTTTTGATGAAAGTCAAAAAGGGGGAGAAAGATTATGTGTTTTTAGCAGTGTTATGTTTTTAGGATGTTTAGTATCTTAGTTTTATGGTGTGTAATAAATTCTGGATCTGGTAGATGTTTATCTATGCGATTCTGTGGTTTTTGAATTTATCTTTTGTGATTTATTTACTGCTGTTTGTAAGTTGCAGAATATCAATATTCAGATAATGTGTTTTGTCTTTCATCAAGGGGGAGATTTATAAGTCCGAAGCTCATGGTTGTTATCATATGAAAATACGGACAGAGAGTTTAGCTCTTTGATGATGCAAGCCAGAAACACAAATATAAAAAATTGCTAAGTACCAAAGCTTCAAAGCTTTGAGCTACTGTAGCAGTTGCTATATGATGTATTATCTAACTATTCTGTGCAGGTTTTGGTTATGTTTTGATAATGATGGTTTAGTTATATAATTATATTAAGCAATCTATGTTCTTGGATGATCACTGCAGGATTAAGTTGGATTGAAAATCCAATATACATCCTGGTGAAGTTAGCAGGCAATGCTTCAAAGCTTTGAGATATTCTAGTCACTCTTTACTACGAAGTTCTACTAGCCATCGTTCTGTGTGAAGATGGATTCAGTGTTACTTGGATCATGTTTCATGCTGTTTATTGTCTATTATTGTGGAATTTATATTTATTACTTGATATATTCATGAGATTGAATATACTTGCTAACTCCGAACAATCAGCAGAAAAGCCTAGCATAATTTTCTCTTTAATGGTTAGTTGCTGTTTCTAGCAGATCTCTTTTCTAGATTGTATTGCTATTTAGTTGATCTTGTTTGCTAAGTATTTGCTAGTTTGTTGGACTCTCCAACGTCCATAAACAGATCAGCAATGTTTTCAAATTGAGCTATTACCAGGAGCTTATCAGATAGGAGATGTTTTCGGAATTTAGTTCCTGAAATCTCTCAAGTTAGTTGTAGAATGAGAACAGCTACTTAAGCTTGAATTGCAGAGACTTAAGAGAGAAACAAAGATCGATATTTTGAAGAGGCAAATCATCTGGGAAGATCAATTACATACAACTCTTCAAATCATTCTGAGATTCAACTCAAGCAGGATGAAGATCATTCAAATCCAGAAGAACTCTTCCAGGCTTTAAAAAGCTTATTCTTTCTGAGATCTTCTCTCTATACTTAATTGTATCATTTATTCTTCATCTCTAAAACCTCACTAAACTTAGTATTTTGGTTGTTCAAGTGAACAACAAGAGGTTCTTATTATTTAAACAGGTTTTAGCCTGTAACTAGATAGGTTGGGAACCACAAGCTGTCTAAGTGTAAGGTAGCTCACTTAGGCTTGAGATCTAGGGCTAAATCTCGGTGATTAGTAAGAAGTTGTGTTTGAATCCTTGAGGGATTAGATCCCTCCGGCAGAGACTAGGTCCAATTGTGACTGAACTTTGTAAAATCTCGGTGTTCTTGCTATTTACTTTTGCTGCATTTACTTACAGTTTATATTGTAAGTTTCAAATCTTTGGAGCCTTCCAAGTCTCAAATATTTGAAGCCTCTATACTCTGCTGTTATATCTTTAAGCTACTCAAATCTCTTTCAAAGCTTTGAGATATCAACAGATTGTTCTACTAAAGTTTCCAAAACTTGAGTTTTGGCAAAATCTAGCATACTCTATTCACCCCCCCCCCTTTCTAGAGTATTATTATACCTGTTTACACCTACATTACACACTTTCACAAATTCATACCATATCATAATAGGCATATCAGTTTTACACAAAAATCAACAGTACGGCGTAAAATGATAAAGTATATATGGCTCAGATACCACTGTAGGGTTTTGATGCAGGTCGCACAACGGAAATTCAAAAAAAATCTGCTCAAACCCCCCCCCCCCCCAATGAATTGCAGTTGAAGCCTCATAACATGATAAAGGACAACGTGCTATCTTGTTAATATACTAATTACTTTGCGTAGAAATAGATTCCATGCCTCTACCAGTATCCACACCTAAGGATTAAGAACTGGAACCTTGTCTATGGATTGTGCTAGCATTGTAGGGAAGTAATCACCAAGGAGCTTGATCAAATCAAGCGGATCACACAAGGAGGGAGGAGGGAGGTCGATCCTCTCTATGCCGTCACGTATGGGGGGGAGCCTCTCTTTGTCTCTACTCGTTTCTCTAATTATTTGATCATATGAAATAATAGGCTTGGACTAGCCTCTTATAATCAATAACTTCATATTGATTACAAACTTGCCCCAAATGTAATCATGTCCATACATGGATTAGTCTAATAGCCTAATCCTGTCCATACACGGATTAGTGTAATAGCCTAATCCTGCCTGTACACGGATTAGTTTAATAGATATTTAGTCCAACTAAATATGCATGTTGTTGCGTTTTGATCCTTGATCCTTTTAACTGTTAATTAGTCCAACAAATTAACATATACATTGACTCAATTTCTTACGTGTATGCGCAAGTGCACGGTCAAGTAATATAGGGAGGTATTTCAACCCCGAGTTATCAATCCCACGAGGACAAGCTTGAGATTATTTAATTAGTTATTAGCTTAGAATACGGTATAGGGAGGAAAGAATTATGATTTAAGATAGTCGTCACCCTCAAACAAGTGACTTAACTTAAATATACAAACTCACTAATAGTTTTGGATTTTTCAGATTAATATGGAGAACAACTAGGCGATCTATGGATCCCCTAGGGTTTTAGACAATTCCAGACAATGCACTGAAACACACTACCATCTAATTAGTTGTATCGTAATAGCAGTGACAATTTCCTCTCGATCTCTTGTCGTTGTACCTATCAGTCGACTACGGGTCCTGTTGGTCCACCAACGTATACCGATATGGTTCTAACCGCCGAACGTTTAGCCGATCACTGGGCCCTCTCGGTCCACCAATGCCTAACGCTACACAATTGAATCTACCCTCACACGACTAGTCCTATCATCTCACCTTTCAGTCTCAATGATTCCGGACTAATTCTTGTTCCCATTCGTATCCGGTTAGTCTCTCTCGAGCACCCTCCTAGAACGCTAGCCTAACCAGTTCGCGACTTTGTTTACGCTAAGTATTAAGTCCTGATCAAGGAATACAACTAATACGATAATAGTCTTTAAGCTACGATTCAACTAACCTATTGATCATCTTCCCGAAGTTGTGCTTGTTACCCTGGACGCGTCAATAGTCATAAGAAATTAAGATGTACGATATACAAAGAAGAACACTATGATTAAAAGAATCAAACATGAATCAAACTTATAATCCGGAAGCAAGTCTATTTCATAAATCCTAGGTTCATCTTCATAGAAACTAGAAAAAGTATTTAGCTACTCATAAAGTAGGAAAACAAGAAGATTTTCTCCAATAACATGATGAAAAGAGAATAGAAAGAAATCAAACGGGGAAATCTCCGGTTTGGCGATGATTCCATGTAATCTCCTCAGCTCCATGTCTCCGTCTCTTGCCTCCCTATGCGTCAATGAATGATTTTCAGTCCCCTAGGTCATTATTGAGTCAATTCTCGTCACAAGTCTAATATTTGTGTTTTAATCCCAAAAGTCTGGTCCAGCCTAAGACCATTTCCTACGAAATAGCCCATTTCCTACGAAATGAATCTGGACTCTAAATTCTCCAGGCCATAACTTCTTTTCCAGATCTCCGATTAAGCTTCGTGACCTATCGTTGGAAAGCTCTTTGAGTCTACTTTCATATGGAAGTAGTCTCACTCCCAAATTCATTGCATAGCTCCAGATATAATCAAATGAGTGCAGACTAGTTGTTCTAGCTCCTCCAACTTTGCTTCTCTTGACTCCACTTGAGCTCCCGTTGTTTCCGAATATCGTTCCATGCCTCCTTTCAACCTATTATTATCCATTCGTATCAATACGACATGAAAAAACATACCAACAGATTATATTTGACAAATAACAACTAAATATTCATAGAAACGCATGGACTAACAAAATAGCGCATAAGAAGCAACAAGTGACAAAACGAATCATATTCACTAACATTGAGCTCAAACCTCTCATGATATGTGGAAAATGACAATAATATATAGTTCCTAAAAGGCGCTATCATACATCCAGTTTAATCCTTTTGGTGTGTGACCCTTCAGGTTCCTATTATGTTGGCAGTTAAAATTACAAACATTGAGTGGTGTCTAGCAACACATCAAGGCTACCAAACGAATAAGAATAGTCAGTGATCTGACAAACCTATGTGACTAATGTTACCGTCCTGTGTTGTCCCATTTTCACAATATCTGGATTGGACACGAGACACATATGTCACACTCGTATATCCAATCAATAGTTTCTCGGTCACGGGAATAGACTTATCTAAAAGATAAAAATAATATCATATATTGATTTACCTGAGTTTGGCCACACATTTAATTAAGTACTACTCATTGAGTGGGCGTGGATATATGCCCCAGTTATGTGGGAGGGACAAATCCTCTCTACTTTACTACCATCTCTCAGCTTGCTTCATATCATCTCCGATTAGCATCTTTATAGTTACCCAGTTACGGTGTAACATTTGATGATGTCAAAAATTAATAATCTACAACTAGAGTATCTAGTGACTTCAAGTCAAAGGACTACAACACTATTGTCACTACGAGAAGCACTTGTGAAATTCACATGACTCCCATGTAGAATTCTCGTGGTCGGTCAATCCAGTATGCCATTAGTCCCAATGCATAACCATGTGTTAGACTTGATATCTCTATATCAATCTACCCATATACTAGTCTCCATGCATAGTGATTGTCCTACTAACCAATATAATTGACTAGGTATAATTAAAGATAAACAACAATGTCCATCTAAGGACTCCATTTTATTAATCTCCATATATAATAAAATCAACATTCTAGCCAAAACAATGTTCACACTAAAATAGATTGCCTCTAGTGTATCTACACCAAAAATTGGTGGCTACAAGTTTCAAGAAAGTTCATGGTATACACTATGAAGAAACTTCTCCCCCAGTTCCGATGCTTAATTCTATTCGCATCTTGCTTTCAATTGTTACTTACCATGATTATGCAATTTGGCTGATGGATGTAAAAAAATAATTTCTTTATGGAAACCTCCTTGAGGATGTGCGCATGACACACCTTGAAGTTTTGTCGACCCAGAGCATGCCGAAAAGCTGTGCAAGTTGCAACGATATATTTACGGATTGAAGCAAGCTTCTCGGATTCGAAATCTTCGATTCTTTAATGCAATCAAGGATTTTTGTTTCGTCAAAAAAAAGACGAACCTTATTTTTACAAGAAGGTTCGTGGGAGCACTGTTGAATATCTATTTTTGTATGTGGATGAGGTACTACTTCGTAATATGTTAAAGATTTGCTAGAGATTGTTTTTCAATGAAAGAATTAGGAGATGCAACATATGTCCTTGGTATAAATATATATAGATATTGATCAAGAAGGTTTCTTGGACTAAGTCACAGTACATCTACTGGCAAGGTGTTGAAACGGTTCAAAATGCAAGATTCCACGAAAGGATTCTTTCTCATGTCACATGGATCTAGTCTTACAAAGGATTATTTTCCTTTCAATTAGATTGAGAAGGATCGTATGAGGAATATTCCTCATGCCTCGGAAATAGGACCTTTCATGTACGCCGTGTTATGTACTAGACTAGGCGTGTCATATGCTTTGATCATGACAAGTAGGCATGAGTAAGATTTTTGTGAGGGTCACTGGACAGCTAAGAAGAATATCCTTAAGTACTTGAAAAAGATGAGAGGAAGACCTCACTTTTAAAGGTTACATTGATGCAAGCTTCCAACCAAAAAATATGATTTCAAATCTCATTCAATTTTAATGTTTTGCCTTAATGGAGGACTTGTCAGCTGAAAACGTTCTAAGAAAGTTATAGTTGCTAATTCTACGGTCTACCACAGAGGCTGAGTATATTGCTGCATCAGATGCATCAAAGAAAGTTATTTGTATCAGAAAGTTCATTACCAAACTAGGACTTTTCCCTAGTATTGTGGATTCTACAGCACTAAATTGTGACAATAATTGTGCGATTGCACAATAAGGAGCGTGATCAAACCAAGCGGAGTGCGCAACAATGCAGGAGGGAGGTCGAGCCACTTCTTGCCGTTGGAAATCTACAAGGAATGAGAAATATACAGTTTAAGTATTGTGAACAATTATACTATACTTTAAAATGGATAGATTATTAAATATAGCTTCCGCTATTTTTCTTGGATTAACAACCCTCTCTATTAATGATAAAAATATCATATATTTTCTAGTGGGTCAAGATCCATATTTCAACTCCTCTTGAGCCTATTTTGAAAGGTCACCCAAAATTTGGTTATTTAGGTAGGAATAGTTTCCAATTGAATCCAATGCAACTCTTGGTTCAATTAGGCGAATAAATCCTTATTCTTTAGACTATCTCATACATAACTCCTAACTGTCTTGCCTCTAAGCTTACAATCCTATTGAAATAGCTTAGTTTCATTAGACCTCTTACTTCAGCAGTTGCACATTACTTTCTTGTGCCATCGCGCCACATCATGATGAATAAAGTCGCTTTGCTTTGGCAAGCCCGAACTCAATAAATCTTGATCTTGACGATTGCTAAGAAAGAGAAGGAAAAACATAATATTTTCATTTAAGGATTTTTCTTGTTAATTTTATTTGTTGATCATATCAACTGATCTACTCATTTATATTTTGCAATTCCAATTAAAAGATTCAACTTGCTTAATTATTATCTTGTTATCCTTTTGCATGCATCAACCATACATCAAAATAAAACAAAATAAATAAACAATAAATAAATGTGGTATGGATGCGGCCCCTAAAACTAAGATAGACTGAAGCCAATGAGAATATCTATAAGCCGTAAAACAGCAAGCTCGTCTCCTTGTGATTTCGTCTTTAGTCCATGCGTCCTACCTTGTGGGTCTTCACCGTCTTGTGGTCTCTTTGGTATTTCATCTTCTTCTCTAATCCTTGACTATATTATATCTATCTGATTCTTGCTAGCATCTATAAACTAAATAAAGGAACCTCATAGGTAAGGGAGAAGATGACACACATACCGTTAATTTAACTACATTAATTACATAAAAAACAAACCACAAAATAAAACACCCACACAAGTAAAGCCACATCTAACCACCATGCGATAAAACGCATAAAACATTTAATCTAATTTATTCGCGCTGGGAAATTTTAATTGAATTGTGATAACAGCGTAAAAAGGTCAAACCGTTCAACACGGTCAGACCATGGCCGAACCGAACAAACTAGTCGGACTAGGCCGAACCCCTTGGGTAGAAAAATCAAAACTTTCATTCCCATTGTGGCCGAACCCCAACGAGGGACAGAAAAACAACATTTTTTTCCCAACTTTTCCCTATCCCTAGTTTTACATCACCAATAAATTTATACATCATATGTCAACGAAAATTCATTATTTTACAACATATGTAAAATTAGTGAATCCTCTCATGAGTCATATTCATGGCGTATCATAACATGCATACCAGTTTTATGCGAAATTTAAACGGTGTAAACTGATAAAACATATAACCCATAAATATCAAATTAAAGGCTATTGGCATATGGCTCTGATACTAGTGGAGGGTTTGATGCAGGTTATGTAGCATTAATACAAAATAAAATATTCTCAAAATCCTCCATGAATAGCAATTGAAGCATCATAACGTGATAAAGGACAACTAGTTACCTTGTTATTCTGACTCATCACTTTGCATAGAAATAGAGCCCACGCCTCTGGTGGTATCTGTTGGAATAGATGCCCTAGAGGCAATCTAGTTTAGTATGAATTTGTATATGGCTAGAAAATTCATTTATTATTTATTGGATATTTAATATAATGAAGTCCTTAGATTTACAATTGTGTTGTTTATCTTAAATATCCCTAGTCAAGTATAATGATTAATGGGACAATCATCTATAGACTAGTATGGGGTTGGATTGATATGGAGATATCACGATCCAACACATAGGTGTGCATTACGGAATGTTGCACTGGATTGACCCATCACCGAGAAGGCTACATACATGTTATGTTGAGTCACAAGTGCTTCTCGCGGTGCAATGGTATTGTCATCCTTAGACTTGAAGTCACTAGATATTCTAGTTGTGGATCATTGTGATCTTGGTAGCGTTAAACGCTACACCGTAACTGGGTAGTTATAAAGGCGTGTACTGGATACAATGAGAAGCAAGCTTAGAGATCGTAGTGGACGTAGAGAGGATTTTCCCCTCCCACATAACGGGAGCAAATATCCTAGGCCACTCGAGGGATAGTGCTTATAGAATGTCTGGCCAGACTCAAATAAATCAATATAGGATATTGATGTTATTTGCACGAATAAGGCTATTCCCATAGATCGAGAAACTATGGATTGGATATACGAGTGTGACTTGTATGTCTCGTGTCCAATCCGGATATGGAGGCAAAGGGATGAGACAATTACTTGTACAAAGGTTGTCTAGATGACTATTCTATTAGTTGGCTAGAATGGATGTTTTGCTAGAAACCGCTCCATATTAGCAAATAGTTGCTACCAACTAAATAGAACCTATGGGGTCACACGCTATATAGAGTTGAACTAGATTTGGGAATTAATTAATTGGATTAATTAATTAGAAGGATCACTTTGCAAACCCTTGCAAACTTAGTAGGGACTAATTTGCAAGGAAGGGACTAAATTGAATTCTAGTTGGACTAGAATAAGTCCTTTAGGTAGTTAACAAGGAGTTGTTGGACTATATAAAGGACCCTCCTTCCTTCCTTCCCAATAACTTATGCTCATTAGTGAACATAACAAGAGTGGGAGAGAACAAAAGGAGAGAGAGCAAGCAACAAGGAGGCCGACCCGACCCCCTTGCCGCCGCCCTCACCCCGTCGGCCAAAAAGAGGGCCGAAGCCCCTCTTTTGTCTCGTTTTGCGTGATTCCTTCATCCTCTTCCTCTTCCGGGCTAGCACCAAGGATTTTGGGAGATCTAGGATCAACTCTAGGCGTGGATCAACTATAGAGAACGTGACATTATTCGCGTTTGAAGTCATCAAGGAGAACCCAAAGGTGTGTTTATGATTTCTTACCTTCACTATCGTTATGCATCTAGACTTGTGATCCTTGGAGGGTTTTGCATGGTTATTTGTTTGATTATGCTTCCGTTGCGCGATCCATGAATCAAAACCCTACAGTGGTATCAGAGCCACAGGTCATAGAGCATAAACGTAGTTTATATGTTACATTCTTGTTGTTTTACACCTTAATTTGATTGTTTATCGCGTAAAACAAGACAAATCAAGCATGGGATGCAATTTGTCAATAATTACTCATAACAAGATCCAATTTTTGCATTGGATGCATGAATTGGTGAGTTTGAGAAATTTTAGGATCTTAGATCTAGGGTTTGGGCATCCTTGGGGAAGAAGGAGTTCTCCCAAAACAAGGAAACAACCAAACTTGGGCTCGAAGCAAGGGAGTTGTTTTGGAAACAACCCCCAAGAGGAGGTTTGGCCCCCCCTAGGGACCGCCCCCCTTGCTTGCCGCCCAAGCTTGGCCGCCCTAAGGGGCCGGGCGCCCCTAACCCGCGGGCCTAGCTTGCGGGTTTTGGGCCGGGCCGGCCCTAGGGCCTTGTGGTTCACTTTAATGGGCCCGGGCAATTGGATTGTTGGGCCCATGGACCGTTTTAACCCTAGAAATCCTAAAATCAATTAAAATTGACCAAGCGCGTTAAAATTGGATTTTAACTGTTTATGTGCAAATCGCATGGTGATTGGATATGGCCTTAGGATGTGGTTTGATGTGGATGTTTAATTTTGTGGTTTGGTTTTACGGCCTGCGAGCTGATCAATTAATTGTAATAATTAATTAGGGTTTTATGGCCTGCGTGCCATTTTTTTTCTCAACTTGTGAGATTTATTTTATTTAGTATAGATATTAGCTAGTGCTAGATAAAGTAGATTGTTAGCCAAGATTGGAGAAAAGAAGCCCAAAGCCAAAGAAGCCACAAAAGGATGGAGCATGGAGCATGGAGCATTCCACATGACTATGAAGGATGGACCAAAAGATTAAGACGCATGGAGATGTGTTTGCTTAGGGTTCATAGATAATTCCATTGGCTTGGAATTATCTTAGTCTAGAAAAGGCCATATCCACATCACGTTTAATTTCTGTTATGTGGTTGTTTATTTATTGTCTTATTATTTGTGTGGTTGGTGTATGGATGATGCATGCAATTAGGATAATAAGATAATTAGACAACCCGGATCTATTATTTGGAGTTGTGCCCAAACTCAAATAGATAGATTAGTTGATATTGATCAACAAAAACAATTAAAAAAAATTGAATTTAAAATCCCTCAAAATTTAAATATTGTGTTCTTGCCTTCTCGTTATTTAAACACTCATTATCATCATGATTTATCAAGTTCGTGCGTGCCAAAGCATGGCGACTTGGTTCATAATGATGGAATGCGATGGCACGTAACAATGTGCAATTGTTTAGATAAGAGGTTGAACACAACTAGGCTATTAATTTGATTAAGAAACCTAGAGGCAATCAATTGGGATTATCCATATGGATGGATAAATAAGGAGTTATTTGCCCGATTGAACCAAGAGTTTCATAAGGGATGCAATTTGAATTGTTCCTACCTAAAGTAGTCAAATTATGGGTGACTTGCCAAAGCAAGCTCATAAGGAGATGAAAGATGGATCTTGGCACACTAGAAAATATAAGGATATTTTCCGCATTAATATCTTGAGGGTTATTAATCCGTAGAAAAATAGTGGGAGCTATATTTAATAAACTAGCCATTATTAAATATAGTCAAAAATTCACAAATACTAAAAACATGCATATTTTCCTTTTTGTAGAATTCCAAATGGCAAACAACTCATCGAGTTCACAACATTCCCTACGATCTGTCCTTGAGAAGGACAAGCTCTCTGGAACCAACTTTCTTGATTGGTACAGAAACTTGAGAATTGTTCTCAAGCAAGAGAAGAAACTTTACGCAATAGAGGAGCATGTTCCAGAAGGTCCAGAGAACCAGACACCTGCTGCCTTAAAGGCGTATCAAAAGCGTGTTGATGACGCTAATGATGCGGCCTGCCTAATGCTTTGAACCATGACTTCTGAGCTTCAGAAGCAACACGAAAACATGAATGCTGTCGATATGATCGAACATCTAAAGCAGCTCTTCCAAGAGCAGGCGAGGGTAGAGAGGTATGAGGTCTCAAAGGCACTGTTCAAATGTCATCTGGCAGAAGGGAACCCGGTGGGACCCCATGTACTCCGAATGATCGGGTACTTGGAGAATCTCGCCCGGCTTGGGTTCCCGGTCGGCCAAGAGTTGGCAACCGATCTCGTGTTGCAATCGTTGCCTGAGAGTTATGGACAGTTCATTATGAACTATAACATGAACGAGATCGTTAAACCACTGCCAGATTTGCTCAACATGTTGAGGACGGCTGCACAGAGCATCAACAAGGGTAAGGGCAAGGCCATAATGATGGTGCAGAAAGGAAAGGGCAAAAGGTTTGCCTCTTCCTCCAAGGGAAAAGGCAAGTCAGTTGCCAAGTCCAAGGAACAAACCCTTAAGCCTGTTGGTGGCATTGCCAAGGTCGTGACTAAGGGTGAGTGTCACTACTGCAGTCAGCCTGGACACTGGAGGAGGAACTGCCCAAAATATCTGGAGGACAAGAGGCTTGGAATAGTGATTCCACCACCACCAGGTATTTTTGTTGTAGATGTCAATTTAACTGTCTCTACATCATGGGTATTAGATACTGGATGTGGATCTCATATTTATCGAAATATGCAGGATCTAAAGAGAAGTAAAAGATTGGCTAAAGGGGAGGTAGATCTGCGCGTTGGGAATGGAGCAAAGGTTGCTGCGTTGGCCATAGGCGTGTGCGAACTATCTCTGCCTTCAGGATTAGTTTTAGAATTAAATAATTGCTATTTTGTGCCTGCTATGAGCAGAAACATTATTTCTATTTCTTGTTTGGACAAGGATGGTTTTATTATTTCAATAAAGAACAATTGTTGTTCCTTTTATTTGAATAATATTCACTATTTTAGTGCGCAATTATTAAATGGACTTTATGTCCTTGATCTAAGCAATCCTGTCTACAACATTAATACCAAGCGGATTAAAATAAATGATTTAAATCCTGCTTATTTATGGCATTGTCGTTTAGGCCACATAAATGAGAAACGTGTATCTAGACTCCATAAGGATGAATTACTAGACTCATTTGATTTTGAATCATATGAGACATGTGAGGCTTGTTTATTGGGAAAAATGACAAAGTCCCCTTTCAATAAGAAAGGTGAGAGGACTAGTGAGTAATTGGCGCTCATACATACCGATGTGTGTGGGCCATTTGCCACGCCTGCAAGGGGTGGTTATGTCTACTTCATTACATTTACTGATGATTACAGTAGATATGGATTTGTGTACCTTATGAGGGCAAAATCCGAATCCTTTGAAGTGTTCAAGGAATTCAAGAATGAAGTAGAGAAGCAACTTGGCAAAAGTATCAAGGCTCTACGATCGGATCGTGGAAGAGAATACTTGAGCCAAGAGTTTGACGACTATCTTAGAGAGTGTGGGATCGTGTCCCAACTCACTCCACCCGGAACGCCACAATGGAATGGCGTGTCCGAGAGGTCGAACCCTATTGGATATGGTTCGGTCTATGATATGTCAAACCGATCTTCCATTGTCATTTTGGGGCTACGCTCTATTAAGTGCAGCTTTCACCATTAACCGTGTTCCATCTAAATCAGTCATGAAGACACCATATGAGATGTGGAGTGGGAGGCGTCCCACACTGTCGTTCATGAGAATTTGGGGCTGCGATGTCTATGTAAAACGTTTACAATCAGACAAGCTAGGGCCTAAATCGGATAAGTGTAAATTTGTGGGGTACCCTAAGGTAACTAAGGGATACTATTTCTACAATCTAATCGAGAACAAAGTGCTTGTTGCTCGGACCGGCGTGTTTCTAGAAAGAGAGTTTGTCTCTAAAGAAGCAAGTGGGAGGAATGTAGAACTTGAAGAAGTTCAAGAACCACAAATCACTGAACCGATTATGGAACAAGAACAGGAATCACAAGCAGTTGTGGAGCCACCTGTTCAGGTAACACAATAGCTTCGTAGATCTAGTAGAGTGCGCCAGGAACCCGAGAGGTATGGACTTCTCGTAACTGATTTCGGTGACACGATGCTCATAGATGATGAGCCTACTACCTATGAGGAGGCCATGAGTGGCCCAGACTCTCAGAAGTTGCGGGAAGCCATGAGATCCGAGATGGAATCCATGTATACCAACAAAGTATGGACTTTGGTGGAACCACCCGATGGGGCGCGGCCCATAGGGTGCAAGAGGGTCTTCAAGAAGAAGATCGACATGGATGGTAATGTGATTACCTATAAGGGCCGATTGGTGGCTAAAGGATTCTGACAGATTCATGGTATTGACTATGATGAAACCTTTTCACCAGTCGCTATGACCAAATCCATCCGAATCCTACTTGCAATTGCAGCATACTACGACTATGAGATTTGGCAGATGGACGTCAAAACAGCATTCCTTTATGGGAATCTCCTCGAGGACGTGTATATGATACAGCCGGAGGGTTTTGAGGATCCAAAGCAAGCCAACAAAGTCTGTAAGCTGCAACGATCCATTTATGGATTGAAGCAAGCTTCTAGGAGTTGGAATCGACGTTTTGATGAAGTGGTCAAAGAGTTTGGCTTCATCAGAAACGAAGATGAGTCTTGTGTCTACAAGAAGGTTAGTGGGAGCTCTGTAGCTTTTCTGGTCTTGTATGTGGATGACATACTTCTCATTGGAAACGACATTCCTATGCTGCAATCTGTGAAAGACTGGCTAGGGAAATGTTTCTCAATGAAGGACTTAGGGGAAGCAGCCAATATACTTGGTATAAAGATCTATAGAGATAGATCTAAGAGGTTGCTAGGCCTAAGTCAAAGTACATATATCGACAAGGTGTTGAAACGGTTCAACATGCAAGATTCCAAGAAGGGATTCTTGCCCATGTCACATGGAATCACTCTTTCGAAGAGTGGTTGTCCTTCCAATGAGATTGAAAAGGAACGCATGAGTAGGATTCCCTATGCCTCGGCCATAGGATCTATCATGTACGCCATGTTATGTACTAGACCAGATGTGTCATATGCCTTGAGTATGACAAGCAGATACCAATCCAATCCGGGTGAGAGTCACTGGATTGCTGTCAAGAACATCCTAAAGTACTTGAGAAGAACTAAGGATGCTTTCTTGATATTTGGCGGTGAGGAAGAGTTGCGTGTAAGGGGTTACACTGATGCAAGCTTCCAAACTGACAGAGATGACTTCAGATCACAATCGGGATATGTGTTTTGCCTGAATGGAGCAGCGGTGAGCTGGGAGAGTTCCAAGCAAGAGACTGTAGCTGATTCTACAACAGAGGCTGAGTACATTGCTGCAAATGACGTAGCAAAGGAGGCTGTTTGGATCAGAAAGTTTGTTTTTGAACTTGGTGTGGTCCCTAGCATTGCGGATCCAGTGGAGTTGTTCTGTGACAACACTGGGGCGATCGCGCAATCAAAGGAACCAAGATCGCACCAGAAGTCCAAGCACGTGCTCAGGAAGTTTCATCTGATTCGAGATATTATCGATAGAGGAGACGTTCGGATATGCAAGATTCCTACAGATGATAATTTGTCAGACCCGCTTACGAAGCCTCTCACGCAGTGGAAGCATGAGGGGCACACTAGGAGTATGGGCATACAAGATGCGCCAGATTGACTCTAGTGCAAGTGGGAGACTGTTGGAATAGATGCCCTAGAGGCAATCTAGTTTAGTATGAATTTGTATATGGCTAGAAAATTCATTTATTATTTATTGGATATTTAATATAATGAAGTCCTTAGATTTACAATTGTGTTGTTTATCTTAAATATCCCTAGTCAAGTATAATGATTAATGGGACAATCATCTATAGACTAGTATGGGGTTGGATTGATATGGAGATATCACGATCCAACACATAGGTGTGCATTACGGAATGTTGCACTGAATTGACCCATCACCGAGAAGGCTACATTCATGTTATGTTGAGTCACAAGTGCTTCTCGCGGTGCAATGGTATTGTCATCCTTAGACTTGAAGTCACTAGATATTCTAGTTGTGGATCATTGTGATCTTGGTAGCGTTAAACGCTACACCGTAACTGGGTAGTTATAAAGGCGTGTACTGGATACAATGAGAAGCAAGCTTAGAGATCGTAGTGGACGTAGAGAGGATTTTTTCCTCCCACATAACGGGAGCAAATATCCTAGGCCACTCGAGGGATAGTGCTTATAGAATGTCTGGCCAGACTCAAATAAATCAATATAGGATATTGATGTTATTTGCACGAATAAGGCTATTCCCATAGATCGAGAAACTATGGATTGGATATACGAGTGTGACTTGTATGTCTCGTGTCCAATCCGGATATGGAGGCAAAGGGATGAGACAATTACTTGTACAAAGGTTGTCTAGATGACTATTCTATTAGTTGGCTAGAATGGATGTTTTGCTAGAAACCGCTCCATATTAGCAAATAGTTGCTACCAACTAAATAGAACCTATGGGGTCACACGCTATATAGAGTTGAACTAGATTTGGGAATTAATTAATTGGATTAATTAATTAGAAGGATCACTTTGCAAACCCTTGCAAACTTAGTAGGGACTAATTTGCAAGGAAGGGACTAAATTGAATTCTAGTTGGACTAGAATAAGTCCTTTAGGTAGTTAACAAGGAGTTGTTGGACTATATAAAGGACCCTCCTTCCTTCCTTCCCATAACTTATGCTCGTTAGTGAACATAACAAGAGTGGGAGAGAACAAAAGGAGAGAGCAAGCAACAAGGAGGCCGACCCGACCCCCTTGCCGCCGCCCTCACCCCGTCGGCCAAAAAGAGGGCCGAAGCCCCTCTTTTGTCTCGTTTTGCGTGATTCCTTCATCCTCTTCCTATTCCGGGCTAGCACCAA
The DNA here is from genome assembly GCA_023055425.1 of Linanthus parryae. NCBI lineage: Eukaryota > Viridiplantae > Streptophyta > Magnoliopsida > Ericales > Polemoniaceae > Linanthus > Linanthus parryae. The sequence goes on from JALGPY010000004.1 coordinate 40,987,008, forward strand.
GGAGTTTGGGAGATCTAGGATCAACTCTAGGCGTGGATCAACTATAGAGAACGTGACATTATTCGCGTTTGAAGTCATCAAGGAGAACCCAAAGGTGTGTTTATGATTTCTTACCTTCACTATCGTTATGCATCTAGACTTGTGATCCTTGGAGGGTTTTGCATGGTTATTTTTTTTATTATGCTTCCGTTGCGCGATCCATGAATCAAAACCCTACAGTATCCACACATTAGGATCAACCACTGGAATCATCTCTACGGATTGTGTTATCAGTGTAGGGAAGGAATCAATCAGGAGCTTGATCAAATCAAGTCGAGTGCGCAACGATGGAGGGATGCCGATCCTCTTCTTGCCGTCGGGTAGGTGAGGCGAGCCACTCTCTTGATCTCTTCTCTTTTCTCTAATTATTTCATCTAATGAAATATTAGGGCTTGGACTAGGATTTTATAATTAATAAATCTTTATTATTTATAAAACTGCCCCAATACTAATTCGTACTAGGATTAACTAGTTGTTTAGTCCACTTTGCTATTTAGTCCAACTTAATATGTACGTTGTTGCACTTTGATCCCTGATTCATTTAACTGTTAATTACTAATTAACATCTATATCGATTTTAATCCTTTGGGTGTGACCCTTCATATTCCTTTTACATTGGCACTTATAATTACAAACATTGAGCGGTGTCTAGCAACAAATCAATGCTACCCAACTAAATAGAATAGTCAGTGATCTGACAAACCTTCATGACATGTAATCGTGTTGTATTATCCATTTGTCAAAATATCCGAATTGGACACGAGAGACAGATATCACACTCGTATATTCAATCCATAGTTTCTCGATCCTAGGAATAGACTTATCTTAACATATAACAACAATATCCAATATTGATTTACCTGAGTCCGGCAAGAAATTCATAAGTACTACTCATCGAGTGGTCGCGGGTACATACTCCTGTTATGTGGGAGGGACAAATCCTCTCTACATCACTACCATCTCTAAGCTTGCTTCATATCATGTTTGACTATCGCTTTTATAGTTATTCAGTTACGGCGAAACGTTTAACGATATTAAAATATGACAATTCACAGCTAGAGTATCTAGTGACTTTAAGTCAAAGGACTACAACACCATTATCACTAGGAGAAGCACTTGTGACATTCACATAACTCCCATGTATCCTTCTCGTGGTGGGTAAATCCAGTATGACATTAGTCCTAATGCATACCCATGTGTTAGACTTCTTATCTCCATATCAATTTACCCACATACTAGTCTCCATGCATTGAGATTGTAGGGTTTTGATTCAGGTTACACAACGGAAATAAAAAAAAAAAAAATCAGCTCAAAACCCTCCATGAATCGCAGGTGAAGCATCGTTAACTTGATGAAGGAGAAAAGTTACCACAGTCATACTGACTGGTGACGATCACATACGCAAATCAAAAGGACGGAGTCTCAATGGTATCCACACAAATAGACCTCAACTGGACTTCTTCTCCAATGGTCCTAGCAATCATGAGACGAAGTACGATATTGTTATACAAGAAGATGAATATTGGCTTGTGCACTAACTGGATTACATCCAACCATGTAGCAGGAGAGGAGATGGCAACACCTTGACGTGGGCAGCAGAGAGGGTCCAGCATTACTATGTCGTAGCCTCCATGAAGGGGGCATCGCCCTTGTGGCCGAACCCTAGGAGTGAAAAACTCATTTTCGCTCTTCCTCTTTTCTCTCAAGTGTATTGTGTAGAGTAGGAATGGATCTAGAATGAATTTTTATAGCCTATAAATCATATTTATAGATAGGTAAATTCATCTTTCCCCAAAAATCCTACAGTTTGGGTTTGTTTGCATTCTACTCCACACTTTCTCTTTAGTCCAACTAATGAGCAAAGTTTACACTTTAGTCTAATCAATTCATTATTGCTCTTTACTCCAACTAATTAGCAATAAATTTCAATTTGATCTATTCTTGTGTGTGACCGTGTAGGTTCCTAATTACGTTGGTAGTAACCACAATTATTACAAAATTGAGCGGCATCTAGCAGTACATCAATGCTACCCAATTAATAGGAATGTCAGTGACCTAACTAACATGTGTGACCAATAGGGATTACCGTGCTGTATAATCCCTTTGTCTAATCTATCCAGATTGGACATAAGACATGGAGTGTCACACTTTAATATTCAATATATAGTTTCTCGATCTGTTAGTACACTTAGACAAACAAACAACATCAATATTTCATATTTATTTATTCGAGCATGGCCATGCATTTCCCTAAGTCTTACTCATCGAGTTGTCATGGATATTTACTTCTGTTATGTAGGAGGGACAAATCCTATATACATCACTACCATCTATAAGATTTCTTCATACCATGTCTGATTATCGCTTTTATAGTTACCAAGTTACAGTATAACGTTTGGCGATATCAAAACATGATAATTCACAACTAGAGTATCTAGTGACTTCAAGTCGAAGGATCACAACACCATTGTCACTATGAGAAGCGATGGTGACATTCACATAACTCCCACGTAGCCTTTTCATGGCGGGTCAATCCAGTACGCCACTACTCCTAATGTGTACTCATGTATTAGACTTGATAACCCCATATCAATCTACTTGCAGACTAGTCTCGATGCAATACAGCCGGCCAAATTAATTGTGGTACTCGTCTACAGACATTTAAGAATATAACATTTATATTATATGAACTTCATTCATGTTAACATTTATCCATATCGATAACAAAATGAATAGAAAAGTCCATATAAATGTCACCATAACTTGATTGCCTCTAGGGAATACTCCAATAGCCTCCCACTTGCACTACAGTCAATCTGGTGCATCCGTACACCTATTCATCTAGCGCAGCCCTCATGCTTTCACTGAGCAAGGGGTTTGGTAAGAGAGTCATCTGATGGTACTTTGCATATTTTCATATCTCTTTCGACAATCGAATGAGATGGATTTCCTGAGTATGTGCATTTGATGCAGCAATATTCTCAGTCCTGTAAGGTAGAATCGGTAACTTAATCTCTCCTGGAACCTTTCCATATCACAGTTCCTCCATTAAGGCAAAACACAAAACTTGACTATGATTTGGAATCATCTTTGACGATTTTGAAGCTTGCAATAGTGTAACCCATTACAGTTAACTCTCCCTGTCCTTCATATATCAAGAACTCATCCATAGTTCTTCTCAAGTACATAAGGATGTTCTTGACAATTATCCAATGACCTTCATATAGATATGACTGGTATCTTCATGTCATGATCAAAAAGCATATGATATGTCTGGCCTAGTACATAACATGGTGTGCCCAATGAATATTATTCATAGGGTCTTGCTCAATCTGATTGGAAGGACAATTAGCATTCTAAAGACTAATTCCACATGACATAGGTAAGAATCTATATTCTTGCATGTTGAACTGTTTCGACACCTTGTCAATATATGTACTTTGACTTATGCCGAACAACTTTCTTGATCTATCTCCATAGATCTTTATAGGTTGCTACGCCTAAGTACTTCATTGAAAATCGATCCCTAACAAATCTTTAACGGATTGTAGAATCGAGACATCATTCACAATGAATAATATGTCAACAACATACAAGATCGGAAATGCAATTGTGCTCCCACTAACCTTCTTGTAAACAAAATCTTCATCTTCATTCTTGATGGAACCTAACACTTTTATTGCATCATTGAATCAAAGATTCCAACTCCAAAAGATTGCTTCATTCTTTAGATAGATTTCTGCAACATATACATCTTTTGAGCATGCTCTAGATCGACGAAACCCTCTGGGTGTGTTATAAAAATCGTCAAGGAAGTTTCTATAAAGATATGCTGTTTTGAGATCCAACTGCCAAACTGTGTAAGCTACAATTGCAAGCAAGATGCGAATGGATTTAAGCATCATAACTGGGGAATAGTTTTGTCAAATTCTATACTATGAACTTGTTGAAACCATGAGCCACCAATCGTACCTTAAAAGTAATCACATTACCATTCATGTTAGTTCTCTCAAAACCCTCTTTCACCCTATGGTTCTTACCATTTCAGGATGTCCCACCAAAGTTCATACTTAGTTGGTATACATGGATTCCATTTTGGATCTCATGGCTCTAAGCCATTTCGAAGAGTTTGACCCACTTGTGGCCTCCTCTTAGGTTGTAGGCTCATCCCATGAGCAATAAATCGTCGGGTTTCGTCATGAGAAATCCATATTTCTCCTGCCTTTTACGTATCCTACCTGATCTACGAGGTCTTTGTGTTACTTGAGTGTTGCTCCACAACATCTTGTGATCCTGCTCATGTTCCATCAAGGATCAATGTTTTCTAGTGGTTCTTGAACTCCTTCAAGTTTTATTGTCCTCCCACTATTTCTTTTAGAGACAATATTTTTTCTAAAAACATAGTAATTCGAGCAACAAACACTTTGTTCTCAATTGGATTGTTGAAATAATATCCTTTTGTTTCCTTAGGATATCCCACACACATTTATCCGACTTGGATTCAAATTTATATGACCGTAAACTTCACAATCCCAAATCCTTATGAAAGACTTATTAGGACATCTCGTAGTCCATATCAATTATGGTCTTTTTCGTAACCAGTTTAGACGGAACACGTTTAAGGGCAAAAATTGTTGTAGTTAGAGTATGACCCCCAAAAGGAAACAGGAAGTTATGCTTGACGCATCATAGATCGAACTGTGTCCAAAAAGGTCTGATTTCTCCTCTCAGGCTCGTCATTCAGTAATGGTGTTCAATGTGGAGTGAGTTTGGATCATATCTAACACTCCTTTAGATGCTCGTCAAATTCTTGGCTCAAGTACTCTCGCTTCCACGATCGTATTGTAAAGCTTTGATACTTTTGCCAAGATGGTTCTTTACTTCATTGTTGAATTATTTGAACCTTTTAAAGGATTCTAATTTGTTCTTCATAAGACACACAAATCCATATTTACTCAATCAGTAAATGTAGTGAAGTACCGAAATCCATCTCTTGCACTTGTGCTTAGTGGTCCAAACACATCAGCATAGTTAGTAAAATACGGGACGGAAATAAATCGTGGTACGGTACGTACGTGTACTATACAATTTTATGTTAAAAATACGTTAACAAAAATTCGGCTTAAAATACGGAATTTGATTAATTCGAGTATTCTATACGTACGTGTATAATTCGTATACTAGTTATTCATTCGGAATTAAAAATACGGATGCATTTCTTAGTATTTTAGCATATATAATGAGTTATTTGTGTCCCACATTTTCATATTTTTATATTTTTATCAAATACTTAAAAACAATTTGTAAAGCATGTACTCATCTGTTTATCATTTTTGATAAATACACTATTTACTTATGACTAACACATTACTTATGTAAATCTTCTTTAAAAAAGCTACTGCGCATTCTCTAATTTTAAGCCTTAATTATTTTGAAAATTAATAGTATAACAATAACACTAAAGATGCATGCACATATATACGCATGCATATATATAGCTATTTCAAAATAATTTTAAATTTTTATAACAAATACTTGTAAATCTTTATACTAATAAATATTTATAATAAAGAAAATTTTATTCTTTACACTATAATTCTTTCAAAAAATGTATTTATAATAAGGAATTAGTAAGAAAATATTTAATAATAACTAATTATTATAACTTATAATATTTTGGATGACAATTTATTCGCTGTAATTTCGTATGGAAGTAGTTTTATTCGGAAGTATAATACGCTAAAACGTTTAATACGAGTATTAAACTTTTTTAGTCAAAAGTTCGAGTGTTTTTCATTAGGTCCAGCAATAGTACGAAATACGGAAGTAGTTTTTATTTATACGTACGGACGGGTATTAAACGGAAAAATTCGGAGTATTTACTAACTAGGCACATCAGTATGTATGAATCCAAAAGAACACATCTTGCCCAATAAACAAGCCTCACATATGATTCATAATCAAATGAGGCCAGAAATCCATCCTTACGGAATCTTTAAATGCGATTTCTCATTTATGTGGCCTAAACGACAATGCCAAAGATAAGTGGGGTTCATATCATTTTATTTTACCCTCTTGGTATTAATGTTATAGATGGAAATATCAAGATTAAGGATATACAATCCATTAGATAAAACTGCATTACAATAATGCAAATTACCGAAATAAATGAAACAACATTTGTCCCCTATTGTTATGAAACACCTTTCGTGTCAAAACGAGTCCTATAGTTAATTCAGCAAATCTTCCTTCATTTCCCCACGTGTAGGTGTTCTCTTCCTTATCCAATGGTCTACATCTCTTGAGATCCTGCACATTTCTATAAATGTGAGATCCTCACCCAGTATCTAATACCCATGAGATAGAGACATTGAATTCTATGACAAAAATACCTAAAGTGGAGTTCATAATTCCTTCATTTTTCATCCACGCACATTGGGCAGCTCTTCTTCCGCTACACCACCTTTTGCCTTTAAGGAAACTTCCTTTAGAAACAAACTTTCTTATACCCTTGCGGTTCTTGTCAAACCATTTTCCGCTTACCCTTTAACCATCAATATGGTTTTGCCTTTGCCTAGCGGGGACCCTCAAAATCAACGTCGATGGTGGCTGGGATAGTGTCTCCCTCTCGAAAACAGTAGGGGTGACCATTCGTAATGAAGACAGATAATTTTTCGCATCAACTATTAGAAGCTTGGGTCACTACTTTTCATCGAGAGAAGCTGATGCAAGAGCTTTCCTAGTAGGAGTGGAATTGGGAATGAGTATGGTGCTGCTAAACATCAGAGCCGACCAACAAACCCCCCCCCCCCCCCGCGTACATCACAGAAGTAGAAGAAATTTTGAGCGATATATGGCTTCTTCTAGAAAATGTTATCAGTTTGAAAGTTGATTTTATTGGTCGTGAATGTAACAAGGTTGCTCATCTTTTAGCTGCTCACCGAAAAACGTTAACAGAAGATTTGTTTTGGATAGGAACTCCGCCTGAATGGCTGAGAGCTATACTTTTTTCTGATGTAATCTCCAGTGAACATCCTTCTTGAGGTTTTAATGCAATCTTTGATTCTCATAAAAAAAAGTAGTTGTAGCGATTTCTATCTTTACTTTTACTAAATTTCCTAATGTTTTTTAGAAGATAAATTTCCTAATGTTTGTAAGCAAAGAATCTGGACAATACTGTGAAAATACTTTAGCAAGTCAATCACCATTAATCGAGTATGTAAAACAATTTTATCGGCCATCTCCATTCAAGCCGCTAGGTTAATGTTTGGAAAAGGGAAGATTTCCTTTGGGGAAAAAATTATTGTGATCTCTGAATTCCGGACAAATGCGAAGCTACCCATTCTTCTTGAATACTGGTACTATGTTATCCAGCCAAGTGGGGTGATGCATAGGTTTTATAAATTTGCAATATAACATTTTTCCACTTCCTCTTTAATTTTGACCTCTGCTTATATGCGAAATACTCTTGTGTTTTGATTCATTGGTCTTGCGCTTGGAAGGAACTTCAATCACCTCTGTATCTAAACATGGAGTAACATCATAATCCCATGAAAATGCTTCTCTGTATTCCTGCAAGAGCTTTATAAACCCCGCCTTTTAATCTTACTCGAGGCTTGCGACAGCTAAAATGGGCCTTCTCTTCCTCCCTTCTGGGTCTAGATCTACTTGTTCAAGCTCTTCCCTCTGTGGAATAGAGCTGTCCCGGAAGCATTTCGGGGCTTCCTCAATTTTGTATTATGTGTTCACATGTTCCCCTATGCGGGACACCACTTTTAGAATCCCAAGGGCACCCTATCCCTTTAAAGTTGGTGACCCCGAGACTTGTCATATGCGGTAGCATTTTTTGACAGTCTTGAAGAAGGTTATGAATTTGTCTATCTATTCTTCATACTCTAAAAATATCTTGAGATAGTAGATGCACTTTCTTGTTAGAGTTGTACCCTTCTAGCGTGGCTACTCATTTTCTCTTCAAATTATTAATCCCGCAGGTGATTGATCTTTGACAGTCTCCCATTTTGGCTTGGGAATGGGGCTACAAGGCTCCGTAATTTGTTATGCTCCAATCTCACTCCACCACAATGCTTCTGAAAAATGAGCTTCATCAATATTGTAGGTGCAGGAATTGTGCCCTAGAGGCAATCAATTAATTGTGACAAATATATGGATTTACGATTCATTATGTTATCGATATGGAGATATGCTAACATGAATGAAGTCCTTAGAATATAAGGTGTTATATTCTTAAATATCCCTAGTCAATTATAATGATTAATGGGACAATCATCTATAGACTAGTATGGGGTTGGATTGATATGGAGATATCACGATCCAACACATGGGTATGCATTAGGAGTAATGGCATACTGGATGACCCTCGACGAGAAGGATACATTAGATTATGTTGAAGTCACAATCTCTTCTCGTAGTGCTAATAATATTGCAATCCTTAGACTTGAAGTCACTAGATACTCTAGTTGTGGAATATTGTGCTTTGATGTTATCAAACGTTACACCGTAACTGGGTAATCATAAAGATAGCTATCGGGCATGATAGGAAGCAAGCTTAGAGATCGTAGTGATGTAGATAGGATTTGTCCCTCCCACATAATGGGGGTAAATATCCACGGCCACTCGAGGGATGAGGCTTATTGAATGTCTGGCCAGACTCAGATAAATCAATATGGAGATATTGATGTTATCTGCTTGCATAAGAATATTCCCGGGATCGAGGAACTATGGATTGGATATACGAGTGTGACTATTTATGTCTCGTGTCCAATCCGGATATGGAGACAAAGGGATAAGTGCAATATAAGATATTGGGCACAAGATGTTTGTCGGGATCACTGACTATTTCTATTAGTTGGGTGGCATGGATGTGTTGCTAGACACCGCTCCATGTTACTAAGAGTTACTACCAACTAAGTAGAAACCTATGGGGTCACACGTCAAATAGAGTAGAGCTAGATTTGGGATTAATTAATATTGATTAATTAATAGAAGGATCATTGTGCAACACCTTGCAAACTTAGTAGGACTAATTTTCAAGGAAGGGAATAATTCTAGTTCATGTAGAATTAGGAAATCCTTTATGGAAACAACAAGGAGTTGTTGGAGTATATAAAGGAGGCTCTAGCTTCCTTCCCACTTGATGTTAATTGTTATTAGACATAACAAAGAGAGTGGAAGAGAACAAGAGAGAGAGCAAGACAAGAGCTAGGGCCGAAACCCTAGCCCCGTCCGCCCTTCCCGTCGGCGCCAAGAAGAGGGGCCGATCCCTTCTTGGCTCTTTGTGCCTTTGTTGCTTTGATCTTCTTCCCTCTTCCTCCGGGTTCAAGCTAGCACTTGTTTGAAGGAAGAATCTAGATCTCACCTCTAGACGTGTATCAACCGTAGAGACGAGGACATCATTCTTCGTGTGATCTCACAAATTCAAAGGTACACAATACTATGTCTCTTATCATGTTATGATGTCTCTTCCTGACGATCCGTGGTGGGCATTGAAGTAGAATTAAATTTTGTTATTCCGCTGCGTTACCTACTTCAAAATCCAACAGTGGTATCAGAGCCACAGGTCGTAGAGCATAACATGATTTTATGTGTTACGATTTCAGTTTATACACCGTATTATTGTTATTACGCAAAAACTGAAAATAATTGGCATAGTAGATGCAATAAACAATATCTAATTTAGCATTGGATGTGTAAATTAGTGAGTTTGATCACATGAGATGTGTGGATTTTGGATCTAGATCTAGGGTTTGGGCACATGCTTGGAAAAGGGGTTTTCCAAGTATGGAAATAATTAAACTTGGGCAACAAGGAATAAGTTGTTTTGGAAACAACTAAACTTGGGCAACAAGTAATAAGTTGTTTATGGAAACAACTAAACTTGGGAACCAAGGAAAGAATTATTTTTGGAAACAATACCATAAGGGTGTTTTGGAAACAACCCAACAAGGAAGGAATTGTTTATGGAAACAATACCATATATTGTTTATGGAAATAATTCCATGAATTGTTTATGGACACAATTCCATGAGGAGGTGTGGCCCATGTAGGGACCGCCCCTCTCTCTCCTTGCCGCCCAAGTAACACACGGCACAAGAGGGGCCGGCACACCCTAGCACACGGCCTAGCCGTGTGGGCTAGGGGACGGCCGGCCCGGGCCTAGTGTGGCGGTTCCTTGGTTAATTTCGGCCATTCTTTGGTAAATCTCTTGGACCGTTTTGACCCTAGTATGTCCAAAAACAACTAAAATTGAACAAGCGCGTTAAAAATTGGTTTTAACCATATTATGTGCTTTGTTGCATGGTGGATGGATATGGCCTAGGATTGTGGATGTTTATTGTTTTGTGGTTTGGTTTACGGCATGCGAGCTGATCAAATTAATGTAATAATTAATTAGGTTTTACGGCCTGCGAGTCGTCTCTTTTCTCCTCGACATGTGAGGCCTTTTTGTTATTTATTTATTCTAGATGTTAGGCTAGAATTAGAAATATTTAGCTGATAGCCAAGAACATGGAGAAGAAGACCGGAGAACCAAAGGAGCCAAAAGACATCCCTAGGCGCGCAACTATGGTGGAGCACATGGAGATGAGCTCGGCACTTTAGGGCAATTAGATATTATCATTGGCTTGATAATATCATTAGTCTAGGGGCCATACCCATGCCACGTTTTTTTGTTTTGTGGATGTTTATTATTCATGCCTTGTTATTTATTTTGTGTGTATGACGCTACTAGCAAAACGATAACAAGATAATAATAAACAAGGTTGGTCTTTTATTGTGGATGGCCCAATCCAAATAAGTAGACCATGTTGATAAGATCAACCAAACAACTTAAAAGAAATCCCTCAAATAAATATTGCGTTTTGCCTTCTCTTGCCAAAACACCCTTCATGATCATGGCCTATTAAAATTCGGGCTTGCCAAAGCAAGGCGATTTTAATTTTCCATGGTGTGTTGCGGACGACGCAAGCTAGTAATGCGTGTATGTTGAAAACAAGAGGTTGGACGCAACTAGGCAAGAGTCAATTGGATTGATGAGCTTAGAGGCATGACAATTAGGTGTTATCTAAAGGATAAAGAATAGAGAGTTATTCACCTAATTGGACCAAGAGTTGCATGGGATGCAATTGGAATGGTTCCTACCTAAATAACCAATTCTTGGGTGACTTGCCAAAGCAAGCTCAAGAAGAAGTGAAAAGGGATCTTGGACCCACTAGAAAATATATAAGATATTTTCCGCATTAATGGTGAGGGCTATTAATCCGAGAAAAATAGTGGGAGCTATATTTAATAATTTAAATCCTTGTTGAATATAGTTATACGTCACAATGCTTTGCATAATCCTATAAGTGTTGAATACCCATCGCATTAAACAAACAAACGCGACTTTATGTCCATGAGATGGACAATATGTCTGGAATCTATTTTCTAGATTGGTATAAAATCGAGAATTGTTCTCAAATAAAGGAAATATGTTGTACATTGTAGAGCATAAATTTCTCTTCCCACCAACTACCAAAACACACTAAAGCCTTATGGAAGGAACATCAAAGAATGGTTCTTTGGATGTAACTTGTCTCATGTCAAGCTCCCATGGACTCTGAGCTTTGGAAGCAAGATGAGAAATTTGGAGGCATGTGATATGATCATACGAGCTTGTCATGAAAGGCTTGAGGAGTTGTTCCACTTTGCACTCTCTTGCTTAGCACTCGTCATGGTCAAGATGGAATAAGTTCGGGCTTGCCAAAGCAAGGCGACTTAGTTCATCGAGATATGACGCGACGACACAAGTTAGTAATGTGTGGCTGCTGAAGCAAGAGGTGAAGCGCAAACTAAACTATATCAATAGGATTGAAAGCTTAGATATTGGGAGTTATCTATAAGATAGATAAAGAATATATAGTTATTCTCCCAAATGGACCAAGAATTGCATTGGATGCAATTATAGTGTTTGTTCAAAAGTGATTTACTCAATATGATTGAGAATCGCTATACAAAGCACTCATAAAGGGATAAAGGAAAAACATGTTAATGGTTAACAGCATTCTTAAACGCAAAAAGGTCTTGCGTGGAACTCATGGTTATAAAGCAAGCTTGTTTCTAAAACCAAGTTGCCTTAAAGATCCCAAAAGTGGCATGGAGGAAGAGAAACTGCCTAATGTACCTGGAAGGAAGTAATAAAGGAATTATGAATTCCACACTAGGTAAATTTGTTATAGGAATCAATATGTCTATCTCATCATCATGAGTATATGATACTAGATGAGGATCTCACACTTATATAGAAATGTGGTAGATCTCATGAGAAGTAGAAAATTGAATAAGGAAGAAATAATCCTACACGTGTGGCAATTAAGCAAAGGGTTGCTGAATTAGCCGTAGGAAATTATTTCTACCTTTGTAAAATTGTTCATGAATTAGAAAAAAGTGATTATGACCCTCCTATGAGCAGGACCATTATCACAGTTTCTTGTTTGGACAAGAAAACTCTCTATCATAATAAAAGGACAAATGTTGTTCCATTTATTCTGATATGCATTGTTGTAATGCAATTTTGTCTAAATGGATTGTATATCCTTGATCATGATAATTTCATCTATAACATTAATACCAAGAGGTTTGCATATAATGATATGAACTTCACTTATCTTTAGCATTATCGTTTAGGCCACATGAATAAGAGATACATATCTAGAACTCCATATAGATGGAATTATAGAACTCATATGATTATTGAATCATATGAGATATGTAAGACTTATTTATTAGGCAAATATATGATATTTTGGGAATCATACATATTGATGTATGTAGGCCACTAAGCGCAAATATTGAAGGTGATTTTCAATACTTCATAATATTTACTGATGGGATCAGAGAAATATGGATTTGTATATCTTATGAAGAAACAAATCAGAATCCTTTGAAGAGTTCAAGGAATTCAAGAATGAAGTAGAGAGATAGCTTGGAAAAGTATTAAGGCTCTACGATTGGATCGTAGAGGAGAATACTTGAGCCAAGAGTTTGACAAGCATCTATGGGAGTGTTGGATATGATCCAAACTCGCTCCACCTAGTTAGCACGCCACATGGGTTTGGCATGTCTAAAAGGAAAGTTCGGACCTTTTTAGACACGGTTCGGTCCATGATGAGTCAAACATAACTTCCAGTTTACTTTTTGGGGCTGTGTTCTAAATTACAGCAAAATTCGCGCTTAACCTTGTTCCATCCAAATGAATTATGAGAACCACCATATGAGATATGAACTAGGAAGTGTCCTAGTAGGACGTTCATAATTATTTGAGTTATATAGTTTATGTAAAGGCGTTTACGGATAAACTTGGACTCAAATTGGATAAATGTTTTGTGAGATATCCTGAGGAAACAAAGGATATTATCTCTACACTCCAATCGAGAACAAATTGTTTGTTGCTCGAATCGCTGTGTTTCTAGATAGAGATTGTCTCTAAAAGAAACAGTGGGAGCACTGTAGAACTTGAAGGAGTTCAAGAACCACAACAGAACATTGATCCGTTTGATGGAACATGAGCAGGATCACAAGGTGTTGTGGAGCAACCTACTCAAAAAAACACAAGAACCTTGTAGATTAGGTAGGATTTATCGAGGGACTAGAGAAATAAGGATTTCTCATAACCAGTGATATATTGCTCATCGAAATGAGCCTACAATCTATGAGATGGCCACGTGTGGGCCATACTCTGAGAAATGGCTTGGAGCCATAAGATACGATATGGAATCCATGTATACCAACAAAGTATGGACTTTGGTGGAACCACCTGAATGGGTAGGACCCATAGGGTGCAAGTAGGTTATGAGGAAACCAACATGGATGGTAATATGATTACCTTTAAGGGAAAATTGGTAGGAAAGGGATTTCATGTGAGCTCATAGTATAGACTATGACAAAATCTTTCCCCAATTGTGATGCTTAAATCCATTCACATCTTGCTTGTAGCAATCTATTTATAGATTTGATCAAGCTTCTAGGAGTTCGACTCTTCAAATTGATGATGTAATCAAAGGAGTTTGGTTCCATCAAAATTGAAGATGAGACTTGTCACGCCCGTAAACCGGGGTGATTTTTTTTTTTTTTTAAATAAATACAAGAAACTGATCGAACAAGTGGTGAACTGGACAAGTCCAACTTTTATTACACAACTGAAATATATTACAGAGTAGTCAGAGCTAGTAACGGTTCCCAACCCAACTATATTACATATAAAACAAGTTGGGACTCGTCTCAAAAGTTATAAACAAGCTAGCACTCCAAACAGCTAAGACAACTCAGGGACTGAACCGTCATCGCCACTATAACTTGTTCCTGCAAAATGTTGGGGGTGAGCTTACTGCAAGCTCAGTAGAGAACATCAACGAGACAGTCCAAGCACGTATTGTTTCATGGTACACGTATCACATAATCATGTTATCACAGTTCAATATAAACATGTATATGTCAAGTCATGCATATGCGATTCTTTAATCGTTTTATTATCTTCATGGAACCTGGGGTGCTCACATACGCGCTCGCAGCTAGGAGTGAGTCAGCCTACCTCCGCATACGCGCTTTCAGCTAGGAGCGGAGTACCTACCTGCCATCAAGCTGGCAGTGCTTTCTGCACCAGGCCTCGGGTGCAATCAGGGTCTTTAACCCAAGGGATGTACAATCCCTAACCCCGTCCATTTATCTTTCCACTTTCATATTTAATTTCACATGCAAATCGTGCATGAACAACAATATCGACAATATCATCATGCTAACAGCATATCAACAATCAACACAGTTGATAGCATGTATCCAGCATAGTCACGAATATCAACAGCATATTCGAATAGCAATTTCAGCAGCATCTCCGTATGATTCAAATACTCAAATAACAAGTTGACATCATCTCCACATGAATCATATATCAATTTGCAAATTCACAATAATCAGGTATAACATCGACAGAGTAATGACAATTCAGCAATTATAATGAATATATCTAAGCAGTACAACGACTAGCCTATAAACAGGCAACGCAATACATTTAGGGCTATAACGTTGAGATTCCCTACCTCGGTCCGACGAAGCTGCTAATAAAATAATAAGAACCTCCATAACCTCCAAGTAATATACCGAGAATATCCTCCGCAACTCCCACTATCTCTCTCTAGTACTTGACTGAATTTTGGAATGACAATAACTCTAACGACAAGTTCTATTTATAGGGGAAGGCGACCAATCACGTCGCGATGAGTTGCGGGACACGTGGCATCCATGCAGGGAAGGAGTTCCCAAGACATGACACGTGTCTGACACATGTCGACCATGCACAAGGACGGTGCCACCCGATGACACGTAGCAGGGGCGTGTGTCAATCATGCATCGCAGGTCACCGAATCGCGACACATGTCCTCCTGCGTGTCACACATGCATAGCAGTACACCAGACTGTGACACGTTTCCACCAGTGTGTCATTTATGTATGGATAGGGCTCCATAGTGTGACATGTGTCCCCCGACGTGTCGCGCATGCAAATGCAGGAGGCTATGACGGTGACACATAGGGAGGTTATGTGTCAGAAGCATCTGACTTGCAGTAGGACACATGTCGCCCTAAGTGTCAATCATGCAGTAACACATACAAGCTAACATACTGCATGTCATTATTTACTAATCATTATTAATTAAGCTAATTAATACTTAAACGGTATGATTAGTACTAATTATTCCCTAAATATTTTTATACTTAATTTAGCGATTAGAGAAGATATTAGGACTTCTGGTGTCTTTCTGGACGAGCATAACTATTATAGTTTGGCAGATATGGAAACATCAAAATACTAAGTGCTTAGTCATGAAATTCACTGAAGTAATATAAGCTTCACAAAATGTGGTCATTACATCTCTACCCCCTTAAAGAAATTTTGTCCTCAAAATTTAAAACATACCTTCTGGTGAAAATAAGTGTGGGTAATTCTCTCGCATTAACGCTTCTCATTCCCATGTCATTTCCTCAATACCACCACGACTCCATAAGATTTTCACTAAAGGAATGGCTCGTCCTCGAAGTATCTTCTCCTGGTGATCCAGAACTCGAATAGGTTTCTCCTCGAATAATATGTCATCAGATACATCTAAATCCTCATAATGTAAGACATGAGATGGATCAGGCGCATATTTCCTCAACATAGAAACATGGAATACACTATGAACTTCTGAAAGTTGAGGTGGCAACGCCAAACGATAAGCAACGTCACCAACTCTTTCTAGACTTCAAACGGGCCAATGAAATGTGGCGATAACTTTCCCTTCTACCCAAACCGAATTAAACCCCTTCTTGGCATAAATTTTAGAAACACATTATCACCCACCTCAAAATACAAAGGTCTACGCCTCTGGTCTGCATAACTTTTCTGACGACTCTAAGCTGTAAGAAGCCTTTGTCTAATAAGCTTAATCTTCTCGGTAGTCTCCATGACAAGCTCATGTCCTAGAATAGGAGTGTCTCCAACTTCAGCCCAACATAATGGTGATCTACAAGGTCGACCATATAATGCCTCATAAGGTGCCATCCCAATGCTAGCCTGAAAGCTGTTATTGTAAGCAAACTCCACAAGAGGTAAATGATCTTCCCAACTACCTTTAAGATCCATGACACAAGCTCTAAGCATATCTTCCAATATATGAATGGTCCTATCAGATTGGCCATCTGTCTGAGGGTGAAAAGCTGTGCTAAAACATAACTGAGAGCCTAAAGCATGCTGCAAACTTTGCCAAAACTGAGAAGTGAATCTGGGGTCTCTGTCAGAAACAATAGATACTGGAACTCCATGTAAACGAACAATCTCCTTGACATACAATCGACTCAAGGCATCCAATGAGTCAGTCATATGAATGGGCAAGAAATGAGCTGACTTGGTCAAACGGTCAACAATACCCCAAACAGAATCATGTCCTCTAGGAGATCTAGGCAACCCAGACACAAAATCCATAGTAATATGCTCCCACTTCCACTCAGCTATAGGCAAAGGTTGTAATAATCCTGCTGGTCTTTGGTGTTCTGCCTTAACTTGCTGACAAGTCAAACATCTAGACACAAATTGCGAAACATATCTCTTCATTCCATTCCAAATGTATTGGCGACACAAATCACGATACATCTTTAGTGCCTCCCGGATGAACTGCTAAACGAGAATAATGGAACTCCTTAAGTACTTCTTCTCTCAGTTGGTCCACCTTTGGAACAAATACCCTTCCTCTAAGCCTCAAGCTATCATCTGCATGAATAGACCAACCCTCCTTTGCATTACCCTCCTTAACTTGCTTCTTAATTTCCTCTGATTCAGAATCTAGTAGTTGTGCCTTAATAACTCTAGTAAGAAGACTAGGTGTAGCAACTAAGCTTCCAAGATAACATAAGTCATTTTTCTCCTCTAAACCCAAGTTGTACTCGTTGATTGAGCTTATCATACGCCATTCTCTGATTAAAATACTTGCTTTAATTCCCCGAGACTTCCTACTCAAAGCATCAGCAACACTGTTAGCTTTCCCTGGATGATACTCCAATGTGAAATCATAATCCTCTAAGTACTCCATCCATCTACGTTGCCTCATATTAAGATCTTTCAAAGTTAAGATGTACTTCAGACTCTTATGATCAGAAAATACTTCAAAACACTCGCCATAAAGATAATTTCTCCAAGTCTTCAAAGAGAAGACAATTGCTGCTAACTCCAAATCATGCGTAGGATAGTTGACTTCATGAGATTTCAACTGTCGAGATCCATAAGCCACAACTTTGCCCAACTGCATCAATACACATCCCGAACCTTCTTTAGAGGCATCACAATAAATAGTATAGCCCAAACATCTTTCTGGAACCACTAAGATTGGAGCACTCGTCAATCTCTTCTTTAACTCTTGAAATACTCTCTCACAAGAATCATTCCAAACAAATTTCTCTCCCTTCCTGGTCAACTTTTTCAATGGGCCTGCTAAACGAGAAAAATTCTCTATAAACTTTCGATAATACCCAGCTAGCCCAAGAAAACTCCGAATTTCAAATAGAGTCTTTGGCCTCTCCCAATTCATAACAGCCTCAACCTTGCTGGGATCAACTGCAACTCCAGATTCAGATACTACATGCCCAAGAAACTTCACCTCAGTTAGCCAAAATTCACATTTGCTATCTTTACCATAAAGTTGGTTGTCTCTAAGCAGCTGTAACACCAACCTCAAATGTTTCTCATGCTCCTCTTCCAATTGAGAATAGATTAGGATGTCATCTATGAAAACAATCACAAACTGATCCAGATAAGCCCTGAAAATACGGTTCATCAAGTCCATAAATACCGCCGGAGCATTAGAAAACCCAAATGGCATCACTAAGAACTCATAACGACCATATCTAGTCCTGAAGGCAGTCTTTGGTATATCATCCTCTCTAACCCTCAACTGATGATACCCCGATCTAAGATCAATCTTAGAAAAACACTTAGAACCCTTCAACTGATCAAACAGATCATCAATTCTGGGTAAAGGATACTTAATCTTGATAGTAACACGATTAAGCTGCCTATAATCAATACATAACCTCAAAGTCCCATCCTTCTTTTAGAAAATAACACTGGAGCTCCCCCACGGTGAGCAACTAGGTCTAATATATCCCTGATCAGATAAGTCTTGGATTTGGACCTTAAGCTCCTTCAACTCTGCCGGAGCCATACGATAAGGTGCAATAGAGATAGGTTGAGTACCAGGTTGCAAATCAATAAATAATTCTACTTCCCTGTGAGGAGGTAAACCAGGTAACTCCTCGGGAAATACGTCAGCAAACTCGCTAACGACACGTGGAAAGGCATTGATTTGTCCAGACTCATCTGAACCTAATAGGCTGGATAACCACTCATCACGATGATCACGCCACTGAGAGTGTCTCAATGACGAAGGCAATATGTCTCTAAATTTCCCAGTGAACTGAAAACGAGTACCATCGGGGGTAACTGTCGTCACCCGCTTCTCATGACAATCTAATACGACAAAGTGAGCAGACAACCAGTCCATGCCCAAAATGATGTCAAACTCGGCCATGTCAAGGAATCTCAAGTCAAAAGTGACTCGAGCATCAGAAATAACTAGCTCGCAATCTCTACATACTTTATCAACACGATTTCTCCCACCCAATGGTGAGTTCACTCCCAAAGCAGCATATAGAGGTTCCGCAGATAAGCCAAGTAATGAAACACATAAGCAGATATAAAGGAATGCGAAGCACCAGAATAAAATAAGACATCTACCCATGTATTGTGCAATAAAAATGTGCCTCGTATCACTGAGTGATCATATGAGGGTTCCTCAATTGGGTAAAGTGCAAAATCTCTCCCCTGAGACCCTTGACTCTGCCCACCAACCTTCCCTTTACCTCGACCAAAGATCATCTGCTGGGATCCTCCAGATGCCTGTGAAACTGGTGGCCTAATAGACTGCTGAGATTGCGCAGGAAGAAACTGCGACTGTTGGTTTACACTACCCTGCTGAGACCCTCTACCATAACCTGTAACATTCACCTGAGGACAATCAGAGCGATAGTGGCCTGTCTGACCACACCCCCAACATACAACGTTTCCCCTCTCATGAAGACTAACTTGTGGACGAGTAGGTCTGAAAGACTGGCTCGGGTAAGAAAACATCTTCTGCATCTTCCCTGAGTAATTCTCCCTGTGTTCTGACTGCCTCCCTTTCTGTGGGTAACCTCGATTCTGACCTTTAGCCTCCCATATATCTTTAGAATCAGCCAACTCCCTCTCAGCAACTAAAGCAGACTCTACAACCTCAGAATAAGACTCCAAGCGTAAAACTGTAATCTTGCCTCGAATAGATGGAGAAATATTCCATTCAAACAACCTTGCCTTCTCGGTATCATCAGATACCATATTAGGGGCATATCGGGCAAGCTCAATAAAATTTGCCTCATACTGCATCACAGACATACTACCCTGCTTCAAGTTTAAAAACTCTCGAGCCTTAGCTGCCCGAACCACCTCTGGAAAGAACTTCTTCAAAAACATAGTCTTAAAGGTCCTCCACGAGATAAGTGATATGTCTAGATTAGAGGTAACTAAACACCACCACTGATCAGCCTCATCTTCAAACTAAAAAATAGCTAACCTCACCTTGATCTCATCCCCAAATATTCCTATAACATTAAAAGTCTTCTCAATCTGCCTCACCCAATGCTCAGCTGCAACTGGGTAAGGGCTACCTCGAAAAACAGGTGGATTCTGCCTCTTAAACTCCTTAAGTGCCTTCATAGTATCAGGGTTAGCGCCCTGATTAGGAACAGAAGCACTACTATCTCCATTCGTACCATTCCCCCAGTTTGTGGTAGCCATCTACAACAAAAACATCTAAAATGACATACCTATAAATTTATGAGGTAGGATCAAGTCAAGCACATTGAACACATAACACATAAGATTCCTTAACCATTACCCCAAGCCCGAGGTGTTTCGTATACCTAAGCTCTGATACCAAGCTGTCACGCCCGTAAACCGGGGTGATTTTTTTTTAAATAAATACAAGAAACTGATCGAACAAGTGGTGAACTGAACAACTCCAACTTTTATTACACAACTGAAATATATTACAGAGTAGTCAGAGCTAGTAACGGTTCCCAACCCAACTATATTACATATAAAACAAGTTGGGACTCGTCTCAAAAGTTATAAACAAGCTAGCACTCCAAACAGCTAAGACAACTCAGGTACTGAACCGTCATCGCCACTATAACTTGTTCCTGCAAAATGTTAGGGGTGAGCTTACTGCAAGCTCAGTAGAGAACATCAAAGAGACAGTCCAAGCACGTATTGTTTCATGGTACACGTATCACATAATCATGTTATCACAGTTCAATATAAACATGTATATGTCAAGTCATGCATATGCGATTCTTTAATCGTTTTATTATCTTCATGGAACCTGGGGTGCTCACATACGCGCTCGCAGCTAGGAGTGAGTCAGCCTACCTCCGCATACGCGCTCTCAGCTAGGAGCGGAGTACCTACCTGCCATCAAGCTGGCAGTGCTTTCTGCACCAGGCCTCGGGTGCAATCAGGGTCTTTAACCCAAGGGTTGTACAATCCCTAACCCCGTCCATTTATCTTTCCACTTTCATATTTAATTTCACATGCAAATCGTGCATGAACAAAATATCGACAATATCATCATGCTAACAGCATATCAACAATCAACACAGTTGATAGCATGTATCCAGCATAGTCACGAATATCAACAGCATATTCGAATAGCAATTTCAGCAGCATCTCTGTATGATTCAAATACTCTAATAACAATTTGACATCATCTCCACATGAATCATATATCAATTTGCAAATTCACAATAATCAGGTATAACATCGACAGAGTAATGACAATTCAGCAATTATAATGAATATATCTAAGCAGTACAACGACTAGCCTATAAACAGGCAACGCAATACATTTAGGGCTATAACGTTGAGATTCTCTACCTCGGTCCGATGAAGCTGCTAATAAAATAATAAGAACCTCCATAACCTCCAAGTAATATACCGAGAATATCCTCCGCAACTCCCACTATCTCTCTCTAGTACTTGACTGAATTTTGGAATGAGAATAACTCTAACGACAAGTTCTATTTATAGGGGAAGGCGACCAATCACGTCGCGATGAGTTGTGGGACACGTGGCATCCATGCAGGGAAGGAGTTCCCAAGACATGACACGTGTCTGACACATGTCGACCATGCACAAGGACGGTGCCACGCGATGACACGTAGCAGGGGCGTGTGTCAATCATGCATCGCAGGTCACCGAATCGCGACACATGTCCTCCTGCGTGTCACACATGCATAGCAGTACACCAGACTGTGACACGTTTCCACCAGTGTGTCATTTATGTATGGATAGGGCTCCATAGTGTGACATGTGTCCCCCGACGTGTCGCGCATGCAAATGCAGGAGGCTATGACGGTGACACATAGGGAGGTTATGTGTCAGAAGCATCTGACTTGCAGTAGGACACATGTCGCCCTAAGTGTCAATCATGCAGTAACACATACAAGCTAACATACTGCATGTCATTATGTACTAATCATTATTAATTAAGCTAATTAATACTTAAACGGTATGATTAGTACTAATTATTCCCTAAATATTTTTATCCTTAATTTAGCGATTAGAGAAGATATTAGGACTTCTGGTGTCTTTCTGGACGAGCTTAACTATTATAGTTTGGCAGATATGGAAACATCAAAATAATAAGTGCTTAGTCATGAAATTCACTGAAGTAATATAAGCTTCACAAAATGTGGTCATTACAAGACTTGTGTCTACAAGAAGGTTAGTGGGAGCACAGTTATTTTTCTGGTCTTGTATGTGGAGACATACTTAATCATTGGAAATGTTGCCCCTACTTGACAGTCTTACGTAGATTGACTAGGGAGTTGACTTTCTAATGGTAGGCTTAAGCAAAGCAACTTGTGAAGATCTATTGAGGTAGATCAAGATGGTTGTATAGCTTAGGTCATAGTACATAAATTGACAAGGAGTTGAAATGGTTCAACATGTAGGAATATGGATTCTTACCCATGTCACATGGAATTAGTCTTTGGAAGACTAATTGTCTTTTCAATTGGATTGAAAAGGGATCGTATGAATAAGATTCATGAGATACGCCGTGTTATGTATTGGGCCAGATGTGTCATATGGTATGACACAAAGATACCAATCAAATCCAAGTGAGGTGTCACTTGATAATTATCAAGATTATCCTTAAGTACTTGAGAAAGAATAAAGGATGAACTCTTGATTAATGGAGGATAGGAAAAGTTTACTGTAAGGGGTTACAGTGATGAGAACTTCCATCTGACAAAGAAGATTTCAGATTATAGTCGAGTTTTATGTTTTGTGCTAGAGGGAGTGACTGTGAGCTGGAGAGGTTCCAGGCAAGATTCAGCCATTGATTCTAACATAGAGGACTGAGTAAATTAATGCATAAGATGCATTTATTCAGAATATTCAATCTCAATCAAATTGTTGATGGAGGAGATGTGAATATTTGCAAGGTGCCAGCATATGTCTCGCCCCTACGCAGTGTGAGCGTGGAGGACCGCCCTAGATCAATAGGCATATGATGCAGGAGATTGAATCTAGTGCAAGTGGGAGACTGTTGGAATTGTGCCCTAGAGGCAATCAATTAATTGTGACAAATATATGGATTTACGATTCATTATGTTATCGATATGGAGATATGCTAACATGAATGAAGTCCTTAGAATATAAGGTGTTATATTCTTAAATATCCCTAGTCAATTATAATGATTAATGGGACAATCATCTATATACTAGTATGGGGTTGGATTGATATGGAGATATCACGATCCAACACATGGGTATGCATTAGGAGTAATGGCATACTGGATGACCCACGACGAGAAGGATACATTAGATTATGTTGAAGTCACAATCTCTTCTCGTAGTGATAATAATATTGCAATCCCTAGACTTGAAGTCACTAGATACTCTAGTTGTGGAATATTGTGCTTTGATGTTATCAAACGTTACACCGTAACTGGGTAATCATAAAGATAGCTATCGGGCATGATAGGAAGCAAGCTTAGAGATCGTAGTGATGTAGATAGGATTTGTCCCTCCCACATAATGGGGGTAAATATCCACGGCCACTCGAGGGATGAGGCTTATTGAATGTCTGGCCAGACTCAGATAAATCAATATGGAGATATTGATTTTATCTGCTTGCATAAGCATATTCCCAGGATCGAGGAACTATGGATTGGATATACGAGTGTGACTATTTATGTCTCGTGTCCAATCCGGATATGGAGACAAAGGGATAAGTGCAATATAAGATATTGGGCACAAGAGGTTTGTCGGGATCACTGACTATTTCTATTAGTTGGGTGGCATGGATGTGTTGCTAGACACCGCTCCATGTTAATAAGAGTTACTACCAACTAAGTAGAAACCTATGAGTTCACACGTCAAATAGAGTAGAGCTAGATTTGGGATTAATTAATATTGATTAATTAATAGAAGGATCATTGTGCAACACCTTGAAAACTTAGTAGGACTAATTTGCAAGGAAGGGAATAATTCTAGTTCATGTAGAATTAGGAAACTCCTTTATGGAAACAACAAGGAGTTGTTTGAGTATATAAAGGAGGCTCTAGCTTCCTTCCCACTTGATGTTAATTGTTATTAGACATAACAAAGAGAGTTGGAGAGAACAAGAGAGAGAGCAAGACAAGAGCTAGGGCCGAAACCCTAGCCCCGTCCGCCCTTCCCGTCGGCGCCAAGAAGAGGGGCCGATCCCCTCTTGGCTCTTTGTGCCTTTGTTGCTTTGATCTTCTTCCCTCTTCCTCCGGGTTCAAGCTAGCACTTGTTTGAAGGAAGAATCTATATCTCACCTCTAGACGTGGATCAACCGTAGAGACGAGAACATCATTCTTCGTGTGATCTCACAAATTCAAAGGTACACAATACTATGTCTCTAATCATGTTATGATGTCTCTTCCTGACGATCCGTGGTGGGCATTGAAGTAGAATTTAATTTTGTTATTCCGCTGCGTTACCTACTTCAAAACCCAACAGTAGGGATTGATGGATGATGGGCTATCCACCACTCTCCCCTGCCAGATGGCCTTCATGATCTGGTGCACAGATGAGGTGACATCATCAAATATGTGGATGCAATATATTTCCACAAAAATGTGGTATGTTGTGTTCGCGTCTGTCACATGAAACTTGGTTGAGCAGTTGATCTTCCAAACCTGTATGTTTACCCTTACAAATCATAAGGGCCATCTTGGAATTATTCTCGCGGCCATAGAGTGGTGCAGGGCATTTCACGATCTTCTTTTTTGATATCCTTGCGAGTGTGTAACTATTCAAGGGAAAGAAATTGATTGATGCTCCTCCATGAACCATAGCTCGTTTGAATTTTACTCCATTTATTGTAGCTGTAACATACAAGGGCTTGTTGTGTTGGCCCTCTTTTCTTATCCGCTTTGGAGAAGGATATGGTGGTGCACAAAGCGCACATGGCCACTGAGCCATTTATTGAAAAAGAAATTTATTTGAAATCATCTTCTACTCACAGTATGGCCTTGGTCATTTTTCATGCTCCCGGCGTCTCAAAAACCCATCAAATCATAGAATGATTAGAATTTTAACGTGTGTGTGATTCTGGCTGCTCGCGTATCTGTAGTGTCGTTACAATAGTCTTTTGCTCCATGAAATTCCATAGCGGTGCCTTCTTCTTCTGATTCCTTTACATATGGGATCACCACGACCTCCTTTCCTCTTGATTACGTCGTTGGATGCGAATGGAGGGGATTGTCTCGCATATCTTTAGCTGGTCTTTCCAAACCAAGCTCCCATTCTTCTACCTTCTAGTCCCTTATCCAACGGAGATTTTTTCATTCCTTGGTGGGGGTGGGAGACATTTCTTTGAAATTCACACCCCCTGGGGTCTAACAGGTGATCCCCTGTTGCCGATTTCTCTATCATAGGAAGTACAACATCTTTTCTTTACTGTTTGCAGAGCTTTAAAATATGTCCTATTGAGCATGTGAGTAGTGGAAGTGGTTGGGCTAATGTTGACTTATCCCTATGCAGCTTCTGAGGGGAGGCTGTGTTCTGAAACTTCTGGGTGGAGGCGATGGCATGAACTTCAACCTTTCTATCCCCTTTTTAGTTGTTGTATCTTCCAATCTTGAAGGATGGTTGTGAACTTCAATGTTCATGTTTCTTTGTGTTTTATTCACAATAAACTCATTGTTTCTAGTGCTTTTAAGAAGCCCAGAGAATGTTGGCAGGTTGAGATTGATGAGCAACTATTGGTACTCCATCAACATTTCTTGGAGGCAGATCTCCACAAGCCTTTGCTCAGGAACTTCTTCTGCGCATTCCAGTGACTCAAGTGGAACATCTTGAAGAATTTGAATCCTTCTTCATCCTTCTGTTGAATCATGCTGAAAAGGTGGATTGTTGTGAATTTCTTCACGAATTGGAAGAACTTAAAGTAGAACTTCTTCACCATGTCTTCCCATATGCGAACAGAGTTGGGTTAAAGCAACATATACCATTTTTATGTTGCTTGCCCAAGAGATTTAAAGAATTCTCGAAGTCTAAAGGTCTTATATGCGCCATAATTTCCAAGTGAATCAATGAGACATGCTCTCGATAATTCCAATTGACTTCGTCGAAGTTTTCACACTTTGGTTATTTATATCACACAATATTGGGCATCAAATATATTTCCATATGAATAGGGGTGTACTCGCTACTGGGAAACTGATCAAGTTGAAATTAATTAAACATTCTTTTATAAGGACCTTAAGAACACAAGTCGCCTGGGTGTCTGAAAACGCTAGAGACGACATGGCAGCAGCCACCACAACGTTTAGCTAAGAGTAGGATAAATGAGCACGGAAGTTATCACCAATATTGGCTGATGAAAAATACATCATTTTACCCTCTTAAAAGCAAGAACATCGATTGCTTGAAAAGAAAAAGATCACTGGCATAAATTTCAATAAATTACAATGGAGATAAATGTAAAGCTAAAGCGATGATGCACATTATTCGAGACGTAGGGCAGCGTCGTTGTCATCATCATCATCATCATCATCATCATCGACCTGAACCAATCAGGTTTTATTCCTCCTCTTTGGGTACAACTATTGCATTTGAGCCAAGTTTATTCCTTCCTTATCCGGAATTGCGAAATCTCAATGTTGCCGACATCCAATTTCTTGAAATTACTTCTGTACTTGGAGGCAACAAAGCGACCCATACTGTATGGTCGATACTTGGCAGGGGTTTGCTCATTGATCAGCTCATGTAAGGGTTCCACCATAACTTGGTGATCGGGGTTGAAGAAGAATGCCATTGAAAGTCTTTCCTTTTCAGATTTAACCATGGCTCTATGCTCAATGCTCTTATATTTATCGTTACTCCACACCTGTTTCAGCATCAACAAGATCACATTGAAACTCAAAATAATAGTTGAAATGCAGAACAAGGACTAGACAACCATAGGCGAAAATACCCGTTATACAAACTTTTTAGGCTTAATTACTGAATGCATAACCCCAGTATGCTGAAACTCTCACATTGCAACCTCTTTTCTAAATCTAGCTTATTGCATCCCCATTTGCATAATAAGCATCAATGTGAAATTGGTAAAAGATTACATCCACACACTAACAGTGGTACAAGGGTAAATTAGTCAATATGTAATATAAAATGATAACGATAGAAAAAGAAAAATAAAAATGAAGAAAGGAACAAAATAATGAAGATGATAAGGAGCAGTTGAAGAGTCATCTGGTTTGACAAAAAAAACTCTCCTCTCTAGATCTCTACGGCTCTCGATCTCTACGATTGTGGTTGATGAGAAAATTGTGGCTTATGGCAGATTGAACCAGACCACCATGGGTTTGATTGGAGAAATTGATTGAGTGCTCATGTTTACTCTGTTTTCTTCTGGGTTTCAATCAAGCCGATGACATCTTTTCGGTTTGTCCAGGTAGAGATAAAGAAGGAGAGCGGAGGATCTTCTGTTGAAAGCTGGGTTTTGGTTTCGTTTTGAATCGATGTCGAAATGGATTCGGGTTGGTTTTGGATTCTCTCAATCTATGAATCACTCTCTGCTCTCGCCCTCCCTGCCCGAAACGACAGACCGAATGAAACCCACACGAAGTTTACCTCTGGGGGTACTGAGGGAGGGCCAAAATTAACAACGGTTGAGTCTCGAATAGAGCTTGGATGGGCGGTAGCACTTACACTAACATTTCAGCGCGTGGGACAGAGATGGGTTTTCTTGATGGTGTCAAATTATGTGGGCTGAATTACGACTGATAGAGTGTACTGGTTTAATTTCTAAGAGATTTTTGAACATTCTCGAATTCTGGAACTACGCTGGTGGTGATGGTTGTGCTCACCTGAATCTTGGTATTGGGTGGTGGCAGTGGTGGTTGCTGTGGCGGCGACGGTGGTAGGAACGCTAATGATCATATGTTTATTGATTGGACAGTTTCACCCGTAGAGAAAAGATTTATGTGTCAACTAATGGCTTAGTCCGTTAAGTTCTAGATGGAATTTTTTTTCCAGTTTCACTTAGACATTTTTCTTGCAAATGGTCATACCATCAGAGAGTCTTAGGAATGGGAGTTGCGATGTGAGAGTTTCGCCATATTGGAAGTATGCATTAAGTAATTAAGCTTGTCACACGACCTGTTATTATGCAAAGAAAATATGCACCATCACACGAATGGAAGAGAGAAAAATGAAAATTATTGCTAGCCGCTTTCTCCTTGAGGTCCTCTTTATTCATTTTCTCCTCCTATCCTCCAAGGACAACAATCTTGTTCCGGACTTTCCTAATTACCTTCTCATCCATCATGCTGTACATCTTCTGGCTTTGCATTCTCATTCTGTCTCCACAACCCTTTATCTTATCTTCGTACTTGACATACATCACAGGCAGAGTCGTCCCTGCAACAATTCCAATGTAGAGCGGGGTGAGTAGATCGAAAAAGCCGCCCACCACAGAAGCCACCCACAAACCACCAATCGTTCCGAGGAACCAAAACACATCTCTCTCCGCACCGACTCGAAACATCCACCGCACGCCCTCCCCCATCCACCAACGCAACCCCTTTCTCGTCTCTGCCGCCGACTCCTCCGTAATCTCCAACCCGTCATCTGCGGCGTCTCCCTGTTCAAGAGCCTCAACATTTTGCCCCCACACGAAGGCTGATGAAACAAAAAACATGGCCGCCCAACAAGCGACAGTGACGAAGTTGAATTCGTAGATTTCCATCACCACCCATGTCGCGGTTGACGCTAGTAACAGAGCTATGCTCTGTGTTTTGCTCCTCCACAGAGCAACATCTCTCAATACATCTGGGTGTGACAAAGATTGGGAAGCGGTGGCCATGGTTATTCACTAAGATGGAGAAGCAGAGCAGGGGCGAAGCCAAGTATTAGAAACACCTGGGCCACTCTTGCAAATGTATTCAATATACTTAGGGCACAACTCTAATTTTGGCAAGGGCACAATTTGAACTTTTTATAAATTACATGGTAAAATTGCAAAAATCTCACTTTTTTAAAATTGTGGGTAGGGCACGTATCTACCAGTGCCGCGGGTTGGCTCCGCCCCTGAAGCAGAGGATGCTCTATTTTTTTTTTCGTGTCCGGCGAGGTTATGCATTGAGTAATTAAGCTAACTTGTTATGGGACTTGTATTGCAGTCCATATGGTTTGTTAGGTGTTAGTTTCTTCTCAAGAAGTAGTACTTAGTGGATGTTTGGCATCATAGATTTTTTTTTTCATCAAACTTAGGATTAAAATCTGCCTGTTTGAACAATCTGATTTGTTAGTACACAAAATTTTAACCTTAGAGTAAATGTCGAATCTTCAAAATTAGGAATTTGGTAGCTGAAAATCTCTGAAAAGTAATTTTAATGTGATCTTGATATTAACATCGTCACAGTTAAATTATAAATGGGTATATTCAAGTAGTTGACTGTATAGCTATTTAATTTTTGTTAAACTGATCTAATTTATTTTCGACAATTTCAACTCATACCAAATATATCGTGATTTTTAGTTCAGCTGAATTTTCACCCAAATTAATTTCAATCGGGTTTTCAAATCTTCAGCTTATACCAATTTTTTTGTGTACTAACAAATCAGGTTGTTTAAAAAGGCAGACTTTAATCCTAAGTTTGATTAAAATCTAGCTTATACCAATTATTACCTTCAAGAATTTGAGCCTTGTTTAAGATAACTTGAAAGAGAAAGATGGACTCTAACCTGTAAACAGGTAGAGTGATAATTCTGTAAACACTCATTGAAAAAAAAAAAAAAAAAAGAAGTACCTGAACAATGTCACCAATATTGATGACATAAGCATCTGGTATGGGCTTAACTTGAATCCACTGTCCATCACTTGTTCTCTTGACTTCAAGTCCTCCGACATCGTCTTGGGCTAGGACAGTCAAGGCACCACAATCCGTGTGTTGTCCGATACCCAAAATTCGATCAGGGATTGGGCAGGGAGGGTAGTGAAGCAAACGAAGAACGCTGGTATGATCATTGTAGAAGCTGCTTAACCGGCGAGGAGAAGATAAGCCTAGACTCAAGGAAATAAGTTCCAGCAATTTATGAGATAGTTTCTCCACTTCTTTCAGGTATTCCTCTACAGTCTCCCTGAAAAATTATTATCCGTTAAAATCCTTGACCACAGACAAAAAAACCAGGATAAGAAAAAGAGGGACTGATGATTATTATTACCTTAAATTAGGAGGATACTCGGGCCATCTATTAACCACGAACATAAGATCCTTTTCACCAACTTCATCAGAAGCTGGAATCACAGTCGGATCTCTGACATTGAAATCAAGAACCTCTTTCCAGTCCCTCACATTCATGGTCAGCTCGCTATCAAAATAACCTTGTGGATGCGACTCATTTCTCCTCACCTTATTTTTCTCCTCCTTCGGCTGCGCGAAAAACTTCCTCACGGCCAACTCTATTTTGCTCCGGACTTCCAAAGGCACTCCATGGTTGGTTACTTGGAAAAAACCCCAATCTTTGCATGCACTTCCAATCTGTGAAACAAGAGTTTCAATTGAGTCAGAAGATTTTAGAATAGATAGGTCAATGATGGGTATGCCTTCCCCTTCACTTGGAATTAGTGTCGGCCTGTGCTCTACTGGATGGTAGAAGGCCGGGTCTACTTCTAGTGCTCCCATGGCTGTGTTGAGTATTGGATAAAAGAAGAGAAGGAGAGAATGAGGCACTGATAAAGAGTGTATGTACTCGGGAGAAGAGATGAGGGAGTATATTTATAGGACGAACCACATAATGCGCGGGTAAAAGACTAGAAGTGAGTTACACTCTCACCCTCTCTTGTTTCAGAAATGTAATTTACACCCCCTGGTGGTACGAAACTTTTACGTACAACTAGAGAGATGCAGGGGCAGAGCCATGATTTCGGGTAAGTGGGGGCTAAAATATTACAACAAGTTTAACTATCATCATGCAAAAAATGCAATCCATTGACATTGGAAAAATTTAGAAATTATACTTTGGTTAACCAATGATAACAAATGCCCTACAAATAGACCAAGGGTTACGAAGACATTTGTGGGGATTAATCAAATACAGGTCATAACAACATGGTTCTGATTGTACAAATCTATAGCAAATAGCAACATAGTAGTTCAGCAATCAGCATAGAAGGGTAAAGCCAATTTTGGATCACAACCCAATGGACCATAAATTTGATGATGCTATTTGGTGTAGCATATAAGTTAATACCAGCTCCGTTTGAGTTAGTTTATTAGCATCCCTCTGTTTTCTTCTTAGTTGTTATTCTCTCTTTGTTCCATTGCTCTACCAATCTGTAGAATCCTCTATGAAAACTAGAGCTAGAATACGTGAAACTACTGTGGCCAAACTCAACGGTGCGACAATGGACCAAGCTCCATGGAGTTCCATGGACGTTTGAGAACCATGTCATGGTTCTCAAATAATGGAGAAGAGGCTTAAGGCTAGCAGAGATCGATTTCACTTTCTGCCCTTTCTGGGTACAAATTCACGGCCTCCCCTTTGAAAAGATGTCAGGTTCAAATTCCAAGAACATTGGAGCCCTAATTGGTGCAGTCGAGAAGGTGGAACGGGAAGAGGCTAAAGAATTGGTTCTCCGGCCATATCTAAAGGTGAGGGTCATGGTAGATACAACAAAACCTTGGCTCGAGGCTTTGATCTTACATGCTATGGAGATGGCCCAGTCTGGGTGAATTTTGGGTATGAGAAGCTCAGAGACTTTTGCTACCGTTGCGGTAGATTAGACCATGAAAACTAGAGATGGCGGTTTATGAACAGAGACCAAGGAAGAGGATCGCAATATGGTCCAGACTTGAGAGCTCGATCCAAAGTAGAATTCCGAGAAGAAAAGAACGGTTTGATGATCTCAATTCCCCAAACACGCCAGAAGAAGATTGACAGATCAGGGAGACGGTGGAACGTTGGCTAGACAAATCATATGACAGTTGCGCCATTAAAAAATTAGTGATGCGATAATTTTGTTGGTTAGTAAAACTTTAATGTTTACTCTTTTTATATTTATTAATTAAATTATGATATGTCATGTGAATTGGTGTAGTATTTCACAAAAGGTATGAGTATATTAGTGATTTTGCTGTCTAAAAAGAAAAAAAAAGGCCAAATATTTGGTGACACCTTACTTTTTTCAAAAGTTACTTTTACACGGAAGAGTCGGAATTCAAAATCCGAATGCTGGCAAAAAAAATGTAAGTACAAAACCCGGAGAAAGTTCAAAACAAATTACACGTCCAAAATGAATTAAAAGCTACAAAACGTCTTACCAAACCCACCTTAAGAGCTTATTGGAGACACTTTTTCAATGCATTTCTTTACCTTTTAACTATAACCGAAAATTATCTAATGTCTTCGAGATGCTCTATTTTTCAGTAGTACTAGCTAAAAATTATTTATAATTTAATGAAAATCTAACATTTTTATTTTAGATATTATAAAATTTTAGTAAGTGCTTCAATAGTGTTAGTTAAACTAGGCGTTACCCCGCGCTAAAGCGCGGGATTCCTATTTTTATGCTATACAATTTTTTTATTAATTAGTACCAGTAAGAAGATATTCCTTCAATGAGTTTGTCAACACAAATTGTAGTTTGCGTGATGTTTGTTTTTATTTTGAGTTCAATCTACAATTACAAAGATCATATTTTCTTTCCCAAATTTTATGTTGTTTTATTGACATAACATCACCTTGTATTGGTAAACACTAGGATAAGAAATCTGTTGTCTATACCTAACATTATAAATTGTAGCGAAACATCTTCATACTCTTCCTGACAAAGAGAAAATTTATAATTATGAGCTAATCTTTACTAAGTTGGTATCGGATGAGATGTAGCACATCTAAAACCGCTCATTTTGTAACGGTCACTAAAAAGGCTTTGTACGAAGTACGACATATGAATGTAAAATCAGTCTATTTATTGCCTCTTATGCAAACACATATGTCTGCTGAATCTTGTCAAATGAAGGAAACTATCGAAGAGACATTGATTCATCACACACACTTCCAACTAAAACTACAAAATGATTTGAACATTGTAATCTTCCTAAGAGCATATTAGTTAATTGAATGAATAAATATTTAGCTTCGTTATATAAAAGATTACGTTGACATTGAAAAATTCAATAACTCGTCATGAGTTATAAGTCGAAAATTCTATTTATAACTTTTGAGATGCTCAGATTGGTTTGCTGTTGGTTCTACATGCAGCGAAATTGAAGCACGATGAGAAAAACACACCATTTAACACTCACACAGAATAATAGCCACTGAAAATTAGACATTTATATCTCTCTTGAAAATTAATATAAGACACCCCATAGAAATTTAAAAATTACGGTGGGAGAGACTTTGCATAGATATACCTCGAGGGCAATACATATGCGTAGTTTGAATTTTTTAAAATTCTTCTTTTGTTGGCGTTGATTTCCTACTTTTACATAAACATAGATTTACAATTCTTCCGTTTGCATGTCTTTTTCTTGAGAAATTTGATTTGCTCCAATAGCACCACGTGAGCATGTAACGTGGTGTTCTACACCAGAACACCATTCGTGGTGCTATTTTCTGGTGCTTTAGCGATGATTTATTTTTTAACTATTTATGGTGTAGGCATATTAAAATTATCCTAAATGTTAAGAAGACCAAAAGAATAATCAATGACAATGAAAGCCTGTTTTGCAGTTGTGTTAAGTCATAAATATAAAGCTCCCAAATGATAAAATTATAGAAATGTTAAATATAATTAGTGTTAATTAGTTTGAATAATTTGAAATGTAACTCTCGCAAAAAACTAATCCTGAATACATTCCATTTCATGTGAAGAAAACATACATGACTTACTGTCGATTTAGTGGTATTCCAATTCAATGGTATGACAAAAATATGACACATAATTTTTCTCCCGGTCATATGGATCATGGTTAGTTGTTTTTTGGCGGAAAAAATGAAACGAAAAGATCATAAACTGATGGTCACATATTACAATATAATAAATTTGAATTATTTTTACAATTGTTATACATGTACAATTTAGACTTATTTGAGCAAGAAAAGAAAATTGCAAGTAGTGAAATAAATGATAAATCATCAGTCATATATTACAAATTTATGATTTTATGTAATATGTCTGCACTGGAAATGCTTATTTATGGAAGAAATTGGAAAAAAATGAAAAACATAATCTTAATTCTAAGATGTTTTAATTGTCTCCCACTCAATGCTCAAAATAAACTGATGTATCATGATAAATTGTGCTTTTTTTTTCGGAATATTGATTATGCTTTAAATACATGGATTTTACATTGTAACTTATTTTTCTTATAAAATATTGTCTTGACAAATTTGAAAATAATGTATTAAAAAAAAATAAGTTAAAATAATAATTACACTTTAATGGGGCAAATGAAAGTGCCACTATGGCAACTTATGTGTATAAATAGTAAAATATCATTTGGCTAATAATTATTGGCTAAGTGCCAAGTGGGCATGACAAATGTCAATTTAAGGAGAAATGTTTAATGATAAATGGCGAATTGATATTAAACCTGGGTACTTCTCACTTATATATATATATATATATATATATATATATATATATATATATATATATATATATATGGTTATCTTAATAACACGTGGCACATTCTCAATATTTTTTCAAGAGACATTTATAGAATTCAGGACATTATCGCTAAGAACGTGGTTAAAGAAAATATAATGATCTTGATCTGGCTCTTTAAATGTACAGAGCGGGATGTGTATCACTAAAATAAATAGCGGAGTAAAGAGCCTATTGGAGACAACATTTTTCTCATCTTATTTTTATTTTAAAGATAACCACTATATAAATAATCTACTGAGGATGCTAAAAGATGACAAGTATGAGTTCTTTTTTTTAAGGAAAGTCTAATATGAGTTCATGTGAGACATTCCTGAAAATAAGTATTTTATTTTCAAATTACATAAAATAATTATTATATATGGACACCTTGATGACACTTTTAAATGCACTTTTTTAAAAGGGAAATGCTAAACATTACATTTTATTCTTCACTCTTCAAGTTCACCCCACATGTAGATGTTTTTGATTGGTGGTATGATTATAGAAATATCATAAAATAAATTGTTACCAACAATCATATAATGACACATAGGAGGTAAATTTTAAGGGTGAAGAAAAAAATGTGAAACATAGCAGCCCTCTTCTAAAATGAGATGTTTTCCTACTTTGATTAAAAAAAAAAAAAAAAAAAGAGTGTATGTCCCACTGTTGATAAAACTTAAAAGACACCCCGAAAGATATCACATTGTGGAGCTAAAGGTGTAATCCTATCTTCTAGGGCCTCGGTTGGGTAGAGGATAAGGAGGAAGCATAAGATAATTTATACCCTTTTTTTATAAAGTGTTTGGGTGCCGGATAAGAGAGGGGATAAGTTATTTTGCCTTATGCTGATGAATCTTTTAATGAACATATTTTATACCACCAACATGGAGGTATAAGCTCGGATAAGAAAATATA
Source organism: Linanthus parryae (assembly GCA_023055425.1). Taxonomy (NCBI): domain Eukaryota; kingdom Viridiplantae; phylum Streptophyta; class Magnoliopsida; order Ericales; family Polemoniaceae; genus Linanthus; species Linanthus parryae. The sequence goes on from JALGPY010000004.1 coordinate 41,022,779, forward strand.
GCATATTAGGATGCTAGTAGGTTGACAAAATTAACCCCACAAACTATCAAATTTTCTGCCCTCGTGCTTAACCTTATCAACTATTTCACCGTTTCACTTCCATCCTTCCCTCTAAACGTTTTGGTACCTTATTTTGGAGGAGGTCCTACTGGATTTGATAACTATTATTTTGGATTCCATAAATTTATTTAAGTATGTATGGTTGAGATAGATATGACGACATTTTTCCGTGCTTGCTGAAATTTCGTTGGTTTGATTTAGCTTGTTTATTGTAGGTTTTGTAACACCATGCCAATAAGTAGTTGTAATTTATACTCCATTTTTTGCTATGGCCATGTTGTATTCATGAATATTTGTTATGTTTGTATGTTACTACAAGTTTAGTTCGCGTATTAATACACATTTTGTATACATTTTGACAACGTCACTATTGTGTAGAAAAATAATATTAAAAACATAAACTTTAATATACATTTTTTTATACATTTTTCTTCGTCGATTTGAAGTATACAATATTTTATATAAAATAACAGCATTGAAGGTATTACAGTCATTTTGGCACATATCCTGCTTCATATACTGCAATCCGACAGCACCTAAACACAGACAACCAGCATATCTTATCAGGGATTATAAGAAAACATTCATATCCTTGCTCATATCCCAGCATAAGCCTTATCCTCACATACCATATCCTCTACCGAAACGAGGCCTAGGATTATTGGTGAGTAGTTTGTGTGGAGCTAAATCTCCCTTTAAGTTTAGATGACGTTGATGTTTCGTGGAATGGAAAAAGATGAGATTTTTAGAGGCAATTGTGTCAAATACTCCCTCCGTCCCAGCAGGATCTATAAAATTGAATTTTTCAAGTCATTTTGACCCGGTAATTTTGTTACCAGAACGATGATAGAATTTGGTAATCTGTTCATGGTGATGTAGAGTTACGTTTACTCTTCCACACCATAAAAAAATTACAACATTCTTGCATCGTTTGACTAACTAAATCATCACATCAAAGTGATCGGTGAATAGTAAATTTTAAAGAATCTGCTGGAACAGAAGGAGTAGCTAGTAACAAGTAACTTGAGGTATCCGATTAGAAACATGTGATGTTAGTTTTTTTACTTGGCATAACTAAGATTCTCTTAGTTCCATCACTATACATTTGTTTGTCTCATATACAGTAAGGGACAAATTCATTAGCAAACAATAGGAGAATTGGTCCAATCTTTTCGAGTGAGAAAAAACGAAGAACGAGAAACGAAATTGGTCCAATCTTTCAATTGTACTTTCATTTCCTAAAGAGAAAAAAAACCATGGAATTTTTTTTTCAGTTCTGATTTTTTTTCTTTCTTCAGAATGTGAAAATTATATAAATTAGGGAACAGTTTATTATGGACAAATACTTGGTATGTTTCTTCTAGATTGTCCTACTTTAACTTGTTAACCCGTAACTAAGTCACTTTGACTCGGTAATTTAGATAGCAAAATAGTATAATTGTTTGACAAATGGTTTATGGTATTGTAGATGAAAGTTAACTCTACGAGTTCATGCAAAGATTACAAAAATCTTGTATTATTTTGCTAATCACATCACTGGGCTAAAGTGACTCAGTGAATAGTGAAAAAAGTGAAGTAAGCTGAAAGAGAAGAAACAGAGATAGTATATTTTTGAGTTCAATAAGGTGATGATCCACCAATCTACAACGCAAAAGAGAAGATTTACCCTTTCTAACTAACAAATCAGCCACTGCATTGGCCTTTCTATATATCCATCTAATGACTTGATATAACCTGGGGGTATTCGAACAAGAACAATGAAACGAGATAAAAAAAACGTGATACAAATTTTACATGATTCACTAACAGATCCCTTAACGTATCCGCTACCTACAACCAGGGCCAAAATCTGAACTTTTTGAGAGACAATCGATTACAATGTACATCGTGTCCACAATGACCAGGGTGGCCACCCCGATACACTATAATACAAAGTCTACCCACTTTCTATACACTTATATAGACCTAAGGGTCCTGACTTGTTCCCAAAGTACTAGGTATGTTTGAATTACCCAAACAAATCTCCACCTGGATTCTAATGTCCTGGCACCCTAAATCCTCGTGGAGACTTGGTTGCTTTAATTCAAGACAAAGCTCCACATTGTGTCGAATCCACTAAACCACCTGAAACCGGAACCTGATGTTTCTCCCCCCAAACCTGATCTGGATGCGTCTCCCAAAATCATAAACGAGCATGCCTCCCTAAAAAGATGTCTTGCAACTGTATGCGAAACCCGAATTGCCAAAATGTTGCTTCGACGTCCATGTTGTCCCTACAACGAATGTTCACTATGTGGATGCACTTACGAACACAGACACAAATGATTCACCCAGAACCATACTTGAATGTATTCACTAAGGCACCACGGGAAGTGCCAGATGTTACTCAGACCTGATGCACCAGTAACGAGTGCCCAATTAGATTGTTGTTCTAGTTGTGCCACAATTGCCTCCAATGAGACAGATACGACAGATCGCACCAGATTCAAGATCAATTGCGTGTCATGGTACACGCCCCAAGACCAGGTGCACATCGGAACCAAACTTCGTGTAGAATGCGGTCTAGAAACAGGATTAGATCCATGTTCCTGAAATCTCATGCACCAAATGCTCAATGTCGTTGCTCCGAATACAATGAGTTCTTGCAATACATGAGCCAGAACCAGATTTAGTTCGCATACCAGATGCTCCAAGCACGGTGTCGGATTGTGCCTGACCGCAAATTATCAGAATGCTTGATGCTTGTGAACAGCCATAGTCGCTCAAGTGCCGAACCTGTGATGGATTTTATTAGATCCCTTGCACACCTAATATGCGTTCCTGATTGCTCCAACAGGAACACGGGTAGCCCCCTCCATGGGGCTTCAGATGGAGAGTGTACATGCACCCCCTTTTTCAGAGGCCAACGAACAAAAACCACTTCTCCTCACGAACAGATCGATCTTGATCGCCTAACCGGACATTTTTTGACAGAGTATCGCAATCCAACCTCCGGATCGCCTTCACCAGCTGAATGGAAAAACCATAGCTTTGATTTTCACTAAAAAAAACCCTAGCTCTTGGCTCCACCTAGATCTTGAAAACCTCGGCCTTCATGCCAGTTTAATATAACATGGGGGTACTCGATTAAGACCGAAAAAACAAAATCAAGAATGTGAGACAAATTTAATGTGGTTCAGTAAAGGATCCTTTAACGAATTTTCTACCTACATCCACGGCCAAAACATGAACTTTATTGAGATCCCCGAACGAATCTGTTAGCTACATCCATGGCCGAAACCTGAACTTTACAGAGAGAGAACCCGATTACAATGCACATAGTAGCCACAAGTACCACGACGGCCACCCCGTTACACCACACACAAGTATACACACGTTATATACAGTTATATAGACCTGAGGGTCCTGAATTGTCCCCAAGGTAATGCCAAACGTTGCCAAAACATTTTAGGAAACAACTCCTTAGCCGCCTTAGACCAAGTGAACGCAACTACTAGCTAAGTATGTTTGACTTAACTGAACATGACTATTTTCCTATTCGATCTCATTCCCACTAAGTGTTAAGTACAATACATGAACAATTAACTATAACGATTATCAACATCAGGGATGACTTCAATCCTTGAAAAGCCCCTAGTTTCATTAAATATTAATTCCTACCTTAACTGTGTGAATAGGCAAAGATCCTTGAAAAAATTGGAGAACAAACATCCATCTAATAGATAAAATCATAAAGCAGGAAACAAGCTATGGATACGGAAAATATTTGTATACATGAACCCTGTGATCTCATAGAGATTCCTAGAAAGATGTGTTTCACTACTCATAGAAACTAAATCAATTTTCGGTGTTTATCTAAAACAAATGATAAAGATAGGGAAGAAGAAAAATCAAACATGATCTTCAATGGTGTCTTGAGTTTAAACCTGTAGTCTTCTTAGTCTCCTTCGTCTCCATTTATTTTTCTTCAATACCATGAGTGAGTGGTCCAAGATTGCACTTCATTGTATCCAGCGACTATTATTTACTCCAACTAGGGTTTTATTTTGGAATATATTAATACACCGTCATTTTGGCCTCAGAATTGCGCCCCTAAACTGTGCAGATCGCACGATCCAGACCGAGAAGATCGTGCGGTCTGCTGGCCTTTTTTCCTCTTCGTGTTTTGTCTTCAGGTGGTTGCACGATTCATCCTTCTAGTCGTGGGATATGGGATTCTTTGCCTTGTGATAGTGCGATCATATGGTTAAGTAGTGAAATACGGTGAGTTACTCTATCTTTTTGCATGAAATTTTAGCTAAGTAAATTTTCTTATCTTCACTAGGGGGTGCTAAGTGTAGTTTGGTAAACTTCTAAAAACTACACTTAGCTCCCATCTTCCATTATTTTTGCTTCTTTCTCTCAATTTCTTCTTCTCCAAAGCTTCGGCATATTTTTGAAGCTCGTTTCTCCTATCTTCTTGTTCTCCCAAGATATGTTTCCTGTCAAAGAAACACGAAAACAACCCATGCCATCAAATGTGATAAATACCCATAAAATAAGCGAGGAACGCCCGAATTAACAATTAATCGCTCAAAGCTTACAATGCAAAATTTTCTCACATTCATAGTGTACTTCTTGTATATTTTACCCGATAATCACACAAAAGGATATAATAACTTGCAAGGATATAACTCATATTCAGAATTATGAAATCCCCAACACTACCCTTTTGCGTGTCCCGAGCAAAATCTTGTTCGCACTATATCTTCAATCCACCGTTTTGCGCACATACTTTCTAGCCATCCCGATACACAAAAAGATCTACACACACGACATTGCAAATCTAAATGCTCAATACAATGCAATAATTTAAACTACATAGTTTCTTCTTCTTTTTTCTTTAGAGATCGGGCAATCTCACATCATTAACAAAATTCATCAGGCTCTAACAAGTTTAATTTTTAAATTTTCAAAACTCGTAGTAGAAAATGAGATAGAATGGTCCTACGCACCAGTCGGTGCGAATGAGGCAATAATCTCAACATCATATTATACTCATTCACATGGAATCCTTGGTGGGTTTTAGGAGAAACTGTTGTTTTATCCACTACGTTTGATTTCCCCAAACTCAACTGTGGTATCAAAGCTAGGTTGCAGAACCGTAACCTGTTAATGTGTTATTTCCAGTTATTCAACGTTAAGATGTTTAATTGTTAGAGCGTATGGGATACTGTATGATCATGATCTGTATGTATAAGATACAATATGGAAATAATTTTAAACCTTATATATGAGATACGAGTCTCACTCCAGGGTTATTCCGTATGAATAAGTTGAAAATTTCAACTGTTGATGTCCAGAATATTCTTCTTGTTACAGATCGTCTGTGTAGTCGTATCAGCACTATGATAGTTAACGAAATATGCAATTTTCGTTTAGGTTTCGGGGCGGTGCCCTCTTGAACCCCCGAACGGTCACAGTAGGATGATTATGAATTACCCGTTAATGAATTGTGCGATTAAAACTGTGTATTTTTTACGCTTTACTTTTTGTTTAATTTTATGGTGCGTGGATGGGCCTACTGTGTGATTGGTTTGTTATGGTTTGGTTTACTTGTTTTTGATGTAGTTGATATAATCATAATACGGTGTGCTTGTCATGCCTCTCTACTCATTCTGATTGCACTTCTCTTCTCATCTCATTCCACTCGTATGTGAGGTTTCTATACTTATATATTTGTGTCTGTGTGTGTGTGTGTGTAAAGATAGATTATTATTCACATGAAGGCAATAAAGGAGGAGACGCAAGAACATTTACACTTATATTTGTAGAAAGAAATATTTGGAGAAGAGCTTGACATTCTAATTGTTCGTTGGATATTCTAATTTGCTTGGGACATCGTATTCTTAGAAGCCACATCCATTTCAGGTTAGTTTTATTTTATTGTTTATGTTGATGTATGTGATGCATGATTGGATGATAAATAAGATAACAATCTAACTTATGAATCGTTTGATCGGAATTGCCCAATTAATTTGGACAGATTGGTACATGAGATCAAATAATGATATGTCCTTCAAACTTAAAATATTAAGTTACAATCTTTCTGTGGTTGACACTCGTCAAGACTTTGATCAATTAAGTCTATGCTAGCTATAGTAAGGTGCCTTTATTTATCATGGTAAGACGTGATGGCATAAGCAAGTAATATGCAAACTATCGAGCAAAGGTTAAAACTTAAATAACATACTTTAATAGGATTGAAAGCCTAGAGAAAAGTTGATTGGGGAAAATTCTATGACAGAGATTTGAATATGAAGTTATTCACCCAATTGAATAAATATTTACATGAAATATAATTTCAAGAGTTTCCTATCTAATTTTCAACGTTAACAGTGGGGGTCCTTATTTGAACAAAAGAATAATGGGAGCTACATTTTATGAATTTTTTTTTTGAAAAATAATATTATATCATGACACTTATACTTGCGTATTGCTTTCTGTGATACTCAAACAAGAGAAAAATTTTTACATCGTGCAACAGTTGCTGCTTCTCCATCAGCTGCTAATGTCGATCGAGTTTAAAATGATCCACATAAGAAGCATACATATGATTCTTATGATGTTGGCTACGGATGTTATTATGCAATCGTTGCCGGATAGCTATAGTTAATTCATCATGAATTAAACAGTTATGAGATTGACAAAACTCTGTGAGATTTACTCAATATGCTGAGAATAGCAGAACATAGCAACAATAAGGGTATATGAAAAGCTATTATGATTCTTACTAATAAGGGAAAGAAATTAGCTAAGAGCTCTAAAGTTGAAGGCAAGGATGTTGCTAAACCCAATGAAGTTGACGTAAAGTCTAAAGGTGGTGTAAAGAAGGAAGACACATGTCACCATTGCGGTGTGGCTGGTCACATGAAGAGGGCCACATCCATGTACCAAACCACATCCCTTCAACCACAAAAGTGAATATAAACAACAAGTAATATTCTTGAATTTTCAGGATTTTTTCAGAAGTTTCTAAAATTCATGGAATTTACTATGCAGTTTTAAATTAACTCACAATAATCAAATAATCAACTAAGGACATAAGGGCACACCTCCTATGTCAAACAATAGGAATTTAGGTGCTAAGTCTCGGGAAAAAAAATTGGGGTCGAAAAGATTTTTTTTTGGCTCCCACTTGCCTCGAGAAGTGTGCAAATAATAATTATGTTATACCATAATTTGACAATTTTTATGTTTTTCCAAAAAACTTGAAAAATACGCAAAAAAACATAAAAATTTTCTGAGCGGTCCGTATAAATTTTGGACAAAAATGGTGGCCAGTAGTCGCTGCACAGATCAACATGCGCTACAGTGCGTCTGCTACGCGCTGTACGTGGCTCTCAGCCACACCTTCCCTATGATGAATCGGACACCATGTAACAACCTAGTCGCCATGTCATCGATAGGTCAGTCCTTTGCTGACTGTGCCCGCAACGTTATCATGCCACGCCAGCCCAATCAGTCATTGGCACGGTAGCAGCACGTCAACATCTAGTTGATGTGTCATGCCACGTCAGCCTTAGATGCCATGTTAGTCGCCGCAAACAGCCTTGGCGCATGTGGAGCGTGTGGGCATGTGGCGCGAGTGGGGTGTTGTGAGTCAGTGTGTGTGGCCCACAAACTGCCTTCTTATGGTCCATTTCAACGAGGCTTGCACCGTCAGACATAGTTATTTGTCATGATTCCCAACATGTGTTCAAATCTCGATTTTAACACATCTGAAAAAATCACATATTAATTACATATAGATCCTACAGCACAATCTAGGCAGAAGAAGAAACGGCCATAACTTTAACTCGTTTATCCAAAAAATTATAATCTTATATTTCAGGAATACTTGCGGAAGATCTACGCTGTGATATACTATTTACATATTCAAAACGTGATTTTGAAAACCGATGCAGAGGGTACCGTTTCAAATTTGACAAACTCAGGCTCTTATACCAATGAAGGATAAGATACATGTCAACCTAGCAGTTAAATACAACGAAAGAAATTTAGGGTTACCTCTTATAGTGTGATCGTCCGCAGACGACATCTTTGATATTTGTTGCACTTATGTTCACGTGGTCCAAGGTCCCACCAATGAGTGTGAATCACATGGACGTACGAAAACTATGTTTCACAATATGTTCAGATCGTTGGATCTTTGTGACAGAGAGAAGAAGTTATTCTAGTGTTTCTACACATCTCTATTCATATGTGCGGGTTAAGTTTGTATAAATAGACATTGTTATAATTAATTGTAGCAAACGCCCTTTAGATTGTGTTAATTGCAGTGCAAACCCCTTGAAGTCCGGAACCTCTGTCATTTATCAATAATATGATTGGTCCATGCCATATCTTACATCAATTTGCTAGAATTTTGAAACAACTAAATTGAATAAATAATATGACATGGACCAATCACATTAATGATACAGATACACACAAAGGATACAGAGGATCTGTACTCATAATTATGAGCCCAGCGAACGTTCTCAATGCATGATTGTAAACTTAAAAATAAAATAAAATTAAGCGTGTGTCTAATTCCTATGGTATATACTTCTAGATGAGAATTAAGAATATGATTGGTAATTTTTTCACCAATGAGAAGTTAGTATAGGGTTTGATACAGATTACGCAGTGAGGATCAAAGGACTAGAAATTATAACGATGCTAAAGGGTGAAACTCATGTGTACCTTAGTTTGTCTCTTGATGACGTAACGTGAAATAGTGTCCACGTCTCTATGGAAGTCCACTCCTAGGATTTCTCTAGATCCTTCACCACCTTTGTGCTAGCTAGAAAAGAAGGAGGAAGAAGAAGATCACGCAAAACGAGACCAAAGAGGCTAGGATTATGGAATTGCTTTATTCATTTCCATTCGCCTCTTGTGGCCGACGATGAGGAGGGGCGGACGGGGGGGGGGGGGGGGGGGGAGGTTCAACCTCCTTGTCTTGGCTCTCTCCTTGTTTTGTTCTCTCTCTTGTGTGATAATAATTATGACACTTATGAGAAAATAAGCTAATTAATTCCCAAGTCCGGTTTAATCCATATGGCGTGTGACCCCATAGGTTTATACTTAATTGGCAGTAACAATTACTAACACAGAGCGGCCTCCAGCAAGACATCTATGCCACCCAACTAATAGAAATAGTCAGTAATCCGACAAACCTTGTGAACAACGTTACTGTATTGTATTATCCCTTTGTCTCCATATTCGGATTAGAAACGAGATATAAAATTCACACTGGTATATGCAATCCGTATTCGATCATGGGAATAGTCTTATCCTTGCCGATAACTTCAATATCCTATATTGATTTGTCAAAGTCTGGCCAGACATTCTATAAGCCCTACCCCTCGAGTGGTCACGGATATTTTCTCCCGTTATGTGGGAGGGAAAAATCCTATCTACATCCATACCACATCTAAGCTTGTTTCCTATTATGCACAACGTTTGATAATATCAAAGGATGATATTTCACAACAAGAGTATCTAGTGACATCAAGGCTAAGGACCACAATACCATTGTCACTACGAGAATCACTTGTGACTTTACATATCTTGTATGTAGCTTTTTGTTGTGGGTCAAAATAGTATGCCATTACCCCTAATGCATACTCATGTTCTAGACTTGATATCTCCATATCAATCTACCCACATACTAGTCTATAGTTGATCGTCCTGTTAATCAATATAATGGACCAGGGATATTTAAGATAAATAACACACTGTAATCTAAGGACTTCATTAAATTAAATATCTCTATAAGTAATAAAATGATTATTCTAGCCAAAATAATGTTCATACTAAAAAAGATTGCCTCTAGAGCATCTATTCCAACAGTCTCCTAGTTGCACTAAATCCAATCTGGTGCATCTCGTATACCTATATATCTAGTGTGCCCTTCATGCTTGCACTGAACAAGCGGCTTTGTAAGTGGATCTGGCAGATTCTCATCTGTAGGAATCTTGCATGTCTTCAACTCTCCTTGATCGACGATCTCTCGAGTAAGATGGAACTTTATGAGTACGTGCTTCGATTTCTGGTGTGACCTGGGTTCCTTGGATTGTGCGATCGCTCCAGTGTTGTCACAATACAACTATATTAGATCCACAATACTAGTAACCACACCAAGCTTAGTAATAACTTCCTAATCCACACACCTTCCATTGCTGCACCCGATGCAGCACTGTACTCAGCCTCAGTTGTATATTAGTTACCGTCTCTTGCTTAAAACTTTTCCAGCTCACAACTCATCCATTCAGGAAATACACGAATCCCATCAGCGATCTGAAATCATCTTTGTCGGTTTGGAAGCTGGCATCCGTGTAACCCCTTCCACGCATCTCTCCCTCACTTCCATAGATCAATAACACATGATTAGTTCTTCCCCAGTACTTAAGGATGTTCTTGACTGCTATCAAGTGACTCTCTCCCGGATTGGACTGATATCTGCTTGTCATACTCAGCGCGTATGCACATCTGGTCTAGTACACAACATGGCATACATGATGGATCCTATGGTCGAAGCATGGGGAACCCCACTCATGCAATCCTTTTTAATATCATTGGAAGGACAATAAGCCTTCAAAAGGGAGATTCCATGCCACATGGGCAAGAATCCCTTTTTGGAATCTTGCATGTTGAATCGTTACAACACCTTATGTACTTTGACTTAGGCCTAGCAGCTTCGTAGATCTATCCCTATAGATATTGATACAAAATATATTGGCTGCATCCCCTAATTCATTCATTGAGGAAAAATTTCCTAGCCAATCTTTAACAGGTTGCAAGGTAGGAATGTCGTTTCCAATGAGTAGTGTGTCATCGGCACACAAGACCAGAAACACAACAAAGCTCCCACTAACCTTCTTGTAAACGCAAGGTTCATATTCGTTCTTGATGAAGCCAAACTCTTTGACTGCATCATCAAAACATAGATTCCAACTCCTATAATCTTGCTTCAACTCATAAATGGATCGCTGCAACTTACACACATTATGGGCATGCTCTGGATCCTCAAAATCCTCTGGCTGTGTCAGGTACACATCCTCGAGGAGGTTTCCATACAAAAACACTGTTTTGACATCCATCTTCCAAATCTCATAATCGTGATAAGTTGCAATAGCAATTAAGATTCGAATGGATTTGGTTATCGCGACTAGAGAAAATGTTTCATCATAGTCAATACCATGAATCTGTCTGAATCCTTTTGCCACAAATCGGCTCTTATGGGAAATCACATTGTTACCATGTCGGTCTTCTTCTTGAAGACCCACTTTCACCCTACGGGACAAGCCCCTTAGGGTGGTTCTACCAAAGTCCATACTTTTTTGGTATACATGAATTCCATTTCGGATCTCATGGCCTCAAGCCACTTTTTAGAGTCCGACCCTTTGATGGCCTCTCCAAAGGTAGTATGATCGTCATCTATGAGTAGTGCGTCTACATGCTCAGTTAAGAGAAGTCCATACCTATATGGCTCCTGGTGCACCCTACTAGACGTACACAGTTCTTGTGTTACCTTACCAGTTTTCTCCACAACATCTTGCGGTTCCTGTTCATGTTCCATTGTAGGATCAGTGGTTTGTTGTTCTTAATTTCTTCAAGCTCTACACTCCTACCACTTTCTCCATTGGAGACAAATTCTCTTTCTAGGAACACGCCGATCCAAGCAACAAACACCTAGTTCTCGGTAGGATTGTAGAAATTATACCCTTTTGTTTCCTTAGGGTCTCTCACAAACTTACACTTATCCAACTTCGGCCCGAGTTTTTCTGTTTTTAAATGATTTACATACACATCGCAGCCCCAAATCCTCATAAAAGATAACGTGGGACGCCTCCGAATCCATATCTTATAACGTGAGTATTCATGACTGATTTAGATGGAACACAATTAAGGGTGAAAGTTTCACATAATAGAGTGTTCCCCCAAAAAGATAATGAAAGATCAGTTTGACACATCATAGATCGAAACATGTCCAATAGAGTTTGATTCCTCCTCTCGGATACGCCATTCCATTTTGGCAATTCGGGTTGAGTGAGTTGGGACAAGATCACACACTATGTAAGATAGTCGTAAAAATCTTGTCTTAAGTATTCTCCTCCACAATCCGATCGTAGAGCCTTAATACTCTTTCCAAGTTGCTTCTTTACTTCATAATTGAAATTTTTGAACTTTTCAAAGGATTCGAATTTGGCCTTTAATAGTTCAAGATCTTGAGCATGAATGTGTTTACAAACTCAGGGGGAGTTTTATCTTTTTTGATGAAAGCCAAAAGGATTAGAACTATTATAAGTCTCAAAGTTTCAAAGCTTTGAGATACTGTTTGCTTGTGGTAACTATTTATTACTCTTAATAGTTTTTGTGATTGCAGGCATGAAGACTGATTGAATGGTGATTTAATCATTCAATATGGACTTTATAAAATATTATTTAGCTCATGTTTTCGATTGAATTAGTTTTGCTGATTACAGGATTCAGTTTAGAAGTTATTCACATGAACTGGCAATCAGAGGTCCAAAGCTTTGAGATTGGTGTTATGCTCAGAACTGCTTAACTAATTTCTTTATGCAGGATGGGTTTGATGGATTCATGATTGGATTGGGATTTAATCTAACTTCTTATCATGTTATGTATCTTGTCTTATAGTTATGTATACATGTGGCTATTTACATAGGATTTTATCCAAGGAAAAATGAGCTAGAGTTTATGCAGGAGCTGACTGTCTAACATATCAGATCTTGTGTAGGTAATTTGTTTGATTTTTTAGTTGATCTTTGTGGATGAGATTCTGAAAATAGTTGGTCGTCCAAACATCAATGAACAAATTCAAAATCTATTCAAACATAGTTTTTCAAAGAAGCATCTCAGGGGAGAGGATTTGTAGGAATACAGTTCCTAAAATCTCTCAGGTTGTTGCCGGTTGTTGATAAAACTAGAGTTTGAATTTCAAACAGAGAGACAATGAAAGAGAGGCTGATCAACAGAGATTAGATAGATTTTCATACGTGGGAGATCAGATTACAAAACTTTTCAAATAAATTAGGCCTATCAACACTCAAGAGAAGATGATCATTCATCAAAAACTGAAGAACCCTTCCAAGCTTCATCTGCTTATATCTTCTGTGTTCTTCAACTTACATTGAATCTGTTATATTCATTCTTGTTTCTAAACCTCACAAACTTAGATGTTTTGTTATTCAAGTGAACAACAAATAAGTTCTTATTGTCTATAAGTGTAAGGTAGCTCACATAGGCTTGAGATATGGGGCTAAATTTAGGTGATTAATAAGAAATGTGTTGAAATCCTGAAGGAATTACATCCCTCAGGAAGAGACTAGGTCCAAGTGTGACTGAACTCTGTAAAAATCCTTGTGTTCTTGTGCTTTACTTTACTGCTTTTCATATCTGTTTATTCTCAATTCAAAACTAATAACTCCAAAGCTTTTGATAATTTCCAATCTAAAAGCTTTGAAGCTACTGTATTCTGCAGTTGCATCTCTATCTTTTCAAATCTTTTCCAAAGCTTTGAGATTTCAGCTGTACATTTACTTGAAGTTTCAAAAGACCTGTTTTGAGAAAAGTTTCCATACTCTATTCAACCCCCACTTCTAGAGTATTAGATAATGTTTATTTACTTTCAATATAAACTTTCAATTGGTATCAAATCTTGAGTCACTGCGCAAACATCTAACCATCTAGTGACTATGAGTAATGTAGGTAATGGAGGATTCTCACAGGGAATAGTAGCCAACAAACCTCCATTTTTCAGTGGTGATAACTTTGTGCACTAGAAGGCACAGATGAAAATGTTCGACATAGAGCTGTAGGGTTTTGATCATGGATACGCAGCAGACTAAACAATAATTAATCCGATCAAAACCCTCCAAGGATCACAGGAAGAGAATTCATAACGATGTTAAAGGATTCGTAATAGTTACCTTGTGGGTTTCCTGTGATGACTTCAAACGCGAATAGTGTCACGTCTCTACTTGCCAAAGAGGGGGTTTGGGCCCTCTTAGTGGCCGACGGGTAGAGAGGCGGCAAAGGAGGGCTTCGGCCTCCTTTTGTCACTCTCTCTCTCACCTTGCTTTATTCTCTCCTACTCTAAGTATGTAGAGGTATATTGAAAATAAGATACGAGTGTTCTTTATATAGTCCCACATCTCCTTGTCCTACTACATAAAGAACCCCTCTCCTAATCCTACTCATGTAAGGATTAGTCCCCTTTGCAAACTAGTCCTAATCATGTCTCTACATGAATTAGTCCACCTTGGAAAATTCTAATCATGTCTATACATGGATTAGTCCACCTTGAAAATTAGTCCTACTAAGTTTGCAAGTGGTTGCGTTTTGATACTTCTAATTAATTAATCATATTAGTTAATTCCCAAGTCTAGTTCAATCCATATGGCGTGTGACCCCATAGGTTTTTACTTAGTTGGTAGTAACTATTTACTAACATGGAGCGGTGTCTAGCAACACATCCATTCCACCAAACTAATATAAATATTCATCTGACAAACCTTGCGCAAGTATTGTCTCATCCCTTTGTCCTATATCCGGAATAGACACGAGACATACAAGCCACACTCGTACATCCAATCCATAGTTTCTTAATCCTGGGAAAAGCCTTATTCGTGCAAATAACATCAATATCCCATATTGATTTAACTAAGTCTGGCCAGACATTTTATAAGCACTATCCCTCGAGTGGCCTCAGATATTTACTCCCGTTATGTGGGAGGGACAAATTCGATCTACATCACGACAATCTCTAAGCTTGCTTCATACTGTGTCTGATACGCGCCATTATGGCTACCCAGTCACGGTGTAGCGTTTGACGCTACCAAGACATAATATTCCACAACTAGATGATCTAGTGACTTCAAGTCTATGGATGACAATACCGATGTCCCTACTAGAAGCACTTGTGACTTTACATAACTTGTATGTTTCCTTCTTGGAGATGGGTCAATCCAGTATGCCATTACCCTAGTGCATACCCATGTGTTGGATCATGATATCTCCATATCAATCCAACCCCATACTAGTCTATAGTTGATTGTCATGTTAATCAATATAATCGATTAGGGATATTTAAGAATATAAAATATATATTATAAGGAACTCATTCATGTTAACGTTTCTCTGTATCGATAACATAATGAGTCTGAAATCTATAAATGTCACAAGAAATAGATTTCCTCTTGGGCATATTTCCAACAGTCTCACACTTTCACTAGAGTCAATCTCCTGCATCAAATGACTATTGATCTAGCGCGGCCCCAAGCTTACACTGTGTACGGACATGGTAGGGGAGACATCTGATGGTACCTTGCAAATATTCACATCTCTTTTGTCAACAATTTGATTGAGAATGAATATTCTGAGTAAGTGCATCTCATGCAATAATTCAGTCAGTCCTCTATGTCTGAATCAGTGATAGAATCTTGCCTGGAACCTTTCCAGATTACAGTCCCTCCCATTAGTGCAAAACATAAAGTTGAATTATAATATGAAATCTGCATTGTTAGATTGGAAGATATTATCACGGTAACCCCTTACAGTGAACTCTTCTTATCCTTTATATATCAACAATTCATCCGTAAGTTCTACTCAAGTTCTTAAGGATAATTTTTACAATTATCCAGTGACGCTCATCCCGATTTGACTGGTATTTTGTGTCATACCATATGACACATATGGCCTAGTACATAACATGGCGTATCTCGCGAATCTCATTCATACGGTCTCTCCCCTATCTAATTGGAAAGACAATTAGTCTTCCAAAGACTAATTCCATGTGACATAGGCAAAATCTATATTCTATACATGCTGAACCATTTCAACACCTTTGTCAATATATGCACTATGACCTAAGCCGCACAACCATCTTGATCTATCTCCGTAGATCTTCATAGGTTGCTTCGCCTAAGTCTATCATTGAATAGTAATTCCCTAGTCAATCTACATAAGATTGCCAAGTAGGGTCATCATTCCCAATGATTAGTATGGTTCTGCATACAAGACCAGAAATATAAATGTGCTCCCACTAACCTTCTTGTAAAGATAAGCTTCATCTTCAATTTGATGGAACCAAACTCCTTTGATTGAATCACTAATTTGAAGAATCCAACTCCGAGAAGTTTGACTAAATCTATAGACATATTGCTACAAGAAAGATGCTAATGGATTTAAGCATCATAATTGGGGGAAAGACTTCGTCATAGTCTATACTATGAACTCAGAGGAAACCCTTTTTCAACCAATTGTCCCTTAAAAGTAATCATATTACCATCCATGTTGGTTTCCTCATAACCCGCTTGCACCCTATGGGTCCTACCATTTCAGGTGGTTCCACCAAAGTCCATACTTTGTTGGTATACATGGATTCCATATTGTATCTCATGGATTCTAGCCATTTCTAAGAGTATTTCCCACTCGTGGCCTCTTCAAAGGTTGTAGACTCATATCTATGAGCAATATATCACTGGGTTATGAGAAATCCATATTTCTCTAGATTCTTGACACATCCTGCCTCTCCTACAAAGATCTTATGTTACTTGAGCAGGTTACACCACAACACCTTGTGATCCTGCTCATGTTCCATCAAAAGCATCAATGTTCAGTTGTGGTTCTGAACTCCTTCAAGTCCTACCGTCCTCCCACTGTTTCTCTTGAACAAAATCTCTATCTCGAAATACAATGGTTCGAGCAACAAACAATTTGTTCTCGATTGGATAGTAGAGAAAATATCCTTAGTTTCCTCAGGATATTCCACATAGTAAATTTATCCGACTTAGGTTCAAATTTATCTGTAAACCTTTTACATAAACTACTTAATTCAAATTCTTTATGAATGACATACTGGGACACTTCCTAGTCCATATCTCATATGGTGCTTTTCATAATTGATATAGATCGAACAAGGTTAAGGGATAAATTTACTGTAATTAGAACACGACCCTTAAGTATACTGGAAGTTCTGTTTGACACATCATGGACTGTACCGTATCCAACAAGGTTCGATATCTCTTCTCAGACATGCCATTCAATAATGGTGTTCTAGGTAGAGTGAGTTGGGATCATATCACATACTTCCTTAGATGCTCAAACTATGGGCTTAATTATTCTCCTCCACGATCCAATCGTAGAGAAATGATACTTTTGCCAAGCTGGCTCTTTACGTTATTCTTGAATTCCTCAAACTCTTCAAAGGATTATGATTTGTTTCTTAACAAGATACACAAATCCATATTTCTCATCCCATCCGTCAATATGATGAAGTACTGAAAACCACCTTTAGCATTTGTGCTTAGCGGCTTACATACATCAACATGTATGATACCCAAAGATCATATCTTGCCTTTTGAACAAGTCTTACATATCTCATATGATTCAAAATCAAATGAGTCCAAAAATCCATCGATATGGAGTTCTAGATATGTATCTCGTATTCAGGTGGCCTAAATGATAATGCTAAAGATAAGTGAAGTTCATATCATTATATGCAAAACTCTTGGTATTAATGTTATAGATGAAATTATCATGATCAAGGATATACAATCCATTAGACAAAATTGCATTACAATAATGCATATCAGAATAAGTAGAACAACATTTGTCCTTCATTATGATGGTGAGCATTTCTTGTCCAAAAAAAGAAACTATGATAATTCGCCCACTCATAGCAAGGAAATAATCAGTTTTGTCTAATTCATGAACAATTTGAGAAAGGTGGAGATAATTCCCTACGGCTGATTCAGCAACCCGTTGCTTCATTGCCCCACGTGTAGGTTTATTTCTTCCTTATCCAATTGTCTTCATCTCTTGAGATCCTCCACATTTCTATAAATGTGAGATCCTCATCTAGTATCATATACTTTTGATGATGCGATAGACACATTGAATTCTATAACAATAATACCTAAATTGGAATTCATAATTCCTTTATTATTTCCTTCGAGGTACTTTGGGCAGTCTCTCTTACTCCATACTACCTACGGGACTTTAAGGCAACTTGGTTTAGCAACAAGCTTGCTTTATGTCCATGGGGTCGGCGCAAACCTTTTTCGCTTATCCATGCTGTTAACCATTAAGATGTTTTTCCTATGCCCTATATGAGTGCTTTGTTTAGCGATTGTCAATCATATTGAGTAAAACAACTTAGAACAAAATTATAATTGCATCCAATGCAATTCTTGGTCCACTTTCGGTGAATTACTGTTTATTCTTCATGTATCTCATAGATAACTCCGAAAATCTATGCTTTCAATCCTATTGAAACTGCTTAGTTGCGTTTTACTTCTTGCTTCAGCAGTCACACATTACTAGCTAGCGTCGTCTCGTCATATCTTGATGCATAAAGTCTCCTTGCTTTGGCACGCACGATATTGATTAATCTCGATCATCACGAGTGCTAAGCATGTGATGGTAAAATGTAGAGTGGAGCATCACTTCAAACCTTTCATGTCTAGCTCTCTCATTGAAAGAGCTTCTTTTAATGTATGATCATATCATACGCCTCCACGTTTCTCATCTTGCTTCCAAAGCTCAGAGCTTATGGAAGCTAACACGAGGCATGACATTCAAAGAACCATGCTTTGATGTTTCTTCCATTAGGTTTTAGTGTTTTTTGGTAGTCGCTGGGAAGAGCTTTTTATTTTCTACAATGTACGACAATTTTTCTTTCATTTGAGAACAACTCTCAATTTTATACCAATATTGAAAATAGATTCCAGACAGCTTGTCCATCTTATGGACATAAAATCGTGTTTCGTTTGTTTAATTCTATGGGTATTCAACTCCAAAAAGATTATGCAAAGTATTGTCACATATAACTATATTTAACAAGGACTTAAATTGTCAAACATAGCTCCCACAAAGTATTGTCACATATAACTAGATTATGCAAAGTATGAGTCTTTATGAAAAGAGTCTTGTCTACTAAACCTCTTTTGAAATCATTTTCAAGTAAAAACTTTGAAAATCTTTCATACCAACCTCTTGGAGCTTGTTTCAAACCATAAAGAGCTTTGTCAAGTTTGTAAACATGATCTGGAAACTTGTCATTTTCAAAACCAGGTGGTTGTGCAACATAAAATTCTTCTTGTAAATATCCATTCAAGAAAGCACACTTCACATCCATTTGAAACAGTTTCATGTTCTTGTAAGATGCAAAAGCAAGCAAAATTCTAATTACTTCTAACCTGGCAACTGGAGCAAAAGTTTCCTCATAATCAATACATTCTTCTTGATTGTAACTTTGAGGAACTAACCTTGCTTTGTTTCTGATCACATTGCCACTTTCATCCAACTTATTTCTAAATACCCATATGGTACCAATGGAAGAGTGGTTTGTAGGTGCAGGAACCAGTTTCCAAACCTGATTCCTTTCGAACTCATTGAGTTCACTTTGCATAGCTATCATCCAGTCTACTTCTTGTAAAGCTTCTTTCACAGTTTTTGGTTCTACAAGAGAAATAAAGGCATTAAAAGCACATAAGTTCTTCATTTGTGATCTAATTTGTGTACCAGTGGTTGGATCTGATATGATATTATCAGCTGGATGGGATGAGAGATATTTGAATCTCTTTCTTGGAGACCATGATTCAGGCTCTCCATAGATCTTCTCTGGTTTTTAAGTAGTGGCTTTGTCACTTGAATCATTCTAATCATCTTTTTAAAGGCTTTGAGGTTTACTTTGAAGGCCTTGAGCACAATTTCAAGTTCTTGAAAATTCCTTCTACTTTTTTCTGAACCTTTCTTGAATCCTAATGGATTCTCATTCTCTTCCTCTGATTCATGCTTGTTTAAATTCAAGTCTGCAATACTTTCACTCAAAGAACCATCATAGCTTTCATCAAAAATAACACGAATGCTTTCTTCAACCCGTTTGGTTCTTTTATTGTAAACTCTATAAGCTTTGCTATCCAGAGAGTAAACAAGAAATATACCTTCATCACATCTTGCATCAAACTTACCAAGATTGTTTTTTCCATTGTTGTGGATAAAACAAGTACATCCAAAGGTTCTGAAGTATGAAATGTTTGGCTTCCTCCCTTTGAATAGTTCATAAAGGGTCATCTTCAAAATGGGTCTGATCAAGCACCCGTTCAAAATATAGTTTGCTGTATTCACAGCTTCTGCCCAATAATGTTTTGGCAGCTTGTTCTAAAGAAGCATTGTTCTTGACATATCTTCAAGAGTCATGTTCTTTCTTTCAACAACAACATTCTATTGAGGAGTTCTTGGAGCAGAAAAGTTGTGAGTAACACCATGCTTATCACATAATAAATCAAATTCTAAATGATCAAATTCTCTACCATGATCACTTCTGATTGATGCTACAGGTAGGATTTTCAAGTTTTGAAGTTCTCTGCAAAACTTTGAAAATTCAGAGAGAGCTTCAGATTTTTCTTTGAGAAACATAACCCAAGTATATATAGAAAAATCATCTACAAAAAATAGCATATACCTTTTACCTTTTGGACTAGGAGTCCTCATAGGACCACAGAGATCCATATGAAGCAATTCAATAGGTCTAGTTGTACTTACAAACTTCTTTATCTTGAAGGAACTTCTGGTCTGCTTGCCTTGAGCACAGGCTTTGCACATTTCATCTTCTTTGACCTTGATGGATGGCAATCCTCTTACCAAGTATATGGAAAACAACTTGTTCAAAGTATGCAAACTAATATGACCAAGTTTCCTGTCCCAAAGCTTTGAATCCTCTTTCAATGACTTGAGACACTTCAAACTATCACCTGCAACTTTGTTAGTATGAAAAGTGTAAACATTGTTTGATCTAGAGGTTGTGAGAATGTAATCTCCTGATTTCTCATTTTGCACCACACACTTCTCCTTATCAAAGATAACTTTGTTTCCATTGTCACAAAGCTGAAATAAACTAAGCAAATTAAATTTCAAACCTTCAACTAGATACACATCAGAATTAGAGTTTTCATAATTTGTACCAAATTTTCTAATACAATAATATTTCATTTTCCTTTGTCAGCAAGTGTTATTGAACCTTCTGATTGCTCCTTTAATTTTGAGAATAGAGATCTCTTTCCACTCATATGTATTGAGCAACCACTGTCCATGAACCACTTATGTTCTTTGATATTGGTGACAACCTGCAAACACCAATCACTGCCTTACCCAGCTATTAGAACAAGTGTGGAATTTGGATTCATATTCAGGATCAACCATGTTAGGTGGCCTTACCCCTTTTGGAACCCAAATATGCTTAACTTGTCCTTTGAGTTAAAAAGGAAAAGTGTTCCTCATTATGTGAGGGTCTCTTCTTCTAAAAGGACAAGTCATCTTAACAAGACTAGTTTTGCAGCAGTAATGACAAGTAGGAGAATTTTTGTTTTTCAGCTTTCACAAATCTGGTATTGTTCCTTCTTGGAAAGTTTGGATTGAATCCAATACCAGCTTTGTGAATAGATTGTGAACTTCCTCCAAGAATCAAGTTCAACTTGTGTTCTGATCCAGCAAGATTGACTTTGACCAATTCAGATTCTTGAAGTTTCTCAGTAAGAGTAGTAGTTTGTTTCTCTAATTCATCAACCTGATGTCTTAGATTAAAAGGTTGTCACTCATTGAGGAGTTCTCGTTGACTACTTCCTTGACTTGTGTTTTGAAGGCTTTGAAACTGGTTTTCAAGGACATGAAATTACCATCAGTCTTCTTTTGAGAGATTTCAAGATTCTGATTTAGGCAAACAAGTAGTAAGTTTTCTTTTTCTTGCTCATGAAATTTTTCTTTCAAAAGTCTAATCTGTTTCAGATAATCTTCTTCATTCAAAAGCATTGTTCTGAGATATTCTGAAAGAGCATATTTTGGTTTTGAAATCAGACAATTTACCATTACCTCAATGTTCTTCTCAGAACTTTCATCATGCTTGGAAATGAATCATAGGTTGCCATGTTCTTCCTCAGATTCAGATTCACTAGAGCTATCTGAATCACTCCATGAAGCTATCATGGCTTTCTTTCTTCTGTCATGATCTTTCTTTTGAAAGCTCTTGCTTTTTTTGTGTGGACAATCTCTTATCAACTGTCCTGCATCGCCACATTCAAAGCAGTTCATAACTTTTGATTTGTTTTGTGAAGAGGACTTACCTTTGTAGGCCTTGCTGCTGGATGATCTATGCCTTTCTCCGTTGAAATCTTTATTTCCAATGTTTTTCTTCATTTTGAGAATCCTTGTCAAGGTCTTGGAAATTAAGGCAATTGGATCTTCATCATCACCATCCTCAGTTTCAAGGCTTTGTGTTCTCTCATTCTCTTTGGCTTTGAGAGCTAAGTTCTTGACATCATCTGGGAGTTCTCCATCAACTTCATTCATAGATATCTCATGTGTCAGGAGCTTCCCTTGTAGGTGATCAAGTTATAAATTTGAGAGATTCTGAGCTTCTTCAATACCTCTGGTCTTTGGTTCCCATTTTGCCTTTGGACGACTTCTGAGAATCTTCCTTACTTTTTCTTCATTTGAAAAAAGTTTTCCAAGTGAATCAAGGTTGTTGACAATATCAGTGAATCTCTTAAACATGTCTCTGACGGACTCATCTACATTCATCTTAAACAGCTCATATTGCATGAGATAAATGTTGATCTTGGTTTGCTTGACTTGACTGGTTCCCTAAAAGGTAACCACAAGCTTATCCCATATTTATTTTGCAGTTGTGCATCCAGAGATCCTGTTGAATTCATCTGTACTCAAAGCACAATACAAAATGTTAATAACTTTGTAATTCCTAGAAAATTTCTCTAATTCAGAAGAGGAGAGCGAGTCTTCTGTTTTGGGAGTTCTGATCCCATCTTTCTCTGTGTAGAAAGTATGAGGTCCATTTTGGATAATGGTCCAAAGCTCTAGATCTTGATCATTAATGAACATTTTCATGAGCAAAATTTTTTCCACAGAATAGAGGAGGTCTGTTAGCAGCTCTTCCTTGTGAGAAACCACCATCACCCGCAGTACTCATGATCACCAGATGTTTAAATCTTATACAGTGATACAAGCTCTGATACCAATTGAAAGTGTGAGTATGCAGATGTATATGCAGCTAAGATACTCTAGAAGGGGGGGGGGGGTTGAATAGAGTATGCCAATTTTTTGCAAAACTTGCTAAGGATATAAAAACTTGTGCAAACAATGAAGTTCAAGGACTTGAAAACTAGTTCAAGCCCTTGGAGAAGATGCAGACAGTATAAAGCAAGTATGCCTTTTTCAAGGCCTTGAAAACAAGTTCAAACCCTTGAAAAATAGACAGTTTTGTGTGCTTCAAAAATATGAAAAGAAATGAGTTGTAAATGCAGAAGACGAGTGATTTATAGAGTTCAGTCCACTTGGAACTACGTCTCTACCTCATGGATTAGATCCCTGCAGGATTTCCAACTCAATTCTTATTATTCAAAAGCTAAGCCCTAGAACTCAATTCTTAAAGCTTGTGGTTTTCCTTAACCTGTCTAGTACCTGCTCTACCTAGCTGATTAACTAAGAATTTTCTATTGTTCACTTTGAACAATCCTTGAGAATCGCTGTAGAGATAATACAGAAATGATCTACAAATACAGCTCAATACAGAAGTACACTTGGAGTAGACAACTGCAGTCAAAATGCAGTGAACTTATGTGGAATGGATTGAGAGTATGATGTTCTTATTTGGTGCTTTGCCAATCCATAAACTTGTATTTTTCCTTTGCCCGTTGAGTCTCGTCTTTTGTTGCTTCAAATTGAGCTCTATTTAAACTGTTTGAAGCTCTGCAAATCTTCCCTGAGTTTCAGCAACAACTTCCTATTTTGTAGGAAAAAGCTTTGACTCTCTTTAACAGCCTTCTCCAACGGATAGTTGATCACAATCTTCAGAGATATTGTTGTGATCCTTTCCATAAGCAATCTGAGAAAGTGTCATAAGTCTCTGATTGATCACAAGATCAAAATAGTCATCTATTTCCAAAACTGCATAGCTTCAGGTTAGGAAACAATCCTGCAAATATTGGAAACAAAATGTCCTGCATTATCAAGGTGGAACAGATGATAAAGGTTTGGTGAATACAAAACTGGATGTATTAATCAATGGTTTGGAATTGGAGAAGATTCCATCTGCAGGAAGCAAAGATACCAGCACTGATTCTGGTGAGATTCTTGGAGAGGTTTTGAAGAAGAATAAGAAGAAGAAGAAGAAGAAGAAGAAGAAGAAGAAGAAGTTTCCATAGCTCTTTCTTCAAAGGAATTATTTGAACAATCCAATGAGGAAGCTGGTAATGAGGAGCCTGGTGAAGGAGGAACTAAGAAGAATACTGCTACAGTTGACGAAGTAATTGCTGAGGTGGTTGCTCATGTGGTTGCTATTGAGGAAGCTGAGGATATGGGAGCACAAAATGAAAATGTTGATCAAAAAGCTGAGACTGCAGAAGAGTCAGATCATGAAGCAGCTGAAGAAGAACAGCTGGATGCTGAGGATAAAAGGAAGAGCAAATCTGAAAGTGAGAAGAAGACTACCAAGAATAGTGCTGGAACTGAAACTTCAAAGCCTTGAAGCCTTTTCTTTCTAGACCTTTCTTACTTTCTTTCCTTATTTCTTCATAAGTCCTGAAATCTTTTATTTTATTTGTTTTCATTTTTAAAAAAACTCCGAACTTGATCCTACATTTCTTCTAATTATTTAATGAAAGTCAAAAAGGGGGAGAAGTATGTGTTTATTTTCTAGTGTTAGTTGCTAGTTTTTCTGTAGTTTTTGTAATAATTTGGATACTGTAGGATGTGGTTGATGTTTTTACGCTATCAGTTTTTTTTCTAGATATCTGTAATGTTCTTGTTCTGATGTGTATGTGATATAATTTTTCCTGTTAAGGATTAATGGTGATTTTGAGTTGCAGGAAATCCTGGAAAGCAATAATAGTTGTTTTGTCTTTCATCAAGGGGGAGATTGATAGTGTAGGCTCTTGAGCATGAATGTGTTTACAAAATCATGGGGAGTTTGATCTTTGATGATGAAAGCCAAAAGGATCAGAACTGTTATAAGTCTCAAAGTTTCAAAGCTTTGACATACTGTTTGCTTGGGCCAACTGTTTATTACTCTTAAAAGTTTCTATGATTGCAGGCATGAAGACTTGATTGAATGGCTATTTATCAAATATTATTGAGCTTATGTTTTTGATTGAATTAGTTTTTCAGATTACAGTATTCAGCTTAGAAGTTATTCATATGAACTGGCAATCAAAGCTCCAAGGCTTTGAGGTTGTTGTTATGCTCATAACTGCTTAACTGATTTTTGTATGCAGGATGGGTTTGATGGATCATGATTGGATTGGTCGTTAATCTAACTTCTTATCATGTTATCTATCTTTTCTTATAGTTATGTACACATGTGCCTATTTATATTGGATTTTATCCAAGGGAAAATAAGCTAGAGATTATGCAGGAGCGGACTGTCTAACATATCGGATCTTGTGTAGCTAATTTGTTTGATTTTTTGGTTGATCTTTGTGGCTGATATTGTGCAGAATAGTTGGTCGTCCAAACGTCCATAAACAAGTTCAAAAGCTATTCGCATAGTTTTTGAAAGAAGCATCTCACGGAGGGGATTTGTAGGAATTCAGTTCCTAAAATCTCTCAGGTTGTTGCAGGTTGTTGATAAAAGCTGGAGTTTGAATTTCAAATAGAGAGACAATGAAAGACAGTCTGGTCAACAGAGATTGGAGAGAGTTTTATACGTGGGAGATGTGATTACACAACTCTTCAAATTAATCAAGCCAATCAACACTGCAAGAGAAGAAGATCATTCATCGAAAAATGAAGAGCCCTTCCAAGCTTCATCTTCTTATATATTATGTGTTCTTAAAATTGTATAGAATCTTATATATTCATTCTTTTTTCTAAACCTCACAAACTTAGAAGTTTAGTTTTTCAAGTGAACAACAAAGAGGTTCTTATTGTTTCAACAGATTGTAGCTGGTACTAGATATGTTGGGAACCACAAACAGTATAAGTGTAAGGTAGCTCAGTTAGGCTTGATATCTAGCGCTAAATATGGGTGATTAATAAGAAGTGTGTTGAAACACTGGAGGGATTAGATGCCTCAGGCAGAGACTGGGTCCAATTGTGACTGAACTCTATAAAAATCCTTGTGTTCTTGTGCTTTACTCTGCTGATTTCCATATCTGATTATTCTCAGTTCAAAACTAGTAAATCCAAATCTTTGGAGAATTTCCAATCTCAAAGCTTTGAAGCTACTATATTATGCAGTTGCATCTCTAGCTTCTCAAATCTTTTCCAAGGCTTTGATATTTCAACTATACAATTACTTGAAGTTTCAAAAGACCTGCTTTGAGAAAAAAAAAATCCATACCCTATCAAACCCCCCACCCCCCTCTAGAGTATTAGATCCTATTTATTTATTTGAATTACAAACTTTCAACCTTCATATGGTAAACAAATCCATATCTACTGAAACCATTAGTAACAGTAATGAAATAAAGATAACCACCTCTGGCAGGCGTGGCAATTGGCCCACATACATCAGCATGCATGAGAGCCAATTGTTCACTAGTCCTCTCTCCTTTCTTATTGAAATGGAATCTGTCATTTTTCGTAATAAACAAGATTCACATGTCTCTTATGATTCATAATCAAATGAGTCCAGGAATCCATCCTTATGGAGTCTAGAAATGCATTTCTCGTTTATATTACCTAAACGACTGTTCCATCGATAAGTAGGATTTAAATCATTAATTTTAATCCTCTTGGCATTTATGTTATTGAAAGGATTATTTAGATCAAGGATATACAATCCATTAGATAATTGCCCACTACAATAGTGCATACAAGCAAAATAAATGAAGCAACATTTGTCCTTTTATTGAAATAGTAGAACCTTTCTCGTCCAAACAAGAAATAAAAATAATATTTCTGCTCATAGCAAGCACAAAATAGTAATTATCTAATTCAAAACTAATCCTGAAGGCAAAGATAGATTGTACACGCCCACGGCCAATGTAGCAACCTTTGCTCCATTCCCAACGCGCACGTCTATCTCCCCATTTGCCAATCTTCTACTTCTCTTTAGATCCTGCACATTTCAACAAATGTCAGATCCACATCTAGTATCCAATACCTAGGATGAAGGGATAGTTAGATTGACATCTATAAGAAAAATACTTGGTCGTGGTGTAATCACTATTCCAAGCCTTTTATCCTCCAGATACTTTGGGAAGTTCCTCTTCCAGTGTCTAGTCTGACTACAGTAGTGACACTCTCCCTTAGTCACGCCCTTGGCAATGCCACCAGCACGTCTAAGGGCAATATCCTTGGGTTTTGCAACTGCCTTACCTTTCCCTTTGGAGGCAGAAGCAACTCACTTGCTCTTTCCTTTGTTCACCATTATTATGGCCTTGCCCTTTCCCTTGTTGATGCTTTGTTCAGCAGTCCTGAACATATTGATTAAATATGGCAGAGGCATGTCGATCTCATTCATGTTATAGTTCATAATGAACTGTCCATAACTATCACGCAACGATTGCAAGATGACATCAGTGGACAACTCCTGACCTATCGGAAACCCCAGGCGTTAGAGATTCTCCGTACCCGATCATACCCAGTACGTGAGGTCCCACGGGGTTTCCTTCTGACAGATGATGTTGGAATTGTGCCCTAGAGGCAATCTATTTCTTGTGACATTTATGGATTTACGATTCATTATGTTATTGGTATGGAGATATGTTAAAATGAATGAAGTCCTTAGAATATAAGTGTTATATTATTAAATATCCCAAGTCGATTATAATGATTAATAGTACAATCATCTATAGCCTAGTATGGGATTGGATTGATATGGAGATATCATGATCCAACACATGGGTATGCATTAGGAGTAATGGCATACTGGATTGACCCATCACCGAGAAGGCTACATACACGTTATGTTAAGTCACAAGTGCTTCTCGCGGTCCAATGGTATTTTCATCCTTAGACTTGAAGTCGCTAGATATTCTAGTTGTGGATTATTGTGATTTTGGTAGCGTCAAACTCTACACCGTAACTGGTAGCTATAAAGGCGTGTAATGGATATAATAAGAAGTAAGATTTGAGATTGTGGACGTAGATAGAATTTGTCCCTCCCACATAACGGGAGCAAATATCATAGGCCACTCGAGGGATAGTGCTTATAAAATGTCTGGCCAGACTCAAATAAATCAATATAGGATATTGATGTTATTTGCACGAATAAGGCTATTCCCAGGATCGAGAAACTATGGATTGGTTATACGAGTGTGACTTGTATGTCTCGTCCAACCCGGATATGGGGAAAAAGGGATGAGACAATTACTTGCACAAGGTTTGTCAAAGTGATGACTATTCCTATTAGTTGGGTGGCATGGATGTGTTGCTAGAAACTGCTCCATGTTAGTAAACTGTTACTACCAACTAAGTAGGAACCTATGGGGTCACACTCCATATGGATCAAACTAGACTTGGGAATTAATTAATATGATTAATTAATTAGAAGGATCAAATCGCAACAACTTGCTAACTTAGTAGGACTAATATGCAAGTTGGACTAATCCATGTACAGACATGATTATGATTTGCCAAAGTGGACTAATTCATGTAGAGACAAGATTAGGACTAGTATTCAAATAGAACTAATCCATGTATTGACATGATAAGGACTATTTTGCAATAGGGACTAATCCGAACTTGAGTAGGATTAGGAGAGGGCCTTTAGGTAGTTAACAAGGAGTTGTTGGACTATATAAAGGATGCTCCTAGCTTCCTTCCTACATCTAATGCTCATAACAGTACTTGAGTAGGAGAGAAAGCAAGGAGAGAAAGCAAGACAAACACCCAAGGCCGAAGCCCTAGGTGCCGTCCGCCCCTCACCCCGTCGGTTAAAAGAGAGGTGGTCGAAGCTCTCTTTTGGTCTCCTTTGAATGATTCTTCTTCTTCCTTCTTCCATTGGTTGCTAGCACACGACTTGGAGGAATCTAGATGTTGATCCTATGAGTGGATCAACCGTAGAGACGTGACAATATTCGCGTTAGAAGTCATCAAAGCAGACCTCCAAGGTATGTGACATAATTCCTTTACCATCGTTATGCCTCTTGTCCTGTGATCCTTGGAGGGTATTGCATGGATATATTATGTTTTTCCGCTGCGTATCCATGATCAAAACTCTACAGTGGTATCAGAGCCACAGGTCGTAGAGCATAAACGTGGTTTATGTGTTACGTTTTGATAGTTTTACACTTTAAATTTATTGTTTATCGCGTAAAACAAGACAAATCAAGCATATGATGCAATTTGTCAATAATAAATCATAACAAGACCTAGTTTTTGCATTGGATGCATGAATTAGTGACTTTGATAAATTTTAGGATCTTAGATCTAGGGTTTGGGCATCCTATTGAAAGAAGGAGTTCTTTTCATACAAGGAAACAACCAAACTTGGGCACCAAGCAAGGGAGTTGTTTTGGAAACAACTCCCAACGGAGGTTCGGCCCCCCTAGGGGACCGCCCCTCCTTGCTTTCTGCCTAAGTAAGGGACGGCCAAAGGCCGGGGCAGCCCTAGCCCACGGCCTAGTCGTGTGGGCTAGGGGCCGGCCGGCCCAAGGCCTTGGCGGTCCTCTTTTGGGGTTCGAGCAATTGGATTGTTGGACCCCATGGACCGTTTTAACCCTAGAAAATCCTAAAATCAATTAAAATTGACCAACCACGTTAAAATTGGATTTTAACTGTTTATGTGCAAATCGCATGGTGATTGGATATGGCCTTAGGATGTGGTTTGGTGTGATTGTTTAATTTTTGTTGTTTGGTTTACGGCCTGCGAGCTGATCAATTAATTGTAATAATTAATTACGGTTTTATGGCATGCGAGCCATTTTTTTTTCAACTTGTGAGATTTATTTTATTTAGTATAGGTTAGCTAGTGCTAGATAGAATAGATTGTTCGCCAAGATTGAAGAAAAGAAGCCCAAAGCCAAAGGAAGCCACAAAATATGGAGCATGGAGCATTCCACATGACTATGAAGGATGGACCAAAGATGAAGATGCATGGAGATGTGTTTGCTTTTAGGGTTCATAGATAATTCCATTGGCTTGGAATTATCTTAGTCTAGAAAAGGCCATATTCACATCACTTTTTATTTTGTTTTGTGGTTGTCTATTTTATTGTCTTATTATTTTGTGGTTAGTGTATGGATGATGCATGCAATTAGGATAATAAGATAATTAGACAACTCGGATCTATTATTTGGAGTTGTGCCCAAACTCAAATAGATAGATTAGTTGATATAGATCAACAAAGCAATTAAAAATTTAATTGAAAAATCCCTTAAAATTCAAAATATTGTGTTCTTGCCTTCTCGTTGTTTAAACACTCATTATCATCATTATTTATCAAGTTCGTGCATGCCAAAGCAAGGCGACTCGGTTCATAATGATGGAATGCGATGGCACAAGCAAGTAATGTGCAATTGTTTAAATAAGAGGTTGAACACAACTAGGCGATTAATATGATTAAAACCTAGAGGCAATCAATTAGGATTATCCATACGGATGGATAAATAAAGAGTTTTTACCCAATTGAACCAAGAGTTGCATAGAGATGCAATTGGAATTGTTCCTACCTAAAGTTGTCAAATTATGGGTGACTTGCCAAAGCAACCTCATAAGGAGATGAAACATAGATCTTGGCCCACTAGAAAATATAATGATATTTTCCGCATTAATATCTTGAGGGTTATTAATCCGTAGTAAAATAGTGGGAGTTATGTTTAACAATTTAAATCCTTGTTAGATATAGTTATACGTCACAATACTTTGCATAATCCTATTATGTTGGATGCCCATGGCATTAAACAAACAAAACACGACTTTATCTATTTTCTAGACTGGTATAAAATTGAGAATTGTTCTCAAATAAAAGAGAATTTGTTGTACTTCGTAGAACATAAAGTTCTCTTCCACTGACTACCAAAACACACTAAAACCTATGAAAGGAACACCAAAGAATGGTTATTTGGTTGTGACTTGCCTCATGCTAGCTGCCATGAACTCTGAGCTTTGGAAGCAAGAAGAGAAACATGGAGACATATGATATGATCATACATTGAAACAAGCTCTTTCAAAGGAGCGAGCCAGACATGAAAGATTTGAAGTGTTGCTCCACTTTGCGTTACGCAAATAAGCTAATTCAATATGATTGAAACATTAGTGAATGGGCATTATCTATGAGATAGATAAAGAATAAACGGTTATTCACCCAAGTGGACCAAGAATTGAAATGGATGCAATTATAGTTTTGTTCAAAGGAGATTTACTCAATATGATTGAGAATTACTAAACAAAACACTCATAAAGGGCATAGACAAAGCTGTTAATGGTTAGCAGCATGGGTAAGGGCAAATGGTTTGCGCCGACCCCATGGGTATAAATCAAGCTTGTTGCTAAAACCAAGTTGCCTTAAAATCCCATAGGTGGTGAAGAGGAAGAGAGACTACCCAAAGTACCTGGAAGTAAGTATTACAGGAATCATGAATTCCGATTTGGGTATTTTTGTTATAGAAATCAATGTGTCTATCTCATCATCATGGGTATATGATATTAGATGAGGATCACACATTTATAGAAATGTGGAGGATCTCAAGAGATGACGACAGTTGGATAAGGAAGAAATAATCCTACACGTGGGGCAATGAAGCAAGGAGTTGCTGAATTAGCCGTAGGGAATTATTTCTAACTTTATGAATTTGTTCATGAATTAGACAAAAGAGATTATGCCCCTGCTATGAGTAGGATCATTATCATAGATTTTTGTTTGGACAAGAAAACTCTCTATCATAATAAAGAACAAATGTTATTCCATTTGTTCTGATATGCATTGTTGTCTAAGTGAATTGTATATCCTTGATCATGATAATTTCATTTATAACATTAATACCAAGAAGTTTGCATATAATGATATGAACTTCACTTTTATTTAGTATTATTGTTTAGGCCACATGAATAAGAGATACATATCTATAACTCCATATCGGTGGAAATCTGAACTTATTTGATTATTGAACCACATGATACATGTAAGACTTATTAGGCAAAGATATGATATTCTGGGAATCATACACATTGATGTATGAAGGCCGCTAAACACAAATGCTAAATATGGTTTTCAGTACTTCATCATATTTACTGACGGGATCAGAGAAATATGGATTTGTGTATCTTATGAAGAAAAAATCATAATTCTTTGAATTGTTCAAAGAACTCAGGAATGAAGTAGAGAACCTGCTTGGCAAAAGTATTAGGGCTCTACGATTGGATCGTAGAGTACTTGAGCCAAGAGTTTGACAAGAATCTATGAGTGTTGGATATGATCCAAAACTCGCTCCACCTAGCATGCCACATGGGTTTGGCGTGTCTTAAAGGAGAGTTCCAACCTTGTGGGACACGGTTCGGTCCATGATGAGTCAAAACAGAACTTCCAGTTTACTTTTGGGGTTATGTTCTAATTACAGCAAATTTCACCCTTAACCTTGTTCCATCTAAATCAATTATGAAAATCACCATATGAGATATGGACTAGGAAGTGTCCTAGTATGTCATTCATAAATATTTGGGGTTATGAAGTTTATGTAAAAGAGTTTACAAATAAACTTGGACCCAAGTCGGATAAATGTTTTGTGGGATATCCTGAAAAGGATATTATTTCTACAACCTAATCGAGAACAAACTGTTTGTTGCTCGAACCACAGTGTTACTAGGTAGAGAAAGTATCTAAAAGAAACAGTGGGAGGACAGTATAACTTGAAAAGTTCAAGAACCACAACAGAACATTGATCCTTTTGATGGAACATGAGCAGGATCACAAGGTGATGTGGAGCAACCTACTCAGATAAAACAAGAACCTCATAGGTCAGGTAGGATATGTCAAGGGACTAGAGAAATAAGGATTTATCATAACCTGTGATATATTACTCATCGAGATGAGCCTACAACCTATGAGATGGCCACGTGTGGGCCATACTCTCAGAAATGGCTAAGAGCCATGTGATACAAATGGAATCCATGTATACCAACTAAGTATGGACTTTGGTGGAACCACCTAAAGGTGCAAGTGGGTTATGAAGAAACCAACATGGATGGTAATATGATTACCTTTAAGGGACAATTGGTTGGATAAGGATTTCCTGTGAGTTCATAGTATAGACTATGACGAAATCTTTCTCAGTTGTGATGCTTAAATCCATTGGTATCTTGCTTGTAGCAATCTGTCTACAGATTGAGTCAAGCTTCTTGGAGTTGGATTCTTCAAATTGAAGATGCAATCAAAGGAGTTTGGTTCCATCAAAAATTCAAGATGAGACTTGTGTTTACAAGAAGGTTAATGGGAGCACAGTTATTTTTCCTGGATTTGTATATGGAGACATACTAATCATTGGGAATGATGTCCCTACTTGGCAGTCTTACGTAGATTGACTAGGGAATTGATTTTCAAATGATAAACTTAAGCAAAACAACCTATGAAGATCTATGGAGATAGATCAAAATGGTGGTGCGTCTTAAGTCATAGTACATAAATTGACAAAGGTGTTGAAATGGTTCAACATGTATAGAAATGGATTCTACCTATGTCACATGCAATTGGTCTTTTAAAGACTAGTTGTCTTTCCAATTAGATTGGGAAGGGACCGTATGAATAAGATTCATGAGATACGCCATGTTATGTACTAGCCCAGTTGTTTCATATGGCATGACACAAAGATACCAGTCAAATCCGGGTGAAAGTCACTGGATAAATTATCAAAGATTATCCTCTAGTACTTGAAGAAGCACTAAGGATGAAATTTGTTATATGAGGGATAGGAAGAGTTTACTGTAAGGGGTTACAGTGATGCGAACTTCAAATCTGACAAAAAAGATTTCAGATTATAATTCGACTTTTATGTTTTTCCCTAGTGGGAGTGAATGTGAGCTGGAAATTTTCCAGGCAAGATTCAGTCACATATTCTAACATAGAGGAATGAGTAAATTACTACATGAGATGCACTTACTCAGAATATTCAATCTCAATCAAATTGTTGATAGAAGAGATGAGAATAATTGCAAAGTACCAGCGGATGTCTCGCCTACCATATCCCACGCAGTGTAAGCATGGATGGCCGCGCTAGATCAATAGGCATATGATGCAGGAGATTGACTCTAGTGCAAGTGGGAGACTGTTGGAATTGTGCCCTAGAGGCAATCTATTTCTTGTGACATTTATGAATTTACGATTCATTATGTTATTGGTATGGAGATATGTTCACATGAATAAAGTCCTTAGAATATAAGTGTTATATTCTTAAATATCCCTAGTCGATTATAATGATTAATAGGACAATCATCTATAGACTAGTATGGGTTGGATTGATATGGAGATATCATGATCCAACCCATGGGTATGCATTAGGAGTAATGGCATACTGGATTGACCCATTTCCGAGAAGGCTACATACACGTTATGTTAATTCACAAGTGCTTCTCGCGGTGCAATGGTATTGTCATCCTTAGACTTGAAGTCGCTAGATATTCTAGTTGTGGATTATTGTGATTTTGGTAGCGTCAAACACTACACTGTAACTGGGTAGCTATAAGGGCGTGTACTGGATACAATAAGAATCAAGCTTAGCAATCGTAGTGGACGTAGATAGAATTTGTCCCTCCCACATAACGGGAGCAAATATCTTAGGCCACTCGAGAGATAGTTCGTATAAAATGTCTGGTCATACTCAAATAAATCTATATAGGATATTGATGTTATTTGCACGAATAAGGCTATTCCCTGAATCGAGAAACTATGGATTGAATATACGAGTGTGACTTGTATGTCTCGTGTCCAATCCGAATATGGGGACAAAGGGATGAGACAATTACTTGCACAAGTTTTGTCAAAGTGATGACTATTCCTATTAGTTGGGTGGCATGGATGTGTTGCTAGAAACCGCTCCATGTTAGTAAACTGTTACTACCAACTAAGTAGGAACCTATGGGGTCACAATCCATATGGATCAAACTAGACTTGGGAATTAATTAATATGATTAATTAATTAGAAGGATCAAATCACAACAACTTGCTAACTTAGTAGGACTAATATGCAAGTTGGACTAATCCATGTATAGACATGATTATGATTTGCCAAAGTGGACTAATTCATGTAGAGACATGATTAGGACTAGTTTGCAAATAGAACTAATCCATGTATTGACATGATAAGGACTATTTTGCAAAAGGGACTAATCCGAACTTGAGTAGGATTAGGAGAGGGCCTTTAGGTAGTTAACAAGGAGTTGTTGGACTATATAAAGGATGCTCCTAGCTTCCTTCCTACATATAATGCTCATAATATTACTTGAGTAGGAGAGAAAGAAAGGAGAGAGAGCAAGACAAACACCCAAGGCCGAAGCCCTAGGTGTCGACCTCCCCTCACCCCGTCGGCCAAAAGAGAGGTGGCCGAAGCTCTCTTTTGGTCTCCTTTGAATGATTCTTCTTCTTCCTTCTTCCATTGGTTGCTAGCACATGACGTGGAGGAATCTAGAGCGTGACCCTAGGAGTGAATCAACCGTAGAGATGTGACAATATTCGCGTCAGAAGTCATCACAGGAGACCTCCAAGGTATGTGACATAATTCCCTTACCATCGTTATGCCTCTTGTCCTGTGATCCTTGGATAAATTATGTTTTTTCGCTGCCTATCCATGATCAAAACCCTTTAGATGACATTTGAAAAATGCCTTGAAAACTTCATACCGCTCAACCCGTGCCAGCTCTTGAAAGAGCTGCTTCAAGTGTATGATCATATCAAACACAACCATGTTCTCGTGTTTCTTCTGCAGCTCCGAGTTCATGGTGAAAAGCATAAGGCATGCCACATCAGTAGCATCGTTAACGATCTTCTAATATGCCTTTAAGGCTGCTGCAGAATTATTTTTCTGGACCCTCAGGAACTTTCTATTCTAGAATGTGCAGTTTCTTTTCTTCCTTTAGAACGATTCTCAAGATTCTGTACCAGACCAGAAAGTTTGTTCCATAAAGCTTTTCTTTCTCAAGGACAGATCGTATGGATTATGATGAATTCAATGAATTGTTTGCCATTGGAATTCTACAAAATTAGAAATAAACAAGTTTTAGTATTTAGAGAACAAATAAATGTATTTAATAATAGCTAAATTATTAAACATAGCTCCCACTATTTTTCTCTGATTCATAACACTCGATATTAATACGAAAAATATCATTATATTTTTTAGTGGGCCAAGATCCATATTTCACTTAGTTTTTAGCTTGCTTTGGCAAGTCACCCAAAAATTAGTTATTTAGGTTGGAACAATTTCCAATTGCATCCTATGAAACTCTTGGTTCGATTGGGCAAATAACTCCTTATTTATCTATCACATAGATAATCCTAATTGTTTTCCTCTATCCTTTCAATCCTATTGAAGTAGCCTAATTGCGTCCAACTTCTTACTTCAATAGTCGCACATTATTAGCTTGTGCCATTGCGCCACATCTTGATGAATCAAGTCGCCTTGGTTTGGCAAGCCCAAACTTTATAAATCATGATCATGGCGATTAAGTAACAAGAAGGCAAAAACAAAATATTTAAATTTGAGGGATTTTCCATTTAATTTTAATTTTTTTGTTGATCCATATCAACTGATCTACCTATTTGGGTTGGGCAATCACAAAATAAAAGATCCGGTTGGTTTTATCTTGATACAAATTTTCATGCATCATCCATACACCAACAATAAATAACAAGACAATAATGAACAACCACAAACAATTAATAAACGTGATGTGGATATGGCCCCCTAAAACTAAGATATTCCGAAGCCAATGAGAGTATTTATAAGACGGAATCTCCTAATTACATGCCTTGATTTATGGTGTGATCTCGGTTCCTTGTCTTAGTAGAACTCCATGGGATCCACGATGCTAGGGACCACACCGAGCTCAATGATAAAATTATTTATCCAAACTGCCTCTTTTGCTGCTTCTGCAGCAGCAATGTACTCAGCTTCAGTTGTAGAATCAGCAACTGTCCCTTGCTTGGAACTCTTCCAGCTCACAGCTCCACCATTCTGGCAAAACACGTATCTCGACTGCGATCTGTAGTCATCTTTGTTGATTTGGAAGCTTGCATCATTGTAACCAATTACGCTGAGCTCTTCCTTACCTACAAATATAAAGAGCGCATCCTTATTTCTTCTCAAGTACTTTAGGGTGTTCTTCACAGCAATCCAGTGACTCTCACCCGGATTGGACTGATATCTGCTTCCCATACTCAACGTGTATGATACGGCTGGTCTAGTACACAACATGGCGTACATGATGGATCCTATGGCCGAAGCATAGGGTATCCTACTCAAGCGGTCCATCTCAATCTCATTGGAAGGACAGTCAGTCTTAGAAAGAGTGACTCCATGCAACTTAGGCAAGAATCCCTTCTTGGAATCTTGCATGTTGAACATTTTTAACACCTTGTCAATATATGTACTTCGGCATAGGCCGAGCAGCTTTTTAGATCTATCCCTATAGATCTTAATACCAAGTATATAAGTTGCATCACCTAAGTCCTTCATTGTGAAACACTATCCTATCCAATCATTAACATATTGCAAAGTAGGAATATCGTTTCCAATGAGCAGTATGTCATCCACATACAAGACTAGAAACACAACAGAGCTCCCACTAATTTTCTTGTAAAAACAGGGCCCATTTATGTTCTTGATGAAGTCAAACTCTTTGACCGCGTCATCAAAACGTCGATTCCAACTCCTAGAAGCTTGCTTTAATCCATAAATGGATCGTTGCAGTTTACAGACTTTATTGGCATTCTCCGGATCGTCAAAACCATCCGGTTGTGTCATGTACACATCCTCGAGGAGGTTCCCATAAAGGAACGCTGTTTTGACATCCATCTACCAAATCTCATAGTCGTAGTGGGCTGCAATCGCAAGTAGGATTCGAATGGATTTAGTTATGGTGACTGGTGAAAATGTCTCATCATAGTCAATACCATGAATCTGTCTATAACCTTTAGACACCAATCGCCCCTTGTAGGCAACTACCTTGCCATCCATGTCGGTGTTCTTATTGAAGACCCACTTGCACCCTATGGGCCGATCCTCTTCAGGTGGTTCCACCAAAGTCCATACTTTTTTGGTATACATGAAATCCATTTCGGATCTCATGTCTTCTAGCCACTTTGTGGAGTTTGGGCCTTTCATGGCCTCCCCGTAGGTTGCAGGCACATCATCCATGAGTGGTATGTCATTGGGCTCTGTCACGAGAATTCCGTACCTCTCTGGCTCATGACGTACCCTACCTGACCTACAGAGTTCCTGTGTCACCTAAACAGGATCTTTCACAGCAACTTGCGGTTCGTGCTCATGTTCCATCATCGGTTCAGTTGTTTGTGGTTCTTGAATTTCATCAAGTTCTACAGTCCTCCCACTTGCTTCTTTAAAGACTAGCTCTCTTTCTAGAAACACGTCGGTCCGAGCTACAAACACTGTTCTCGGTTTGATTGTACAAATAATATCCTTTCGTTTCCTTAGGATATCCTACAAACTTACACTTATCCGCTTTGGGTCCGATCTTGTCTGTTTGTAAACACTTTACATAGACATCGCAACCCCAAATCTTCATAAACGAAACTATGGGACGCTTCCCATTCCATATCTCATATGGTGTCTTCATGAGTGATTTGGATGGAACACGGTTAATGGTAAAAGTTGCAGTCAAT
Source organism: Linanthus parryae (assembly GCA_023055425.1). Classification (NCBI taxonomy): domain Eukaryota; kingdom Viridiplantae; phylum Streptophyta; class Magnoliopsida; order Ericales; family Polemoniaceae; genus Linanthus; species Linanthus parryae. Next base: position 41,061,678 of record JALGPY010000004.1, read on the forward strand.
AGAGCATACCCCCAAAATGATATTGGAAGATCCGTTTGACACATCATAGATCTCACCATATCTAATAGTGTGCGATTTCTCCTATCGGACACGCCATTTCATTGTGGCGTTCCAGGTGGAGTGAGTTGGGATACTATGTCACACTCTCTAAGATACTCGTCAAATTCTTGGCTCAAGTATTTTCCTCCACGATCCGATCGCATAGCCTTAATACTTTTACCAAGTTGCTTCTCTACTTAATTCTTTAATTCCTTGAACAATTCAAATGATTCTAATTTGTTCTTCATAAGGTACACAAATACATATTTCTTAAAATCATCAGTAAACGTAATGAAGTAGGTGTAACCACCTCTGGCAGGCATGGGAAACGGCCCACATACATCAGTATGTATGAGTGCTAGTAAATCACTAGTCCTCTCACCTTTCTTATTGAAAGAGGACTTTGTGATTTATCCAAACAAACAAGATTCGCATGTCTCATATGATTCCAAATCAAATGAGTCTAGAAGTCCATCCTTATGGAGTCTAGAAATGCGTTTCTCGTTTATATGGCCTAAACGACAGTGCCATAGATACGTAGGATTTAAATATTTTGTTTTAATCCTTTTAGTATTTATGTTATAGATGGAATTAATCAGATCAAGGACATACAATCCATTAGACAAATTAGCACTACAGTAGTGCATACTATCAAAATAAATGGAGCAACATTTGTCCTTTATTGAAATAGAAAAACCCTTCTCGTCCAAACAACAAACGGAAATAATGTTTCTGCTCATAGCAAGCACATAATTGCAATTGCCTAATTCTAAATAAGTCTAGAAAGTAAAGATAGTTCATAAACGCCTATAGCTAATGCATGAACTTTTGCTCCATTCCCGACGCGCAAATCTATCTACCCTTTAGCCAATCTTCTACTTCTTTTCAAATATTTCACATTTCGACAAATGTGAAATCCACATCCAGTATCCAATGTACAAGACCCAAAATTAATAAATAGATAGATTGACGTCTATACAAAAATACCTGGTGGTGGTGGAATCACTATTCCAAGCTTCTTATCCTCCAGATACATGGGGCAATTCCTCCTCCAGTGACCCGGCTTGCTACATTAGTGACTATCACCTTTAGCCACGCCCCCATTGGCTTCAAGGCTTCCTTGGAATTTGCAACCTTCGTCCGCTTTCCTTAGGAAGTATAGGCACTCCCTTGCCCTTCCTTTTATTAATGATCAGTATGGTGTTGCCTTTGCCTTTATTGATGCTCTGTTCAGCTGTCTTTAACATGTTCATCAAGTCTGGCAGAGTTTTACTGTTCTCATTCATGTTATAGTTCAGGATGAACTGGTTATAACTGTCAGGCAACGATTTCAAGACGAGATAAGTAGCCAACTCTTGGCCGAGTGGGAACCCCAGTCTCGTGAGGTTCTTAATGTACCCAATCATTCGGAGTACATGAGGCCCAACCGGGTTCCCTTCTGCGAGATTGCTCTTGAATAGTGCTTTGGAAATTTCATACCGCTCATGCCTTGCCTATTCTTGAAACAATTGTTTCAAGTGTATGATCATGTCATAGGCTTCCATGCTCTCATGTTTCTTCTGAAGCTCATAGGTCATGGTGCAGAGCATGAGACAAGTCACATCATTGGAATCATCTATATGTTTCTGATGTGCTTTCACGGCAGCTAGAACAGACTCATCCAGGGGTGGTTATGGAATAGGATTGTCTAAGACGTACAGTTTCTTTTCTTGCTTAAGGAAAATCCTTAAGTTTTTATACCATTCAAGGAAATTTTTTCCAGACAGTTTGTCCTTCTTAAGTACAGATCGCAGGGATGAAGTCGATGCGTGATTGTTTGCCATTGGAGTTCTATAAAACGAGAAATATGCAATTTTAATATTTTGAACAACTTAACTATATTCAACAATGACTAGATCATTAAATATAGCCCCCACTATTTTTCTCAGATTAATAGCCCTCACCATTAATGCGGAAAATATCATACATATTTTCTAGTGAGTCCAAGATCCATTTTCACTTCTTCTTGAGCTTGCTTTGGCAAGTCACCCAAGAATTGGTTATTTAGGTAACCATTCTAATTGCATCCCATGCAACTCTTGGTACAATTAGGCGAATAATTCTTTATTCTTTATCCTTTAGATAACACCTAATCGTTATGCATCTAGGCTCAACAATCCAATTGATTTTACCGAGTTGCGTCCAACCTCTTGCTTCAACGATCACACATTACTTGCTTGTGTCGTCCTCAACATACCAAGGTAAATTAAAAAACCTTGCTTTGGCAAGCCCGAATTAAATAGACCTTGATCATGAAGGCTGTTTAGGCAAGAGAAGGCAAAACGCAATATTTCCATTGAGGGATTTTAATAGTCATTATTTGTTTAGTTGATCCCATCAACATGATATACTTATTTGGATTGGGCAATCCACAATAAAAGATCAAACTTGTTTATTATTATCTTGTTAACGTTTTTCTAGTATCGTTATACACACAAAAATAAATAACAAGACATAAATAATAAACATCCACAAAAGAAAAATTAACGTGGCATGAATATGGCCTCTAGACTAAGATATTACCAAGCCAATGATAATATCTATATGCCCTAAAAAATCAAGCTCATCTCCATGTGCTCCACCATAGCTGCGCGCGTCTAGGATGGGAACATCATCGTCTTTGTGGCTTCTTCCGGTCTTCTTCTCTATGCTCTTGGCTATCATCTAAATATTTATAATTCTAGCCTAACATCTAGAATGAATAAATAAATAAATAAATAAATAAAACCTCACATGTTGAGAAGATGATCAGCTCGCAGGCCGTAAAATTAACTAACTATTACATTAATTTGATCAGCTCGCAGGCAGCAAACCAAACCACGAACAAACAAAAACATCCACAACCTAGGCCATATCCATCCACCATGAAACAAAGCACATAATACAGTTAAAACCAATTTTTAACGCGCTTGTTCAATTTTAGTTGAAATTGGGTAATTAGGGTCACAACGGTCCAAGGGGTCCAACCTAGACCTAGGCCGAACCCCTATGGACCGCCGCACGCCACCCCGGGCTGGCCCTACGCTGGCAGCCCCTAGGTGACCCGCGGCCTATCTTAGCGCGCAAGGAAGAGGGGGGGGGGCTAGGGTTTCGGCCCTAGCTTCCTTCCCCTTCCTTCCTTGTTGCCCAAGTTTGGTTGTTTCCATAAAGTTGTTTCCATAATTGAAAAACCACTTTTTCAATTATGTGCCCAAGAGCCCTAATATTCAAGAACCCAATTATTCACATCCTACGTGATTAAACTCACGAATTTACACATCTAATGTTAAATTAATTAGATCTTGTTTGTCTAGAATCAGATTGAATTTGCATCTACTACGCCAATTAATTTCAGTTTCGCGTAATATGAATAAAATGGTGTATAAACTGAAATCGTAAGACATAAAATCATGTTATGCGCTACGAACTGTGGCTCTGATACCACTGTTGGGTTTTGACCTAGGTTACACAGCGGAATAACAAAAATTATCCTATTGAAAGCCCACCAAGGATCACAGGACAAGCATCATAACATGATGAGAGCATAGAAGATGTGTACCTTAGTTTGGGAGATCACACGAAGAATAGTGTATTCGTCCCTATGAATAACCACACCTTGGATTCTTGATTGGATTCCTTCTCACCGCAATGTTCTAGCAACGGAAGAAGGAGGAAGAGTATCACGCAAAACGAGGCACCAAGGCCGCGCCTACGGCTTCGGCCTTCTTTGCTTTTGTCTCTCTCTCTGGCTTTGTTATGTTCTCTCAATAATTACTTTTGTTTATAATTAACAAGCTATTGTTCCTTTATAAAGTTATAACTCTTTATTAACTAAATAAAAGCCCCAATACTAATCATTTCCTTACATCGATTGGCCCACTCGCAAATTCGTCCTATTAAGTTTGCTTGTAGTTGCGTTTTGATCCTTTTATTAATTAGTCCAACTAATTAATACCTACATCCAATTTAATCCATCCGGTGTGTGACCCCATAGAGTTCTACATAGTAGGTAGTAACTTACTACTAACATGGAGCGGTGTCTAGCAACACATGCATGCCACCAAACTAATAGAAATAAGTCAGTGATCGCGACAAACCTTGTGCCCAATATTCACATATTGTGTTATCCCTTTGTCTCCATATCCGGATTCGACACGAGACATAATTGTCACACTCGTATATCCAGTCCATCATTTCTCGATCCTCGGAATATGCTTATGCAAGCAGATAACATCAATATCTCCATATTGATTTATCTGAGTCAGGCTAGACATTCTTATCAGCACCATCCCTCGAGTGGCCCATGGATATTTTCTCCCATTATGTGGGAGGGAAAAATCCTCTCTACGTCACTACGATCTCTAATATTGCTTCCTATCATGCCCGATAACTATCTTTATAGTTACCTAGTTAAGGCACAACGTTGGATAACATCAAAGCATGATATCCACAACTAGAGCATCTACTGACTTCAAGTCTAAGGATTACAATATTATTAGCACTACGAGAAGCGATTGTGACTTTGACATATTCTAATGTATCCTTCTCGTTGTGGGTCAATCCAGTATGCCATTACTCCTAATGCGTACCCATGTGTTAGACTTGTTATCTCCATATCAATCTCTACACATACTAGTCTATAGTTGATCGTCCTGTTAATCAATATAACAGACTATGGATATTTAAGATAAACAACACATTGTATCTAAGGACTTCATTATATTAAATATCACCATAATTAATAAATAAATACTCTAGCCAAAACATTGTTCATACTAAATATAGATTGCCTCTAGAGCACCTACTCCAACAACTAGAGTATCTACTGACTTCATGTCTAAGGATTACAACACCATTACCACTACGAGAAACACTTGTGACATTGACATAATCAATGTAGCCTTCTCGTTGTGGGTCGATCCAGTATGCCATTAATCCTAATGCATACACATGTTTTAGACTTGATATCTCCATATCAATCTACCCACATACCAGTCAATAGTGATCGTCCTATTAATCAATATAATGGATTAGGGCTATTTGAGATAAACAAAACATTGCAATCGAAGGACTTTAATATATTAAATATCTCCATAAATAATAAATTTATATTCTAGCCAAAAATATGTTCATATTAAATATAGATTGCCTCTAGGGCATCTATTTCAACAACAACGACCATGACGGCCACCCCAATACACAACACCCAAGTCTTAACACAACCAAGGTAACTTATATAAACCTAGAACCCTGACATGTGCCGCAATAAACTTTAGAAGGTTTCCAAAAAATAACATGAAATAATTCTAGCCGCCCCATATCTTTCTAGTTGATTGAGTTATTCCAACAATAACATATAAGGACTTATGGGACAAGTTAAATGTCACTTTTTGTTAATCAGTTTCGAAAAGTTTTTATGCTTTGATTTTTAAGATGGATGAATTATACAATGGATTCAATCCTTCATAAGGCTGAAAACCTACATATCATGGCTTCCATGATCTCAGTCCTGAAAGAAGGTTGGTGTCGACTTGGTGATAAGGAATATGTTTCGAATGTGATTTGCTCAATTCCAAAAGGGCTCGAAATTTGGGAAAACATTTTATTCCTCATGGCTCATAACGATCACATCAAGACATTTTTCCAAATTTATGAGAACCTTAAAATCAATGAAGACCGTAAAAAATAAAACATAACTTCTAAAATTGGCACTTTGTTTGTCCATGGAAATAAACTCAAAAGATAGAAAATCAAATCAAGGTAAGGAATATAAAAAAATTTAGTAGCTCCACTAAAAATCTTAGAAAGATATAGGTGTGTCTAGGCAACATAAAGTTAAGGGCCAAAGAGTGAAGAATTTGTCACGTTTAAAGTGCTACAACTATGGAAAGAAAGGTCACTTCACTCTCAAATTTTACGAGCAGAGTAATAGCTAATTCTCTTCAAAATTTGATTGTATATATAGCCAACTATATTATGCAACAACGGAAAAATATCGACTATAATAACATTTTCAATATCCTCATCTAAGTTAAGTAAATTGATTACTTAATCATTAACATAATTAAGTTGCTCAATCACGGACGTACCTGACTTATAGATGAAGCAACAGAGCTTGTTCTTTATGTAGGATAAATTTTGGATGATCTTCATCATATATTTGTCTTCAAGTCTGCTCCAAAGCGTCTTAGCAAAATTATTCATCATGACATCATATTTAACGCTGCAGCTCAAGCAAAGTTTCAAAGATGCGCAGAACATCAAAGTGTAATCATCCCTGTCATCCTCTTCCATGTCTGCAGTCTTGTCGTTCTTCGCCATGTATAGCCCCTGCTGTACTAGAATGTGAACTTTGCACTGCCAAACATTTTTTATGTCTTCCCATCAAGCTTATCGATCTCAAAGCTTGCTCCTGAAACTAACATATTTTTAGTGCTAGCACAACTTAAACTAGGGGAAGGATAGCCTAGTTCATGCAATTTAGAATCGGACACCGTCTTGTAGGGCCTTCTGGTATGTCCCGTTTTCCTCTTTGAACACCGAGCAAAATATTTGCAATCCAAACATAGGGATGGATTCAGAACGTTAGAGAAACCCAAATTAGGCCCAAAATTTTGCCTCAATAAGATTTCTAGATCTCCAGTTACGAGTGAAACAAATCGTGGCCAATGATTCTCGGGTTTACAAAGGAAAAGTGAATCTGCTGCTCGAAATCTTGATTTGGTGTGCCTTCGATACTTACCTTTTAGATCACTCTTCTATGTTTTGTGGCCACCGATTTCTTGATTGTTCGGAATTGTATTCAGAAAGTCATATTTTATGGTTGAATAGATATTCTTAATAAAGTGAATATTTACGTTTTTATTTAGCGAACGCGTGAGTATGCATATGCTATTTCTTATTTTTCATATAAATATGCATTATAAAGTCCAATGTTCTATATCTAAGAAAATTGGACATGCAGACGACTTCGGCCATACTCGAGTTATTGAAGGAATGTAAGTAAAGAATCACATAAATATATTATTTTGGATAAACTATCAGAACGAGTGTAGTGTAACATTATAGTTACACATGGGGGTGTACATAAAACCGCTTGACCCATCCAATCCAGCTCATCCAAACCAATCCAATCCAATTTTATTGGTTTGAAATTATTTTGATTGAATTCGGATTATATTTCAGCCCAAACCGCTATTTTGAGTTTGGTTGTGGTTTTAATTATAAAATCCAAAAACTAACCCAACCCAACTCAACCCAACCGAGAATAGCTAATATGTGTCATGAAATCATAATGAGTATATAATCTGTATCATATCAATTAAATAATTTATAACTTTTCTTAGGTTAAAGAACTTTCCCTTCATCTCCTATCAACGAAACCCAAATACTTTATTAGGGAAGTTCATCTCCTAATTTTGCCACCAATTTTTTCCTTTTATATTTCCAATTTTGGATTCGCTGTGTTCTTAGATTTTTCCGTCTTAACAAACTATTGATTAACTATTTCAATTGATTTCCGTGATGCATTCTAAGTTTCAATAATTTATACCTCTCCTTTTAAACAACCCATATCCTCTAAGATTGAATATTTGAAACTGATAATAATATTTTGTTTAGAATAAAGGCAACCCGACTAACCCACCCAAACTGAACCAATCCACATTGTTGGTTGGGGCTGATTTGTTAAGTTGATGGCTCGGTTTTGACTTGCATATATCTAACCTAGTGATTATTTGATCGGGTGCTTTTTCCCTAACTAAACCAACCAAACTGAACCATGTACACCCTTAATTACACATCTTGGTCAAGAAAATGGTATAGTTTCAACTTGTTACATTAGCATACTTTGTGTATGTTGAACAGGACCGCCATATGGAATATAACTATCTCGGACTGATCGAAGTGAGATAATAAAATATTTCATTGTTATTGGTAACATTGGAAACTCTTAATCTATGATTTTTTGTGTGGACACAAATCGTGATTAATTATTATTTTTATATATCAAGTGAGATTCAAATGTGGGTCAACAACCTTGGTATAATGGATAATAATTGTTAGGATTTGGTGAAATCCAATCAAATCATGGAATCCACATCTTGTATGAGAATGATGTGCCCTCCTAGGAGCTCACTAAGTTTCGAGGTGTCAAGTGTAGCCAGCTGGTTATTTGTAAATAGACATAATGAATTAGGGTTGATCGGTTTGGATCAAAGAATACATAAGATGTTGATGAGATCAAAATTGGCAGGAAGAGTAGATCAACATTCACAAGTATCAGTAATCTTAACGTGGGAAGTTTTCTAATTTTAATAACGATGGCTCATACATAATGATGAGAATTAATGTCGGAGTCCAATTATAGTTGTATGGTGTAGTAAACTATAATTAATAATTAGTTTAGAATTTATTCACGATGAGTTCTGAGTTCAATATATTATTCGGAGCCTCCAGAGGTCCCCGATGTAGCCCAACATAAGTGGGATCATGTGATTTCCACATGTTTTCGAGTCTCAAGTGTGTGGAATGTAAGTTGGGATTATATTTGATATGAATTACTATAAGCCATATGATTAGACTTAATTGCAAGCGACACTAAAGTTAGTAAGGACGGACTTCCTAAAAATTATCATACATAGTACTTTTGTGCAATTATGGTTATTCTTAATATTAGGATTAGTAATAAGTCTTTTAAAAAATAGTCCATTATTATTCTTAAGTGAAGATGATTGATTTTACATTTTATCAACACAAGAGATAAAACAACAACTGTGCGTTCACGAGCTTTTTCATGTTCGACTCACCATGGAACTTGAATCGGAGCTTGAATTATACGGGGAGGACTTCCGGACATACTAGATTTAGGTTTTCGTTTTTTTAGCCTGTACAGCGATCTCGGGTCTGTTTTCGAAAAAAGCAAAAGTTGTAGATCTCAGAAAAATATGTAGCATGAAGAAACGGCGAGTCGATCGGAGCTGTAGAACTCCAGATATCGCTGGTCAAAGTTTTTGGTCCACAGTTTATTTTTGACATGATCCGACTTCGGTATCAGGAGCTTTACTGGAGCTACAGATGTCTATTGAAGACGATCAATATATGAAAATATGTATCTCAAAAATATGGATCTAATGGCATAGGTTTCTCAGTCAGAAGCTGATCAAAGTTTTGGTTTCGCACCATACTATACCGGTTGGACTATGATAAGTTATATTCCGCAAAATAACTTACCACTGGAATTTTCGGACTACATGCGATTTATTCTCCGAATAAATCATGTGGTCCTGGTCTAATCTTGTCTGTTTTTCCTTCATTAATTTCTATGCAAGTTATTTTTCTGTGATCTGAAACTGCTCTGGTACCACTTGTATTTTGAAAGGCTTTTTTTTTGAAAGGATGGTACCACTTGTTGTGTGCAGTGGAAACGGTTTGATCGACATGTAATCGCAAAGAAAGTTAAATAAGAAAAGGGACCCAAAAATTGAACGTTGGTTCTACTATGCCTTCATTCATTGGGCAAAAACATAATTTTCATTCAATCTATGAGATAAAAAAACAGTACTACTGGAACATGTACTCTCTTACATTTAATCGTAAGAGTATTTTATGAAAGTGAATATTTTCTTTTATTATAAAGACTTATGAAATATGCTCTAAATTCTTTATTTCCATGCTGGTTATAATAGTGATCATGCACTCTCTACATTTTTGTAATACTAATTACAATATGTTTATTTTTACAAAAATTACAATATGTTTAATTTTCGATCTCTAAATATTAAAATAAATGCAAAAAAATAGAATGTATATTGAAACAACATATATTGTAGCATACACTATAGATTGATGAACAATGACACCTAGAGGTATGTACGCTTTGACAAACTAATCATGACAAAAAATTACTTATTTTGACAATTTACATTTTACTGAAGCTTTTTATTATTTTTTATGTGACTATAAATATTGGAGATCAAAATCAATATTATATGCACGCACACACACATCTATATTATACTTTGATCATGATGAAATAAATTTAGCATTCATTTATAAGGACCTTAATTACAGAAGTTGCCTAGCGCCCCGAAAAAGCTAGAGACGGCCTATCAGCAGCCACCATAGTGTTTAGCTTCAAGTAGGGATAAATGATCACGAAAGCTATCATCGATCTTGGCCGAAGGAAACTATACAATTTTACTGTCTGAAGAGCAAGAACATCATTCGCTTAAAAAGAATAAGATCACTGGAGTAAATTTCAATAAACTACAATGGAGATAAAAGCAAAGCTAAAGAGATGATGCGTATTATTTGGAGAACTAGGGGCATCATCATCATTATTGAAGTGAACCAATCAAGTTCTCGTATGATTGAGGTAATGAGATCAATAAAAAAATTGCTGCATCCTAATCATCAGCCTTCTCGCCAATATTACGCAAATCTATGAAAATTATATTCAATTGATCAAGATGGTCCTTGAGATATTACCTTCGAGAATCCGCAGGGTGAAGAGTGTTTGTTTCAGCATCAACTTGCTAGTGAGACTCTTTGTCATGTAGAGACCCTCCAACTTGAGGCAAAACTTCGCTGCTTCTTTCTGATCTGCGATCTCGATGATCACGTCATCCGATAGGCACAACGTGATAGTTGAATGTTCCTTATCCTCCAATACCTTGAACTCCGATGTACTAGCTTTCAAACTTCCCTTGTCCGTGGTCAAAGGGGCCCAAAACCCTTGAGGTGTGAGAAAATCCTCCATCTTTATCTTCCATAGACTGAAGTTGTTCCCTCCTGTGAACCTGTCAATCTCCAACATCGATCAGGACATCGTTCTTGGTGGAGTATTCTTGACATAAGCTCTGATACCAGTTTGTTAAGACTCTCACGATTACTCACGCCTCACGAAAAATGAAAGAAAGATTCAAAACACATGTTTTAACGTGGTTCGTTAGCACTAATTATGCTAACTACATCCACGGGAAAGAAATACCTTCATTCACTGAGTACGAACGATACATAATGCTTACATATCAGTTTAGGACCCGAAACGATCGATTTAAACCCCTAAGAGACTGCCCCAATACCCTAAGGTAAGTTTCCTTTCTTATTTTCCGCCTACAGCATTCTCTTCATGCGAAGAGACGTTTCCTTCGTGTGAAGGTCTTCGTCCTAAGACCTTCCTGTTTTCGGACAGCAAGCTCTCCCACGAACACCTTTTGCTTTCTGGCTTCCTCTGGGATGTCTTCGTACTGAGACTCCATTGTCAACTTCTTTGATGCTCCATTGAGTATCTTCGTCTTCAAGAAACATTTATTACATATGCTTTGCATGACATACATTTATACGACTTTCTCTGGAAATTAAATTAAATTTATACATTTTGTAGTTCAGAGAAGTTAAAATATACAAATCTTAGATGCATGAGAGGATATAGATGTACAATTAATTTTGCATCCATATTTTCTAGTTGGCTAAATATTGAGAGAAAAATTCATGTAATGTAAAATGCGTGGCTATTTGCATTGTGTATTCTATCTCAATATTTTTCCAAGGTATTTATATTTTTGCTAATCATTTATTTTATAAGGCCTATTAGAGATGCTCAACATAAGATATTTAACGAAAATGATGAAGATGAATTAGGAACATCTGAGAGATTAGTTTTACTTTAGAAGTGAGAGATTTAAGGTCAAGGAAGGAGATAACCGCCTCTAGCTTTTCTAGGGCTCAGGCGAATACTTTACTTAAGGTCCTCATAAACTGTTTTGATCTCTAACATTTAGTTTAACATAATCTAAACTGCGAGTAGTACGTCAAACTCATAAGTCATTTTTGATTTTTTGTGTTATAGTTTGTCAAAGCATTCATCCCCTTCGGTTTCATTCATCATCAAAATCTATAGCTTAAGCTATTTTATATATATGTTACTTCAATATTTGTCGTACTTCTTACATTTCTTTCAATATTTAGAACTGATAATTGAACATATTGTAATCAGTGTTACAAAAAAAAATGTAGAGTACATGTTTCACTATTAGAACAACAAGCTTGGAAGTAACGAATTTGGAATACGTTTTAGTAACCAAAACCACTAATGGAGTATTTATAGTTGCAGAAGCAAATTATTATTTTCACAAAATACCTTTAAATGTCTATGAAATTACAAGGCCTTCCCCCTAATGGGATCCTAGGCGAGCAAATAGTTGGCTTAGGCTAGGGACGGACCTGTTATATAATGAGAATAACCGTAATCTTTCCTTGCACGGACGAGCAATGAGAAGCGCAGGAAAAACTAAGCAATGATTTTTGAATGAATTCATTAGGTTTATTTATTATTATTTTTTGTGATTTATTTGATGTTCTTGCCAATCTTCTCTAATTACCGAAAGAACAATTTCCAAAAAGAATACCATAACAACATAACAAAAACCATAACAACAACCTCGTTAGCTAGAAGTTACTACTGGAAAGAGCAAGTTCATCCGATGTCGTGGCCTTCTTCTTTAGGTTTGTGAATAACATATGAAAATTGAGTGGATAGAGAATATGATGAATTAGTGAAGACAACAAATTGAATCAAAAAAAAAAAAGTGAAGACAACGACAGTGGTCCAGGACAATCATGTAGTACTATGAGAGGTGGCTCGAAAGTAATTGAACATAGTATTATCCTGCCAGGTCGATTTCCGGAGCTCGGGGAAGCAGAAAGGAGGAACAATTGATTCCTGACACGTGCATTCCATTCAACTTCATAATGTGTGGAACAACATGTATGTGTTGTTTTCAATACTCCAAGACGGCACAACAAGTATAAAAACATGTAATTGTCCAGCTCTGTGCATAAAGACGTGCTGAAAATGTATGTGCCTCCTATAAACGTCCAATGAATTGGCATGGCCCATGAGCGCATCCCTTCGTGAGATATTTTCTACTACCACCGTTCTCTCTCAATATTCACTGTTTGACTTTTTCTTCCGTAATTGGGTCACTTTGACCCAGTGATTTAGATATTCAAATGATACAGTTTTTTTATAAATTTTTTGATGGTGTTGTAGAGTGAAGTTTAATCTAAAACATCGTGCCAAGTGTATCAAATTCTTGCATCGTTTTTCTTATCAAATCACCGAATTAAAGTGACTCACTGAATAGTGGTAAAATGAAAAGAGTGAAGATTCATAGAGAACAGAGGAAGTACTATTTTTTGGACGAATAGCTTCACGAGACCGAAAAGAAAATGATGTCTGATCTTGGGATACCTATGTGAGCTCCGAGATATTCGGAGCATACAAAACTTTAAACTTATTCTTCGTGTTTTTTCATTATTTTGAGGAAATTATTCCTCGTACCCACAACAATTGCATATTTGTTTCTATACCTCCATGGGCTCCTAGATCATCTAAAACTTATTCTTTGTGGTTTTCATTTTTGTTGAGGAGATTATTCCTTCTAGTTATTGCAATTCCATATTTGTTCCTGCCGTGCAAAGAAAGACATGGGCATCGGCCTCATTTGTCTTAATTGCTTTCTGCATTATTAAACATTCATTAACCAAGCTACCGATTTTCCTTGGACAAATAGAAGGGCTTAGGGTCTGATCTAAGAGAGAATTGACAGAGTTGTATGTAACTCTCAATGGTTACTAAGTTACCCCGATGCTTGGGTTAAACATGACTTGTTTATAGGATCTGACCACTGTCCAGTGGTCCTACACATGAAACAAGAAGGAAGGAAGAGAAAAAGAAGATTCAGATTCGAAGCTTAATGGCTGGACTTCAAACAAGGTGGTGACATAGTGACAGACAGCTGGAGAGTAGTCAATAAGGGGTCCCAATGTATGAGCTCACGAGTTGGCTCAAAACTTGTAGAGAAAAGTTAAATCTTTGGAGTTATAATACAGTGGGGAACAACAAAGATAGGGCAGAACAGCTGAAGTCAAGGTTGGAAATGCTGCAAAAAGAGATTTGGAATGAAGATAGCATGAAACACATGGACGAAACAACAAAAGAGTTGGAAGAAGTATGGCGCATAGAAGAAAAGTTTTGGCATCAGAGGTCCACAGGAAAATATCTCCGGGAGGACGATCAAAATTCTAGATTTTTCCATGTTACTACCATCAAAAGAAGAGCCAGAAACCAGATCCTCAAGCTTCAAAATAGTTGTGGAGTGTGGGAGGAAAATGAGCAAGGAGTGGGAAGAGCTCTCTCTCAATATTTCACAAATCTTTACTGCCTTGAAGACAGTAACTGGCCATAGGTGATAAGTGATGTCATCCCTAAAATTATAACTCCTGAACTAAACATCTCTCTGACTAGTAGCCCCACAGATGAGGAAATCAAGCTTGCCACTTTCCATCTAGGAGCTCAAAGAGCCCCTGGCCCAGATGGTTATTTTGGCATGTTCTATCAAGCTTATTGGTCTACAGTGGGGGACCATGTGTGAAAGGCTATAAAAAACTTATGTGCTCAAGGCTGCTTACTCAAGGAGTGGAATGAAACTCAAATAGCACTTATCCCCAAAAGAAATGCCTAGAAAATGCAAATGGCTACAGTCCGATATCTTTATGCAATTACAAATAAAAAATTCTTTCCAAGATGCTAGCCAACTGGTTGAATACAGTTCTAAAATAGGTTATTACTCCTCTCCAATAATCCTTTGTCCCGGGTAGAAAAATAAATGATAATTTATTTGTCGCCCTTCATTTCATATAAGGGAAGAATTCTAGAAAAGAAGGTTATTTGGCTCTTAAGCTAGACATTGCTAAAGCTTATTACAAGCTAAGTCGGGAGTTTATCTGCAAGATGCTGAAAGGGTTTCGCTTCGGTGATATGTGGACACATTGGATTAGACAGTGTTTTTCTACCGTTTCCTAAAATGTGCTATTGAGCGGGACTCCACAAGAACATATATTTCCGAAAGGGGGATAAGACAGGGGGACCCCCTATCTCCCCATCTTTTTGTCATAATAGCAGACTGTGTCTTTAGAATGCTCCAAGAAGATGCTGGTTCTGGGTTGATTGAAGGTAAGAATTAAGAGTGGGAGCCCATCCATTACCCATCTTGAATTCGCGGATAAATCCTTGATCTTCCTCAAAGTAACCACACAAGGGGTGGAACAGTTCCTAAAAATTCTGAAATTATTTGAAGATGCCTCAGGCCTCAGAGTTAACCTTGATAAATCAGGAGTGATATACTCCCCAAATGTGGATGTGCATCTCCAAGAGGCGCTTAACAGTATGCTTGGGATTCCCTCTATGCAAGAAAGTGGGAAATATTTAGGGGTCCCCATGTTCTGGGCAAATCAAAGAAGGAAACCTTCCAATTCATCATTGATAGTGTAGAGATATTTCTTCAAGGTTGGAAGATTGATCTTTTATCCCAGGCAGGGAGAGAGGGGGTGATTAAATTTGTTATATCGGCCATTCCTAGCTATGCCATGATGTGTTTTGAAATGCCATTTCCCTTTGCAAAAAGCTCTCACAACTTGTTGGATCCTTTTGGTGGGGAGGTAAGTATGGTCAAAAGGAAAGTCATTGGCTCAATTGAGATCAAGTGTCCAAGACCAAATCCCACGGTTGAATCGGTTTTAGCGATTTTCAAAAACTTGGCTCTCCTAGCTAAGAAGGGATGGAGCCATGCTAGAGTGGAGAACACTTTCTGCAACCAAGTTCGAAAAAAGCATTTATTTCCCCTCAGAGCACTTCATGGAAGCAAAACCAGTAGTAGGCCCTCTTGGACATGGAGGAGTTTCCCAGCTGGCAGAGTTATCATCAGTGAAGGAAGTCTCTGCTCCATAGGTAATGGTTTAAACATCAGGTGGCTATGATAAATGGATTCATTATCTAAAAAAGAAGACCTTGGAGGCTATAGTGTCTTAGGGACAGTTAGTGAGCTCATCAATCAGGAGTTTAAATGTTGGAGATTGAGCCACATTTACAACTCCTTTCCCACCTCAGTGGCAAATAAAATCATCAGGCTCCCTGTCGCACAAACTCAACAGTGTGACAAATTGCTCTGGAAAGAAGGTAAATCTGGTGAATGGTGAAATGTGGCTACTTTTTGACAAAAAACATGGTTGGTGTACCTACTCATGCTATCAAGAAAATGGTGGATAAGGCCTCCACATCTTTCACTTGGTGTGATAGCGTCTAGAAAAAAATTTGGAAAATAAAGGCTCCTCCAAAAGTGAAAATTTTATGTTAGAAGTTATGTCATAATGTCATCCGTTCTAGACAAAATATGTTTATGAAGAGATGTGTTCCTGACTCCATGTGTCAAATATGTGGCAAAGAATAGAAATCTATTGAACACATAATGTTTCATTGTCTGTGGGACAAGCCTTTCTGGTTTGGCACAAATCTTGTCAAGCCTATGGAATCTCATAATGTGGGTAACTTCATGTAATGGTTTAGACTTAAATGTGAGATTGGAAATGTTGATTCAAGTCTTCTTATGGCTATTTGGTCTATTTGGATCCAAAGAAACAAAAGCACTTTTGAAGGTATAGCCACCAACCCTTCTACTACATTACAGAAGTTCCTAAACGCAAATGATGAGTTTATGTCAGCCTTAAGAAAAAACGGTGTTAAATAAGAGGCAACAGGAGATGCCTATAGTCAACGGCGGCAACCTCCTCATATAGGACAACTCAAAGTCAATTTGATGCCTCTTGAATGAACTGTAATGTTGACTCTTATGGTGGTTGGGTGCTTAGAAATGATAAGGGCTGATTTTTAGGGGGGCATGGCATTCAAATAAAGCTAATAGCCCTGACCAAGGTGAAGCTCTGGCAATTAAAAGAAGCCTTCTAGAGGTTAATGATCTTCAGATCCATAACTGTTTGCTGTAAAGTGATAACAAAATTGTGGTTGATTCAGTGAAAGGTTTCAGCCATCAGATTGGGCTATAATAAGTATTTTGACGACATCAAGGTCCATGTGGTAGAAATTGTAGCTTAGGTTGATTGGATCAGAAGGGAGACAAATTCTGTAGCAGATGCCTTTGTGAAATTAGCTCAAGAAAATGTGCTAACTTCAAACTTTGTTTGTGAAGCTCCTAGTTCTATTAGAATGCATGTTGAAGAATATTGTGCTAGAGGGATTAGCTAATTTGCAATGCTGCTGTGTTTTGGTTTCTGGTTCTATAAAATTTTCTTGTTTGAACCAAAACAATACATTCTCTATAAAAAAAAGAGGGTATAAACTCTTGCCTTTAATACACTACTTAAAAAAACTTGCATTAATATTTTGATAATTATTTTTAAATATAATTCAATATGTTATTATTTTAGGAATAGTGGTGATTATAATTAAATAAGAGATATTATTTTAATTTCTCGTAATAATGTAACCATGCAAATGATGAGTGAGAATGATTGTTTCCTCACGTATAATGGGACTTCGAATTTCCTAAATTTGGACACAAAGATTTCAAAATTCAATGGTTGAGATTAGTAACACTCAAAGGTGGAGGAAAATTGGTGCTAGCTCAAGTGGTAGAGCGCCTAAAATTCCCTGCATGAGGTCTTGATTTCGAACTCAGTAGACGACAGAAAGGGGAGAAGATAAAAGATTTTAAACACTAAGGGTGCCTATATATACATATATATATATATACATATATATATATATATATATATATATATATATATATATCTACTACTGTATGCAAGGGAAATTAGGAGAAGGATCTGATCGTATACCTGCAACAAACAAGAAAAACCAACGAAGCACAAGGGTTCAAGAGTAAGAGATTAAGTAGACAAGGGTAAGAGTAAGCCAATTCAGATTTATGAGAGTGAGACAGTAAGTAAGGGGTTGGGTAATACAAAAGATCTGAACCTCTATCAGAGGACAACCCTCCTATATATACTAGTCTTAAGACATCCGTTATGAGGAGTTACATAACCGCTTGGGACAGTTATATAACTGCCTCGCACACATGTACGGTCGACCGTATATATAGGCGAGTGTTTTGCATGTCTCTCAGATAATTGACAAGGGTAGCACGCGAGTGTAACGATTACTAATGTGCGACGAGCCTTACTCAAGCCTCCAAGCCACTTAGGCCCCTAGACTCCCGTATGATTCAAATGTGAGGAGCCTTGTCTCACATCTCACGAAAGGATAAGTGAGATATTGGAAAGTTTGTAACGTAAGTGTAAAACAGGGTCCAAATACTCTATAAGGGGGGTTGAATAGAGTATGCTAATTTTTACCAAAACACAGTCTTTTAAAACTTGAGTAGAGTAAGTAGTTGATATCTCAAAGATTTGAAACAGTTCTGAGAAGCTTGAAGATATAACTGCATAATACAGAGGCTTCAAAGCTTTGAGATTTGGAAAGCTCCAAAGCTTTGAAACTTCATGTTTAGACTGAATGTAAATATAACAAAAGTAAACATCAAGAACAAAAGGATTTTACAGATTTTAGTCACAGATGGCCTAGTCTCTTGTGCACAAGAGATTCCGGCGGGGAGACCTCCGTGTACACCGTATGTAGAGGATCAAGGATCGCACAGGAAGAGTGGGGTTCTGTGTAGGGAGAGAGTAAGTCAGTAGTAATGCCTGAGAGAGAGACAGAGGTTTGGCAGAGCTTCCGCGTATGGCGAGTGTGTTCTCCTTTGTATGGAAAGGTTAACGTCCTATATATAGCAGAGAACGTGACCGTTGTAGTGTGGTTAATGCGCCCATTGATGGCGGCTTAATTAGCTTAACCATAACGGCACGTTCGTCCGAGTATATAGGGACCGTTACAGCACGTGGTGCGCGAATACCGGAACCGTTACGAGGTTGACCGGGTTTGACCGGATTGACCGGGTTTATGGAGCTCGTGCCATAAATCTCTCAAAACAGTTACTAAAGGTCGCGTGCGGGCTTGGCTCGCACGCGACAGGGCTCACTCTAGCCTCCAAACCACTAAGTCCCTACAAGTCCCGTGCAGTGGTATGCGAGGGCTCTGTCTCGCAGCCCCCACATGGATCAGCTCGGCTGGTGATCCAGTGTGTGTGGAGCACAATATGGTGTGCTGGATGGTTGCCACGTGGCCAATGTCTGTCAGCTCAGAAAGCACTATCTACATTAGCCCCCTTTCTGCGCGTGAAGACTTACAGCTGTATAGACTTCCATGCGCGGAAACCAACATACGCGTTGCCGCCACGCACCAATTCAAATACGGGTAAGTTCAGCCCCCGTGCGTGCCATTATGACCTAAAACCCCTAGAGTCGTGCCGTCTGGCTTCTAGGGTTTTAGGCGTGACGTCAGCTTGTCCTGTGATTGCGCGATTCGACGGTGACGGTTGCGATTCGACTACTGAAAGGACGCAACCCTTCATTTTTTTTGGATAAATACTTTGTATCCACTGTTGCAAAGCATCACTTCTTTCTCTTAAAGTGAATGGTACCCGGAGATCTTCGAGAGCAGATTCAGATAATCAATCATCAATTCAAAACTGCAAATCGTGTTCTTCAGTTGTGCATATCCAAGCAGGCTTCAAGAAAACAAGGTTGGCCTTGTTCAATTTTGATTTAAGATACCAATGTTTGCCTTGAACTGCGTTGAATCTGTAAGCCCAGAACATATAATCTGTTGAAATTTGCGAAGAAGCTTTGATCTTTGAACCCACTTTTGCTTTAATCCTTCAATAATAAGGGCTTCGGATTTGAGATCTTGAAATCTCTGATAATGCAACCCTTAATTTCTGAAATTGATACCAGAAACTGTTCATCTTTCTTTTCATAATAGATCTTGGATTTCGAAATTCAAACTGAAGTGTAGCACCTTTCTCCCCCCTTTTTTTCTTGCTCTTCCGCAGGAATGGCCAAGACAAAAGGAATCAAACCCAACAAGGAGGACGAAGAGATCCCCGATCTTCCGCAGGCCTTGTGGCGAAAAGCCCCCTATTTAGGTGGCCAAGATTTCTACCATGCGAGGGTTAAGGCGAAGAGAATGCCTGCTCCTGTCCCAATTGAGGGATTGCTAACACTGATTCGCCCGGTTAACTCGGCCTTGCTCGAGTTAATTGGCTCCGAGGATGTGGTTCTATCGGGGATCGAAAACGGGTACTTCCCCTACACTGCGATTTCTACCCAGGCTTTCGTCCAGAAATTGGACTATATGGATGAGTGGATTGACCACGTGTTGGACAATCATGCTGCGACTCTCGATGAAGCCGGTATATACTTCGCTGTTCGTGCTATGAAGGGTGCTGCCGTGAAGCTGGACCAGTCCATGCTTCTACACCTTCTTTCCCGCTACTCGCCTGCGACTCACACATTCCACTTTGCTGAGTTCGAGGCCGCCCCTACGCTCGAGGACGTGCAGATGTTGTACGATCTTTCTCCCATGGGCGAGGTGGACCCTTTGAGTCCTTTGAGGACGGCTGCGGAGATTGCCTTGTACACGCAGATGGAGGAATGCCTGGCAGAGGTAAAGAAAATCTCCACCCGGTGGACTACTACGAAAGCCCTTCCAAACTGGCAGTTAGTTGATACGTCTGCAAAGAATACCTGGAACAAATGGTTGCAGTACTTCTTTCGAGACTATGCGAACAGCAGCATCACTAAGAAGCTTCTGAGTGAGAACCCAGAGGCCGAGAATTATGTGGAGGGTAAAGGCTATCACTTGACCCTCTGTGCTTTCCTCTGTGCTTGGTTGTCGAGGTACTTGATCGACGGTCACCCCCACGATGGGGTCTTTTACCATGTTTTGCCACTTGCTGTGAGGCTCGCCCTTGGCCAGAGAGTCGCACTCGGACCCTTGGTCTTGGGCACTCTGTATTATAGGCTTGATCAGCTGGTTTTGGCCATGAAAGAGTCGCGTGGCCGCCTCGATCTACTGACTTTCGTCAACATCTCCTTTTTGACAATGTGGGTCTTCGAGCGGTGGTCATCCTATGCCCCAACTGCTCTCAAACCCGACAAGTGGTGTCCCCCAGGCGAGACGGAGGAGCGCAACAGCGGTAGAGCTGCGAGGTGGTTCGGAGCGAACAATACCAAGTGCGTTTGGAGCTTGATATGCGACAAACGGAAAGTGTTTACTGCCAGGCCCTATGCCACACGTGTTGAGAACGTGCGATGGTTTCCAAAGCTGTACCCCTCTAAGGGCGTTGTCTTCTCAGAAGAACTCCTCTTCGAAGAGGGACCGCATTTCCATGAACGCTATCGCGAGTTCTTTTTCTGGTGTCTGCGGGGTTCCCTTCCTGCCCTCGCAGAGCATATTCGTGAGCTCGCGCCAAGGTATGAGAGGATTACCGTGGATGTTGACCCCACTCGAGTTTCTCCCTAGTTTGGCTTTGATGCAGTGGCACCATCAATCTGGCCCCAGTCCATTGTCAGAGGTTGCTATAAGCGCTTGCTGACAAAGGAGTGCAAGACAGTATTCATGAACAATCTTCCCTTTGAGCAGCCTGCAGGGACCCGCGAGGGTGGTTGTTCTCAGAACTGGCTCGCATACTGGATCGCCCAGCAAACGAGGATTGAGACGCAGTCGGCTGCGCAGCCAAGTAGAGCCCCCTTGATCAAGAGAAATTCTTTCCCGTTTCGCCCCAATTGCAGTCTGAGCGAGTCTGAGTATGGTTTCTACTCGTTACTGGATCATGAGAACCATTTGTGCCCTGACGTCATTTTGAAGGAAAAGATCGCCGCAGTTAAGAAGGGCGACACGCAGGTCCTCAGATATAGCCAGGCATTTGCTAAGGTAAGCACTTTTTCCCCCGTGCGTTAAGCTTCTTGACTTCCTTATGCTGATGCCTTTGTACTGTTTGCTGTAGTGTCATGTGCGAAGATTCGCATCTGGTGATCGCTCCAAGTCATTGGTTAACACCATTGTTGCCACCAGAAGACAAAAGCAGCCGTTTCTGCTAGCATGGAGGATGGACCCTGAGGTCGAAACCAAGATTCGCGCAGTCATGAATGCTTTTGCTGACTCGCTGATAGACAATGCTCCGACCTTGTCTCCTCCGGAGATGATCCGTCCCCTCCAGCGACTGTGGCGCCGAGAGTGAAGAGACCCAGGCAAAAGGGAATTACAATTTCTTCCCCCATAAGTGCTCCAACTTCTCCTCCGGAAAGGTCCCTTTCTGTCAAGGATAAAGGCAAGGGTCGCATGCCCAGCAAAGTGCGGAAAGAGCTCGCAGTTGAGACTTTCGTTCCCTTCAACCAAGAGGGAGAAGGAGAGAGGCAGGAGCCCATAGAGAGTGATGAAGAAGAAGAAGAAAGAACAGTCGTGATACATGAGGAAGAATCAGGAGGTACTTCCGTCGCGTTTCCTTTCCCATTATCGTAGTTCCTTTGCACTTCTTTTCTTAAACCGATCATATCTTCGCAGACGATGATGATGATGAGACCATTGGTGGCCTTTTGGCCAAGAGGCAAATGATAAATACCCATTCTGGCATTCCAGACGATCCCATAAGCGAGGACGTTCTTGCTGAGTCCAGGAGGACAGCCGCGGAGGCTGCTGAAAGAAGAAGGCAGCGGGAAGAGGAGGAGCTCGAGCGTGTGAGACAGCGGAGCCTCGAAGAGCAGCATGTTGACGACTTGGTGCGCCCAGTTGACGAGGAAGACGAGCTTCCCGAAGAAGTGGATCCTCATGCGGAGGAGGAAGATGAGGTTCCAGAAGAGGATGCAGCAGCCTTGGAGCAAGCCCAAGCAGACTTCGAAGAAATCGCAGGCGGCGATAAAGGTGAGATCTTCAATCTCGCAGTAACTTATAGAGATGTTATTGTGGGTGCGTTAAAGCATGGTGTTTCAAAGGCTGACATTCGCCGTTGGCTAGTAGACAAGTGCGGGGAACCTTCAGGTAATCATTTGAGCGATATGCATGTACTTGGCCTTAGCAACTTGAGACAGAATCATGACTTGTTTATTCGCATCCTAGGTCACGCTCCTCTTAAGGACTTGCTTAGTGAGGACACACTAATAGGACATGGTTCCTCATCTTTAGCGTATGACGAAGAGGATTCAATCCCACCTTCGCGTGGAGGTGCTTGCTCTTAGCTTAAGTAAAGATAGCAAAATATTATTCAATGCGAGTTACCTCATACCATCGCATTTTGTATCGCAGGCAATGTTGAGGAACACGCGCCGGAGCAAAGAAGTCAGTCTTCTGCGTCCTATGTTCCGATTCCGAGCCCTCATACTGAGAATCCCGTCGCAGCTACTGATCACGCAGGTGAGCCTCTCGAGGACATCATCGAGCTTTCCGACGATGCTGAAGCTGGTGCTGTGTTAATGGATGAAGATGCCCATGCTGGTGCTGAGGAAGTAAGGACAAGTACTTCCGATGCTTCCGCATCTGAGAATATCCCTCGCCAAGCGACCTCGACTGTCACTTCGCCTCCGGCGATGACTGAGTCGGCACCTATTCATGCGTGGAGCTTTTGGGGCTCGCAGGTTGGGAATGCAGTCGCAGCTGGTGCGGCCTACACTCTTCTTTCTAACTATGAGGAGTTAGAGCTCGCGGCTGATAGGAGAGCTATGGAGCAAGGGCAGTCTTCAACGACTCCAGTAATGCGCATTCCTTCTCTTCGTGAGATTCTCGAAGGAACTGGTAAGTAATGATTCACTGTTCGCATCTCGCATGGTGCATTTGCGAGTTTAATAGCATAACTTAGCTTTAACATTGCTTCAGGTTTGAAGCAAGCTGATGTGGACTGGCTGGTCCGGATGCGCCTCACCTACCCTCGATCGTTTGCAAGATCTCTAGAGATAGGGCCCTTTGACAGGAGGCTGTTTCTCACCGAAGCAATTTGGATTCTGGAGCAGCTGTCTGCGGCCAAGCCTGAGACCATTTCTGTCCAGAGTGCCGAATTGCTTTATGGCATGTGCGAAAATCTTCTTACCAAAGTTCAAGGCAGACTGGGTTTCAGATTTCTTATGAAAAGAGTCACTCTGATTCGCGCAGCCGTAACTTTGAAGCTCGGCCATCAGAACCTCGCAGCTGAAAAGCAGAAGGTGGAGCAGCAGAAGCAAAAGGTTGAAGAAGCTATGAAGCTCTATCATGAGATGAATGCCAAGTGCGAGCAATTGAAGCAAGAAGTGGAGCAGGTAGAGAAGCTGAGCCATCAGTTCGCACCCCATGACTCCTTGATCAAGAATTTGCTTTTGACTTTTTGAATTTTGAAAATAGCAAGGAAATGGCTGGAACATTAATGTAATGTTTGAAACATTAATGTAATGTTGCTGGGGTTTCTCCCCCCTTTTTTTAACAACAACAATCAACTTGCCCGTTTTGCCCTTTCCGGGATTTGATAGGATATCTCTGTGCATATCCAATTATGACATCAGCAATTGATACTCTGCTTGATTTTCGCGCTAATTTCTCGGCAGATAAGAACGCTTTCGTTGGGAAGTCCATCCGAATCATGACTATCCGTCATTTATTAGGATACGCAACTGAATCGTCGTAGCCTTTAGTAGGGTAATTGATGGTTACCGCTTTTCAAGGCGTAAGTGATTGGCCTTACCCTCTTTTCAAATTCTGCTGACTCATCTTTGGCAACTGAAGAGTCTCCCCAAGGTCTATATAAACCCTGTCTTTGCCATTTGGGTTCTTCATCCCAAAAAATGTGCTTTGCCGTGAGTCCTTACGACTGCTGGCTTCAACGCTTGTTTTTTGTTGATTCATGGCAACTTCAAGTTGTGAATCCTGAGTTTGCGCTTTGTGCTGTAGAAATAGTTTCCACGATCCACTTTATGAGGCTTATTGCTCTTTATAACCATCGTAAAGAAGATGGAGATGATATCTCATGTGTGTTCGAAGAATTTTCTTCGTGTATTATGTGTGCAGGTCATGTTTCCGGCCGCCTCCCGGCGAGGTGCAGCGCCGAAGTGACCGTGCTACCGTCTCGTAATGAACGGCGGAATTCTTCTCCAGCCTCCCTGGAGAAGAACTTATTGCCCCCACGTTCGTGAGCTCAGGGTGGCAGATTGCTGCGTTCATCCCCGTCTACAAGGAGCCCTTGCCCTTTGGAGCTTCTGCTTGCCTGTTGATCGCTGGAACCGGTGGTTCCTTGGGCAAATGTTATGGGGTGCAGATCTGACAAGGGCCCTGTCAAATACTGGGATCTTGAACGTATGGCTTCATGTGGCTCTTTGGAGCAAGATCCCACTTGCGACAGATGTTCAGTCGCAGATCTGTTTATCGCACTGACGGTGTTAGGACCGTTGGGTTTATCCTTTTCAGTCAGGATTCCCGTAGTGTGTTTCTGCTGACTTGTCAGCTACTTTTCGAATGTATTGTAAGCCATGTTGGCTGTGTAGTTAGATTTGAGCTTTTTCGCTTGTAAGGTGCTATCTAGACAGATAAATTGTAAGTCTTTTCGACTCATAATGATAAATAGCTTTTGTATTATCTGCTGCTTTGTTACAACAAAATACAATTTCGCATGCGTTTCGGCATATTCCGCCTTGCATAATGCTATGTAATGGTTTCGCACTTGCTATCTGTCATATGAATTCGCAGATGTTTTACTAGATCGTTCGAGATCATATTTTCGAAGCTGTGCCATCTTGGCAGATGGGCTTGTGATTGGTCTTTGATGCACGTGCTATCATATCAGATAGACTTTTGATCACTTAAGATCATTTTCACAATATTGCTATCGTAGCAGATAGTCTTAAGATCGTGCGAGTTGCTATCGTGGCAGATGGGCTTTACTAGATCAATTAAGATCGTTTTTTGCATGAGTTGCTATCGTAATAGATAGGCTTTAGAAGATCAAGTAAGATCGTTTCTCGCATGAGTTGCTATCGTAACAGATAGGCTTTAGAAGATCAATTGAGATCATTTTTCGCATGAGTTGCTATCGTAGCAGATAGGCTTTACTAGATCAATTAAGACCATTTTCCGCATGTGTTGCTATCATAACATATAGGCTTTAGAAGATCAATTAAGATCGCATTTGTATGTGTTGCTATCGTAACAGATAGGCTTAGATGATCAATTAAGATCTCATTTGCATAGGATGCTATCGTAACAGATAGGCTTAGATGATCAATTAAGATCGCATTTGCATAGGCTGCTATCGTAACAGATAGGCTTAGATGATCAATTAAGATCGCATTTGCATAGGCTGCTATCGTAACAGATAGGCTTAGATGATCAATTAAGATCGCATTTGCATAGGCTGCTATCGTAACAGATAGGCTTAGATGATCAATTAAGATCGCATTTGCATAGGCTGCTATCGTAACAGATAGGCTTAGATGATCGATTAAGATCGCATTTGCATAGGCTGCTATCGTAACAGATAGGCTTGAATGATCAAGTAAGATCGCATTTGCATGGGCTGCTATCGTAACAGATAGGCTTTAATGATCAATTAAGATCGCATTTGCATGGGCTGCTATCGTAACAGATAGGCTTGAATGATCAAGTAAGATCGCATTTGCATATTGCTATTGTAGCGAATAACTCATTGTTAACAGTTATAGCAAACTAATAAAGTAAAATCGACATCCAGAAATATGAAGTTTCTCTTTTGGGAGAATTTTCTTATTATAATGCTCTCATATGGGAGAGATGAGATTACAATCCTCTCATATGGGAGAGGAGATTGTGTAAATCGTAACCATGCGAGAGATTAAGCGACGTTATAATAAAACGCATGAAATGAGAGAAGTCAGGGATAGTACTTCTTTATCCAGCGCATGTTGACTGAACTCGGGGTTGAGGTTGTGCCGTGCAACCTTCGTATGCTGCAGTAGCCACTGTCGAAGACTTCTGTGACTTCGAAGGGTCCTTCCCAATTGGCTGCGAACTTTGGGTGAGCCGCTTCTCGCATGCAGTGGTCAGATGCGCGCAGGACCAAGTCTCCAACTGCGAAATCTCTTCGCTGGACCGTCTTATTGTAAGCGCGAGCAATCCTTTCTAGATATCGCTTGTTAGTCCTTTTGGCTTGTTCTCGCTTTTCTTCCAGCAAGACTAAGTCATGATCGCGTTGATTTTCGTAGAGTGCGTGGAAGGCTATCCTTGCCGAATTGACTCTCACCTCCGCAGGTACCACAGCTTCGGCCCCATAACATAGTAGAAATGGCGAGGCCCCCGTGGGTGTCCTTGGAGAAGTTCGGTAGGCCCACAGAGCTATGCTTAGAGAGTCGGCCCACTTCTTGTGGTCATCTGCGACCACCTTGCTCAAAATTCTCAACAGTGTTTTGTTGGTCGCTTCGGCTTGTCCATTTCCCTTTGGGTAATAAGGGGTAGAACATATCTGCCTGATATTGTACTCCGCTAATTTCGCAGCTACCTGGCGATTAACAAAAGGAGTACCGTTATCTGAAAGAATGGTGTTTGGGATTCCGAACCTGCATATGATGCTTTCCTGGATGAAGTTGACCACAGCTAGCGCATTTGCTGTCTTCAGTGGTATTGCTTCCACCCATTTGGTGAATAGCTCAGTTGCAGTGAGAATAAAGTGATTCCCATGTGACGTTGGTCGGATGGGACCGATGAAGTCTAGAGCCCATGTGTGAAATGGCCATGGCGTCCCCAATGCGTGTAGATCCACGGCGGGAGCGTGCACTAGGTCTCCTTTGAATTGGCACTCCTGGCAGCGTCGTACTTTGGTGCGGCAATCGGCCTCCATCGTGGGCCAGAAATATCCAATTGAGAGGAGCTGCCTGCATAATTTCGCACCTCCTTGGTGTTCCACCTGATGAGAAAGGTCCATGACTTCTTGTGCTTCTCTGCCGTCTAGACATCGCAGCAAGTTGCCCTCGTGACCTCTTCGCCAAAGCAGGTTTTCCTGTACCACATATCGAGATGCTTTCCTCTTCAATTTCTCGGCTTCTTTCCTCGATTCGGGCACGATGCCCTGGGTGAGAAAATCAAAGAGTGGCTTCCTCCAATCTGTGTCGTCATCGGTTAGGGCGATGAGTAGAGAATCTTTGATTAGTGCGCAACTCTCGCACTTCCCTTGTATCAGGGCTGCGGCTGTTGACATGTCTGGCCAATAAATGCCATATCTCTGAGCCTTCCTGTAGATTGACACCTCGCTTTCTCCGCAAGCATGTTGGTGAATCTTTTCTAACAGCAGTTGTCCCTCTTGCTCGGAGACGCATCGCATGAGTATTCCGCCAGGACCCTTGTAGTAAAGGGTGTTGTCATGTATACAGTACCCTTTTGTGAGTGCCCAGCTTTCACTGCTTGTGCCTTCCGCAATAGCTTCTAGGATTGCTTTTCTCCAATCCGTGTCATCCATGTGTTCGTCATCGCACGCATCTTCTGTCAATGCCGACGATGCTCGCACTTCGATAGAGATCTTCGCGGGACATTTGTCTGTACTGACCTTGGATCCCAAGGTTGCCAAAGCGTCTGCATGTCTGTTGTCTGCTCGGGGCTTGTGCTCGTACCTCACATCACAAAACTGCTGTACCAGCTTTTGCACTAAGGTGCGGTAAGACAGAAGGTTGATCTCCTTCAAACCGTACTCGCCCGAGGCTTGCTTGACGATCAACTTGGAGTCTCTCATGACCGTTAGATTGCTTACTTCCAAGGCTTTCGCCGCACGGAGCCCTGCGATGAGAGCCTCGTATTCCGCTTCATTGTTTGTGACTGCGAAGTTGAGCTTTGCGGACATCTGTATGACCTCCCCATCTGGTTTGGTCAAGACTATCCCAATGCCTCCACCTTTCCTTGTGGACGAGCCGTCGAAGTGGAGCGTCCAATAGGGCACGTCGATTGCATAGATCTCAGGGCCTTCGAGCTCTTCCTCGATCACGGGCTCGTGGCTGTTATCGGGGAACTGTGCCAACAGATCCGCTACCGCCTGCGACTTGATCGCTCGCGGTCGCACGCATGTGATATCGTATTGAGAGATGGTCATGTACCATTTCGCCAATCTCCCGCCAGGAGTAGTGTGAGTTAGCAAATATCGTATGGGGTCGCTCTTGGTGACCACTACTACTTTGTGTGATGCAAAATAGTGTTTTAACTTCTCTATCACAAAGAATAGGGCGAGGCAATGACGTTCGATGTCCGTGTACCTTGATTCAGCAGGCTGCACAATGCGAGAGATGTAGTAGATAGGCCTTTCCTGACCTTCGTACTCCTGAGCCAAGAGTGCTCCTATGGATCTCCTTGTTGATGTCAGATATAGCAGAAGCGGTGATCCCAGTTGAGGTGCGATCATTATTTTTTGAGGATGTTAGCAAATCCTTCAGCTTTTTGAATGCGGCTTCGTGCTCCGGAGCCCAGTTGTACACGGCGTCCTTCTTGAGAAGAGTGCTAAAACAGCATGTGATTTCAGAAATCGCTGGGATGAATCTCCGCAGATAGGATAGCTTTCCTAAAAACGTCTTCAAGGCGCTCTGGTTATGCGGCGGCGTCATGCCGGTTACGGCTGATACTTTCGCAGGTTCAGGCTCGATTCCTTGGCGATGAACTACGCATCCCAAGAATTTTCCTGATGTCACCCCAAATGCGCATTTCATGCGATTCATCTTTAGTTGAAAGCTCCTGCATCTATTGAACACCTTTCGTAGATCCGCGAGGTGATCTGCTTCGTGCTTGGATTTAACCACCAGGTCATCCACATAGAATTCCACCTCTTTATGCATCATGTCGTGGAATAGAGCCATCATGGCCCGCTGGTAGGTCGCACCCGCGTTCTTAAGACCGAACGGCATCACTGTGTAGTTGAACACCCCCACCGGAGTGATGAATGCAGTTTTCCGCGCGTCTTCGGTGTCCATCTTGATCTGGTTGTACCCGCTGAAACCATCCATGAAACTGAACATGCGGTGGCTCGCTGTCGAATCAATAAGCAAATCGATGTTGGGCAGTGGAAAATCGTCCTTGGGGCAGAAGCGATTGAGATCTCGGAATTCCACGCAGATGCGGAGCTGTCCGTTCTTTTTCACTACTGGCACAATGTTGGCCAGCCATGTGGGATGGTGATTCGGCTCTATGAATTTGGCATCCAGGAGTTTGACAATCTCCTGTTTGATTTTCACGTTAAGCTCCGGCCTGAAGCTCCTTGTGCTCTGCTTTACCGGTTTAGACCCTGGGATGATGTCTAAACGGTGCATGGTGATTCTTGTATCCAGACCTGGCATCTCATCATACTCCCATGCGAACACATCCTTGTATTCAGTTAGAAGCTGCAGCAGTCCTTGCTCCTCCTCGCTCGTGAGGTCCGCACTTAGAAAGACTGGCCTTTTCTTTTCCTCGTTCGGGCTGAGGAACACTTCCTTTAGTTCTTGCTTTTGTGGTCTTGGCCTGTCTTCCATGCATTCAGGCGCTTCTTTGAGCTTCTCATCTGAAGTGCTCTGTGTTGGCTCTTCGGTTAGCGCAATTTGCTCGATTTGATTGATTTGCCCAGGGATATCCCCATGCCCGTGTGAGGACATCCCCGCGCACCTTCATATGCGATAGCACTTCTTCCCATTGGCGTAGAAGCTCTCTATCTCCTTGCCTTCGGGGTCACGCTTTGCGATTCTCTTCAGAGTATACACATTCTTTCGATGGTATGCGATACGCAGCGCCTCTTCGCGTGTAGGCGGCTTTTCCTTGGCATCTTCCCTTGTCACCATTACTCCCGCAGATGACTGGTCCTTGATGTCCTCCCAGAGAGGCAAAGGAGTAGGGTTGAATGGTCCCGGTGTTTGCTCATCCGCCATTTCGGTGAACCACACTGCTTCGCTAAGATGTGCTTCATCCAAGTTGAATGGATTCGTCGAAGCCGGTATCTCGACTACTCTGTCGTTCCAGATAGCTTTCATAACCTGATGAGCTGTTGAAGGAACCGCATCGAAGCGATGAATCCAAGCTCGACCAATAATCATGTGGTATGTAGTGTTCGCGTCTATGACATAGAACATTGCTGAGCACTTGATTCTGCCGATCTGAACGCCCAGGCGGATCCATCCGATCGTCATTCTAGAGTCGCTTCCGAATCCCATCAGCGGAGATGGACGCCTGACGATCTTGTGCTCAGGGATCCCTGCTAGCTTCAGAGTGTGGAGCGAAACGACGTTGACCGCTGCCCCGCCATCGACGAATGCTCGTTTGAACTCGACGCCGTTGATGATGGCTGTCACGTACAGAGGCCTCTGGTGGCTCGCATCTGTCTTCTTGTCGCTGGCAGAAAAGGTCATAATCTTTTCTGTAGAGCGAGACGCCCTGATGACTTTCCCGTTCGAGACTACGAGATCCTCCTCGTAGTCCTCCGCTATCCTCAAGATTGCTTTCGTCATGTCTGCCCGGCACTTCTCGGAGAAGTTCATCTCGTCGAAGAATCTGCTGAAGCCGTGCGACCCTTTCATCCGGTCGGCACGTTCATCCTCCGTGTCCGTGCTGTAGCCCTCGTCTTCATGGACCTCGACAACGATGGGTAGACCATCTTCTGCGACTTCTTCCAAGTCGACGATCGAGATCATGGCGACCTCTTTGCCTTTCGAGCCCTGCTCCGCATGAGCAGGAAGTGGGTTGTTGCGCACATCCTTCCGGTGATCGCTGACGATAAGTTCGCCGTTCTTCATCTTCTGGTCGAACGCGAACCTGAGCTTCTTGCATTCAGCCGTGGGGTGCATGACCTTGCCGTGGTACTCGCACCACTTAGGGTCTCTCACCATCTCCTTGGAGGGTATCTTCTCGAGTGGCGGTAGGACACCGTCCTTACGCCACTGCCTGCAGAGGTCGCTTGCCTCCTCTACCGAGCATGGTAGGGGTGGTACGTCGAAGTTCACAACCTTCGCTTGCTTCTGGGGTGAAACTGTATTGACCTCAGCTTCACATCCCCTCTTGTAACTGAATCTCCCGATCTTGTTGGTGGTGGCGCTCGGAGGTTGCTCCGGAGCGTTCTTCTTTTTCTGTCTCTCGACTATAGGCTCGATGTTCTTCGTGCATTCAATTAGCTTCGAAAACGTAGGTGTTTGCAAATTAATGAGCATACCTTTGTATTCGTCTCGCATACACTGCAGGCATATCTCTACAAGACGGCTCTCGAGCATTGGATCTTTGCACTCCAAGGACTTCGCCCTGAATTTCTTGATGAAAGTGATCCCGTCCTCCTCGCGCTTCTGATACATCCGCGAGAGATGGATCATCGTCACCTTTTCTTCCATCTGGAAGAATTTGGTGTAGAACTTCTGGATCATGTCGTCCCAAGTCTTCACGGATCCGGCTTCCAGTGTTCGGTACCACTTGTACGCCACGTTCCCTAAAGATTTCGGGAACTCTCGCATCAGCAGTTTGGGATCGACTCCGTATGGTCCCATAACATCAATGAAACGCATGACATGCTCATGAGCGTTTCCGTTGACATCCTCGAACTTGTCCCATTTGGGAGCTTTGTACCCCGCGGGGTTAGGAATGAGATAGATCTCCCGTGGGATGGGTGGATCGTTGTCCAGCTTCGGGGTAATAGTATCCGCGAATGACTGATGAGCCAGAATAGTGTCCATGCGCTTCTGCAGGGACGTCATACATTCTGGAATGCTTCCCTCGGTAGTCGGAGGAGGGGTTGTCGCAGGCGGGGGCGACACATACGCCGTCGAAGGATTGGGGACATATGGACTACTGGCATTGCCCCAAATCGCCGTTGGAGGAGGCAAGGGGTACTGAAAAGTCGGATTAGATGCCAAAGCCGAGGGCTGAGGAGTGTGAGCAGTGGGAGGTAACATCTGAGCTGTTGACCCCTGAATTGAAGGCAGCTGCGTAGTTGTCGGTGGAGTTTGCAGATTAGGGTTGGGAGGCGTGGTTGACACTCCCGGTCCCGAAGCAGTAGGGCCTCCTCCTCCTTGAGAGACGGCGGTGGCTGATGAAGGATTTGGTGCAAGGGTACCCAGAACGGCTAAGATCCGTTCTAGCTGCTCGGATTGGGCCTTGAGAGCTTTCGCCTGGCCTTGAACAGTGGCGTCCAAAGACTCTAGCGTCGGTGTCTCGCCAGGAGTGGTAGGAGTACGGCAGGTCCCCTCTCCCGAGGCGGTTTCGGTGGAAGGCGATCTGTTGCTGATATCATCCTCCTGAGACATGGTTGCTTTAGTTGGTAAGTTCACGTCGGGTTCACCAAAATTTTCACAAGAGATTCCGGCGGGGAGACCTCCGTGTACACCGTATGTAGAGGATCAAGGATCGCACAGGAAGAGTGGGGTTGTGTGTAGGGAGAGAGTAAGTCAGTAGTAATGCCTGAGAGAGAGACAGAGGTTTGGCAGAGCTTCCGCGTATGGCGAGTGTGTTCTCCTTTGTATGGAAAGGTTAACGTCCTATATATAGCAGAGAACGTGACCGTTGTAGTGTGGTTAATGCGCCCATTGATGGCGGCTTAATTAGCTTAACCATAACGGCACGTTTGTCCGAGTATATAGGGACCGTTACAGCACGTGGTGCGCGAATACCGGAACCGTTACGAGGTTGACCGGGTTTGACCGGATTGACCGGGTTTATGGAGCTCGTGCCATAAATCTCTCAAAACAGTTACTAAAGGTCGCGTGCGGGCTTGGCTCGCACGCGACAGGGCTCACTCTAGCCTCCAAACCACTAAGTCCCTACAAGTCCCGTGCAGTGGTATGCGAGGGCTCTGTCTCGCAGCCCCCACATGGATCAGCTCGGCTGGTGATCCAGTGTGTGTGGAGCACAATATGGTGTGCTGGATGGTTGCCACGTGGCCAATGTCTGTCAGCTCAGAAAGCACTATCTACATCTCTACCTGAGGATCTTATCCATCTAGGATTCAAAAACAAATTATTATTAATCACACAGATTTAGCCCTAGATTTCAAGCCTAAGTTAACTACCCTTCACCTACTACAACTTGTGGTTCCCAACCTATCTAGTTCCAGCTACAATCTGTTGAAACAATGACAACCTCTTTTTTGTTCACTTGAACAACTAAAGTTCTAAGTTTGTGAGGTTTAAGAACACATAATGACAAGACAAGTTCAGTACAAATGTGAAGAACACAGAAAATAGATAACCTGAATAAGCTTGGAAGTGTTCTTCAATCTGAGATGAATGATCTTGCTTCAGGAATGTCAATGGCCTGATGAATCTGAAGATTTGAGTGATATGAACTCTCCTGTTTGTAGCACACTTAAAATATCATGAAGATCAATCTTAATCTCTATGTATCTGTTCAAATCAAAGTGCTGATCACTTTAAATAACAGTCTGCAACCAACTGAGATATTTTAGGAACATAAATCCTATAAATCCTCTTTCCTGATATGCTTCTTCCAACATCTATATTTGAATAGCTATCTGATTTGTTTAGGAACGTTGGAACGCCAACAAACCTGCATAAGCTCAGCAAACAAGATCAAACAACATCAAGACAATCCAGCATCAAGATCTGTTCAGCAGTATGCTAACAGTTCATGAGAAAACTGGGCTAGGTTTGTCTGATGATAAAACTGGCTTATACACATATTCAATCTAATGAACATATCAAGTAACCAGTATAGAACAAGTGCTAATAGACAATAATAAATTCATAACAAGTCCTGAATCCCACAAAAATAACTTACAAACACAGAATTTGTCAGATAAAACTAGCAGTGAAGAATAAGCAGTGAATCTCAAAACTTTGAAGCTTTTCCTGCTAGTTCATGAGAATGAACTTGGATTAGCAATCCAACTCAATACTGCATATTTTGTTAATCATAACATAAATTACTAATGCCTGCATAATGTCATTCCATATCAAAAACAAAAACCTGCAAAAAACAGTTAGAAATATATATATCTACAGTGCCACAAAGCTTTGAAGCTTTGATACTTAGGCAATTTCCTTTTTTGTGTTTCTGACTTACATCATAAAGGAACCAAAGCTCTTGCATATGCATCCATACATTAATATCAAGGAGCTTCAGACTTATCAGATATGTTAATGGTAACTATGAAATGCTAATAGAGTATCAGTAGGCCTTGCCTTAGGCCTCCACGTGGATAATAACATTAACTTATCAGATATGTTAATGTATCTAGAACGCACTATCTACTTTAGCCCCCTTTTGTGCGTGAAACCACACTTAGTGGGTTTTGAGCGTGAAACACGTACACGCATGCAATCCATGCAGTGTTTTGAATTCTTCGAAACTCTAGCCCCCTTTAACTCATGCGTGTACGTGTTTCACAGAGAATTATGGCGTAAAGCTGCGTACTTGACGGAGAATGTTATTTTCACGCTACTATTAAAGCCACAACTCTACCAATTTCTTCTGAAAATGATACATTATTATTGACTCCTATTCCTGCAAGAAATGATTGGGATTTTGTCAGTGTAAATGAAATCCAAAGGCTTGGTCTAGAAATCGGTTTATATTCCCATATTGAGACAAGTCATCAGACGTTTCTGGGAAAAAAATTGGTTATGATGGAAGAATGGATTGAGTATATCCTGGAACATTATGAGCCTATGTTCACTCAAGCAGGTATTTACAATGCTGTTCGCGCAACAAAAGGTTTAACCTCAAACTAAATCAAGACATGTTGATAAACTTATTTTCAAGGTATTTGAAAAACTCATAGATTTCATTTCGTATCCTTTGAGGCTGGACCTACTCTCGAAGATGGAGAGATGTTGTTTGAACTTCAATCTATGAGACTCGTAGATTCTTTGTCTCCATTAAAAACTTCAGACGAAATTTCGCTTTTTGAGAAAGTGGTGGAATGCATACAACAAGTCAAAAAGATAACATCAAGATGGACTTCAAGCAAACCTGGAAAAAAATATTTATTCCTCAAGACAAGTGCCAAAAATGTTTGGTCAAGATGGGTTACATATTTCTTCCAAAACTATGCAAATGACAAAATCGTTTTAAGGTTAAGAAAGCAAGATCCATAAACTGATGTTTTTTTAATTTTTAAGGGTCATGCGTTCACACTTTATGGCTTTTTGTGTGTATGGTTGTCAAGATACTTAATAGATGGCCATCCCCATGATGGTGTTTTCTGCCATGTACTCGCTCTTGCAGTACGTCTCACGCTCGATCAAAAGGTCGTTTTAGGGCCTCTGGTTTTAGGCTCTCTGTACTATACATTGGATCAAGCTATGATAAATTCTGAACAATCTTGCGGCAAAGTCAATGTTTTAACATATGCAAATTTAGCCTTTTGACAATGTGGTTCTTCGAGAGATGGCCTCAATATGCGCCTATTCCAACAACGGTCAAATTGTGGGATGCTCCCAGAGCCCCTAGAAATATTCTTTGTCCAAGAGCGTTGCGTTGATACAAGACGAAAAACACAATGTATTTGACCTTTAATATACGATGATAAGATTTATTTCAAACCTCGACCTTACTCAAAAACTTTGGCGAATATAGTTTCGCATGCATATATGCATCCTGTCGTAGATAAAGTTCTTAACTCCGATGATGTTACTAAGGGACCAAGATGCTATGAGAGGTTTATGAGTTGGTGTGCTCGAGGATCACTGCAAGCGCATTTGGAGTATGCTGATGAGTGTAAGAACTATGCGAATATAACAATCGATTATGATCCCACTCGAGTGTGTTGTCAGTTAGGCTTTGATGCTGTAGACCCTTCTTTCTGGCCTACCTCTATAAGGCAAGATTGCTACAAGAGATTTTTAATTGGTGACTGTGTTCCTCATCTGCTTGTGCTTCTTCCTTTCACTCAACAATTCTGTCCCATAAAAGGAAAAATGACACAAAGTTGGTTGAATTATTGGAATTTTCAAATCACGATTCTGACGAAATTGGTTCAGGTTCAACCAACTAGAGTTCCTGCTATCCAAAAAGGCACTTTTCCATTTAGATCTTCTTGTGCTAGAGATCCATCAGAGTATGGATAGTATTCCCTTTTGGACAAAGAGAAGCATGTGTGCGCTGATCTATTCTTGCAAAAGAAAAAATAGTGCGGTTCTCAATGGTTCCCTTCAAGAGAGAGAGAATTACAGCCATGATTTTTATAAAGTAAGTTGGATACACAAAATTTATATTCTCCGTAAAATTATATTGATATTTATTAATATTAATCATGCATTCTATGGCAGTGTTTCTTTAGGTGATTTGCTTCTGGTGATTGCGGGGAAGCAATCATCAATGATTTTCGTGTGAAAGTATCAAATAAAGAAATCATCCCGCTTGCCATAAAAATGAACAAGGCTTTGGAGTTAAAAATCTGTGCAGAACTTTCTACTTTCATTGCTTCAATATTCGCATCTGATGTTGCCTCAAAGAAGAAGAAAAAAATGCGGTCACTGAAACTGAGACAACTATACTAGATAGATAGACTAATAAGAGGGTAAAAACGGCAAAATATCAACTCAGTAGTAATTGAGGAACCAGTTCCTCAACGTACACTTCCAAGAAATTGGAGTAAGGTCAAATTACATGGGAGAATGTCGAAGAAAGATGTAGCTATTGCTTGTCAATTAAAACGGTAAAATATTACAAACTTTGTTGAATAGAACCCTGAATCGACAATTGATGCTGAAGATGGTAAATATTTCTTGTTCTAACTTCACATTTACGTTATTGTTTTTAGAAATAACATCAAAATGTTCTTGTTCACAGATAGTGACGAAACGCTGGATACGATTCCTTATGATGAAATACCTGAAGGTGCTGAAGGAGAATCGAGAGTGTATGAATCGAGAAAATTAGCAACATGGAGAGCGATGGAAGAATCACGCAAGAAATCAGATGGGGATGAACTTGAACGAGAACGTTTGAGAAAAGAAGTGGAAGATTATGTGGCATTAGCTATGTCAAGGAGTTTGGAGAAAGATAGACCAATCCTGATGAAAATAAGATGGGAAAAGCTTAGTCAACCTTTATCGAAGCTATTGGAGAGGAAAATGAAGAAAGCACAATCTTCAAATTCACATTAAATTTTCAAGATATTATCTTTCAAGCTTTAAACCACGGACTTTCTAAACATGACATACGTCAATGATCGGTGAACAAATGTGGAGAAACATCAGGTAAATAATGCATATTGTCAATTTCAAAGCATGAGTCTTTTAAATTAGCATAATAACATTTCACATGTAATCAGGTCATGCACTTCATGAAGTAGTTGATGATATTCTTCGACATATTGTTCATATCGAACATGCATATGAACATGGAGGTGCTTTACCAATTCTATCTTCGGAAATGAAAAATATAAGTTGTACAATTTTAATCTAAATCATGAATATATGACAGGAAATAGAGTTAATGAAAATTCTAGTGGGATTCAAATGACTGGACATATCAATCCAAGTGAGACAGAGATAAGAGATTTAATTACTGAGGAGGTGATTTCACCAAATTTGGACACTTCTATGTTTAATGATCCTTCAGTTCAAGCAAGACTATCTGCTGTGCCACACTATGATCCCTTGTTGTTTGAAATTCGAACTCTTTCTTCACGTGAAATCTAGGATTCAAGACCAATCTTTATTCGAGACACAATCACACGTGTTTCTGAAGTCATCACAGAGAACCAGACAGAAGATGTGATGATATTTGAGCAATGCGTTCAAAAAAATGAGAGACAAGTGACACAAGAGTAATCTCATATCTCTGAAGAAAGAAATGAAAATATTGTTAGGTGTTCTCGCACGGCCTGAACATGGGTCAAATCAGGAAGAAATGATGGTTGAAAATTAACCAATTCAAAGCCAAGTTGAACCTGAAGAAAACATCAACATTGATGTGCCTGCCATCCCTAATCCACCTTCAGTGACAAATGAAGCTCAAACTGAAAGGATTGCTCCTAATGTAGGGAATCAAAGTGATACTTCTATAACAGAAAATATCGCTTATGGATCAAGAAATATAACATCTATTGTAGACATTTTAAAAAGACATCAAAGTACAAGTCCCTCGGTTGCTGGAGCTCTTGGTTAGATTACACGTGTGGAATTTCTAACATGTTACAAGCGCAGATGCATGGATGTTGTGGGGTTCAGAGATAAATGCAGTTGTCGTCGAAGAAGAAGATTGTGTCATTCCCGATGCATACTTTGAACAATAGACTTTTGCAGACAGCGAATTAGCTCAACAAGAGGCATTCACAAATGGTCAAGCGAATTCATGGAAAATTCCTTCTCTCAAACAGATTATTGAAGGGATAGGTATCTTTTTAAACAAATGTCTCTTAATGATATTTGTTTGTATATTCTTTCATAAAAAAATCATATTCCATTGATCTTATGTGCAGGCATTAAGAAATTTGCTTTAGATTGGATTCTAAAAATGCATCCCAAACACACCCAAACCATTTGCTAAAGCAATGGAGTTACCCCCTGCTGAGAGAGGAATCTTCCTTAATGACATAGTGCGAGTCTTAGAGAAAATGTCTGCAACTACACACACAATCCTTTCTCATATCAATGCAAAGTATTATTTGGACACCATAATACGCGTACAATTGTATGTTCGTGGAGTGATTGACTTTGAATAATAGGGAGTATAGCATACGTGTCTAATGCTATACTCAGCCATTTTCAAAGCTACTTTCCGATTAAAAAAAAGGTGATTCATTATCTGAAATAATGGTGTTAGGAATACCAAATCGATAGATTATATTTTTAGTAATAAATTTTACTACTATCAATGCATTAGCAGTTTTCACAGGTATCGCTTCAACCCATTTCATGAAAAGTTCGGTTCCTGTGAGATTCAAATGATTTCCTTTGGAAGAAGGGCGTATGGGACCTATGAAATCAAGAGCCCAAGTATGAAAAGGCCAAGGCGTTCCCGAAGCATGTAAATCAACGGCTGGCGCGTGTACGGTGTACCAAGTTGCCATGAAATTGACATCGTTGACATCTTTTGACTTTCTCGCGACAATCAGTCTCCATCGTGGGCCAAACTTAACCCAGAGTCAAGAGTTGTCTACAAATCTTCGCGCCTCCTTAATGTTCAACTTGATGAGATAATTCCATAACTTCTTGGAGTTCTTGTCCATTGAGACATCGAAGCAAGTTTCCGTCAAATCCTTTTAGACATAGCAAACCCTCCTTAAGTATGTATCTGCAGGACTTTCTCTTGATTTGTTCACTTTTCTTCTTGTTACATTGAAGAATATCATCTTTCAGATAATGTATGAGGGGTTTCGCTAATCTACAACATTATCTATAGTGCAAATCTCAAGAAAATATTTAATCGGTGAACATTTATCACAACTCGTTTGCAAAATCGCAACGTACCAACTCATTTGAGGCCAAGAAATTCCATAGCATTGCGCAAATATGTAGATTGAAACCTCATTATCTCCACAAGAGTTCATATGAATCTCGTCTAACTGGCATTTTCCTTCTTCTTCTTCTTCTTCAGAAACACATCTCATTAAAATACCCCTAGGTCCTTTAAAATATAGCAGATTATCGTGGATACAATGCCCTATCATTGAGACCCAGTTTTCTTTACTCGTTCCTACGACCATCGCATGTAAGATGGGTTTTCTCTAGTCTTTTTGTTCCACAACATAATCTTCGCACAAATCTTTTAATAAGGACGGCGCAACCTTAACTGCGATAAAAATCTTCGCTAGAAATATATCAATACTTACCTTTGATCCAAGAGTAGCAAGAGCATCCGCATGACGATTATCAGACCTTGGAGTATGTCCATACTTAACAGAGAAAAATAGTTGAACTAGATTCTGCATAATCGATCTGTAGCTTTAGAGATTGATTTCTTTCAAGGCATACTCTCCTGAAGCTTGTTTCACAACAAGTTTGGAATCTCCCATTACTATTAGATTCTGAACCTCTAAGGCCTTTTTTGAAAGAAAAAAATGCGATTAGTGCTTCATATTCATCTTCATTCTAGTAACCGCAAAATCTAGCTTGCAAGATATCTGAATTACTTCGCCATTTGGTTTTGTCAACACAATTCCTGTGCCCCCACATGTTCTTGTTGATGAACCATGGAAATTTATTTTCCACTAAAGTGGTTCTAAAACATGGATATATGGTTATTCAAGCATATCTTCTATCATTGGCTCTTAATTTGCATATAGGAATTGCACCAATAAATCAGCAACTGCTTGAGATTTCATGACCTTCGGGCATGCACATGTGATGCTGATATCGTCATAAACCATTTGGCCAATCTGCCACAAGTAGAAGGATGTGCTTAAGGATATCGTATGGGATCGCTTTTAGTTATCACAACCACTTTATGGGACACGAAATAATGCTTCAGTTTGTTGATGACGAAAAAGACTTCCTGACAATGTATCTCAATGTTTGTATATCTTGATTCAGCTTCTTGCACAACAGGAGAAATATAGTAGATAGGTCTCTCTTGTCCCTCAAATTCTTGATCTAATAAAGCACCAATTGATTCGTTGAAGTCAAATAGAGGATCAAAGGGACCCAAGTTGAGGCGCGATCATGACTCATGGAGATACTAACAACTTCTACAGTTTCTAAAATACTTGTTGATGCTCCTCTGTCCAGTTATATGCTGCAATCTTTTTGAGCAAATTGTTAAAGCAAAAATTTAATTATGCAATCGCATATATTATAACTTTCCCAAGAATGCCTTCAACGCACTTTGAGTTTGTGGCGCTAGTAGACTAGTGACTGCTGATACTTTTGCAGGATCAGGCTCGATTATTAGACAATGAATTACGCATCGTAAAAACTTTCCTGAGGTTACTCCAAATGCGCACTTCATGGGATTCATTTTCAATTGATACTTCATGCATCTCTAAAATACCTTCCTCAAATCTTTCAAATGATCTTCTTTTTTTTGTCGTGACTTTATCACTAAGTCATCCACGTATACTTCTTAACGTATCATATCTTGGAACAATGCCATCATCGAATGTTGATAAGTCGAACCAGCATTTTCAGAACAAAATGCATGATCGTGTAGTAAAATACTCCAGCAGGCTTGATAAAAGTCGTCTTCTTGGCATCTTCGGGGTCCATCTTGATTTCGATGTAGCCACTGAAACCATCCATGAAGCTAAACAGTTGATGCCATGCTGCAGAGTCTATTAGGAGTTCTATAGGTAAATGGAAGTATCCTTTGGACAAAATCGATTTAGATCTCTATAATCGACGCATACACGCAGCTTCCCATTCTTCTTTATCATGGGAACAATGTTCGCAAGCCAATTGGGATGATGCAAATCTTTCATGAATCCCGCCTTGATCAATTTCTCGATCTCTTATTTAATCTTCTTTTCTACTTCAGGGCGAATACTTCAGGGCGAAAGTTCCGTGCGCTCTGCTTGTTTGGTTTCGCATCTGAGACTACATCCAACCTGTGCATTGTGACTTCTGTCACTACAAAAAAATCTTTTATTACAAGAGTAAACTCGTCGTTAAAACCCAAAATTCCGTCGTTAGAAAGAAAAGACGACGATAAAAGTTCGTCCAAAACGTGTCGGAATAACCCCATCGTTAGTTCGATGGGGCGACAACTTTTCCTAGTGTCGGAAAAAGTTTTTTACCAAACACTGCCGACCACAAATTTTCGTTGTTGATATTTTGCCGACGACTTACCGACCATTATATTATGTGGTCAAAACTGTTGCCGACGAATATTTCGACCAAACTATTTAGTCGTTAATCTTTTCCCGACCACACGACGACCGTTTACTCTTTTTAAAAAACTAATTCCGACGACTTTGTCGACTAGTTATTCCTGTCGTAGGTATAATGCATACTACTTTACTCGTCGTTGTTAAGTTTTATTCGATTGTGTCTTTTTTCAATTTCATTTTCACGACCAGTTTAATCGTTGTAATATGTATTTGTTGACAGACTTCCTGGTCGTCTTTTTATTTTGGTGTTCCTCATAGAAGACTACTGACGTAGTCGCCAATCTCACAAATTTCTTGAATCTGCTCATAATGCAACCAAAAAAACCAGTATACAGGTGATCATTTTTTATCACCCATGCATACACACATACAACACCAACAATTGCAAAATACTAGTTTTCATTCAAAACATAATGCAACCAAACTTACACCAACGTACAGTTACAAAAATTCAATTGTTTGAAACAAGCCACAAAAACCCAGCCATATACACATCCACACACAAACTTCCTCCAAAAATTAGGTACAATGCATGTCCACAACGATTCCTCCAAATTCAAAACATTGTTCATATTTCTTTAACCCTTATACC
Organism: Linanthus parryae; assembly: GCA_023055425.1. NCBI lineage: Eukaryota > Viridiplantae > Streptophyta > Magnoliopsida > Ericales > Polemoniaceae > Linanthus > Linanthus parryae. The sequence goes on from JALGPY010000004.1 coordinate 41,104,782, forward strand.
TCAGAATGATGGCGGAGAAGTGTTCATGTGTTGGCGCATTCAAGACGCGATGAGCATATGAATGTGATGTTGTTTGTATGCATGACATACAAAAACTCGCAGGCCCAAAAGCATAAAAAGTATCGAAGCGAAGTATTCACAAACACCGGACGTTGTAAAACAAGTATGTGGTTTACCTATTATTTAAATTAATGTTCAACGAATTCCAACAACTGAAACTGTTCACATACCCCCCACTACCTCATCATGAATGAACTTAATGGATGCCTCCTAAATGAACATCATAACAACCACCAACAAGTAATAACCATGCATATATGCACCCACAAACACTGAATGCAACTGTTCGAATTACAAAAAATATTGATAGGTTAATGACCTGCCCTCCCTATTTAATTTGTAACCTCCATTTCATTCTCAAACACAGCAAATCCCCTCCCCGGAATCTTCTTACAATGGAACCCATTCGCAAATGCCTACGTGAAGAGGAGGAGGTCACCAGTCCTTTCACAGGACTGCCAGGGTCCTATGTGGATGTTCCAATAATCAACTCAGATGATGATTCAAGCAGTGTCAACGAGCCTACTGTCGGGTTGTTTAAGAAGAAGAGATATAGGCTTGAGGAAGGCCCGCTGATGAGATATGCAAGAAGATACGAGATAATGCGGAAGATGAAGAAGAGATACCCAGGAGAGGAGGGGCTTACAGGACAAATCTTGAGACCCCCGATGAACAAGTGAAGGACGACAATGCGGAGCCATCAAACCCCAAGCTACAGCACTAACAAGACTTCTATTTTATGTTCTTACTATTGTTTTATTTTATGTTATTTTATTGAACTTTTTGTTTAATTTTTTCGTGAAGACACAACTACTTAAATTCTCACAATTACTCAACTGTTGCAACCACAGAAATAGATATCGATCATTCAACTGGTGGAGTTGCATGTTCCACGCGTAATCGAGAAGAAAAACACAGCGGTAAGTAACAAAGCTATCCAAAACGAGATCCGAATAGTTATTTCACCCGGTAAAACGAAACACAATAAGCCTAGAGCCATGGTATACTTTAAAACTGAGTTTCGTAAAAATGAATTTGGAGGTCACATTATCAACTAACTTAATTAGTTTCATATATCCAGGACGTACTTGGAGACATCACTTTCAACTATATCCAAATTAAAAGTTCCACAAACTTCATGCATACACGAAAACAACTAAAATTTAATTTATCTACACAGCATACTCAACATGTCATTTATTCACATACTGAAATAAAAATTTACATTTAAATTACCTTAATAATCCTCCGAAGGTGATGAAGAATGATGTCCGCTTGACGCCTTCTCGACCATCAACTTTTTGGCCATCAAGGACTCCATGTTCTTAAGCCGTTCTTCCATTCCGGTCATAAGGTTGTCAGATTCATTTGCCCTTCTCACTGCCTCTTTAGCATTTTTCTCGGCTTCATTTGCCTTTTTCTTAGCCTTCTTCGCTCTTCTACCGCCCTCCTCGGCGCCTTTCTCTGCAACCTGTTCCCTAAGCTCAGCAGCTTCAGCCATCCTTTGTGCTTCAGCAACCCTGGACTCATTAGCCTCCATGCCTTCTTGAAATGTGAAGGAAGTCCTCGGGAGCTATCCAGCACCATATTTTCGCTACAAATCCACTCCTGCCCCCAACAACCATCTCCACTATCTTATCTTCGGTCAGTAACCTCTCCGTATCATTATCTCGCATCTCCATCATCCTTCTCCGTAGTTTAAACAAAGCATAAAATCTTAACATCATAGCATGTAAAATAAAAAATTGCAAGGGAATTACGAAACTAACGTGCTTCTCCTCCGCATCCGCACTTATCCATGTCCATGAGTTCTTCCTGGTGTGTATAGTTTTGTTGCTGTCGATGAGGGAGCGGTTCTCCTGCACAAGATAATATTCCAAATAAATATTTCATACGAAAATAAATTCTAACTGTGAAACTTATAAACTGATGCGAAAGAGCGGATGACATGGAACTTACCATCTCATATAAACGATGGGAATGGACTTTGAACCTGCAGTAGAAAGATTTTTGACTTTTGATCGGTTCAACTTAGCCCTGGCACTCCTACACTGCAATGACGTAATAGTGGACATGATGTCAAAAGCCAACCTAAATTAGTTTGCTGCAATGAAAAAGCAGTTAATATTTTACCTTCCACCCATCTGTCTGAAAAAGTGCGCACACTTTTTCCCACTACTACTGGGAGACACTTGGTGCTGGGTTTCTAATTGCTTCAGCAGGGGTGCGGAAGTTCTTGAAGTGTGTGTGCAGCTTATAACGGTACTCACTATAAGCTTCCTTTTCCATATAATTGATGGCCCGCAAAGTGGTTTTTCTGTTGAAGTTGAGGTCAAACAGACCCTCCATACAACAAGATATTTGGTCATAAGTTCACATTCACATAAAGTAATTGCAGGAAAAATATGTTCACACGTATTTTACGTCACTTACTTGAAGAAGATCATATATGGGTTCCAGGTCAACCTCGTCCATATCCTTCCACCCAGATTTTTCCAGTGGTGCATTCTTCCGCACTTCTATACCCACCTCTGCAGTGACATCCTTCGCATTTTCGCCAGCTGGCTTCTTCTTGCCAAGAGGGATGTTCACAGATAATTTCCCTCCCTCACCCAATTTCTTCCTCGTTGAAAGGCCACGGTTCACGCCTCTTCCTCTTCTGCTTGAAGGTGGACCTTCCACAATATAATTAATTACTAATTAGTTATATTAGGATCATAAAAGGTATATGTTAGGTGGGTTAAGAGAATGAGATACGTACTCGATGTAGGTGGGGCCCCTGCGTCATTCTGTGTAGGGGCTGATTGAGCCACCGGCGCAAAGGGGGAACAGGGGGACCCAACTTGTTGAAGCCGCTGCGATCTCCTTGGTGTTGTAGCATGGGACGTCACGTTCTGCAAGAAAACATTCAAACCTCTGAGCTGAAGCAATAATAAAAAAAAAAAAAAAAAAAAAAAAAAAAAAAAAAACAATCAAACAAAAAAAAGACGACGAACAAAGCAAAAAAAACATGTTAACTATATAAGTACTGACATCAGCAGCCATTTCACCGGCATTCAGCTCTCCCATTGTCATGTCAACAGTCTTGTGGCCCCTAGTCAATGGCGGCGACCGTCCCTCAATTTCATGTGATTCCTCATCGGCCTGCAGTAAGATATAGACCTACAGAGCTCATGTACGGCAATCACCAATCTTCAAATTCAGTAATCATTCACGAATACCCACCTCATCGACCAAACTGTACGAGTTATTTCTGTGCTTCCTTTTCAATCATCTTCATTCCATTGCAATATAATGTTACCATTCGGTTGAGAAAGCCTTTCAACAGATCTTCTTATCAACTAGGAATCAAAAGGAAACATGTCATAAAACAAGTGAGAAAAACCATCGGTCGCATTTAAAAGAAATATCGAAAGCCATAATATAATCCATGACTAGTTCTTCATATCACACATATACCTCACTGTTAGATACAATCTCCTCCGCCACTGCAGCGTTAGGCGTAGACCTATTTGGGGCTTGACCATTACCCCCCTCAATAGTCCTTCCTTTCCCACTGGGGGATTTGCGTTGCTGGATCACATGTGGTAAAACCAGTAAAGGTTACATTTCAAGCCTAACAGTAATATGAAAGAAAACAGGGACGGTGTAAATTGGTTCAAACATGATCTACATTACCTATGTGTTTGAGGGAAACAGCTCTACCCAAGCTGCAGTAGATGGAGACCTCTTGTCAGCTGGTCCAGGAACCCCATGAACAGCTGCAGCATTACCGTGCGGGGATTTACGGTGTTGATTGGCTGTTTGTAAAACCTACAGTATTTGCACGAAAAAAAGTACATTTCAAAAGTATTAGTAATATTGAACAAACAGTGGCTGTAACTTGGTTCAAACATCATCTACATTACCTGAATGTTGGCCAGAAACTATGGCGTCCGTGCTGCAGTAGACGTAGCCCTCTTCACGGCTTCTGTATGACCACCGCCAACAGTACTGTTTCCTTTCCCGTGCGGGGATTTAGCTTGCTGTTCCACAGGTGGTATGACCTACAACGTTTGCACAAAAAACGTCACATTTCAAGATTACTATGAATATTAAAAAAACAATTATAGACCTGATCACCTTAATACTTGCGGTGGTTCCCGGATCCATGCCGGAACCGGCACTCTTCAACTTCTTTGCCTGATTCATACCTGCCAAATAGACAATAGTACCTATTAGATAGAACCTCATTCCCAAAGTGATTTAGTTTCCCTTCCAATCAACACAAGATTGAAATGCTAATTAAATATATTAGCCTACTGTTACAACTTACCCTCTTGGTCGACATTCAACTTACTCGAAGCATTCGATCTTTCAAGGTTTTTTGCTTTAGCCCGTTCCATCAAATAACCGGGTGGTACATTATACGCCTTATTATAAATTACCAACAATTAGATGTGAGGAAGCAATGCAATTCCAATGAGACAGAAATATGATCAGTTTCACAGATATACCTGCGATGTAACCCCTCCAACACCAGCGTCATCACTTCCATTTAGGCCATCGCTGCCCAAACTATTCTCTCTTTCTGACACAACCTTCCACGTTTGTACGCCTTCAGAAATATTGGAAGCGCTGCTCCACAGCACATGTAATCCTGCAGGGACTAAGAATTACAAAACAGACTTGTAAGATTATAAGCACAACAGATATAGCAGACTTGTAAGATTATGGCTGCCAGTGCCATCGAGCTTGGCCAACCCCTTCGTCGGATTGCCTTGGGCAATTTTCTGCATTAACCATGTTGTGAGATATACATAAGAAACATATAGCTCCCAAAATATTTAAGTTACAAAAAGACTACCGTAAAGTGAAAATAAACACTGCTCGTTGCATATAAATAAGCGTTCACGCTAACAGAACATAACATATCACCTCTATCTTCACCTACTGCGCAGCAGCAGCACCACAACAGAATGATTCTTTATGTCCTGGACGTTCTGCGAGCTTGTAGAAACTTTTGTCGAACCAGTTTCTGTAACTACACAAGAAAGGAAATATCTGCAGTATGAGTCGATAATATGTGAAGACATAAAAGTTGCAATAATGTAGGACAACTCTCACCATGATTTCCAGACGACGAAATGTCCCCCGGGGCTTTTAGTGGACTGAGCCAGCCCGACCGTCTAAGCTTTTTGGTCGTCGACATCATGTAATCTGCTTATTTACAGGACATAGCAAATGTTAATACACGACCCTGTAATATGAACTGAGAATATTTGAATTACTTGCCATGTCAACAATTTACGTAATCCTCAGCAAGTCATTCAAAGCAAATCGTCGTAATCCTCTATGTGAACAAACATCACGCAGTAAATGCAAACCTTCATGTACAACATATGATCTAAAACAAAACACTGAGATCCGTATCGTAATCATCATCGGCGGTACCATCTTCGCTTCGGTAGTCTGTTTCATCCTCAGATGCATAATCCTCGCCAAGTGTTACTTTTAAGTTGTCAAAATAATTAGGGTCCATAGTAGGGGGATCCTGAACAATTTGAGTAGGCAAAAACTCATCTATGTTAACATCTACTTCAAACGCCTCACCGCTTTTCGATGACTGCTTATAAGCATCCTCAACTCGTCTGTCCATATTTCCATCATTCTCTTTTGGGACCTGATAAGATCGAGCTTCTATCTTCTGCGCTATTCGCCAATTCCTACCCACAACAGTGTCGGGAGCATAGAAGGCTTGTCCAGCCTGGGTCGCAAAAATGTAAGGATCATCTTTATACCAAGTCCTAGAGACGTTTAAAAAAGTAAAGTGGCCAACTTTCTTAATTCCTTTCTTATTTCCTACATTAATCCAATCACACTTGAACACCATAACCCGGTTGTGAGTTGGATATGTTAGTTCAAAGATGTAATTTACTGTACCATAACAATCAATTTCCTTGCCTAAATGTTCCGATAGCACAACAACTCCGAAATTCCGGGTTCTCTTATGTTCATCATTGGCACACTTGCGGAACCTTAGGCCATTCACAACACAATCCTTATACCGACGCACTTGCTTGTCAGCACCACACGCGATTGAATACAGTCCATCGGTTGCTTCTGCTGATCTGTCAAGGCGCTTTCGGGCCATCTGAATGAACGGATGTATATTGAAGTTTTTATTAGAATTCAAACACATATAACATGTTCATGACGAGGCCAAGAGAACGAAAAACCTACATGTCGTTTAAACGAGTAAGGAAACTCCCGCCAATGCATATGATCCCCACGTTCTTGGTCAGGTTCAAGCTCGTGGATTTCTTTACGGTGTTGTCTGGATTCAGAGTTATATCAGGATTAAGTACGCTTAAATATATACTGAATTGGCATCCAATAATTAAGAAAATTTTATAGTGGAACCACTCACATCAAATACGGCTCAACCTCCGTACAGTTTTGTAAAATATACCAACTTATCTGCTCATATTCCTCTGCTGACAGCTCGTAAAAGGATGACCCTGTCAAAGGGTGAGCTGCACCATCAAATATGGACATGTTCGGCATATAACTAGTGTTGACCTGCCCACCTTTGCGCCCAATTCTATTAAATCTCGTATCAATTTCGTGAAGATACATCGAGCAGAATGTGAGACATTCATTTTCGATGAAAGCTTCAGCAATTGAACCCTCCGGCCTCGCTTTATTTCTTACATACAGCTTTAGCGTATGCAGAAATCTGTTTTAGTAACCTGTACAGACACCGTAAACATTATGTCTTTTCAAACATATTATATATATTATAACTCATGTATTATACCAGCACCTAACCTTTCAATGGGATACATCCAGCGAAACTGAACCAGACCCCTGTATAGTGCTTCTCGCGGCAGATGAACTGGCAAGTGCACCATTGTATCGAAGAAGGAAGGAGGAAATATTAACTCAAATATACACAATATCAACGTTATCTCTTCTTCCAGGTTTTCTAAACTCTCGAAAGTCAGAGTTCTTGAGGTCAGCTCCTTAAAAAACGCGCTCAGCTCAGTAATAGCAACGACAACTTCGCTGCTGAGGTGGCCACGTATTGCGATTGGAAGCAGCCGTTGTAACAGGACATGGTAATCGTGGCTCTTCATTCCAACTAAATTGTTATCTTTGACACTTACACAAGCTGAAATATTTGACGCATACCCATCTGGAAACTTAATCACTTTTAACCATTCACATAAACTTTTCTTACGGCTGCGTCCAAGGTATATGGTGCCTTGAGAAGTTTCACTTTCTCCCCAACATTTTCTTCTGGCAGATGCAATTCTGGCCTAATTTTCATACGCTTTAAATCCCTTCGTGCATTTGCATGATCTTTACTTTTTCCTTCAGTACCCATCAGCGTCCCAACAAGACTCTCGTAAATGTTCTTCTCGATATGCATTACGACCAGCCAGTGTCTTGTTTTAAGATCATGCCAATAAGGTTGTTCGAAGAATATACTTTTTTTCTTCCAATTTAACTCTTCCGGGGGACGGTTCAAATTCCTTTTGCGATTTTCTTCCGTATTCCCCAATCTCAAATCTTTGGGAAGTTTCTCTAACTGCTTCAGAATATCAGCCCCAGTTAACTCCTTCGGCTTTTTTTTTTTCATTTCCCTCTTCCCAGACATGGTACTAGTCTGCCACTTATGTTTCGGCCCCAGGAACCTACGAGCACCCATATAAGCTTGCTTCGTACTAAAATGTAGCATGATCTAATCTATGTCCTTGTTACAAGGTGGGCAAGCTAGTTTTCCTTTGGTGCTCCATCCTGACATCATTGCATAGGCGGGAAAATCATTAATTGTCCCAAAAAGTGCAGCATGTAAGATGAATCGCTCACCAGTTGCTGCATCATAGGTCTCGACACCTACTTCCCACATCTCTTTCAGCTCATGAACCAAGGGACGCAAGAAGGTATCGATTGCGTTTCTCGGGGACGTTGGGCCTGGTATCAGAAGCGGCATCATCAGAAAATCCTCATTAAGACACCCCTCAGGGGACATATTGTACTGTCGTGCAGCAACATGCAACATAATGCAAGCACTATTCATCATTCCGAATGGATTAAATCCATCAGTGGCTAGTCCCAAACGGACATTTTGAGGATCCCTAGCAAACCACTCATGCGCTTGGTCAAACTCTTGAAACTGCTTTGCATCGGCAAGATGACTTATGACTGAGCCATTCTGGACACCCTCTTCCTTGTGCCATCTCATTGCCTTAGCGGTTGTTTTTTACATGAACAAATTTTACAGCCTCGGTTTAATTGGAAAGTATCTTATAACATGTCTAGGAACTCTTTTTCCCTTTATGGTACTGGGCTTATATCTAGGCTCACCACAATCAGGGTTGGACAGTGGTCTAGTTGTTCGTTTTCTTTCTAATATAATGTGCAGTGTTTAGGACACGCATGGATGTTGATGTATCCTAGCCCTAGTCCACGCAACACTTTCTTTGCTTCATAAAATGACTTAGGTATTGAGTGACCAGGAGGTACTAACTCTCTAATAAAATCCAACAACAAGTTTACAGATTTGTTATTCCATCTACAAATTGTCTTAATATGAAGCAGCCTGACGATGAGTGACAACTTAGAGAATGTTTGACACCCAGGGTATGATTCAGATTGCGCATCCTTCAACAACCTGTCGAATTCATGGTGCCCCCACCATCGGTGGATGGTACGGAACCGGGCGAGGGAAGTGTTCCCTCCTGTAAGTCCCCGATTAACCCCTCCATGTCATCACCTATTTCTGCAATGTGATCATCCCCACTACCAGCGGTACCATAATCTATACGCACACTTTCCTCCCCATGGTAGATCCATACTGTGTAGTCCTTTTGTATACCGTTCAGATGCCGATGCTCTTTAACTTGCTCAAAACTTTCATAAACTACATTAACTCAACTACAGCAAGGACATTGTACCCTATTAGAATTATCAGTATGCAATCTAGCAACCTCCATACACCCAGCAAATCCTTTAGTATATTCAGGAGAAAACTTATCAGTAAGCGACAGCCACCCACGATTCATTGAGCCTACACAAGTAAGAGTAGACATCGATATTGCCCTACTACAACCTATCCTAAAAAAGACATGCAGACAACACGTACATGTAGTAACATGCATGCATAGTCGACACATCGTCAAAATTCTAGAGAAGAACACAGAAAAGGTGCAACTCACGATATCACACAATCGCGCGAACTGAACAACGGCCAAGTGTAACTTTACTTCGATTGAATGTAGATCCATATCATCACAGCCTCTTCAGTGAGCATGAAGAGACTCAGATCTGTACTCCGAGCCAAGTAATGCGTATTACACAGGCTGCAAAAGGATTTTTTGCCCCACCTTGCGTATAACATTGTCTCACCATCAGCCAGTGCCATCGATAGAGCCACATCATCACGCTCTCTTACAGTGCTCATGAAAACAAAATAAGAGATGAACACCAAATAAGAGTGCACATGCAATTATTAGTTAAGAATGACATAATATCAAAAAGTACACATTAAAACTTGTTACCAACCCCACAGCAGTATGTAAATAAACAAGCATTTCTGAACTTCACAAGTACAAATCGGTCGTCTAGTGTAATTCATAAAAAGAGGCTAAGATCAATTTTATCATCAAAGACAGATAAGATCTGGTCACAGGCTGCAAAATGATTTTGCCTTGCCAATATATTACATTCTATCAGCTTCGACGATCGAATTCGAAAGATCTTACAGTATTAGTGAAAGCTTGAACGAGCGAATTCGAATCACTGATATATCATCACCGCCTCTTACTGTGTATTATAGTGAAAGTTTCAGCACAACTTGCTCAATACATTTTTCAAATGGGGTTGGAATAAAGGAGTATTGTAACTTATACCACACACTATGCACAGATTATAGACAACAAGCAAACCAAATATTAACATAAGTTATGATTATTTGCAGCCACATAAGTTTGCACTTTACCTCCTTTCAAGTTTCTTAGTTGTTTAACGTAAGCTCCAATTCGTCTGTCTTCTGTACAAATCGGCATAAGAAACATGATGTATGATTAATACGGAGCATGATGGATCCACAAAGAAACAAAATTACGACTCACAGTACCAATACTAATGAACTCAGATAATCAGCAATATAGCAAATCAACTCAAACAGACAAGTCGAACGCCACATACGACTCACAAAGTTTAAGGTGTGAGGGATTGACCTAAGCACACAGAGAATTAGAGCTAGCAGATTGACAGTTTAAGATAAATACAGACAAAGAGAGGGCTAGGCAGAACATATCATGACATTCGTCAAGTGGTACTGCTCATGTATTAAATTCAGAAGATGCATGTCAGTAGTCACTTGTAGAGTTGGCACGTTAATAAATAACATATCCTTATCATGTATACAGGCAAACACATGAATGCCCCCAAATAAACAATTTAGAATGACAACATAATAAAGAACGAACATTTACAGCCACACAGCAGAAGAATAGCCATATATTTTTCCTTTCAACAATAGGGAGCCCCAAATTAAAAAAACCCTAGTTTGAACAGGTATTCTTGTAGTTCTACAGCAGGAATCGACCCGTGATAACAACATATATGAACAAGAACAAGAAGTAACAAGATATATCCATAAGAACAAGTAATATATTATCAGATTTTGATAGAAGAAAGACCATACTGAGCCTGCTTGAAGCTAACACGCGAACGACTTCGTGGGTGCTTTATTGAACACTCTGACGACTTTCAGGCGCCAGCTAGATGAGATTAAGCCTTTGTTCGATCGATTCAAGCACGGTTGTTCGATCGGTCGGGGAGCAGAGAAGTCGCGGGAAAGGACTAGACAGTTTGCGCCGGAGCATTTTTTGTGGATAACGAGACAATGAGTGGAGCATAGGGATCCATATCGTATTTGTTAATTCATTCCAACCACCATAGTTAATTATGTTAATTTTATTCTACGTCCCATACTTTTACTTATTTTAATTTCCATCCCCTCAAAACGGTTTATGGTTTAGGGTTTACATGAAATTAAGTTGGAAACCATTGACTAGTGCCCTTTCAAGCTCGCGATTAGGTTTTCATGGATAATGGATTACTTATTTAGAGTAGGGATCGCAAAGTTGACCGTTGACTGTGGAGTGAACTCTCTAGAGCGGAATATTAATTAGTTTTAGGGTTAAGTGGGGACTGCAATCTTTACCGTTGACTGTAGATCAGTAGCTAGACTTTAGAGTTAACCATACATTGACTTTGTTTGATCAATTAGTTTCACCTTTTCGAGATAGCAACGTATTCCTAGCGTAATAGTGATTGACTTTCGATTTAAGCGTAGACTGTACCGTTGACTATTGTCTTCCTTTAAACCAGCCTAATATAGTGTCACATGGTGGTAACCCCAAAGTTGAAAGTTCATTACATAATTAACTTTAGAGTTGACCGTTGACCATACAGTTTGGTAATTTAGTTGACTTTTGTCTTCCTTTGACCGAACCTAATAGTTTCACCAAGTGGTAACCGCAAAGTTATAAGTTTACGACGTAATTGACCTTTTAGTTGACCTTTGATCGCAAAAGTTGACTATTTACTTAACTGTTGTCTTCCTTTGACCGAACCTCATAGTGTCACGTAGTGGTAACCGCATAGTCGACATTTGACTACGTAATTGACTTTTTGAGTAGACCGTTCACCATACAATTGACTATAGTTCACTGTTGTCTTCCTTTGACCGAACCTAATAGTGTCACGTAGTGCTAACCGCAAAGCTGATAGTTGACCACTCAATTGGCTTTTTAGTTGACCGTTGACCGAAAAGTTGACTATTTGGTTCACTTTTGTCTTCCTTTGGCCGAACCTATTAGTGTCACGAAGTGCTAACTGCAAAGTTGACAGTTGACCACGTAATTGACGTCTTAGTAGACCGTTCACCGTAAAGTTGACTATTTAGTTCACTGCTTTCTTCCTTTGACCGAACCTATTATTGTCACGAAGTGCTAACCACAAAGTTGACAGTAGACCACGTAATTGACTTTTTAGTTGACCGTTGACCGCACAATTGACTATTTAGTTCACTGTTGTCTTCCTTTGACTGAACCTAATAGTGTCACGAAGTGCTAACCGCAAAGTTGACAGTTGACCACGTAATTGACTTTTTAGTTGACCATTGACCGCACAGTTGACTATTTAGTTCACTGTTGTCTTCCTTTGATTGAACCTATATGTGTCTCCAACTGGTAACCAAAAAGTTGACAGTTGACAAGGTAGTTGAGTTTGGGGTTGACCGTTGACCACACAGTTGACTATTTACTTCACTGTTGTCTTCCTTTGACTGAACCGATAAGTGTCTCCAATTGGTAACCAGAAAGTTGACATGTTACAAGGTAGTTGACTTTGGAGTTAACCATTGACCGCACAATTGACTATTTAGTTCACTGTTGTCTTCCTTGACTGAACCTATAAGTGTCTCCAATTGGTAACCGGAAAGTTGACAGTTGACAAGGTAGATGACTTTGGAGTTGACCGTTGACCGTAAAGTTGACTACTTAGTTCACTGATTTCTTCCTTTGACCGAACCTAAGAGTGTCACGAAATGCTGATCGCAAAGTTGACTGTTCACTGCGTAATTGACTTTTTAGTTGAACGTTGACCATATAGTTAACTATTTAGTTCACTGTTGTCTTCCTTTGACCGAACCTAAAAGGATCACGAAGTGCTAACCCCAAAGTTGAAAGTTGACCACGTAATTGACTTTTTAGTTGACCGTTGGCCGTAAAGTTGACTATTTAGTTTACTGTTGTCTTCCTTTGACCGAACCTAATAGTGTCACCAAGTGGTAGCTGCAAAGTTGACACTTGACTACGTAATTGACTTTGGATTTGACCGTTGACTGTACATTAGAGTATTTAGTTCATCGTTGACCTTGTTTGACTTAACATATTAGTTTCTCTAAGTGGAAACAATGAAGTTGGTTTTTCTGAGGGGAAATTACGAAGTTGACCGTTAACTGCATATTAGACTTTTGCCTTAACCGGACGCTGTAGAGTTTTCCTTTTTGTTGATCGTGCACTTTATCTGACCAATGATAAATTTAAACATAGACTGCATATTGACTCATTTGTTGACGATTGATTGTACAAGTTACTTTTTAATATAATAATTTGTAGGCTTTCATTGCCTGTTACTAATTTACAATCTACGTGATTTAGGCCAATTATCAACAAGCAATACAGTTGCCATTACTAAATCAGAGGTCACAAAATGTTAACAATAGTAATAAAATATTTCAAACCAAGTACTGGATTAGATATGTTGCAATGATGTTACAAAACACATTGCAACATATTCATATATAATAATAAAGATCCAAACTACATTACAAATACATTGATTTCATAAACATAACTAGGACGCTATTATAAATCCGACACATGCGACACAGACGCCCAAAAAAATCCAACAGCGCTGAAAATTAGCCAGTTATTCTTTGGTGTAGACGAAGCACGTTCTGCGAAACAATTGGACAGAGCGGCAAATATGTCAGCACGACGGTGTTCCTAATCCGCCAACAAGGCATTCGTAGCCTCTTCATAATCTGTACACTTGTGAAAGCAAATACAACATAGTAAGTCTGTTTGCGATTCATTTCTACGAGACAGCACACACAGACAGTCAATAACAGATTATCAGGAACAAACTACTACAGTCTGGCTCTGAAGTGCAACACTGTTTCAGTCAATAGCAATTTATTACAATTCTCTTACAATAGCCAAACTGCTTCAATAATAGTGATCATAGGCTCAGACCAGTTGATAAATACATAATAAGAGATTATCACAGGCTGAAAAAGGATATTGCCATGCGTATTGCAAAAGGATATTGCCACCACGGCCTGTTATGATCACTAATATAAACTCGCCTGCGTATCATCGATCTCAGATACAACACAGCCAGAACTACAAAATTTAAAGCCATAATCAGTAGTCACACATAGGCAGCATATATAGGTTATACAGTAAGAATCAGGGTCCTATGAGGATGCTCCAAGATATAGTATTGTAAGAGGATGCCATAAGATATACCGTAATTCAGACCCAAAAATAGGGACACGGAAGGAGGCTCAGATTAGTACTCATGAAAAGCAAATAAGCTGCAGAAGAATTTTGCCATGCCATTCATATTACACTCTACCAGCTTCAACAAAGTGAATTCGATACAACCATATATATCATACAGACTATTCAGTGAGCATGAAGAGGCTCAGATCAGTACTAATGAAAGCAAATAAGAGATGATCACAGGCTGCAAATGAATTTTGCCTCGCCCATATGACACTCTATCAGCTTCAAAGAGTGAATTCAATATATCCATATCACCACGGACTCTTCAGTGAGCATGAAGAGGCCGGCTGATATCGGTACTCATCAAAACTAAATAAGAGATGATCACAGGCTGCAAAAAGATTTTGCCTTACCATGCATATTACACTCTATCAACTTCAATGGGTGAATTCTACAGATTGATCCAAATCATCACAGCCTCTAAAATTCTCACAAATAGTCACTAATGCACCGACACAGGACACAAATAGCTATATAGCTATATATATATATAGATAGATCATCAGTTAACTGGTGGACTGAGTACCAAATCTGTCCACATAATAGAGACGTAAAAAGTTATTTCACTTGCAAAATGGAATGCAAGCAGCAAATGCAAACCATGACTTTAAAAGTTTAATTTCGAAAATATGAATTTCGACACATAGACTATCAACTAAACTGAGATCATCCATCACAGACCTAACATTCTTATATCTAAAAGTATCAGACAACTTCATGCATATACCGAACAATTGAAAATTATCGACACCAGCATACTCAACATGTCAGTAATTCAAACATTAAAATAAAAATTTTCATCTTCAATACAGACAAGGAATTAAACCCCCACAGAGAAAAAGAAAAAATCAACAACAAGGTATTGGAATCAAGAACAAAGAAAGCCTCAAATACGATAGCACTAAGCCATCGCAGAACAACGGGACCCCCAGTATACAGATAACCTAATCTATTAATTGTAAATCCAATCAGTGAGTTCTTACTTGAGTATTGGGGCAACTTCGATTCTTCGGCGAAGTTCTCAGCAATTTCGATCGATGACAACCGGACCCGTCAGGGGTTCCATATCTAAGTGCCTCATCTCTCCCTCCATATTTCGATTGACGTGGTTAGCTCTCACCTCACAGAATAATAGTCTCGAGGTTATATATGCGGCTATGGTGGGAGTATCGGTCGATGAAGAACAGATGAAGAGCTACAGGTCGAGAAGAGATAGGGACTTGTGAAATCGATCGATTTGTCGGTGGGGTGTTAAAGAAGAAAAACAGAGCTAAATAGATCGAAATGATGAGCTGATAGAGAAGTTGGAAAAATTTCAAGGGTTTATGTTTTGGTGAATATTGATGAACTGGGTTTTGGCTATAAATGTTCGTGAATTGTTAGTTTCCCCTCCAATAGCTAGATCGAAATGTGTGGATGCTATGACATAAGTTGGAAAAATGTCAGGATTATGTTTTTGCTGAATTGATGAATTGGGTTTTGGCTCTAAAATTTTCGTGAATTGTCAGTTTTCCCCTCGAAAATGTTTGCTGAAATTTTCAATTGCCGCCCTTAATGATAATAGTTGAAGTTAAAAAATTTTAAGATTGTTTTTTTTACCTCAATTGTTTCATGTAATTAAATTCAGCCCAAAAGTTTGCTCAAATTTGTGTTTAGATCCATTCCCGACAAAACTATTTCGGATGACTAGTCGTTTCCCCGCGACAGAAACACAGCTGGTCTTAACAAATATAAAAGACGACAAGGCAGACGACTAACTGATAAAAAAGCGTGTTTGTACTGCTTTTAAAGACCATAATCCTGGTAGTCTGAAGGAAACTTGTCGCTGATAGCAGAATCTGTTGTAGTGTGTGTGTAACCCGAGAATTTCATCATATTCCCACACGTATACATCCTTGTACTCTTTGAGAAATTTTAATAGGCCTTCTTCTTCGCTTGCCTCCAGATTAGCCGATAAAAACACGGGTCTTTTCTTTTCTTCTGTTGGGCTCAACAATACTTCTTTCAACTCTTGTTTTTTTGGTCTTGTAGAATCTTCCATGCATTCTACAACTTATTTCGGTTTCTCCCTTGGTGTTTCAACCAAAAAATCTAACATTTCTTCGTCTTATCATCTTTCAACTTTCTTAGGGATATCTTCAGTGAGATTCACTAAAGATGACCACGTGCACCTTCATATGAGATAACATTTCTCCCATTCCGATAGAAGCTACTGATTTCATTTCCATCAGTATCATGTTCGACTACTCACTTCATGGAATACATGTTCTTTTTATGAGACGTAGTTTTTAGCATTTCCTCCTTGCAGACTATTCTAATTTCGGAGTCTCTCTCATCAACATGACTCCTGAAGGTGACTCGGACTTGATATCCTCCCATCTAGGTAATGGTGTGGGATTAAAAGGAACTGGTGTTTCTTCATCTCCCATCTCCGAAAACCAAACTGCTTCCGTTAGATGAGCTTCACTCAAGTTGAAATGATTCACTGAAGTTGGGATATCCACAACTCTATTCTTCCATATGGCTTTTATCATCCAATGCCTTGTGGAAGGTACTGCATCAAAATGATGTATCCACCCAATAATCATGTGATAAGTGGTGTTCGCATTTATCACACTAGGGGATTGCCTACGCCCGAGGGCACAACCCAAAAAAACACTAAGAAAGTTTCATCAAACAAAATAAGTACTTCATCCACAAACATAAAACACATTTTTAAGGTAATTGTTTACATCGGGTTGATTTTATAATTTCAATTATTGGAAACTTTTTCTTAAATTTTCTCTCTCAATTTAAAAACTAATAATGTTAAATATTATTATTTCTGAAAAAGTAACAATCGAATGGTTGATATTAAAAGAATATATATGTTTAAAAGACAATCCCAAAACTAATAATGTTAAATATTATTATTTAAACATTTTTACTTAAAATATTGAAACCAAAAGAGGAAGGGAGGTTTTTTTTTAAAATGAAGGGAGGAAGTCCTGTAAATGGATATATGTACGGTTGGGTCCCATTACTAACCCCAACATCGCATATTTTTGGTAATTCGAACTATAAGTGGGTGGTAGGTGAGATCTAAGGGCTGGGGTTGATTTAATCTAAGGCTGAAAAAAAGCCAACCGTGCTCTTTTATAGAATAGATGAAATCTGACCGAATATTTGATCTTCCAAATCTGAATTTCCAATGGAATCAAACCCATTGGCATCTTTGACTCACTTCCAAACCCAAACAAAGGAGACGGTCGTTTTACTATCTTCTTATCTGGAATACCAGCTAATTCCAAAGTACTAACTGGTATCACATTCACCGCTGTGCCTCCATCGAAAAAAGCCCTCTTGAATTCGATCCCATTGACAATGGTGGTTACATACAAAGGCGTATGATGGTTCACATATGCTTTCTCATCTTATTGACAAAAATGACATTATTGGGCCATTTGATCGAACAACCTTGACAACTTTTCCGTCGGAGACTATCAAGTCTTCTTTGAAATCTTATGTCATAGGCAAAAAATAACTTTAGTCATTTCTGGGCGACATGGCAACGAGAAATTCATCTCATCATAAAATTTCTCCAACTTTGATGAGTCCACCACTCGTTCTGCACGGGGCTCTTCAGTTTCAATTCCATAATCTTAATCATAATGAACATCAGCTACAACATGTTCTTCTTCATCTTCTTTGTCTTCATAAACCACAATAGACACAACTTCTACCTCTTTTCCTTTGGTTCCTTCTGCGGAATGAGATGGTAAAGTATTATTCGAACATCCTTGACTATTTCCTCGATAATTAATTATCCTTTTCTCAACTTTCTGTCTATAAGCCACTTAAATTTTCTACACTCGATCGTGGGATGCGAAACTTTTTCATGGCATTCAAACCATTTTGGGTCTCTCAACTGCTCTCCAGTAGGTGCCTTTTCCAGTGCAGGTAATAATCCGTCTTTTCGCAATTGTTTGCAGAGTTTTGTTACTTCACCAATAGAACATAGCAATGGTGAAGATTCTTTCGGCAGACCACTCTGAGTCTTCTGCGATGAAACATCATTAACTTCAACTTCGCGTCCTCTTTTATAACTAAATCAACCAATCTTGAAATTAGATAATGTGTGCGAGAACTTCTTCTATTGGCTCGATGTTTCTTGTACAGTTGATCAAATTTGAGAAAGTTGGCATCTGTAGATTAATTAGCATGGCCTTGTACTCGTCTCGCATTCTCTGTAGACAAATTTACACTAGACGACTTTCCACGAATTTGTCTATACACTGAAGTGATATCTTTCGAAACTTCTTAATAAAAACGAATCCTTCTTCATCGTGTTTCTGGAGCATCCACGACAAATGGATTGCTTTCACTTTCTCCTCGAATTGAAAGAACTTGGTATTATACTTTTCTACCATGTCCTCCCAGGTGCGAATGGATCGTGACTCTAGCGATCTGTAAATGTATACACTACATACCCCAACAATTTGGAAAAATTACATATTAGTAACCTCTGATCTGCTCCATGTGGACCCATCATATCCACAAAATACATGACGTGCTCTTGTTTGTTACCATTCACCTCATCAAACTTTTCCCACTTTGGTGGTTTGTAACCTATAAGATTAGGTATCAAATATATATCACGAGGGATTGGCAATGCACATTCAAATTTTGGCATAACACCATCTGTTAAAATTTGATTTGCAAGGAAATCATCCAATCGTTGCTCCAAAGTGGACATGATTTAAGGAGTTGTCCCACCTGGTGCGAACATGAATGCTGATGTGACACCGGGGATGTTAGGCATGTTTGGATAATAGGGCACATAACCCGCCACCTGTGATTGGGCTCCGGACGCGAACGGTGGTGGTGTCCTAGAGGGTAATTCCTGAAAAGTTTCCCTTTCAAATTCGCTCTGGTTGGACCCCAGGCACGAGAGGGGTGGTGGGGGTAAGTTCCCAATTTGCGGAGCAGGAATAATCGGCATAGGAGGTGGCGGCATGTTGGCCTGTTGAGTTGATGCCGCGGCAATATTTCCCAAAATAGCAATTATTTGCGAGATCTGCACAGCCTAGGGTTGCATGACTTTTGCCTGGTTCTGGCTTGTTGCGTTAAATGTCTCCAGCGTCTGGGAATCAGTTGAAACTGTCTGCGATTGTTGAATATTCTAGATATTAACTGGGTCTCATGTTTTGGATGAGAATTGTATCCATCTTCGCCATCATTTGGAAGACTCATGTTTCATCTTTTCCATCAACATGAATCCTTAATATCAATTGTTTTCACTTGGAATTCCACTATGCTCTCATGATGTCCGAACTAATGGTAAGAGTTAAAGGGGCAAAATTACAATTTTATCCTCAGATTATCATTTTACACACAGATGGGGTGAAATTGACATTTTCCAAACTTATAGGGTCAAGGTGTCTTTGCATCAAACCTATGGAGGTGAAACTGTCTTTACCACAAATTAACCTTATACCTCATCGTCATCCACCAGAAGATTGAGAACGGATCGCCTCCGTCATCATTAACATGTGTACGACATCACCTCCGCTACCTTCCACCTCATCATCGTCAACCCTTCATTATATAATTTTCGTCGTTGTAGAGACCACCAGCACAGGGCACCTTTTTCATAATCCCAGCCAATTAAGTAACAAATTAGCATCAAACACAGTCGTCGGCGTTAGTCTCCATAGATTCCGGGAACTCAAATGGTAAAAAGTATAAAATGAATGTCATCCTCCTCGTCGGCGGTGGATCCTGCCGTGAAGCCACTGCGTTCGTGCGACCCTTCCTTGTAGGTGATTTGGTTGGCAGACTTCATTTGGTATTTGGGGCTTACCTTCAGGGACTCACGGATCAGAACTGCGCCATCTCCGCCACTTTTCCTTCATTTCAACTCCTCATATTCTCTTTTCCTTCCTCATCTTTTCATTACACTGGTAATTTTTATTTTGTTTTCTTTTTTTATGAAAATTTGTGTATGTGAACTTTTTAATTGGGGACCCATTTGGTCCTTCGATAAATACCCACCCACCCAAGTAAATAATAGGTTTAAAGGCCAAATAAAACCTTTTCACTAAATAGATAGGACCCATCGTATTTATAAATGATACAACTAGTTAAGCCCATTGGGTAAAAGACCATCTTGCCAGGTCTAGTGCTTACTATGTTGCTCCTGAAGTATTGAAACGTAAGTCAGATACTGAACCAGATGTCTGGAGTATTGGTGTAATTACATACATATTTCTCTGTGGCACCCGACCGTTCTGGGATTAAACCAAAGATGGTATATTAAAGGAGGTCTTCTATTGTTTTCATTCTTTCTTCGGCATTATCTGATTCTATCATGTCAAGGATTGAACATGGAGTTCTGATGGAAGCCTCTTGAGAAATTTTACTTTCAACCCTATATGCCTTCTGTTTTCTTTCAGAACTTCAAACCTGATCTAATGTATGTGCAATGTATACTGTCCTTTTGAGTATTTTTTTCATGGCTTCTGCCTTCTGTTCCCTTTCGTTTAGTCAGTACAAGTTGTTCGATCTGTTATGATTTTCCCCGACACTGGGATTGACCAATTTGTATGTGCAATGTATATGGTCCTGGGTTACTCCCATCATTAAGTATGACATCAGGGTGGATCCATATGGATTCTTAAAATCACGTAAACCAGATAAGATAGGACCAGTAATATTACAATGGAAACCAAGAAAAGAAAGGACTGATCTCATGGTTTTATTTGAACTGGAATTTTCTGGGTTAAATATATTATCTGTTTAGCATAATGACAAGTTTCTACCCATCTATTTATATAATTTTAATGGGAATGAGGATTTTTTATGATAGCTGTGTCATTTCAATACCACTGCTTCTTGAATCTAGGATTCCAAATACCTCCAATCATGGCTCTTGGTTCTTAGATAGTCTTGGGTGAGTGTGATGCTTCCAAATACCTCCGCCAACATCAATATTGACATTTTTATGGTAGATGATGTATCAGTGTGATGCTTCATTTATCTCGATTTTTACTTTTATGTTAAATGCTACATTATTAAGTTCGTTCATGGATTCCTTGCACAATGTTCTAAGAAATAAGCCATTTACTTATATTTTTCTTCAAATGGTTCAGGTTTCTTTTGATGGTATCATATCTATTATTCTTCAACTGGGTGGGCACAGTGGTACTACATACCATGTAGAAGAATGGGACCTATCTTGTTTTAACAGATTAATATAATACGTGAGTGTCTGACACGCTTTCTTACTTGTTACCGCAAGTGCACGGTTCAAGTAATATAGGGGTGGTATTTCAACCCCGAGTAATCGATCCCACGAGGACAAGCTTGAGATTATTTAATTAGTTATTAGCCGAGAATACAGTACAAGGAGGAAAGAATGATGATTAAGATGTTTCCACCCTCAAACAAGTTACTAAAATGAATTAACAACTAATCAAATATTTTTGTATTTTTCTGATAATATGGAGAACAACTAGGCGATCTATGGATCCCCTAGGGTTTTAGACAGTTCCGGATAATGTACTGAAACACGCTATCATCTTATTAATTGTGTCGGGTAATAGCACTGACAATCTCCTTTCGGTCTCATGTCGTTCTACCTATCAATCGACTACGAGTCATGTCGGTCCACCGATGTCTACCGATATGGTTCTAACCGCCTAACGTTAAGCCGATCACTGGGTCCTCTCGGTCCACCAATGCCTAACGCTACACAACTGAATCTACCCTCACACGATGTGACACCCCGAGTTCGAAAAATATTTAAAAATGTAATTGTTGTAATGAAACATGATTTATTCGTGATTATTTTTGTTATAATTTGTTATTTGGACCAAATATCTAGTAATGTTTTACGTATGCTGGACCTGCTACCAAGCTTTATTATGCCAGTATAGTAGTTACTCATGTTGATAAGTTCTAGTTTTATGTTATTCAATTGTTATTAGAAGTGAAAAATGTGAAATTACTATTTTTAACGTTGGTATCATGGTTGCTACTTGCTAGTACTTGGTAATTTTCAGAAAGGTCCCATTTATTGTATTTAGTTGATATGAAAGTTCACGTGCATGCATGTGTGAAGAGTGACTAGCCACTTCTTGGTTTCATACATGGTGGTTTTTGTAACTAGTTGATAATTGTGGGGTTAGTTAGTAATTAGAGTAAAATGACCTAAGTTTATCCTATTCTCCATGAGACACGTAAAGGATGTGCTGACTGTTGTTATTAACTTAATATAATATGATTGTTCACTTGTTTTAGTTCACATTGGCCTTGTTTGGTTGAGAGTAAGTAGAGAGGAACTAAAAAGTCAAAAATTTGAGATAATCCGTCAAACCTCTCCAAACAAACAGGAAAAACCGGATTTCCGTCAAAAAAATCCGGAATTCCGGCTTGTAATCCGGATTTCCGGATTTTTCAGCCGGGTTTCCGGATTTCAAGCCGGAATTCCGGATTTTTTTGCTGAAATCCGGCAAAATTTCAAACTTCTTAATGTATTATTTGGTTTTGTTTACACAAGGTTGTGTTGTCAGAGTGGTAAAGTGTTTGAATACATTACATGAGGTCACATGTTCGAACCTCACAATCTAAAAAAAGTAATAATTTTTTACCCATAATCTATAATAATCTACCTCATCCAAACACTACAGATAAAAAAGAGCTTTTAAGCTCAACCTCTCACTTATTTCAGCTCATCCAAACAGCCCCATTATGGCATATGAACCCACGACATAAAAAAATTTAGCCACTTCAGTGAGTTGAGAGCTTTGGTGATGGGTTGGTCGTGTGGATTTTGTTTCAGCAGGCTTGTGGTTTCAACATCAATTTTAATTTAGGTAGGGGAAATCTAACTTCTAAATTTCCGCAGTTACGGTGTATATCTGTATATAGTGCTGTTGTGATTCTTACTGCTTTTTAGCTATTTGTTGATTGTCTGGTGATTGATAAATCACGATATTTGTTTATTTGGTGCCGCATGCTGATGTGTAATAACTGGCTGTTTGTTAAGTAGATTTTAGATTTCTACGCCAGTGGTTAGGCGGTACCTGCTGGGCTATTTTGGCTCACCCCTCTGTTTTACAGGTTGACCCGAAGCGCGACTGTATCGCGGAGTTGTAGCTAAAAATTGTGTTTATTTGTTAAAAATGTTATTTTTAGTTGTTTTTAATAGTTGTTGTAAATTGCTGGTTTGACCAGATATTAATAAAAACTATCATTTTGACGAGCTGGTGTAATTATTTACTAAATTCAGTCACGTACCAGATTTTCAAAAATATTATTAAGAATGTTGTTCAAAGGACTGTTTGTCATGGTGGTTGAGTTTTGGACGTCTGAAAGTGTCGGACGGGTTGACTGTAAACAATGATTTTTATCGTAAAATCGATAATTTATTATTAAAAGTGTGACGGGTCGTCACAGTGGTATCAGAGCCTGACCCAACCGGAGGTACGGATAGTGTATCTGGGACTGGGCGAGTGTTTTGGCGGGTGTCTGTGACGGGTGTTGTACAACCGGTACACACTTGTGAGTCACCACACTTGTGAGCCACCGCACTGTCGAACTAGGGGTACACAGTCTAGTACTGCTTGGGTGGTGGAGGTGATGAACTGTTGTGGTACGTGATATTTTTTTTTTAAACTGAAACGTGAATTTTAGACCCAAAAAAAAAGTTGTTGGGTACTGCGTGGTTTTATGGGATGCCTTTTGTGAATAAAAAAAAAAAAAAAGTTTCAGTTTAGACTGGTTGTAAACTCTTCTTTTTGGTTGAATGTTAAATTAAAATAAAAATGTATACGTGCATGTGCGTGCATACTCTTTCATGCATGGGTGAACACATTAAATTTGGTAAGAAAAATGATTGTTTTATGAGCTGGTAGAATAAATTGCATGATAATTGTTTTGACTATGTCAATTTCTAAAAAATACATGTGACACAGAGATTCTTACTCTTAGTCTTTTGCTTTATATGATTCCATATGTACGTATTCAGCTATATGAATGTTTAGAAAGTGAAATCGTGTTATTTAAATTTCGGGACGAAATTTTTGTAAGTGGGGTAGAATGTGACACCCCGAGTTCGAAAAATATTTAAAAATGTAATTGTTGTAATGAAACATGATTTATTCGTGATTATTTTTGTTATAATTTGTTATTTGGACCAAATATCTAGTAATGTTTTACGTATGCTGGACCTGCTACCAAGCTTTATTATGCCAGTATAGTAGTTACTCATGTTGATAAGTTCTAGTTTTATGTTATTCAATTGTTATTAGAAGTGAAAAATGTGAAATTACTATTTTTAACGTTGGTATCATGGTTGCTACATGCTAGTACTTAATAATTTTCAGAAAGGTCCCATTTATTGTATTTAGTTGATATCAAAGTTCACGTGCATGCATGTGTGAAGAGTGACTAGCCACTTCTTGGTTTCATACATGGTGGTTTTTGTAACTAGTTGATAATTGTGGGGATAGTTAGTAATTAGAGTAAAATGACCTAAGTTTATCCTTTTCTCCATGAGACACGTAAAGGATGTGCTGACTGTTGTTATTAACTTAATATAATATGATTTTTCACTTGTTTTAGTTCACATTATGGCATATGAACCCACGACATAAAAAAATTTAGCCACTTCAGTGAGTTGAGAGCTTTGGTGATGGGTTGGTCGTGTGGATTTTGTTTCAGCAGGCTTGTGGTTTCAACATCAATTTTAATTTAGGTAGGGGAAATCTAACTTCTAAATTTCCGCAGTTACGGTGTATATCTGTATATAGTGCTGGTGTGATTCTTACAGCTTTTTAGCTATTTGTTGATTGTCTGGTGATTGATAAATCACGATATTTGTTTATTTGGTGCCGCATGCTGATGTGTAATAACTGGCTGTGTGTTAAGTAGATTTTAGATTTCTACGCCAGTGGTTAGGCGGTACCTGCTGGGCTATTTTGGCTCACCCCTCTGTTTTACAGGTTGACCCGAAGCGCGACTGTATCGCGGAGTTGTAGCTAAAAATTGTGTTTATTTGTTAAAAATGTTATTTTTAGTTGTTTTTAATAGTTGTTGTAAATTGCTGGTTTGACCAGATATTAATAAAAACTGTCATTTTGACGAGCTGGTGTAATTATTTACTAAATTCAGTCACGTACCAGATTTTCAAAAATATTATTAAGAATGTTGTTCAAAGGACTGTTTGTCATGGTGGTTGAGTTTTTGACGTCTGAAAGTGTCGGACGGGTTGACTGTAAACAGTGATTTTTATCGTAAAATCGATAATTATTATTAAAAGTGTGACGGGTCGTCACACACGACTAGTCCTATCATCTCACTTCTCAGTCTCAATGATTCGGGATAATTTCATGTTCTCGTTCGTATCTAGGTAAAGTCTCTCTCAAGCACCAACCTAGAACGCTAGTCCAACCGGTTCGCGACTCCTTTTAAACTAAGTATTAAGTTCAGAACAATCAATCCAACTACCAAGATTATAATATTTAAGTTACGATGCAACTAACCTATTGATCATCTTCCCAAAGTTGTTCTTGTTTCCCTAGACGTGTCAATATAAGTAATCCAGATATACGATAAACAAAGAAGAACAATATGATTAAAAGAAACGAAACATGAATCAATCTCACAATCCGGAAAAAAATCTAGTTCATAAACCCTAGGTTTATCTCTATAGAACCTCGAAAAATTATTTAGCTACTAATATAGTAGGAAAATAACAAGATTTTCTCCATACACATGATGAAAATAGAAGAGAAAGGAATCACACGGTGAAATCGCCAAGCTTTGACGAATCCGGGCAATCCCAAAACTCCAAGCTTCTCTCCAATGGCTCCCGTCCGTCTCTCTCTTCCTCCGTGCGTGTATGATATGCCCCTTAGGTCTACTCACGTTTTAATCAACTGGGGCGAATTTTTAATGTACTTTGCTGAAATTGCATCTCAGCCCCTCTAGTTTGTAATTCCCGTCCAGAATTGTAAGCTGATTTTGCGCAGGCTATATCTCTCTCATCCGGACTCTGATTAAGCTCTGTGACCTATCATTGGAAAGCTCTTTGATTCTACTTTCATTTGGCACTGGAATCACTCCAAAATTATTTTTAGAATTCAAGATATCATCATATTAGTGCAGACTGGTCATTCTAGCTTCTCCATCTTTGCTTCTCCTCGTTCCACTTGTTCCCCCGTTGTTTTCGAAGTTCGTTCCATGCCTCCTATCAACCGATTAGCATCCGTTCCTGTCAAGACAACATGAACAAACATACCAAGCGATTATATTTGACAAATAATAACTAAATATACATAGAAACGCCCGGACTAACAATACAAAGCATGTGAAGCATCAAGTGATAAAACGACTCAAATTCTCTAACATTAAGCTCAAATCACTCGTGATAATGTAGTAAAATGGAGGTAATAGATAGCTCCTAAAAGGCGCTATCAAATTCTCCCCCACTACCTTCTTGCTCGTCCCGAGCAACACTTGCTTTCAAGATTCACATATATCTTTACTTTTCCTTAGACACAACGACACAAACACTAGACCATGCATTCTACATGAATTTGAACAAAGCAACTCGATTATAAGCAATTCAATAAATTAAAGAACATTTTTTTTCTTTTTGGTTGGAGATTGTGCAATCTCGAAGAACAAACGGGCATGTCATAAGGCTCTCACATCCCCTAGAAGATTCTATAACTTTAATGATCGGTAGAACTTGCGGCCAGTTTCGTCAGACATAACAGGCACGAACACAAAATAAGTTGCTTCCGCACACTCATCAAACGTATTCTTAGAACTTACCATCCAAGCTATTTATCCATGGGTAAAAATGTTAACGGCTTAGGACGGGTATGATAGGATATTTAGAAGCGCAGTCCTAGACGTCATGATACATTTCACAAGAACCCATTCTCACACTCCCTCACCAAAATCCAAGGAACCCCACCGAACTAACTACTCCGGATCTCATTCCCTCAATCTTGGTGCAACGCAGTTCTCGCGGCCACAAATGTGAAGAAGTGATCTCGAACAATATCTAATCTCCCCGGTCTTCAATTTCAAGCTTGCTCCTTTATTCCTTTTTACTTTCAATTTTTATTTTTTTCTAATTTCTGTTTTGTTTTTTTTCTCTTTTTCTTTTTTTTTACAACACAATAAATCACATGGAGCTCATAATAGTAGTAAACTAGCATTGAGCCCGTGCGATGCCCGGCTTGCACTTCCAAAATTTGAATCCTGAAGCCTAAAAAGTCTTTGTATTATTGTTTTATGTGACATAATAAAAAAAATACATGAATTAAGGGGAGTACACACATTCTAAAGGTATAGTCTGCCATTTTGTTAATCTTAAAGTCTATCACTGAATATTTACAAACTAAGTAGTTATATGGAAGAAAATGTTATAATTATTAACTTCCAATGAAATAGTCATACTCCTTGATCGTATAAGTTCACAATAAATTATGTCTTGGTGTATTTCTTTTACTTGTTGTTCATATCTCATTTTTTGCATATTTATTCTGTAAGATATAAGTTTTCGCAATTCAAAGATTTGATTTTATGTACTTTTTCCTTTTTGCGGAACTTTTGTTTTATTATTTTTTCGAACACACCGATAAAGTATGTTTATAAACATACACATAGTTCTTACACAGTCAAACATTTATTTCTTATTACATTTAGTTCATTTAAAATTTGGAAATAGAACTGTTAGTTCAAACTCTATCATCCATTATGTAGACCAACTATTAGTTAATTATTTATTGATTCATCTCAAAAATTATAAAACATAACCCATCGCAAAAGAACTAAAAAATGTGTTTTTTTTTTTGAGAAATCGTTTTGTCATCAAAGCGGCTTGAAGTTGAGACCTCATGTAGAGTCTTGCAATGCTCCACCACTTGAGCTAACACCCTAGCTGCATTGTTAAATATAATTATAAAGATAACCTTAATCACCTAACTTGAAGACGTTCATTACCTGTCCTAGTAACGATGTATATTATAATTCTTATATGTCGTGGTCTATCTGAAAATTCACACAAATAAACTAAAAAATTCTTCAAACATCTCCGGAATTCCATCTATACTGATAATATATTGACCAAATATGAAATTTCAATGTTAATATCCCAGTGGTTATTAAAATTTAAGACCATGGAATCTTCAAGCTACAAATTTACATGTTTATTGAATATTAACTATGAACATCATATACACAGGCAATCAATCAAATGGAGACATGGACATTGGAATGTCAAACATTTAGCTTACTTTGTAAAGAAAAAACCATATATACTAATAAATCATTGATCTAGCGTTCTATCTCAACACTAATATGGCCTTTTTCATAAGTGATTGAAGCTAACTAGGTGACATGAACCTCATCATCAACCATTAGAATGAATTCCCTGCAAAGAAAAGTCTACTGATTAATTATGAAAATGCAAAAGAATTAATACCAAGAATATGAATGATAATATAACTACTACTTCATATGTTAAAGAGAGGTAACTTTTATAATACTAAGAGTATAAGAAAGAGCATAAAAATACTAATCAATAGTTTTTGAGTTAGTTTCAGTCTGATGTTTGCAAGGAATAATTAGAACTCTAATTGTGACACTGGTATCGACTCGTGAAGTTCTGAATATAAACCACACAAAAGATGAAGAAATGGCGACCAAGCAAGAACAAAAAGTGAAAGCAAGAGAGAACTAAAGGAACAACAAAAAGTGAAAGCAAGAAATTAACCTTAAAGTATAAAAGTATGACTTCGGGAAGTGAGTATATATAGGAGAATTTGAATGACTTTAAAATTAGTAAATGTGATTATTGGGAATTAATGTGATTAAGAATTTATTGGTAATGAATTAACGTAGTCGAGGGAGATTTTTCACAATGAAGATCAATGCTTTTAAATTTTCAATCCGTTACTAATTTTTATTGACTTATAGTACTATACCATTTTTGATTTATACTACTACTCCATTTCTGATTTAATCGACTTAAGAATGAATCACTACCTCTCACTATTTTTTTATTGACTCATAGTACTATACAATTTCTGATTTTAAATTTTTAATCCGTTACTTTATTGAAAAGAAAGTTATCATTTTCGGTAACACCAATTAATGTAGGGAGGCCAACTGATTTCCTTTACTCAGTATTTTTACATTAATTAATTAATTGTATTTTTCATGTGGCATTTCCTCACGCAAAGCTTGAGAGGACATTCTCAAATATGTTTTATTGACTTATAGTACTATACCATTTTTGATTTATAATAATACACCATTTTTTATTTTATCGACTTAAGAATGAATCAAAAAAAAATCACTACCTCTCACTATTTTTTTAATGACTTGTAGTACTATACCATTTCTGATTTTAAATTTTCAATTCGTTACTTTATTGGAAAGAAAGTTATCATTTTCGGTAACACCAATTAATGTAGGGAGGCCAACTGATTTCTTTTACTCAATATTTTTATATTAATTAATTAATTATATTTTCCACGTGGCATTTCCTCAGGCAAAGCTTGAGTGGACGTTCTCAAATATTTTTATTGACTTATAGTTCCATACCATTTTTGATTGTATAAACTTAAGAATAAATCACTACCTCTCACTATTTTTTTATTGACTTATAGTACTATACCATTTCTGATTTTGAATTTTCAATCCGTTACTTTATTGGAAAGAAAGTTATAATTTTCGGTAACACCAATTAATGTAGGGAGGCCAACTGATTTTCTTTACTCAATATTTTTACATTAATTAATATATTGTATTTTCCACGTGGCATTTCCTCACGCAAAGTTTGAGAGGACATTCTCAAATAGTATATATAGATATCCGAGGCGATCAATCCGTCAAAGCAAATAACGTAGGGGTGGAACGTGTAGAATCAATGATGTAATTAATATAGATATCGACACCCCCACACTCGATGTAAACTATATCAACAATTCCGTAGTCAATGTAACACCTGCTAATTCCACCCAATCCTCATCATCAAATGAGATATAGAGAATGTAACTGAAGCACAAGCACGTCCTCCTATAAGATCAACCAACCCTCGCCCCATATCTTGCAGAAAGAATGTTACGCACTACGGCACTCCACCTCTGATCGTGGTGTATGGACAAGAATCACCGCCACACCGAAGTGTGCTGCCGTCTCTAACTCACCCTCACATCCCCTCTAAAGATGACATGTAAGAGAATCCACTCAAGATGTTTCAAATCAGCTCTCCCTCAACGAACCTCCCTAACTCAACTCCCTCAATCATGACACATAGGAAGGGACAATTCTAACTAGTGATGAAAGTCACAAGGAATAGCTTCCTAGGATACAGGTTGTAAATGAAAGGAGTAAATGGATCAAATTGGGGTAATTAGTGGACCTAAGAGATGGATACGGGACGTGAGTTCCCCATAAAAATCACTCGCACAGTTGTTCCGTTGCCACTACGAGGAGTGTTGACGACTACCTAAGTGACGGTGGTGTAGCGCTAGTAGGACAACTAGTTTGAGAGACAGCTACTCACAATTCTCGAGTGCATTAGCCCTATAGCCTTCCTACTCCAGATTCTCGCGTCTACCTCACCTTAGATTTTCATACTACCTAGGGAATACTATCATTGAGCCCTCTCCACGTTCACTCTCTTCAATTGCCCTTTCTAAAAAAAAATCAATTTTTAGTATTTTTCTTATTTCTTATTTTTTTATTTTTTATTTTTTAATTTTAGACACTATATGTAACTGCCCAACTCGATTAACCAAAAAAATAGGGTAGGTGGACTCAATAAATAAAAGTGCAACAATACATACAATGGAAATATTTAAACGTGCACATGCAATCCTAACTCTGACACCTACGTGCAAACTGACTCACTATTCTATATGTAACGAGGCAATGCAAGTTAAGGCATGTAAAGATATGTGAACCCCCCCCCCCCACACTGGATATAATCATTTTCCTCAATGAATTTAGAGTGTCACCCCAAAAGACATGATCTCAACATGTAAGGATTCAAAAAGACAAGTGTTGCATGGCACTACGGACGAATTGAATCATATCGTCTAGAGCGATGATTTAAAGTGAGAGAGAATATGGTACCTATGATCCCGGAGTACCATTCTCACGGGATTGGTTTCGCGAAAATTATTCATGAATGACCGATTCGGTCGACCAAAGTTTCCTAAAACTCGAGCAAGTTGAAGCAAGACTACATTGTTGTGCTCCTCGGTGTTCCCGTCTTATGTTCCTCTTTGAGATTTGGCCGAATCCCCCTCCAAAGAAAATAATTATAATATTTAAGTTCTTGGAGCTCTTCCTCTTTGAATTACCCCACACTCAATCCGCTCACTATCTTAAAAGCTCGAGAGTTAATCCGCTCACTATCTCAAAAACTTTGCGATTTGGATGCGTTTTGGGTTTGGGGTATGTTCGTGTTCTTGAGGGTTTGGAGAGAAAGAAGATGAAGTTGGGAGATGTTTGATCCAAATTGGGGTGTTAGGGGACGTGTTGGTTGGTTCTTGGCTTTAAAAATCCTCCAAAATGTCAAAATAACCCCCAAAAAGTATCAAAAATTCTCCCAAAAAGTGAGCTGTCCGGCTGATTTCGGCCTCCATTTCGGCCCGAAATCACTGGGAAACAGTGAAGCAGAATGGCCATTTCAATTCGGGCCGAAATGGCTTGATTTCGGCGCCCATTTTGGCCCGAAATGGGTGCCGAAATCACTGCTATTTGCCACTTTGTTTTTGCTCTAATTTCTTCATCCGGTATCCGATTCGCGCGGTTCTTGAACCGTTGGACTCCACACTCGACGAGGAATCCATTTTTGACCGAAAAATTCCCAAATCCGGGGAATTTTACGTTTATCCTCAAATTATCTCTCTTGTGAATAGAATCTCACCTCCAAAGCTCTTGTACTTTATCTCAACTCCGGATTTCGATGCGTGCAACCCCTATACTCCAACTTGCTACCATGTTCCTCATGAATAATTGTCTAATACTTGACCTCGAGTAGCTCCTTTATCAATCCTAATCCTTCCGTTTAGCTCGTTGTTCCTCGTTTAGCGTGCGAATCGTGCACATGCATCAAGAATGGGAATTCGGATAGTTCTTCGGTACCTTTGTCCTGCACACTAGTGGAAATATTAAACCGCTCTCTCTCACCCCTCACAATCAAATATGGAGAACTCAAAAACAAACAAAAACAAAGTAACAAATTCTACTCTACATTGGGTTGCCTCCCAAGAAGCGCTTGTAATTTAAGGTCGACGGCCCGACCCGGTTACCTCAACCGTCAAGGATAGTGGATGTTGATTTAAATCTCCACTTCTTATTCTT
Organism: Linanthus parryae; assembly: GCA_023055425.1. NCBI lineage: Eukaryota > Viridiplantae > Streptophyta > Magnoliopsida > Ericales > Polemoniaceae > Linanthus > Linanthus parryae. Next base: position 41,137,352 of record JALGPY010000004.1, read on the forward strand.
CCACCATATCTTTTCAGTGAAATTTTTCCCATGAAGTGCACCCATGTGCAAAGAAGATGGCGAACATTTGTAGAAGCCGAATCTTTTCATCTTGCAATTAATCCTCTTGATCAACTTCCACAGAGTGCTATTGGGCTTAAATGAGTCTCTGGCCATGAAATCACCCCAGTAGTACTCCTTCGGTGCTAAATTCTCTTCAAATGACCCATGCAATTCATCCACACCCCTACACTTGCTGATTTCAAATTCCTTGACTACGGCGTGTGGATCATCAATAGAATAGCCAATAGAACAAGAAAATGAAAGTTTCTTATGATGCTCTTCCCCATAAGAATCTTCGTACACAGGTCTTTCCAACTCATCACAGACTTGATTAATATGAGATACGAAAAATTCTTCAAAAATCTAAGTCGGGGATTTTACCTCTATAGCAATGGGCTCAAGTGTTTCATCAGCTTCATCATCAGCACCCCACAAGCTCGCAATGTCGGTGTCATCCCAATCATTCCAAGGCTTTGAGATAATTGGAGGTTTCCTTGCAGAGAGCATCGCCTCCTCCATTGTTGGACACACAACTCCACCCCAGTCTGAATCAGAGTCTGAGTCTTCATAAGTGGCAAAGCCCACAAATGGTTCATGGAAACTGCATTCTTCGCTCAGCTCATGTACCTCTTCTTCCACAACTGCAGCTTGCGATTCGGATTCTCGTTCTTTCTCCATCCTAGCAATCGGTGTCCTTTGCATTTCTAGGACAGCTGGTAGCCAATGAGGTTCATCCGAACCATCTTGTGATGGTGACCATAGAGGCTCTATTAAGGGCTCGATGGCATGTGGCACAGGCTCCTCTTGTGGCTCATCTGTAACAAGGGACATCCTTGTGAGGCGCGCTTGGATCTCCCCCATAATATTGTGTAAGTCTGTGTTGCTCGCTGATGAGTCCTCTTGGTGGTGCTGAAGCTGCGGTGGATCGAATATGCATGCGTCTTCATACTTGTGATCCTTCTTGCATTTGCAGCACCAAATCATTGAGCATGAGTCATCTGTGTGCCAAACTCTGCATCTAGCACAATAGTAGGGGTAATCAGAGATCCCCTCATAATCCTCGTCGCTCCACATGCTCATTATATCTCTTGCTTCTTGCGTTCCTGTAAAAACAAACTCACAAGAAACCCGTGATGCACAGAGATGGAAGCAAAATAAAACAAACTAAAAGAAAATAAATGTACTCTAAACTAACTCCTAACTAAATAATCTCCCGCTGTCCTCGGCAACGGCGCCAAAAACTTAACACGTTTTCTTACGTGTTACCGCAAGTGCACGGTTCAAGTAATATAGGGGTGGTATTTCAACCCCGAGTTATCGATCCCACGAGGACAAGCTTGATATTATTTAATTTGTTTTTATCCGAGAATACATTACAAGGAGGAAAGAATGATGATTAAGATGTTGCCACCCTCAAACAAGTTACTAAAATGAATTAACAACTAATCTAATATTTTTGTATTTTTCTGATAATATGGAGAACAACTAGGCGATCTATGGATCCCCTAGGGTTTTAGACAGTTCCGGATAATGTACTGACACACGCTATCATCTTATTAATTATGTCGGGTAATAGCACTCGAAATCTCCTTTCGGTCTCATGTCGTTCTACCTATCAATCGACTACGGGTCCTGTTGGTCCACCGATGTCTACCGATATGGTTCTAACCGCCTAACGTTAAGCCGATCACTGGGTCCTCTCGGTTCACCAATGCCTAACGCTACACGACTGAATCTACCCTCACACGACTAGTCCTATTATCTCACTTCTCAGTCTCAATGATTCGGTCTAATTTCATGTTCTCGTTCGTATCTAGGTAAAGTCTCTCTCAAGCACCCACCTAGAACGCTAGTCCAACCGGTTCGCGACTCCTTTTAGACGAAGTATTAAGTTCAGAACAATCAATCCAACTACCAAGATTATAATATTTAAGCTACGATTCAACTAAACTATTGATCATCTTCACAAAGTTGTTCTTGTTACCCTAGAAGTGTCAATAGTCCTTAGTAATCAAGATATACGATAAACAAAGAAGAACAATATGATTAAAAGAAACGAAACATGAATCAATCTCACAATCCGGAAACAAATCTAGTTCATAAACCCTAGGTTCATCTGCATAGAACCTAGAATCAGTATTTAGCTACTAATATAGTAGGAAAATAACAAGATTTTATCCATACACATGATGAAAATAGAAGATAAAGGAATCCAACGGTGAAATCGCCAAGCTTTGACGAATCCGGGAAATCCGAAAACTCCAAGCTTCTCTCCAATGGCTCCCGTCTGTCTCTCTCTTCCTCCGTGCATGTATGATATGCCCCTTAGGTCTTCTCACATTTTAATCAGCTGGGGCGATTTTTTAATGTACTTTGCTGAAATTGCATCTAAGCCCCTCTAGTTTGTAATTCCCGTCCAGAATTGTAAGCTGATCTTGCGCAGGCCATAGCTCTCTGATCCGGACCCTGATCAAGCTTCGTGACCTTTCATTGGAAAGCTCTTTGAGTCTACTTTTATTTGGAACTGGTCTCACTCCGAAATTATTAGTAGCACTCAAGATATCATCAGATTAGTGCAGACTGGTCATCCTAGCTTCTCCATCTTTGCTTCTCCTCGTTCCACTTGTGCCCCCGTTGTTTCAGAAGTTCGTTCCATGCCTCCTATCAACCGATTAGCATCCATTCCTGTCAAGACAACATGAAAAAAAATACCAAGCGATTATATTTGACAAATAATAACTAAATATACATAGAAACGCCCGGATTAATAATACAAAGCATGTGAAGCATCAAGTGATAAAACGACTCAAATTCTCTAATATTAAGCTCAAATCAGTCGTGATAATGTGCTAAAATGTAGGTAATAGATAGATCCTAAAAGGCGCTATCAGTATCTGAATCAACACCAAATACGTTAGACCAAGTGCTCTAAATATTTCAAATTCGATGAGATACATTTTAGTATATGTTCAAATCCCAGTAACGAATAACGGCTCCTAGACCTCCTATTTCATCATCACTTAACCAAGAGAAATCTAAGTTAATCTTATGAAAGCCCGCTGGCGGGACCGGCAAGCCGCAAGTGCACCATTCAGAGGAGCTCTCGGTACCGCAGCCGGCCATTCGCATCGAGTTCCAGCCGAGTATTTGGCAATACCCGAGTGGATTCACTGGTGTTAAAGGTATCTTCTACGACTCCTGTCGTATCCATGAACTTCCCCTCAAAAATTCTCAAGTTCCGACTTTTACAAATCGACCAAATTCCAATCACAAAGGCTCTTCGTTTCTCATTACAGAGAGATTCTAATAGCAATCCACTCCCCAATGGAACTAAAATTGTTATTAAAAGAATGTTGACCCAAAATGGTACTCCGAACCCGTTTCACTAGTTTGCAGTGCATGAAAACATGGGCTTCCGTTTCGACGTCTTTACCACACCAAGAATAATTTGTCGAAATATCCATCCCCCAACTAACTAGATTCGTTTTTGAAGGTAATGAGGCGTGGTACGCCCTCCAGACCATAGTACATGGCCCTTCGGGGCACCTCCAAGCTCCATAACTTTGGACCGTCCTGGGTACCCAAAGATAGCTTCTCCTTCCACAGATTCCTAGCAACTAAATATCAATATTTCTGTTAGCGACTTTTAGGAGCTATATTTATCTAAAATTTATTACATGATTCATAGGTTTTGGGAGTGTTTTGAAGCCTATTATTGATTATTGAACATGATTTATCACTTGTTTCCTTCATATGCTTAATTCTAGTCCGGGCACGTTTAATGTGTTGATTTATGATATATTTGTCGGATTTGATCGCTTGGTATAGTTGTTCGTTCTTTGACAGGAAACAAGGCTTATGGAGCGATTGGAATCAAGAACGTGATCTTCGGAAGCTAGGAAGGACAAGAAAAGAGGCTTGGAACCAAGAAGTTGAAGATTCAAGAAGGTGAAACCTAGATGATTTCGCACGAAATAGGAGTATTTCGCACGAAATTCCCTATTTCGCACGAAATGGCCGCCAGAGATGCGCAAAATTTTGGGGCTAAAATGTAATTTTTGAAGACTTTAGCTTCCTCACTTCGACCTAAGTAGCCAGGGGACGGAAAGAAAACATCATCGGAGTCTATTGAAAGCGTTCATCAAGATGACTTCTTTAGCTTCCTCACTTCGACCTAACGTTAAGGAGATCTAGGAGCAACATCAATAAGCAAAGAGACAAGCCCGAATGAAAGCGTTCATCATCTTCTTAGGTTTTGATCCACTTTTCTTCCTTTATCTATCTTGTATGGAATATTTTTCCTGAACACTTTCATGATGAGTAGCTAATCTCATACCTAGGCTTCTATGGAGAGCCTAGGGTTTATGTTTTGAGGATGTTTTCCGGATTAGATGACTTTCACGCTTTAGGATTTATGATTGAATGAGGATTGTTCTAGTTTTTATCACATTGAGTTATTCTGTTGACAAAGTAAAATAAAGATGTGTGATGTTAATTATTGTTTTCTTCATTCGAGTATAATCTATGCTTACTGATGATCATAGTTAGTTAATATCTCGTTTATTGCGCCTCAGCCTTAGTAAGTTAGGAGTCATGACCCGATCTTACTACTTAACTAGTGAGTGTGGGAGAGCAACTATACCCTAGTTGGGATGAGTAAACAAGAACATTCTTAATCAATGACAATACGAGGTGAGTTGAATAGGAATGGCTAGAATAGGGTAGATTCAGTAGGAGATAGTGAAGTGTTCGTGTGGTGGTCTGAGAGGACATCATTCCGTGCACTATCGTTAGCCGGCTAGTACGTGTCGGTAGTTGAAATTGGCCTGAGTGGGACAGAACAGTACCGGTCTGTAGAGCGACATGATACTGAGAGGTGATTGTGAGTGTCATTACCCAACTTAACTAACTAGTGATTTTTCGTGTTAGAACATGGAATCCGGAATCCTCAAAACTGCTCTAGGTGATCAATAGATTGCCTAGTCTTCTCTCCATTGATTTAATCCAAATAATTTCTTTTGCGTTATTTAATTGTCATTGCTAGTCACTTCTTTGAGGGTGACACCACTCCATTCACCAACTTTTTTACCGGTTACTTAAGTAAAGTGAACTTAATTGTTAAATCTAAAAAAAGTAAACATCCTTCTGATAGCACCTTTTAGGAGCTATCTAATCTTGTATTTTATACATTATCATGAGAGATTTGAGCTTAATTTTATAGAATATATTGCATTTTATCACTTGATGCTTCATATGCGCTTTATTGTTAGTCCAGGCGTTTCTATGCATTTTTCATTGTTATTTGTCAAATATAATCGCTTGGTATGTTTGTTCATGTTGTCTTGACAGGAGCGGATTCTAATCGGTTGATAGGAGGCATGGACCGAACTTTGGAAACAACGGGAGCTCAAGTGGAAAGAACAGAAGCAAAGTTGGAGGAGCGAGAATGACCAACCTTCACTATTTTCAATTCCCAGGAAAATATACAATGAATTTGTGAGTGAGACCGGTGCCAAATGAAATTAGACTCATATAGCTTTCAACGGTAGGTCACAGAGCTAAATTCGAGTTCGGACGAAGAAGTTATGGCCCGGAAGTCAGGAGCAGATTTCAGGGGGTTATTGTACAATTACTGAAGACTTATGATGGGTTATGACTAAAGAACGACCTAGGGACGGAAAAACGGGGAATTCACGCATAGAGTGGGTCAATAAGAATGAGGAGAGCAACGGGACACCAGTGGAGAGCATCTTGGAGCTTGGGGATTGCACGGATTCGTCGGAGCTTTGCCGATTTCACCGTTTAATCACTTCTTCTCTTCTCTTTCATTATATATGGAGAAACTTGTGTATCTTTTGATTGCTATGAGAAGCTAGATACTTTTCTAGGATCTATGGAGAGATTAAGGTTATGTTAGATTCATATTTTCCGGATTACTATGATTGATTCATGTATTGGATTCATCATTGTGACGATTCTTCAAGTCTTTTGGTGTATCGTTGAACTAGGGTTATTGACACACTCTATTTATGAGATAAATGGCAATTCGAGAATGATTTTTCTTCATGATTATGTCATCTTAATTAATGTTTAATTTAGTTTAGTTATTGTTCATGTTCTATTCTTAATCCTTAGCAACTAGGAGTAGCTACCCGGAATTGCTAGTACTTAGGTGGAGTGCTCGACAGAGACATGGCCTAGGGTGATAGAGAACATGAACACAATCCAGAATCAATGAGACTGAAAGATAATTTGAATAGGATTTCCCATTTAGGTAGACGGAGGTTGACCGAGAGGACCCGAAGTAGACCGAGACATAGAACTGCATGAGATCGACAGAAGATTGCAGTAACGAGTAACCTGGCATAACTGAATTAGGATTAGTGTGTTTCAATATGATATCCAGAATTGTCTAGCAACCCTAGTTGATCCATAGATCGCCTAGTTCCTCTCCACACTTAGTTAGACCTTGTTTAATTATAAAACCACAAAAATATCCTCTTTTAGCACTTTACTTACAGCCACTTGTTTGAGGCTTGCAACATCACAATTCTTACTACATTCCTCCTGCTTACTTAACTTTAGACTAATATTATAACTAAACAATTTCGAGCTTGTCCTCGAGGGATTCGACAACCTGAGTATTAACTATACTCATTCTATATTACTTGAACCGTGCACTTGCGGTAACACGCTAGTAAATCGTGTCAAGTTTTTGGCGCCGTTTACGGGGAAAACGATAGATTGTTTAGTTAGAAATTAGTTTGGAGTTTTATTTTATTTTTAGTTTTGTTACCATATGGTTACCTCAAGGGTGTTCTACTGTTGTCTTCTCAGGTAGCTATAGCGGAAGGCCCATGGCAGATTAGCCTCACCACGGAGTAGCAGCAAGCTATGGTTGCTGCAGCCGTAGAGAAAGCATTGGTGGGAACATCCAGACCTCATCCATCCTCAATGCCATATAACCAATCTGGAAAAGCAATAATCGAGGCATTTGAAGCGGATCTTAAAGGAAAGGAGCCAGCAATTGTGGCGCCACCAATTCAGGCAGAAACCTTTTTCCTCAAGCTGGGCACAATACAGTTTGCTCAGGAACAATGCACTTTTGCTGGGACACATGAGGAAGACCCACATTAATTTATTGGGAGATTTCAGATCCATTGTGGGCTAATCCGATACTGTGGGGTAACTTCTGAAGCAATAAAGTTTATGCTCTTCCCTCATTGCCTCAAGGGAGCTGCTGTAGATTGGCTAGATTCGTCGCCATCCAACTCTATAAAAACATGGGAAGAGTGTGGCTCCCAGTTCATGGCTAAATTTTTTCCCTTCTCACGCCTGATTCAGCTGCAGAATGAGATATGGTCATTCAAGCTGAAGCAGCATGAATCTATGGTCAAAGCATGGGAGTGTCTCAACTGCTTGCTACGCAAATGCCAAAACCATGGCAATGACAAAACTCATATCATCCAGGTCTTCTACGATGCACTTGGAAATCCAACCAAAGACAAGATTGAGTGAGAAGCTGGGGGAAAATTCTCGTTCAAATGCGATGTGGAGGGTGCATATGAGCTTATGAGACGTGTGATGGAACAAGAGGAGAGCTTGGATTGTGAGTCCCGCCAGCAAGAACTGATGAAACAAAATGCAATTGATTATGGAACAATTCAGCTGAATGTGGTTGAGGCAGTGCATGAAGCAGTTGTTTTAGATTTGCATCAGCAACAACAAGAAATAGCTTCAGAGTTGGCTGAGCTAAGAGGATTGATGAAAGTAATGGGTCAGCACGTGATGACCATGATTGCAGAGAGCACTACTTCTGCAGTTGCACTCCGGGAAGCTCTAGAAGAAGTTAAGGATCTTAAGCAGCAACTCTAACACATAAAACTGGAACATATTGTGGTTGCATCGGGATAACATGTTCAGGCCATCACCACTCGCAATGGTACAACACTCAAAGACCCTCCATACCCTAGTCATGCCAGAGTCGTGGAATCAAAGGCTAAGGAGCACGTGGTTTTTGATTCTATGAAGACCCCTGGCATGGTCCCCCAATCAAAGGGCATGACTCAGCAGGACGAGGAGGATTCCACTGAGGTATTAATTTCATCTCCTCCTTCTTCTTCAGAACTTCCATATCCTTTACGTAATAGGAAGAAGAAGGATGATTCTGAGGAGTACAGGCGCTTTCTGAACATCTTTTCTAACTTTCATATAAATATTCAGTTGATTGAGGAACTTCAAAAGATGCCTAAGTATGCACAGTTTTTTAAAGATGCAGTCCTTGGAAAGAAAGCGGTGGATGAATTTCAGAGAGAGAATTTAAATGAACATGTTAGTTCATGTGTGTTACATGGGCTACCTAGGAAGAAGAAAGATCCGGGTAGTTTTGTCATTGAAGCTACGTTTAATGATGTCTGCAATGGGAGAGCTCTCTGCGATTTGGGAGAAAGCGCGAATTTGATGTCTCTGTCGGTATTCAAAAAGTTAAGTGAGGGGAAGCTGCCGAAAACCTAGATCACTCTCCAATTTGCAGGCAAATCATCCAAGAGAGGCTGTGGGAGGATACAGGATGTACTTGTGAGGATTGGAAGCCTGATTATGCCAGCTGATTTTATCATATTGGACATGCCAGCTGGTGATGTGTCTATAATTATAGAGAGACCGTTCTTAGCGACTAAGCGCACCTTCATTGATGTAGAGAATTGAGAGCTTATTATGAGGGTACATGAGGACATGGAGACTTTCTGGGTCTTCAATTCGACACCACAGTACTCGTGGGAGCATAAGCCTGGGGTTCCATTTGTTGTACAAGTGAACCGACAACTTCCTGATTTATCGCAAAGGGATCCACCTGACTACTGGGAAAGGAACAAGCCATCAGCTGTGCAAGCACATGAAACAATGCTTCAAATTCAGCATAGGAAATCTAATCTGGAAGCGGCACAATGTTTCAGACCACCCTTGTGAGGTGGCAGAGGTAACCGGTCGGGCCGTCGACCTTAAATTACAAGCGCTTCTTAGGAGGCAACCCAATGTACAGTAGGATATTTGCTATTTTATTTAGTTTTTGTATTTAGTTTTCCAAACTTGATAGTGATAGACGAGAGAGAGCGTTTTAATATTTTCCATGTGTGTGCAGGACACAGGTACCGAAGAACCCTTCGGATTCCCCTTATTTATGCGCGTGCACTACATTGCACGCAAAACGAGACACAATGAGTAGTTTGATAATAGGAGCTCGGAAGAGAGGCTACTCGAGTTCGAGGAGTAGCCATTCATTAATTTAGTATATTGGCAGCATGGTGTGGCCCGGATTCGCACGCATTGAAATCCGAAGAGGAATGAAAGAAATCACAAGTTTAAAGGGACTCGATTCTCGTGCTAGAGAGCATGTTTGGAGATGAGATGAAAAATTACCCGGACTTTGGGAATTTTCAAGTCGACATTGGATTTTACATTCAATGACGAGTTCGTGAGCGCGAGAATCGAAGGAATCGGACATCGGACGAAGAAACTAGGGGAAAAAAATCCGGTAAGTCCCAGGGCATTTCGGGCCGAAATCAATTCATTTCGGGCCGAAATGCCCTTGATTTTGGGCCGAATTAAAAAGAGGCTACTGTTTTGAGTTTTCCAAATCATTTCGATTTCGGCCGAAATCAACTGATTTCGGGCCAAAATCAAACCATTTCGGGCCGAAATGGTCTGGACACTCACACATTTAAAACTTTTTGGTATTTTGGGGCTATTCTTGAAAACGAAATCGGGTTTTAGCACTCCTACATCCCAATTTCAGATCAAATACACCCTCCTTCATCTTCTTCCTCTCAAACTCTCAAAAACACTCACACACACAAAACCCTAAACTTCTCCAAATCCAAAACTTTTTCGTGGGTTTTGCTCCTTGCAAGCTCGCCATCAACATTAACTCGAGGATTTTTGAGAGATAGTGAGCGGTTTGAGTATGGTAAAATTCAAAGAGGAAGAACTCCAAGAACTTAAATTGTCCAATTCATCGCTTTGGAAGGGGATTCGGCCAATGCTCCAAGAGAGACTTGCAACGGGAACACCAAGGAGCATAACGATGTAGTCTTTCTTCGACTTGCTTTAGTTTTCGGAAAATTTGGTCGACCAATTCGGTCCTTCTTGACCAATTTTCGCGAAACCGGTCGCGTAAGTACGGTACTCCGGGACCGTAGGTACGTTTTCTCTCTCTCACTTTAGAATTCTTGTCTAGTCACTCTATGCGAAGTGCCCTGCAACACTTGTAATTTTGTCATCTAATCCTTACACTTTGAGATCATGTCCTTTGGGGGTACACTCTAAATTCATTGAGGACAATGATTATCTCAAGTCTGGGGGGGGTTACATATATCTGTGTTTTCCTTAACTTGCATAACCATGTTACCTGTAGAATAGTGAGTTAGTTTGCACGTAGGTGTCAGAGTTAGGATTGCATGTGCAAGTTTACTTTATGCATTGTATAAATTATTTTTTCACTTTTATTTATTGAGTCCACCTGCCCTTTGTTGTTGGTTAGTCGAGTTGGCCAGTTACATATAGTGTCGCAAAAAGAAAAAAAAAGAAAAAGAAAAAAAAAAAGAGAAACCCTAAAAATTGAATTTTTTTGGAGAAAGGGCAAATGAAGAGAGTGAGCGTGGAGAGGGATCAATGATAGAAATTTCCTAGAAGTGGGAAAATTATAAGTGAGGTAGACGCGAGAATCTGGAGTAGGAAGGCTATAGGGCCGATTCACACGAGAATTGTGAGTAGATGTCTCTCAGACTAGTTAACCTACTAGCACTACACAACCGTCACTTAGGTAGTCGTCAACCCTCCTCGTAGTGGCAACGGAACAGCTGTGCGAGATTTTTATGGGGACCTCAGATCCCGTCTTCATCGCCTAGGTCCACTAGTTACCCCAACTTGATCCATTTACCCCTTTGATTCACAGCCTCTAGCCTAGGAAGCCATTCCTTGTGACTTTCATCACTAGTTAGAATGGTCCCTTTCTATGCGTCATGATAGAGGGAGTTGAGTAAGGGAGGTTCATTGAGGGTGAGCTGATATTATACATCTTGAGTGGATTCTCTTACATGTCATCTTTTGAGGGTATGTGAGGGTGAGTTAGAGACGCCAGCACACTTCGGTGTGGCGGTGAGTCGTGTCCATACATCACGGCCACAGATGGAGTGCCGTAGTGCGTGATACTTTTTCCGCACGTAATGGGGTGGGGGTTGATTGATCTTATAGGAGGATGTGCTTCGATTTGTATGATTATTCTCTATATCTTAGGTGATGAGGAGTATAGGTTGGAAAAAGCACATATATACATTGACTACCGGGTTTTTGAGATATGCTTTACATTGAGTGTTGGGGTGTCGACATTTATCGTGATTACACATTTGATTTGACACATTCCACCCCTACGTTATTTTCTTTGACGGATTGTTCGCCTCGGATATTTGCTACTACTATGAGCTCCATGTGATATATTGTGTTGTGAAAGAGAAAGAAAAAAAAATACAAAAACAGAAATTGAAACTGAAATGGAATAGGGAGCCGTAAATTGAACTTCATGAAGACCGAGGAGATGAGCTATGAGTTTTTATCACTTCTTAACATTTGTGGTCGTGAGAACAGCGTTTCACAAAGATGGAGGGAATGAGGGCCGGAGTAGTTAGTTCGATGGGGTTCCTTAGATTTTGGTGAGGGAGTGTGAGAATGGGTTTTTGCGAGTTAAATCATGACGTTTAGGACTGCGCTTCTAAATATCCTATCCTACCCATCCTAAGCCGTCAACAATTGAAACCCGTGGATAAATAGCTCGGATGCTAAGTGCTAGGGATACGTTTGATGAGTGTGCGGAAGCAACTTATTTTGTGTTCATACCTGTTCTGTCTGACGAAACTGGCCGCACGTTCTACCGATCACCATAGTTTAGAATCTTTTAGGGGATATGACATCCTTATGACATGCCGGTTTGCTTTTCGAGATTGCCCAATCTCCAACCAAAAAGAAAAAAAAGATGTTCTTTACTTTATTGCATTGTACATAATCGAGTTGCATTGTTTATAGTGATGTAGATTGCATAGTCTGGTGTTTGAGTCGCTGTGTCCGAGGCAAAGTAAAGATATATGTGACTCTTGGAAGCAAGTGTTGCTCGGGACGAGCAAGAAGGTCGTGTGGGGGAATTTTATAGAACCTTTGAGGAGATATCTAATCTTGTTATTTGCAACATTATCCTGAGAGATTTGAGCTTAATTGTAGAGAATATATTGTGTTTTATCACTTGATGCTTCATATGCACTTTATTTTTAGTCCAGGCGTTTCTATGCATATTTCGTTGTTATTTGTCAAATATAATCGCTTGGTATGTTTTTTCATGTTGTATTGACAGGAAGGGATGTTAATCGGTTGATAGGAGGCATGCTAATCGGTTGATCACTTCTTCTCTTGTATTTCATTATCTATGGAGAAACTTGTGTATCTTTTCATTTCTATGAGCAACTAGATACTTTGATAGGCTCTATGGAGAGCCTAGGGTTATGTTAGATTCATCTTTTCTGGATTATTATGATTGATTCATGTATTGGATTCCTAATTGTGACGATTCTTCAAGTCTTTTGGTGTATTGTTGAACTAGGGTTATTGACACGGTCTATTTATGAGATGAATGGCCATTAGAGAATGATTTTTCTTCATGATTATGTTATCTTAATTAATGTTTAATTTAGTTTAGTGATTGTTCATTTTCTATGCTTAATTTTTAGGAACAATGGAGTAGCTACCCGGAATTGCTACTACTTAGGTGGAGTGCTCGACAGAGACTTGGCCTAGGGTGATAGAGAACATGAACACAATCCACAATCAATAAGACTGAAAGGTAATTTGAATAGGATTGGCGATTTAGGTAGACGGATGTGGAACGAGAGGACCCGAAGTAGACCGAGACATAGAACTGCATGAGATCGACAGAAGATTTCAGTAACTAGTAACCTGGCATAACTGAATTAGGATTAGCGTGTTTCAATATGATATTCGGAATTGTCTAGTAACCCTAGGTGATCCATAGATCGCCTAGTTACTCTCCATACTTAGTTAAACCTTGTTTAATTATAAAACACAAAAATATCCTCTTTTAGCACTTTACTTACAACCACTTGTTTGGGGTGCCAACCTCACAATTCTTACTGCATTCCTCCCGGTTACTCAACTTTAGACTAATATTATAAATAAAACAATCTCGAGCTTGTCCTCGTGGGATTCGACGACCCGAGTATTAACTATACTTACTCTATATTACTTGAACCGTGCACTTGCGGTAACACGCTAGTAAATCGTGTCAATTTTTTGGCGCCGTTGCCGGGGACAACGGTATATTGTTTAGTTAGAAATTAGTTTGGAGTTTTTATTTTATTTTTATTTTCGTTACTATCTCGTTACCTCACGGGTGTGCTAGTGTTGTCTTCTCAGGTAGTTATGGCGGAAGGCCCAGGGCAGATTAGCCTCACCACGGAGCAGCTGCAAGCTATGGTTGTTGCAGCCGTAGAGAAAGCATTGGTGGAAACATCCAGACCTCATCCATCCTCAATGCCATATAACGGTTCTGGAAAAGCAATAATCTAGGAATTTGAAGCGGATCTTAAAGGAAGGGAGGCAGCAATTGTGGTGCCACCAACTCAGGCAGAAACCTTTTGCCTCAAGCTGGGCACAATACAGTTTGCTCAGGAACAATGCACTTTTGCTGGGATACATGAGGAAGACCCACATGAATTTATTGGGAAATTTCAGATCCATTGTGGGCTAATCCGATATTGTGGGGTAACTTCTGAACCAATAAAGTTGATGCTCTTCCCTCATTGCCTCAAAGGAGTTGTTGTGGATTTGCTAGATTCTTTTCCATCCAACTCTATCAAAACATGGGAAGAGCGTGGCTCCTAGTTCATGGGTAAATTTTTTTCCCATCTCACGCCTGATTCAGCTACAGAACGAGATATGGTAATTCAAGCAGAAGCAGCATGAATCTATGGTCAAACCATTGGAGCGTCTCAACTGCTTGCTACGCAAATGCCCCAACCATGGCATTGACAAAGCCCATATCATCCTAATCTTCTACAATGCACTTGGAAATCCTGCCAAAGACAAGATCGACAGAGAAGCTGGGGGAAAATTCTTGTTCAAATGCGATGTAGAGGGTGATCTTATGAGACGTGTGGTGGAACAAGAGGAGAGCTTGAATTGTGAGTCCCACCAGCAAGAAATGATGAAGCAAAATGCAATTGATTATGGCACAATTCAGGTGAATGCGGTGGAGGCAGTGCATGAAGAAGTTGTTTCAGAGTTGCAGCAGCAACAACAAGAATTAGCTTCAGAGTTGGCTGAGCTGAGAGGAGTGATGAAAGTAATGGGTCAGCACGTGATGACCATGATTGCAGAGAGCACTACTTCTGTAGTTGCACTCCGGGAAGCTCTAGCAGAAGTTAAGGATCTTAAGCAGCAACTCGAACACATAACACTGGAACACACTGTGGTTGCATTTGGGGAACATGTTCAGGCCATCACATATCGCAACAGTACAACACTCAAAGACCCTCCATACCCCAGTCATGCCAGATCTGTGGAGTCAAATGCTAAGGAGCATGAGGTTTTCGATTCTATGAAGACCGCTGTCATGGTCCCCTAATCAAAGGGCATGACTTTGCAGGACGAAGAGGATTCCACTGAGATATTAATTTCATCTCCTCCTTCTTCTTCAGAATTTCCATATCCTTTGCGTAATAGGAAGAAGAAGGATGATTCTGAGGAGTACATGCGCTTTCGGAACGTCTTTTCTAAACTGCATATAAATATTCCGTTGATTAAGGCACTTTAAGAGATGCCTAAGTATGCGCGGTTTATTAAAGATGCAGTCCTTGGAAAGAAAGCAGTGGATGAATTTCAGAGAGTGAATTTAAATGAACATGTTAGTTCATGTGTGTTGCATGGGCTACCTAGGAAGAAGAAAGATCCGGGTAGTTTTGTCATTGAAGCTACGTTGGGTGATGCCTGCACTGGGAGAGCTCTCTGCGATTTGGTAGCAAGCGTGAATTTGATGCCTCTGTCGGTATTCAAAAAGTTAAGTGTGGGGGAGCCTTCGGAAACCTGGATCACTCTCCAATTTGCAAACAAATAATCCAAGAGAGCCTGTGGGATGATACAAGATGTACTTGTGAGGGTTGGAAGCCTGATTATGCCAGCTGATTTTATCATATTTTACATGCCAGCTGGTGATGTGCCTATAATTCTAAAGAGACCGTCCTTAGCGACTGGGCGCACCCTCATTGATGTAAAGAATGGAGAGCTTATTATGAGGGTACATGAGGACATGGATAGTTTTCGGGTCTTCAAACCGAAACCACAGTACTCGTGGGAGCATAAGCCAGGGGTTCCATTTGTTGTACAAGTGAAGCGACAACTTCCTGATTCATCGCAAGGGGATCCACCTGACTACTGGGAAAGGAACAAACCATCAGCTGTGCAAGAACATGAAGCAGTTCTTCAAATTCAGCATACGAAAGCTAAGCTGGAAGCGGCACAATGTGCCATACCACCCTCGTGAGGTGGCAGAGGTAACCGGTCTGGCCGTCGACCTTGAATTACAAGCGCTTCTTGGGAGGCAACCCAATATACAGTAGGATATTTGCTATTTTCTTTAGTTTTTGTATTTAGTTTTCCATACTTGATTGTGATAGACGACAGAGAGCGTTTTAATATTTTCCATGTGTGTGCAGGACACAAGTACCGAAGAACCCTTCGGATTCCCCTTCTTTATGCATGTGCACTACATTGCACACAAAACGAGGCACAACGAGTAGCTTGATAATAGGAGCTCGGAAGAGAGGCTACTCGAGGTCGAGGAGTAGCTATTCATTAATTCAGTATATTGGCAGCTAAGTGTGGCCCGGATTCGCACGCATCGAAATCCGAAGAGGAATGAAAGAAATCACAAGTTTAAAGGGACTCGATTCTCGTGCTAGAGAGCATGTTTGGAGATAAGATGAAAAATTCCTCGGAATTTGGGAATTTTCCAGTCGACATTGGATTCTACATTCAATGACGAGTTCGTGAGCGCGAGAATCGAAGGAATCAGACATCGGACGAAGAAAAAAAAATCCGATAAGTCCTAGGGCATTTTGGGCCGAAATCAATTCATTTCGGGCCGAAATGCCCTTGAGTTCGGGCCGAAATACCCTTGATTTCGAGACGAATTAAAAATAGGCAACTCTTTTGCGTTTTCCAAATCATTTTGATTTCGGGCCGAAATCAAACCATTTCGGGCCGAAATGGTTTGGAGAGCTCATTTATTGAGGGTATTTTTGGTATTTGAGGGCTATTCAATCCAAAAAAAACTCGGGTTTTAACCCTCCAACATCCCAATTTCGGATCAAATACACCCTCCTTCATCTTTTTCCTCTCAAACTCTCACGAACACTCACACACAAAACCCTAAACTTCTCCAAATCCAAAACATTTGGTGGGTTTTGCTCCTTGCAAGCTCGCCATCAACATTAACTCGCGGAGTCTTGAGAGATACTGAGCGGTTTGAGTAAGGGGGAATTCAAAGAGGAAGAACTCCAAGAA
The DNA here is from genome assembly GCA_023055425.1 of Linanthus parryae. NCBI lineage: Eukaryota > Viridiplantae > Streptophyta > Magnoliopsida > Ericales > Polemoniaceae > Linanthus > Linanthus parryae. Next base: position 41,154,014 of record JALGPY010000004.1, read on the forward strand.
CTTAAATTTTCCAATTCATCGCTTTGGAGGGGGATTCGGCCAAAGCTCCAAGAGAGACTTGCAACGGGAACACCAAGCAGCATAACGATGTAGTCTTTCTTCGATTTGCTTGAGTTTTCAGAAATTTTGGTCGACCGATTCGGTCCTTCTTGACCAAATTTCGCGAAACCGGTCTCGTAAGAACGGTGCTCCGGGACCGTAGGTACTATTTCTCTCTCTCTCACTCACTTTATAATTCTTGTCTAGTCACTCTATGCGAAGTGCCCTGCAACACTTTTAATTTTGTCATGTAATCATTACACTTTGAGATCATGTCCTTTGGGGGTACACTCTAAATTCATTGAGGACAATGATTATCTCAAGTGTGGGGGGGGGGGGTTACATATATTTGTGTTTGCCTTAACTTGCATAACCATGTTACATGTAGAACATTGAGTCAGTTTGCACGTAGGTGTCAGAGTTAGGATTGCATGTGCAAGTTTACTTTATGCATTTAATATATTATTGATGCACTTTTATTTATTGAGTCCACCTGCCCTTTGTTGTTGGTTAGTCGAGTTGGCCAGCTATATATAGTGTCGAAAAAAAAGAAAAAAAAAAGAAAAACCCTAAAAATTGAATTTTTTTGGAGAAAGGGCAGTTGAAGAGAGTGAGCGTGGAGAGGCCTCAATGATAGAAATTCCCTAGAAGTGGGAAAATCTTAGGTGAGGTAGACGCGAGAATATGGAGTAGGAAGGCTACAGGGCCAATGCACACGAGAATTGTGAGTAGCTGTCTCTCAGACTAGTTATCCTACTAGCTCTACACCACCGTCACTTAGGTAGTCGTGAACCCTCCTCGTAGTGCCACTGGAACAGCTGTGAGAGTGATTTTTCTGGGGTCCTCACGTCCCGTCTCCATCGCCTAGGTCCACTAGTTACCCCAATTTGATCCATTTACCCCTTTTATTCACAGCCTCTAGCCTAGGAAGCCATTCCTTGTGACTTTCATCAGTAGTTAGAATGGTCCCTTCCTATGCGTCATGATAGAGGGATTTGAGTTAGCGAGGTTCGTTGACGGTGAGCTGATATTATACATCTTGAGTGGATTCGCTTACATGTCATCTTTTAAGGGGATGTGAGGGTGAGTTAGAGACGGCAGCACACTTCGGTGTGGCGGTGAGTCGTGTCCATACATCATGACCACAGGTGGAGTGCTGTAGTGCGTGATACTTTTTTTGCACGTCATGGGGTGCAGGATGATTGATCTTATAAGAGGATCTGCTTCGATTTGTATGATTATTCTCTATATCTTAGGTGATGAGGAGGATAGGTTGGAGAAAGCACAAATATACATTGACTACCGGTTTTTGAGATATGCTTTACATTGAGTGTTGGGGTGTCGACATATATCGTGATTACACATTTGATTTGACACATTCCACCCCCACGTTATTTGCTTTAACGGATTGTTCGCCTCGGATATTTGCTACTACTATGAGCTCCATGTGATATATTTTGTTGTGAAAGAGAAAGAAAAAAAATACAAAAACAGAAATTGAAACCGAAATGGAATAGGGAGCCGAAAATTGAACTTCATGAAGACCGAGGAGATGACCTATGAGTTTTGATCACTTCTTCACATTTGTGGCCGCGAGAACGGCGTTTCACCAAGATTGAGAGAATGAGGGCCGGAGTAGTTAGTTCGGTGGGGTTCCTTAGATTTTGGTGAGGGAGTGTGAGAATGGGTTTTTGCGAGTTATATCATGACGTCTAGGACTCCGCTTCTAAATATCCTATCCTACCCATCCTAAGCCGTCAACAATTGAAACCCGTGGATAAATAGCTCGGATGGTAAGTTCTAGGGATACGTTTGATGAGTGTGCGGAAGCAACTTATTTTGTATTCGTGCCCATTCTGTCTGAAAAAACTGGCCGCAAGTTCTACCGATCACCATAGTTTAGAATCTTTTAGGGGATATGAGAGCCTTATGACATGCCGGTTTGCTTTTCGAGATTGCCCAATCTCCGACCAAAAAGAAAAAAATATGTTCTTTACTTTATTGCATTGTACATAATCGAGTTGCATTTTTTATAGTCATGTAGATTGCATAGTCTGGTGTTTGAGTCAGTGTGTCCAAGGCAAAGTAAAGATATATGTGACTCTTTGAAGCAAGTGTTGCTCGGGACGAGCAAGAAAGTAGTGTGGGGGAATTTGATAGCACCTTTTAGGAGCTATCTAATATTGTTATTTTCTACATATCATGATAGATTTGATGTTAATTGTAGAGAATATATTGCGTTTTATCACTTGATGCTTCATATGCGCTTTATTGTTAGTCTAGGCGTTTCTATGCATATTTCGTTGTTATTTGTCAAATATCATCGCTTGGAGTGTTTTTTCATGTTGTCTTGACAGGAAGGGATGCAAATCGGTTGATAGGAGGCATGGAACGAACTTTGGGAACAACGGGAGCTCAAGTGGAACGAAGAGAAGCAAAGTTGGAGGAGCGAGAATGAACAACCTTCACTATTTTAGATTCTCATAAAAAATTATAATTAATTTGGAGTGAGATGGGTGCCAAATTAAAGTAGACTCAGAGAGCTTTCCAACGATAGGTCTTGGAGCTAAATATGAGTTTGGACGAAGAATTTATGGCCCGGTGAAGTTAGGAGCAGATTTGAGGGGGCTATTGTGCAATTACTGAAGACTTGTGACGGGTTATCACTAAAGAACGACCTAGGGACGGAAAAACGGGGCTCACGCATAGAGGGAGTCAAGAAGAATGAGGAGAGCAACGGGACACCATTGGAGCGCCTCTTGGAGCTTGGGGATTGCACGGATTCGTCGGAGCTTTGGCGATTTCACCGTTTGATCACTTCTTCTCTTCTCTTTCATTATCTATGGAGAAACTTGTGTATCTTTTCATTGCGATAAGCAGCTAGATACTTTTTTAGGCTCTATGGAGAGCCTAGGGTTATGTTAGATTCATCTTTTCCGGATTATTATGATTCATTCATGTATTGGATTCATGATTGTGACAATTATTCAAGTCTTTTGGTGTATTGTTGAACTAGGGTTATTGACACTCTATTTATGAGATGAATGTCCATTAGAAAATGATTTTTCTTCATGATTATGTTATTTTACTTAATGTTTAACTTATTTTAGTTATTTTTAATGTTCTATGCTTACTCCGTAGCAACAATGGAGTAGCTACCCAGAATTGCTAGTCCTTAGGTGGAGTGCTCGACAGAGACTTGCCCTAGGGTGATAGAGAATATGAACACAATCCAGAATCAATGAGATTGAAAGGTAATTTGAATAGGATTGGCCATTTAGGCAGACGGAGGTGGACCGAGAGGACCCAAAGTACACCGAGACATAGAACTGCATGAGATTGACAGAAGATTGCAGTTACTAGTAACGTGGCATAATTGAATTAGGATTAGCGTGTTTTAATTATAAAACCACAAAAATATTCTCTTTTAGCACTTTACTTACAGCCACTTGTTTGGGGGTGACAACCCCAGAATTATTAATATATTCCTCCCGGTTACTCAACTTTTGACTAATATTATAACTAAACAATCTCGAGCTTGTCCTCATGGGATTCGACAACACGAGTATTAAATATACTCACTCTATATTACTTGAAACGGTAACACGCTGGTAAATCATGTCACCTTCCCTTCGTTTCGATAACTGGTGGTCCCAAATACTCCATTATATTACTTGACCGTATACTTGCATCTGAACGCGTTAGTAGATGCGCGTCAATTTCACTGTATAACTTCCTTTTTCATCAAAGAACCAAGCCCACACATCTTGTTGATCCGTTAATGGAAGAATCGATTGTACCGCATCGACATCCACATAGTTCAAAGTTCTCCTAACCCCCTCCTTATCCCACTGCCTCGAGAATGGATGAATCAAACTCTCGACCGGCAATGGCCCTTGACCTGCATTCGCAGTCACTACTCTGAAGCTAAAAGGCCTCGTGATCCACCGATCATGGAACACGTCGGCTGATTTTCATTGACCAATTCATATCTACACACCCCTCTCCAAAACTCGTCTCCCAGCCATGACTCCTCTCCAAGCTTGTGATTGCTTACTTACCAAGTTCGCATCAAGGAAAAGGGAGTTCACAAAGTACTTTTCCTTCATTACGTGGGCTAACAAAGAATCTGGGAAGTTTATGATCCTCCATCTTTGTTTAGCTAAGAGAGCTAAATTAAATGAATGGAAACCCCTGAGAATCCTAGTAGTTTATGATCCTCCATCCTTGTTTAGCTAAGAGACACACATTAAAGGAATTGAAATCCCTAAAACTCAACCCACCCTCGGATAAAAACCCAACATACACAACTAATTTAGTTACTTTGTAATGATATATAAGGTTGTTATAAAAATTTGATATTAATAGTGGGGTATAGTAAAAAATTATTCAAATTATTTAGCAGGCGAAATAGTGTTTGCAAGTTTTTCTTCCGAATAGAAAATAGCAGACAAATGTAATCACAATAAAAGCTTTAAAAAAAATCTTGCAATTTTTCTTTTGTGCAATTTTTTCTTTCGATTTTTTTTTTAATTGGTCCAGTAGTGCCCTGGGGGAAGGCTTATCATCTAGTGAGAATATGTGTCCGTTCAATTATGAAAAAAGCCATTAAGAAATTTGAGGCTCATGTATTTCTTTGCACTGTATGAACAAATATGCAATTGCAATCACTTCGAGGAAGAATTTCCTGAAAATAATGAAAAACCACAAAGAAAAAGTTTTAAATGATCTTGGAGCCCACACAGATTGCAATAGGTACGAGGAATAATTTCCTCAAAATAATGAAAAACCACTGAGAACAAGTTTTGTATGATCCGAATATCTCGGAGCCACACAGGTATCCCAACATCAGACATCATTTTCCTTTCTGGTCTCGTGAAGGCATTCGTCCAAAGAATAGTAGAAAATATCTCACGAAGGGATGCGCTCATGGGCCATGTCAATTCATTGGACGTTTATACTTTATCGAGAAGCCACATCATTTTCAGCCCGTCTACATGTTTTTATACTTGTGCCGTCTTGGGAGAATTGAAAACTGATGCCACACATTGTGAAGTTAAATGGAATGTACGTGTCAGGTTTCAATTCCTCCTCCTCTCTCCTTCCATGAGCTCGGGAAAACGACCTGGCAGTATTATGTTCAATTACTCTCAAGCCACCTCTCATAGTACTACATGATTGTCCTGGACCACTGTTGTTGTCTTCACTAATTCTTCATATTCTCTAATCACTATCCACTCAATTTTCATATGTTATTCACAAACCTAAAGAAGAAGGCCACGACATCAGACAAATTTCCTCTTTTCAGTCGTAACTTCTAGCTAAGAAGGTTGTTGTTCGGGTTTTTGAATTGTTTGTTTGTTTGTTTTTTTTTTTTTTTTTTTTTTTTTTTTTTTTTTTTTGGCAAAGAAATCTGATTTCTTATTTAATTAGAGGCTGGTTTATCCATAGCCCAAATATCAGATACAAAGGCTGGGCAAATTACGGCCCAATACATATCACACGGGGCATTGAGGCCCAACCGTGCAAAACAGTGCGCAAGGCTATTTCCGTCTTTTCGCACTAAACTAGGTTTTGCTAAAAAGAAACGCCGCAACACTTCTCTACACTTATCTAGAAGTCTTTCCATTTCTGAGCCTCTCTCTTTCACAGCTTCATCTTTGTTCATCCATGGGAGTAGCTGTTGGTAGAGATTTGAACAGTCTGTTTCAATGATTAGACTTCGAAATCCCCTATTGTAAGCTTTGACGAGAGCTTCCCGTAAAGCCATGGCTTCTGCAATAAACGGCATGGTCGTGTAGGGGATTTGAAATGAGAAACCATGAACAAATTCTCCCGCTGAATTTCTAATAACAGCTCCGGCTCCAGATCAGTGAAGAGGTATAGAAATGGCGGCGTCTATGTTGATTTTCAGGCGACCAGGAGGCGGCGGAATCCACCGCCGACTGCTTCTCGGACAGATCCCTGCATGCACATCAAGATCCAACAGATAAGTGTTCTGAAATTCTTCGTTTGCTGAGATTGCCTCTAAGATCACATCTTCCTCCTTCTTTTCTGCACAATCAAAGATCTTTCTATTTCTAGAAATCCAAATTAGCCACAGTATATGAAGAAGAAGGCATCTTTTGTCTTTTGAAAGAGTAATAAAGTTGTCTCGCAAACTAACTGAAAAGGGAATATTTGAATGATGCAGATGCAGGTCAAGATTTGGTGAAGTAAGAATTCTTTTAGTTCGAGGGCAGTCAAGAAACAGGTGGGAAAGCGATTCAGTAGCAGCAGGACAGAAAATACAGTTATCAGGTAAATCAACCCCCTTTTGATTGAGTCTATGTCTAGTAGGTAAGCAATTATTCATCAAACGCCAGAAAAAAATCTTGATTTTTCCTGGAACTCTAGAATCCCAAAGACATTTGTAGAAATTATTTTTGTTTTGACTGGTACTGCAATTTTTGTCAAAATCAGTATTTAGATTAAGAATGGAAAAAATAGCATGATAGGCCGATTTGACAGTGTATTTCCCATCCTGTGTTTGGGACCAAACAATGAAATCACTTTGATTGGGATCAGTTAAAGGGATGTTGATAATGGCCTCATATTCATCTTCGGAGAAATGATTTTTGATAAGAGTATGATTCCAGGTAAAATCAGGGGTAATGAGGGCTGAAACTTTTGAATGCAGAGGTAAAGTTTGTCTACTGAAAGGTTTCCTACCGAAACCTATTGGTAACCATCTGTTATGATAGATAAGCGTGTTGTGACCATTACCTATGCCTTGTCTGGCTGCCTTGAAAATAATATTCTTGGTTGTAATAAGGCCATTCCAAATGGGCGAGGAAGAGGATTTGGACTCAGCAGTTAAAATAGAATTGTTTCTGAAATATTTTCCTTTTAGGACTCTAGAAAGTAAAGAATTCGGGTTTTGAAAAATTCGCCAGACTTGTTTTCCTAAAAGGGCAATATTAAAAGCATACAAATGTCTGAAACCAAGCCCACCTATATTTTTAGGATTGCACATAAAATTCCAATTTTTCCAGTGGATTTTTGATTTGTCTAAGTTATTACTCCACCAAAACTTGGCAAAAAGCTGTTGAATTTGATTGCAAAAACCTATGGGCAAGAGATAAACAGACATGATATAGGTAGGTATAGCTTGGAGAACAGCTTTAATAAGAATTTCTTTACCTGCAGGTGATAGAAACTTCTCTTTCCACCCAGAAATTTTATTCCAAATCCTTGTTTTGATATCCTTGAAAGTATTAGTAGTTTTCATACCATCAAGAGTTGGAAGGCCGAAATACTTGTTATGCTTTTCAGCAATTGGAATTTGAATTTTTTTTGAAATATCAGATTTAATATGATTAGGCACAGTAGGTCCAAACACTAACATTGATTTTTCTTTATTTATAGATTGACCTGAAGACATGCAATAGATATAGAGGATATAATTTAGAGTAATGGCATCCTCAGTTTTAGCACGAGAAAAAATCATGCAATCATCAGCAAAAAGTAATTGAGTAATAAAAGGAGAACCTTGACCAGCCCTTACCCCTTTGAGGTTATTTTCATTAATGGCTTGGTTTATAAGACAAATGAGACCCTCGGTACAAATATCAAATAAGTAAGGGCTAATCGGGTCACCCTGCCTAATACCTCGAGTAGGAGCAAAGGGGGCAGTATTTTGACCGTTAACAAGAATGGTAAAGGTAATAGTTGTAATGCAAGTCATGATACGTTGAACAAAGTTAGTAGGAAAACCCATGTTGGTAAGAACGCTTTTAAGATAATTCCACTCAACTTTATCATACGCTTTAGCCATATCTAGTTTTAATGAAAATGACCCCACTTTAGATTTTTGGTGGTTAATAGTATGAAGAGTGTCAAGCGCAATAATAGCATTATCAGAGATTAATCTACCCTTAATAAAAGCAGATTGAGAGGGGTCAATTATTTCAGGCAAAACACTTTTAAGTCTATTGGCAAGAGTTTTGGAAATAATCTTATAAATAACATTGCACAAACTTATTGGCCTAAAATCCGTAGCAAATGTGGGGTCAGTTTTTTTGGGGATCAGAACGATACAAGTTTTATTTATACTTGAAATATCACCACCATTATTAAGAAAAGATAAGCAAAAGTTTGTGACATCCTTGCCAATAATAGCCCAATATTTTTGATAAAAAATGGCCGGTAAACCATCCGGACCAGGAGATTTAGTAGGATGCATGGAAAAAATGGCTTCATAAATTTCAGTTGAAGTATAAGGCTCATCTAAATACTGATACATAGCATTTGAAATACGGCAGGGGATGGCCTCACTAGCATGGGGAAAATCAACATTAGAAGTTTGGAAGAGATCTTCATAAAATTTTTGAAAACAGTCTTTGATCTCACCCGGAGTTTGAATAAAATTACCATTAGGATCAGTTAACTTGCTAATAGTATTTCTCTTGCGTCTTTCCTGATAGTGTTTGTGAAAAAAATTGGTATTCCTATCAACATGCTTTAGACAGTTTATTCTAGAGGCTTGTTTCCACTTAATCTCCTCTTCAATTATCAAGTTATTTAAACTAATCGAGATATCTCTTTTCCTGGCCAGGTTAGCAGCAGTTTGGTCACCAGAATTAAGATCAGCAAGTTCACGAAGCAAGTTGTTTCGAAAAATTCTCTTATTATGATGATTAGTTTTTCCCCAATTCTGTAAATTTGTAGTTAAAGCTTTGATTTTATTCGGAATGTTATGTAAATAATTAGAACTAGACGAGGGATAGTTCCATACCTGTGTAATCAGATCCGTACAGCCCTCGGATCTAGTCCACTCCTCCGCGAAAAGAAACCTTCTCGGATTGTCTGGAAGGGGTGGCTCATCAAGAACTCTGATCAGCAAAAGTAAGTGATCTGACCCCGTAGAATTAAGAAATTCAACTGTACCAAAAGGGAATAGTGCATCCCAACTAAAAGAACAGACCCCTCGGTCAAGCCTTTCTCTGACGTTGTAAGGAACTGGCGGTCCGTTATTCCAGGTGAAAGAAGGCCCCGTAAATCCCATGTCAAATAAATCACAATCCTCAAGTGCTGAGTTAAAATCCAGCATCTGTTGATTGCTTCTATCATTGGCTCCAGATTTCTCGTCTTGAGTAAGAATTTCGTTGAAATCACCGAAAACCAGCCAAGGAGTACCCTGACCCGGGTTCAGCCTACGTAGTAGATCCCATGATATTGTACGACGATGAGTCACAGGATTTCCATAGAAACCAGTAATAAAAAAAACCTTTGTTTTTCTTATCCGGAGGGCGCACAAAACCATGGATGTGATAGCGGTTGTAGGAAAGCACACGAAGATCCACCGATTTGTCCCACATTAGAGAGAGCCCGCCACCAAGACCCATCCTAGGAACATGAAGACCATTCCCAAAACCCAATTTAAACTTGATTTCCTCCGCCTTAGAGCCAAGCAGTCTAGTTTCAGAGAGGAAAATTATTTCTGGCTTTTTTTCCTTAACATGGGAGTGTAGGATGTGGAATGTAGAGGCACCCCCAAGCCCTCTTACGTTCCATCCGAAAATTCTCATTGTGACCGGCAGGGTTGGCTCTCGACAACCTCCGCCGATAGAAGGGGAAGAGAAAAGTCTCGATTCCCAATTTTTGGTTTCTTGGTAATGTTTGGATCCGAATTAACTTCGGTGGGCGATCTCTTGTCTCCCAAAATAGAAGAATCCATAATCACATTGTTGTTATTGATATGGGAGAGAAGTTTATTGCCCATCTCAATAGCCTTACCCTTATTTAACGCAACAGTGGTAGGAGACGGACCCTTATCCGAATTTCTGACATGGTTTCCCATCAACTCATCATCTGCAATGGGCTCATCTTGCCCAACATCTGCATCACTCATTTCCACCAAATATTCCAGATGGGCATCTTTCTCCTGTTGCCGAATAAGGAACTGTCCTTCATCAGTGTTCGGATCAGGATCATGGACTGTTTCGTCAACACTTCCCTCCGTGAAGTCGCGTCTTTGGTCTCTAGTATGAATGTTGAACTTTAATTGTCTTTCTTCAGGAGATAATGTCGAGGGTCCAAAAGCCGATGAGATATCCGGATTATACCCAAGAACAAAATTTAACATCGCCGTTGCATCCATCCAATTCCAATAAAGAATAGGGACTTCTTCTAGGGGACACCCAACCGCAGCAACAATCTCACATTCTTTCGCCTCATGACCCATCACTCCACAAAAACTACAAAGGTTAGGTAGTTTTTCGTAGCGTAAATGGACACATTCCACCCTGTTATCTGCGATATTGGCATAAGCTACCCTCATCAGAGGCTCGTGAATGCTAACAAGAACTTTAATACGGATACACCGTCCCGATAATGGCCCTCGACTTGGAATTTCCACTGCTTTGACTTGACCAATCATGGAACCCACATCATCCCCGACTGTTTTGGAAACTGCTCTTTCGGTAATTAGAGTAGATTGGCCAAAAAATATCAAATAATTCACAAACAATAACTATAACTAAACATATGAAATCATTCAAAACCCATTGCTTCGTATTTCTACGCTAGCCATGGCTCGTCTGGGATGAGAGAGAATATTAGTGTTCTCATTAATAGGTCGGTCCCTATATTAATATTAAAATAACTTTAAGAAATACTACAAACATAGAACATACATAATATAGCATAAGCCTAAGTTTATATAATAGGCAAAATTGTACCAGAGGTACCCATAGTTTAGTTTTTCGGTGGATTTAGTACCCATATTTTGAAATCAAGCGCTCACGGTACCAAACTTTCAAAAACCATGCATGCCAAGTACCCGCTACTAACTCTGTTACATTTGATGGATGGAAAATTTTGAATAGAGGGATTTTACGTCTTTTCCCATTCAAACAACGATTATTTTTTATCTAAATCAAAAACCAATTCATCAAACTTTGTATGATAAACGATTTAAATGAAAATAAAAATAAAATACCCAAATTAGAAATATGGACTAAAAACATTTTGATAGTGTGAAGAGAAAAATTACCCAGAAACACCAACATCATATTCAAAGAAACCCATCACCCACGTTCTCCAATTGTCTTATGTGGCATCGAACCAGTAGACCGACGAACATATCTTCATTCGAAAACACCCACCACCAATTAGAGCCAACCCCGAGCCCCAAATTCCAACACCGCCGCATCTGTGCTCGACCCGAATATGCTGCCTTCTGCAACTAAGTCCGGCAATCCAAAGCTTACCATCAAAATGTTTATCTCTTTGCCACGAATTGAAAACCCACCACCACGGAAACATCCTCCCACCCAACTCTGCAGACATGAAACCACGACATGTTCTTCGCCATCTCTGTTGAACCCCAAACCCACATCGGACCTGTTGTTCAATTGGGTCCACTGAGGGCCTTATAGGTCGACGTGGTGCTTCGATTGAGACGAAAACCGACCTGGTGTTGTGGTAATCGACACGTGGAGGAGATGGTTGTGGTTGTAGGCGATAAAGGTGATTGTGGTGGGTTTTCCGCTTCGGCAGAATAGAGATGTGAATGTTTTGATCCTACTTGACTCTAATTGATTTGCGTGAGCTTGAGGGATAAATGTGACTGATTTGATGATTATCAAGGTTAAAATTCAATCTGAAACACTTACGTTCTTCCTTTCTTTTTGGGTTCATCCCCATTTCTACTTCTTCTTCATAGTTGTTTTTATGAGTTGAGAAAAGACGTAAAACACCCTTAGTTCAAAATTTTCCATCCATTAAATATAACGGAGTTACTAGTGGGTACCTGGAATGCATGATTTTGAAAGTTTGATACCGTGACCGTATGATTTTAAAGTAGGGGTATTAAATCCACCGAAAAATTAAACTATGGGTATCTCTGGTGCAGTTTTGCCTATATAATATCATATTTCAAAATATACATATATAGCATAAGGTATAGATTTTGGTGATCAATGAAACAGAAAGACGTGAATGATTTGAGAAACTATCACACCTAAATGACTTATTATTTTAAGAAACTACTCACATCTTAGACAAATCTGAAAGGCTAAAAATAAATTATAGCCAGAAATTCTCTAACAGGTATTTTAACAAGCATGTTCCGGTTGCAAAATAAAATACTCTTGGACAAAATTGCAGCAAGTCCAGGGTCACCATATTTAATGACAATACACCATCGTCTACATCAATTAGGACAGAATTCAGATGGTGGCTTGAACATTGGAAGTCAAATCAACCAAACTCCATATAAAGCTAACAAAGAAGAAGAATCATGAAGCTACATGAGAACGTTATTATACCCTTCAACGAAATAAGAAGAATGACAAGAACTAGAAAGAAGAAGAACTCGCGGTAAGAAATTACAAGAAGAAGTATCTCATTCATCTATTCTGAAGTCGGTTTCTGAAAATAGAAGAAACAGACACAAAATATACGCTATTGTAGTAGGACAGTTAATCGCTATTTTTTGTGTGGAACTAAATGACCAATAATCCCTTAGTAATGTTATTCCTTCATTAAAAAAAAATAAAAAAAACAAAAACTATGGTTATGAATGCTACTGTTAGAGTATCTTCCACGGTTAATTTCAAATTTTACACCAAATTCTATATTTGGTAGAGAAAAATGATTTTATCTCCCACAGTTAACCCTCAAAAACACAATTTCATCATTTTTGATGGAAAAACAACTTTTTTGGTCTCCCACAGTTTTTACCAATTTTTACATCAGATAGTTATTTCACCATTTCATCAAATTCAGAGAATAAGTGGCCTCCCACAACAGCTCATCAAATTTGTCTTCAAATCATGAATTCCATAACTATCAAAATAAAACAATATATCTTATTATCAAAACAATGTTACACGAAATTGCAAAATGATTAAATAACACTTCAAAAAATCTAATTGACCCAGCCTAATCTATTTGATCGTTTTTCTCAAAAAATAAAAATCTATTTGATCATGAATATCTCATAAGTGTGTAATAAGTTTTTTATTGATAAAATGTTCTTGTCCTCATTTTTATTTATATTTTATTTTCTCTCACTATGATTAATAATATTAGTCGTCAAAAATAATTTTTAACACTAATCGATTGAAAATATATTATATTATGTCTTCAATTATGTAAAAGTAATGTAAAAACTTGCCATAAACACTAGTTAAAAATTTGGTGTAGATTACACCAAATTTTATTTTTACCATCAAATTTGAATTTGATGGTAAAAATAGGATTTGGTGGTATAGGATAGATTTTAGGGTACTGTGGGAGATGCACTTCACCATTTCAAAAAAGCCAAACCAAATATAGGATTTGGTGTTTCTTTTGTCAACGACTGTGGAATGCCTACAAATAAATTACCATTTTTATGGTGATTTAATGATTTGGTGATTTGTTGTGGGAGGCCGAAAATACCAAATTTTATCCTCAAATATAGAATTTGATGCACTTTGGAAGATGCTCTTACGTTTCCTTGAAAGTTTATAGGAGTAAAGTAGGCAAAAAAAGAAAAGAAAAAGAGAAGAAAACTGATACTGGTTTGGCATTGCCTTTCTTTCTTTTTTTCTTTTTGAGGGGGTGGAATAATCATACAAAAGAGTCCCCTTCGAATGCAGGAAGAACATAAACTTCCTGACATAATTGGGGGGAGGGAAATATTGACACCTATAAAGGTGTGGGTTATGAAGGCTGGCCAATCAAAATACGATAAGGGCATGTTTGATGTCGGGATTGAAAATTGGAGTTACAGGAGGTCCTACAGTATTATAGGGTGTATTGATATTAAGGGAGTATTAATTATATAGGGAGGATTATGTAACATGTTTGTTTGCCCCAGTATAAATAGGGGTATTAAGACTTTAAAAATCAATCCCACATACATGGTGGGATTAGATTTTAAGCATATAGGGGGTAAAGATATTAAGGGGGGATTGAATCCACCTTTAAATTATCCCTGCACCAAACACATGTTATTACCCCCTACTGGTATTATTATAACTGTACCCCTTCTTTATCCCTGCATCAGGATTAGCTTCAACGTCTCAACCAGTAGGAAGACAAACAGGCCTCAATGTGGTTAGTTAAAGGGCCAACCTTATCTGCTCGAAATCTCTCAAAATATATATGTGCTGGAAGCTTTCTATTCCGAAACGAGGCGAATTTATTAAGGAATGTTTTCTTTGCTGGGACGGCAATGTCGAGATATTTCAACCGCTTAGGAATATGCGGTAAAATATAACTGACTTTTTGCATTTTAAATATTCCTTTAATTTTAGGCATATTACTTCTGCCATTTTCATCAAGGGCTTTAAGCCTTCACATCACCTCATCGAGTCCTCGAAATTCATTATTTCTCACTATTCACCTTTCTACTTACAAAATACGACAAACAATAAAATTATTTCAAGGAAAGAGTTTGGACAATTCTAACTAACCTATTGCCTTGCCTTCTAGCCCTTTTCTCACATAAAAATTCTACCAAATTTTTCAACTACTAATACTAGTTTTGCATATTATCAAAAATTGCTTTGACTCTCATGATCACTTTCACCTCACGAATGAGAATCAAATGAAACAATCAAAAAAGATTTACGTGGTTTGTCAGCACAAATCATGCTAACTACATCCACAGGCAAGAAAGACATTCACTAACCAGTAGGAACATTACAGAATGCTTAGATATGTCCATAGGACCCCAAATGATACTTTCATACGCCTTAAAACTGCCCAAAGCCCATTGGAAGCAATTTCTTTCGTATTTTGCCGCCTCTCGGATTCTCTTCGTGCGAACACACGAAGTCTTAGTTAAAGACATAAAGATTTCAAACAATTTAGAATGTTTGAAGTTTGTAGAAACAAAAATGATTTTTGGAACGTAAGACCAATTTAATCTCAACCATTAGATCACATTTTCTAAAAAAATATTTTTTTGAAAAAGTGTGGGTGAAACTTTATGGTACCACAAGCAATTAGAATATTGTGACCACAAGATTTCTTCTAATCATTTTCAATACATTTAATTTGAGTTGATATTAAATATACATGGACCACAACTAGTAGTGGAAACGTTTGAGACTATGACATGTGACCATTTTATCAAGAGTTCTCTTAAATTTTAGACCCCACAAATGTTAACAGACCTTTCTGCTCCTATATCGCTATTCCTTTATGTCAATACCTACACAACTATTTTTTAAGAAAAAATGAATTCCATTAAGTAACGAGAATAGATCCCAACCCATTTACATCAAATGTTCAAACCAAACCGGGTGTACAACCAATCCAAATTTTTTCTATGTGTAACTCTCGTCCGACTTGTGCAGTGTGGTGCGCTATTTGATTGGCCTTCCTAGGAAACCAAAAAAAATCACCTGTAGGAACGACCGAAGCATACTTAGGCAATCATGCACTACTTGTCCATACGAAAGTCATATCTGTCTCCATTGTCTGCTCCTTTAGATCGTTCATTATATTATGCAAATCGGCTTCTATCTCAATATATTGAGTTCTCAAGCGTCTGGCCAACGCCATACCTTCACGCATAGATACCGCCTCCACAACTCTTGCCGAAACCACTCCTTTTAGGGGTGCCGACATCACAGCCACCCACTTACTACATGCGTCACGAATAACGGCCCCTAAACCTCCTATTTGATCATCACTTAACCAAGCCGCGTCTGAGTTAAGCATATGAAAGCCCGCTGCTAGGACCGACAAGCCAAAGGTGCACCATTTGGAGGAAATCTCGGCAGTGCTGCCGGCCACTTAGCATCGAGTTCCAGCCGAGTATTTGGGAATACCCGAGTAGATTCAATGCTCCTGAAGATATCGTCTATGACTCCCGCCGTAACCAAGAACTTCCCCTCAAAAATTCTCAAGTTCTGACTTTGCCAAATCGACCAAATTCCAATAACAAAAGCTCTTCATTTTTCATTAGAGAAGATTCTAGACTAATAGCAATCGAGTCCACAATGGAAGTTGTTAGTAAAAGAATGTTGACCCAAAATGGTACTCCAAACCCGATTCCCCTGTTTGCAGTGCAAGAAAACTTGGGCTTACATTTCGACGTCTTTACCACACCAAGAAAAAGTTGTCGAAATATCCATCCCTTCCTTAACTTGATTCATTGTTTCCGGTAATGAGGTGTGGTACACCCTCCAAACCGTAACATATGGCCCTTTGTGGCACCTCCAAGCTCCATAAATTTTGAAGCGAACCCGCGCATCTTCTGCTTGTTTGACCGTCCCTAGTACCCAAAGACAGCTCTTCCTTCCTCAGTTCCGCATCTACTAAATAACCAAATTTCACCATATAACTTTTTTTTTTTTTTTTTTTTTTTTTTTTTATCAAAGAACCAAGCCCACACATCTTTTTGATCAGTCAACGGAAGAATAATTGATTCTACAGCATCGACATCCACAAAGTTCAAAGCTCTCCTAACCCGTTCCCTATCCCACTGCCTCGAGAATTGATTGATCAAACTTCGGACCGGGAATGGCCCTTAGCCTGCATTCGCTGTCACCACTTTGAAGCTAAAATGCCTCGGGATACACCGATCATGGAACACGTCACTGAGTTTCTGTGACCAATTCGTATGTACACACCCCTTTCCATAACTTCCATCCTCGCCATGACTCCTCTCAAAGTTTGTGATGGGTTACTTCCCAAGTTTACATCAAGGAAATCGGAGTTCACAAAGTACTTTGTCTTCATTACTCAGGCTAACAAAGAATTCGACTAGTTTATAATCCTCCATCTTTGTTTAGCTAAGAGAGCCACATTAAAGGAAGGAAAATCCCTTAGAATTCGGGTAGTTCATGATCCTATATACTTGTATAGCTAAGAGAGACACATTAAAGGAATGGAAATCCCTCCAACCCAACCATCCTCGGATAAAAACCACTCCTACACAACTTACACAACTAAGTTAGTTACTTTGCAATAATATATAAGGTTGTTATAAAAAATTGATATTAAAAGTGGGCTAGAGTAAAAATTTATTAAAATTATTTATTAGGTCAAATAGTGTTTGTAATTTTTTCTTCCAAATTAGTAATTTCTTCTTCCAAATTAAAAATAGCAAACAAATGTAATCACAATAAAAGCTTTAAAAAAAGTATTGCAATTTTTTCTTTTGTGCAATTTTTTCTTTCGATTTTTTTATTCGTCTGGTAGTGCTCTGGTAAGGGTTATCATCTAGTGAGAATACGTAACCGTTCAATTATGCAGAAAGCCACTAAAAAATATGAGGCCCATGTATTTTTTCTTTTCTTTTTTTTGCACAACGGGAACAAATATGGAACTGGAACCCTATTTTATATAAAGAATATGTATATGTTCAATTATGCAGAAAGCCATTAAGAAATAAGAAATGTAAGGTGGAGTCACCTAAAACCTCTCGAAGGGGCATCGCTCCCGCTCCCAAACCTCGCTCTGGCGCTTTCGAGACCAAACTTCGCTCTAAAGGCGCTCTAGAAAATAGAGAGTTCGTTTTGGTAGGCGAATTACTTTTTAAAGCCAATTTACCGTTAGTTTAAACTATACTTGATGATTAATCTCAACTTATGTCAGTTTGATAATTCAACTATTTAAACATTATTCTTCCTTATTGAAGCAGCCTATTTAACAAATGAGTACTGACAACTCCTTTAATAAAAAATATTCTCATGTGTAAAATCAAATTATCATATGTAAATATTAGTTTTTTCATATAATTTTAGCAAATAAATATTATATATAGACGCTTTTGTGACGCTCTCAAATGCAATTTTACTGAAATTAGAAGTTTTTCCACTCCCGCTCCAGTTCGCGCTCCCGCTCTAAGTGACTTAGGTTCATGTCTTTCTGTGCACAATAGAAACAAATATGTAATTGCAATCAATACGAGGAATAATTTCCTCAAAATAAAGAAAATCCACAAAGAATAAGTTTTTATGATCTAGGAGCCCACACGGGTATAGAAACAAATATGAAATTGCAATAAGTACGAGGAATAATATCCTCAAAACAATGAAAAACCACAAAGAATAAGTTTTGTATGCTCCGAATATCTCGGAGCCCATACAGGTATCCCAAGATCCGACATCATTTTCATTCTTGTCTCGTGAAGGCATTTGTCCAAAGAATAGAATAAAATATCTCACGAAGGGATGCGCTCATGGGCCATGTCAATTTATTGGACGTATATACTTTATCAAGAAGTCACATCATTTTCAGCCCGTCTTTATGCACAAAGCGGGACAATTACATGTTTTTATACTTGTGCCGTCTTGGGAGTACTTGGTCTGTTTCTTCTCTTTCTTTCAGTTTTGACTTTTTCATCCGTAGGCATGTCGCTTTGACCCGATGATTTGGATAGCAAAGCGATGCAATTTTTCGGTAATTTTTTTATGTTGTTGTAGAGTAAAGTTTATTATACAGCACCATAAAAATTTACTAAAAAATTAAATCGTATTGCTAATCAAATCATCGGGTCAAAGCGATAAAATAAATAGTGGTAAAACTCAAAAGTGGAATAAAGAAAAGAACAGAGGAAGTATTGAAAACTGATGCCACACATTATGAAGTTAAATGGAATGTACGTGTCAGGTTTCAATTCCTCCTCCTCTCTCCTTCCATGAGCTCGGGAAAACGACCTGGCAGGATTAGTTTCAATTACTCTCAAGCCACCTCTCATAGTACTACATGATTGTCCTGGACCACTGTTGTTGTCTTCACTAATTCTTCATATTCTCTATCCACTCAATTTTCATATGGTATTCACAAACCTAAAGAAGAAGGCCACAACATCAGACAAATTTCCTCTTTTCAGTCGTAACTTCTGGTTAACAAGGTTGTTGTTAGGGTTTTTGTATTGTTCTGTTTGGAAACTGCTCCTTACGGTAATTAGAGTAGATTATAACTAAACCTATGAAATCATTCAAAACCCATTGGTTCGTATTTCCTGCAGTAGCCATGGCTCGTCCCGGCAATGAGAGAGAATATTGTTATTCTCATTAATAGGCCGGTCCCTATCTTAATATTGAAATAACTGTAAGAAATACTACAAACATAGAACATACATAATATAGCACAAGGTATAGATTTTGGTGATCAATGAAACAGAAAGACGTGAATGATTTGACAAACTATGACACCTAAATGACTTATTATTTTTAACAAACTCCTCACATCTTAGATAAATTTGAAAGGCTAAAAATAAATTATAGCCAAAAATTCTCTAACAGGTATTTCACCAAGCATGTTCCGGTTGCAAAATAACATACTCTTGGACAAAATTGCAGCAAGTCCAGGGTCACCATATTTAATGAAAATACACCATCGTCTACATCAATTAGGACATAATTCAGATGGTGGCTTGAAACAATGGAAGTCAAATAAACCAAACTCCATATAATGTTAACTAAGGATAAGAATCAAGAAGCTATAAGAGAACGTTATTATGCTCTTCAACGAAATAAGTAGGAGGAGAAGAACTAGAAAGAAGGAGAAGAATTCGAGCGGTAAGAAATTAGAAGAAGAAGTATCTCATTCATCTATTCTGAAGTCGGTTTTGGAAAGTAGAAGAAACAGACACAAAATATACGCTATTGTGCTAGGATCGTTAATCGCTATTTTTGTGTGGAAATAAATGACCAATAATCCCTTATTAATGATATTCCTTCATTTAAAAAAAGAAAAGAAAAACTATGGTTATGAATCTTACTGTTACGTTTCCTTGAAAGTTTATAGGAGAAAAGTAAGCAAAAAAAAGAAAAAAAAAAAAAAAAAAAACTGATACTGGGCTGGAATTGCCTTTTTTTCTTTTTTCTTTTTGAGTGGCTAGAATAACCAGACAAAAGAGTCTGTTTCGAATGTAGTAAGAACAGAAACTTCCTGACATAATTGGGTGGAGGGAAATATTGGCACCAACAAATTTGTGAGTTATGAAGGCTGGCCAATCAAAATACGATAATACGATTAGCTTCAACGTCTCAACCAATAGGAAGACAAACAGACCTCAATGTGTTTACTTAACGGGCAAACCTTATCTGCTTAAAATCTCTCAAAATGTGCATGTGCTGGAATCTTTCTATTCCGACACGAGGAGAATTTATCAAGGAATGTTTTTTTGCTGGGACGTCAATGTCGAGATAATTCAACCACTTAGGAATATGCGAAGGAAATTCACTGGTATTTTACATTTTAAATATTTCTTTAACTTTAGGCATATTCCTTAAGCCATTTTCATCAAGGGGTTTTTAGTTTGCATCTCCTCATCGAGTCCTCCAAATTCATTACTTCTCACTATTCACCTCTCCACTTACAAAATCTGCCAAACGCAAGAATTGTTTCAAGGCAAGAGTTTGGACAATTCTAACTTACTGTCTTGCCTTCTAGCCCTTTTGTCACATAAATACTACACCAAGTTTTCATCTACTAATACTAGTTTTGCATATCATCAAAAGTTTTTACGAATCTCATGATCACTTTCACCTCACGGACGAAAATCAGACGAAGCAATCACACAAGATTTACGTGGTTTGTCAGCACAAATTATGCTAACTACATCCACGGGCAAGAAATACCTTTACTCACTGAGTAGGAACATTACAGAATACTTACATACGTTAATAGGACCCCAGAGAATCCTTTTATATACCCTAAGACCGCCCAAAACTCATAGGAAGTAATTTCTTCTTATTTGCCGTCTCCCGGCTTCGTGCCAAGACAAAAAGTCGTAGTTAAAGACTTAATGACTTTAAACAATTTAGAATGTTTCAAGTTTCTAGAAACGTAAATGGCTTTTGGAACGTATCACCAATTTAATCTCAACCATTGGATCACACTTTCTAAAAAATTAATTTTGTAAAAAAGTGTTGATGAAACTTTATGATACCACAAGCAATTAGAATATTGTGACCACAAGATTTCTTCTAATCATTTTAAATACATTATAGTTGAGTTCAGATTAAATACACATGGACCACAATTAGTAGTGGAAAAGTTTGAGAAATATGACATGTGACCATTATTTTGAAGAGTGAAATTTTAGAAATTAAAAAATGTTAACAGACCTTTTTATTCCTACATCACTATTCTTTTAGGTTAAAACCTACACAACTATTTTTTTAAGCAAAAATGAATTCCATTAAGTAACGGGAATAGATCCCAACCCATTTACATCAAAGGTACAAATCCAATCGGACGTACAACCCATCCAAAATTTTGATTTGCGTAACTCTCTCCGACTTGTGCAGCATGGTGCGCCATTTGATTAGCCGTCCTAAGACACCAAAAAAAAAGTCACCTTTAGGAATGATCGAAGTATACTTCGGCAATCCTGCACTACTGGTCCATGCGAAGTCATATCTGTCCATACGAAGTCATATATGTCTCCACCGTCTGGTCCTTTAGATCGTTAATTAGATTCTACAAATCGGCTTCTATTTCAATATATTGAGTTCCCAAGCGTCTCGCCAACGCCATACCTTCACGCATAGAGACCGCCTCCGCAACTCTTGCCGAAACCACTCCTTTTAGGGGTGCCGCCATCGCAGCCACCCACTTACCACATGCGTCACGAATAACGACCCCTAGACTGTTAGGATTCCAATACGCGAGAGACAAGAGAAAGTAAAGAAAAAACAAGAGTAGGATCAAGAACACAAACGATATAACGTGGTTCACTAGTTTTGAGACTAGCTACATCCACGGCCAAACCAACCCAATTTATTGATGAGAAGCTAATACCAATTACAAGCACGCACCAAGTCATGACCCTAGCATCTACTTATGTACTAGTAAAAGACTTGGAGCCCAAGTAATGTCCAAAACTAATCCGAGACAAACTAGGAAATAATTCATAAATTGTTTCCTGACCCAATAAGGACACTACCAAATATATTAGTCAAAGTAGACCCCTACAAGGATTCAAAGAGATTCCTTGCTGCCAAAGTAATGTAATTACTTCCAAAACTATTAGCCTCCTTTGACCATCCCATGCTAGGATTTTGAATCAACCAAAAAACCCAACATAGACCTCCTATTTCTGAGTTAAGCATATGAAAGCGCGCTGCTAGGATTGACAAGCCAAAGGGGCACCATTTGGAGGAAATCTCGGCAGTGCTGCCGGCCACTTAGCATCGAGTTCCAGCCGAGTATTTGGCAATAGCCGAGTAGAATCAATGGTCCTGAAGATATCATCTATGACTCCCTCCATATCCAAGAACTTCCCCTCGAAAATTCTTACGTTCCGACTTTGCCAAATCGACCAAATCCCAATCACAAAGGCTCTTCATTTTTTACTACACTGAGATTCTAGACTAATAGCAATCCACTCCCAAATGGAAGTAATTTTTTTATTAAAAGAATGTCGACCCAAAATGGTACTCCTAACCCGATTCACATGTTTGCAGTGCATGAAAACATGGGCATACATTTCGACGTCTTTACCACACCAAGAACAATTTGTTGAAATATCCATCCCCCGCCTAACTAGTTTCATTTTTACGATAATGAGGCGTGGTACACCCTCCAAACCGTAACATATGGCCCTTCGTGGCACCTCCAAGCTCCATAAGTTTTGAAGCGAACCCGCGCGTCTTCTGTGTTTGACCGTTCCGGGTACCCAAAGACAGATCCTCCTACCTCAGATCGGCATCTACTAAATATCCAAATTTCACCGTTTAACTTCCTTTTTTTATCAAAGAACCAATCCCACACATCTTGTTGATCCGTCAACGGTAGAATAATTGATTGTACATCATCGACATCCACACAGTTCAAACTTCTCATAACTCGTTCCCTATCCCTCTGCCTCGAGAATCGATTGACTAAACTCCGGACCGGCAATGGCCCTTAGCCTGCATTCGCTGTCACCACTTTGAAGCTAAAATGCCTGGGGATACACCGACCATGGAACACGTCGAGTGAGTTTCCGTGACCATTTATATATACACACCCCTCTCCCGAATATCTATCCCGCCACGACTCCTCTCCAAGCTTGTGATGGGTTACGTCTCAAGTTCGCATCGAGGAAATCGGATTTCATAAAGTACTTTGTGTTCATTACTCGAGCTAACAAAGAATCGGACTAGTTTGTGATCCTCCATCTTTTTTTAGCTAAGAGAGCCACATTAAAAAAATGGAAATTTATAAGAATTCGGGTAGTTTATGATCCTCTATCATTTTTTAGCTAAGAGAGACACATTAAAGGAATGAAAATCCCTGAAACCCAACCCATCCTCGGAAACTCATACTGGGCTGGCATTGCATTTTTTTCTTTTATTCTTTTTGAGTGGCGGGAATAATCAGACAAAAGAGTCTCTTTCGAATGTAAGAAAAATAGAAACTTCCTGACATAATTAGGGGAGGAAAATATGGGCACCAACAAATGTGTGGGTTATGAAGGCTGGACAATTAAAATATGATAAAAAGGATTAGCCTCAACGTCTCAACCAATAGGAAGACAAACAGGCCTCCAATGTCGTTACTTAAAGGGCCAACCTTATCTGCTCGAAATCTCTGAAAAATGTGCATGTGTTTGATGCTTTCTATTCCGACACGAGGATAATTTCTCAAGGAATGTTTTTCGGCTGGGACGGCAATGTCAAGATATTTCCACCACTTAGGAATATGCGGTGGAAATTCACTGGTTTTTTTTATTCTAAATATTCCTTTAACTTTAGGCATATTCCTTAGGTCATTTAATCAAGGTCTTTTAGCCTTCGCATCACCCCCATCAAGTCCTCCCAATTCATTATTTCTCACTATTTACCTCTCCACTCACAAAATCGGTCAAAAGTTAGAATTGTTTTAAGGCAAGAATTTGGACAATTTTAACATCTTTCCTTGCCTTCTAGCCCTTTTTTCACATAAATATTCCACAAAAAATTTCATCTACAAATACTAGTTTTGCATATCATCAAAAATTGGTATGACTCTCATGATCACTTTCACCTTCCGAACAAAAATCAAACCAAGCCATCACACAAGATTTACGTGTTTTGACAGCACAAATTATGCTAACTACATCCACATGCAAGAAAGACCTTTTATTCATTGAGTAGGAACATTACACAATGCTTACATAAGTTCATAGGACCGCAAAGGATCCTTTCATGGGACCCTTATTTTCCCCCTCCCGGATTCGATTCTTGGGAAGGCTTCCTGTGTCCTTCCTGCGAAGTACTTCTTACCTTGAAACAGAGTTGTTTTTCACAAACACATTCTTGCTCCCTGTCTTCCTGGTGCAAGACAGCTTGTCTTAATGCGATGACCCCCTGGGCTTCACTCTTTTTTGCTGCTTAGAATTTCTTCTTCTTGAAGGTACAATTCCACAAATCTCCACCTTGACTTGAAGTCTCTTGTCTGTAACAAAGTCTTCCTCCTCCTTGAGAATAAAGTTTGTCTTCTCGCCTCCCAATGTCTTCCGTCACGGAGATTCACTGGACCACGCCGGGTCCGACATGCCCCGAAGGGCTCGCTGTCTCATAATGTTGAGGAATTCCAGACAATGTTGAAACTTGCTCCTCGGAACCGGATTGGTGAACATATCCACGGGGTTGTCAGCAGTCCCCACCTTCATCACCTTGATCCTGATTTGTCTTCTCAAAGAATGATATCTGATGTCGATATGCTTGGTCTTTTCATGATGAACATGGTCCTTCAGCAAGCGAATCTCACTCAAGCTGTCATAGTAGACTATCGCCTGATCTTGATGTAGCCCTAGATAATTAACCATTCCCTTTAGCTAGATTGCCACCTTTGCTGCTTCTGCTAGAGCCATATACTCCACCTCCTTGGTGGACAAAGTCACAGTCGGCTGTAGTGTAGCCTTCCGACTCACAATAGACGCTCCTGAGAAAACACATAGGCAGTCATTGGTCTTCTACTATCAAATATCCCCTTCATAATCTAAATCAAAGAAACCAGCTACCAAAATGTTTTCATTAGCCTTATAGCATAGGCCAATGTCTGAGGTACCCTTCAAGTACCTGAATATTTGTTTCACCGCTTGCCAATGGTCCCCTCCCAGATGAGCCATAAAAAGACTAACCACACTAACAGCGAAGGCTATGTATGGTTGAGTGAAAACATATCATACATGAGCATATGGAACCCTCGACATGTACTCCTTCTCCTCTTCTGCCTGAACGGTGTACATTCCTAGCTTGCTGTTAGTCACCATAGGAGTATCTATAGCTTTTGTTGATAACATACCAAATCTTGCCAAGATCTTCTTAACGTATCCCCGCTGTGACAAGAAAAGCTTCTTCTTCTTTTTCCTGTCTCTATAGATCTCAACTCCCAATATCTTCCGACCAGCCCCTATATTCTTCATCTCTGATTCCGCGCCAAGAGACCTCTTTAGCTCTCTAACGTTCTTGATATTTTGAGTTGAAATCAGAATGTCATCCACATATATAATTAGTTAAATACATGATCCTCCGTGCAACATCTTGTGATACACGTATCAATCATACTCGCACTTATGGTAATCAATCTTCGACATGAAGCTGTCAAAACTCTTGTACCATTGCCTCAGAGACTGTTTATTTTCGTAGATAGATCTTTTCAGCTTGCACACGTGTTCGTATTTTCGGAGAACTTGGAAGCCTTCCGGATGACCCATGTATATCTCCTCTTCCAACTCTCCATGTAGAAAATTTGTTCTGACATCTAATTGCTCAAACTCTAAGTCGTCGTGCGCCACTAAAGCTAGTTGCACTCGGATAGAAGAATGTCTGACCACCGATGAGAAGATATCGTTGTAGTAAACTCCTTTTTTCTGACTGAACCCTCTTGCAACTAGCCTTGCTTCATACTTGATGCTCTCTCCAGATGTAGTTTCTACATTTCTTCTGAAAGCCCACTTGCAGCGAACTATCTTCCATCCCGCTGGCAATTTAACAAGCTCCTAATTCAAGCTCTTGCTAAGAGGCTCCATATCTTCTACCATTGTAGGTGGACGACTATCCTCCACCTCCTCCGCTACTTGAAATGCATATCCCACCATACCATCATCTCTGTATCTAGCCGAAGGCTTTATGACTCTCCTTTGTCTTCCTACAACAGTACTCTGATGATCCGGTCCCTCTAGTAGAGGCGCATCCTGACTATCACACTCTTCTTCTACTTCTTCTTCTTCATCTTCCTTTTCGACTTTTGGCGACGGTGTAGATATTTTGGAATCCTTAGGACTAGTGAGATACGACTCTCTCTCCACTTTCTTCTCTGCGTCTCCAAGCTCCACCTCCACGGAATTTTTCAGCACAGGAATCTCATCAAAGAACACACTTCTGCTAAGTATAATCTTGTTGTCTGCTCATATCTGTACCCCTTCACACCTATTCCGAAAACCCATGAACACTCCCCTCTTAGATCTTGGTTCTAGTTTTCCATTATCGAAGTGATAATAGGAAATGCAACCAAAGACTCTCAAATTCGAGTAATCCACTGCTCTACTGGACTAGACTTTCATAGGAATCTTGCATCATATATTTGTGTGCGGGCTCCGATTCACGAGATCGCATGCCACGGAAACTGCTTCTCCCGAGAAACCTCTAGAAAGACCTGTATTCAAAAGCATACACATTGCTTTCGCTAAACGTTTTTGATTCATTCTTTCGGCTACACCATGATGCTATGGTATGTGCCAAATGGTGTAATGGAGAGCTATACCCTGATCCGTGCAAAATAAAAAAATCTGATGAACGAAAATTCAAGTTGTTTTCCATGCGCAACCTCTTCAACTTCTTTCCCACCGGATTGTGTACTAGCGTCTTCCACTCCTTGAATCTTGCGAAGGCTTCACTCTTGTGTTTCATCAGGAATATCTGAGTCATCCTTGAGTAGTCTTCTATGATGCTTAGAAAATACTTGTTGTGGATTAGAGATTCTGAAAAAGGGATCTAAACGTGTACTTGCAATGGACGAGAACACAAGATAAGATGGACAAAGAGTAAGAGTAAGTAGGCAAGGGTAAGAGTAAGCCTTTTCAACGGTCTGAGAGAGAGACCGTAGGTGTATGATAATAAAAAGAACCAAACCAATAACAGAAGATAAAACTCCTATATATAGGAGTCTTAGGACAACATTTACAAGAAGTTATATAACCGCATGCGACGGTTATATAACTGTCTCACACGTGTACGATCGACCGCATATATAGGCGTGTAATTAGCAAGTCTCTCAGATAACTGACAAGGATCGCACGTGAGTATAACCGTTACTCACGTGCAAAGGACCTTACTCTAGCCTCCAAGCCACTTAGACCCCCTGACTCCCGTCCGGACTATATGCGAGGGTAGCTCTGTCTCATAGTCCTCATACGGATAAGTATTAACGTAAAGATAAGTATAAAGTGATAATGGAGTACCATGAAGTTTCGTCGTGAACTGACACGTGGCCTCAGATCGATGTACTCAGAATACATTATCTAAACCTATACTCGCCAGTCGCCTCGACTCGAGATGGACCCCAACTATCTGAATGGATATAATCAATAGTACCTTTCGTTCTATGAACCACCTTAAGGAACGTGCTACGTTGTAGCTTCATATACACGTAGTGCTCACAAAACCCTAGGCTCTTAGCCGCATGACCAGTGAGATACACTTTCTTGTGAAGCTCTTGCATTCCGTGTTCATTATATGAACGAGCCTCATATGCCATAGCTTGGTTTGATCCGCTTCATTAATATCAGCCTAGATAACTCTGACATACCCTATGATAGTCGAACCTTGTAGAACATACAAAGTCCTATCATTGACCCCTTTGAGTAGCACATCCAAGTCATTGTATACGCATAATCATCCACCTTCACCTTTGAAGCTAAATTCATTGTTTTCGAGTAGACTCACAAAAATTAGATTCTTTGTGACAAGCGGTATGTGTTTAACATCATTTAAAGTGCATGTCTTCCCATCGGCCGTCTTGAATCAAACTGAAACTCTTCCTATAACCTTGCAAAAAGCATCTTTTTCCATAGGAACGGATCCTCCGTCTGCACGATTATATCTTGAAAATAAATCTCTGTTAGAACAGATATGATAAGAAGCCCAGGAGTCAAGGAACACACATTTGGTTGATGCGCGACATCATCCGCCATTAGAAAGAAATCATCCTCAGATGAATTTCCCTTCTCTACCACGGCTAGCCATTTTGTCCCTATTGACCTCATTTCGGGAAATCCCTGTTCCAGTGCCCATTCTCATTGCACCAAGCACATACATCCTGGGGTGGCTTAGAACCTGAGAACTGCTTCTTATTGCTCTTCTTACCCCAACGGTTGCCATCAAACTGGAAGCATGGTCCTCTATACCTTTTCCTGCACCCTTGTGGCGCAGTTCCCTAGCATGGAGCGCCAATCTGACCTCCTCTAGGGATAAATCGTCCTTGTTCACAATGAACGACTAAAAAAATTTCTCGCATGATGGAGGTAATGAGATCAATAACAAAATTGTGGCATCCTCATCATCCACCTTCTCGCCAATATTACGCAAATATAAAAGATCGTATTCAATTGATTCAGATGGTCATTGAGAGTCGTACCTTCGGGCATCCACATGGTGAAGAGCCTTTGTTTTAGCATCAACTTGATAGCGAGACTCTTTGTCATGTAGAGACTCTCCAACTTGAGCCAAAGCTTCGATGCTTCCTTCTGATATGCGATCTCGATGATCACGTCATCCGATAAGCACAACATAATTGTTAAATGTGCCTTCTCCTCCAATAACATGAACTCCAATGTAATAGTGTTAATGATCTAAAATTGCATGTTTTAGTAGGTTAATGAGATCTTCATGACTTGCTTTTATGTGTAATTTATTAATCGTATTCCAATTTCTAGACTTATGCTTGTTTCTCATAGTTTTGGTTGTTTTTCTCTTTCTTCATAGGTGAATACGTACTTTGAAACACAAGAGGTTGGATCGGGGGCACTTAAGATATGAATTGAAAGAGTTTTGAAGGGCCAAGAGACACGAAGAAAGAGTTTGAAGGGCTTCCCAAGGAAAGCGTGCTTAATGATAAGCAGTTAGCGCGAAAATCAAGGAGGGCATGTCACCAGCTGACGTCATAATTGATACGCATAAAAATATTTGAGCAAATCCCAGGAAGGGCATAACAGGCATCCAAGCCTTGAATAAAAAAAAGGGGGGAGAAACCCTAGAAACATTACAATAATGTTTTAACATTTTGTTCAAAGCAAATACTTGCTATTTTTCAAAATAAATCTTTGATCAGGGGGTCATTAGGAGAAAACAAGAGTGATGTATTTGTCACTTGGTCCACTTCTCGCTTCAGCTGCTCGTACTTGGTGCTCATCTCATGGAAGAGCTTGACAGCCTCTTCAGCCTTCTGCCTTTGCTTCTCTACCTTTTGCCCCTCAGCTGCGAGGTTATGGAAGCTGCGCTTCAAATTCACAGCTGCGCGAATCTGGGTGACTCTGTTGATAAGATACCCGAAGCCCAGCTTGCCTTGAACTTTGGCTTGAAGGCCTTGGCAGATGCTGAAGAGCAGCTGCGCACTCTGAGGAGAAATGGTCGCGGGGGTGGCCGCAGATAGCTGCTCCAAAATCCAGATGGCTTCGGTCAAGAACAGTCGTTAGTTAAAAGGTTCTATCTCTAGAGACCTCGCAAATGACCGAGGATAGGAGAGACGCATCCGAACTAGCCAATCCACATCAGCTTGCTTCAACCCTGATAATGATGATTCAAGTTTAGAGCATAAAACTTGTAAATGAACAAGTGAAGAATGCGAAAAATGGTAACATACAAGTTCCTTCAAGGATCTCGCGCAAAGAGGTAATGCGCATTGTTGGAGCAGTTGAAGTCTGTCCTCGCTCCATTGCTCGTCTATCAGCTGCGAGCTCTAGCTCCTCATAGTTGGAAGGAAGGGTATAGGCCGCCACGGGTGCAATTGCAGCTCCCACCAGCGAGCCCCAAAAACTCCATGCTTGGGGAACCTCTGGAGGCTCTATCTCTGCTGGAGGAATGGCAACAGCAGTAGCTGCTGCTCGATCAGGAACTCCTTCAGGTGCGAGGGGCTCGCGAGGCTCGGGAGCACCCATCTGAACATTCGCATTCGCATGTGTTGCTACATCTTTCGCGACCTACTCATGAATCTCAGCCTCAGCAGCATCTGTCTCCATTTCTTCGGCTGCAGCATTAGTATCTTCCTCCATCAGCACGGTGTCATCTTCGACTTTATCAGAAACTTCGATGACATCCTCCAAGGGCTCTCCTGCATACTCGGCAGCTGCGACAGGCTTCTCGACACGAGAAATTCGCTCTGTGATATAAGATGCAGAGGGTTGTCTTCTTTGTTCCGGTACAGCCTCATCAGCATCGCCTGCGATATAAGACAGGAAAAATGTGAGGTAACTTGTGTCATACAATATATTATTTTGATAAACCAAGAGCGAGCACCTCCACGCGTAGGTGGGATTGTAGCATCTTCGTCATATGCTAAGGACGCAACACCATGTCCTATTAATGTATCTTCGTTAAGAACATCCTTAAGGTGAGGGTGACCTGGGGTGCGAAGAAACAAGTTATGATAATGCTTGGTTACTAAGCCTAGTTCGCAAACACTGCTTGAATGATTACCTGAATGTTCACCGCACTTGCTTACTAGCCAGCGGAGGATGTCATCTTTTGACAATCCATGCTTTAATGCACCCCTAATCACCTCTTGATAAGTCACAACGAGGTTAAAAATCTCACCTTGTTTACCACCTGCGATTTCCTCAAAATCAGCTTGAGCCTGCTCCAGAGCAGCCGCATCTTCCTCTTGAGCCGCATTTTCCTCTCGAGCTGCATCGTCTTCATCAACTTGAGCCGCATCTTCATCATCGGTTGGCCGCGCCAAGTCTTCAACATGTTGCTCTTCCAAGATATTTTGTTTTATGCGTTCAATCTCATCTTCTTCTCGCTTCCTTCTTCTCTCAGCAGCCTCCGCAGCTGTTCTTCTAGAATCAGCAAGGATGTCCTCATCTATGGCTTCACTGGAAACACCAGAGTGGGAACCCCTCTTCTGCCTCTTGGCCAGAAGGCCGCTGATAGTTTCTGCATCATCATCTGCGAAAGAACAAACTGTTCAATAAGGGGGCGAGAGCTAAGATAATGAGAAGATAAGTTTGTTAGAGATACCTTCCAAATCTTCCTCTTGTATCTCACCTCTTCCTTCTTCTATGTCATCTTCGACTCTCTCCTCTTCTTCATCATCACCTCTCTCTCTCACCTCCCTTCTCTCATCCTCCTCTTCCTCCTGACCAAACGGAACAAAAGTCTCGACTGCGAGCTCTTTCCGTGCCTTGCTTGGCATGCGACCTTTGCCCTTGTCCTTGGAAGTAAGGGACTTTGCAGGAGAGGAAGCTGGAGCACTCCTAGGGGAAGAGATTGTGATTCCCTTCTGGCTTGGTCTCTTTGCTCTTGGAGCAATGTATGCGGGAGGAGACGGAGCGTCCCTCGGAGGAGACAGAGCTGGAGTGTTGTCTATCAGCGAGTCAGCAAATGCGTCCATTACCTCGCGAATTCGGGCCTCGATTGCGGGAGCCATTCTCATTACTAGAAGAATTGGTTCACCCTGCCTTCTCGCAGCAACAATGGTGTTGATCAGCGACTTGGAGCGCTCACCAGATGCAAACCTCCTCACATAGCACTACAACATAAAATGGAGCATCAGTTTCGATACATCAGAATAAAGAAACTCGACATGCGAAAGGAGATTGTTTACCTTGGCAAAATCTTCGCTGTATATGATGACATGCGAAGCACCTTCCTTCACTGCAGCCTTCTTTTCTTCAATTATGGTGGAGGGGAACAAGTGATTCTCATGGTCCAGCAATGAGTAGCAGCCGTACTGGGAGTCATCCAAGCTGCAGTTAGGATGGAAGGGGAAGGAATTTCTCATGATCACAGGTGCTCTGCTGGGAGGAGGAGTCGACTGTGTCTCAAATCTGGCCTGCTGGGTAGTCCAGTAAGCAAACCAGTTCTTGGAATAGCCACCTGCGCGGCCACCTCCAGGTTGATCAAAGGGAAAGTTGCTTCTCAGAATCGTTTGGCACTCCCCAGACAGCAGCCGCTTGTAGCAGCCTTGCACAATGGATCTGGGCCAGACTGATGGCGCCACCGCATCAAACCCAAACTGGGGAGAAACGCGAGTGGGATCGACATCGACTGTGATCCTCTCGTACATGGGAGTAAGCTCGCGAACATACTTAGCAAGAGCGGGAAGAGAACCCCTTAGACACCAGCAGAAGAATTCGCTATAGCGCTCATGGAAACGCTTATGACCCTCGAAAAGAAGTTCTTCCGAGAAAGCAACAGGTCTGGCAGGATACAACTTTGGGAACCATCGCACATTTTCAATGCGCGTGGCATAAGGCCTAGCCGTAGACTTGCTGCGATCATCGCATATCAGGCTCCAGGTACACTTAGGAAAATGAGTTCCAAACCATCTAGCAGCCCTTCCACTAGAAAGTTTCTCCTCCGCACCTGGGAAACACCACTTACTGGGTTTAGAAGGAACAGGAGCATAAGAGGGCCATCGCTCAAAAACCCACATAGTCAAGAATGCGATGTTGACATAGGTCAACACATCGAGGCGACCGCGAGAGTCCTTGGTTGCCACAACCAATTGGTCCAATCTATGGTACAGGGTGCCCAAGACTAGCGGCCCAAGTGCGACTCTTTGACCAAGAGTCAGTTTCACAGCAAGAGGGAGGACATGGTAGAAAACCCCATTGTGAGGGTGACCATCAATTAAATACCTCGATAACCACGTGCAGAGAAAAGCACACATGGTCAGATGGTTACCATTCCCGTTAACATAATTCTTCGCCTTTGAGTTCTGGCTCAGGAGTTTCTTGGTGATACTACTATTTTCATAATCGCGAAAGAAGTACTGCACCCACTTGCCCCAAGTGTTCTTCGCAGATGTATCAACCAGTTGCCAGTCGGGAAGAAGTTTTGCTTGTGTCCACCGGGTGGAAATTTTATTTACCTCTGACAAGCATTCCTCCATCTGCTTGTACAGAGCAGGTTCTGGATCGGTCCTCAAAGGGCTCAGGGGATCCACCTCACCAACAGGAGAAAGATCATACAACATGTGTACATCTTCAAGAGTGGGAGCAGCCTCGAACTCAGCAAAGTGGAATGTGTGAGTCGCAGGCGAATAGCGCGAGAGAAGGTTTAGAAGCATGGACTAGTCTAACTTCACGGCAGCACCCTTCATAGCACGGACTGCGAAATATATGCCAACATAGTTCAATGCGATGGCATGGTGGGTCAATACGTGGTCAATCCACTCATCCATAAAGTCCAATTTCTGAACAAACGCTTGAGTAGAAATTGCAGTATGGGGGGAAAATCCATTTTCAACCCCTAATCGAACCACATCCTTGGAATCGATCAATTCAAGCATGGCTGCGTTAACAGGTGGGGTCAATGTTTGCAACTCCTCAGGAGGAACGGGAGTTGGCAGGTTCTTCACCTTAACCCTAGCATGGTAAAAGTCTTTTCCGCCCAAAGAGGGGGCTTTCCGCCATAAGGTTTGGGGAAGATCAGGTATTTCTTCGACCTCTTTAACGGGTTTTGTTCCTTTTGTCTTTGCCATTCCTGTGGAAAAGCAAGAAAAAATGGGGGAGAAACACACATACTTTAGTTTGAATTTCAAGAATCTGTTCGAATTTCAGTTCAGTTTGAAGCAACGATGTTTGATCAAAGAGAAGTTGAACAGTTCAGTGTCAATTTTGGGTTTGAATGTTCAGAATCGTTTACATTGCTGGGAATTTCAGAAACCCCACATTCAAAACCCTTACAATCTGGGGATTAAACCAGTTCTGAGTTTAAAGAACAAGGTTTCTTTCGCAGTTTCCAACGAATGGCATGTTTCAGATAGTCATGGGTTTGCAGATCCAATACAGCTCAAAGCAGTAAAGAGAATTGAGAAAAGCCAACCTTGATCTGGTAAAGCTTGCTTGGATGAAGCTAGTTGAAGAAGACGATTGACAAGAAAGAATTGATGATTAATCACTTGGATCTGCTCTTGTAGGCTTCCGGGTATCATTCACTTTAAGAGAAAGAAGTGATGCTTTGTAAACAATGGAGGGTACAGAGTATTTATCCAAAAACATGAGGGGTTGCGTCCTTTCAGTTGTCGAATCGCAACCGCACCGTCGAATCGCGCAATCACAGGACAAGCTGACGTCATGCCTAAAACCCTAAAAGACCAGACGGCACGACTCTAGGGATTTTAGGTTATAAAGACACGCACGGGGGCTGAATTTGCGTGTATTTGAATTGGTGCGTGGCGGCGACACGTACATTGGTTCCTGCGCATTGAAGTCTATCCGGCTATGCGTCTTCACACGCCGAAAGGGGGCTAATGTAGATAGTGCTTTCCAGACAGGCAGATCTTAGCCACGTGGTGACCATCCAGCACACCAAGCTGTGCTCCACACACACTGGATCACCAGCCGCGCTGATCCACGTGGGGGCTGCGAGACAGGGCCCTCGCATACCACCACACGGGACTTGTAGGGACTTAGTGGTTTGGAGGCTAGATTAAGTCCTGTCGCGCGCGAGCGACAACCAAGCCCGCGCGCGACCCCTAGGTTCTGCTTTGAGAGATTTATGGCACGATCTCCATAAACCCGGTCAACCCGGTCAACCTCGTAACGGTTCCGGTATATGCGGGTAACGTGCCGTAACGGTCCCTATACACGCGGACGAACGTGCCGTTGTGGTTAAGCTAATTAAGCCGCCATTAAAGGGCGCATTAACCACACTACAACGGTCACATTCTCCGTCATATATAGGATCGTTAACCCTTCCATACGAGGGCGGACTCACCTGAGATACGCGGAAGCTCTGCCAAAATCCTGTCTCTCTCTAAGTGCTATTGTCTTACTCTCTCCCTACACACAACCTTACACTTCCTGTGTCCTTTCTATCCCCTACTTTTGGTGTATATTGAATTCTCTCTGCAGGATTCTCTCGTACACACTATCATATGCATGTAATTAGTATAGCAAGTATATTCCTAGCATAATTATTTGATTAGAATATTGTTACGTGTAGGTAACGAGTTCGTTGACGACGAGTACGTAGAGTACGTTGATTGAGTTGCTATAGTTGGAATTTGCTTTGAGGTAAGTAAATATGCCAAGCCTAGTGTGCTTATCTCTTTCGTGTCAAACGATTTCTTTGATTTGTTACGTCTCAAAATGTGTTTACATGATACATGACTTGAAATATGTGATTTCTACTTGTTAAATGTTTTTCCGAAACATCACCATGATAATTAATGAACTATAACGTAAAGTGGAAGAAGTTGTGCGGGGACATTATTATTCTCTTTGGGCGGTGTTGGATGCGGTCCCGTCTCTTTTTGATCCGGTTGCAAGTCCCCGGATAGCGGCATGTACTCACTCCTCTGGCCGGCGTAGTCTTAGGGGGGTGTCGACACTTAAGGTCATGGAAGCTGTGGTTTATTTGGTTTTCCCCCGTCACAACGAATTAATAATGAGTATTTTGGTTTTTTGTTAACGGAAAGAAGTTAACGATGGATTTTGGATTTTTCCTAATAATTATGGAATTGGTTTGGAAATATTATGGAATTGGGAACTCTTATGTTTAATACAAGAGTCATCTTTATTACCGCTGTGTTTGCAAAAAACTCTTACTTACAAATGAGTCATTGTTTATAACTATCCCATCATCGTTTTACATGTTTGGATGTTTATTTACCAGTATTTCATGCTGATTTTGTACTGTGGTGTTTCTTTTTGATTCCGCACCATAGGTTTAAAGGATGGTTATCTGGCGTAGAAGGGGACGCGCATCACAAGGAATAATAGTAGTAGTATCTCATTTGAATTTGAACTCTTTATTAGTTTAAACACTCTAGTTTGTTTATGCCCGGTTTGTGGCTAGGACGTTGGATCATAATAATGCATTGTTTTAATTAGTTTTAATTATTATTGTTGATGTTTTGTGCTTGCGAACCATGTTATAAAATCTCCTTGTATCCGGGCTCCTCTCGGTTACGGAGTGACATCCCCGGGTCTCCGGCTTGGGCCATTTGGGGGTGTTACAGGTGGTATCAGAGCCGGCATTCCAAAAAGGAAATCAAAACTTGTTAGGGTAACTAAAATGGATATAGGAGAAATAACTTAAAATTTGACAAGCCGTTGGAATTTGGGTAGTATGGGTAGGACTATTATGTGTAAGTGTTTAGAAAATAGGATAGAAAGCAAGTACTTCCACCCACCCATTCCTAACTAAGAGCCTTAGTCTATCCAAGATGCCAAGGGATCCAATTTTTGAAGTGTTTCAATTGGATTCTAAGTTTAAGCCTACTTTTAAGAGACATTGTTGGGAAATTTCTTCAAGAGTCTTGTGACTAACAATTTGGAGTCTGGGGAATAATTATTGGTTTGCTAAGAGTAGTTATTTCGGATTACGATATATGCCTTGTGAAGTTAGAGATTTATTAAGTTTTTTCTCTTGTAGATGGCTAGAACTAAGCATACAGCAAGGAAGCGTGTATTGCCAGTTGAGAAACACCCTGTTGTGACGCGTTGGGTCGAAGGAGAAGACTTTCCAGATTTGCGTGACCGCGTGGTTCAATATTGTGAAGATAGATTCCAAGCCTTAGATTTTCCTCGGTATTGAAATCCAGCTTTTCAGGCTTACTGTATGGTGAAGGCATTACCTATGAAACCCATATTTGGGGAAATTATTACGAAGTATAGTAACATCATGGACAGGATGAATCGTCTGAATGATAGGGATTATCGTTGCCAAGGTGAATGGACGGTAAGTGCAGATTTTATGTGCAAGCTATTGATGGAGACTTATCTTAAGTGGCAAAGTTATACAGTTATTGAGATAGAGTCCATTGATGAAGAAGACGTGATCTACATAAGCTCTAGTGATGAAAAAGAGGTGATTATTATAGACTCTAGTGACGATGAAGAAGTCGAAGAAGATCCAATGGAAGATGTCGATGAACACCCCGAAATTGAAGAAGATCCCATGGAATATGAAGAAAGTGAAGAAGACCCGAGTGAAGATGAAGAGCGCGAGTATGATTCCGATGAAGAGGAAGAGATGGATGAAAGCGATGAGGACAAGGATTAAGCTTGCTATAATTCTTTAGATTTCCTAGACTTGATTCTTTTTAAGTTTTATATATTGGTTTGAATAAGGCTATGGAGCCAAGCAACACTTTGAAGTTTTAGAAT
Organism: Linanthus parryae; assembly: GCA_023055425.1. Taxonomy (NCBI): domain Eukaryota; kingdom Viridiplantae; phylum Streptophyta; class Magnoliopsida; order Ericales; family Polemoniaceae; genus Linanthus; species Linanthus parryae. The sequence goes on from JALGPY010000004.1 coordinate 41,191,302, forward strand.
AATTTTTGAATAGTCACTTTTGGGCTAGAGTTAAATTTTTAGCGTTTTGCTTTAGGGGATGAATAATGTTATGTTTTGAAGACCCGATTTGGGGAGTTTAATGAATTTAGCTTTCTGAAATTTTGGAGTATGATTTGATGAATTACGGTTGTGTTATTCTTTGTTAAGTGTTGATTGAGTGCTTAGAAAGTGTTCATGGAGTTAGAACGCGAAAACTTTGATCTTTGGTGTTATTGAATCTGCGCAGCAGTGAGTTTTTATTGTAGCAGACGTATTTAAATTTGGATTTATTTTTCTCTGAATTTTTCTAAGAAAGTATACATACCCAGGTATCTCCCATAAAAATTTCAGCCCTATATGAGTTCTGGAGTATTAGTTACGAATTTTCAAAGTTGATGGTTCAGTAGCAGAATTGCAAAGTGACTAGCTGTAGCATTTTTGATTGTTAACTATCTTCCAGATCTTGTTTTGACCTAAATTTTTTATGAAAACTAAGAGACACGTTTGGCTAACTCTGGCAGAAATTCTAGCTTATTTTGAGAAATTTAAAGTCAGTTTAATGCTTTTCAAAGTCGAAGTTTCTGTTCTGGTGGGCTGTGACAGCAGCGGTAGTATTCCCTGTGTATCTTGAGTTCTACTATTGATTTTGCGTTGATTCTTCTTGATTATGAAAGTAGACTCAAATATGGTGTTGCTTACCAAAATTCACAATTTTTTCTTGATTTATTGATCCTTTTTCCAATTTTGGAAGTAGACAAAAAGTTGAGACGTGATCAGCCTATGTGGAAATACATGAGTAATTGATGTAAATGATGATCAATGTGTGTCATTACTTGTTTAATTGTGAACTACATTCCATATATGCATGATTGTTTGTACTTCTTGATACTTTATAAGTAATACAATAGGCTATAATGTAGGTGTGCACAAGAGATTCCGGCAGGGAGACCTCCGTGTACACCGTGCGTAGTGGATCAGGGATCGCACAGGAAGAATAGGGGTGTGTGCAGGGAGAGAGTAAGTCAGTAGCAATGTCTGAGAGAGAGACAGAGGTTTGGCAGAGCTTCCGCGTATGGCAGTGTGTTCTCCTCTGTATGGAAAGGTTAACGATCTATATATACTGGAGAACATGACCGTTGTAGTGTGGTTAATGCGCCCATTAATGGCGGCTTAATTAGCTTAACCATAACGGCACGTTCGTCCGAGTATATAGGAACCGTTATAGCACGTGGTGCGCGAATACCGGAACCGTTACGGGGTTAACCGGGTTTGACCGGATTGACCGGGTCTAGGGAGCTCGTGCCATAGATCTCTCAAAACAGTTGCTAAAGGTCGCGCGCGGGCTTGGCTCGCACGCGACAGGGCTTACTCTAGCCTCCAAACCACTAAGTCCCTACAAGTCCCGTGCAGTGGTATGCGAGGGCTCTGTCTCGCAGCCCCCACATGGATCAGCTCGGCTGGTGATCCTGTGTGTGTGGAGCACAATATGGTGTGCTGGATGGTTGCCACGTGGCCAAGATCTATCATGTCAGAAAGCAGTATCTACATTAGCCCCCTTTCTGCGCGTGAAGGCTCATAGCTGTATAGGCTTCCATGCGCGGAAACCAACATGCGCGTCGTCGCCACGCACCAATTCAAATACGGGTAAGTTCAGCCCCCGTGCGTGTCATTATGACCTAAACCCCCTAGAGTCGTGCCGTCTGACCTTTAGGGTTTTAGGCGTGACGTCAGCCCGTCCTGTGATTGCGCGATACGACGGTGACGGTTGCGATTCGACTACTGAAGGGACGCAACCCTTCATTCTTTTGGATAAATACCTTGTATCCCCATTATTGCAAAGCATCACTTCTTTCTCTTAAAGTGAATGGTACCCGGAGATCTTCGAGAGCAGATCCAGATAATCAATCACCAGTTCAGAACTGCAAATCGTATTCTTCAATTGTGCATATCCAAGCAAGCTTCAAGGAAACAAGGTTGGCCTCGTTTACTTTTGATTTAAAATACCAGTGTTTGCCTTGAACTGCGTTGAATCTGTAAATCCATGAAATTTGTGAAGAGGCTTTGACCTTTGAACCTGCCTTGTTTTAATCTTTCAACAATGTTGGATCTTGCGACTCCCCGATTTCTGAAACCGGTACTGGAACTGTTTTGCTTTCCTTTGCATAGATCTCGAATTTCAAAATTCAAACTGAAGTGTGGTACTTCTCCCCCCTTTTTCTTGCCCTTTCGCAGGAATGGCCAAGACAAGAGTAACCAGACCCGTCAAGGAAGATGAAGAGATGCCCGAGCTTCCGCAGGTTCTGTGGCGAAAAGCCCCCTTTCTGGGTGGGAAAGACTTTTATCATGCGAGGGTGAAGGCGAAGAGGATGCCTGATCCTGTTCCAGTTGAGCGATTGTTGACACTGACTCGCCCAGTTAACTCAGCCTTGCTCGAGTTGGTTGGCTCCGAGGATGTGGTTCGATTGGGGATCGAGAATGGGCACTTCCCATACACTGCGATTTCTACTCAGGCGTTTGTCCAGAAATTGGACTATATGGATGAGTGGATTGACCACGTGTTGGATCATCACGCCGAGACTCTCAATGAAGCCGGCGTTTTCTTTGCTATCCGTGCTATGAAGGGTGCTGCCGTGAAGTTGGATCAGTCCATGCTTCTAGACCTTCTGTCCCGTTACTCGCCTGCGACTCACACGTTTCATTTTGCTGAGTTCGAGGCTGCCCCCCACGCTTGAGGACGTTCAAATGCTGTATGAGCTTTCCCCCATGGGCGAGGTGGACCCCTTGAGTCACTTGAGGACATCTGCGGAAATGGCCTTGTACGCGCAGATGGAGGAGTGCCTAGCAGAGGTAAAGAAAATCTCCACTCGGTGGACCACTACAAAGCCTCTTCCGAACTGGCAGCTGGTTGATACGTCTGCGAAGAATACCTGGAACAAGTGGTTGCAGTACTTCTTCCGAGACTATGCGAACAGCAGCATTACTAAGAAGCTTTTGAGCGAGAACCCGGAGGCCGAGAATTACGTAGAGGGCAAGGGTTATCATTTGACCCTTTGTGCCTTTCTCTGTGCTTGGCTGTCGAGGTATCTGATTGATGGTCACCCCCATGACGGGGTCTTCTACCATGTGCTGCCGCTTGCCGTGAGGCTCGCTCTTGGCCAGAGAGTCGCACTCGGACCCTTGGTCTTGGGCACGCTATATTATAGGCTGGATCAGCTGGTTCTGGCGATGAGGGAATCGCGTGGCCGCCTCGATGTTCTGACCTTTGTCAATATCAGCTTTTTGACAATGTGGGTTTTCGAGCGCTGGCCGTCTTATGCTCCAACTCCCCTCCCACTTGATAAGTGGTGTCCCCCAGGCGAAACGGAAGCGCGCAACAGCGGAAGGGCTGCGAGATGGTTTGGAGCAAGCAACACCAAGTGTACTTGGAGTTTGATATGCGATAAACGAAAGGAGTTTACTGCCAGGCCCTATGCCACACGTGTCGAGAATGTGCGGTGGTTCCCAAAGCTATACCCTTCCAAAGGTATGGTCTTGTCAGAAGACCTTCTCTTTGAAAAGGGGCCGCATTTCCACGAGCGCTATCGTGAATTCTTTTGTTGGTGTCTGCGAGGTTCCCTTCCTGCCCTTGCAGAGCATATTCGTGAGCTCGCGCCAAGGTATGAAAGGCTTACAGTGGATGTTGACCCCACTCGGGTCTCTCCTCAGTTTGGTTTCGATGCGGTGGCCCCATCGATCTGGCCCCAGTCTATTATCAGAGGGTGCTACAAGCGTTTGCTGACAAAAGAGTGCAAGACGGTCCTCATGAGCAATCTTCCCTTTGAGCAGCCTGCGGGAACTCGCATGGGTGGTTGTTCCCAGAACTGGCTCGCATACTGGGTTGCCCAGCAAACGAGGATTGAGACGGAGGCGGCGGCGCAGCCAGGAAGGGCCCCCTTGATCAAAAGAAACTCTTTTTTCGTTTCGCCCCAATTGCAGTTTGAGCGAGTCTGAGTATGGTTGCTACTCGCTGTGGGACCGCGAGAACCATTTGTGCCCCGATTTCATTCTGAAGGAGCAAGTCGACGCAATCAAGAAGGGCGACACGCATGTCGTCAGATATAGTAAGGCGTTTGCTGAGGTAAGCAATTCCTCCGTGTGCTTTAAGCCTTTTGATTTCCTTTCGCTGATGCTTTTCGTTCTGTACTGTTTCAGTGTCATGTGCGGAGGTTCGCAGCTGGTGATCGTTCCAAGTCGCTGGTGAACACCATTGTTGCCACCAGAAGGAAAGGGGAGTCGTTCCGGCTAGCATGGAGGATGGATGCCGATGTCGAAACAAGGGTTCGCGCAGTCATGAATACTTTTGCTGACTCGCTGATAGACAACCCTCCGGCTCCGTCTCCTTCTAGAGATGACCCGTCCCCTCCAGCGACTGCGGCGCCGAGAGTGAAGAGACCTAGGCAAAAGGGAATTACGATTTCTTCCCCTAGGAGTGCTCCAGCTTCTCCCCCAGTGAGGTCCCTTTCCATCAAGGACAAAGGCAAGGGTCGTATGCCCAGCAAAGTGCGAAAAGATCTCGCAGTTGAGACTTTCGTTCCATTCAACCAAGAGGAGGAGGAAGAGAGGCAGGAGCCCCAGGCAAGTGATGACGAAGAAGAAGCAACAGTTGTGATGTGCGAGGAAGAATCAGGAGGTACTTCCGTCGCATCTCCTTGCCCTTTATCATGACTTCTTTGCAGTTCTTTTCTTTGAACCAATTATGTATTCGCAGATGATGATGATGAAGTCGTTGGTGGCCTTGTGGCCAAGAGGCAAAAGATAGATGCCCATTCTGGCATTTCAGATGATCCTATAAGCGAGGATGTTCTTGCTGAATCCCGGAAGACAGCCGCGGAGGCTGCTGAAAGAAGAAGGCAGCGAGAGGAAGAGGAGCTCGAGCGTGTGAAACAGCGGAGCCTCGAAGAGCAGCATGTTGACGACTTAGTGCGTCCAGTTGGCGAGGAAGACGAACTTCCCGAAGAAGTGGCTCCTCATGTGGAGGAGGAAGATGAGGTTCCCGGAGAGGATGCAGCAGAGCTAGAGCAAGTCCAAGCGGACTTCGAAGAGATCGCAGGTGGCAATAAAGGTGAGATCTTCAATCTCGCAGTTACTTATAGAGATGTAATTGTGGGTGCGTTAAAGCACGGTGTGTCAAAGCCTGACATTCGCCGTTGGTTGGTAAGCAAATGCGGAGAACCCTCAGGTAATTATTTTGAGTGATATGCACATACTAGGCTGTAGCCACTTGAGGCAAAATCATGACTGGTTTACTCGCATCCCAGGTCACGCATCTCTTAAAGATTTGCTTAGTGAGGACACACTGATAGGGCACGGTTCCACGTCCCTAGTGTACGATGAGGATACCTCAATCCCACCTTCGCGTGGAGGTGCTTATTCTTAGCTTTAGTAAAGATAGCGAAATAACTTATAACACAAGTTACCTCACATTATCGCATTTGGTATCGCAGGTCATGCTGAGGAACCTGAGCTGGAGCAGAGAAGTCAGCCTTCTGCATCCCATGTTCCAATTCCGAGCTCCCATACCGAGAAGCCCGTCGCAGCCGCTGGACACGCAAGTGAGCATCTCGAGGATGTCATCGAACTTTCCGATGATGTCGAAGCTGATGCTGTGCCGATGGACGAAGGTGTCCGTACCGGTGGTGAGGAAGAAAGGACAAGTGATGCTAATGTTTTCGCATCTGGGAGTGTCCTCCGCCCAGCGACTTTGGCAGTCCCTTCGCCCCCGGCGATGACTGAGCCAGAAGCACCTATTCCTGCGTGGAGCATTTGGGGCTCGCAGGTTGGGAATGCAGTCGCAGCTGGTGCGGCCTACACTCTTCCTCCTGGCTATGAGAGGTTGGAGCTCGCAGCTGATAGGAGAGCCATGGAGCGAGGGCAGTCTTCGAACAACCCAGTGGCCCGCATCCCTTCTCTTCATGAAATTCTGGAAGGCACTGGTAAGTAAAGATTTACCGTTCGCACGTCGCATTATTTGCTTGCGAGTTTTTACATTATAACTCTTTTTTGATGTCTCAGGTTTGAAGTAAACCGATGTGGACTGGGTGGTTCGAATGCGTCTCAGATACCCCCGATCGTTTGTGAGATCTCTGGAGATCGGACCTTTTGACAGGAGGCTATTCCTTACTGAAGCCATCTGGATACTGGAGCAGCTGTCTGCGGCTACACCCGCGACCATTTCGGCCCAGAGTGCTGAATTGCTGTGTGGCATGTGCCAAAATCTCCTGTTCAAAGTCCAAGGCAGACTTGGTTTCAAATTCCTCAAGGACAGAGTTACACTGATTCGCGCAGCTGTAACTTTGAATCTCGGTCACCAGAATCTCGCAGCTGAGATGCAGAAGGTGGAACAGCAAAAGCAAAAGGTTGATGAAGCTTTGAAGCTGTATGACGAAATGAATGCCAAGTGCGAGCTACTGAAGCAAGAAGTGAAACAAGTGGAGAAGCTGAGCGAGCAGTTCGAGCCCCAAGACTCCTTAATCAAGAATTTGTTTTGACTTTTCGAATTTTGAAAAGAAAACAGGAAAATGGCTTAGACATTAATGTAATGTTTTGAAACATTAATGTAATGTTGCTAGGGTTTCTCCCCCCCCTTTTTTTTTTTTGACAACAAACAATGAGTTTGCCCGTTTTGCCCTTTTCGGGATTTGATTGGACATTTCTGTGCATATCCAATTATGACATCAGCAATTGATTCTCTGCTTGATTTTCGCGCTAATTTCTCGGCAGATAAGCACGCTTCCGTTGGGAAGTCCATCCGAATCATGACTATCCGTCATTTATTAGGATACGCAACTGAATCGTCGTAGCCTTTAGTAGGGTAATTGATTGTTACCGCTTTTCAAGGCGTAAGTGATTGAACTTACCCTCTTTTTTGAATTTTGCTGACTCATCTTAGGCAACCGAAGAGTCTCCACAGGGTCTATATAAACCCTGTCTTTGCCATTTGGGTTCTTCATCCCAAACATGTGCTTTGCCGTGAGTCCTTACGACTGCTGGCTTCAACGCTTGTTTTTCGTTGATTCATGGCAACTTCAAGTTTTGAATCCTGAGTTTGCGCTTTGTGCTATAGAAATAGTTTCCAAGATCCACTTTATGAGGCTTATTGCTGTTTATAACCATCATAAAGAGGATGCAGATAATATCTCATGTGTGTTCGAAGAAATTTCTTCGTGTATTATGTGTGCAGGTCATGTTTCCGGCCGCCTCGTGGCAAGGTGCAGCGCCGAAGTGACCGTGCTACCGTCTCGTAATGAACGGCGGGATTCTCCTCCAGCATCCCTGGAGGAGGGTTTCTTGCCTCTTCGTTCTTGAACTCAGGGTTGCGAACCGCTGTGTTCATCCCCGTCTACAAGGAGCCCTTGCCCTTTGGAGCTTATGCTTGCAGTTTGATCGCTGGAACCGGTGGTTCCTTGGGCAAATGTTATGGGGAGCATATCTGACAACGGTCTTGTCGGATAGCAGGATGTCGAGCGTACGGCTTCATGTGGCTCTTTTTAGAGCAAGATCCCCCTTGCTACAGATGTTCACCCGCAGATCTGGGCATTGTGTAGCCGGCGTTTGAAGCCAGGGGGGTTCATTCTTTGCAGTCCGGGTTTCCGTACCGTGTCTCTGCCGGCTTATCAGCCACTTTTCGAATGTATTGTAAGCCATGTTGGCTACGTAGTTAGATTCGAGCTTTTCGCTTGTAAGCTGTTATCTAGATAGATAAATTGTAAGTCATTTGACTCATAATGATATATAGCTTTTGTATTATCTGCTCTCTTTGCAACAAAATACAATTTCGCATGCGTTTCGGCTTGTTTTGCCTTGCATAATGCCATGTAATGATTTCACATATGCGATATCAATTCGCAGATGTTTCGCTAGATCATTCGAGACCGTAATTTCGCAGCTGTGCCATCTTGACGGATGGGCTTGTAGTTGGTCGTTGTAAATCATATGAGATCATGTTCACAACTTTGCTATCGTAACAGATAGTTTTTAACAGATCAATTAAGATCGTTGAGTGGTGCGAATTGCTATCATAGAAGATAGGCTTTATCAGAGAATTGCTTGAGATCGTTTCTCGCATAAATTGCTATCGCGGCAGATAGACCTTTAGAAGATCCAATAAGATGATTCTGCACTTTCGTTGCCACCGTAACAGACGGGCTTGGGTGATCAACTAAAATCACTTTGCGTATAAATTGCTATCGTAACAGATAGGCTTGAGAAGACCATATAAGATCGCATTTGTATAAACCGTTATCGTGAGAGATAGGCTTTAGATGATCGATTGAGATCGTTTTTGTATTTCGCTGCTATCGTAAGAGATAGGCTTTGGTTGATCACTTAAGATCGCATTTGCGTTGGCTGCCATCGTAAGAGATAGGCTTTAGATGATCAATTAAGACCGTATTCGTGTTGACTGCTATCGTGAGAGATAGGCTTCGATGATCACTTAAGATCGCATTTGCGTTTGGCTGCTATCGTAAGAGATAGGCTTTAGATGATCGATCAAGATCGCATTTGTATTTGGCTGCTATCGTAAGAGATAGGCTTTAGATGATCAATTAAGATCGTATTTGTATTGGCATGCTATCGTAAGAGATAGGCTTTAGATGATCAATTAAGATCGCGTTTGTATTTGCTGCTATCGTAAGAGATAGGCTTTAGATGATCAATTAAGATCGCGTTTGTATTTGCTGCTATCGTAAGAGATAGGCTTTAGATGATCAATTAAGATCGCGTTTGTATTTGCTGCTATCGTAAGAGATAGGCTTTGATGATCACTTAGGATCGCGTTTGTATTTGCTGCTATCGTAAGAGATAGGCTTTGATGATCACTTAAGATCGCGTTTGTATTTGCTGCTATCGTAAGAGATAGGCTTTGATGATCACTTAGGATCGCGTTTGTATTTGCTGCTATCGTAAGAGATAGGCTTTGATGATCACTTAAGATCGCAGTTGTATAAATTGCTATTGCAGCGAATAAATCATTGTTAACAGTAATAACAAATTAAATAGAGCAATATAAATGGCTAGAAATATGAACTTCTCATTTGGGAGAATTCTTTTATTATAGCGCTCTCATATGGGAGAGATAGGATTACAATCCTCTCATATGGGAGAGGAGATTGCGTCAATCATAGCCACATGAGACATTAAGCAACGTTATCATAAAACGTATGAAATAAGAGAAGTCAGGGATAGTACTTCTTGATCCAGCGCATGTTGACTGAGCTTGGAGTTGAGGTTGTGCCGTGCAACCTTCGTATGCTGCAGTAGCCACTATCGAAGACTTCTGTGACTTCGAAGGGTCCTTCCCAATTAGCTGCGAACTTTGGGTGAGTTGCTTCTCGCATGCAGTGGTCAGACGCGCGCAAGACCAGGTCGCCAACTGCGAAATCCCGTCGCTGGACTGTCTTGTTGTAGGCGCGAGCGATTCTTTCTTGGTACCGCTTGTTAGTCCTTTTGGCTTGTTCTCGCTTTTCTTCCAGCAAGACTAAGTCATGATCGGGTTGATTTTCATAGAGTGCATGGAAGGCCAGCCTTGCCGAATTGACTCTGACCTCCGCAGGTACTACAGCTTCGGCCCCATAACATAGTAGAAATGGCGAGGCCCCTGTGGGTGTCCTTGGAGAAGTTCTGTAGGCCCACAGAGCTATGTTAAGGGAGTCGGCCCACTTCTTGTGGTCATCTGCGACCATCTTGCTCAGAATTCTCAACAGCGTTTTGTTAGTCGCTTCGGCTTGTCCGTTTCCCTTTGGATAATAGGGGGTAGAGCATATCTGCCTGATATTGTACTCCGCGAGTTTCGTAGCTACCTGACGATTAACAAAAGGAGTACCGTTATCTGAAAGAATGGTATTTGGGATTCCGAACCTGCATACGATGTTTTCCTGGATGAAGTTAACCACAGCCAGCGCGTTTGCCGTCTTCAGTGGTATTGCTTCCACCCATTTGGTGAACAGCTCGGTGCGGTGAGAATGAAATGGTTCCCATGTGACGTTGGTCGAATGGGGTCGATGAAGTCCAAAGCCCATGTGTGAAATGGCCATGGCGTCCCTAATGCATGTAGATCCACGGCGGGAGCGTGCACTAGGTTCCCTTTAAATTGGCATTCTTGGCAGCGTCGCACCTTGGTGCGGCAATCGACTTCCATCGTGGGCCAGAAGTATCCGATTGAGAGGAGCTGTCTGCATAATTTCGCACCTCCCTGGTGTTCCACCTGATGAGAAAGGTCCATGACTTCTTGTGCTTCCCTGCCGTCTAGGCATCGCAGCAAGTTGCCCTCGTGACCTTTTCGCCAAAGCAGGTTTTCCTGAACCACATATCGAGACGCTTTTCTCTTCAATTTGTCGGCTTCTTTTCTCGATTCGGGTACGGTGCCCTGGGTGAGGAATTCACGTCGGGTTCACCAAAATGTGCACAAGAGATTCCGGCAGGGAGACCTCCGTGTACACCGTGCGTAGTGGATCAGGGATCGCACAGGAAGAATAGGGGTGTGTGCAGGGAGAGAGTAAGTCAGTAGCAATGTCTGAGAGAGAGACAGCGGTTTGGCAGAGCTTCCGCGTATGGCAGTGTGTTCTCCTCTGTATGGAAAGGTTAACGATCTATATATACTGGAGAACATGACCGTTGTAGTGTGGTTAATGCGCCCATTAATGGCGGCTTAATTAGCTTAACCATAACGGCACGTTCGTCCGAGTATATAGGAACCGTTATAGCACGTGGTGCGCGAATACCGGAACCGTTACGGGGTTGACCGGGTTTGATCGGATTGACCGGGTCTAGGGAGCTCGTGCCATAGATCTCTCAAAACAGTTGCTAAAGGTCGCGCGCGGGCTTGGCTCGCACGCGACAGGGCTTACTCTAGCCTCCAAACCACTAAGTCCCTACAAGTCCCGTGCAGTGGTATGCGAGGGCTCTGTCTCGCAGCCCCCACATGGATCAGCTCGGCTGGTGATCCTGTGTGTGTGGAGCACAATATGGTGTGCTGGATGGTTGCCACGTGGCCAAGATCTATCATGTCAGAAAGCAGTATCTACAGTAGGTATTATGACTGATAGACCATATCAATACTACACCAGGAGAAATCGCCAAGTACCAATGGCAGCACCAAACAACAACAACAACAATAACAACAACGTGGAGCAGTTCTTCGCGCAATTTGCTAAAATGGAGCAGAATGCAAACCAAGGAGAGCAGAATAACGCAAATTGGGGTAAGAAAGTGGCAGACATGAAGCCAGGGAACTTTACAGGCAATGAGGATCCTGTTGAGCTCGAAAATTGGATCGATGATATGGATAAGGTCCTTGAGCTAGTTGAGTGCCCCGAAGACCGCAAGGTTGTTTGCGCGGCATTCTACCTGAAGAACGAAGCTAATACATGGTGGAGGAGCACACGCCAGAACTTTTTGGCTCAACCCAATTTCAATTGGGAGGCTCTTCAAACTGCATTACGCACTCGCTTTTATCCGGACCATGTCCAGGATAAAAAATGCCTAGACTTCGTGAATCTGACACAAGGGAACGGTTCCGTGACCGAGTACTTCAATAAATTCATGGAATTATCCCGATTCGCAGGTCAGCTGATGCCTGATGAAGCGACTAAAGTTAGAAAGTTCATGTCTGGTCTCGAACTTCATCTGCAGAAAGACTTGATGTGCAGAACCTATGATACTCTTCAGGAAGCTTATGATAGAGCTGCAGCCGTGTGGCGTATTCAAGAGGCACAAGATGAGAAGCGTGGGAAGCGCAAGGTTGATAACGCTGTGAACTATGGAAACAATCAGAATAGGACTAACCAAGGTAGTCAGGACAAGAGGTTTAAGCCTAACCATGCAGGAAGTAACCAAGGACAGTATCATGGTAATAAGCAGAATAATGGAGATGATCAATCGCGCCGTTATATCTGCAAGAAGTGTCAACAAAATCATCCAGGAAAGGACTATAAAGGAAACCTTGTCACTTGCTACCACTGTGGCAAGAAGGATCATCGTTCATTTGAGTGTCGATTGAAACCAAATGGAAATCAACAAGGGAACCAAGGAGGCAATTACCAAGGAAACCGACAGTTCAACAACAACAATCAGGGCGGAAACCGGAACTATGGGAACTACAACAAATATGGTAGGCAGCAAGTGAACAACCAAGGCAATGGAAGGAACAATGGAGTTCAGAACGGGAATAGGAACAACAACGCTCCAGCTAACGCGAACAACAATGGGACTGGTACGGCAGGAACTACCACACAGAACGGGAATGTTGCAAGGATCGCTGTCATGAGCAGGACTGAAGCTGAAGCAGCAAACGGAGTAGTCACTAGTACATTTCTTATTCATGATTGTGTACAAGAGAATCCTGCAGAGAGAACTTCGTGTACACCAAAGGCAGAGAATAGAAAATGGCACGGGAGGTGTTGGGTTGTGTGTAGGGAGAGAGTAAGGCAGTAGCACTGTCTGAGAGAGAGACAGGGGTTTGGCAGAGCTTCCGCATATGTCTGCTGTGTTCTCCTCGTATGGAAGGGTTAACGTCCTATATATATAACGGAGAATGTGACCATTGCAGTGTGGTTAATGCGCCCATCAATGGAGGCTTAATTAGCTTAACCACAACGGCACGTTCGTCCGCGTATATGGGACCGTTACAGCACGTTATCCGCGTATACCGGAACCGTTATGGGGTTGACCGGGTTTGACCGGGTTGACCGGGTTTATGGAGCTCGTGCCATAAATCTCTCAAAAGAAGTAACTAAAGGTCGCGCGCGAGCTTGGCTCGCACACGACCGGACTTACTCTAGCCTCCAGACCACTTAGTCCCTACAAGTCCCGTGTAGTGGTATGCGAGGGCCCTGTCTCGCAGCCCCCACGCGGATCAGCGCGGCTGGTGATCCAGTGTGTGTGGAGCACAATATGGTGTGCTAGATGATTGCCACGTGGCCAAGATCTGTCTGCTCAGAAAGCACTATCTACATTAGCCCCCTTTCTGCGCGTGAAGACTTATAGCCGGATAGGCTTCCATGCGCAGGAACCAACGTACGCGTCGCCGCCACGCACCAATTCAAATGTGTACAGATTCAGCCCCCGTGCGTGCCATTATGACCTAAACCCCTAGAGTCGTGCCGTCTGGTCTTTTATGGTTTTAGGCGTGACGTCAGCTTGTCCTGTGATTGCGCGATTCGACGGTGACGGTTGCGATTCGACTACTAAAAGGACGCAACCCTTCATTGTTTTTGGATAAATACTCTGTACTCTCCATTGTTGCAAAAGCATCACTTCTTTCTCTTAAAGTGAATGATACCCGGAAGCCTTCAAGAGCAAATTCAGATAATCAATCATCAGTTCTCTCTTCTCAATCATCTTCTTCAACTGTGCGCATCCTAGCAAGCTTTACCAAAACAAGGTTGGCCTTGTTCAATTTTGTTTAATATACTGATATATGCTTTGAACTGCGTTGGATCTGCAAACCCATAACTTTCTGAAACATGTCAACCACTGAAAGCTATGAAGAAGATCTTGATCTTTGAATCCAATTTTGATTTATTCCCCAGATGATAAGGATCTTGAATGTAGGGTTTCTGAAATCCCTGATAATGAAAACGATTCCCATCTCTAATTTTGAAGATTGCCACTGGACTGTTCATCTTTCTTCCAATAAATCCTTGTACACTTTGAACTGAATCTTGAAATTCGAACTAAAGTATGTGTATTTCTCCCCCCTTTTTTCTTGCTTTTCCGCAGGAATGGCAAAGACAAAAGGAACCAAACCCATTAAGGAGGTCGAAGAAATACCTGATCTTCCCCGGGCTTTATGGCGAAAAGCCCCCTATCTGGGTGGCAAAGACTTTTATCATGCTAGGGTTAAGGCGAAGAAACTGCCAATCCCTGTCCCTGGTGAAGAATTGCAAACGTTAACCCCTCCAGTTAACTCGGCGCTGCTCGAATTGATCGATTCCGAAGATGTGGTTCGATTGGGAGTCGAAAATGGGTACTTCCCATATACTGCGATCTCTACTCAAGCGTTTGTTCATAAATTGGACTTCATGGATGAGTGGATTGACCATGTATTGACCAATCATGCCATGACTTTAAACGATGCTGGTATATACTTCGCAGTTCGTGCTATGAAGAGTGCTGCCGTGAAGCTGGACCAATCCATGCTTCTAAACCTTCGTTCTCGTTACTCGCCTGCGACTCACACATTCCATTTCGCTGAGTTCGAGGCTGCTCCCACGCTTGAAGATGTGCACATGCTGTATGATTTGTCTCCCGTGGGCGAGGTGGATCCTTTGAGTCCCTTGAGAACGGATGCGGAGATCGCTTTGTACAAGCAGATGGAGGAGTGCTTGTCAGAAGTGAAGAAAATCTCCAGCCGATGGATTCCTACAGAAGTCCTCCCCGACTGGCAGTTGGTTGACACATCTGCGAAGAATACTTGGAACAAGTGGGTGCAATATTTCTTTCGCGATTATGCGAACAGCAGTATCACCAAGAAGCTTCTGAGCCAAAACTCGAAGGCCAAGAACTATGTGAATGGCAAGGGTTATCACTTGACCCTATGCGCCTGGTTGTCGAGGTATTTAATCGATGGTCACCCGCATGATGGGGTCTTCTATCATGTTCTGCCTCTTGCTGTGAAATTGGCCCTTGGTCAGAAAATCGCACTTGGACCCTTAGTCTTGGGCACGCTGTACCAGAGGTTGGATTAGCTGGTCGTGGCAATGAAGGAATTGCGTGGTCGCCTCGACGTACTGATATACATTAACATTGCTTTCTTGACAATGTGGGTCTTCGAGCGATGGCCCTCTTATGCCCTAGTCCCTTCTAAGCCCAGCAAATGGTGTCCCCCAGGTACGGAGGAGGAACGTAATAGCGGCAGGGCTGCGAGGTGGTTTGGAACTAACTTTCCCAAGTGCATTTGCAGCCTGATATGCGACAATCGGGAAGAGTTTATAGCCAGGCCTTATGCCACACGCGTTGAGAATGTGCGATGGTTCCCAAAACTGTACCCCTCTAAGGCTGTTGCTTTCTCAGAAGAGCTCCTTTTCGAGGGAGGGGAGCATTTCCACGAGCGCTATCGCGAATTCTTTTGCTGGTGTCTGAGAGGTTCTCTTCCTGCTCTTGCAGAGCATGTTCGTGAGCTCGCCCCTATGTACGAGAGGATTACCGTGGATGTCGATCCCACTCGCGTTTCTCCCCAGTTTAGCTTCGACGCGGTAGCACCATCAATCTGGCCGCAGTCTATCATAAGAGGCTGCTACAAGCGGTTATTGTCTAGGGAGTGTAAAACAATCTTGAGGAGCAATCTTCCCTTCGAGCAACCTCCAGGTAACCGCGAAGGTGGCTATTCCAGAAACTGGATCGCTTATTGGAATGCCCAGCAAACAAGGTTTGAGACGCAGTCGGCCCCTCAGCCAAGCAGAGCTCCTGTGATCAAAAGAAATTCTTTCCCTTTTCGTCCAAACTGTAGCCTGGACGAGTCTAAATATGGCTGCTATTCGTTGCTGGATCGCGAGAATCACCTGTGTCCCTCCATCATTCTTGATGAGAAGATAGCTGCAGTTAGGAGAGGTGATTCGCATGTCATCAGATACGGCGAAACTTTCGCTAAGGTAAGCAATTTCTCTTGCATGTGCTAAGTTTCTTTATTCCAATATATTTGAAAACTTCATGCTTTATTTCCTGCTGCAGTGCTATGTGAGGAGGTTTGCATTTGGTGAGCGTTCCAAATCGCTGGTCACCACCATTGTTACTGCAAGAAGGCAAGGACAACCAGTTCGGCTAGCATTGAAGATGGATCCCGCGGTTGAGACAAAAATTCGCGAGATCATGAATGCTTTTGCTGATTCGCTGATAGACAATACTCCAGCCTTGTCTCCACCCAGGAACGATCATTCTCCTCCAGCAACTGCCGCTCCAAGGGAGAAGAGGCCCAGACAAAGAGGAATCACAATCTCTTCCCCTAGGAGCGCTCCAACTTCCCCTCCTGCGAGATCCCTTACTGCCAGGGATAAAGGTAAAGGTCGCATGACCAGTGAAGCGCGGAAGGAGCTCGCAGTGGAGACCTTTGTTCCGTTTGGCCAGGAGGAAGAAAAGGAGAGAAGAGAGACAAGAGAAGGAGATGAAGAAGAGGAAATAATTGAAGATGTCAGAGACAGAGAGAGAGATGAGATACAAGAGGAAGAGTCAGGAGGTATCTCAATCGTACTTCTCTTCTCATTATCTTAACTCTTTTGCAATCTTATCTGAACAAATTGTTTCTTAGCAGATGATGACAATGAGACCATCAGTGGCCTTCTGGCCAAGAAGAAGAAGAGGGGTTCTCATTTTGGTGTTTCCGACGAAACCATAAGCGGGGACATTCTTGCCGAGTCCAGGAGAATAGCTGCGGAGGCTGCTGAAAGAAGAAGAAAGCGAGAAGAAGAGGAACTCGAACGCGTGAAGCAGAGGAGCCTAGAAGATTAACACGTCGACGACCTAGTGCGTCCAACTGATGAGGAAGATGTGCTTCCAGAAGATGTGGCTCCTCAAGTTGACGAGGAGGATGCGGCTCCAGAAGAAGATGCAGCAGCTCTAGAGCGAGCCCAAGCGGACTTCGAAGAAATCGCAGGCGGTAATGAAGGTGAGATTTTTAATCTCGCAGTAACTTACCGAGATGTAATTGTCGGTGCACTAAAGCACGGCGTGTCAAAAGCTGACATTCTCCGCTGGCTAGTAGGCAACTGCGGTGAACCTTCAGGTAATTATTTGAGCAACATGTGTGAATTAGGCTTAGCAACCCAAACATAATCATGACTGGTTTCTTCGCGCCCCAAGTCACGCTCACCTTAGATACATGCTTAATGAAGATACATTAATAGGGCAAGGTTCCACGTCCTTAGCATATGACGAGGATGCTGCGACCCACCTTCGCGTGGAGGTGCTCGCTCTTAGCTTACCAAAGATAATAAAATAATATGCAAAACAAGTTACCTCACATCATCATATCTTGTATCGCAGGCAACGCTGATTAAGCCATGTTGGAACAAAGGAGTCAACCTTCTGCATCCTATGTCCCTGTACCGAGTTCTCATACCGAGAAGCCCGTCGCAGCTGCTAAATATGCGGGAGACCCCTTCGAGGACATCATTGAACTTTCTGATGATGCCAAAGCTGACACCGTATTGATGGAGGAAGATGCCCATGCTGGTGCTGGGGAAACAGGAATGAACGCTGCTGCCGCTATCACACCTGAAGGCATCCCTGATCAAGCTGCAACTTCTGCCGCTGCCATGCCTCCGGCAATGACTGAGCCTGTGGCGCCTCTTCCTGCGTGGAACTTTTGGAGTTCACAGGTCGGGGCTGCAATCGCACCTGGTGCGGCTTATACTCTTCCTACCAACTACGAAGATTTAGAGCTCGCAGCTGATAGAAGGGCAATGGAGCGAGGACAGCGTTCAGCTACCCCAGCAATGCGTATTCCTTCTCTGCGCGAGATCCTTGAAGGAACTGGTATGTCATGATTATTGTTCGCATCTTGCATTCTTCATTTGCAAGTTCGATAGTCTAACTTGGTTTAACATTGCCTTAGGGCTGAAGCAAGCTGACGTGGACTGGCTAGTTCGGATGCGCCTCTCCTACCCCCAATCATTTGTGAGGTCTCTGGAGATAGGGCCCTCCGACAGGAGGCTGTTTTTTACTGAAGCCATCTGGATTTTGGAGCAGCTATCGGCGGCCACACCTGCGACTATTTCTCCTCAGAGCGCGGAATTGCTTTTTGGCATGTGCTAAAACCTTCTCGCCAAAGCTCAAGACAAGTTGGGCTTTGGGTTTCTTGTCAAAAGAGTCACCCAGATTCGCGCGGCCGTGAATTTGAAACGCGGCTACCATAACCTCGCATTTAAGGAGCAGAAGGTGGAGCAGCAAAAGCAAAAGGTTGAAGAGGCTGTGAAGCTCTTTCATGAGATGAACACCAAATGCGAGCAATTGAAGCAAGAAGTGGAGCAAGTGGAAAATCTGTCGCGTCAGTTTACTCCTAATGACTCCTTGGTCAAGGGCTTGTTTTGAAAAGTAGCAAATAAGTAGCAAATCTGTGTTAAGAAAAATGCTAAAACATTACTGTAATGTTGCTAGGGTTTCTCCCCCTTTTTTTTCAAAAAGAATTTGAATGCCTGTTTTGCCCTTCCCGGGATTTGCTCGAATATCTCTGTGCATATCAATTATGACGTCAGCTATTGATATTCTGCCTTGACTTTCGCGCTAATTGCTCATTAGATAAGCACGCTTTCCTTGGGAAGTCCATCCGTATCATGACCATCCGTCATTAATTAGGATACGCAACCGAATCGTCGTAGCCTTTAGTAGGGTAATTGATTGTTACCTCTTTTCAGGGCGTAAGTGATTGATCCTTACCCTCTTTTCAAGTTCTGTTGACTCATCTCGGAAACTGAAGAGTCTCCACAAGGTCTATATAAACCCTGCCTTTTTCTATTTGGGTTTTTCATCCCACAATGTAGCTTGCCGTGATTCCTTACGACTGCTGGCTTCAACGCTTGTTTTTCATTGATTCATGACAGCTTCAAGTTGTGAAACCTGAGTTTGTGCTTTGTGCCATAGAAATAGTTTCCAAGATCTGCTTCACGAAGCGTATTGATCTTTATAATTATCATAAAGAAGATGCAGAGAATACCTCATGTTTGCTCGAAGAATTTTCTTCGTCTATTATGTTTGCAGGTCATGTTTCCGGCCGCCTCCCGGCGAGGTGCAGAGCCGTACTGACCTTGCTACCGACTCGTAATGAACGGTGGATTTCTCCTCTAGCTTACCCGGAGGTTGATCATTCGCCACCACGTTCTTGAGCTCAGGGTGGCGAGCCAATGTGCTCGTCTCCGTGGACAAGGAGCCTCTTGCCCTAGGAATGACTGCTTCCCTGTCTTGCAAAGCCGCATACGCCGGAACAAGTGGTTCCTCAGGCACGTCTCTTGGGCATAAGACCAAAGAATGTCCTTGTCAGATCCTGGGATCTTGAACATTGCGTCGCATAGGTCTTGTAGACATGGCGGGCTGTTCACTGTATAAGAACACCCTACTTGCTACAGATCTTTGGTCGCAGATCGTTGCATCGTATGGTTTCTGTTAAAACCAGTAGGTCGCCCCTCCTTTAGTGAGGATTGCCCCGATGTGTAACTTCCGCTTTTAGGCTGCTATTTAGATGCATTGTAAGCCATGTTGGCTGCGTAGTTAGCTTGACCTGAGCTTTTCGCTTGTAAGCTGTTATCTAGACAGATAAAGTGTAAGTCATTTTTGACTCATAATGATAAATCGCTTTGTATGATTTGTTGTTTTCGTTACAAAAAATTACAATTTCGCATGCGTATTGGCAAATTTCGCCTTCTGTAGTGCTATATTTACACTTTGCATTGTTGCTATGATTTGCTATCTGCCGGATAGATTCGCAGATATGTTTTTAGATCGTTCGAGATCGTATTTGTGCAGCTTTGCTATCTTGGCGGATAGGCTTGAGATTTACTTAAGGTTAGACCCAAGTACGAGCGCTATCTCAGCAGATAGGCTTCTGTAGATCACTTAAGATTATTTTGCATAATGCTGCTATCATGGCAGATAGACTTAAGAATCAATTTGAGATCGCATTCGTATAGTGCTGCTATCGTGGTAGATAGGCTTGAAAGGTCATTTAAGATCATACTCGCATAGGCTGCTATCATGGCAGATAGGCTTTTAAAAGATCACTTAAGATCGTATTCGCATGAGCTGCTATCGTGGCAGATAGGATTTAAAATCACTTAAGATCATATTCGCATAGGCTGCTATCATGGCAGATAGGCTTTAGAAGATCACTTAAGATCGTATTCGCATGAGCTGCTATCATGGCAGATAGGCTTTAGAAGATCACTTAAGATCTTATTCGCATAGGCTGCTATCACGGCGGATAGGCTTTAAAAGATCACTTAAGATCATATTCGCATAGGCTGCTATCATGGCAGATAGGCTTTCGCTACTAAGAAATAACGAAATAAACAGAGCAACAAAAACGGCTGACAGCATAAAGTTCTTCCCATTTGGGAGAAGTCTTTTATTATAAGATACTATCATATGGGAGAGATAAGATTACAATTCACTCATATGGGAGAGAAGAAGAAGCACGAGTTTTAGCAATACAGAGTATAAAGCAGACGTTGTAATCTAACGCATATAATTAGAGAAGTTAAGGATAATACTTCTTAATCCAGCGCATGTTGACTGAGCTTGGGGTTGAGGTCGTTCCATGTAACCTCTGTATGTTGCAGTAGCCACTATCAAAGACTTCTGTAACTTCAAAGGGTCCTTCCCGATTGGCTGCAAATTTTGGGTGAGCTGCCTCCCGCATGCAATGGTCAGACGCGTGCAAGACCAAATCTCCAACTGCGAAATCTCGACGTTGGACCGTTTTGTTGTACGCACGAGCGATCCTTTCTTGGTATCGTTTGTTAGTCCTTTTGGCTTGCTTCCGTTTCTCCTCTAACAGGACCAGATCATGGTCTCGTTGATTGTCGTATAATGCATGAAAAGCCAGTCTCGCGGAGTTGACTTTCACCTCTGCGGGTACTACAGCTTCAGCCCCATAATATAAGAGGAATGGTGAGACTCCTGTGGGCGTCCTTGGAGAAGTCCGATAGGCCCACAAGGCTATGTTCAACGAATCAGCCCACTTCTTGTGGTCATCTGCCACCATTTTGCTCAAGATCCTTAATAATGTCTTGTTGGTTGCTTCCGCTTGCCCATTCCCCTTCGGGTAGTATGGAGTGGAGCATATCTGTCTTATGTTGTACTCTGCTAGCTTTGCAGCCACCTGGCGATTGACAAAGGGGGTACCATTATCCGAAAGAATGGTGTTTGGAATTCCGAACCTGCATATGATGTTTTCTTGGATGAAATGGACCACGGCTAGCGCATTTGCTGTCTTTAGTGGTATTGCTTCCACCCACTTGGTGAACAAATCGGTCGCGGTGAGAATGAAGTGATTCCCGTGCGAGGTTGGTCGAATGGGACCAACGAAATCCAGAGCCCATGTATGAAATGGCCATGGTGTTCCCAACGCGTGTAGATCTACGGCAGGGGCGTGCACTAGATTAACTTTGATTTGGCATTCATGGCAGCGTCTTACTTTGGTGCGGCAGTCAGCCTCCATGGTGGGCCAGAAGTATCCAATCGAGAGGAGTTGTCTGCATAATTTCGCACCTCCCTGATGTTCTACCTGATGAGAAAGATCCATCACTTCTTGTGCTTCCTTGCTGTCTAAACATCGCCGCAAGTTGCCTTCATGGCCCTTTCGCCAGAGCAGATTTTCTTGCACCACATATCGGGCTTCTTTTCTCTTTAGTTTCTCGGCTTCTTTTCTCGACTCGGGCACAATACCGTGGGTGAGAAAGTCAAAGAATGGTGTCCTCCAATCCGCATCATCGTCGGTCAGAGTAATGAATAAAGAGTCCTTGATCAGTGCGCAACTCTCGCAATTTCCTTGAATCAATGATGCGGCCGTTGACATGTCCGGCCAATGAATGCCATACCTCTGGGCTTTCCAATAGATTGACACCTCACTTTCCCCACAAGCATGTTGGTGAATATTTTCTAACAACAGTTGTCCCTCTTGCTCGGAGACGCATCGCATGAGTATTCCGCCAGGGCCCTTGTAGTAGAGGGTGTTGTCGTGTATGCAATACCCCTTTGTGGATGCCCAGTTCTCGCTGCTCGTGCCTTCTGCGATGGCCCGTAAGATTGACTTTCTCCAGTCCGCATCATCAATGCATTCATCGTCGCACGCGTCCTCTGTCAACGCCGAGGATGTTCGCACTTCAATCGAGATTCTCGCAGGACATTTTTC
This sequence comes from Linanthus parryae, assembly GCA_023055425.1. NCBI lineage: Eukaryota > Viridiplantae > Streptophyta > Magnoliopsida > Ericales > Polemoniaceae > Linanthus > Linanthus parryae. Next base: position 41,213,179 of record JALGPY010000004.1, read on the forward strand.
TGCACTAACCTTGGATCCCGAGGTAGCTAAAGCATCAACATGCCTATTGTTCGCTCGAGGTTTGTGCTCGTATCTAACGTCGCAGAACTGTTGCACTAATTTCTGTACCAAGGTCCGGTAGGGTAATAGGTTTATCTCCTTCAAACCATATTTGCCCGAGGCTTGTTTGACAATCAGCTTGGAGTCCCCCATGACCGTCAAATTGCTTACTTCCAAGGCCTTTGTCGCGCGAAGTCCCGCGATGAGAGCTTCATACTCTGCTTCGTTGTTGGTGACTGCGAAGTCAAGCTTTGCTGACATTTGTATGACCTCTCCATATGGTTTGGTCAAGACTATTCTAATGCCTCCACCTTTCCTTGTTCACGAGCCATCGAAATGGAGCGTCCAATAGGGCACTTCAACTGCGTAGATTTCAGGTCCCTCCAATTCTTCTTCAATCACAGGCTCATTACTGTTATCGGGGAACTGTGCTAGAAAATCCGCCACCGCCTGCGATTTGATCGCCCGCGGCCGAACGCATGTGATGTCATATTGGGAAATGGTCATATACCATTTTGCCAATCTTCCTCCAGGAGTGGTGTGAGTCAGAAGATACCGCATAAGATCGCTCTTTGTGACCACTACTACTTTGTGCGAAGCAAAATAGTGTCTCAACTTTTCTTTTACGAAGAATAAAGCAAGGCAATGACGTTCGATGTCTGTGTACCTTGATTCTGCGGGTTTCACGATGCGAGAGATGTAGTAGATGGGCCTTTCTTGACCCTCATACTCCTGAGCTAGGAGTGCTCTTATAGACCTCCTTGTCGACGTCAGATACAACAAGAGTGGTGATCCGAGCTGAGGTGCGATCATTACTTTTGACGATGTCAGCAGCTCCTTTAGTTTCCCGAACGCAGCCTCGTGCTCTGCAGTCCAGTTGTATACATCATCTTTCTTGAGAAGATCACTGAAACAGAAGGTGATTTCGGCGATTGCTGGGATGAATCTTTGCAAGTAGGACAGCTTTCCCAGAAAGGTTTTCAAGGCACTCTGGTTATGCGGGTGAGTCATGCTAGTGATGGCTGATACTTTCGCAGGGTCAGGCTCTATTCCTTGACGATGTACCACACATCCCAAGAACTTCCCTGATGTTACCCCGAATGCGCACTTCATGGGGTTCATCTTCAATTGAAAGCGTCTGCATCTGTTGAACACTTTTCGCAAATCCCCCAGATGGTCTGCCTCCTCCTTGGATTTGACAACTAGGTCATCCACATAGAATTCCACTTCCTTGTGCATCATGTCGTGGAACAGGGCCATCATGGCCCTCTGGTAAGTCGCACCTGCGTTTTTGAGGCCAAAAGGCATCGACGTATAGTTAAATACTCCCACCGGGGTGATGAATGAGGTTTTCCGTGCATCTTCGGGGTCCATCTTGATCTGATTGTACCCACTGAAGCCGTCCATGAAGCTGAACATGCGATGACCCGCGGTTGAATCGATGAGTAAGTCGATGTTGGGGAGTGGAAAATCGTCCTTGGGGCAGAAGCGATTAAGATCTCGGAAGTCTACGCAAATGCGAAGTTGCCCATTCTTCTTTACTACTGGCACAATATTGGCCAACCATGTGGGATGGTGACTTGGCTCTATGAATTTGGCATCTAGGAGTTTGACAATTTCCTGCTTGATCTTCACGTTGAGCTTTGGCCTAAACATTCTTGTGCTCTGCTTTACCGGTTTGGATCCTGGAATTACATCCAACCGGTGCATGGTGATGCTCGTGTCCAGGCCGGGCATTTCATCGCATTCCCATGCGAATACGTCCTTGTACTCAGTCAAGAGCTGTAACAATCTTTCCCCCTCTTCGCATGTGAGGTCCGCACTTAGAAACACTGGCCTCTTCTTTTCTTCTTTCGGGCTTAGGAATACCTCCTTCAGCTCCTGCTTTTGTGGTCTGGGTTTGTCTTCCATGCATTCGGGTGCTTCTTTGAGTTTCTCTTCCAGAGTGCTTGCCATTGGTTTGTCTGTCTCCGAAACCTGCTCAATTTGATTGATTTGCTCAGGGATATCCCCATGCTCGCGTGAGGACACCCCCGCACACCTTCATATGCGATAGCATTTCTTCCCATTGGCGTAGAAACTCTCTATCTCCTTGCCTTTAGGATCATCCTTTGCAATCCTTTTCAGAGTGTACACGTTCTTTTGCTGGTAGGCAATCCGCGGCGCCTCTTCTCGCGTGGACGGCTTTTCCTTGGCATCCTCTCTTGTCACCATCACCCCTGCGGGTGACTGATCTTTGATGTCCTCCCATCGGGGCAAAGGAGCGGGGTTGAATTGTCCCGGCGTTTGCTCATCCGCCATCTCAGTGAACCATACCGCCTCACTGAGATGCGCTTCATCCATGTTGAAGGGATTTGTCGAAGCTGGTATCTCAACTATTCTGTCATTCCAAATGGCTTTCATCACTTGGTGAGCTGTTGAAGGGACAACATCAAAGCGATGAATCCAGGCTCAACCTATGATCATGTGATACGTAGTGTTCGCATCTATGACATAGAATTTTGCTGAGCACTTGATTTTGCCAATCTGGACACCCAGGCGGATCCATCCTATCGTCATTCTGGAGTCGCTTCCGAATCCCATCAGCGGGGATGGACGCTTGACAATCTTGTGCTCCGGAATTCCCGCTAGCTTCAGAGTATGGAGCGAAACAACGTTAACTGCTGCTCCTCCGTCGACGAACGCTCTTTTGAACTCCACGCCATTGATAATGGTTGTCACATACAGAGGCTTCTGATGGCTCACATCTGTCTTTTTGTCGCTTGCGGAGAAGGTTATGACCTTTTCTGTAGAGCGAGATGCCCTGACAACCTTTCCATTGGAGACTACGGTATCCTCCTTGTAATATTCTGCTATCCTCAAGATCGCTTTTGTCATCTCCTTGCGGCATTTCTCTAAGAATTTCATCTCATTGAAGAACCTGCTGAACCCATGCGATCCCTTCATTCGATCGGCACGTTCGTCCTCCGTGTCTATGATGTAGTCCTCGTCATCATGGATCTCGGCAATGATGGGTAGACCATCCTCCGCAACCTCTTCAAGGTCCACAATCGAGATCATAGCGACCTCTTTGCCTTTCGATTCTTGCTCCGCATGGGCAGGGAGTGGATTGTTGCGCACATCCTGCCTTTGATCACTGACGATCAGTTCGCCATTTTTCATCTTTTGGCTCACCATGATTCTGAGCTTCTTGCAGTCAGCCGTGGGATGCATGAAATTTCCGTGACATTCGCACCACTTCGGGTCCCTCACCATCTCCCTGGAGGGTGCCTTTTCGAGCGGCGGCAGGACACCGTCATTACGCCATTGTCTGCAAAGGTCGCTTGCTTCTTCCACCGAGCATGGCAGAGGCGGTGCATCAAAGTTCACTACCTTTGGCTGCTTCTGGGGCGAGACCGTATTCACTTCAGCTTCACGTCCCCTCTTATAGCTGAATCTCCCGATTTTGAAAGTATTACCGCCCGAGGATCGCTCAGGGGCGTTCCTCTTTTTCTGCCTTTCCACTATAGGCTCGATATTCTTCGTGCATTCGATTAGCTTTGAAAATGTAGGTGTTTGCAGGTTGATAAGCATACCTTTATACTTGTCTCGCATGCATTGCAGGCATATCTCCACGAGTCTGCTTTCGAGTATCACATCTTTGCATTCCAAGGATTTGGCTCTGAACTTCTTGATGAATGTTATCCCATCCTCCTCGCGCTTCTGATACATCCGCGAGAGATGAATCATCGTCACCTTTTCCTCCATCTGGAAGAACTTGGTGTAAAACTTCTGGACCATGTCGTTCCAAGTCTTCACGGATCCGGCTTCCAACGTCTGGTACCACTTGTAAGCCACGTTCCCCAAATATTTCGGGAACTCGCGCATCAGCAGCTTAGGATCAGCCCCATACGGTCCCATCACATCAATGAAACGCATGACATGCTCATGGGCGTTCCCATTGACGTCTTCGAACTTGTCCCATTTAGGGGCCTTGTACCTAGCAGGGTTAGGCATGAGATAGATCTCTCGTGGAATAGGTGGATCGTTGTCAAGCTTCGGGATGATGGTATCCGCGAACGATTGGTGAGCCAGAATAGTGTCTATGCGCCGTTGCAGCGACGTCATACACTTCGGAGCACTTCCCTCAGCAGCGGGAGGAGGGGTTGCCGCAGGCGGAGGCGACACATATGTCGCAGGAGGACTAGGGACATATTGTGGATTCACGTTACCCCAGATTGCCGTTGGAGGAGGCAAGGGATACTGTGTATATTTCTTATTCATGATTGCAAGGATCGCTGTCATGAGCAGGACTGAAGCTGAAGCAGCAAACGGAGTAGTCACTAGTACATTTCTTATTCATGATTGTGTACAAGAGAATCCTGCAGAGAGAACTTTGTGTACACCAAAGGCAGAGAATAGAAAATGGCACAGGAGGTGTTGGGTTGTGTGTAGGGAGAGAGTAAGGCAGTAGCACTGTCTGAGAGAGAGACAGGGGTTTGGCAGAGCTTCCGCGTATGTCTGGTGTGTTCTCCTCGTATGGAAGGGTTAACATCCTATATATATAACGGAGAATGTGACCGTTGCAGTGTGGTTAATGCGCCCATCAATGGCGGCTTAATTAGCTTAACCACAACGGCACGTTCGTCCGCGTATATAGGGACCGTTACAGCACGTTATCCGCGTATACCGGAACCGTTATGGGGTTGACCGGGTTTGACCGGGTTGACCGGGTTTATGGAGCTCGTGCCATAAATCTCTCAAAAGAAGTTACTAAAGGTCGCGCGCGAGCTTGGCTCGCACGCGACAGGACTTACTTCAGCCTCCAGACCACTAAGTCCCTACAAGTCCCGTGCAGTGGTATGCGAGGGCCCTGTCTCGCAGCCCCAGCGCGGATCAGCGCGGCTGGTGATCCAGTGTGTGTGGAGCACAATATGGTGTGCTAGATGATTGCCACGTGGCCAAGATCTGTCTGCTCAGAAAGCACTATCTACAATGATTAACCAGCTTTTACTATATTTGATTCCGGAGCTTCGTATTCATTTATTTCATCATCATTTGTGGAAAAGTTGAGTCTCAATAAGCCGTCTAGAATATCCATCCCCGTAGCTACCCCAACCAGTCATGTAACAGTATGTGACGCCATTTTTGAGGGAGTAGAAGTTAAGATTTCGGCTAGTACCTTGCCAGCCAACCTGATACAGTTTGATCTTGGAGGAATATATGTTATATTGGGTATGGATTGGCTGAGTAAATACCGAGCAGTTATACACTGCCACGATCAGAAAATAAGACTTAAAGGTACAAAAGGAGAAAAAGTTTCTTACCGTGTTATCACGAAAGAACCATGTATCCGACTAGTGTCAGCTTTAACCATAGTCAACCAAGTGAAGAAGGGGAACAATGCTTATTTGTGTTATGTTCAAGACATGTCTAAGAAGGAGAATATGCTGGAAGAGATACCAATAGTTAGAGACTTTCCCGATGTGTTCCCGGACAAAATTCCAGAAATGCCACCTAGAAGGAAGATTGAATTCATTATGGACTTAGCACCTGGAACAGCTCCAATTTCAAAGGCACCGTACAGAATGGCGCCAGTAGAGTTGAAAGAACTAAAAGATCAGTTGCAAGAGCTACTTCAAAAGGGTTACATAAGGCCGAGTGTTTCTGTTGGAATAGATGCCCTAGAGGCAATCTAGTTTAGTATGAATTATTTGTGGCTAGAAATTCATTTATTATTTATTGGATATTTAATATAATGAAGTCCGTAGATTTACAATTGTGTTGTTTATCTTAAATATCCCTAGTCCAGTGTAATGATTAATGGGACAATCATCTATAGACTAGTATGGGGTTGGATTGATATGGAGATATCATGATCCAACACATAGGTGTGCATTATGGAATGTTGCACTGGATTGACCCATCTCCGAGAAGGCTACATACACGTTATGTTGAGTCACAAGCGCTTCTCGCGGTGCAATGGTATTGTCATCCTTAGACTTGAAGTCACTAGATATTCTAGTTGTGGATTATTGTGATTTTGGTAGCGTTAAACGCTACACCGTAGCTGGGTAGTTATAAAGGCGTGTACTGGATACAATAAGAAGCAAGCTTAGAGATCGTAGTGAACGTAGATAGAATTTGTCCCTCCCACATAACGGGAGCAAATATCCTAGGCCACTCGAGGGATAGTGCTTATAGAATGTCTGGCCAGACTCAAATAAATCAATATGGGATATTGATGTTATTTGCACGAATGAGGCTATTCCCATGGATCGAGAAACTATTGATTGGATATACGAGTGTGACTTGTAGGTCTCGTGTCCAATCCGGATATAGAGACAAAGGGATGAGACAATTACTTGTACAAAGGTTTTCAAGATGACTATTCTATTAGTTGACTAGAATGGATGTTTTGCTAGAAACCGCTCCATATTAGCAAATAGTTGCTACCAACTAGATAGAACCTATGGGGTCACACGCTATATAGAGTTGAACTAGATTTGGGAATTAATTAATTGGATTAATTAATTAGAAGGATCACTTTGCAAAACCTTGCAAACTTAGTAGGGACTAATTAGCAAGAAAGTGACTAAATTGAATTCTAGTAGGACTAGAATAAGTCCTTTAGGTAGTTGGCAAGGAGTTGTTGGACTATATAAAGGACCTTCCGTCCTTCCTTCCCACAACTTATGCTCATTATTGAACATAACAAAGAGTGGGAGAGAACAAAAGGAGAGCAACAAGAGGAGCCGACCGCCCCTCTTGCCGCCGCCCATCCTGTCGGCCACAAAGGAGGCCGAGACCCTCTTTTTTGGTCTCGTTTTTCGTGATTCTTCTTCCTCTTCCTCTTCCGGGCTAGCACCAAGGACTTGGGAGATTCTAGGATCAACTCTAGGCGTGGATCAACCATAGAGAACGTGACACAATTCGCGTTTGAAGTCATCAAAGGAGAACCCTAAGGTGTGTTATTGATTTCTTCATTTACCATCGTTATGTCTCTTGACTTGTGATCCTTGGAGGGTTTTGCATGGTTTTATGATTGTTTGTGTTTCCGTTGCGCATCCATGAATCAAAACCCTACTTTTTCCCCTTGGGGTGCACCGGTACTGTTTGTGAAGAAGAAAGATGGAAGCTTGAGGTTGTGCATTGACTATAGGGAGTTGAATAGCGCAACGATAAAGAACAAATACCCTTTACACCGAATTGACGACTTGTTTGGTCAGTTGCAAGGGGCGAGCGTTTTCTCAAAGATAGACTTGGGATCAGGGTATCACCAACTTCGAGTAGCCGAGAAGGACATCCCGAAGACAGCCTTTAGAACGAGGTATGGACACTACGTGTTTACTGTTATGCCTTTTGGTCTAACCAATGCACCAGCAATATTTATGGATCTCATGAATCGTGTTATGAGGACGTTTCTAGATCGTTTCGTGGTCGTCTTTATTGATGACATCCTTGTTTATTCAAATAGCGAGGAAGAACACGAAGAACATCTCAAAGAAGTTTTAGAAACTTTGAGACATGAGAAGTTATATGCTAAACTCTCGAAGTGTGAGTTTTGGCTAAAAACATGTTCCATTTTTGGGTCACATAATCTCCAAAGAAGGAATATCCGTGGACCAGGAAAGATTTCAGCAGTGAAAGATTGGCCAACTCCGAAGAATGTGTCTGAAGTAAGAAGTTTCCTCGGATTAGCAGGATATTACAGGCGTTTCGTGAAAGATTTCTCGAAGATCGCTAGACCGCTTACTACGCTAACCAAGAAGACGGTAAGGTTTAAGTGGAGCGAAGATTGTGAAAAAGCATTCCAGATATTGAAGGAAAATTTAACGACAGCACCTGTGTTAGCTTTACCCAATGATTCTGGCGAGTTTGATGTTTACAGTGACGCATCGAAGAAGGGTTTAGGATGCGTGCTTATGCAAGAAAGGAGGGTTATTGCCTATGCTTCAAGACAACTGAAAACTCATGAAGAGAACTATGCTACGCATGACGTAGAGCTTGCACCTATAGTTTTTGCACTGAAGATATGGAGACATCACTTGTATGGATATGTGTGTAGATTGTATACGGATCATAGTAGTCTCAAGTACATATTCACGCAGAAAGAGCTAAATAAAAGGAAAAGACGTTGGTTAGAAGTCATAAAGGATTATGATTTGCGTATCCAATACCATGAAGGGAAGGCAAACGTAGTAGCTGATGTGTTAAGCCGAAAATCGAGCCATACTTTGGATACTATGTTAGTTTTGCCAGATCAGCTATGTCGAGAGTTCCGAAAACTTGGAATTGAAGTTGTAGAACAAGTCGGAGTAAAGAATATCCTTGGGAATATGACAGTTGTGCCCGACATTTTAGAAGAAATAAGGATTAACCAGCCAGGAGATGTGAAGCTGGAAAGGATAAAGAAGAAGATTGCGGAAGGTCAAGCAAAGGATTTCAAGATCCATGATGATGGAAGTATTCGTTACAAGGGAAGATGGTGTGTACCACATAAGTGTACGGAAACCAAGGAGAAGTTGATGTGAGAAGCGTACAACACACCCTACTCAGTACATCCAGGAGGTTAAAAACTTTATAAGGACATGAAGAATATGTTTTGGTGGCCTAACATGAAGAAAGAAGTGGCAGAATTTGTGGCAAAATGTCTAACTTGTCAAAAGGTGAAGTTTGAACATAAAAGAATGGGAGGCTTAGTACAACCATTAGACGTCCCAGTTTGGAAGTGGGATTCTATTTCAATGGATTTCGTGACTGCGTTACCGACATCGAAGAATGGATTGAATCAGATTTGGGTCGTAGTCGACAGACTGACCAAGACAGCAAGATTTATTCCGATGAAAGACACATGGAATATGGAACAAAGAGCTGATGCGTATATGAAGAACATTGTGAGGTATCATGGAGTACCAAGCTCTACAGTTTCCGACAGAGATCCCAACTTTCTTTCTTACTTCTGGAAAGCACTCCAAGAGGCATTGGGAACTCAGTTGAAGTTTAGCACGGCATTTCACCCTGCTACAGATGGACAAACCGAAAGGACAATTCAAACTTTGGAAGACATGTTAAGGTAGTGTGTTATGGATTTTCAAGGTTCATTGGTTGATAGATTACGTTTGATCAGTGGCGGAGCCAGGAAATCAAGTCAGCCGGGGCAAGATCCGCGAAGCCAAAAGTCAAAGTTAAAAGTCAAAGTCAACAGTCAAAATTCGTTATATTTCATAAGCAATTATACACACAAACATCAAAATAAAAATGAACACAATACTCACAAGTCACAATTTGTTTTTTTCTCAAGGAGACAATGGGTTTTTAATGATAAATGATGAATTATAATGAACACAATACTCAAAAAGTCACAATTTGTTCTTTTATTTGGTGGAGACAATGAGTTTTTACTGGTAAATGGTAAATTGGCAAAAAAAACAGAATGAAAAAAAAAGTAATGTTTTGGAGGAGAATCGAACCTGTGTAGTAGGATTTATTAACTACAACAACTAACCACTTGGGCAACTGGGCAGTTTAAAAATTGAGGGGGGGGGGGGGAAATTCTATATATCGTAAAAAATCTATAAAATTAGGGGTACTAGTAGAAATTTTCAAATTTCAGGGGGGGGCAACTGCCCCCCCCCCCCCCCCCCCCCCCCCCCCGCCCTTGCCCCTACATAGATCCGCCCCTGCCTTTGATAGAATTCTCCTACAACAACAGTTATCATGCCAGTATTGGAATGGCGCCACATGAAGCGCTGTATGGAAGGAAGTGTAGAACACCATTGTGTTGGAACGACATAAGTGAGACAATAGTAATTGGTCCACAACTTATCGAAGAGATGACAGATCAATTTATTAATCGTATTCCAATTTCTAGACTTATTCTTGTTTCTCATAGTTTTTATTGTTTTTCTCTTGCTTCATAGGTGAATACGTACTTTGAAATGCAAGAGGTTGGATAGGGGGCACTTAAGATATGAATTGAAAGAGTTTTGAAGGGCCAAGAGACACGAAGAAAGAGTTTGAAGGGCTTAAGTTGAAGAAAATTGAAGATAAAGCGAGTTAAAGGCAAATTTATGAAGAATCTAACGGAGAGGGGGCTACTTTGGAGCTTTGCAAAGTTATATAGGACTTAATTGATGAGAAGTTAACAAAAGAGGGGTCTTTTGCCATTCTAATCTACGCATGGTAGCTAATGAGATACTGAAAAATTTGGGGCCAGTTAAAAGTACCCCGCAAAATGAGGGACTAAAACAGCAAAACCATAAAAGAACCTAAATGTTCTTCCCCGTTCACGATAGAGAAACCATGGAAGCAACTCCAAGCTTCTCCGAAGCTTTGACCCAGCCCCAAATCGCCATCTCTTCGCTCAAATATGACGCCCAAAACAATCCCCAGTTTATCCTCTACCTAACCATGTCCTCAATTCGGCCCAAGAAGGAATAATGAGAAAATCCCCAATTTGCTAGGATTCTTGAGAGTGGCTACAAATCGACGATTGAGTGCTCTTCAGGTCAATTGGAGGGAGGAGATGAACCCTTGGAGGATACGAAAACCACCCTTTTGGTCTATATAAACGAAGGCTGAAGAAATTTCGGGGGGGGGGGGATTCAAATTCTTCGGTTCTAAAGTGTGCTCTGTTCCGGGTTGTTTATTTCTCCTATCTATCTCTGCTTTCAACCAAATTTATCGGTTTTTCTTGAGCCAATGATCTCGGTATCGAGCAGATTCAGGGCCAAGAACAAGTGAAATAGGAAAAGAGGGAGAGAGGAGGTCCGATTTGGAGAAATTATGGGAAGTTCTTGCTCTGTCCTACTGCTCTGTTTCTACTGCTCTGTTTCTTCTTCGTTTACTGTAGCAGGAGCAGAAATAAGCTGCTTTAGTTTCTAGATAATTCCATTTTGATTAGTTTGTATTTGATTCAAGGTTGGTTTGCTCTTCACTTTGAACTCTAGCTTGTGTATTGGGGTTGATTTTCAGAAGAACTTGTGTATTCTTGAATTTTTAAGCTTAAATGAAATACCCCGTTTTGTGACTACGGGTATTTTGTGATATTATTGTAAGTATTGGGAAGTTAATTTAACTGTAGAGATTTAAGTATAATGCTTTGAGAATTTAGGGGGAACTTTGTGACTTAAATCAAAGGTTTTAGTGTCTTTTACTTGAGTTTGGGGGAGGTATTTGTCTTTTGGAAAAACTAAGGGGGAATAAGTGTCTTTTGACCTAACTTTTCTTCCTACGTAAAAGTTTCCTAATCCAAGAGGGTTTCCTACTTATGAAGTTGATTTTTATTTCCAACTCTCATAAAACCCTCACTCTCCCTATTTTCTCTATCTCTCTCTCTCACGTCTCCCTCACTCTCACCCGTCCCTCACTCTCTCTCTCTCTCGTCTCTCTTGTGGCCGACGGTAGCCACCCACCGCCGCCGCCGTCTCTCTCTCTTCTTCCATCGAGGTAATATCTCTTTTCTCTCTCTCTTTTTTCTTCTTTCTTTCTTTATCTTTTTCTTTCTCTCTTTCTTTTTCTCTCTCTCCGTCCGCCTCTCTACCCGTCCGGCCTCCATGGACGGCGAGTTAGAGCTGGTTTTGTTTCTTCTTCTCTTTTCTCTTGTTGATCTCTTATTCTTGTGATCACTTGTTCATGATTCATGTATGTTGCATGTAATCTTTAATTTTCAGTTTGATATTGTTAGGATCATTGTTCATGGAATTGTAGGATTGATAATCAAGTTTTAGGGTTTATCATGTTCTTGGGTGTTGGGAAGAAACCCTAGTTTGGAGGAGAAGTTTGATTAAATGATTTGGGGTGATCATAGCATGTGGGTAAAAAAATGATTTGAATGTGGGAATCATGTTATATTAGGTTTAGTACGAATATAGGATGAACTAGATGCTTGGGGGAAAAGTTTCATGAAGATTGACAATTCCCGTATGGATATTTTGAATGAAGTTGGAAACTTGAAACTAGTGTAACTTTTGATTCAGGAATCGAAATTAAGATCCATTTGAGGCTAAACTTATTATTTTGAAAGTTTTGAATCCAATGGAACTGTTTTTAGACCATGATCTGTTTGGTAAACTGGAGTAATAGATTGGTGGAGTTAATGATAGATGCTTAAGGTTAGAGGATTTTGAAGCAAAGTTTTGGGTTTTGTTTTGAAGTATGAATTGAGTAAGATGTTAGGTTGTTTTTAGAACCCTAAATCATTGACTATCTGTAGATAGTGCTTTCCAGACAGGCAGATCTTAGCCATGTGGTGACCATCCAGCACACCTAGCTGTGCTCCACACACACTGGATCACCAGCCGCGCTGATCCACGTGGGGGCTGCGAGACACGGCCCTCGCATACCACCACACGGGACTTGTAGGGACTTAGTGGTTTGGAGGCTAGATTAAGTCCTGTCGCGCGCGAGCGACAACCAAGCCCGCGCGCGACCCCTAGGTTCTGCTTTGAGAGATTTATGGCACGAGCTCCATAAACCCGGTCAACCCGGTCAACCTCGTAACGGTTCCTGTATACGCGGGTAACGTGCCGTAACGGTCCCTATACACGCGGACGAACGTGCCGTTGTGGTTAAGCTAATTAAGCCGCCATTAAAGGGCGCATTAACCACACTACAACGGTAACATTCTCCGTTATATATAGGATCGTTAACCATTCCATACGAGGGCGGACTCACCTGAGATACGCGGAAGCTCTGCCAAAATCCTGTCTCTCTCTCATACAGTGCTATTGTCTTACTCTCTCCCTACGCACAACCTTACACTTCGTGTGTCCTTTCTATCCCCTACTTTTGGTGTATATTGAATTCTCTCTGCAGGATTCTCTCGTACACACTATCATATGCATGTAATTAGTATAGCAAGTATATTGCTAGAATAATTGTTTGATTAGAATATTGTTACGTGTAGGTAACAAATTCGTCGACGACGAGTACGTAGAGTACGTTGATTGAGTTGCTATAGTTAGAATTTGCTTTGAGGTAAGTAAATATGCCAAGCCTAGTGTGCTTATCTCTTTCGTGTCAAACGATTTCTTTAATTTGTTACGTCTCAAAATGTGTTTACATGATACATGACTTGAAATACGTGATTTCTACTTGTTAAATGTTTTGCCGAAACATCACCATGATAATTAATGAACTATAACGTAAAGTGGAAGAAGTTGTGCGGGGACATTATTATTCTCTTTGGGCAGTGTTGGCTGCGGTCCCGTCTCTTTTTGATCCGGTTGCAAGTCCCCGGATAGCGGCATGTACTCACTCCTCTGGCCGGCGTAGTCTTAGGGGGGTGTCGACACTTAAGGTCATGGAAGTTGTGGTTTATTTGGTTTTCCCCCGTCACAACGAATTAATAATGAGTATTTTGGTTTTTTGTTAACGGAAAGAAGTTAACGATGGATTTTGGATTTTTCCTAATGATTATCGAATTGGTTTGGAAATATTATGGAATTGGGAACTCTTATGTTTAATACAACAGTCATCTTTATTACCGCTGTGTTTGCGAAAAACTCTTACTTACAAATGAGTCATTGTTTATAACTATCCCATCACCGTTTTACATGTTTGGATGTTTATTTACCAGTATTTCATGCTGGTTTTGTACTGTGGTGTTTCTTTTTGATTCCGCACCACAGGTTTAGAGGATGGTTATCTGGCGTAGAAGGGGACGCCCATCACAAGGAGTAATAGTAGTAGTATCTCATTTGAATTTGAAATCTTTATTAGTTTAAACACTCTAGTTTGTTTATGCCCGGTTTGTGGCTAGGACGTTGGATCATAATAATGCATTGTTTTAATTAGATTTAATTATTATTGTGGATGTTTTGTGCTTGCGAACCATGTTATAAAATCTCCGTGTATCCGGGCTCCTCTCGGGTACGTAGTGACATCCCCGGGTCTCCGGCTTGGGCCATTTGGGGGTGTTACATTAAATCTAGTGAAATGATATATAAACATGCTTTTGAATCTCTTCTTCAACTCAAGAACATTAGTAGCTAGTTTCTTTGTTGGGTTGATTGATGAAGTTGGATAGCTTGTTTCAAAGTTTTTAATTGTTCTTCAAAGTTCCACAAGTTTGGATATCGAATTCATTTAATTCTTGTGTCGATAGAAAAATTCGAATTGTGGTTTGATCTTTTATGAGGACTCACTTGGCGCAGTACAAATCCTTGATGCTTCACATAACTCTATTTTGAGTTTCGCTCTTGAATTCGTGAGCTAGACGTTTTCGTTTGCAGAATCCATGTTTCGTCGCTTCATACAAGTTTTGGGCGTTGAACTTCACTTGCAATTTTTCTAGAGAACTCAATTGAACCAACTTCACTCTCTTGAATCGTAGTGTTAGTAGTATTAGTAGTTTTTTATTTTATTTCATAGTTTCGAACACAACTTGCTGGTGGATTTGATAACTTGGCTAGCTCTAAAGCCACTGAGAAATTTCCTTTATCGCTTTAGTTAGTCGTCTTCTACTCTCCATTCTAGTTTAGTGAGTCAAATTCCCAACCCTCCTCTCCTTGTGGATTCGACTCCGGTCTTACCGGATTACTACTGTAACGATATCCTATACTTGGGATTTTTGAACGAACAAGTTTTTAGCGCAGTTTCAGGGGGAGGCTAGGCTTTAGATTTGATTTGCTTTACTTTCTTAGGTAGCTAGTAGTTTTACTTGACATTTTCTTTAGTCGTTTGGGGTTGGTTAAGACCTCTCATTTACTTGCTTGGAGTGAAATTGAAGGGGTGTACAGTAGGTAGAAATACAGGATCAATACTATAGAAGGGGGAGGGATTGAATAGAGTATGCAAACATTTTCTAAACTTTGCAAAAATAGTGGTTTCAAAAGATTTGTAAGGAGATTCAAGGACTTGAAATGACTTTCAAGCCCTTGGAATAAAACAGTTAAAGTAAACAAAAGAATAAGTTTATTTCAAGGCCTTTAAATGAGTTTTAAACCCTTGAAAAGAAACTGTTTTGAATGCTGCAAGAGTTTTAAGTGTGTAACTGAAAAGTAAATGCAGGAGACACAAGATATATAGAGTTCAGTCCACTTGGACCTACGTCTCTACCTCAGGGATCTTCTCCCTGTATGATTTTAAACAAGATTCTTATTAACCAACATCTAAGCCCTAGATCTGCAGCACAGAGAGATGCCTTACTCTGTTACATCTTGTGGTTCTCACTAACCTATCTAGTACCTGCTCTAGCTATCTGATTAACTAAGATTCTCTATTGTACACCTTGAACAATCCTTGAGAAGGAGATCTATATGTATTATCAAAATGATATACAAATGAAGTTCAGAACAAGAAAAACACAGGAAATGAAACTGCAGTGAGTATGTAGTGTTCTTCTGATGCTTTGGATTGAAAGATGAATCTACCTCCTTGATGTTTGTCAATATTTGATTGTGTTTATGTCTCTTTGAATTGCTATTGGTATTTTTTGTGTCGAATTCCTTCATCATTTCTCTTTCTTTTTAAAGCACTCAGTTTGAATGGAAGATCTTCAAAATCTTCTCAACAAACTTTCCTGGAAAATTGCTTCAAATCTTGACTCTTCTAAAAGCTTCTCCCAACGGCTAGTTGATCAATATATTTAGGGATGCTGATTTGATCTGATTGAAGTATGTTGGGAAGCTTTTGAACACAACAAATTAATTATAGAATCAATTAACAAGCAGTTACCATGTCTGCAAAACGTAGGTTAGGAAACAGGTTCCTACAAAATTGGAAACAGAATTCCCTGCAATACTCAATCAAACAGATAATATTATATCTTGCAAACTTTGTAACAATACTTTGTCATTCATCATGAAATATCATATAGTCATGCACAGGGGTTTAGGAGTTGAATCAAGTACAAAAAATCCCCCTAGGTTCATGCATATAGAGCTCAGTCAGTTTCAAGGATTTGAAAGCTATCTCAAGACCTTGATATAGACTAGCTATTTCAAACTTTGAACCTGCATTGAACTTACAATCTCCCCCTTGATGAAAGACAAAACCATAGTCTTCTAGTCTGTTTGATACTTTGATTCTGCAACAAATACTCATTAGTACATAGCATAATAAATCGCATAATGTTAACACATAATATCCATAAGATCCAACTTATTAAAGAAAAATAGTAAATAACGGCATAGTTTCAGATAATCCTACTGACCAAAACCAGGTCACCTAAAAAGAAAAATAAAACCTAAATGTTTCCCCCTTTTTGACTTTCATAAAAAAAAAAGAATGAGAACATGTTGGATCAGTGTTTTGAAAGATTTTTAAAGCAGTGTCTAAAAAGATAAAATTTTCACGGTTTTGGAAAGAAGTTCAAGGCCTTGAAAAAAGGAGAAGAAAGATAAGGCAAGAGTTTAAGGTTTAGGGTCTTCATCTCCTTGCTGCTCTGCATCTTCTTCCTTACTATCTCCCTCATCTTCCTGTTCTTATTCTTGTTGAGCCACATCATCATCTTTTTCACCTTTTCCATCAAACAAATCAGCAACAGTCACAATCTCTTGCGCATTGGTCTTCTTAGATTTCTTCTTCTTGAGGTCTATGAGCACTGCACCTGAATCAGGACAGTCTTCTTCTTGATCTTCATCCACTTGTTCAAAATCCACCTGCTTGTCTTTACCTTTAACCTGAGCAGATCCATCATGAGATGAATGTTCACTATGTAAATCCTTTGCTAATTCAGCCTTTTCGGTACTCTTCTCAGCTTGAGACACTTCTTCAGCCACATCAAACAATGTCTTGCTCCTGAGTATTTTTTCAACCATATAGTTCACTTGTGTGAGATCAGTGTCAAACCCCTGCTAATTCTTATTTACCTCATCAATATCCATCGGAAATTCTTTTAGCAACTGGAGAGTCAAGGGGTTATCTTGAGACTGAGAGGTTTGCCTTGAAGAGGTTTGAGAAATTTTTTGTAGCCCAACTCTTCCTCTGCCAGATCTGAGTATAGCTTCCAAATCTTAGTACTGTTTTCATCACACCAATCTTCTCAAAAGACTTCTCATTAAGCATACCAAAACCAGTAATCACTGATTCTTCCCTATCAGTTGGCATATCAAAGTGTTGGAAGAATAAGGTGACCAAGTTGGCATATGGTAAAGGGTGTTTTCTCTGGTTGGTTTGGCTATAAAGCATGTCTTCCATTATAAGCTTTGGAAGATCAATTTCATAACCATGCATAACCAAATACATTAAGTGCAACACCCTATCAGTTACCAGTTCCTTTGAGTGTTCCCTAGGTACCACACATCTCATCAATATTGTAAACAAAACTTTTGCTTCAACAGTTAGCACATAGTGTGTTAACTGCTTAGATGAGGCAGGGATATTTGGTAGAAAGAACTCTTATTTTGCTAGCTTCAGGGCTTTACTCTTAGGAGGGTAGTTACTGGTGTCATATCTCTTGGGACAACCTAGAACATTTGCAAACTCACCATGATCTAGTTCCATATAAATGCTTTCAACCCTAGTCTGAATCACCAGATTTGCAGTCTTTCTGAGTTGTTTCATGTTTAGGTATGGGAATCTGGTGAGTCTAGGGTAAGCTAACTCTGGAGTATTTAGAATAAACCACATAGAGCTTTTCTTCAACATTTTAATGCACTCCAAATTCGTACCATGTAACATACGCATACTAACCAAACTACATAATGCAACTGGTCTAGAAGCAAATCCATCAAGCCATTGACCTATAGCAACATTAGTAATGAACCATGTACTATCAGGGGCTGATTTCTTACCAGTGGATTTCTTCTTCTCTGAATTGATCTGTAATGCGTTCTCTATGTTCTCATCTGGTTCATCTTCTGGTTCATCCTTTGTATGCTTCTCATTTCCCTTCCCCTTGTCTGATTTGTCAGCCTTCTTCTTTGTCTTCTTAGGGCTTCTAATCTGAATTCCTTGCTGTTTTTCTAGTACAGACTCCACTGCCTTATTCTTTTTCTTGCTGGAAACTGGGTTCTCATCTTTATTGACCTTGTTATTGGGAGGAGGAGGTGATATGTATTCTGCAGTAGGGGTCTTAGAAATGGAGTCCCCACTAATGGTCTGAACCTCTTCCACTGTGGTCTTTCTTTTCTTCTTTGTTTTTGCCTTTAAACCACCAGCCTTCTTGATTCTGTCTGAGGCTCTTCTGGTGCTCATTAGGGTTTGGAGAAGAAGAGATAGGTAGGATAGAAACGAAAGAGAGAATAAAAGAAGGAGATAAATAGAAGAGAGTTTCAACTTGAAAATGAAACTAAATATTTTATCTAATCTTTGAAGATCTCACAAATCAAAAAGTTTCAAATTTGTGTGTGCCATTGGAAATAAAAGATATAGTACTATATGGCTGAAAAGGGGTATTTAAAAAGTTGAGGGGCAACATTGAGCAATTATCGGCAAATATAGTACTCAACATTGAAACATCCAGAGTTATTGACTATCTAGCATGCAATCTTAATTGCAAGGCTTTGGAAAGGGTTTCAAGGCCTTGAAAAGCTATAGAACGTATATCATATATACTCAAATCTTTGAAAGGATTTCCAAGGCTTTGAAAATAAGTTCAAACCCTTGAAACACATAAAACATACCTGATTCTCTCCCTAAACCAATGCGTCCTTATTTAGCATACCCAATTCCAATCTTAAGGCTGAGAATCTTTCATCTGGCAATGGTTTAGTGAAGATGTCTAAAAATTGCAAGTTAGTAGAAACAAATTCAACAAAAATTTCACCTTTCTCTGCATGATCTCTGATGAAGTGATGTCTAACATCAATATGCTTTGTTCTTTAATGCTGAACTGGATTCTTTGTAATTGATATTGCACTAGTGTTATTACACTTGATAGGTATATCCCTGAAATCAAATCCAAGATCTCTCATTTGTTATGTTTTCCATAAAACTTGTGAACAGCAAGCTCCAGCTGCTATGTATTCAGCTTCAGCTATTGATAGTGCAACTGAGTTTTGCTTCTTTGAATGCCAACTGATTAAAGATGATCCAAGAAATTGGCAGCATCCTTATGTACTCTTTCTATGAACTTTATATCCTGCAAAGTCAGAATCTGAATAGCCACACAAAGAGAAGTTAGAATGTTTAGGATACCAACGCCCTAGGGCTTTGGTACCATTGAGATATCTAAAAATTATCTTAACTGCAGTCAAGTGTGATTATTTAGGATCAACTTGAAATCTAGCACACATGCACACACTGAAAATGATATTTGGTCTACTAGATGTGAGGTGGAGTAATGATCCAATCATACCTCTATACTCTTTCACATTCACACTCTTACCAGATTCATCCTTGTCTAAAGACAATGGAGAACTCATGGGGTTCTTAATATCTTTGGACTGAGACATATTGTACTTGCTTAGCAAGTCCTTTGTATACTTGCTTTGATATAGGACTATGCCCTTCTTCATCTGATGAATTTGGAGTCCAAGAAAGAAGTTCAATTCTCCCATCAAGCTCATTTCAAATTCCCTGCTCATAAGACTTGAGAATTCTTTGCACAGAAGATCATTAGTATCTCCATACAGAATATCATCAACATAAATTTGAACTACAAGCATATCTTTCCCATGAGTCTTTATGAAAAGGGTCTTTTCTACAAATCCTCTTTTGAAATCATTTTCAAGTAGAAACTTTAAAAATCTTTCATACCAAGCTCTTGGAGCTTGTTTCAAACCATAAAGATCTTTTTTAAGTTTGTAAACATGATCTGGAAACTTGTCATTTTCAAAACATGAAGGTTGAGCAACATAAATTTCTTCTTGCAGATAGACATTTAAAAAACCACACTTCACATCCATCTGAAATAGTTTCATGCTTTTGTGAGATGCAAATGAAAGTAGAATTGTAATTGCTTCTAACCAAGCAATAGGTGCAAAAGTTTCTTCATAGTCAATACCTTCTTCTTGATTGTAGCCTTGAGCTTACAATCTAGCTTTGTTCCTAATTATCTTTCCATTCTCATCTAACTTGTTTCTGAATACCCATCTGGTGCCAATGATAGACTGATTTCTTGGTGGAGGAACTAGATTCCATACCTTGTTCCTTTCAAACTCATTGAGTTCACTTTGTGTTTCTATAATCCAGTCTGCTTCTTGTAATGCTTCCTTTGCAGTTTTAGGCTCTACAAGAGAAATAAAATCATTAAAAGCACAAAGATTCTTCAACTGTGATCTAGTTTGTGTACCATTGGTTGGACCAGAAATAATGTTATCAGCAGGATGAGATGAGAGATATTTAAATCTCTTCCTTGGTGTCCATGGTTCAGGCTCTCCAGTTTGCTTCTCAAGTCTCTGAGAGATTGAAGTAGTAGCTTTTTTAGTTGTCTTCTCTGGAGATTCTGTTTCAAGACTTTGAACCTTAGCTTCAAGGCCTTGAAAATGTCTGTCTTGTTCCTGTGACATTTCCTTCGATCCTTTTGAGGATTCTTCTTCATTATTTGAATCATTCTTGTTCAGATTTAGATATGCAAAACCATCACTCAAAGAACCATCATAGCCATCATCAAAAATAACATGAATTCTTTCTTCAACAAGCTTGGTTCTCTTATTATGTACTCTATAGGCTTTTCTTGTCTGTGAATAGCCAAGAAAAATACCTTCATCACTTCTTGCATCAAACTTACCGAGATTTTCCTTACCATTATTGTGGACAAAACAAGTCCAACAAAATGGTTTGAAGTAAGAAATGTTTGGCTTTCTTCCTTTGAACAGCTCATATGGAGTCTTCTTCAAAATAGGTCTGATCAAGTACCTATTAAGAATATAGTTTGTTGTATTCACAGCTTATGCCCAATAATATTTTGGCAACTTGTTTTCCGAAAGCATTGTTCTTGACATGTCTTCAAGAGTCCTGTTCTTCCTTTCAACTACTCCATTCTGTTGAGGAGTTCTAGGAGCAGAAAAGTTGTGAGAGATGCCATGCTTAGAACAAAATATATCAAACTCAAGTTGATCAAACTCTCTACCATGATCACTTCCTATGGAAGCAATGGGTAGGTTTTTCAATGTTTGAAGTTATCTACAAAGCTTTGAAAATTCAGTGAGAGATTCAGATTTTTCTTTAAGAAACATAACCCAAGTATATCTAGAGAAATCATCTACAATGACAAGCATGTACTTTTTACCCTTTGGATTTGGAGTTCTCATGCAATAGTTCAATGGGTCTAGTAGTACTTACAAAGTTCTTTGGCTTGAATGAGCTTCTAGTTTGCTTGCCTTGTGCACATGCTTTGCATACTTCTTCATCTCTGAACTTGATAGAGGGTAGACCTCTTACTAAGTTCTTGGAAACTAACTTGTTCAAGGTATGCAAGCTAATGTGTCCCAACTTTCTGTGCCAAAGCTTTAAATCTTCTTTCAAGGCCTTGATACACTTCAAGCATTCACCTGCAGCTTTGTTAGTTTGAAAAGTATAAACATTGTTTGATCTACAGGCTGTGAGGATTCAATTGCCAGATTTCTCATTCTGCACCACACATTTCTCTTTATCAAAAATAAACTTGTTGCCATTGTGACAAAGCTGAGATACACAAAGCAGATTAAATTTCAGGCCATCAACTAGATATACATCAGAAATATAATTTTCAGTATTTGTACCAACTTTACCAATACCAAGAATGTTGCATTTGCCTTTGTCACCAAGTGTAATTGAACACTTTTAGTTCTGAGATAGAGATCTCTTTCCACTCATATGTCTTGAGCAACCACTGTCCATGAACCATTTCTGCTCTTTGATCTTGGTGACTATCTACAAACACCGTTCACCGCCTTACCCAGCTGTTAGACCAAGTACTGAATTTAGATTCATATTCAGGGTCAACCATGATAGGTGGTTTAACCCCTTTAGGAACCGAAATCTTTCTAACTTGTCCTTTAAGTTGGAAGGGAAAAGTGTTCCTCATTATGTGAGGGTCTCTTCTTCTAAAAGGACAAGTAATTTTAATATTACAAATCTTATTTCAGTAATGGCACTTAGGATATGTTTTGCTTCCAGCTTTCACAAGTCTGGTATTGTTCTTCTTTAGAAAATTTGGATTGTATCCGATACCAGTTTTGTGAACAGATTTTAAGCTACCTCCAATAATCAAGTTCAAGTTATGTTCTGAGTCTGAAAGTTTTACTTTGACCAATTCAGATTCTTGACGTTTCTCAGTCAGAGTCGTCTTATGTTTATCCATATCATCAACTTGATGTCTTAGATTAACAATGTTGTCACTCAAGAGAGAGTTTTTAGTGACTAATTCCTTGACTTGTGTTTTCAAGGCTTTGAAATTGATTTTCAAGGCCTTGAAATAAATGTCAGTTTTCTTCTGAGAGATTTCAAGATTCTGATTTAGGCAAACTAGATGTAAACTCTCTTTTGCTTGCTCATGACCTTTTTCTTTCAAAACTCTAATTTCTTTCAGATAGTCCTCTTCATTTAAAAGAATTGTTCTAAGATAGTCAGAGAGGGCTTCCGTTGGTTTTGAAATCAAGCAGTTTAGCATTACCTCAATGTTCTTTTCATAAATTTCATCATGCTTGGCCATAAAGCATAGGTTGCATGTTCTTCTTCAGATTCAGAGTCGCATGATGTGTCTGAATCACTCCATGAAGCCATCATAGCTTTCTTTCTTTTATCATGATCTTTCTTCTGAAAGTTCTTGCTCTTATTGTGTGGACAGTCTCTGATCAAGTGTCCTGCATCACCATACTCAAAGCGATTCATGACTTTAGGCTTATTGCCATGTGAGGAAGATTTACCTTTGTAGTCTTTGATACTTGAGGATCTATGTCTATCTCTGTTGAATTCCATGTTTCCAAAGCTTTTATTCATTTTAATAATTCTGGTCAAGGATTTATAAATCAAAACAATAAGATCTTCATCATCATCCTTAATTTCAAGGCTTCGAAATGTCTCATTCTCCTTTGCCTTGAGATCCAAGTTCTTGACACCTTCTGATAGTTCTCCATCAACTAGATTCATGGATATTTCATGTGTAAGGAGCTTCCCTTTAAGGTCATCAAGTTGGAGTGATGAGAGATCTTGAGCTTCCTCGATAGCTGTAGTCTTTTGTTCCCATTTTGCGTTTTGAAGACTTCTTAGAATCGTCCTCACCTTTTCTTAATTGGAAATATGTTTTCACAATGAATCGAGGTTGTTGACAATGTCAGTGAATCTTTTGAACATGTCTCTAATTGACTCATTTACATTAATCTTGAATAGCTCATATTTCCTGAGATATATGTTGATCTTGGTTTGCTTGACTTGGCTGGTTCCTTCAAAGGTTACCACAAGGTTATCCCATATCTTCTTGTCAGTCTTGCAACTTGATATCATGTTAAGTTCATCTGCACTCAAAGCAAAATATAACATATTCATAGATTTAAAGTTTTTTGAAATTTGTTCTAACTCAGATGAAGAAAGAGAGTCTTCAGATTTGGGAGTTCTAATCTCATCCTGCTCTGTGTAGAAAGTATGAGGACCATACTGGATGATACTCCAGAGTTCCATATCTTGATCAATAATGAACATTTTCATCAAAGCTTTCCAGTGGAAAAAATTGTATCCACAAAAGAGAGGATGACTGTTAGCAGCTCTTCCCTGAGAGAAACCACCATCACCTACAGTACTCATAATCACAAGATAGTTAAATCTATAAAATGATACACGCTCTGAAACCAATTGAAGGGGTGTACAGTAGGTAGAAATACAGGATCAATACTATAGAAGGGGTGTTGAATAGAGTAGGCAGAATTTTGCTAAACTTTTCAAGAATAGTGGTTTCAAAAGATTTGTAAAGAGATCCAAGGACTTGAAATGAGTTTTAAGCCCTTGGAATAAAAATGTTAAAGTAAACAGAAGAATAAGTCTATTTCAAGGTCTTGAAATGAGTTTCAAACCCTTGAAAAGAAACTGTTTTCAATGCTGCAAAAGTTTTAAGTGTGTAACTGAAAATTAAATGCAGGAGACAGAAGATATATAGAGTTCAGTCCACTTGGACCTATGTATCTACCTTAGGTATCTTCTCCTTGTAGGATTTTAAACACAATTCTTATTTAACAACTGCTAAGTCCTAGATCTCAAGGACAGAGAGATGCCTTACTCTGTTACAGCTTGTGGTTCTTACTGACCTATCTAGTACCTCCTCTACCTATCTGATTAACTAATAATTCTCATTTTGTTCACCATGAACAATCCTTGAGAATGAGAGCTAGAAGTATTATCAAAATACAAATGAAGTTAAGAACAAGAAGAACACAGGAAATGAAACTGTAGTGAGTACGCAGTGTTCTTCTAATGCATTGGATTGAAAGATGAATCTGCCTCCTTGATGTTTGTCAATCCTTGATTGTGTTTGTGTCTCTTCTAATTTCTCTTGGTAGTTGTTGTGTCGACTTCCTTCAGAAATTCTCTTTTTAAAGGACTCCGTTTGAATGGAAGATCTTCATAATCTTCTCAACAAACTTTCCTGAAAAATTTCTTCAAATCTTGACTCTTCTAACAGCTTCTTCCAACGGCTAGTAGATCAATATCTTTAGGGATGCTGATTTGATCTTGATTGAAGTATGTTGGGAAGCTTTTAAACACAACAGACTTATTACTGAATCAATCAACAAGAAGTTACCATATCTGCAAAACATAGGTTAGGTAATAGGTTCCTACAAAATATGAAACAGAATTCCCTAGAATTCCCTGCTATACTGAATCAAACATATAATGTTAGATCCTGCAAACTGTGTTAAAATACTTTGTCTTTTATCATCAAATGACATCTAGCCATGCATAGGGGTTTAGGAGTTGAATCAAGTACATAAAATCCCCATTAAACTTACCAAGGTTATCCAAGAAATATACATTCATAACTTCTAGCATCAAACTTACCAATGTTATCCTTACCATTAAAGCAGATACAACTAGGGATGGAAATCAGGGCAGGTCGGGCCAGAATTTGATAAACCCGGTCCGACTCGCTGTAGTGTCCAGAAGTATGTCCACCCGCACAATGACCCGTTATAAAACCTACTACACGCTGACCCGCACTCCGTTGAATATAGCCCAATTCAGCCCGAACACATACCCGACCCAATCAAACCCGCTTCAAGCTTAAAGAACACCGATTTCCGCAGATTTCACTGAAATTAATCACACCAGTTGGAGATTACATCACATCAGCTTCATCAACAAACATATGTCATCAACAAACAAAGAATTCAGACACAAATTAATAAATAATCCCCATGTTCACGAACCCAATGACACCAGACCCAGTACTGTGGTGTTAAAGAAAAAACATTTACGCCAAATGTTGATGAGTAAGCAAATTATGAAAACCCATTTGCAGAAAAGCGACATTCTTTTCTCGAAGAATCGCTTCCAGATCGAGCTGCTTCAGTTTTTCGACATTATTTCTCTGAAAAAATCAGATTTAAGGAATTTCAGAATTCATTTGGATAGCATTCGTCAATCTACGTACGAAGCTCAATTGGGTGCAGGTCTCAGCGGGACATCAATGGAGATGGAGATGGCGCGCGTCAGGATCTGATCAGAGAGAGTTAGGGTCTCGCACTCAATTTTTCTGTGAGCATCGATAGATACCGATCTCACTAGTGAGGTTGATTTGTCGAAAAAAGAGAGATTGAGAGAAGATGAATAGAAAGAGAGAGAGAGAGAGGAATCTTAGTTGAGAAGATAAATATGGAGAACATAAGAACCGTTGTGTAGTGGAGAAATGATCAATGTATAAGTAGGGTGAGGGCTTTTTTATGAAAACCCTACCCGCACCTGCACATTAACCACTTAAGTGCTTTACATAGCCCAATGCACAATTGTGTGTGGGCCGGCCCACACACAATTTAAATGGTATATAAATAGTATCCAGTGCATTATGCCAAGCGGGCTGACCTGGTTTTTTAAGCCCGAATGGCCATCCCTGGATACAACCAAAAGGTTTGAAAAAGGAAATTATTGGCTTTCTCCCTTTGAAAAGTTCATAAGGAGTCTTCTTTAGAATGGGCCTAATCAGGTATCGATTCAAAATATAGTTTGTTTTGTTTACAGCCTCTACCCAAAAGATTTTGGCAACTTGTTCTTCAAAAGCATTGTCCTAGACATGTCCTCAAGTGTCTATGTCTTCCTTTCAACTACACCATTCTGTTGAGGAATTAAAGCTCTTGGGCTTGAAAAAGCATCTTGTTTGTTACCTTGATAACAAGCCTTGCATCCACTTATTCCTTGAACTTGATTGAAGGCAGACCTGTGCCAAATCTTGGGATACCTATTTGTTCAAT
Organism: Linanthus parryae; assembly: GCA_023055425.1. Classification (NCBI taxonomy): domain Eukaryota; kingdom Viridiplantae; phylum Streptophyta; class Magnoliopsida; order Ericales; family Polemoniaceae; genus Linanthus; species Linanthus parryae. The sequence goes on from JALGPY010000004.1 coordinate 41,239,464, forward strand.
GTATGTAGGCTAATGTGTCCAAGATTTCTGTGCCAAAGTTTTGAATCCTATTTCAAGGTCTTAAGATATTTCAGGCTTTCTTCTGCAACTTTGTTAGTATTCAAATAATAGACATTTTTTGACCTTTGAGCATTAAGGATGCAATTTCCAGATTTATCATCTTGCACCACATATATCTCCCTGTCAAATACAACATTATTTCCCTTATCACATAACTGAGATACACTGAGGAAATTAAACTTCAAACCATCTACAAGATAAATATCTGAAATGGAATTCTCATAACCATTAACAAATTTACCAATACCTATGATGTTGCATTTTCCTTTTTCACCAAGTGTGATTGTTCCCTCTGATTTTTCTTTCACTTCAGAAAATGAAGAACCTTTTCCACTCATGTTTCTGGAGAAACCACTATCCACAATCAATATCTGCTCTTTGCTCTTGGTGACAAGCTCAAAATACCATTCACTGCTTTACCCAGCTGTTAGACCAAGTGTCATATTTAGATTCATATTCAGGGTCATCCATGCTAGGTCGTCTAACCCCTTTAGGAACCCAAATCTGTCTCACTTATCATTAAGTTGAAATGGAAAAGTGTTCCTCATGATGTGAGGTTCTCTTCTTCTAAAGGGCCAAGTCATCTTAACATGACCAATCTTGCTGGAGTAATGACATTTTGGAGAATGTTTGCTGCTTTCTTTCACAAATCTAGTATTGTGCCTTCTTGGAAAGTTTAGGCTGTATCCAATACCAGTTTTGTGAACATACTGCGGACTTCCTTCAAGATTCAAGTTGAGATTGTGTTCCGAGCCAACAAGTTATGTCAAAATCTTCAGAGTCTTGAAGTTTCTCAGTTAAATTAGTTTTATGTTCCTCTAATTCATCATGCTAATGTCTTAGAGCAACAATGTTGTCACTTAAAATGGATTTATCTGTAACAACTTCTTTGAACTAAGATTTCAAGGATTTGAAATTGGTTTTCAAGGCTTTGAGATTTATGTCAGTCTTTGCCTAAAAAATTTCCAGATTCTTGTTCTGGCAAAAAAATTGAAAATTTTCTTTTGCTTTCTCATGAACTTTCTCCGTTAAAGATTTGATTTAATTTAGGTAATATTCTTCATTCAGAAGCATTGCTTTCAAAATCTGAGAAAGAACATTTGAAGATTGAGACATAAGACTTTTCACCATTACCTCAACGTTCTTATCTGAACCTTCATAATGCTTGGCCATGAGAAAGAGATTGGCTTGATCTTCTTCATATTATGAATCACTTGAAGAATCTGAGTCAATACAAGAAGATACCATATCCTTCTTATTTATTTCATGGTCTTTCTTTTGAAAATGCTTACTTTTCTTGTGAGGACAATCTCTGATCAAGTTTCCAGCATCACCAAACTCAAAGCAATTCATTACTTTAGATTTATTACCATGAGAAAAGGACTTGCCTTTGTAGTCTTTTCTACTTGAAGATCTGAATTTTTGTCTGTTGAAGTCTTTGTTTCCAATGTTCTTCGTCAGCTTGAGAATCCTTGTGAAGGCTATGGAAATGAGAGCAAAAGGATCTTATTCATCCTCATCTTCTTTTTCAAGCCTTTGAGGTCGTTCACTTTCTTTAGCCTTGAGTGCAAGATTCTTGACAATCTCTAGTAATTCTCCTTCAGCTTCATTCATTGAGATCTCATGGGTGAGTAGCTTTCCATGTAAATCATCAGGCTGGAGGGAGGATAAATCTTGAGCTTCTTCAATAATTGTGGTCTTTGGTTCCTATTTGGCTTTGGAAAGACTTCTCAAGATCTTTCTGAATTTTTTCTTCATTGGAGAACACTTTTCTTAAGGGCTCTAGATTGTTGACAATATCTGTGAATCCTTTGAACATGTCTTTGATGGATTCATGTCCATTCATCTTGAATCACTCATACTATCTAAGGAATATGTTGATATTGGTTTGCTTCACTTGGTTGGTTCCATCAAAAGTAACCACCATTTTATCCCATATCCCCTTAGCAGTTTTGCATATGGATATCTGTTAAAATCATATGCATTCAAAGCATTGTATAAAACATTCATATCTATGTAATTCTTTCAAAGATGTTCTAAATCAGTAGCAGATAGAGAGAGTTTTTAGGTTTGAGGGTTTTAATCCCATCCTTTTCTGTGTAGATTGTATGAGGTTTATTCTGGATGATAGACCAGAGTTCAATGTTCTAATCAATGATGAACATTTTCTTCAAGGTTTTCCAATGTACAAAGTGGTCTCCACAGAAAAAGGTGGGCCTGTTAGCAGCTCTTCCCTGTGAGAAACCACCATCTCCTACAACACTTATGATCACCAAATTGTTAGATCTATGCAGTTATACAAGCTCTGATACCAATTGAAAGACAGTATGTAGGTATGTAATACATGATCAATACTCTTGAAAGGGGGGTTGAATAGAGTATGGAAACTTTTGCCAAAAGAGTGATTTTAAAACAAAGTGTGGAAATCTAAGAAGTATTTCAAGGCCTTGAACTAAGATTCAAGCCCTTGAAATCAAAAAAAATAGTAAAAACTTTTAATAACCTTTTTCAAGGCCTTTCAAGGTCTTGACTGAAAACATGTTTCGAAGAAGTTGATAAGATAAGTACATAACTGAAATTTAAATGCAAAGAACACAATGATTATGTGGATTTCATTCCTCAATGACCTAAATTTCCCCCTGAGGGATCTAAATCCCTGCAATATTTCAACAAACTTCTAATTAATCAAAAGCTAAGCCTATTTCTCAAGCAAAGAGAATTCCCTTACTCTGTTACATCTTGTGATTCTGTCTAACCTATCTAGTACCTTCTCTAGCTAACTGAATCTATAAAAATATCTTGTTGTTCCTCTGAAACAGCACCACGAGATTAAATGAGATGTAGTTAAACAGATGATTGACAAATGAAAGAACAAAATTAAGAACACTGTGAATGCAGCAAAGCTATGAGGCTTGAAGTGTTCTTCAGTAGACTAGAATGGATTGAATGAATGTTTGATCTCCTTTTGTGTTGCTTGTCAATCCACGTGAGATTATTCTTGTCTCTGTAATTTTCAATATCCGTGTATCTCTCAAACTGTTTTTCTCTTTCTGGAACTTGAATTGCAGCATTTATAGGAACTTCAAAAACAAAATTTCCTAAAAATCCTCCTGAGATCTTTGACCTTTCAAAAGGTCAATCCCAACGGCTAGCTGCTTGAGTTCCTCACTGATTTGATTTTATCTTCCATTTTTAGACTTATGGAAGGTCTACACATCATTCCAAAACAGTAGGATCAATCTGCAACCTTTAATTGACAAAGTACACAATCCAGCAAATAAGGAAACTTGCTAAACCTGCATACACAAGGTTACCTAGCAAATCTTGCAAAATAATTCAAGCTAATATTGCAATAAATAATCAGATTAGGTTTGCTTTCATCACAAAATATATAAAGATCAAGTGTATAAGATTAAATAGGAATTGGAGTAGAAACTCCCCCTTAGTCATGCTCAAATATTTTCAAGGCTTTGAGATGAGTTTCGAGGCCTTGAAACTCATTGTCAGCATCATGTCATTCACACCCCTCCGCGTGCTTCATAACATGTCCAATTATTTTCTTTATCATATATGTCCCAATAAGATTGCCTCCATGTTGTACATCAACAGTCTCCCACTTTCACTAGAGTCAATCCGGTGTATCTCGTATGCTTATAGATCTAGCATGACCCTCATGCTTACGCTGAGCAAAGTGGTTGGTAAATCGGTCCGCAAGGTTTTCATCTATTATCACTTTGTAAATCTTCACATCTCCTCTGTCCATGATCTCTCGAATGAGATGTAATCTCCTAAGTATGTTTTTGGATCGCTTGTGAGATTAGGGTTCCTTAGGTTGTGTGATCGAACCATTGTTGTCACAGTATAGTGCTATAGGATCCATAATGCTAGGGACAACTCCTACTTCGGTATTAAACTTCCTCATCTAAATAGCTTCCTTTGATGCATCTGATTCATGAATATACCCAGTCTCTGTGGTAGAATCATCAATTGTTTCTTCCTTCAATTTTTTACATCTCACAGCTCCTCCATTACGGAAAAACACAATATTGACTGTGATCTGAAATCGTCTTTTTCGGTTCAGACACTCGCATCAGTTTAACCTTTTACAGTGAGGTCTTACTCTCCTCCATATATCAAGAATTCCTCCTTATTTATTCTCAATTGCTTAAGGATATTCTCAACATATCTGATTACACTCGCTAGGATTTAACTGAAACCTACTTTCATGCTCACAGCATATGACCTGGCCTAGCACATAACATGGTGTACATGATAGATCCAATTGTCGAGGCATAAAGAATCTTCGTTATACAACCCTTCTCAATCTGGTTGGAAGGACAGTTAACCATCAAAAGACTAACTCCATGTGACATAGATAAGATACCTTTCTTGTAATCTTGAATGTTGAACTATTTCAACACCTTTCATATATATTTACTTTGACTTAGGATGAGAAAGCTCCTTGTTCTATCTCTATATATCTTTATACCAAGCATATAGGTTGCATCGCTTAAGTCTTCCACTGGAAAACAATTCCATAGCCAATCTTTAACAAATTGTGGAGTAAGGACATCATTTCCAATGAGTATTATATTATTAACATACAAGTCGAGAAATATAAATGGGCTCCACTAACATTCTTGTAAGAAGAATGTTCATATTCATTCTTGATGAAACCGAACTCTTTGATCATATCATAAAATAGAAGATTCCAACTCCAAGAATCATTCTTTAATCCGTAAGTAGATCGCTGCAACTTATACACCTTTTCGGCATGCTCTGGATCAACAAAATCTTATGGCTATGTCATTTACGCATCCTCTAGGAGGTTTCAATAAAAAATGATGTTTTGACATCGATATGTCAAGTCTCATAATCGTGGTAAGCATAAATTGCAAGCAAGATGCAAATGGATTTAAGCATCGTAACTGGGGGAAAATTTTTGTCAAAGTATATACCATGAACTATCCTGAAACCTTTATCCACCAATATTCTTTTAAAAGTAATCACATTACCATCCATGTCAGTTTTCTTCTTGAAAACCCAATTGCACCCTCTAATTTTTACCCCTTTAGGTGGTTCCACCAAATTTTATACTTTGTTGGTATACATGGATTCAATTTCGGATCTCATGGCTCCAAAACATTCTTGAGAGTCTAACACATTTGCTCATCTTGAACCATGAGCAATACCTCACTAGGTTCCTTCACGAGAAATCCATATCTCTCTGGCCCTTGATGTATCCTACCTGATCTACGAGGTTCTTGTGTTACTTGATCAGGTTGCTGTTCCAAAATTTCTTGTGGGTCCGTCTCATGTTCCACCAAGGGATCAAAGTTCTGTTGTAAATATTGAAATTCTTCAAGTTCTAATTTCCTCCCACTTGTTCTATTAGAGAAAAAATCTCTTCCTAGAAACACACAGGTTCGAGCAACAAACACTTAGTTCTCGGTCGGACTGTAGAATTAATATCCCTTTGTTTCTTTAGGATATCCCACAAAGATACATTTATCCGACTTGGGTCCAAGTTTATTTGACTGTAAACGTTTTACACAAACTTCGCAACACAAAATTTTCATGAATGAAATACTAGGATGCTTTGCAATCCATATCTCAGAGGGAGTTTTCTTAATGGATTTCGATGGAAGATTGTTAAGGGTGAAAATTGCTGTAAGTAGAGAATTTCCCCAAAACGAAACCGGAAAAGCTCATTGACTCATCATAGACCGAACCATTTCCAACAAGGTTCACTATCTCCTCTCAGACACGCCATTTCATTGTGATATTCCAGGTAGTTGGGATAGGATCCCACACTCCGTTAGATAATCGCCAAACTCTTGGTTAAGTACCCGCCTCCTCGATCTGAATGTAGAGCCTTAATACTTTTGCCAAGTTGGTTTTGTACTTAATTTTTGAATCCCTAGAAATTTTCAAAATATTCTGATTTGTTTTTCATAATATACACAAATCCATATCTACTAAGGTCATCAGTAAATGTGATGAAATATTTAAAACCACCACTAGAACTTGTGTTGAATGGTCCACACACATCAATATGCATTCATTCCAAAATATCACCATCCCTTTCACGATTGCCTGTGAATGGGACTTAGTCATATTTCCCACTAAACATACCTCGCAAGTCTCAGACGTTAAAAACTATAATGAGTCCAGAAATCCATCATTGTGGAGTCTAGAAATGTGATTCTCGTTATGGTGCTTAAACAAAAATGAGAAAGATAAGTTGGGTTCATACCATTAGATATAAACCTTTTTTGTATTAATTTTAGAGACAGGATTATCAAGATCAAAGACATACAATCTATAAGAGAAAATGCACTCAAAATATATATATGATCACCAAAACAAATGGAAAGACATTTGTATTTTATTGTGATAGAAAAACATTTCTTCTCTAAACAAGAAACTGAAATAATATTTCTTCTCATAGCAGGGATATAATAGAATTTTTATAATTCACGATTAATTCCAAAGGTAAAGTTAAATAATAAATTCTTACGGCTACTGCAACAACTCTTTCTCCATTTCCCACACGTAGGTCTATCTCTCTCTTTGTCAACGGTCTACTTCTCTTTAGGTCATGCATATTTATAAAAATGTGAGATCCACATCCAGCATCTAATACCCATGATAAATATAAAGATATATTGAATTCTACAACAAAAATACCTTAAGTGGAATACAGATGTCCTTTCTTCTTTTCTTCTAGGTACTTTGGACACTTACTTTTCCAGTAACCAGCCACACCGCAATGGTGGGTGCCTTCCTTAGCAACACCACCTTTGGGATTTAATGCAACCTCCTTGGGTTTAGCAACAAACTTGCCTTTATTCTTTGAGTTCTCGGAAAATTTCTTTCTCTTTCCTTTATTGTTAACCATCATTATGGAACTTCCTTTACCCGTCTTGATGTTTTGTTGCGCTATTCTCAACATACTGAGTAAATCTGACAGAGTCTTGTCAATTTCATTCATGTTGCAGTTCATAATGAATTCACCGTAGCTATCCTCCAACAGTTCCAAAATAAGATCCATAGCCAACGATTGGCCTAATGGGAATCCTAGCCACTCGAGATTATCAATGTACCCAATCATTTTGAGCACATGGGGTCCCACTGAGTTTTCATCTGGCAGATCTATTTTGAACAATCTCTCGACACTTCAAACCTTCCATGTCTAGCTTGCTCTTGAAAGAGTTTTTTTTTTAAATGTATGATACGCCTCCATGTTATCATGTTGCTTTTAAAGATCAAAGTTCATGGTAGCTAACATGAGACATGCAGCATCCAAAATATCATCGATATGCTTCTATGTTCATCCTTTTCAGGTGGAGTGGCCTTTGCAGCTGGTGGAGCAGGAACAGCCTGTTGTAGAACATATACATTTTTCTCTTGTTTGAGAACAACTCTCAGATTTTTGTACCAGTCCAGAGACTTGGTTCTATACAACTTGTCATTTTCAAGGACGGATCAGAGCGATGATGCCGATTTCTGTTAGTTTGATGTCATCGATATCTATCCCATGAAGAAATATGCTAGTCTAAGTATCATGAAATAATGCTAAATTTTTAACGGATCGTAGAGATAATGCTAAATTTTTATCTCCCACTATTTTTAATCGAATCAATGACCCTCACCGTTAACACAAGAAAATATCACATATCTTTCTAGTGGGCCAAGATCCACGTTTCTTCCTTTTGAGTCATATTTGGCTGAACACACAAATATCAGTTATTTAGGTAGGAAACACTTTCCAATGTCATCTCATGTAACTCTTTGTTCAATTGGGTGAATAAGTCTTTATACAAATCTATCTCATAGACTAGTCTAAATTATCTCACCCCTAGGCTTTCAATCCTATTGACTTTTAGTTAAGTTAATCCATTTACTCAACAAATTTCATATTACGTGCTTATGCCATCGCGTCTTACCATGTTAAATAAAGTTACCTTGCTATGAAAAATGTACACTCAATTGATCAAGGTCTTGACGATTGCCAAGCAAAGGAAGGAAATAACTTAATATTTTTTATGTTTTGAGGAACTTATTCCTTAGTTTATCTCATCAACTGATCCATCCAAACATATTGGGCAATTCTAATAGAAGATCAATGTTAATTATTATCTTGTTTAAAATCCGACTACACATCACATAAATCAATATAAACATGACGTAAAACATAAAAGTGACATGGATGTGGCGTCTAATTCATATGATATTACCAAGCCAATGAGAATATCTATAGAGTCATAAGCACACCAAGCTCTTCTAATTGCTTCATTCTTCTACTCCAAGTGCCCATCTTTGTGCGCCTCCACCTTTGTTGCTTCAATGGAATGGATAATATCTACCTATCTATATAACTATATATGTACAGAAACCTCACATAAGAGGGAAGGAGATGACAAGATGAGTACAATCAGAATGAGTAGACAAGCACGACACGCATCCCGTATTTCGATAACATCAATTACATCAAAAACTTTCAAAACCAAACCAGAACAAACTAATCACACACTAGGAAACATCCACACAACATGCAGTTAAATATCAAGTAAAGAAACTAAAACATAAATCCCCGCTATTTGCTTAACGGATAATTCATATTCACCCTACTGTCGGGGGTCATAAGGGTGCAGCCTCTCGAACGCAGTCCCGCTATTTGCTTAGGAAAACACGTTTTCCATTGATAGTCGCAGGGTTTACCTGACTGCGTAGATGATCTGCGTAGACTAAATTACATGAATATCAACCCTTCATATGGCAGAACGTAGCAGTATTACAACTCCATGATTGTATCACATACAAATCATGATCATGCTGTATCTCATATGATCTAACAGTTCAACATATTAACGTGTGAATAAATGAAAGTCACACATACACATATTATGGTTACACAACCTGGCTATGATACCAATGTTTGTTTTCGGCAATCAAACACAGCGTAAATACAAAACAAATTTCTATCTCCAAGGACCCCAATGAAAGAGTAAAATCTCGTGTTTAGAAATTTACCTCACTCGCACTAACTTCTGACGATCAAGAACACTGACACTGCAGCGTGTCTACGGTATCCACACGAACATATCTGCACTGGATTACCTCTTTGCTAGTGCTAACCTGCTGGAGGAAGACGAACGAATTTATCTTACAAAATCCGGCTGAACTTAGACGGCTCTTCTCAAACCCTAACTGTTATGTATCTAATACGGATAGTGTTGAAATGCATAAGCAAACTAGCCACACTGCTAGGGTATTTATAGAGATGAGAGAATTCGACTTGCTCTTTAATCATAACAGTTAAGATTAAATTGCACTTCAGTGCAAAATCCTTTATTGCTCTATATTCTAACTATGAGTAATTAGTCTAGTTTGGTCTATTTTTTTGTGTAGCCTTTAGGTTCCCAATTACGTTGGTAGTAACAATTACGAAAATTGAGCGGTATCTAGTAAGACATCAATGCTACCTAAGAAATAAGTACCAGTGATCTGACTGACCTCTATGGCCAATGATAATGTGTTGTATAACATCTTTGTCCGTACATCCATACTAGACATAAGGCATGGAGTGCCACCCTTGTATATCCAATCTATAGCTTTCTAGATTCCTTGAGTAGACTTAGACATACAAATGACATCAATATCTCATAATGATTCGTTTGAGCACGACCATGTATTTTCTTATATATCACTCATAGAGTGGACATGGATATTGACTCCCGTTATGTAGGATGGAAAAATACTATCTATATCACCCACATCCCTCAGCATATTTCATAATATGTCCAATTATCGCCTTTATAATAAATGTCACCATAAGAATGCCTTCAGGGAATTCGCCTGTATGAAGTCGGTGTCCTTGTCTATCGCCTCAAAAAAGTTATCGGGTTCTTTTAAATGAGCACCCTTGGGATTGCCCTATTGGAAGAAGGATATGAGAAAAATGAGAGTGAGCTATCTTTGATGTAGCTATAGAACCCAAAAAAAAAATACACCTTAAAGTTAATGTACTGTAGTAAACTTTATTTGCCTCGTTCCTTGAAGCTATTCCATTAGTAAGCCTCAAACTACAACTTTGACTGATAACATAAAGGAACTCATAGATATCTTGCATGTTCTAAATATTCTCTCCACAGAGATAAGCAACTTTTCCACAACTCGCAGGGTTCCAATTAAGATAAATTTTAAGAAATACTATGAAATTAGACAGTATGATTCACAGAAAATATAAAATTATGGAAACTGATTGAGTACTTGAAACCATCAACTCTCAAAATAAAAATCTTCATCTTTCCCTAATTTCTGAATTCCTACTCTTCTAACCCCATGACTTCATATAGGACAGAAGTGAACAACCAAAATCTAAATGTCTTGTGTTACTCCATTCTATTTGATATTAAAGTTGTGAAAGCACCATATTGCTTGAGATTTTAGAATGAGTTCAAGTTAATTGAGTTCATACAAGTCCAATTCACCTAGACATGCAAGCTATAAGAGACCACAAGAATAAGAGGCCATAAGAAAAAGAAAAAGAACAATAATGCCTATATATCCACTTTCAGACAACTACAATGCCTATATATCCACTTTCAGACAATTATAATGCCTCAATATCAAATTTGAGACAACTATAAGGCCTTCATATCTTCCACATGCCTCTATATCCACATTAAGATAACTATAAGGCAACGAGACGAGTATGTGGGTAGATGGATATGACATATGAATTCTAACACATGAGTACGTATGAGGGGTAGTGGCCTTACTGGATTCAGCCGCAATGAGAATACTACAATGTAATGTTCTGGGGATGTCACAATTGTTTCCCACTGAAAAAGTGGTGTTATGGTCCTCTGAGCTAATGTCACTAGATTCCTAGATGATGAGTAATATGTTTTAATATCGTCAAACATCACGATGTAACTAGATGATTATACGGTCTCTAATTAGACATGTTATAAATTTTGTTGACGGTTTGAGTGGTGTAGCTAGGATTTTTACCTTCTACATAACGTGAGTAAATATCCATGACCAGTCAATGAGCATGACTTAAGAAAATGCATGGCCATGCCCATATGTTATCAATATTCTAAGTCTACTAAAGGAATTAAGAAAATTATAGACTTGATATACAAGGATAGCACCAATGCCTTGTCTCCGATATGGATATATGGACAAAGGTATTATACAACACGGTAAAATTTGTCATAGGGATTTGTCAGGTCATTGGAATTCATATTACTTGGTACTGATTTATTACTAGATTCATCTCAATGTTTGTAGTTATTAAATATGATTTAATTATTCGTAATAAAGTAATTCGGAACGAACAGGCTCACACAAAAGCGTGGACAAGACAGAAAATTATTTCTCATTAGTTCGATTAAAGAGCAAATCTAGTTTTTTGAATGAAGTGCAACTAGTCCTAGCTGTTAGAATTAAAGGAAAAGTCAGATTCTCTCTCCTCTGTATAGATACTCTTGCACCCATTGATAGGATTTACGCTTTTTAGCAATATTCGTATATAATACAGAATAATTGGTCTAAATGTTTGAACTTTTTTCCTTTGATTTGAATCTATAAAATTTTAAATTATTCTAAAAGAAAGTGTGGACTCTAACAACTTATACTCTCATTTTTTTCTAAAAAAAATTATCGTTTTAAGTGGGTGTTGAAGTAACTTTAAAAACACATTTATATTTGTATAGAATGCTTGCAACGGGTATTAAAATTTATGCACCTATAACAACTTATTATAATCTTATCACATACAGTTAACATCATCATAATAAAATTGTTACTTAGATCGGATCGACCAATCATACTAGAATTGTGTAACATAAAATTAAATAGGGTGAAAAATGAGGAAATTATCATGGAGTAATTAGTGAGCTTTATTTCTCAAAAAAAAAAACCCATAATTCATTTACATACATGTAGATGCACATGTGCATACACATATGTATCTAATAATATTATTTCTTAGAATTTTTAAATGCGAGATCATAATTCATGTACTTAAATTTTAGTGTAAAAGACAAAAACCACCCCTCGAGTATGGGGTATATACAAAAACAACCCTCGTGTTCAGGGATATACAAAAACCACCCCTATCAGACTTAGCATTCAACGGCGCACTAACAGAGGTATGATAAGACAAAAGTACCCTTCTGATCGAAGCAAATTTACACCATATAAAATGCTTACCTTCTCCACCTCCTCCTTATTTCTTCTCCATCCCTTCTCCACATCTAACCGTAGCCGCCATCCACCTTCTCTCTATCCTTCCACCTATGTTCATCTCCATCAACCACCACCATCATAATCTACACCCACAGCCGCCAAAACCACCATGAAAGCCGGCACAAAACACCACCAACAAACTACTCCATAAAACGCTCGCAAAACCCAAATTCAGTTACGACCCAAATTGAAGAATACCCTTCCAAAACTCATAAACAAACTTTGAATTGAGTCAAGAATGAAAACACACTCGTATGCGAAGTCACGAGTTAGGCCCAAATTCCGAGTACGAACGATCCTCCATAGAACCCAATCACCGTTCGCTCTCCTCGCTGCGCTACCACCGATCGCTCTCTCCGTATTTATCTCTCTCAGTCTCTTCTCCTTCCTCTTCTTTTCCGATTTCAATCCACCAACCCAGTCGCAGATTCAAGGTCTGGGCCAGTGGTGGTGGTCAACGGTCTATTCGTGGTCTGGGACGGAAATTGCCGACGGCCAGATTTGCAGAAATCGTCGGTAGTATGACTTATACTTTCGGTACTTCCTCACCCCAGGCCTGCCTATCTATCTCTATGAAAAGGGCGAAAGGGGTTGGGTGTAACGAAGGTTTTGCAAATGTGGTAAAAGCTGGAGCTTCTCGATGAAGAAAGCTTTGATTTGCTTTTGCCCTTCACCATTGGAGCAGAGCAAGAACAGTAGGTTGCTTGTAGGGTTCTTGGTTGGAGTGGTGTTTTGTTTGGTTTTGTTTTCGTCTTTTGTTGAAAGGATTGGTGGTATGGGCAAGCTTGCATGGAACATATCTTTTAATTTTTGTTTGATTATGAGATGAAGTGTTGGTGGTGAAGAAAACCAAGAAAATTGAGATACTGGGTTTGCTTCACAGGAGATTAATGGTGGTAGTGGTGTACTGGGTTGTTTGGAGAATTGGGATTTGTTGTGCTGGGTTGTATGGAATTGGTTGTAATGGTGGTGGTTGTTTAGATTGGAACTGGGTTTGATGGTAAGTTGGAACAAGAGTTTTGGTTGGTGTGTGATGGTGGCAGGTAGTTATTCAGGCGGTGGTAATGTGTAATGAGTGCAGGTGCTGGGGAAGGTGTTGTTGTTGGTGGTGAACCAGTGGTGGTGGTGTTGGCGTTGTTGGCGATGAATCATTGGTGGTGATGGTGGTGTTGGCGTTGTTGGCGGTGGTTGTGGTGGAGGTGGCCAAGAACACTTAAAACACTAAGAACAAGAACAAAATAAACACAAAAACACAAATAAGGGAAAGATGGTCATAAAAAAGTCAGATTGCACCCCCTCTCAAATGACTTTAACAGGGGTGGTCCGTCCACTGACAGGGCTAGTTTTTGTCTTGACAGGGGTGGTTTTTGTATATCCCTGAACAAGAGGGTTGTTTTTGTATATACCCCATACTCGAGGGGTGGTTTTTGTCTTTTACCCTAAATTTAAAAAACTATTAAATATACATCAACTAAAGATTCATGGAGGAAATTCTTTTTAAATAATATGTAGAAGGGATACTCAAGTTCATGCACATATATGGTTATTAAATTAATTATGCTATATCATATACATTTTCTACTAATATATTCAGGCCATAAAAAAAATATTATTAAATAGAATCACAAAATTATTTTTATATTCGATAAATTTTTGTTATGGTAAAAAAAATCACAAACAGATTATATACTTTTAAATAATTTGTGGTTTATACTTTTAAATAATTTTTGAATTCACTATGGTATTACCACACACACAAACACACACACACACACACACACACACACACACATATATATAGCATTAATATGTAAAACATATTTATATTCATATGTGAACATTCAATACTAATTAACCATTGCAATATTAAAACCAGTGTTAATTTCTAATGAGTTATAATCTAAAATAGTAATCTTAAAATCACGATGACAAAGCAATAGATGAGTACAAGTTGATTTCTCATTGGTCGATTATGAGAAAATAGACATGTAGGATTACAAATGTCATATTCATAATGCTTAAATAAAGACAAATGGCGAAACATGATTTCATCTCGGGACTTTTCAACTTTTATATTACATATATTATATATAAGATAAGATTTTTGTTGTATTTGATTGTCCAAAATCCAACAAAATCAACTGTGAAAAAGAGTCTTGCAGGGTGACTAAAAGTGACTTTGCCCTCCAGAATAGCAAAAGAGATTGTTGAGGTCACTGTAAGATATCATGTTAAAATAGAACAAGACAAATATTATTGATGCGATCAAAATACGATATTACATCGAGCCTATGAACAGGCAATTGAGACTTGGGAGTACAAGAACCATAATTTCTTAACATGCTATGACACAACACAATGCGCGCTATAGTAAAATAGCGACATCTCTTACAAGCTTAATCCCATTCGTCTCTTTTATTTGAATAAACTCATCAATATATAACTCACACAATTAAAGTTTATTTTTCCACATATATGTTAGTGTTCTATTCTCCGATCTTAAATTCATTGACTGCTATCTTGCATTCCTGGTATTTTTGAAGAAAGACACTGCTGTAGTCTGTCAAATTCTTGTACAACCTTGGCCTTTTATCAGTGATGAGCTCCTCCAGAACTTCAATTTCCTTAGTCTCATCATAATTGAAAAACACGGCTATGGTATTCCGTTGCTTTTCCGAGTTTGCAATCACCCTGTGTACTGGGCTCTTGTATATGCCATTACTCGCTACCTATAGGTGTTTCATAGCATTATACTTTTGATCATGACACTGAAGTGTTGCATTTCCATGTATTGAAAAGAGATAGGGAATTTGAGTAACGAACCTCTATATGATCTCCCACATTCAGTAACAAAGAATGGGGAAGGGTAGTTACCGAGTGCCACTTGTCATTTATCAGGAGTTGAAGGTTGTGCACGTCTTTGTCAGGAACGAGAAAAGTAAAAGCTGATCCATCTGAATGTGCTCTGCAAGCTACGGCTAAATTAGGCCTTGGACACGGCGGGTAAAAGTTGATCCTCGCAATCATATTACCACGTTCATGATACGGATTCCAGAAGCTACCTTCTTCAATGCTTAGTGACTTTGCCATGTATTTTAGGATGACCTCACCCATCACTTTAATATTTGCCTCAAGTTCAGACAAAACGTCCCTGCAATGTTATAGATAACTGAAAGCAAATTAAAACGTTCTTGTTCTTATAGATTATTGTTTTAGAACAAGTCTTGTACATTGCGATTCATATATGTGAAAAGATGCAATTATATCAGTCTAAAAGAGCCTCAATTTAAAGGTTTACGGACAACCTCGCCCTCGCCCATCTTTATCAAAATTTCACTAGTATATTTTTCACTAGTATCTTCTTGAAATATTTGTAATAATACAACCTGTATAAGAAAAACTTAAATGTTCCAGACTGTGCCCATATATTTTTACTAGTAATGTTTTGAAAAATTATAAATATGTCAATTAAAGTAAATTAATACATAACTACTACTTATTATGTATTGTAAAAACCCCAATGTATATCAGTTACGAAGAAATATGTCGCGGCTGGTTACCTCACTGTTTTTTATTTCTTTTTTAGAAGACATTGTTTTCGATTATACGTTGTGTTATTTTCGATTATGCATTGAGTTATTACAGACACAATCATTTACTTACTTGAAATTATCGGGCTTTTTGGGCCAGAACCTGAGATTTCTACGTGCCTCGGGATAAAGAGTCAGATACAATCGATCCTGCCAATCAAGAACATGACCTGGCACTAATACTGTATCCTTCCCATATCCTTCTTTGACATCGTGGGACCTTGCATATTTCTTCTTCTCTTCAGCTGGAAGTGAAACGAACTGTCTTAAAACTTCATCTACTTCGTCCAGAAAAGAGTCTTCCATCCCACTATTTATTAACTGCAGCCCCAAAGTAATCCAGTCAACACCCAATTGTAGTATAAATCATATCCATATATGTATATAAAATCATAGGAAATGGGGAATTCTCCCCTCTTTATTACACATGTCTAGCTCCCTAAAAATGACATATGACATGCCATTTTGCAAACGGAATACATATGATACACGTAAACCAATAAAAACTTGTCAATTCATTTAATCACATGTTATCCGATTTGGAAAATACATTTAATACAAAATATTATGACAAGCAGAATTATGACAGGCAGAAGGAGAGGTGCACAAATTCATGGAGACCCCCAGATAAAGGATGGACTAAAATCAATTGTGATGCAAGCTTGAAAGAGGGAGAAATAGGAGTTGCAGCAATTGCTAGAACTGAAAAGGGAGAGGTGGCTGGCTTTGTTACAGACTACTTAAAGGATGCAAACAAATCAGCTTTGGAAGCAGAATTGGAGGCAATTACTTTAGCTATAAAGTATGCAAAGAGAAAACAGCTGGATAAAGTCATTGTGGAAACCGATTGCAGGGAAGCTGCAATAGCAGTAGCAGAACCCAAGAAAGCATTATGGAAGTTAAGAGGAGAAGCTAGTAGCATTGCCCAGGTGTTGAGGGTTTATCCCAATTATCAGGTTAATTTTGTTCCTAGAGTAGTCAATCAGGTGGCACATTGTTTAGCCAATTTTGTTAGAAAATTTTGCAGAGTAGTTAGCGAGGAGAATGACAATTTGCTACCTGCTAGTGTGCAGATAGCAGTTGTGGAAGAAAGAGATGCTTGGTTGTAATTGTCTTTTCTGTTTCTGAATAAACAATATTTCATCAAAAAAAAATATTATGACAAATAATTTTAGTTTTCCTAGACAGGGAGGAATGCTACTTTTAACAACAAATCTAATATTTGTATGCACAGTTGGTTTTATTCAGTGAAGTGAAGTAAATAATAAATCAAAGAACCTAACATTTATTCAGTTTCGCTAAGATATGAGAAGCATCATACGCGAGCATATGCCATGTATTTTTCCAAGTGACACATATAAGGATATGTTCACCAATCAAAATTTTTCCAAATAAAATTTAAATTATATGTGTGTGATATAACTTAAGTCACCTGCTGGATTGGGAGTCGGGTGCAGGAACGAGAGCGGGAAAGCTTGGGTGAAATGACAAGGGCTGTACTAAAATTGAAATAAGAAGTGTTGCTACGAACAACTAAGATGCTATACCAAAATTGAAATAAGAAGTGTTACTACTAACAACTAAGATGCTATACCAAAATCGAAATTAATGTTACTATTACCTACTAAGATATATTCTCGTGCAATCAAATCGATAACCATTAAATTGATCGGATCTACAGAGCTCAGTTTTAATAAGATTCCTACACTTGAGGAATATGAGACGATAACTTCCTTTTTAAAAGCATGACGACAAGATCTATAATTTATACAAAGGAAAAATGAATTTCCATGTTTGACTCTTTCAAAAACTAACACGGTTGAGAAATACGTAGCTACATTTGCGTAAACGATATTGAAGAAAATAATAAAATGAAACTGAGAAACCCAAGCACAATGTTAAACTTCAAATAACAAGAATTGTATTAACCGTAAAAATGAACATAAAGAAAATCAAATGTTATGATACATGAAAAACGAGAACATTTCTAAAAAAAAAAACGAGAACATTTCTAACAATAATTACAAAGGCCGTAAAGATTTATGGATTTAAAGCTTTACATAAAAGTTAACCAAGCATTTCTTAGAAAAGTGAAGAAAAACAAGCTTTTTTTTGTAGTTTGTTCCACAAAAAGGAAGTGTCTAAGCAAAAAGGTACATATACTATTTACCTACACATACTGCAGGAGAGTCATAAAGGGTCAATTAGTAACAAATGAATTTGGGAGATGATTCTTACAACGCGAAAAACTGATTGTTACAAAGCCACTAACTAATTTTTTTTGAGAAGTGATGATTAATTTAAATGTAAAATTAGTTAGTGACTTTGTAAGGATCATTGCTTTGTAAGAATCATCTCCCATGAATTTTCTTAAGACAATTTTTTCCATTACAAATCTTTACATTTCTACATAATTGTATCATGTATTCATCTATGCATTTGAAGATGCATTAATTTTATGGGAGATGATTCTTACAAAGCAAATAGTGATCATTGCAAAGTCATTAACTAATTTTACGTGTAAGAATCATTACATGGTAAAATTATAATTTTCCAAACGTGAGTGGGGGCTATAGCCCCCGCCCGCACCTCCGAAAGTGGATTCGCCCTTCGAGAACTGGGGCTCTTAAAAATTTCTTGAATTTAACAATCCCTTCTTTTTTGAACGAAAAATTTGCCTTTCAATAAAATTTCCGTTGATTGTTTTAAAAGTTATTTAAATAAAAAATTGCCTTTAAATACAAATTAGGCTTAATTACTTAACGCATATCCCCAGTGTAGCGAAATTAATCGCAAACCCCACTACTATAATAGACTTATTATATTCCCATTTGCAAAATATAGGTCTTGTTTAAACTGAGAAAAATTCTGCCCAAATATTAAAAAAATTCTTAATTAGATGAAAAGCAACAAAAAAATGGGGAAAGAAAAGAAAATAAAAAATAAAAAGAAGAAGATAATAAAAGGAAGTCTAAGAAGAAGAACAGGTGTTCAGTTTCATAAAAGAAGAGGAACGGGTGTCTTAAACACCTCTTAGGGCTAGTTTGGGAATGCTCTGGCGGTGGTAGAAAGCTGATGTGTGAAAACGTTGTAGAAAGCTGCTGTGAATTCTTGATAAAATGTTGTTTGGTAAATATTACGTAGAAGCTGCTGTGAAATATTGATATAGTAATTTTGTGTTTGGTAAAATCAACTAAATTGTTGTGAGAGGGTAAAATGACAAAAGTATATGACACATGTCATTTCCGGAAAGACAACTATTGATATTTCAAAAAATTGTAAAGTCAAAATCGGTTGTAGATAAATTAATCAAAAGCACTTTCTCGAAAAACATCTCCCTCCTTGCTTCCTGAAAACTGTTGTGGGACAGCAAAAACTGTCCGAAAAAGCAGAAATTTTATTTTTACCAAACACACTAATACTGCTTCTGCTGTGGGAAAGCAGCTGTGAAGCATTCCCAAACTCACCCTTAGACTCTCTGTCATACACTCTGCCTCTCTCTTTCATGTCTCGATCTCTCGTTTCTGGTTCTCTCTTGCTCAGCAGTTTGACTTTTTTAGGACTAGCGTCGAGAGTGATTCCAGGTGAAGCACAATCTGGTGCTGGGTTCACCGGTTTCAGTCTTCCTCTGCTTGATTTCCCCTGTCTCTATCTTCTATGTTCCCCTTTCTTCATCTTCTCTCAGTTCTGGTTGATGGTGCTGGGTTCCATCGATTCAAAAATTTGTGAGAAAGGGAGTGATTATTGCAGATTTTTTGAAATGGGTCTTCCGGAAATTGAATTATTGCTCCAAAAGTAACATTTTTCTCTAATTTGTGGGATTTCCGATTTTCTCGGATCAGAAACCCTTGACAACGGAGGCGGTTCAAAGGAGAAATCGGAGGTGGGTTTCGAGGTTTGATCATTTCAGTGTTGGTGCTTCGGCTTCTACTTCTTATTGCTCCTTTGTTTTTCTGCCATTTGGACTTCGGCTCTGATTTTCTGCCGGAACCGGGGTTGTTGGTCGCCGCGGGAATCTGTGCTGCCTATGGTGGCGATGGTGCATATATGGTTGTGTTCATTTCTTTTTTTTCGAGTGGACCATTTTACTCTCAATTAAAAGGATTTTTTTGTCAACTAACGGTAGGGGTGTAAGCAGTTCGGTTTGGTACGGTTTTTGCTAAAACCATAAACCGAACTGAATACATCGGTTTACTAATTTTGTAACCAAACCAAACCATTTGAAAGGATGAACCGAACCAAACCAAACCGAAAAACATCGATTTGGTTCGGTTCGGTGCGGTCGGTTTGCGTAAAATTATTGAATGAATATTATAATACTACTTTGTCAACAAATTTCAAGTTTTAAGTGAAAAATAAATTAAATATACTTTAAAAATATGCACAACTATCGTTTTAGAGAGAAAATATGATGAAACTTGAGAGAAATGGGGAAGATTAAGATTAATATAATCATTTAAAATGAATCTATCTACTCGTGTTTCTCTTTTATAGATTATTTAATATACTTCACGCAATATACATTGTAGTAAAAGTACGTTAAGCACATATCGGTTCGGTTCGGTTTGGTGCGGTGTGATATTTTTACAAACCAAAAACCGAACCGAATAGACCGGTTTGTGAAAATTTGAACCATTGATAAACCGAACATCTAAAAAAACAATCCAAAACCGAGCCTTTCGGTTTGGTTCGGTCGGTTTGACCGGTTTATTCGGTTTTCCTTACACCCCTAACTAACGGAGTACTCTATTAACTATTTGATGGATTTTTTATGAGTTTGAAAAAGTCATATATATTGCAAATGAGTGATGCAACAAGAATAATTTAAAAGTGAAGGTTGTAATATGTTAGTTTTGATATACTAGAGATATGCATTAAATAATTAAGTCTAAAAATTATATGTTACATTGACAACAAAACAATTTATCAAAAAAAAAAAAAAAAACAATACAAAAATTTTAAATTCCAAAGTAAGTACCTTCATCCTTTCAAAACATAAAGGTACTTTCATTGTTGTATTGTTTGTTTGTTTGATTTTCTCCTATATTTTTACAATTTACAGTAACTTTTGTGCACAATTTTTGTGAGATTTTCTTCTATATGTTATTTTACACTTTACAGTAACTTTTAGGTGCACGTTTTTTGTGAACTTCAATTTCTGATTTTCCCTTTTTTTTTTGTGAACCTCAGCAAACAAAAAAAAAGGAAAAGAAAAAAGGAGTAGCGCATACACATCCGCAGTTAGTGCTTCATATTAAAATACTTTCTTCTCTTTCACCTTACTTCACTTTTTGACACTATTCATTGTGTCACTTTGACCCGGTGATTTGGTTAGCAAAAAGATACACGAATTTGGTAATCTTTGCATGACCTTGTAGAGTAAAGTTTACTCTACAACACTATGAAAAAATTGATAAAAATTACATCGTTTTGATATTCAAATCACCGAGTCAAAAGGACCCAACTACGGATAAAAAAGTCAATCAAATGGGAAAGAGAAGAAACAGAGGTAGTAGTTCATAAGATGTTCGTTTTCTTGCGTTAAAACCGGAATTTCCAAAACTTAAAATGATTGTTATCACATCAAATAACTGTTGATTAACAGTCTGTGTCATGACAAGGGGCACTCAATAGTCTTACATAAATAAAAGAAAAGATGCAGAAACTTGATAGGTAAACCTGAATGCAGCCGCAAGTGGTGAGAGCAGATCGAAGTTTCTCCATTTCAGCTTCTCTGATGGGTGCAGAAGACGACGTGAATAGACCGTAATCCAAAACGGGAACCTCAAATGGGGGGAAGGACGTATCGGAGCTTCCAAGTTCACCGAAGACGTACTGTTCTGGTAGTTTGTTGCCCTGGTCGAGCAGCACTTGTGAAAGCGGCGTTGTTCTTGTCACATCCTTGATGGATGGAATAGAGAATGTGCTCAAGCTTGCGGCCATGGATGGAAGAGAGGATGAGCTCAAGCTTCAAGTTTTACTAAATTATTACTGATGTTTTCTCAAAGGAGGATAGTGTGTTATTTATACACACGAGAAAGATCATTAAGGAGTTGTTTGGTATGATTCATTTGTAGCTTAAGCCGTTTAGCGGGTATTTTGTATTATTCATTTGTACCTTAAGCCATTAAGGGGTGTTTTGTATGACTCATTTGTAGCTTAAGTCAACTTATAAATTTATAATAAAAATTGTATGTGACAGATAAGTAGAAGAAAATAGATAGATGTGTTTGGAGAACAAATTTGTCAAAGTGCAAAAAGTTCAAGAAAGTTGCACAACTCCAACCGTTGTACAATCATTTTAACACAACTCATTAGCTGACGTTAACTTCTAATTGACTTATGAGTACTATTAATTATGAATTATAACAAAATCACCCTACACATTACATATTGGTACTGTTCCAAGTCTTTTATAAGCAGAGACGATTCAGACCGCGTCATGATGCATGACTATAATGATTCTCCACACGACCGTCACCCATAGCGTGCTAAAGAGATACAGAAACGAATTAAAACAGATCAACAAAACACAGCTTTGACTCCATATTGAGAATGATAAGGTTCCACCTTAAAATTAATTGAGTAGTCAAATATCTTTTTAAGAACAGAAGATTTCAGTATCAGAACAAGATTATCGCTTAGTGGATCCAACCTCTTAATAAAAGTAGGGTTTTTCCACAAAGTTTTACTATCTGTGTTTCTTCTCTTTCCCCTTCGATTGACTTTTTTTATCCGCAGTTGGGTCACTTTGACTCGGTGATTTGGATATCAAAACGATGTCAATTTTTGTCAATTTTTTCATAGTATTGTAGAGTAAAATTTACTCGGTCATGCAAAAATTACCAAGTTCGTGTATCTTTTTGCTAACCAAATCACCGGGTCAAAGTGACATAATGAATAGTGTCAAAAAGTGAATTAAGGTGGAAGAGAAGAAACATAGCTAGTACTACGTTGTAGACTGTATGTACATTAATTATGTTTAAAGAATAGTGCACTGCTAGTTAATATGACGTTGATAAACGAGATTGTATAACAAGAAACAACATTTCTATAAGAATAATACTAATTCCTGGAATAGGTGTATAGGAGGATAAACAATACTTGAATTTTTTTGTTGAATAATGTTTAACTAGGTGTAATCTGGGGTTATAGCGTGGGTAGAGTGGTATAGTTATGCATCTAAGTTTAATTTCAGAATAAACCTTTGGTAATCATCACAACCGCCACTCAACTACGAAGTTATACATTCATTGCGATCACGTTATTTTCATATTGACAACGTAGATGATAACTAACATATCAAGAGTATTATTGTATTCACAATTTACATGTCTAACATATCAAGAGTTTTCATCAATCGATTGAAGAGTACCAAAGACTAAAACACGAGCTGAACTGCATGTTCTGAACATTTGTTCATTACTTGGAGTACATAACTCGTCTTTGTGATTCAAGAAAAAAATTGACCTAGCCCAGAATTCTTCAAGCTATCAGTGTGGCTTATGTGGTACTTAGTTTGAGTATCTCACTGATCCCAGACAATTAGTTGAGGGACAAGCAAACTAAACTGGATATACGCGATCATCTAATGACAGATTAATAATATATTCATATGTTTAATATTGAGTCAGAGGGTTGTACATCAGATTCGAAATAAGTTCACCCTCTCATTTGTTTTCAATGATTATGTATAAGTTGTTAAAAGCATTTGTTTTGGCTACAATTTAATATGCAAGAAGTCTAAAGAGAATTTGACATCTTTGAAAATACGAAACAACTATATATGGACTTAGCTACAATTTCGTTTCCTGCTACTTGAAAGTTGCAAACTGATTTAGTTTAGAGAGACAGAGCAGTAAAGTCATCTATCACATTTTCCTGAATTCGATATTGTAACATTAGCTAAAAAAACAAAATAAATTACTTAATACTTGTAGTTTTGGGCAGATAAATTGGGAAAGATGAGTTCCGGATAAATTGTGAAACATGAATTCCTATCTCGGCCCATATGAAATGAAAAAATGAGTAATATAAGAGATGATAGCTTTTATTCAATTGTGTGGTGCAGCTGGTTGCTGCTTGGTATAAATTCCTAGTAGGTCACAAGGTCATTTTACATGCCCATGCGAATTGTGTTGTGCAGATTGCACATGGGTCTGCCTGGATGATAAGGGGTGAACTTGTGGTGTATGATGTGCCGGAGGATAACCTTTGCCTTCAGTGTAAGAGTATCTCCAATAGCTCAATTGTCCTTCGACAATATATGTACATGTCTTAAATTTTACACCACTACTTTTAGAGTTCTTCTTGTTGGCATAAATATAGGTCAGCAACATTATTTTATAATTTTATAACTTCCATTATTCAACAATAATTTTATTATATATAATAATTATCATACTTTATAAATTTGATATGGAATTAATTAAACTATAAGAAATTTAATATCGAATTAGTTAAACTATTAAAGCGTGTTGAAATTGTCTTTCATTTTAAGTGTTGAGAAGTATTTATAAATTTTCTTAATTTACCGTTGCTACGGAGAATCCGAACGTTGGAGGAGTAGTAGAGGATCTAGAGGAGTAGCAGAGAAATAAATCAGAGTTTTTTATTTTTTACACTAGCTTCAAATTGTTCTCTGTTTAGGTCAGAACTGGTCAAATTATATGTCTGACTCAAATTTTGGCCATATTTTGCACCAGCTGTTAGAGCTGAAAAACTGGCATAAATTTGTTCCAAAGACAATTTATAGGCTATCTCTTAGAGATGCTCTAATGGGGTGGTGTTCTGTACACCCCAAACATCAAATCAGGGGCACTTTCATCAAAAATCTCACGCGCCCGTGAGTGGCGGCGAGTGCGTTTTCTGTTTATTTCAGGTAGAACCCCCTACTTTGCTGCAATATATAACTTACCTCCCCCCTTCGATATGTAAAACACCACACGGACGGGAAAGTTAAATTATTTCCATAATTGCATCTCATACCCCTGAATAAGGACTACCATGTAATATTTTTATTATGTTTGAATCAATCTATGAAACTGTGAAATCAATGAAATCAATCTATGATTTTTTTTGACAGACACAAAAAGAAGTATCTTTGTTTTTGGAACCAATATTGTAATTTAGTTACAAAACATAATCTTAAGTATATATATGCGTTTGTGTGTGTGGGTGTTAATGTTCAAAATAACTTCCATATGTTGGTTTTACATTATTATTAATATATATTTGTAGTTGTAATTTGGTTAACTCACATTAATCCCGAATTTAAATATCATATGAGACCCATGGGATAGAAAACTCCAAGGTCTCACAACTTGTCCATACATAACAAAAAAGAAAAATACGGCTTGTTTTGCGACATTTCACCTTCAGCTTTAAAAAGTTTGATTTATCACACTCCACTTCCACTAGGTTGATGTTCAAAGTGTTGGAATCTTCAATTCGTTTTCTGGGAGCATAATCGGCAAACTCTAAAGCCTTCCCTAAATTTTCCATAGACTTTGCATGCACCTTGTTGTCTTGGAGGCTTGACATTTTATCCAACATTGTGAATTTGATGAGCTCTTAATGGATATTACAATCCAATGAACTTGCACGGTGTCTTTGATACCTGGTTGTGTCCATGTTTCGTAGGCTGTAATCATCGATCGGTTGCCGTGAGGATGTCGGATCCTGCAAGCATGCAATTGAATAGATTAGTATAATAAAGTGATGCGTGTAAAAATGATCGACCTCGATGGTCAAGCTTGATTGATCACATATCAGATGCGACTGTATTGTTCCGGGGTGTGTATCTGTGGTGGTATATGAGAGACCAACAGTGGTGGCTGCGGATGAAGGACACACACCACGGAACAAAAACGATAGCATATGAAATAGTTGTATGGCAGTGTGCATCTGGGGTAATGTAACGAAGGTGGAGGAAGTGTTGAAGAACTGATGGGTAACTCGACAGACTTATTTAAAGAAGGAGGTACTCTGTAGTCATGTAACGGGAATCGCAACTGATGCTCACTCAGTTAATTGAAATTGTTGTTTCACCATGTATTAGTGGGTAACTCAACAGCTTTGTTCTATAGATTGGCGAAGAAGAAGTTGGTGGGATAGTATTCTGTAGCTATTCGGTGGGAACCTCAACCGATACCCTTAGAGTCATTGGAAATTTTTGTTTAACAAATACAAAAGCAGTATTTTACGTGAAGTATTATGCGCTGTAGTTGGCGGTAATAATGTTGCAGAATCACGATTATATCGACAATAGATAGGCATAATTATATACAAAGATTCATTGATACATAGATCATATAGAGTATTAACAATACAATCTCATCCTGCCAAATAGAATTCATAAACCACGAACGGATGTACTGATGCTTGTGTCAATATTTGACAATTCATACAGAGGGTGTGTGATGCTTGTGTTAATATTTCTCTTCGTGTGAACAAAAACTCCCAGAGTATCGTGTGTGTGATTCTTCCGCAACGTATCTGGTATATCGGAAACAGAGGCCCGATACGTGACGATATAAATCGTTGCGAGTCACTAGAGAAGCCTTATCCCAATGCTCCTTGAGCCTCCAAAACCATCATCATCGTTGATGCATTGTTACTTCCAAAGCTAATCAAATAACAAATTTCTTTGCTTAATTTATTCAAAATGCGATAATGAATGATCTATTGTCGACCCATGCATGCACATTGGAAAACCAAATGCTTTTATTCCCGACTATTTGATTCAAGAGCTGCAACAATTTATTATTACTTCAAATTCAATCTCATCGCTCACTGTAAAAGCTTTTCCAACCCTTTTGCAGCCAATCAGTTTCACTCCTTGTTACCCAATCCACTGCACCAAATATGGATTGACAATTTCATCAAGAAATTACATCAGTCTGGTTTCTTCATCCAAGAACCTGAGTTCCCTGCCCCAGTTACCACAGAAACTGAACTTGAGATCAGTCAAAGAAAACAAGACATTGGTGAGATTGACAATTTCATCAAGAAGGAAAATATTTGAACCATCTTTTCCAAGGAAAGCCAGAGGGAAGTGGGGCGATGGGAAAAATGTGTTGAAGGTTATTTACCGAGGTGGAAGCAGAAAGGATGCTGTTAGATCCAAACCCAATCCAGTGCAAGTCCCGAATATAAAGAAACTCATCAAACCCAATCCAGTGCAAGTCTTGCCTCCTGTTTTTCATGAGGCTTCTTCTGGTGATGTTCCTGCTCTTCTTGCCCCTGATGAGGTTGCCTTGAAAGATTGTCCAAGCTCTGCTAATCTGCATTTGGATGCTCAGTTTGCTGCTTCGCAAGCCCCGGCTGTTGCTCCCCTTCATGGTGATGGCAGCCATTTTCACGTTCATTGATGCTTAGGTGTTTCCATCGTATTTGTGTTCTTTGATGTGTTCTTTGATGTACCTAGTTGATGTTTTTCTGTGATCTTTTTGGAACGCTATCTCTTGGCCTGCTCCCTTAGCAGCTTATTTTGGTTTAGTTGTTTCTAGGTCTTGGTGCTTGGGACTTGTCAAGTTCTTGTTTTCCCGTTCATTTAAGAACATTTTACATCTCCACTTTTTATAATTTTAAGTTGCTTCCAGACCAAAGAATGTCATTATATGTTTGCGTTGCCTCTGACATATTTTATATTGCAGTGCCTGGAGGGATTTTTTGCACTACATAGATTGCAATGCCAAGTTCTTATCTAACACCAACAATAGATTTAATGAAATGTTTACTTGCACGTCCAGTTCCTAATGATACGTATAAAATGAATTCCCGTATGGTATTTCACATATGTAACATGCACGTACTAATAATTCTGAACAACTAGTAATGTATATAGCGTTCACAACCAGTTGCTGATCCCAAAACACTAATATTACAAAACGCGTCCAGGCGATTAAACTGAATTAGCAGCCTCCACGAATAATACATTACACAAATTACCAACTAACATCCAAAAAACTTAAGACAAAATATTAACTGCTAGTAGGAGTACCAAAAGTCTTTTGAGGCAAATTACAAGCGAAAATCACGTAGGCCGAACGTTCATGGTAACTATCTTTCGGAAAAACATAGCCCAGAAGGCATATTACATAACACTACGGTTGCAAAAAGCATTTCACAACATGCATTCATATGCCTGCCATGCTAGTGTAGAAAAGTTTGTCAGCGCGAACAATTTCTTATCATAAGGCGCGAACAAAACAAAAATGCATGGCAACTAAACAAAACGTAGAAGAATGCAACGTAAAACATCAACCAAAATCCGTATCTGTAATAAAGCATATACTTCAAGACCTACGAATTCTTATTAGAAACACAATCTAAAGGCATTACCGGTCTATTAATTTGCTTTCTGCATCACATACCCATGTAGACAATCACCAATTATTATTCTACTCAATGAGTAGTTTTATCAATTTTGAACCTATTAAATCACCCTAGTTCAGCCAATATCCCATTATACTCTTCTTCTTGCCTCAGTAACTCAACAGCCAGCCCACTTCCTCCCTTACTTCCCAAACCACTTCCATCACACCACATAACTGCACTCTCGACCACCACTTTTTAAGGGTACTTTAAACCAATTACATCAATTCTGAACTACCACAAACCACTGTTCAGTACCACATTTACAAACACTGTACCCACCCTCCATAGAACTCTCCCACTTGTGCTGCTCCATCCCTTCGCAAAAGCAAAGTTCCATGGCCACCCACAGCAGGACTAGTTCGGGAGAGGAAGTCACAAGTAAGTACGTTGAGGAGGCTGCTCCTGTTGCTATGTCCTAGTCCGACGAAGAAGAGGAGCCTTTGGAGGGTCAATTTACGAAGCACATAAGGGATGAATTCCGACTGAACATGGATAAGGAGATTCGGAAGCTGGAGTGGCAGGTCCAGGGATTTAAGAAGCAAATAAGGGTGCAACTACGAGATAAAATGGATAATGACGTTCAGAGACTGGAAATGGATATTCGGGGCACGAAGAAACTAATTTAAACACTAAAGAAGCGACGCTCCAGAATGTGTCCAAATGGTCTACTTGAGCGCTTTTGGGTTTCCATAAAGAAAAACTCCGGTAAGGAGGCGGGACCATCACATGCCATCCATGCAGTTGAGGGTAGGCGCCCTTGTATCCCCCCTTACTATTGATGTAGTCATCACTATATCAAAGCATCTAGTTTATATCAGAAACAAAATTTGAATCCGTTACCAGTCTAAACAATACAAGTACTGTCACGAGTGCTAATGAGCATAAAATTTGGCGTAGTTACTTTAAAGATAGTTTTCGATGTTTTTTATAAAAGTTTGAGCATAATCCGGTCCGGCGTATTAATCTGTGGCCTTTAGAGTGTTTGATCACGGTAGGCAAGCCTCAATATAACACTAAGCTACGTGTCATCATCCCCATGGCCCCATCGGGTCTCGTTGCCGATTTACTGCGGCCCCTATTGTTTAAAGGATGTTCACTACCACATGCACGATGAAACCCGTTTTTTTACAATAATTACATTTTAGTAAATCCTTGCCGATTTACAGTGCCTTCTTCACAAATAAATAATTTCATACAGACCACCAACGCCAATGAAATAATCCAGACCCCATTTGCAAACCAATAAAATGTACCCTAGGTCAGCCTATATCCTCTTATTGGCTTCTTCCTACCTTAGTAACTCAACAGCTAACTTACAAACTGCCAAACCAACTACTGTAATAAAGCATCAACCAAAATCTACTGTTGCATGGGTGCTGTAAAGTTTAAACCCTGAACATCAATTAAGACAAACCAACTATTACCAGAACTATATTAAACACTCACCACTTCTCACTTCAATAGTAATACAATAAACTCTATCCCACTTCTGTCACCACTTCCCTTCACAAAATCAAGGTTCCATGGCCACCTACAGGAGGACTCCCTCAGGAGAAGAAGTGACAAGTAAATACATGGAGGCTGCATTGGTGGCTGTGTCTGAGTCCAAAGGAGAATATGATCCTTCTTCATCTATGAAGGTTCAATTTGAGAAGCACAAAAGGGAGAAACAACGAAAGTAAATGGATCAAGAGATTCAGAGGCTGGAAGAGGTGATATGGAGTACGACGCAAGTGGTTGAAATACTCAAGAAGCGACGGTCTGGATTTTTTTCCGGATGATGAAATTCAAGGCTATTGGGTGCCCAGTAAGAAAACATTGGGGAATGAGGCGGGACCATCAGATGACATCCGTGAAGGTGAGGGTAAACGCCGCCGTATTCCCCTTTACTTTTGATGTATATCATCCTCCTACATGTCATAAATCACTATTCCCCTGCCCCCAAACACAGTCATCACCAATCTCCTACACTTGTGCCCACCAAAACACATGAAAAACATAAGTACACTTGATGCAAAGTAGATTATGTAAACTAGATTTTAACAAAAAAACACAGGAGGTACACTGGATTTCCCAAATGTTCAAGAAAAATTGTTAAGTACTCTACTGCATGTTAGTTCAACTGAGGTAACAATAGGTTCTCTTACATCCCCTGCTCATGCAAACTCAAATTTGTATTGTTTTGGCTACTAACATTCGAGATATTTCTATCAACCACTCTCAGCTGCAGCAAGCCCATCGGAGCCATGCATGCCAGCATCAGGACTCCACCGTTTGCAATGGGGACTCCCTCCGGCCCCCCATTTCAGGAGCAGATGTAGCAGAGCCATCAAAGGACTCTCCTGAGACACTTAACTGACCTAATGTTTTGAACCAATCTAGCAAATATTTCTCCCCATGTATTTTGAAAACATAATATGTTCTGAAGAAAGGTGTTTGAATGCTCTTGTTGGTGGAAATTACCATCCCGTTCGAGGATATGGGGAAATTTTATGATGATGTATAAAAAGTTTGCTTTTTTAAAATAGCTGCATGGATTTTATCTCCTTTCATAGTCTCATATTAACCCAGATTTGTGTAGTAGGTACCTGTTTTAGAATGATATTAATCCAGTCTAATTTTACTTATTAGGCACCCCTTTGAAGAAAGAAAAGCAGCTTTCCTTATATTCTCCCTTTTGACAGTAGTGATGCTTCTGTCTTGATGTTACAATTCATTTCAGAGGGGAGTGACAGAAATCACAACTCCACCCCCAATGATAGTCAAATTGAAAAAGAAATTTTACTAGACAATTCATTGATAGTAAGTTGACCAAAAGAGTTAAATAACATTTGGATATCCCACATCACTAAATAGCGGCTTGTCCAGCTGTTTCCGTAATGGAGGTGTCTAGACCCCCTTCATGGACCACGTGATGAAATCGCCCCTCTAATGATGCCTATTATATAATGTTTTTGTATTGTAAGTCTGAGTCTTGTGTGTCATTTTTAGTCCTTCCTCTGTTGTTGTTGTCGAATTTTCATGTGTAGTGAATCTTGCAGTGTGTGTTGTTTGAGTAGGTACCTGCTTTAGTATGATTCTAATCCATACTAAATTTGCTTACTAGGCGCCCCTTTGAGTAAAGAAGCTCAAACTTGCAGATATTACTTCTTCTGACAGTAGTGATGCTTCTGTCAGGAATTGACTTTTTATTCAAGAGGGTAGTGACAGATTGTTTGATATGTTTATACATAACTGATATTCTTTTTTTTTAACTGTTGTGATACTAGTCAGGATTTGACAACTCATTTCACAATTCCACCCCCCAATGATAGTAACATTGACCAACAAAGTTACACAAAATTTGGCTATCACACACAACTAAAGAAATGCTTGTCCATCTATATAAAACACCCACCTTCACCCTAACGCAAACATTACACACTTTTGAGCACTTGCTAGAATTTGTCCTGCAACTCTTGCTGCTAATCAAACACTACCAAAAAATGGCTCACTATGCTGGGTCTCCTGTTATCAGACCGCGAACCTTGATTAACTGAGAAGCCCGTTTCCTAATGTTTCCTGGACACGCGCTAAATCATCCAAGGCAAGCTGTCGGTGAACAAATGCAAAGGGCAAGTGTTATTGCAGAGCCGTTGGACCCAACATCCACATTACTTGTCGCTAATGTGATCGGTCAGTATCTTGGGGTGGTGTCGGCCCCAATTTTAGATGATATTCTAAGAACTAGATTACTGTTCTGAATTGCTCTGGTACGTGCCTATGTAATCACCGCGAGGCGGTTGCCATGATGCGTAGGGCCAATGCGTTTGACATTGCTGTATTTCTTTGAGGACCAGAGGAAGAAGATATAACACATCCTTATTGGAATGAGTTGGGCCTCACTGGGAGCGCACACCCGATCCTTAGTGTTTGCTACCCAGCTTTCACCGTGAAGTGGGATCCGTCTGTCGTACACGTGATTGTAAACTCATACGAAGGTATTAAAGGCCACATCTCTCTGGTGGTGGATGTGGAACGCATGTTTGTCATTTCCACTGTTGCGGATGCTTTTGCAGCTGCAGCGGCGGCGGCTATCCCTAATGGCCAGGCTTAAACAACCATCATGGCCAAGTCTAATGAATCCTCCCCTCTAATGAAGCATATTCTATATTCTTTTGTATTGTACGTCTGGGTTCACTTGTGTCGTTCTCTTCAGTGTATTGTGGTTCAATTTATCAGCATGTTATTTTCTATTCAGAACTAGGTTAACCCTTTTTGTGGGCAGTGGGTTAACCCAAATGATGGTGTTTGAAACGCCATCGTGGACCTTGTACTGAAGCCTATCATATAATATTTAGCTTTTTGAATTCTTGAGTTGGTGGAAATTGGCATCCCATTTGAGGATATGGGGAAACATGATGATTATGCTAATAGTCTCTATTTTGACTGTTTGGCTGCTTCTGTCTTGATGTTACAATAAATTACAGAGGGGAGTGACAGAAAACACAATTGCACATTCCAATGATCGTAAAATTGACCAAAGAAATTTTACTTGACAATTCACCTACAATATGGCCTATATTTTAGTAGGTAACCGTTTCAATATGATATTAATCCAGCCTAGATTTTCTTTAGGCACCCCTTTCTGCAAAGAATCTCAAATTTGCTTATATTCTCTCTTTTGACAGTTATGAAGCTTCTTTCTTGATGTTACAATTCATTACACATGGGAGCAAATGAAAATAAAATGGAACACCCAATGATAATGAAATTGACCAAAGAAATTGGTCTTGAATTGTAAGATTTTTTTAAACTTTACATATTTGTACTCTTTTGTTGATATGTTTGTAGGCACCTGTTTCATTATGATATTAAACCAGCATATGTTTTCTTTAGGCACCCCTTTCTGCAAAAGAATCTTAGATTTGCTTATATTTTCTATTTGGACAGTTATGAAGCTTCTGTCTTGATGTTACAATTCTTTACAGATGGGAGCAAGAGAAAATAAAATGGAACACCCAATGATAATGAAGTTGACCAAAGAAATTGGTCTTGAAAAAAAGATTGATTTAAACTGTACATATTTATACTCTTCTGTTGATATGTTTGTAGGCATCTGTTTGAGTATGATATTAATCCAGCCTAGATTTTTCTTTAGGCAGCCCTTTCTGTAAAGAATCTCAGATTTGCTGATATTCTCTCTTTTGACCGTTATGATGCTTCTTTCTTGATGTTACAATTGATTACATATTTGTACTCTTCTGTTGATATGTTTGTAGGCAACTGTTTGAGTATGATATAAAGTTTCTTGGATTTGCTTCGTATGTACATGTTTGAGTGAAGTAGCTTAGATTTTCTGATCATTTTACTCTTGTGATACTAGTCAGGATTCACTGAAAAAAAAGCAAGAGGACCTTTGGTGAGGAATAGTCTTGAGATTCAACACTTTGATTTGGTAGGGCTGGTCTGTCTGACACCACTGTTTCATATTCCGTTTTGTCCGGATTGAAGAGGTACAGATGATGACTCTTCTATACCCTGCAAGGCTGTAACTCTTAACAATTGCGTTATTTTAGAGTCATATGTGTAGTTATAACTCCTAAGTAACAATACCTTTCAAATGCATCTGAAATGAGCCACAGAGGATAAGTAATTCAAATTCTTGCCCATTTTGGGAAGTCCGATGACTGATGTTGGCAAATAGCACAAACAGATTTACATTTCCTTCACAAGTTCGTACTATTTTGTTCATATGTTTGTATGTAGGTGTTTGAGTGTGATATAAAGTAGCTTAGATTTGCGTTGTAGGTACCTGCTTGAGTGAAGTAGAATGTATTTGGCGATCTTTTTTTTTTGACGGTTGTGACGCTATTTTCAATATATGACGGTTCAATGCAGAGGGAATCCCACACAACTAAATTTTGACTTGATAACTCAACTCACAATTCAACCCACCAATCATAGTGACATTTACAAACAAAGTTACACAACATATATGGATATCCCACAAAACTAAAGAGTGGTTTGACCAGCTGTATAAATACCAACCTTTACCCTAACTCAAACATTTCACTGGGAGCACTTGCTAGAATTTTTGCTGCATGTGCCATTCTTACTCAAACACTACAAACATGTCTCACAATGCTGCTTGTCCGATTATCAGACCACGACGCCTGATTAACGGGGAAGATGATTTACCAATGTTGTCTGGACTTCACCAGATTCATCTGGTGACTACCACATACCCAGTCAGAACATTTACTGGACTGGTGGCGAATCAACCGATGCGAGCTCCCGGACAACACATGCAAATGGGAAGTGTTATTGTAGAGCTGTTGGACCCAGCAAATAGGGAACTCGTCGCTAATGTGGTCGGTCAGTATCCATGGGTGCGACTGGAGGCCCCAATTTTAGAAGGTTTGCTAAAAACTAGAATACTATTCTGGAATTGCTTCGGTACTTGCCTATGTAATTACTGTGAGATTTGTTGTACTATTACGTAGGTCTAACGTATTTGAAACTGCTGTATTTATTTGCGGACCCGAGCAATACGAAACAACACATTGTTATTGGAATTAGTTGGGCCTCTCTGGTAATGCACACCCGATCCTTAGTGTTGGCTTCCCAACTGTCACCGTGAGGTGGGACCTGTCACTCGTAGACGTGACTGCAAATGCCTATGAAGGTCTTAACGGACGCATGTCTCTGGAGGTGGTTGTGGAACGTCTGTTGTTCGTCTCCACTATCGCGGATGAATTTGCAGCAGCATTGCCGGAGATCCCCCCTAATGGAGGTGTTTAAGGACCCGTCATGGCCACTCTATTGAACATCTCAAATGAAGCCTATTATATAACGTTTTTTTCCTGTATGTCTAAGTCACATGTATCGTATTCAGTGCTTTGTGTGTTCTTGTCTGTCCTTCGTGTGTTGCTGAACTTTCAGTGTGTTTTGTTCTTGTAAGAACTCGGTTAACCCTTTTTGTTAGGACTCGGTTAACCGAACATGATGATTATGTATCAAGATTTTGCGTTTTTAAAATGCTGTATTAATCTTTAACTCCTCTCAGATTCTGATGTATGCACCCAAGACTTTGTCACTATCAAGGTGGTGGTGTTTTGTGAACGATTTTATTGATGGTATACTTTCACAAGTTTGCATTCCTTATTCATACATATATCCTCATTTGACTATCAATTTATAATGATCCCTCACAACCCCCAAACATACTGTAATCACGAGTTAATATTTCCTTTATTGTTTACTTGTCTTCACCTATCAGAAAGACTTATAATGCCAAAAGGACAATGCCCCATGCCTCAGCTATGTAGAATAGCTTCATTCAGACAGACGAGCCCACCCAGGGAAGCACACAACTAACCCGTACTTACCAAATTCCATATCATGCACTGTGGTTAGCCACCTGGTGTAGGTGACTATGGCCAATGGAAACTAACCCGCAAATCATTTTGATTCAAAAATGAAACATTCGGCTAAAAGTATATTACCTATCCCAAAAGTACGGAAGCATGTTGGCAGTCACAAATTAGAAGGAGTAGAAAAAATGCACTGCGTTTTGTTGCGCCCTGTTCGCCAGCATTCACAAATTTGAGAAACATTAGAAAAAGAAATTTATAATGCTGTTACAAAATATTTAAAGTATGCGAGAAGAAAATAAATCATATAATTGGACAACTTACCGGCACAGAGAATAATGTCCCGCATTCGGGGCTGCCCTTCTCCTAGCTCTTTGGCTTTCTACAATGTCATCGAACCCCATATCAGTAACGGAAGACCCTTGTTCCCCTGATACTTCAATGTTATCCTCGGAATCTTTAATAATTGACCCGTAGACATCAAGAACCTGCTCCATGAGCTCTATCTCAATCTGGGATCTGGTAGGAGAACGTACCATCGCGTCAACCCGGGTTTTCACTGTTGAGAGCCGGCGAACCTGAATTCCAGGATCCATTCCCCCCTGCAGCATGTTATCCCCCATGATTGGATCGCTGTAAACATCCATGTCCGTCTTCATCCATATGGCAGACAAATACCAGTATGGTATTTGAGTGACCCCTATGTGTGCATATATGACAATGACGTGAGCGCACACGATTCTCATTGACTCGTATTTCAAACAGGTGCAGCGTACTTCATTCTGTAGTGGACCTAGTATCACGCAGTGATCTCTACCAGGGTTCTCTTTCCTGGTTATAGTGAAGTCGTAGGAACCCTTGTCCAGATAGAATACGCTGCCTTTGATCTTGTAGAAGTTGGCTCTTGCAATCTCAGACATGGAAAACATCATAAACACATTTCGGGTGTAAACTGCACAGGCGTGGGCCTCAAATGATGAATATTGTGCAGTGGTGACCACAGGATCTGACTGGGTTGAGACGACATGTTCGGAACGCTCATTGTGTCGCAGCTTCTCCACCCCGCGACAGAAACTCGGAATAAAATCCAGAAATTCCATCATGGTGTTGACAAAATCCTTGAAGAAACTGTTTAAACTTTCGCACCGCTGGGTAGTTGTCTACCCGTCGAGCCTAACGTCCGTCATGAATGGTGCAGCCAAAATATTTTTCGTGTCGAACGCTTCTTGTGCCCATCTGTTAAATTGCAACTCGTATTTTTCTACCAATCCAGCCCAAGCAATTTTCCAATCCTCCATACTCATTTTTGACCTCATCATCATGTTGAATTCAGATACAAAAGTCTTGGAAGGAACATTTGCCTGAGCATTCCGCGACAAGTGCCACCTACAAAGACGGTGCCTCGCAGTCGGGATAGCTCTTCCAATAACTCTCCTCATGGCCATGTCCCCGTCTGTAATTACCGTATCTGGTGTTTGGCCTTGCATACACTCCAACAGACATTCAAGTACCCAGTGGTATGTCTCAGTGATCTCATCACTCAATATAGCAGCTGCAAAAACGACCGTTTGGTAGTGATTGTTAACCCCGCACAGGATGACAAACGGTTTTTTGTATGCATTGGTTTTGTAGCTTGTGTCAAAAACAAGAACTCTCCCAAATCTAACATAATCGAGACGGGACCTGCAATCTGAGAGGAAAAAACCCTTCACCCGATTGAGTTCGTCTCTTTGGACCCTGTAATGAGAAAGGTCAATGTGACATACATTTGAACTAGCAGTGTATATATCATGTTAGCTCCAAGTTGTTTTTTTTACTGATACACCCTCTGACACGCTTTGGTAAATTAGCCACAAGCCTTTTGTTACTGACACACTCTATATAGCACAAACTTTGGTAAATAAGCCACACTTTTAAATGTAAATCTACCTTTGTTAAAATTTCAACTATCATATTTTTTTTCACATTTCAATTTAAATATCAATATCCGACTACTTAAATTCCAACTAATCATTTATAGAGTATATCATTCAGGCTAAAACAAATTATTTATAGAGTATCTCATTCAAGTGCAAAAGTGTATTTGTATTCACTTCGATTGTTTACATAATAGTCATTAGAATTAGATTATTTTAAGCATGGGAATTCTTCAGTAAATAAAATTTGCTACGTTCTCTAAAGGCTTTACCTCGTAATAGTTGATTTTTTCCTTTCTAGCGCATTTATACAGCATCTTAACTCTTCCAAAAAAATCCTTACTTAAAAACTTGTACTGTATTCAGGCTATACCTCTATATATTAAGAGATGTTTCTGCTTCTAAACTAATTCCATCAACTTCTTTCATCCACGCAGCTCATATTCAATTTTGTACTTTGGTCGCGGCGTTTACGCTTGCCTCAGGGATCGGTTTACCTTTCTACTATCCAGTATGCAATGAAACAGAGGTATTTTAACTCAAATACATATCATAATTTTATGTCCGCTTGCTTTGTTTTGTTCACAAAAATCTCACCTCACCCAAATGCAGTGATTTGTATGCTTAAATATATGGGCAGAAAACACATATTCAATTAAACACGCCGTCATGATCGGAGTCTGTCAGATACACCAAACTCCTACATTGCCAATTAGATATTGCATTAAACATACAAATACCAAAACTACTCTACAAATTCCAAAGGTCTGACCACTATACATCTCTTTAATCTCAAACCAAGCCAAAGAAAACAAAATATAGAGAACATTTGAACACAGTCTACGAGCATAATTTAATTGTCAGACTATACACAACAGAAATTTTTATTACACAACACCCAACCCAATGAGCTATGGTAGATACCTACAGGACAAATGGATTGTTTGGCGCAAAGCCTGACTTTCATAAAAACATGCAAAACCCGCCACAAATAGACCTTTCAAACTGTCTCACGTGATATCCTACCCTCCGCGTTGTATCCATATCCAGACATGCAAAAGAAGATAGCCAACAACTTCCACTCCGTCACCAGCACGACTTTGCCGCCCCGCTACTCCACAAATATGCTTGAGACTTATGTAACCTTATTGCCAGCACTATGAACACTATTCCTACCCGATGCCAAGCCCATATAACAATTACAAACTTACAATCCCATTCAAACGACCTTTACCTTCTACCGTAGTCCCACTGCTATAACCTTGCTAGACCATCCGTACAAAGCCAGTAAACCAAATAACTACATGCCATCAGAAGACTTCAACCTACGACGATCCTTACGAAGAATCCCTTCAAGAAAATATGTATAATGCAAGCCACATGACATGATCGCCATACAAGAACTGTATTGTTTCGGGTACCCACCAGTTGAGGGAACTGTGAATCAAAAAGTGTAATAATGTATTTCTATTCGCTAAGAGTATTTACATAATGGCCATTAGAGTTAGATTGTTCAAAGGATGGGAGTTCATGAGAAAGTGCCTACATCCACGGGTCCTCCACTAGTACTATTCAACTTAGTACAAAATGCAGAATATTAACGTGCTATATTACATGTCAGAAAAAATAAAATACTGCTATCATTCTCCCCATTAAAGCATAGAAGCTCAATGCGTTTTAAGTAAATTTACAGGCATAGCAGTAGTTTACAAGGAAATGAACGAATGGGGATTGATAAATGTTTCAACTTACTTATAAAAGGTTGGTTCGCCGCCTGGTGTGTGGTTGTGTAACCATATGAGTGCTGCAACTGAATCCCTTCTTCCCATACCAATGCTTAAACTCCTATAAAGCTTGTTGTACAAGTTCTTCATAGTAAAACCCATGTACGCGTCTCCCCCTGCTTCATCAGCTAATAGTTGGTAGCCTTTTCCGGGTGGGAGTCCTACTCTTCGATAGGATTTTATCTGCTTGAGGGAATTGTCATCCACTTCACGGTGCGATCTGAGGAGGTATGAACAATGCGATTCAAGGGTCTGGTGTCTGTGGATGTCCATAAATCTGGAAACAGTGAAATTCCCACCTTCGTTGGACCGTGTAATTGAGAAATGTGCTTTGCATTCCCGGCGGGTTACGTGCCAGAGGTGTATTAATAGACATGGACGCCACAAATTCTTATCTAGCCTCGATCCTTTTCTCGAACAAACATATCTCCGCCACTTTACCGAACCACTTCTGAACCTCCTTATTTTGTCATGACGGATACTGAATCCATTTTCCCTTGCATATGAATTGTACCATACCGCCTCCTCTTCCTCAGTTTTAAAGCGCATATCCATGATGTTAATACCAACATAGCTTCCCCGACCTACAATTTTGATGTTATTCAAATGTTCAACGAATAAGCAGTAATATAACCACATATTGAATAAGTTTTTAGATTTCATATACTTGAACAACTTCTACCCGTCCAGTACATGTGGGGGAACTCTTGTCCCAACTTTATACCAACCCGAACCTTCTCTTCAATGTTTAATATTAGGCTACTAGATTTAAACTAATCGTGATACTAGGAGTAAATTTATGTTTGAGCTCCTCTATTTCTATGATGAGAGTATCATCTAACTTTAGAAGATGATCACTCTGGTAATAAGTTACCATCGAAGTATTCTACCCCTACACTGTGATTAGTTCTACAGCCTTCAAGTGTTTAGACCAACCTCAAGATTCCATTGATGATTATCTACTTCGGCATCTATCATTACATGACTTGAAATTCAAAATATTTTTTTATCAATCGTAGCTTGGTCAAAATTGGTAAATGTGTATCAACCTTTGACGACTGAACGAGTTATAAGTTATGACTATCCGCATTCGTGGGCAACAACACTATATATTACTAGCACAGACAACATCAATATAAACATTCATATACATTCAAAGACCTGAAGCCCTATGTGTACAAGAGAATCCTGCAGAGAGAACTTCGGGTACACCAAGGGCAGAGAATAGATAATGGCACAGGAGGTGTTGGGTTGTGTGTAGGGAGAGAGTAAGGCAGTAGTAATGTATGAGAGAGAGACAGAGGTTTGGCAGAGCTTCCGCGTATGTCTGGTGTGTCTCCCCTGTATGGAAGGGTTAACGTCCTATATATAACGGAGAATGTGACCGTTGTAGTGTGGTTAATGCGCCCATCAATGGCGGCTTAATTAGCTTAACCACAACGGCACGTTCGTCCGCGTATATAGGGACCGTTACAGCACGTTATGCGCGAATACCGGAACCGTTATGGGGTGGACGGGGTTTGACCGGATTGACCGGGTTAATGGAGCTCGTGCCATAAATCTCTCAAAAGCAGTTACTAAAGGTCGCGTGCCGGCTTGGCTCGCACGCGACAAGACTTACTCTAGTCTCCAGACCACTAAGTCCCTACAAGTCCCGTGCAGTGGTATGCGAGGGCCCTGTCTCGCAGCCCCCATGCGGATCAGCGCGGCTGGTGATCCAGTGTGTGTGGAGCACAATATGGTGTGCTAGATGATTTCAACGTGGCCAAGATCTGTCTGCTCAGAAAGCACTATCTACATTAGCCCCCTTTCTGTGCGTGAAGACTCATAGCCGGATAGGCTTCCATGCGCAGGAACCAACGTACGCGTCGCCGCCACGCACCAATTCAAATACGTGCAGGGTCAGCCCCCGTGCTTGCCATTATGACCTAAACCCCTAGATTCATTCCGTCTGGCCTTTTAGGGTTTTAGGCGTGACGTCAGCTTGTCCTGTGATTGCACGATTCGACGGTGACGGTTGCGATTCGACTACTGAAAGGACGCAACCCTTCATCGTTTTTGGATAAATACTCTGTACTCTCCATTGTTGCAAAGCATCACTTCCTTCTCTTAAAGTGAATGATACCCGGAAGCCTTCGGGAGCAAATTCAAATAATCAATCATCAGTTCTCTCTTGTCAATCGTCTTCTTCAACTGTGCGCATCCAAGCAAGCTTTACCAAAACAAGGTTGGCCTTGTTCAATTTTGTTTAATATACTGATGTATGCTTTGAACTGTGTTGGATCTGCAAACCCAGAACTTTCTAAAACATGTCATTCACTGAAAACTATGAAGAAGATCTTGTTCTTTGAATCCAATTTTGATTTAATCCCCAGATGATAAGGATCTTGAATGTAGGGCTTCCGAGATCCCTGATAATGCGCACGATTCCAACCTCTAAATTTGAAGATTGCCACTGGACTGTTCATCTTTCTTCCAATAAATCCTCGTACGCTTTGAACTGTATCTTGAAATTCAAACTAAAGTATGTGTATTTCTCCCCCCTTTTTTCTTGCTTTTCCGCAGGAATGGCAAAGACAAAAGGAACCAAACTCGTTAAGGAGATTGAAGAAATACCTGATCTTCCCCGGGCTTTATGGCGAAAAGCCCCCTATCTGGGTGGCAAAGAATTTTATCATGCTAGGGTTAAGGCGAAGAAACTGCCAATCGCTGTTTCTGGTGAAGAATTGCAAACGTTAACCCCTCCTGTTAACTCGGCGCTGCTCGAATTGATCGATTCCGAAGATGTGGTTCGATTGGGAGTCGAAAATGGGTACTTCCCATACACAGCAATTTCCACTCAAGCATTTGTTCAGAAATTGGACTTCGTGGATGAGTGGATTGACCATGTGTTGACCAATCATGCCGTGACTTTAAACGATGCCGGAATATACTTCGCAGTTCGTGCTATGAAGGGTGCTGCCGTGAAGCTGGTCCAGTCCATGCTTCTAAACCTTCTTTCTCGTTACTCGCCTGCGACTCACACATTCCAATTTGCTGAGTTCGAGGCTGCTCCCACGCTCGAAGATGTGCACATGCTGTATGATCTGTCTCCCATGGGCGAGGTGGATCCTTTGAGTCCCTTGAGAACGGATGCAGAGATCGCTTTGTACAAGCAGATGGAGGAGTGCTTGTCAGAAGTGAAGAGAATTTCCACCCGGTGGACTCCTAAAGAAGTCCTTCCTGACTGGCAGTTGGTTGACACATCTGCGAAGAACACTTGGAACAAGTGGGTGCGATAATTTTTCCGTGATTATGCGAATAGCAGTATCACCAAGAAGCTTTTGAGCCAAAACCCAAAGGCTAAAAACTATGTGAATGGCAAGGGTTATCATTTGACCCTATGCGCCTTCCTCTGTGCCTGGTTGTCGAGGCATCTAATCGATGGTCACCCGCATGATGGGGTCTTCTATCATGTTCTGCCTCTTGCCGTGAAATTGCTCCTTGGCCAGAAAGTCGCACTTGGACCCTTAGTCTTGGGCACGCTGTACCATAGGTTGGATCAGCTGGTTGTGGCAATGAAGGAATCGCGTGGTCGCCTCGATGTACTAACTTACATTAACATTGCTTTCTTGACAATGTGGGTCTTCAAGCGATGGCCCTCTTATGCTCCAGTCCCTTCTAAGCCCAGCAAATGGTGTCTCCCAGGTACGGAGGAGGAGCGTAACAGTGGCAGGGCTGCAAGGTGGTTTGGAACTAACTTTCCCAAGTGCGTTTGGAGCCTGATATGCGACAATAGGGAAGAGTTTATAGCCACGCCTTATGCCACGCGCGTCGAGAATGTGCGATGGTTCCCAAAACTCTATCCCTCAAAAGCTGTTGCTTTCTCAGAAGAGCTCCTTTTCGAGGGCGAGAAACACTTCCACGAGCGCTACTGCAAATTCTTTTGCTGGTGTCTGAGAAGTTCTCTTCCTGCTCTTGCAGAGCATGTTCGTGAGCTCGCACCTAGGTACGAGAGAATCACCATGGACGTTGATCCCACTCGCGTTTCTCCCCAGTTTGGCTTTGATGCAGTCGCACCCTCAATCTGGCCGCAGTCTATCATAAGAGGCTTCTACAAGCGGTTATTGTCTGGGGAGTGCAAAACAATCTTGAGGAGCAATCTTCCCTTCAAGCAACCTCCAGGTAACCGCGAAGGTGGCTATTCCAGAAACTGGATCGCTTATTGGAATGCCCAGCAGTCAAGGTTTGAGATGCAGCCGGCCCCTCAGCCAAGCAGAGCTCCTGTGATCAAAAGGAATTCTTTCCCTTTTCGTCCCAACTGTAGCCTGGACGAGTCTGAATATGGCAGCTATTCGCTGCTGGATCGCGAGAATCACCTGTGTCCCTCCCTCATTCTTGATGAAAAGATAGCTGCAGTTAGGAGAGGTGATTCGCATGTCATCAGATACGGCGAAACTTTCGCTAAGGTAAGCAATTTCTCTTGCATGTGCGAAGTTCCTTTATTCCCATATATATATTGAAAACTTCCTGCTTCGTTTCCTGGTGCAGTGCCATGTGAGGAGGTTTGCATCTGGTGAGCGTTCCAAATCGCTGGTCACCACCATTTTTACTGCAAGAAGGCAAAGACAACCAGTTCGGCTGGCATCGAAGATGGATCCCGCGGTTGAGACCAAAGTTCGCGAGATCATGAATGCTTTTGCTGATTCGCTGATAGATAATACTCCAGCCTTGTCTCCTCCCAGGAATGATCCATCTCCTCCAGCGACTGCTGCTCCGAGAGCGAAGAGGCCCAGGCAAAGAGGAATCACAATCTCTTCCCCTAGAAGCGCTCCAGCTTCCCCTCCTGCAAGATCCCTTACTGCCAGGGATAAAGGTAAAGGTCGCATGACCAGTAAAGCGCGGAAGGAGCTCGCAGTGGAGACCTTTGTTCCGTTTGGCCAGGAGGAAGAAGAGGAGAGACGAGAGACAAGAGAAGGAGATGAAGAAGAGGAAAGAAT
The DNA here is from genome assembly GCA_023055425.1 of Linanthus parryae. Taxonomy (NCBI): domain Eukaryota; kingdom Viridiplantae; phylum Streptophyta; class Magnoliopsida; order Ericales; family Polemoniaceae; genus Linanthus; species Linanthus parryae. The sequence goes on from JALGPY010000004.1 coordinate 41,283,793, forward strand.
TGAAGATGTCGGAGACAGAGAGAGAGAGATGAGATACAAGAGGAAGACTCAGGAGGTATCTCGATCGTACTTCTCTTCTCATTATCTTAACTCTTTTGCAATCTTATCTGAATGAATTGTTTCTTAGCAGATGATGACGATGAGACCATCGGTGGCCTTTTGGCCAAGAAGAAGAAGAGAGGTTCTCATTCTGGTGTTTCTGACGAAACCATAAGCGAGGACATTCTTGCCGAGTCCAGGAGAACAGCTGCAGAGGCTGCTGAAAGAAGAAGGAAGCGGGAAGAAGAGGAGCTCGAGCGTGTGAAGAAGAGGAGCCTAGAAGAACAACAGGTCGACGAACTAGTGTGTCCAACTGACGAGGAAGATTTTCTTCCAGAAGAGGTTGCTCCTCAAGTTGACGAGGAGGATGCGGCTCCAGAAGAAGATCCAGCAGCTCTAGAGCGAGCTCAAGCGGACTTCGAAGAAATCGCAGGTGGTAATGAAGGTGAGATTTTTAATCTCGCAGTAACTTACCAAGATGTAATTGTCGGTGCACTAAAGCACGGCGTGTCAAAAGCTGACATTCGCCGCTGGCTAGTAGGCAAGTGCGGTGAACCTTCAGGTAATTATTTGAGCAACATGTATGAATTAGGCTTAGCAACCCAAACATAATCATGATTGGTTTCTTCGCGCCCCAGGTCACGCTCATCTTAAAGACATGCTTAATGAAGATACATTAATAGGGCAAGGTTCCACGTCCTTAGCATATGACGAGGATGCTGTGATCCCACCTTCGCGTGGAGGTGCTCGCTCTTAGCCTACCAAAGATAATAAAATATTATGCAATACAAGTTACCTCACGTTATCGTATCTTGTATCGCAGGCAACGCTGATGAAGCCATGTTGGAACAAAGGAGTCAACTTTCTGCATCCTATGTCCCAGTGTCGAGTTCTCATACTGAGAAGCCTGTCTCAGCTGCCGAATATGCAGGAGAGCCCTTCGAGGACGTCATTGAAATTTCTGATGATGCCGAAGCTGACACCGTTTTGATGGAGGAAGATGCCCATGCTGGTGCTGAGGAAACAGGAACGAACGCTGCTGACGCTATCGCACCTGAAGGCATCCCTAATCAAACTGCTGCCATGCCTTCGGCATTTTCTGGGCCTGCGGCACCTCTTCCTGCGTGGAACTTTTGGAGTTCGCAGGTCAGGGCTGCAATCGCACCTGGTGTGGCCTATAATCTTCCCACCAACTATGAGGAGTTAGAGCTCGCAGCTGATAGAAGGGCAATGGAGCGAGGATAACCTTCAGCTACCCCAGCAATGCGCATTCCTTCTCTGCGCGAGATCCTTGAAGGAACTGGTATGTCATGATTATTGTTTGCACCTTGCATTCTTCATTTGCAAGTTCGATAGTCTAACTTGGTTTAACATTGCCTTAGGGCTGAAGCAAGCTGACGTGGATTGGCTAGTCCGGATGCGCCTTTCCTACCCCCAATCATTTGTGAGGTCTTTGGAGATAGGGCCCTTCGACAGGAGGCTGTTTTTTACTGAAGCCATCTGGATTTTGGAGCAGCTATCCGCGGCCACACCTGCGACCATTTCTCCTCAGAGCACGGAATTGCTTTTTGGCATGTGCCAGAACCTTCTCGCCAAAGTTCAAGGCAAGCTGGGCTTTAAGTTTCTTGTCAAAAGAGTCACCCAGATTCGCGCGGCCGTGAATTTGAAACGCGGCTACCATAACCTCGCAGCTGAGGAGCAGAAGGTGGAGCAGCAAAGGCAAAGGGTTGAAGAGGCTGTGAAGCTCTTTCATGAGATGAACGCCAAATACGAGCAATTGAAGCAAGAAGTGGAGCAAGTGGAGAATCTATCGCGTTAGTTTACTCCTAATGACTCTTGATCAAGGGCTTATTTTGAAAAGTAGCAAATAAGTAGCTAAAACATTTCTGTAATGTTGCTAGGGTTTCTCCCCCCCCCCCGTTTTTTTTCTTTTTTTTTCAAAAAGAACTTGAATGCCTGTTTTGCCCTTCCCGGGATTTGCTCAAATATCTCTGTGCATATCAATTTATGACGTCAGCTATTGATATTCTGCCTTGATTTTCGCGCTAATTACTCATTAGATAAGCACGCTTTCCTTAGGAAGTCCATCCGTATCATGACCATCCGTCATTAATTAGGATACGCAACCGAATCGTCGTAGCCTTTAGTAGGGTAATTGATTGTTACCTCTTTTCAAGGCGTAAGTGATTGATCCTTACCCTCTTTTCAAGTTCTGCTGACTCATCTCGGCAACTGAAGAGTCTCCACAAGGTCTATATAAACCCTGCCTCTTGCTATTTGGGTTTTTCAACCCACAATGTGGCTTGCCGTGAGTCCGTACGACCGCTGGCTTCAACGCTTGTTTTTCGTTGATTCATGGCAGCTTCAAGTTGTGAAACCTGAGTTTGTGCTTTGTTCCATAGAAATAGTTTCCAAGATCTGCTTCACAAAGCGTATTGATCTTTATAATTATCATAAAGAAGATGCAGAGAATACCTCATGTTTGCTCGAAGAATTTTCTTCGTCTATTATGTTTGGAGGTCATGTTTCCGGCCGCCTCCCGGCGAGGTGCAGCGCCGTACTGACCTTGCTACTGACTCGTAATAAACGGCGGATTTCTCCTCCAGCATGCCCGGAGGTTGATCATTCGCCACCACGTTCTTGAACTCAGGGTGGCGAGCCATTGTGCTCGTCTCCGTGGACAAGGAGCCTCTTGCCCGAGGAATGACTGCATCCCTGTCTTGCACAGCCGCATACGCCGGAACAGGTGGTTCCTCAGGCACGTCTCTTGGGTGTAAGACCAAAGAATGACCTTGTCTGATCCTGGGATCTTGAACATAGCGTCGCATAGGTCTTGTAGACATGGCGGGCTGCGGGCTGTTCTTTTCGCAGGAACACTTGCTACGGATCTTTGGTCGCAGATCTTTGTATCGCATAGCTTCCGTTAGGACCGTTAGGTCGATCCTTTTCCAGTTAGGATTCCCCCGATGTGTAACTTCTACTTGTAAGTTACTATTTAGATAAATTGTAAGCCATGTTGGCTGCGTTGCTAGGTTGATCTGAGCTTTTCGCTTGTAAGCTATTATCTAGACAGATAAATTGTAAGTCATTTTGACTTATAATAATAAATCGCTTTGTATGATTTGCTGTTTTTGTTACAACAAATTGCAATTTCGCATGCGCGTTGGCAAATTTCGCGTTTTGTAGCGTTGTATTCACACTTTGCATTGTTGCTACGATTTGCTATCTGCCAGATAGATTCGCAGATATGTTTTGAGATCGCTCGAGATCGTATTTGTGCAGCTTTGCTATCTTGGCGAATAGGCTTGAGATTTACTTAAAGTTAGACCCAAGTACAAGCGCTATCTCAGCAGATAGGCTTCTGTAGATCACTTAAGATCATTTTGCATAATGCTGCTATCATGGCAGATAGACTTAAGAATCATTTTGAGATCGCATTCGTATAGTGCTGCTATCATGGCAGATAGGCTTGAAAGATCATTTAAGATCATACTCGCATAGGCTGCTATCATGGCAGATAGGCTTAAAAGATTACTTAAGATCGTATTCGCATAAGCTGCTATCGTGGCAGATAGGCTTTAAAAGATCATTTAAGATCGTATTCGCATTTGCTGCTATCGTGGCAGATAGGATTTAGGAGATCACTTAAGATCATATTCGCATAGGCTGCTATCATGGCAGATAGGCTTAAAAAGATCACTTAAGATCGCATTCGCATAGGCTGCTATCATGGCAGATAGGCTTTAGAAGATCACTTAAGATCATATTAGCGTAGGCTGCTATCATGGCAGATAGGCTTTTAGAAGATCACTTAAGATCGCATTCGCTTAGGCTGCTATCACATCGGATAGGCTTTTACTACTGTGAATAATGAAATGGAGAGAGCAATAAAGACAACTGAAAGCATAAAGTTCTTCCCATTTGGGAGAAGTCTTTTTATTATGAAATACTCTCATATGGGAGAGATAAGATTACAATTCCCTCATATGGGAGAGAAAATGTACGAGCCATAGCAATACAGAGCATAAAGCAAACGTTGTATTATAACGCATATAATGAGAGAAGTTAAGGATAGTACTTCTTAATCCAGCGCATGTTGACTAAGCTTGGGGTTGAGGTCGTTCCATGCAACCTCCCTATGTTGCAGTAGCCACTATCAAAGACTTCTGTGACTTCAAAGGGTCCTTCCCAATTGGCTGCGAATTTTGGGTGAGCTGCCTCTCGCATGCAATGGTCAGACGCGCACAAGACCAAATCTCCAACTGCGAAATCTCGACGTTGGGCTGTTTTTTTATACGCACGAGCGATCCTTTCTTGATACAGTTTGTTAGTTCTTTTAGCTTGCTCCCGTTTCTCTTCTAGCAGGACTAAGTCATGATCACGTTGGTTGTCATATAATGCATGAAAAGCCAACCTTGCAGAGTTAATCTTTACTTCCGCAGGCACCACAGCTTCAGCTCCATAGCATAAAAGAAATGGCGAGGCCCCTGTGGGCGTCCTTGGAGAAGTCCGATAGGCCCACAAGGCTATATTCAAAGAATCAGCCCACTTCTTGTGGTCATCTGCGACCATCTTGCTCAAGATTCTCAATAACGTCTTGTTGGTTGCTTCCGCCTGCCCATTCCCCTTCGGGTAGTATGGAGTGGAGCATATCTGTCTTATGTTGTACTCTGCTAGCTTCGCAGCTACCTGACGATTAACGAAGGGAGTGCCATTATCCGAGAGGATGGTGTTTGGAATTCCGAACTTGCATATGATGCTTTCTTGGATAAAATGGACCACGGTTAGCGCATTTGCTGTCTTTAGTGGTATTGCTTCTACCCACTTGGTGAACAGCTCGGTCGCGGTGAGAATGAAATGATTCCCATGCGAGGTTGGTCGAATGGGACCAACGAAATCCAAAGCCCATGTATGAAACGGCCATGGTGTTCCCAACGCGTGTAGATCTACGGCAGAGGCGTGCACTAGATTACCTTTGAATTGACACTCCTGGCAGCGTCTTACTTTGGTGCGGCAATCAGCTTCCATGGTGGGCCAGAAGTATCCAATCGAGAGGAGTTGTCTGCATAATTTCGCACCTCCCTGATGTTCCACCTGATGAGAAAGGTCCATCACTTCTTGTGCTTCCTTGCTGTCTAGACATCGCAGCAAGTTACCTTCATGGCCCCTTCGCCAAAGCAGATTTTCTTGCACCACATATCGGGCTGCTTTTCTCTTTAGTTTCTCAGCTTCTTTTCTCGACTCAGGCACAATACCCTGGGTGAGAAAGTCAAAGAGTGGTTTCCTCCAATCCGCATCATCATCGGTCAGAGCAATGAGTAAAGAGTCTTTGATCAGTGCGCAACTCTTGCAATTTCCTTGAATCAGCGCTGTTGCCGTTGACATGTCCGGCCAATGAATGCCATACCTTTGGGCTTTCCGATAGATTGACACCTCACTTTCTCCACAAGCATGTTGGTGAATCTTTTCTAACAGCAGTTGTCCCTCTTGCTCGGAGACGCATCGCATGAGTATTCCTCCAGGGCCCTTGTGATACAGGGTGTTATCATGTATGCAATATCCCTTTGTGGATGCCCAGTTCTCTCTGCTCGTGCCCTCTGCGATGGCCGGTAAGATTGAATTTCTCCAGTCTGCATCGTCCATGCATTCATCGTCGCACGCGTCTTCTGTCAACGCCGAGGACGTTGGCACTTCAATCGAGATTCTCGCAGGACATTTTTCTGCACTAACCTTGGATCCCAAGGTAGCTAAGGCATCAGCATGCCTATTGTCCGCTCGAGGTTTGTGTTCGTATCTAACGTCGCAGAACTGTTGCACCAATTTCTGTACCAAGGTCCGATAGGGCAATAAGTTTATCTCTTTCAAACCATACTCGCCCGAGGCTTGTTTGAAGATTAGCTTGGAGTCCCCCATAACCGTCAGATTGCTTACTTCCAAGGCATTTGTCGCGCGAAGTCCCGCGATGAGAGCTTCATACTCTGCTTCGTTGTTGGTGACTGCGAAGTCAACCTTTGCGGACATCTGTATGACCTCTCCATCTGGTTTGGTCAAGACTATACCGATGCCTCCACCTTTCCTCGTTGACAAGCCATCGCAATGGAGCGTCCAATAGGGCAGCTCAACTGCGTAGATTTCAGGTCCCTCCAATTCTTCTTCAATCACAGGCTCATGACTGTTATCGGGGAACTGCGCTAGCAAATCCGCCACCGTCTGGGATTTGATCGCCCGCGGCCGAACGCATGTGATGTCATATAGGGAGATGGTCATATACCATTTTTCCAATCTTCCCCCAGGAGTGGTGTGAGTCAGAAGATACCGTATGGGATCGTTCTTGGTGACTACTACTACTTTGTGCGAAGCAAAATAGTGTCTCAACTTTTCTATTACGAAGAATAAATCAAGGCAATGGCGTTCGATGTCCGTGTACCTTGATTCTGCGGGTTGCACGATGCGAGAGATGTAATAGATTGGCCTTTCTTGACCCTCCTACTCCTCAGCTAGGAGCGCTCCTATAGACCTCCTGGTTGACGTCAGATACAGCAAGAGTGGTGATCCGAGCTGAGGTGCGATCATTACTTTTGACGATGTCAGCAATTCCTTTAGTTTCCCGAACGCAGCCTCGTGCTCTGCAGTCCAGTTGTATACAGCATCTTTCTTGAGAAGATCACTAAAACAGAAGGTGATTTCGGTGATTGCTGGGATGAACCTTTGCATATAGGATAGCTTCCCCAAGAAGGTTTTCAAGGCACTCTGGTTATGCGGCGGAGTCATGCTAGTTATGGCTGATACTTCGCAGGATCGGGCTCTATTCCTTGACGATGTACCACACATCCCAAGAACTTCCCTGATGTTACCCCGAATGCGCACTTCATGGGGTTCATCTTCAATTGAAAGCTTCTGCATCTGTTGAACACTTTTCGCAGATCCCCCAGATGGTCTGCCTCCTCCTTAGATTTGACAACTAGGTCATCCACATAGAATTCCACTTCCTTGTGCATCATGTCGTGGAACAAGGCCATCATGGCCCGCTGGTAAGTCGCACCTGCGTTATTGAGGCCAAAAGGCATCACCGTATAGTTGAATACTCCCACCGGGGTGATGAATGCGGTTTTCCGTGCATTTTCAGGGTCCATCTTGATCTGGTTGTACCCACTGAAGCCGTCCATGAAGCTGAACATGCGATGACCCGCGGTTGAGTCGATAAGTAAGTCGATGTTGGGGAGCGGAAAATCATCCTTGGGGAAGAAGCGATTAAGATCCCGGAAATCTACACAGATGCGGAGTTGCCCATTCTTCTTTACTACCGGCACAATATTGGCCAACCATGTGGGATGTTGATTCGGCTCTATGAATTTGGCATCCAGGAGTTTGACAATTTCCTGCTTAATCTTCATGTTGAGCTCCGGTCTAAAGCTTCTTGTGCTCTGCTTTACCGGTTTGGATCCTGGGATGACATCCAACTGATGCATAGTGATGCTCGTGTCCAGGCCAGGAATCTCTTCGTACTCCCATGCGAACACATCTTGGTACTCAGTTAAGAGTTGCAGCAATCTTTCCTCCTCTTCGCCTGTGAGGTCCGCACTTAGAAAGACTGGCCTCTTCTTTTTCGTTCGGGCTTAGGAATACCTCCTTCAGCTCCTGCTTTTGTGATCTGGGCTTGTCTTCCATGCATTCGGGTGCTTCTTTGAGTCTCTCTTCTAGAACGCTTGGCATTGGTTTGTCTGTCTCCGAAACATGCTCAATTTGATTGATTTGCTCATGGATATCCCCATGCTCGCGTGAGGACATCCCCGCGCACCTTCATATGCGATAGCATTTCTTCCCGTTGGCGTAAAAACTCTCTATTTCCTTGCCTTCAGGATCATGTTTTGCTATTCTTTTCAGAGTGTATACGTTCTTTCGCTGGTAGGCAATCTGCGGAGCCTCTTCTCGCGTGAGCGGTTTTTCCTTGGCATCCTCTCTGGTCACCATCACACCTGCGGGTGACTGATCTTTGATGTCCTCCCAGCGGGGCAGAGGAGTGGGGTTGAATGGTCCCGTCGTTTGCTCATCTGCCATCTCAGTGAACCACACCGTCTCACTGAGATGCGCTTCATCCATGTTGAATGGATTTGTTGAAGCAGGTATCTCAACTATTCTGTCATTCCAAATGTCTTTCATCACTTGGTGAGCTGTTGAAGGGACAGCATCAAAGCGATGGATCCAGGCTCGACCTATGATCATGTGATACGTAGTGTTCGCATCTATGACATAGAATTTTGCTGAACACTTGATTTTGCCAATCTGGACACCCAGGCGGATCCATCCTATCGTCATTCTGGAGTCGCTTCCAAATCCCATCAGCAGGGATGGACGTTTGACAATCTTGTGCTCCGGAATTCCCGCCAGCTTCAGAGTATGGAGCGAAACAACGTTAACTGCTGCTCCTCCGTCGACGAACGCTCTTTTGAACTCCACGCCATTGATAATGGCCGTCACATAAAGAGGCTTCTAGTGGCTCGCATCTGTCTTCTTATCGCTTGCGGAGAAGGTTATGACCTTTTCTGTAGAGCGAGATGCCCTGACAACTTTTCCATTGGAGACTACGAGATCCTCCTCGTAATCTTCTGCTATCCTCAGGATCGCCTTTGTCATCTCCGTCCGGCATTTTTCTAAGAAATTTATCTCGTCGAAGAACCTGCTGAACCCATGCGACCCCTTCATCCGGTCTGCGCGTTCGTCCTCGGTGTCTATGCTGTAGTCCTCGTCATCATGGATCTCGGCAATGATGGGTAAACCATCCTTTACAACCTCTTCAAGGTCCACAATCGAGATCATAGCGACCTCTTTGCCTTTCGATTCTTGCTCCGCATGGGCAGGGAGTGAATTGTTGCGCACATCCCGCCTTTGATCACTGACGATCAGTTCGCCATTCTTCGCACCACTTCGGGTCCCTCACCATCTCCCTGGAGGGTGCCTTTTCGAACGGCGGCAGGACACTGTCTTTACGCCATTGTCTGCAAAGGTCGGTTGCTTCTTCCACCGAACATGGCAGAGGTGATGCATCAAAGTTCACTACCTTTGGCGGCTTCTGGGGCGAGACCGTATTCACTTCAGCTTCACGTCCCCTCTTGTAGCTGAATCTCCCGATTTTGAAAGTAGTACCGCCCGAGGATCGTTCAGGGGCGTTCCTCTTTTTCTGCCTTTCCACTATGGGCTCGATATTCTTCGTGCATTCGATTAGTTTTGAAAATGTAGGTGTTTGCAGGTTGATAAGCATACCTTTATACTCGTCTCGCATGCATTGCAGGCATATCTCCACTAGTCTGCTTTCGAGTATCACATCTTTGCATTCCAAGGACTTGGCCCTGAACTTCTTGATGAATGTTATCCCCTCCGCCTCGCGCTTCTGATAAATCCGCGATAGATGGATCATCGTCACCTTTTCCTCCATCTGGAAGAACTTGGTGTAAAACTTCTGGACCATGTCGTCCCAAGTCTTCACGGATCCGGCTTCCAACGTCCGGTACCACTTTTAAGCCACGTTCCCCAAGGATTTCGGGAACTCGCGCATCAGCAGCTTAGGATCAGCCCCATACGGCCCCATCACATCAATGAAACGCATGACATGCTCATGGGCGTTTCCATTGACATCTTCGAACTTGTCCCATTTAGGAGCCTTGTACCCGGTAGGGTTAGGCATGAGATAGATCTCTTGTGGAATAGGTGGGTCGTTGTCAAGCTTCAGGATGATGGTATCCGCGAACGATTGGTGAGCGAGAATGGTGTCTATGCGCCGCTGCAGCGACGTCATGCACTCCGGAGCACTTCCCTCAGCAGCGGGAGGAGGGGTTGCCACAGGCGGAGGCGACACATACGTCGCAGGAGGGCTAGGGACATATTGTGAATTTGCGTTACCCCAAATTGCCGTTGGAGGAGGCAAGGGATACTGTGAGGCTGGGTTAGGCACCAAAGCCGGAGGCTGAGGACTGTGAGCAGCGAGAGGCAACATTTGAGCTGTTGGCCCCTGAATTGAGGGTAGCTGTGTAGTCGCCGGTGGAGTTTGCAGGTTAGGGTTGGGTGGTGTGGTTGACAATCCCAATCCTTGAATGGTGGAGGCTCCTCCTCCCTGAGAGACGACGGTGGCTGGTGTGGGGTTTGGAGCAAGAGTCCCCAAGACAGCCATTATCCGTTCTAGCTGTGCAGATTGAGCTTTGAGAGCTTTCGCCTGACTCTGGATGGTGGCGTCCAAGGCTTCCAGCGTCGGAGCTTCACCGGCGGTTGTGGGAGTACGGCGGGCGTCCTCTCCCGAGGTGGTTTCCGTGGAAGGCGATCTGTTACTGACATCATCCTCATGAGACATGGTTGCTTGCAATGGTAAGTTCACGTCGGTTTCACCAAAATGTGTAAAAGAGAATCCTGCAGAGAGAACTTCGGGTACACCAAGGGCAGAGAATAGAAAATGGCACAGGAGGTGTTGGGTTGGGTGTAGGGAGAGAGTAAGGCAGTAGTAATGTCTGAGAGAGAGACAGAGGTTTGGCAGAGCTTCCGCGTATGTCTGGTGTGTCTCCCCTGTATGGAAGGGTTAACGTCCTATATATAACGGAGAATGTGACCGTTGTAGTGTGGTTAATGCGCCCATCAATGGAGGCTTAATTAGCTTAACCACAACGGCACGTTCGTCCGCGTATATAGGGACCGTTACAGCACGTTATGCGCGAATACCGGAACCGTTATGGGGTTGACCGGGTTTGACCGGATTGGCCGGGTTTATGGAGCTCGTGCCATAAATCTCTCAAAAGCAGTTACTAAAGGTCGCGTGCCGGCTTGGCTCGCACGCGACAGGACTTACTCTAGCCTCCAGACCACTAAGTCCCTACAAGTCCCGTGCAGTGGTATGCGAGGGCCCTGTCTCGCAGCCCCCACGCGGATCAGCGCGGCTGGTGATCCAGTGTGTGTGGAGCACAATATGGTGTGCTAGATGATTGCCACGTGGCCAAGATCTGTCTGCTCAGAAAGCACTATCTACACCCTATATGTAGATTGAGCTATACCCAAAGAATTCTGAACTTCAAGAGAGTGACTATGGTATAGACATTCAACAACAATCTCAACTTAAATGTGATAGCAACTATCTCATTATCCTGATTTTATGTGGATGCTTTCTCCTGCCCAGTTTGTGTGTGAGCTATTGTTGGAGGACGAAGGGCGTGTTTCGTCCAAACCCTTTTTTGCTGTTATAATGGAACCAGTACACTATTGATTTAGCATCTCTTTGATTTCATTCAATTTTTTTTAACTTCTAGATTTTTTCAAACTCTTCTAATAATCCACAAATCTAACAAGATTAAGAGAAGTATCAGCACTCTGCTAATGCTATAGAGTACTTACCAAACACCCTTTTGGGTCGACGTCTCGAAGGATGTCTTGATTGTCAACATGTGGTTCTTCAACATCGGACAGATGGGATGATGCACTCGACATGGATAATGAGATTCAGATGGTGGAAGTGAACGCATCGTGAACTCGGTGTCCGACGCATGTCAGTCGCCGGAGCGAGAACTCAATTGCGAAAATCGAGCCTTTCTACTAAGCAATCGCAGATAATTTGACTCCCTGACCTAATTTTGTAATCATTGTGAAGAAGATGCATAAACCACTCTCTGCATTTTCAAATCCCCGCCCAAACGCAGTTTGCTCGAGATTGGTGCCAATGGGTTTTGTAATTAACGGTACCAATCGGCATGGTTTCCCGTCAACCAGAAGTCATTTCAACTTTTTTTTGTCAACCTATTTTTTTTATTTTTTTCAAAATTCGAATACCGATCGAATAATTATATAGTACTAGTATTATGCTAGAGTAAGTATTGCCAATGTCCGGGCACTATCCCTAAATTAGATAGTTTTTTAATTTAGAGTGTTTTTTTTAAAGGACTTTAGATGTGTTATCAAAAATTTATATTTACAAATATGGTGAAATTAAAATAAAAAAAATGTAAAAAAATGTATGGGTTGTAATTTTGGTGAGATGTAAAACGTTCTTAAATGAACGGGATGTAATAATTAGGTGAGATCTAATGGTAGGGATGGGTTGATTTAATCTAACGACGAAAAGTCTTAAGTTAGTTAAACCATGCAATAATCTAACGGCTGAAAAGTCATAAATTAGTTAAAACATTCTATTTTATGATATATATTGTTTTTTGGTAAAGACTGTTATGTGTTGGTAAAGACTATAACCCTCTACTTCCCACATGTTTTACATTGCCCCTACCCTGCCAACAACTCCCACCAGGAATCATTTCAAATTTTTGTTTCCAAACTGTGTTTGTAGTATTGTCCCTTTTGTTTTGATTATCCGTTTCCGTCATTGCAGTTTTAATCCTCATGTGCGTTACGAGCCATATGTCATTTAGCCATTCGGAGCCGTATCACGGTGTTAGGTACACGAACGAGTGTTGCCATTGCATCATCCTGAAAGATGAAAGGATCCTTATTGTGAGAACAAATGAGCATGGTAACATAGGACGTTTGTTCCTCGTGTGTTACAAGGGCAACTGCAACTTTTGGAACTAGTTGGAACCGGACGGTTAAGAACCGGTAGGCGATGGACATATCGGTACATCGTCTTGAAATCCATGCCACCAAATGAGTACGAGAAGTTGGAGTAGATGTTACTGGTTATGGCATCTCGGTTGCTTGTTCTGATGTTTGTGGTTGCAAATGCAATTCTTCTAATGGTTGTCGCCTTTTTCGTTTGATCAGCAGTTAATGGATAATATGTCTTGGATCCCAAGTGCAATTCTTTTATTTCATTGTTAACGAATGTGGTGGCATTTTTCGCTTTGGAAATGCACAATGTTCCAATGAAACACAAATGAAAAAACATTTTGTATGAGAATTACAAGACATTAATACGCATAACTACAAAATATGTCATCAAGCATGGTAATCCCAACCTACACGGGTGGGAGGACACGCCAGAAACCATATTTAACAAAAACACGCAACTAAAAAACACATACCATGTATCAATGTTTCATGCTTCCCGTCACTAACACTTACCAAGTATAAATGTTTCTGACTTTTTCCTCAAAACAAACAATCACAACAAACACAAGTAGTAATGTTTCAGGCTTCCCCTTAAAAAAATAATGTTTCAGAAACCAACATGACTGAATCAAGCAGTTACATGGAGTACACAACAAGAGCCTTTCGAAGGTTCGGCGCCATTGAATTTCAAATTTCCAAATAGCATGAGAGCATGATTGGCAACTTACTGGCTCATGTGTATGCGACTGTGTCTGTACCCGCTGTTTATAAATAAACGGATTGTGTCTGTACCCGCTGTTTAGAAATAAACTGATTTTATGCACTGAATGCACAATTAATTACAGAACTAAAGAACTATACTTACCGTGAACAACTCTTATAACGCGGTTTCCTCCCACTTGTGCTACTGGTATACTTGTCCTATGAAAATGTCACATAATGTACACCTACTTAGCGTTACACAATTATCAATTTTTCAATTATTGAAATAAGACTCACATTAGACCAACACCCCAACTGTTAGGCTATTCTGGTATGTTTCACCAACTCATTTGGTCAACTAAACCATAGTTGTCAAAATCTTACAATTCACTATTCGTATCCTACTATTCGACTCGATTCATCCATGAAATTATGCGAATCCCATAGTGAATCTTTAATGGACAAAAAATTATTCGAATCCCGATTCAAGAGTCCAAATCTTACGATTCAGTTGCGATTCAGACCGATTCTACGTTTCACCTTCGATTTATTTAAAGGTCTAGTTCAGTTGCAGCATCAGACTAAGAATTAATACTTCCTACATTACTTCTTACAATTATGTCTGTTTTGCACCATGCATTTGTTCTAAATTACTAATGCATTTTTCTTAAGTTCAAGGATAATAATTTTCTATTATTTTCAATCTCCTTGGCATCTTGTATTTCCTTGCTCCACATGCCTATCTATATCTAAATTACTCTTTATATATTAGATGTATGATACTCCTAATCACTAGTCAGGGATGAGAATTTCCAATAATATTAGCTTTCTTTATGTAAAAATATGAATATCTTGTTCAATAATGATATAACTTTATGAAATATTTTTTTATATCTACATAAAAATATTACAAGGTGAATCTTTACGATTCATGAATCGATTCATGATTCAGTGAAGGTGAATTTCGATTCACTATCTGAATCCCGATTTGACAACTCTGAACTAAACATAACTCGTTCAACCTCCTTTACTATATGATGCTTTTTAATGTCTGTGTTCATTGTTGGTTAAGAAAGTTTTAATTATTTTTTGTAAAGGGTGATTAAAATGTGAAAATGGTAAATTACATTCCATAATCGACTTAGGTGTTACTTTCGGCTTCAATGTAAGAATCTGTAATCAGGCGGCGAATTGTATTACGACATCTTAAAAACCCAAATATGGGACATTCTTTCGTCCAGGAGATGTGAGCAATCATTGGTAGCATATCACACACCTTTTGGTAGTTCTCTAATAACTGTACAGCTATTAAGTCCACTAATGCAAACAAAAATCAAACTATACCATCTATAACTTGAATTTGACTATCTTATTCATGAAAAAAAATCCTTTACTAATTTCCATCCGATTTTTCTCACTAATGAAGACCCATATTGGTTAAAAAAGTAATTCTTACCTCATTTGGTTGTTTACTTAAAGATGCACCACCAGCACCTCCGGGACCATGATCATCCTACCAAGACAAAGAATTTAGAGTTCATTTAGTGATAAGTATAGTTTCGTAAACTCTGCTAAAAAAATGGATATCACTTACTGATCTAGATGGTTTCGTTGACTATCTTATTCATGAAAAACAAATCATTTTCTCATTTCCATCCTATTTTCTCTCTAATCCAACCCCATATTGGTTAAACAAGTAATACTAACCTCATTTGGTTGTTTACTTGAAGACGCACCACCATCACCGCGGAGACCATGATAATCCTACCAAGACAAAGAATTGACAGTTCATTTAGTGACAAGTATGTTTTGTTAAACACTGTCAAAAAATGGATATCAACTGATCTAGATTGTTTTTGAAGTCTTGCAAATCCTCCCCTGCCAAATGTTATCATCCTTCTGATACATTTTCGTTCCATCACCGGGTGAAATTTTGGAACGCTGCTTCATTATTTCTCTGGCGCGGTACAACCTTCTTTCCGAAAAGCCGCCCAAGCCGAACTTCTTATATATCAGATCCCGCATTAGATTGAGGTGAATTTCTTGGTTTCTTCTAAGAAAGTTTGGAAACAACTGCTCCGCAATCCAAGTTTGCGTGGCAGAACGGTTGGATGATCATTTATCACGTACATGATGATGATCAGCCTTATAGATAGACACACGAAATGTCCCCTCCTCTGAGACTTGCTAACCGTAAATGTACCAAGGAAATTTATGATATAAACAACCCAGTGAGAAGAAATTAGCGTCCCACATATGCCTCTTAAGCTCGAAATGATTCTCTATGGAGAAGTTCTTCACAGCCTCCCTAAAATGAAAAATATTTTGAAACAGCGCGCCCGTGTGAAGTACCACCGGCTCTTCAGTGGAATTCTCTCTTTCTAAAAAAATTTTAATCATAGGGTCCAACATTAGTGGAATTTATTAACTTGAATAACCAACACACGATTTCATTATCACTATCCAGAGGCATGCTTCATAGTTAGGCTCGAAGTGTATCAACACGTATCAATTAGATGCAATATAAAAAATGGTCATCAAACACTATAACATACAACTCTTCACTGAAGTCTAAGTACAAAAATTTCAGGACATGGGAGACATCCTGTATTTTGTTCTGATAAGGTTTTCTTTAGTTTTTACGTTTATTTCCATTTTGGTAAAGAGAGCGGCCAGAGCCTTAGAAAATACCGAACATAGTCTATTTAAGCTCAATCCTTCTCAAGAACATGAGGAATTACACAGCCGGAAGGAGGAACTAAACATTTTGATCTAAGAGTATAACATACAACTCTTCACTGAAGTCTCAGTACAACACACATGCAAGTGATGAGGAGTAACAGTACTAAAACAAAGACCTGCTTCCACATAAACAGATATCCAAATAAATCACACGTATCTTCCCAAACCCTATATGGGCGAACTAACCTTGGTTGTGAGCAGTGACTTATCAACACACGCGTCGACAACGAGGGAGGTCGACGATGAGTCGATTTCGATCTGATGGGTGCGAAGGGGAAATGAAATCGCCGAGCGGGGTCTGCCGACAACCTTTCAATTTTTGTTTACCGCCTCCATGTTCGTGGGGATCGTGGTGACTTTACTCCTACCTAAAAAGTTCATCAACAACTACTACAGTAACCGATGGAGAACATAAGAAGTATTAAGAGCCTGATTGGGTCATTGGATACATTAAGAGCGTGATCGGATACATAAAAAAATGTTTTTTTTTTCTTTTTGCAACGGGATACATAAAAAATTGTTTGTTACTGCATGTTGCTAAACAACTATTTTAAAATAATGTTTTCTAGTTTCAACTCAAAAAGAAAATGTTTTAAAGTAAAAATAAAATACACTCGTAATTTTATAAAAATGAAAATATATACACAATTATAAATGAAGTTTCATTTTATAAATTAAAAAAAAAGTTTGACAACTTTATTTTTGTTTAAGGTTTAGGGGGTTTAGGGTTTGTCTTAAGGTTACTCCAAATTAACCATTGAAGTGACAATATACTAGTTTGACAATTTGACTTAATTTGTCCACAACAAGTAGTTTAATTGTCTTTTGACTTTTGAGTTTATAATTGACTTCTTTACTCGTGAAACCAAGGCTGTGACATAGTGGGGACCGCTAAGTTGGTCGTTAACATCATACCGTATTTGAGAGTAACGGAAGATAATTAAACAAAGACTCTGACCTAATTTGGTCTTTAACGGCATATTTGACTATTGATTGCAATTGACATGAACTAGTTGTTTGATGTGTGTGTGACCGCACATAGCACACCGTTGACGACACCTTTGATGCTCGAATTGACCATTAACTTTATTTGGGCATAGGGTTAAGGATTCTATACTTTAGGGTTTAGGGTTTTAGGGTTTATAAGGCTTGGAAAGGATCGTAAAAATGACCGTTGAGTTCACCATGTTATATTATAAATCAATTTACATTTTACATCAAACCTATCAACGGGCATTTATTGATGCCTTGCCGCTTAAGCCATACGGTGCAGACATTGATCCACCCTTGAAGCTAAGAGCTATATCGCATCACACAGAGATTGCGCACGACGGCTTATGAATCGTGTCCTATTTTGGAACTGCGCGGGTATTTGCCTATGCAAGTTTCATGAAGCAATTTCGTTTATCAGCGACACACATAATCCAGATGTTCTTGTCATACTTGGTGGTCCTGCCGAGGATAAAAGGACAATGAGTCTGTGGAGTGAAATTGGTCGCGAGGGCTCGGAAATATCCAACTTTAGTGGACTGGGTCCAAATGTGGCATTGAAGTGGGATGATTTGCTGGTTGATGTGGTTGTGACTGAGGAGTTCATTGGATATTGGAACAGTACCCATCAATTAACTGTGCGTGTAGACCGTGATATTTATACCGATGCTATTAAGTATACCCTCAAGTACGCAGATGACCCCATCGAGGGTTCTTCCATTGCTTATGAGGACCCCATCGTTTATCCGTCAGATCTGAGTGACCCAAGTAGTACTGAGGAGGATGATTCGTCAGATGAGGGTTCCTTATGAGGAGTAGTAGTGATAGATGTTTATTTACACAAATTACGCCTACGTGCTTAATTTGAATTTTTCTTTGTCGTTAGTGTTTACGCCGTTAGCCGTTTGATTATGAAGCATAATTACATTTGAAAACAACACCGACTACGTCATTTAGATTATTGCCATATTTGTTGTCTTCCATATCCTGTGCAGACAATGTTAATTACTGTAGCATAATTACATTTAACAACAACATCGATTAAAACAAAATTAGGTACATGTCACAAAGTACCACTAAAGAAGAATTTTGGAACGACAATGCTTCTAATAATTTGGATGGGAAAGGGGTGAGTTAGTTGGGTGGGTAGGGCCGTGGGTAGGGTCATGTGTTGGTGGATAGACTATTTTCCTATTTTTAAATAAAGAGATAAAAGAGAATTAGTGATCAAGTAATGATGTTTGGTAGGCTATCTTGTGTTTGTTTGAATTTTTTTTAAATGTGTTTTTGTACATTTCTATTCCGATTTTTTCAGTGTTTTTCCATTCGAAAGTACCACTGAAATGACAAAAACAACGAGTTTTTCTATGGGTGAGTTTGATAGTAGTATAAGATATTCGCAACTTAAGTTTTCTTATAAATTTATGCCAAAAAATTCACGACAAAAAATTTAAGAAAAAGATGAGTATGTTTGGTGTAAACGTTGTTAAGTCCAAAAGTTCAAGAAAAAATTCAAAACTCAACTTTTTATGAAGTCATTTTTACACTATGAACTTATTAAGTCCTAATCCAAAAGTTCAACTAATAAGTTGCATAACAAACACTGCTAATAAGTTGTCTTCAACTTATAATCCAAAATTGACTTATAAGCTGCTTATAAGTTACAATACCCCACATATGTTTAAATATAAGGTCAAAGTCAAAGTCAAACCCACCACCAGGTACAATGCATTCACTTAAAGTGTTAAAGTTCAAGTTTTTCTTTTATTTTGTATAAATAGATGTATGCATGCATTCACAATAACCATTCCACACTAACCATTCCGGATTCCAAATTCCACATTCATCCTGCCATCTTCCCTTCTCAAGAAATGGATCACGACGACCACAATCCGGTGATTAAACAACGCACACTCATAGAAGGACATAGGGAGTTTGATATGTTCGCCGACTACAACGAGGCCTACCTTGTAACCACGACTTACCCAATGAAGGATTTCGTTTTTCGTGTTCAATCTCTTCCAAACCACATATACGGTGGTCATTACCAACGGGCAATTTTTTCTGCCCTGTCGCTGCCGCCAGCTGATGCAGCCATGGTATCCACCCCTGAAACGAGAGCTATGTAGCATCACACAAAGCCTTCGCACAACATTTTAAGACTCGTGTCCTACTTTCAAACTTCACGGGTATTTGCCCATGCATGTTTCGTGAAGCGATTTCGTTTATCAAGGAAACACAGTCCTAATGTTCTTGGCATAATTGGTGGTCCAGCCGAGGATGACACGACAGTTGGTCTCTGGAGTTACATTGGCCGGGAAGGATCGGCAATTTCCAAGTTCAGTGGACATGGTCCAAATGTGACAGTGAAGTGGGATTATTTGCTAACAAATGTGACCACAGAGAAGTTCGTCGGGGTTGGGGACATAACTCATCAAATCCGAGAATTAACGGTGCATGTAGCCCATGATATTTATACCGATGCCATTCAGTCTGCCCCCCTCGTTGATTTGTCAGATATGGATCTCGTCGATGATTCTTGTGATGACGACTCCACAGATTATTCACTAGATTAGGACTTCACCGACTATTCGCTAGACGAGGACCTCACAGATGATTCATCAGATGAGGGTTCTTCTAGTACAAAGAAGTACTAGTGATAGATGTTTGTTTCTAGGGTTTACGCCTACTTGCTTAATGTTAATTTTGTTGTGGTTAGTGTTACGCTGCGAACCGTTAGATTATAACTATGTGGCATGACAACAACATCGAATATGTCATTTATATTATCCCATGCAGTTTTAAATTACATTTGGCTAAATATACATATCCAATGCAATTTTCCAAAGGAGAAGTAGTGATCGATGTTTGTTTCTACGATTTACGTCTACTTGCTTAATGTTAATTTCGTTGTGGTTGGTGTTACGCTGTGAACCATTTGATTATAAGAAACTATCATGTTGCATGACTTTGATATCAACATCGAATTTATAATTTAGATTATCCCATGCAGTTTTAAATTACATTCGGCTACATATACATATCCCACGCAGTTTTACAAAGGAGTGGTAGTGATAAATGTTTTTTCTACGATTTACGCCTACTTGCTTAATGTTAATTTCTTTGTGGTTAGTGTTACGATGTGAATATTTTGATTATAACCAACTATTTGACATGCTTTTGACAAAAACATCGAATTTTATTTAGATTATCCCATGCAGTTAGAATTTTCTTCGGCTACATAATATCCCATGCAGGTAAGGCAGGTTACACCATCTCACTTTTTGTCATCAACACCTAAAAATAAATGAAAGAAACCCGCCGTATGTTTGTCTTTCGACTGTTTTACTTTTCTCTTGAATGGTCTCTGTCTACTTTTCTCATTTACAAGCCCCATGAAAGAATCTGCACTTCACTTTCTCGGATTCGTTGCTGCCAATCTTCACGATGGTGACTTCACATGCACTTGCCAGATTCCGTGTATTTGGTTGTATAAACCACTCTTCCACAATTATATATGGAGACAATTATATTAATGTGTACAAGGAAATCCTCGAGAGATCCCCAAGTGTACACCTCAAGTAGAGAATGAGAACACGGAGAGTTGTAATGTGTGTGTAGGGAGAGAGTAAGCACTAGTAACTGTTTGTGAGAGAGAGGCAGTAAGCTATGGCACTGGACCAATGTGTCTTGTTTCGCAACGGAGAGCTAACCATCCTATCTATAGTGGGGAAGTGACCGTTGGGGGGTTTAGTGCGCCATAAATGGCGGCTTAATGGTAGAATCCCAAACGGCACGTTCGACCGTGTATATAGGAACCGTTACGCATCTGCCCGCAAGTATCGGAGACCGTTATGAGATCAGCTGCATTGATGGGACACGTAAGGCTAGGATCTCTCAGTCAGTTACCAGAGGTCGCGCGCAAGCTTTGTTGTCGCATGCGCGCGACGGACCTTACCCTAGCCTCCAAACCACTAAGTCCCTACAAGTCCCGTGTTATGGTGCGCGGGGGATCATCTCGTAGCCCCCACGTGGATCAGCACGAGTGGTGATCTGGTGTGGATGGAGCACAGCTAGGTGTGCTGGATGGCTGCCACGTGGCGATGGTCTGTCTATCTGGAAAGCAGTATCTAGAATAGCCCCCTTTTGCGCTATTGTCACGCGCCCTTCTATTGTGGAGTCGCACAAAATCAACCTTGCGTGAAGCTCACGCGGGCCTTTTTGAATTTTGAATTCGAATCCCCATAGCCCCCTGTCATAGCCATGATTGCCTAGGGTTTGGGAAGCGCCGTCTAGCCTTTGATGAAGCGTGGTTTCTGTCGAGTTAATAAATCGACATCCGAACTCGCCTATTTTCGAGGCAGGGATAGATCAAACGTCAAATCTTCTCAGCAATCAAATC
Organism: Linanthus parryae; assembly: GCA_023055425.1. Lineage (NCBI taxonomy): Eukaryota > Viridiplantae > Streptophyta > Magnoliopsida > Ericales > Polemoniaceae > Linanthus > Linanthus parryae. Next base: position 41,305,199 of record JALGPY010000004.1, read on the forward strand.
GTTGCTTGGCTCATCATCGTCAATAGCCGTGACTTTTCAAGGGTTTATTTAAACCTCTTTATTCCTTCTATTGAAACTTTTCCATTGTTGCGCTTTTGAGTTCGTATGCATCGGAGAGAGCTCCCACAACAGGAAGAAGAGTCCTTTGAAGAAGTTTGCGATCACATCCTCGATAATTTTTCCATATCAATTCGAGTACTCAGGAGTGGACAAGGTATTTTGAACTTCCACCTTTTGGATTTTGCAGTCAATTTAGTCGATTTCTTTATACTTCCTTCTCCCCTCTTTTTTCCTTCTGCATGATCCTCTGACTCATGAAATCTGGTCTTCTTTTTCTTCACATTAATGGCTCCCAAAGAGACAACTGCAACCTCAGAACTACCCTGCGAGTTATGGCGAAAAGCCCCCTACTTTGGGGGTGATGACTTCTACTTGGCCTCTATACGAGGGCATACCCTTGAAGCCTCTTCTTCAGGCACAGTCTTAGGCTTGAAACCTGAGCCAGAAAGATAGGAGTGGGATCTTGCAGAGGTTCACGATGTTCATAGATGCGGCATCGAGGCTGGCATTTACCCCTACAACGATGTTCTCTTCCAAGCCTTCTTGGAGAAACTGGACTGGATGGTCGAGTGGACTGATTATATCCTTGATAATCATGAGGCTGTGCTAATGGAAGCTGGAATTTATCATGCCATTCGCGCAACCAGGGGTTTTGATCTGATTGCCGACCAGAACATGCTCAAGGTCCTATTTTCTCGATACTCCCCAAAGACTCATACATTCCACTTCGCATCCCGTGAGGCCACACCTACTCCGGAAGATGTGTAGAATCTGCTGATGCTTCCAAGCATGGGAGCCTTCGATCCTTTGGAAGCAATGAGCTCCGATGAAGAAGTTGCTATTTTTGGTCAGATGCTAGAGTGCATTGCGGCCTTGAGGAAGGCTGCATCAAAATGGGCTCCCGAGGCGATGAAACCTGCTGACACCTTCATGACAATTTCTGCTGGCGCGTAGAACATATGGTCTAAATGGATCATGTTCTTCTTCAAGGTCTTCCCCAAACCTTACATCATCTAGAAAATTCAGGAGGAAACTTCGGATGAGGTTACTTCCACTGCAGAAGAAGGGTGTGAGTACTCCTTGTGTGGTTTTCTCTGCGTCTGGTTGTCGCGCTTCCTTATAGATGGGAGTCCGCGAGATGGAGTTTTTTTCCATGTACTCCTTCTTGCGGTGAAGTTTTCTTTTGGTAAGAGGGTTTCCCTTGGACCCCTTGCCTTGGGATCTCTATTTTATCGTCTTGATATAGCAGTGGCAAATGTTGAGCAATCACAGGGCAGCGATGATGTCATGTGTTTTGCCAACATTGGATTTTTGACCATGTGGGTTTTTGAGTGATGGCCTTCATATGCCCTCATACCCACTACTGTCGAGCTATGGAATGCCCCAAGATGCGAGGAAGCCTTTTTCTGCCCCCGCTCTTGGCGTTGGTTTAACACAAAAAATGCTCGCCACAATTTTTCTTTGGTCTGTGATGATGATGACTCCTTCGTGGCCCGTCCTTATGTTGAAGAGTTGGACAATATCATGTTTCAGGGGGACATGTATCCCGAGATTGATACTCCTCTCCGCGCCTGGCACATTACTAGCGGACCCCGTCACTATGGGCAGTATGTGAACTGGTGCAGACGAGGTTATTTACCTGCTTTGACAGAGTACGCCCCTGGAACAGAGTCCTGCAAATATGCGCCCATAACTTTTCACTTTGACCCTCTTCGCATGGCACCTCAGCTAGGTTTTGACTCCATTGCACCACCCATGTGGTCCGAACTCCCTGTCAAGGACTGCTATGATGGGATTATTTTTGGCAAGAGCCGTGAGCTGCTTCTCGCAGAGCTTCCTCTTGTGCAGACTTCAAAAAGCAGAATGGGAAATGTAATAGCTGGTTGGGTTGCCTTCTGGAAGACTCAAGTACGTCGTTTGACAAACCCGCAGGTTAAACTGCAAGTTCCCAAGGCACTTTCTCCTTTTTCCAAGGATTAAACTTTCAAGTCCAATCTTTCCCGAGGTTGGGCCCCCTATGTGTACTACTCGCTGTTAGCTGCGAACCACCTTTTTCCCCAACTAATCTTGTATGAGAAGAAGACCGAATTCACACAGGACTCCCTCAACTCACAGGCTTAGTACGCGAGAGACTTTCTAGCGGTATTGTATTGTAGACTCCTTATGCATTTTATTCTATTCGAGTCACCCTATTCCCCATGATCGTTGATACCTTATTCTTTTTCTCAACAGTGCTGCTTGAGGCGCTTTGCCTCAGGGGATCGCAGCGGGGGACTTGTGGACCTTTTTCGCTCCAAGAAAAAGTATGCTGACGACGCCATCCCCCAGTGGTGCGCATGGAAGAAGGGACTAGGAGTTCAATTTTTACTGGACTTGAGACCTTCCTCGCGCTGTTCCTTAAAGGAATGAAAAAGAGAGGTGTCGATGCTCCTGCGACTGACGATCTGCCAGCTCGGCAATCTAAACGGGCGCGAAATGAGCCCGCTCCCAAGAAGGCCTCTCCATCAAAGAAGAAACCTGCTTCCCTCAAGAAGAAATCGCTCCCAGAACCAATCTCAGACTTTGTTTCCTGGGAGAAAGAAGGTTTGGCTGGAAATATCCCTGTTTAGTTTAAAGTTTCCTGAAATTTGTTTCACCTCTTCTGTCTCCATTCTTTAGATGATGATAGCCCTCTCAAAGGAACGACCATTATGACTGAGGAGGAAGCCGTTGAAGAGTCCTGGCGCATGGCGGAGGAGAGGTCTCTGCAAAAGAAGTTTTCAGAGGTGGAGCGCATTGAGCTTGCCAAGAGACGAAGCATCGATGAGATTGCAAATCGAGAAAGCACCGAAACACGAAGACCGCGCACACGCTCCGGGCGTTCGCGCCCCTCTCGCGCTACCTCGAAAACTGCGGATGAGCTCCACCAGGCGCAGCTAGCACTTCATGAGCTCATCGGTGATGAAAACGAAGAAGGTACAATTTTTAAGTTTGCTTTATCAAACTATGACATTGTAACTGGTGCTTTATACCATGGTGTGCCCCTTGTGAAATTCGTAGATGGGTAAGGGATCAATGTGGGGAATCTTCAGGTAAGTCAGTGCATTAGCCGCACGTGATACCCTTCTTTTTTTGTACGCCCGATGCATAATTTTTTTAATCCTAAGCAGGTCACGCTAGACTTAAGGGTTTTGATGATAACTTGGAACATGACAATTGCACGGGTACCCCATTTAAGTGGGGAAGTACCGATCATAACATTAGTAGAGGTTTTGCCATTCAATTCCAGCTTATCCTTCTGTTGAGGTTTTATTTTTTCCTTCCCGAGGGTGTGATAATGTGTCTGGTGCAGGTTCTCCAGGGCATGTCTTGATGGAAAAGACTCAAGCGGTTGAGGATCATCCGTACGGGGAGCTCATTATTGAGAAAGAGGGGGAACTCCCAGTGTAGAAAGATCTCACCACCTCACCTGCCGAAGCGATACCTATTTCCTCGGATGAAGCTAATGTCGAGAAAGGGGCAGGTCTTGAGCCTGAGATGTTGTTTGAGAGGAATAACGAGGAGGTTGTACGTGATGCTATGTCTCCTGAGCCATTCATTCCTGATGAGCTTGACTCCCTGTTACTCAGAGTGCAGAGGAGGTTGAGTATGCCAACCTAAGTTCCTCCCCTGTACCAGGCGTGGCGAGGAGCGAATATCCCGCGGGAGGTTTTGATCTGGGCACTGCCTTCTCAGAGAATCCCTTTGAAGTGTTGGGCTCACAGGCTGCAAAAACTGTTGTACTCGCGAGGAATTTTATAATTCCTGATTCGTACGTTGCACGCAAGGTAGGGGCGGATCAAAATTTGGTCGAGGAAATTCGAGCCGGTTTGCGGGTAGCAGTACCTGTTTCTCCTCTTCAACAGATCGTTGAAGGGACTGGTAAGCTCATTCTTTTTATCCTGCTACCCCGACTCTTAGTTTCGCGTCTCTCTGATTGTTTTGTCCTCCCTCTATGCGCAGATATCGACCAAGCCTGTTTGGAATGGCTAATGAAGGTGCGAGTGACCTTTCCTGCTGCGTTTGCTCGAGTGATGGAGCTGGCACCAGAAGACAGAGGGAATCTTTTCAGAGAGATGGCTGCTCTCTTGGAAAGATTTTATAAAACAACCCCTGAAAGCACCACAGTTGCTCGTGCTCAAGATCTTCTCGCGCTCGTTCAGAGGCTTCAAGAAACTGCAGCGAGTCGACTGGATTTGGACTTCCTCGTGCAGAGACTAACCAAAGCTCGCAATTATGCCAGTCTTGGAGCTGAATATACTTATTTCAGGGAGGAGACAATAGCCCTTAACGCTCGCAGGGACGCGTATGAGTAGATGGCCCGGGAGTATGAAGCTGCCTTGAAGCATTATGAAGAGATGAAAGCTCGTATTGCAGAACTCGCAGCAAGCTTGCTCAAGCTATCCCTGAAAGACTCCCTCTTGAAAGACTTCTTTAAATAATGAAGCAGTAGACCTGTTGATCCGTCATTATAGATTATGAATTTTATGTTCCTTCATTGTAGCCTTGATGCATGGATGTTTTGCATCTGTGACAATTATCTGTAGCGCGTGTGTGTTCCCCTGCGGTTTTTATTGGACACATCCTTTTGCATGCTATGTCTTTGTTTAAATAACTGATAGGTATCTTGTGCCTTGTCTTCTGCAGGTAAATAGGGTCCTTGCCATTACCCTGGTCAACATTTTAACCAAATATAGTAAACTTTGCGTAATTAGCGTAGTCTCTTGTATGACTGCTATCCTGTGAGATAGGATTACACATTATTTTGCACGTTCTACTATCTTATGAGATAGGCTTATGCCTTTATTTGATATTTCACCTTTTTGGTTCAAGCAAATAAGCTCGCTTGTGTACGTCACTGTCTTTCGTACTTGGAAAAGGGATCAATATTCAATGTCTTGATGATGGTTCAAATTCCTAGAAACTATCATGACTGTATGAATCGTCGTGCCAGCGTGGCGTCCTGATAAGGCGTGACTTACCCATAGTAGTAGACTATCCCTTCATTATTACCTAGGGCTACTATACCGCCGTATAGTTCGGTAATGCCATTGATTCTCGTCCGATTCCCGAGGCGTTACTGGCAACTAAAGAGTCTTCTTCGGGCCCTATATAAACCCCCTCTTCCTTGCTATTTTCCTCATTACTACCACTCCTCTGGGCTTTTACCATCAAAAAGATGTCTTATCCCCATGTCTTTCCCTGTGTTCCTCTGTCCTTTCATCCACCTGAGTCCCAATTCCATGGATCCATAGAGCTACATTGTGTTATAGGAATGTCTTCCAAGGGCTCATCATCCAAGATCTCTGATTCGTCTAGCCTTCATAAGAATCGACAGTGTAGGTTTATCTACCAGAAAGAAGGCGTCTTTTCCTTTATCATGTTCGCACGATCCATCCTCGGTGGGTTTCCGGCAAATATTGTGCCCTTCCGGACTCTTGAATTGAAGCGTAATGATTTGGGGTCTTTCCCTGTGGCTCTCTGTTGGAGAACTATTTTCCCTCATCTATTCCTTGAAGTTCATCTGGCATCTCGCCGTCGTAGCGGCGAGAGTTCTGTTCTGGTCGAGGACAACGACGACGAGCTTTCCATAGTTAGGCCCCAAATCTAGGGTTTTGATCGTAGGAATATGTTTCTTTACACCTTTTTTGAGAATTTGTTTTATGCTGCTATCTAGACAGATAAATTGTACTCTGCCTTTTGGTTGTTTCATCTAATAAGATAGACCTTTATTTCTGCGTCTATTCACATATTTATACTATGTTTTTGTTTGCTAGCTTTGCGCGTTGCCTTTTTGCGTACTATTCATTCGAATAGGCTGTCAACTCTGTCCTCCTCGGAGACAGATTCTTTATCGTATGGAATAAACTGCTGTTGTTATCATATGAGATAGAACTTAAACTCTTTGTTGCCATCCCAGTGGATGGGTTCTGACTATATCTGGCTGCTATCTTATGAGATAGGCTTTAGTCTGGCTGCTATCATATCAGATAGGCTTCAGCTTTCTTATCAGACAAGCTTTATTTTCGTTTGGGCTGCTATCTTATGAGATAGGCTTATGCTATCTTAGCAGATAGGCTTTATTCGCATTTGGCTGCTATCTTATGAGATAGGCTTTATTAGCGTTTGGCTGCTACCATATGAGATAGGCTCATGCTATCTTAGCATATAAGCTTTATTCGCGTTTGGCTGCTACCATATGAGATAGGCTTATGCTATCTTAGCAGATAGGCTTTATTCGCGTTTGGCTGCTACCATATGAGATAGGCCTTAAACTGGTTGCAACAGATACGGATAAAAATAGTTGATAAATAATAAGTGTACTCAACAGCCGATAAAAGGGGCGCACCTTTTACAGTTCCTCTAGATGCGATAACACTTCTTTATGTTGGAGTATAAAATTCCCACCTGTCTTCCATCTTCATCATGTTTGATAACCCTCTTTAAGGTGTAGATGTTTTTGGTGACTCAAGAGGTCTCCGTTTTCATGGGTTGTCTTTCTCCCGTTTCCTCCCTTGTCACCATTACCCCTGCTGGTGACTGATCTTGGATGTCCTCCCATCTGGGCAGAGGAATTGTCCTGGATAGGGCTGGAAATGGCCCATCTTCCAACTCTGTGAACCATACCGCCTCAGGTAGGTGCGCCTCCTCCAGATTGAAAGGATTCACAGAAGCAGGTATCGTAACCACCCTTTCTTCCCAGATGGCCTTCATCACCTGATGAGCTGCCGAGGGCACAGCATCAAAGCGGTGGATCCACGCTCTCCCAATGATCATGTGGTAAGTCGTGTTGCCGAAGTAGTGATCGATGTTTGTTTCTACGATTTACGTCTACTTGCTTAATGTTAATTTCGTTGTGGTTAGTGTTAGGCTGTGAACCGTTTGATTATAAGCAACTACCATGTTGCATGCTTTTGACAACAACATCGAATTTGTCATTTATATTATCCCATGCAGTTTTAAATTACATTCGGCTACATATACATATCCCATGCAGTTTTACAAAGGAGTGGTAGTGATCAATGTTTTTTCTACGATTTACGCCTACTTGCTTAATGTTAATTTATTTTTGGTTAGTGTTACGATGTGTCTTTTGATTATAACCAACTATTTTGCATGCTTTTGACAAAAACATCGAATTTCATTTAGATTATCCCATGCAGTTTGAATTTCCTTCGGCTACAGAATATCCCATGCAGGTAAGGCAGGTTAGACCATCTAACTTTTTGTCATCAACACCTAAAAATAAATGAAAGCAACCCGCCGTATGTGTTGTCTTTCAACTGTTTCGCTTTTTTCTTGAATGGTCACTTTCTGCTTTTCTCATTTACAAGCCCCATGAAGGAATCTGCACTTCACTTTCCCAGATTTGTTGCTGCCAATCTTCACGATGGTGACTTCACATGCACTTTCCAGATTCGGTGTATTTGGTTGTATAAACCACTCTTCCACAATTATATATGGAGACAACTATATTAATGTGTACAAGAAAATCCTCGAGAGATCCCCAAGTGTACACATCAAGTAGAGAATGAGAACACAGAGAGTTGTAAGGTGTGTGTAGGGAGAGAGTAAGCACTAGTAACTATTTGCGAGAGAGAGACAATAAGCTATGGCACTGGACCAATGTGTCTTGTGTCGCAACGGAGAGCTAACCATCCTATATATAGTGGGGAAGTTACAGTTGGGGGGTTTAGTGCGCCATAAATGGCGGCTTAATGGTAGAACCCCCAACGGCACGTTCGACCGTGTATATAGGAACCGTTACGCATCTGCCCGCAAGTATCGGAGACCGTTATGAGATCAGCCGCATTGATGGGACATGTAAGCCTAGGATCTATCAGTCAGTTACCAGAGGTCGCGCGCAAGCTTGGTTGTCGTATGCGCGCGACGGACCTTACCCTAGCCTCCAAACCACCAAGTCCCTACAAGTCCCGTGTTATGGTGCGCAGGGGCTCTGTCTCGTAGCCCCCACGTGGATCAACACGGGTGGTGATCTGGTGTGGATGGAGCAGAGCTAGGTGTGCTGGATGGCTGCCACGTGGCGACGGTCTGTCTATCTGGAAAGCAGTATCTACAATAGCCCCCTTTTGCACGATTGTCACGCGCCCTTCTGTTGTGCAGTCGCGCAAAATCAACCGTGCGTGAAGCTCACGCGGGCCTTTTTGAATTTTGAATTCGAATCCCCATAGCCCCCTGTCATAGCCATGATTGCCTAGGGTTTGGGAAGCGCCGTCTAGCCTTTGATGAAGCTTGGTTTCTGTCGAGTTAATCAATCGACATCCGAACTCGCCTATTTTCGAGGCAGGGATAGATCAAACGTCAAATCTTCTCAGCAATCAAAGCGTTGCTTGGCTCATCATCATCAATAGCCGTGACTTTTCAAGGGTTTATTTAAACCTAATTATTCATTCTATTGCAACTTTTCCATTGTTGCACTTTTGAGTTCGTATGCATCGGAGAGAGCTCCCACAACAGGAAGAAGAGTCATTTGACGAAGTTTGCGATCAAATCCTCGAAAATTTTTCCATAGCAATTCGAGTACTCAGGCGTGGACAAGGTAGTTTGAACTTCCACCTTTTGGATTTTGCAGTCCATTTAGTCGATTTTTTTATTCTTTCTTCTCACCTCTTTTTCCTTCTGCATGATCCTTCGACTCTTGAAATCTGGTGTTCCTTTTCTTCACATTAATGGCTCCCACAAAGACCACTGAAACCTCATAACTACCCAGCGAATTATGGCGAAAAGCCCCCTACTTTGGGGGTGATGATTTCTACTTGGCCTCTATACGAGGGCAAACCCTTGAAGCCTCTTCTTCAGGCACAGTCTTAGGCTTGAAACCTGAGCCAGAAAGAGAGGAGTGGGATCTTGCAGAGGTTCAAAATGTTCATAGATGCGGCATCGAGGCTGGCCTTTACCCCTACAACGATGTTCTCTTCCAAGATTTCTTGGAGAAACTGGACTGGATGGACGAGTGGACTGATTATATCCTTGATAATCATGAGGTTGTGCTAATGGAAGCTGGGATTTATCATGCCGTTCGCGCAACCAGGGGTTTCGATCTGATTGTCGACCAGAACATGCTAAAGGTCATATTTTCTCGATACTCCCCAAACACTCATACATTCCACTTCGCATTCCGTACGGCCACACCAACTCTGGAAGATGTGGAGAATCTGCTGATGCTTCCAAGCATGGAAGCCTTTGATCCTTTGGAAGCACTTAGCTCCGATGAAGAAGTTGATCTTTTTGGTCAGATGCTAGAGTGCATTGCGGCCTTGAGGAAGGCTGCTTCAAAATGGGCTCCCGAGGCGATGAAAGCTGCTGATACCTTCATGACAGTTTCTGTTGGTGCGAAGAACATATGATCTAAATGGATCATTTTTATTCTTCAAGGACTTCCCCAAACCTTACATCATCCATAAAATTCAGGAGGAAACTCCGGATGAGGTTACTTCCACTGCAGAAGAAGGGTGTGAGTACTCTTGTGTGGTTTTCTCTGCGTCTGGTTGTCGCGCTTCCTTATAGATGGGAGTCCGCGAGATGGAGCTTTTGTCCATGTACTCCTTCTTTTAGTGAAGCTTTCTTTTTGTAAGAGGGTTGCCCTTGGACCCCTTTCCTTGGGTTCTCTATTTTATCATCTTGATCTAGTAGTGGCAAATGTTGAGCAATCACAGGGCAGGGATGATGTCATGTGTTTTGCCAACATTGGATTTTTGACCATGTGGTTTTTTGAGCGATGTCCTTCATATGCCCCCATACCCACTACTGTCGAGTTATGGAATGCCCCAAGATGCAAGGAAGCCTTTTTCTGTCCCCGCTCTTGGCGTTGGTTTAACACCAAAAATGCTCGCCGTAATTTTTCTTTGGTCTATGATGATGATGACTCCTTCATGGCCCGTCCTTATGTTCAAGAGTTGGACAATATCATGTTTCAGGGGGACATGCATCCCGAGATTGATACTCCTCTCCGCGCCTGGCACATTACTAGCGGACCCCGTCACTATGGGCAGTATGTGAACTGGTGCAGACGAGGTTATTTACCTGCTTTGAAAGAGTATGCCCCTGGAACTGAGTCCTGAAAATATGCGCCCATAACTGTTCACTTCGACCCTCTTCGCATGGCACCTCAGCAGGGTTTTGACTCCATCGCACAACCCATGTGGTCCGAACTCCCTGCCAAGGGCTGCTATGATGGGATGACTTTTGGCAAGAGCCGTAAGCTGCTTCTCGCAGAGCTTCCTCTTGTGCAGCCTTCAAAAAGTAGAATGGGAAAGGTAACAGCTGGTTGGGTTGCCTTCTGGAAGACTCAAGTACGTCGTCTGACAAACCCGCAGGTTAAACTGCAAGTTCCCAAGGCACTTTCTCCTTTGTCCAAGGATTACCCTTTCAAGTTCAATCTTTCCCGAGGTTGTGCCCCCTATGTGTACTACTTGTTGTTAGCTGCGAACCACCTTTGTCCCCAACTAATCTTGGATGAGAAGAAGACCGAATTCACAGAGGACTCCCTCAACTCACGGGCTCAGTACGCGAGAGACTTTCAAGCAGTATTGTATTGTAGACTCCTTATACATTTTCTTCATTGGAGTCACCCTATTCCCCCTGTTTGTTGAAACCTTATTGTTTTTCTCAAGATTGCTGCTTGAGGGGCTTTGCCTCAGGTGATCGCAGCGGGGGACTTGTGGACCTTTGTCGGCCGAAGAAAAAGTATGCTGATGTCGCCATCCCCCCAGTGGTGCGCATGGAAGAAGGGATTAGGAGTGCGATTTTGACTGGACTTGAGACCTTCCTCGCACCGTTCCTTAAAGGAATGAAAAAGAGAGGTGTCGATGCTCCTTCGACTAACGACCTGCCAGCTCGGCAACCTAAACGGGCGCGAAAGGAGCCCACTCCCAAGAAGGCCTCTCCAGCAAAGTAAAAACCTGCTTCCCTCAAGAAGAAATCTCTCTCAGAACCAGTCTCGGACATTGTTGCCTGGGAGAAAGAAGCTTTGGCCGGAAATATCCTGTTTAGTTTAAAGTTTCCTGAAATGTGTTTCACCCTCTTCTGTCTCCATTCTTTAGATGATGATAGCCATCTCAAAGGAACGACTGTTATGACTGAGGAGGAAGCCGTTGAAGAGTCCCGACGCATGGCGGACGAGAGGTCTCTGCAAAATAAGTTGTCGGAGGCGGAGCGCATTGAGCTTGCGAAGAGACGAAGCATCGCTGAGATTGCTAATGGAGAAATCACTGAAACACGAAGACCGCGCACACGCTCCGGGCGTTCGCACCCCTCTCGTGCTACCTCGAAAACAGTGGATGAGTTCCACCAGGCGCAGCTAGCACTTCATGAGCTCATCGGTGATGAAGACGAAGAAGGTACAATTTTTAAGTTTGCTTTATCAAACTATGACATTGTAAATGTTGCTTTATACCATGGCGTGCCCCTTTGTGACATTCGTAGATGGGTAAGGGATCAATGTGGGGAATCTTCAGGTAAGTCAGTGCTCTAGCCGCGCGTGATACCCGTCTTTTTTTGTACGCCCGATGCATAATTTTTTTAATCCCAAGCAGGCCACGCTAGACTGAAGGGTTTTGATGATAACTTGCAACACGACAATTGCGCGGGTACCCCATATAAGTGGGGAAGTACCGCTCATAACATTGGTAGAGGTTTTTCCATTCAATTCCAGCTTATCATTCTGTTGAGGTTTTATTTTTTCCTTCGTGAGGGTGTGATAATGGTGTATTATTTTTCCAGAACCTGACCCTTGCCCCTTGGTGCGCCGTCGACCTTGCAGTACTCCAGTGATTTTTGAGTCTACTGATAATGTGTCTGGTGCAGGTTCTCCAGGGCAAGTCTTGATGGAAAATACTTCAGCAGTTGAGGATCATCCGGACGGGGAGCTCATTTTGAGCGAGAGGGGGAACTCCCAGTGCTGGAAGATCTCACCACCTCACTTGCCGAAGCGATACCTATTTCCTCGGATGAAATCGAGCAAGGGGCTGGTCTTGAGCGTGAGATGCTGTTCGAGAGGAATAACGAAGAGGTTGTACGTGACGATATGTCTGCTGAGCCTTTCATTCCTGCCGAGCTTGACTCTCCTGTTACTCAAAGTGCTGAGGAGGTTGAGCATGCCAACCTAAGTTCCTCCCCTGTACCAGGCGTGGCGAGGAGCGAAGATCCCGCGGTAGGTTTTGATCTGGACTCTCTCTTCTCTAAGAATACCTTTGAAGAGTGGGGCTCACAAGCTGAAAAACCTGTTGTACCCGCGAGGAATTTTACAATTCCTGAGTCGTACTTTGCGCGCGAGGTAAGGGCGGATCAAAATTTGGTCGAGGAAATTGGAGCCGGTTTGCGGGTAGAAGTACATGTTGCTCCTCTTCAAAAGATCGTCGAAGGGACTGGTAATCTCATTTTTTTTCTCCTACTACCCTGAATCTTAGGTTCGCGTCTCTCTGATTTTTTTTTCCTGCCTCTATGCGTAGATATCGACCAAGCCTGTTTGGAATGGCTAATGAAGGTGCGAGTGACCTTTCCTGCTGTGTTTGCTCGAGTGCTGGAGTTGGCACCAGAAGACAGAGGTAATCTTTTCAGAGAAATGGCAGCTCTCTTGGAAAGATTGTATAAAACCACCCCTAAAAGCACCACAGTTTCTAGTGCTCAAGATCTTCTTGCGCTCGTTCAGAGGCTTCAAGAAACTGCAGCGAGTCGACTTGATTTGGACTTCCTCGTGCAGAGACTAACCAAAGCTCGCAATTTTGCCAGTCTTGGAGCTGAATATACTTCTTTCTGGGATGAGACAATAGCCCTTAACGCTCGCAGGGAGGCGTATGAGCAGATGGCACGGGAGTATAAAGCTGCCTTGAAGCATTATGAAGATATGAATGCTCGTATAGCAGAACTCGCAGCAAACTCGCTCAAGCTATCCGCGACAGACTCCCTCTTGAAAGACTTCTTTAAATAATGAAGCAGTAGTCCTGTTGATCCGTCATTATAGATTATGAATTTGATGTTCCTTCTTTGTAGCCCAAATGCATGGATGTTTTGAATCTGTGACAATTTTCTGTAGCGCGCGTGTGTTCCCATGCGGTTTTTATTGGACACCTCCTTTTGCTTGCTATATATTTGCTTACATAACTGCTAGGTCTCTTGTGCCTTATCTTCTGCAGGTAAATAGGGTCCTTTCCATTACCCTGGTTAAAATTTTAGCCAAATATAGTAAAATTTTGCGTAATTAGCGTAGTCTCTTGTATGAATGCTATCCTGTGAGATAGGCTTACACATTATTTTGCACGTGCTTCTATCTTATTAGATAAACTTATGCCTTATTTGATATTTCACCTTTTTGGTTCAAGAAAATAAGTTGGCTCGTGTACGTCACTGTCTGTCGTACTTGGAAAAGGTCTCAATATTCAATGTCTTGATGATGGTTCAAATTCCTAGAAACCATCATGACTGTATGAATCGTCGTGCCAGCGTGGCGTGCTGATAAGGCGTGCCTGCCCCATAGTAGTAGACTATCCCTTCATTATTACCAAGGGCTACTATACCGCCGTATACTTTAGTAATGCCATAGATTCTCGTCCGATTCCCGAGGCGTTACTGGCAACTGAAGAGTCTTCTTCAGGCCCTATATAAAACCCCCTCTTCCTTGCTATTTTCCTCATTACTACTACTCCTCTGGGTTTGTACCATAAAAAAGATGTCTTATCCCCATGTCTTTCACTATGTTCCGCTGTCCTTTCATCCACCTGAGTCCCAATTCCATGGACCCATAGAGCTACGTTGTGCTATAGGAATGTCTTCCAAGGGCTCATCAGCCAAGATCTTTGATTCGTCTAGCCTTCATGAGAATCGACAGTGTAGGCTTCTATACCAGAAAGAAGGCGTCTTTTCCTTAATCATGTTCGCAGGATCAACCCCCGGTGGGTTTCCGGCAAATATTGTGCCCTTCCTGACTCTTGAATTGAAGCGTAATGATTGGGGTTTTGCCTTGGTGTCTCTCCGTTGGAGAACTATTTGCCACAAATACTCGGATGCGAGGGCGGCAAACAGGATTTATTCCCAAAGTTGTTTCCCGCGTCTATTCCTTGAAGTTCATCTGGCATCTCGCCGTCCTAGCGGCGAGAGTTCTGTTTTGGTCGAGGACGTCGACGATGACGACGAGCTTTCCATAGTTAGGCTCCTAATCTAGAGTTTTTAGCGTAGGAATATGTTTCTTTACACCCTTTTTGAGAATTTGTTTTCTGCTGCTATCTAGACAGATAAATTGTACTCTGCCTTTTGGTTGTTTCCTCTAATAAGATAGGCTTGTATTTTTGCTTCTATTCACATATTTATACTATGTTTGTGTTTGCTAGCTTTGCGCGTTGCCTTTATGCGTACTATTCATTCGAATAGGCTTTCAACTCTGCCCTCCTGGGAGACAGATTCTGTATCGTATGGAATAAACTGTTGTTGTTATCATATGAGATAGACCTTAAACTCTTTGTTGCCATCCCAGTAGATGGGTTCTGACTATATCTGGCTGCTATCTTATGAGATAGGCTTTAGTCTGGCTGCTATCATATGAGATAGGCTTCAGCTGTCTTATCAGACAAGCTTTATTTGCATTTGGGCTGCTATCTTATGAGATAGGCTTATGCTATCTTAGCAGATAGGCTTTATTCGCATTTGGCTACTATCTTATGAGAGAGGCTTTATTCGCGTTTAGCTGCTACCATATGAGATAGGCTGATGCTATCTTAGCAGATAGGCTTTATTCGCGTTTGGCTGCTACCATATGAGATAGGCTCATGCTACCTTAGCAGATAGGCTTTATTCGCGTTTGGCTGCTACCATATGAGATAGGCTTATGCTATCTTAGCAGATAGGCTTTATTCGCGTTTGGCTGCTACCATATGAGATAGGCTTATGCTATCTCAGCAGACAGGGTTTATTCGTGTTTGGCTGCTACCATATGAGATAGGCCTTAAACTGGTTGCAACAGATACGGATAAAAGCAGTTGATAAATAATAACCGTACTCAAAAGCCGATAAAGGGAGCACACCTTTTACAGTTCCTCTAGATGCGATAACACTTATTTCCGTTGGAGTAGAAACTTCCCACATGTCTGCCATCTTCATCATGTTTGATAACCCTCTTTAAGGTGTAGATGTTTTTGGTTACTCCAGAGGTCTCCGTTTTCATGGGTTGTCTTTCTTCCGTTTCCTCCCTTGTCACCTTTACTCTTGCTGGTGACTGATCTTCGAAGACCTCCCATCTGGGCAGAGGAATTGTCCGGGATAGGGCTGGAAATGGCCCGTCCTCCAACTCTTCCAGCACGCCTCAGATAGGTGCGCCTCCTCCAGATTTAAAGGATTCATAGAAGCAGGTATCGTAATCACCCTTTATTTCCAGATGGCCTTCATCACATGATGAGCTGTCGAGGGCACATCGTCAAAGAGGTGGATTCACGCTCTCCCAATGATCATGTGGTAAGTCGTGTTGGCGTCGATAGCGTGAAACTTGGCAGAACAGCTAATCTGCCCAATTTGGATCCCCAAGCGAATCCACCCCAAGGCCTGTGAGCCTGTGAGCGGCGACGGCTTTTTAACTATCTTGTGCTTGGGGATCCCCTGCGTCTCTAGGCTGCTAAGGGGAATAACGTTCACAGGGGCTCCGCCGTCGACGAATGCCCTTTTAAAATCCTCGTGGTTGATGGGGGACGTCATATACAGTGGTCTTTGATGATTCACGCTTGTCTTCTCGTCAGACTCATCGAGTGTCATGATGGCTCCCTCTGGTCGGACGACCCTAACAATTCTACCGTCCGAGACTACTAGCTCTTCCCCATAGTCCTCTGCCGCACTGAGGACAGCCTTGGTCATTTCTTTCCTGCAGTCGGGTGAGAAGCCCATTTCATCGAAGAACTTAGCGAATTTGGCAGAATTCTTCATTCGCTCAGCTCGCGAATCCTCTGTGTCAATACCGTAATCCTCCTCTTCGTGGATCTCCGCAACTACCGGGACTTTCCATATCTATGACCTCCTCAAGGTCGGTTATCGAGATCATAGCGACCTCTTTCCCTTTGGGTTCCTGCCTCGCATGAGACGGCAGGGGATTATTACGGACATCTTTGCCCGACTCGTCTATGAACAGCTGGCCCTCCTTTATTTTACTGTCCACCATCCATCTGAGCTTTTTGCACTACTGAGTTAGGTGTGACACTTGGACATGAAACTCGCACCACATGGGGTTTCTGAATTTCTCTCCTGTAGGTTTGCGCTCAAAGGGTGGCAAGATTCCGTCCTTCCGCCATCTTTTACAGAGATCAATCGCATCCTCGATTGAGCAGGGTAGTGGCGGCGCCTCTTGTGGCTCGGGTCGTTGTTGCTTGATGGATGGCGACACTGCATGGACGTTGGTGTATCGCGGCCGCTTGTAACCGAACCTTCCGACCTTGTAGCTGAGATTCGTTGGTGTATGCTCGCTAGCGCATCTCTTCCGCATCCTTTCTACTAGGGGCTCAACGTTCCTGGTGCAGTCAATCAACTTCGAGAAAGTGGGCATGTTCAAGTTAATCAACATACCTTTGTACTCGTCGCGCATGCCTTGCAGGCATATTTCGACCAGACGGCCCTCCAAGACTTCGTCGCTGCACTCCAAGGACTTGGCCCTGAATTTCTTGATGAAGGCGAATGGTGGTGACTCGTTCGTCCAATTGGAAGAACTTCGTATAGAATTTATTTACCATTTCAACCCACGTATTGACAGATCCCGCTTCGAGGGCTCTGTACCACTTGTTGCGACAGTTCACAGAGATTTGGGAAATTCGCGCATGAGCAGCCGAGTATCAACTGCGTACGGTCCCATCATGTCCATGAACCACATCACGTGCTCGTGGGCGTTCCCACTGACCTCATCAAACTTATCCCACTTGGGCACTTTGTGCGGGGTTCGACATCAGATAGACATCCTGCGGAATGGGAGGCGCATTGTCTACCTAGGGGATGACAGTGTCTGCGAAACTCTGGTTGGCGATGATACTGTCGATCCTTAGTTCGAGAGCCGCCATACTAGCAGGTGTTTCTCCGTAAGATGGAGATGTTGACCCAAAGCCCGGAATGTAGGGCATACTGGGGTTGTAAGGAGGCGGAGGTGGAGGCCCATGGCTTCCTAGGGCTCCGCTTGCATATAGAGATGATGCAGGATATGCAGTGGGGTTCCCTGCCGTCATCAGGGACTAGCCTGATGAGAATGGTGGAGTCTGGCTCGCCGGGCCGCCTGAGAGAGGAGTCTTGGCAGCAGAGACATGCACTATCGAGGTGCCTACTAAGGTGGACACCATCCCTGGTGGGGGCAGTGAAGTTGACATCAATGAGGCAGAAGCCCCTGGGACAACGTTTTGGGCCACCTTTACCAGAATCGCCATGATCTGAGCAATTCGCTCGGATTGAGCTTCCATGGCTCAGGCTTGAGTCTGTATCGTGGCTTGGAGAGACTCCAAGGAGGGTTCTCCCTCAACGAAAACTGGAGCCCGAGTGTTGGGAGTGGTGTTGAGCAGTCCGTCCTCCCCTGAGGTCTCCTCATGGGAGGGAGACTGGTCTCCATGACGAAGGCCTTGGTCCGAGGACATTATGGGCAGATTTGAGGTTCCTGAAGGTGGATGTTCACGCCAGGTTCACCAAAATGTGTATAAGGAAATCCTCGAGATATCCCCAAGTGTACACCTTAAGTAGAGAATGAGAACACGGAGACTTGTAAGGTGTGTGTAGGGAGAGAGTAAGCACTAGTAACTGTTTGTGAGAGAGAGACAGTAAGCTATGGCACTGGACCAATGTGTCTTGTGTCGCAACGGAGAGCTAACGATCCTATATATGGTGGGGAAGTGACCTTTGGGGGTTTTAGTGCGCCATAAATGGTGGCTTAATGGTATAACTCCCAACGACACGTTCGACCGTGTATATAGGAATCGTTACGCATATGCCCGCAAGTATCGAAGACCGTTATGAGATCAGCCGCATTGATGGGAGACGTAAGCCTAGGATCTCTCAGTCAGTTACCAGAGGTTGCGCGCAAGCTTGGTTGTCGCATGCGCCCGACGGACCTTACCCTAGACTCCAAACCACTAAGTCCCGTGTTATGGTGCGCGGGGGCTCTGTCTCTTAGCCCCCACGTGGATCAGCACGGGTGGTGATCCGGTGTGGGTGGAGCACAGCTAGGTGTGCTGGATGGCAGCCACGTGGCGATGGTCTTTCTATCTGGAAAGCAGTATCTACCGTTACCATTTACTCCTGCTCTCTACAATCTTCTCCTCCTCCAAATGTTCCCATCTGTCATTACCACCATGTCACATACCTCCTTCAACTCCTCCACCCACCGATTTCGTCGTAACACCGAGTCTCAACCAAGGTACTATAACTGTGGAGGGATACGAGTAATGAGAAAAGAAGGTCCTCACAAAATACCCAGGTAGAGATTTCTTCAAGTGCCCACTACCTCAGGGGTCTCAATGCGGTTACTTCGTGTTAGCCGATGTAGAACCTCCATGCTTTTGCGAGGAAACAATACAACGATGGTTCAAAATTAATGCAACAACGAGGAAAATGAAATCCGAAAATGAAGAAATGCTAAAGGTTCGAAAGATAGTACACAAATGCATAATCGTTCTTGCATTTGCGCTACTTTTCGCAATGCTTGTTATTTTTTTAGGTGAAACGACCGTTGCAAGGTTGGATTTTGTCCAGTGCTTAGTTTAACAACTTTTGTATCTTTGTTTTCAACGTTTCGGTGCTTGCAAATCTAGTGTAATAGCTTACTTGTTGAGCATTGTTTGCTTTTCTGATTAATTTCACTTTTGTCAATTTATATTCAGTTAAGTATATTTTAATTATTTTTTTATTATTTTTAACGCTCCGGTTTATCTGTTACAAAAAAATAATAGTATAAAACAACCCACGACATAAAAGTGCAAATCACACATGTAGGAGATTGATAAACTGTTCACGGCATAATATAAAGCCCGAACAAGTGCAAATCACACTAGGTTGAAATCAATCTCAAACAAAACCATAAATACACAAAACCATAGACAACCGACACAACAATAACCACATACCATTAAAAAACACACAATACGGACTTAGAAAATCGACAACAACATCGATCACCACTACTCCTCACTGCTCGAAGAACCATCATCAGACTAATAACCTTCTAGCGGAAAAGGGACTCCGAGTGCATTTGCTACGACCTTGGTATACATATGCCGTTTGACCTTCCAGGTTATTCCTCGGATAATATCCCAATCAGCATTCAAGGTCTCTCTGAAGACTGACACGTCAACCATCTCGTTATCCCACATGGTTATCACATTGGGACCTTGTCCACCAAAGTCGGATATTAAAGAGCCCTTGAGGCCCACGTCATTCCAGAAACTACCTGTTGCATCATCTTCGACAGGACCACCGAGGATGAAGAAAACTTCGCACCTCTCTCCAGAATCGCAAAGGGACGAAAGTACGGAACAGTACTTGAATCGCATCGACCTGTGTAGTTCCAAAACGGGACACGAGACTTAAGAAACTCTGCCAAGTATATGTTTCTTTCTATCATGTTCGCAACTTCACTGTTGCATATAATCGGAATCGATTCAATTTCGGAGGCGGCCGATAAAGAGCGCCCCGTTGATAATGTTGGGGGGGGGGGTGGGAAATGATCAACTTATAACACGACATATAAAATCCTTCGTCGGGTAACATGTTGTCACCACGTGAGCCTCGTTGATATGGCACAGCAGAGGAAACTCAACCCTAGTATTATCGCTCAGTTTGTCGAACTAGGGCCGTAGTGTGGTCAGCTTGAGACATTTGTCAACTGTGAATGTGCAATTGGAAATATTCCACAATCCTATTTATAGAATGAAATATGCAAATATAAAAGTGAATTTTTGGGAACTTCAATAACCTTGTTCCCGAAAAAGCCTTCAATTACCTTTTACGGGAACTTGTTGCCACTCCAAGTTTTGTAGACTAAAGTCTCTTTCTATTCAATGCCATGGCATTCAATTCCAATAAAGGAAGTGTTTGAAAAATGTAAGAACCAATACAATGGTGAAGTAATTAATAAAATGACTGATTTAATTTAATTTAAACATTTCTTTGTGGTTCATGTGATGTTCACAAGCATTGGATTGTAAATGTAAGCATTATTACATTTGACAACAACATCGAAAATGTCATTCGTATTATTACCTTATTTGTAGTAATTCATATCCTATGCAGTGGTACCCTACTATATTAGAGTAGTAGTACTTTTCTACTTTTTGTCATGGGTTGAAGGGCACGGGCTTGTCTTTACCCTGCTTTGCTTTTCTTGTGTTCGCCACTATAAATGCACTTGACTGGAAGCTTTAAAGTACGCTAGTAGCCTAGTATGTCGCACTGATGTCTTAAATATCAAAATATATTTCTTGTTTATTTGTTGGGTTCAAATACTAAATTAATTAATACTCCCTTCGACACCAACATCAACAACAACCACATATTTGGGCAAATAGCACACGTTGAAAAATTGACAAACAGGCTTCCATAACATGCCAAGGCACTAACTGCGAAACAACTACAAAGATCACAGATATAATTTCATAAAACAACTAAACCATAACAAAATATCCCCAATGAATTTGACCGGAGCCAATCATGGACAATTGACAGGAACATCGCTCACTACTCGTCGTCACTGCTGGAAGAACCCGATTCTTACATAACACCGAATCGGAAGAATTTTTTGATAGCTTCGATAAATAGTAGACGTCCGACACGCACCGTTAAGGAAGAGATGGTCTTAGTTGCAACCGAATCCTCTAACACGACCACATCAACCAGTTTTTCGTCCCACTTAACTGTCACAGCTGGACCTCGTCCTACAAAGTTAGAGATTGCAGAGCCCGTAAATCCCATGTCAAACCAGAAACTTGCCGTTGAGTCAACTTCAGCGGAACCACCGAGGATGACAACAACATCAAAAACATCTGCGGCACGTAGAGACTCAATTTTCTGACGGTATTTGCAGTGGCAACTACCCGTGCAGTTCCAAAACAGAATGCGAGTCTTAAGAAACTGTGCCAAGTGTTCATATTTTGTCATCATGATTGCAACACGATGCTCGGCTACTACGGGTGCAAATGATGGGTCTAACGGAAGGTAATAAATACTGGCCCGTTGATGATGTTCACCGGACTGAAGTGCATGTTTATTTACAACATGGGCGACGAAATCCTTTGTCGGGTAAGTTGTGGTCACAACATGAGTCTCGTGTACATCTGGGTACATAGAAAACTCCATGTGGCCACTTCTTAGTGTGTGTGGAATAAACACTGGAAAATCGTGAATGTGAGCCATTATTTTTGGAGGGAGAGTATCCTTATCGTGAATGTGAGCCACTTCTTAGTGTCTCAGCATGATCTGTCCGAGGGCGAGATTGATGACAACCCAGAAGAAAAATCCCCCAAATCGCAGCTAACTCGGGCATGAGCACTCTTCCCTAGTGGAAGACGCTCGTCTTGGGGTGCCCGCAGGCGTAGGATCGCACCACCTTTCATTGGGGCGCCGGCAAGGAGTCACCCGCAACTTATTGATATCGATGACGACTAGGACGATGAGTCCGATTCGGTAAGACACTAGTGTAATGTATATTTGATTATACTCGTTATCACTTGCTATAATAAAAGTTATCAATTTTTCAGTACATGTGATTGAATTTATATGTTTTAATGTTATCTTCCATACCCGTGTCAGGAGGGGACATTGAATTAGGATCCGAGATCAACTCTACGTAATTTAACCTCTAAAAACTCTGGCGAGTCTTATCGGGTATGAGGCTGTTGTAGTTTGCTTTTAGCAGTTACACAGGGTCAAGCCACTGGATATAGTAATTAAAATAACACTTTAGTGGAGTTCGGTTTTATACACTATTGGATCCATGTTATTTGTTGACTTTGGCAATTTAGTACCATGAACTGTGGGTAGTTTTCTTTCACTACTTGCACGGTTGGGCCGCCGCCCTGGTAATAGTATTTATAAAGCATTTTCTTGAAACTAGTGGTTATAGTCATCATGCAGGAGTAGTAGTGATTGAATGTTTTTTGTTTATTTTGTCAAATTTTCTATTGTATATGAATTGATTTTTATATTTCTTGTTCTCTGTACTTGTGTCAGCACGAGCGGCTTATGTTTGGTGAAAGGGCATTAAATGGACCGACGGCCTCAAAATATTAACCATCGTCCTCCAATGTAGCTGGTGAGGAGCTGCCTCGGGTATGATGCTAAGCACGACATCCTGCTTACAGTTTCTGATTTTAGTTATTGCTTTTATATATTACACAATGCCCACTACACTGGTTATAGTCATTACAACAGGATTTTAGTATCCTGCTTTCAGTTTCTGATTTTAGTAATCAAACATGGCACGCTCCACTGGTTATAGTAATTACAACAATATTTAGTACAACTTCGTTTTATACTGGGTTGGATTCATGTTAATTATTTACTTTTGGCAATTACATATGTTTTCATTTCTGATATTGACGTTCGCTCCCATAACTTTATGGGTTCTTATGTTTATAATGGGGAGCTTAAGAGCGCTGGACCTTTTTTAGGCGAAGATTTGCTGCTCCCCCAATGTTTGACAATTACACAAGTGTTGGAGCCATTCCCTACAGAAGTCAGCAGTCAAGCGCAGACTCTGTCATATATTAAACAGTTAGCAATATGAGTGCCCCTTAAAGTTCCTTAAAATTTTGCTCAAAGTGCAATATCCATTGTGTCATTTTATTGACTAATGTGTCGATTTTTGGATTGCATGACTAGGGTACAGCCAATTTAAAAATGTCAAATCACATGCCACCATGTGCCAATGTAAATAATCCAAATCACATTCCACCACGGGCCCGGGATATGCGAAGTGAAATCTCATTCATGAGTATGGAAATGTTGGGTACCAAGATGGAGGTTGGCCAGGTGAGTAAGCGACTGGCTAGCATAAGACCAGTGACTCCTCTGGCTGACGAGGATTTTGATCCGTTTGAGCGCCCCTATCCGCCGAAACGATCAAGAACATGGGACTCTCGAAGTTCTATTAATCCATCCAACTGCACTTACGTACAAACTCTCCAATGTCAAAGTATGTTGCGGCTTTCAAAGATCGTCCAGTCCCCGTAGGCGACAGTGGCAGGCTTGTGATAGGGTATGACCATGGTAGGGAACCATCTTACCATGTCGATCCTTTTTCACGCCTCCAGGGGAGAATGGTTCCCAAGCAGGGCTCAAATCAGTTAACCTTCACGATCTGCCAGGGGTCAACTCTGCGAAGAGACCATTGAACCTTAGTGATCTTCTCAACCTCAACTCAGGCAAGAGTCCTGTGAACCAGAGTTTACATATGTCGAAGGTTAACTCTTGAAAGAAACAGATTAAAAACTGTGGGAACCGTATTGCCTCTGATCCCTCGGAGTTTACTTATGGGACCCCCAAGAAAGGGGAGGAGTATCCTCAGATAAGGTTTATAAGTACCCTGACTCCAATCAAAGATGTAGAAGAGGAGCTTTCGAGAAGTAGTGGACGTGAGCTAACTTCCAAGGGTTCCGTCTCAGATTTGATCAAGAGGTGAATACAAAGAACCGTACGTGGGAAGGTGCTCAAAGTGCCTGACAATCTGTCTCGGGATGCACTATTACTGTACGAGTACATTGTATGTCTCTAAGGGGCCCTCACTTAAAACGATCAAC
The DNA here is from genome assembly GCA_023055425.1 of Linanthus parryae. Lineage (NCBI taxonomy): Eukaryota > Viridiplantae > Streptophyta > Magnoliopsida > Ericales > Polemoniaceae > Linanthus > Linanthus parryae. The sequence continues at coordinate 41,329,030 of JALGPY010000004.1, forward strand.
GGTATATGTTTGTTTTTAAATTAGAACTCGGGAGTGTTGGATTAACATTTCACGTGCATTAATATGTTTATTTGTTCATGTGCAGGGAGAGAATTGCAGACTTCGGTAATTTTTTTATCTCCCGTGAATCCATGGCAACCTTAAAGCCAGGGAAGTGGATAAGGGACGAGGTACGTCAAGGTCCGCATACATTGGCCTCTTTTTTCCGGGTTGTCCCATTGGCCAATCGAATATCTGTTTGCTTCATGTCGTAAACTGTCATAGCCCCCTTTCCCTATGAAATAAAAAAATGACTGATATTGTTTACATCTACTCTATGCACAGATTATTGACGGTATAGGCAATGTGTGTACGTCTATGCACAAGAATGAGGCCCGGGCACATAATTTGAAACAGACAACATGGTATCTCGGTACCTTCTATGGGGTGAGCTATATTATTTCTTGCACAATAGTTAGTTAAGGACGGTTGATTTGTTACACATTATATGACTGACGGACTGACTACCAAAATACTATTTGGGCCAGATGGCAAGTGGTGCTTTTTGTGTCCTAGAACGGGACCTTCTGGGTGATTTTGCGGAACTGGTACGGGTAAATCCATAACCCGTATTACATTTGTGGAGTATATATTTGATGATGTTGTTTCAGTCGGCGGCTAATACAAAGTGTTTATAATTTTTTATTGCAGATTGTGGTTCCACGTAACGTGTTGAATCAGCATTGTCTTATGCTCTATGTTGAGTAGAAAAAGCACTTGTTTTACGTAATGGACTCGAATGATTACGATCCAATCAAGAACGGTTACGATATGGAACTGGGGGGTAAAAACATTTACATCTCCTTTATATTAGTTCCACTAGCTTACGTGGTCTTCTCCAATGCCTATAGAACATCAAATATCATCTCTTCCTTGACTGAGTTACATACATACAGGAGTTTTCCGTTAAAAGCCACGAAGAAGTCGTCCGGCGTGTAAGTTCGCGGTTTAATTTGAATATGAGTCGTTTAATTTGTGTACAAATTTCCTATAAAAATAGTGTTGCGTGCGTTCATTACATGTAGATTGCATCGCTACACATGTGATTGAGCAAGTCGTATAGGGAGAAGCATGAAAAGAACCTAACCACGTTCCACATCGAGTATCCAAAACATATACCCCAACAACCAAACGGATGCGCTTAAATGATGTTTGCTAATTATTATTTCTTGCATTCCCTATAATCTGTTGCATGGCTATTTGAAATAAACTTACAAATTATTAGGAGCATTTGCGGCGCATATGTATGTATGTTCATGCTATTATTGGAACTCCTTATACCGGTGCAATAGTGAAAGCTGGATGTCGACACGTCCGTAGAAAGGCCCTGGATTGCGAGGCTCTTTATTCTCTACCATGGAAACGTTGCGCGTGACGGAATCATGGAGAAGCTTGTTATGATGGATGAGGCGGTAAAGAAGGAGTCTCAACTTTGGAATGCTATAGCGAACGCCTACACAGCTCGCGGTGTGGCCAAGGATCAACGTATAATGAGAACTAATCTCTAGGTGACCGTAGTCGCCTAACCTGGAATCAAAATTTAGAATCCTTTTGGTTTTTATAAGATGATGGCATGACGTTGGGAGGGTGCAATAGTATTAGGTTGTTTTTGGAAGTAGTAATAGGCAAACCTGATTCAATTGGAACCCTGCCTCTTTTGGTTGACCTGACTTCATCCAGGGTTTTTGCTGAATTTGATCGTAAATGTAATGTACCAACTGCTGTATGTCCTTGCGGTCAACTAACTATTTTGGTTTCCCTTCCCTGCAATTCAGTTTACTTAATTATATCTACATACTTGAAGTTTTTCTAATTATCGTTTGGCCTTGTATGTCTGTGTTCCACTTCCACGTCTTCATTGATGCTCTTTTCATGCTCTTGACAGTAAGAATTCTACTTTTGGCTTGCATTGCATGACAGATATTAAACGGGATGACACTTGCTGGTTGGTATGCTATTCCATTCGGCTCATCTTATTTTCATTGAAAAACTTACATTGTCCTTAATGACAATTTTATCTTGAATTTACGCAGTAAACTCAAGTTACTGAATTATCTACATATGCTCTACAGATGACACATTGGGCATATTTTTTCGGCGTACGGAATATATTGGACATTGTATTCCTATGTTGCATGTTACCATGTGATGTTTTTCACATGGAGGATGCACATGTTTGGAAAAATCACAATGGCAATTTTATTCCGTTCATGGCGATGCAAATTGCTAATTTTGTAGCTGCAAAGGTTAGAAAAAATTACGATGATGCCATTCACATTAAGTATCTGAGTCTTTGATGCCGTGCGGCAGTGCATGTATAAAAATAGACAGTCATGATGAATATACTTGAAATCACGGGCTGGTCTTGTGTACACCCCAAACATCCAATTTGGCACTGTCCATTGTGAGAAGTTAGCCAAAATATCACTCGCCGGTCCGTGTTTGTTTGAAGCGATGACATGTTACTCCAGTCTCCTCACTCGCCGGTCCGTGGTTGGGATTTATAGATATATATCTGAGCCCATGCCGGAAGACAGTGATCCATTATTACTTGATGAGACACCTTCCGTGCCAGATCTTGCCGTTAAGCAGCAGTTATTGCAGTTATGAATTACCTGGTTTGGTTTGTCACCGGTCCTCCCTACGCTCCACAAGTCAATTCTTGATACAGTCCATCTGTGAACAGTAACAAAAAAATGCGCCCGTGGGTGGCGGTGAGTAGTGTCTCCGGTTACTCAAGTTCCCTCCTCTTACTTTGCTTCAATTTATGCCTTACCTCCCATTTGGCAGGTTACCCTGTGGGCTTTGCTGGTGGTCTCTGGCTGATGTGGATGATTTGCTCTGTACGGTGTGATGTGATTGCTGTTTCACATAAGAGATACATGCCTTTGTTCAGGTTCCATCTCATCCTTTTATGTTCTTCCTTAATCATGTTAATGCTAGTCTTGTTGATAGTTTTAGACACCGTGATGAACCGCCTGTACACTCTGATAACTATCCTGTAGCCTTCGGTTATTTCTTTGCTTGGCTCCTTGTAATTGGATTTTTATCTGCATTAGTACTGATTTATTGTCGATCGATGCAGACAGATTTGCAGTAGTAAACCCTTCAGCTTATCCTTGGCACAGCATGCTGTGAAGGATCATTCTTGCTCATTCTTGCTGGGAAGTTGTTTGATTCATGGTGCCGTGACGTGCTCCTACGAAAGAATTACTTCAGCTGAATTCGTATTGTAGATTGATATGTTTGTAGGACACTATTTGTGTATGAAATAAATTATTCCTTTCGTTCAATTGTTGCGATGCTTGTGTCAATATTAACAAAGGGTGTGGCAGAAATCACAATTACACCCAAGTTATGGTAATGAGGGTGTTTAAACCCCTGACCCCTATAATGAAGCCTATGTAACTGTCTTTCAATTGTATGTCACCTTTTTCTGTAAAGAAGCTAGGATTTGGTGAATCCCTTTCATATTGTCGTGATGCTTGTGTCTTGATGTTACAAATCATTACAGAGTGGATTGACTGAAATCACAATCTCACCCCCAATGATAGTAAAATTTACCAACAAGAATTGTCAGATTGATATTTACTTGACACTTTGGTTGTTCTTTATGTTGATTGACATAAGATTTAGTGAAAAGGAGGAGGAAATTTGATGAGGAATATTTCTGAGATTCATCAGGGTGATTATGGAAGGGCTCGATCACTGTTTTGTTCCCCTTTTTAAATAGCGACCATCACCGAAATCAAACAGAGTATTTTCCAACATCCCTTTCTGCTACTCAAAAACTGCAAAGATGGCTCACTAAGATGGCTCTCCTATTATCATACAACGACACTTTATTAACGGGTCAACTCAATTTGCAATGGTGTCTAGATCTCACGAGGCTTATATGGTGGCGAAGACATACCCAGTCAAGAGTTTTACTGCGCTATTGTTCAATCACAAATTGCAGCAGTTTCCCGGTGAACATTCTCAAGTCGCAGCTGTTGATGCGGATATGTTGGACCCGGCAACAACGGAAGTCGTCGCTAATGTGGTAGGTCAGTATCCCCGGGTGGTGGCTGCCCCAAAAACTAGAGCACTGTTCTGGAATTGCTCCGGTACTTGCCTATGTGATTTCAGTCGGATGGTTGCACTATTGCGTCGGGGTAATACTTATGACGTTGTTGTATTTCTTTACTTACCCGAGGAGAATCCTACAACAGATACTTCTTGGAATGAGTTGGGGCTCTCTGGTAACTTACAGCTGATAGTAGGTGATAGCGGTCCATCTGTCACTGTGAAGTGGGACTCGTTAGCCGTACGCGTGAGTGCAAACGTCGACGAAGGTGTTATCAGCCGCATGTTGCTGGATGTGGTAGTGGAACACCTGTATGTCATTCCCACTATCGCGGGTGCATTTGCCGCAACAGGAGATGCTAATGGAGGTGTTTAAAACTTTATCATGCCCCCCTAATGAAGCCGCCCCTCTAATGAAGCCTATTATATAATGTTTTTTTATTGTAAGTCTGCGTCTTGTGTGTCTTTTTTTCGTTTGTACATTGTTGTCGGTACTTGGTGTGTTGTTAATCTTTTAGTGTGCGTTGTTCTTGTCAGAACTCGGTTTAACCTTTTGTTTGTAACATCTCTGTCGGAGGGGTGTTTTAATCCCTGACATCTATAATAAAGGCTATTATGTAACTTTTTTTTGCCGCGCATTTTTATTGACTGTTTCTGATGCTATTGTCAATGAATACAAATATATTAACAGTCACTTCTAAATCTCATGATGCCCCTTGAAAACCCGTAAAATTAAATAACTTTAATAATCTACGGTAACATATCTGATAGACCTGTATTTCAAGATTTTTTTTTCTTTTTTGATGCTTGTGTCGATAAATGACAATTCATTACAGATGGTGTGTGATGCTCGTGTCAATATTCGGCTATTGTGATGCTTGTTTCAATCAATACAAAACCATGAATATCTGAATATCTTGATGACATCGAAAATCCTGTAAAATTTTGTAACATATCTGAATGGGGTATGAATCCGATATCCCTTCCACTCCGTAACACAAAGTCTGTCAGTGCAAACATGAACGTTGCAGACAGATTGATATTTCAATATATTTTTTGACTGTTTTGATGCTTGTGTCAATATTTGACAATTCATCACTGAGGGTGTGTGATGCTTGTGTTAATATTTTAACTGTTGTGCAAATATTTATACCTTTATAATCTATGTTAACTTATCTGACCTGGATATGAATCCGATTTCGTTTCCACTTCGTAACACAAAAAAAACATGAACGTGGCAGACAGATTGACATTTCAAAATCTTTTTTTGATTGTTTTGATGCTTGTTTCAATATTTGACAATTCATCTCCTAACAGTGAAATATTGACACATGCAAGCATCAGAGGGTGTGTGATGCCTGTGGCAATTTTTCACTGTTGTAGCATGAACGTCGCAGTCAGATTGATATTTCAAGCTCTTTTTTACTTTATAAATGCTTGTGTCAATAAAAGAAAATTTATCAGAGTTTTTTTTTTTGAAATGAAATTCATCACATAGGTTGTGTGATGCTTGTGTCACTATTTTAATTTTTATGTTGCTTGTGTCAATATTTGATTTTTATGATACTTGTGTCAATGTTATTTTTGACAGCTTAATGAATACACAACTACCAATTTTTCAGCATCTCTATTTCCAAATAAAAAGAAAAATACAAAATGAAAATTAAATATCTTTATTTACCGAGGTTGACTCCTCTGAAGAACTCACTTTCGGTATAACCGAGGTAGTAATCATTGAAGAATATAACCTTATCATCACTTCTCCAAGACTCACTGGTGCTGGGCAATCAAAGAGGCGCATATGCACAGAGGAAATAAACTGCGAATCCTCCCTAGATTCATATAGTTAGTGTGAGACTTCTCCTTCTTATATTGCAATTTGCAATTCCAACATATTTGTTTTTGTTTGAGTATTCTGTGATAGTTTTCTGGTTCTATTCTATTATTTGGTTGCCTTGTCATGGATCTAAACATCCAGAAACAGATTCACTCATAGCAAGAAACAGAAGTTGAATTTAGCAAAGTGCGATTTACAATCATCCAAAGATGCAAATAGTTAGGGTGACTAAACTTCTCCTTCTTATATTGCGATTTACAATTCCCACATATTAGTTATGATTCGAGCATTCTGTAATAGTTCTCCATATTATTTCTGTGGTCTATTGTTTATGATAAATCGATGTTTTCTTGTTTTATTTTCTGCATAACTTGTCATGGATCTAAATTGCCAGGTTATTACTCATTTTATTCGATATTTTTTGTCATCCACATAGTCTTCCTCGAATCTGAGCAATTGATTTTAGTGCTCGAAAAGAGCACCACGTGGTGCTCTCGTGGTTATTAGAGCATCTCCAAAAGAAGAAGCAAACACTCTTTTGGAGCAAAATTTGGTCCAAATTGAAAAAAGCATAGCTCCAACAGATGGAGCATTTGGTGGAGCAAAAGCAAAGACAGTTTTTTGGTGGAGCAAACCTGTGACAATTTTGCTGAGGAGCAAAACATTAAAAATCAGTATTATTGAAAAATTGATTATTCAATTTCAAAACAACTTTGTTTAGTATAGCTAGTGAAATATATAGTTGGAATATAGATGTGATATATGATCGGAGAAGTATTGCCGAAGGAAATAGCAATTTAATAATAAAAAATCAATATTTTTCTTATAATCATAAATTAAATTACTACTAAAAAAATAACATTTTATTCAAATAGACTATGTTAATTTACTTTAAATTAATTAATACTAAAATTAAATTATTTAAAACGATATTAATAATTTAATAACAATAATGGAGCAATATTGCTCCTCACTGATGGAGCTCAAGCAAAAAATTGGAAGAGAAAATTTTGATCCAGGACCAAATTTGGTCCAAGGACATTTTTTTGCTCCTCATTGTTGGAGATGCTCTTAGATCTTTCAAATTTGGTACCTTTCACATGAGCATATATCTATATTTGTGCAGGAAGATAATACAATGCAAAGCTTCTGCAAAATCATTGATCCTTTAGCGGTGTCCACCCGCAGAGTTGTAAGCTTTCTTCGCCAATAATATTTATTCATTTAATTTAAAAGGCATTGTGTCACTTTATGCCATTTTGCCGTCATTTATAATATTCATAAATCAATATTATTAAAACTTTCCTCGATGCAGAAAGTTCCTCCAGCATACATCTCTCGCTATGGAATTGAGTCACAGGATGTTGTGCATCTTAGAGTTCAAGACGATCCTCTTTGGGGCGTGAAGCTGCTTCGGGAGAAACAGGAAAATATATCTTGCTGACGGTTGGCAAGATTTCACTGATTACTACTCTATATCACTCTTGTATTTCTTCGTGTTTAAGTATGAAGGCAATAACAATTTAACCATGATCATTAAGGACCTCACCGCTTGTGAGGTGAAATACCGACGAAACACACAAGACATCGTCGAAATATCTGATGACAGCTATGAAGATGATGACACAATTTCAGATGAACAAGGAGGTGCTCTTTCTAAAGTAATAGCTTTTGAAACAATGAAGCCATCTTTCGTTGTCACAGTCATGAAGTCTCATGTATCTCCGGGTTGTGGACTGGTAAAGAATCTACCTGAAACAATATTTTTATTTAACCAATTTGCATCCCCACTCAGGGTGTTTAAACCCCCGGCCCTATAATGTAGGCTTTTATGTAACTTTTTTTTCCGCTCATTTAAATTGGTTGTTTGTGATGCTATTGTCAACGAATCCAAACCATTAAGGGCCTCCCCTAAATCTCATGATGACATTGGAAAACCCGTAAAATTAAGTAACTTTTATAATCTACGGTAACATATCTGATAGACCTGTTACTCTAGCCATTTTGATGTTGAATGTGACGTTTGTTTTAATTTCGAAATTTCTACCGCTCGCAAAACTTCTCGTGTACTTTTTTAGCGCATCATATTTTTGACAGTAGCATCCGAATACACAAGTACCTAGAGCCCCCCTAAACCTTGTGATTACATTTTTAAAACATAGGGTGAGTTTGGTTCGAATTATTTGGAACTTAAGTTGTCTTATAAGTTTATGCCAAAAAAATCAATGACAAAAACGATGAAGAAAAAAGATATATGTGTTTTGTGTAAAAGTGGTTAAGTTCAAAAGTTCAAGAAAATATTATAAAACCCAACTTTTTCTTAGTTCATTTTTACACTATGAACTTATAAGTCCAAATCCAAAAGTTCGGCTTATAAGTCGCACACCAAACACTGCTTATAAGTTGTCTTCAGCTTATAATCCCTAATTAACTTATAAGCTTCTTATAAGTCATACCCAACCCCCCCCCATATAAAATCCACCGCCGCCTGTTGAGATTTCTCACGCTTTCATTTACTTCTTTTTGCTGATATTATGACAGAAGCATCGAATATAGAACTACCCAATATCCACCATAAATCTTATGATTACATTTTGAAACATGTAAAATTAACAGCGCCTGTTGAGATTCCCCACGGTTTCTACACTATAAAAACACCAACCATCCCCACCCAAATAAAGTACAATCAACAGAGGCAACAAAAACGATGGATACTCCATCTAAAGAGGCAACAAAAACGATGAATACTCCATCCAAAGAAGAAACAGAGCCTCTGAAAGATGTAAAAAATGTAACTAGAGAAGAGATGATGAAGAAATAAGAAGAAGAAGAAGAAGACAAAGCCGAAGAATCCAAAGAAACCAAAGAATAATACTGGAGCCCAGAAAAGAAGAATGGAGCCCAGAAAAAAGAAGAATTTGGCGAAGAAGAACTGCGCAAAAGAGCCCTTGAAGAAGAATACTGGGTCTCCTGGAGGGAAGATGAACTATCCCCTCTTGATGAAAAAAACGAGTCTCATCGAGACAAGCCACCAGTTCCGCAAAGAAAACGCGCAAGAGAAGAAATGGAACGCGATGTGAGCAATTTTGTGCCATGGATCCCCGACGAGAAAAAAATAAACTGTTATAGAATGTTGGGCATGGAAGTACTGTAATGGTGTTTTAGTTTGTGTTAATGAAATGCCATCCGTTTTCCTTTTATTTAAATCCAGACATTTTTTATTTTTGGATAAACTCAAATTCATCCGGTTTTGAAAAGTCATATGAACCCATAACAACCATTTTCTCAGATACATGCAACCAATATTGGCTCAGAAAAAACAAAAACAAAAATGTAATCAAGAAATCTAGTTCAAGTTTGACAAAAATGAAGTTGTTTTCTATATTTTGGGATGGATGTTGTAGTAGCCGAATGACAACAACAGGCGATGCTTGTGTCAATAAATGTTTGCCTGTCTTGATGCCATTGTGAATGAATAAAAAACCATCAACAGCCACCCCTTAATCTCATTGCTGCATTCTTTAATTATCTTGCTCACTAGAGAAGCCTCTTCCCAATGCTCATTGAGCCTCCAAAACCATCATCATCATTGCTGCATTATTTTTTTTTAAAGCCAATCAGATTGCAATTTACAATCTTATTTGCTCAATTTATTCAATTAGCTTCCGTTTCTCCATTAGCACACTCCACTTCTTTCCTCATCATTTGCATGCAAAACCTTTTTGATGTTTATATTACATGCAAAATATTACACTTTTGAAAATGTATCCAAATTATTACATTTTCTAGAAACCATGCAACACTTACATCTACCCACAAACTACATCTCCACTGAACTATTCCCCCAAATTCATCCCATCAGAAATGGCAAAAAACAGTCCACCAAAGGAGTGGGAAAGCGAAGTAAGTGACGAACAGGATGAAACTGATGAAGAACAGGAAAGTGAAGACAAAGAAGAATCTAAAGACGACGATGAAGATTCAACTATACATGTTGCTAAAAGGGGTTCAGAAACAAATCGATACAGTGATGATGGAGAAGAGGAAGACACGGCGGCTTCCTCTTGTTCACCGGAGAAGACGCCTTCTCCTCCGATGAAGAAAAGAAAGAGAGATGACAGTAGTGATGATGATTGGAGCCCCAATTCCTTTGCATGGGATGACAAAAAACACAAAAATTTGCAATCTTTTTCAAGTTTATATGTTAATGAACTTCTTTTGTTTCCATGAAATGACGCTTTTTCCCTTTCAATGTTTTTATGTTATTTTTTCCTTTTATTTCAATTCTGACATTTAAACCCTAAGATTGGTGTCTCTCGATAACTCTAATGGATTGGCAGGGTAAGATTAAAGATAATCTTGAGATTTCGAATCTATGATTTCAAGTAATCAACCATTTTATCACACCCAATGTTTTAATCCATCTCGTGAACTTTTGTTTGCATATCCTTTTGTTGACAGTAGCATCCGAATACAATGTACACTATCTATTTTTTAGACAGTAGGATCCGATTACACAACTACCCATCTTCCATTAGTTAGAACTGGACCCCATAGTTCGTGAGAAGTGATCGCACCGCAATGCAATGGGTTTTAGGTTCAAGTGTGGATGCAAATTAAATTTACAAATGACTAAATCCAGATTACATTGTGCCATAAACCAAACTTGTTTTCGTCAGAACAATATGCGAGACGTTCAAAGGAAACTTCAAAAACATATTTAGTAAGGTGAGACTATCACAAAAGTACCTAATCCATCGGACTCGATTCTGAGGCAGGGGGTGAGACTTCCGGCTCATGCTGGTCGCTCAAATGTTGTTTCTCCACAACTGGGCGATCGGGTTTGTTCTCCCTTGTTAACTCCTCTTCTGATTCCTTTTTCGCACTGCTTACCTCATTTCCAGGGCTTGGTGGGTGGTCTCTTGTAGCAACATACTGCAACGAGGATGACTTGGATGTCTCCTCTTCCCCCAATCTCTTCTGTCTATTGACCTTTGGTTGATTGAGAATATCACAGATCTCTTGGCACCGACCGAGTAGTCCCGCAGTATCCTTCTTCATCTCATTGATCTCCTCATATTTTTCTTCACGTGTCTTTCTTCTCTTGAATATTCTTCTCCACGGTGATTCTGATCCACTTGAGTCATCTGATGAACTTTCTTCGCCCATGTTATTCGTCATTTCTGAATCAGAAACAACAATCGGATCTACAGACGAAGACCCGTGGTTGTTGAAACTACTTTTGGGTTCCATATTGAGATATTTTTGATTGAGGTCCGGATTTTGTGAAGGGATACTTTTTTGAAGGGAGTGATTGAATTATCAGGGGGTTCGGAATGACCAACTGAGAAGGATATACTCGCCTTTTGTAGGCACTGAAGAGGGACAATGAACAGACATACATGTTCGGAACGGTTGTAACTTTTCATAAAAATGAAGTTGTTTTCTATATTTTGGCCTCGATGTTATAGTAGCCGAGTCAATTGTTGTCTCCGAAACGTGTAACCCGAACACTCACACAAGCAAGTCAGTTTCCTAAAATAATTGCCCATTTAATTTGAAGGAGGCAGACCCAAACATAAATTTACCACATAGTCCCTACATGAGGGTATGCACGCAATTATTGAGTTAACTGTTCAAATATTTTCGGTTACATGAATTTGGGGGCCAAATAAATAGAATGCAGAAGCAAGGGGGCCAAATAAATAGAAAGCTGAAACTAGGGGGGAGGTTGAAATCGTTAAAAGAAAGGGGGAAGGGACCACTGCGCGTGGGCTTTTTTTCTTGGGATGGGACAATTGGGGTGTACCAAAGCATTCTCCTGCTCTAATACCACTCTCTCTCTCTCTCTCTCTCTCTCTCTTCTCTTTCTCCCCAATTCTCTTATCGGAATGTTCCTCCTATTTCTCTCCATTTGCTTACCACTCCGTCCCTCCTCTTTCTTCCCAATTTCCATTTTGGGACGTCCTTGCTCTTTCTTCCCATTTCCTCTTTGGGTAACCTTAATCACTTGAAGTGACAATATTATCCTCACAAATAATAACCCCATCAGTTTTTTCCCATTTCCCAACCCATTCACTTATCTCCACCACAAGCCCTTATCCTCTCCCTCGTCTTCTCACAACCACTCAAACCCACTGTACAGAGAGAAAGAGGCAGGAGAGAAACAACCCAGAGAAGCTCGTTCCTCTCTCCATCACTCGAACAGCAGAGGCCAGAGGCTCCAATCTTGCGACGGCGAGGAAGACGACGACAAGGACGACGGAGAGGCGTTCACCAACGACGGAGGGCGTTCACCTGTGTGCATCTTCTTCTTCATCAACTTCGACGGCGGCGGGGGCGAGCCAGGTCAGGCAAGACTACTCTCTCTCTCTCTCTCTCGATCTGTTTGCTTCTTCTTTTTCTTCAACTTCTTTTTCTTCTTCTTTCAGATCTGGTCCCTCCCAAGAGTTGTCCGGCGGTGGTTTCGTCGGTGGCGGTGTCTAAGTGGTCCGACAGTGGTACTAGTTAAGGCGATGGGGTCGTTGGCGGTGTCCTCTTTGGTGGTCCGACGGCAGAGGCGGGCTACTTCGATCTAGGGCAGAGGAGGTGGCTTTGATCCTCCATCCGTGTATTCTCCTACATCCTGTTCTATTTTTGTCTTAGATCTCTAATTTTGTAGTATAAATATGTATTTTTTATACATAATCGGTTGAATTTGTGGTTGTGTTTTTGTTTCTGATGGAAAAGTGGTGTTGTTTGTGGCGGAGTGGTGGCTGGTGGTGGTGTTGATGGTGGCTTGTGGGTGGTGGCGGTGGTGGCTGGTGGGTAGTGTTATTTCTGTGAAAGATAAGGGTTTTTTGGTCTTTTCCGTCCCTGCCCTTAATCCAAAAGTCCAGCCCCATGGGAAGAAAGAGCAGGGACAGAGTTAACCTTAATAATTGGAAAATACTAAATTACCGTCCTCAAAAAGACAATAACCCTACCCAGTCATGTCCCCAACTTTTTCCCTAACCCTTATCCTACTATCTCAAACCCTCATCTCCTCTCACACGAATCCACCGCCACACATGACACACCCACACAACACAATAGAGAGAGATGAAGGGAGAAAATAAATATAAAGATGGAGAGCACGACAGAGAGTATGCCGACGATGATGGCGGTTTTGACGGTGGAATATGACAGCGAGGAGGACGGCGGAGAAGAAGCAGACGACGATGTAAGTTGCAAGTTCAGCAATGGTGGCGGTCGGGAGTGGCTGCGGCGGTGAAAGGCGATGGTACCAATTAGATTTATCTCTCTCTCTCCCCCCTCTCTCTCTTCTTCTTATTCTTCACATTTTTTGGGACTTTCCCTCTGCAGATATGTTCATATTGGGTCAAAATCTACTTTTTTGTATAGGGGTCGACGGGAAGCCGGCGGTTGCAAGGCGGCGTTCATTCTTTAGTGTTCTTATTTTCTTTTCTTCTGTAGATCTGTTCTTATTCCATTTTTTTCCACACCCTCTTCTATTTTTGTTAAAAATCTATAAATCTTAGTTTAGATCTGCAAATTTTGTACATAATCAGCTATATTGGTTGTGTTTTGTTGTGTTTTTGTCGTATTTGTGGTGGAGTGGCGGTGTCGTTGGTGGTGGTGGTGGTGTTGATGGTGGCTGGTGGTGGTGTTGCCGTGAGAGAGAGTGAGGGATAGATTTGGAACTATAAAACAAGGCAGTGGCATTTTGGTCAAAAAGCTCATTTCTTAATCGCAGCGTCCAGCCGCCACGAGGAGAAAGAAGGAGATAGAGTGGTACTACCTCCGTTTCTTTTCAATCACACCGGTTTGACTTTTTGACTCGTATCTGGGTCACTTTGACAAAGTGATTAGGATAGCACAACGACCTAGTTTTTTGATAATTTTTTTACGGTGTTATAGAGCAACTTTTACTTTACAACACCATGAAAAAATTATTGAAAAAATTACATCGTTTTCCTACACAAACCACCGGGTCAAAGTCACCCTGTGAATAGTGACAAAAGTCAGACCAATGTGATAGACAAGAAACGGAGTTAGTACTAAACTAACTTCAACGAAATTGTAGGATAAAATTACAACATTTTTTCCTCTTTTTAACGTCTTTTTTTGGAGATTCTAAAATATCACAAATTCACAATACATTTTGACATCCATAATTGTGGACTAGTTGTGGGAGCACTCAAAAATTGTATTCCCAATTCACAACTTTCAAATCTCTCATAACTACCAACTAAAGCATCTCCAACAATAAAGTCACCAATTAGCTAAATTTTAACTATCAGGAATTCTAAGTTAATACTACCTCCGTTTCTTCTCTATCACACCGGTTTGACTTTTTGACTCGAATCTGGGTCACTTTGACCGGGTGTTTTGGATAGCAAAACGATGCGATTTTTCGATAATTTTTTCACCGTATTGTAGAGCAACTTTTACTCTATAGCGCATGAAAAAATTATCAAAAAAATGCATTGTTTTGCTACACAAATTACCGGGTCAAAGTGACCCAGTGAATAGTGACAAAAGTCAAAATGGTGTGATAGAGAAGAAACGGTAGTAAGACTTTTTTGTTTTTGCTCAAATGGTGTTACGTATATTACATAAGTTTATGGATATTAAATTATAATAAAAATATTTAATAAAATAAAATAGGAAGAGATAGACACAAAAGTTTTAAAACTACATACATTATAGCTAGCTACTTGAGAAAAACATGATGTATAATATGTAAAGTATTGAGTCATTAACTAGTCCATTAAAGCTTGTTATTTCCTCTAGTTATGTAAATAATAAATAAACTAATTTTTTTACATAACCATTGGAGATGCTCTGTGGTCCTTATAATAGTAATGATTAGAACAATCTTTATACTAACTTGTTCTTGAGAATTGTGACTTACTTGAATTGTTTTCTCCTATTCTTTTTCAAAAATATTTTCTTACGAGGGTGTGATCTAAGGATTGAGATGAAAGTGATCTAACAGTGTAAAATATATTTTAGTGTCAACCATCCTACTCCTTCCGTCCCACCAAGTCCTTCAGATTTTTTTTGAACATCCGAGCAAGTCTTCAAAATTTCCTTAAATAGAAACTTTCATTAGAGAAAATACCATCTTACCCCTATTAAAAAAAACCCAGCAATTTTTAATTGAGCTTCACTAGTTATCAAAATTATCCAATTAATTAAGTCCAATTACACTTAGTAGGCTGATTAGCCCATCTTAACAATCTACCCAGCCCAAACCCTAATAATCTTCCCAATCAAAACACAACAATACTCGCTCACCATCACGTTCTTCATCCCGCAGCCATAGTGACGTGATGTTTTGCTCGTACTGTGCAAGTGCGCGGTCAGGTAGCATTTTGGAGTATTTTTAAGACTCGAGTTGTCGAACCCACAGAGAATAAGTCATTATTAGATAATTAAAGATTAATCAAAGAGTAATGTAGTAACCAGTAGGAAACGTTTGATAATTAAATGCTCGCCACCAACATCCAAGTGCCTTAATTTAAAAACAACTAATTAACAATTTTTTTTTTAATAACAAAAGTTTGATTATGCCCAAACTAGGCAATTTATGATCCCTAAGATATTTAGCTAATTTCGGACCGTGTTTTGAAACACTTTACTTCATTTTAGCTATACCAGGTCTTACTCATCATGTTCACTATAACAAGTCTTGTTTTCTGCGACCAGTTTCATTCAGACAACCTGAATTTTGGTCTTTAAAAGCAGTACAAACAGTTATTTTTTATGTTTGTCTTCTACCTTGTCGTCTTTCATATTTTAAAATATCAACTGGGATTCTGTCGTGGGAAAACGACAAGTCATCCGAAATCCAAAATTATTAACGACGTGCAGTATTGTCGTCACTGGATTTAAAAACAATTTGGCCAAAATTTTCGGAAGGAATTCAAATCCCCTAAATTTGGGGGAGGGAAATGAAATCTCGCCAAATATTGGAGGCAAAATCAAATCATACAAAAAAATTAAATTCACCTATATGCTACCAACTAACATTTCCCCTTGCCATTACTCCCCCCTTTCGGTCTCCATATCGAATATCTATCCATGAACCTTAGCTAACTCATCTTAGACACTCGCCACCACCGCCAGCTCTCTTTCTTTTCCCTTTCTGCACGATCGTGGTCCTCTCGCCACCACCGTCTCTCTGTCGTTCCATTTTCCAGCTGGTTCAGTCTGCAAAGAATGGAATTTTGACGCAGGTAGAGAAATTTCATGTCTCACCCTTCACAAACATCTGTTCTCACAACTGGTTGGTCTATCTCTTTCTCTCTCTCTCACTGTCTCAATTTGGGTTCTGAATTTCAAGTGATTGTTCATGCACTTTTCAGTTTGGGTTCTTAGTGGTGGCTTGAGCTATGATCTAACAAGCAATTTTAATTTCGATGACTTAAAAGGAGCAATTGTATTGTGATATATGTATTTGTAGGCCGGGCTACTTCTTTCATGCCTCTAAATTGTACGTGGTTTGATGTTACTGTGATATCTGCAAAAAGTGTAACTATAGGTAAATCTTGTCTTCGGATATGCTGAGTGTAGAATGTGGTTTTACAGTACTGTAAGTGAAGCTAAAAATATTTCTCACATAACCAAGTGGTTACTGTTAACTGATTGGAAATTGTGTATTCATGGGCTGAATGATATATATAAGCGGCAAGATACTGATAGGAATGTGTGTTTTAATATGTTATAATTTAGCTAGTTGAATATGATGTTGATGAAATTGAGGTACCTGAAAACGTGCATGTCTCTCGATTATATGTATGATATGATGTTTTTAAGTACCCTTGTCTTTGCTTCCAGTTGATGATCTGATGTGTCCAAAATTCCAGTTGTGTAAGAGCCGTGATGATATGGATCGATTGAATTCACTCATTGAAGTTGTTAGAGTGTAATATGCATGGCGAGGCAAAATTATTTTTTGCAGCTTGCTGTTATCATATCTTATTTGTTTAAATGAGTACTAATATTATCTTCTTCATGATATGGATTTTTTGAATTCGCTCTTTGTAGCCGATAGAGTGTCGTGATATGCATGGCAAGGTAAAATCCTTTTGCAGCCTATGATTATTAATCTCTTATATGGTTTTTGCGAGTACAGGTCTGAGCCCATTTCCGTATATTCCACTGTTCATTTCATGTTTTTTATTTGTTATGTGTTATTTCCTCTGTTCAAACTCTCTATTCTGCAGGGACATGTGAAGGTAATTTTGACCCGCTGGTAATGTTGGTAAAATGATGCTAACATTTGTGCATGAAAATCGGGTCAAAGTGTCCTTCACATGTCCCCTCAGATGCTAGCGGATGAACAGATGAATATCCAATGACTGTAATTAGTTCATTAATCAGTATATTGCAAAAAGAGATTATCCATACAAATAAGAGAAAGATAAGAGATAAATTACAAAAAGTAACAGTAAATAAAAGTCTAGACCTCGTTGTCCTCTTTGTGTTGTTTATCTGTCGAGGCCTCTGCTGGTTCCTCCTTGTATGAAACCATATTCCGTGGAAGTTCCCCCTCTCCCATTCGTTATTTTCTCCTTTGAACCTCTTTTTCTAGGTGTACTTGTGAAGGGAATTTTGACCCGCTGATAATGTTGGCAAAATGATGCGAACATTTGTTCATCCAAACCGGGTCAAATTGACCTTCACAAGTACTCGTAGACTATAGAGGATGAAATGTTTGAATTATCATTGAATGATATTTCAGTGCACTTCAAGTCTATGTTATGACTTAATACTTCGACCGCTTGGGAAGTTATGAATGTTGCATATCAATGAAATATAATAGATATCTTAAACAGATCAATGTTGAGCTGTACTGGTCGAAGCTCCATCTTTCATGATTCTAATTTCAATGAGGTGCATTATCTTAGAAAGAACTGTTGGTTTGAAGATTAGTGGAGGGTAATTACTACTGGGTCATTGATTTGATGAGTATGAGACACTAGTTAATTGTTTCACAGCTTGTCACATATATTACTTTGTTAAAACTGGATTGTGATATTTGTTAATTCCTCCGTTAACCCCTTTTTCTACCTGTAGTTGCGAGGGGTCACTTTGACCCTATGATAATTTCGCAAAATGACGCAAACAATTGTGCATCCAGTCCGGGTCAAAGTGATCTTCGCAGCTACTCGCACACTATAGAGCATGAAAGGAGTGTAGGGTTTTGATACGGATTACGCAGCGGAATAACAAAACTAAAATTCCGTTCAATCCCCTCGAAGGATCACATGACTAGAATTAATAACGATGGCAAAGGATGAGAATATAAAGTACCTTAGTTTGTCTCCTTGATGACTTCACGTGAAATAGTGTCCATGTCTCTATGAAAGGTCTACTGCAAGAGAAGGGGAGGACGGGGGGGGGGGGGGGGGGGGGGTCAGGTACGACCCTCCTTGTTGGCTCTTTCCTTGCTTTGTTCTCTCCTTGTCTGTTAAAAATTATGAAACTCTCTTGAGAAAATAAGCTAGGAGTGTTCTTTATATAGTCTAACTGTAACGACCCGGTCACAATTTAACAATAAAATATCGATTATTCGATAAAATCACCGTTTACAGTCAACTTGTCTGACACTTTCAGACGTCCAAATCTCAACCAACAGGACACACAGTCCTCCGAAACAACATTTTAAATCAATTTTCTGAAAAACTGGTACGTGACTGAATTTAATAAAAATACACAAACTCATCAAAATGAGAATTTTTATAAGTATCGGAAATGAAATAGTAATTTACAATAATTTACTAAAATTCGCTAAAATTGCTAAAACAATATAATTAACTACAAACATGCTTTTTAGTAACTACTCCGCGATCCAGTCGCGCTCCGGCTCAACCTGTTAAACAGAGGGGGTGAGCCAAAATAGCCCAGCAGGTACCGCCTAACCACAGGCGTAGAAATCTAAAATCTACTTAACATAACAGCCAGTTATTACACATCAGCATGCGGCACCAAATACACATACAGCGTGATTTAACAATCACCAGACAGTCAACGAATAGGTAGAAAGCTATAAAATTTACACCAGCATTAATACAGGTATAGACTGTAACTGTAGAAATTTAGAGATTAGATTTCCCGTACCTCTTTTCGAGTCAATCACGTTGAGAAACTTCTGAAACATCGAACACTTCATTGCCGAGGGTGTCTAACAGACCCGTACAGAAACATAAATAACTTCTTCCTCTACTACCATGGCCGAACCCACCAACTGAATACAGCTTAACTAATGTTTCACTTTATCTCAACTCTACTACTCTATTTCTTTTCCTGAACGGAGAAGGCATACCATTAATTCAATTCTCTAATCTCATTTGCCATCATATATTAACTATATATGTAAATTAAAATGTCATTGCAAATTTTAATAATTAAAAGAAAGTTTCAAATGTAGGAAACACACCTAGTCACTTCCATGCAAGACTTACACGTGGTTACATGCATAATCACCCTTATGACTAGCCTTATCTACTAACATCATATAATGGGTAAGTTTTCTATTTTATCAATAAAATAATACAAAAAGAGTTCAATTGAGGATATTCACCATCAGTAGATATGTGTGGATGCACAAGTAAATTAAATGTTACATACAAGCATAGTCATCCAAGTAAACCCACGCAAAAAATCCAATTAAATCACTTGCAAACACCCAATTATACACGTACTTTTTTTTTTTTAAAACACGGGTCTTACACTAACAACTCTTTATTAACTACATATTAGCCCCTCTAGAAATCATGGTCTTACATGGGTTACTCCACTGCAAATTAGTCCTACTAAGTTTGCATGTGGCTGCGTATTGATCCTTCTATTGAATTAATCATATTACTTAATTCACAAGTCCGATTTTATCCATAGGGAGTGTGACCCCATAGGTTTATACTTAGTTGGTAGTAACGATTACCAATGTTACAGTATTGTATTATCCCTTTGTATCCATATCTTGATTGGACACAAGACATACCAGTTACCCTCGTATATCCAATCCATAGTTTCTCGATCCTGGGAATAGTCTTATCCATGCAGATAACATCAATATCCTATATTGATTTATCTGAGTCTAGCAAGACATTTTATAAGCAGTACGCCTCGAGTGGCCGTGGATATGTTCTCCCGTTATGTGAGAGGGACAAATCCTCTCTACATCACTACCATCTCTAAGCTTGCTTCCTATCATGTCCGATAACTGCCTTTATAGTTACCCGGTTAAGGTGCAACATTTAATAATATCAAAGCATGATATTTGTCAACGAATGTATCTACTGACTTCAAGTCTAAAGACCACAATACCATTGTCACTACGGGAAGCACTTGTGACTTTACATAACTTGTATGTAGCCTTCACGTTGTGGGTCAATTCAGTATGCCATTACCCCTAATGCATACCCATGTGCTAGACTTGATATCTCCATATCAATCTACCAACATAATAGTCTATAGTTAATCGTCCTCTCAATCAATGTAATTGACTAGGGATATTTAAGATAAACAACACATTTGTAATCTAAGGACTTCATTATATTAAATATCTCCATAAATAATACAATGATTATTCTAGCCAAAAACAATGTTCATACTAAATAAGATTGCCTCTAGGGCATCTACTCCAACAGTCTCCCACTTGCACTAGAGCCAATCTGATACATCTCGAATGCCTATAGATCTAGTGTTCCCTTCATGCTTGCGCTGAACAAGAGGCTTTGTAAGTGGATCTGACATATTCTCATATGTAGGAATCTTACATTTCTTCACATCTCCTCGATCAACGATCTCTCGAGTAAGATGGAACTTTCTGAGTACGTGCTTAAGTTTATGGTGTGACATGGGTTCCTTGGTTCGTGCGATCGCTCGAGTGTTGTCACAATAAAACTCTATTGGACCCACAATACTAGGAACCACACCAAGGTCAGTAATGAACTTCCTAATCCAAACAGACTCCTTTCCTGCACCTGATGCAGCAATGTACTCAGCCTCAGTTGTAGCTCCTCCATTATGGTAATACACGGGTCCCGACTGCGATCTGAAATCATCTTTTTCAATTTGGAAGCTTGCATCCGTGTAACCCCTTACACGCAAATCTTCCTCCTCTCCCTAGATCAAGAACGCATCATTAGTTCTTTCCAAGTACTTAAGGATGTTATTGACCGCTCTGCAGTTACTCTCACCCGAATTGGACTGATTTCAGGTACTTAAGGACAATAAGCCTTCGAAAGGGCGACTCCATAGGACATGGGAAGGGAATCCCTTCTTGGAATCTTGCACGTTGAACCGTTTCAACACCTTGTCTATATATGTACTTTGACTTAGGCCTAGCAACTTCCTTGATCTATCACTATAGATCTTGATACAAAGTATATATGCTACATCCCCTAAGTCTTTCATTGAGAAACACATTCCTAGCCAATCTTTGACAGATTGTAAGGTAGGAATGTCATTTCCAATGAGTAGTATGTCATCCACATACAAGACTAGAAACACAACAGCGCTCCCACTAACCTTCTTGTAGACACAAGGTTCATCTTCGTTCTTGATGAAGCCAAAATTTTTGACCTCTTCATCAAAACGTATATTCCAACTCATAGAAGCTTGATTCAATCCATAAATGGATTACTGAAACTTACACACTTTATGGGCATGCTCTGGATCCTAAAAGCCCTATGGCTGTGTCATGTACACATCCCAAGGAGGTTTCCATACGGAAACGTTCTTTTGACATCCATCTGTCAAATCCCGTAATCGTGATAAGATGCAATAGCAAGTAAGATTCGAATGGATTTGGTTACCGCGACTGGGGGTTTCATAATTGTAAATACCATGAATATGCCTGAATGCTTTTGCCACCAATTTGCCCTTATAGGAAATCACGTTTCCATCCATGACAGTCTTCTTCTTGAAGACCCACTTGCACCCTATCGGCCGAGCCCCTTTGGGTGTTTCCACCAAAGTCCATACTTTATTGGTATACATGGATTCCATCTCAGATCTCATGGAATCAAGCCACTTTTGAGAGTCCGGCCCTTTCATGGCCTCTCCATAGGTAGTTGGCTCATCAACAATGACCAACATGTCTCCAGGTTCAGTAATGATAAGTTCGTACCTCTCTGGTTCGTGGCGCACTCTACTCAACCTACGAAGTTCTTGTGTCACCTGAACAGGTTCCTCCACAACATCTTGCAGTTCCTTTTCATGTTCCATGGTAGGATCCGTGGTTTGTGGTTCTTGAATATCTTCAATCTCTACTGCCCACCCACTCGATCATTTAGAGACAAATTGTCTTTCTAGCAACACGTCGTTCCGAGCAACAAACACGTTGTTCTTGGCAGGAGTGTAGAAATAATACCCTTTCGTTTCCTTAGGGTATCCCACAAACTTACACTTATCCAAATTGGGCCCAAGCTTCTCTGTTTGTAAAAGTTTTACATACACATCGCAGCCCCAAATCCTCATGAGCGACAGTGTGGGACGCCTCCCACTCCACATCTCATATGGATTCTTCATGACCGATTTAGATGGAACACGGTTAAGGGTGAAAGCTCCACATAATAGAGCGTGGTCCAAAAAGATAATGGAAGTTCACTTTGACACATCTTATATCAAACCATGTCCAATAGAGTTCGATTCTTGGACACACCATTCCATTATTGTGTTCCGGGTGGAGTGAGTTGGGACAAGATCCCACACTGTCTAAGATAGTCTTCAAACTCTCGGCTTAAGTATTCTCCTCCGCGATCCGATCGTAGAGCCTTAATACTCTTGCCAAGTTGCTTCTCTACTTCATTCTTGAATTCTTTGAACTTTTTAAAGGATTCTGATTTGGCCTTCATAAGGTATACAAATCCATATCTATTGAAATCATCAGTAAATGTAATGAAATAAAGATAACCACCCATGGCAGGCGCGACAAATGGCGAACACACATCAGTATGCACGAGATCCAATCACTCACAAGTCCTCTCTCCTTTGTTATTGAAAGGGGACTTTGTCATTTTTCCTAATAAACAAGATTCACATGTCTCATAAGATTCATAATCAAATGAGTCTAGGAATCCATCTTTATGGAGTCTAGAAACGCGTTTCTCCTTTATATGGCCTAAACGAAAGCGCCATAGATAATTAGGATTTAAATCATTAGTTTTATCCCTCTTGGTATTTACGTTATAGACAGGATTGCTTAGATCAACTATATACAATCTATTAGATAATTGCGCACTAATATAGTGCATACTATCAAAATAAATGGAGCAACATTTTTCCTTTATTGAAATAGTAAAACATTTCTTTTTCAAACAAGAAATTAAAATAATGATTCTTCTCATAGCACACACAGAATAGCCATTATCTAATTCTAAAACTAATCATGAAGGCAAAGATAGCTCTTACATGCACACGGCCAATGCAACAACCTTTGCTCCATTCCCAACGCGCAAGTTTATCTCCCCTTCATCCAATCTTCTAATTATCTTTAGATCCTTCACATTTCGACGAATGTGAGATCCACATCTAGTATCCAATACCCAAGATGAAGAGACATTTAAATTGACATCTACAACAAAAATACCTGGTGGTGGTGGAATTACTATTCCAAGCCTTTTATCCTCCAGAATACTTTGGGCAGTTCCTCTTCCAGTGTCTAGGCTGACTGAAGTAGTGACACTCACCCTTAGTCACGCCCTTGGCAGCGTCACGAGTAGGTTTATGGGAAACTTCCTTGGGTTTTTCAACTGAATTGTCTTTCTCTTTGGAGGGTAGAGGCAACTCGATTCCCTTTTCCTTTTTTCACCATTATTATGGCATTTCCCTTGTTGAAGCTTTGTTCAGCTGTCCTCAACATAATGAGTAGATCTGGCAGAGGCATGTTGATCTCATTCATGTTATAGTTCATAATGAAATGTGCATAACTATCAGGCAACGATTGCAATATGAGATCAGGAGCCAACTCTTGACCTATTCGAAACCCTAGGCATGTGAGATTCTCCAAGTACCCAATCATGCGCAGTACGTGAGGTCCTACAGGGTTTCCCTTTGACATATGACATTTGAACAATGCCTTGGAAACTTCATACCACTCAACCCTTGCCTGCTCTTGAAAGAGCGGCTTCAAGTGTATGTTCATATCAAACGCAGCCATGTTCTCATGTTGCTTTTGGAGCTCGGAGTTCATGGTGCAATGCATGATGCATGCCACATCAGTAGCATCGTCAACGATTTTCTGATATGCCTTCAAAGCTGCAGCAGAATTATTTTCTAGAGCCTTAGGAACTTTCTCTTCTAGAATGTACAGTTTCTTCTCTTGCTTGAGAATGATTCTCAAGTTCCTATACCAGTCTATAAAGTTTTTTCCTGAAAGCTTGTCTTTCTCAAGGACCGATCATAGGGATTATGACTAATACAATTGTGTACAGAGGATCCTTCTGGAAGATCTCAGCGTACACCTGTATCAGACAAGAAGTAGAACAAGCACAGAGAGTGAGTTAGGGTGCAAGTGAAAGAGTAAGCTCGTACTAAGTGTCTGAGAGAGAGACATTATGATGATTCGCCAAAGAGTCGAGAGTTGCAATGGAAGGGTAATGTTCCTATATATAGGGTATAAGGGTGCCGTTACGAGGGGTTAATGCGTCCGCAAGTGACGGCTAGATATCCGTCTCGTAACGACACGTTCGCCCGTATATATATGGAACATTACACGATCGTCCGTATCTGTAGGGACCGTTCAAACGTTCGACCGTACATATAGGACACGATACATGATCATTAAATCTACACACTCTGTGTTCAACTATGAAGCCAAAATTTTATTCTCAATCATCATGAGGTGTGTGGTACCAAGGGAGCATTCTAAAGATCTGGTAATTGGCAGGTTTTTTAATTTTGATGTATCTAATTTTTCAAGGCTTTGAAGATGATTTGCATACTGTGATTATGGAGAAAATGGTTTACCGTGGAACTAGGACTAGGAATCACTCTTTTCCTTAAGAAAATTTGTTACCCTTGCTCGCCCATGTAAGATGAGAAGAAGATTACAAGTGATTTTCGGTTGGTTGATAAAGCATCACTTCAAAGGATTGGAGTTGTTCAGACTACTAAAGGGAAGTTGAAGTTCTATTATGAGTTGACTGCAAAAGAGCTGAAGGAAAAGAAATTTATCAGACGAAAAGCAGCAACAACTTCAAAAGTTTCTAGCAATTTGGATTTCTCTCAGGTTCTTGAGAGAGTTGATGTTTTGGAGGATGGTATTGAAAATCTTAGACAAGGATTATGTGATTTGTTTACTGAATTTGTGAAGATCAAAGGTTTGGTTACTTCAAAACTTGACGTGATAATCAAAGTTTTGGACCTATAGAAGATACCATCTGCTGAAAGCAAAGATACCAACATTGATTCTGATGAGGTTCTTGGATATGTGTTGAAGAAACAGAAGACCAAGAATTTTCCAATAGTTCTTGCTTCAAAGGATTTGTTTTAAAAATCTGAGGATGAAGCTAATGGTGAGGAAACTGCTGGGGAAGCTGATGAGAAGAATTCTGAAAAAGTTGAAGAGGTAATTTCTGAAGTGGTTGCTGATTTAGAAGCTGAGAATGCAGAAGAACAGACAAAAAAACCATGATAACTGTTTGAAATAAACTTAGAGAACAACAATAATGTTTTATTCATGAAAAAATTGATGACCGTCTTACCTTATCTATATCGATTTCGGATATTTAATATAATGAAGTCCTTAGATTGAAAATATGTTGTTTATCTTAAATATCCCTAGTCAATTTATATTGATTAAATTCACTCGTTGTATATTGACTAAACTCTATAGTCTTCTAGAATCTTTGTTTCTATGAGTGTGCAGGCTTGGATTGAGTGATGATTTCATCATTCAATATTGTCTCTTGAAAATATTATTGAGTATATGATCAGATTTTATAAGTCTCAGAGTTTGGAGAATGCATTGTTAAGATCAAACTAGTGAACTGACAATGAAAGCTCCAAAGCTTTGAGATTGCCTTGTGTTCCTAAGTGATGAACTGTGCTTAACTATTTTCTGTTTTCGGGAAGACTTAGATGGATTCGAAACAGGATACTGATTTATTCTAACTCCTTATTCTCTTATCTATCTTGTCTTATTAGTATGTGGCTGCCTATATTGATTTTTATCTAAGGCAAAAATAGCTAGGGTTTATGCATGAACTGGTTGTCTAACATATCAGATTTTGTAGTTATATTGTCTAGATGTTGTTTGATCTTTGTTGATGACTATGTGCAGGGTTGTTGGTTGTCCAAATTCCATAAACAAACTTAATAGCTATCCAAGCATAGTTTTTGAAAGAAGCATATCAGGGGGTGAGGATTTGTAGGAATTTGGTTCCTAAAATCTCTGATTGAGTTGCAGGTTGTTAATAAAAAGCTGGAGTTTGATTTCAAAGAGAGACACATTGAGTGAGGCTGATCAACAGGCGATTGAAGAGAGTTTCATACGTGGGAGATAAAATCACACAGCTCTTCAATCATTCAAGTCCATTAACAATGCAAGAGAAGAAAAATCATTCATCAGATCTGAAGAACACTTCCAAGCTCCATTTACTTACTTCTTATGTGTTCTTCAAACTGTACTAAGACTTTTTTATTCATTCTGAATTCTTAAACCTCACAAACTTAAAAGTTTAGTTGTTCAAGTGAACAACAAGGAGGTTCTTATTGTTTCAACATGTTGTAGCTGTTACTAGATAGGTTGGGAACCACAAGCTGTATAAGTGTAATTTAGCTCACTTAGGCTTGAGTTCTAGGGATAAATCTGGGTGATTAATAAGAAGGGTGTTGAATCCTATAGGTATCATAGCCCTCAGGATGATACTAGGTCCAATTGTGACTGAACTCTTTAAAAATCCCTGTGTTCTCTAGCTTAACTTTACTGCTTTTCATTCCTATTACGAATCAGGTTCAAGCAGTGAGCTCTAAATCTTTGGAGAATTTCTTGTATCAAAGCTTTGAAGCTTCTGACAGTTTAAGTTTTATCTCAATCTTTACAAACCAGTTCCAAAGCTTTGAGATATCTTTTAAACATTGGCTTAAACGTTCAAAAGGCTAGTGTTTGGCAAAAGTTTCCATACTCTATTCAACCCCCCTTCAAGAGTATTAGATCATGTTTTATACTTGCATTAGAAAATTTCAATTATGATGTTCTTTATTCTCAATGCTTGCTCACTGTAAGAGGCCTTGATGAAATGAATCTTTCGAATTCACTCTATATAGCCGATAGAGTGTGATATGCAAGGCAAGGCAAAATCCTTTTTGCAGCCAGTGATTATCGATCTCTTATGTGGTTTTTATGAGTGCGGATTTGAGCCTCTTCATGCTCACTTAAGAGGTCGTGATGATATATCTATCGAATTAACTCGTTGTTGACCATTGAGTGTGAAATGCATGGCAAGGAAAAATTATTTTGCAGCCTCTGATCATCGATCTCTTATCTGCAGGTTTTAATGAGTACTAATATGAGCCACTTTTCTAATTTACCCGGAATGCTCAAGTTTTTCTTCTGCAGTACTAATATGAGCCTATTGTTGCTTTTTATGATGTTCAAATGTGCGCTGCTTGGTCAGTGCTTGCTCACTGTAAGAAACCTTGATGATATGCATATATATATATATATATATATATATATATATATATATATATATATATATAACTCACTCTATTGCATGTGTGTTAGTAATGACAGGAAAATCCCCAGCTATAAAAGAGGATGAGGTCACCAGTGCTCTCGCACGATGACTTCCAGTGTATTGGAATGCTCCAGTGGTCATCTCTGATTCAGAGGATGAAAAGGATGACACACCGAAAATGATTTTATTCTAGGAAATCAGGAAGCATGCAGCTGAAATTTAAATAAAAGTCGAGCTACTTGAGAATATCAAGTTTGAATGCAATAAAATTGTTTAAGTCCTTGTGGAATTATTTGAAGGAACTGGTGAATCTATCAATCACGGAACAGTAGATGTGGGGGGCAAAGGGAAAGGAACTAGGAAGCTAGATGGTGCTATATTCGTTATGTTTTTTGTTTATTTTCTGTTATATATGTTGTGTCTTGCCTTTATCTTTTCCTGAAACGTATTCCGTGACAGTTGTCTTACCTATGGTACCTATGTGTAACTACTGATTCTGGTGGGTTTATGTTCAAAATTATTTGATAGTGTTAAGTGTTTGATATTAGTTTGTTAATCAGGCAAGATAATATCAGTCTGACTACTAACTTTTTTAATCTCGAATCACTTGGTTTCAAATATTACATAACTATCGTTGTGAAATTTGTGATTGGTCGGCACAGGGTTCTTGGGGTCAAACTCATAAAACGTAAAACGCTTGGCTTGTAATTAAGTAATAGGTAGGGTCAGGAAAGGAAAAAATAAATTAAAAAGTAAACTTACGGTCAACTCATAATTAAATATACAATCAACGGTCTACTTTACAGATACAAATAGGTTTGGTTAGAAAAAGTAAACGAGGAACTAAAAAGTCAACTCTACGATGAACGACCAATGCAAAAGTCAGATGTGCTGTCAAAGGTAACTTTCACAGTGTCCACATAGAGAAAGTAATAGGTTCGGTCAAAAAGGTCAAAAGTTAATTAACTTAAAATTCAACTCTACAAGCAATGGTCAACGGTCAACTGAAAAGACAATTATGTAGTCAACGGTCAACTTTGCGGTTACCACTTGATGACACTTGTAGCTTGGGTAAAGAAAGTCGACAGTAAAGTAAAAATTTAACTATACAGTCAGTTAACATTAATGTCATAAGTACATTTTACAATCAACGGTAAACTTTGCAATGTTCACTTAGAGAAACTAATAGGTTTGGTCAAGCAAACTCAACGGTGAACTAAAAAGTCAACTATACGAGCAACGGTGAACGGTCAACTCAAAAGACAATTTGGTAGTCAACGATCAACTTTGCAGTTACCACTTGATGACACTTATAGGTTCGATCAAATAAAGTCAACGGTAAATTAAATATTCTACTATACAGCCAATGGTAATGTGATTAGTACATTTTACAGTCAACGCTCGAATTTGCAATGTTCACTTAGGAAAACTAATAGGTTTAGTCAAGCAAAGTCAAAAGTGAACTAAAGTTTCGATTCTACGGGCAACAACCAACTATAAAGTTAATTTTGAAGTGAACGGTCAAATTTGCGGGCTCGACATCAAGAAAATTACAGGCTCGATCAAAGAAAGTCATTGTGGTTAAATATTTTTGATCTCTTGTACAGTTAAAGGTGAAATCATAAGTCAACTACTGCACTGTCAATGCATGACCTACTCTGCGATAAACCTAATTTTTGAGGTTACTAAGTCAACTATGTAGTGAACGGTCAACTTCTCGGTCCCAAGGCTCTTTCAGCGTTTGACAATAAGAAATTGGAAATTGGACCCTAGATGGAAGAAACATATCTTCATGGAGTAACGTATATTCATATGCTATTTAGAGCACTTTAGGGGTTGCGTATTCAAAACGCAACAACTGATTAGTAGTGTAACGTAAATGGATTCACATGATATATTATTTCTCATAGGATATGTCCATAATAAAGGGAAAATTTTATACAGATGATGATCTCCGCGAGCATGGAGGAAAAGCTGGAAGAAACCCGTTCCTTAGTCGATTATGAGGAAATATTTCTTCAAGGATCCCTTGAGCAGTGGGAGTTACTTTACAAGCGAGGTGCCCATCCATAGGGTTGAGAGAAAATGATTCTCCTATGCAAAGGAATTGCTCATAGAGCATGCCCCATCGACTACTTAAGATGGAAGAGATGATCTTTAGGATCACCTTGCATAAACGATAGGATAGAATCTTATGCCTTATCGTTCCCTAATTATGAAGAATGAAGAGTAAGCTTTATAGGAAGAGTTAGAGTCTACATGGGGCCAACCAAGTCTGATACTAGGTTAATTTTCCGACTGAATGTTACGCAATTGGAGATCAGTAGATTTCCGAGGTTAATCAGAGACACGGACGGAAGCATAATAAGGCCTATGACTTGCACAAATATCGGAAATAGTTGTGAAGAACTCAGAGTTCCATTCTAGATAAACGTGACAATTGTATTTCTCAATGGAGAAATCAGAGAGGTGACCAGAATGACTCGACCACAGGGTTTTGAGACGTACGCTCAAATGCACAAAACGTGTCCAAGCTAATTAAGTCCATGTGTGGTCTTAGCTAGTCCTCTGGGCAGTAGTATTTCATCAGGGATAGTTTACTATATGTTTATGATAACAAATGAAAACCGCTGTGTATCACTCTCACTAGTCAGTTAACATCGATGACACACTATTGGCTAGTGGAGCTGAAGGAATGTTCGTGTCCACTAAGGAGTGGTTATCCTATCGGTATATGACGAAGGGTATTGGTAGGGCGAGAACGCTTCTCGTTCATTCATAGGAACTTCTTACATTGTCGCAAGCGGCTCACACCAAGAAGGTGCATGAACGATTTCATATTCTTGACCTAAAGCCACGTGATACTCCTGTAGCTCAACACAAGACTTTACGAGCCTATATATGTTCCCTAAAAAGGACACCATACAAGATTGACAAAATGACCGTAGTGCCCGATGAGAAGTAGGAGTCTTCTATACACTATGGTGTGTACTCAGACCCTGCAAACACTATGCAATCGGAATAGTGGATTTCAGGAACTTAGGACACTAGATTGCAATCATGTGGATACTCAGAATACTCTATAGAATGGATTATGTGATATGACTATCGGAGAAAGATGCTTTGACTAGTTATCTACGCATGTTGACTTGGGTGGGGACCTAGATGCACGAGGATCCACCTCAGGCCATAGTCCATGCATGATGACAGACACATCGCATGGAACAACAATATAACTGTTGCACGATCGTATTGGACCACTACATTAACCATGTAGCAGGATTGCATGTTCTATTCCCCGGACATAAATGTGTTTGCATAGGAAGGTTTTTGGTAAGCTTATGAGTTGTCAACGAACCTGATGCCATAAGTTGTGCTAGCATACGACTATAGCACTGCGGTAAAGTCAAAACACACAGAAAAGGTTACCATTTCACAAATGGTGAAATGATTACCTGATGAGTAATCTTGGGGTGGATATACCAAGGGCCAAAGTGTTGGCTCCTCCTATTCCTAAACAACCTAAGAATCGTCTTTGAGGATTCCTTTAGAAAATTGGGACTCAGTATTCAATCACTGGCAATATGGTTGATGAGCATACGAGACATAGATTGATTGGATTTTATTTATATTTGTTTGATTATGCTGCATGTTGTTTGGTATGTGCTTGATACACTACATTTCCTGTACTAGCATAGCGGATGTCAAGCAGACATGAGGTTGGATCCCTCACACAAGCGACCACCTTTGCGATATCCCAGATAGTCTAGGTGAGCTGAAAAAAAGACAAATTCCTCATAAGCGCTACAAGCGTATGATATGATATGAGACGCCTACATATGAGGCAAAAGGCCTATGATACGAGCTAGACATCTATCTATAATGATGGACGCCTGTCAGACATACTCGATTGTCGCATTGGAATAAGTTCCAAGGTGAGATTATTATATGTACCATTCGAACATGGTTAATTCTCTAAACCATGTATGGTCTGTGTAGAGAAAGCCAGATGAGAGAACTGATTTCGGTTTGCAAATGTGTGACATTTCATAACTCGATTTGGTAGCCAAAAGGGCTAATGGACTTACATATGCATAGTGGTCCTTATGAGACAAGACATGCACTCTGATCAGAGTGTAAACATTAAGGAGCATATTTTCCCCAAATAACGCGTGCTATTGAGTGACATGAGGTGTGGAGTAGAACTAGTCCCTGAAATTCCTTGCTGTGTGAGGCTCGTCGATCATATGAATATGATTGACACTGTATACCCTTTGTCCTTTCATCTGTGTCATGAGGAGACGGGTTGGTGGTGCTACTTTGGCGTGACACCTTAGGACTATGAATGATTCGGTCTTCCGGACACTGTTGGGAAAGGAGCTAAGCCGAATCTAAGTGGCACATGGATGAAAGGAAGATTCTCATTGTATCACTCTCTGTTATTTTCATTGGGCCCACCTACAAGATCAATTGAGGTCATGTAGGATATGAATATAATTAAGGAGATGTAGACTAATTGGAGCACGACCTATGAGACTAGGTTAGGTGCTCATGAGATGACAATTGATTGAATCTAGGGGACACGAGGGTTATGATGTGAATTTTTTTTTAAAGCCTTTCTGCGCTGGCTATACGAGTTTGGTGTACGGATCTCCCAAAATGCAGGTACTCTAATCGGTCATACGCTACGATCACAAAATACTTATTGTAGATTATTATAGTTCGAGATTGAGAGAGACTAGATGAACAGTATGTGCACATTGAATTATCATAAACCTTATGGGGTTAGCTGCAATAAGGCACAAAACCCCAGGGGGTTATGTTGCAACCTAGGTATAAGTCTGTCTATATAAGGAGGCAGCCTCCTACATATTTTATATGATTAATACACATATTAGAATAATGTGTAGAGATCATGTGTTGATCAAAGACAGTTCTAGGAACCCTAGCCTCTCTCTCTAACTTTTGCATCCAAATCATGTGGAACGTCGGGTGGATCACAGTATTCTTCCTCGAGATTTGCACTAGGCCGGTGGGAGCAAGACGGTGGTACGTGAAAGCAAGCAATCAACGATTATCCGCTGTGCTAGGAGCTTAGGTGAAGTGGTAACACATAAATCTTCTGCTTCATTATGTGTTCAGATCTATACATGATTAGATCAGTTTTTCCTTCAGAATAGATTTTAAAGATCCACGTACTCTCTTCTCCTTCATTTTCATTTTAATGTTTTATCTTTAGCCTAACCCATGAGTGTTTTACCACCATCTTTGTTGGGTTATCTTCAATTTCATAGCTTTGAGCCTTTCATGTGATGAATTTGTTTGCTTACTCTATTTTTTAATGGGTATCCTTCTTATCCCAAATTGCCTTCCCCTCGACAGGAAACATTGGCGCCCTTGTTCAAGAACGAATGGCACTGGTCCTATGTTCGCCAGCGAGATACTTGTCAGTGGTGGTCCTACTGTTGAAATAGGTGCCCTACATGCAATCTAGTTTAGTATGAACAATAAATTGGCTAGAAAATTGATTGTATTATTTATTGGATATTTAATATGATGAAGTCCTTAGATTTACAATTGTGTTGTTTATCTTAAATATCCCTATTCCATTATAATGATTAATAGGACAATCATCTATAGACTAGTATGGGGTTGGATTGATATGGAGATATCACGATCCAACAAATGGGTATGCATTAAGGGTAATGGCATACTGTATAGACCTATCTCCGAGAAGGCTACATACAAGTTATGTATTGTCATCCTTAGACTTGAAGTCACTAGATCTTCTAGTTGTGGAATATTGTGTTTTGGTAGTGTCAAACGCTACATCGTGACTAGGTAGTCATAAAGGCGTTTATCAGACACAATAGGAAGCAAGCTTAGATATTGTAGTGATGTTGAAAGAATTTGTCCCTCCCACATATTGGGAGAAAATATCCTAGGCCACTCGAGATATAGTGCTTATAGAATGTCTGGCCAGACTCAAATAAATCAATATAGGATATTGATGTTATTTGTACGAAAAAGGCTATTCCCAAGATCGAGCAACTATGGATTGGATATACGCGTTTGACATGTATGTCACGTGTCTAATCTGGATATTGAGACAAAGGGATGAGACAATACTTGCACAAGGTTTGTCATGATGACTATTTCTATTGGTTGACTAGAATGGATGTCTTGCTACAGGCTGCTCCATATTAGTAAATAGTTACTACCAACTAAATAGAACCTATGGGGTCACAGGCGATACAGGATTGAACTAGACTTGGGAATTAATTAATTAATATGATTAATTAATTAGAAGGATCAAATCGCAACAACTTTCTAACATAGTAGGACTAAT
This sequence comes from Linanthus parryae, assembly GCA_023055425.1. Lineage (NCBI taxonomy): Eukaryota > Viridiplantae > Streptophyta > Magnoliopsida > Ericales > Polemoniaceae > Linanthus > Linanthus parryae. Next base: position 41,363,000 of record JALGPY010000004.1, read on the forward strand.
ATGCAAGTTGGACTATCCGAACTTGAGTAGGATTAGGAGAGGGCTTTAATTTAGTAACAACGAGTTGTTGGACTATATAAAGGATGCTACTAGCTTCCTTCCCACCAACTAATGTTCATAACTTAAGTTGAGTAGGAGAGAAGGAAGGAGAGAGAAAGACAACAAGGAGGGCCGAACCCCCTTGCTGTCTGCCCTACTCATCGGCCAAGAAGAGAGGGCCGCCCCTCTATTTGGTTCTCCGTTGCGTGATTTCTTCATCCTCTTCCATTCTTCCTAGCTAGCACAAGATGTGTGGAAGATCTAGATCTCAATCCCAGGCGTGGATCAACCGTAGAGACGTGATACTTTTCGCGTTAGAAGTCATCAAAGGAGACCTGCAAGGTACATAACACGAATACTTTACCTTCGTCATGATTTCTCTTCCTGTGATCCTTGGAGGGTCTTGATCGGATAAATTTATTTTTATTCTGCTGCGTATCCATGGTCAAAAACCGTACAGTTGTATCAGATCCACAGATCGTAGAGCATAACTTGGTTTATGTGTTGTGTTTTGTTGTTTTTTACCTATAGTTGTTGATTATTGCGTTAAAACGACAAATAAAGCATATTAGATGCAACTTGAAATTTATTCTAGACAAACAAGATCTAATTTAAACATTGGATGTGAAGATTAGTGAGTTTGATCAAATAGGATGTGAGTAATTTTGGATCTAGGAGCTAGGGTTTGGGCACATGCTTTGAAAAAGGGTTTTCAAACATGGAAACAACTAAACTTTGGCAAAAAGGCAAGGAGTTGTGTTGGAAACAATTCCCTAAGGAGGTTCACACCCCCATCCTAGGGACCGCCTCTTGGCTTGCCGCCCAAGCTAAGGCACGACCAAGGGCTCGGGCCGGCCGAGTGTGCAGCTCTGCCGCGCGTGGGGTGTTGGAATAGATGCCCTAGAGGCAATCTAGTTTAGTAAGAATTTGTTTGTGACTAGAAATTCATTTATTATTTATTGGATATTTAATATAATGAAGTCCTTAGATTTACAATTGTGTTGTTTATCTTAAATATCCCTAGTCCAGTATAATGATTAATGGGACAATCATCTATAGACTAGTATGGGGTTGGATTGATATGGAGATATCATGATCCAACACATAGGTGTGCATTAAGGGTAATGGCTCACTGGATTGACCCATCTCCGAGAAGGCTACATACACGTTATGTTGAGTCACAAGCGCTTCTCGCGGTGCAATGGTATTGTCATCCTTAGACTTGGAGTCACTAGATATTCTAGTTGTGGATTATTGTGATTTTGGTAGCGTTAAACGCTACACCGTAACTGGGTAGTTATAAAGGCGTGTACTGGATACGATAAGAAGCAAGCTTAGAGATCGTAGGGGACGTAGATAGAATTTTTCCCTCCCACATAACGGGAGCAAATATCCTAGGCCACTCGAGGGATAGTGCTTATAGAATGTCTGGCCAGACTCAAATAAATATATATGGGATATTGATGTTATTTGCACGAATAAGTCTATTCCCATGGATCGAGAAACTATGGATTGGATATACGAGTGTGACTTGTATGTCTCGTGTCCAATCCAGATCAAGATGACTATTCTATTAGTTGGCTAGAATGGATGTTTTGCTAGAAACCACTCCATATTAGCAAATAGTTGCTACCAAGTAGATAGAACCTATGGGGTCACACGCTAGATAGAGTTGAACTAGATTTTCGAATTAATTAATGGGATTAATTAATTAGAAGGATCACTTTGCAAAACCTTGCAAACTTAGTAGGGACTAATTTGCAAGGAAGGGACTAAATTGAATTCTAGTCGGACTAGAATAAGTCCTTTAGGTAGTTGTCAAGAATTTTTTGGACTATCTAAAGGACCTTCCTTCCTTCCTTCCCACACTTATGTTCATAATTGATCATAACTTGAGTGGGAGAGAACAAAAGGAGAGAGAGCAAGCAAGCTAGAGGAGCCGCCGCCCCCTAGCCCGCCGCCCGTCCCCGTCGGCCCCAAGGAGGCCGAAACCTCCTGGGTTCGTCTCGTTTTTCGTGATTCTTCTTCCTCTTCCGCTTTCCGGGCTAGCACCAAGGAGTGGGAGATCTAGAAATCAACTCTAGGCGTGGATCAACTATAGAGAACGTACACAATTCGCGTTTGAAGTCATCAAAGGAGAACCCTAAGGTGTGTTATTGATTTCTTCCTTTACCATCGTTATGTCTCTTAAATTGTGATCCTTGGAGGGTTTTGCATGGTTAATTATTATTTCCATTGTGCATCCATGACTCAAAACCCTACAGTGGTATCAGAGCCATAGGTCGTAGAGCATAAACGTGGTTTATGTGTTACATTTTGATAGTTTTACACCTTAAATTGATTGTTTATCGCGTAAAACAAGACAAATCAAGCATGGGATGCAATTTGTCAATAATCTATCATAACAAGATCTAGTTTTTGCACTGGATGCATGAATTAGTGAGTTTGAGAAATTTTAGGATCTTAGATCTAGGGTTTGGGTATCCTTGGGGAAGAAGGAGTTCTTCCAAAACAAGGAAACAACCAAACTTGGGCACCAAGAAAGGGAGTTGTTTTTGGAAACAACTCCCTAGGAGGTTCGGCCCCCCTAAAGGGACCGCCCCTCTTGCTTGCTGCCCAAGCTAGGCCGCCCTAGGGGCCAGTGCAGCCCTAGCCCGCGGCCTAGCCGCGTGGGCTAGGGGCCGGCCCGGCCCTAGGGCCTTACGGTTTACTTTTTGGGCCCGAGCAATTGGATTGTTGGGCCCATGGACCGTTTTAACCCTAGAAAATCCTAAAATCAATTAAAATTGACCAAGCGCGTTCAAATTGGATTTTAACTGTTTATGTGCAAATCGCATGGTGATTGGATATGGCCTTAGGATGTGGTTTGATGTGGATGTTTAATTTTTGTGGTTTGGTTTACGACCTGCGAGCTGATCAATTAATTGTAATAATTAATTAGGGTTTCATGGCCTGCGTGCTATTTTTTTCTCAACTTGTGAGATTTATTTTATTTAGCATAGAAGTTAGCTAGTGCTAGATAAAGTAGATTGTTAGCCAAGATTGAAGAAAAGAAGCCCAAAGCCAAAAGGAGCCACAAAGAATGGAGCATGGAGCATTCCACATGACTATGTAGGATGGACCAAAAGATCAAGACGCATGGAGATGTGTTTTCCTTTAGGGTTCATAGATAATTCCATTGGCTTGGAATTATCTTAGTCTAGAAAAGGCCATATACACATCACGTTTAATTTTTTTTTTGTGGTTGTTTACTATATTGCCTTATTATTTTGTGGTTGGTGTATGGATGATGCATGCAATTAGGATAATAAGATAATTATACAACCCAGATCTATTATTTGGAGTTGTGCCCAAACTCAAATAGATAGATTAGTTGATATTGATCAACAAAACAATTAAAAAAAAAATTGAATTCAAAATCCCTCAAAATTCAAATATTGTGTTCTTGCCTTCTCGTTATTTAAGCACTCATTATCATCATTATTTATCAAGTTCGTGCGTGCCAAAGCATGGCGACTTGGTTCATAATGATGGAATGCGATGGCACAAGCTAGTAATGTGCAATTGTTTTTTTTTGTTGAACAAACTACTACTATTTACATTATCTTACAAACCAAAACATAGTACAACGATAGTGCGGAGATAGGAGAGTTACGGAGAAACTATGTACAAGCCATCGAACATCCAAGAGAAGAAGAGGAACAAAACAAGGAAGAGATACACGTTTGACAGCCCAAAAACCACATGTGGGCAGCAGAGGAGGAGGACTACTACTAACAGACCCAAACATGATAAAGACAAAAGTCACTGCGCCACCACACGGGAGTGCATCACTTCCGAGATATCCAAAAGTAGAAGAGGGGCAAGAGAGGAGGGAGGATGTTGATGGTACTCAAAAGCTTGTTCTTGAAGTCGTCCACATTTAGCAAGATGGTCCGCCGGTTGGTTGACCTCCCGATATGTGTGAAGAAGTTTCCATGGGCTGTGGGATCGCAGCAAGTGCCTACAATCAGAAACCAAAGATGTAAGCCATGGTGAGACAGACATGTTACCAGTAACGTAAGCAATAGCTGTAACAGAATCAGATTCAATAGTTAAATTTGAAAGACGGAAATGATGAGCTATGTATAAACCATCTCTTATAGCACAAAGTTCCGCAGTAATTGAAGACACAAAGTGAAATTTCCTAGAGAAACCCCCAACCCAATGGCCGTGACAATCACAAAAAAGGCCACCACAACCACTGGAAGAGGAAGAAGGGTCAGAACTGCCATCAACATTTAATTTGAACATGTTAGTAGAAGGTTTTTTCCAATGATAGGAGAGGGTAAGTTTTTCCTTTTTTAAGGGTTTATCATGAAAAAGTGTAAACTCCGTGGCTAAAATATTGGCATGATTAATAATGGCATGGACATCGAAATTAGAGTGTTCAAAAATGTCTTTGTTTCTAGCAGTCCAAATAGTCCATAAAGTGTAACCAAAGAGAGTAATCCAAGGAGGATTAGGAAAGTTTGGGCGTATGTGAGTCACGCGTTGAGAAGTAATCCAAGAAAGGGGAGAAGATTCAATCCAAAATGTGGAGTTCCAATTGGGGAGAATGTGTTGCCAAACCAGTTTAGTGTAAGTGCAGTCACGTAGGAGATGAAGTGTGGTTTCATAATGGCTTTCACAAAGAGGACATAGTGGGCAATGATGAGGTCCCAAATTGGAATTGAGAGGTAAGCGGCCACAGCAAATCCTCCAAACAAAAGCCTGAATTTTAGGCGCAAAGTTCAATTTCCAAATCCATTTGAAATTAAGGGTAGAAGGGGGGGGGGAGAGTGTGTTATAAATATGTTTAATTGTACAAATACCGTCAGTTGAATTCCACTTTATCATGTCATTATGTCGCGTGAGAGGAAGAAAGGTATGATGCAAATGGGAGATTATGTCATCGGGTAAGGGGAAAGGAATTTGGTCTAACTTCCAACTGCCATTGGGATGAAGCAATTGGGCTACTGTAATTTTATCAAAAAAAGGGGCAGTGGGCCTTCAACAATACTACGGAGAGGTCCAATTGGAAGCCAAAAGTCGTTACAAAAGCAAATGGATTGACCATGGACCAAAGATTTAACCACATTAGGAACTATGAATTTATCTTTTAGCTTAATAAGGTGCTTCCAAAGAGGACTGTCAGTTGGACAAATTTTAGTAGTGAGAAAGTCATGATTAGGGAAATAACGATGTTTTAGTATGGAAACCCACCAAACGTTAGGGTTAGTGATAATACGCCAACAAAGATGAGATAAATGAGCGGTATTATTTTTAGAAGACTGCTTAATGTTAAGGCCTCCATTAGTAGTACTTTGAGTAACTTGCTCCCAAGAAGCGGCATGAAAGGAAGAGTTCCATAAAAAATTTCTTTGAATTTTATCAAGTGCAGAAGTAACAGTAGTAGGAAGTTTAGACGTTTTCATAGTATACTGTGCAATGGTAGCTAGGCTGTAGGAAACTAAAGTTTTACGTCCTGCTAGATTAAGAAAATTAGCTTTCCAAGAACTTAGTTTCTGTAGAACTTTATCAATAAGAAATTGAAAATCAGTTTTATTACCCAAATTAGGAAGAAGAGGAACCCCTAAATATAAACCAAGACGGTCCTTAATGCTAAGATTAAGAATGCGAGCACATTCACGTTTAGTTTGAGTAGGGGTGTTGGTAGAAAAAATAATATTAGATTTCCTACTATTGATAGATTGTCCTGCAGCCGTACAAAAAGTATTAAGAATACTAGAAAGTTTAGTAACATTACTAACACTAGCACGACCAAATAAAAGAATATCATCCGCAAAAAATAAGTGACTAATATCTGGAGAAGTACGATTGAGTTTTAATGGTAAGTAATGACGATGCAGGGACGAGTATGAAGCTTGAGTGAAAGACGATTAAGACATAAAATGAACAAATAAGGAGATAAAGGATCTCCTTGGCGAACTCCTTGAGAAGGGTAAAAAACAGTACCACGGTCCCCATTCCAAATAATAGAATAGTGAGTAGACGTAATGCAAGTATGTAGAAGTTTAATAAAAGGCAAAGGAAGTTTAAGTGAAAAGAGAGTCTCCATAATGTAATTCCATGATAATTTATCGTAGGCTTGGCTTAAATCTAACTTGGCCGCATGATCCATGTTTCATCTCCTTATGAGCTTGCTTTGGCAAGTCACCCATAATTTGACTACTTTAGGTAGGAACAATTCCAATTGCATCCCTTATGCAACTCTTGGTTCAATTGGGCAAATAACTCCTTATTTATCCATCCATATGGATAATCCCAATTGATTGCCTCTAGGTTTCTTAATCAAATTAATAGCCTAGTTGTGTTCAACCTCTTATTTAAACAATTGCACATTGCTGAAATTAATCGGGTCAAGAAAGGAGGAGAATCTCTCAAAAATGCTCTCTTCTCACCCCACCGTTCAACCCACCGCTCAACCCACCGCGCAACTCTCTGATCCATCTAAGTTTTTAGAAACTATCCATGGAAATCATCAACCAAGACCACCTGCTACAGATCAGTTACAACACGAAAATTCCAACGAAGGGAGCAAGCATCTTCAGGCGCAGGCAGAGTTGCTGCCAACTAAGGGACGTTCGTTTAAAGACACTCTGCTCAACGTGGATAGCAATCCATCTGATGATGATCCTCAAGGAGCAACATACATGGATTATCTACAGGGAAGTACTCATACTCCTCTTAATCTCAACAACGACAATTTGTTGTCTTTCCCAGTTAACAGTGAATATTACAAAAAACTAATGAAAAAATGGGAAAAATCAATTATCATCAAGGTTATAGGTCATGATGATTCCTTTTTTAACATGTTTAAACGCCTCAAAGGATTATGGAAACCATCTCAAGATTTTACTCTAATTGACATCGACAAAGGTTTTTACATTGCTTCATTCTTGGTCCAAGAAGATTACGACAAAGTTCTACAGGAAGGGCCATGGTACTTAGGAAACTACTGCCTATTTTACCAAAAATGGGTTCCCAATTTCAGAGCTGCCACCGCTAAAATTACGTCGATGCCAATTTGGATTCGACTTGAGAGTTTACCGATAGAATACTTTGATAAAATTGCTCTAACAAATATTGCTGCTCAAATAGGTCAACTTATTCGAATTGATGCAGCCACGGCCACAGCAATCCGAGGAAAATATGCTCGTATTTGTGTTCAAATGGACATCTCCAAGCCCCTCCCTTCTGTTATTCCTTTTCCAACTTTTAATCAACCCATTATTTACGAAAATTTACCTTCCTTTTGTTATAATTGTGGTATGTTAGGACATATCAAGGACAATTGCTTATCCCTTAATTCTAACAATACCACAAATAACCATTCCACCACTGGAAGCTTCCAAGAGGACCAAACCGCCACAGACAATCAAACCCCAACTCCCAAAGGGCGGCATAACTCTCAACCGTTGGATGACAATTATGGGCCATGGATGCACGTATCTCGGCGAACCTCTTCAAAAAATAATAAAAAAGTCAACAAATCATATACCAGAGGGACTCCACCACTTCCTCCCAGCCGTACACGTGTCGCGGTGACTCCCACGCGCGACGACACGGCAACCGAACAGCGTAATCATTTCGCTGCCCTTGGAAACCTCCCTGCAGATGCTAACCCTACCCTAATCCATGCACCTACTCTTGAGGAGTCTAGGGTTCTCCATAAAACCGACTCCTTGGTTCCTCCACAATCATCTTCTCCCAACACTTCTGCAAATAACCCTTCTGCACCTCTCTCTCTCCGCCATGGAAAACCAACAGACACAGCAAGACTCAAACAACAACACCCCCTCTCCCCCAACCCCCCAGTCAACACTACCACCCCCACCGCCAATTCCCCCTCTGTCACCAAATGCGGTGCCGATCTACCAGATACCGCCGGATCTATATGCAAGCCCTCTTAGTCCGGCATTGACTGTTCTGGAAAGCCCCAACATGCCACAGCCCATCTCCATCTTGCATGTGGCAATCCATCCCCAAGCATCGGCGGCATGGACCCAAAACCTAACTCCGTCCCAAACAACCTCGATGAGGACACTAGTACCCCCGGTGGCGGCATTCTCTCCGGCACACAACATGCAGACCTCTCTGATGACGGTGGGAATGACGTCTCAAACCGATCAGGTGGTGTTCCACAGATCGCCGTCCCCAACGGCTCAGGCTCGCCACCGCTTCAGGGGAAGTCCATCCAACCGGCGTCACCTTCCCAACGGACATGCACGGCGATTCGAGAGGAACCGCCGGCCAAGATCCCCTCCTCCAGAAATCGAGAACCTGATTCCTCCTACCCCCAATCTGCGAACTCTCGGCACGGAAGAGCTCGCTCTGGTTCTGCCAGCTCATCGGCATTAATATCGTGAGGGTTATTAATCCGTAGAAAAATAGTGGGAGCTATAATTGATAAACTAGCCATTATTGAATAAAGTAAAAAATTCACAAATACTAAAACTTGCGTATTTTCCTTTTGTAGAATTCCAAATGGCAAACAACTCATCGACTTCACAACATTTCCTACGATCTGTCCTTGAGAAGGACAAGATCTCTGGAACCAAATCTCTTGATTGGTACAGAAACTTGAGAATTGTTCTCAAGCAAGAAAAGAAAATGTACGCAATAGAGGAGCATGTTCCAGAAGGTCGAGAGAACCAAACACCTGCAGCCCTAAAGGCGTATCAAAAGCGTGTTGATGACGCTAATGATGCGGCCTGCCTTATGCTATGCACCATGACTTCTGAGCTTCAGAAGCAACACGAAAACATGAATGCTGTCGATATGATCGAGCATCTGAAGCAGCTCTTCCAAGAGCAGGCAAGGGTTGAGAGGTATGAGGTCTCTAAGGCACTGTTCAAGTGTCATCTGGCAGAAGGGAACCTGGTGGGACCCCATGTACTCCGTATGATCAGGTACTTGGAGAATCTCGCCCGACTTGGGTTCCCGGTCGGCCAAGAGTTGGCAACCGATCTCGTGTTGCAATCGTTGCCCGAGAGTTATGGACAGTTCATCATGAACTATAACATGAACGAGATCGTGAAACCACTGCCAGATTTACTCAATATGTTGAGGACAGATGAACAGAGCATCAACAAGGGTAAGGGCAAGGCCATTATGATGGTGCAGAAAAGAAAGGGCAAAAGGTTTGCCTCATCCTCCAAGGGCAAAGGCAAGTCAGTTGCCAAGTCCAAGGAACCTGCCCTTAAGCCTGTTGGTGGCATTTCCAAAGGTGTGACTAAAGGTGAGTGTCACTACTGCAGTATGCATGGACACTCGAGGAGGAACTGCCCAAAATATCTGGAGGACAAGAGGCTTGGAATAGTGATTCCACCACCACCAGGTATTTTTGTTGTAGATGTCAATTTAACTATCTCTACATCATGGGTATTAGATACTGGATGTGGATCTCACATTTGTCGAAATGTGCAGGATCTAAAGATAAGTAGAAGATTGGTTAAAGGGGAGGTAGATCTGCGCGTTGGGAAAGGAGCAAAAGTTGCTGCGTTGGCCATAGGCGTGTGCGAGCTATCTCTGCCTTCAGTATTAGTTTTAGAATTAAATAATTGCTATTTTGTGCCTGCTATGAGCAGAGACATTATTTCTTTTTATTGTTTGGATAAGGATGGTTTTATTATTTCAATAAATAACAATTGTTGTGTCTTTTATTTGAATAATATTCACTATTTTAGTGCGCACTTATTTAATGGACTGTATGTCCTTGATCTAAGCAATCCAGTCTACAACATTAATACCAAGCAGATTAAAATAAATGATTTAAATCCCGCTTACTTATGGCACTGTCGTTTAGGCCACATAAACGAGAAACGTGTATCTAGACTCCATAAGGATGGACTACTAGACTCATTTGATTTTGAATCATATGAGACATGTGAGGCTTGTTTATTGGGAAAAATGACAAAGTCCCCTTTCAATAAGAAAGGTGAGAGGACTAGTGAGCAATTGACGCTCATACATACTGATGTGTGTGGGCCATTTGCCACGCCTGCCAGGGGTGGTTACGTCTACTTCATTACATTTACTGATGACTACAGTAGATATGGATTTGTGTACCTCATGAGGGCTAAATGCGAATCCTTTGAAGTGTTCAAGGAATTAAAGAATGAAGTAGAGAAGCAACTTGGCAAAAGTATCAAGGCTCTACGATCGGATCGTGGGGGAGAATACTTGAGCCAAGAGTTTGACGACTATCTTAGAGAGTGTGGGATCGTGTCCCAACTCACTCCACCCGGAACGCCACAATGGAATGGCGTGTCTGAGAGGAGGAATCGAACCCTATTGGATATGGTTCGATCTATGATGTGTCAAACCGATCTTCCATTGTCATTTTGGGGCCACTCTCTATTAAGTGCAACTTTCACCATTAACCGTGTTCCATCTAAATCAGTCATGAAGACTCCATATGAGATGTGGAGTGGGAGGCGTCCCACACTGTCGTTCATGAGGATTTGGGGCTGCAATGTCTATGTAAAACGTTTATAATCAGACAAGCTAGGGCCAAAATCGGATAAGCGTAAATTTGTGGGGTACCCTATGGAAACCAAGGGTTACTACTTCTACAAAATTAACCGAGAACAAAGTGTTTGTTGCTCGGACCGGCGTGTTTCTAGAAAGAGAGTTTGTCTCTAAAGAAGCAAGTGGGAGGACTGTATAACTTGAAGAGGTTCAAGAACCACAAATCACTGAACCGATTATGGAACATGAACAGGAACCACAAGCGGTTCTGGATCAGCCTGTTCAGGTAACACAAGAGCTTTGTAGATCTAGTAGAGTGCGCCAGGGACCCGAGACGTATGGACTTCTCGTGACCGATTACCGTGACACAATGCTCATAGATTATGAGCTTACTAACTATGAAGAGGCCATGAAGGGCCCAGAATCTCAGAAGTGGCTAGAAGCCATGAGATCCGAGATGGAATCCATGTATACCGGACTTTGGTGGAACCACCCGAAGGGGCGCGGCCCATAGGGCACAAGTGGGTCTTCAAGAAGAAGATCGACATGGATGGTAATGTGATTACCTATAAGGGCCGATTGGTGGCTAAAGAATTCAGAAAAATTCATGGTATTGACTATGATGAAACCTTTTCACCAGTCGCTATGACCAAATCCATCCGAATCCTACTTGCGATTGCAGCATACCACACCTATGAGATTTGGCAGATGGATGTCAAAACAGCATTCCTTTATGGGAATCTCCTCGAGGACGAGTATATGATACACCCTAAGGGTTTTGAAGATCCAAAGCAAGCCAACAAAGTCTCTAAGCTACAACGATCCATTTATGGATTGAAGCTAGCTTCTAGGAGTTGGAATCGACGTTTTGATGAAGTAGTCAAAGAGTTTGACTTCATCAGGAATGAAGATGAGTCTTGTGTCTACAAAAAGGTTAGTGGGAGCTCTGTAGCTTTTCTGGTCTTGTATGTGGATGACATACTACTCATTGGAAACGACGTTCCCATGCTGCAATCTGTTAAAGATTGGCTAGGGAAGTGTTTCTCAATGAAAGACTTAGGGGAAGCAGCCTATATACTCGGTATAAAGATCTATAGCGATAGATCTAAGAAGCTGCTAGGCCTAAGTCAAAGTACATATATTAACAAGATGTTGAAACGGTTCAACATGCAAGATTCCAAGAAGGGATTCTTGCCCATGTCACATGGAATCACTCTTTCGAATAGTGGTTGTCCTTCCAATGAGATTGAGAAGGAACGCATGAGTAAAATTCCCTATGCCTCGACCATAGGATCTATCATGTACGCCATGTTATGTACTAGACCAGATGTGTCATATGCCTTGAGTATGACAAGAAGATACCAATCCAATCCGGGTGAGAGTCACTGGATTGCAGTCAAGAACATCCTAAAGTACTTGAGAAGAACTAAGGATGCTTTCTTGATATTTGGCGGTGAGGAAGAGTTGCGTGTAAGGGGTTACACTGATGCAAGCTTCCAAACTGACAGAGATGACTTTAGATCACAGTCGGGATATGTGTTTTGCCTGAATGGAGCAGCGGTGAGCTGGAAGAGTTCCAAGCAAGAGACGGTGGCTGATTCTACAACAGAGGCTGAGTACATTGCTGCAAATGGCGCAGCAAAGGAAGCTGCTTGGATCAGAAAGTTTGTTTCTGAAATTTGTGTGGTTCCTAGCATTGCGAATCCAGTTGAGTTGTACTGTGACAACACTGGGGCGATAGCGCAATCAAAGGAACCAAGGTCGCACCAAAAATCCAAGCACGTGCTCAGGAAGTTTCATCTGATTCGAGATATTATCGATAGAGGATCTGTCAGACCCGCTTACAAATCCACGCACGTTCGGATATGCAAGATTCCTATAGATGAGAATCTGTCAGACCCGCTTACAAAGCCGCTCACGCAGTGGAAGCATGAAGGGCACACTAGGAGTATGGGCATACGAGATCCGCCAGATTGGCTCTAGTGCAAGTGAGAGACTGTTGGAATAGATGCCCTAGAGGCAATCTAGTTTAGTATGAATTTATTTGTGGCTAGAAATTCATTTATTATTTATTGGATATTTAATATAATGAAGTCCTTAGATTTACAATTGTGTTGTTTATCTTAAATATCCCTAGTCCAGTATAATGATTAACGGACAATCATCTATAGACTAGTATGGGGTTGGATTGGTATGGAGATATCATGATCCAACACATAGGTGTGTAGATAGTGCTTTCTGGACAAGAAGATCTTAGCCACGTGGCAATCATCCAGCACACCATAGTGTGCTCCACACACACTCGATCACCAGCCACGCTGATCCACGTGGGGGCTGCGAGATAGGGCCTTCGCACACCACCGCACGGTACTTGTAGGGACTTAGTGGTTTGGAGGCTAGAGTAAGTCCTGTCGCGTGCGAGCGACAACCAAGCCCGCACGCGACCCCTAGTAACTGCTTTTGAGAGATTTATGGCACGAGCTTCATAGACCCGGTCAAACCGGTCAAGCCCGGTCAACCCCATAACGGTTCCGGTATACGCGGATAACGTGCTGTAACGGTCCCTATATACGCGGACGAACGTGCCGTTGTGGTTAAGCTAATTTAGCCGCCATTGATGGGCGCATTAACCACACTGCAACGGTCACATTCTCCGTTATATATAGGATCGTTAACCCTTCCATACAGGGACGAACGACCCGAGATACGCGAAAGCTCTGCCAAAATCCTGTCTCTCTCTCTCACAGTACTATCGCCTTACTCTTTCCCTACACACAGCCCAACACTTCCCGTGCCATTTCTATTCTCTGCCCTTGGTCTACACAGAGAGAACTATGTGTACAGCAAGGGCAGAGAATAGAAATGGCACAGGAAGTGTTGGGTTGTGTGTAGGGAGACAGTAAGGCGATAGTACTGTGAGAGAGAGACAGGATTTTGGCAGAGCTTTCGCGTATCTCGGGTCGTTCGTCCCTGTATGGAAGGGTTAACGATCCTATATATGACAGAGAATGTGACCGTTGCAGTGTGGTTAATGCGCCCATCAATGGCGGCTTAATTAGCTTAACCACAACGGCACGTTCGTCCGCGTATATAGGGACCGTTACAGCACGTTATCCGCGTATACCGGAACCGTTATGGGGTTGACTGGGTTTGACCGGTTTGACCGGGTCTATGAATCTCGTGCCATAAATCTCTCAAAAACAGTTACTAGGGGTCGCGTGCGGGCTTGGTTGTCGCTCGCACGCGACAGGACTTACTCTAGCCTCCAAACCACTAAGTCCTTACAAGTCTCGTGTGGTGGTATGCGAGGGCCGTGTCTCGCAGCCCCCACGTGGATCAGCGCGGGTGGTGATCCAGTGTGTGTGGAGCACATTATGGTGTGCTGTATGATTGCCACGTGGCTAAGATCTTCTTGTCCAGAAAGCACTATCTACATTAGCCCCCTTTCTGCGCGTGAAGGTTCACAACCGGATAGGCTTCCATGCGCAGGAACCAACGTACGCGTCGCCGCCACGCACCAATTCAAATACACGCAGATTTAGCCCCCATGCGTGCCATAATGACCTAAACCCCTAGAGTCGTTCCGTCTGGTCTTTTAGGGTTTTAGGCATGACGTCAGCTTGTCTTGTGATTGCGCGATTCGACGGTGACGGTTGCGATTCGACTACTGAAAGGACGCAACCTTTCATTGTTTTTGGATAAATACTCTGTGCCCTCCATTGTTGCAAAGTATCACTTCTTTCTCTTAAAGTGAATGATACCCGGAAGCCTTCAAGAGCAGATCCCGATAATCAATCATCAATTCTCTCTTGTCAATCGTCTTCTTCAACTGTGTGCATCCAAGCAAACTTTACCAAAACAAGGTTGGCCTTGTTTAATTTTGTTTAATGTGCCGATATATGCTTTGAAATGTGTTGGATCTGCAAACCCATGACTCTCCGAAACATATTACCCACTGAAAACTATGAAGGAGACCTTGCTCTTTGAATCCAACCTTGCTTTAATCCCCAGATTGTAAAGATTTTGAATGTAGGGTTTCTGAAATCCCCAATAATGCAAACAATTCTGAGCTTCAAACCCCAAAATTGACACTGGACTGTTCATCTTTCTTCCAATAAATCCTCGTATGCCTTGAAATGAATCTTGAAATTCAAACTAAAGTGTGTGTATTTCTCCCCCCTTTTTTCTTGCTTTTCTGCAGGTATGGCAAAGACAAAAGGAACCAAACCTGTTAAGGAGGTCGAAGAAATACCTGATCTCCCCCAGACCTTATGGCGAAAAGCCCCGTATCTGGGTGGCAAAGACTTTTACCATGCTAGGGTTAAGGTGAAGAACCTGCCAATCTCAGTCTCTGCTGACGAATTGCAAACGTTGACCCCTCCAGTTAACGCGGCCATGCTCGAATTGATCGATTCCAAGGATGTGGTTCGATTGGGGGTCGAAAATGGGTTTTTCCCGTACACTGCGATTTCTACTCAAGCGTTTGTTCAGAAATTGGACTTCATGGATGAGTGGATTGACCATGTAATGACCAATCATGCCATTGCTTTAAACGACGCTGGCATATATTTCGCAGTCCGTGCTATGAAGGGTGCTGCCGTGAAGCTGGACCAGTCCATGCTTCTAAACCTTCTCTCTCGTTCCTTGCCTGCGACTCACACATTTCACTTTGCTGAGTTCGAGGCTGCCCCCACTCTCGAAGATGTACACATGCTGTATGATCTGTCTCCTGTGGGTGAAGTGGATCCTTTGAGTCCCTTGAGGACTGATGCAGAGGTTGCTTTTTACAAGAAGATGGAGGAGTGCTTTTCAGAGGTGAAGAAAATTTCCACCCGGTGGACACCTACAAAACTTCTTCCCGACTGGCAGTTGGTTGACACATCTGCGAAGAACACTTGGAACAAGTGGGTGCAATACTTCTTTCGCGATTATCCGAACAGTAGTATCACCAAGAAGCTTTTGAGCCGAAACCCGAAAGCTAAAAACTATGTGAATGGCAAGGGTTATCACTTGACCCTATGTGCTTTCCTCTGCGCTTGGTTGTCGAGGTATTTGATCGATGGCCATCCGCATGATGGGGTCTTTTATCATGTTCTTCCTCTTGCTGTGAAACTGACCCTCGGTCAGAAGGTCGCACATGGGCCCTTAGTCTTGGGCACGCTGTACCACAGATTAGATCAACTGGTCGTAGCAATTAAAGATTCGCGCGGTCGCCTCGACGTGCTGACCTATGTCAACATTGCCTTCTTGACTATGTGGGTCTTCGAGCGGTGGCCTTCTTATGCCCCCATTCCTTCTAGGCTCAGTAAATGGTGTCCCCCAGGTGCGGAGGAAGAGCGCAATAGCGGCAGGGCTGCGAGGTTGTTTGGAACTCACTTTCCTAAGTGCGTTTGGAGCGTGATATGCGACAATCGGGAAGAGTTTATAGCCAGGCCTTATCTCACGCGCATTGAGAATGTGCGATGGTTCCCAAAACTGTATCCTTCCAAGGCTGTTTCTTTCTCTGAGAGCTCCTTTTCGAGGGCGGGGAGCATTTCCACGAGCGCTATCGCCAATTATTCTGCTGGTGTCTGAGAGGCTCTCTTCCTGCTCTTGCGGAGCATGTTCCCGAGCTCACCCCTAGGTACGACAGAATCACCGTGGATGTTGATCATACTCGTGTTTCTCCCAAGTTTGGCTTCGACGCGGTAGCACCATCAATCTGGCCACAGTCTATCATAAGAGGCTGCTACAAGCGATTACTGTCTGGGGAGTGTAAAACAATCTTAAGGAGCAATCTTCCCTTCGAGCAACCCCCAGGCAACCGCGAAGGTGGCTATTCCAGGAACTTGGTCGCTTATTGGAATACCCAGCAGACAAGGTTTGAGACGCAGTCGGCCCCTCGGCCAAGCAAAGCTCATGTGATCAAGAGGAATTATTTCCCTTTCCGTCCCAACTGTAGCCTGGACGAGTCTGAATATGGCTGCTATTCGTTTCTAGATCATGAAAATCACTTGTGTCCCTTCACCATTCTTTGACGAGAAGATGGCCGCGGTTAAGAAAGGTGATTCGCATGTCATCAGATACAGCGAAACTTTCGCCAAGGTAAACAATCTCTCTTACATGTGCTAAGTTTCCTTATTCCGATACGTTCAAACTTATGCTTCACTTTCTGCTGTAGTGCTATGTGAGGAGGTTCGCATCTGGTGAGCGTTCCAAATCACTGGTTACCACCATTTTTGCTGCGAGAAGGCAGGGGGAACCAGTTCGACTGGCATTGAGAATGACTCCTGCAGTCGAGGCCAAAATTCGCGAGGTCATGGATGCTTTTGCTGATTCGCTGATAGGCAATGCTCCAGCTTTGCCTCCACCCAGGGATGATCCGTCTCCCCCAGCGACCGTTGCACCACGGGCAAAGAGACTAAGGCAAAGGGGAATCACCATCTCTTCCCCCAGGAGTGCTCCAACCTCTCCTCCTGCAAGGTCCCATGCTTCCAGGGACAAAGGTAAAGGTCGCATGCCAAGCAAGGCACGGAAAGATCTCGCAGTGGAGACTTTTTTTCTATTTGATCAGGAAGAAGAGGAGGAGGAGGGAAGAGAGGCGAGAGAACAGGATGGTGATGAAGAAGAATAAAGACTTGAGGATGTCAGAGAAGGAGAGAGAGACGAGATACAAAATGAAGAATCGGGAGGTATCCCATCGTACTTCTCTTCTCATTGCCTTAACTTTCGCAGTCTTAATTGACCAATTCGTTCTTTTGTAGATGATGATGATGAGACCATCAACGGCCTTTTGGCCAAGAGGCAGAAGAGGTGTTCTCACTCTGGCGTTTCCAACGAACCCATAGACGAGGACATCCTTGCCGAGTCCAGGAGAACAGCTGCGGTGGCTGCCGAGAGAAGAAGGAAGCGAGAAGAAGAGGAGCTTGAACGCGTAAAGCAAAGGACCCTAGAAGAGCAACACGTCGACGACTTAGTGCGTCCAATCAATGAGGGAAATGCGGTTCCAGAAGAGGCAGCTCCTGAAATTGATGAGGAGGATGCGGCTCAAGAAGAAGATGCGGCCGCTCTAGAGCAAGTCCAAGCGGACTTCGAAGAAATCGCAGGCGGTAACAAAGGTGAGATTTTTAATCTCGCAGTAACTTACCGAGATGTGATTTTTGGTGCATTAAAGCATGGTTTATCGAAAGCTGACATTCGCCGCTGGCTAGTAAGCAAGTGCGGCGAGCCTTCAGGTAATCATTTGAACGACATTTGTGAATCAGGCTTAATAACCCAAACATTACCATGACTGGTTCCTTCACGCCCCAGGTCATGCTCAGCTTAAAGATATACTTAATGAAGATACATTAATAGGCCATGGTTCCGCGTCCTTAGCCTACGACGCGGATGCTGCAATCCTACCCTCGCGTGGAGGTGCTAACTCTTGGCTCATTAAAATGATAATAAAGTATTATTTAACACAAGTTACCTCACATCGTCTTGTCTTGTGTCGCAGGTAATGCTGATGAAGCCATGCTGGGACAAAAGAATCATCCTTCTGCATCATATGTCCCTGTGCCAAGTTCTCATACTGAGAAACCCGTCGCAGCTGCTGAGTATGCGGGAGAGCCCTTCGAGGACATCATTGAAGTTTCTGATGATGCCGAAGCTGACACCGTGTTAATGGAGGAAGATGTCAATGCTGCTGCTGAGGAAAATGAAGCAGATGCTGTTGATGCTCTCGCATATGAAGGCATCCCTAATCAGGCTGCAACTTCTACCACTGTCGTGCCTCCGGCGAGGACTAAGCCTGCAGTGATTCTTCCTGCGTGGAACTTTTGGAGTTCGCAGGTCGGAGCTGCAATCGCGCCTGGTGCGGCTTATACCCGTCCTGCCAACTATGAGGAGTTAGAGCTCGCAGCTGATAGGAGGGCAATGGAGCGAGGACAGTCTTCAGCTGCCCCGGCAATGGGCATTCCTTCTTTGCGCGAGATCCTTGAAGGAACTGGTATGTTGTGATTGTTGTCCACATCTCGCATTCTTCATGTACAAGTTCGATAACTAACTTGGTTTAACATTGCTTAGGGTTGAAGCAAGCTGACGTGGACTGGCTGGTTCGGATGCGTCTCTCCTATCCTCAATCATTTGTGAGGTCTCTGGAGATAGGGCCTTTTGACAGAAGGCTGTTTTTGACCGAAGCCATATGGATTTTGGAGCAGCTATCTGCGGCCACACCTGCGACCATTTCTCCTCAGAGCGCGGAGTTGCTTTTCGGCATGTGTCAAAACCTTCACGCCAAAGTTCAAGGCAAGCTGGGTTTTGGGTATCTTATCAAAAGAGTCACCCAGATTCGCGCGGCCGTGAATTTGAAGCGCGGCTTTCATAACCTCGCAGCAGAGGAGGAGAAGGTGGAGCAGTGAAAGTAGAAGGCTGAAGAGGCTGTGAAGCTCTTCCATGAAATGAGCGCCAACTACGAGCGATTGAAGCAAGAAGTGGAGCAAGTGGCAAACTTGTCACGTCAGTTTACTCCTGATGACTCCCTGGTCAAAGGCTTATTTTGAACAATAACAAATTTGTGTCGAACAAAATGCTAAAACATTACTGTAATTTTGCTAGGGTTTCTCCCCACTCTTTTTTTTTTCAAAAGAATTTGAATGCCTGTTTTGCCCTTCCCGGGATTTGCTTGAATATCTCTGTGCATATCAATTATGACGTCATCTATTGATATTCTGTCTTGATTTTCGCGCTAATTGCTTATCAGATAAACACGCTTTCCTTGGGAAGTCCATCTGTATCATGACCTTCCGTCATTAATTAAGATACGCAACTGAATCGTCGTAGCCTTTAGTAGGGTAATTGAATGTTACCTCTTTTCAAGGCGTAAGTGATTGATGCTTACCCCTTTTCCAAGCTTTGCTGACTCAGCAAGAGATTACAATTCCGTCGTATGGGAGAGAAGATGCAAGAGTTTTAGCAATACGGAGCATAAAGCAGACGTTGTAATCTAACGCATATAATGAGAGAAGTTAAGGATAATACTTCTTAATCCAGCGATGTTGACTGAGCTTGGGGTTGAGGTCGTCCCATGTAGCCTTTGTATGTTGCAGTAGCCACTATCAAAGACTTCTGTGACTTCGAAGGGGTCCTTCCCAGTTGGCTGCGAATTTTGGATGAGCCGCCTCTCGCATGCAGCGGTCCGACGCGCGCAAGACCAAATCTCCAACTGCGAAATCTCGACGTTGGACTGTTTTGTTGTACGCGCGAGAGATCCTTTCTTGGTATCGCTTGTTAGTCCTTTTAGCTTGCTCCCGCTTCTCTTCTAACAGGACCAAGTCATGATCGCGTTGATTGTCGTATAATGCATGGAAAGCCAGTCTCGCGGAGTTGACCTTCACCTCCGCAGGTACTACAACTTCAGCCCCATAGCATAAAAGAAATGGCGAGACTCCTGTGGGCGTCCTTGGAGAAGTCCGATAGGCCCACAAGGCTATGTTCAAAGAATCAGTCCATTTCTTGTGGTCATCCGCCACCATCTTGCTCAAGATTCTTAGCAACGTCTTGTTGGTTGCTTCCGCTTGACCATTCCCCTTCGGATAGTAAGGAGTAGAACATATCTGCCTTATGCTGTACTCTGCTAGTTTCGCAGCTACCTGGCGATTAAATGGTGTTTGGAATTCCGAACCTGCATATGATATTCTCTTGGATGAAATGAACCACGGCTAGCGCATTTGCTGTCTTTAGTGGTATTGCTTCTACCCACTTGGTGAACAACTCGGTCGCGGTGAGAATGAACTGATTCCCGTGCGAGGTTGGTCGGATGGGGCCAACAAAATCCAAAGCCCAAGTATGGAACGGCCACTGTGTTCCCAACACATGTAGATCTACAACAGGAGCATGCACTAGATTACCTTTGAATTGACACTCCTGGCACCGTCTTACTTTAGTACGACAATCTGCTTCCATGGTGGGCCAGAAGTAACCGACCGAGAGGAGCTGTCTGCATAACTTCGCACCTCCCTGGTGTTCCACTTGATGAGAGAGGTCCATCACTTCTTGCGCCTCTTTGCTGTCTAGACATCGCAGCAGGTTCCCTCATGGCCCCTGCGCCAGAGCATATTTTCTTGCACCACATACCGTGCTGCTTTTCTCTTTAGTTTCTCGGCTTCTTTTCTCGACTCAGGCACAATACCTTGCATGAGAAAGTCAAAGAGTGGCTTCCTCCAATCCACATCATCATCGATCAGAGCAATTGATAAAGATTCATTGATCAGTGTGCAACTCTCGTAATTTCCCTAGATCAATGGCGGCCATTGACATGTCCGGCCAGTGAATATGATACCTCTGAGCTTTCCGATAGATTGACACCTCACTTTCTCCACAAGCATGTTGGTGAATCTTCTCTAACAGCGCTTGTCCCTCCTGCTCCGAGACACATCGCATGAGTATTCCACCAGGGCCTTTGTAGTAGAGGGTGTTGTCATGTATGCAATACCCCTTTGTGGATGCCCAATTTTCGTTGCTCGTGCCTTCTGCGATGGCACGCAAGATTTACTTTCTCCAGTCCACATCATCTATGCATTCATCGTCGCACGCGTCCTCCGTCAATGCCGAGGATGTTCGCACTTCAATCGAGATTCTCGCGGGACATTTATCCGCACTAACCTTGGATCCCAAGGTATCTAAAGCATCAGCATGCCTATTATCCGCTCTGGGTTTGTGCTCGTACCTGACGTCGCAGAACTTCTGCACCAGTTTCTGTACCAAGGTCCGGTAGGGCAACAAGTTGATCTCCTTCAAACCATACTCGCCCGAGGCTTGTTTGACGATTAGCATGGAGTCTCCCATAACCGTCAATTTGCTTACTTCTAGTGCCCTCACTGCGCAAAGACCTGCGATTAGAGCTTCATACTCTACTTCATTGTTAGTGACTGTGAAGTCAAGCTTTGCTGACATCTGTATGACCTCTCCATCTGGTTTGGTCAAGACTATCCCAATGCCTCCACCTTTCCTTGTTGACGAGCCATCGAAATGGAGCGTCCAATAGGGCAACTCAACTGCGTAGATTTCAGGTCCCTACAGTTCTTCTTCAATCACAGGCTCATGACTGTTATCAGGGAACTGTGCTAGCAAATCTGCCACCGCTTGCGACTTGATCGCCCGGGGTGGAACACACGTGATGTCATATTGAGAAATGGTCATATACCATTTTGCCAATCTTCCCCCAGGAGTAGTGTGAGTCAGAAGATACCGTATAGGATCAATTTTTGTGACCACCACCACTTTGTGCGAAGCAAAATAGTGATTTAATTTCTCTATTACAAAGAATAAGGCAAGGCAATGACGTTCGATGTCAGTGTACCTTGATTCTGCTGGCTGTACCATGCGAGAAATGTAGTAGATCGGCCTTTCTTGCCCCTCATACTACTGAGCCAGGAGTGCCCCTATGGAACTCTTCGTTGACGTCAAGTACAGCAAGAGTGGTGATCCGAGCTGAGGTGCGATCATTACCTTTGACGATGTCAACAGGTCCTTTAGCCTTCCAAACGCAGCTTCATGCTCCGTAGTCCAGTTATATAGAGCATCCTTCTTGAGAAGATCGCTGAAACAGAAAGTGATTTCGGCGATCGCTGGGATGAACCTTCGCAGGTAGGATAGCTTTCCCAAGAAGTTCTTCAAGGTACTTTGGTTGTGCGGCGCCGTCATGCTAGTGATCGCCGATACTTTCGCAGGATCAGGTTCTATTCCTTGACGATGTACCACACATCCCAGGAATTTCCCCGATGTTACTCCAAATGCGCACTTCATGGGGTTCATCTTTAGTTGAAAGCTTCTGCATCTGTTGAACACTTTCCGCAAATCCCCCAGGTGGTCTGCCTCTTCCTTGGATTTGACAACTAAGTCATCCACGTAGAATTCTACTTCCTTGTGCATCATGTCGTGAAACAGGGCCATCATGGCTCGCTGGTAAGTGGCGCCTGCGTTCTTGAGACCAAAAGGCATAACCGTGTAATTGAAGACTCCCACCGGAGTGATGAATGCGGTTTTTCGTGCATCTTCGGGGTCCATTTTGATCTGATTGTACCCACTAAAGCCGTCCATGAAGCTGAACATGCGATGACCCGCTGTCGAATCAATAAGCAGGTCGATGTTGGGAAGTGGAAAATCATCTTTCGGGCAAAAACGATTGAGGTCCCGGAAATCCATGCAAATGCGAAGCTGCCCATTCTTCTTCACCACAGGCACAATGTTAGCCAACCATGTGGGATGGTGATTCGGCTCGATGAACTTGGCATTCAGAAGTTTGACAACTTCTTGCTTGATCTTAACGTTAAGCTCCGGTCTAAAGCTTCTCGTGCTCTGCTTTACCGGTTTGGATCCCGGGATCACTACATGAACCCTAGGATCTCATATGAGATGCCTAGCTATGAAATTTTAGCTACACATTGTAAAATAAACAATAGCACAAAGTTTCTCCATTGATATGATTAAGAAAGGGAAGAAGAAATCAAACAATGAGCTCCAGTGGTGAAGTCTTGTCTCCGTTCTTCATGCTCAGCCTTCTCTATGTGTGAATGAATGATTTTTCGTTCTCTAGGTAGTCCTTGAGTCAATTCCCGTCATTAGTCTTCAATATTTGCGTTTTAACCCCAAAAGCTATGTGTTTGGTTATTGATTGCTGAACTGGATTCTTTGTAATTGATATTGCACTGGTGTTTTTACATTTGATAGGTATATCTCAGAAATCAAATCCAAGATCTCTCATTTGCTGAGCTATCCATAACACTTGTGAAGAACAAGCTCCTGCTGCTATGTATTCAGCTTTTACTGTTGAGAAGGCTACTGAATTTTGCTTTATTGAATACCAACTGATTAGGGATGATCCAAGAAATTGGCAGCACCCTGATGTGCTTTTTCTATCAACTTTGTGTTGCAATAGGTGCCCTAGAGGCAATCTAGTTTATTATGAGCAATAAATTGGCTAGAACATTCATTGTATTATTTATTGGATATTTAATATAATGAAGTCCTTAGATTTACAATTGTTTTGTTTATCTTAAATATCCCTAGTCCATTATAATGATTAATAGGACAATCATCTATAGACTAGTATGGGGTTGGATTGATATTGAGATATCACGATCCAACATGTGGGTATGCATTAGGGGTAATGACATACTGGATTGACCAATATCCGAGAAGGCTACATACAAGTTATGTAAATTCACTAGTGCTTCTCGCGGTGACAAGGGTTTTGTCATCCTTAGACTTGAAGTCACTAGGTCATCTAGTTGTGGAGTATTGTGTTTTGGTAGCGTCAAACTGTGAGTGGGTAGTCATAAAGGCGCGTATTGGATACAATAGGAAGCAAGCTTAGATATCGTAGTGATGTAGATAGAATTTTTCCCTCCCACATAACGGGAGGAAATATCCTAGGCCATTCAACTGATAGTGCATATAGAATGTCTGGCCAGACTCAAAAGTCAATATATGATATTGATATTATTTGCACTAATAAGGCTATTCCCAGGATCGAGGAACTATGGATTGGATATACGAGTGTGACTTGTAGGTCTCGTGTTCAATCCAGATATTGAGACAAAGGGATGAGACAATACTTGCACAGGGTTTGTCGGATGACTATTTCTATTAGTTGGCTAGAATGGATGTCTTGCCAGAGGCCGCTCCATATTAGTAAATAGTTACTACCAACTAAATAGAACCTATGGAGTCACACGCCATATAGGATTGAACTCCACTTGGGAATTAATTAATTAATATGATTAATTAATTAGATGGATCAAAACGCAACAACTTGCTAACGAATATGCAAGTTGGACTAATCTGAACTTGAGTAGGATTAGGAGAGGGCCTTTATGTACTAACAAGGAGTTGATGGAATATATAAAGGATGCTCCTATATTCCTTCCCTACAAATAATGCTCATAACATACGTTGAATAAGAGAGAAGGAAGGAGAGAGCAAGAAAACAAGGAGGGCTAAACCCCCCCTTGCCGCCCGCCCAACCCGTCGGCCAAGGAGAGAGGGTCGCCCCTCTATCTGGTGCTCCGTTGCGTGATTTCTTCATCCTCTTCCATTCTTCCTAGCTATCACAAGGTGTTTGGAAGATCTAGATCTCAATCCTAGGCGTGGATCAACCGTATATATATGATACTTTTCGCGTTAGAAGTCATCAAGGAGACCTACAAGGTACAGAACACGAATCCTTTACCATCGTCATGATTTCTCTTCCTGTGATCCTTGGGGGGTCTTGATCGGATAAATTTATTGTTATTCCACTGCGTATTCATGATCAAAACCCTACACTGGTATCAGAGCCACATTTCTTAGAGCATAACGTGGTTTATGTGTTACGTTTTGTTGTTTTTCACCTATAATTGTTGACTATTGTGCTAAACGACAACTTAAGCATATTAGATGCAACTCGATTTGATTCAAGACAAACAAGATCTAATATTGGATGTGAAGATTAGTGAGTTTGATCACATAGGATGTGAGTAATTTTGGATCTAGGAGCTAGGGTTTTGGCACATGCTTTGAAAAAGGGGGTTTCAAACATGGAAACAGCTAAACTTGGGCAACAAGTCAAGGATTTGTTTTGAAAACAACTCCCTAAGGAGGTTCTCTCCCCCCCCCCCAAGGATCGCCCCTTGCCTTGGCGCCCAAGCTAGGGCACGACAAAGGGCTCGGGGCGGCCTAGTGTGCGGCACAACCGTGCGTGGGGCTCGGCCGACCGGCCCAAGGCCGTGCCTTTGTCCTTTTTGGGCGGTTCGGCAATATTGATAATGGGCCCCGTGGACCTTTTTGACCCTAGCACATCCAAAATCAATTAAAATTGACTAAGAGCGTTAAAATTGGTTTTAACTGTTTATGTGCAATTCGTTTGGTGATTGGATACGGCCTTAGATGTGTTTTGTTGTGAATGTTTAATTTTTGTGGTTTGTTTACGGCATGCGAGCTGATTAATTTGATGTAATAATTAATTAGGGTTTACGGCCTGCGAGCCAGTATTTTTTCTCAACTTGTGAGATTTATTTTATTTAGTATAGATTTTAGCTAGTACTAGATAAAATAGATGATAGCCAAGATTGAAGAAAAGAAGCCCAATGATTAAAAGGAGCCACAACATGGAGCATGGAGCATTCCACCAGGCTATGAAGGATGAACCAAGAGATGAAGGCACATGGAGATGCGTTTTCTATTCTAGGGGTCATAGATATTGTCATTGGCTTGGGAATATCTTAGGCCTCGTTTTGGTAGAGGATATAGTATTTAGGGATAAGGCTTATGCTGGGATATGAGCATGGATGTGAACGCTGTCTGATAAGCCCTGATAAGATATGCTGGCTGTCCGTGTTTGAATGCTGTCGGATATGATGCATGATATGAAGCAGGATATGTGTCAAATTGACTGTAATACCCTCAGTGCTGTTATTTTGTATAAAAGATTGTATATTTCAAATTAACAAGAAAAAAATGTATACAAAATGTATTAGTATTTGTATGTTTAGATTTTAATACTCTTTTTTCTATACAATAGTGACGTTGTCAAAATCTATACAAAATGTACATTACTACACGTTAAAAAAACTTGTAGTAACATGCAACTATAACAAATATTCATGTATACAACATGGCCATAACAAAGTATGGAGTATAAATTAATAGTACTTATTGGCATATTGACATGGTGCAAAACCTACAATTAACAAGTTAAATTAAACCAACGAAATTTCCGCAAACGCGTCTTCATTTTTATCTCAACCATACAAATTCAAATAAAGTTATGCAATCCCAAAATAATATTTATCAAACCCATGAGGACCTCCTCCAAACTGATAGTTATCAATCTCAAAATAATAGTTATCAATCCCAAAATGATAGAGTTTGGGGACAAGGGTAGGAAATTAGATAGTTTGTGGGGGTATTTTTGTCAACCTACTAGCATCCTAATATGATATATTTTTTTATCTGACCTTATACTTCCATGCTGGAGGTATAAAATTTGTTCATTGAAACACATTCATCATAAGGCAATATAACTTATCCCCTCTCTTATCCGGCACTCAAAAACTTGATAAAAAAAGAAAGGTTATAACTTATCTTATGCTCCCTCCTTATCCTCTACCCAAACGAAACCTTAGTCTAGGAGGCCATATCCATATCATGTTAATTTCTTTTGTGGATGTTTACTTTATTGTCTTTTTATTGTTGTTGTTGTAAGGTTGATGCATGCAATTTGATAATAAGATAATTAACAACCCGAATCTTTTATTTGGAGTTTTCCCCAAACTCAAATAAGTAGATCAGTTGATAAGGATCAACAAAATAACTTAAAATTGAAAATAAAAATCACTCAATTTAAATATTGCGTTTTTTGCCTTCTCGTTATTTAGACACTCTTCATGATCAGGATTATCAAGCTCATGCATGCCAAAGCAGGGCGACTTGATTTGTCATGATTGTGTTGCGATGACAAAACCAAGTAATGTGCAATTGTTTAAATAGGAGGTTGGACGCAACTAGGTGATTTTAATAAGATTAAAAGTCTAGAGGCAAACAATTGGGATTATCCATGGAATGGATAAATAAGTAGTTATTTTCCCAATTAACCAAGAGTTTCATAAGGATGCAATTGGAATTTTTACTACCTAAATAACTAATTTTGGGTGACTTGCCAAAGCAAGCTCAAAAGAAGTGAAATAGGGATCTTGGCACCCACTATAAGATATAATGATATTATCCGCATTAATATTTCAGGGTTATTAATCCGTAGAAAAATTGTGGGAGCTGTATTTAATAATCTAGCCGTTATTAAATATAGTTAGTTGTTCACAACTATTAAAACTTGCGTATTTTCCTTTTTATATAAATCCAATGGCAAACAACTCATAGAACTCATCTCACTCCCTACGCTCTGTTCTTGAGAAGGACACGCTCTCCTGGACCAATTTTCTAGACTGGTACAGAAACTTGAGAATCGTTCTTAAGCAAGAAAAGAAACTGTACGCTCTGGAGGAGAAAGTTCCTGATGGTCCGGAAAACAACACTTGTGCAGCCCTAAAGGCGTATTAGAAGCGTGTTGATGACGCTAATGATGCGGCCTGCCTAATGCTTGGCACCATGTCCTCTGAGCTTCAGAAGAAACATGAGAACATGAATGAAGTCTATATGATCTCACACTTTAAGTAGATCTTCAGACAGCAGGCTAGGTTTGAGAGGTATGAAGTTTCCAAGACATTGTTCAAAAGTCATCTGTCAGAGGGGAACCCCGTGGGGCCGCACGTGTTGCGCATGATAGGCTATGTAGAGAGCCTCGGATGTCTAGGAATTCTGGTGGGTCAAGATTTGGCCACCGATCTCATCTTGCAATCGTTTCCTGAGAGTTATGGACAGTTCATCATGAACTATATCACGAATGAGATCGTGAAACCTCTGCCAGATTTACTCAATATGTTGAGGACAGCTGAAAAACGCATCAAAAAGGGTAAGGGAAAATCCATAATGATGGTGCATGAAGGAAAGGGAAATATTTTACCTCTACCTCCAAGGGAAAAGGGAAGGAAGTTGCCAAACCCAAGGAAAATGGCCTTAAGCCTGTTGGTGGCGTAGCCAAATGTGTGACTAAAGGTGAGTGTCACTACTGCATTCAGCGTGGACACTGGAGGAGGAACTGCCCAAAATATCTGGAGGATAAGAAGCTTGGAGTAGTGATTCCACCACCACCAGGTATCTTTCTTATAGATGTCAATATTACTTGCTCTTCATCTAGGGTATTGGATACTGGATGTGGATCTCACATTTGCCGAACTGTGCAGGATCTAAAGAGAAGTAGAAGATTGGCTAAAGGAGAGATAGATCTGCGCGTTGGGAATGGAGAAAAGGTTGCTGCATTGGCTGTAGGTGTGTACGAGCTGTCTCTGCCTTCAGGATTAGTTTTAGAATTAAATAATTACTATTCTGTGCCTGCTATGAGCAGAAACATTATTTATATTTCTTGCTTGGACAAGGAATGTATTATTATTTCAATAAATAACAATTGTTGTTCCATTTTTTATAGTATTCACTATTTTAGTGCGCAATTATTTAATAGATTATATATCCTTAACCTAAATATACCTGTCTATAATATAAATACCAAGATGATAAAAATAAATGATTTAAATCCTGCTTATCTATGGCACTTTTGTTTAGGCCAAATGAGTCATGTGAGGTATGTTTATTGGGAAAAATGACAAAGTCCCCTATCAATAAGAAAGGTGAGAGGACTAGTGAGAAATTGGCACTAGTACTGATGTATGTGGGCCATTTGACACACCTTCAAGGCATGGTTATGTATACTTTATCACATTACTGATGATTTCAGTAGATATGGATTTGTATACCTTATGAAGGCCAAATTCGAATCCTTTGAAAATTTCAAAGAACTCAAGAATGAAGTAGAGAAGCAACTTGGCAAAAGTTTTAAAGCTCTACGATCGGATCGTGGAGGAGAATACTTGAGACAAGAGATTGACGACTATCTTACAGAGTGTGGGATTGTATCCCAACTCACTCCACCTGGAACGCCACAGTGGAATGGCAGGTCCGAAAGGAGGAATCGAACTTTATTGGATATGTTTCGAACTATGATGTGTCAAACTAATCTGCCATTATCATTTTGGGGCTATGTTCTATTGAGTGCAGCTTTCACCATGAAGACACCACATGAGATATGGCGTGGGAGCCGTCCCATAGTGTCGTTCATGAAGATTTGGGGCTGCGATGTCTAAGTAAAACTCTTAAAATCAGACAAGCTAGGGCCTAAGTCGGACAAATTCAAGTTTGTGGGATAGCCTAAAGAAACTATGGGATATTATTTCTACAATCCAACTGAGAAGAAAGTGTTTGTTGCTCGGTCCGACGTGTTTCTTGAAAGTGATTTTGTCTCTAAAGAAGCAAGTGGGAGGACTGTAGAACTTGAAAAAGTTAAAGAACCACAAAGCATTGATCCTATTATGGAACATGAAAAGGAACCACAAGACGTTGTGGAGCAACCTGTTCAAGTAACACAAGAGCTTCGTAGATCTAGTAGAGTGCGTCAGGAGCCAGAGAGGTATGTACTTCTCTTGAATGAGTCTGGTGACACGATGCTCATAGATGATGAGCCTAGTACCTATGTAGAGGCCATAAAAGGGACTGACTCTCAGAATGGGCTTGAGGCCATGAGATCCGAGATGGAATCCATGTATACCAACAAAGTATGGACTTTGGTGGAACCACCCGAAGGATCTTAGCCCATAGGGTGCAAGTGGGTCTTCAAGAAGAATATCGACATGGATTGTAATGTGATTTCCTATAAAGGCCGATTGGTGGCTAAAGGATTCAGACAGATTCATGGTATTGAATGTGATGAAACCTTTTCCCCAGTGGAAATGACCAAATCCATCCGAGTCCTACTTGCTATTGCAGCGTACTACGACTAGGAGATTTGGCAGATGAATGTCAAACATCATTCCTGTATGGGAATATCTTTAAGGATGTGTACATGACACAACCTGAGGTTTTTGAAGATCCAAAGCAAGCTAACAAAGTCTTTAAACTCCATTTATGGGTTGAAGCAAGCTTCTAGGAGTTGGAATCGACGTTGTGATGAAGTAGTCAAAGAGTTTGGCTTCATCAGAAACGAAGATTAGTCTTGTGTCTACAAGAAGGTTAGTGGGAGCTTTGTTGATTTTCTGGTCTTGTATGTGGATGAAATACTAGTCATTGGAAACAACATTCCTATGTTGCAATCTGTTAAAGATTGGCTAGGAAAGTGTTTCTCAATAAAAGACTTAGGTGAAGCAGCTTATATACTCGGTATAAAGATCTATAGAGATCGATCTAAAAGGATGCTCGACCTAAGTCAAAGTACATATATAGACAAGGTGCTGAAATGGTCCAGCATGCAAGATTCCAAGAAGTGATTCTTGACCATGTCACATGGAATCACTCTTTTGAAGAATGGTTGTCCTTCCAATGAGATTGAGAAGGAACGCATGAGTAGGGTTCCCAATGCCTCGGCCATAGGATCCATCATGTACGCCATGTTATGTACTAGACCAGATGTGTCATATGCATTGAGTATGACAAGCAGATACCAGTCCAATCTAGGTGAGAAACACTGGATTGCGGTTTAGAACATCCTAAGGTACTTGAGAAGAACTAAGGATGTGTTCTTGATATTTTGAGTTGAAGAAGTTTTGTGTGTAAGGGGTTACACGGATGCAAGCTTCCAGACCTAAGGAGATGATTTCAAATCACAATAGGGGTTTGTGTTTTGCCTAAATGGAGCAGCGATGAGCTGGAAGAGATCCAAGACAGAGACGGTGGCTGATTCTACAACAGAAGCTGAGTACGTTGTTGCGAATGTATGAGGACCATTCTATATGATCGTCCACAAATCTATATCTTGATAAATAATAAACATTTTCGTTGGGACTTTCTAGTGCACAAAGTTGTCACCACAGAATAGATGAGGTCTGTTAGCAGCTCTTTCCTGAGAGAAACCACCATCACCTAAGCACTCATAATCAAAAGATGATTAAATCTATGCAGTGATACAAGCTCTGATACCAATTGAAAGACAGTAATGCAAGGAGAAATACAGGATCAATACTCTATAGGGGGGAGGTTGAATAGAGTATGGCACCTTTTTCTAAAAGATTGGTTTCAAAGATGTTTGTGGCAAGCAGCAAATATTTCAAGGCCTTGAAATGAATGTCAAGTCCTTGGAATCAAAACAAATAGTAGAAAGAATGCTCATAATTTTCAATGCCTTGAAATGGCTTGAACTGAAAACAAGTTTAATGCAACAAATAAGCTAAGTACAAAATAGTAAGATAAGTGCAAGACACACAAAGATTTATAGTTTTCAGTACAATTGGACCTACGTCACTACCTCAGGGACTTGATCCCTGCAGGATTTTTAATTCAAGTCTTATTAATCAAAAGCTAAGCCCAAGATCTCAAGCACAAAGAGTTTCCTTACTCTGTTACAGCTTGTGGTTCTCGCTTACCTATCTAGTACATGCTCTAGCTAACTGATTCAACAAAAACTATTTATTTTTCACTTGAACAACTTACGAGAATAAGATGTATGAAGTATTATCTAAATGATACACATATATAGATCAGAAAAGAAGAACACTGAGAACTGATGAAGCAATTTGAATGTGTAGTTGTTTTCAGATGAGTGGATTGAGCCAAATGAAATCTCCTTCTGTGTAGCTTGTCAATCCTGAGAATGTCTGAGTATCTGTGTGTTCCTTCTCTTCTTCAATTTATTCAATCATTCCCTCTTATGCAACTAGTTCGAGTTGCAGATCTTCAGGATCTTCTCAAACCAAACTACCCTAAAAATCAGCAGCATATCTTGACTTGTCTAACAACGCTTTTAGATGGATAGTTGCTGAGTACCTTCAAATATGTAAACTTGATCTTATAGCTGAGTATACTAGGATGGTCCAGACATGTTTTCACAATCACATAATCAATCTGTCAACCCAATTTCCTTTTCAGCAAGAACACAATATAAGAAATAGTGGTTTGTCTTTTATCATCAATTAATACATAATCAAGCATAGGGGATCAGTAGTCAGATTAGAATCAAAAGCTCCCCCTAAGTTCATGCTGTATACTGCAGTGTATATTTCAGACCTTTGAAAGCTGTTTCAAGGCCTTGAAACAGAACCTTTGAAACAATCTGAACTTAGATTTGTGGTTAAACAAGATGAGAGCATGTGAAATCCTTACCAGCAGTATGAGAGATAACTTAGTGTCTTACATCACATTTTAGGTGAATGCGGTGGCGGTAAAGCCAGCAGCAGATGTTTCAGAATTGCATCATCAACAACATGCAGCTTCAGAGTTCGCTGAAATGAGAGAGGTGATGAAGATGATGGGTCGTCATATGATTACCATAAAAATCAGTCACTGTTGTTGCAACTTCATTCCAGGAGGCTCAAGCTGAAATTAAAGGTTTGAAGAGACAACTTGACCAAAAAGAACTGGAACTCAGTATTGATACATCTGAGGAACATGCTTAAGCCATCACTACTTGCAGTGGCACCACACTGACTGACCCTTTATACCCGATTCAAGCTAGAGAGAAAGCATAAAAAGCGAAGGAGCATGAGGTATTTGATTCAACGAAGACACCTGTCATGGTCCCCCTATCAAAGAGCAACACTCATCCAGCTGAGATCATTGATGAGGTAACCCCACCACTTTATAATTCCAAAGATTTACCATACCCGCTACGAAGTAGGAAGAAGAAAGATGACTCTAAGGAGTATAGGAAAATTTGTCTACCTTCTCGAAACTGCATATAAATATTCCGCTTATTGAGGCATTGCATGTGATGCCTAAATATGCGAAGTTCATGAAGGGTGCCGTGTTCGGGAAGAAGCGAGTGGATGACTTCTAGGCTGTAGACTTGACTAGGCAGCTTAGCTCATGTATGTTGCATGGGTTACCTGAGAAACATAACGATCCAAGTAACTTTGTGATAGAGGCTACGCTAGGTGGAGCGTACACTAAACATGCCCTATGTGACTTGGCGACTAGTGTCAGTCTGATGCCACTCTCGGTGTTTCTAAAGTTAGGTCCGGGGGAACGATCCGCCTGCATCAATCTAAAACTGTAGATAAGTCTCGAAGAAATCCTACGGGGTGGTTTAAGATGTCTTGGTGAAGGTTGGGAATCTCATCATCCCAGCCGATTAATCATTCTAGATATGCCTGAAGGAGACATTCCAATTATTCTGGGTATGCCCTTTTTGGCTACTATTCGGACGCTCATATATGTTGAAAATGGGGAGTTGATAATGAGGATCAATGATGGTGTGGAGACTTTCTGGGTTTTCAAGCCTATTCCCAGACAGTCTCAGGGCCAAAGTTTAGAGATTCCAGCAGTCGTGCAATTAGTGCCCGGGATTCGAGAGTTGATATGTGAGGAGCAACCTGATCCTAATGTAAAGCACAATATTGTGTTAAAGATCCTCCAGAGGAAGCAGGATGTGGCACCTCGTGCCAAGCCACCTTTCTAGGTGGACGAGGTAATTGGGTCGGGCCGTCGACCTTAAATTACAAGCGCTTCTTGGGAGGCAACCCAATGTAGATAGAATGTTACCATTTAAGTTTTTGTTTTTGAGTTATACATATTTGATTTTTGAGAGGTGAGAAAGAGTGGATTAATATTTCCAATGAATGTGCAGGGACACAAAGAGAGGAAAAAGATATGCTGGATTCCCCTTCTTGATGTACATACTGCACTTTTGAGTCCGGTTACTAGCTGCACA
Source organism: Linanthus parryae (assembly GCA_023055425.1). Lineage (NCBI taxonomy): Eukaryota > Viridiplantae > Streptophyta > Magnoliopsida > Ericales > Polemoniaceae > Linanthus > Linanthus parryae. Next base: position 41,396,856 of record JALGPY010000004.1, read on the forward strand.
ACTCATTGAAAAGAGAGGTAAATCGTCAGGGTTCATTTCGTACGAAATATGTTTGTGAAATGGAATAATTAGAAAAAAATTCATTTTCTGTTTTGTGCGATATAAAAAGGGTGTTCTGCTCATTCGTGCGAAATCATTTCGCACGAAATGGATCCATTTCGCGCGAAATCTTTTTGCACGAAATGCTCTGCAGTACTTGTGGAAATCTTCATTAACTCCTGAACTTTGAGGTCACGCCCTTCTACATACACTCTAAATTCATAGGGGACAGTGAATATCTTAAGTCTGGGGGGGGGGTTATGTCTACCTTTGCTAGCCATGTATATCTTTCATCTCGCCTTGTTACATGTAGTATTTGTAGTATATATCGTATTCGTGATTAGTGTAGAGTGATCTATTATATTGTCGTATTGTGGTATAATTTTAATTTTGCATTTGTTGGCACTTTTACATTATTGAGTCCCCCTACCCAAGTTTTGTGGTTAATCGAATTGGCCATTGCATATGGACTTAGGAAAAAATGAAAAAAAAATAGAAAATTTAAAAATCAGAAAAATTGATTTGTTTAGAATAAGGGCAATTGATGAAGCTAGAAGCCGGTGAGAGTTCAGGGAAAGAGTCTCTATTAATAGGAAGCACCGTAGTAGGAAACTCTAATTATTAGTATCTTGCGCACCTATTTCACGAAACGATGTCCCGGGTATTCAGGGAAAGTGGAAATTAGATGAGAGCATACCATTAGTTCCTTTATTGTGCTAGGAGGGTTAAGTCCTAAGGAGTTGAATAGTATAATTTGGAGTGGAAACTTCTGGCCTCTTCAAATATGGGGTGGACCTTCGTGGTGAGTCGGTTCCACGTGGTACACTACTTTAGCCTAAGAAAAGTTAGGGAGTGTACACCACCATACCTTAAGGCGGTTTCAAGATTTAACCGAAAAAACCCACACGTAGTATCTCTAAATGCACGGTTGATAAAAATTAGAATAGAATGAAAAAAAAAAAACAAAATGAATCAAAATATTCTCTTGGATTAGATACGGTGAACAACCTAATGTACCTCCGTTCACCTGGGGAATTTGGATTCAATCCAATTAGAGCTTCTAAGGGAAATTAAAGTCAACTCGTATTAAACGGAGTTCATGGAACGGTCATTGGAAACAGTGGGAGCTTGAGTGAAGAGAAGCAAAGTTGGAGAAGCTAGAATGACCATTCTGCACTCATTTAATGATATCTGGAGTTCTACTATGAATTTGGGAGTGATACCAGAGCTAAATGAAAGTAGACTCAAATAGCTTTCCAATGGTAGGTTACAGAGCTTAATCAGAGGTCGGACTAAGAAGTTATGGCCAGGAGAAGTCAGGATCCAGATTCCATTCGCAAGAATAGAAAGCATTTTTCGCACAAAATGTCGGGCATTTTGAATGTATTGGTCTGGAGCTGGAGCTGATCATAGTCCCTTAATGATCTTTACTCGTGCAAAGTCCCAACCAGACCCGGCCCCAGCAGGCCTGGTCAAACCCATCACGGACTCATTCAGAATGGCAAGCCAAAAACGCAAGTACAAGAGATATTATTATCAGCGGTGATAGCAAATTTGACATCTGGTCGCGGATCTAGCATTCATGTAAGTGCAGTTATCTGCAGCATCCAAATTTCTACTTGAAACTGAGACAGCATTTAAGTTTCAGCGGGCCTCGGTCAACAATGACTACAAGAAGCTACGTTTGTGCATCCATTGTGTGATACTTGATGATGAAATACAAACCATTTTGATAGCCTAAACTGTTGCTAATCTATTTGTTTGAATAATTTTTTGCAGCGATAAGTAGTTACCTATTTTGCAGGGACCATTTCTTAAACTGTGTTCTTGCAGAAAAGGAAATTGGGTTGACATATTGATTCTGTGATTGGGAAAACATGTCTTGACCTTGCTAGCATACTCAGCTACAAGATCAAGTCAATTTCTTTGAAGATATTGAGCAACTAGCCGTTGAAAAGAGCTTTTAGACAAGTTAAGATATGCTGTTGATTTTTAGGGAAGTTTGTTTTGAGAAGATCCTGCAGATCTGCAACTCAAATTAGCTGCATAAGTGGGAATGACTGAAGAAATTGAAGAAGAGAACAAGCACACAGGTACTCAGGCATTCTTAGGATTGACAAGCTACACAGAAGGAGATTTATTTCGCTCAATCCACTCATCAGAAGATCACTGCACACTCAACTAATTCATCAATTGTCAATGTTCTTCTTTCTAAACTATATTTGTATATCATTTAGATAATACTTATTACATATTATTCCCGTGTGTTTTTCAATTTAACAATAGATAATTCTTTTTGAATCTGTTAGACAGAGTAGGCACTAGATTGGTTGGTGAGAACCACAAGCTGTAACAGATTAAGGGAACTTTCTGTGCTTGAGATCTAGGGCTTAGATTTTGATTAATAAGAATTTAGTTGCAAATCCTACATGGATCAATTTCCTGAGGAAGAGACGTAGGTCCAAGTGGAATAAACTCTATAAATATCTGTGTCTCAGGCATTTATCTTACTGTTCTATACTTAGCTTATTTTCTGCATTACACAGGTTTTCAGTTCAAGGACTTAAAATCCATTTCAAGGCCTTGAAAACTACCATCATTATTTCTACTATCTTTTTTTATTCCAAGGACTTGAAATTCATTCCAAGGACTTGAAATTCATTTCAAGGCCTTGAAATATCCATTGCCACAAACTTCTTTGAAACCACTCTTTTAGAAAAAAAAATTACATACTCTATTCAACCCCCTCCCCTCTTCTAGAGTATTGATCATGTATTTCTACCTACATTATTTTCTTTCAAAACTTATATGCCCACTCCAAATCGTAGTTGGACAGGAAGTTACCCCCAGCTTCTATATCAATCTTGTCTTTATCAGAATTGTCAAGCGTATTATAGAATACCTGGATGATATGACCCCTGTCAATGCCATGATTGGGGCATTTACAAACAAGCGGTTGAGACGCTCCCATGCTTCGACCAATGATTCATTCTGCCTTGGCCTGAAATTCCAAATCTCGTTCTACAGTTGAATCATGCGTGAGATTGGAAAAAATTCACCTATAAACTGAGATACACACTCTTTCCACGTTTTAATCGAGTTGGATGGCAAAGAATCTAGCCAATCCATAGCAGCTCCCTTGAGACAGAAAGGAAAAATTCCACAACTTAATTGCTTCGGAGGTGACTCCACTATTGTTGTAAGAATCACAATATTGATGAAATCTCCCTATAAATGCATGAGGGTCTTCATCATGTGTTCCCGTAAATGGAAACAGATTCTGCACTAATTGAATTGTGTTAGTCTTGAGACAAAAGCTCTCTGCATGAATGGGTAGTCCCACAATCGCTGGCTCAGTTCCATTCAGATTCACCTCAAATCCCTTGATACTTGCCTTCCTACAGCGGTTATATAGCATTGAGGATGTTTCTACCCGTAATAGCTCTTCAGCCTTAGCTAACATTGCTTCCAGCTATTCCTGGGTAGTACTAATCGGCTCTTGTCCCCCTGTCATCGATTCCAGAGAAAACAGCACTAGCAAATCTGTGAGGTAACAAATAGTAAACAAAAAAAAATAATTGCTAACTTAAACTTGTTAACCATTGACCCTCGGAAACGGCGCCAAAAACTTGACAAGTTTTACTTAGCGTTTGCGCAAGTGCACGGTTTAAGTAATACAGGGTAGTAATTCAACCCCGAATTATCGATCCCACGAGGACAAGCTTGAGATTATTTAATTAGTTATTAGATTAAAGTATGGTTCAGGAGGAATGATTGTTATTATAAGAGAGTTGTCATCCTCAAGGAAGTGACTAAAAGGAAATAAACAGCCAACTATTTTTGTTTTATTTAATTAAACAAATATGGAGAAACTAGATATCTCTAGATTACCTAGGGATGTAGACGATTTCTGTATTAGCTATGTAACATGTTAACTCTATTCTAACTAAGTCGGGTACTAGAACTGATCATCTCCTATCGGTCTCAGGTCTATTTACATCATGGTACGCCTAGGGTCTTTTCAGTCCACCAACGTTTACCCGTCTGTTCTAGCAGGTTCTCTACTGATATCCTAGCGGGTCATGTCGATCCACCGTTTCACATAACAGCTGAGTAATTCCACTGAGTCTACCCACACTGGCATATCCTAACACTTTTCTTTCGGTCTCATTGGTTGGGCTTGATTTTCATATCATTCTAGCTGGTTAAAGTCACTTTAACGCACTCACTAACTAAGTAGTACATGAATAATTAATCTAGAACGTCACTAACAATTAAACATGAATCATCTAAAGAACAAACTGTGGCTCATGAATTTTTAGTTCATCTCCTAATCGTGTCAATAGAACAGGATTACTCAAAAAATCAAGAAAGTACAACTCATTCAATAGAAGAATTCATCAAAGCATGAAATTAGATTCAATCTGTAAAACCAACGTTTACATGAACCCTATGATCTCATATGAGATTCCTAGCTATGAAATCTTAGCTACTCATTGTAACATAAACAATAGCACAAATTTTCTCCATTCATATGATTAAGAAAGGGAAGAAGAAATCAAACAATGAGCACCAATGGTAAAGTCTTGTCTCCTTTCTTTGTCCTCAGCCTTCTCTATGCGTGAATGAATGATTTTTCATCCTCTATGTCATCCTTGAGTCAATTCCTGTCATTAGTCTTCAATATTTGCATTTTAACCCCGAAATTCCACTCCAGCTCTAGACCATTTCATGCGAAATCATTTTAAGCGAAATGCTTTCTATTCGTGCGAATGGAATCTGGATCCTGACTTCTCCAGGCCATAACTTCTTCGTTCGACCTCTGATTAAGCTCTGTGACCTATCATTGGAGATCTATTTTAGTCTATGTTCATTTGGCACCGGTATCACTCCAAAATTCATTCCACAACCCCACATTTAATCAAATGAGAGCAGAGTAGTCATTCTAGCTTCTCCAACTTTGCTTATCTTCACTCAACATGAGCTCCCGTTGTTTCCGAAGTTCATTTCATGCCTCTTAACAACTGATTAGCATCCGTTCTTGTCAAGACAACATGAACAAACATACCAAACGATCATATTTGACAAATAACATCAAAACATGCATAGAAACGCCTTGACTAACTATAAAGCACATATGAAGCAACAAGTTACAAAACGCATCATATTCTCTACAATTATGATCAAATATCTCATATTAATATGGCAAATAAAAATAAGATATAGCTCCTAAACGGCTCTATAAATAGGTAGCCCCAATTATAAGAAACCATGCATCGTGTTGATGCGTGACATCATCCACTAGTATAACAAAATCGTCCTCGGACCAATTCCCCTTTTCCATCAGGGTTGCAGATTCGTTTTTTCCATGTTGACCTCGTTTCGGGAAATCTCTCTTCCAGTACACCTTTTCCTTGTACCATTCATAGACATCCTTGGAAAAAGTCAACCAAAAAGCTGATTTTTCTTGTTCTTCTTACCCATCATGCTTCCCCATGGACCTCTGTACATGTGCCTTCTCTCTTGTAATTTCCTAGCATGGAGAGCTGATATCACTTCCTCTAGGGTTAACCTGTCCTTATTCACAATGAAGGACTGCACTAAGTTCTCCTATGATGGAGGTCATAAAACCAGCAACAAGAGTGTGGCATCCTTGTCATTCATCTTCTCTTCAATATTACGCAAATCAAGAAGAATTGTGTTTAATTGATGAAGATGATTCTTGAGGATCATACATCCGAGTATCCTTAGAGTGAACAACCATTGCTTCAACATCAACTTGATGGTGAGTGACTTCGTCATGTAGAGACTCTCAAATTGAGCCATAAAGCCACCGCCGTTATGGTGAGTGACTTCGTCATGTAGAGACTCTAAGCATACATTGCTTGAATGTGCCTTCTCCTTAGAGTGAACAACCATTGCTTCAACATCAACTTGATGGTGAGTGACTTCGTCATGTTGTCTGAGTTGCGACCTCAATGATAACGTCATCGGATAAGCACAACATGATGTTTGAATGTGCCTTCTCCTCCATCATCCTATACTCCAGTGATGCAACATTATGTAGGGTTTTGATCATGAATATGCAGCGGAAAAAACAATAAACAATTTAATCAAGACCCTCCAAGGATCACAGGAAGAGACTACATAAAGATAGTAAGGGATTAGTATGAAATACCTTCATGATCTCCTTTGATGACTTCTCACGTGAAGTTGTGTTCACGTATCTATGGCTAGTCAACTCCTAGGATTTTAAACCGGATCCTTCAAACCTTTTGTTCCAGTTTGGATTGAAGGAAGAAGATCGAAATCACGCAAATCGAGACAAAGGGGCGGCCCTTCCTTGGTGGCCGACGGGTGAGGAGGCGGCAAAGGGGGTTCGGCCCTCTTTGTTGCACTCTATCCTTACTACTCTCTCCTACTCAATATGTTATGAATTAGTTATGTGTGAAGGAAGCTAGGAGTGCCTTTATATAGTCCAACAAATCCTTGTTGACTGCATAATAGCCCCTATCCTAATACTACTCATGTACGGACTAGTCCAACTTACAAATTAGTCCTGGTAAGTTTGCAAGCTATTGCATATTTTTTATTCTTCTTATTAATTTATTATATTAATTACTTCCCTAGTCCGGTCTAATCCATATGGAGTGTGAACCCATAGGTTTCTACTTAGTTGGTACTAACAATTACTAACATGGAGCGACGTCTAGCAAGACACCTATGCTACCCAACTAATAGAAATAGTCATCCGACATACCTTGTGCAAGTATTGTCTAATCCATTTGTCTCTATATCCGGATTGGACACGAGACATACAAGTCAAACTCGTATATCCAATCTATAGTTTCTCGATCCTGGGAATAGTATCATCTATGCAGATAACATCAATATCCTATATTTATTTATCTGAGTTTGGCCAGACATTCTGTGAGCACCATCCTTCGAGTGGTCGTGGATATCAACTCCCGTTATGTGGGAGGGAATAATTCAATCTACATGTTAGACATCATTTGTTTATACGAACTTGCATTGTCAAATATCTTCACTAAAGCACTGTCAGAAGATAGATTCTCAGCCCCGAGATTGGAATTGGGCATGCTAAATAGGGCGGCATTGGTTTAGGCGGAGTATCAGTTAAGTTTCAGGTAAGTATTATGTGTTTCAAAGTTTTGAATAGATTTTTAATGAATTGAAAATCTTTTCAAAGCCTTGATTTTATCTGCTTCAGCAGTGTAACTTTTCAAGGCCTTGAAATTCTTTCCAAAGCCTTGAAAATAAGTATTTATGCTACTTAGTCAATAAATTGGATCTTTCAATGTTATGTGTTATCTCCGTAAATAATTTATCAATATTTCCTTTACCTTTTAAAATTATTTTCCGTTCAAATTAGTATTATATTATTTCCTTTCCCACGTCACACACACACACTTTTGAATTTCATTGATTATGCACATCTTAAAAGATATGAAAATATTATGTTTCCTTTTCAAACTCAAACTCTTGTGTATTCATCTCTTTCCAACCGGCTATCTGCTATCTTTCAACATCTTGAGGTTCCAAATGACAGAGACGAAATTACCACTGGTTTAGTTATTCTTGATGAGAAAGCCTTTGAAAGGATTGGAATCATGAAAACCAGTGAGGGAACTTGGAAGTTATACTCAAATATGTCTAAAGAAGAGCTTAAATCCAATAAGTTTCTAAAATCCATTGCCTTGACCTCTCCTTCAAACCCACCCTCTCAATATCAAGACCTTTCCATGGTGTTAAAAATAGTTGATGTCCTGGAAAAAGATAGGGATGAGTTGAAGGAAAATCAGTACGAGTTTGGCACTGAGTTCAAACAAATGAGGTATATGGTTGAAAGCATCTTTAAAATCATCAATGTGATCCATGTGGAAGAGAAAGTCTCTCATGATGCAGAAGGATCAAAGAAGGCTGGTTCAACCAAAGACTTATTAAGTGAGCAAACTACTCAAGATGAGGCTGCTGGGGTAGTGGACACAGGGAAACAAGTGGTTGAAGAACAGGGCGGTGAAGATCAGGAACAAGGTGATGCTGAGAGTCCAGATTCAGGAATGTTGATCCAGGATCTTAAGAAGAAGAAAACGAAGGAAAACATTCCATAGATAGTGACTGAGGCAGACTTTTTTGATGATGAAGTGGTTGGTGATGCTGGTGATGAAGCAGCTCAAGAAGAAGAACAAAAAGATGATGAGGATGATGAAGAAGACAGTGGAGAAGAAGATGCTGAGCCAAAGGGAGACGGAGACCAAACCCCCTAATTTTTGCCTCTTCTTTCTATCTTCTTCAAGGCCATGAATCCCTCTTCAAAGTCTTGAAAAAATCTATTTTTAAAACTATTTTCCTTTTAAGTTTTCAAAACTTCGATCCAAAATTTTCTCATTATTTTTGGCTGAAAGTCTAAAAGGGGGAGAAGTTTAGGTGTTTATTTGTTTATTTTTGGTACTTTTTCTGGCTGGTTTAGAGATCTGGTTTAGAACAGCAGGATTTGCTGGATTTTGCTGCTTAATTGTTTAATAAGTTGGATTGTTTGTATATTTTTAATCCTACTTTAAAGCCCACCACGGATCGTCTGGAGGAGACATCTTAACATGATAAGAGACATAGTATTGTGTACCTTTTGATTTGTGAGGTCACACGAAGAATGATATCCTCGTCTCTACGGTTGATCCACGTCTAGAGGTGAGATCTATATTCTTCCTTCAAACAAGTGCTAGCTTGAACCCGGAGAAAGAGGGAAGAGGATCAAAGCAACAAGGTCAAGAGGAGGTTTTGGCCTCCTATTTGTGCCGTCGGGTAAGGGGGGCGGACGGGCCTAGGGCGTCGGACTTAGGCTTGTCTTTCTCTCTCTCTCTCTCTCTCTCTCTTGTTCTCTCCCACTCTCTTTGTGTTGTGTCAATAACAAATCACAATTAGTGGGAAGGAAGCTAGAGCCTCCTTTATATACTCCAACAACTCCTTGTTGTTTCCATAAAGGAGTTTCCTAATTCTACATGAACTAGAATTATTCCCTTCCTTGCAAATTAGTCCTACTAAGTTTGCAAGGTGTTGCACAATGATCCTTCCATTAATTAATCAATATTAATTAATCCCAAACCTAGATCTAATCTATTTAACGTGTGACCCCATAGGTTTCTATCTAGTTTGTAGTAACTCTTACTAACATGGAGCGGTGTCTAGCAACACATCCATGTCACCCCACCAATAAAAATAGTCAGTGATCCCGACAAACCCCTTGTGCCCAATATCTTATATTGCACTATCCATTTGTCTCCATATCCGGATTGGACACGAGACATAAATAGTCACGCTCGTATATCCAATCCATAGTTCCTCGATTCAGGGAATATGCTAATGCTAGCAGATAACATCAATATCTCCATATTGATTTATCTGAGTCTGGCCAGACATTCAATAAGCCTCATCCCTCGAGTGGCCGTGGATATTTATCCCCATTATGTGGGAGGGACAAATCCTATCTACATAACTACGATCTCTAAGCTTGCTTCCTATCATGTCCGGTATCCATCATTATGAATACCCAGTTACAGTGTAACGTTTGATAACATCAAAGCACAATATTCCACAACTAGAGTATCTAATGACTTCAAGTCTAAGGATTGCAATTATATTAGCACTAGGAGAAGCGATTGTGACTTTACATAATCTAATGTATCCTTCTCGTTGTGGGTCAATCCAGTATTCCATTACCCCTAATGCATACCCATGTGTTAGACTTGATATCTCCATATCAATCTACCCACATACTAGTCTGTATTTGATCGTCCTAATCAATATAGTGGACTAGGAATATTTAAGATAAACAACACACTGTATCTAAGGACGTCATTATATTAAATATCACAATATATAATAAATGAATATTCTAGCCAAAACAATATTCATACTAAGTATACGATTTCCTCTAGGGCATCTATTCCAACAAAAAGGAACTCTGTTTTGACATCCATCTGCCAAATCTCAATGTCGTAGTATGCTGCAATAGCAAGTAGGATTCCAATGGATTTAGACATGGCGACTGGTGAAAAGGTCTCATCATAGTCAATACCATGAATCTGTCTATACCCTTTGGCTACCAATCGCCCCTTATAGGCAACTACTTTGCCATCCATGTCGGTCTTCTTCTTGAAGACCCAATTGCACCCTATGGGCCGAGCCCCTTTGGGTGGTTCCACCAAAGTCCAAACTTTGTTGGTATACATGGAATCCATTTCAGATCTCATGGCTTCTAGCCGCTTCTTAGAGTCTTGGCCTTTCATGGCCTCTCCGTAGGTTGCTGGGTCATCATCCATGAGTGGTACGTCATCGGGCCCAGTCACAAGAAGTCCGTACCTCTCTGGCTCTTGACGCACTCTTCCTGATCTACGGAGTTCCTGTGTTACTTGAACAGGTTCCTCCACAATAGCTTGCGGATCCTGCTCATGCTCCATCATCAGTTCAGTGATTTGTGGTTCTTGAATCTCTTCAAGTTCTACAGCCCTCCCACTTGCTTCTTTAGAGACAAACTCTCTTTCTATAAACACGCCGGTCCTAGCAAAAAACACTTTGTTCTCGGTGGGATTGTAGAAATAATATCCTTCAGTTTCCTTAGGATATCCCACAAATTTACACTTATCCACTCTGGGCCCGAGCTTGTCTGTTTGTAAACATTTTACATAGACATAGCAGCCCCAAATCCTCATAATGACACTATGGGACGCTTCCTAGTCCATATCTCATATGGTGTCTTCATGACTGATTTTGATGGAACACGATTAATGGTAAAAGATGCCGTCATTAGAGCATGTCCCCAAAAAGATATCGGAAGATACGTTTGAGACATCATAGATCGCACCATATCTAATAGTGTGCGATTCCTCCTCTCGGACACGCCATTCCATTGTGGCGCTCCGGGTGGAGTGAGGTGGGATACTATCCCACACTCTCTAAGATACTCATCAAACTCTTGGCTTAAGTATTTTCCTCCAAAATCCGATCGTACAGCTTTAATACTTTTACCAAGTTGCTTCTCTACTTCATTTTTGAATTCTTTGAACAATTCTATGATTCGGATTTGGCCTTCATAAGGTCTACAAATCCATATCTACTGAAATCATCAGTAAACGTAATGAATTAGGTGTAACCACCTCTGGCAGGCGTGGGGAATAGCCCACATACATCTTTATGTATAAGTGCCAATAACTCACTAGTCCTCTCACCTTTCTTATTGAAAGGGGAATTTGTCATTTTTCCTAATAAACAAGATTCACATGTCTCATATGATTCCAAATCAAATGTGTAATACCCCGTATTTAAGTTAGAGGTTATTTGGTCATTTCGGAAAAATAGTTAAGAATTTTAAGAACTTTTTATTTAAAACTTATTCTTGGTTTTGAAGTATAAGAGAGTATTTGACATTTACGATAATCTAAAATGGTATTTTGAGTTATTTTGTAGTTTTGGAAACTTGGATAATACTATATGAAACTCACATGTATATTCAGGAGATACTTGTAGTTTAAAATAATGATTCTGATATTTATATACAAATTTGTTTATTTTAAATTATTTGAAAATTTATAATTTGTGAAAATTAACTTTTATGTGTTACCTATTAATTGAAAATTATATTTTTACCCCTCAACTTTTAGGTTTCATATTTCTACCCCAACTAGCAATTCATCTATTAATTATTTATACTCAAGTCCCCCTCAATTATTCTTGGTCAACTCTACTAAAATATGGAGATTTTATTTTTATAAGCATATTTCAATTTTCTCTACTACTACATCAAGCACATCACCCCCATCTCCATAAACTCCATCAACTTTCACTACTACCTACACACATGTATGTACATTATCATGTGGATTCTTCACCACCAACCTCCACCATCAACTTCATTGCTTCTATTCTCATTTCTTTTCATTTTCTCTCTTCAAGAACACTCACATACTCTCTCATCTCTCTCCAAAACTCCATTCCCGGTTTTGGAGGAACACCTTCACTAAACACCATCAAATCTTCATTTTTAAGCCTCCAAAACATGAAAAACTTTAGTCCAAGCATAGTATGATCATGGGGGGGGGGAGTTATTTCATCATTCTTCTCAAGAATTGAAGGCCAATTTCACTCTTTTCATCCCCATCTTCTTGAATCTTGGGGTAAAGTTTCCTTCTAGCCTTCAATTCATTCCTTCAATGTCTATGTTTAGCTTTGATTGATGAAAATCCATCTTTGATTTCTTCATATCCAAATTCGATTCTTCATTTCTTGTCTTGATCATGAATTTGATACTTGAATGTTCTCTATTTCATGGAACTCACACTAAAACTCATATGCAATTTGTAAATTTCTCGGTAGTTGCACTTGCATGTCAAGAACATTTTGATAGTTTGTGTCAAGAGCATGTGAAAATCTTACTTCATGTATAAAATGGTGTTATTTGGGTGAAAATCGAGTCTCCATAAGTTGCATGTATCATTTGAACCAAACTTGTTGATTTTTTGAAAAATTGGACATTTTTACAATCTGACCAGTTTGTGAACAACGTATACTATCTCCAACTTTTGTCTCTGTAGAATTTTTAACTCTTTCATATTCTGAAACTAGACTCAGAGAGGGTCATTTTGAAAGAAAATTCAACTCCATAGCCTTTTTGGTTAGGGAGATATGCTCATCCAAGTTGCATGTTTTCTGAAACTCTGTTTTTGGACAAGTTTTACCATTTTTGTTAAAAATCTCATTTCCAGAAACTTATGGCACCAAATCTTTCTTGTGATGAAACTAGACACATAAGGGATTCATTCTGTAGAATATGGGAATTTTTCCTATTCTCAAAGTAGTAGTAATTGTTTTGCAAAGTTGAAACTTTATTCCAAACTTGTCTCTGCATAGCAGTTTTTGTTATTTTTGTAACTTGAGTTTTATAATAGCTGTGCATGATTTTCTTGATGTTTCTAGCACATATAGGTTCATCATACATTAATTTCAAGATTTTCGGAGATGATTTGATATGGTAAATATGGCTCCAACGTCAGAGCTACAATTCTGTCCAGAATTGTAGTTTCACATTTTTTAGAAAAATTGAATTTTTGAACTTCTAGGTGTTTTGTTGGACTTTTTTTGATAGTTAAACATCATTATATGTGCATTAGTAAAATTTAGGACTATTTACATGTAGTTTTGCATTTTTATTATGCATGTGTAGATTGGTTATAACGAGTACGTCATACGTGTGATTGTAGACATCGACCCCGTAGGAGAGAGCGGTTGTCGTCGGAGTGCTATGCTTAGTTTCTTGATTTTGATTGTGCTTCATCTCAGTGGTAAGTACATATGTACGATCTTTCCATATCAAAATGTGCGTATGTGTTCGATGTTTCAAATGAATGCTTGTTTTATGAAAAACTGTGAGAATGCATGTTTTCCACTCGAATGTTGTTAAACTACTTTTTCATCTCCTTTGAGAACTCTCGGAAATTCCTTGTGAAATATTTATATTCTGATTCTAGTTATGTGAAACAGAAGAAATAAAATACCTCCAATAGACTTAGAATGATGTACAGAGTACTGTAATTAATGGGAGGCATCAAGCGATCATTTTCTTATGGCTAAGACCATTGAAGCAATGCTTCTTCTTATTGGATAGAACGTTAATGTTCACAAATCCGCCCCCAGTGTGCCAAAATGTATCAAGATATTGAGGCTAAGGGGTTTATAGAGCTATAGAGTGCTACTTGTACTTGTATGGGTCACTACGGTATAGGGGTGTCGACACTTAAGGCCTTTTAGCTACTGTTGTGAGCGGGGTTGACGAATGGGCTCCCTTAACGCTCGGGTGAAATAGTGTTTAATAGACCCTAGAAGGAACCCTTAGTGATTATTTCGTGATCCCTCTGTTTACATCGATCCTGCTGGTGGCCCTGGACATGCCTCAGCTAAATTAAACTGTTGATTGAAGTCGAAATTAAAAATTGACTACTTTATTAATGTTGTTCGTGGCTCTGAATTGCCCTAATCAATTGAAATGATTTGAAATGCTTTGGCTACTCATGAACTAAGTTATTCTCTTAAATGGACATGTTTACCCTGGACATGTTACAAACTACTCGTGGTTTCTCAATGTTATTAAATTGAGAGATTTTGTTACTCGGTTACTTCCAGTTGTTCAAAATTCTCCAACATGATAGTTTTACTGTTTAAATCTTATGATTTATTTCAACTCATGCTTCCGTGCCACTCGTTGGTTTACATGTCTTAGTATGTAGTTACTCAGTTTTTACTGATCATTTCTTCAAAACTGCGTCGGCTTTTGCCATTTTAAAACCGCAGGTCATCAATCAAGGTGGGGTTATGGGAACGCGAATCGAGACGAAGACGTTTAGATCACTCAGTAGATCACATAGCTTATTTAAACACATTGCTTTTGTAAACTTATCGTCTCAAAGATTTTTTTATTTAATAAATTGTAATATTCGTAAATATAGTTCTGCTTTTGGTTATCGATTGTCGCTTTAACCCTGAACCGAGATCCCCGGTCGTCTCAGATGGTATCAGAGCATCGGTTCTCCGATTAAAGTGACTTTTAGATTTTCATTAGTAGGGAATAAGAAAGATAACACGTTTTCAAAATTTTAAAATTGATTAGGATAACCCAATTTGGTAATAACAAAGTAAACAAGCCGCCGGGAGTTGGGGTACTTACCTGTCATTAATATTGATTTGTACCATATTTGTTGATTAAATATCAACGGCTATTTGAGATGTGAACCGTATAAATTTTACTTGCTTATTTGCATGCTTAGTACTTATGCCCTTGCTTATTTATATCGAGATGCTTGCTATAGTTGTGTGATACGTATCTATGAATCTTTATGTTTCTATGTTATTTTGTCGACGAGAGAGTAACGACGCTTTGACATAGAAGAACATGAGACCATTATTTTCCTACCTATGAGTGCGACTTTTAAGATAATACTTTATCTTATCTCATTTTGAGTTAATTTGACAGGTCGCTTCCAAAATTAGAAAGTTTTGACAATACATAGATATATATATATATATATATACTTTTTCTTTAAAAAAAAATTGTTTTGAAAAAAAATGATTGGTGCGGAGATACCAAATGCCAAGTGATATGGACCACTTTGTTTAGCAGTCCGCTGGCGTGACTCATAGTACGACGGTACTATGAGTTGTACCCACTGTGTAGACTAAGTTGGAACATTTGAAACACATGCGAGTTGTGATGGAGATACACATTGTGTGACGACACATAGTGTTCCTTTCTCCCTCGTATGCGTGGAACACTTGAGGTGATTGGTTTATCTAACCCTATACAGGTAAGACAATATTTTTCGTGCGAATGAGCAAAGCAAATGATAAGTTAGTTTCGATCAAAGTATTTTGTGTCTAAAAGATTTCAAGACTTGTTCAAATGCTCGAAAATTTCGAATCGCTTTGTAAACATGGTAACTTGTGTGTTCGTCTATACCTTTCAAAATTTGGTTCCGACCTTTTGCTTGATCTAATTGTATTTGAAAACCTACTATGATGCGAGTGAGTAAAGACTTTGCCGACCGAGAGCTCGTTCCCATTAATATAAGTGTTGCATATGCATTAGCCTTGCATACAATTTGCATGTGTATTGGCATTGCATACAAATTTCATGTGCATTAGTTGCATTCTCGTGAAGCATGTCGTAGTTTTACCAAAAAAAAAAAAATTCTTAAGCTTCAGGGACGAAGCTTCATTTTAAGGGGGGTATAATGTAATACACCGTATTTAAGTTTGGGGTTATTTGGTCATTTCGAAAAAATATTTAAGAATTTCAAGACTTTTTTATTTAAAACTTATTCTTGGTTTTAAAGTATAAGAGAGTATTTGACATTTACGATAATCTAAAATGGTATTTTGAGTTATTTTGTAGTTTTGGAAACTTGGATAATACTATATGAAACTCATGTGTATATTGAGGAGATACTTGTAGTTTAAAATAATGATTTTGATATTTATATACAAAGTTGTTTATTTTAAATTATTTGGAAAATTTATAATTTGTGAAAATTAACTTTTATGTGTTACCTATTAATTGAAAATTATATTTTTACCCCTCAACTTTTAGGTTTCATATTTCTACCCCAACTAGCAATTCATCTATTAATTATTTATACTCAAGTCCCCCTCAATTTTTCTTGGTCAACTCTACTAAAATATGGAGATTTTATTTTTACAAGCATATTTCAATTTTCTTTACTACTACATCAAGCACATCACCACCATCTCCATCAACTCCATCAACTTTCACTACTACCTACCCACATGTATGTACATTATCATGTGGATTCTTCACCACCAACCTCCACCATCAACTTCATTGCTTCTATTCTCATTTCTTTTCATTTTCTCTCCTCAAGAACACTCACATACTCTCTCATCTCTCTCCAAAACTCCATTCCCGGTTTTGGAGGAACACCTTCACTAAACACCATCAAATCTTCATTTTCAAGCCTCCAAAACATGAAAAACTTTAGTCCAAGCATAGTATGATCATGGGGGGGGGGGGCGGAGTTATTTCATCAGTCTTCTCAAGAGTTGAAGGCCAATTTCACTCTTTTCATCCCCATCTTCTTGAATCTTGGGGTAAAGTTTCCTTCTAGCCTTCAATTCATTCTTCAATGTCTATGTTTAGCTTTGATTGATGAAAATCCATCTTTGATTTCTTCATATCCAAATTTGATTCTTATTTCTTGTCTTGATCATGACTTTGATACTTGAATGTTCTCTATTTCATGGAACTCGCACTAAAACTCATATGCAATTTATAAATTTCTCGGTAGTTGCACTTGCATGTCAAGAAAATTTTGATAATTTGTGTCAAGAGCATGTTAAAATATTACTTCATGTATAAAATCGTGTTATTTTGGTGAAAATTGAGTCTCCATAAGTTGCATGTTTCATTTGAACCGAACTTGTTGATTTTTTTAAAAATTGTACATTTTTACAATCTGACCAGTTTGTGAAAAACGTATACTATCTCCAACTTTTGTCTCTGTAGAATTTTTAACTCATTCATATTCTGAAACTAGACTCAGAGAGGGTCATTTTGAAAGAAAATTCAACTCCATAGCCTTTTTGGTTAGGGAGATATGCTCATTCGAAGTTGCATGTTTTCTGAAACTCTGTTTTTGGGCAAGTTTTACCATTTTTGTTAAAATCTCATTTCTAGAAACTTATGGCACCAAATCTTTTTTGTGATGAAACTAGACACATAAGGGATTCATTCGGGAGAATATGGGCATTTTTCCTATTCTCAAAGTAGTAGTAATTGTTCTCCAAAGTTGAAACTTTATTCCAAACTTGTCTCTGCATAGAAGTCTTTGTTATTTTTGTAACTTGAGTTTTATAATATCTCTGCATGATTTTCTTGATGTTTCTAGCACATATAGGTTCATCATACATTAATTTCAAGATTTTAGGAGATAATTTGATATGGTAAATATGGCTCCAAAGTCAGAGCTACAATTCTGTCCAGAATTGTAGTTTCACATTTTTTTAGAAAACTTGAATTTTTGAACTTCTATGTGTTTTGTTGGACTTGTTTTGATAATTAAACATCATTATATGTTCATTAGTAAAATTTAGGACTATTTACATGTAGGTTTGCATTTTTATTATAAATGTGTAAATTGGTTATAACGAGTACGTCATACGTGTGATTGTAGACATCGACCCCGTAGGAGAGAGCAGTTGTCGTCGGGGTGCTAGGTTTAGTTTATTGATTTTGACTGTGCTTCATCTCAGTGGTAAGTACATATGTACGACCTTTTCATATCAAAATGTGCGTATGTGTTCGATGTTTCAAATGAATGCTTGTTATACGAAAAAGTATGAGAATGCATGTTTTCCACTCGGATGTTGTTAAACTACTTTTTCATCTCCTTTGAGAACACTTGGAAATTCCTTGTGAAATGTTGATATTCTAATTCTAGTTATGTGAAAGAGAAGAAATAAAATACCTCTTCATAGACTTAGGATGATGTACAGAGTACTGTTATTAATGGGAGGCATCAAGCGATCCTCCATTAACTTATGGCTAAGACCATCGAAGCAATGCTTCTTCTTATTTGATAGAACGTTAATCTTCACAAATCCGCCCCCGATGAGCCAAAATGTATCAAGATATTGAGGCCAAGGTGATTATAGAGCTATATCGTGCTACTTATACTTGTAAGGGTCACTACGGTATAGGGGTGTCGACACTTAAGGCCTTTTGGCTAATGTTGTGAGCGGGCTTGACGAATGGGCTCCCTTAACGCTCGGGTGAAATAGGGTTTGATAGACCCTAGAAGGAACCCTTAGTGATTATTTCGTGATCCCTCTGTTTACATCGATCCTGCTGGTGGCCCTGGACATGCCTCAGCTAAATTAAACTGTTGATTGAAGTTGAAATTAAAAATTGACTACTTTATTAATGTTGTTCGTGGCTCTGGATTGCCCTAATCAATTGAAATGATTTGAAATGCTTTGGCTACTCATGAACTAAGTTATTCTCTTAAATGGACTTGTTTACCCTGGATATGTTACCAACTACTCGTGGTTTCTCAATGTTATTAAATTGAGAGGTTTTGTTACTCGGTTACTTCCAGTTGTTCCAAATTCTCCAACATGATAGTGTTAATGTTTAAATCTTCTGATTTATTTCAACTCATGCTTCCGTGCCACTCGTTGCTTTACATGTCGTAGTATGTAGTTACTCAATTTTTACTGATCATTTCTTCAAAACTGCGTCGGCTTTTGCCATTTTAAAATCGCAGGTCATCAATCAAGGTGGGGTTTATGGGAACGCGGATCGAGACGAAGACGTTTAGATCACTCAGTAGATCACATAGCTTATTTCACACATTGATTTTGTAAACTTATCGTCTCAAAATTTTTGTATTTAATAAATTGTAATATTCGTAAATATAGTTCTGCTTTTGGTTATCGATTGTCGCTTTAACCCTGAATCGAGATCCCGGGTCGTCTCAAAATGAGTCTTGAAGTCCATCCTTATGGAGTGTAGATATGCGATTCTCATTTATATGGACTAAACGACAGTGCCATAGATATGTAGGATTTAAATCATTAGTTTTAATCCTTTTAGTATTTATGTTATAGATTGGACTATTTAGATCAAGGATATACAATCCATTAGACAAATGCGCACTGAAATAGTGCATACAATCAAAATGAATGGAGCAACACTTGTCCTTTATTGAAATAGAAAAACCCTTCTCGTCCAACCAAGAAACAGATAATGTTTATGCTCATTGCAGGCACATAAAAGAAATTGTGTAATTCTAAAATAACTCCTGAAGGCAAAGATAGCTCATTAACACCTACAGCTAATGCAACAACTTTTGCTCCATCCCAGACGCGAAGTTCTATCTCCCCTTTAGCCAATCTTCTATTTATTTTCAAATCCTGCACATTTTGACAAATGTGAGAACCACATCCAGTATCCAATACCCAAGATGAAGAAATAGAAAGATTGACGTCTATAACATAAATACTTGTTGGTGGTGGAATCACTATTCCAAGCTTCTTATCCTCCAGATATTTAGGGCAATTCCTCCTCCAGTGACCCGGCTGGCTACAGTAGTGAAATTCACCTTTAGCCACGCCTCCATAATGGTTTAGGGCTTCCTTGGATTTTACAAATTTATTGCGCTTTCCTTTGGAAGTAGAGGCAACTCCTTTTCCCTTATTCCTATGCACCATCATTATGGCCTTGCCCTTGCCTTTACTGGCGCTCTGCTCAGCTGTCTTTAGCATGTTCAACAAGTCTGGCAGAGTCTTACTGATCTCGTTCATGTTATAGTTCATGATGAAGTGATTATAACTGTCAGGCACCGATTGCAAGACAAGATCAGTTGCCAAATCTTGGCCAAGTGGGAATCCAAGTCTCTCAAGGTTCTCAATGTACCCGATCATTCGGAGTACATGAGGCCCTACTGGATTCCCTTCTGCGAGACTACTCTTGAACAATGATTTGGACATTTCCCAGCGTTCATGCCTTGCCTGTTCCTGAAACAATTGTTTCAAGTGTATGATCATATCATAGGCCTCCATGTTCTCGTGCTGCTTTTGAAGCTCAGCAGTCATGGTGCAAAGAATGTGGCAAGTCACATCATTAGAATCATCAATATGTTTCTGACGTGCCCTTACTTCCGCTAGAACAGACTCATCTTGTGGTGGTTCTAGAATTGGAGGGTCCAAGACGTACAACTTCTTTTCTTGCTTAAGGACAATCCTTAAGTTTCTGTACCAGTCAAGGAAATTTGTACCAGATAGTTTATCCTTCTCAAGGACAGATCGTAGGGATGAAGTCGATGCGTTTTTGTTTGCCATTTGGAATTCTACCAAACGAGAAATGGGCAATTTTAGTATTTTGAACAATTAAACTATATTCAACAATGGCTAGATCATCAAATATAGCTCCCACTATTTTTATCGGATTAATAGCCCTCACCATTAATGCGAAAAATATCATTATATTTTCTAGTAGGTCCAAGATCCCTTTTTCACTACTTCGTGAGCTTGCTTTGGCAAGTCACCAAAGAATAGGTTATTTAGGTAGGGACCATTCCAATTGCATCCCATGCAACTCTTGGTCCAATTAGGTGAATAACTCTTTATTCTTTATCCTTTACATAACGACTAATTGTCATGCCTCTAGGTTCGTCAATCCAATTGAGTCTTACCCAGTTGCGTCCAACATCTTGCTTCAACATACATACATTACTAGCTTAGGTCGTCCGCAACACACCATGGTAAATTAAAATAGCCTTGCTTTGGCAAAACGAATTTTAATAAACCTTGATCATGAAGGGTGTTTTGGAAAGAGAAGTAAAAACGCAATATTTAATTGAGGGATTTAATTTTCTTAATTTGTTTGGTTGATCTAATCAACATGATCTACTTATTTGGATTGGGCAATCCACAATAAAATACCATCTTTGTTCATTATTATCTTCTTAGCCGTTTTGCTAGTATCGCCATACACACAAAAATAAATAACAAGACATATATAATAAACATCCACCAAATAAAAACGCGGCATGGATATGGCCCCTCGACTAAGATATTATCAAGCCAATGATAACATCCAATTGACCTAAAGTGACAAGCTCATCTCCATGTGCTCCACCATAGCCGCACGCCTTGGGGGTGTTTTCTTTGTCTTTTGGCTCCTTTGGTTCTCCGGTCTTCTTCTCCATGATCTTGGCTATCATCTAAATATTTCTAACTCTAGCCTAACATCTAGAATAAATAAATAATAAAATCCTCACATGTCGAGAAGAAAAGACGACCCGCAGGCCGTAAAACAGAATTAATTATTGCATTAATTTGATCAGCTCGCAGGCCGTAAACCAAACCACAAAGAAATTAAACATCCAAAACCTAGGCCATATCCATCCACCATTCAACAAAGCACATAATACAGTTAAAACCAATTTTAACGCGCTTGTTCAATTTTAATTAAATTGTGTAATTAGGGTTACAACGGACCAAGGGTCAAACCTAAGCCTAGGCCGAACCCCAAGGACCGCCTCCCGCCACGTGGGCCCGGCCCAAGGCCGGCCGGCCTTCGTGACCCGCGGCCTTGCTTGGCGCGCAAGGAAGGGGGGCGTACGGCTACGGTTTCGGCCCTAGCCTCCTTCCCTTCTTCCTCGTTGCCCAAGTTTGGTTGTTTCCTTTATGGATGTTTCCATAAAATTGTTTCCATAATTGAAAAGCTCCTTTTCAACTATGTGCCCATGAACCTTAATTTTCAAGAACCCAATAATTCACATCCTATGTGATTAAACTCACCAATTCTAACATCCAATGTTAAATTAGATCTTGTTTATATAGAATCAAATTCAATTTGCATCTACTATGCCATGCCAATTAATTTCAGTTTTCGCGTAATAATAACAATACAATGTATAAACTGAAATCGTAACGCATAAAATCATGTTATGCAATACAACCAGGCTCTAATACCATTGTTGGGTTTTGACATAGGTAACACAGTAGAATAACAAAAATTTAATCCTACTCAAAGGCCACCAAGGATCACAGGAAGAGACATCATAACATGATAAGGGACATAGTAGTTGTGTACCTTTTGGTTTGTGAGATCACACGAAGAATATTGTCCTCGTCTCTACGGTTTATCCACGTCTAGAGGTGAGATCTTGATTCTTCCTTCTCAAGTTCTAGCTTGGATCGGATGAATAGGGAAGAAGGAATCAAGCAACCAAAGGGAAGAAGAGAGGGTTTCAGCCCTCTCTCTGAGCCGACGGAAAACAAGGGGGGGGACGGGCTAGGGGCGGCGGCCTCTTTCTTATTCTTGCTCTCTCTTCTGCTCTCTCCCACTCTCTTGTGTTATGTCTAATAACATTAGTGGGAAGGAAACTAGAGCATTCTTTATATAGTCCAACAACTCCTTGTTAACTACATAAAGGCCCTTCCTAGT
This sequence comes from Linanthus parryae, assembly GCA_023055425.1. Lineage (NCBI taxonomy): Eukaryota > Viridiplantae > Streptophyta > Magnoliopsida > Ericales > Polemoniaceae > Linanthus > Linanthus parryae. Next base: position 41,419,429 of record JALGPY010000004.1, read on the forward strand.
TCTACACGAACTTGGATTAGACCCTTCCTTGAATATTAGTCCTACTAAGTTTGCAAGGTGTTGCATGATGATCCTTATTATTAATTAATAATATTAATTAATCCCAAATCTAGTTCAACTATATTTGACGTGTGACCCCATTGGTTTCTACTTAGTTGGTAATAACTTATTACTAGCATGGAGCGGTTTCTAGCAACACATCCATGCAACCCAACTAATAGAAATAGTCAGTGATCCCGACAAACCTCATGTGCCCAATATATCATACTGCACTATCCCTTTGTCTCCATATCCGGATTGGACACGAGACATAAATAGTCACACTCGTATCCTGGGAATACGCTTATGCAAGCAGATAACATCAATATCTCCATATTGATTTATCTGAGTCTGACCAGACATTCAATAAGCCTCATCCCTCGAGTGGCCGTGGATATTTACTCCCATTATGTGGGAGGGACAAATCCTCTCTACATCACTACGATCTGTAAGCTTGCTTCCTATCTTGCCCGATAGCTATCTTTATGATTACCCAGTTACGGTGTAACGTTTGATAACATCAAAGCACGATATTTCACAACTAGAGTATCTAGTGACTTCAAGTCTAAGGATTGAAATTATATTATCACTATGAGAAGCGATTGTGACTTAACATAATCTAATGTATCCTTCTTGTTGTGGGTCAATCCAGTATGCCATTACTCCTAATGCATACCCATGTGTTAGACTTGATATCTCCATATCAATCTTCCCAGATACTAGTCTATATTTGATCGTCCTATTAATCAATATAGTGGACTAGGGATATTTAAGATAAACAACACACTGTATATAAGGACTTCAATATATTAAATATCACAATATATAATAAGTGAATATTCTGGCCAATAATAATGTTCATACTAAATATTAGATTGCCCCTAGGGCAACCATTCCAACACTATCTTATGTGCATATATGAGTTATATTATCTTATTTGATGACATGAGTTATGTGAGCTATTGACGAAATTGCTATGTGATGCATGTTTATATGTAATTATATGGGATGACTGTGTTTGATAACTGTAAAAATGATTGTTGAGGTTTCCGCAATCATGACCAAGGATACCATAAGATGTGACTAATAGATTATTACGATATCTCTTAGGAAAACTTGACAAAGAAAGATGTCTGAAAACATCAGCATGGAGCAATTATTCGCGCAAATGACCCAGATAATGAATAAGGGAGGTCAGGCAGGGACTAATTAGGCCAAGGAAGTGGCAGAAATGAAACCAATGAAATTCACAGGAAAAGAGGATCCTGTTGAATTGGAAGATTGGATTATGGAGATGGACAAGATTCTAGAGACGGTAGGATGCCCTGACGAGACAAAAGTCACCTGTGCGGTCTTTTACTTAAAGAGTGAAGCAAACCTTTGGTGGAGAAATGCACGTGAAAATCTGCTAGCCCATCCCAACTTTAACTGGGAATCCCTTCAAGCTGCTCTCCGATCTCGATTCTACCCACATCATGTGAGGAGGAGCAAGGAAACAGAATTCCAGAACCTACAACAAGGAAACGACTCTGTAACTGAGTATTTCCAAAAAGTTACGGAGCTGACACGATTTGTGAGAAATATGGTACCAAATGAAGACTCCAAGGTTTCTAGATTCATTGGTGGATTGCAAGAAAGGCTACAAGAGTCTCTTATGAGCAGAACTTATTCTACTCTCCACGAAGCGTACGACAGAGCTGCTGACATCTGGCGAGTTCGTGTCTCCCAAGATGAGAAACACAAGAAACGCAAGATGGAAGAAGCAGAAGGGAGCAACAACAACCTTGCCACAGGAAATAAAAAGTTTAAACCCAACAATGGAGAAGCTAATCAGGGAAGACACTGAGGCAATCGGAAGAATCCTGGAGGTCAGCAACCTCGCCGCTACATCTGCAACAAGTGTCCGCAGAACCACCATGGAGTTGACTGCATGGGAATCTCAGTCATAAGCCACAATTGTGGTAAAAGGGGACACCAAGCTTACGAATGCCGTTAACGACCAGCCAGGGACCAGGAAGTGAACCAGGGAGATAACTTTGGAAGGACACAACAAAACAACAACCAGGGGAACCGTCAGCAGAATGGAAACAAATTTGGTCGTAACCAACAGTTCGAGAATCAGCAGAACGGGAATCGCAACTACCAGAACAATAGAGGTAATGGCTATGGCAGGAAACAGTACTAAAACCCGGGAAATGCTGGACAGAACGGAGCTCAACCCCGGAATGGGAACGAAAATGGCGGATATAGGAATGTCAACAACAGAGCTTCTACAGCAGGAGGTGAGAATGGAAATGTGGGGAGAGTCGATTTGCTAACAAGGACCGAGGCAGAATCTTCTCATGGATTTGTCACGGGTTCTCTCTTTACCTATGAAAAACCAACTACAATACTATTTGAATAAATACCCTCTACCTCGGATTGACCACCACCTTGATCAAATACGAGAGGCTAGTGTTTTCTCGAAAATTGATTTAAGTTCCGGGGACGTCACTCGTTGAGGGGGAGAGGATGCAACCTTTCGTTTAGTACCTGTTAACGCTTAGTAACCAAATGAGACTATGACCACTTAAGGGACCAAACGTGACCTTGACTTTACTTGGATGAATCATTGTGTGACATTGTGTGCACCAAATGGTGACTACTTGTCTTGTCAAATCATTTTCTTGCAATGTGATCTTAGTTTCTCGTTGGCTAATTTTAAAATCGGAATCATTTGGTTGATCTAAGCTTAAAAAAAAAGTTTTAGCATCGGGAGTAGTTGGCTGATTTTAGCTTCGAGGACGAAGCTCTGTTTAAGGGGGCGAGGATGTAATACCTCGTCTAACTGCTAGGGGTAAAATAGTAAAATTAAGAGCTAATACGAATAGAATTTTTATAAAATATTAGACACACTATTGTGTTTTGGTGTTTAAATAGATTATTAAGAATCATTTAGTAACGATAATATAGAAAACATACACTATTGGAATAATATAATGTTATTAGTAGATACTAATAATAATAATAACAATAATAATAATACTAATAATAATAATAAGAATAAGGATAATAATAATAATAATAATAATAATAATAATAATAATAATAATAATAATAATAATAATAATAATAATAATAATAATAATAATAATAATAAATTATTCGGGTAAGATTTTAGAAAATACTAGAGTAACGTTTGTAATTTAATTCGGGCGAATCCTTAATTTTAGTTGTTCGCGCGTGCACGACCACCGCCAAACTTTGTAGTTGTACCTCACCCAATCAAATAACTTTTTGGTGTGCCAACCACATAATAGAGTTTCTTAGGGTGTCTTCTACATTTCAAACTCTCCTTCGGGGAGATTTTTTCTCCGTCACCGCCACGACAACTATCACTATCACCGCTTCAAAATTGCCTCTATATAACCACCACCAACATCATCATCAGCTCTTTTTATTCTCCTCATCTCCATTATCATCATCATCATTTTAGGCTTCTTCTTCTTCTTCTTTTCCACCTCCGACCACCCACCACCGAGAACACCACCGCCACCAACTTATCCCTCTCTCACTCTCTAGCCTCTGTTCTCTCTCTCCATGTTGTCTCTCTCTCTCTCTGTCTGTCTGCGCTGCCCAGGCACATGAACAGCAGCGGCAACAACCAAGAAGACACCGCCGTCACCACCCCTGTTTCCCGTCGGCCAAAACAGAGCCCAAACCAGGAGCTCTCCGTCCTACCTCCTCTGTTTTAACACCTCTGGACCTCTCTTTACCTGTTTCGAACTCAAGCAAAGAAGACCCAAGCCGTTGCAGTAAACCCACCACCACCGTCGGTCATTAAAACAGGCGAAAAGCTCCGGTCAACTTCAACCAACCGAAAGATAGCCACCCACCACCTAAAACCTACCCCAATCTACCCCTAAGGGGCCGACTAACTAGGAGGCTCAGCCGCACCCAAAAACGACCGGAAACAGCTCTGGCGAGCTCCACTTCCTTTGCCTCCATTCGGACGCTTGACCCGGACCGTTTCGTGACGGTTTCTTGCGACTTTTGTTACGGGTATGCTCTATTCTTCACCCTGTGTCGATTTAGATTGTCGAAATCGTATCTTGATACTTGAAATCACGTTTGGATCGATCAAATGAGAAATTCATGTTTAGGTGGAGGTAGTTGTCTTTTTCAGAAAATACTTTAGCTAAATAAGGGGGTGTTTATGTTGTTTGGGCATACTTTGGTGGTTCTCCTGACATTTTGCAACCTGCATATATGAAAATGAAATAAAAATTAGATTTTTCATGTTTAAATCAATTTCAACAATATTTAACTACATTCTAGTTGAATAAATTTATACTAAATATTGAAGTAATATGGTAAGAATATTCGTTAATAAAATAAAATGTATTTTATTGAAAATATATCAATTTGTTTATCAATTTTTATAAAGAACAAGTGTTTTAAAAATATATGTTTTGGTAATTCGGTTTAGTAAATTACTCTCTCTTGGGAAATGAGAATATTTTTGAGTATCTGTAAAATTGCGTTAATTATTCTATCGCTATTGCTTATTCGAGTAAATAGTGATTTCGTCAACCTGAATTCTTTTTAAAATCAAATGTTGACGTACCCAGAAATAATCTTTCAAGCTAAAGTAATATAACAGTTGATCTTTTCCTGTTATTATAGATAAATATAATTTGAATATATTATTGGCTTACTTCTATAAATATTTGTAAGGGTTATTTTAATAAGATAATATCAGATTTTTTAAAATACTTTTCTATATAATTGTATGAATAGGTATACGACCTAAAATAGGTTTAAGTGGGGAGTCGAGAGGGTTGGACTTAGTATTAGTCCTAGCCGAGCATCCGTATAGGGCTAGTACATTCAGTTATTTGGAAGTACTAACGTTGTGACCAAAAAATTGTAATTTCTAGGCCACATGTTTGTAGACGAGAACTACGAGCATCCGTAGGAGCCTGTATGTGCTAATTGTTGTGGACTGAGGTAAGAAAATATGCCGAGTCTAGCTTGCCTAGCTCCTTTCGTGTTGAAACTTGATTTTGATACTTGTCTCAAAATGTGTTTGTGATTTACATGTTTTATGTGAGTTTCATTACAATTTAAATATGTTGCGTTGCTTTGATACTGTCACACGAGCAATATTAATCCGTAAATAATATAAAGTGGAAAGAGTTGTGCGGGGATCGTTATATATGCTTTTCGATAAGATTGGTCGTGGTTGGCTACGTCCACCCGGCTCGTTTATTTTACCAAGTCGCAACTTGCAGGGTTTGCTCCATGTACTCACCTCTCTAGCCGCAAGAAGTCTAAGGGGGATACCGGCACTTAAGGTCTTGGAGTATGCGCGATAGATAGATCTTCCCCGGATCAACTAAGTTAAAATGTGGTTCATTGAGATAAAGATGTTTATGGAAAGGAAGGAAGAAATAGATTGGGATTAACACTCCCTGTTGAGATTCAATAAAGAGAATTGAGAAGAAAATGATTTTATTCAAGCTTCTGCTCTAAATTCAAGATTACTCTGGTTTTCTTCTTTATAACTTTTGTGAAATAAATGTGTCGCATCATCTGTTTACAAGCTCGGGTATTTGCTTACTCAGTATTTTATGATGACTTTAGAAACTGCGGCGCTTGTTTTTCCCACGCAGGTTTAGAGGCTGACTACGATGTAGCTGGGTACGGGACACACTAAGAAGGATAGTATCACCAGTAGTAATGTAAGCTAGTATGACTAGTGTTAGCGTAATGTTCTAGTAGTGGAATATGAAAAACTTAAGAGGGACATGGAATGTCTAATATGATGTAACATATGAAGACTTTTGTAACGTTTAATAGTATTGTAATATATGGAGTTTATGCTTATGACTTCCACCAACACTTTAACATCGCCATCCTGGGCTTTCCGGTCCGGAACGGAAGGCTTGGGGATAACGGGGTGTTGCAAGAAACCTCTACACGGATTACTCAAAGAACTAGATTTGTCCTACTACAACAATTCCTACTCAAAAGGATTAATTCAATAATCTCTCTCAGTTTCAAGATCTTCAATTTCCTTATTCTCAAATTTTATAATTTTTTACTTTCTATAGATTTTATATTTTCTCATTTTTTTATTAGTCCTAACTCTATGTGCAAGAACTTGACTCGAAAACAAAATTTGACACAACACAACCTGTTGGTGGGCAGACTCAATGAAAAGTGCAACGGAATATAAATATAATCTACACAATACCACAATATAAATAAAAACATGACATAAACCACGAACTCTACACACAATACGAATTAGAAACATCCTACATGTAACCGGCTATTCAAGACGAATATCACCTAGTAGACAGATAAACCACCCCTACACTGAATGCTTCATTGTCCTCAAGGAATTTAAAGATCATGCAAGAGAACTCAGGAATCAAATGCGTATCCAGTAGACGAGATGGATCATGACATATACAAAAAAATAGAACACAAATCTAAACAAAGGAAAGAAATACTCACAACCTCCTCAAGGGAGTGGACGAAAAATGTGCAAACAAATCCTCGAGCCATAGTGTGGTGCCACCATGCTCCGAAATAATCAGTGTTTACTCGTACACCGAGGTTGACTGCCCTCCTTTTCTAGAATCTGTGTCTATAGAATCCCCAACTAGCGTGGACGATCCCCAATAAAGGTCATGTGTGTCATGGCACACCAGGGTAGATTATCCCTTATCATGCTCAAAAATGTCAGCTGGAAAACATCATTAGTCCCTTCTTCTCTCATCTCTCCAAAATAAATACATAAAACACAACTCAATTTTATTAAAAATGCACTCCCTAAATTATGCAAATAAATAGGTTGGGTTGCCTCCCAACACGCTATATATATATATATATATATATTACCTCAGATATGTTAAGGAGATTTTTCTATCAATTTCTTCTTCTTCCACCATCGTCTCTCCTTCAATTTCTTTTATGCGAGAGTGCATGAGTTTACAATGGTAAAAAATGTTGTAGACCACATTAAAACATTTATTCTCTTTGAACTTTGGTCTACTAGAGAATTTGTTGACCGCCACATGCCTCTTGCGACCTCTCCTCCTCCTCTTCTTCTTCTTTTCTTCTTCTTCTTCTTCTTCTTCTTCTTCTTCTTCTTCTTCTTCTTCTTCTTCTTCTTCTTCTTCTTCTTCTTCTTCTTCTTCTTCTTCTTCTTCTTCTTCTTCTTCTTCTTCTTCTTCTTCTTCTTCTTCTTCTTCTTCTTCTTCTCCTTATAATTCTTTAGTTATGCTGTCGTAGAGGATCGATCCTTTGAATATAACCGCTCATGTGGAACAGTTTCAAAAATGCATTCCTAATTTCTTAGTTCGTTTCTTTGTTCTTGTCTTGGAATCACGGGCGGCAACTCATTGATTGCATAGAAATGGGGCTTGTGGTCTTTCTTATGTAATTCACCCAATTTTATGATTTCCAATAGACAGAGACTAGACGGGGGAATTTCTCGATACATGTCCCTGTGAACATTTTTGTGCAGTAATTTCTTAACTTCATGACGCTCTTCAGAGATTGGGGAAAAACTCATTATCAATGCAGTTAGGAGCTTATTCTTCACTAAAACCCTCTTCAGTGTCCTTAGGCCATAAGCTCACGATGTCAACACTCTCCCAGTCATGCCATGACTACGGAATTATGCGAGGCACAAGCATTATAGGCATCTGTTGACTATTTTCTAACTCGCAAGTGTACGAGGTCACAAGTTATAAAGTTGATAATTTAATACCGTGAATTTATCGAACCCTAAGGACCAATGTGTGGAGAGTACTAGTTATGAATTTCTTAGGTACTATTTAAGCTACCAAAGTAAGAGTTGATTTTGTGATCTAACTAACTAATTTTCATAAACTAAACTATAGCTAAAATTCATGTGATGATATGAAAGAGGTTAGGGCTAGTGTAATTTTATGGAAGTTTTCACTTATTGACTTGATACTACTTGAAACACCTATGATTTTGAAGTACTAGGACTTGAATATTCCTAATTGACCTCTTTCAAGAGAAAATTAGGCACCTAACTAACAAGACATAGAGATCTCCCGATTCACTAAAGTCAAGTAATTAGGGGTTATGTTCTTATTTTCACTCAATTCATGTCCACCTAAGGCGTGCAACTATCTCTCGATCTTGTACACAAAGCAACAAAGGTTCAATTCTACTCGTTACAATCCCAAGTTAATCTCTATAAAGCAATAAATAGGGTTCATAATCATCTAGCAAGTGGTCAAGTTGCTACAAGAATGAAGCACAATGAAATTGATAGTAATCAACAAAACAAAGAATGAAGGAGCAAATCCATGAATCAAGATAATCCCAGTCATAAAGATCCAAACTTACTTCAATTCCAAAACCCTAACATAAAATCTAAGCTAACATAATGAATTTATGAAGATAAAAAACTAGAGGAGAAGAAAACATAAAAATAGTAGAGAGAAAGGAAGAACTCATGATTCGGCTTTCGTTAAGCTCTCCATCTCCTTCGCGCATTCCACCATCTTCCTAGTCGTTCTTAGTAATTCCTTGGGTGTTCGTGTAATGAATAATGGCTGAATATAGCGTTTTAAAGGTCTAATATCCGTCCTTACAGGGTTTGGAAACATTCCATGATATTTTGTCCGAAATTACACTTTTGCCACCCGTAATCCTGGACAGATTTGGAAGATGATTTTGCGCGGGCCTTTTCTCCCTCATCCAGATAGCGAATTGGGCTGATTATACATCGTTGGAAAGCTCCAAATGTCTACTTTCCAGTGGCGTGAGCGTTGCTCCAAAATTATTTGTGTAGCTCCAGATATAGTCGAAATAGTGAAGTTTGGTCATGAACCTCTTTCCGGCTCTTCTTCTTTTGCGTTCTTTCTTTTCTCCTCTTCATCTAGCTTCATTCCAAACCTCTTCAAGCCTATCATAAGCTCATTTTCACCTATTTTCTTGAGATACACAACAATAAACTACCCGTGCAATTATCATGGCAAATATGAGAGAAAACATGCGCGAATAAACTAGAAACTACACTTTTCACTCTTAACCTTATAAATCTTTGATTCACATATTTGAGCATATATACCATATAAATCACATAAAATTAGCATAATATGAGTAATAAACAAGCCTAATAATAACTCTAAATAAAGAGTTATGAAACCCCTACACTTATCTTTTGCTCGTCCCGAGTAAAACTCAATTCAAACCCAAGAGAAACATTGCATACTTCTTTCAGTCCACCGTTTCATATTAACTAAGACTAGGCGACACAAGACACACACAAGACTCACACAAACGAACTATGCAACTACATGAACTAACTACAATGCAACACGATTATATAAAATGCAAGTATTTCAAAACATCTTTTTTCTTTTCTGTGAGATTGGGCAATCTCCCTATGATTAACCGAAAATCATCAAGCTCTCATTGCTTTCCACACAAAATCGTCAACCCAAATTAAAAATTGAATTGTAGAAGGTGATTCTATGTAAAGTATACTAAGGAATCCATAGTCAAGGAAAATTTTTTTACGAAAAAAAATGAAAATAAAGATCTTTATCATAAGAGCTCACTTAGTTACGTTTTCAACTTCAGAGGTTCCTGTTCGAAGCTAGGAGACACTTGAATCAAGTTCCCTTTCAACGTCTCTTTTTTTTCATTTACTTTTTTATTTTTCAGACTAGTGAAGAGATGGTCAGTGCGGACCTGTTGTATATGATGGATGGTGGAAGTCTGCTTTTTTATAGCGCTTTGACTAGTGAAGAGATGGTCAGTGCGGATGTGTTGTATATGATGGATGGCGTAAGTCTTTTGCAGCGCGTGTCAGCACATTTTTTGTTTATTACTGAAGATCACCGGGGAACCCCTTCCAACTGGCACACTAAAGGGAGCATGGATATACCTACTCGAGCTCTCAAGGTAATGAAATAATATGCACAACTAAAAAGATTTTAGGATAGCATAAACAACTTAGTACGTCTATACAGAAAATGCGATGAGAGAATTTCTCTATTTTGGTGCGCCTATCATGCAGAAAACTCTATCATTAAGCTCTTTCCAATTTTTAGAAATTTCCACTTTTTTTTTTCTTTTTTTTTTCATTTTTTCTCTAAATTTTTATTTTTTTCCTAGAATCTACATGCATTGCCAACTCGATTAACGACTCAAAATTTTGGTAGGTGGACTCAATAATGTAAATGTGCAACTAAACATAAACTAAATAATCTAAACACAATAAGAAAATATATATAAAAAAATTCGACACTGACTACAAATACTACAATGACTCACAAGACGACAAATTCTAATCTGGATGTAACTGGCGATGCAAGACACAGACTAGGCTAGTCTACGTCAACAATCCCCCCAAACTTGAATGCTTCGTTGTCCTCAATGAATTTAGAGATCAACCAAGAAGACTCAGCATTCAAATGTGAAGGACGGTGAATCTACTCAGAGTCATGCATGACACAAGAAGGTAGTTCAACAAATTTAGAGGTAAAACGAACTACGTGCACATGACAAGTTGTGTGTACCGAAATTAAGCAAGTAATCAAGTATTCCCTAGAATTCTAAAAATTAAATCCCCTAAGCACCGTGACCAGGTGGTCTAATTGAAATCCTAGAACAAGTACAATCTACCTAAACGGTAATTAAAGAGTGAGAAAAGAATACTCACAACCGACACAAGGTCGGGGACGAAATCTGATAAGTGGTGAATGCGATAGCAAAGAAAAATCCCCAAGAAAACATTGTGTGAAGCAATGCTAACTCCCATTACGGTCGAGTGTGGAACACACCGGGATCGATTGATCCTGTTGTTTCTGACGGAAAAAAGAACGAAGAAACCCCAAACTCGTAATGTGAGTTCCCGTAATGGTCGAGTGAGCGGTAGCACATCGGGGTAAATTGCTTCGTCAGATTCCTCATTTCTTTTTGAATTATAGCCACAAATAGCAGCCGATCCTTTGAAAGTTGATTATGAAGAACACCAAAATGAAGCCTCGATTATTATTTCTTACTCTGATTGTGCAGACAATATGACTGACTGTATGTTCATTACCCAAATACTACCTTCATTATCACATGCCCACTTGTACCTTCACACTAGCATCAATGGCTGCCTTCATTTTTTTTTTAATCTGGGTTAGATTCTGGACCTTGCAGCGTCAATTTGAGGCAGAGAGAAAGAAGGATTGAGGGCAGATATTCTGGGTTTGGGTTCTTGAATCATAGGAAAGAGGGATTAAGCTTTGTGGCTGATTCTAATGGTGTTCGTTGGTCTAAATCGAGTTGGGACTGTCGGGTTTTGCGGGTCGAATCGTCAATGTGAAAACCGGCAATATTGATTTCTGTAGGAGAAGGTGGAGGTGGAGACCAGGTCGCGGCGGTGCAAGAAGGTTCTTAAATTGGCTCTGGGTTGAGTCAGATTGTGGCGAGGCTGGTTCGATGGGAGAAGAGGTTGGGTCGATGGAGGCTTCTGGGTTTCAATTCGAGTTCCTGGGTCGTTTGTTCGGGTCTGGATTTGTTAGTCGGATTTGGGCGAGCCTCTGGTTTAAATGGCGGAGGCCGACGGTTTTTTGTCGGTGTTTGTAGTCGGAGAGGACAAGGGGGGAGGGCAGAGGAGGCGGTCGAGGTTAAATCGGGGGGTTCAATGGGGTTCTTGAAGATGGAGATTGTGGTACTGGCGGTAGGGGATGGGGCTCGGTGGTCGGAGAGAAGGGTGGAGGAAGTGATGGCAAGGCCGGCTCTAGACTTTTAGGTGCCCTAAGAAATCACCAAGTTCGATGCCCTTTATATGTAAAGGCAAAATTCAAAAATTACATGAAAAACCTATCAACCTTCACTTTAGAAAGGCTATCAAGACAAACAATAGTAAACTAACCGATCACATATGAAAATCTTCGAAAAGTGATTCACAAATTCATGTAACACAAGTAGAAATCCTTTCAACTAAGGTCTGTTCCATGAACTGTGCTCAATGTTCACAACTTTTAAATACCCAAGAAAATTGTTCAAAGTCATTGCTGCTCAAATACGAGCAAATCAGTGTACATGTTGATACAATTAGACAGAGTCTATGACTAACAACAAAATTTTTGACATAAATGCAGTATGTTATCATCACAACTAATAGATATAGTTGGGTTAAGGAACTTTGTATATAATAGTACATTATTCTTACCGCGCCGAGATGATTTGATATAGTTAAGATGCAGGCCATCTTAATCACTATTATTCATGATTATCTTAAAAAAACAACAAAAAATAGAATAACAATTTAAAAATTACATGGAACTCTACTTCAAACATTACCTCTTATGTTCGAACTTAGAGCTTTTTGTATGAAGCTTTTAATTTAGGTGAAATCGTTGAAGTTCCCGAATTATAGTTGTCCAAACCAGAGCCGGTTTCATACTGTGAAAGAGATTGTGGGTAACAACCCAAAACAAGAAACTGAAAGCCCCCAGCGTCAAAGTTAGAGACTGAATTATCTTCAATTTTTTTCTTCGGACATCAACTCAAAATCGTCTATTAGAGGTAGTTGGATAGCCAAACATGAATTGAGACCCTTGTTTCGAAGAACTCTAATTTTGTGAGAGACTAGAGAGAAACTTTCAATGTTGGGGTGGAGTTATAATGAATAATGGCTGCTAGAGAAGCTGAAACGATTTTGAGATATTTGAGGATAATTTGGAGAGAGTAAAGGATTATGATCACGATTTGCACTATAGGGATGAGAAAATTCTGAGAGAGATATTAGTGATTAGGATCACGATTAGGATCAAGTTGATTGTTGATTTTCTATTAATATAAAAAATTTACCACGTTAATAATATTTTCTGTAATAGAATTACAACAATACCCTTATATTTCAGCATGTGGTTCCCCCCAAATTATTGCGGCCCTAAGCAGCCACTTCAGTGGCTTAACGTTAAATCCAGGCCTGGTGTTGGAGGTTCTGGTGTTTTCGTTCTCTGTGGTTACTATCGCAGCAAAAAGAGACAGTCATAGTGGGTCAATGAGGAAGAAGGGGGCCATATGTGGGTAATTCCTGAAAATTGGGGGTTATTGGTGACAATAGGGTGAAATTGCAGGTTGAACCTACAGGTTACAACCCGTAAAGGCTGAAACATGGCTTTGAAATTCTGGTTCGGCAGCAGTTTCAGGGGCGGACCCATGTAGGGGCCTAGGGGGGGGGGGGGGGACATGCCCCCCCCCACCCCCAAAATTTTCCGAAAACACTAGAGAACCATTAATTTATAAAGAAAAATTAACCCGGACTCTATACAAATATTAAAGTGCCCCCTACAACTTGAACGCGCGTTTAGCGCATATGGTAAAATTCTCGTTTTAAAACCAAATTGACCGAGGTTCGACTCTTTCTGTGCGCGTTGTTAATTTGTTTTTTCACAAAAATTAAAAAACTTAAGAAATAGAATGTCCCTACAGGGGTTCGAACCCTTGCAGGGTAAGTGTTTTACCAACTGAGCCAGAAAGCTTTCAATGCTAATATTGATATTTAATTGTATTTATTTTAAATGACAGTACAAATATTGGCTAATTGTGCCCCCTTTGGTCAAATCCTGGCTCCGCCACTGAGCAGTTTCAATCTATTTTATTCTTTTGTCTCACCATTTTTTCTTCTTCCACCATCTCCTTTCTATCACACCTTTCTCAAATGTACATGCACACCTCAAATGTGAAGAATAAAATTTCACTACCATAGATAATTTTTTTCTCGTCTTCCAAATCCTTACGGCAATCATTAAAATCAAATCATTATAATTGCCTCTCGATAGTAGGAGTGTGAAAACAAAATGCGCCACCAATTCAATTTCAACTTGTGTAATATTTTCTTGAGCTTTTGGTGTTACGTCATGAAACAAGTGTTCTTGTAGCTGAATTTGTCTTCTAAGGTCATCATTCACCGGAACACATGCATCTTCAAGATAGGCATATAATCATTGGTACAATAGTTGCTCAATTTTATCAAAACGTTGGTCATGTGTTATTGTAGAAACCTCCTTAAGGCACCAATCAAAGTCAATGACATCCCGATTGGTCATGTTATTGAATTCACCAACATTCATATTAAGACTTGAAGATATACACTCATACAACTCTTGCTTGAGTGCGATGAAGACTTCAAGAGGGTCTTGGGTTTGCAACTCACCTTGAAAATCATATTGAGGATTTAGCACCTCCTCGATTCCCATAATTGGAACAATTTGTTTGGAATCATGTTCCACTTGGATTAATGTTGCAAGTATCTTCTCTTGCATGATCAGCATTCTTTCCAACATGTCTTGTCGAGGATAGCAATCATTCGAAGCACGAGCAATGTGCTCCATAATGGCCATGCAATCACCATCATCATGTTCATCTCCACACTTGCAACAACAAAGACTTGATGGAGAACTTGAATTCCACATGACTCCTTTGCAAGATACCTCAGAAAAAATTGAAATTTAGAGAAAAAAAATTCTTAAAGTAGCACTTAAAACTAATTCACTAATACTATCGATTGGTCCCCGGCAACGTCGACTATTTTCTAAGTCGCAAGTGTACGAGGTCACAAGTAATAAAGTTTGTAAGTTAATACCGGGAATTTATCGAACCCAAAGGACCAATGTGTGGAGAGTACTAGTTATTAATTGCTTAGGTACTATTTTAGCTAACAAAGGAAGAGTTGATTTTGTTATCTAACTAAATAATTTTCATAAAATAAACTATAGCTAAAATTCAAGTGATGATATGAAAGAGGTTAGGGCTAGTGTAATTTGATAGATGTTTTCACTTATTGACTTGATACTACTTGAAACACCTATGATTTTGAAGTACTAAGACTTGAATATTCCTAATTGACCTCTCTCAAGCGACAATTAGGCTCGTAACTAACAAGATATAGACATCTCCAGATTCACTAAAGTCAAAATTAGGGGTTAGGTTCTTATTTTCACTCATTCATGTCCACCTAAGGCGTGCAACTATCTCTCGATCTTGTACACAAAGCAACAAAGGTTCAATTACACTCTTTACAATCCCAAGTTAATCTCTTCCAAGGAACAACTAGGGTTCATAATCATCTAACATGTGATGAACTTGCTACAAGAATGAAGCACAATGAAATTGATAGTAATCAACAAAACATAGAATTAAGGTGCAAATCCATGAATCAAGATAATCCAAGTCATAAAGATCCAAACTTACTTCAAATCCCAAATCCTAACATAAAATCTAAGCTAAAATAGTTAATTTATGAATATAAACAATTAGAGGAGAGGAAAACATAAAAATAGTAGAGAGAAAGGAAGAAGAACTCGTGATTCGGCTTCCGTTAAGCTCTCCATCTCTTTTGCGCATTCCTCCATCTTCATAGTCGTTCTCCGTACTTCCTTGGGAGTCCGTGTAATGAATAATGGATGAATATAGACTTTTAAAGGTCTAAAATCCATCCTTAAAGGGTTTGGAAACGTTTCCATAATATTTTTTCCAAAATTACACTTTTGCCACCCGTAATTCTGAACAGATTTGGAAGTTGATTGTGCGCGGGCCTTTTCTCCCTCATCCATATAACGAATTGGGTTCATTTTATATCATTGGAAATCTCTGGATGTCTAATCTCCAATGGAGTAAGCCTTGCTCCAAAATTTTGTGTAGCTCCAGATATAGTCGAAATAGTAATGTCTGGTCATGAACCTCTTTCCGACTCTTCTTCTTTTTGCGTTCTTTCTTTTATCCTCTTCATCTAGCTTCATTCCAAACCTCTTCAAGCCTATCATAAGCTCATTTTCACCTATTTTCTTGAGATACACAACAATAAACTACCCGTGCAATTACCATGGCAAATATGAGAGAAAACATGCGCGAATAAACTAGAAACTACACTTTTCACTCTTAACCTTATAAATCTTTGATTCACATATTTGAGCATATATACCATAAAAATCATATAAAATTAGCATAATATTATTAATAAACAATCCTAATAATAACTCCAAATAAAGAGTTATCAGCATCACAATCTTATCCTAATCAGAGTTCGAATCTGAGTCTGAAGCGGCCTAAGGATCTAGTACTTGACGAGACACAATAGTAAAGACCTATGGGGGTTCTTCGTCTTCCTCTTCGCACTCTCCAAATAAGTCAGGAATGATGTTCATTGTCCTATTGTCATTATCTGCATATGAGAATGCACTCGAAATTTCTACCAATTGTTGATCATGAAGGTGGACAGTTTCCCTAGTCTTATTGATCCTCTCCTCGATTCTTTCTACTTTAGCTGGCATGCGCTCTAATATTTATTTCATCCGCTCATCCTCTTGATTTCACGGAGGAGGGGTGTACATATCTTCAGAGGCGTAGATCGGTGAATTGTCTGGAGGATGTCCATAATAATTCTTCCCCCACATGATCACCAATATGCTTGCACAGTCATTCTCTAGGAAGAAGGTGAGATTAAAAATTAAATAAACTAATACAAAAAATAAATTCCTTAAAGCTAAAAATTCTAATGAATCCATCTAAGTCCCGGCAACGGCGCCAAAAACTTGACCCTATCTCCACAAGTGTACGGTTATCGCTCTACTAATAAATGTGGAAGATAGGGCTGTCGAATCCCAGAGGAGTTGTTGTGAATTAATTACGATGATTAACTTTAATGTGGTCAAGAAGATTGATTCATTTACTAAATTACGAAGAGTAAATAACAAGGCAATTAATAAAATAGTGAGATTACGACGAGGGAAAACAAGTTTGAGGATTGCTAGGATTTTAAATTGACAGCTTTCTATGATTTGTGAAACACATATATTAATTTGATAATCGAGCAATACTAACTCATCGAGTTACCAAGTGAGCATCATTTTCCTAGGTTAGATTAAAACCGAGTTACAAAATTCTAATTATCCCTAAACATACATTAACTTGGAATTCTACTCTAGTGACCCATTCAGCGTAGCCGAGTTACCAAGCCTATGAAAGGGTGGTTATTTGTGTTAAGTCAGATTCTTAATTCGAATTTTTTAAGCTGGTTTCAAAGCTTTGAAAATCCTTATACCCCAAGTTTGAACTGAGGGGGAGTTTATCTCCAGATTCTAAACTATGTCTTATTTTGTGATGAATGACAAATTCATCTTGAAAAATTATCTGTGATTGCTAAAGTTCTTTTTTGCAGGAGATTTGATTAACTATCTCATTTCACGATCACTTTGATATGTTTCTAGTTTGTGTCTAACTTTGTTTTTAAGGAAACATAGTTCAAAGCTTTGAAAATGCTCAGATTTCTTAGCCTTAAATTCTTGAATGCAAGAGTGCCAAACAGGTCACTAGAGCTTTGCTATTTTTATGGTATTTGTTCAACACTTGTCTCAAGCTTGCAGATGCAGATTGTGCTCAAAATCAGTTGAGAAAATTAAGCTCAAATCCGTTGGAAAAGAGCTATTGAAAAGTCCAGAATCTGTTGAGGATTTTTAGGGATTCTGTTGCAACAATTGTTGGTAACTATTGCACCAACCCTTTAAATTTAAAGAGACTAACTGCAGAGATACAACACAGAGATAAAGAGACACAGAAAGACACATTCAGATTGAAAGAGCAACAAAGAAGAATATCAATTCATCATTCAATCCATTCCAGACTCAGAAGACACTTTCAAGCTTTCCAACTTCATAGTCTTCACAATGTTCTTCTACTTGTGCTTAAACTGTCTATTCATTAAAATTCTATATCTTATAAAATATGTTCTCGTTGAGTTGTTCAAGAGGAAAAGTAGAGAATGTTATTGTATCAAGTAGTTGAAGTTGTACTAGATAGGTTAGAAGAGAACCACAGGTTGGTATAAGAGTAAGAAAATTCCCTTAGTCCTACGATGTAGGGCTTAACTAATGATAAAAAAGAAGTTTTTGAAATACTAGAGGGATAAGATCCCTTAGGCCGAGAGTAGGCTTTTCCGAGGCCGAAATTCGTAACAAATACTTGTGTCTTGCTCTTTATATTTCAGTACTTCAATTGCTTAAAAAATAGTTGCAACACATGACATTTTCAACGCTTTGAAAGGCTTTTCAAAGCCTTGAAAATTCTCAGAAGATTTTTAATATGTCAGTTTCAGTTCAATGCTTTGAAACTGGCTTCATATTTGAAAAACTTCAGAACTTCTCGACTTACTTTCAAAACCACTATTTAGCAAAAGTTGCTATACTCTATTCAACCCCCTCTTCTAGATTATATGTGTTCCTTTATTAGTACCTTCTTACACACATCAGTTTGCTTTTCCGATTTTAACAATTATCGAGTTTTCAAATAATTGCAAACTAAGTTCTAGCAAACAGGTCGTCTCCAATTAACTAGATTGGATGAAGATCACAACATACTCATAGAAAATGTAAAAAAAATTAATTAGGTTTATCAAAACATGAATCTCAAATCATAAAATGCGTAATTAACGACAAGAGTTTGTGTTATCATGATCAAAAACAAAGAAAAGAAAGAGAAAACAGATCAAACTAGGTTTCCCTAGCTCCACGATGTGATCCAAACTCCAAGTTGATGTCCCGTCCTTCAAAATGCACAAAATCACGTCCTAGGGCCTTTAGATAGGTTTCCTTAAAGTTTGGACTCGTTAAGGATTAATTACGCAAAGCCCCGGAGAGTTCCCAAAATTTATGACGTGTGTCGAGGTCGTGCAACCTTTGGTTTTGATATTCCAGGTCATGCGACCTATGACCGAGGTCATGCAGGACCTCCTTTCAACCTGCCGAAGTTCTGTTTGCTGCCATACAGGTCGTGCAACCTCAGTTTGAGGTCGTGCGACTTCTCTCGCAATTCATCCAAGTCGTGGGACCTCAATTCTAGGCCGTGGGGCCTCATGCATGACCTGAAAAATGTATGTTTTTTTTCTTTTCGAAATGATCCATTTTGCTTGCTAAGACTTCCTTTCATCTTCCAACTCTTCCTCTTGCCTTCCAACCTCTTGGTTTTGTCTGCGAACCCTTGCCCGACAATTAACTCATCACTTTGTGTATATTTCTAAGTAAAAGTGATTGTACGTTCACTTATCCTGGAAAAGCAACTAAGCTTTTTGAAAGGAAAATAAGGACAGTAGTTTTGATCCCGAACTCTGATAAACGTGTGTTTTGCACCTATGGAGTCCTGTGGCGATGTAGACTTCGGTCATGTAGAGAAATCCTTGTTTCCGGACCGTTTTTTGTGTTTCTCGATTATTGGAAAATTTTCACCAAAATTATCGAAAATGCGCCAAATTCGTCTTTTTCTTCTATTCCGAAGCTCGTTTCTTCTCTCCACTTTATTTACGCATTCACTATTTCTGCAAATCACAGCAAGAATACTACCGCAAAAATAAAACGTGATAAATCATGCAATTTATATGTAAAATTATGCAATAAACGCCAAGATTATGCATTAAAGCTCTAAAACATCCTAAAACACATTTTCTTCATATTTTGGCTCGAATATCTTCACTTTGCACCAAAATGCACGCAAATAACAGTGTAGAATGCATATAGGATAACTATGATGAAGGAGTTATCAACCTCAGTCGCACTGACTGGTGATGATCACTTGCGCAGAAAAGAAGCGACGCCTCTACGGTATCCACACGAACGTAGAGGTTCTTGCTAGCCACGCTGGAGGTTATTGATAGGGATGAGAGAGTTCAGTTTTCCATCTAATCCTAACAGTTAGGATTAGCTTACAATTCAGTCCGAAATCCAAAATTGCTCTTTATTCCAACTAATGAGCATTTAATTCAATTTTGATCCATTCTTGTGTGAGACCCTGTATGTTCCTAAATACGCCGCTAGTAACAATTACAGAAATTGAGTAGAAATACATCAATTCTACCCAATTCATAGGAATGTAAGTTATATGGCAAACCTCTATGACCAATGTTATCGTTTCGTATAATCCTTTTTTCCTTATATCCAGATTGGAATCAAGGCATGGAGTGTCACCCTTTTATATCCAATCGGTAACTTCTCAATTTCCTGAGTTAATTTAGACGGAAAAATGATATCGATATATCATATTTATTTATTTGAGCACGGCCATGCATTTTCCTAAGTCATACTCATCGTGTGGCCATGGATATTTACTCATATTATACAGAAGAGACAAATCCTATCTACAACACTCAAACCTCTCAGAATGTTTCATAACATGTCCAATTATGGAACTTTTAATTACCTTGTTACAATATGATGTTTGACGTTATTAAAACATGTACTCCACTTCAAGCTATAGGATCATAATACCATTGTCATTATGAAATACTTGTGACACTCACATAACACCTATCTCATGGTGGGTCAATCTAGTACACCATTACTCCTAATGCATATCCATGTGTAAGACTTAATATCTCATATCAATGTACCCACATACTAGTATCGATGTATTATAGTTGTCCTAATTAACAATAGGATACTTAAGAATACAACATTGAATATAAAGGCTCCATTATGTCAACATATCTCCATGTAGAAAACATAATGAATAGAAAGCCTTTCTACATGTCACGATAAATAGATTGCCTCTAGGGCATACTACAACAGTCTCCCACTTGCACTAGATCCAATATGGTGCATCTCATATGATACTAGACCTAATGCAGCCCTCATGATTTCGCCGAGCAAGAGGTTTGGTAATTGGGTCTGGAAGATTTTCTTATGCCGATACATTGCATATCTTCACATCCCCTCTATCGATGATCCATCGAATGAGATGGAATCTCCTCAGTATGTGTTTAGAATGTTTCTGACATCAGGGTCCTTACCTTGTGCGAACGCACCATTGTTGTCCCAATATAGTCCACAATACTGGGGACAACTTCTAGTTCAGTAATGAACTTCCTAATCCAAAAAAGCTTCCTTGATGCATCTGACGCTTCAATGTACTCAGCCTTTGTGGTAGAATCAACAACTATATCTTGCTTCGAAATTTTTAAGCTCACAGCTCCTCCATAAAGGTAAAACACAAAACCTGGCTGCGATGTGAATTCATCTTTGTCAGTTTGGAATCTTTCATAAGTGTAACCTTTCACACCGAGGTCTTCCTCTCCTCCATATATCAAGAATTCTCCCTTACTTCTTCTCAAGTACTTAAGGATATTCGTGACATCTATCAGGTGACATTCACCGGGATTTGACTTTTACTTACTGTTGGAAATGTGGCCTAGATGCAATCTATTTCTTGTGACATTTGTGGATTTACTATTCATTATGTTATCGATATGGAGATATGTTAACATGAATTAAGTTCTTAGAATGTAAATGTTATATTCATAAATATCTCTAGTCGATTATATTGATTAACAGGAAAATCAACTATAGACTAGTATAGGGTTGGATTGATATGGAGATATCATGATCCAACACATGGGTATGCATTAAGAGTAATGACATAATGGATTGAACCACGGTGAGAAGGCTACATTAGATTATGTTAAGGTCACAAGCTCTTCTCGTAGTGCTAATGGTATTGTAATCCTTAGACTTGAAGTCACTAGATCCTCTAGTTGTGGAATATTATGTTTTGATAGCGTCAAACACTACACCGTAACTAGGTAGCAATAAAGCCGTCTATCGAATACAATAGGAAGAAAACTTAGAGATGCTAGTGATGTAGATAGAATTTTTCCCTCCCACATAACGGGAGTAAATATCCATGGGCCACTCGAGGGATGGTGCTTATAGAATGTCTTGCTAGACTCAGATAAATCAATATGGAGATATTGATGTTATTTGCACGGATAAGCATATCCCCAGGATTAAGGAACTATGGATTGAATATACGAGTGTGACTAAATGTCTCGTGTCCAATCTGGATATGGAGACAAAGGGAGAACACAATACATGAACATTAGGCATAAGGTTTGTCATGACTATTTCAATTAGTTGGGTAGCGTGGATGTCTTGCTAAAGGCCTCTCCATGTTAGTATTTATCACTAGCAACTAATTAGAAACCTATGGGGTCACACTCCTAATGGGTTAGACTGGACTTGGGAAATAATTAATATGATTAATTAATTAGAAGGATCAATATGCAACTACTTAAAAAGTTAGTAGGACTAATTTGCAAGTTGGACTAAATCGTCTATGGACATGATTAGGATATGGGCTTTTATGCAGTCTACAAAGAGTTGTTGGAATATATGAAGGACACTCCTAGCTTCCTTCCAAGACTAATTATCATAACACACTGAGTGGGAGAGAAAAGCAAGAAGATAGAACAAGACCAAAGAGGGTCGAACACCTCCTTGGTCCGCCCTTACCCCGTCGGCCAAAGAAAGAGGGTCGAGCCCCTCTTTTTGTGTTTGTTGCGTGATCGTGATCTTCTTCCTCTTACTCCTCCAGTCCTAGATAGCACAAAAGGCTTGAAGGATCCGGTTTTAATCCTAGGAGTGGACAGGCCATAGAGACGTGAATACTATTTCACGTGTGAAGTCATCACTGGAGAACCCAAAGGTATGTTGATACTAGAATCCTTTACTATCGTTATGTAGTCTCTTCCTGTAATACTTGTAGGGTCTTGAGCATGATTAAATTTGTTATCCCATTGCGTAATCTGCATCAAAACCAACAGTGGTTTCTGAGCCTGGTTGTATAGCGTAATGTATTTTGTGTTACGATTTTTGTTGTTTTATACTTTAATTATTACTTATCGCGTAAAACGGACAAATCAAGCATATTTATGAAATTTGTGAATATGATTCAAGCAAAATAAGATCTAATATTACATGGGATGTAAGGATTAGTGAATTTGGATAACAGAGAATCAAGAAAACTAGGGTTGGGGCACAAGTTGGAAAAAGGTGTTTTTCAAACTTGGAAATAACTAAACTTCGGCAACAAGGAGAAAGTTGTTTTCGAAATAACTAAACTTGTGAAACAAGGAGAAAGTTGTTTTGGAATCAACTAAACTTGGGCAACAAGGAGGAAGTTGTTTTTGTAAACAATTAAACTTAAGCAACAAGGAGGAAAATGTTTTAGGAAACAACTCCCATAAGAGGTTCGGCCCCCCTAGGGGACCGCCCTTCTCCTACTTGCCACCCAAGAAAGCCACGGCCAAGGGTCCGGGCCTCACTAGACGACGGCCTAGCCATGTGGGCTAGGGGCCGGCAGGCCTCAAGACCTTGTGACGGTCCTTTAGGGATTTTGGCCATGGTAATGGTGGGTCCTCTTGGACCGTCTTGACCCTAGTTCATCCAAAATTAACTAAAATTGAAAAAGCGGGTTAAAGTTGAATTTTAACTATTTATGTGCTTTTTACATGGTGATTGGATATGGCATTAAGTTGTGGTTGTTGTGGATGTTTATTTTTTGGTTTGTTTTACAGCCTGCGAGCTAATAAAATTAATATAATTGTTAATTAGGTTTTGCGGCGTGCGAGCTAGTCTTCTTTTCAACTTGTGAGATCTTTTTATTTAGTATAGATGCTAGTTAGTATTAGATACAATAGATGATAGTCAATATGGAGAAGAAGAAGCCTAAACAATTAAAGAAACCACAAGATGGAGCATTCCACAAGGCTAAGAAGCATGGGGCATTCCACAAGCAATGGAGCATGGACCAAAAGATGGAGGCACATGGAGACGAGCTTGCTATTTTAGGGTTCATAGATATTCTCATTGGCTTGAGAATATCTTAGTTTAGAGGCCATATCCATATCACGTTTAATTTTGTTTGTGGTTGTTTATTTATTGTCGTATTATTTTATTGTTGGTGTATGGATGATGCATGCAAAATCAATAATAAGATAATTAAAAACCCGGATCTTTTTTTTGTGAGTTTGCCCAACTCAAAACAACTAGATCAGTTGTTATGGATAAACAAAACAATTAAAACTGGAATAGAAAAATCCCTAAATTTAAATATTGCGTTTTGCCTTCTCGTTACTTAAACACTCAACATAATCATGATTACTAAGCTCGTGCGTGCCAAAGCAAGGCGACTTGGTTTGTCATGGTGTGATGCGATGTCACAAGCAAGTAATGTGCAATTTTTTAGGTAATAGGTTGGACGCAACTAGGTGAGTTTAATGGGATTAAAACCGATAGCCAACCAATTGGGATTGTCTATGGGAATAGATGAGTAAGGAGTTATTTGCCCAATTGAACCAAGAGTTGCTTGGGATGCAATTGGATTTGTTCCTACCTAAATAACTAATTTTGGAAGACTTGCCAAAGCAAGCTGAAAAGAGTTAAAATATGGATCTTGGCACACTAGAAAATATAATGATATTTTCCACATTAATATGGAGGGTTATTAATCCGAGAAAAATAGTGGGAGCTATGTTTAACAATTTAAGTCCTTGTTAAATATAGTCATATGTCACATTACTTTGCATAATCTATTTGTGTTGAAAAATCCATGCATTAAACAAACAAAACTCGACTTTATGTTCTTAGGAAGGACAAGCTATCTGCAATAAATTTTCTAGACTGGTATAAAATTGAGAATTATTCTCAAATAAAAGAAAAAATGTTGTACATCATAGAACATAAAGTCGTCTTCCCACTGACTAGCAAGACACACTAAAACCTAATGGAAGGAACATGAATGGTTCTTTAGATGTAACTTGCCTCGTGTCATCTGCCATAAACTGTGAGCTTTGGAACGAAGATGAGATATATGGAGGCGTATAATATGATCATGCATTAAAAGAAGCTCTTTCAAAGAGCGAGCTAGACATGAAAGGTTTAAAGTGTTGCTCCACTTTGCACTCGTCATTATCAAGATGGAATGAGTTCGGGCTTGCGAACGGAAGGCAACATGATTCATCGAGATATGACGCGAGGACACAAGCTAGTAATGACTGCTTAAGCAAGAGGTCAAACGAAACTAAGCTACTTCAATAGAAATGAAGGCTTAGAGAATGGGACTTATCTATGAGATAGATTAAGAATAAATAGTTATTCTCCCAAATGGACCGAGAGTTGCATTGGATGCAAATATAGTTTTTGTTCAAAGGCGATTTACTCAATATGTTTGAGAATCACTATACAAAGCACCCATAAAGGGCTAAAGGCAACACATGTTAATGGTTAACAACATGGGTAAGGGCAAAAAGTTTGTGCCGACCCTATGGGTATAAAGCAAGCTTGTTCCTAAAACCAAGTTGCCTTAAAGGTCCCATAGGTGGTGTGGAGGAAGAGAGACTGCCCAAAGTACATGGGGGAAATAATAAAAGAATTGAGAATTTCAATTTAGGCATTTTTTTTTATAGAAGTCAATGTGTCTATCTCATCATCATATGTATATGATACTGGATGAGGATCTCACGTTTACAGAAATGTGGAGGATCTCAAGAGAAGAAGACAATTGGATAAAGAAGAAATAAACCTACACATGGGGAAATGAAGTAAGGGGTTGCTAAATTAGCTGTAGGGAATTATCTGTACCTTTTGAAATAATTCATGAATTAGACAAAATGCAATTATGTCACTACTTTGAGTTGGGACAATATCACAGTTTCTTGTTTGGACAAGAAAAATAATTTTTTTATTAAAATAATGAACAAATGTTGTTCTATTTATTTTGATAAAATGCATTATTGTAATGCACTTTTGTCAAATGGATTATATGTCATTGGTCATTGTAATATCATCTATAAAACTAATACCAAGAGGTTTGCATATAATGATATGAACCGCACTTATCTTTTGCATTGTTGTTTAGGCCACATTTGTGAGAAATACATATGTAGGCTCCATATGGATGGATTTCTAGACTCATTTGATTTTCAATCATATGAGACATGTAAGACTTGTTTAATGGGCAAGATATGATCTTTGAAAATCATACATACTGATGAGTGTAGGCCTCTAAACACAAATGCTAAAGATTGTTTTCAGTACTTTATCATAATTACTGATGGCTACAGAAAAAATGTGGGTTTGTGTATCTTATGAAGAAACAAATTAGAATCCTTCGAATTGTTCAAGGAATTCAAGAATAAAGTGATAACTCTCTTTTAGGAGTTATTATTATACTTTATTAGTACTTGTATTAGTCTTATTTCACATTATTTAGATGTTATATTTGCATAAATATGTGAATTTGTCTATTTCTAAGCCTAAGAGTGAAAAGTAGTGTTTCTAGCTTATTTGTGCATGTTTTCTCTCATATTTGCTATGATAATTGCACGGGTTGTTTAGTGTTGTGTATATCAGGTAAAATAGGTGCAATGGAGTTTATGAGATGCTTGGATACGCTTGGAATGGAGCTAGATGAAGAGGAGAAAAGAAAACCCAAACACGAAGCGAAGTTGGAAAAGTCACACAGGACCATCCTGAACTCTTTTCGATTCCCAGGAAAATATACAAAGCATTTTGAAGCAAGGTTTGCGGCATCGGAAAGTAGACGTCCGTAGCTTTCCAACGGTATATGGTAGGCCGGAAGACGAGTCCGTATGAGGGAGATACAGCCCGCGCAAAATCAGCAAATAATTCTGTCCGGGAATTACAAAGTAGAGGGGCTGAAGTGCAATTTCGGCTTATTTTCATTAAAAAGCGTGCCCAGCTGGTAGAAAACGGGGAGGACGACCTAAGAGACACATATTCACGCATCTTTGAAGTCTTTGGAGCTAGGGAAGATAGGAGACAAAGCTTGGAGCTTGGAAGATCATCAACATTGAAGATTCAAGCGTTTGATCTTCGTTTCTTCATCTTTTCTTCATGAACTCTATGATTTTGATCATGTTGAACACTATTATGTCTAGCTAAACTTCTTAAAGCTAGGTGATTGATGGAAAACTAGGGTTTGTTGGATGATTTTCCGGATTTTGGACATGATACATGCGTTTGCTTAAAGTTTAAGAATGTTCTAGTTATCTTACATATTCTTGTACTTCATTCTTAGTATTCTTGGCTTGATCACCCTTAGGATACTAGTCGTTGAGATTGTTGCACCAAAGTGAACTTTTTAATACGTGTTAAAGAATATTGTAGGTAATCTTGTAGTTTCTTGAGACCGAGAGGAGATAGAAACTTGATTAATCGTGTGAGGGTAGTTTCAATTGATTTTTGTTAGAACTTAGTGAATTCGGTGGACCGATAGGACCCGGTGAACAAGTCTGGCAAATCAATTAGATTGTAGTAATAGACGGAGGTGTACCGAGAGGACCCGAAATCTATTGTTTACACAAATTCACGTGAGATCGAGAGAAGATCGTGATGAGCATTACCCTATATAACTAGAACGTGAGTAGAGTGTTTCATGCATAACCCGGAAATTGTTAACAACCCTAGGGACCATCAATTGCCTAGTTCTTCCTTATTAATCGTATTACATCACAATTTATCTTCGTTTAAAGTGAAAATTCTCCAAAAATATTTAGTTACTTGTCATTTAATTTTAGTCGCTTGTTTGTGGGCGACAACTTTATAAAATCCAAACCCTTCTTACCGGTTACGTAGATATCTCATAATTACTTTCTAGTTAAGTAATAATCGTAAATTCCCTTGGGTTCGATACTCGGAGTCGTAAAATACTCCACTTACTACTTGACCGTGCACTTGCGCATACGCGTTAAGAAATCACGTCATAAAGTAGAGAACTATTTTGGCAAAAGTATCAAAGCATTACTATATGATCGTAGAGGCGTGAGTACTTAAACCAATAATTTGAGCATCTAAGGGAGTATGGCATGTGATCTCAACCCACTCTACCTAGAACACCATTATGGAATGGCGTGTCTAAGAAGAGTGATCGGACCTTTTTGGACACGGATCGATCCATGATTTGTCAAACGGAGCTTCCTGTTACCTTTTAGGGGACATGTTCTAATTACAGCGAATTTTTCCCGTAAAGTGTCCTAGTATGTTATTCATAAAGACCAAATTGCTTGTTGCTCGAACCAGTAACCTCGTTTCATCTAAATTAATTATGAAAAACACCATATGAGACATGGACTAAGAAGTGTCCTAGTATGTCATTCATAAAGAATTTGGGTTATGAATTTTATGTAAATAGTTTACAAATAAACTTGAACCCAAGTCGGATATATGTACTATGTAGAATATCGTTAGGTAACAAAGGATATTATCTCTACAATCCAATCGAGAACAAATTGCTTGTTGCTCGAACAACTATGTTTTTAGATTGTCACTAAAAGAAACAGTGCGAGGTCAGCAGAAATTGAAGGAGTTCAAGAAACACAAAAGAATATTGATCTTTTGATGGAACATGAGTAGGATCGCAAGATGTTGTGGATCAACCGACTCAGGTAACACAAGAACCTCGTAGGATAAGTAGGATATTCTAAAGGCTAAAGAAGTATGGATTTCTCATAGTCTAGTGATGTATTGCTCAAGGAGATGAGTCTACGACCTATGAGGAGTCCACGAGTGGGAAGTACTTTCATAAATGGCTTGGAGACATGAGATACAAATTTGAATCCATGTATACCAAAAAAGTATGGAATTTGGTGGAACCACCTGAAATGGTAAGACCCATAGGGTGCAATTGGGTTATGATGAAACCAACATGGATGACGATGGGATTATTTTTTAGGGCTACGATTGGTGGCTAAAGGTTTCCTGCGAGTTCATAGTATGGACTAGGATGAAATCTTTCCGCAGTTGCGATGCTTAAATCCATTCGCATCTTGCTTACAGAAATCTGTCTACAGATTGAGTCAAGCATCTCGGAGTTGGAATCTTCGAATTAATGATGCAATCAAAGGAGTTTGGTTTCATAAAATTTGAAGATGAAGCTTGTGTTTACAAGAAGAAGCATAGTTAAATTTATGGTCTTGTATGTGGAGACATGCTAATCATTGGGAATAATGTCTCTACTCAGCAATCTAGTAAAGATTGACTAGAGAATTGATTTTCAATGATAGACATAGGCGAGACAATCTATAAAGATCTATGGAGATAGATTAAGGTGGTTGTTCAGCTTGATTCATGGTACATATATTAACAAGGTGTTGAAATGGTTCAACATGTAAGAATATGGAATTATTCTTTTGAAGAATTAAGTGTCTTTCCATTTAGATTGATAAAGGATCGTATGAATGAGATTCACGAGATACGCCATGATATGTACTAGGCCAGATGTGTCATATTGTAAGATACCAGTCAAATCCACATGAAAGTCACTGGATAATTATCAAGATTATCCTCAAAGTACTTGAGAAGAAATTAGGTTGAATTCTTGGTAAATGAAGGAAAGGAAGAGTTTACTGTAAGGGGTTATAGTGATAAGAACTTCTAAATCTAAAAAAGAAGATTTATGATTATAGTAAAGTTTTATGTTTTGCACTAGTGGGAGGGACTTTGAGGTGAAATGTTCCACGCAAGATTTAGTTGTCGATTCTATCATAAAGGACTGAGTATATTAATGCATAAGATGCACTTACTCATAATATATAATCTCAATAAAATTACTGATAGAGGAGATGGAAATATTCCCTAGAGTATATTAATGCATAAGATGCACTTACTCAGAATGTCTCTTTTACCTTGTGTAGTGAAGGCATGAGGACCGCTCTAGATCATTAAGCATATGATACAGGAGATTGACTCTAGTGCAAGTGGGAGACTGATGGAAATATTCCCAAGAGGCAATCTATATCTTGTGACATTTGCGGATTTACAATTCATTATGTTATCGATATGGAGATATGTTAACATGAATGAAGTCCTAAGAATATAAATACTATATTCTTAAATATCCCTAGTCGGTTATTTTGATTAACAGGACAATCAAGTATAGACTAGTATAGGGTTGGATTGATATGGAGATATCACGATCCAACACATGGGTATGCATGTAGAGTAATGGCATACTGGATTGACCCACAACGAGAAGGCTACATTAGATTATGTTAAAGTCATAAGCGCTTCTCGTAGTGCTAATGGTATTTTAATCCGTAGATTTGAAGTCACTAGATCCTCTAGTTGTGGAATATTATGTTTTGATAGCGTCAAACGCTACACCGTAACTGGAATATTATGTAGATAGAATTTGTCCCTCCCACATAACGTGAGTAAAGAACCATGGGCCACTTGAGGTATGGTGCTTATAGAATGTCTGGCCAGACTCAGATAAATCAATATGGAGATATTGATGTTATCTGCACGGATAAGCATATTCCCAGGATTGAGGACCTATGGATTGGATATACGAGTGTGACTAATATGTCTCGTGTCCAATCCGGATATGGAGACAAAGGGATAACACAATACATGAACATTGGGCACAAGGTTTCTCGGATGACTATTTCTGTTAGTTGGGTAGCGTGGGTGTTTAGCTAGAGCCCGCTCCATGTTAGTATTTGTTACTACCAGCTATGTAGAAACCTATGGGGTCACACTACCTATGGGTTAGACCGTACTTGGGAAATAGTTAATATGATTAATTAATTAGAAGGTTCAATACACAACTATTTGCAAACTTAGTAGGACTAATTTGCAAGTTGGACTAATTCGTGTATGGACATGATTAGTATAGGGGCTTTTATGCAGTCAACAAGGAGTTGTTGGACTATATAAAGGACACTCCTAGCTTCCTTCCCAGACTAATGTTCATAACACAATGAGTGGAAGAGAAAAGCAAGGGAGAGAGAAAGGCCAAAGAGGGCCGAACCCCTCCTTGGTCCCCCCTACCTCGTCGGCCAAAGACAGAGGGCCGAGCCCTTCTTTTTGTGTTCGTTGCGTGATCGTTATCTTCTTCCTCTTCCTCCTTCAATCCTAGCTTGCACAAAGGCTTGACGGATCCGGTTTCAATCCTAGGAGTGGGTTAGCCATAGTGACGTGAATACTATTTCATACTTCATCTTCTTTGAACTTCATAGATGGTAATCCCCTTACCTGATCTTAGGAGATCAATTTGTTTAAGGTATGCAAGCTAATATGACCAAGCTTTCTATCCAAACCCTTGAATCCTCTTTCAAGGCCTTGAGGCACTTTAAGCTTTTACCTGCAATTTTGTTAGTTTGAAAAGTATAAACATTGTTTGATCTAGAGGTTATGAGAATGCAATTGCCTGATTTCTCATTTTGTACCACACACTTCTCTTTGTCAAAGATAACATTGTTACCATTATCATAAAGCTGAGATACACTAAGCAAGTTAAATTTCAAACATCAACTAGATAGACATCAGAAGTAGAATTTTCTGAATCTGTACCAAGTTAACAAATACCAAGAATGTTGCATTTGCCTTTGTCACCAAGAGTAATTGAACCTTCAGATTGCTCTTTCAATTCTGAAAATGGAGATCTCTTTCCACTCATGTGTCTTGAGAAACCACTGTCCATAAACCACCTTTCGCAAGAACCAATCACTGCCTTATCCAGCTGTTAGACCAAGTGTGGAATTTGGATTCATACTCAGGATCAACCATGTTAGGTGTTCTGAATCCTTTAGGAACCTAAATCGGTATGACTTGTCCTTTATGTTGAAATGGATATGTGTTCCTCATTATATGAAGGTCTCTTCTTCTGAAAGGACAAGTCATCTTCATATGACTGATCTTATTAAAAAAATGACACTTATGAGAAGTTTTGCTTCCAGCTTTCACAAATCCGGAATTGCTATTTCTTGGAAAACTTGGATCGTATCCAATACCAGTTTTGTGAACAGACTTTGAGCTTCCTCCAAGAATCAAGTTTAACTTGTGTTCTGAACGTGCAAGATTTATTTTGACTAATTCAGATTCTTGAAGTTTCTCAACAAGAGTAGTCTTTTGTTTTTCTAATTAATCAGCCTGATGTCTTAGATTAACAAGGCTGTTACTCAGTACAGAGTTCTCTGTGACTAATTCACTTGTGTTTTCAAGGCTTTGAAATTGGTTTTCAAGGCCTTGAAATCACTGCCAGTTTTCTTTTGAGAGATTTCAAGATTTTGATATAGACAAACAAGTTGTAAATTATCTTTTGATTGCTTATGAAATTTTTCTTTCAAAAGTCTAATCTCTTTCAGATAATCTTCTTCATTTAAAAGCATTGTTCTAAGATAATCTGAAAGAGCATCTTTTGTTTTTGAAATCAGACAGTTTACCATTACCTCAATGTTCTTTTAAAAAATTTCATCATGGTTGGACATGAAGCATAGGTTGGCTTGTTCTTCTTCAAATAAGATTCACTTGAGCTATCTGAATCACTCCATGAAGCTATCATAGCTTTCTTTCTCTTGTCATGGTCTTTGTTTTGAAAGTTCTTGCTTTTCTTGTGTGGGCCATCTCTTATCAAATGTCCTGCATCACCACACTCAAAGCAGTTCATGACTTTGGATTTATTTTGTGAAGAAGACTTACCTTTGTAGTCCTTTCTACTGGATGATCAGTTTCTTTCTCTGTTGAAGTCTTTGTTTCCAAAGTTTTTCTTCATCTTGAGAATTCTGGTCAAGGTTTTGGAATCAATGCAAATGGATCTTCATCATCATCATCTTCAGTTTCAAGGCTTTGAATTTTCTCATTCTATTTGGCCTTGAGTGCTAAGTTCTTGACACCTTCAGGTAGCTCTCCATCAGCTTCATTCATGGATATTTCATTTCTCATGATCTTCCCTTGTGGCTCATCAAGTTGTAGTGATGAAAGATCTTGAGCTTCTTCAATGGCTGTTGTCTTTGGTTCCCATTTGGTCTTTGGAAGACTACTCAGTATCTTCCTCACCTTTTCTTCATTGGAAATATGTTTTACCAAGGAATCAAGGTTGTTGATAATGTTTGTGAACCTTTTGAACATCTCTCTGGTTGACTCATATACATTCATCTTGAACAACTCATATTGTCTGAGATAGATGTTGTTCTTGGTTTGCTTGACTTGACTGGTTCCTTCAAAGTCACCACAAGCTTGTCCCAGAATTCTTTGGCAGTCTTGCAGCCTGAAATTCTTTTGAATTCATCTGTACTCAAAGCACAATACAAGATGTTAATAGCATTGTAAGTCTTCGAAAATTGTTCCAATTCAGAAGAGGAGAGTGGGTCTTCGAATTTGGGAGTTTTTATCCCATCTTTCTCTACAAAGAAAGTATGAGGTCCATTCTAACTAATGATCCAAAGATCTATGTATTGGTCAATGATGAACATCTTCATCTAGGCTTTCCAGTGAGCACAGTTGTTTCAAAAACATAGAGGAGGTCTGTTGGAAGTTATTCCCGTGAGAAACCACCGTCACCTGCAGTACTCATGATCACCAGATGGTTAAATCTTATACAGTGAAACAAGCTCTAATACCAATTGAAAGGGGAGTATGCAGATGGATATGCAGCACATATACTCTAGAAGGGGGGAGGGAGTTGAATAGAGTATGCCAACTTTTTGCAAAACTTGAGGAGGAATATAGTTTTAGTTCAAGTGCAAAGGAGTTCAAGGCCTTGAACACAAATTCAATCCTTTGAAAAGAGATAATGTTTGTAATGAAATAGATAAGTCTTTTTCAAAGCCTTTAAAAGATTTTCAAACCCTTGTAAAACAGACAAGTTTGAGTGCTGTAAAAACTATGAATGTGAATGAACTGTAAGTGCAAGAGACAAAGGATTTATAGAGTTCAGTCCACTTGGACTTACGTCTCTACCTCAGGGATCTTCTCCCTGTAGGATTTTCAACTCAATTCTTATTAATCAAAATTTAAGCCCTAGGTCTCAAGCACAGAGAGTTCCCTTACTCTTTTACAGCTTGTGGTTCTCCCTAACCTATCTAGTACCTGCTCTAGTTAACTGATTAACTAAGAATTTTCTATTTTTTCACCTTGAACAATCCTTTATAATGAAATATAGAAGTATTACAGAAATAATCTACCAATAAAGCACAATACAGAACAACACTAGAATGTAGAACTGCAATGAATAATGCAGTGAAATTCTGTGACTTGGATTGTGAGAGTGAACATCTTTGATGCTTGTCAATCCAGAAATGTGTCTCTATTTTTTTTCCTTTGAGTGATGTGTTTTGTTGCTTCAAAATGATCTCCATTTATACTGTTTGAAACTCTGCAAATCTTCCCAGATTTTCAGCAACAACTTCCTATTTTGTAGGCAACAAACTTTGACTCTCTTAACAAGTTTCTCCAACGGATAGTTGATCACAATATTCAGAGACATTTTTGTGATCCTGTATTTAAACATTATGAGAAGCTGTCATGATTCTCTGATTGATCAAAGGATCATCTTCACTAAGTGATTTCCTTTCCTGCAAAATTCATATAAGGAAACAAATCCTGCATATTAGGGAATAAAATCAATGGATTAAACATGTTAGAATATCAAAACAGTTTGTCTTTCATAATCAAATAATAACACATCAAGTACAGGGGTGAGAGGGATGGAATTAAATCAAAAGAGTTTAGAGAAACTCCCCCTCAAAACATGAATGCAGGTCAGACAGTTTCAAGGCTTTGAATACTGGTTCAAGGCCTTGAAATACCTAAGTATTTCAAGTCCATGAAACCTGTGACCTTAAAATAAAGAACTATAAATCTATGTACTTATTATATTTTGCTCTTAGTGCAGATGAGTTCAAAAATAATATTCAACTGCAAAACTGACAAGGAAATTCGTGTTGGAGTTGTTCCCTAGAGGCAATTAATTTATCGTGACTATTATATGGTGTGGGTATTCATTATGTTATCGATATGGAGATATGTTAACATGAATGAATTCCTTAGAATAACTAAGGGTGCTCAAATTGGAAACCGTTCCTACCTAAATAACTAACTTTTGGGTGACCTGTCAAAGCAGGCTCAAGGGGATGTGAAATATGTATCTTGGACCACTAGAAAATATATGATATTTTCCGCATTAATAGTGAGGGTTATTAATCCGAGATAAATAGTGCGAGCTATGTTAAATAATCCCATTCCTTATTCAATATAGTGCAACGTCACACCATTTTGCATGATCTTTTTGTGTTGAATACCTATGGCATTGAACAAACAAACTCGACTTTATTTTTTTTTCCATGAGAAGGACACATTTTCTTGAATTAGTTTTCTAGACTGGTATAAAATTGAGAATTGTTCTCAAATGGAACAAAAAATGCTATATATCCTAGAGCATAAAGTTTCCTTCCACCAACTACCAAAACACACTAAAGCCTAGTAGGGGAGACATCAAAGAATGGTTCTTTGGATGTGACTTGCCTCATGTTAGCTACCATGAAATATAAGATTTGGAAGCAAGATGAGAACATGGAGGTGTATAATATGATTATACATTAAAAGATTCTCTTTTCAAGAGCTGGCTAATCATGGAAGGTTTGAATTGTTTCTCCATTTTGCGTTTTACCTCCTCTTGCTGAGCACTCGTCATGATCATGATGTAATGAAGTTTGGGCTTGCCAAATAAAGGCGACTTGAGTCATCAAGATGTGATGCGACGGAAAAAGCTAGTAAGGAGTGATTGCTGAAGTAAGAGGTCAAACGCAACCCAGCTATTTCAATGGGATTGGAAGTTTAGAGGTTGGGAGTTATCTATAGATAAAGAATAACAAGTTATTCGGCCAAGTGGACCAAGAATTGCGTTGGATGCAATTAGAAAATTAAAGCTTTGTTCAATAGCAATTTAACTCAATATGATTGAGAATCATTGAACAAAGTGCTAATAAGGGCAAAGGCAAAACCATATTCATGGTTAAAGGGAACAAGGCAGATGGTTTGCCACGAAACCCAGCGTATAAGCAAGTTTGTTGCTGAGACCAAGTTGCATTAAAGCCATAAAGGTGGTAGAATGGAAAGGAAACTACCCAAAGTAAGGAAGGAATTGTGAATTCGAGTTAAGGTATACTTTTTTGTAGGATCCAATGTTCCTTTCTCATCATCATAAGTATTTGATACTGGATGAGGATATCACATTTATAGAAATGTGTGGGTTTTCAAGAGAAGAAGACAATTGGATAAGGAAGAGATACACGTACACATGGGGCAAGGAAGCAAAAGTTTCTAAATTAGCCGTAGAAAATGATCTCTACCTTTTCGTAATTATTAATGAATTAAAAAAAATACGATTATGTCCATGCTATGAGTAGGAACATTATCGGAGTTTCTGGTATGGACAAGAAAAGTTTATTTATTAGAATAAAGGACAAATGTTGTTCCATTTATTTTGGTGATATGCATTATTGTAATGCACTTTTGTCTAATGTATATCCTTGATAATAACATGTCCATCTATAATATTAATACCAAGAGGTTTTGATATAATGATATGAACCACACTTAGCTTTGGCAATATCGTTTAGGCCACATGAATAAGAAATACATTTCTAGACTCCATATGGATGGAATGCTGGACTCATTTGATTTTGAATCATATGAGACATGTGAGACTAGTTTATTGGGAAAAGATATGATCTATTGGGACTCATACATACTGATGTGTGCGAACCATTGAGCACAAGTGCTAAATATGGTTTTAAGTACTTCATCACTTTTACTGATGGCATTAGAGATATATTGATTTGTGTATCTTATAAAGAAAAAAATCAGAATCTTTTTGAAAAATTTAAACGAATTCAAGAATGAAGTAGAGAATTAGTTTGGAAAAAGTATCAAAGCTCTACGATACGATCGTGGAGGCGTTAGTACTTAAGCCAAAAATTTTAGCATCTTATGGAGTATGGGATGTGATCCAAACCCACTCAACCTAGAATACCATTATGGAATGGTGATCTGAGAGGAGAGATCATACCTTGTTGGAAATGGTTCAGTCATGATGCGTCAAACAGATCTTCCAGTTTACTTTTGGGTTCATGCGCTAATTACAGCAATTTCGCCCTTAACCTTGTTCCATCAAAATCAATTCTGAATTCCACCATATAAGGTATGGACTAGGAGGTGTCCTAGTATGTCATTCATAATGATATAAGGTTGGGAAGATTATATAAAGTGTTTATAGAAATAAACTTGGATCCAAGTTAGATAATGTGTTTTGTGGGATATCGTGAGGAAAAGAACGGTATTATTTCTACAAACCAATCGAGATCAGATTGTTTATTGCTCGAACCGGTGATCAAGAGGAATTCTTTCCCTTTCCGTCCCAACTGTAGCCTGGACGACACCCAATATGGCTGCTATTCGTTTTTGGACCACGAGAATCACTTGTGTTCTCTACCATCCTTGAAGAGAAGATGGTTGCAGTTAAGAAAGGTGATTCGCACATTATCAAATACAGCGAAACTTTCGCCAAGGTAAACAATCTCTTTTGCATGCATTAAGTTTATTTATTCCGATGGGTCGAAACTTATGCTCCATTTTCTGCTGTAGTGCTATGTGAGGAGGTTCGCATCTGGTGAGCGCTCCAGCCATGTCTCCACCCAGGAAAGATCCATCTCCTCCAGCAACTGCTGCTCCCAGGGCAAAGAGACCAAGGCAGAAGGGAATTACAATCTCTTCTCCTAGGAGCGCTCCAACTTCCCCTCCTGCGAGGTCCCTAACTTCCAGGGACAAATGTAAAGGTCGCATGCCAAGTAGGGCGCAGAAAGAGCTCGCAGTGGAGACATTTGTTCCGTTTGGTCAGGAGGAAGAGGAGGAGAGAAGGGAGGCGAGAGAAAGGGATGATGATGAAGAAGAAAGAGTCGAAGATGTCAGAGAAGGAGAGAGAGACGAGATACAAGAGGAAGAATCGGGAGGTATCTCAATCGTACTTCTCTTCACATTATCTCAACTTTCACAATCTTGATTGAACAATTTGTTCCTTTGCAGATGATAATGATGAGACCATCAGCGGCCATTTGGCCAAGAGGCAGAAGAGGGGTTCTCACTCTGGTGTTTCCAATGAAACCATAGACGAGGACATCTTTGCGGAGTCTAGGAGGAGGCTGCTGAAAGAAGAAGAAAGCCAGAAGAAGTGGAGATTGAACGCGTAAAGCAAAGGAGCTTGGAAGAGAAACATGTCGACGACTTGGTGCGTCCAACCGATGAGGAAGATGCGGTTCCAGAAGATGGGGCTCCTCAAGTTGACAAGGTGATG
Source organism: Linanthus parryae (assembly GCA_023055425.1). Taxonomy (NCBI): domain Eukaryota; kingdom Viridiplantae; phylum Streptophyta; class Magnoliopsida; order Ericales; family Polemoniaceae; genus Linanthus; species Linanthus parryae. The sequence goes on from JALGPY010000004.1 coordinate 41,457,424, forward strand.
CGGTTCAAGAAGAAGATGCGGCTGCTCTCGAGCAGGCTCAGGCAGACTTTGAGGAGATCGCAGGCGGCAATGAAGGTGAGATTTTTAATCTCGCGGTAACTTACCGAGACGTGATTGTTCGTGCATTAAAGCAAGGCTTATCGAAAGCTGACATTCGCCGCCGACTAGTAAGCAAGTACGGTGAACCTTCCGGTAATCATTCGAACAGTGCTTGTGAACTAGGCTTAGTAACCCGATCACCATCATGACTGGTTTCTTTGCACCCCAGGTCACACTCACCTTAAGGATATGCTTAGTGAAGACACATTAATAGGGCATGGTGTCGCGTCCTTATCATATGACGAAGATGCTACAATCCCACCTTCGCGTGGAGGTTCTCGCTCTTGGTTTATCAAAATAATGAAATATTGTTTGACACAAGTTACCTCACATCGTCTTGTCTTGTATCGCAGGTAATGCTGGTGAAGCCACGCGGGGACAGAGGAGTCAACCTTCTGCATCTTATGTCCCGGTGCAAAGTTCTCATACCGAGAAACCTGTCGCAGCTGCTGAGTATCCAGGAGAGCCCTTAGAGGACATCATTGAAGTTTCTGATGATGCCGAAGCTAACGCTGTGCTGATGGAGGAAGATACTAATGCTGCTGCTGAGGAAAAAGAAGCAGATGCTGCTGAGGCTTTCGCACCTGAAGGCATCCCTAATCGAGCAGCAACTTCTACTGTTGCCATGCCTTCAGCAAGGATTGAGCCTCCAGTGATTCCTCCTGCATGGAGCTTTTGGAGTTTGCAGGTAGGAGCTGCAATCGCACCTGGTGTGGCTTATACCCTTCCTGCCAACTATGAGGAGCTAGAGCTCGCAGCTGATAGGAGAGCAATGGAGCGAGGACAGTCTTCAGCTGCCCCAGCAATGCGTATTCGTTCTTCGCGCGAGATTCTTGAAGGAACTTGTATGTTATTACTTTTCCTGCTCGCATTTTTGCACTTTTCATTTACAAGCTTGATATTCTAACTCGAATAAACATGGTTAGGTTTGAAGCAAGATGATGTGGACTGGCTGGTCCAAATGCGTCTCTCCTATCCTCGATCATTTGCGAGGTCCTTAGAGATAGAGCCTTTCGACAGGAGGCTGTTCTTAGCCGAGGCCATCTAGATTTTGGAGCAGCTGTCTGCGGCCACACCTGCGACTATCTCTCCTCAGAGTGCGCAGTTGATTTTCAGCATGTGCCAAGGCCTTCAAGCCAATGTTCAGGGTAAGCTGGGCTTCGGGTACCTTGTCAACAGAGTCACCCAGATATGCGCGGCTGTCAATTTGAAGCGCGGCTTCCATAACCTCGCAGCTGAGGAGCAGAAGGTGGAGTACCAAAAGAAAAAAGCTGAAGAGGCTGTGAAGCTTTTCCATGAAATGAGCGCCAACTATGAGCAGTTGAAGCGAGAAGTGGAGCAAGTGGCAAATTTGTCACGTCAGTTTACTCCTGATGACTCCCTGGTCAAAGTCTTATTTTGAACAATAACAAATTTGTTTTGAATAAAATGTTAAAACATTATTGTAATGTTGTTAGGGTTTCTCCCCCTCTTTTTTTTTATTCAAAGCTTGAATGCATGTTTTGCCCTTACGGTGATTTGCTCGAATATCTTTGTGCGCATCAATTATGACGTCAGCCAGTGATATTCTTCCTTGAGTTTTGAGCTAATTGCTTATCAGATAAGCACGCTTTTCTTGGGAAATCCATCCGTATCATGACCTTCCGTCATTAATTAGGACACGCAACTGAATCGTCGTAGCCTTTAGTAGGGTAATTGAATGTTACCTCTTTTCAAGGCGTAAGTGATTGATTCTTACCCTTTTTCCAAGCTTTGCTGACTCAGCTAAGCAACTGAAAGGTTTCAACTGGGTCTATATAAACCCTGCCTTCTACTGCTTGGGTTCTTCATCCCACAATGTGGCTTGCCATGAGTTCCTACGATTGCTGGCTTCAACGCTTGTCTTTCGTTGATTCATGGCAACTTCAAGTTGTGAAGCCTGATTTTGTGCTTTGTGCCATATAAATAGCTTCCAAGACCTTCTTTACAAGGCTTATTGATCTTCATAACCACCATAAAGAAGATGCACATAATACATCATGCTTGGTCGAAGAATTTTCTTCGTTTATTATGTTTCAGGTCGTGTTTCCGGCCGCCTCACGGCGAGGTGCAGCGCCGTAGTGACCTTCTTACCGATTCGTAATGAACGGCGGATTTCTCCTCTAGCTTTCCCGGAGGAGAATTTCTTGCCTCCACGTTCTTGAACTCGGGGTGGCGAGCCATTGTGCTCGTCTCTGTGGACAAGGAGCCTCCTGCCCTAGGAGTTGCTGCTTGCCTGTTCTTCACCGCCGCATACGCCGGAATAGGTGGTTCCTCAGGCACATCTCTTGGGCAGAAGACCAGACAGGGGCCTTGTCAGATCCTGGGATCTTGAACATAGCGTCGCATAGATCTCGTAGCGTTCGTAGGCCGTTCGTTTTATAGAAAGACCCTACATGCTACAGATCTTTGGTCGCAGACCGATATGTCGCATAGCCTTCGTTAGGTCCAGTAGGCTGATCCTTTTACATTAAGGATTTCCTTTCTCTGTAACTTTCGCCTGTAAGTTACTATTTAGATGCATTGTAAGCCATGTTGGCTATGTAACTAGCTCAGTCTGAGATTTTCACTTGTAAGCTGCTATCTAGACAGATAAATTTTATGTCATTTTGACTCATAATAATAAATCACTTTGTATTATTTGCTGTAATTGTCACAACAAATTGCTACATTCGCATGCGTATTGGCAAACTTCACTTTTTGTAGTGTCAAATTCGCACTTTGTGTTATCGCTATGACTTGCTACCCAATAGATGGATTCACAGATTATAGAAATCATTCGTGAGAACTGCTATCTTAGCAGATTAGTTTTTAGATCGTTTGAGATCGCATTTGCATAGCTTTGCTATCTTGGAAGATAGGCTTGAAAATCACTTAAGATTAGACTCAAGTACGGCTGCTATCTCGGCATATAGGCTTTGGATATCACTTAAGATCATAGACGCATAATGCTGCTATCACGGCAGATAGGCTTGAAGATCACTTAAGATCATATTCGCATGGTGCTGCTATCATGGCAGATAGGCTTGAAGATCACTTAAGATCATATTCGCGTAGTGCTGCTATCATAGCAGATAGGCTTAAAGATCACTTAAGATCATATTCGCATAGTGCTGCTATCATGGCAGATAGGCTTAAAGATCACTTAAGATCATATTTGCATAGTGCTGCTATCATGGCAGATAGGCTTAAGATCATATTTGCATGGTGCTGCCATTACAGCGGATGGGCTTAAGGATCATTTAAGATCATATTCGCGGAGTGCTGCTATCACGGCGGATATGCTTTCGCTATTTAGAAATGAAGAAATAAATAAAGCGATAAAGACAGCTGTAATCATAAAGTTCTTCCCATTTGGGAGAAGACTTTTATTATAGAGCACTCTCATATGGGAGAGGTGAGATCACAATTCTCATATGGGAGAGAAAATGTTCGAATCTTTTACAATACAAGCATAAAGGAGGCATTGCAATTTAACGCATGTAATGAGAGGAGTTAAGGATAATACTTCTTAATCTAGTGCATGTTTACTGATCTTGGGGTTGAGGCCGCCCCATGTAGCCTTTGTATATTGCAGTAGCCACTGTCGAAGACTTCTTTGACTTCGAAGGGGCCTTCCCAGTTGGCTGCGAACTTTGGGTGAGCCGCCACCCGCATGCAGTGGTTTGATGCGCGCAATACCAAATCTCCAACTGCGAAATCTCGACGTTGGACTGTTTTGTTGTACGCGCGGGCGATCCTCTCTTGGTATCGTTTGTTAGTTCGTTTAGCTTGTTCCCGCTTCTCTTCTAACAAGACCAAGTCATGATCGCGTTGATTGTCGTATAGTGCATGGAAGGCCAACCTTGAAGAATTGATCTTTACTTCCGCAGGTACTACAGCTTCAGCTCCATAACACAAAAGGAATGGAGAGACTCCTGTAGGCGTCCTCGGAGAAGTTCGGTACGCCCACAAGCCTGTGTTCAAAGAATCAGCCCATTTCTTGTGGTCATCTGCAACCATCTTGCTCAAGATTCGCAACAACGTCTTGTTGGTTGCCTCCGCTTGACCATTACCCTTTGGATAGTAGGGGGTAGAACATATCTGCCTTATGTTGTATTCCGCTAGCTTCGAAGCTACATGGCCATTGACGAAGGGGGTACAATTATCCGAGAGAATTGTGTTAGGAATTCCGAACCGGTATATGATATTCTCTTGGATGAATTGGACTACCGCAAGCGCATTTGCTGTCTTCACTGGTATTGCTTCTACCCATTTAGTGAACAACTCGGTCGCGGTCAGGATAAACTAGTTCCCGCGCGAGGTTGGTCGGACAGGGCCAACAAAATCCAAAGCCCAAGTATGGAACGGCCATGGTGTTCCCAACGCATGTAGATCTACGGCAGGAGCATGCACTAGGTTGCCTTTGAATTGACACTCCTGGCATCTCCTTAATTTAGCGCGGCAATCTGCTTCCATGGTGGGCCAGAAGTAGCCGACTGTGAGGAGCTGTCTGCATAACTTCGCACCTCCCTGATGTTTCACTTGGTGAGAGAGGTCCATCACCTCTTGTGCTTCCTTGCTGTCTAAGCATCGCAGCAGGTTACCCTCGTGGCCTCTTCGCCAGAGTATATTTTCTTGCACCACCTACCGTGCTGCTTTCCTCTTTAGTTTCTCGGCTTCCTTTCTCGACTCAGGCTCAATCCCCTGTGTGAGAAAGTCGAATAGTGGCTTCCTCCAATCCACGTCATCATCGACCGGATCAATTGATAAAGAGTCCTTGATCAGTGCGCAACTCTCGCAATTTTCTTGGATCAACGCCGCAGCCGCTAACATGTCCGGCCAGTGAATCCCATACCTTTGGTCAATTGATAAAGAGTCCTTTCGATAGATTGACACCTCACTTTCCCCACAAGTATGTTGGTGAATCTTTTCTAACAGCGCTTGTCCCTCCAGCTGTGAGACGCATCGCATGAGTATTCTGCCTGGGCCTTTATAGTAGAGGGTGTTGTCATGTATGCAATACCTCTTTGTGGACGCCCAGTTTTCGTTGCTCGTTCCGTCTGCGATGGAACACAATATTGACTTTCTCCAGTCTGCATCATCCATGCATTCGTCGTCGCACGCGTCCTCTGTCAACACCGAGGACGTTCGCACTTCAATCGAGATTCTCGCGGGACATTTATCCGCACTAACCTTGGTTCCCAGGGTAGCCAAAGCATCAGCATGCCTGTTATCTGCCCCTTGTTTGTACTCGTACCTGACATCGCAGAATTGTTGCACCAGCTTCTGTACCAAATTCCGGTAGGATAATAGGTTTATCTCCTTCAAACCGTATTCGCCCGAGGCTTGTTTGACGATTAGCTTGGAGTCCCCCATAACCGTCAAATTGCTTAGTTCTAGTGCCCTTGCTGCGCGAAGACCTGCGATGAGAGCTTCATACTCTGCTTCGTTGTTGGTGACTGCGAAGTCAAGCTTTGCGGACATATGTATGACCTCTCAATCGGGTTTGGTTAGGACTATCCCGATTCCTCCACCTTTTCTTGTTGATGACCCATCAAAATGGAGCGTCCAATAAGGCAACTCAACTGCATAGATCTCAGGACCCTCCAGTTCCTCCTCAATTACAGGCTCATAACTATTATTAGGGAACTGTGCTAGCAAATCCGCCACCGCTTGCGATTTGATTGCCCGGGGTCGAACGCATGTGATGTCGTATTGGGAAATGGTCATATACCATTTTGCCAGTCTCCCTCCGGGAGTGGTGTGAGTCAGAAGATACCGTATAGGATAACCCTTTGTAACCACCACCACTTTGTGCGAAGCAAAATAATGCTTTAACCTCTCTATTACAAAGAATAGGGCAAGGCAATGACGCTCTATGTCCGTGTACCTTGATTCTGCTGGCTGCACTATGCGAGAAGTGTAGTAGATTGGCCTTTCTTGTCCCTCATACTCTTAAGCCAAGAGTGCCCCTATAGACCTCTTCGTCGACGTTAGATACAGCAAGTGAGGTGATCCGAGCTGGGGTGCGATCATTACCTTTGACGATGTCAACAGGTCCTTTAGCTTTCCAAACGCAGCTTCGTGCTCTGTAGTCCAGTCATACACAACATCCTTCTTGAAGAGATCGCTGAAACATAATGTAATTTCGGCGATCGGCGGGATGAACCTTCGCAGGTAGGATAGCTTCCCCAAGAAAGTCTTCAAGGCACTCTGGTTGCGCGACGCCGTCATGCTAGTGATGGCCGATAATTTCGCGGGATCAGGCTCTATTCCTTGACGATGTACTACACATCCCAAGAACTTCCCCGATGTCACTCCGAATGCGCACTTCATGGGGTTCATCTTTAACTGAAAGTTTCTGCATTTGTTGAATACTTTCCGAAAATCCCCCAAGTGATCTGCCTCTTCTTTAGACTTGACAACCAAGTCTATAACGTAGAATTCTACTTCTTTGTGCATCATATCGTGGAACAGGGCCATCATGGCTAGCTGATAAGTTGCGCCTGCGTTCTTGAGACCAAAAGGCATAACTGTGTAATTGAAGACTCCCACCGGAGTGATGAACGCAGTTTTCCGTGCATCTTCGGGGTCCATCTTGATCTGGTTGTACCCACTGAATCCGTCCATGAAGCTAAACATGCGATGACCCGCGGTTGAATCGATAAGTAGATTGATGTTGGGAAGCGCAAAATCATCTTTGGGACAGAAACGATTAAGGTCTCCGAAGTCCACACAAATACGAAGCTGCCCGTTCTTTTTTTACCACAGGCACGATGTTAGCTAACCAGGTAGGATGGTGATTTGGCTCGATGAATTTGGCATTCAGAAGTTTGACAATTTCTTGCTTGATCTTCACATTTATCTCCGGCCTAAAGCTTCTTGTGCTTTGCTTTACCGGTTTGGATCCCGAGATTACATCTAACCGGTGCATAGTGATGCTCGTGTCCAGACCGGGCATCTCATCGTACTCCCATGCGAATACGTCCTTATATTCGGTCAGAAGCTGCAGTAATCTTTCCTCTTCCTCTCTCGTGAGGTCTGCACTCAGAAATATTGGCCTCTTCTTTTCTTCGCTTGGGCTTAGGAATACCTCCTTCAGTTCCTGCTTTTGTGGTTTGGGCTTGTCCTCCATGCATTCGGGCGCTTCTTTGAGCTTTTCCTCTAAAACGCCTGGTGTTGGTTTGTTTAATTCCATGACCTGCTCGATTTGGTTGATTTGCTCAGGGATATCCCCATGCCCACTTTGGGGTATCCCCGCGCACCTTCATATGCGGTAGCATTTCTTCCCGTTAGCGTAGAAGCTTTCTATCTCTTTGCCTTCGGGATCATGCTTTGCTATCCTTTTCAGGGTGTAAACATTCTTTCTTTGGTAAGCAATCCGCGGTGCCTCTTCTCGCGTAGACGGCTTTTATTTAGACTCCTCTCTTGTCACCATCACTCCTGCAGGTGACTGATCTTTGATGTCTTCCCAACGAGGCAAAGGAGTGGGGTTGAACGGCCCCGGCGTTTGCTCATCTGCCATCTCCGTGAACCATACCGCCTGAGTGAGGTGCGCTTCATCTAAGTTGAAAGGATTTATCGAGGCTGGTATCTCTACTATTCTGTCATTCCAGATAGCTTTCATCACTTGATGAGCTGTTGAAGGGACCGCATCAAAGCGATGAATCCAGGCCCGACCTATAATCATGTGATACGTAGTGTTCGCATCAATGACATAGAATTTAGCTGAACACTTGATTTTGCCAATCTGGACACCCAGACGGATCCATCCTATCGTCATTCAGGAGTCGCTTCCGAATCCCATCAGCGGGGATGGACGCCTGACAATCTTCTGCTGCGGGATTCCTGCTAACTTCATAGTGTTGAGCGAGACAACGTTAACTGCTGATCCTCCGTTGACAAACTCTCTTTTTAACTCCACACCATTGATGATTTCCGTTACATACAGAGGCTTCTGGAACGCTCGCATCTGTCTTCTTGTCGCTTGCGGAGAATGTTATGACCTTGTCTGTAGAGCGAGATGCCCTGACAACCTTTCCGCTGGAGACCACGATATCCTCCTCGTAATCTTCCGCTATCCTCAGGATAGACTTTGTCATTTCCTTCCGGCAGTTCTCCGAGAAGCTCATTTCGTCGAAGAACCTACTGAACCCGTGCGACCCCTTCATCCGATCGGCCGTTCATCCTCCGTGTCTATGCTGTAGTCCTCGTCATTATGGATCTCGGCAATGATGGGTAGACCATCCTCCGCAACCTCTTCAAGGTCCATAATCGAGATCATGGCAACCTGTTTGCCCTTTGGCTCTTGCTCCGCGTGGGCAGGCTGTTGATTTTTTCGCACATCCTGCCTCTGGTCGCTGACAATCAGCTCGCCATTCTTCATCTTTTGGCTTACCATGATTCTAGCTTCTTACAGTCATCCGTGGGGTGCATGACCTTTCCGTGACATTCACACCACTTTGGGTCCCTCACCATCTCCTTGGAGGGTGTCCTTTCGAGCGGCGGCAGGATTCCGTCTTTACGCCATTGTTTGCACAAATCACTCGCTTCCTCTACCGAACATGGTAGAGGTGGCGCATCGAAGTTTGCGACCTTCGGCTGCTTTTGGGGCGAGACCATATTCACTTCAGCTTCACGTCCCCTTTTGTAGCTGAACCTCCCAATTTTAAAGGTAGTCCCGCTCCGGGATCTCTCAGAGGCGTGCTTCTTTTTCTGCCTCTCCACTATGGGCTCTATGTTCTTTGTGCATTCGATCAGCTTCGAAAATGTAGGAGTTTGCAGGTTCATAAGCATACTTTTGTACTCGTCTCGCATGCACTGCAGGCATATCTCCACGAGTCTGCCCTCAAGCATCGCATCTCTGCATTCCAAGGACTTGGCCCTGAACTTCTTGATGAATGTTACTCCATCCTCCTCGCGCTTCTGGTACATCCGCGAGAGACGAATCATTGTCACCTTTTCTTCCATCTGGAAGAATTTGGTATAAAACCTTTGGACCATGTCGTCCCAGCTCTTCACGGATCCGGCTTCCAACATTCTGTACCACTTGTAAGCCACGTTCCCCAGGGATTTCGGGAACTCGCGCATCAGCAGCTTAGGATCAGCCCCATATGGCCCCATCAGATCGATGAAACGCATGACTTGCTCGTTGGCGTTTCCATTGACATCTTCGAACTTGTCCGATTTAGGAGCCTTATACCCAGCAGGGTTAGGCATGAGGTAGATCTCGCGTGGGATAGGTGGATCGTTGTCAAGCTTTAGGATGATGGTATCAGCGAACGGTTGATTAGCCAGGATGGTTTCTATGCGCCAATGCAGCGACGTCATACACTCCGGCGCACTTCCCCCAGCAGTAGGAGAAGGGGTTGTTGCAGGCGGAGGCGACACATATGCCGCGGGAGGGCTTGGAACATATTGTGAATTCACGTTGCCCCACGTTGCCGATGGAGGAGGCAAGGGGTATTACGAAGACGGGTTAGATGCCAGGATTTGAGGTTGAGGCACATGAGCGGTAAGAGGCAACATTTGAGCTGTTTGCCCCTGAACTGAGGCTAACACCGTCGTTTCCGGTGGAGTTTGAAGGTTAGGATTAGGTGTATGGTTGATATTCCCAATCCTTGAGTGGTGGAAGTTCCTCCTCCCTGAGAGACGGCGGTGGCTGATGCGGGATTTGGGGCGAGAGTCCCCAGGATAACCATTATCCGTTCCAGCTGTGCAGATTGAGCTTTGAGAGCCTTTGCCTGGTTCTTGATGGTAGCGTCCAAGGCCTCTAACTTCGGAGCTTCACCAGCGGCTATAAGAGTACGGCGGGCCTCCTCTCTCGAGGTGGTCTCCGTGGAAGGCGATTTGTTACTGACATCATCTTCATGAGACATGGTTGCTTGCAATGGTAAGTTCACGTCGGGTTCACCAAATGTGTACGAGAGAATCCTGTAGAGAGAATTTAATATACACCAAGAGTAGGGGAAAATAAAGGACACAGGAAGTGTGGGGTTGTGTGTAGGGAGAGAGTAAGGCAATAGTACTGTATGAGAGAGAGACAGGATTTTGGCAGAGCTTTCGCGTATCTCAGGTGTGTTCTCCCTCCTATGGAAGGGTTAACAATCCTATATATAACGGAGAAGGTGACCGTTGAAGTGTGGTTAATGCGCCCATCAATGGCGGCTTAATTAGCTTAACCACAACGGCACGTTCGTCCGCGTATACAGGGACCGTTACAGCACGTTATCCGCATATACCGGAACTATTACGAGGTTGACCGGGTTTTGACCGGGTTGACTGGGTTTATGGAGATCGTGCCATAAATCTCTCAAAAGCAGCTACTAGGGGTCGCGCGCGGGCTTGGTTGTCGCTCTCGCGCGACATGACTTACTCTAGCCTCCAAACCACTAAGTCCCTACAAGTCCCGTGCGGTGGTATGCGAGGGCCCTGTCTCGCAGCCCCCACGTGGATCAGCGCGGCTGGTGATCCAGTGTATGTGGAGCACAATATGGTGTGCTGGATGGTCGCCACGTGGCTAAGATCTGCCTATCCAGAAAGCATTATCTACAATAGTCTTGCATGTCGTTAACATACTGTTCATTGGGAAGGATGTCCCTACTCTGCAATCTGTAAAATGTTCGCTAGGGAATCAGTTTCAGTGAAATGACTTACGCAAAGGAAACTGTAAATATATATGGAGATAGATCAAGAAAGTTGTTCTGTAAATATATATTGGCAAAGGTTTCGAGAAGGATCAACATCTAAAGAACATGGATTCTACGTATGTCACATGGAATTAGTCTTTTTAAGGCTAATTGTCCTTCCAATTAGATTGAAAAGCACCGTATGCATAAGATTCACGAGATACGCCGTCTTATGTACTTAGGCTAGACATGTCATATGAGCATGACATGGAGATACAAGTCATATCCAGATGAGAGTCATCGGATAAGTGTCAAGAACATCCTCATGAACTTGAAAAGAACTAAGAATTAATTCTTGATACATGGAGGAGAGGAAGAGTCCACGGTAAGGGGTTACAGTAATGAGAACTTCCAATCCAACAAAGATGATTCTAGATCATAGTTAATTTTTGTGTTTTGCCTTAGTTGAGGGTATGTGAGCATGGAAGTTTCCATGCAAGATTCGGTTGCCGATTTTATCACATACGAATGAGTATATTAATGCCTCAGATGAACGTAATTAGAATATTCGATCTCAATAAATTGTCGATAGAGGAGATATGAATATATACAAAGTACCATCAGATATCTTCCTTACCTTGCACAGTGAAAGCATGAAGGTTGCGCTAGATCAGTAGCTATATGATGCACCAGATTGGCTCTAATGCGAGTGGGAGACTGTTGGAATTTTTCCCTAGAGGAAATCTATTTATCGTGTCAATAATTTGAACTTAGTATTCATCATGTTATCGATATGGATATTTGTTAACACGAATGAATTCCTTTGGAATATAAATGTTATATTATTAAATATCCCTAGTCGAGTACTACCGTTAATTAGGACGACTGTATTGCATCGAGACTAGCATGTAGGTAGATTGGTATGGGGATATTAAGTCTAACACATTGGTACGCATTAGGAGTAATGGCGTACTGGATTGACCCGCTATGAGAAGGCTACATGGGAGTTATGTGAATGTCACAAAAACTTCTCACAGAGACAATGGTGTTGTGATCCTTCGACTTCAAGTCACTAGACACTTTAGTTTTGAATTATTATGGTTTGATATCGTCAAACGTTACACCATGATTGGGTTACTATAAAAGCGATAATTTGACATGATATGAAGCAAGCTGTGCGATGGTAGTGATGTAGATATGATTTTTCTCTCCCACATAACGGGAGAAAGTATCCACGGTCACTCGATGAGTGAGACCTAGAGAAACACATGGCCATGCTCAAATAAATAAATATGAGATATTGATGTTATTTGTTTATCTAAGTCTACTGACAGATCGAGAAACTATGTATTGGATATCCAAATGAGACACTCCATGTCACTCAGCATTACCGGTCCTGCCAAAGGAACATTGCATTCATATCATTGAAATAATAAAGACCAAATAAATAATTGTTAGCATTATGGAACACTGTGTCCACACAGCCACCTTCGCGTATAATTAGTGATATTGCCCTCCGAGTAACATAATTTGCGACACGTGGTGGGACCAGCCAAAAAAATATACGCATCTATAGTAGTTAAATAAAAATGTGTGTAAATAAGTATTTATAATGGCATAAATATTACAAGCCAGGTACACTTAAACTTGGCAGAAGACCTTGGTCGCGATGGTCCCTCGTGTACGGAGGCTGCTTCTCCTGAAACTTTAAAAGTTCATCAGTTCTTCTTCAAGAGCCAATTTCTTGAGTTGCTTGTCGAGGAGTGAAATGATCCTTTGAAAATTTTGAATTCCATCATGTAACAATTTTTTCTCTCTAACAATCTGTAATTGAAGTAACTCTTCCATTTATTTTTTCATTCCAGTATTGATATCCTCGTGATCCTCTCTTCTTGCACGGGTTGATGCATCAAAAATGCAATGGTTGGTAAAAACATTTCCAGAATCCACTTCATGACTATCAACTCTTCCCCAGACAAAGTTCTTCTAAGCATGGCCATTAAACCTTGTGCTGCGAAGTGTTAAAGACAATATGTAACATACAGATAATAGTCATAGGTACGGTGCGAGAGGTATCAAATCACGGATGACATGAATAAATGTCCAACTTAGACTTTCAAATTCGCAGAAGAGAAAAAAAATTCGTGTGTGTATGCGCAACATATTTGTTTTTCTTCCGCCATAGTAGAGGAGCAACATCAAAGGGAAAAAACATTTTTTACGTCACCCACTTTTTCCTAGTGCCTGGCCATGGTCATGAAGTTGCATTGAAGGAAGCTGAACACCCCATATTAGTTTAAGTATTTGGAATTAAGTTTGATGCGGAGTATTGAAATTTGCTATCTTTAAATGATAACTTATGGTGACATGTGGTTTAATTATAGGACGGGTGAATGTAGACGTGCAGCATTGAAACTGAACTTTTGATGTGTAACGTGGCAATTGTACAGAAGGAATGAGTTGCTAGCATAACTAACAAATTTATGACGTTATTATTGAAGTTAAATAACAAGGCTATATGATTAAGATGTGCACGAATGTGTACCATTTTAGTGTTCATAAAAGGAAATTACAACATTGATAAACATTGTAAGAATTACAAAACTTCGAAATAATCCAGAGTCTCATGTCAGGTGTTGACACATATAAAAATGTGCATACATTATTATTGTGCAAAACAGTAGAAGTAGATGGTGTTTTAAATATGGGGTGCTCAAAAACATTTCAGAATCATTGTGATCACTCCTTCTCCTAACATATCATGACCCCAAAGTTATTATTCTGAGTATGGGATATCGTCTCAAGTAATAATCCGGTAAGTCCACAATGACTTACTATCACTAGAAAACGACAAACTAAATCAAGAAACACAAACTCTCAATGGATAAGATTGCCAAGATATTCAAATCCACCAAAATAAATTGATGGAGCAAGTTGAGGTTTGAGTTTAAGAACAAATAAAATGACTACTTGGCTACGATTCAAGAAACTAAGTGAAATGACAAGTAGAGAGAGGCTAGGGATCATCTGTTTCTCTAGTGACCAATCCTCCTCTTATATTCAATCCCGATTCTCAAATTGCATGCGTCAATCCACAAGACAATTATCTCAGGAAGTGATTGCTCATTGCAATCCAACTCGCTACAAGAGAAGTGTGTAAATCAAACACGCTAATCAAGCACAAAAGAGGCTATTCAAATGAGATTTTCCAAATTTCAAGTGTTTCAAGAATCAACCATATGTAAACACACATGGGTGTTTCCACATGAAAGATCGAGCAACAAATGAGATTTGTAAATTCTCACTCAAATCACCTAACTAGTACTCAATTTCTCAAAGTTAGGATTGATGAGTTCCTCTCACTCAAATGCAACCCCAAATCAAACAAGTCAAGAGTATTCGCACATCTACCAATTCAATGCATCAAATACTTCAACAAGAGAAATCTAAACATTGCACCAAGAATTCAAGTGAACCCAATTCAACCCATTCATCTTTGATGTTCAACTTGTATCAATAGGAAGATTTAGACACTAGATAGTCCCAAATCACACAAGCAAGTGAATTAGCTAGACATTGTAAATTCAAGAGAAGTAGAGAAATGAACTTTCAATACTCAGTACTTGAATTCAACCACTTGTTCATCAATTCATACCCCAATACATGATTTCAAACAACACTAATCAAAGCAAAATGACCCTAACTTAGATTTCAACTACACAAAATGAAGATAACTAACAAGCTAGAGCAGCTTCAGCTGCTGCTGCTGCTACAGTACCCGAAGAAGAACAAAGTAGTAGCAGTAGAGCAGAGCCCTACCATTGATTCGTCAAGAACAGAGCAATAACGCACAGAAATCCTACTCATATCCGACCTCCTCTCTCCCTCTCATTCTCTTTCTGTGTTCTAGATCAAGAACAACCCATGGTTAGGGAGAAATCAGAGAGAGAGAGAGGAGAAAAAAACAGAGTATCGTTGCACTGTGTGGAGCCGTCCGTTGTCAGAGAAGAGTCCTGGTTCAATTCTTCGTTTCGATTTATATAGACCTTGTCTCGAGCTTTCTTGGCCTCCAAGAACTCATCTAAACCGTCCAATTCAATTAAGAAGCTCTGAAACGTTGATTTGTAGATGCTCGCGAACCCTAGGTTGATTTAGGGCTTTCTTCTTCGTTGTTTCTTGGGCCCAATTGATGGGTTCGGGAGAGAGCTCTTGGGCTGGGGAGCAATTTGGGACCATTTTTGTGGGATTTGGTGGAGAGATGAGGTCGGGCTGGAGCTAGGAAGAAGCTTCGACGAACAACAATGGCTGCGTGTGGGTTCTCTGCGTGAGGAACGACAAGGAGAGAGAGTGTTGCGCTGGTGATGAGCTGTTTTACCGAAAATTTCAAAAAGACCCCCTAGGTTGCTGATATGTTTTAAAAGACCCCCGTCTCTTACTTAAAACATTCTGAAAATGGCACTCTGACCCCCACCCCGTTAAAAACTCATCTTTTTAATCCTTAAAAACTATATAAACATGCATTTAGCTCCCCATTCCTTTAAATTATCTTCAAATAAGCCCTTTTGATGTAACTTCGGCCTTCTCACTTGCTTTGTCTTCAATCTCGGACCCTCCAAAGCGTCTCAATTCATCGTTCAAGCTTTCCCCATCTAGCCTCTTGCGTTCTAAATCACGTTTTTTCCTACAAAATAAGATAAAAACAACCAAAACTACGAAAACAAGCATAAGTCTAGAAAGAGAGATAAAATAACTAAATTACACATATTAGCAAGTTATGAAGAGTTCATTAACATACTAAAACATGCAATTCTAAGTCATTAACACACCCCCCAACTAGCCTTTTGCTCGTCCTCGAGCAAAAAGAGCGATAAAAGTAGTAAACTAGTGAAGAACCAATCATGAGAGACACACACTCAACTAGACAAGGCTTGACTCAAATCTAAACTAGACTCGAATATTTGCAAAAAACGCACACACACATTATCTATCTTAAGTGAGAACTCAAAGAAATAAAATACTAAGAGTTACTAGCTTAATTAAAAAAAAAATTGGTGGGGGAAAAAGAAGAATGCATAAACGTTTTCTCAAATAAATTGTCAAAGTCCAAAAAGATTGAGAAAGAAGCCTATGGACGTCTAAGCATATACTCATACAAATATGGGCGGTGTTTGGTAGAAGGTGACTCATGCGATCCACAAAACTTGTTAATTAAGTCCAATTTGCGAGAAAGTATGCCTTCAAAAATAAGGATCTCATGAAACTAGACATTCTCACACTTATTCAAAAGCACCCATGTAGGATGGACCTCAAAAGCTTTGAACAAAAGCGAGTTTTAGAATGGGGGATGTGGTTTTTGGCTTGTATAATCCTTTTATGGATTGGTAGGTAGTTCGAATTATTATAATTTCATTTTTTTTTCGAGATTTATAGCGTTAACATTTTTTTTTCACCTCCAATCCAAGGCTGTCCAAGACCCACAACAAAACAAAGGAATATATAAGCGAGTGGGCTTTTTAAGCTAAACCAAGGGAGCTATCTAGGTGGTGACGTAACATTATCCCCGTACACCCCTCTATTTCTTAGACCTCGCATGGGGAGTCATTGGTAACCACCACTCCAATGGGATACAAGTTTCCACCGCAAAAACGATTAGAATTAAATCATTTTTGTAGAGTTCAAATAGCTTTAGAAATGCACCCTTTATCAAAATTTGTAAGAAGTCAAATTTTATGTGATCAACTTAGCTTGAAGGACTTAAACATGAAACGTAAATTTAGTGTGTCATTTTGTGAGAACGCATGATATCGCGGAATGCGGGATATTGGTGTAGATGTATTGAGTATAAGGAAAGAATTCCTTTCTAAAATAAAGATAAAAAGAACATGGACTAAGAGATTTTATTCTTTGAAAACATCTAGTTTCCTAATATTCCCCCTTTTCATTTTTTCTCATTTTTTTTTTCTTCATTTTTTTTTCTTTTTTCAAAATAAATGACTCAACTATAACTTCTTAAGACTCAATAAAGCTATCAAATAAGAAAACAAAATCTAGACTCAAGATAAAGGTTAAAATAAATAAAACTACCAAAGAAAGAGAAAAGAAATCTAAGGTTTGACACGGGAAAAGAGTGATGCTTCTCATGAAAGGTTCACACACATTTTATTCATTTTTTTTTTAATTTTTATGATTTTTTTTTCAAATTTTTCATTTTTTTGTATTTTTCATGTAAATTACTAGTGAGGAAAAATCATGCTAGTAACCATTTAAGCCAAGTAATATATCTACTTCCCACCCCCCAACTAAAATGTCACATTGTCCTCAATGTGTGAGAACAATGGAAGAGCATACAAGTTCATATAAGAGATAAGGGATAGATAGACCTCATTTAGCTTTCTTAGCCACCATGCACAAGTCCTCCTCAAAGAGCAACCTACAAAATGTTCATAGAAAAGAAATGCAAGAAATAGAGATAAACTAATTTATTTATGTACAACTAGGGAGGTGGAAAAAAGAAAACGATGCTATCCCACCCCCAATCTTGGAAACTTCTTTCCATTCCATGCCCCTACTTCATTCTTAGAAAAGTACTTCTCATTTAAAAAGTGTGATTCATAAATTAGAATAAATATGAGAAGTCGGGGCAAGACACAAAAGATAAATAGGAGATGCAAGCAAAATCTAACAATAAAGTTAGAGCAAGTTGTTATATCATGCATCATCTTAAGAAAAGGGTTTGAAATCCTCAAATGAATTGAATCATAGAATGGGTCTTCATAAGTTGCCAAATTTTTACTTGAAATCAAAACTTGAGATATGGTGGCAACTTGTGAATCCTCAATATAATCACTTTGAAATAAGTCATATGGATTTGGGGATGGGGCTTCACAAGTGGAAGTTAAAATAATTTGAGAACTTGAAGCCTCATCCAAACCCTTAGGCACATCTTCCGTAATGATAGAATCCCACGGAGCATTCAAGTAAAATTCAATTTCATCACAAATACGAGCATAGCTCCCCGGATCTTCATTAGACATATCAATACTAACCGGAGTACCTCCCAATAAAAATTCAATTTCGTCACAATCAAGATCATAGACAATGACTTACTATCACTAGAAAGCGACAAACTAAAGCAAGAAACACAAACTCTCAATGGCTTTAAAGCTTGCCAAGCTATTCAAATGCACCAAAATCCATTGATGGAGCAAGTTGAGGTTTGAGTTTAAGAACAAAGTAAATGACTACTTGAGCTACAATTCAAGAAACTAAGTGAAATGACAAGTAGAGAGAGGCTAGGGATCATCGGTTTCTCTAGTGACCAATCCTCCTATTATATTCAAGCCCGATTCTGATATTGCATGCGTCAATCAACAAGACAAGTATCTCAAGAAGAAAGTGCTCATTGCAATCCAACTCGCGACAAGAGAAGTGTGTAAATCCAACACGGTAATCAAGCAATAAAGAGGCTATTCAAATGAGATTATCCAAATTTCAAGTGTTTCAAGCATCAACCAAATGTAACACACATGGGTGTTTCCACATGAAAGATCAAGCAACAAATGAGATTTGTAAATTCTCACTCAAATCACCTAATTAGTACTCAATTTCTCAAAGTTAGGATTGATGAGTTCCTCTCACTCAAATGCAACCCCAAATCAAACAAGTCAAGAGTATTCGCACATTTACCTATTCAATGCATTAAATACTTCAACAACAGAAATCCAAACATTGCACTAGGCATTCAAGTGAACCCAATTTAACCCATTCATCCTTGATGTTCAACTTGTATCAATAGGAAGATTTAGACACTAGATAGTCCAAAATCACCCAAGCAAGTGAATTAGCTAGACATTGTAGATTCAAGAGAAGTAGAGAAATGAACTTTCAATACTCAATACTTGAATTCAACCACTTGTTCATCAATTCATACCCCAATACATGATTTCAAACTACACTAATCAAAGCAAAATGACCCTAACTTAGATTTCAACTGAACAAAATGAAGAAAACTAACAAACTAGAGCAGCTTCAGCTGCTCCTGCTGCTACAGTACCCGAAGAAGAAAAGAGTAGTAGCAGCAGAACAGAGCTCTAGCACTGATTCGTCAAGAACAGAGCAAAAACGCCCAGAAATCCTACTCAAATCCGACCTCCTCTCTCCCTCTCTTCCTCTTTCTGTGTTCTAGCTCAAGAACAACCCATGGTTAGGGCGAAATCAGATAGAGAGAGAGGAGAAAAAAAATCGATTATCGTTGCACTGTGTGGAGCCGTCCGTCGTCAGAGAAGAGTCCTAGTTCAATTCTTCGTTTCGATTTATATAGACCTTGTCTCAAGCTTTCTTTGCCTCCAAGAACTCATCTAAATCGTCCAATTCATTTAAGAAGCTCTAAAACGTTGATTTGTAGATGCTCACGAACCCTAGTTTGATTTAGGACTTTCTTCTTCGTTTTTTCTTCGGCCAAATTGATGGGTTCACGACAGAGCTCTTGGGTTGGGGAGCAATTTGGGACCATTCTTGTGCGATTTTGTGGAGAGATGAGGTCGGGGTGGAGCTAGGAAGAAGCTTCGACGAACAACAATGGCTGCGTGTGGGTTCTCTGCGTGAGGAACGACGGGGAGAGAAAGTGTTGCGCTGGTGATGAGTTGTTTTAGCGAAAATTTCAAAAAGACCCCCCTAGGTTGCTGATATGTTTTAAAAGACCCCCGTCTCTTACTTAAAACATTCTCAATATGGCACTCTAACCCCCACTCCGTTAAAAACTCATCTTTTTAGTCCTTAAAAACTTTATAAACTTGCATTTAGCTCCCCATTCCTTTAAATTATCTTCAAATAAGCCCTTTTGATGTAACTTCGGCCTTCTCACTTGCTTTGTCTTCAATCTCGGCCCCTCCAAAGCGTCTCAATTCATCGTTCAAGCTTTCCCCATCTAGCCTCTTGCGTTCTAAATCACGTTTTTTCCTACAAAATAAGATAAAAACAACCAAAACTACGAAAACAAGCATAAGTATAGAAAGAGAGATAAAATAACTAAATTACACATATTAGCAAGTTATGAAGAGTTCATTAACATACTAAAACATGCAATTCTAAGTCATTAACACACCCCCCAACTAGCCTTTTGCTCGTCCTCGAGCAAAAAGAGCGATAAAAGTAGTAAACTAGTGAAGAACCAATCATGAGAGACACACACTCAACTAGACAAGGCTTGACTCAAATCTAAACTAGACTCGAATATTTGCAAAAAACGCACACACACATTATCTATCTTAAGTGAGAACTCAAAGAAATAAAATACTAAGAGTTACTAGCTTAATTAAAAAAAAAAAAATGGTGGGGGAAAAAGAAGAATGCATAAACGTTTTCTCAAATAAATTCTCAAAGTCCAAAAAGATTGAGAAAGAAGCCTATGGACGTCTAAGCATATACTCATACAAATATGGGCGGTGTTTGGTAGAAGGTGACTCATGCGATCCACAAAACTTGTTAATTAAGTCCAATTTGCGAGAAAGTATGCCTTCAAAAATAAGGATCTCATGAAACTAGACATTCTCACAATTATTCAAAAGCACCCATGTAGGATGGACCTCAAAAGCTTTGAACAAAAACGAGTTTTAGAATGGGGGATGTGGTTTTTGGCTTGTATAATCCTTTTATGGATTGGTAGGTAGTTCGAATTATTATAATTTCATTTTTTTTTCGAGATTTATAGCGTTAACATTTTTTTTTCACCTCCAATCCAAGGCTGTCCAAGACCCACAACAAAACAAAGGAATATACAAGCGAGTGGGCTTTTTAAGCTAAACCAAGGGAGCTATCTAGGTGGTGACGTAACATTATCCCCGTACACCCCTCTATATCTTAGACCTCGCATGGGGAGTCATTGGTAACCACCACTCCAATGGGATACAAGTTTCCACCGCAAAAACGATTAGAATTAAATCCTTTTTGTAGAGTTCAAATAGCTTTAGAAATGCACCCTTTATCAAAATTTGTAAGACGTCAAATTTTATGTGATCAACTTAGCTTGAAGGACTTAAACATGAAACGTAAATTTAGTGTGTCGTTTTGTGAGAACGCATGATATCGCGGAATGTGGGATATTGGTGTAGATGTATTGAGTATAAGGAAAGAATTCCTTTCTAAAATAAAGATAAAAAGAACATGGACTAAGAGATTTCATTCTTTGAAAACATCTAGTTTCCTAATATTCCCCCTTTTCATTTTTTCTCATTTTTTTTCTTCATTTTTTTTTCTTTTTTCAAAATAAATGACTCAACTATAACTTCTTAAGACTCAATAAAGCTATCAAATAAGAAAACAAAATCTAGACTCAAGATAAAGGTTAAAATAAATAAAACTACCAAAGAAAGAGAAAAGAAATCTAAGGTTTGACACGGGAAAAGAGTGATGCTTCTCATGAAAGGTTCACACACATTTTTTTCATTTTTTTTTTAATTTTTATGATTTTTTTTTCAAATTTTTCATTTTTTTGTATTTTTCATGTAAATTACTAGTGAGGAAAAATCATGCTAGTAACCATTTAAGCCAAGTAATATATCTACTTCCCACCCCCCAACTAAAATGTCACATTGTCCTCAATGTGTGAGAACAATGGAAGAGCATACAAGTTCATATAAGAGATAAGGGATAGATAGACCTCATTTAGCTTTCTTGGCCACCATGCACAAGTCCTCCTCAAAGAGCAACCTACAAAATGTTCATAGAAAAGAAATGCAAGAAATAGAGATAAACTAATTTATTTATGTACGACTAGGGAGGTGGAAAAAAGAAAATGATGCTATCCCACCCCCAATCTTGGAAACTTCTTTCCATTCCATGCCCCTACTTCATTCTTAGAAAAGTACTTCTCATTTAAAAAGTGTGATTCATAAATTAGAATAAATATGAGAAGTCGGGGCAAGACACAAAAGATAAATAGGAGATGCAAGCAAAATCTAACAATAAAGTTAGAGCAAGTTGTTATATCATGTATCATCTTAAGAAAAGGGTTTGAAATCCTCAAATGAATTGAATCATAGAATGGGTCTTCATAAGTTGCCAAATTTTTACTTGAAATCAAAACTTGAGATATGGTGGCAACTTGTGAATCCTCAATATAATCACTTTTAAATAAGTCATATGGATTTGGGGATGGGGCTTCACAAGTGGAAGTTAAAATAATTTGAGAACTTGAAGCCTCATCCAAACCCTTAGGCACATCTTCCGTAATGATAGAATCCCAGGGAGCATTCAAGTAAAATTCAATTTCATCACAAATACGAGCATAGCTCCCCGGATCTTCATTAGACATATCAATACTAACCGGAGTACCTCCCAATAAAAATTCAATTTCGTCACAATCAAGATCATAGACAATGACTTACTATCACTAGAAAGCGACAAACTAAAGCAAGAAACACAAACTCTCAATGGCTTTAAAGCTTGCCAAGCTATTCAAATGCACCAAAATCAATTGATGGAGCAAGTTGAGGTTTGAGTTTAAGAACAAAGTAAATGACTACTTGAGCTACAATTCAAGAAACTAAGTGAAATGACAAGTAGAGAGAGGCTAGGGATCATCGGTTTCTCTAGTGACCAATCCTCCTATTATATTCAAGCCCGATTCTGAAATTGCATGCGTCAATCAACAAGACAAGTATCTCAAGAATAAATTGCTCATTGCAATCCAACTCGCGACAAGAGAAGTGTGTAAATCCAACACGGTAATCAAGCAATAAAGAGGCTATTCAAATGAGATTATCCAAATTTCAAGTGTTTCAAGCATCAACCAAATGTAACACACATGGGTGTTTCCACATGAAAGATCAAGCAACAAATGAGATTTGTAAATTCTCACTCAAATCACCTAACTAGTACTCAATTTCTCAAAGTTAGGATTGATGAGTTCCTCTCACTCAAATGCAACCCCAAATCAAACAAGTCAAGAGTATTCGCACATCTACCTATTCAATGCATTAAATACTTCAACAAGAGAAATCCAAACATTGCACTAGGCATTCAAGTGAACCCAATTTAACCCATTCATCCTTGATGTTCAACTTGTATCAATAGGAAGATTTAGACACTAGATAGTCCAAAATCACCCAAGCAAGTGAATTAGCTAGACATTGTAGATTCAAGAGAAGTAGAGAAATGAACTTTCAATACTCAATACTTGAATTCAACCACTTGTTCATCAATTCATACCCCAATACATGATTTCAAACTACACTAATCAAAGCAAAATGACCCTAACTTAGATTTCAACTGAACAAAATGAAGAAAACTAACAAACTAGAGCAGCTTCAGCTGCTCCTGCTGCTACAGTACCCGAAGAAGAAAAGAGTAGTAGCAGCAGAACAGAGCTCTAGCACTGATTCGTCAAGAACAGAGCAAAAACGCCCAGAAATCCTACTCAAATCCGACCTCCTCTCTCCCTCTCTTCCTCTTTCTGTGTTCTAGCTCAAGAACAACCCATGGTTAGGGCGAAATCAGAGAGAGAGAGAGGAGAAAAAAAATCGATTATCGTTGCACTGTGTGGAGCCGTCCGTCGTCAGAGAAGAGTCCTAGTTCAATTCTTCGTTTCGATTTATATAGACCTTGTCTCAAGCTTTCTTTGCCTCCAAGAACTCATCTAAATCGTCCAATTCATTTAAGAAGCTCTAAAACGTTGATTTGTAGATGCTCACGAACCCTAGTTTTATTTAGGACTTTCTTCTTCGTTTTTTCTTCGGCCAAATTGATGGGTTCACGACAAAGCTCTTGGGTTGGGGAGCAATTTGGGACCATTCTTGTGCGATTTTGTGGAGAGATGAGGTCGGGGTGGAGCTAGGAAGAAGCTTCGACGAACAACAATGGCTGCGTGTGGGTTCTCTGTGTGAGGAACGACGGGGAGAGAAAGTGTTGCGCTGGTTATGAGTTGTTTTAGCGAAAATTTCAAAAAGACCCCCCTAGGTTGCTGATATGTTTTAAAAGACCCCCGTCTCTTACTTAAAACATTCTCAATATGGCACTCTAACCCCCACTCTGTTAAAAACTCATCTTTTTAGTCCTTAAAAACTTTATAAACTTGCATTTAGCTCCCCATTCCGTTAAATTATCTTCAAATAAGCCCTTTTGATGTAACTTCGGCCTTCTAACTTGCTTTGTCTTTAATCTTGGCCCCTCCAAAGCGTCTCAATTCATCTTTCAAGCTTTCCCCAACTACCCTCTTGCGTTCTAAATCACATCTTTTCCTACAAAATAAGATAAAAACAACTAAAACTAAGAAAACAAGCATAAGTCTAGAAAGAGAGATAAAATAAATAAATTACACATATTAGCAAGTTATGAAGAGTTCATTAACATACTAAAACATGCAATTCTAAGTCATCATCAGGGGTGCTCAAAAACATTTCAGAATCATTGTGATCACTCCTCCTCCTAACTTATCATGACCGCAAAGTTATTATTCTGAGTAGACATATTCTTTCAAAAAATAGGGATAGATATGTTGGGGAATCCAATTTACATAAATTAAATCTACATCACTGGATAAATTACCATGTGACCAGGCTAAATTTGTTCATGTTAACGTGAATGTTAAGAGAATGCAGCGAGCAAATATAAAAATCATCATTTCAATCTATATCGGAAAAGCTTGTAGGTGTGATTACATAAAACGGAAGAAAAATAACAGCAGTCATATTAGCAGAGTAAAGAAAATTAATGTTAAGATGCACAGAAAGGGCTACCAGCGCGAATATCAGAACTGGAACTCTGTACTCTTACACTCGGACTACCGCAGTCGGAGCTGAGAGTAACTGCAATGTTGTCTAAGATAATTTCAAGAGTCAAAGAGATTGAAGAGGAAACTTTTGAAACAAAAGGGTCTAAAGAGGTACTAACCCGCGTGGTAGAAAATTCATTTAAGCCAACTCGCATGCATGGCACTCTAGAAACCACCCTTATGTTTACCCTAGCTATGTACACAATCCAGTATCCATACAAGCACATTTTCTTTATACGTTTGTATTGATTTAGATACTGATACAAGATTTTGAAATAGTTATTTTTTCACATAATAAATACTACGACGAAAAAACACAAACATATATATCTTACATAGTAGACTATCAAAACAACTTGTATTTTATGGCTACACCTGATCAGTTTGCCATAATAATCTTGTTCGCATTTTCAATTACAAATGTTGCAAGCGCGTGTGTAATATAGTGTGCGAACAGAGAAATGGTTTAACATATGAGGCAATCTGGGCGAATATCTAAATGGAAAGGACAAAAGTCAATAATATTGTAAATAAAATGAAATCAACACGAAGCATGGTATTTGACATACCAGTTTTTACATACATTAGATTCGAACAAGCAATTTGGTAGTGTAAGGTATTGGCTTAGCACATGGTATATCACCATTTGAGAAAACACATTTTACACCCGCATCACGTCACTTCATTACGTAAACCGTGAATGATGTTTAGATGAATTACAAATCGGAGCAATGCTTTAAATTTTTTACACATGACCATGTTTTACTAACCCCGCAAGGAAGCAAACACTTATTTGTTATTGAAGAACAAGGCGTATTGGAAACAATAACTGATTGTAATGACGACATGGTATATCACCAATAGACACCCAATGGATGGAGCAAGTTAGGAACTTCTGTAATACTTTTTTTTAATGTGTGGTTATGATGAAGAGAGAGATAAGTAATCTCTATGGAGTTGCATATACAAGTTTGCTGAGCCAGTAGAAACAGTACCGGCAAACAACGAATCTTGTCCTTCGATATTTTCAGCTAAGTAGTAGCCAGTTACACACACCAAAGAATTGCTACACGAGAAGAATTAGCATTTGCCCAAAATCCAATCATGGAATTGAACTGTCAATTGTATGTATTAGACTACTTAATTCAAAACTAAGGGTTATATGATAATACTCGATATTTTACTCGTTCTTGTGATATGCATATAATAATTTTAATCCTAACAGCTCCACACTAAGTTCTATTATCCTGAACCTGCAGCAAAGGTAATAACTGGCATTTTCACCGAAAAACCAAATGTGGATGATGACATAAGCAGTGGAAGGAAGGACACTTCCAGTTGCGGGAAATAGTTGGTCGCAATGGTCTTGCGTATAGAAAATGCCGCCCCCATCGGGAACCTAAAATTCCTTCTCTAGAATCGAAATTATTTTTGCAAGGCCTGAATTCCATTGTCCAACTGCTTTTTTTTTTTTGCACAATTTATGCTCCGGGTAACTTTCTATGCGTTTTCTCATGACAACACCGGTACATTGCAAGTTTTCTTCACTGCCTTCGGAACTATCACTGGGACTTGATGGTTGCCGACAAAATTTATTGACGCCAGTGCGGGCTAGTAAGTTCTTATTCAAACATTGTTGTGCCGTTTATCGCTGAAAAACATTGTGATGTGGTGTGTCAAAGAAAATGTGAAAACTTTTAATCAGAGCATTAAGTTTAAAGAAAACATAAGTAAATATAAAAAAATAGAAAATTTTTCAACAGAAAACAATTATGGGTGTGTATTTTGACATAGAGCACAGGAATAACATCATCAAGTATTTATTAACTCTCAATGTAGCCAATACAATTTCTTAGTAACCTTAAGTCTTATGACATCTACAAGTTTATACAAACACAAATGGATATGTTAGCACTGTGGAATATAATATAATTGGTTTGTTGGTAAAACAGATAAATACATTGCATATATAGTTTTCTGTAATTTAGTATAAATAACCATTACAGTGTTGCAGTAGACAACCTCTGTTCGTTGTCTACCACAACAGTTTAACTTTTCCCCAAAATTTTTTCCAAAATTTGACAAGGTGAAACATGTATAAATCAATTTACATTGATGCAAAGGAAGCGAGGAAAACATGAAAGGAAGAAATTAATTAGCATATGGGCGCAAACATATATAAGAAATAATCAAAATTGCATGGACGCACGACAGAAACAATAGCAGGCAACACAACAGAGTAAGGGAGAAAAGGGTTACGTGAACAAACAGGTTGAACCGTGTTGTGATACAAACCGTGATGGCAAAGCAGTGGAGCTACACCACTACCCCTCAAACGCGGATTAAATATACCTCCGGTTAGAATCACCGCACAAACAGGAGAGAACGGATTGCAGACTTCGGGAATAAGGATTTTCTGTGGCCACAAAAGGGCATTCAAATACATGGGTATATCCGGTCCGTTGGGACAATTCGGCCAACTCGCAATGACCAGCATACCGACATCTTGATAGTTGAAATTTTACCCTATTAGCTCCTACTAACTTAAAGAATAATTCTTTTTCTTCGTTTTATTTCACCAAATGCCATCCTTAGGTTGTAGGTGGCAATTGCCTCCCATGAATTTGAAAACACGTCACATAGACCTCTTTACATATGTCTAATCATGTTAACACTAAATAAGTACCGAATGGGAGTCATGGTGAACTTTCAAAAATACTACCAGAACAATTACATACATCAAAATTAATTATACTCGGAGTAGTAAAGTGTTTGTCTATAAAAGAATGTTTTTCTGTACAACAATGATTTGCATATTGCAATATTGTAGATCCATAAATTATGTATTTCTACCGAGAAAAGTGCTATCCAATCATATGGCTATGTTCTATTTTCTATTCGAAGGAATAAAATAGAAAATGTCTTTTGGAGAGATGGCTGAGTGGTTGATAACCCCGGTCCTCAAAACCTGTATAGTTTTGAACAAAGAACTATTGAGGGTTTGAATCTCTCTCTTTCCTTTTTCTCATAGAATTGAGTTGTTTCTCTATTGGTTTTCCACGGCCAATATCAACCAGGATTTACCAGCAGAATCAAAGCATCTTTAAATACAGGTTCCATTTGTCGATATCACGTTGGAAGCCTACATGCATAATTTTTTCACAGTCGATATGGAATGCAGACTACATGGTCTTTAATATTGATGTAAGAATCGAATGAATTGGACAGCTATCAATAATGTTTTTCCCATGTGCATTCAATAAACATGCAAACCAATTGTTTCATGTTCTACAGACAAAACATGTGAGCAAAAAATAAACAATGGAACATAACTATGAATTAGGAAACAGAATCCTTACCGAACGCAGATCTTGTTGTTGTCTGAGTACGAATGTTCCAGTGGTTCCTCTGCGATTGTGAGCCCGGTCATGTATGAATTTATAACCATGCAATGGAAATAAGAAAAATTTCATGTACCTGGTTTATGCACATGCATAGACTCACCTTTTCCCAAAAGACAAAGTTGATTGAGAGTAAAAAAGTCAAGTCTGCAGATTGGACCTACTGTTATGGAAAGATGTCTGGACTTAACTTAGACTTGCAGATTGAAGATCTCAAAATCAATTGATAAAATCAAGCAGCTAGCTGTTGGAAGCAAGTTGTTCAGAGTCACGATCTGCTTGTGGATTTTTGCGGAATTCACTTGAAGCTTCCTATATAGTATGCAATTCAAATTGCCTGATAGACTGATTTAGAGAGATTGAGAAGCACATAGCATTACACAGATATTCTACACTCTCAAGGATTTATATGCATCATTTATGGACATCGTTTCATCCACTCAATACATTCTAGATTCCTGAAGACCACTTCAAGCTCTACAGCTTTACTGTCTTAACAGTGTTCTTCATCTATAGCATAATTTGTATATCATTTTGTTATATTACTTGATCATATATTAGTGTGAGTAGTTCAAGAGGAACAACAGAGATTCTTATTGTATCAATTAGCTAGAAATGTAACTAGATAGGTTTAGGAAGAACTATTGGAATAGATTCCCTAGAAGAAATCTTATTTGGTATGAATATTATTTTGGCTAGAATAACCATTGTATTATTTATGAAGATATTTAATATGATGAAGTACTTAGATTACAAATGTGTTGTTTATCTTAAATATCCGTGGTCGATTATATCTATTAACAGGGCGATCAACGATAGACTAGTATGTGGTTAGATTGATATGGAGATATCAAGTCTACCACATGGGTATGCATTAGGGTAATGACATACCTGGAATGACCCACCACGAGAAAGCTACATAGAAGTTATGTAAAGTCACAATCCCTTCTCGTACTAACAATGGTATTGTGGTCGTTAGACTTGAAGTCACTAGATACTGTAGTTGTGAAATATCATGCTTTGATATTATCAAACGTTGCGCCTTAACTGGGTAACTATAAAGGTAATTATCGGGCATGATAGGAAGCAAGCTTAGAGATGGTTGTTATGTAGAGAGGATTTGTACCTCCCACATAAGGGGAGCAAATATCCATGGCCACTCGAGGGTAGTGCCTATAGAATGTCTAGCCAGACTCATATAGATCAATATGGAATATTGATGTTATCTGCATGGACAAGACTATTCCTAGGATCGAGAAACTATGGACTCGATATACTATTGTGAATTTTATGTCTCGTGTCCAATCTGGATATGGAGACAAATGGATAATACAGTACAAAAACATTGGTCACAAGGTTTGTCAGATCACTGAATATTTCTATTAGTTGGGCGGCATAGCTGTGTTGCTAACCACCGCTCAATGTTAGCAATTATTACTACAGACTAAGTAGAAACATATGGGGCCACACACCCAATGGATAAAACTGGAATTTGAGATTAATTAGTAGGACTAATTAAATAAAATGATCAATACGCAACCACATGCAAACTTAGTATGACTAATTTGCAAGGTGGACTAATCCGTGTATGGACAGGATTAGTATTGTGGGTAATATGTAGTTAATAAGGAGTTATTAACTATATAAGGGCACTCCTAGTTTATTTTCTTACAATGTTGGATCATTATTGAGTTAGAGAACAAATCAAGGAGACGGAGCAAGAGAGCTAGGGCCGAAACCCCATCCGTCTGCCCCTACCCTGTCGGCCACCAAAGAGGCTCGTCCTCGTTTGTCTTCGTTTTGCGGGATCTTCTTTCTCCTTCTTGATGTGAGCTAGCATAAGGCGTTTGGAGGATCCGGTGCAATCCTAGGTGTGGATACGCATAGAGAGGTGTGTTGACTCAAAGACCCTTAAGTGTGTTTTGAGAAGTAACTGTTTTGAGTGATGAAAGACAAAGACTAAGCATTTCTGATACTTCAAGGCCTTGAGATACTGACAGAGCTTCAAAGCCTTGAGAGTAGTTTTTGTTGTGCTGAATGTTCTAACAATCTTGTGTTGAAGATTGGCCATATGATTATATAGATCAGATATTTGATGCAAATACTTATTTTTTATATTCTCTATATATCTAACACAATTGCAGATGTCCTAATCAGGGAGAATCAAAGATTTCTGGTTTTAACTTTGACAGACTGTGAAGCATGTTAAGAGTTTCAAGGCCTTGAGATGTTCCTTGAGCTGCTGACAATTTTACAAAACTAATTTGATTCTTTCTTGCAGGGTTTGATCTTTGTTATTGTGATTGTTTAATGACCTCTAAGAGTTTTAAACTGGTTTATCATGATTTATATGTGTCAGAAGTTAATCAGATTAAACCAAACAGACTTAGTGCTGTTATTTTTCTGGATTTTGTTGTTGCTGTGTTTTAATGTTGTTGCAGTTTTCTTAAACGTGCAAATGAAATCTCAACAAACTCCAACGGATATCTACTCAGAGCTGCTTGAATTGTAGGAACTGAGATCCTAAAATCTTTCATTCAGTTGCAGTGAGTAGATAAAAGACTTGTTTGAATTATGAAAGATGAGTGGCTTGCAGATAACAGAGAGAGGTGTGAAATATTCGTGGGAAATTATTCATTCAAACACACAGACATTCAAGCTTCAATTCAAGATTTCAGAAGATCAATCATTCCAGTATCCAGAAGAACACATCCAGGCCTTCACAAGCTTATTCTTCTACTGTGTTCTTCATATGTTTTGTAATCTGCTTATCTTTTTTATATCTAAACCTCACTAAACCTAGTGGTTGGTTGTTCAAGTGAGAAACAAGAGGTTCTTGTTAGCTCAACAATTAGTAGCTGATAATAGATAGGTTTGGAACCACAAGCTATATAGGTGTAAGGGAAATCATTTAGGCTTGAAGATCTAGGGCTGTTTCTGTGTGAGTAATAAGAAGTTTTTTCCCAATCCTGGTGGGATTAGATCCCTCAGGCAGAGATTAGGTCCATTGGGACTGAACTCTGTAAATTGCATTGTGTTCTTTACATTACATTTTTGTTATTTTTTGTTGCACACAACTCAAATCAAACTAGGGTTTATAAGCTGTTTAGAACTGGTATAGTTCAAGACCTTGAAGCTTTATATTTTGCCTTCGAAAGTTTCTGACTGTTTTATAAAATCTCAAGGCCTTGAGGTTTGAGTTCCGCACTTCAGTTAGTTTGTTAAAAACTGAGTTTTGCAAAAAGTTTCCATACTTTATTCAACCCCCCCCCCCCTTCTAGAGTATTTAGGTCCTGTATTTAGTCTACATTACACACTTTCAACGTGTACGCAATTCTACGTAAAGTGATCAATTCAAAAAAAAGTTACACATGATCTTTATCCCTTATCATCGTTTCGATGTCTTGTCCTATGGTCCTTGTAGGGTCTTGAACGGAGTAAATTTTGTTTATTCCGCTGCGTAATTTGTATAAAAACCCTACAGTTGTATCAGAGCCACATGTCATAATACATAACGTGGTTTATGTTTTACTTTACTGTCAGTGTTACACCGTTATTATGATTTATCGCGTAAAACTAAAATTGGCATATTGATGCTAATTGAATTGGATTCAGTAAATAAAGTGCTAACTTTACATATCATGTAAGAATTACTGAATTTGGATCTCGTATGATGTGAAATTTTCGATCTTGAAAACTAGTATTTGGGGACAAATTGAAAAAGGGTTTTCTTAATTTGGAAACAAACAAACAAGGAAGGAGAGGAAGGAAACAATTGTAGGGCCGAAACCCTTGAGCCGTCGCCCCTCCGTGCGTGCCAAGCCATGACCAAGGGCCTGAACGGCCTAGCGGGCGGCTAGGCCGGGTAGGCAAGGGCCGACCGGCCCAAGGCCTTATGGCGGTCCTTATTGGGTTCGGCCATAGGGGTTTGGGGTGCCTCTTGGATCGTTTTGACCCTAGAGATCCAAAATCAACTAAAATTGACCAAGAGCGTTAAAATTGGATTTTAATTATAATATGTGCTTATTGCATGGTGATTGGACATAGACTTAGATGTGGATATTGTGAATGTTTATTTTTGTGATTTGGTTTTATTGTATTAATTAATTAATCAAATTTTACAGCCTGTGTGTCGTCTTCTCCTCAACTTGTGAGGTCTCTTTATTTAGTATAGATGCTAGCTTTTATTAGGTGGAATATATGATACTCATGAATTGGAGAAGAATCCTAAAGATGAATTGAAGAAACCACAAGGTGGCAGCATTCCACAAGCTAAGGCACATTTACTAAAAGATGGAGGCACATTGAGATGTGCTTGCTATTTTTAGGGCTTATAGATATTATCATTGGCTTGGGAATATCTTAGTTTTAGGAGGCCATAACCACATCACGTTTATTTATTGTTCGTGGTTGTTTATTTATGGTCTTGTTGTTTAATTTTTGGTGTATGGGTGATGCATGTAAATTGTAAACAAGATAATAATCAAAATCGGGATCTTTTATTTTGGGATTGCCCAATTCAAATAAGTAGATACTTGATATGGATAAACAAAACAATTAAAATTAAAAGGTGAAATCCCTCAATTTAAATATTGCGTTTTAGCCTTCTCATTACTCAACACTTGTCAAAACTATAATGTATTAAATTCGGGTTTTGGCGCGATGGCACGAGTAAATATTGTGAAATTGTTGGAGTAAGAGGTTGGGCGCAACTAGGCTATTTCAATAGAATTAAAAGCCTAGAGGCAAGACAATTGGGATAATATATGGGATAGATAAATAAGCAGTTATTTTCCCAATTGAACCAAGAATTGCATAGGATGCAATTGAAAATTGTTTCCTACCTAAATAGCTAATTCTTGGGTGACTTTCCAAAGCAAGCTCAAGAAGAAGTGAAATATGGATCTTGTCCCACTAGAAAATTTAAATGATATTTTCCGCACTAATATAGAGGGTTATGAATCTGAGAAAAATAGTGGGAGCTATGTTTCATAATGTAGCCATTATTAAATGTAGTCATTTTTTCAAAAAGTACTAAATAATGTATATTTCACATTTTGTAGAATTCCAATGGCAAACAATTCATCGAATTCATCACAATCCCTACGATCATTCCTTGAGAAGGACAAGCTTTCTGGAATCAAATTTCTGGACTCGTACACAAATTTGAGAATCGTTCTCAAACAAGAAAAGGAAATGTACATTTTAGAGGAGCAAGTTCTTGAAGGTCCTGAAAACAATGCTGCTGCAGCCATAAAGGCACGTGAGAAGATCCTTGACGATGCTACTGATCAGGTCTGCCTTATGCTTTTCACCATGAACTCGGAGCTTCAAAAGCAACACGATAACATTGTTGCGTTTGATATGATCATACATTTGGAGTATCTCTTCCAAGAGCAGGCTAGGCATGAGCGGTATAAGGTGTCCAAGGCATTGTTCAAGTGTCATCCATCAGAGGGAAACCCGGTAGGGCCTCATGTACTCCGCATGATCGGGTACTTGGAGAACTTCACGCGCCTGGGGTTTCCGGTGGTTCACGAGTTAGCCACTGATCTCATGTTGCAATCGTTGCCTAAAAGTTATAACCAATTAATCACTAACTCTAACATGAATGAGATCAGTAAGCCTCCGCCAGATTACTCAAATATGTTGAGGACAGCTGAACAAAGCATGAACAACGGGAAAGGCAAGGCCATTATGATGGTCAATAAAGGAAAGGGCAAGCATGTTGCCTCTACCTCCAAAAGAAAGGAGCCAAAAAGTTGCTAAATCTAAGGAGCCTGCCTTAAAGGAGCCAGAATTAGGGTGAATGTCACTACTCTAATGAGCCTGGACACTAGAAATGGAACTTCCCAAAGTATCTGGATGATAAGAGGCTTTGAATAGTGATTCCACCACACCAAGTATTCTTTTTATAGATGTCAATATATCTTTCTCTTCATCTTGGGTATTGGATACTGGATGTGAATCTCACATTTGTCGAAATGTGCAGGATCTAAAGAGAAGTAGAAGACTAGCTAAAGTGGAGATAGACTTGCGCGTGGGGAATGGAGCAAGAGTTGGTGCATTAGCCTTAGGAATTTATGAGTTATCTTTTCCTTCTGGACATATCTTATATTTATAAAATTGTTATTTTGTGCCTTCTATGAGCAGAAAACATTATTTATGTTTCTTATTTGGACAAGAAAAGTTTTTCTATTAAAATAAAGGACAAATGTTGCTCCATTTATTCTAATTGTCTGCATTATTGTAATGCTTTATTGTCTAATGGATTGTATATTCTTGATCTTGATAACTCACTCTATAACATTAATACCTAGAGGATTAAAACTAATAATTTAAATCCTACTTTTTTTTGGGCATTGTCCTTTAGGCCATATAAATGAGAAACACATTCGTAGTGTCATTTTATTATGAACCGTATGAGACATGTGAATCTTTTCTATTGGGAAAAATGACAAATTTACATTTCAATAAAAAGGATAGAGGACTAGTGAGCAATTGGCTCTCGTGCATATTGATGTATGTTGGCTATTTGCCACGCCTTCCAGAGGTGGTTATTTTTATTTCACTACATTTAGTGCGATTTCAGTAGATATGAATTTGTATACCTTATGAAGGTCAAATCTGAATCCTTTGTAAAGTTCAAAGCATTAAAGAATAAAGTAGAGAAGCAAGAGTATTAAGGCTCTACGATCACATCGTGGAGGATAATACTTAAGTCAAGAGTTTGACGGCTATGTTAGAGAGTGTGGGATCTTGTCCCAGCTCACTCCACCCGGAATCCCACAGTCGAATGGCGTGTCTGGGAGTAGGAATCGAACTCTATGGGATATGGTTCAATCTATGATGTGTCAAACTGATCTTCCATTACCATTTTGGGGGAACGCTCTATTATGTGCAGCTTTCACCCTTAAGCGTGTTTCATCCAAATTTTTCATGAAGACTCCATATGAGATATGGAGTGGGAGGCATCCCACCTGTTTTATGAGGATTTGGAGGTGCGATTTCTATGTGAAGTGTTTACAAAGAGAAAAGCTCGGGCCCAAGTCGGATAAGTACAAGTTTGTGGGATACCCTAAGTAAACGAGGGGGTATTATTTTTAAAATCCTACCGAGAACAATGTATTTGTTGCTCGGACCGGCTTGTTCCTAGAAAGAAAATTTTGTCTCTAAAGGAGCAAGTGGGAGGACACAAGAACTGGAAGAAATTCAAGAACCACAAATTACTGATCCTACTATGGAACATGAACAGGAACCACAAGATGTTGTGGAGGAACCTGTTCAGGTAACACAAGAACTTCGTAGGTCTAGTAGGGTGCGCCTGGAGCCAAATAGGCATGGACTTTTCGTTACTGAGCCCGCTGGCGCACTACTCATAGATGATGAGCCTACTTCTTATGGACAGGCTATGAAAGGGCCAGAATCTCAAAATTTACTTGAGGACATGAGATCCAAAATGGAATACATGTATACCAACAAAGTATGGACTTTGGTGGAACCACCTAGAGTGGCTCGGCCCATAGGGTTCAAGTGGGTCTTCAAGAAGAAGACCGACATGGATGCCACTGTGATATCCTATAAGGGCCGATTGGTGGAAAAATGATTCAGACAGATTCATGGTATTGCCTATGATGAAACCTTTTCCCCATTCGCGATGACCAAATCCAATCTTATCTCACTTGCTATTGCAGCTTATCACGATTATTAGATTTGGCAGATGAATGTCAAAACAGCGTTTCTGTCGGGAAACCTCCTTGAGGATGTGTACATGACACTGCCAGAGGGTTTTAAGGATCCAGAGCATGCCCATAAACTGTGAAGTTGCAGCGATTTATTTTTGGGTTGAAGCAAGCTTCTAGGATTTGGAATCTACATTTTGATGACGCACTCAAAGAGTTCCACTTCATCAAGAACGAAGATGAACCTTGTGTTTACAAGAATGTTAGTGAGATCTCTGTTGTGTTTCTGGTCTTGTATGTGGATGACATAATACTCATTGGATACCTTGTAATATGTTAAAGATTGGATGGGGAAGTGTTTCTCAATGAAAGACTTAGGGGATGCAGCTTATATACTTGGTATCAAGATCTATAGGGATAGATCGAGGAAGCTGCTAGGCCTAAGTCAAAGTACATATATAGACAATGTGTTTAAACGGTTCATCATGCAAGACTCCAAGTTAGGATTCTTGACCATGTCGCATGGGATCACCCTTTCGAAGGATGATTGTCCTTCCAATGAGATTGAGAAGAACCGCATGAGTAGGATTCCCTATGCGTCGGCTGTAGGATCCATCATGCGCCATGTTATGTACTAAGCCATATGTGTCTTACGAGTTCAGTATGACAAGAAGATACCAGTCTAATCCGTGTGAGAGTCACTAGATAGCAGTCAAGGACATCCTTATATACTTGAGAAGAACTAAGGAAGCGTTCTTGATTTATGGAGGGGAGGAAGAGCTACATGTAAGAGGTTACACTGATGAAAGCTTCCAAACCTACAAAGATGATTTCAGATCGCATTCGGGATTCGTTTTTTTCATACATGGAGGAGCTGTGAGCTGGAAATGTTCAAAGAAAGAGACGGTTGTTGAATCTACAGCTGAGGCTGAGTACATTGCTGCAACCGGTGCAGAAAAGAAGGATGTTTGGATTAGGAAGGTCATTACTGAGCTTGGTGCGGTTCCTAATAATGTTGATCCAATAGAGTTGTATTGTGACAATAGTGGAGCGATCGCACAATCCAAGGAACCCAGGTTAGAGTAGAAACCCATGCACGTAATCAGGAAGTTCCATCTTATCCGAGAGATCGTCGATTGAGGAGATTTGAAGATATGCAAGATTCCTACAGATTAAAATCTATCAGATCCACTTACAAAGCTGCTTGTTCAGCTCATGCATGAAGGGCCCAATAGGCATACAATATGTACCATATTTGCTCTAGTGCAAGTGAGAGACGGTTGGAATAGATGCCATAGAGGAAATCTTATTTAGTATGTACATTATTTTGGCTAGAATAATCATTGTATTATTTATGGAGATATTTATATAATGAAGTCCTTAGATTACCAATTGTTGTTTATCTTAAATATCCATAGTCGATTATATTGACTAACAAGACGATCAACTATAGACCAGCATGTGGGTAGATTGATATGGAGATATCAAGTCGAGCATATGGGCATGCATTAGGGGTAACGGCATGACGCACCACTTGAAGGCTACATACAGGTTATGTAAAGTCACAAGCGCTTTTTGTGACAATGGTATTGTGGTCTTTAGACTTGAAGTCACTAGATGCTCTAGTTGTGAAATATCATCCTTCGATATTATCAAACGTTGCGCCTTAACCGGGTAACTATAAAGATAATTATCGGGCATGATAGGAAGCAAGCTTAGAGATGGTAGTGATGTAGAGAGGATTTGTCCCTCCCACATAACAGGAAAAAATATCCACGGCCACTCGAGGAGTAGTGCTTATAGAATGTCTGGCCAGACAAACATAAATCAACATGGAATATTGATGTCATCAGCATGGATACGACTATTCCCCAGATCGATAAACTATGGATTGGATATACAAGTGTGACTTTTATGTCTCGTGTCCAATCTGGATATGAATACAAAGGAATAATACAGTACGGTAACAATGGTCACAAGGTTTGTCAGATCACTGACCATTTCTTTTAGTTGGGTGGCATATATGTGTTGCTAGACACCACTCTATGTTAGTAATTGTTACTACCAAATAAGCATAAAC
The DNA here is from genome assembly GCA_023055425.1 of Linanthus parryae. NCBI lineage: Eukaryota > Viridiplantae > Streptophyta > Magnoliopsida > Ericales > Polemoniaceae > Linanthus > Linanthus parryae. The sequence continues at coordinate 41,495,082 of JALGPY010000004.1, forward strand.
CTCTGGGGTCACACACCCAATGGATTAAACCGGACTTTGGTATTAATTAGTAGGACTAATTAAATAGAATGATAAATACGCAACCACATGCAACTTAGTAGGACTAATTTTCAAGGTGGACTAATCCGTGTTTGGAAATGATTAGTATTGGGGCTAATAAGTAGTTAAAAAAGAGTTATCTTTGGGTTTTGTAACGGATTACGCAGTGGAATTAATCAAATAAGATGCGCACGAGAACCACGAAGGATCACAGGATGAGAATTCATAATGAAAGTGAAGGTTCAAGTAACGATTACCTTGTTTGTCTCCTGTGATGACTTCGACGCAAAATAGTGTTTGCATCTCTAGGGCTAGTCCACGCCTAGGATGAAGAACTTGATTCCTATACACCATTGTGCTAGCAACCGGTAGAAAAAGGAAGATGAATAATCACACAATAGAGCACCCAAGGCCGTGTGCCTCCTTTAGGCCGACAGAAATGAGTGGAGGGGGCGGACGAGGTTGGTCGGTAGACTTTAGTCTTGATCTCTCCTTGCTTTTGCTCTCCTAGTGTTATAACAAATATGACACTCTTGGTGAGAATAGGCTAGGAGTGCTCATTTATATAGTCCAACAACTCCTTGTTAACTACATATTAGCCCTTCTCCTAATCATTTCCATACATGGATGAGTTCTCTTTGAAAACTAGTCCTAATGATGTCTATACATGGGTTAGTTCTCTTTGCAAACTAGTCCTAATCATGTATATACATGGATAAGTCCACCTTGCCAATTATTCCTACTAAGTTTGCAATTGGTTGCGCTTTGATACTTCTATTTAATTAATCATATTATTTAATTCCCAAGTGTAGTTTAATCCTTTTGGCCTGTGACCGCATAGGTTTCTACTTAGTTGGCAGTAACAATTACAAACATGAAGCGGTGTCTAGCAACACATCCATGCCACCCAACTAATAGAAATAGTCATTAATTTGACAAACCTTGTCCAAGTATTGTATCAGCCCTTTGTCTCTATACCCGTATTGGACACGAGACATACAAGTCACACTCGTATATCCAATCCATAGTTTCTCGATCCTGGGAATAGTCTTATCCATGCAGATAACACCAATATCCCATATTCATATATCTGAGTCTGTCCAAACATTCTATAAGCACCATCGCTTGAGTGGCCTATGGATATTTACTCCCGTTATGTGGTTGGAAAAATTCTATCTACATCACTACAATATCTAATCTTGCGTCCTTATTTTACCTGACTAATGTCATTATTACTACCCAGATACGGTGTAGCGTTTTAGGATGTCAAAACACAATATTCCACAACTAGAGGATCTGGTGACTTAAGTCTAAGGATGACAATACCTTTGTCACTACGAGAAGCACTTGTGACTTCACATAACTTGTATGTAGCCTTCTCGTTGTGGGTCAATCCACTATGCCATTACTCCTAATTCATACCCATGTGTTTGATCGTGACATCTCCATATCAATCCAACCCCATACTAGTCTATAGTTGATCGTCCTGTTAATCAATAAAATAGACTAGGGATATTTAAAAATATAAAATTTATATTCGAAGGACTTTATTCATGTTAACATATCTCAATATCGATAACATAATGAACAATAAGGCCATATATATTAGTCACGATAAATTGATTGCCTCTAGGGCACAATTCCAACAGTCTCCCACTTGCACTAGAGTCAATCTCCTACATCATATGCCTATTGATCTAGCTCGGCCCTCATGCTTACGATGCGCAAGGGGCATGGTAGGCGAGACATCTTGCTGGTACTTTGCATAAATTCACATCTCCTCCATCGACAATCAATTGAGATTGAATATTCTGAGTATGTGCATTTAATGCAGCAATACAGTCACTCCTTTGTCTTAGAATCGGCAGTTGAATCTTGCCTGGAGACTTTCCAACTCACAGTCCCTCCCACTAGCGAAAAACATTAAACTTGACTATAATCTGAAATCTGCTTTGAAAGATTGGAAGTTTGCATCACTGTAACCTTTTACAGTAAACTCTTCCTATCCTCCATTTACCAAGAATTCATCCTAAGTTCTCCTGAATTACTTTAAGGATATTCTTAATAATTATCCAGTGACACTCACCCGAATGTGACTGGTATATTTGTTTCATACCATATGACACATCTGGCCCAGTACATAACATGGCGTATCTCGTGAATCTCGTTCATACGGTCCATTTCAATCTAATTGGAAAGACAATTAGTCTTCCAAAGACTAATTCCATGTGACATGGGTAAGAATCCATATTCTTGCATGTTCAGCCATTTCAACACCTTTGGCAATATATTTAATTTGACTTAAGCTAAAAAACTTTCTTGATCTATCTCCATAGACCTTTATAGGTTTTTATGCCTAAGTGTGTCATTGAAAATCAATTCTCTATCCAATCTTTAACAAATTGCAAAGTAGAGAAATTATTCCCAATGATTAGTATGTCTCCACATACAAGACAAAAAATATAACTCTGCTCCCACTAACCTTCTTGTAAACACAAGCTTCATCTTCTTCTTGATGTAATCAAACAATTTCATTTAATCTTTAATCGAAGATTCCAACTCCAAGAAGGTTTACTCAATCTGTAGACAGATTGCTGCAAGCAAGATGCGAATGGATTTAAGCATCGCAATTGGGAAAATATTTCGTCATAATCTATACTATGAACTCACATGAAACCTTTATCCAACCAATTTTCCCTTAAAAGTAATCTCATTACCATCCATGTTGGTTTCCTCATAACCCACTTGCACCCTATGAGTCCTACCCTTTCAGGTGGTTCCACCAAAGTCCATACTTTGTTGGAATACATGGATTTCGTATCTCATGGCTCCAAGCCATTTCTGAGATTCTGGCCCACTTGTGGCCTCCTCAAAGGTTGTAGGCTCACATCGATGAGCTATACATCAACGGGTCTATGATAAATCCATATTTCTCTATTAATTTGACATATCCTACCTTACCTACAAGGTTCTTGTGTTACTTGAGTAGGTTGATCTCCAACACCTTGTGATCCTGCTCATGTTCCATCTAAAAGATCAATGTTCTGTTGTGGTTCTTGGACTCCTTAAAGTCTACTGTCCTCCCACTGTTTATTTTAGAGACAATGTCTTTCTAGAGTCACAGCAGTTCGAGCAACAAACAATGTGTTCTCGAATGGATTGCAGAAATAATATCCTTTGTTTCCTCATGATACTCCACATAGTAAATTTATTCGAATTGGGTTCAAGTTTATCTGTAAACTATTTATATAAATTTCATAACCCAAATTCCTTATGAATGACATACTAGGAAACTTCCTAGTCCATATCTCATGTGGTGTTTTTCATAATTGATTCAGATGGAACAATGGTTAAGGGTGAAATTTGCTGTAATTCGAACATGGTCCCTAAAGTAAACTGGAAGTTCTGTTTGACGCCTCATAGATCAAACCGTGTCCAAAAAGGTTCGAACTCTCCTCTTAGACACGCCATAACCTTGTGACGTTGTAGGTGGAGCGAGTTTGAATCATATCCAACACTCGTATAAATGCTTGTCAAACTCTTGGCTCAAGTATTCTCTTCCATGATCCAATCGTAGAGTCCTAATACTTTTGCCGAGCTATTTTTCTACTTCATTCTTGAATTCCTTGAACCTTTCAAAGGATTCTGATTTTTTTCTTCATAAGATACACAAATCCATATTCACTGAAGCCATCAATGAATATGACGAAGCACTGAAAACTACCTTTAGCATTTGTGCTTAGCGGCCTACATACATCAATATGTATGATTCCCAAAAGATCATATCTTTGCCCAATCATTAAGTCTTACATGTCTCATATGATTCATAATCAAACGAGTCCAGAAATCCATCCTTATGGAGGTCTAAATATGTATCTCTTATCCATGTGGCATAAACGATAATGCTGGCGATAAATGAGGTTCATATCATTATAAGCAAACCTCTTGGTATTAATGTTATATATTAAATTACCATGATCAATGATATACAATCCATTAGATAAAATTGCATTACAATAGTGCATATCATAATAAATGGAACAACATTTGTCCTTCATTATGATAGAGAGCCTTTCTTGTCCAAACAAGAAACTATGATAATGCACCTACTCACAGCAGGGACATAATTACTTTTGTCTAATTCATGAACAATTTCAGAAAGACAGAGATAATACCCAATGGCCAATTCAGCAACCCCTTGCGTCCTTGCCCCACGTGTAGGTTTATTTCTTCATTATCCAATCATCTACATCTCATGAGATCCTCCACATTTCTATAAACGTGAGACCATCATCTAGTATCATATACCCATGATGATGAGATAGACGCATTGACTTATACAACAAAACTACCTAAAATAGAATTCATAATTCCTTTATTGTTTCCGTCCAAGTACTTTAGGCAGTCTCTCATCCTCTATAACACCAATGGGACTTTTAAGGAAACTTGTGTTTAGCAAAAAGCTTGCTTTATACCCATGGGGTCGGCGCAAACCATTTGTCCTTACCCATGATGTTAACCATTGACATGTTTTTACCTAAGCCCTTTATAATTTCTTTGTTTAGCGATTCTCAATCATATTGAGTAAATCACCTTTGAACAAAACTATAATTGCATCCAATGCAATTCTCGGTCCAATTGGGGGAATAACTACTTTATTCTTTATCTATGTCATAGATAACTTCCAGTCTCTAACCTTTCAATCATATTGAATTAGCTTAGTTGCGTATGACCTCTTGCTTCAGCAGTCACACATTACTAACTTGTGCCGTCGTATCATATCTTGATAAATCAAGTCGCCTTGCTATGGCAAGACCGAACTTCATTACATCTCGATCATGATAAGTTCTAAGCAAGAGATGGTTAATCGCAAAGTGGAGCAACACTTCAAACCTTTCATGTCTAGCTCGCTCTTCGAAAGAGCTTCTATCAATGTATGATCAGATCAGACGCCTCGATGTTTCTCATCGTGCTTCCAAAGCTCAGTGTTCGTGGCAGCTAACACGAGGCAATTCACAATCAAAGAACCATTCTCTGATGTTTCTTCCTTTAGGTTTTAGTATGTTTAGGTAGTCGGTGGGAAGAGAACTTTATGTTCTATGATGAACAACATTTTCTTTTATTTGAGAACAATTCTGAATTTTAAACCAGTCTAGAAAATAGATTCCAGACCGCTTGTCCTTCTTAAGGACATAAAGTCCTGTTTTATTTGTTTAATGTCATGGGTATTCAGCACAAAAGGATTATGCCAAGTATTGTGACGTATAACTATATTTAACAAGGGCTTAAATTGTCAAATATAGCTCCCACTATTTTTCTTTGATTAATAACCCTCCATATTAATGCGGAAAATATCATTATATATTCTAGTGGGTGCCAAGAACCATATTTAACTTCTTTTGAGCTTGCTTTGGCAAGTCACCCAAAATTAGTTATTTAGGTATGAACAATTCCAATTGCATCCTTATGCGACTCTTGGTTCAATCGGGCAAATAACTCCTTATTTATCCATTCCATGGATAATCCCAGATGTTTGCCTCTAGGATTTTAATCCTATTTAAATCACCTAGTTGCTTCCAAACTCTTATTTAAACAATTGCACAGTACTTGCTTGTGCCATCGCAACACATTCATGACAAACCAAGTCGTCTTGCTTTGGCACGCACGAGCTTGATAACCATGATTATGGTGAGTGTTTAAGTAATGACAAGGAAAAACACAATATTTAAATGGATGAATTTGGCTTTTCCAATTTTGATTTTTTTGTTCATCCATATACACTGATCTACCTAATTTGAGTGGGGTAAACTCACAGATAAAAGATCCAGGTTGTTAATTATCTTACTATTAATTTTGCATGCACCATCCATACACCAACAATAAAATAATAAGACAATATATAAACAACCACAAACAATAATTAAACGTGATATGGATGTGGCCTCTAAACTAAGATATTCCCAAGCCAATGAGAATATGTATGAACCCTAAAAATAGCAAGCTTATCTCCATGTGTCTCCATCTTTTGGTCCTGCACCATAGCTTGTTGAATGCTCCATGCTCCATCTTGTGGTCACTTAATTGCTTTGGAATTCTTCTTCTCCATCTTGGCTATCATCGATTTTATCTAATACTAGCTAGCCTCTATACTAAATAAAAATATCTCACAAGTTGAGAAGAAGACCGGCTCGCCGGACGTAAAACCTAAGTAACTATTACAATAAATTTATCAGCTCGCAGGCTGTAAAACAAACCACAAAATAAACAACGACAACAAACCACAACTTAAGGACATATCCAATCCCCATGCAAAAATCACATAAACAGTTAAAATTCAATTTTCTTGGTCAATTTTTAATTTATTTTGGACATACTGGGGTCAAAACAATCCAAGAGGCCCACCATCATTATGTCCGGACCACCAAAGGAGTTCCACAAGGGCCTTGGGTCGGCCGGCCCCTAGCCCACACGGCTAGACTGTGCGCTAGGGAGACCGCCCCCCCTTGGCTGCGGCCTTCCTTGGGCATCAAGGAGAGAGGGACGGTCCCCTAGGTAGGCTGAACCTCCTTAGGGAGTTGTTTCCAAAATAACTTCCTCCTTGTTGCCCAAGTTTAGTTGTTTCTATGTTTGAAAATAAGCTTTTCCAACTTGTGCCCCTACCCTAGTTTTCTAGATCAAACATTTTCACATTCTATGTGATCCAAATTCACTAATCCCTACATCAGATGTAATACTATGTCTTATTTGGTTGAATTATATATTATTGGCATCAATATGTTTGATTTATCCGTTTTACGCGATAAACAATAAATAAAGTTTAAAATCAACATAATCGTAACACATAAACTACATTATGCTCTCTGACCTGTGGCTCTGATACCATTGCTGGGTTTTGTAACGGATTACGCAATAGAAATAAACAAATAAGATCCGCACAAGACCCACCAAGGATCAAAGGAAGAGAATTCATAATGATAGTGAAGGTTCACGTAACGATTACCTTGTTTGTCTCCAGTGATGATATCAAACACAAAATAGTGTTCGCTTCTGTACGGCTAGTCCACGCCTAGGAGGAAGAACTAGATTCCTCTACACAATTGTGCTACCAACCGGTAGAGGAGGGATCGCACAACAGAGCACCCAAGGTCGTGTGCCTCCTAGAGGGCGACTACAATGAGAGGAGGGGGCGGACGGGGTCAATTGGTTGGCCCTAGTCTTGCTCTATCCTTTATTTTTCTCTTCTAGTGTTATAACAATTATGACACTCTTGGTGAGAATAAGCTAGGAGTGGTCATATATATAGGCCAACAACTCCTTGTTAACTACATATTAGCCCTTCTCCTAATCATGTCCTTACATGGATTAGTTGTAACACCCCTATTTTTGAAGCCGACTCTAAGTGCAATATCTAGTCTTTGGGGGTAAATTTGTAAATAGTCTGTCACGGCCTTAAAGTTGGAATTTTGGAGTATTGACAATATTCGGATGTTGCTGAATGATTTTGAAGCACTAGAAATATTTGGAGTTGTAGTGCAATTCTCTAAAATTAGGTAGAACCTCTATTTCTATTTTGTACCCTAACTTTGAAAAAAATTTAATTTCCTCCCCTTTACATGGGGCCTCTTGCATGTTAGCTTCATTGAGGGCTTGACACCTCACTCCATGGAGAGTCAAACTTCTCATTTACTCCTAACACCAGCCCATTTGATCAATTATGAAGTTTCTTCTTGTTTTGCAGAAAACTCTCAAGAACACATAGTGTTCATCATCTTCTTCCACTCAAATCCCTACCGATATCTTCCCAAATATTTGTTGTGTAAACTTTCTGGAATCACTAGGACGAAAATCTCATTATCATCATCTCCTAGTACTCTTTTTTCTTGAAATAAGATAACAATTCTCAAGAATACATGCATGGTGTTCTCTTCCGGAGCTTCTATGACTGGGAGTAGCCCTCAACGCGAGGATCAAAATCCCCAAAACAATTTGGGAATTGGTTGTGTGTAGAGTGAGATGATCGGGTAAGAACACGATGAACCCTAGCTTCGGTTTCGACCCATTTTTCCTGTTCTTGGTTGATATTCAGCCCAACTAACTTTTATATTCGTGATCCTGAGGTCGAGGCGAGTACACGAAGCACAAGCACGACCTCTCGTTCGCCGGAATTTTCCTCCAGCCACCGCTCCGCCGCCGCCAAACCATCATGGCCGACCAAAAATGGTAACTCCCTCATTCCTCTACCAAATTCGATGTTCCTTACATCAATGTGATCCCTGTGACCTCATGAATGCATTAAAAGCATTGAAACCTGCCTTGATTTCGGTTAGGTTCAAGTTTGATTTCATGTTTCACTCACTTTGTTAGTTTTTCCGACATGCAAAGTGCCCATGTCCAAATGCTTGTATCTCCCTCGTTTTTTATCCGATTTGACTGATCATGGACTTTCTGGAATCCTCAGAAATTTGGCTACAACTTTCATATTTTTAATTTTCTCAAATTCGGTCGCTAACTCACCTAAAAATTGATTTGAAGTTGCAGTTGTTCGAGTTCTACAAGTTGTCCAAGCAGTTTTTTTTTTTTTTTTCTAAGTGTGGAATGTTGTGTTGAAAGTGTCAATTTCTTGTGACAGTTTGTTAATCAAATTTTGTTTTTCTTTCTCCTATTTAAATTTGGTTTATAATACTTCATTTCATTATCTCTATGGCATCATCAATTCTATAACGGATTGCTCACAAATCGAGCCTAAACTTGCTACTTTGAACCTATAAGAAACACTTAAAATTTTTCTAGGTGTTGAATCATTATTTGAATCAACTTTGAACAAGCATAGCTTTTTGTGTATTTTGAATGGTTGGAAGTTCAAATATGTTCTAGAATCCTTGATCTACCATCTTCAAAACCCTATTTTTATATTTCCAAGTATCCCCGTCAGTTGATCACAAATCAGCTCTAAAGTTGACTAGTTGATTCGATTTTCCTCCATATTTGACTTTTGAATTCGACATTCTTAATGACATTCCTAGCATTAGCGTTCTTCATGAAACTTGTTCTTATTCATATTATGCGTCTAAATATAAAGTTTGACCAAGTTTGACTTTCCGTAAACCCTAGTTTGACTGAACTGTATAAGAGGGGTAAAATAGTAATTTCACCTAAGCTCTGAATTGAGATCCAGTTAGTAACTTGGAGTTTTTCAGCATTTCAAGTATGCCTATTTGGATTACATGTATGTAATTCTGGGCTAGGGTCGACCATGTCAATTGTTGGGGTCTTTTTGCAGTTTTACTGAACTTTAGGGGCCTAAGTGTAGATTGCTAAAAGTTGTAGATTTCGATGATAAGTTCATATAGGGGAATAAGGAGTTATCTTTGCATGTTTTCGGACAATTATGAGTATAATTTGGGGTCCAGGCACAGACAGGGACTATACTGGACAGTTTTGGAGTATCAGGGGGCGTTTTGGTCAAGTTAGCTTCCATGACCTGCATTTCGTTGTATTCTTGCATAAAACCTCATATAGAGGGTATATGCTAATAGGCTGTATACTTTAATTTTATATACCCAGCCGATGTTGAGGACTGTGCCAAATAGACGTACGTGTTCGTGTCGCTGCATTGACTGTGAGACCAAGCATCATTTGAGACCAGTGTTCCTATTGGAGTTCTAGCATTGCTTGTCATACTTCTTTGCCTCAGTGGTAAGTACATATGTACGGCCTTTTCATATCAAAATGTGTGTATGTGTGTGATGTTTCAAATGAATGCTTGTTATGAAAAAGTATGAGAATGCGTGATTTAAACTCGAAAATTTGTTTGGAATATTTTATTGATATCCTTTGAAAACTCTTGGAAATGACTCGTGAAAGATTTTATACCGATTCACTTGTGTGAAAATAAGGCAATAAGATACCTCTAATAGATATAGGACGATGTACAGAGTTGTGTTATTAATGGGAGGCGTCAAGCGATCCTCCATTTTCTTATGGCTAAGACCATTGAAGCAATGCTTCTTATTATTGGATAGAACTTAATTGTCCAAAAATCTGCCCCCGATGAGCCAAAATGTACCAAGGTATTTCAGCCAAGGGTTTGTAGAGTTGTAGAGTGCTACTTATACTTGTAAGGGTCACTACGGTATAGGGGTGTCGACACTTACGACCTTTTAGCTAATGTTGTGAGCGGGGTTGACGAATGGGCTCCCTTAACGCTCGGGTGAAATAGGGTCTGATAGACCCTAGAAGGAACCCTTATGATTACTTTGTGATCCCTCTGTCTACATCGATCCGCTGGTAGCTCTGAACATGCCTCAGCTAAACTTAAGTGTTAATTGAACTTGATAGAAAAATGGACTACAATATTGATGTTGTTTGTTGCTCTTGATATGCCCTAATCAATTGAAATGATTTGAAATACTTTGGCTACTTGTGACTTAATATCGTTATCAGTTTGCGTACTATTGATATTTTACTTGTCTAGTAATATCTCGAATACTCGTGAAGCAGTTTGTATATGAAATGTAAGGAAATTTAGTACTCGTGAATTAAATGTTCTTCAATGAAACATAATTTTCTCAAGTGAGCTTGTTACGGTTTAAGAGTATCTTGACTACTCGTGATCTGTAAATGTTTTAAAGCTGAGAAATCTTCCTAAACGTTTACGCATAATTATTCGAAATTTTCTCAACTCTTTTGTTCATTGATGTTTCAAACCCATTATTTATTTCAACTTATCCTTGTGTGCGACTCGATGCTTTACATGTCGTAGTGTGTATTTACTCAGTTTTTACTGATCATTTTTCTTCTAAACTGCGTCGGCTTTTGCCATTTTAAAACCGCCGGTAATCAAACAAGATGGGGTTGGGAACGATTATCGAGAAGAAGTCGTCATTTAGTAGATCTATTTTTTTTTTATTTATCAAAATTATACTCATTTTTTTTGAAATATTTGTTGTATACATTAAATGAGATGTAATCTTAATAGTTAATTTTCTACATTTGGTTATCGATTGTCGCATTAACCCTGAACCGAGATCCCGGGTTGTTTCATTAGTTATCTTTACAAAATAGTTCTAATCATGTATATATATGGATTGGTTCTCTATGAAAGCTAGTCCTAATCATGTCTATACATAGATTAGTCCACCTTGCAAATTAGTCATACTCAGTTTGCAAGTGGTTTCACTTTGATCCTTCTATTTCATAAATCATATTAATTAATTCTCAAGTCTAGTTTAATCCTCATGGCCTGTGACCCCATAGGTTTCTACTTATTTGGTAGTAACAATTACAAATATGAAGCGGTGTCTATTAACACATCCATGCCACCCAACTAATAGTAATAGTCATTACTTTTACAAACTTTGTGCAAGTATTGTCTCATCCCTTTGTCTCTATGCCCTAGTTGGACAAGAGACATACTAGTCACACTCGTATATCCAATCCATAGTTTCTCGATCCCTGGAATAGTCTTATCCATGCAGATAAAATCAATATTCCCATATTGATATATCTAAGTCTTGCCAAACATTCTATAAGCACAATCCCTCGAGTGGCCCATGGATATTTGCTCCTATTATGTGGGATGGAAAAATTCTATCTACATCACTACCATCTCTAAGCTTGCTACCTTATTGTGATTTACTAACGCCTTTGTTACTACCCTGTTACGGTTTAGCGTTTGACGATGTCAAATCACAATATTCCACACCTAGAGGATTTAGTGACCTCAAGTCTATGGATGACAATACCGTTGTCACTACGAGAAGCACTTATGGATTTACATAACTTGTATGTAGCCTTCTCGTTGTGGGTCAATCCAGTATGCCGTTACTCCTAATGCAACCCATGTGTTGGATCGTGATATCTCCATATCAATCCAACCCCATACTAGTCTATATTTGATCATCCGGTTAATCAATATAATCGACTAGGGATATTTAAGAATATAACATTTATAATCTAAGGACTTCATTCGTGTTAACATATCTCCATATCAATAATATAATGAATAGTAAGTCCATATATATTTATCACGATAAATTGATTGCCTCTAGGGCACAATTCCAACAGCTATTAACTAAATAAGGGAACCCCTAGCTTATTTTCTCACGATGTTGTATCATTACTGAGTGACATAATAAAGCAAAGAGAGAGAGCAAGACATCAAGGGCCGAAACCCAAGCCATCCGCCCCTACCCCGTTGGCCACCAAAGAGGTGCGACCTCTTTTGGTCCTCGTTTTGCGTGATATTCTTCTTCCTCCTTCTTGACGTGAGTTAGCACAAGGGGTTAGGCGGATCCGGTGCAATCCAACGTGTGGATATGCATAGAGACATGGAAACAATTCTACATGAAGTGATCAATTCAGAAAACAAGGTACACATGATCTTTATCCCTTGTCATCGTTATGTTTTCTTGTCCTCTGATCCTTGAGGGTCTTGATTGCTGCGTTATCCGTATCAAAATCCTACAAGAACCGTAGGCTGGAAAAGAGTATGCAATTCTCTTGACGTGAGATCTAGGGCTTAGCTTTTGATAAATAAGAAGTTGTTGAAATCCTAGAGGGATTAGATCCCTCAGGCGGAGAGTAGGTAACTTGGGACCGAACTTTGTCAAAATCATTGTTGTAACAACCCAAATCACAACATTAATACAGAAAATATCGATTAACGATAATAATCACAATTATTCTTGCTAGCCCGACTCACAAACACATCCAAAAGTCGATAACCATGACGCACAAGTCTGCAAAATTATTTTTTTCTTTTGTATAAAAAAATAATACTTTCTAAAAGTGTCAATGAAATGACCAATTACAACAGATAGTGGGTTATCAGTATTAGACGGTAATTACCTCGTCTTACACAGTTTAGAGTCACCAGTACTAGACGGAAGTCACCTCGTCTAATACAGTTTAAAGTCACCCATACTAGACGGAAGTCACCTCGTCTAATACAGTTTAGGGTCACCAGTACTAGACGGAATTCACCTTGTCTAATACAGTTTAGAATCATCAATACTAGACGGAAATCACCTCGTCTAATACAGTTTAGAATCACCATAGACAGAATCACCTTACTAAAAAAAAGACCATGCATCAATAGTTTGACAAGTAAACAACATGATTTCGTTCTTATTTTATTGCTCCTCTGCAAAAATAACATCTGCCATCCAAGCCATGTAGTGGCAGAACCATGGATCAAACAAAGATGACATGGAACAGAATAGTTCGCCACAAAAGTTAACAACAACATAATCATCCCAAATTTAACATCTTTTATGTTCTAAGTAAAAGAAACTGTTAAATAATTGATTTCTATTATGAAGATCAAATAGAGTCAATTTTTATCATGCCTACTAATTCATTGGACCAAGAAATATGTAGCAAATTACGTCCATACTATAGAAGTCAAGAGTAGCATTTGATCAGTAAAACCCTCTTGAAGCTTAGTCTCAATTTCTATTTAGCTATTTTAATAGCTATGATAAATAGCTTAATGAACAGATTAAAATGGGTTCAAAAGCATCTTTAGTACCATACCAAAGTTTGTACGTAATCTCCCTCCAACCCATTCGATGGATTGACCAACAATCTATAGCATCTTGACTTGTATTGTTTGATACACATGTTTAAACATTCTTCCTCTCATTATCAGTTTGTTTGAGAGATCCCTCTTCTTTCTTTTTATGTAAACAAGCAGGCCATGAAAGAGCAAATACTGATATTTCATGCTATACTACCTTCCCAAAATATTTTTATATTTCTATATACACAACAAATTATATAGATAAAATTGAATTAAATTCAACCTACCTCTTTACAAAGTCGACCCCGAAAGCCCAGCGCAATCTTTGCTACATGCACTCAAAGAACCACAAGACCAACTAGTATCTTTCATCTTAAAATTATGGTGAACTCTCAATTTCCAATTTTTCCAACCATGTTCGTCTCTCCTCAAAGAAACCCTATCGTCTCCTCCCTTTTTCCCTCTCTCTCTCCTAAGTCATGGGTGTCAACTCCCTGAACCCCCCCCCCTTTTCACTTATCTGATTACTTAGCAAAAATATGATGTCTTGTAGGCAAAAACTCAATACTAAGAGCAAGACACATGGCAGTGACTAATCAGACAATAAAGCATTTTCAAAGAGAAATTACATAATGAGACCTCCAAATTATCATTCCAATAAATAAATACAAAAACTTCACTGGGTGGTCAAGTGACCACAGGTCTTGTTTTAGAACATTAAATCACTATGTTTAATTAACATTATTACATATGTTACTAAAATAATATATAGCAACATAGCTACGACACAGTTGTTAAAAATCCATATATAAAGTGTCACCGATCTTCCTACCTACATACATATATGTATGATCAATATTTCCTTTTAACCGTTTTGTTTCAGCGTATAGATTCAGTTACTAGTATCTTTATGTCATCAAAACACGTCACGTATAGAAATATTACTTACTCAGCACTTGTAGTAAGATTAAACTTAAAACGTCAAAAAAACGAACAACTTAATCACAAATTAACGTAATAAATTATTTATTACAATTACTTTGTCTTGGGATCTCACAATCTACCCCACTTAAAGAAAATTTCGTCCCGAAATTGATTGAGATTCACATTCACGAAAAAAATCTGAATAAGAAAAACATGTGTCTATAGAGAAATAACGATTACCACGTCAGATTATTCAAGAAGTAGGCAACACATATTCTCGACATCTTTTTTTTTCACATTCACAGTGTCACTCTTCATCCATAGTATTCCATAATAGAAATATGCCACTTAAGACAGGATCAAAATGATGTTATATAAATCACTACATTATCGAGTCATTAAATTAGCCAATAATCTCCTTTAGATTTAGTTCATTTGGCCATCGAGATGATCACATGCTAGTCCCTTAGCATTAGTCACTATAAGAGTACTGGTGATTAAGCATTATAAAATACTTCAAGTATAATCACAAAACACAAATGTAGTTGCAATAAACGCATAGACTATGTTCCTTCCCTACCTCGTTCTTCTTCATTCTGTGACGATTCATTGCTGAATTATTAACTCGCTCGACCCAGAAGGGAAAGCTTTGTGTCCTTTACAACTCTCCAATGTTTTCAAAAATACAATTCTCTAAAGAAAACTATGAAAACTTAAGCGAATTATTAAATACTTTTACTGACAAAGACAAACCAAAGATACAAAACAAGTCTCCTTCTCTTTCTTCCTACCTGATGCTACTTAGCGACCTTTACATCCCAGTCTAATTTAAAAAATATTTTTTGTTTTGTTTTTGTTTTTCAAAACCATTCTCTCCACAATTCAGTAGACCCATCATAAGAGCTCTATATTTGTGATTGTTTCCAACTAGAACTGTAATTTTTTTGTGCGTGTTATACTTAAATATATTAATAGTAGCTACACCATCATGTACCACCAATCCAATATCAATATTGTAATCACTTATTAACAATAATTAAAGGACTCAGGTGGCAAGTAATGAGGTGATAGGCACCTAAATATTAGCCTACTCATGCACTACAAGCATTAGCCACGTCATGGAAATTACCCAGTCTTACTTCAATTTGATAACTTAACTGTGAAGTAATCCAGTTGGTCATCATTACTCTTTTTTGTTAACTTACAAAAGCCATCATCAATCCCGTTATATCTACATTTTTTTTGTGCTCTATTAAGACAAATATTTTCTCCAACTTTAAGATGTAAATCATATTGTTTAAATAAAATACACGAAATGATTTCTATATCAAATGCAATCGATTCATTTTGTTTTTGTTCCATTTTTTTTTTCTACATAGACTCTCATAGTAACTAAGATAATTATTTCTGGAGTTGAGTTCACAAACCTGCAATCTGCACATTAGTATCTCTCACATAGAACACAAACAAAACCACATGTAGAACTCAAGTCAACCTCATGTACTCTCACTTAAATTAGTCAAACTCTTTTGAGAAACACTACGATTATACTTTCTTTTTCGTACATGTTCTAGATCGAACACAAGATAATTTTTTTTGTAGAAGTTCTTTAGGATTCCAAGAAATGACTTATCCATCCTTTCTTTACTATATCAAGTACCACAAGTATCATTAAAACAATCACTTCCAAGCAGTACCAGATCAGGTATCTCGGGTTCGACCGTGCATTGGCTCACCAGTGTGGTGACTCGCGTGACAGTAACACATATCAAAAGCCTACCAGCCAACATTGGCCACAACACCTATCGAATCAGAGATACGCGATCGGTACATCCGGTTGGTCCCGGCTCTGATACCATTTGTAACAACCCAAATCACAACATTAATACAGAAAATATCGATTAACGATAATAATCACAGTTATTCTTGCTAGCTTGACTCACAAACACATCCAAAAGTCGATAACCATGACGCACAAGTCTGCAAAATTATTTTTTTCTTTTGTATAAAAAAATAATACTTTCTAAAAGTGTCAATGAAATGACCAATTACAACAGATAGTGGGTTATCAGTATTAGACGGTAATTACCTCGTCTTACACAGTTTAGAGTCACCAGTACTAGACGGAAGTCACCTCGTCTAATACAGTTTAAAGTCACCCATACTAGACGGAAGTCACCTCGTCTAATACAGTTTAGGGTCACCAGTACTAGACGGAATTCACCTTGTCTAATACAGTTTAGAATCATCAATACTAGACGGAAATCACCTCGTCTAATACAGTTTAGAATCACCATAGACAGAATCACCTTACTAAAAAAAAGACCATGCATCAATAGTTTGACAAGTAAACAACATGATTTCGTTCTTATTTTATTGCTCCTCTGCAAAAATAACATCTGCCATCCAAGCCATGTAGTGGCAGAACCATGGATCAAACAAAGATGACATGGAACAGAATAGTTCGCCACAAAAGTTAACAACAACATAATCATCCCAAATTTAACATCTTTTATGTTCTAAGTAAAAGAAACTGTTAAATAATTGATTTCTATTATGAAGATCAAATAGAGTCAATTTTTATCATGCCTACTAATTCATTGGACCAAGAAATATGTAGCAAATTACGTCCATACTATAGAAGTCAAGAGTAGCATTTGATCAGTAAAACCCTCTTGAAGCTTAGTCTCAATTTCTATTTAGCTATTTTAATAGCTATGATAAATAGCTTAATGAACAGATTAAAATGGGTTCAAAAGCATCTTTAGTACCATACCAAAGTTTGTACGTAATCTCCCTCCAACCCATTCGATGGATTGACCAACAATCTATAGCATCTTGACTTGTATTGTTTGATACACATGTTTAAACATTCTTCCTCTCATTATCAGTTTGTTTGAGAGATCCCTCTTCTTTCTTTTTATGTAAACAAGCAGGCCATGAAAGAGCAAATACTGATATTTCATGCTATACTACCTTCCCAAAATATTTTTATATTTCTATATACACAACAAATTATATAGATAAAATTGAATTAAATTCAACCTACCTCTTTACAAAGTCGACCCCGAAAGCCCAGCGCAATCTTTGCTACATGCACTCAAAGAACCACAAGACCAACTAGTATCTTTCATCTTAAAATTATGGTGAACTCTCAATTTCCAATTTTTCCAACCATGTTCGTCTCTCCTCAAAGAAACCCTATCGTCTCCTCCCTTTTTCCCTCTCTCTCTCCTAAGTCATGGGTGTCAACTCCCTGAACCCCCCCCCCTTTTCACTTATCTGATTACTTAGCAAAAATATGATGTCTTGTAGGCAAAAACTCAATACTAAGAGCAAGACACATGGCAGTGACTAATCAGACAATAAAGCATTTTCAAAGAGAAATTACATAATGAGACCTCCAAATTATCATTCCAATAAATAAATACAAAAACTTCACTGGGTGGTCAAGTGACCACAGGTCTTGTTTTAGAACATTAAATCACTATGTTTAATTAACATTATTACATATGTTACTAAAATAATATATAGCAACATAGCTACGACACAGTTGTTAAAAATCCATATATAAAGTGTCACCGATCTTCCTACCTACATACATATATGTATGATCAATATTTCCTTTTAACCGTTTTGTTTCAGCGTATAGATTCAGTTACTAGTATCTTTATGTCATCAAAACACGTCACGTATAGAAATATTACTTACTCAGCACTTGTAGTAAGATTAAACTTAAAACGTCAAAAAAACGAACAACTTAATCACAAATTAACGTAATAAATTATTTATTACAATTACTTTGTCTTGGGATCTCACAATCTACCCCACTTAAAGAAAATTTCGTCCCGAAATTGATTGAGATTCACATTCACGAAAAAAATCTGAATAAGAAAAACATGTGTCTATAGAGAAATAACGATTACCACGTCAGATTATTCAAGAAGTAGGCAACACATATTCTCGACATCTTTTTTTTTCACATTCACAGTGTCACTCTTCATCCATAGTATTCCATAATAGAAATATGCCACTTAAGACAGGATCAAAATGATGTTATATAAATCACTACATTATCGAGTCATTAAATTAGCCAATAATCTCCTTTAGATTTAGTTCATTTGGCCATCGAGATGATCACATGCTAGTCCCTTAGCATTAGTCACTATAAGAGTACTGGTGATTAAGCATTATAAAATACTTCAAGTATAATCACAAAACACAAATGTAGTTGCAATAAACGCATAGACTATGTTCCTTCCCTACCTCGTTCTTCTTCATTCTGTGACGATTCATTGCTGAATTATTAACTCGCTCGACCCAGAAGGGAAAGCTTTGTGTCCTTTACAACTCTCCAATGTTTTCAAAAATACAATTCTCTAAAGAAAACTATGAAAACTTAAGCGAATTATTAAATACTTTTACTGACAAAGACAAACCAAAGATACAAAACAAGTCTCCTTCTCTTTCTTCCTACCTGATGCTACTTAGCGACCTTTACATCCCAGTCTAATTTAAAAAATATTTTTTGTTTTGTTTTTGTTTTTCAAAACCATTCTCTCCACAATTCAGTAGACCCATCATAAGAGCTCTATATTTGTGATTGTTTCCAACTAGAACTGTAATTTTTTTGTGCGTGTTATACTTAAATATATTAATAGTAGCTACACCATCATGTACCACCAATCCAATATCAATATTGTAATCACTTATTAACAATAATTAAAGGACTCAGGTGGCAAGTAATGAGGTGATAGGCACCTAAATATTAGCCTACTCATGCACTACAAGCATTAGCCACGTCATGGAAATTACCCAGTCTTACTTCAATTTGATAACTTAACTGTGAAGTAATCCAGTTGGTCATCATTACTCTTTTTTGTTAACTTACAAAAGCCATCATCAATCCCGTTATATCTACATTTTTTTTGTGCTCTATTAAGACAAATATTTTCTCCAACTTTAAGATGTAAATCATATTGTTTAAATAAAATACACGAAATGATTTCTATATCAAATGCAATCGATTCATTTTGTTTTTGTTCCATTTTTTTTTTCTACATAGACTCTCATAGTAACTAAGATAATTATTTCTGGAGTTGAGTTCACAAACCTGCAATCTGCACATTAGTATCTCTCACATAGAACACAAACAAAACCACATGTAGAACTCAAGTCAACCTCATGTACTCTCACTTAAATTAGTCAAACTCTTTTGAGAAACACTACGATTATACTTTCTTTTTCGTACATGTTCTAGATCGAACACAAGATAATTTTTTTTGTAGAAGTTCTTTAGGATTCCAAGAAATGACTTATCCATCCTTTCTTTACTATATCAAGTACCACAAGTATCATTAAAACAATCACTTCCAAGCAGTACCAGATCAGGTATCTCGGGTTCGACCGTGCATTGGCTCACCAGTGTGGTGACTCGCGTGACAGTAACACATATCAAAAGCCTACCAGCCAACATTGGCCACAACACCTATCGAATCAGAGATACGCGATCGGTACATCCGGTTGGTCCCGGCTCTGATACCATTTGTAACAACCCAAATCACAACATTAATACAGAAAATATCGATTAACGATAATAATCACAGTTATTCTTGCTAGCTTGACTCACAAACACATCCAAAAGTCGATAACCATGACGCACAAGTCTGCAAAATTATTTTTTTCTTTTGTATAAAAAAATAATACTTTCTAAAAGTGTCAATGAAATGACCAATTACAACAGATAGTGGGTTATCAGTATTAGACGGTAATTACCTCGTCTTACACAGTTTAGAGTCACCAGTACTAGACGGAAGTCACCTCGTCTAATACAGTTTAAAGTCACCCATACTAGACGGAAGTCACCTCGTCTAATACAGTTTAGGGTCACCAGTACTAGACGGAATTCACCTTGTCTAATACAGTTTAGAATCATCAATACTAGACGGAAATCACCTCGTCTAATACAGTTTAGAATCACCATAGACAGAATCACCTTACTAAAAAAAAGACCATGCATCAATAGTTTGACAAGTAAACAACATGATTTCGTTCTTATTTTATTGCTCCTCTGCAAAAATAACATCTGCCATCCAAGCCATGTAGTGGCAGAACCATGGATCAAACAAAGATGACATGGAACAGAATAGTTCGCCACAAAAGTTAACAACAACATAATCATCCCAAATTTAACATCTTTTATGTTCTAAGTAAAAGAAACTGTTAAATAATTGATTTCTATTATGAAGATCAAATAGAGTCAATTTTTATCATGCCTACTAATTCATTGGACCAAGAAATATGTAGCAAATTACGTCCATACTATAGAAGTCAAGAGTAGCATTTGATCAGTAAAACCCTCTTGAAGCTTAGTCTCAATTTCTATTTAGCTATTTTAATAGCTATGATAAATAGCTTAATGAACAGATTAAAATGGGTTCAAAAGCATCTTTAGTACCATACCAAAGTTTGTACGTAATCTCCCTCCAACCCATTCGATGGATTGACCAACAATCTATAGCATCTTGACTTGTATTGTTTGATACACATGTTTAAACATTCTTCCTCTCATTATCAGTTTGTTTGAGAGATCCCTCTTCTTTCTTTTTATGTAAACAAGCAGGCCATGAAAGAGCAAATACTGATATTTCATGCTATACTACCTTCCCAAAATATTTTTATATTTCTATATACACAACAAATTATATAGATACAATTGAATTAAATTCAACCTACCTCTTTACAAAGTCGACCCCGAAAGCCCAGCGCAATCTTTGCTACATGCACTCAAAGAACCACAAGACCAACTAGTATCTTTCATCTTAAAATTATGGTGAACTCTCAATTTCCAATTTTTCCAACCATGTTCGTCTCTCCTCAAAGAAACCCTATCGTCTCCTCCCTTTTTCCCTCTCTCTCTCCTAAGTCATGGGTGTCAACTCCCTGAACCCCCCCCCCCCCCTTTTCACTTATCTGATTACTTAGCAAAAATATGATGTCTTGTAGGCAAAAACTCAATACTAAGAGCAAGACACATGGCAGTGACTAATCAGACAATAAAGCATTTTCAAAGAGAAATTACATAATGAGACCTCCAAATTATCATTCCAATAAATAAATACAAAAACTTCACTGGGTGGTCAAGTGACCACAGGTCCAGTTTTAGAACGTTAAATCACTATGTTTAATTAACATTATTACATATGTTACTAAAAAAATATATAGCAACATAGCTACGACACAGTTGTTAAAAATCCATATATAAAGTGTCACCGATCTTCCTACCTACATACATATATGTATGATCAATATTTCCTTTTAACCGTTTTGTTTCAGCGTAGCGATTCAGTTACTAGTATCTTTATGTCATCAAAACACGTCACGTATAGAAATATTACTTACTCAGCACTTGTAGTAAGATTAAACTAAAAACGTCAAAAAAACGAACAACTTAATCACAAATTAACGTAATAAATTATTTATTACAATTACTTTGTCTTGGGATCTCACAATTGTGTTCATTTTCTTGCTTTACAGTTCCTTACTTGTCCTCAAAACTGCATCAAAACGGGTTTTGTTCAAAACTTTAAAAAGTTTTCAAAGCTCTGACAATACTCAGTATCTTTAAACTTCGTGTTTTAGTTTTAATGCCTTGAATCTGTGTTCAAAGTAATGAATTACCTCAAGCTCCTCTCATTTTGGTTTAAATCCACACTTTAGCAAAAGTTGACATAATCAATCTAGTGTCATTAATCCCTTCTAGTGTATTTGATCTTGTAACTACATACCTACATACAATCTTCACATTTCACTCCAGCTTTCATCCAACCAGATAAAGTTTAGATTCTGGGCAAGCATGTCGATGTCTGTTATGTTCTTGCCCACTTGAAGCATTGTGAAGCATGGAATGATCATAAACAAGATTCTGGAGGTAGCTGGAACTTAACAGATTCTACATCGATGTCAAGAGTCAGAGTTGTTGCAGATTTTATGACATATTCAGAATGTATCATTACAAATAAAGCTGGCATGGGATCCAATTTAAGTGCTTGTTAAATTTTTTTTGTAGATTCTTGGACTCGAACACACAACCTCATCACACCCCCCAGCCTACTGCACATCAACACACCCACCAACCAACTCACCTAATATAACATTTGTCTTTTTACTAGCGTACAATATGTAATACATCAAACGAAGACGAACCAACTTGTACCCACACGAACCAAGTCGTCTGAGACGATTTATAAAGAGCATGCCAACTCGTCTGGGACAAGCCAAATTGTATCAAACGATCCAAAACCCACTCTTCATAGGTATGAGACAATCAAAAAACCCCAACCTAGTTTTCTGGGACGAATCCTCGTTCTACCCAGAACTTGTTCGTCTGAAAAAAACGATCTTATTTGTTTGAAACCCACCATCTTGTTCTTCTAAGAGTAGAACCCCAACTGGAATACCACAGCATCCTCGACCACCAATTTTATATATTCGGCGTCTGTTTTCATTTTTCCTTCTGGTCCATCCTCAAGCTCCAGTTTCTATTGAAAAAAACGATCTTATTTGTTTGAAAACCACCATCTAGCTTCTTCTCCAACAGTCAGAAACCAATGATCAGCATAGATCTCCCCAAGCTCCAGTTTCTATTGATGTCAACAGTTTCCTTCCTCCATCTCAGTCCAATCTTTGACCTTTTATATCAGAACGTAGGACCCATATCAGAGTTCAAACTTTGAACTCTATGATCTTCGGTCCCCGTGTGATTTTGAAAATGGGTTCTACCTAAATGGCTCCGACACTTGACAAATTGAATCAGATTCTCCACCAGAAGACTTCTCAATCGAGGCATCCCCCGAACTTCAATGTGGCAAAGCGGTCGCCGAATCCGATCGTAGTGGAGGTGGACGGTCGAATCTGAGATTTCCCGGACAAGAGAGAAGCGGCATCCGCTTGCAGATAAACCCGGATGGTCACTCCCTCCGGGTGAAGAACGAAATTGGGTAATGCAATTATAACTCAATTTTTTTGTATAGTTTGGCATCTCAAGATGTCTTATTAACTTGAGAAAATTGTCAATTAACCTGTATTACCTTTCCTTTTGATGGGTGATTGGGTGTTAAATAAATTGACATAGTTTTAAAAACCGGACCGGCGAACCTGAATAAGCCTGGTTTGGTTCGGTTGCCGAACCGGCCATGCAGCAAACCGGTCAAAAACCGGCCGGGTAACGGCCCAACCGGTGAACCGAGCGAGTTGAAGACCGGCCAGTTTTTATTAATCCGAAAAATGTTCGCAACATATTGGAATCAAACTCACTATCATCTACTATAAAGGCAATGACCTTAACCGCTTGACCAACAGAGAAGATAGTATTCTGTATCCGTGTCTATATCTATATATACTTATCACTGTTGATTCCAAATTTATTTTTTATGTTTGTTCTTTTGTTTGTTTTTTAAACACGGCAAATTATATACTTACAAAAAAATCACAACTATTATACAAACTTTTCGATGCTAAATAAACTTCAAATCGAAACTTTTGTTCCCTCAAACTTATACTAGTCATCTCGAAAATAAAATAAAAATTTATATGACTAAATTTAGTTTGATCAAATGTTATATAAAGTGTAAAATTAATCAACAATCATAACATATGCAATGTTCTTATTGTGTAACAGAATCAATTTGTTTATCACAATCCGGTATACATGCCAAATTTTATGTAGATATATTACATATTATATCAAAATAAAATAGAATAAATGATAAAAAAACGTGCGGCTAAACCAGTTGAACCACCGGTCCGACCGGTTGAACCCCAAACCGGTGCCTCGTCGGTTCAATGACTGGTCCGGTTTTTAAAACATTGTAAAATGGGTCAGCTAAACAATGAGCTTATTTATTTTCTTCTGCTGCGATCTGCTTCAGTTCATAATCCACAAGTGCTTAATTCAGTCTCTCTCCAATTGCGGATAGAATTTTTTATGTTTACTTACAAGATCTTATTATCTTTCAAGCCTCCACAGCATTTTGTTCTCCGAAGATCTTGATGCCTTCTACAAGTTTGAAGGGTTGTGGATTGCTCGTGTGAAATTTGGGCGATTCAGGGTAACTTGGAATCATAAAAATCTAACTTTTTTTTTTATGTAAATAAAATTAAAAAAGTCTTGATCAAATCTTGGTAGGGGATGGCGGAATTGATTGTGGATGTGGTGGTGTTCATTTTTTAACAGAGTAGACTATTTTACCCCTAACAAAATAGGCTTGTTTGTCAACTAACATTATATTCCGTTTAAGTGATGGATGGAATTTTTTTACTAGTTTCACCTTGACATGTTTTATTACTAATGGGAATTCTAATAGAATAGGGGGTTGCAATGTAATAGTTTTGGCATACTTAGGTAGGCATTGAGTAAATAGGTCTCTCTATATATATGGATATAGGTAGATTTGGACAAATGAACATTAACCTTCAAATTATCAGAGACTACTTAAGATACCTAATTCGTATTATACTTAAGGCCAAGCTTATTTAATTTTGTCAACAAACGAGAGAAAATAATTTGCTCCACCTTCTATGTATGATTTCATAGAAAACCAACATTGACAATCATTTTAAAAAGAACATTTACTCAACCTCTCAGAGTGTTGACAAACGAATCATTCAACCAAGTGGCCTCACAATGAAGATAATCTACCGCAAGGCAAGAAACCATTCTTAAAATACATGTCTGAACTCTGAACATCAAGTCCATGATATTAAACAAATGGAGACATGATTAAGGAATCAACAGAGGTACGATTTGAAGAATGTGTAGATCTCCAGGTAGGCAGTAACATGCCGGATCAAAATTTGATCGCATGTCAACGCACCAGTTTAAATCAGTCGAAAAGTTACAACTGAGGAAAGGAAGACATTCAACCAGTATCAATAAACGATTTTACTTATTTGAAGACAAAATTGATTTCAAAAACCAGATAGCCCTGATACCAAAGAAAAGTTCTAATTAACTGTAATGAGAAAAACCGAAACACATGGCCTGAAAATCAATTCATCTCAGGAACCCCTAACACTCTAATAATAATAAACTGTGTACGGTTTGTCATGGGAATTGATAATTGCTGAATGCATACCCCCAATATAACATAATTGGCTTATTGCAATTCTCAATACTAAAATTAGCTGATTGCATCCCCATTTACAATACAATTGGCTTATTGAAAGTAGTAAACGTTTACCGTTAGTTCCGTTATGAAATATTCCGTTAGTTGAGATGTATGACTTATTTCGTGTGGATATAATGGTCAACTTCATACTACTAACAGAATCAATCATCTCCACAACTAATAAAAAACAAAGTCCATACCTGGTTTGCAATTTTTCCTTCATATCATAATTGATCTTCCATTAGCAATCATCACACACACTCAACTATCCGGATTGTTACATGAAGTGATGTAGTAAATTGTTTTTATTAACTCTTGTCAAAAACTTGTTAGAAACCTTGATCCTGCTTCCATAGTTCCATTTAATAGTTCTTGAGCCATCCATAGGAGGGTTCCCCATCTAAACCAGTAATCTAACAAAAATGGTGTATCGGATTAACAACCTGGATTATTTAAAATAAAATAAAAAATTGATCCAACTGTTTGGTAGGGTCTTGCAATCATAATGAAGTCAAATCTTTCTGCACTTTGGAATCGAATCAAGCCACGATAGAGAGGCTTTTTGTGTGCTAATCTTGATCTGTCAATTGCAATGTTATGATATATGTCCCACATCGTTTAAGCATATATATTACTCACTGTATAGTTTATATAAATAGGTTCCTTTGTACATCGTTTTATGCGAACACATGATCTTTTGCTTCCGCTTCAGATTCAAACATGGTATAAGAGCCATTACGGTTCTACGGCTCATTCTTGTTAATCGGTGTTTTTTTTGTCCAAGAGTGCAACTCGAGGTCTGTTGTTGTTTGACCATCATTCGATCATCAAACAACGACACCAACCACACCAAACGACTCGGAATCAAATTCCGAGCCCAGTCGCGAAAACTTCGCACCATCAGACCTAACACGCGCCCCCACGCGTCGTCGATGTCCGCTGCTCCGCCGTCCCCTGCAATCCACGCGCCCCTGATTTCGAGCGGCCAACGGTTGTTCCATCCGCCGCTCTAGTTTCTGACCCTTTCCAGCAGCTGTCCCGTACCAGTACTACTCAGCCACTTTGTTCGATCGTTTTGTCTCGTAGAATTCGACCGGATTATACTGGTTCTTAAGATTTTTCGACTCTCAAGTGCTATTTCCGGGCATCGTTTTCCCAGATGCGGACTGCAAGTTAATGTTTCTCACTATTATAGGGGTATTTTACGCGTTATTGGCCTTGCTTCACATTATTGGGTTATTCATTTATCAAAATGGATAGATGTGTTGCCTCTCAACTTATATTGAAGTCTTAGAGGAGTATTTCTCATATTGTCTTGCGAATGGGCATCCAATCCTATATTTCCTTATCCGTCATTGTCGTTTCTGTGGACAGAAGAAGCCTCAGCACTACTTGTCTCAATGCCCTGAGAATACTCAATTTCAGTCCAAATCTGGTCCATCACTAAAACCGTGTCCTACTTCATCGCCTCTTAGTGATTCATTGCTATCTAGGCTGGCCATTATTCTCAAAGGCATCCTTGAAACAGTTTCTGAGAATGCTCATTCTACTTCTCCGTCTGACTCATCAGGTAATAGTTCTTGGTATTTTGACTCAGGGTGTTGAAATCATATGACTTCTAATCCAGAGATATTTAGTTCTGAGCATAAGACTTCTATTGCCCCAACTATTCATACTGTCGATGGTTCTCGTATGCGCGTTACTCAAACTGGGGACATCAATATAATTTATCACTTCGTGATACATTTTTAGTTCCAGATCTTGCTCTCAATCTTTTGTCTGTTGGACAAATAGGCGAAGTCGGCTTGGATGTTATATTTTCCTCAAGTGGGTGTCATGTGCAGGATCCTCAAACTGGAAAAACCCTAGGCTTTGGTCGTAAAGTTGGAAAAGTATTCCAACTCACAAGCCTCATTCTCCCGTTGACATCTTCAGGTGCTGCAGCCACATCTCCGGTATCATCTTCTCTTCATTTGTGGCATTCACAATTGAGTCATGCCTCTAGTGCTCGTGTTCGTTCCCTTTTCTCCACTGGTAAACTAGGAATTGTGGATGATGAGCATCTTGATTGTGTTCCTTGTCAGTTAGCCAAGAAGCCCGCTTTGCATTTTTCTCATAGTATGACATCTTTCTCAGCACCTTTTGACCTGGTTCATTCAGATGTTTGGGTCATCCCCCTCACGCCACAATGGGTGGATCAAGATATTTTGTTATATGTGTGGATTAATTTACTCGATATACTTGGATATTTCTAGTGAATAATCGTTCAAAATTGGCTCAAAGTTTTTCGGACTTATAGAGCAATATAGTACAAGTCTTTTGAGTTCTTGGCTACTATTCGCAAGCATGGGATTCTTCTTAACAGATCTTGTAAGTTCACAGTTTGCTCACAGTTGGTTTCAAAGCTTTGAAACTTGTTTCAAAGCCTTGAAAAACTCTAGACATGAACTGAGAGGGAGTTTCTACTCCTATGCCTTTCTAATCTTCTGAACTTCAGCTTGATATGTTTTATGATGAATGAAAACTTTAATATTTTATATAACTTACAGTGATCTTATTGTTTTCTAAAGTTATTTTTCAGGAACTGCTAGCTAATTCTATGCATGCAGGTTTAACAATTTTCCTTGTTTTCTAGATTGTATACTTGACAATTAATGTCCTCATATTGATCCTATTGTTAAGGATTAGTGTCTATACCTTCCTTAAGCAAGCAGATGGAAGATCAGATTAAAATCACTGACGAAATCAAGAAGCTAGCAGTAGGAATTGAGTTGTTGAGAGTAAAAGATCCCTGGAGCATTTTTAGGGATTTCTGTTTGAAGATTGCTATATACTTTGCGAATTCAAATCAGCATAAAAAAGAGAAGTAACAGAGAGAGATTCACGAACACAAAGAATTACAGAGATTCAAACACTCTCACAGGATTGATAAGCAACATTTTGGAAGATCAAACACTCAATCAATCCATTCAAAATCTCAGAAGAACACTTTCATTATCACTTTTATATATTAATCTATCATCTATTCCCATGTGTTTTTCAAGAAGAACAACAGAGAATTCTTATAGTATCATTTACCTCGAGCAGTTAATTGATAGGTTAGGAAGAACCACAGACTGCACAAAGTAAGGAAATTATGTGAGCCTGATATCTAGAGCTTAGCTTTTGATAAATAAGAAGTTTGTTGAAATCCTGGAGGGATTAGATACCTCAGGCGGAGAGTAGGTCATTAAGGAGTGAACTCTGTACAAATCACTGTGTTCATTTCTTTACATTTCCGTTCTTTACTTGTCTCTATAACTGCTTCGAAATGGTTTTAAGATCAAAGCTTGCAAAGGCTATTCAAAACCTTGAAAATTATCATTAAGTTTAAAACTATCGTTTTTTGGTTTCTAAGCCTTGAAACGAAGTTCAAATATTTTAAAATCTCTTAAGTTCTTCACACTTTGTTTTAAAATTACATCTTTGGCAAAAGTTGCCATACTCTATTCAACCCCCCTCGCCCCCCCCCCCCCCCCCTTTCTAGAGTATTTAATCCTGTATTGCATACCTACATACTGTCTTTCTATTGGTATCATAGCTTGTATCAATGTACTTATCTAACAATCTTGTGATCATGAATATTGTAGGTGATGGTGGTTTATGACATAGAAGAGCTGCCAATAGACGTTCTTTGTTCTATGGAGACAATTTCGTACACTGGAAGGCCTTGATGAAAATGTTCATCATTGATCAGGACATTGAACTCTGGTCTATCATCCAGAATGGACCTCATATGCTCTACACGGAAAAGGATGGGATTAAAACATCCAAACCTGAGAACTCTCTCTCTCTCTATACTTCTAAATTAAAACAGCTTTAGAAAAGTTACAGAGCTATTAATCTCTTATATTGCGCTTTAAATGCAGATTATTTCAACAGGATATCAACATGCAAGCCTGCTAAGGAGATATATGGGATAAACTGGTGGTAACCTTTGAAGGAACCAGCCAAGTGAAGCAAACCAATATCAATATCTTCCTTAGACAGTATGAACTATTCAAGATGAATGGAGATGAATCCATCAAGGGCATGTTTAAAAGGTTTACTGACATATTCAACCATCCTTCGGGAAAGCATTTTCCAATGAAGTAAAAGTCAGGAAGATCTTGAGAAGTCTTCCTGAAGCCAAATAGAAACAAAAGAAAACAGCCATTGAAGAAGCTCAAGATATGTCCTCTTTCCAACTAGATGATTTAGAGGTAAATCTATGCACACATGAGATCTCCATGAGTGAAGCTGATGGATAATTTTTAGAGAGTGTCTAGAATCTGGAACTCAATGCCAAAGAGAGTGAACAAGCTCAATGCCTTGAAAAAGAATAAGATGATGAAGAAGATTCTATTGCTCTCATTTCCAAGGCCTTGACATGGATTCTCAAAAAAGAAGAAGAACTTTGGAAAAAAAGGCTTCAGCAGAGATAGATCCAGATCTTCTAGTAGCAAGGACTACAAAGTGAAGTCCTCTTCCAATGAAAATAATGTTGGAATAGATGCCCTAGAGGCAATCTCGTTTTGTATGAATTTATATTGGCTAGAACATTCATTGTATTATTTATTGGATATTTAACATAATGAAGTCCTTAGATTTACAATTGTGTTGTTTATCTTAAATATCCCTAGTCCTGTATAATGATTAATAGGACAATCATCTATAAACTAGTATGGGGTTGGATTGCTAAGGAGATATCATGATTCAACATATAGGTGTGCATTAAGGGTAATGACGCACCGGATTGACCCATCTCCGAGGAGGATACATACACGTTATGTTAAGTCACAAGTGCTTCTCGTGGTGCAATGGTATTGTCATCATTAGACTTGAAGTCACTAGATATGTAGTTGTGGATTATTGTAATTTTTATAGCGTTAAACTCTACACCGTAACTGGGTAGTTAATAAAGGCGTGTACCGGATATAATAAGAAGCAAACCTAGAGATAGTAGTGGACGTAGATAGAATTTTTCCCTTCCACATAACGGAAGCAAATATCCTAGGCCACTCGAGGGATATTCCTTATAGAATGTGTGGCCAGACTCAAATAAATCAATATGGGATATTGATGTTATTTGCACGAATAAGGCTATTCCCAGGATCGAGAATCTATGGATTGGATATACGAGTGTGACTTGTATGTCTCGTGTCCAATCCGGATATAGAGACAAAGAGATGAGACAATTACTTGTACAAGGTTTGTCGGATGACTATTCTATTGGTTGGCTAGAATGGATGTTTTGCTAGAAACTGCTCCATATTAGCAAATTTGTTGCTACCAGCTAGATAAAACCTATGGGGTCACACGCTATATAGAGTTGAACTAGATTTGGGAATTAATTAATATGATTAATTAATTAGAAGGATCACTTTGCAACACCTTGCAAACTTAGTAGGACTAATTTGCAAGGAAGGGACTAAACTGAATTCTAGTAGGACTAGAATAGGTCCTTTAGGTAGTTGGCAAGGATTTGTTGGACTATATAAAGGATGCTCCTTCCTTCCTTCCCACACTTATGACTCTTTTGATCATAACTTGAGTGGGAGAGAACAAAAGGAGAGAGAGCAAGCAAGAAAAGGAGGCCGACCGCCCCCCTTGCCGCCGCCCCTATCCCATCGGCCAACAAAGGAGTCCGCCCCTCCTTGTTGCCTCGTGTTGCGTGATTTCTTCTTCCTCTTTCTTCATTCCTAGCTAGCACAAAGGAGAAGGAAGATCTAGATTTCGACTCTAGGCATTGATCAACTATAGAGACGTGACACAATTCACGTTACAAGTAATCACAAAGAAACCCTAAGGCGTGTAACTTGATTTCTTCCCTTACCATCGTTATGTCTCTTGTCCTGTGATCCTCGGAGGGTATTGAATGATTGGATTATGTTTTCCCGCTGCGTATCCCTGATCAAAACCCTACAGTGGTATCAGAACCACAGGTCGTAGAGCATAAATGTGGTTTATGTGTTACGTTTCGATAGTTTTACACTTTAAATTTATTATTTATCGCAGATAACAAGACAAATCAAGCATATGATGCAATTTGTCAATAATTAATCAAAACAAGACCTAGTTTTTGCATTTGATGCATGATTTAGTGAGTTTGAGAAATTTTAGGATATTAGATCTAGGGTTTGGGCATCCTATGGAAAGAAGGAGTTCTTTTCAAACAAGGAAACAACCAAACTTGGGCACCAAGCAAGGGAGTTGTTTTGTAAACAACTCCCAAAGGAGGTTCGGCCCCCTATAGGTACCGGCCGGCCCAAGCCCTTGGCGGTCCTCTTTTGGGGTTCGGGCAAATGGATTGTGGGGCCCCATGGACCGTTTTAACCCTAGAAAATTTCTAAAATCATTTAAAATTGACCAAGCGCATTAAAATTGGATTTTAACTGTTTATGTGCAAATTGCATGGTGATTGGATATGGCCTTAGGATGTGGTTTGGCGTGATTGTTTAATTTTGTTGTTTGGTTTACGGCCTGCGAGCTGATCAATGTGTTGTAATAATTAATTAGAGTTTTATGGCATGCGAGCCATTTTTTTCTCAACTTGTGAAATTTATTTTATTTAGTGTAGTTATTAGCTAGTGCTAGATAAAATAGATTGTTAGCCAAGATTGAAGAAAAGAATCCCAAAGACAAAGGAAGTCAGAAAAGATGGAGCATGGAGCATTCCACATGACTATGGAGGATGGACCAAAAGATGAAGACGCATGGAGTTGTGTTTGCTTTTAGGGTTCATAGATAATTCCATTGGCTTGGAATTATCTTAGTCTAGAAAAGGCCATATCCACATCACAATTTTTTGTTTTGTGCTTGTTTATTTTATTGTCTTATTATTTTGTGGTTGGTGTATGGATGATGGATGCAATTAGGATAATAAGATAATTAGACAACCCGGATCTATTATTTGGAGCTGTGCCCAAACTCAAATAGATAGATTAGTTGATATGAATCAGCAAAACAAATAAAATTAAATTTAAAAATCCCTCAAAATTTCAAATATTTTTTTTTTGTCTTCTCGTTATTTAAACACTCATCATCATCATGTTTTCCCAAGATCTTGGGTGCCAAAGCATGGCGACTTGGTTAGTAATGATGTGATGCGATGGCACACCTCGTGTGAAAATTGTTAAGTAAGAGGTTGGGCGCAACTAGGTGTTTAATCGGATTAAAACCTAGAGACAATCAATTGGGATTATCCATGCGGATGGATAAATAAGGAGTTATTTGCCCAATTGAACCAAGAGTTGCATAAGGGATGCAATAGGAATTGTTCCTACCTAAAGTAGTCAAAATATGGATGACTTGCCAAAGCAAGCTCATAAGGAGATGAAACATGGATCTTGGCCCACTAGAAAATATAAGGATATTATCCGCATTAATATCTTGAGGGTTATTAATCCGTAGAAAAATAGTGGGAGCTACATTTGATAAAGTATCCATTATTGAATATAGTCAAAAATTCACAAATACTAAAACTTGCGTATTTTCCTTTTTGTAGAATTCCAAATGGCAAACAACTCATCGAGTTCACAACATTCCCTACGATCTGTCCTTGAGAAGGACAAGCTCTATGGAACCAACTTCCTTTATTGGTAGAGAAACTTGAGAATTGTTCTCAAGCAAGAGAAGAAACTGTACGCAATAGAGGAGCAAGTTGTAGCAGGTCCAAAGAACAATACCCCTGCAGCCCTAAAGGCGTATCAAAAGCGTGTTGATGACGCTAATGATGCCGCCTGCCTTATGATGTGCACCATGACTTCTGAGCTTCAGAAGCAGCACGAAAACATGAATGATGTCGATATGATCGAGCTTCTGAAGCAGCTCTTCCAAGAGAAGACAAGGGTTGAGAGGTTCGAGGTCTCTAAGGTGTTGTTTAAGTGTCATCTGGTAGATGGAAACGCGGTGGGACCCTATGTACTCCGTATGATCGGATACTTGGAGAATCTCGCGCAACTAGGGTTCCCGGTCGGCCAAGAGTTGGCAACCGATATCGTGTTGCGATCGTTTCCTGAGAGTTAGGGACAGTTCGTCATGAACTATAACATGAACGAGATCGTGAAACCACTGCCAGATTAACTCAATATGTTGAGGACAGCTGAACAAAGCATCAACAAGGGTAAGGGCAAGGCCATAATGATGGTACAGAAAGGAAAGGGCAAAAGGTTTGCCTCATCCTCCAAGGGCAAAGGCAAGTCAGTTGCCAAACCCATGGAACCTACCCTTAAACCTGTTGGTGGCATTGCAAAAGGTGTGACTAAAGGTGAATGTCACTACTGCAGTCAGCTTGGACACTGGAGGAGGAACTGCCCAAATTTTCTGGAGGACAGAGGCTTGGAATAGTGATTCCACCACCACCAGGTATTTTTCTTGCAGATGTCAATTTAACTGTCTCTACATCATGAGCATTAGATACTAGTTGTGGGTCTCACATTTGTCAAATGTGCAGGATCTAAAGAGAAGTAGAAGACTGGCTAAAGGGGAGATAGACCTGCGCGTTGGGAATGGAGCAAAGGTTGTTGCATTGGCCGTAGGCGTGTACGAGTTGTCTCTACCTTTAGGATTAGTTATAGAATTAAATAATTGATATTTTGTGCCTGCTATGAGCAGAAACATTATTTCTATTTCTTGTTTGGACAAGGAAGGTTTTATTATTTCAATAAAGAACAATTGTTGTTCCTTTTATTTGAATAATATTCACTATTTTAGTGCGCAATTATTTAATGGGTTGTATGTCCTTGATCTAAGCAATCCTGTCTACAACATTAATACCAAGACGATTAAAATACATGATTTAAATCCTGCTTACTTATGGCATTGTCGTTTAGGCCATATAAACGAGAACGTGTATCTAGACTCCATAAGGATGGATTACTAGACTCATTTGATTTTGAATCATATGAGACATGTGAGGATTTTTTATTGGGAAAAATGACAAAGTCCCCTTTCAATAAGAAAGGTGAGAGGACTAGTGAGCAATTGGCGCTCATACATACTGATGTGTGTGGGCCAATTGCCGCGCCTGCCAGGGGTGGTTACGTCTACTTCATTACATTTACTGATGATTTCAGTAGATATGGATTTGTGTACCTTATGAGGGCCAAATCAGAATCCTTTGAAAGGTTCAAAGATTTCAAAAGTGAAGTAGAGAAGCAACTTGGAAAAAGTTTTAAGGCTCTACGATCGGACTATGGAAGAGATTACTTGAGCCAAGAGTTTGACGACTATCTTAGAGAGTGTGGGATCTTGTCGCAACTCACTCCACCCGGAACGCCACAACGGAATGGCGTGTCCGAGAGGAGAAATTAAACCCTATTGGATATAGTTTGATCTATGATGTGTCAAACCGATCTTCCATTATCATTTTGGGGCTATGCTTGCAGCTTTTACCATTAACCTTGTTCAATCTAAATTAGACATAAAACACCACATGAGATGCTGAGTGGGAGGCGTCCCACCTTGTCGTTCATGAAGATTTGGGGCTGCGATGTCTATGTAAAACGTTTACAATCAGACAAGCTAGGGCCAAAGTCGGATAAGTGTAAATTTGTAGGGTACCCTAAGGAAACTAAGGGCTACTACTTCTACAATCCAACTGAGAACAAAGTGTTTGTTGCTCGGTCTGGCGTGTTTCTAGAAAGAAGGTTTGTCTCTAAATAAGCAAGTGGGAGGACTGTAGAACTTGAAGAGATTCAAGGACCACAAATCACTGAACCGATTATGGAACATTAACAGGAACCACAAGAAGTTGTGGAACAGCCTGTTTAGGTAACACAAGAGCTTCGTAGATCTAGTAGAGTGCGCTAGGAACCCGAGGGGTATGTACTTCTTGTAATTGATTCTGGTGACACAATGCTCATAGATGATGAGCCTACTACCTATGAAGAGGCCATATAAGGGCCAGACTCTCAGGAGTGGCTGGAAGCCATGAGATCCGAGATGGAATCCATGTCTACCAACAAAGTATGTACATTGGTGGAAACACCCGAAGGGGCGTGACCCATAGGGTGCAAGTGGTTCTTCAAGAAGAAGATCGACATGGATGGTAATGTGATTACCTATAAGGGCCGATTGTTGGCTAAAGGATTGAGACAGATTCATGGTATTGACTATGATTAAACCTTTTCTCCAGTCGCTATGACCAAATTCATCCGAATCCTACTTGCAATTAAAGCATACTTCGACTATGAGATTTGGCAGATGGATGTCAAAATAGCATTCCTTTATGGGAATCTCCTCGAGGACGTGTATATGATACAACCTGAGGGTTTTGATGATCCAAAGCAAACCAACAAAGTCTATAAGCTGCAACGATCCATTTATGGATTGAAGCAAGCCTCTAGGAGTTGGAATCGACGTTTTGATGAAGTAGTAAGAGAGTTTGGCTTCATCAGAAACGAAGATGAATCTTGTGTCTACAAGAAGGTTAGTGGGAGCTCTGTAGCTTTTCAGGTATTGTATGTAGATGACATACTACTCATTGGAAACGACGTTCCCATGCTGCAATATGTTAAAGATTGGCTAGGAAAGTATTTTTCAATGAAGGACTTAGGGGAAGCAGCCTATATACTCAGGTATAAAGATCTATAGAGATAGATCTAAGACTCTGCTAGCCCTAAGTCTAAGTAAATATATTGACAATGTGTTGAAACGGTTTAACATTCAAGATTCCAAGAAGGGATTCTTTCCCATGTCACATGGCATCACTCTTTCGAAGAGTGGTTGTCCTTCCAATGAGATTGAGAGGGAATGCATGAGTAGAATTCCCTATGCCTCGGCCATAGGATCTAGCATGTATGCAATGTTATGTACTAGACCAGATGTGTTATATGCCTTGAGTATGACAAGAAGATACCAATCCAATCCAGGTGAAAGTCACTGGATTGTAGTCAAGAACATCCTAAAGTACTTGAGAAGACCTAAGGATGCTTTCTTGATAGTTGGCGGTGAGGAAGAGTTGCGTGTAAGGGGTTACACAGATGCAAGCTTCGAAACCGACAGAGATGACTTTAGATCACAATCGAGATATGTGTTTTGCCTGAAAGGAGAAGCGGTGAGCTGGAAGAGTTCCAAGCAAGAGACGATAGCTGATTCTAAAACAGAGGCTGAGTACATTGCTGCAAATGGCACAGCAAAGGAAGTTGTTTTGATCAGAATGTTTGTTTCTGAACTTGGTTTGGTTCCTAGCATTGCGGATCCAGTTGAGTTGTATTGTGACAACACTGGAGCGATCGCTCAGTCAAAGGAACCCAGGTCGCACCAGAAATACAAGCACGTGCTCAGGAAGTTCCATCTGATTCGAGACATTATCGATAGAGGAGACGTTCGGATACGCAAGATTCCTACAGATGAGAATCTGTCAAATCCACGTACAAAGCCGCTTGTGCAGTGGAAGCATGAAGGGCACACTAGGAGCATGGGCATACGAGATGCGTCATATTGGCTCTAGTGCAAGTGGGAGACTCTTGGAATAGATGCCCTAGAGGCAATCTAGTTAAGTATGAATTTATGTTGGCTAGAACATTCATTGTATTATTTATTGGATATTTAATATAATGAAGTCCTTAGATTTACAATTGTGTTGTTTATCTTAAATATGTTGGAATAGATGCCCTAGAGGCAATCTAGTTTAGTATGAATTTATTTATGGCTAGAAAATTCATTGTATTATTTATTGGAAATATAATATAATGAAGTACTTAGATTTACAATCATGTTGTTTATCTTAAATATCCCTAGTCCAGTATAATGATTAATTGAAAAATCATCTATAGACTAGTATGGGGTTGAATTGATATCGAGATACCGAGAAGGCTACATACACGTTATATTAAGTCCCAAGTGCTTCTCGTGGTGCAATGGTATTGTCATCCTTTGACTTGAAGTCGCTAGATATTCTAATTGTGGATTGTTGTGATTTTGGTAGCGTTAAAAGCTACATCGTAACTGGGTAGGTATAAAGGCGTGTACAAAATACAATAAGAAGCAAGCTTAGAGATCGTAGTGGACGTAGATAGAATTTTTCCCTCCCACATAACGGGAG
The DNA here is from genome assembly GCA_023055425.1 of Linanthus parryae. Lineage (NCBI taxonomy): Eukaryota > Viridiplantae > Streptophyta > Magnoliopsida > Ericales > Polemoniaceae > Linanthus > Linanthus parryae. The sequence continues at coordinate 41,532,802 of JALGPY010000004.1, forward strand.
CAAAATATCCTAGGCCATTCTAGGGATAGTGCTTATAGAATGTCTGGCCAGACTCAAATAAATCAATATGGGATATTGATGTTATTTGCATGAATAAGGCTATTCCCATCGATCGAGAAACTGTGGATTGGATATACGAGTGTGACTTGTATGTCTCGTGTCTATATCCGGATTGGACACGAGAATTACAAGTCACACTCGTATATCTAATCCATAGTTTCTCGATCCATGGGAATAGCCTTATTCGTGCAAATAACATCAATATCCCATATTGATTTATGTGGGTCTGGCTAGACATTCTATAAGCTCTATCCCTCGGGTGGCCTAGGATATTTTCTCCAGTTATGTGGGAGGGACAAATTATATCTACGTCCACTACGATCTCTAAGCTTGCTTCTTATTGTATCCGGTACACGCCTTTATAACTACCCAGTTACGGTGTAGCGTTTAACGCTACCAAAATCACAACAATCCATAACTAGAATATCTAGCGACTTCAAGTCTAAGGATGACAATACCATTGCACCACGAGAAGAACTTGTGACTTAACATAACGTGTATGTAGCCTTCTCGGAGATGGGTCAATCCAGTGCGTCATTACCCTTAATTCACACCCATGTGTTGGATCATGATATCTCCATATCAATCCAACCCCATACTAGTCTATAGATGATTGTTCCATTAATCAATATGCTGGACTAGGGATATTTGAGATAAACAACACGATTGTAAATCTAAGGACTTTATTATATAAATATCCAATAAATAATACAATGATTTTCTAGCCATAAATAAATTCATACTAAACTATATTGCCTCTTGGTAATCTATTCCAACAGATAGAGTAGATTGTTAGGCAAGATTGAAGAAAGGAAGCCCAAAGCCAAAAGGAGCCACAAAAGATGGAACATTCCACATGACTATGGAGGATGGACCAAAAGATGAAGACGCATGGAGATGTGTTTGCTTTTAGGGTTCATAGATACTTCCATTGGCTTGGAATTATCTTAGTATAGAAAATGCCATATTCACATTACGTTTTATTTTATTTTGTGGTTGTTTATTTTATTGTCTTATTATTTTGTGGTTGCTGTATGGATGATGCATGAAATTAGGATAATAATATAATTAGACAACCCGGATCTACTATTTGGAGTTGTGCCCAAACTCAAATAGATAGATTAGTTGATATTAATCAACAAAACAATTAAAAAAAACTGAATTTAAAATCCCTCAAAATTCAAATATTGTGTTTTTGCCTTCTCGTTTTTTAAACACTCATTATCATCATGATTTATCAAGTTCGTGTGTGCCAAAGCATGGCGACTTGGTTCATAATGATGGAATGCGATGGCACAAGCTAGTAATGTGAAACTGTTTAAATAAGAGGTTGAACACAACTAGGCTATTAATATGATTAAAAAACCTAGAGGCAATAAATTGGGATTATCCATGTGGATGGATAATTAAGGAGTTATTTGCTCAATTGAACCAAGAGTTGCATAAGAGATGCAATTGGAGTTGTTCCTACCTAAAATAGTCAAATTATGGGTGACTTGCCAAAGCAAGTTGATAAGGAGATGAAACATGGATCTTGGCCCACTAGAAAATATAAGGATATTTTCCGCATTAATATCTCGAGGGTTATTAATCCATAGAAAAATAGTGGGAGATATATTTGATAAACTAGCCATTACTGAATATAGTCAAAAATTCACAAATACTAAAACTTGCGTATTTTCCTTTTGTAGAATTCTAAATGGCAAACAACTCATCGAGTTCACAACATTCCCTACGATCTGTCCTTGAGAAGGAAAAGCTCTCTGGAACCAACTTCCTTGATTGGTAAGGAAACTTGAGAATCGTTCTCAAGCAACAAAAAAAAACTGTACGCAATGGAGGAGCAAGTTCCAGCAGGGCCAGAGAACCAAACACCTGCAGCTCTAAAGGGGTATCAAAAGCGTGTTGATGACGCTAATGATGCGGCCTGCCTTATGCTATGCACCATGACTTCTGAGCTTCAGAAGCAACACGAAAACATGAATGCTGTCGATATGATCGAGCATCTAAAGCAGCTCTTCCAAGAGCAGGCAAGGGTTGAGAGGTATGAGGTCTCTAAGGCATTGTTCAAGTGTCATCTGGCAGAAGGGAACCCGGTGGGACCCCATGTACTCCGTAAGATCGGGTACCTGGAGAATCTCGCCCGACTGGGGTTCCCGATCTCGTGTTGAAATCGTGTTGAAATCGTTTCCCGAGAGTTATGGACAAATCATCATGAACTATAACATGAACGAGATCGTGAAACCACTGCCAGATTTGCTCAATATGTTGAGGACAGCTGAACAAAGCATCAACAAGGGTAAGGGCAAGGCCATAATGATGGTACAAAAGGGAAAGGGCAAAAGGTTTGCCTCATCCTCCAAGGGCAAAGGAAAGTCAGTTTCCTAGTCCAAGGAACCTGCCCTTAAGCCTGTTGGTGGCATTGCCAAAGGTGTGACTAAAAGTGAGTGTCACTACTATAGTCAGCCTGGACATTGGAGAAGGAACTGCCCAAAATATCTGGAGGACAAGAGGCTTGGAATAGTGATTCCACCACCACCAGGTATTTTGGTTGTAGATGTCAATTTGACTGTCTCTACATCATGGGTATTATATACTGGATGTGGATCTCACATTTGTCGAAATGTGCAGGATCTAAAGAAAAGTAGAAGATTGGCTAAAGTGGAGATAGATCTGCGCGTTGGGAATGGAGCAAAAGTTGTTGCGTTAGCCGTAGGCGTGTGCGAGCTATCTCTTCCCTCAGGATTAGGTTTAGAGTTAAATAATTGCTATTTTGTGCCTGCTATGAGGAAAAACATTCTTTCTATTTCTTGTTTGGACAAGGAAGGTTTTATTATTTCAATAAAGAACAATTGTTGTTCCTTTTATTTGAATAATATTCACTATTTTAGTGCGCAATTATTTAGTGGACTGTATGTCCTTGATATAAGCAATCCTGTCTACAACATTAATACCAAGATGATTAAAATAAATGATTTAAATCCTGCTTACTTATGGCACTGTCGTTTAGCCCACATAAACGAGAAACGTGTATCTAGACTCCATAGGATGGACTACTAGACTCATTTGATTTTGAATCATATGAGACATGTGAGGCTTGCTTATTGGGAAAAATGACAAAGTCCCCTTTCAATAAGAAAGGTGAGAGGACTAGTGAGCAATTGGCGCTCATACATACCGATGTGTGTGGGCCATTTGCCACGCCTGCCAAGGGTGGTTACGTCTACTTCATTACATTTATTGATGATTACAGTAGATATGGATTTGTGTATCTCATGGGGGCCAAATCTGAGTCCTTTGAAGTGTTCAAAGAATTCAAGAATGATGTAGAGAAGAAACTTGGCAAAAGTATCAAGGCTCTACGATCGGATCGTGGAGGAGAATACTTGAGCCAAGAGCTTGATGACTATCTTAGAGAGTGTGGGATCGTGTCCCAACTCACTCCACCCGGAATGCCACAATGGAATGGCATTTCTGAGAGGAGGAATCGTATCCTATTGGATATGGTTCGATCTATGATGTGTCAAACCGATCTTCCATTATCATTTTGGGGCCACGCTCTTTTAAGTGCAGCTTTCACAAATAATCGTGTTCCATCTAAATCAGTCATGAAGACACCACATGAGATGTGGAGTGGGAGGCGTCTCACACTGTCGTTCATGAGGATTTGGGGCTGCGATGTCTATGTAAAACGTTTACAATCAGACAAGCTAGGGCCAAAATCGGATAAGTGTAAGTTTGTGGGGTACCCTAAGGAAACTAAGGGTTACTACTTCTACAATCCAAACGAGAACAAAGTGTTTGTTGCTCGGGACGGCGTGTTTCTAGAAAGAGAGTTGTCCTCTAAAGAAGCAAGTGGGAGGACTCTAGAACTTGAAGAAATTCAAGAACCACAAATCACTGAACCGATTATGGAACATGAACAGGAACCACAAACAGTTGTTGAACAGCCTGTTCAGGTAACACAAGAGCTTCGTAGATCTAGTAGAGTGCGCCATGAACCTGAGAGGTATGGACTTCTCGTGACCGATTTCGGTGACACGATGCTCATAGATGATGAGCCTACTACGTATGAAGAGGCCATGAAAGGCCCAAACTCTCATAAGTGGCTAGGAGCCATGAGATCAGAGATGGAATCCATGAATACCAACAAAGTATGGACTTTGGTGGAACCACCCGAAGGGGCGCGGCCCATAGGGTGCAAGTGGGTCTTCAAGAAGAAGATCGACATGGATGGTAATGTGATTACCTATAAGGGACGATTGGTGGCTAAAGGATTATGACACATTCATGGTATTGACTATGATGAAACCTTTTCACCAGTCGCTATGACCAAATCCATCCGAATCCTACCTGCAATTGCAGCATACCATGACTATGATATTTGGCATATGGATGTCAAAACAGTATTCCTTTATGGGAATCTCCTCGAGGACGTGTATATGATACAGCTTGAGGGTTTTGAGGATCCAAAGCAAGCCAACAAAGTCTGTAACCTGCAATGATCCATTTATGGATTGAAGCAAGCTTCTAGGAGTTGGAATCGACATTTTGATGAAGTGGTCAAAGAGTTTGGCTTCATCAGAAACTAAGATGAGTCTTGTGTCTACAAGAAGGTTAGTGCCGACATACTACTCATTGGAAATGACGTTCCCATGCTACAATCTGTTAAAGATTGGCTAGGGAAGTGTTTCTCAATGAAGGACTTAGGGGAAGCAGCCTATATACTGGGTATAAAGATCTATATAGATAGATCTAAGAGACTGTTAGGCCTAAGTCAAAGTACATATATTGACAAGGTGTTGAAGCGGTTCAACATGCAAGATTCCAAGAAGGGATTCTTGCCCATGTCACATGGAATCACTCTTTAGAAGAGTAGTTGTCCTTCCAATGAGATTGAGAAGGAACGCATGAGTAGAATTCCCTATGCCTCAGCGATAGGATCTATCATGTACGCCATGTTATTTACTAGACCAGATGTGTCATATGTCTTGAGTATGACAAGCAGATATAAATCCAATCTGGGTGAGAGTCACTGGATTGCATTCAAGAACATCCTAAATTACTTGAGAAGAACTAAGGATGCTTTCTTGATATTTGGCGGTGAGGAAGAGTTGCGTGTAAGGGGTGACACTGATGCAAGCTTCCAAATAATAGATCCGGGTTGTCTAATTATCTTATTATCCTAATTTCATGCATCCTCCATACACCAACCACAAAATAATAAGACAATAAAATAAACAACCACAAAATAAAATAAAACGTGATGTGAATATTGCCTTTTCTAGACTAAGATAATTCCAAGCCAATGGAATTATCTATGAACCCTAAACACAAACACATCTCCATGCGTCTTCATATTTTGGTCCATCCTCCATAGTCATGTGGAATGCTCCATGCTCCGTCTTTTGTGGCTCCTTTTGGCTTTGGGCTTCCTTTCTTCATTCTTGGCTTATAATCTACTCTATATGTTCGAATAGATGCCCTAGAGGCAATCTAGTTTAGTATGAATTTATTTATGGATAGAAAATTCATTATATTATTTATTGCATATTTAATTTAATGAAGTACTTAGATATACAATCGTGTTGTTTATCTTAAATATCCCTAGTCCAATATAATGATTAATTGGAAAATCATCTATAGACTGGTATGGGGTTGGATTGATATGGAGATATCATGATCCAAAACATGGGTGTGCATTAAGGGTAATGACGCACTGGATTGACCCATCACCGAGAAGGCTACATAAACGTTATGTTAAGTCACAAGTGCTTCTCGTGGCGCAATGGTATTGTCATCCTTAGACTTGAAGTCGCTAGATATTCTAGTTGTGGATTGTTGTGATTTTGGTAGCGTTAAACGCTACACCGTAACAAGGTAGTTATAAAGGCGTTTAACGGATACAATAAGAAGCAAGCTTAGAGATCGTAGTGGACGTAGATAGAATTTGTCCCTCCCACATAGCGGGAGCAAATATCCTAGGCCACTCGATGGATAGTGCTTATTGATGTTATTTGCACGAATAAGGCTATTCCCAGGATCGAGAAACTATGGATTGGATGTACGAGTGTGACTTGTATGTCTCGTGTCCAATCCGGATATAGAGACAAAGGGATGAGACAATTACTTGTACAAGGTTTGTCGGATGACTATTCTATTGGTTGGCTAGAATGAATGTTTTGCTCGAAACCGCTCCGTATTAGCAAATTTGTTGCTACCAACTAGATAGAACCTATGGGGTCACACGCTATAAAGAGTTGAACTAGATTTGGGAATTATTAATATGATTAATTAATTATAAGGATCACTTTGCAACACCTTGGAAACTTAGTAGGATTAATTTTCAAGGAATGGACTAAACCGAATTCTAGTAGGACTAGAATAGGTCATTTAGGTAGTTGGCAAGGATTTGTTGGACTATATAAAGGATGCTCCTTCCTTCCTTCCCACACTTATGACTCTTTTGATCATAACTTGAGTGGGAAAGAAAAAAAAATGAGAGAGTGCAAGCAAGCAAATGAGGCCGATCGCCCCCCTTGCCGCCTCCCCTATCCCGTCGGCCAACAAACGAGGCCGCCCCTCCTTGTTGCCTCGTGTTGCATGATTTCTTCCTCCTCTTTCTCCATTCATAGCTAGCACAAAGGAGAAGGAATATCTAGATCTCAACTCTTGGCGTGGACCAACTATAGAGACGTGACAGAATTCACGTTACAAGTCATCACAGGAGAAACCCTAAGGTGTGTAACTTAATTTCTTCCCTTACCATCGTTATGTCTCTTGTCCTGTGATCCTTGGAGGGTATTGAATGGATAAATTATGTTTTTCTGCTGCGTATCCATGATCAGAACTCTACAAATAAATCTAAGGTAATGAATTGATTTGAATCCTGCTTATCTATGGCATTGTCGTCTAGGCCATATAATTGAGAAACGTGTCTCTAGACTCCATAAGGATGGATTCCTAGACTCATTTGATTTTGAATCATATGAGACATGTGAGGCTTGTTTGTTAGTAAAGATGACAAAGTCCCCTTTCAACAAGAAAGGTGAAAGGACTAGTAAGAAATTAGCACTCATACATACTGATGTGTGTGGGCCTTTGTTACACTTGCCAGAGGTGGTTATGTCCACTTCATTACATTCACTGATGATTTGAGTAGATATGGATTTGTATACCTTATGAAGGCTAAATCCGAATCTTTTTGAGAAAATCAAGAAATTTAAGACTGAAGTAGAGAAGCAACTTGGCAAAATTATCAAATCTCTACGATCAGATCGAGGAGCTGAGTATCTTAGAGAGTGTGGGATATTATCCCAACTCACTCCACCCGGAAAGCCACAATGGAATGGCGTATCTGAGAGGAGGAGTCGAACCTTGTTAGACATGGTGAGATCTATTATGTCTCAAACAAATCTTCTGTTATCCTTTTGGAGCTATGCTTTAATGTGTGCAGCTTTCACCATTAACCGTGTTCCATAGAAATCAGTCATGAAGACACCACATGAGATGTGTAGTGGGAGCCGTCCCACAGTGTCGTTTATGAGGATATGGGGCTGCGATGTTTATGTCAAATGTTTACAGCCAGATAAACTCGGGCCGAAATCGGATAAATGTAAGTTTGTGGGATACCTAAGGAAACTAAGGGCTATTGCTTCTACAATCCAACCGATAACAAAGTGTTTGTTGCTCGGACCGGCGTGTTTCTAGAAATAGAATTTGTCTCTAAAGAAGCAAGTGGGAGGACTGTAGAACTTGAAGAAGTTCAAAAACCACAAATTACTGATTCAGTTAAGGAACATGAACAGCAGCCACAACAGGTTGTGGTGCAACCTGTTCAAGTAACACAAGAGCTTCTTAGGTCGACTAGAGTGCGCCAGGAGCTAGAGAGGTATGGACTTCTCGTGACAGAAAATGTTTACACTATGGTGATAGGAGATGAGCCTACTACCTATGGAGATGCCATGCAAGGGACGGACTCTCAGAAGTGGCTAAAAGCCATGAGATCTAAGATGGAATCCATGTACACAAACAAAGTGTTGACTTTGGTGGAACCACCCCAAGGGGTACGCCCCATAGGGTGCAAATGGGTCTTCTAGAAGAAGACCGACATGGATGGTAATGTATTTACCTATAAGGGCTGATTGGTGGCTAAAGGATTCAGACAGATTCATGGTACAGACTATGATGAAACCTTTTCCCGAGTCGCTATGACCAAATCCATCTGAATCCTACTTGCAATTGCGGCTTACTATGACTATGAGATTTGGCAGATGGATGTCAAAAAAGCATTCCTCTATGGAAATCTTATCGAGGATGTGTACATGACACAACCATAAGGTTTTGTAGATCCAGAGCATGCAAATAAAGTCTGTAAGCTTCAACGATCCATTTATGGATTGAAGCAAGCTTCTAGGAGTTGGAATCTTCGTTTTGATGAAGCTGTCAAATAGTTTGAATTCATCATGAACGAAGATGAGTCTTGTGACTACAAGAAGGTTAGTGGGAGCTCCGTAGCGTTCCTAATATTTTATTTGGATAGCATACTACTCATTGGAAACGACATTCCTATGCTGCAATCAGTTAAGGATTGGATAGGAAAGTGTTTCTCAATGGAAGACTTAGGGGAAGCAGCCTATATACTCGATGTAACGATATATAGGGATAGATCTAAGAGGTTTCTAGGCCTTAGTCAAAGTACATATATAGACAAGGTGTTGAAACGGTTCAACATGCAAGTTTCCAATAAGGGATTGTTCCCATGTTACATGGAATTACTCTTTCGAAGAGTGATTCTCCATCCAATAAGATTGAGGTGGTCCGCATGAGTAAGATCCCCTGTGCCTCGTCCATAGATCTATCATGTACGCCATGTTATGTACTAGAACGGACGTATCATACGCGTTGAGTATGGCGAGCAGATATCAGTCTAATCCGGGTGAGAGTCAATGGATAGTAGTCAAGAACATCCTCAAGTACTTGAGATGAACTAAGGATGCGTTCTTAATATTTGGAGGTGAGGAAGAGTTGCGTGTAACTGGTTACACGGATGCAAGCTTCCAAACCGACAGAGATGATTTCAGCTCGCAGTCGGGATTTGTGTATTGCCTAAATGGAGGAGCTGTGAGTTGGAAGAGTTCCAAGCAAGAGACGGTTGCTGATTCTACAACAGAGGCTAAGTATATTTCTGCAAGTGGTGCAGCAAAAGAAGCTGTTTGGATTAGAAATTTTGTTTCTGATCTTGTTGTAGTTCCTAGCATTGGGGATGCCACAGTGTTGTATTGTGACAACACAGACGCGATCGCTCAATCTAAGGAACCTAGATCACACCAGAAATCCAAACACGTACAGCGGAAGTTCCATCTTATTTGAGAGATTATCGATAGAGGATATGTGAAGATATGCAAGATTCCTACAAATGATAATCTGCCAGATCCATTCACGAAGCCGCTTGTTCGGCGCAAGCATGAAGAGCACACTAGGGCGATTGGCATACGCGATGCACCAGATTGGCTCTAGTGCAAGTGGGAGACTGTTGGAATAGATGCCCTAGAGACAATCTAATTTTAGTATGAATTGGCTAGAAATTGCATTATTTATGGAGATATTTAATATAATGAAGTCCTTAGATTTACAATTTGTGTTGTTTATCTTAAATATCCCTAGTCAAACATAATGATTAATAGGACGATCATCTATAGACTAGTATGGGGTTGGATTGATATGGAGATATCACGATCCAACACATGGGTATGTATTAGGAGTAATGACATACTCGATTGACCCAAATCCGAGAAGGCTACATACAAGTTATGTAAAGTCACAAGCGCTTCTCGCGGTGATAGGATATTATCATCCTTAGACTTGAAATCACTAGATCCTCTAGTTGTGGAATATTGTGCTTTGACAACGTTAAACGCGACTCCGTAACTGGGTAGTTATAAAAGTGCATGTTGGGCACAATAGGAAGCAAGCTTAGAGATGGTGAGTGATGTATATTGGATTTGTCCCTCCAACATAACGGGAGCAAATATTCGAGGCCACTCGAGGGATGGCGCCTATGGAATGTCTGGCCAGACTCATATGAATCAATATGGGGATATTGATGTCATATGCATGGATAGGGCTATTCCTAGTATCGAGAAACATGGATTGGATATACGAGTGTGACTTGTATGGCTCGTGTCCAATCCGGATAAAGAGACAAAGGGATGCGATAATAAGATCACAAAGGTTTGTCAAGATGACTATTTCTATTAATTGGGTGGCATGGATGTGTTGCTAGACACCGCTCCATGCTTGTAAATAGTTACTACCAATTAAGTAGAAACCTATGGGGTGACACGCCATATGGATATAATTTGACAAGGGAATTAATTAATAAGTATTAATTAAAAGGATCATATTGCAACAAGTTTCTAACTTAGTAGGACTAATTAGCAAATAATACTAGTCCATATATAGATATGATTAGTATTGGGCCCTTTATGGAAACAACTAGGAGTAGTTGGACTATATAAAGGAACTAATTCCTTCCCTCTCAATACATGTTATTCATAACACATATTGAGAGGAGAGAAAGAGTTGAGAGCAAGCAAGTAAGAGGCCGAACGCCCCTTACCCGCCGCCCCACCCCGTCGGCCACACAAAGGAGGTCGAGCCTCTCTTGGTGGCTTCGCTGCGTGATTCCTTCGTCTCCTTCCTCCATTCTAGCTAGAAGAAGAAGGTTGGGAGGTCCAATTCTCTATCCTAGGCGTGGATCTACCGTAGAGAACGTGACATTATTTGCGTTTGAAGTCATCAAAGGAGAACCCAAAGGTAAACCCATATTAATCCTTTACTATCGTTATGTGTTCTTGAGTTGTGATCCTTGGAGGGATTTGAACGGAATAATTATCTTCTTCCGCTGCGTTTCCATTTTCAAAAACCTACAGTAACAACTTGTATCATAGCCCGAAGTAGGGAACTATGACGCCTAGAAATGCCGAAATTCTTAAACGGTAGTCTCACAATGAGGCGCTGTTCGGTCAATATGTTTCAAGAAAATGTAGACAAATCATAAATCTAGTCCCTTAATGCAGCGAATGCAACACTAGTGGCATATGTGGAGAATCTTCGTGAAGACCTAGCCGGTACAGTGTAGACCGTGCAGAAACTGCGCGAAGAGGTGCAGAAAGTTTGTGACTGGCACAAGGTGGTAAAAGATGATTTGGGACGGCTCCGCCATGTGGTGGGAACACAAGATCGGGCAGAAAGGGTCAGGATGAGTCAAAATATTCTTGAACCGAAACCATTCAAGGGTGCACGCTGCGCGAAGGATGTTGAGAATTTTTTGTTGGACATAAAGATGTAATTTCGGAAGCGAAGGTTTCGAATCACGACATTGTGAGAATGGAAGCGAGGTATTTGGCAAGTTATGCCAAACTTTGGTGGCGCACGTGGGTTTGTGAGGACTCCATTGCAGGGCGTTCACAGATTGAAACTTGGGATAATTTCAAGGAGGAATTGAAGTCACAATTCCTGCCCAGAAACACGTCGCTGTAGTCTAGTGAAGCGATGAAGAGTCTCAAGAAGAAGAGTTCTGTCAAGGGCTAGGTGAAGGAATTCTATGCACTTTTGTTGAATGTGCAGAACATGTCGAAGGATGACAAGTTTTTCAACTTTGAATCAGGACTGAATTCATGGGCGCAAAAAAGAATTGCGACGGCAAAATGTTGCTGATTTGAAGAGTGATATGAAGGAAACGGAGGCATAAGTCGAAAACTATGTTTACAAGTCGGTATCGGATGCATCCACGTCCAAGGACAAGAAAAAGAAAGGTGACAAGGAGGACGACTAATCCTAGGGCGCGGGCAAGGAAGTTGACGGTGGGCAGAGATGGAAAGGGAAGCAGCACGAAGGAACTTCCAAATTCGGTGGTGGTGGCCCTCTAAAATGCTACATGTGTGAAGGAACCCACTCGGCCCAAAATTTTCCAAAGAAGAAAAAACTGAATTCTCTCATGTTGGAGGAAGGAAAAACGGGAAACAGGAAAAAGGAGGGAGACAATTCAGACTTGATATTGTTTAACAAACTTGTAAGTCTTAATAAAGTTGAATTTTTTAATACAGTAACAAAGGATGCGGATGTGGTGCGACATAAACTGATGCAAGTGGATCTAATGGTCAACTACAAGGAAGTGATTGCGATGGTCGACACGGGTGCCACGCCCATATTCTCAAGATGCCAAACGCTACTCCACAATTTTTCCATGGAATGTGTTATGATGTGCCGATGATGATTGGCACACTCAAGGGGAAGATCAACATGCTGACGATTCCGTTGGATGACTTTGACGTGATTGTTGGAATAGATTTCTTGAAGTAGACCCGATGTCCAATACCACACTTGAATGGATTGATAGTAACACACCAAAACAGCCCCTTCTTTGTACCATGCATTGATGGGAATTCTTCTCCAAGCAGAAAGTTGGAGTCGGTCTCGGCCATGACGATTGAGAGGGGAAATAAGACGGTACCAGTGGCATACTTAGCCGCTGTGTTACGCCCCTGATTCGTAGCAGATTCGTTGGAGGCCAAAGACCGAACGTGAGAAAATCAGGGTAGTGACACGTGTGACTGATTGTTACGCCCCTGATTTTGTTTCCACGATTATGGTTCGCTAGACGTGCACGTTGGTCTAGCAAAACAAACCAAGGACTGACGACATGCAAGACGGAAAGATAACACAGTGTAAAAGGATTTGGTTTCGTGCCTTTGCCTTGCCTTGCCTTTGTTCCTTGGCTAAAATATGGTGGCATTGTGGATTGCATTCGTTGATGACTTGGTACAGTTTGATGTTAAATGATGGTTTGATGCCAAGCAGAACAATGAACCATGCACAGTTTTAGCGGACACTGCACAAAGTTGGTGCCAGTATCGTGCTGGACTTGTCGTACAACATATTCGTGCACAGTTGGTCAATACTATGCACAGAACGGAACGGAGTTGCAGCAGCAACAGAACGATGCATCTGAGTGTGTCAGACAGTCGGTTGTCGTAAGTTACTTCCTGCAGGGTAGTTACTTGTAGGAAAGTTTTCAAGAGGATTTGAATTTTGATTGTAACTACATGTAAGTGCTAGAAACCGCCGTCTTGTTAGCTGTATTCCTAGGGACTTTTGTGGATTTTTAATGTAGGAGAGTTGGACATAAATTCAGATTTGTAAACTTGTTTTAAGTCTCAATAAAACAAGGAAATTCAGTCCACTATATGGTTGCCTTTTTCCCTTACATTCGTTTCTACTAACGGTCCATTTAACGGAGAGAAAACGGCTAAACCAAGTTAGAACAAATTTGCTAAACTTGGTGCCATACCATGTTGGTTATTGAATCACAAAATCTGACCGGTAACGCCAAGCATGATGAAAACTTAGAAAAGAACACTGAGATAATGGTCAACAGTATAATGTATAAACCTGCAAATGTAATTTATGAAGTTTCGAAAACTATGCTTTCAAATGAAGAAGACTATTTAAATGAAATCAAGTCTTTGAAGGAGAAAGTTCATGAGCAAGCAAAAGAGAATTTAGAATTAGCTTGCCAGAACAAGAATCTTGAAATTTCTCAGGCTAAGAGTGACAGAGATTTCAAAGCTTTGGAAACCAATTTCAAATCCTTGAAAACTCAATTCAAAGAGGTTGTAACTGATAAATCAATTCTTAGTGACAACTTTGTTTCTCTAAGCCATCAGCATGATGAATTAGAGGAACACGACTCTTTTGACTATGAAACCTCAAGACTCCAAGAATGTTATGAAAAAACTTGCTAGTTCAGAACAAAATCTCAACTTGATTCTTTGAGGAAGTTTACATTTTTTTCACAAAATTGGTATTGGTATGATCCAAACTTTCCAAGAAAGAACAATACAAGATTTTTGAAAGCAAGTAGCAGACATTTTCCAAAATGTCATTACTGTGGCAAGATTTGTCACGTTAAAATTACATGTCCCTTCAGAAGAAGAGAACCTCACATCTTGAGGAATACATTTCCATTTCAACTCAAGGGGCGTGTGAGACAAATTTGGGTTCCTAAAGGGGTCAGACCACCTAACATGGTTGATCCTTATTATGAATCCAAATATCACACTTGCTCTAATAGCTGGGTAAGATAGTTAATCATATTTGCAAGTTGTCGCCAGGAGAAAAGAGCATAGATGGACTATGGATAGTGGTTTCTCCAGGCACATGAGTGCCAAAATTCTTTATTCCCTGAACTGAAAGAACAATCAGAAGGGACAATCACACTTGGTGACAAAGGAAAATTCAACACCATAGGAATTGGTAAAGTTGGTAATGGTTCTGAAAATTCTATTTCAAATGTTTATCTTGTAGAAGGTTTGAAGTTAAATTTTCTTAGTGTATCTCAATTATGTGATAAAGGCAATAAGGTTATTTTTGACAAAGAGAAATGTGTGGTGCAAGATGAAAAATTTGGAAATTGCATTCTCACTGCTTAAACGTCAAACAATGTTTACTATTTGAATACTAACAAAATTGAAGAAGAAAGTCTGAAATGCCTCAAGGCTTTGAAAGAGGATTCAAAGCTGTGGCATAGAAAGCATGGACATATCAGCCTGCATACACTGAACAAACTAGTTTATCAAGACTTCGTTAAAGGATTCCCTCCATCAAGTGCAAAGATGAAGAAGTATGCAAGGCTTGTGCTCAAGAAAAGCACACAAGAAACTCATATAAGCAAAAAAAAATCTTTTTAAGTACAACCATACCTATTGAATTGATTCATATGGATCTGTGTGGCCCTATAAGAGCGCCAACTCTAAACAGTAAGAAGTACATGCTGGTTATTGTAGATGATTTCTCAAGATATACTTGGTTCTGTTTCTTAGATAAAAGTCTGAAGCTTTAAAGAGCTACAGGCTTCTAAAAACCTGCCTATTGCTTCAATAAGGAGTGATCTTGGCAAGAAAATTTGATCAACTAGAGTTTGGTTTATTCTATGTCAAGTATGGTATTTCTCACAACTTTTCTGCTCCTAGAACTCCTCAAAAACAATGGTGTAGTTTAGAGGAAAACCAAAACTCTTGAGGACATTTATAGGAAATGTTTTTCGGAAAATAAGTTGCCAAAGTCTTTTTGGGCAGAAGCTGTCAACACTGCAAACGATATTTTGTGGTGCCTGATTAGGCCTATTTTGAAAAAGGCTACTTATGAACTTTTTCGAAGGTAGAAAGTCAAATATTTTTTATTTTAAACCTTTTGGATGTACTTGTTTTGTTCACAAAAATGGTAAGGACAATCTTGGCAAGTTTGATGCCTGAAGTGATGAAGGTATTTTACTTAGCAATTCAATGAATAGCGAGGCTTTCAGAGTTTAGAATAGAAGAACCAAGCTTGTAGAGGAATGTATACATGTTATTTTTTATGAAAGCAATTATGGTTCTTTAAGTGAAGGATTTGCAGACTTGCATTTGAACAAGCATGAGTCAGAGGATGAAGCAGATCTAGAAATTGGCTCTAAGACTAACATGCATGAAAACAGAAGAAATTTTCAAATCCCTGAAGGTGGTTCTCAAAGCCCTGAAACAGAACCACAAGAAACTCGTTGTGGTCAAGCCACTACATCCTCATCCCAAGGCCTTAAACATATTCTTGGTGAACCAGATTCCTTGACACCAAGAAAGAATTTCATATATCTATCATCATATCCAGCAGAAAACATCATTTCAGATCCATCCACTGGTACAAATACAAGATCTGAGTTAAACAAATTGTGTGCTTTTAATGCTTTTGTGTCTCTTGTAGAGCCGAATAATGTGATAGAAGCACTAAAAGAAGCAGAATAGATCATTGCTATGCAAAGTAAGCCAATTGAGTTTAAGAAAAACAAATTCTTTAACCTAGTTCGTCTTCCCAAAGATCAGTACATAGTTGGAACAAGGTGGGTTTTCATAAACAAGTAGGATGAAAATGGTAAGGCCATCAGAAACAAGGCAAGACTAGTACTGTAGGGTTTTGATCATGGATGCGAAACGGAAACACAAAAAAACATAATCCATGCAATACCCTCCAAGGATCACAAGTCAAGAGACATAACGATGGTAAAGGAAGAAATCAATAACACACCTTACGGTTTCTCCTTTGATGACTTCAAACGCGAATTGTGTCACGTTCTCTATAGTTTATCCACGCCTATAGTTGAATTCTAGATCTTCCTAATCCTTTGTGCTAGCACGGAATGAGGAAGAGGAAGAAAAATCACGCAAAACGAGACAACAAGGAGGTTTCGGCCTCCTTGTGGGCCGACGGGGACGGGCGGCGGCAAAGAGGGCGATGGGTCCCTCTTTGCTTGCTCTCTCTCTCCTTTTTGTTCGCTCCCACTCAAGTTATGATCAATAAGGTCATAAGTATGGGAAGGAAGGAAGGAGTGTCCTTTATATAGTCCAGCAAATCCTTGCCAACTACCTAAAGGAAGGAAGAAGTGTCCTTCATAAGTATGGGAAGGAAGGAAGGAGTGTCCTTTATATAGTCCATTCCATGCAAATTAGTCCTACTAAGTTTTCAAGGTATTGCCAAGTGATCCTTCTAATTATTTAATCCACTTAATTAATTCCCAAATCTAGTTCAACTCTATATAGCATGTGACCCAATAGGTTCAACAATTTGCTAATATGGAGCGGTTTCTAGCAAAACATCCATTCCAGCCAACTAATAGAATAGTCATCTTGACAAACCTTTTACAAGTAATTGTCTCATCCCATTGTCACAATATCCTGATTGGAAACGAGACATACAAGTCACACTCGTATATCCAATTCATAGTTTCTCGATCCATGGGAATAGCCTTATTCGTGCAAATAACATCAATATCCCATATTGATTTATTTGAGTCTGGCCAGACATTCTATAAGCACTATCCCTCGAGTGGCGTAGGATATTTGCTCCCGTTATGTGGGAGCGACAAATTCTATCTACGTCCACTACAATCTCTAAGCTTGCTGCTTATTGTATCCGGTACACGCCTTTATAATTACCCAGTTACGGTGTAGCGTTTAACGCTACCAAAATCACAACAATCCACAACTAGAATATCTAGCGACTTCAAGTCTAAGGATGACAATACCATTGCACCACGAGAAGCACTTGTGACTTAACATAACGTGTATGTAGCCTTCTCGGATATGGGTCAATCCAGTGCGTCATTACCCTTACAGCACACCCATGTGTTGGATCATGATATCTCCATATCAATCCAACCCCATACTAGTCTATAGACGATTGTCCCATTAATCATTATACTGGACTGACTATATGTAAGATAAACAACACGATTGTAAATCTAAGGACATCATTATATTAAATATCCAATAAATAATACAATGAATTTTCTAGCCATAAATAAATTCATACTAAACTTGATTGCATCTAGGGCATCTATTCCAACAGTATCCCACTTGCACTAGAGCCAATCTGGCGCATCTTGTATGCCCATACTCCTAGTGTGCCCTTCATGCTTCCACTGCGCAAGCGGCTTTGTAAGCGGGTCTGACAGATTCTCATCTGTAGGAATCTTGCATACCCGAACGTCTCCTCTATCGATAATATCTCGAATCAGATGGAACTTCCTGAGCACGTGCTTGGATTTCTAGTGTGATCTGGGATCCTTTGATTGCGCGATCGCCCCAGTGTTGTCACAGTACAACTCAACTGGATCCGCAATGCTAGGAACCATACCAAGTTCAGAAACAAACTTTCTAATCCAAACAGCTTCCTTTGCTGCGCCATTTGCAGCAATGTACTCAGCCTCTGTTGTAGAATCAGCCTCCGTCTCTTGCTTGGAACTCTTCCAGCTCAGCGCTACTCCATTCAGGCAAATCACATATCCCGACTGTGATCTAAAGTCATCTCTGTCGGTTTGGAAGCTTGCATCAGTGTAACCCCTTACACGCAACTCTTCCTCACCGCCAAATATCAAGAAAGCATCCTTAGTTCTTCTCAAGTACTTTAGGATGTTCTTGACTGCAATCCAGTGACTCTCACCCAAATTAGATTGGTATCTGCTTGTCATACTCAAGGCATATGACACATCTGGTCTAGTACATAACATGGCGTACATGATAGATCCTATGGCCGAGGCATAGGGAGTTCTACTCATGCGTTCCTTCTCAATCTCATTGGAAGTACAACCACTCTTCGAAATAGTTATTCCATGTGACATGGGAAAGAATCCCTTCTTGGAATCTTGCATGTTGAACCGCTTCAACACCTTGTCAATATATGTACTTTGACTTAGGCCTAGAAGTCTCTTAGATCTATCTCTATAGATCTTTACCCATTATATAGGCTGCTTCCCCTAAGTCCTTCATTGAGAAACACTTCCCTAGCCAATCTTTAACAGATTGTAGCATGGGAACGTCGTTTCCAATGAGTAGTATTTCATCCACATACAAGACTAGAAAAGCTACAGTGCTCCCACTAACCTTCTTGTAGACACAAGACTCATTTTCGTTTCTGATGAAGCCAAACTCTTTGACCACTTCGTCAAAACGTCGATTCCAACTCCTAGAAGCTTGCTTCAATCCATATATGGATCGTTGCAGCTTACAGACTTTCTGGGCTTGCTTTGGATCCTCATAACCCTCCGGCTGTATCATATACACTTCCTCGAGGAGATTCCCAGAAAGGAATGCTGTTTTGACATCCATCTTCCAAATCTCATAGCCATGGTATGCTGCAATTGAAAGTAGGATTCGGATGGATTTGGTCATAGCGACTGGTGAAAAGGTTTCATCATAGTCAATACCATGAATCTGTCTGAATCCTTTAGCCACCAATCGGCCCTTATAGGTAATCACATTACCATCCATGTCGACCTTCTTCTTGAAGACCCACTTGCACCCTATGGGTCGCGCCCCTTCGGGTGGTTCCACCAAAGTCCATACTTTGTTGGTATACATGGATTCCATCTCAGATCTCATGTCTTCTAGCCACTTCTGAGAGTCTGCGCCTTTCATGGCCTCTTCATAGGTAGTAGGCTCATCATCTATGAGCATCGTGTCACCAGAATCGGTCACGAGAAGTCCATACCTCTCGGGTTCCTGGCGCACTCTACTAGATCTACGAAGCTCTTTTGTTACCTGAAGAGGCTGCTCCACAACTGTTTGTGGTTCCTGTTCATGTTCTATAATCGGTTCAGTGATTTGTGGTTCTTGAATTTCTTCGATTTTGACCCTAGCTTGTCTGATTGTAAACGTTTTACATAGACACCGCAGCCCCAAATCCTCATGAACGAAAGTGTGGGACGCCTCCCACTCCACATCTCATGTGGTGTCTTCATGACTGATTTAGATGGAACACGGTTAATGGTGAAAGCTGCACTTAATAGAGCGTGGCCTCAAAATGATAATGGAAGATCGGTTTGACACATCATAGATCGAACCATATCCAATAGGGTTCGATTTCTCCTCTCAGACACGCCATTCCAGTGTGGCGTTCTGGGTGGAGTGAGTTGGGACACGATCCCACACTCTCTAAGATAGTCGTCAAACTCTTGGCTCATGTATTCTCCTCCACGATCCAATCGTAGAGCCTTGATACATTTGCCAAGTTTCTTCTCTACTTCATTCTTGAATTCTTTGAACAATTCAAAGGACTCGGATTTGGCCCACATGAGGTACACAAATCTATTTCTACTGTAATCATCAGTAAATGTAATGAAGTAGACGTAACCACCCCTGGAAGGCGTGTCAAATGTCCCACACACATCGGTATGTATGAGCGCCAATTGCTCACTAGTCCTCTCACCTTTCTTATTTAAAGGGGACTTTGTCATTTTTCCCAATAAACAAGCCTCACATGACTCATATAATTCAAAATCAAATGAGTCTAGTAGTCCATCCTTATGGAGTCTAGATACACGTTTCTTGTTTATGTGGCCTAAACGATAGTGCCATAAGTAAGCACGATTTAAATCATTTATTTTAATCCTCTTGGTATTAATGTTGTAGACAAGATTTCTTAGATCAAGGACATACAGTCCATTAAATAATTGCGCACTAAAATAGTGAATATTATTCAAATAAAAGGAACAACAATTGTTCTTTATTGAAATAATAAAACCTTCCTTGTCCAAACAACAAATAGAAATAATGTTTATGCTCATAGCAGGCACAAAATATCAATTATTTATTTCTAAAACTAATCCTGAGGGCAGAGATAGCTCGCACATACCTACGGCAAACGCAGCAACTTTTGCTCAATTCGCAACGAGCAGATCTATCTCCCCTTTAGCCAATCTTCTACTTCTCTTTAGATCGTGGGCATTTCGACAAATGTGAGATCCACATCCAGTATCTAATACCCGTGATGTAGAGACAGTTAAATTGACATCTACAACAAAAAATACCTGGTGGTGGTGGAATCACTATTCCAAGCCTCTTGTCCTCCAGATATTTTGGGCAGTTCCTCCTCCAGTGTCCAGGCTGACTGCAGTAGTGACGCTCACCTTTAGTCACACCTTTGGAAATGCCACCAACAGGCTTAAGGGCAGGTTCCTTGTACTTGGCATTTGACTTTCCTTTGCCCTTGGAGGATGAGGCAAACATTTTGCCCTTTCCCTTTTTCACCATCATTATGGCCTTGCCCTTACCTTTGTTGATGCTTTGTTCAGCTGTCCTTATCATATTGAGCAAATCTGGCAGTGGTTTCACGATCTCGTTCATGTTATAGTTCATGATGAACTGTCCATAACTCTCGGGCAACGATTGCAACACGAGATCGGTTGCCAACTCTTGGCCGACCGAGAACCCTAGTTGGGCGAGATTCTCCAAGTACCCGATCATACGGAGTACATGGGGTTCCACCGGGTTCCGTTCTGCCATATGATACTTCAACAATGCCTTAGAGACCTCATACCTCTCAACCCTTGCCTGCTCTTGGAAGAGCTGCTTTAGATGCTCGATCATATCGACAGCATTCATGTTTTCGTGTTGCTTCTGAAGCTCAGAAGTCATGGTACATAGCATAAGGCAGCCGCATCATTAGTGTCATCAACAGTCTTTTGATACGCCTTTAGGGTTGCAGGTGTTTGGTTCTCTGGACCTGCTGGAACTTGCTCCTCTATTGCGTACAGTTTCTTTTCTTTCTTGAGAAAGATTCTCAAGTTTCTGTACCAATCAAGGAAGTTGGTTCAAGAGAGCTTGTCCTTCTCAAGCACAGATCGTAGGGAATGTTGTGAACTCGATGAGTTGTTTGCCATTTGGAATTCTACAAAAGGAAAATACGCAAGTTTTAGTAGTTGTGAAATTTTTGACTATATATTAAATATAGCTCCAACTATTTTTCTACGGATTAATAACCCTCAAGATATTAATGCGGAAAATATCCTTATATTTTCTAGTGGGCCAAGATCCATGTTTAATCTCCTTATGAGCTTGCTTTGGCAAGTCACCCATAATTTGACTACTTTAGGTAGGAACAATTCCAATTGCATCTCTTATGCAACTCTTGGTTCAATTGGGCAAATAACTCCTTATTTATCCATCCATATGGATAATCCCAATTGATTGCCTCTAGGTTTTTTTAATCATATTAATAGCCTAGTTGTGTTCAACCTCTTATTTAAACAGTTGCACATTACTAGCTTGTGCCATCGCATTCCATCATTATGAACCAAGTCGCCATGCTTTGGCACACACGAACTTGATAAATCATAAGGATAATGAGTGTTTAAATAACGAGAAGGCAAGAACACAACATCTGAATTTTGAGGGATTTTAAATTCAATTTTTTTTAATTGTTTTGTTGATCAATATCAACTAATCAATCTATTTGAATTTGGGCACATCTCCAAATAATAGATCCGGGTGTTCTAATTATCTTATTATCATAATTGCATGCATCATCCATACACCAACCACAAAATAATAAGACAATAAAATAAACAACTACAAAATAAAATAAAACGTGATGTGAATATGGCCTTTTCTAGACTAAGATAATTCCAAGCATATGGAATTATCTATGAACCCTAAAAGCAAACACATCTCCATGCATATTCATCTTTTTGTCCATCCTCCATAGTCATGTGGAATGCTCAATGCTCCATCTTTTGTGGCTCCTTTTGGTTTTGGGCTTCTTTTCTTCAATCTTGGCTAACAATCTACTCTATCTAGCACTAGCTAACCACCATACTAAATAAAATAAATCTCACAAGTTGAGAAAAAAAGTGGCTCGCAGGCCATAAAACCCTAATTAATTATTACAATTAATTGATCAGCTCGCAGGCCGTAAACCAAACCACAAAAATTAAAAATCCACATCAAACCACATCCTAAGGCCATATCCAATCACCATGCGATTTGCACATAAACAGTTAAAATCCAATTTTAATGCGCTTGGTCAATTTTAATTGATTTTAGGATATTCTAGGGTTAAAATGGTCCATGGGGCCCAACAATCAAATTGCCCGGGCCCAAAAAGAGAACCGCAAAGGCCATCGGCCGGTCGGCCACTAGCCCACGCGGCTAGGCCGCGGGCTGGGGGTGCCCCATCCCCTAGGCCGAGCCTTGCTTGGGCGGCAAGCAAGGATGGGCGATCCCTAGGGGGGGGGGGGGGGGGGCGAACCTCCTTTGGGAGTTGTTTCCAAAACAACTTCCTTGCTTGGTGCCCAAGTTTGGTTGTTTCCTTGTATGGGAAGAACTCCTTCTTTCCATAGGATGCCAAAACCCTAGATCTTAGATCCTAACATTTCTCAAACTCACTAATTCATGCATTCAATGCAAAAACTAAATCTTGTTATGATTAATTGTTGAAATATTGCATCACGTGCTTGATTTGTCTTGTTTTACGCGATAAACAATAAATTTAAGGTGTAAAACTATCAAAACGTAACACATAAACCACGTTTATGCTCTAAGACCAGTGGCTCTGATACCACTGTAGGGTTTTGATCATGGATGCGCAACGGAAACACAAACAAACATAATCCATACAATACCCTCAAGTGATCACAAGTCAAGAGACATAACGATGGTAAAGGATGAAATCAATAACACACCATAGGGTTTCTCCTTTGATGACTTTAAACGCGAATTGTGTCACGTTCTCTATACTTCATCCATGCCTAGAGTTTAATTCTAGATCTTCCTAATCCTTTTTGCTAGCCCAGAATGAGGAAGAGGAAGAAAAATCACGCAAAACGAGACAACAAGGAGGTTTCGGCCTCCTTGTGGGCCGACGGGGACGGGCGGCGGCAAAGGGGGCGACGGGTCCCTCTTTGCTTGCTTGCTCTCTCCTTTTTTGTTCTTTCCCACTCAAGTTATGATCAATATGGTCATACGTATGGGAAGGAAGGAAGGAGTTTCCTTTATATAGTCCAAGAAATCTTTGCCAACTACTTAAAGGACCTATTCTAGTCCTACTAGTATTCGGTTTAGTCCTTTCCTTGCAAATTAGTCCTACTAAGTTTGCAAGGTATTGCAAAGTGATCCTTCTAATTAATTAATCCAATTAATTAATTCCCAAATCTAGTTCAACTCTATATATCGTGTGACCCCATAGGTTCTATCTAGTTGGTAGCAACAATTTGCTAATATGGAGCGATTTCTAGCAAAACATCCATTCTAGCCAACTAATAGAATAGTCATCTTGACAAACCTTGTACAAGTAATTTTCTCATCCCTTTTTCACAATATCCGGATTGGACACGAGACATACAAGTCACACTCGTATATCCAATCTGTATTTTCTCGATCCATGGGAATAGCCTTATTCGTGCAAATAACATCAATATCCCATATTGATTTATTTGAGTCTGGCCAGACATTCTATAAGCACTATCCCTCGAGTGGCCTAGGATATTTGCTCCCGTTATGTGGGAGGGACAAATTCTATCTACGTCCACTACGATCTCTAAGCTTGCTTCTTATTGTATCTGGTACACGCCATTATAACTACCCAGTTACGGTGTACCGTTTAACGCTACCAAAATCGCAACAATCCACAACTAGAATATCTAGCGACTTCAAGTCTAAGGATCACAATACCATTGCACCACGAGAAGCACTTGTGACTTAACATAGCGTGTATGTAGCCTTCTCGGAGATGGTTCAATCCAGTGCGTCATTACCCTTAATGCACACCTATGTGTTGGATCATGATATCTCCATATCAATCCAACACCATACTAGTCTATAGATGATTGTCCCATTAATCATTATATTGGACTAGGGATATTTAAGATAAACAACACAATTTTAAATCTATGGACTTCATTATATTAAATATCCAATAAATAATACAATGAATTTTATGGCCATAAATAAATTCATACTAAACTAGATTGCCTCTAAGGTCTCTATTCCAACAAGTACCTCAAGGCTACAACCAGGAAGAAGGTATAGAGTATGAGAAGTCTTTTCTCCTGTAGCCAGGTTGGAAGCTATCAGAATATTACTTATATTTGCATCACATAAGTAAATCACATTTTTTCAAATGGATGTTAAATGTGAAATTCTAAATGGTTATCTGCAAGAAGAAGTTTTTGTTTTCTCAACCTCACGGATTTGAAAATTATGAGTTTCCAAATTATGTTTATAAGCTTGACAAAGCTCTTTATTGACTCAAACAAGCTCCAACAGCTTGGTATGAGAGATTGTTAAAGCTACTTAAATATGTTTTTAAAATAGGATTTGACAAAAGTCTTTTCATAAAGACTCATAAGAAAGAAATGTAATCAGTTCAAGGTTATGTTGATGATATTCTATTTGGTGCTACTAACAATTCTCTTTCAAAGGATTTCTCTAGTCTCATGAGCAAGAAATTTGAGATGAGCTTGATGGGGGAGTTAAATTACATTCTTCGACTTCATGTACAAAAAATAAAGAAAGGAATTTTTCTACACAAGAATAAGTACACAAAGGATTTGTTGAACAAGTATCACATGTCTCAATCCAAGGCTGCTAATACTCCCATGAGTTCTACACTATCCTTAGACAAGGATAAGAATGGTAAGAGTGTGAACGAGAAAGATATCAGAGGTATGATTGGTTCACTACTCTATCTTACTGCAAGCAGACCATATATTATGTTTAGTTTTCGTATGTGTGCTAGATTCCAAGATGATCCGAAAGAGTCTCACTTAGTTTCTGTCACAAGAATATTCAGATATATCAATGGTACCAAAGACTTAGGGTTCCGGTATCCAAAATAGTCTAACTTCTCTCTTTGTGGCTATGCAGATGATGATTTTGCAGGATATAAAGTTGACAGAGAAAGCACATCGGGGTGATGCCAATTCCTTGGATCATCTCTTGTAAGCAGGCATTCCAAAAAAGCAAAATATAGTGCCTTTATAAACAGCAGAAGCTGAATACATACAACTGAAGCTTGCTGCTCACAAGTTTTGTGGATAGCTCAATAGATGAGAGATCTGGGTTATGACTTCATACATATTGCCATCAAATGTGACAACACTAGTGCAATATAAATTAAAAAGGATCCAGTACAACATTCAAGGACTAAGAACATAGATGTTAGACATCACTTCATCAGAGATCATGTGGAGAAAGGTGATGTATCTTTATCATTTGTGCTTACTAACATGCAATTTGCAGACATCTTCACTATGCCATTGCCAAAGGACAGATTCACAACCCCTGAAATTAGAAATGGGCATGTTAAATCAGGAATCATTGTTTTAGGGGGAGCATCGGGTAAGTTCTATGTGTTTCAGTGTTTTGAAATTTTTTTCAAATATTTGAAAAGCTTTTCAAATTCTTGAAAATTTTATTTGAAGTATCATAGTTTTTCAAGGCCTTGAAACTCATTTCAAACATTTGAATATCAATGTGTATACTATAGCTCAATGAATGGATCACTAATGATGGTTTTTATCTTTGTAGATAATTGCCTGTCATCATTCTTAAACTTTCAAAATTTATTCTTTCTCAAATCCGTAGCAAAATTATTTACTTTCCAAAGAAGTTTTAATTTCGATCAAACTTCCTTCCTAATATATTTGGAATATTTAGTTTCCTTCTTTAACTCAAACACTTCAGTATTTATCTTCTCCATTCTCTCTTTCTCTCGCCTATCTTTTCCGCCTCTCTCTTCTTAAACCTAACCCTATGGAGTCACGGAGATCCTCACAAAGAATAAATATGGTTTGTGGAAGCTCAAAGAAAACTACAAAGAAGAAAAGAAAGGCTGGTGAAGAAGAGGTCCAAACAATTGGTGCGAGCTCCAGTTCCAAAACTTTTAGTGCTTCTCAGCAACCTTCCCGTCCTCCTCCACAAAAGAGAAGCAAGAAGGACAACGGTGATCAGACTTCTAACAGCAAGAAGACGTCTGATTAACTTGCTTCTTCTAGAAAACAGAAAGGTATTCAGATTGGGATTCCAAAGAAAGTGAAGAAGGAAAAGATTCAGCATAAATCACACAAAGGGAAGGAGATACAGTATTCTGGAAAATACAAAGACTAGGAGATAAAGGTTTGAGAAAAGGTCTAAGGAAAGGAGATTCAACTTTACTCGGAAGAGAAGATAACTTCATGTAAGAGATCTATCTCTTCTAAGTGGTTTATTAGTCATGCTGCAAGGCGTATTTGGTTAGATGGTTCTGCATCTTCTCCTATTGGTTACTGTAGTATTATCAATATCATCATTATGGATTCTATGTATTTGGAGTGCATTAGGAGATTAAAACAGAGCTCTCTTTGGAAAACTATAAATCTCTTCGAGGTTGCATACCCTATGTGTACAAGACTCTTTTACCTGATCATGAAACCAGAGAAAACCTTGGCTTTAACTATATGTTCTAAGGTGGCTGGTATTAACATGGAGTTGAATTATGTTGAGTTTTCTATGTCTTAGGTTGTCCAAAGAGGTACAATACAGAAAACACCCTAGCAAGATTGATGTTTTGAAGCTGGCTATGGAAGAATTCTTTTCGCCTAGCGTGTCTACCACCTCTAAGCAGTTGACTCATTCAGTGTTAACTGCTGATGCAAAAATCTTGTTTACTATCTTGATGAGGTGTGTGGTACCAAAAGAAAGCTCTAAAAATTTGTTGTCTGATATTATATCTGATGTAGTTGGTGATGCATGGTTATGAGATTGATCTTCCAAGCATTTTATTGGAATACATGCTGTATGCCTGTACCAAAAACAGTGAGGGGGTATGGAAGTTCTACTCTGAATAGTCTGAAGATGAGTTGAAGAGTAAAAAGTTTTCAAAGCCTTAGTCCTTGACCTCTTCACAATCCCTTGCTTCCACAACTAAAGATCAATCTCAAGTTCTTCAGAAGCTGGATTTCATTGAGAATGAAATCGATGAGCTTATGCAAGGTCAGTACCAGTTGGGTACGGAATTCAAGCAGATGAAGTATATTATTGAGAGTGTTTTCAATAGAATTAATATGATACATGTGGAAGAAGAGAGTACACCAGTTCATGAAGGCTCAAGGCATTCAGAATCCTCTAGAGAATCATTTTGTGAGAACAATTTCAGGGAGAGGCTGCTACAGACAAGGATGCAAGGGTAAAGACTACTAAGGTTGTGGATGAAGAAGAAAGTGTGGACTCTAGGTTGCTAATCAAATACTTGAAGAAAAAGAAAAAGAAAGAAAATGTTCCAACCATTGTCAATTCAGCTGATCTGTTTGAGAATGATGTGATGGCTGCTGAGCGTGGTGAAGAAGCCGCATAAGAGGAGGACACATGAGGAAGCTGAAGAAGAAAGTTATCAGGAAGCTGTTATAGGAGACAAGACACATGCAGACCCAAAACCTTAATTCTAGCCATTCTTTCTTTCCTCCCAAAGCCTTGAATCCTCTTTATTTTTCAAGACTTTTTTTGCTTTTAAGTTTTTAAGTTTTTCAAACAGTTTGATCCAACATTTTGTCCCCTTTTTGATGAAATTTAATATGGGGAGAAATTTAGGGGGATAAGTTTTATCTGGTTTGGATGTGTGTTGTAGTAGATTTGTTCAACTGATTAGTACTATGGTTTTCGATTGGTTACTTGGTTTAATTTTGATTCTGTTTGGTTTAGTTCTCATAATTGTTAGTAATGTTATTTGGTTTTGATCTTGTAACTGTTTATTCTATGCTACTAATGTCCACTTCTTTTTGCAGAAGAACAATTTAAACATGATAGTTAGTTCTGTCATTCATCAAGGGGGAAATGGTAAGTTCAGAATTTACTCACAGGTTGTTTCATAGATTGTTGTTTCAAAGCCTTGAAAAACTCTGAACATGAACTGAGCATGAACTGAGGGGGAGTTTGTACTCGTATGCCTTTTAAATATTCTGAAGTTAATCTTGATATGTTTTATGATGAAAGACAAACTTAATCTGTGTCATAACTTGTAGTGATCTTATTGTTTGCTTAAGTTATTTTGCAAGAACTGCTAGCTAACTCTATGTATGCAGGTTTAGCAAATTTCCTTATTTACTGGGTTGTATACTTGATCATTAAAGTCCGCAGATTGATCATATTATTATGGAGTCGTTTCTAGACCTTCCTTAAGCCTGCAAATCAAAGATCATATCAAAATCACTGAGGAAATCAAGCAGCTAACCGTTGGAATTGAGCTATTCAGAGTCAAAGATCCCTGGAGGATTTTTAGGGATTTTTTTTAAGGTTGCTATATATTCTGCAATTCAAATGAGCAGAAAAATGAGAAGTAATAGAAAGAGATTCAAGAACACAGAGAAATATAGATATTCAAACACTCTCAAAGGATTGATAAGTAACATTAAAGAAAATCAAATACTCGATCAATCCAATTCAGATCTCAAGAGAACACTTCCAACATCAATGCTTTATTCTATTCACATTGTTATTCTCTTTAGCTTTATTTGTATATCATTTTACTATACTACTCTATCATCTATTCACGTGTGTTGTTCAAGAAGAACAGCAAAGAACTCTTATTGTATCAGATAGCTAGAGCAGGTACTAGATAGGTTAGGAAGAACCATAGACTGCACAGAGGAAGGCGATTCTCTGAGTCTGATATCTAGTTCTTAGCTTTTGATAAGTAAGATGTTTTTTTAAATACTAGAGGGATTAGATCCGTAAAACGGAGTGTAGGTCATTGAGGAATGAACATCGTAAAAATCACTGTGTTCATTGCTTTCTATTTCAGCTCTTTACTTGTCTCTATAACTGCTTCAAAACAGGATTTTGTTCAAAGCTTTGAAAGGCTTTGCATATCCTTGAAAATTACTGGTAACTTTCAAACAGACCCTTTTGGTTTCTAAGCCTTGAAACAGAGCTCAAATCTTTTGAACACTCTCAGTTCTTCACACTTTGTTTTAAAACCACATATTAGGCAAAAGTTTCCATACTCAATTATGCCCCCCCCCCTCTAGAGTAATTGATCGTGTATTGCATACCTACATACTGTCTTTCAAATCTTGTCATAGCACGTGTCAGCAGAATGGCCGTGTAGAAAGCAAGCATCGCCATATTCTTGATACGACTCGTGCTTTCCTATTTTCTTCTTCATTTCCAGAGCACCTTTTGAGGGAAGCCGTTTTTACTTCCGTTCATACTATCAAATGGGTTCCTGCACCAGCTGTTAGGAACGAGACTCTATATGAAAACTTATATAGTACGCCCCCTGATTAATTTTTTCTTTTGGTGTTTGGAAGTGTCTGTTTTGTTCTTCTTCAGCCACACGAGCATAATATGTTGGAACCTCGATAAGGAATGTGTTGTTTTCTTGAATATGGAATTGAGCATAAAGGATATCGATGTTGGGATCCAATTTCGAAGCGTCTTCAAATCTCTCGCCACGTGATCTTTATGGACATAAGATGTTCTCTATATTTTTGTACTATTATGCTTCCACCAGTGTTAACCATCTGCGTCTTACAAATCCGTCATTTGATCCATTCTTCGAGGATTCTTTCGCCGACAGTTAATTTTCATCACACACTCCTCCTCCTGATTTGTTGGTTTATGAAGTTATCTCCCCTACTCCTGCTCTAGTTACACATGGTCTTCTTCGAGGTCCACATGCTCCTGTTACTCTTCCTTCTCCTAATCCAGCTCCACAAGCTGCAACTTTGGTTTCTGATTTTGCAGATGATGCCTCCTCATATCCTGAGAGTGACAAAAATGAGTCTTCTTCTTCTACAGTTAGCCGGTCCACCAGATAACGTAGAAAACCTGTTAGGCTTCATCATTATGTTACTTCTGCTATTTTTTGCCATCATGAACCACAATCGTATTGAGAAGCTAGTTCTAATCCTATGTGGCGAAAAGCAATGCAAGAAGAACTGGATGCTCTCGCACAAACTAATTTTTTGGACTTGGTTTCATTACCTTCTGGTAAGGCTGTAGTTGGGTGCATGTGGGCATATAAGATCAAGACTAGGTCAGATGGTCCCATCGAGAGATATAAGGCTCGATAAATAGCTAGAGGTTTCATGTAGGAGTATGGAATTGACTATGAGGAGACATAAGATTAATTCGTTTTCTTTCTTTATTATGTTACGTAATATAAAAACTTGAAGTGAAGATTGTTCCAAGGTTTAATGATTTAGCCGGGGACGGAAGGCTATTTTTACCAAGTCGGTCATGGTAAAAATCGATCATCGAGAAGGAAAAATACAAAATCCTTAGAGTTGAGGTTATTAGTAGAGAAACAATCAAGCTAACTTCTCCTCCTCCAAAACCAGATCAACCAGGATGCTTCAAGCTCTCCTTGCTAGACCAATTTCATTCCAATAACCACCTTGATATAGCGACAATACTCTTCTACAAAGATACTACCACTTGTTCTTCAACTGGTAATGACGGCAGCAAGGGATCAAAGGAGGTCCATGGAATGTCACAGCGACTGAAATCATCGCACTCGGAAACATTAACTCGCTTCTACCCATTTGTCGGAAGACTCAAAGACCAGCTAACCTTCACATGGAAACCTTCAACCTCCACTCGTTCCCTTACAAATCACATGGAAACCATCAACCTTTCCTTGATAGATCAGCAAATGGATCAAGCTATAGGAAATCTTGATTTAGTGATGCCCAGTTTTAGTGCGTCTGATTGTTCCCTCCTAAATATTCAATACTCTTAATGTAAAAAATGGCATGACATGAAGAAACAAATGTCTGTATGCAAGAACAAATATGTTATATTTAGGGGAATTTGAATTGGCAACAACTAGATATAGAACTACTAACAACAGGACCCAAAGTGACTTGTACCCCTAAGCTAAGAAGAAGGTTATGTCTTATGGCGACGAGAACTCATTCTTACGTTAAGCAGTACATTACTCCAATTTAAAATTCTTTAGACTCTTTACCATACTAAATAGAAGAGATGGTTTTAAAAAAAAACTTGTAGTGGACACATACTTGATTAATTAATTAGCTCGATCTATCGAGCAACGGAGTTCCGGTTCATATTGATAGGTCCATTCGACCGATCCGTCGCCAATTTCGATTTATCCACGGAATTTTGCAAGAGAGAAACCCATCTTTCAGAATGTTTCTTCTCTCTTAACTACATCTTTAACCTTTCTCACATGTTATTTCCTTCTACGACATGTTGTTGTCGCCACCAATGATCGATAGTTATTTATGTTTTTGTTGTTCTAGTTTGAGTCATCTATCTTTTGTTTGTCACATGCTCCGACCATCTAGCTGAAAGGTGATACCCAATGATTGGTTGCCTTAACCACTTTCTAATGAAGCCGGTTCTTCTCTCTATAACCTCCCGTGGTTAGTGTGAGGACTGTTTTGTAACCTAGTCTAATATTCAGGGTCTTACAAGAAAGTTCATGTATTAGCTATCTATATTAATATTAACTTAGCTCTAGGGTTAGGGATCACATCACACCAGACAGAAGCTTAGAGATCTGATTGTATTCTTCATTCGTTCATCATAGTGAAGTACTGAAGTGGGTGGGACCGTGGATATAGACAATATGATGAACAACGTAAAGCGCCGTGTTCTTGTTCGTGCTTATTTTTCGTTTTATCTTTCGTTGAGTAGTGAATCGCTCTAACAGATCCTCTAATGAATATAGTCAGAGTACTACGTGTTGAATATTCTTGCGCTCCTTGAAGTCTCTTTCTCCCCGATTCTCATAGCTTTGTTGGGTAGATCTATCGTAGTAGGTCATGATTGACATGCGCCACATAGTGTTTTTATTGGTTGAGAGTCTGATTTTTAGCTTAATAATACGCAGGGTCATGCCGCCCTATCTCCCTAGCAGATTCTCTAAAAAAAGAAAAAGAAGCTAATTTAAGAAATAAAATAAAATAATATAAATGAAATTAAAAAATTATCCAAATAATGCTTTTTTTTTGTTTAGGGAAATAATGCTTCTTTATTGTGTGCATGGTGCAGACCTCACGTTTTATTTAATGCTACACTCGTGAAATGGGTGAGTGGGATGGATTTGATATATTCTTTTTTTCATAGCAGATCTGAATTTAATTGTTAGATTAGAGATTGCTAATATATTGTCAACAGCTACGGGGACATTTCATCAAACAAAATCGTTCATTATAAGATAATTGATTTAATATGCCAACTTTTCTGAGCAACTAACCAACTTGACAGGTCGAGAAACTGAGTTTTGTTTTGTTTGTTGTTTTTTAAAAGTAACTGGTTTGCTTGCTTTATTATGCAAATTAACTTGAAGTGAAGATGGTTCCAACGTTTAATGCTTTAACCAGGGACGGACGGCTATTATAGCAAGTCTATCATGGTTGCTAAACATCAGATCATCATGATGGAATAATAAAAAATCTTGAATTGAGTTTATTAGTGGAGAAACAATCAAGCCATCTTCACCTTCTCCAAATCCGCATCAACCAGAAACCTTCAAGCGCTTCATGCTAGATCAATTTTATTCTAATCACCTTTGTCTACCAACAATCACTTCAAGGAATTCACCTTTAAGGGACAAACATAATTTGTCGATAAACATCATATTTTTTGTTGGGTCACGGGGCTGAATCAAACGGACTAGAATGCGAAAACAATGCCAACACGAACAAGTGCGGAAAAGTAGAAGATGTAGGACAAGAGAATTTAACGTGGGAAAAACCCTCTAAGCGAGAGGGACAAAACGACCCACTAAACTTCCACTATAACGATTACAATGGGTAGACAAATCCTCCACTAAAACGTGGGTAAACAAACTAGAAACTAATAAAACGGGTAAAACAAAACTCGCCGCTAGGCGAAAACTACGCAAACTAATTGCTAAAAAGTTACCCGGAATTAGCTCCTGAAATCTTCGTCGTCGTCGCGAACAATCACGTCGCGGTAATCAAATTTCTCTCCGTCTCGCGTTGACGAACACGAGGCAATCTGGTTTGTTCTTGTCTTCTTGTGCCGAATACCAACAGAGAACTCAATCTATTGGAACGCTTTACTAGCACAAAGGAACACTTTGAGAGAATGCCTTCAATAAGCATGAGCTCATGCCTATTTATAGGCAACAGTGGGTGTGGCGGTGGAATTCCTAACACGTCATTACCTTTTTTTGGTTTTGGTAATGTAATTCTTGCTTCCAAAGCAAGTACTTTGCTGACTAAAGTCAGCCACTCCATCACCGCCTAATGACATGAGCTAATATCTCATGACTTGGTTACACCACACACATGGGCTACTTAACTAATGGGCTTGGACCCAACAAATCTCCCCCTTCAAGCCCAACTGGAGGAGGGAATGCTACCACGACTCGTTACTCGGAGTCCATCCCAGCCCTGTCTCTGCAGAACTCGAACTTGTCCCTAGTTACCACCTTCGTCAGCATGTCGGACGGATTCTGATCAGTGTGAATCTTCTCGAGTTGCATCAACTGCTTCTCTATCACTTCACGTATCCAGTGATACCGAACATCAATGTGCTTCGTGCGGGAATGGTACATGGAATTCTTGCTCAAGTCCAAAGCGCTTTGACTATCACAATTAACCACGTACACGTCTTGCTTCAAACCCAGCTCTTGGAGAAATCGCTTCAACCATAACATCTCTTTACCAGCTTCCGCTATTGCAATGTACTCAGCCTCGGTAGTTGATAGAGCAACACATTTTTGTAGTCTTGACTGCCATGAAACAGCTCCCCCTGCAAAAGTAAACAAATATCCGGAAGTGCTCTTTCGACTATCGAGGTCACCTGCCATGTCGGCGTCTGTAAACCCTTCCAAGACTGGTTTGGAACCACCAAAGCACAAGCACCAATTGGAAGTCCCCTTCAAGTACCTCAGAATCCACTTAACTGCTTCCCAGTGTTCTCTCCCAGGGTTAGAGAGAAACCTGCTCACTACCCCAACGGCATGAGCGATGTCTGGCCGGGTGCAAACCATAGCATACATCAAACTTCCTACTGCAGAGGAGTAGGGAATAGCTGCCATACCATCTCTAGCTGCATCGCTAGAGGGACACGATCTCTTACTCAACTTGAAGTGACTGGCAAGTGGAGTGCTAGTAGGCTTAGTACCTTTCATGTTGAACTTCTCAATCACGCGTTCAACGTACTTCTCTTGCGACAACCAAAGCTTCCCTGCTTTCCTGTCACGAACAATCTTCATGCCCAATATCTGTTGAGCGGAACCTAAGTCCTTCATGTCGAATGACTTGAATAACTCCTTCTTCAGCTTGCCAATCATCTCCGAAATCTTACCGATAACCAACATGTCATCGACATACAGCAATAACAGGATGAAGTTACCATCGGGGAATCTTCTAATGTAAACACACTGGTCTGCCTGTGTTCTCTTGTACCCATGACTCACCATGAATGAGTCGAACTTCTTGTACCATTGTCTTGGCGCTTGCTTCAGGCCATATAGACTCTTCTTTAATTTGCAAACCATGTTCTCCTTCCCTTTCACTTCAAATCCTTCAGGCTGCTCCATGTAGATCTCTTCCTCCAAATCACCATGGAGAAAGGCAGTCTTCACATCAAGTTGTTCAAGCTCGAGGTCCATGCTAGCTACTAGCCCTAAGGCTACCCGAATTGAGGTCATCTTAACAACTGGCGAAAAAATCTCATCAAAGTCAATACCTTTCTTTTGGCCGAATCCTTTGACCACCAATCGAGCTTTGTGCTTCACTAGCTTCCCATCATTATCCTTCTTGAGCTTGAACACCCACTTGTTCTTCAGTGCTTTTCTTCCCTTCGGTAGCTTTACTAACTCATAAGTATCATTCTTCTGCAAGGAACTCATCTCTTCTTGCATAGCCTTCATCCAACTGGATTTATCTCTATGAGTTTGCGCCTCCCGGAAACTTTCTGGCTCCCCCTCATCAGTAGCTAAAATATACTCAGACGATGGGTACCTGACAGATGGTTGCGGATTCCTAGTTGACCTTCTCAGCTGAGGTCCTTCGTTCTCTGGTGGAGGGGGCTGCTCCCCCTGCTCAACACCCTCTTCATCGGAATCATCATCGTCATCGTCATCTTCCATCTCTGGAATCTCTATCTCTGGAACATCTCCAGGAATCTCTTCTCCACCCGTAGCACTAGGGGAGGTATCTGGAGTGAGGTCGGGAACAACAACTTCCTTCGACTTTTAAGACATCTCGATATCTTCAATAGTCTGGTTCTCATAGAAAACCACATCCCTGCTTCTTATCAGCTTCTCATTAACTGGATCCCATAACCTGTAGCCAAACTCCGCATCTCCATAGCCCACAAAAACACATGGATTGGCTTTGTCATCAAGCTTAAGTCGTTTCTCCTTGGGTATATGCGCGAACGCCTTGCAGCCAAACACCTTCAGATGAGAGTAGGAAACGTCTCTACCGTGCCATACCTTATCTGGAATCTCAAAACCCAAAGGAGCAGATGGAGACCTGTTAATCACATAACAGGCGGTACGAACTGCTTCACCCCAGAATGACTTTGGCAGCTTTGCCATTCTGAGCATACATCGGACTCTCTCAACAATAGTCCGGTTCATCCTCTCGGCAACGCCGTTGTGTTGTGGGGTACCTGGAACCGTCATCTCATGCCGAATACCGTGGGCGTCACAATAGGCTTCGAACTCCTTTGAAGTATATTCACCACCATTGTCTGTTCGTAGACGCTTCAAAGGATTGCCTGTCTCTCTTTCAACCATGGCATGGAACTTCTTGAAGTACTCAAATACTTCATCCTTAGTCTTCAGGAAATACACCCACACCTTACGTGAAGCATCGTCAATAAAGGTCACAAAATATCTGCGACCACCAATAGACTCCACTTCTATGGGACCACACACATCAGAGTGCACTAACTCCAGTATCTTCGACTTTCTTTTAGCAGAGGAACTAAACGTAATCCTGTGATGTTTCCCAAACAAGCAATAATCACAAGGATTTAGTGGTGTACCTTTGGCAAAAGGAATTAGAGACTTCCTTGCCAGAATCTTCAATCCTTTCTCACTCATGTGAGCAAGCCTCTTGTGCCACAAATTTGGTGATGCTGCATCCTCAACTGCATTCAAGCTATCACCAAGTACCTTCACATGAGTCTTGTAGAGTGTGCAGCAAGCTTCTTCTCTAGCCACGACCATTGATCCCTTAGTCAGCTTCCACTTACCACTACCGAAGTAGTTATCATATCCTTGGCGATCTAGAGCAATACCAGAGAGTAGGTTCAGTCGCAAATCACGAATATGGCGTACATCCTTCAACACCATCTTGCACCCAACATTGGTTTGGATGCGAATATCTCCAATCCCTGCGATTTTCGAGGTACTCGTATTACCCATCTTCACAGTTCCAAAGTCTCCAGCTTTGTATGTAGTGAAGAAATCTCGTCTCGAAGTTGCATGGTATGAAGCGGCTGTATCAACAACCCACTTAGTTTCCTGATTTGCTGCAACGTGAAGGCATTCTTCTTCTCCCACAGAGAGTACCACAACCTGTGAGATTGTGGCAGTTGTATCATCATCCTCACTCTTATCATTCTTCTGGTTTCTTCTATTGTCGCCTAGGTTCTGATCATTCTTTGGGAATCGGCACGATCTTGCCATGTGACCCTGCCTTCCACAGTTGTAGCACTTGACCTTGGATCTTGGCTGAGAACCTCCATTCCTGGACTTGCTGCGACCTCTGTTCTTGTTCCTTGTTTGGCTTCTCCCTCGATCCTTGTTCTTGTCTTCATTCTCCGTGACAAGAGCATGCGCGTTGTCAGATCCCATCTCTTTCCTCCTTGCCTCCTCGTTTAACATTGCGTCCTTGACCATACTCATGGACAGCTTTCCATCAGGGGCAGAATTGCTCAATGACACGACCAACGTCTCCCACGAGGTTGGTAGGGAGCTAAGCAGCAACAAGGCTTGTGTCTCATCATCCCAATTGAGCTTGACGGTAGCCAATTGGTTTATGAGACTCTGAAACTCACTCAAGTGCTCAGCAACTTGTTGACCGTCTCTATACTTCAAGTTCACGAGCGATCTCATCAGCAACGCTTTGTTCCTGGCAGTCTTCCTCTCATACATGCCCTCCAACTTTATCCACAGCTGGTGGGCATCCGTCTCTTGAGCAACATGGTGGAACACCGAATTGTCAATCCACTGGCGGATATGACCAATCGTCTTCATATTCATCTTGGTCCACTCATCATCTTTAACTTCGGTTGGCTTGACCCCTTTCGCAAGAATAGGGTCCATCAAATCCTTGCAATAAAGCAAGTCTTGCATCCTAGGCTTCCATATCAAGTAGTTGCTAGCTGTCAAGTTGATCATGGAACCCGTTGACTCCCCCATTGAACCTGGCTCTGATACCACTTTTGTTGGGTCACGGGGCTGAATCAAACGGACTAGAATGCGAAAACAATGCCAACACGAACAAGTGCGGAAAAGTAGAAGATGTAGGACAAGAGAATTTAACGTGGGAAAAACCCTCTAAGCGAGAGGGACAAAACGACCCACTAAACTTCCACTATAACGATTACAATGGGTAGACAAATCCTCCACTAAAACGTGGGTAAACAAACTAGAAACTAATAAAACGGGTAAAACAAAACTCGCCGCTAGGCGAAAACTACGCAAACTAATTGCTAAAAAGTTACCCGGAATTAGCTCCTGAAATCTTCGTCGTCGTCGCGAACAATCACGTCGCGGTAATCAAATTTCTCTCCGTCTCGCGTTGACGAACACGAGGCAATCTGGTTTGTTCTTGTCTTCTTGTGCCGAATACCAACAGAGAACTCAATCTATTGGAACGCTTTACTAGCACAAAGGAACACTTTGAGAGAATGCCTTCAATAAGCATGAGCTCAGGCCTATTTATAGGCAACAGTGGGTGTGGCGGTGGAATTCCTAACACGTCATTACCTTTTTTTGGTTTTGGTAATGTAATTCTTGCTTCCAAAGCAAGTACTTTGCTGACTAAAGTCAGCCACTCCATCACCGCCTAATGACATGAGCTAATATCTCATGACTTGGTTACACCACACACATGGGCCACTTAACTAATGGGCTTGGACCCAACATTTTTCTCCCTAAATATAGTTTGAAACAAAAAATAATTGTTGGGCAGTTTGTGGGTAAACGTCCATCGGGAAAATCTTTTGGGACAAAATTTTGAACTTCTCACGAAAATTGTTGTTTTTTTGCGACAAATCGTATTTTTTTTAGGAAAAGCAGTAATTCAGGGACATAACTATTTGTCTCTAAAGCTGTTTATGTCGTCTGCAAAAGTCTATTTCCTCCCAAAAACATTACTTTGAGCGAGGAAATCCTTGAAGTGTCTCCAAAAATTTTGATTTCAGCAACAAGTCTTGAATTTGTCAGGAAAAGTAAATTCTAAGATAGAAATATTTGTCTCTAAAAACTTAAATATTGTCTTTAAAATTATTTTTCCTCCCTGAAAGTTTATTTAGCGACGAAATATATTTCCAAACGAGATTTACGTCCCTCTGAGAACTGAGATTTCAATCAAACACTTACCAAAAGTAATAACATACAACTTGCTAATCTAAACAATCAGCCATCTTGTAAGAGAACCTAAAATTTGCATTATAATCACATCCAAGATTCACATCAATAAACACAACAAAACACGTGTAGTTCTTTCACATAATCTTTTGTGTTAACCTTAACAATCATATGCATATAACTTTGGTTGATTTTCTACTACCTTCAAATAATCTTTTTTATTTCAAGTCCAATAATTATATTTTTTTAAAGGAACCTCTCCGGTAGACAGGGCGGTATAACCCCGCATATATTTAAAAATGGGATTCCCTACCTGCAAAAGTAGTGGGGGTGTGGGGGACTAGACCTGACCCCCAAGTACAAAGCATATGGACCAGAGAAGAAAAGACACAACTAGACTGCAATAAAACTGAAAATACAATAAAAAGCTAAAGTGAAACCCCATCCCAAGACTATGTAGATCCATTTCTATCCATCCCAGTTCCTCTAAGAGAAAATCAGGTGGCTCCTGTATGAATGAAGACCAACGTTTCTCCTTTAGACCAACCTTCACCAATTTGTGAGCAGCGATGTTCGCCATCCTTCTCGCATCTTGAAGGCTATCTCCTTCAAAGCTCCGGATCACTATTTTCATATCGGCAAACTACAATCCCTCTTCTTTGTTAAGGACTCGATCAGTTTTCAATCGGATCTCAACACCCCACGAATCCGACTCTATCAATAGCCGTTCCAACGAAAGACTCGAGAACCAAGGAATTGGGGCTTCAATTTCCTTCACTTCAATCATGGTCGAGCTCGCATATTGGAGGATCTGCTTCACCTGTGATTCGAAGAAATCCCCGGCGCTGCTTTATGATCACTCAGCCAGCCCGGGAAACTGCCATTCCTCTCGCCAACAGTGGATGTGGCAACCACGCCTCCGGAGAAGCAAGAATCGGAGTAAGTTGTCGTCGCTCCATCTGCATAGAGAATTCAATATTTTCGTTCAATTTCTAAACATCTGCATTAATTGTATTAGCCCTAAAATCTTCACCTTCCATTACGAATTTGTTCCTTCTTCTCCAAATAATCCAACAAAGGATGAGAAACTTGGTCAAGTCCATAACTTTCAGATCATAGATGATGTCAATGGAGAGGAATTTTTGGATACATGCCTACTGGATCTGTTGAATTGCCGAGGTTAGCCACGTTGTTTTCACCTTCTGGAACAGAAAAATAAGTGAAGAGTATCTTCAATCTCCCTCTAACAGTTTGCACACCATTCAGTAGCTTGTATTCATGTGTTCCTGAGATTTACTTTCGCTGGCAAATAGTTACAGAGGAATCTCCATGCAATTTTTTTTTTCATCATCTCAGGCATGTTTAGGGTCCAGATTTTCTTAATCAGGTACTTCTTCATACCTCCTCTGCTACCTTCTGATGCATCACAATGAATATTCAAGTAACACATTGTGAAAGCAAATTGATAACCCAAAGAGACAGAGTATATTCCATCAATTGTGAAGCCCCACGTTAACCGATCTGGACCTCTTTGAAAACAATAGGGAATTTGCATAATTTCTTTAGCTTCGTATTCAACAAAATTCTGTAAAATCTTTTGAGAATCCCACTTGCCTGTACCAAAATTCTGTAAAATCTTTGATCCAACATTTTCTCCCTTTTTGACGGAAAAAGGGGGACAAGTTTAGGGGGATACTTTTTATCTGGTTTGGATGTGTGTGGAAGTAGATTTGTTAAACTGCTTAGTACTTTGGTTATTGATTGGTTACTTTGTTTGATTTTGATTCAGTTTGAATTAGCTCTCATAACTGTTAGTAATGTTACTTGGTTTAGATCTTGTAACTGTTTATTCGATGCTACTAATGTCCATTTTTTGACGCAGAATAATTTAAACATGATAGTTGGTTCTGTCCTTCATCAAGGGGGAAATACTGAGTTCAGAGTTTGATCCCAGTTGGTTTCAAAGTCACCTAAAAAAACAATTGGTTTCAAATATTTGAAACTTGTTTCAAAGCCTTAAAAACTCTGAAAATGAACTGAGCATGAACTGAGGGGGGAGTTTCTACTACTATTCCTTTCAAATAATTCGGAAGGTTATCTTGATACGTTGTATGATGAGACACAAACTCAATATGTTTCATATCTTACAATGATCTTATTGTTTGCTTATGTTATTTTGCAAGAATTGCTAGCTAACTCTATGTATGCAGGTTTAGCAAGTTCCCTTATTTTCCGGGTTTCTTACTTGACAATTAAAGTCCGCAGATTGATTATATTATAATGGAAAGGTGTATGGACCTTCCTTAAGCCTGCAAATGGAAGATCAGATCAAAATCACTGAGGAAATGAAGCAGTTAACCATTTGAATTGAGCTATTGAGAGTCAAATATCCATGAATGTGTTTTGGGGATTTTTGTTTGAAGGTTTCTATATATTCTGCAATTCAAATCAGCAGAAAAATGAGAAGTAACAGAGAGAGATTCACGCACACACAACAATAAAGATATTCAAACATGTTGAATCAAGATCTCTGAATGTGTTTTGGTTGGTAATTGTTTTGAGTGATGAAAGACAAAAGGCTAAGACATAAGCAGCAAAGCATCTCAGTTATCTCAAGGCCTTGATATTGACAGAACTTCAAAGCCTTGAGTTATTTTATTCTGCTACATGTTCTAACAATTCTGTGTTGCAGATTGGATATCTGATTATGCAAATCAGTGGTTTACTGCTTATACTTTTGGATTATACTATTTATATTTCTAACACAATTGCAGATGATCAGAATAGGAAGAATTAGAGTTATCTGGGTATATCTTTGAAATTCTGTGAAGCAGGTTCAGAGCTCCAAGGCCTTGAGATGTGCCTTGAGCTGCTGACAGTTTTTACAGAACTTAGTTGATCCTTTCTTGTAGGTTGTGATTCTTAGTATTGTGATTATTTACTCACTTATGAGTGTCTTAAACTTGTTTTTCATGATTCATATGTTTTAGAAGATATACAGGTTATTGTTCTAAGTTTGTTAAACAGTTTTATCAGAAACTGTATAACCAAACAATCATAGGACTGTTAGCTTTCTGGATTTTGTTGTTGCTGTGTTTCAATGCTGTTGCAGGGTTGTTAAACATGAAGGAGCAATCTCAACAAACTCCAACGGATATCCACTTGAAGCTGTTTGAATTTCAGTTGAAAACAGAACGAGGATTTGTAGGAACTGAGATCCTAAAATCGCTCAATCAGTTGCAGTTGTGGATAAAAGAGACTGGTTTGAATTTTGAAGAAGAGCGAGGCTTGCAGAATACTCAGAAAGGTGTGAAAAAATCGTGGGAGATCATTCTTTCAAACACAAGATCATTCAAGCTTCATTCCAGATTCCTGAAGATCAAATCAATCCAGTTTTCCAGAAGAACACATCCAGGCTTCAACAGCTTATCTTCTTACTGTGTTCTTCACTTGTACTTATTTCTGTGTATCTCTAGATTATATTAAACCTCACTTAACCTAGTGGTTGGTTGTTCAAGTGAACAACAAGAGGTTCTTGTTAGCTCACCAGTTAGTAGCTGGAACTAGATAGGTTTGGAACCACAAGCTGTATAGGTGTAAGGGAAATTACTTACGCTTGAAGATCTAGGGTTGTTTCTTTGTGAGTAATAAGAAGTGTTTGCCCAAGCCTGGTTTAGATCCCTCAGGCAGAGATTAGGCCCATTGGGACTGAACTCAGTAAATTGCTTTGTGTTCTTTACTTTACAGTTTGATTATTATCTGCTGCACACAACTCAAATCAAACTAGGGTTCAAAATATGTTTAGAATTGTTTACAGTTCAAGGCCTTGAAGCTTACTATTTTGCCTTTGTAAGTTTCAGACAGTTTACTAAAATCTAAAGGCCTTGAGATTTGGGTTTCACACAAAGTCTTTCTATTAAGCTTTGAATTTTGCAAAAAGTTTCCATACTCTATTCAACCCCCCCCCCTTTTAGAGTATTTAGGTCCTGTATTTAGTCTG
The DNA here is from genome assembly GCA_023055425.1 of Linanthus parryae. NCBI lineage: Eukaryota > Viridiplantae > Streptophyta > Magnoliopsida > Ericales > Polemoniaceae > Linanthus > Linanthus parryae. Next base: position 41,575,760 of record JALGPY010000004.1, read on the forward strand.
CATTACACACTTTCAAAACACTCTAGCAGGATTGATAAGCAACATTGAATAACACTCAATCAATCCATTCCAAATCTCGAGAAAACACTTCCAGTATCAATGCTTTATTCTTTCCACATTTTTATTCTCTTAGCTTTATTTGTATTTCATTTTGCTATACTACTCTATCATCTATTCTCGTGTGTTATTCAAGAAGAACAACAAATAATTCTTATTGTATCAGTTAGTTAGAGCAGGTACTAGATAGGTTAGGAAGAATCACAGACTGCACAATGTAAGGCGATTCTCTGAGTCTGATATCTAGGGCTTAGCTTCGGATAAATAAGATGTTTGTTGAAATCCTGGAGGGATTAGATCCGTCAAGAATATAGTAGGTCATTGAGGAATGAACGTCGTAAAAATCACTGTGTTCATTGCTTTATATTACATCTCTTTACTTGTCTCTATAACTGCTTCAAAACACGTTTAAGTTAAAAGCTTTGAAAGGCTTTTCATAGCCTTGAAAATTATCAGTATTTTTCAAACAGTCTTTTTTTGTTTCTAAGACTTGAAATTGAGTTCAAATATTAACACTCTTCAGTTCTTCACACTTTGTTTTAAATCACATCTTTGGAAAAAGTTGCCATACTCTATTCCCCCCCCCCCCCCTTCTACAGTAATTGATCATGTATTGCATACCTACATACTGTCTTTCAGACTTTTCCTAGCACGTCTCAATATTATGGCCGTGTAGAATGCAAGCATCGCCATATTCTTGATGCAACTCGTGCTTTCCTATTTTATGCTTCATTGCCAGAGAACTTTTGGGGGAAGCTATTTTTACTGCCGTTTATACTATCAATTGGGTTCCTACACCAGTTGTTAAGATCAAGACTCCATATGAAAGTTATATGGTACGCCCCCCCCCCCCCCCCCCCCCCCGATTATAATTCTCTTTGGATCTTTGGAAGTTTTTTTTTTTTGTTCTTCTTCAGCCACACGAGAATAATATGTTGGAACCTTATCAAGAATATGTTGTTTTGCTTAAATATTGTATTGAACACAAAGGATATCGATGTTGGGATCTAATTTTGAAGCGTCTTCGAATCGCTCACCACGTGGTCTTTATGGAACATAAGTTGTTCTCTATATTTTCTTCCTTCGAGGCTTCCACCGCTGTTGACCATCTGCGTCTTACAAATCTGTCCTTTGATCCATTCTTCGAGGATTCTTTCGTCCATAGTTCATGTTCATCACACACTCCTCCTCCAGATTTGTTGGTTGATGAAGTTGTCTCTCCTACTACGGCTCAAGTTACACATGGTCTTGTTCAAGGTCCACATGCTCCCGTTACTCTTCCTTCTCTAGATCCGGCACCAGAAGCTCCAACTTTGGTTTTCTGATTCTCCAGATCATGCCTTCTCAGATCCTGAGAGTGACAAAGATGAGTCTTCTTCTTCTAAAGTTCATCGGTCCACCAATGAACGTAGACAACCTATTCTGCTTCATGAATATGTCACTTCTGATTTGTTTTTTCAGTATCATGAACCACAATCCTATTGGGAAGCTAGTTCTGATCCTATGTGGCCAAAAGCAATGCAAGAAGAGAAGGATGCTCTTGTACAAACTCATACTTGGGACTTGATTTCATTACCTTCTAGTAAGACTGTAGTTGGGTGCAAGTGGGTTTATAATATCAAGACTAGATCAGATGGTTCCATCAAGAGATATAAGGCTCGATAAGTAGCTTGAGGTTTCATGCAAGAGTATGGCATTGACTATGAGGAGACATAAGATTAATTATTTTTCTTGCATTATTATTTTACGTAATAAACAAAATTGAAGAGAAGATTGTTCCAAGGTTTAATGCTTTAGCCGGAGACGGAAGGCTTTGTATACCAAGTTGGTCATGGTTTCTAGACATCGATCATCAAGATGGAAGAATCAAAAATCCTGAGAGTTGAGGTTATTAGTAGAGAAACAATCAAGCCATCTTCTCCTCCTCCAAAACCATATCAACCAAGAAGCTTCAAGATCTCCTTGCTGGACCAATTTCATTCCAATAACCACCTTTATATACCAACAATACACTTCAAAAAAGTTACTACCAGTTGTTCTTCAACTGGCGGTGACGGCCGCAAGGGATCAAAGGAGGTCCATGGAGTGTCACAGCTCGCTTCTACCCATTTGGTGAAGGACACAAAGACCGGCTAACCTTCACATGGAAACCTTCAACCTTCAACGTTTTCATGATACATCACATGGAAACCTTCAACCTCTCCTTGATAGATCAACAAACGGATTAAGCTATAGGATATCTTAATTTAGTGATGCCCAGTTTTAGTGCGTATGATTTGTTCGTCCTAAATATTCAATACTCTTAACGTAAAATGGCATGACATGAAGAAAAAAAAATGTCTATATGCATTAACAAATAGGTTTTATTAGGGAATTTGAATTGGCAACAACTAGATCTAGAACTACTAACAACCGGACCCAAAGGGGCTCACCGCGACGAGAACTCCATTTTAAGATCGTTCGTACTTTACCCCAATTTAGGAATCTTTCATTTCTTTACCATAATAATTAGAAGGGATGGTTTGAAAAACAAAATGTGTGGTGGACACGTACTTGGTTAATTAATTAGCTCGATCTATCGAGCGACGAAGTTCCAGTTCATATTGAAAGGTCCATTCGACCGAACCCTCGCCAATATCGATTTATCCACTGAATTTTTCAAGAAAGAAGCTCATCTTTCGGAAAATTTATTCTCTCTTAACTTCGTGTTTGACCTTTCTCACATGTTATTTCCTTCACCGACATGTTGTGGTCTTCACCAATGATCGGTAATTATTCATGTTTTTGTTGTTCTAGTTTGAGTCATCTTTCTTTTGTTTGTCACTTGCTCCGACCATCTAGCTGAAAGGTGATACCCAATGATTGGTTGCCTTAAACACTTTCTAATGAAGCATGTACTTCTTTCTATAACCTCCCGTGTTTAGTGTGAGGACTGTTTTGTAAACTAGTCTAAAATTTAGAGGCTTACAAGCAATTTCATATATTAGCTATCTATATTAATATTAACTTAGCTCTAGGGTTAGGGATCACATCACACCAGAGAGAGGCTAAGATATCTGATTGTATTCTTCATTCGTTCATCATATTGCAGTCGGTGGGACCGTGGATATAGACAATATGGTGAACCACGTAAATCACAGTGTTCTTGTTGGTGCTTATTTTTCGTTTTTATCTTTCGTTGAGGTGTTGAATCGCTAACATGAAGATCCTCTGACGAATATTGTCAAAGTACGACGTGTTGAATATTCTTGCGCTCCTTGAGGTCCCTTTCTCCACGTTTCTCTTAGCTTTTGTTGGGTAGATCTATAAGTACTAGGTGATGATTGACATACCCCCCACATAGTGTTTTTACTGGTTGAGAGTCTGATTTTTAGCTTAATAATACGCGGGGTCATGCCGCCTTATCTCCCTACAAGATTCTCTAAATAAATAAAAAGAAGCTAAATTAAGAAATAAAATAAATAAATGAAATTAAAAAATTATCCAAATAATGCTTCTTTATTTTTTAGGAAAATAATGCTTCTTTATTGTGTGCATGGTACAGACCTCACGTTTTATTTAATGCTACTCGTGAAATAGGTGTAGTGGGATGGATTTGATATATTCTTTTATTTTTTTTCATAGCAGATCTGAATTTAATTGCTAGATTAGAGATTGCTAATATATTGTCAACAGCTACGGCGATAAGATAATTGATTTAATATGCCAGCTTTTCTGAGCAACTAACCAACTTGACAGGTTGAGAAACTGAGTTTTGTTTTGTTTGTTTTCGTTGTTTAAGATTAATTGGTTTGCTTGCTTTATTATGCAAACTAACTTGAAGTGAAGATGGTTCCAACGTTTAATGCTTTAACCAGGGACGGACGGCTATTATACCAAGTCTATCATGGTTGCTAAACATCAGATCATCAAGATGGAAGAATAAAAAATCCTGAATTGAGTTTATTAGTGGAGAAAATCAAGCCATCTTCACCTTCTCCAAATCCGCATCAAGCAGAAACCTTCAAGCTCTCCATGCTAGATCAATTTTATTCTAATCACCATTATGTACCAATAACCACTTCAAGGAAATCACCTTACAAGGACAAACATATTTTGTCGATAAACATCAAAATTTTCTCCCTAAAGATAGTTTGAAACAAAAAACAATTGTTGGGTATTTTGTCGGTAAACGTTTATCCGGGAAAGTCTTTTGGGACGAAATTTTAAACTTCTCCCGAAAATTGTTGTTATTTGTGACAAATAGTAGTTTTTTTTAAGAAAAGCAATAATTCTGGGACATAACTATTTGACTCTAAAGTTGTTTATGTCGTCCGCAAAAGCCTATTTCCTCCCTAAAATATTAATTTTAGCGGAAAATCCACAAGTGTCTCCAAAAGTTCTGATTTCAGCAACAAGTCTTCAATTTGTCAGGAATTAATTCTAAGATAGAAATATTTGCCTCTAAAAACTTAAATATTGTCTTTAAAATTATTTTTCCTCCCTGAAAGTTTATTTAACGCCAAATATATTTCAAAAGAGATTTACGTCCCTCTGAGAATTGAGATTTCCATCAAACACTTTCCAACAGTAATTACATACAACTTGCTAATCCAATTAAAAATGCACAATTAGCCATCTTGTAAGAGAACCTAAAATTTTCTTTATAATCACATCGAAGATTCACATAACACAACACAACGAAACACTGTAGTACTTTCACATAATCTTTTGTATTAACCTTAACAATCAAATGCATATAACTTTTGGTTGATTTTCTACTGCCTTCAAATAATATGTTTTTTTATTTCAAGTCCAATAATTACATTTTTTTAAGGAACATCTCCGGTAGACAGGGCGGTATAACCCGGCATATATTTAAAAATTAGGTTCCCAACCCCCAAAAGTAGTGGGGGTGGGGTTTAGGGGACTAGACCTGACCCACAAGTACAAAGCATATGGACCAAAGAAGAAAAGACACAACTGGACTGCAATAAAACAAAAAAGAAAATTAAAAGCTAAAGTGAAACCCCAGCCCAAGACTATGAAGATCCATTTCTATCCAAGCCCAGTTCCTCTAAGAGAAAATCAGGTTGCTCCTGTAGGAATTAAGTCCAACGTTTCTCCTCTAGACCAACATTCGCCAATTTGTGAGCAGCGATGTTCGCCATCCTTCTCGCAGCTTGAAGACGAGCTTCTTCACAGCTCCCGATCAGTATTTTCGTATCGGCAAAGTACAATCCCTCTTTGTTGTTAAGGACACGATCATATTTCAATCGGATCTCAGCACCCCTCGAATCCGTCTCAATCAGTAGCGATGCCGAGGAAAGACTCGAGAACCAACTAATCAAACCTTCAATTGCCTTCTCTTCATTCTAGGTCAAGCTCGCATATTGGTGAATTTGGTTCATATGTGCTTCAATGAAATCCCCGGTGTTGTTTCTGATCACGCAGCCAGCCCGGACACTGCCATTCCTCTCATCAAAAGTGGCGTCGAAGTTGATTTTTAAGAAACCCGTTGGAGGTGGCGACCACGCCCCCGGAGAAGCAAGAACCGGAGAAAGTCACCGTCGCTCCATCTGCACAGATAATTTAATATTTTCATTCAATTTCACAACTTCGGCATTAATTGTACTGTCCCTAAAATCTTCACCTTCCACGACCAATTTGTTCCTTCTCCTCCAAATAATCCAACAAAGGATGAGAAACTTTGTCAAGTCCATAAATTTTGGATCATAGATGATGTCAATGGAGAGCGATTTGTGATACATGCATACTGGATCTGTTGAATTGCTGAGGTTAGCCACACTGTTTTCAACTTGTTGCACTGAAAAAATAAGTCTTGAGTATAAGTCGCCCTCTAACAGTCTGCACGCCATTCAGTAGCTTGTATTCCTCTGTTCCTAAGAATTACATTCACTGGCAAATAGTTACGGAGGAATCTCGAAGCAATTTTTTTCTTCATCTTCTCAAGCATGTTTAGGGTCCTAATTTTGTTTATCAGATTCTTTTTCATACCTCCACTGCTTCCTTATGATGCATCACAATGAATATTCGGGTATCACATTTTGAAAGATATTTGATAACCTGAAGAGACAGAGTATATTCCATCAATTGTGAAGCCCCACGTTAACCGTTCTGGACCTGCTTTGGAAAAACTATGAACATGAACAGAGCATGAACTTAGGGGGAGTTTCTACTTCTATGCCTTTCAAATCTTTTGAATGTTATGTTGATATGTTGTATGAGGAAAGAAAAAATTAATCTGTGTCATAACTTGCAGTGATGTTATTGTTTTCTCAAGTTAGTTTGTAGGAACTGCTAGCTAACTCTATGTAAGAAGGTTTAGCAAGTTTTCTTATTTGATGGATTGTATACTTAACAATTAGTGTCTGCAGATTGATCCTATTATTAAGGAATGTTGTCTGGACCTTCTTTAAGTATGAAGAAGGAATATCATATCAAAATCACTGAGGAAATCAAGTGGCTAACCGTTGGAATTGAGCTATTGAGAGTCAAAGATCCTTGGAGGATTTTTTTGGGATTTTTGCATAAATATAAGAAGTAACAGAGAGAGAGAGAGAGTTTCACAATTATAGAGCATTACAGATATTCAAAACACTCTCACAGGATTGATAAGCAATATTGAAGAAAATCAAACACTCAATCAATCCATTCCAAATCTCAGAAGAACACTTCCAGCATCACTTCTTTATTCTTTTCACATTGTTATTCTCGATAACTTTATTTGTATTTTATTTTTCTATACAACTCTATCATCTATTCTCGTGTGATGTTCAAGAAGAAAAAAAAATAATTCTTATTGTATCAGTTAGGTAGAGGAGGTACTAGATAGGTTAGAAAGAACCACATAGTACACAAAGTAAGGCAATTCTCGGAGTCTAATATTGTGGGCTTAGCTTTTCATAGATAAGATGTTTTTTGAAATCGTGGAGGGATTAAATCCATCAAGCGGAGAGTAGGTCATTGAGGAATGAACTCCGTAAAAATCACTATGTTCACTGCTTTATATTTTCAGCTCTTTACTTGTCTCTATAAGTTCTTCAAACAGGTTTAAGTTCAAAGCTTTGAAAGGCTTTCATAGCCATGAAATTTTCGGTAACTTTCAAACAGTCTGTTTTGGTTTCTAAGCCTTGAAACTGAGTTCAAATCTTTTAAACACTCTTCAGTTCTTCACACTTTGTTTTTAAACTTTGGCAAAAGTTGCCGTAATCTATTCAGCCATTCCCCCTTCTAAAGTATTTGATCCTGTATTGCATACCTACATACTGTCTTTCAGATCTTGTCCTAGCACGTATCAGCAGAATGGCCATGTAGAACGCAAGCATCACCATATTCTTGATACGAATTGTGCTCTCCTGTTTTCTTCTTCATTGCTTTAGCACTTTTGGGGGGAAGCTGCTTTTACTATTGTTTATACCATCAATCGGGTTCCCACTCCAGTTATTAAGAACAATACTCCATATGAAAAGTTATATGGTACGCCCCCGGATTATTATTCTCTTCGGGTCTTTGGACGTGTCTATTTTGTTCTTCTTCAACTACACGAGCATAATATGTTGGAACCTCGAATAAGAATGTGTTTTTTTCTTAAATATGGTATTGAACATAAATGATATCGATGTTGGGATCCAATTTCGAAGCGTCTCCGAATCTCTCGCCATGTGGTCTTCATGGAACATAAGATACTCTCTATAGTTTCGTCCTTCGATGCTTCCACCACTGTTGACCATCTGCCTCTTACAGATCCGTCCTTTAATCAATTCTTCGAGGATTCTTTCGTCGACAGTTCATTTTCATTACAATCTCCTCCTCTAGATTTGTTGGTTGATGAAGTTATCTCCTCTTCTCCTACTCTAGTTATACATGGTCTTGTTCCAGGTCCACATGCTCTTGTTACTCTTCCTGCTCCAGATCCGGCTCCACAAGCTCCAACTTTGGTTTCTTATTTTTAAAGATGATGCCCTCAGACCCTGAGAGTGACAGAGACGAGTCTTCTTCTTTTACAGTTCGTCGGTCCACCAGAGAACGTACACAACCTATTTTTCTTCATGATTATGTCATTTCTACTATTGTTCAGCATCATGAACCACACGGCTATTGGGAAGCTAGTTCTAATCCTATATGGCAAAAATTAATGGAAGAATAGTTGGATGTTCTCGCACGAACTCATGCTTGGGACTTGGTTTCATTACCTACTTGTAAGACTACAGTTGGGTGCAGGTGGGTATATAAGATAAAGACTAGGCCAGATGGTTCCATCGAGAGATATAAGGCTCGATCAGTAGCTAGAGGTTTCATGCAAGATTATGTCATTGACTATGAGGAGACATTTGCTCCAGTTGCTCGACTTACCTCGGTTAGCACTGTAATTGTTGTACCTGCTATTCGACGTTGGACCTTGTTCTAGATGGATGTTAAGAATGCTTATATTGATGGTGATCTTGCTAAGGAGATATACATGAAACCTGCTCTAGTTCTCGATGTTCACCCGTCACTGGTATGTCTCCTACGTCGTGCTTTATAAGGTTTGAAGCAAGCCCCTCGTGCTTTGATTGATAAGTTCAGTTCTACAATGCTCCATCTCCGGTTCTCCTCTAGTTCTTATGAATCAGCTCCTTTCATTCGTCATACGAATCGTGGAATTATTCTCTTGTTCATATATGTTGATGATATGATAATCACCGGGGATGATCTCGTTGGTATTCGTGAGCTAAAGAAGTCCTTAAACTGCCGTTTGAGATGAAAGACTTGGGTCTCTCAGCTATTTACTAGGTCACGAGGTTACTTCTGATGCTAACGGTTACTCTTTGTCTTAGACAAAGTATGCTTCTGATATTCTTGCTTTTGCAGGACTGACCAATCCAAAGGTTTCCTCCACGCCATTGGAACCCAACTTAAAGCTCACTCTCTTAGAGGGTGAACCTCACTCTGATCCTTCTCGATACTGACAGATTGTTGGTAGTTTGGTTTATCTCACGGTAACTCGTCCTGACTTACAGTATGTTGTTCATCAGGTAAGTCTGTTTCTTACTGCTCCACGATCCACACACTATGTTTCTTTTCTTCAGATTCTTTGCTAAGTCTAAGGTACTTTGTTTCTCGGTCTTCATTTCTCTGCTCGATCTACACCGCTCCTACATGGATTTTCAGATGTTGATTGGGCTGGTGTAGAAGCTCCGGCACGGGGTACTGTTTTTTCTTCGGTGACTCACTTCTATCCTGGTGTAGCTAGAAACAAACCGTAGTTTCGCGATCCAGCCCTGAGGCAGAATACCGTGCTCTAGGTGACGCCACATAGGAAATAATTTGGCTTCGCTTGTTATTAGCTGATATGGGAACACCTCAATCCTCTGCTACTATTATATTTTGTGACAATCGCAGTGCCATTCTGTTTGCCCGCAGCGATGTTTTTCATGAGCGGACGAAACACATTGAGATACATTGTCACTTTATCCGCCATCATCTTTGTGCTGTCACAGTTCATCGAATTATGTGTTTTCGTCAGAGCAAACTTCCGATATTTATACGAAGTCTAATCCACCTGGATGTTTTCGTAACTTGATCTCCAAACTTTCGCTTATCACGACAACTTTAGTGTGAGGGGGGCTGTTATGATATATGTCCCTCACCGTTTCACCATATATATTACTCATTGTATAGTTTTTATAAATAGGTTCCTTTGTACAACATTTTATAACATTTGAACACATGATCTTTTGCTTCCGCTTCAGATTTTAACATGCAAGAACATCATAAAAATTAGAAAAACCCTAAAACCAATTGAAACAAGTACTGAATTCTTTGAAAATTCCTTGGGAGGAATCAGACATGAAGAGATTTTTTTCTTCTTCGTCTAATTTCTTCAATCCTATTTCTTGAATAATCGGCCTTTCTTCAACTGTTATGTTTTTCTTCTAATTCTTCCATCACTCGTCTGGAAGATTTCGTTAGATAGAGAGTGAGGGAGGAAACTGATAGAGGAGATCGAGAGAGGAAGAGGGAGGGTCAGATAGAGTCAGAGATGGATGAGATGGGTCTTTCTTCTTTTCTCATTTATCTAATTTCAATTTCTTTATTTTAAATCAAATATTTTTGATTGAAATTTTTACGCTCGAAACATTAACTGTGCTTGGATGGAATTAATTCCCAGTTTGAATAAGCTAGTAGTATTGCAAATAGGGGTTGCAATCAACTAATTTAAAAATTGGGGTTTGCAATCAGTCAATAATGCTATAATGGGGGTATGCAATCAGCAATTAAGCCTTTATAGATATAGGTAGATTTGGACAAATGAACATTAACCTTCAAGTTATCAGAGATTACTTAAGATACCTAATTTGTTATATACTTAAAGCCAAGCTTATGTAACTTTGTCGAAGTCTCTCTGCCTTCTCTCTAGTGAGAGAAAGTTGGAGAGAAAAAGTACTCCTCCAAGGAGTTCACCAGTCTTGCTCTATGCAAGTTCTCTTCTTCTCCTCCTTTCCTCTTAGTTCTGGTTCTCATCAAGTTCAATCCTTGGTCGTTGCTTGAAGTCTCAATCGGGCTCGCCGTCTCCGCCTCCTTTGGCGGCGGCGAGCCCTCCGTTTTCTTTGTTTAGTTTTGTGTTTTTAATCTTCATTTTACAGATTTGGGCTTTTAGGTCGTGATTGGGACTCCTCGCCTCTCGGATTACAGTGACGGTGTTCTTTGGTGGTAGTATGCCAGGGCTTAAAGGGGCTTGATCGGATCTTTCTAGCGGCTGCCATGACTCTATTCTTCTTCACTTGCTCATCCTTTGGCCGGTCAGTCCTCATCAAGGCTCAGATCTAATCTTGTTCTTGTGTCTTTGTCTGATTTCTCCAGTAGACGATGAGCCCCAGCCGCCTATTCATCCTCCCTGTCTCGGTGATGAAGCTTTGATTTCGCTGTGGTGAAGGTGCTGGGGTTAATCGAATATGGTACGGCTGTGTTTAAGGATGTTTCGTGGCCATGTTTGGTGCTTTGAAGGTTGATTCGTACTTTTCCGGCGGCTGAATATCCACGGTCAGAGCAATCATCATTTTTCCGGCGGTCTTCAATTTTGTCCTAGGAACACGCAAAGTCAACATGTGGAAGCGCATAGGACTATTTGGATTTGGCCACTTTCGTTTTCTTTTTCAATGTTTTTTTTGTTTTCTGCTCTTTTCTAGAGCTTTGCCTCTCAGAGTTGGTGGTCTGTACCACTCTGTATTTCCAGATGTTATCGGGTCTCTTTGGCTGTGATGGCCTTTTTAATGAAAGCTACAATTTTGGTTAAAAAATATATAATTTTGTCGACAAACTATATAAAAATGCGGTGAAAATAATTTGCTCCACCTTCTATGCATGATTTCAGAGAAAACCAACATTGACAATCGCGTTAAAACGAACGTGTACTCAAACTCTCAGTGTTGACAAATGAATCATTCAACCATGTGGCCTCACAATTAAGATAATCCACCGCAAAACAAGAAGCCATTCTTAAAATACAGGTCTGAACATCAAGTCCATGATAATAAACATTGAGACATTATTAAAGAATCAACTGAGATACGACTTTAACAGTATGTAGATCTCCAGGTAGGCGTAACATGCCGGATCCAAATTTGATCGAATGTTAACGCACCAGTTTAAATCAGTCGAAAAGTTAAAACCAGGCAAAGGATGACATTCAACCTATATCAATAAACGATCTTAGTTATTCGAAGACAAAATTGATTTCAAAAACCAGATAGCCCTGATACCAAGTGAAAGTTATAATTAACTGTAATGCGAAAAACCTAATCACATGACCTGAAAACCAATTCCTCTCAGGAACACATAAAACTCTCATAATCATAAATTGCGTATCGTTTCCCATGGTAATTGATAAATCTGACAACGAACTTCTGAAATCGTGACCTTCCCTGATTTGATCGAAAACGCACTATGTCCTCCGGATTGAAACTCTAATCAGCGAGCTCTACTTCTTCATTATGTCTCCTCCTATAATCCACGACTGTTTCTTTTATCGATGGGACGGGTGCTGTTTTCAGACAATTTTTTATGAGGATTCATGGCTCTTTTATGACCGAGTTTTGATGAGCTGGAAATGAATCTCTGAACCATTCTTAGAGTATTCAGATGACTTCGAGATTTGGTGTTCAGTTGTAATTCATCTCGTGCATTGGTTAGCTAGAACGTTTAACATGAGCTCATTTGGGTCTGCCTTGTCTCCAAATCCCACTGCGAGGAGGCTGGTGACGCATTGGACTCGCCCAAGTCTTGGTCAAAATTTCCTTCATTAGATTGGCCGATTTGATGAAGCAACGAACATGAGCGGTTTTCCGAGACCGTGATGTTATTTCAGAGTTCCCTTGTAGTTTGGTCTTTGCCACATCAGTTGAGGCAGAGACAAATGAAAGAGGTAAGAAGATTTGAGGGTGAAGAACCCTAATCACAGAGAAGAAGACGAAGAGAAGAGGCTGTGTTTATTCACAAATGACCTAATCCAACTATTACAGCAACCAGAGACTTATATAGTGTTACACCAACGGTAGGATGAGAAGGACAGCTCATCCAACGGTAGGATGAGCTGTTAGGGTTCGTACAGAAGGTGAAGTGACAATTATACCCTTATAACAAGTGGGTAATTACATTAGTGTAAAAGGGCTTAATTCTTTGGGCTTCAACTGCTGCGTTGGGCTTCTTCCTTCAGTCTTGGGCTTGATTTGGCTTTGGAGTCCATAGTCCGTTATTACGCCCCCTTAAACTAATGGTGAATGCTGAACCATTAGTTTAGACCTGAATTTATCAAACTGCTGGACCGGAAGAGACTTGGTGAAGATATCAGCCAGTTGATCTGCACCAGATATGGGAACCATAGTAAGATGTTTTAAAAGTGCTTGTTCACGAATATAATGATAATCCAATTCGATGTGTTTAGTATGAGCGTGAAATAAAGGGTTAGCCGTAAGAGATAAAGCAGATAAATTATCAGTGATTAGTAACGGGGGTTCTGGAATACGTATACGAAGATCATAAAAGAGTTGGCGAAACCAAGATAAATCAGCGGCACCAGTGGCTAGTGCCCTATATTCCGCTTCAGTTGAAGAGCGGGAAACAGTGGGCTGCTTTTTAGCAGACCAGTGGACAGGATTAGGGCCGAGGAAAACAACGAGCCCAGTAGTACTACGGCGATCTGTTGGATCACCGGCCCAATCGGCATCGGTAAAAATGTGAATGTGCAAATGACCCTTTTGATACAATAAGCCATAAGATTTGGTACCTTGAAGATACCTAAGCACTCTTTTAGCACCACTAAGGTGGAAAGAGGTGGGTTGGTGCATAAATTGGCACAAATGATTCACCGCGAAAGCGATGTCAGGTCTGCTAAATGGAGATATTGTAGAGCGCCTAAAAGTTGACGATAAGCTGTTGCATCAGGAAGTAAGTCCCCTTCAAGAACATGATATTTAACTCCACCAGCAAGGGGTGTGCTGGTGGGTTTACAATGGGACATATTGAACTTAGCAAGTAAATCACTTATATATTTTTCTTGAGTGATTACAATGCCATTTGAGGACCTGCTGATTTAAAATCCTAGAAAGTACGTTAATGGACCAAGGTTGGTCATGGAAAATTCAGTATTTAGTTTTTGAGTAAGTAAAGAAATGTATGGAAGATCATTCCCGGTTACTATAATGTCATCGACGTACAACAATAAAATGGTGAGTTTATTGTTGATATGTCGGACAAATAAAGAACAATCTGCAGTAGAAGCACCAAACCCCAAAGATAGTAAAAAAGTGGTAAACCGTTCAAACCAGGCCCGGGGGGCCAGTTTGAGCCCGTAAATAGATTTGTTAAGGCGACAAACATGATGTGGGTACTGAGGGTTTACAAACCCAACAGGCTGCTGCATATAGACAGTTTCACGGAGAAAGCCGTGTATAAACGCATTTTTTACATCAAGTTGTAGCAAAGGCCACGAAAAAGTAGCGGCTAAACCTAAAATAGTACGAACCGTGGCATGTTTGACGACTGGACTAAAAGTCTCCTCGTAATCGATGCCATGATTTTGGTGAAAGCCTTTAGCTACTAAGCGGGCTTTGTATCTAGAGACAGACCCATTTGGGTTAAACTTAGTGCGATAAACCCATTTGTTACCAATAAGATTAATATTTGGAGGGGGTGGAACAAGAGTCCACATATTCTGCTGTAAGAGACTGTTAAATTCTTCATCCATGGCTTTTTGCCAAAGTGAAGATTTAGCAGCTTCTTTAAAAGAAGTAGGATCAGAGTGATGTGTGTGAGAGGGTGCAGTTGCAGAAAATCCAACAGAAGAAGAAGGAGCAACATAATAAACAAGTTTTCTTTTACTAATGCCTGATTTGCTACGCGTTTGCATCGGATGGCCACCATGAGATGTTGAAGGAGGAGGGGGTGGGGGGGGGGGGAATCATCACTGGACTATCACCATCTACCGTGCCAAAGTGGGTCTGGGGCAGTGAACCAGCACCTGCATTAAGTGTAGTAACTGGAGTATCAAGAGTAGTATCTGTTGGATTCCGAAGGGACTGTGCAGGTGATGGTGCTGTAACAGAGGGTACACTTGGCTGCAGATTGGGAGAGCCCTCAGAAAAAAAGTTCTCTGGTATAAAACCCGAGTGGTCAGATTCATGAGATGAATCTGAAGAAGGGACAGAAGTGCCTGAAACAGAAATACCAGAATGTGAGTGTATAGAAGTAGAAGATAAAGAAAATGGAAAAGAGAATTCATCAAAGTAAACATCCCTGCTAACAAAAAAATTGTGAGAAGCAGGTTCATAACAGATATAACCCTTGTAACCAGATGCATAACCAAGAAAGACGCACTTTTTAGTTTAGGGTCCAATTTTGATTTGTTATAATCAGTTAAGCGTGGATAACATGAACAACCAAAGACACGTAAATAAGTATAATCAGGTTTAGATTTAAATAACAATTCATAAGGAGATTTGTGAGAAATAGTTGATCTAGGCATACGATTAATAAGATAGGTAGCTGTGGCTACGGCATGTTACCAAAATTTCTTTCGTAAAGAAGAAGTTTCAAGTAATGTAACTGCTGTTTCTATAATGTGTCGATGTTTACGCTCAGCTAGACCGTTTTGTTGTGGAGTATAAGGGCAGGATTTCCTATGACTACTACCATTTTCAAGTAACAGTTTCTGAAATGTGAAAGCAGTGTACTCCCCTCCACCATCCGATTGAAAAAATTTAATAGGATATCCCAGAAGCTTTTCAATAAATAGTTTGTAAGTTGCAAACACAGAAGTGACTTCAGACTTAAGTTTAAAAGGGAATAGCCAAGTAAATCTTGAAAAATTATCAATAAACAGCACATAGTACCTATAACCAGAATAAGAAACAGTAGTAGCAGGACCCCATACATCGCTGTGAATCAAATGAAGAGGAGTAGAAGTAACAGATTCAGATAACTTATAAAGTAAACGAGAAATTTTTCCAGCTAGGCATGCTTCACATAGAGAGTCATGTTGTTTAACAGAATTTAAAGAAGTAGAAGATAAAAAATTAACACATTGTGATAAAAACAGTTTCTGATGGGTGACCCAGGCGTGAATGCCAAAGTTTTGATTTGATTCTTTGGCCTAAATGAGCTTGAGGGCCTTGAAGAGATAGAGAAGAGAAGGGATACAAGCCATTTCTACTGGGTCCCTGAAAAATTATTATGTCCGTATCCTTGGCCTGGATACAAAAGGAGTCTTTATCAAAAATAAAGCGAGTATTGTGATCGGAGAAAAATTTGTGGACAGACAATAAATTAACAGATAGTGAAGGAACATGTAAAGTGTTTGTCAAAGAATAAGAGAAATTTGAATTTGTAAGAAAGGCAGTACCAGAGTTCTTTATAGGAAGAGAGGAGCCGTTACCCACTGTAACACAGTCATTTCCGGAGTATGGCTCTGCAAGAGAGAGGTTGCGGAGGTCGGACGTCATGTGACTGGAGGCTCCGGTATCAGTTAACCAGAGATCAGAAGGAGGTATTTGCTGCTGATTAGATGTTGCAGCCATAGCAGAGAGCTGCTCAGGAGGGTGGCGACCTTGATATGCATAGTCCATACGGTGGTAGCAGTCAATGGCGGAATGGTAGTCGTATCCGCAAATTTGACAATTGATCGGGCTTGAGCCACCACGACCCGAACCACTGTTACGCCCCCTGGAACCGGAGCGTCCTGATCCGCCTCGACCCGAACCGTTACCATAACCGGATGCGCCATACCCGGATCCGGAAGACCCAGACCCGTAACCAGATCCGTAGCCGAACCCGGTACCAGACCCGACATCAGATCCATAGTTGTGACCATCATTGTACCCGGATCCAGAACCGAACCGGCCTCCTCTGAAGTTGGATCGACCGCCTCCTCGAGAACCGGATCGACCCCCACCACGGAAGCCAGAGGGTTGGCGGCCACCACGTCCACCACGGTGATGGTAGAACGCCGCCGGAGAAGACAGATCTGGGGTTGGCGACTGTGAGGCTAGCATCTGTTCATCAGCTTTGAGCAAGACATAGAGTTCTTCGAAAGAGATCGGGTCAGATCAAATCCGAAGAGAAGATCGGAAAGGATTGAACTCCGGTGGAAGGCCGTTGAGTGTATACAGTAACATGTACTCATCATCTATCATCACAGAGGATACAGCAAGGCAATTGCGAAGTGTCTTAAGGCGCTGCATGTAAGAATCAATCGAATCAGAGCCTTTCTTGATCGATTGAAGTTCACCTTTGAGTTGCAAAATATGAGATCTGGTAAGGGAGGCATAGCGCCGCTCCAAAACAAGGCAAGCGTCGTGAGAGATAGCAGATCCGATGACTTGAGTGAGAGATTCAGCGGAAAGAGTGGCGTTGAGGATCGTTAGGACCGCCTGATCCTGTAGATGCCAAGCCGTGAAGGCTGGATTGACCTCCGGAGAAGCCGATCCATCGGTTGTGGGTAAGAACTGTGCAGGACAAGGTGTAGACCCATCAAGAAAACCAAAAAGAGTGTGGGTTTTAAAAATCGATGTGATTTGGTGCTTCCATAAGACAAAATTGGAAGCATCTAATTTGAAAGGTAAAAGGTTATGTATGTTAGATAAGAGGTATAACGGCGGTGTCGCCGGTGTGGTGGTGGTGTTGGTAGAGAGCGACATTAAAGCTCTGATACCATGAAAGAGGTAAGAAGATTTGAGGGTGAAGAACCCTAATCACAGAGAAGAAGACGAAGAGAAGAGGCTGTGTTTATTCACAAATGACCTAATCAAACTATTACAGCAACCAGAGACTTATATAGTGTTACACCAACGGTAGGATGAGAAGGACAGCTCATCCAACGGTAGGATGAGCTGTTAGGGTTCGTACAGAAGGTGAAGTGACAGTTATACCCTTATAACAAGTGGGTAATTACATTAATGTAAAAGGGCTTAATTCTTTGGGCTTCAACTGCTGCGTTGGGCTTCTTCCTTCAGTCTTGGGCTTGACTTGGCTTTGGAGTCCATAGTCCGTTATTAACAAACACTTGCTTAGTTGGATATTCCTTTGGATACACAGTATTAGCTTGGCTGTTGATTGTGTCTACGGGTATTCTATGTTTGTGACTCTTGCAGTACTGGATCTATCGATTCCTTGACGTATCTTCCCCACCAATATATCTTGTCACACACTTTTGTTCAGAGATCAGATCCACCAAGTGGAGTCCCTTCACCGATTAGTCTCTGCAAGCTAGATGCTTTTAATCTTTTGTATCCTTGCCCTTGTTAAGATCCCTTACTTCCCGTTTCTCTTAGCCTTGTCGGGCATGTCTATAGTAGCGGGTCAGACTTTACATTTACGGGTTGAGTCCGTTTTGCTTTATAATAAGGGGGTCATTATTAAGAAATAAAATAAAATAATAAAATAATCCAAATAACGCTTCTTTATTGTATGCATGGTACAGACCTCACGTTCTATTTTATGCTATACTCAGTGAAATAGGTGTAGTGGGATGGATTTGAAATATTATTTTTTTCATGGCAGATCTGAATTTAATTGTTAGATTAGAGATTGCAAATATATTGTCAACAGCTACGGCGACATTTCATCAAACAAAATCGTTATTATAAGATAATTAATTTAATATGCCAGCTTTTCTGAGCAACTAACCAACTTGACAGGTTGAGAAACTGAGTTTTGTTTTGTTTGTTTTTGTTTTTGTAAGATTAATTGGTTTGCTTGCACTATTATGTTAGGTAATAAACAAATTTGAAGTGAAGACTGTTCCAAGGTTTAATTCTTTAGCCGGGGGCGGAAGGCTATTTATACCAAGTCGGTCATGGTTGCTAAACATCGATCATCAATATGGAAGAATCAAAAATCCTGAGAGTTGAGGTTATTAGTAAAGAAACAATCAAGCCATCTTCTCCTTCTCCAAGACCAGATCAACCAGGAAGCTTCAAGCTCTCCTTGCTAGACCAATTTCATTCCAATAACCACCTTTATATACCAACAATACTCTTCTACAAAGCTACTACCACTTGTTCTTCAACTGGTGGTGACGGCGGCAAGGGATCAAAGGAGGTCCATGGAATGTCACAGCGGCTGAAATCATCGCTCTCGGAAACATTAACTCGCTTCTACCCATTTGCCGGAAGACTCAAAGACCAGCTAACCATCAGTTGTAATGATGCGGGTGTTGATTATTCAGAAGCTCAAGTACTCAACTGTTCCCTGGTTGATGTCCTTGAGAAGCCAAACCCAAAGCAGCTTCATCTTCTCATTCCTGGCGGACCAGACAAATCAACAGATTTAACCACATGCCCGGTTCTTCTTATCCAAGTGAGCTTCTTCGAATGTGGTGGAATGGCTCTAGGTGTGAAATACAATCACAAGGTTGGCGATGCAGCCACATTCTGCAACTTCATGACTGGTTGGTCAGATTCTGCCCTTGGGAATGTCATTAATCCATCAACACCAGATTTTAGCGCATCCACTCGTTTCCACCCAATGGTTTCATTACCACCTTCGCCAAACCACAACAAGCCTACTAGTAATGTACAAACTGCTAGGTTCGTATTTGGGCCCTCTGAGTTGGCCTCCTTGCAGGCTAAAGCCAGTAGCCCAAACAACCCACGACCTAGTCGTTTCGAGGCGGTCACGGCCTTCATATGGAAAACGGCGCTGAAATCTGGCAAGGAATCAAGACCCGAGTGCAAGAAACCAACAGCACTCACTTGGGCAGTAAACTTGCGGTCCAAGCTACAGCCACCTCTACCAGACAATTGTTTTGGGAATTTGGTAGGAATTGCGGTGCATGAAGTCGGTGGTGTTGATGCAAAGGACATGTCTAGCTTGGCCGGTTACCTCAGACGTGGGACGATAGATTTATGCAACGACTTCATTCAGGCACTTAAAGAGGGTGAAACTTTTCCAGGAACTTTGGAGCTTCAAATGCATAAAAGGAACTTATTGACCCCAAAGGATGCTGGAACTATACAGTTGTATCGCGTAACAAGCCGGTGTAAGTTTCCATTTTATGATGTTGATTTTGGGTGCGGAAAGCCGTTGTGGGTGACTAATGGAGGTTCTATTCCAGTGCCGAACTTAATCTTATTGATGAATACGCGAGATGGAAATGGAATAGAAGTAACGGTGTCTTTGACCGAAGAACAAATGACTTGTCTTGAAAGAGACCAGGAACTGAACAACTATGCGACCTTCAATCCAAGTGCTTTTAGCTAGTTAAGTGTTGTGAGTGTATGTCATCTGTTTGGTTAATTTTTTTCTTCCTCATCTTTTTACGCGTTATCCTTCAATGTTTCTGCACCTTCTCATTTTCTTCTTTTATATCCCCGTATGAATAAAAGTTTGTGCTATTATAACACTGCGACAAACTCTTTTTTAGCATGTCAACCATCTTTTAGTAATTCACTAGGCGATACCCCGCTCATCAATTCACTAGGCGATACCCCGCGCGATGCGCGGGTCTAGTATAAGATCAATTTGTTCACTTTTAATAAAATACTAATAAAATAAATCAATATAACTGTAATAGTTGAAATCTTACGAAAAATACAACAAATTTGATCAAGATTCATGAGAAATAAAGCTCTAAAAAGTTCATATTACTATTTGTATACAAATAGTGCAGCTGAAATTAAACTTCAATTGAATCTCAGAAAAAAGAAGTATAGAAAATCATTATATAATCGAGTGCAAATAAGAAAAAAAAAATAATTAAATTTAAACTATTGTTAAAGTTACTTATTACAAGATCGCTTAAATAAGAAAAAAATAATTAAATTTAAACTATTGTTAAACTTACTTATTTCAAGATCGCTTGCATTTAATGAAAAATCCATTTTAAAACTATCAAACATTTTACTTACCCCTTTCCTTTTTGAGGTATTCTAAAAGTTAAATTTTATGATGTTTAAAATGCAATTGTTCAATTTTTGAAATGGCATAATACGTCTTATAAAGTACTTTCATGTGTTGTGTTTCCGAACTACAAAAAAACTCTTCGAAAATTACAAAGAGATGCATTAAAGAGAAAACTAAACACAGTGTAATCCATATTTTTGACATAAAATAAAATAATATAAAAAAATGCGTAATTGTCAACATACTATGGCGTACTTAAGTATAGGAAGAGAAATTAAACCAATTATCTTTTCAAAAAACAAAGGATATCATATTCGTTATGAAATTTTCGACTTTTGTTGCTCAAAATGTAGGTACTTGTGAATTTTTTTTAAAAAAACCTAACAATTTCTTTCTCGTGGAGTCTTACTGATGATTACGCTATTGTGGGTAGTGCCTTTTACCTAAGAGAAAAATACAACAGATTGTCAAAGCCGACTTATAAAAAACAAAACAGACTATGGGAGAAATAATAATATATTACAAAATAATCTAATAATAAATTGTTGCTTTAAACTCAATTATTCGTTATGAGTTACAGATAATGCTGACATTCCTTTAATATAGGATAAGAGTTCTTCTTTGAGCAGTAGTTCTCTATGTCGTATCCGTTGTTGTATTGCAAGTTATAATGCTTTTACACCCTTGGTAGGTGCATTTGAGAAGCAATCCTATATTCATTTAATAATAATTTAAATTTATCATTCAAATAAAGTTTTGTTGATAAATGAATTTAAATTCAAGGTCATTTATTATTTTATCACATGTAACTCCTAGAAATATAATGAATTGGCTCATTATAAAAAACGGAAATTAGCTCACCCAGTTTACATTCATATATGGCAAGCCTTTCTATTTGCAGCATTTCCTGTTTACATTCATAGAGTATTACATGTAAGAAATTAGTAGTGCATCACATTGCCAATATGAACAAAGAAAATAAAAATATAAAGATAAATAGAAAATGACGTGACAATTTAATTGATCGATACTAATGGATTGAAAAAATAATATATTATTATTTTTTCGAAGAAAATAAATTCTATTCTTGCTTACATGCTACCTATTTCTTTACTTTAAAAAGTATTTTAATTCTTATTAATATTATAATAACAATAAATTTAGAAAATGCTTAAGTTACAATTTTGTGGTTGAATGACATGTTACTTCAATGATTTCTTGAGATTAGTTTTTATGTGTACTACCAAATAAAATATATTATAGATAGTTGTGCACAAGAGATTCCGGCAGGGAGACCTCCTTGTACACCGTAAGTAGAGGATCAGAGATGGCACAGGAAGAGTTGGGTTGTGTGTAGGGAGAGAGTAAGGCAGTAGTAATGTCTGAGAGAGAGACAGAGGTTTGACAGAGCTTCCGCGTAGGGCTAGTGTGTTCTCCTTTGTATGGAAAGGTTAACGTCCTATATATAACGGAGAATGTGACCGTTGCAGTGTGGTTAATGCGCCCATAAATTTCGGCTTAATTAGCTTAACCGCAACGGCACGTTCGTCCTCATATATAGGGACCGTTACAGCACGTTATGCGCGAATACCGGAACCGTTACGGGGTTGACCGGGTTTGACCGGATTGACTGGGTTTATGGAGCTCGTGCCATAAATCTATCAAAAGCAGTTACTAAAGGTCGCGTGCGGGATTGGCTCGCACGCGAAAGGACTTACTCTAGCCTCCAAACCACTAAGTCCCTACAAGTCCCGTGCAGTGGTATGCGAGGGCTCTGTCTCGCAGCCCCCACATGGATCAGCGCGGCTGGTGATCCAGTGTGTGTGGAGCACAATATGATGTTCTAGATGTTTGCCACGTGGCCAAGATCTGTCAGCTCAGAAAGAACTATCTACATTAGCCCCCTTTCTGCGCGTGAAGACTCATAGCTGCATAGACTTCCATGCGCGGAAACCAACATACGCGTCGTCGCCACGCACCAATTCAAACATGAGTAAATACAGCCCCCGTGCGTGCTATTATGACCTAAAACCCCTAGAGTCGTGCCGTCTGGCCTTTAGGGTTTTAGGCGTGACGTCAGCTTGTCCTGTGATTGCGCAATTCGACGCTGACGGTTGCGATTCGACTACTGAAAGGATGCAACCCTTCATTGTTTATGGATAAATACTCTGTACTCTCCATTGTTGCAAAGCATCACTTCTTTCTCTTAAAGTGAATGATACCTGGAAGTCTTCGAGAGCAGATTCAAATAATCAATCACCAGTTCACTCTTGTCAATCGTCTTCTTCGACTGTGTGCAGCCAAGCAAGCTTCATCAAAACAAGGTTGGCCTTGTTCAATTTTGCTTATGATACCAATATACGCTTTGAACTGTGTTGGATCTGCAAACCCATGACATATTATCCGTTGAAACTTTTGAAGAAGCTCCAATCTTTGGACCCAATTTTGATTTAATCCTTCGATGATAAGGACCTTAGATGTAGGGTTTTGAAATCCCTGATAATGCAAACAATTTCCAACCACTAATTTCTGAAATTGATACCAGAAACTGTTCATCTTTCTTCCCATAGATCTTGAATCTCGAAACTCAAACTGAAGTGTGGCATATTTCTCCCCCTTTTTTTTTCTTGCTTTTCCGCAGGAATGGCAAAGAGAAGAGGAACTAGACCCACCAAGGAGGACGAAGAAATACCTGATCTTCCACAAGCTCTTTGGCGGAAAGCCCCCTACCTGGGTGGCAAGGACTTCTACCATGCGAGAGTTAAGGCAAAGAAACTACCTGCTTCCGTCCCCAATGAGGGATTGCTAACATTAACTCCTCCAGTTAACTCAGCCTTACTTGATTTGATTGGTGTCGAGGACGTGGTTCGATTGGGAATCGAAAATGGGTACTTCCCGTATGCTGCGATTTCCACCCAAGCTTTTGTTCAAAAATTGGACTACATGGACGAGTGGATTGACCATGTGCTGACCAATCATGCTGTGACTCTCAACGAGGCCGGCGTATACTTCGCCGTTCGTGCTATGAAGGGTGCTGCCGTGAAGCTGGACCAATCCATGCTTCTAAAACTTCTTTCCCGCTACTCGCCTGCGACTCACACTTTTCACTTTGCTGAGTTCGAGGCTACTCCCACGCTCGAGGACGTGCATATGCTGTATGATCTGTCTCCCATGGGCGAGGTGGACCCTTTGAGTCCCTTGAGGACGGATGCGGAGATTGCCCTGTACACGCAGATGGAGGAGTGCTTGCCAGAGGTAAAGAAAATCTCCACCCGGTGGACCACTACCAAATCCCTTCCTGACTGGCAACTGGTTGATACGTCTGCGAAGAATACTTGGAACAAATGGGTGCAGTACTTCTTCCGCGACTACGCGAACAGCAGCATCACCAAGAAGCTTCTGAGTCAAGACCTAGAGGCCAAGAATTACGTGGAGGGTAAAGGCTATCACTTGACCCTTAGTGCTTTCCTCTGTGCTTGGCTGTCGAGGTACTTAATCGATGGTCACCCGCACGATGGGGTCTTCTATCACGTTCTGCCGCTTGCTGTGAAACTGGCCCTTGGCCAGAAAGTCGCACTCGGACCCTTGGTCTTGGGCACGCTGTACTACAGACTGGATCAGCTAGTTGTGGCCATGAAAGAATCGCGCGGCCGCCTCGACATACTGACTTTCGGCAACATTGCCTTCTTAACGATGTGGGTCTTTGAGCGATGGCCTTCATATTCCCCAACTGCTTCTAAGCCCAACAAGTGGTGTTCCCCAGGCGCGATGGAGGAGCGTAACAGCGGCAGAGCTGCGAGGTGGTTCGGAGCGAACAATACCAAGTGCGTTTGGAGCCTGATATGCGACAACCGGCGAGAGTTCATTGCCAGGCCCTATGCCCTGCGTATTGAGAACGTGCGATGGTTTCCAAAGCTGTACCCTTCTAAGGGCGTTGTCTTCTCAGAAGAGCTCCTCTTTGAAGAGGGATCGCATTTCCATGAACGCCACCGCGAATTCTTTTGCTGGTGCCTGCGAGGTTCCCTACCTGCTCTCGCAGAGCATATTCGTGAGCTCGCGCCGAGGTACGAAAGGATTACTGTGGATGTTTACCCCACTCGAGTTTCTCCCCAGTTCGGCTTTGATGCAGTGGAACCCTCAATCTGGCCACAGTCCATTATCAGAGGCTGCTATAAGCGCTTGTTGACAAAGGAGTGCAAAACAGTCTTCATGAGCAACCTTCCCTTTGAGCAACCTGCGGGTAACCGCGAAGGTGGTTGTTCTAAGAACTGGCTCGGATACTGGCACGCCCAGCAGACAAGGTTTGAGATGCAGTCGGCCCCTCAGCCAAGCAGAGCTCCTTTGATCAAAAGAAACTCTTTTCCGTTTCGTCCCAATTGCAGTCTGGACGAATCTGAATATGGTTGCTACTCATTGTTGGATCATGAGAACCATTTGTGCCCTGCCGTCATTCTGGATGAAAAGATCGCCGCAGTTTATAAAGGTGACTCGCATGTCATCAAATATAGCGAGACTTTTGCTAAGGTAAGAAACTTATTTTGCATGCGCTAAGCTTCTTTATTTTCACATATTGACATCTTTATTCTACACTGCTTGCTGTAGTGCCATGTGCGGAGGTTCGCATCTGGCGATCGTTCCAAATCGCTGGTTAACACCATTGTTACCACAAGAAGACAAGGACAGTCGTTCTTGCTAGCATCGAGGATGGATCCTGAGGTCGAAACCAGGATTCGCGAGGTCATGAATGCTTTTGCTGACTCGCTGATAGATAATGCTCCGGCCTTGTCTCCCCCTAGAGGTGATCCGTCTCCTCCAGCGACTGCCGCACCAAGAGCGAAGAAACCCAGGCAAAGGGGAATTACAATCTCTTCTCCCAGAAGCGCTCCAACTTCCCCTCCTGCGAGATCCCTTTCTGCCAAGGACAAGGGCAAAGGTCGCATGACCAGCAAAACGCGGAAGGAGCTCGCAAAGGAGACCTTCGTTCCATTCGGCCAGGAGGAAGAAGAGGAGAGGCGGGAGCCAAGAGAAGGAGATGAAGAAGAAGAAGAAAGAGCAAATGTGATACATGAGGAAGAATCAGGAGGTACCCCCATCGCGTTTCCCTTCTCATTATCGTAACTCTTTTTCAACTTGATTTTGAACCAATCATTTCTTCGCAGACGATGATGACGAGGAGACCATCAGTGGCCTTTTGGCTAAGAGGCAGAAGAGGGGTGCTCATTCTGGTATTTCTGACGAACCCATAAGCGAGGACGTTCTTGCCGAGTCCAGGAAGATAGCTGCAGAAGCTGCTGAAAGGAGAAGAAAGCGGGAGGATGAGGAGCTCGAGCGTGTGAGGCAAAGGAGCCTCGAAGAACAGCATGTTGACGACTTAGTGCATCCAACCGATGAGAAAGATGCGCTTCCCGAAGAGGTGGCTCCTCGAGTTGAAGAGGAGGATGCGGCTCCAGAAGAGGATGCAGCAGCTTTGGAGCAAGCCCAAGCAGATTTTGAAGAAATCGCTGGCGGCAATAAAGGTGAAATTTTTAATCTCGCAGTAACTTATCGAGATGTTATTGTGGGTGCATTAAAGCATGGTGTGTCAAAAGCTGACATTCGCCGTTGGCTAGTAGGCAAGTGCGGTGAACCCTCAGGTAATCACTTGAACGATATGCATGCACTAGACTTAGCAATTCGAATCACAATCATGACCAGTTTCTTCGCGTCCCAGGTCACGCTCATTTTAAAGACATGCTTAATGAGGACACACTAATAGGGCATGGTTCCACGTCTTTAGTGTATGACGAAGATACTCCAATCCCACCTTCACGTGGAGGTGCTTGCTCTTGGCTTTTGCAAAGATAGTAAAATAACGTACAATACGAGTTACCTCATACCATCGCATTTTGTATCGCAGGTAATGCTGATGAACCCGTGCAGGAGCAAAGGAGTCAACCTTCTGCGTCCTATGTCCCGGTGCCGAGTTCCCATACCGAGAAACCCGTCGCAGCTGCTGAATACGCAGAAGAGCCTTTTGAGGACGTCATCGAACTTTCTGATGATGCCGAGGCTGACACTGTGCTAATGGAGGAAGATGTCCATGCTAGTGCTGAGGAAATGAGAACAAGTGCTGTTGATGCTACCGCATCTGAGAGTGTCCCTCGCCAAGCAACTTCGGCTTCCACCACGCCTCCAGCAATGACTAAATCGGTGGCACCTCTTCCTGCGTGGAGCTTTTGGGGCTCGCAGGTCGGGGCTGCGATCACACATGGTGCGGCTTATACTCATCCCCCAAATTATGAGGAGTTAGAGCTCGCAGCTGATAGAAGGGTTATGGAACGAGGACAATCTTCGATCACTCCAGCAATGCGCATTCCTTCAATTCATGAGATCCTTGAAGGAACTGGTAAGTCGTGGTTTGCTGTTTGTATTTCGCATTCTTCATTTGCGAGTTTGATAGCATGACTTAGCTTTTGATATTGCTTCAGGTTTGAAGCAAGCCGATGTGGACTGGCTAGTCCGGATGCGCCTCGCCTACCCCCAGTCATTTACGAGGTCTCTGGAGATAGGGCCCTTTGACAGGAGGCTGTTTCTTACCGAGGCCATTTGGATTTAGGAGCAGCTGTCTGCGGCCACGCCTGCGACCATTTCTCCTCAGAGTGCCGAATTGCTTTTTGGCATGTGCCAAAATCTTCTCGCCAAAGTTCAAGGCAGGCTGGGTTTCAAGTTTCTTATGAAAAGAGTTACCTGATTCGCGCAGCCGTAACTTTGAAGCTCGGCCACCAAAACCTCGCAGCTGAGAAGCAGAAGGTGGAACAGCAAAAGCAAAAGGTTGAAGACGCTATGAAGCTTTATCATGAGATGAATGCCAAGTGCGAGCAATTGAAGCAGGAAGTGGAGCAGGTGGAGAATCTGAGCCGTCAGTTCACCCCTCATGACTCCTTGATCAAGGGTTTACTTTGATTTTTGAATTTTGAAAAGCAGCAAATAGATAGCTGAAACATTAATGTAATGTTTCTAGGGTTTCTCCCCCCTTTTTTTTAACAAAAGAATTGAAGTTCCCGTTTTGCCCTTTCCGGGATTTGATGGAATATCTCTGTGCATATCAATTTATGACGTCAGTAATTGATATTCTGCATTGATTTTCGCGCTAATTTCTCATAAGATAAGCACGCTTTCCTTGGGAAGTCCATCCTAATCATGACCATCCTTCATTAATTAGGATACGCAACGGAATCGTCGTAGCCTTTAGTAGGGTAATTGATCGTTACCGCTTTTCAAGGCGTAAGTGATTGACCTTACCCTCTTTTCAAATTCTGCTGACTCATCTTGGCAACTGAAGAGTCTCCACAAGGTCTATATAAACCCTGTCTTTGCCATTTGGGTTCTTCATCCCAAAAATGTGCTTTGCCGTGAGTCCTTACGACTGCTGGCTTCAACGCTTGTTTTTCGTTGATGCATGGCAACTTCAAGTCATGAAACCTGAGTTTGCGCTTTGTGCTATAGAAATAGTTTCCAAGATCCGCTTAATGAGGCTTACTGATCTTTGTAACCTCCATAAAGAAGATGGAGATAATACCTCATGTTTGTTCGAAGAATTTTCTTCGTCTATTATGTTTGCAGGTCATGTTTCCGGCCGCCTCCCGGTGAGGTGCAGCGCCGTAGTGACCTTGCTACCGACTCGTAATGAACGGCGGGATTCTCCTCCAGCATCCCTGGAGGAGAACTCACTGCCCCCACGTTCTTGAACTCAGGAGGCTAGCCAATGCCCTTGTCTATCAGGACAAGAAGCCCAGTACCAGAGGAATGACTGCTTCCCCTGTTTTGCACGACTGCATACGCCGGAACAGGTGGTTCCTCTGGTACATATCTTGATCAGACAGGGGCCTTGTTAGATCCTGAGATCTTGGACGTAGCATCACCCAGATCTTGCTACGAGGGATGTAGCGAATGGCGAGTTGATCTCTTCGCAGAAGCATCCTACTTGCTACAGATCTTTGGCCGCAGATCTGTGCATCGCATAGCTGGTGTTAGGACCATTAGGTTCATCCCTTTTCAGTTAGGATTCCCGCGATGTGTAACTTCGTGCTTGTAAGTTACTTTTCGAATGCATTGTAAGCCATGTTGGCTGCGTAGTTAGATTTGAGCTTTTTCGCTTGTAAGCTACTATCTAGACAGATAAATTGTAAGTCCTTTCGACTCATAATGATAAATCACTTTGTATGATTTGTTGCAACAAAATACAATTTCGCATGCGTATCATCAAACTTTGCCTTTTTGTAGTGCTATATACACACTTTGCATTGTCGCTTGGATATACTAGATCGTTCGAGATCGTGTTTGCGCAGCTGATCTACTTTGGCAGCTAGGCTTGCGTTTTGGATTCAAGTGCAAGTGCTATCTTATCAGATAAGCTTTTGTAGAGCACTCGGGATCGCTTTGCACAATGCTGCTATCATGGCAGATAGACTTAGGAACGATTTTAAAATCGCATTTGTATAGCTTTGTTATCACGGCAGATAGGCTCGAAAGATCATTCAAGATCATGGTCGCATGGGCTGCTATCGCAGAAGATAGGCTTAAAAGATCACTTAAGATCGTTTTCACATGAGCTGCTATCGTGGCAGATAGGCTTAGGAGATCAATTAAAATCATTTTCGCATAGGCTGCTATCGTAACAGATAGGCTTAGAAGATCAATAAAGATCGTATTTGCATAGGCTGCTATCGTACCAGATAGGCTTAGAAGATCAATTAAGATCGCATTTTCATAGGCTGCTATCGTGACAGATAGGCTTAGAAGATCAATTAAGATCGCATTTGCATAGGCTGCTATCGTGACAGATAGGCTTAGAAGATCAATTAAGATCGCATTTGCATAGGCTGCTATCGTGACAGATAGGCTTAGAAGATCAATTAAGATCGCATTTTCATAGGCTGCTATCGTGACAGATAGGCTTAGAAGATCAATTAAGATCGCATTTGCATAGGCTGCTATCGTGACAGATAGGCTTAGAAGATCAATTAAGATTGCATTTGCAAAGGCTGCTATCGTGAAAGATAGGCTTAGAAGATCAATTAAGATCGCATTTGCATAGGCTACTATCGTGACAGATAGGCTTAGAAGATCAATTAAGATCGCATTTGCATAGGCTGCTATCGTACCCGATAGGCTTAGAAGATCAATTAAGATCGCATTTGCATAGGCTGCTATCGTGACAGATAGGCTTAGAAGATCAATTAAGATCGCATTTGCATAGGCTGCTATCGTGACAGATAGGCTTAGAAGATCAATTAAGATCGCATTTTCATAGGCTGCTATCGTGACAGATAGGCTTAGAAGATCAATTAAGATCGCATTTGCATAGGCTGCTATCGTGACAGATAGGCTTAGAAGATCAATTAAGATTGCATTTGCAAAGGCTGCTATCGTGAAAGATAGGCTTAGAAGATCAATTAAGATCGCATTTGCATAGGCTACTATCGTGACAGATAGGCTTAGAAGATCAATTAAGATCGCATTTGCATAGGCTGCTATCGTACCAGATAGGCTTAGAAGATCAATCAAGATCGCATTCGAGTAGGTTGCTATCGCGGCGGATAGTCTTTTGCTAACAGTAATAATAAACCAAATGAAGCAATATAAAAAAGCCAGAAGTATGAAGTTCTTCTCATTTGGGAGAAGCCTTTTATTATAGTACTCTCATATGGGAGAGATGAGATTACAATTCTCTCATATGGGAGAGAAGATTGCGCGAATCATAGCTATACAAGGCATAAGGCAACGTTGTAATAAAACACATAAAGTGAGAGAAGTCAAGGATAGTACTTCTTAATCCAGCGCATGTTGACTGAGCTTGGGGTTGAGGTCGTTCCGTGCAACCTCCGTATGCTGCAGTAGCCACTGTCAAAGACTTCTGTGACTTCAAATGGTCCTTCCCAATTGGCTGCGAACTTTGGGTGAGCCGCTTCTCGCATGCAATGGTCGAATGCGCGCAGGACCAAATCTCCAACTGCGAAATCTCTACGTTGGACTGTTTTGTTGTACGCACGAGCGATCCTTTCTTGATACCGCTTGTTGGTCCTTTCAGCTTGTTCTCGCTTTTCTTCCAGCAAGACTAAGCCATGATCGCGTTGATTGTCGTACAATGCGTGGAAGGCCAATCTTGCCCAATTAACTTTCACCTCCGCGGGTACCACAGCCTCATCCCCATAGAATAGGAGGAATGGTGAGACCCCTGTGGGTGTCCTTGGAGAAGTCCGGTAGGCCCACAGGGCTATGCTTAGAGAATCAGCCCACTTTTTGTGGTCATGTGCAACCATCTTGCTCAAGATCCTCAACACCGTCTTGTTGGTCGCTTCTGCTTGCCCATTCCCCTTCGGATAATAGGGGGTAGAGCATATCTGCCTGATGTTGTATTCTGCTAGCTTCGCAGCCACCTGGCGATTAACAAAAGGAGTACTATTATCTGAAAGGATGGTGTTGGGTATTCTGAACCTGCATATGACGTTTTCTTGGATGAAATGGTCCACAGCTAGCGCATTTGCCGTCTTCAGTGGTATCGCCTCCACCCATTTGGTGAACAGCTCAGTTGCGGTGAGAATAAAATGATTCCCATGCGAAGTTGGTCGGATGGGACCAATGAAATCTAGAGCCCATGTGTGAAATGGCCATGGTGTTCCCAATGCGTGTAGATCTACAGCAGGAGCGTGCACTAGGTTACCTTTGAATTGACACTCCTGGCAGCGTCGTACTTTGGGCGGCAATCAGCCTCCATCGTGGGCCAGAAATATCCAATTGAGAGGAGTTGCCTGCATAATTTCGCACCTCCCTGGTGTTCCACCTGATGAGAAAGGTCCATGACTTCTTGTGCTTCTCTGCCGTCTAGACATCGCAGCAAGTTGCCCTCATGGCCTCTTCGCCAGAGCAGGTTCTCTTGTACCACGTATCGGGATGCCTTTCTCTTCAACTTCTGAGCTTCTTTTCTCGATTCGGGTACGGTGCCCTGGGTGAGAAAATCGAAGAGTGGTTTCCTCCAATCCGCATCATCGTCGGTTAGAGCGATGAGTAAGGAATCTTTGATCAGTGCGCAACTCT
Source organism: Linanthus parryae (assembly GCA_023055425.1). Classification (NCBI taxonomy): domain Eukaryota; kingdom Viridiplantae; phylum Streptophyta; class Magnoliopsida; order Ericales; family Polemoniaceae; genus Linanthus; species Linanthus parryae. Next base: position 41,607,272 of record JALGPY010000004.1, read on the forward strand.
CGCACTTTCCCTGTATTAGTGCTGCGGCTGTTGACATGTCAGGCCAGTGAATGCCATATCTCTGAGCCTTTCGATAGATTGACACTTCACTTTCTCCGCACGCATGCTGATGAATCTTCTCTAGCAGCAATTGTCCCTCTTGCTCGGAAACACATCGCATGAGTATTCCGCCAGGGCCCTTGTAGTAAAGGGTGTTGTCATGTATGCAATACCCCTTTGTGAGTGCCCAAGTCTCGCTACTTGTGCCTTCTGCAATGGCTCGTAAGATTTCCTTTCTCCAGTCCGCATCGTCCATGCGTTCATCGTCGCACGCGTCTTCTGTTAACGCCGACGATGTTCGCACTTCGATCGAGATTCTTGCGGGACATTTGTCCGTACTAACCTTGGATCCCAAGGTTGCCAAAGCATCTGCATGTCTGTTGTCCGCTCGGGGCTTGTGCTCGTACCTAACGTCGCAGAATTGCTGCACCAGCTTTTGTACCAAAGTCCGGTAGGACAGCAGATTAATCTCCTTCAAACCGTACTCGCCCGAGGCTTGCTTGACGATCACCTTGGAGTCTCCCATGACCGTCAGATTGCTTACTTCCAAAGCTTTCGCTGCACGAAGTCCCGCTATGAGGGCTTCATATTCCGCTTCGTTGTTAGTAACTGCGAAGTCAAGCTTGGCGGACATCTGTATGACCTCTCCATCTGGTTTGGTCAAGACTATCCCAATGCCTCCGCATTTCCTTGTTGACGAACCGTCGAAATGGAGCGTCCAATAGGGTACATCAATTGCATAGATTTCAGGTCCCTCGAGTTCGTCTTCGATTACAGGATCATGACTGTTGTCAGGGAAATGCGCCAACAAATCCGCTACCGCCTGCGACTTGATCGCCCGCGGCCGAACGCATGTGAGATCAAACTGGGAAATGGTCATATACCATTTTGCCAATCTTCCTCCAGGAGTAGTGTGAGTTAGCAGATATCGTATGGGATCACTTTTTGTAACCACCACCACTTTGTGCGACGCAAAGTAGTGTCTCAACTTCTCTATTATGAAGAAGAAGGCAAGGCAATGACGCTCAATGTCAGTGTACCTTGATTCTGCGGGCTGCACAATGCGAGAGATGTAGTAGATGGGCCTTTCTTGACCCTCGTACTCTTGAGCCAAAAGTGCTCCTATGGATTTCCTCGTTGACGTCAGATACAGTAAAAGCGGTGACCCTAACTGAGGTGCGATCATTAGTTTTGAAGACGTCAGCAGTTCTTTTAGTTTCCCGAACGCAGCTTCATGCTCCGGAGTCCAGTTGTATGCGGCATTTTTTTTTGAGAAGAGTACTGAAGCAGAAAGTAATCTCGGCAATCGCTGGGATGAATCTTCGCAGATACGATAGCTTCCCCAAGAATGTTTTCAAGGCACTCTGGTCATGCGGCGGAGTCATGCTGATATAGGCTGAAACATTCGCAGGGTCAGGCTCGATTCCTTGGCGATGTACCACGCATCCCAAGAATTTCCCTAACGTTACCCCGAATGCGCATTTCATAGGGTTCATCTTCAGCTGAAAGCGTCTGCATCTGTTGAACACCTTCCGCAAGTCTGCCAAGTGATCCGCCTCTTGCTTGGATTTAACCACGAGGTCATCTACGTAAAACTCCACTTCCTTGTGCATCGTGTCGTGGAATAGAGCCATCATGGCCCGTTGGTAGGTTGCACCTGCGTTTTTGAGACCAAAGGGCATCACCGTGTAGTTGAACACTCCCACTGGGGTGATGAATGCGGTTTTCCGTGCATATTCGGGGTCCATCTTGATCTGGTTGTACCCGCTGAAGCCGTCCATGAAACTGAACATGCGATGACCCGATGTCGAATCGATGAGCAAATCGATGTTGGGGAGCGGAAAATCGTCCTTGGGGCAGAAGCGATTGAGATCTCGGAAGTCCACTGAGATGCGAAGCTGTCTATTCTTCTTTACCACTGGCACAATATTGGCCAACCACGTGGGATGGTGATTCGGTTCTATGAACCTGGCCTCCAGGAGTTTGACAATCTCCTGTTTGATCTTCACGTTAAGCTCCGGCCTGAAGCTTCTTGTGTTCTGCTTTACCGTCTTAGACCCCGGGATAATGTCTAAACGGTGCATGGTGATGCTTGTGTCCAGTCCGGGCATCTCATCATACTCCCATGCGAACACGTCTTTGTACTCAGTCAGGAGCCGCAATAGTCCTTGCTCCTCCTCGCTTGCGAGGTCCGCACTTAGAAAGACTGGCCTCTTCTTTTCCTCGTTCGGGCTGAGGAACACTTCCTTTAGCTCTTGCTTCTGTGGTCTGGGTCTGTCTTCCATGCATTCTGGTGCTTCTTTGAGCTTCTCATCTGGAGTGCTCTGCATTGGCTTTTCCGTTACCGCAATCTGCTCGATTTGGTTGATTTGCCCAGGGATATCCCCATGCCCGCGTGAGGACATCCCCGCGCACCTTCATATGCGATAGCATTTCTTCCCATTGGCGTAGAAACTCTCTATCTCCTTGCCTTCGGGGTCATGCTTTGCTATTCTCTTCAGAGTATACACGTTCTTTCGCTGGTAGGCGATCCGGGGGCGCCTCTTCCTGCGTGGGCGGCTTTTCTTTGGCATCTTCCCTTGTCACCATTACTCCCGCAGGTGACTGATCCTTGATATCTTCCCAAAGAGGTAAAGGAGTAGGGTTGAATGGTCCCGGTGTTTGCTCGTCCGCCATCTCGGTGAACCACACTGCCTCGCTGAGATGTGCTTCATCCATGTTGAATGGATTCGTTGAAGCCGGTATCTCGACTATTCTGTCGTTCCAGATAGCTTTCATGACTTGGTGAGCTGTTGAAGGGACCGCGTCAAAGCGATGAATCCAGGCTCGACCTATGATCATGTGATACGTAGTGTTCGCATCTATGACATAGAACTTCGCTGAGCACTTGATTTTGCCGATCTGAACGCCCAGGCGGATCCATCCAATCGTCATTCTGGAGTCGCTTCCAAATCCCATCAGCAGAGATGGACGCCTGACAATCTTGTACTCGGGGATCCCTGCTAGCTTCAGTGTGAGGAGCGAAACGACGTTGACCGCTGCTCCTCCATCGACGAATGCTCTTTTGAACTCGACGCCATTGATGATGGCCGTCACGTACAGGGGCCTCTGGTGGCTCGCATCTGTCTTCTTGTCGCTGGCGGAAAAGGTCATAATCTTTTCTGTAGAGCGAGACGCTCTGACGACCTTCCCATTGGAGACTACAAGATCCTCCTCGTAGTCCTCCGCTATCCTCAAGATTGCTTTCGTCATTTCTGTCCGGCACTTCTCGGAGAAGTTCATCTCGTCGAAGAATCTGCTAAAGCCGTGCGACCCCTTCATCCGAACGGCACGTTCGTCCTCCGTGTCTACGCTGTAGTCCTCATCATCATGGACTTCGGCAATGATGGGTAGACCATTCTCTGCGACCTCTTCCAGATCCACAATCGAGATCATGGCGACCTCTTTACCTTTCGAGTCTTGCTCCGCATGGGCAGGAAGTGGATTGTTGCGCACATCCTTCCTATGATCGCTGACGATCAGCTCGCCGTTCTTCATCTTATGGTTGAATACAATCCTGAGCTTCTTACAGTCCGCTGTGGGATGCATGACCTTGCCGTGGTACTCGCACCACTTGGGGTCCCTCACCATCTCCTTGGAGGGTGCCTTCTCGAGCGGCGGTAGGACACCGTCCTTGCGCCACTGCCTGCAGAGGTCGCTTGCCTCTTCCACCGAACATGGCAGAGGTGGTACGTCGAAGTTCACAATCTTCGCCTGCTTCTGGGGTGAAACTGTATTGACCTCAGCTTCGTGTCCCCTCTTGTAACTGAATCTCCCGATCTTGTAGGTGGTACCGCTCGAGGATTGCTCCGGAGCATTTTTCTTTTTCTGCCTCTCCACTATAGGCTCGATGTTCTTCGTGCATTCGATTAGTTTTGAAAACGTGGGCGTTTGCAGGTTGATGAGCATACCTTTGTATTCATCTCACATGCACTGCAAGCATATCTCTACAAGCTGACTTTCGAGCATCGGATCTTTGCACTCCAAAGACTTCGCCCTGAACTTCTTGATGAAAGTTATCCCGTCCTCTTCGCGCTTCTGATACATCCGCGAGAGGTGGATCATTGTCACCTTTTCCTCCATCTTGAAGAACTTGGTGTAGAACTTTTGGACCATGTCGTCCCAAGTCTTGACGGACCCAGCTTCCAACGTCCTGTACCACTTGTACGCCACGTTTCCGAAAGACTTCGGGAATTCTCGCATCAGCAGTTTGGGATCAGCTCCATACGGCCCCATGACATCGATGAAACGCATGACATGTTCATGAGAGTTTCCATTGACATCCTCGAACTTGTCCCATTTAGGGGCCTTGTACCCAACCGGGTTAGGCATGAGATAGATCTCCCGCGGGATGGGTGGATCGTTGTCTAGCTTTGGGATGATGGTATCCGCGAATGATTGGTGAGCCAGAATGGTGTCTATACGCTTCTGCAGAGACGTCATACACTCTGGGGTGTTTCCCTCGGTAGCAGGTGGAGGGGTCGCCGAAGGCAGAGGCGACAAATATGCCGTAGGAGGATTGGGGACGTATTGAACGTTCGCATTACCCCAGATTGCCGTTGGAGGAGGCAAGGGATATTGCGAGGCCGGATTAGGTACCAAGGCCGGAGGCTGAGGTGTGTGAGCCGTGAGGGGCAACATTTGAGCTGTTGACCCTTGAATCAAGGGTAGCTGCGTATTTGCTGGTGGAGTCTGCAGATTAGGGTTGGGAGGTGTTGTTGACACTCCCAATCCTGGAGCGGTGGAGGTTCCTCCTCCTTGAGAGACGGTGGTGGCTTGCGCAAGGTTCGGCGCAAGAGTCCCCAAGACAGCCATGATCCGCTCTTGCTGCGCAGATTGAGCTTTAAGGGCTTTCGCCTGACCTTGGATGGTGGCGTCCAAGGATTCTAGCGTCGGTGCCTCACCGGGGGCCGTAGGAGTGCGGCGGGCCTCCTCTCCCGAGGCGGCTTCGTTGGAAGGCGATCTGTTGCTGACATCATCCTCGTGAGACATGGTTGCTTTTGCTGGTAAGTTCACGTCGGGTTCACCAAAATGTGCACAAGAGATTCCGGCAGGGAGACCTCCGTGTACACCGTAAGTAGAGGATCAGAGATGGCAAAGGAAGAGTTCGGTTGTGTGTAGGGAGAGAGTAAGGCAGTAGTAATGTCTGAGAGAGAGACAGAGGTTTGACAGAGCTTCCGCGTATGGCTAGTGTGTTCTCCTTTGTATGGAAAGGTTAATGTCCTATATATAACGGAGAATGTGACCGTTGCAGTGTGGTTAAGGCGCCCATCAATGGCGGATTAATTAGCTTAACCGCAACGGCACGTTCGTCCTCATATATAGGGACCGTTACAGCACGTTATGCGCGAATACCGGAACCGTTACGGGGTTGACCGGGTTTGACCGGATTGACCGGGTTTATGGAGCTCGTGCCATAAATCTCTCAAAAGCAGTTACTAAAGGTCGCGTGCGGGCTTGGCTCGCACGCGACATGACTTACTCTAGCCTCTAAACCACTAAGTCCCTACAAGTCCCGTGCAGTGGTATGCGAGGGCTCTGTCTCGCAGCCCCCACATGGATCAGCGCGGCTAGTGATCCAGTGTGTGTGGAGCACAATATGGTGTGCTAGATGGTTGCCACGTGGCCAAGATCTGTCAGCTCAGAAAGCACTATCTACAATAGTTAAAGGAGATTAGAAATCTTAAAAAAAAGCGATTAATTGAAAATAGATTATAATTATTTTTATTTTTATCGCCTGATTTAATTTAAAATATTTTTATTTTTAAATTTTTAAATAACATTGAAATTAAATAAATGGAGCGATGAAATATTTTTGAAGTTCAAAGAATTGTTATCTATTTATTTTTTGACATTTTTGTCTGTTTTATATGTAACCACCAACGAACTAACAAATATAAGATTTATAAAAGGAGATTAGAGAGAGAGAGAGAGAGAGAAAGAGAGAGAGATTAATGAAACATAAATAAGAAAAAAATTAATAATTTTTATCGTCTCCTTTTATTTTAAATTTTTTGTTATTACTAAACAATTCAATAACATTGAATGTTATCTATCATTTCATACATTTTTTTATATATACCCCAGCAAAATAACAACTATTAGTTCCCTAAAAAGAGATTAGAGCATAAAATTAGTTTTTAGTTTTCGTATCCCTTCTTTTTAATATATAAATATGTATTTTGTATTTTCTTTAAATAATTAATATCATGACAATGAATATAAAAATGATGAGTTACAACTATTATAAATACATCATATTAAAAAACATAGTGATGATAACTTCTTGACTCTTCATAATCTCACTTTATAGAGTAGCAGGACGCCACTCTTTATAAATATTAGATTAGTAGGAAGATTGTATTTTTACTCATGTCCTCTACATTAACCAATAATTAGCATTTTAATTGGTTATTGTATGACATTATTTTTTGATGAGTAAAAGATTTCATTAATTTTTGAAAGCCAAACTTGTATCGGTTACATCAATAGAGTTAGCCCACTCGGGTAAGCTTCCTAACCAAACTGTCGTATTCTAAACCGATTTTCCAATTTTGACACACGCGTGAGCCATTTGGTTTGCAAATCTTCGACACCATTGGAACTTCACTTGTACGAAAGACCGACCCATTTTTTTCAATCTTGAACAATCATTCCATAGCATGTTGGATCTGCAATAACTTCCTCTCCCTTAACATCTTCGACAAGCTTAAGACAATGGGGTTCAACTACAATATTGTTGAAACAAAGTTGCTCAGTACATCCCCTCTCGCATTGCCCAAGCCTCCACTATTCAAGTCGTAGCATAACTGTGTACTAGGCTTGTCGTTGCTGCCAGGGAACGTCTCGATGAATCACGTACAACAGCACCTAATGCACCCGTCGCTATTTATTTTTACCGCATTCGTCGGTGGTCTTAACCGCGTAGCCGAGATTGTAGCCGTTGTTTCTCGCATAGAGATCTGCGGCGTCGAGTTCACTGCTATGCGCATCACATTCATCTCCGCCATGCGGTATTTAACTTGCCGAATTATCATGACTTCATCGATTATAGAACCCTCAAACAGTCGTTGATTCCGAGACCTCCATATAACACACATAGCCAAGGTGAAGATGGCTCTCTGATCCTCTTGAAAAGCTAACGAGAGATCAATAAAATCTTGTACGTTTCGGGCGTATTACGTTGAGAATCTGACCCCAGAAGATTCCTCCATACTCGCTTGACTCTTCTGCACTCCATGAAAACATAAAATTTCGTCTCTCTCACCTTTCCCACACCGCAAACAAAACACCTGACATTAATCCCCCTACGAATCAGATTTTTTTTGTTGGCAGTGCTTCATGAAAAGAACGCCAAGTTTTGAACATAGTATTTCTTGGCACTTTCGCAGACCAAAGATTAACAATCATGCTCATCTGCTTTCGGCTTGTTTGACCATCCCCACCCGCGTGAAACTTCTGAGAGCGCAAATCTTCAGTAACAAAATACCCTGATTTTACCGTATAGAACCCTTCTTTATTGTAGAACCAAACGAAAGCATCCTCATGTTCTGTCGTAGGAAGAATGATTTTTTAGAACCAAACGAAAACATCGTAATTTATTGTAGAACCAAACGAAAACATCGTAATTTTTTAGGAAAAGCAGTAATTCCTGGACATAACTATTTGTCTCTAAAGCTGTTTATGTCGTCCTCAAAAGTCTATTTTCTCCCTAAACATTACTTTTAGCGACTAAAATTTAGAAGTGTCTCCAAAAGTTTTGATTTCAGCAACAAGTCTTCAATTTGTCAGGAAAAGTTAATTCTAAAATAGAAATATTTGTCTCTGAAAACTTAAATATTGTCTTTAAAATTATTTTTCCTCCCTGAAATTTTATTTATCAACAAAATATATTTCCAAAATACATTTACATCCCCCTGAGAACTGAGATTTCCATCACACTTCCCAAAAGTAATTACATACAACCTGGCAATCTAATTAAAAATGCACAATAAGCCATCTTGTAAGAGAACCTAAAATTTTCTTTATAATCACATCCAAGATTCACATCAAACAACACAACGAAACACGTTTAGTAGTTTCACATAATCTTTTGTATTAACCATAACTATCAAATGCATATAACTTTGGTTGATTTTCTACTGTCTTCAAATAATCTTTTTTTATTGCAAGTCCAATAATTACACTTTTTAAGTAACCTCCCCGGTAGACAGGGTCGATAATCCCGCATATATTTAAAAATTTGGTTCCAAACCTGCAAAAGAAGTGGGGGGGGGGGGGGGGGGGGAGGGGGGGGGGCTAGACCCGACCCACAAGTACGAAGCATATGGATCAGAGAAGAAAAGACACAACTACACTGCAATAAAACAGAAACTAAAATAAAAAGCTAAAGTGAAACCCCAGCCCGAGACTATGTAGATCCATTTCTATCCAAGCCCAGTTCCTCTAAGAGAAAATCAGGTGGCTCCTGTATGAATGAAGCCCAATGTTTCTCATTTAGACTAACCTTCGCCAATTTGTGAGCAGCGATGTTCGCCGTCCTTCTCGCAGCTTGTAGACGAGCTCCTTCACAGCTCCGAATCAGTCTTTTCATATTGGAAAAGTACAATCCCTCTTCGTTGTTAAGGACTCGATCAGTTTTCAATCGGATCTCAATACCCCTTGAATCTGTCTCAATCAGTAGCGGTGCCGACGAAAGACTCGAGAACCAACAAATTGGAGCTTCAATTTCCTTCGCTTCATTCATGGTCGAGCTCACATATTGGTGAATTTTCTTCATCCGTGCTTCGATAAAATCCCCGGTGCTGTTTCTGATCACGCAGCCAGCCCGGGAACTGCCATTCCTCTTGTCAACAGTGGCGTCGATGTTGATTTTGAGGAAGCCCTTTGGAGGTGGTGACCAAGCCTCCGGAGCAGCAAGAACCGAAGTAAGTCTTCGTCACTCCATCTGCATAGATAAGTCAATATTTTCATTCAATTTATCAACTTAGTCATTAATTGTATTATCCCTAAAATCTTCACCTTCCATGACCACTTAGTTCCTTCTCCTCCAAATAATCCAACAAAGGATGAGAAAATTTGTCATGTCCATAACTTTCAGATCATAGATGATGTCAATGGAGAGGGATTTGTGGATACATGCCTACTGCATCTGTTGAATTCCCGAGGTAAGACAAACTGTTTTCACCTTCTTGCAATGAAAAAATAAGTGTTGAGTATTAAAGGGGTGTACAGTAGGTAGAAATACAGGATCAATGCTCTAGAAGGGGGCGAGGGGTTGAATAGAGTATGCAAACTTTTGCTAAACTTGCAAGAATAGTGGTTCCAAAAGATTAGTAAAGTGATTCAAGGCCTTGAAATGAGTTTCAAGCCCTTGGAATGAAAACAGTTAAAGTATAAAGAGAGTAAGTCTATTTCAAGGCATTGAAACGAGTTTTAAAACCTTGAAATGAACCTGTTTTGAATGCTGGTAAAAGTTCTAAGTATGAAACAGAAAAGTAAATGCAAGAGACACAAGATATATAGAGTTCAGTCCACTTGGACCTACGTCTCTACCTCAGGGATCTTCTCCCATTAGGATTTTCAACACAATGATTATTAATCCACAACTAAGCCCGAGATCTCAAGCACAGAGAGATGCCTTACTCTGTTACAGCTTGTGTTTCTCACTAACCTATCTAGTACCTGCTCTAGCTATCTGACTAATTAAGAATTCTATATTGTTCACCTTGAACAATACTTGAGAATGAGAACTATAACTATTATCAAAATGATATACAAATGAAGTGAAGAAGAGAATAACACTAGAACTGAGTCTGTAGTGAGTGTGTAGTGTTCTTCTAATGCTTGGATTGAGAGGAATGAATCTACTTCTTTGTTGCTTGTCAATCCTTGAAAATTTTTGAGTGTCTCTGTGAATTGCTCTGTGTTGTGTCTACGAATCCCTTCAGCAAATATCCTTTTAAGAACCCAGTTTGAATTGAAGATATTCAAAATCTTCTCAACAAACTTTCCTGAAAATTTGCTTCAAATCTAGACTCTTCTAACAGCTTCCTCCAGCGGCTAGTAGCTTAGTATCTTCAGGGATACTGATTTGATCTTTATGAAAATATGTTGGGAAGCTTTTAAACACAGCAGATTGATTACAGAATCAAATCATCAATCAGTTTCCTTTTCAGCAAAACATAGGTTAGGAAACAGATTCCTATAAAATAGGAAACACAATATCTCTGCAAAAATTAATCGAACATATGATATTTGATGCTGTTAAATGTATCAAAATACTTTGTCTTTCATCGTCAAGTATCAGCTAATCATGTACAGGGGTTTAGGAGTTGAATCAAGTCAAGAAACTTCCCCTAAGTTCATGCATATAAAACTCAGTCAGTTTCAAGGCTTGAAAGTTGTTTCAAGGCCTTGAAATAGACTAGCTAATTCAAGTCTTGAACTGAGTTGAACTTACAATCTCCCACTTGATGAAAGACAAAACCATAACCTGTTTGATACTATGATTCTGCATAAAAAATACTTATTAGCAAACAGTCAAATACCGCACATGATATCCGAAATAAATCCAACTTATTAATTTGCAAGAAGTACCACATAACATCAAAGTTAAGATAATTTAACCTACTGACCAAAAACCAACAAGGTAAGATTTTTTCTAGTAAGAAAATAAAATAAATAAATACATTTTCATAAATGAAAATGAGAAGATTTTGGATTAGAGTTTTTGGAAAGATTTTTAAAAGACTGTTAGAAAAGATAGAATTTTTAAGACTTTGAAAAGGATTTCAAGGCTTTCAAAAGGAGAAGAAAGAGTAGACAAGAGTTAAGGGGTTGGGTCTTCATCTCCTTGCTGCTCTGCATCTTCCTCCTGACTATTTCCCTCATCATCATTAGCTTGTTCTTCTTCTCTTTGAGCCACATCAACATCACCTTCACCTTCTACCTCAAACAAATCACCAGCAGTCACAAGTTCTGGAATAGCTATCTTCTTAGATTTCTTCTTCTTGAGGTCTATCAGTAGTGCTCCTAAATCTGGATTGTCCACTTCTTCCTCTTGATCTGCAGTAGGTTCTTCAACAACCTTTTTTCCCTTATCTTTTACCAGAGAAAATCCTGAGTTGAGTGTTCATTGAGCAAATCCTTTGCTAAATCAGCCTTTTTGGTACTCTTAGCATCTTAAGACACTTCTTCAGCCACATCAAACACTGTCATGCTTCTGAACATGTTTTCAACCATGTACTTCACATTTCTAAGATTAGTGTCAAACCCATAATGATTCTCCTTTACTTCATCTATTTCCATCTGAAGTGTTTTCAGCATCAGTAGAGTCAAGGGGTTATCTTGAGGCTGAGAGGTTTGGCTTGAAGTTGGTGTCATGGTCTTGGGTTTGAGAAATTTCTTGGAGCCCAACTCTTCCTCTGTCAAATCTGAATATAGCTTCAAGTCTTAGCACAGGTTTTCACCACACCAATCTTCTCAAAAGCCTTCTCATTAAGCATACCAAACCCAGTAGTTATAGTCTCTTCCCTATCAGTTGGAATTTTAAAGTGTTGTAAGAAAGAGGTGATCAAATTGGCATATGGAAGGGGTGTTTTTTCTAATTGGTTTGGCTGTATACCATGCGTTCCATAACAAGCTTTGGAAGATCAATTTCATAAACATGCATAACCTGATACATTAAGTGCAACACCCTATCAGTGACAAGTTCCTTTGAGTATTCCCTTGGTACCATTCATCTCATTAAGATAGTGAACAGAACATTGTCTTCAACAATTAGCACAGAGTGTGTTAACTTCTTAGATGAGGGAGGGTATTGGGTAGAAAGAACTCTTCTTTTGCTAGTTTCAGGGCTTCACTCTTAGGAGGGTAGTTACTGGTGTCATATCTCATGGGAAAACCTAGAAAATTTGAAATCTCAGAGTGATCTGGTTCCATATCAATCCCAGCAACTTTGAATTGAATCACCTGATTTGTAGTTTTCTTGATTTGTTTCATGTTTAGGTAAAAGAATCTGGTGAGTCTGGGGTAGGCTAGCTCTGGAGGGTTTAGAACAAACAAAAGTTATCTTGTCTTTAAAATTTCGATGCACTTCAGATTCATATCTTGTAACATAGGAACACTAATCTTACTACAGAATGCAACTAAACTAGAAGCAAATCCATCTAGCCATTGACCTCTAGAAACATGAGTAGTGAACCATGTATTATCAAGGGCTGATTTCTTACCTGTGGAGTTCTTCTTCTATGAATAGATCTGTAGTGCCTTCTCAATGTTCTAATATGGTTCATTCTCTGGTTCATCCTCTGTGACTTTCTCTTTTTCCTTTGCCTATGCCTGCTTTGTCAGCCTTATTCTTCACATTCATCTGAATCCCTTTATGTTTTTCTAGAGCAGGCTCCACTACCTTTTTATTTTTGCGGGACACTCGTTTCTGGTCTTTCTTTGCCTTATTCTTGGGAGGAGGAGGTGCCATGTATTTTGCTGTTGGAGTCTTTGAACTGGAGTCCCCATAGATGGTCTGAACCTATTCCACAATGGCCTTTCTTTTTTTCTCTGTTCCAGCCTTTGAACTACCTGCTTTTGATTCTGTCAGAGGCTATTCCAGTGCTCATTAGGGTTTTGGGAGAATAAGAGAAAGGTAGGATAGATACGAAGGAGAGAAAGAAAGAAGAAGATAAATAGAAAATTATTTCAGTTTGAAAAGGAAACTAAATATTCTTCCTAATCTTTGAGGATCTGCCGAATAAAAAAAGATTCAAATTTTGTTTGTGCAGTTGGAAATAAAAGATATAATACTATTTTGGGTGAAAGGGGGTATTTGAAATTTTGAAGGAAAACATTGGGAAATTATATACAAAGATAACACCCAATATTGAAAGATCCAAAATTATTGACTAACTAGCATACAATCTTATTTTCAAGGCTTTGGAATTAGTTTCAAGGCCATGCAAAGCTGTAAGGTGTAAAACACATATACTCAAACCTTTGAAAAAATTTTCAAGGATTTGAAAATCAGTTCAAACATTTGAAACAAATAATACTTACCTGATTCTCCCCATAAACCAATGCTTCTTTATTTAGCATGCCCAATTCCAATCTTAAGGCTAAGAATCTTTCATCTTGCAATGGTTTAGTGAAGATATCTCCATATTGCAAGTTAGTAGAAACAAATTCAAGAATAAAATCACCTTTATCAGCATGATCTATGATGAAGTGATGTCTAACATCAATATGCTTTGTTCATGAATGCTGAACTAGATTCGTTGTAATTGATATTACACTTGTGTTGTCACACTTGGTAGGTATATCCCTGAAATCAAATCCAAGGTATCTCATTAGTTGTGCTATCCATAACACTTGTGAACAGCAAGCTCCAGCTGCTATGTATTCAGCTTCTGCTGTTGATAGTGCAATTGAGTTTTGCTTCTTTGAATGCCAGCTGATTAAAGATGATCCATAAAATTGACAACATCCTGATGTACTCTTTCTATCAACATTATATCCTACAAAGTCATCATCTGAATAGCCACACAAAGAGAAGTTAGATTGTTTAGGATACCAAATCCCTAAGTCTTCGGTACCATTGAGATATCTGAAAATTCTCTTAACTGTAGTCAAGTGTAATTCGTTAGGATCAGCTTGAAATCTAGCACACATGCACAAACTGAACATGATATCTAGTCTGCTACCTGTGAGGTAGAGTATTGATCCAATCATACCTCTATATTTTTTCACATTCACACTCTTACCAGATTCATCATTGTCTAAAGACAATGAAGAACTCATGGGGGCCTTAATTTCTTTGGAATGAGACATATTATACTTTCTTAGAAAGTATCTTGTACACTTGCTTTGATGTAGTAATATGTCTTTCTTCATCTGATGAATTTGAAGTCCAATAAAGAAGTTCAATTCTCCCATCAAGCTCATATCAAATTCCATGCTCATAGGACTTGAGAATTCCTTGCACAGAAGATCATTAGTAGCTCCAAACAGAATATCATCAACATAAATTTGAACTACAAGCATGTCTTTCTCATGAGTCTTTATGAAAAGGGTCTTGTCCACTAATCCTCTTTTGAAATCATTTTCAAGTAGAAACTTTGACAATCTTTCATACCAAGATCTTGGAGCTTGTTTCAAACCATAAAGAGCCTTGTCAAGTTTGTAAACATATCTAGAAACTTGTCACTTTCAAAACCTGGAGGTTTAGAATATAAACTTCTTTTTTCAAATATCCAATTAAAAATGCAAACTTCACATCCATTTGAAAAAAGTTTCATGTTTTTGTGAGATGAAAATGCAAGTAGAATTATAATCGCTTCTAACCTGGAAACATGAGAAAAATTCATAGTCACTACCTTCTTCTTGATTGTAGCCTTGAGCTACCAATCTATATTTGTTCCTGATTACCTTTCCATTCTCATCTAACTTGTTTCTGACCACCCACCAATGATAAGCTGATTTCTTGGTGGAGGAACTAGAATCCAAACCTTTTTCCTTTCAAACTCATTGAGTTCACTTTGCATTACTATAATCCAGTCTGCTTCTTGTAGTGCTTCCTTCACAGTTTTAGGTTCTACAAGAGAGATAAAAGCATTAAAAGCACAGAGATTCTTCAACTGTGATCTGATTTGTGTACCAGTGGTAGGTTAAGAAATAATGTTATCAGTAGGATGAGATGAGAGATATTTAAATCTCTTCCTTGGTGTCCATGGTTCAGGCACTCTAGTTTGCTTCTCAAGTATCTGAGAACTTGAAGTAGTAGTCTGTTCTGCTGTCTTTTGTGGTGATTATGTTTCAAGGCTCTGAACCTTAGTTTCTAGGTCTTGAAAATGCCTGTTTTGTTCCTGTGACATTTCCTTGGATCCTTTTGAGGATTCTTCTTCAATATCTGAATCATGCTTGTTCAGATTGAGATATGCAAAATCATCACTCAAAGAACCATCATAGCTTTCATCAAAGATAACATGAATGCTTTCTTCAACAAGCTTGATTTTCTTGTTATAAACTCTCTAAGCTTTACTTGTCTGTGAATAGCCAAGAAAAATACCTTCATCACTTCTTGCATCAAACTTACCAAGATTGTCATTACCATTATTGTGGACAAAGAAAGTACAACCAAAAGGTTGGAAGTAAGAAATGTTTGGCTTTCTTCCTTTGAACAGCTCATAGGGAGTCTTCATCAGAATAGGTCTGATTAAGCAACCGTTAAGAATATATTGCTGTATTTACAGCTTCTTCCAAATAATGTTTTGGCAATCCATTTTCCAGAAGCATGGTTCTTGACATGTCTTCAAGAGTCCTGTTCTTTCTTTCAACAACTCCATTCTGTTGAGGAGTTTTAGCAGAAGAAAAGTTGTGAGAGATACCATGCTTAGAACAGAATACATCAAACTCTAATTGATCAAACTCTCTACCATGATCACTTCTAATTGAAGGAATATGTAGGTTTTTCAAGGTTTGAAGTTCTCTACAAACCTTTGAAAATTCAATTAGAGCTTCAGATTTTCCTCTAAGAAACATAACCCAAGTATATCTAGTGAAATCATCTACAATAACAAGCATGTACTTCTTCCCTTTGGAGTTGGAGTTCTGATAGGACCAAAAAGATCCATATGCAGTAATTCAATGGGTCTAGTAGTACCTGGTGAAACTATTTTTCTCCACCTTGTTGCTCAGAATCCATTGGTCCATTGAGATGGAGTGAACGGAACCGCCTTGCACCATAATTCTATCATAGAGGCCGAACGAGGTTAATGATCCATGTTCAATCTGCGATATGATATGATTCGGGTTGCACTGGGATTGAACACACCACACCCGCCCATTTATGTTTATAACGACTTTACAGGACGGTTAATCCAATGAACACCTACATTTTTTGGGTACTCGAAGAGTTGGTTTGCTTACACATTTTCCCATGCTTGTTTAGATGGGGGTAGTGCAAGAGTTAACAAAATTTTGTGCGCATGAATTAATTTCTGATTCTAACTTCATTAAAATTATTCACTCCCGATTACTAACTGGTTTAAAATATGATTGTTGAGAATTTTAAATACCAAAAAGATCCCAGTGACACCCTGACCCCTAGGTGAGGGCATCTACAATGGCAGCACGCATGGTTATGTAATGTTTACCACTTTTTAAACGATTCATAGCATGATTTTGTGATGCTGGTTCCAATAGTGTAATGCATTTCTACGATTTCATAGTTTTTTTAGACTTACCTGTTTGTCAACTTCTAGTTCGAACCGAGGCCTCATGCAGGGGATTTTAAATGCTCTACAACTTGAGCTAGCACCCATTTGCTACTATTTCATATTTAGAATAAATACCATTGAACGATAACATTGTTCACATGCAATGTTGTTGCAAATAGAGCCCCTCGTACGGAGACCTCCGATGGTGTTTATCAAAAAGGCTAAATGTGAAAAAGGGTTTTGTCAAAGAAATAAAGAAGATTTTTGCAACTTCGAAATTGCAGTAAAACATGTGGAGTCGTGGTATAGTTATTTACTTGCTTTGTAGTTTGTATCAATACGTTGCTGGAAATAACTGATGCCCATCACTCGTACATGACTTATGAGTAGACCGTTGATAGTATAGATGAATTTCATTTCAATTTGTGGTTGACTTTAAAATTAGCATTACTAAACAATTAATTCAAAAAATTCACATTTGAAACCAAGAAATTGGAGATTTCCAAATGACGTTACATAACGAATTCCAACATTTAAAACAATACAAATATTATTGATTTCATACAAATACATGAATGTTTTAACCTCGGCATTTCTTATCCGCCTACAAAGCATGCTTGTGAAAGTGACCACCCTTGTATCCCGTTGTTTGTTGCTGACACTCTTCCCATGAGTTACATATGCCAATTAGTTAGTAAAAAATAACCCAGCGTAGTAACTACGTTTTCAGTTAAGTTCTACAAGACAACACATACACAGACAATGAATGAGAGATGACCAGCAACAAACTATTTAAATCTTTCTCTCAAGTTGACTGTTTCAGTGTACTGAAAATTATTTCAATTCTTTTAATCGCGAACCACTTCAGGAATAGTCATACGCTAAAATATGCTACCTAATACTACAAAATAATATATGATCACAAGCTGCAAAGGATTTGCATTGCCATGCGTATTACAATCTCTCTAATGATCAATGATCCATTTCATCACGACATCTTATCACTGATAATATCGCCAACTAAACATACTCATATAAAACACATTATAAACTACGTATGAAATAGACAATTCTGCCAGGAAATAGACATCAAATACACATCAACATGACTTTTTCTAATTCTATTCACGACTAGAAACATGGTTGTCCGAATGAAACTTGTTGTAACTAAGAAAAATTGCTGTAGTTACATTCATTGATACCACAACGGCTGAAATCGCCTCCAAAACGTTTCCAACAAAACCACAATACAAAGATTTTGTCTTCTATCGACAATTCTTTAAGCACAAATACTGGATTTGCTGTACTTCCATAGTGATATTGGTTGTAGGAACTGGTTGGGAGTTGGAATAAAAAATAGGGGATTCGATTGCAGAAACTCAGCCATGGTTACAGCATGGATAGGGTTCGATTGCATGAACTTGACGAGATTTGGAGCATCGCAGGGGGCACTCATTGCAGGAACTTGGCGAAGTTGAAGCCTGTGGAATTGGAGAGAAGCCGCTAATTCAAGCACAAGCGGAAGAGGGAATTCAAGGAAAGGTGGAGATTTGTTGGGAATATTCCTAGAATAGGCTCGAGAAGCTTGGCGAGGAATTAGGCGACAAAGAAGGGAAGATAACTAGGCCAAACGGAGGATCAAGAAGAAGAAGATAAGGAAGATAGAGAAGAAAACATCAGCTCGCAACGTCAGGGGGTCGGAGGACCTCAAAAACAGGAAGAAGGGGAGAGAGGTCGCATGGCCTCTCATCTAATTCGCATGACTTGGACAGGGATGGAAATTTTAGAAAATTTTCCTTGTGTCCTTTTTGGTCCGTTCTGGACGTTTCTTTGGGTTCAAGAAAGCCTAGTAGGTCTATCTAAATGTTTATAGGCATAGGTTTAGGTCATGGGTTGTATTCTTGGTGTTTCTCTCTAATAAATAAAGGGTTTTCGGGTTGTGGAAGTAACTAGTATCATGCAAGTGAACCACATTATATTGGGTAATCATAGTTTTGATCGTTCTCTAAGCTCGTTCCAGGTCATAAAAATCGGATTTTCTCTTGTGCGAAAAATTTCACCTTCTTCATGTCAGATCTTTCCCAGAGGCGCATGCGAGGACTAACTGTTGCACATGTTGTAGCCTGTTGAGTTTTTCTACCAGCTGTAGTTTGAATACTTCGAGGTACGTAAACTAAACATAATCATAAAATTCAAGCATTGACCAAAATGTAAAAGTCACATTAACAAACTAACCACCGTGTAAGTTCAACATGCTTCAAAGGTTTTAAAACTGCATTGTTTCAAGGCCTTGAACAACTTTCAAAGGCTTCAAAATATACTAAAGAGTATTGTATGAACTTAGGGGGAGATTTTCCTTCTAATCTGATTTCTAATCTCTTATACTTTTTTATTATTTGATGATGAAAGACAAACCAATATGTCACTCAAAACTATTTCTAATATCTCTGTTTGACTTAGTTTTTAAATGATTTATTAGCTAACCATTTTGCAGGAAATATTTCCTAATCTGTGTGTTTGCAGAAAAGGAAATACAGTTGTCAAATGGATTATGTGCTTGTGTAATCTTTCCTAGACTTTCCTAACTCTCTCAGATAAAATATCAAGTCAGTATCTTTGAAGATAGTGAGAAACTAGCCGTTGTGAAGAGCTGTTAGAGAATCAAGATATGTTGCTTGATTTTAGGAAAATATGTTTGAAAAAGATCCTACAAATATGCATTTCAAACTAGCAGCATAAAAGGAGAATTGCTGAGGGAATTCCCGTAGAAAATTGAAAAAGACATTCAAACACTCTCAAGGATTTACAGGAAACATAGAAGGATATTCAATTTACTCAATCCAATCATCACAAGATCACTGCATACTCAACTACTTCACTTGTTCTCAGTGTTCATCTTGATGTACTTAATTTGTATATCATTTTGATAATACCTTTCTTATCTTATTCTTGTGAATTGTTCAAGTGAAAAACAGAGAATTCTTTTTGAATCAATTAGCCAAAGCAGGTACTGGATAGGTTAGTGAGAACCACAAGCTGTAACAGAGTAAGGGAAGTTTTTGTGCTTGAGATATAGGGCTTAACTTTTTATTAATGAGAATTGAGTTGAAAATCCTGCAGGGAATAAATCCCTGAGGTAGAGACGTAGGTCCTAGTGGACTCAACTCTATATATCTCGGTATCTTGCCTTCTGCATTTCAGTTTTTATACTTGTTCATTTATTGCTCAAAACAAGTTTTTAATTCAAGTACTTGAAATCCATTTGAAGGCCTTGAAAACTATCATCAAACTTTTCTACTCTCTATTTGATTCCAATGAATTGAAACTCATTTCCAGGCCTTGAATACGTTTTACTTTCTACAAATTTCTTTGAAACCACTCTTTTAGAAAAAGTTTCCATACTCTATTCAACACCCCTTCTAGAGTATTGATCCTGTATTATTGCCTACATTACTGTCTTTCAGTTGGTATTAGAGCTTGTATCACTGCATAGATGTAATAATCTTGTGATCACGAGAGCTATAGATGATGGTGGTTTCTCTCAGGGAAGAGCTGCAAACACACCTCCCTTATTCTGTGGTGACAACTTTTAGAACTGGAAAGCTTTTATGAAAATGTTCATCATTGATCAAGATATAGAGTTGTGGACTATCACATCAAAATCTGCGTATGTGCTTGATGTTTCAAATGAATGTTTGTTAATAGTACGAGAATGCATGTTTTCCACTCAAAAGTTGTTAAACTATTTTATTCATCTCCTTTGAGAACTCTCGGAAATTTCTTGTGAAATTTTGATATTCCGATTTTGGTTATGTGAAAGAGAAGAAATAAAATACCTCTAATAGACTTAGGACGATGTACAGAGTACTGTTATTAATGGGAGGCGTCAAGCGATCCTCCATTTCTTATGGCTAAGACCATTGAAGCAATGCTTCTTATTATTCGATCGAACGTCAATGTTCAAAAATCCGCCCCCGATGAGCCAGAATGTATCAATATATTGAGGCCAAGGGGTTTATAGAGCTATAGAGTGCTACTTATACTTGTAAGGGTCACTACGGTATAGGGATGTCGACACTTAAGGCCTTTTAGCTAATTTTGTGAGCGGGGTTGACGAATAGGCTTCCTTAACGCTCGGGTGAAATAGGGTTTGATAGAACCTAGAAGGAACCCTTACTGATTATTTCGTGATCCCTCTGTTTACATCGATCCTGCTGGTGGCTCTTGACACGCCTCAGCTAAATTAAACTGTTGATTGAAGTCGAAATTAAAAATTGACTACCATATTAATGTTGTTTGTGGCTCTGGATTTCCCTAATCAATTGGAATGATTTGAAATGCTTTGGCTATTCATGAACTACGTTATCCTCTTAAATGGACTTGTTACTCTGGGTATGTTACGAACTACTCGTGGTTTCTCAATGTTATTAAATTGAGAGGTTTTTTTTACTCGTTTACTTCCAGTTGTTCCAAACTCTCCAACATGATAGCTTTACTGTTTAAATCTTCTAATTTGTTTCAACTCATGCTTCCGTGCCACTCGTTGCTTTACATGTCGTAGTATGTATTTACTCAGTTTTTACTGATTATTTCTTCAACACTGCGTCGGCATTTGCTATTTTAAAACCGCAGGTCGTCAATCAATTTTGGGGAATGGGAACGCGGATCGAGACGAAGAAGTATAGCTTAACTTAGATCACATAGTAGATCACAAATGTTATGTTTTAAATTGTACTTATTATCGAAATTTTGTTATGTACATTAAGCGAAATGTAATCTTAATAGTATATTTGTACTTTTGGTTGTCGATTGTCTCTTTAACCCTAAACCGAGATCCCGGGTTGTTTCAGCTGGTATCAGAGCATCGGTTCTCCCGTTAAAGTGACTTTTCGATTTCCATTAGCAGTGAATAAGAAAGATAAAACGTTTTGAAAATTTAAAATTGATTAGGATATCCCAATTTGGCAATAAGAGGTAAACAAGCCGTCGGGGATTTTGGGTACTTACGTATTATGAAACTCGACTTGTACCGTATATGTTGATTAAATATTAATGACTATTTGAGATGTTCATGCAAAGTTTACTTGCCTATTTACATGCGCAATATTTATGTGACATGCCTATTTATATCGAATTGTTGTCGTAGTTGTGTGATGCGTATCTTTGACTCTTTATTTTTGTAAGTAATTTCTCGACGAGAGAGTAACGACGTTGTGACTTAGAAGACCCCGAGACCATTCTTTCGCACCTACGAGTGACAAACCTTAAAACATTAGTTTGAATTTGGTTTATTTTGAGTTAGTTTGACATGGTTCTTTCCAAAATTAAAAGCTTTTTAAAATAAAGTATTTATTACAAAAAAAATGGTTTCTGAAAATTAATGACGTTTCGAGCTACCAAATGCCAAGTGATATGGACCACTTTGTTTATCAGTCCACTGGCGCGACTCTTAGTACGACGGTACTATAAGTTGTACCCGCTGTGTAGACTAAGTTGGAACATTTGAAGCACATGTGAGTTGTGTTAGAAAGGCACGTTGTGTGACGACACATAGTGTTTTTTCTCCCTCGTATGCGTGGAACACTTTAGGTGATTGGTTTATCTAACCCTGAGGTAAGACAACATTTTTAACGCGGATGATTCTAGAAAAACGACATATTAGCCTTGATAAAAGTATTTGTCTAACAGTTCCGAGATTTGTATAAATTCTAGCAAATTTTTGAGTTGTTTCTAAAATTGAGAACTTGTATGTTGTTATCAAACTTTCAAAATCTTGTTTCGAACTCTTACTTGTACTAATCATATACGAAACCCTATTGTGATGCGAGTCTAGGCTGGATAGTAATATATAGAATCATAATAGACCTCGTCGTGCGGAGAGTAAGCATGAGAAATTTCTTCCGGATAAGGTGTTTCTAGTTGACCAACTAAGGAAGCCATCTTTTGGGAGCAGAACATTCGACGAGAGAAGTTTAGGTACTTGTCTGGCTAAGTCAAATAGACTCAGTCACTGTGCTGCATTTTATATATGTGGGTAAGTATAGTGTGTGATCTTCGGGGACGAAGATTCTTTTAAGGTGGGTAGATTGTAACACCCCTAATTCCCGAGAGAGTTCTTAGTGTAATATCAAGACTTTGGGGACGAATTCGTAAATAGTTTGTCACGACTTTGAAGTTTGAATTTTGGAGTGTTAGCAATGTTTGGAAGTTGTTCGGATGATTTTAAAGCAGTAGAAGTGTTTGGGGTTGTTATGTAGTTATCCGAAATTACGTAGAAACTCTAATTCTATTTTATACACTAAAGTTCGAAAAACTACACTTTCACCCCCTATGCATGTTAGCCATTTGTCATTTCCTCTTGTGAGAGCTTACCACCTACCCCCATGAGGTGGTAGCATCATACCAACACCAAATCATCTCAATTTAGTTGACTTATCTCTCCTCTCACCATCTTCTGCTTCATTTTCTCCTTTTTCATGAACCACTACCAAGACACCCTCTACACCACCACCTCCCACGGTGGAACCACCAAAACCACCACCTGCCATCACCTCACACCAACCTGCTGCTGCTGGGAGCTCGTGAGAACATAGAAAAGAAAACCCCCAAGTCAATTTTGGCGTTCGTCAAGCAATGGCTTCGGAAATTCGAAGGCGAGCTCAACGACATTAAGAAAACGCCGTAACTCGCCGGATTTCGCTCGCCGGATTCTGGGCTTCAAACCCGTCAGAAACCGCTGCTAGACGCTCGACTTCGGCGTTCATTCTGTTCCTGGCCAATTCTCCCCTCCACGCGGTTGCTCTGAGGTCTCTGGGCGTCCAAGAAAACTCAGGCGAACCCAGAATCTCCTGTGAAGGCGTTGAATCACCGGAAACCGTGCGGTTGTTCGCTGGATTCCGCCATGGCCGCCGGAAAAGCGCCGAGCTCGCCGTTATTAAGGATCGTTCGAAGTAGACGTACGTGTTCGTGTTGCTGCATTTACTGTGAGACTCGGAGAGGAGCGTTGTAGGAGTGCTAGTGTTGCTTTGCGCCTTTCATGGCTCAGAGGTAAATATATTTGTACGGCCTTTTCATATCAAAATCTGAGTATGTGCTTGATGTTTCAGATGAATGTTTGTTAATAGAACGAGAATGCATGTTCTCCACTCAAAAGTTGTTAAACTATTTTATTCATGTCCTTTGAGAACTCTCGAAAATTTCTTGTGAAATTTTGATATTCCGATTCTGGTTATGTGAAAAAGAAGAAATAAAATACCTCTAATAGACTTAGGACGATATACAGAGTACTGTTATTAATGGGAGGCGTCAAGCGATCCTCCATTTTCTTATGGCTAAGACCATTGAAGCAATGCTTCTTATTATTGGATAGAACGTCAATGTTCAAAAATCCGCCCACGATGAGCCAGAATGTATCAAGATATTGAGGCCAAGGGGTTTATAGAGCTATAGAGTGCTACTTATACTTGTAAGGGTCACTACGGTATAGGGGTGTCGACACTTAAGGCCTTTTAGCTAATGTTGTGAGCGGGGTTGACGAATGGGCTCCCTTAACGCTCGGGTGAAATATGGTTTGATAGACCCTAGAAGGAACCCTTAGTGATTATTTCGTGATCCCTCAGTTAACATCGATCCTGCTGGTGGCTCTTGACACGCCTCAGCTAAATTAAACTGTTGATTGAAGTCGAAATTAAAAATTGACTACCATATTAATGTTGTTTGTGGCTCTGGATTTCCCTAATCAATTGAAATGATTTGAAATGCTTTGGCTATTCATGAACTACGTTATCCTCTTAAATGGACTTGTTACTCTGGGTATGTTACGAACTACTCGTGGTTTCTCAATGTTATTAAATTGAGAGGTTTTTTTTACTCGTTTACTTCCAGTTGTTCCAAACTCTCCAACATGATAGCTTTACTGTTTAAATCTTCTAATTTGTTTCAACTCATGCTTCCGTGCCACTCGTTGCTTTACATGTCGTAGTATGTATTTACTCAGTTTTTACTGATTATTTCTTCAACACTGCGTCGGCATTTGCCATTTTAAAACCGCAGGTCGTCAATCAATTTTGGGGAATGGGAACGCGGATCGAGACGAAGAAGTATAGCTTAACTTAGATCACATAGTAGATCACAAATGTTATGTTTTAAATTGTACTTATTATCGAAATTTTGTTATGTACATTAAGCGAAATGTAATCTTAATAGTATATTTGTACTTTTGGTTGTCGATTGTCTCTTTAACCCTGAACCGAGATCCCGGGTTGTTTCAGCTGGTATCAGAGCATCGGTTCTCCCATTAAAGTGACTTTTCGATTTCCATTAGCAGTGAATAAGAAAGATAAAACGTTTTGAAAATTTAAAATTGATTAGGATATCCCAATTTGGCAATAAGAGGTAAACAAGCCGTCGGGGATTTTGGGTACTTACGTATTATGAAACTCGACTTGTACCGTATATGTTGATTAAATATTAATGACTATTTCAGATGTTCATGCAATGTTTACTTGCCTATTTACATGCGCAATATTTATGTGACATGCCTATTTATATCGAATTGTTGTCGTAGTTGTGTGATGCGTATCTTTGACTCTTTATTTTTGTAAGTAATTTCTCGACGAGAGAGTAACGACGTTGTGACTTAGAAGACCCCGAGACCATTCTTTCGCACCTACGAGTGACAAACCTTAAAACATTAGTTTGAATTTGGTTTATTTTGAGTTAGTTTGACATGGTTCTTTCCAAAATTAAAAGCTTTTGAAAATAAAGTATTTATTACAAAAAAAATGGTTTCTGAAAATTAATGACGTTTCGAGCTACCAAATGCCAAGTGATATGGACCACTTTGTTTATCAGTCCACTGGCGCGACTCTTAGTACGACGGTACTATAAGTTGTACCCGCTGTGTAGACTAAGGTGGAACATTTGAAGCACATGTGAGTTGTGTTAGAAAGGCACGTTGTGTGACGACACATAGTGTTTTTTCTCCCTCGTATGCGTGGAACACTTTAGGTGATTGGTTTATCTAACCCTATAGAGGTAAGACAACATTTTTAACGCGGATGATTCTAGAAAAACGACATATTAGCCTTGATAAAAGTATTTGTCTAACAGTTCCGAGATTTGTATAAATGCTAGCAAATTTTAGAGTTGTTTCTAAAATTGAGAACTTGTATGTTGTTATCAAACTTTCAAAATCTTGTTTCAAACTCTTACTTGTACTAATCATATACGAAACCCTATTGTGATGCGAGTCTAGGCTGGATAGTAATATATAGAATCATAATAGACCTCGTCGTGCGGAGAGTAAGCATGAGAAATTTCTTCCGGATAAGGTGTTTCTAGTTGACCAACTAAGGAAGCCATCTTTTGGGAGCAGAACATTCGACGAGAGCAGTTTAGGTACTTGTCTGGCTAAGTCAAATAGACTCAGTCACTGTGCTGCATTTTATATATGTGGGTAAGTATAGTGTGAGATCTTCGGGGACGAAGATTCTTTTAAGGTGGGTAGATTGTAACACCCCTAATTCCCGAGAGAGTTCTTAGTGTAATATCAAGACTTTGGGGACGAATTCGTAAATAGTTTGTCACGACTTTGAAGTTTGAATTTTGGAGTGTTAGCAATGTTTGGAAGTTGTTCGGATGATTTTAAAGCAGTAGAAGTGTTTGGGGTTGTTATGTAGTTTTCCGAAATTACGTAAAAACTCTAATTCTATTTTATACACTAAAGTTCGAAAAACTACACTTTCACCCCCTATGCATGTTAGCCATTTGTCATTTCCTCTTGTGAGAGCTTACCACCTACCCCCATGAGGTGGTAGCATCATACCAACACCAAATCATCTCAATTCAGTTGACTTATCTCTCCTCTCACCATCTTCTGCTTCATTTTCTCCTTTTTCATGAACCACTACCAAGACACCCACTACACCACCACCTCCCACGGTGGAACCACCAAAACCACCACCTGCCATCACCTCACACCAACCTGCTGCTGCTGGGAGCTCGTGAGAACATAGAAAAGAAAACCCCCAAGTCAATTTTGGCGTTCGTCAAGCAATGGCTTCGGAAATTCGAAGGCGAGCTCAACGACACCAAGAAAACGCCGTAACTCGCCGGATTTCGCTCGCCGGATTCTGGGCTTCAAACCCGTCAGAAACCGCTGCTAGACGCTCGACTTCGGCGTTCTGTCTGTTCCTGGCCAATTCTCCCCTCCACGCGGTTGCTCTGAGGTCTCTGGGCGTCCAAGAAAACTCAGGCCAACCCAGAATCTCCTGTGAAGGCGTTGAATTGCCGGAAACCGTGCGGTTGTTCGCTGGATTCCGCCATGGCCGCCGGAAAAGCGCCGAGCTCGCCGTTATTAAGGATCGTTCGAAGTAGACGTACGTGTTCGTGTTGCTGCATTTACTGTGAGACTCGGAGAGGAGCGTTGTAGGAGTGCTAGTGTTGCTTTGCGCCTTTCATGGCTCAGAGGTAAGTATATTTGTACGGCCTTTTCATATCAAAATCTGAGTATGTGCTTGATGTTTCAAATGAATGTTTGTTAATAGAACGAGAATGCATGTTCTCCACTCAAAAGTTGTTAAACTATTTTATTCATGTCCTTTGAGAACTCTCGAAAATTTCTTGTGAAATTTTGATATTCCGATTCTGGTTATGTGAAAAAGAAGAAATAAAATACCTCTAATAGACTTAGGACGATATACAGAGTACTGTTATTAATGGGAGGCGTCAAGCGATCCTCCATTTTCTTATGGCTAAGACCATTGAAGCAATGCTTCTTATTATTGGATAGAACGTCAATGTTCAAAAATCCGCCCACGATGAGCCAGAATGTATCAAGATATTGAGGCCAAGGGGTTTATAGAGCTATAGAGTGCTACTTATACTTGTAAGGGTCACTAAGGTATAGGGGTGTCGACACTTAAGGCCTTTTAGCTAATGTTGTGAGCGGGGTTGACGAATGGGCTCCCTTAACGCTCGGGTGAAATATGGTTTGATAGACCCTAGAAGGAACCCTTAGTGATTATTTCGTGATCCCTCAGTTAACATCGATCCTGCTGGTGGCTCTTGACACGCCTCAGCTAAATTAAACTGTTGATTGAAGTCGAAATTAAAAATTGACTACCATATTAATGTTGTTTGTGGCTCTGGATTTCCCTAATCAATTGAAATGATTTGAAATGCTTTGGCTATTCATGAACTACGTTATCCTCTTAAATGGACTTGTTACTCTGGGTATGTTACGAACTACTCGTGGTTTCTCAATGTTATTAAATTGAGAGGTTTTTTTTACTCGTTTACTTCCAGTTGTTCCAAACTCTCCAACATGATAGCTTTACTGTTTAAATCTTCTAATTTGTTTCAACTCATGCTTCCGTGCCACTCGTTGCTTTACACGTCGTTGTATGTATTTACTCAGTTTTTACTGATTATTTCTTCAACACTGCGTCGGCATTTGCCATTTTAAAACCGCAGGTCGTCAATCAATTTTGGGGAATGGGAACGCGGATCGAGACGAAGAAGTATAGCTTAACTTAGATCACATAGTAGATCACAAATGTTATGTTTTAAATTGTACTTATTATCGAAATTTTGTTATGTACATTAAGCGAAATGTAATCTTAATAGTATATTTGTACTTTTTGTTGTCGATTGTCTCTTTAACCCTGAACCGAGATCCCGGGTTATTTCAGCTGGTATCAGAGCATCGGTTCTCCCGTTAAAGTGACTTTTAGATTTCCATTAGCAGTGAATAAGAAAGATAAAACGTTTTGAAAATTTAAAATTGATTAGGATATCCCAATTTGGCAATAAGAGGTAAACAAGCCGTCGGGGATTTTGGGTACTTACGTATTATGAAACTCGACTTGTACCGTATATGTTGATTAAATATTAATGACTATTTGAGATGTTCATGCAAAGTTTACTTGCCTATTTACATGCGCAATATTTATGTGACATGCCTATTTATATCGAATTGTTGTCGTAGTTGTGTGATGCGTATCTTTGACTCTTTATTTTTGTAAGTAATTTCTCGACGAGAGAGTCACGACGTTGTGACTTAGAAGACCCCGAGACCATTCTTTTGCACCTACGAGTGACAAACCTTAAAACATTAGTTTGAATTTGGTTTATTTTGAGTTAGTTTGACATGGTTCTTTCCAAAATTAAAAGCTTTCGAAAATAAAGTATTTATTACAAAAAAAATGGTTTCTGAAAATTAATGACGTTTCGAGCTACCAAATGCCAAGTGATATGGACCACTTTGTTTATCAGTCCATGACAGCGTAAACCTATCTGCTTTTTCGCAAGTGTACGATCAAGTAGTATAGAGTATGTAATTGTGACTCTGGTTGTCGAACCCACGAGAACAGTTTAAGTTGTTGCTAATAAGAATTAGAATAAGACACAAAGTTTGTAGAAAGGAGGAAGGTTTGGGATTTGACTCTACTCAACTGTAATAAGTAAAAACAGTAAAAAGCTTATTTTATTTTTCTGTTGAATATTATGCAGAAATTGTTGTAGTTGCAAAAGTCGATAATTCTGAAAATCTAGATTCCAGGATCCCCTAGGGTTACTCTCCAGCTTTCATGGTATATTTGATTTCAGAAACACACAGTGGTTTTGTTCATGCCAGCATACCAATAGTACAATCTCCTCTCGGTCTCATGCACTTATCACTCGACTGCAGATTTTCGGGTCCTCTCGGTCCACCTAAATCTGCAGGTTCGTTCTAAGTCTGCTAGGGTTACAGGTTCTCCTCTCGGTCTCCCCCTAAACGTCTAACAGTTGGTCTAATGCTTCTGGGCTAGTCCCCTGATTCTCTTCACCTCTCGGTCCATCAAGGCAGAGTACTAAATCCTGTCTTTTCTTCCTAACATTCACTGGTCACTCTCGCGCACCAGATCCTGTCTGTAACACTCCTGGGTGATCAGGCCATTCATGTATGTAAATAAAATCAAAGACAGAATAATAAACAAACCATCCTGTATTAAGACTTAGCTAGCCATGCATCTGAAAATCAAAACAACCAAGTCTGCTGAATTCATAAACCCTAGGTTCACCGAGAACCTAGGCAAAAGGTCTAGCTAGCTTGCATTATTCAAAAACAATGTTTCATAAAAAGAGAAAAGATCAAACTAGTTATTCTTCTGAAGATACTGTAAAACTGCTCCAATCCTGCTCTGCTCCAACTCCTGGCTGCTGTGAAACTGGCTGCTGATGATGATAGCTGTGAGTGTGTATGTGTTCGTAACCCTAAAACAGTGCTGGGACACCTCCTTTTATATTGCCACAGTCTCCAAAACTGATGCACGAAATTCCTGTTTTACCCTTGAAAAGACCCGTCCTGGAAGCTTCTGGAACCCGTCTGTGCGTTCGAACGCACACTTCCTGCGTTCAAACGCAGTGCGTATGAACGCACACCCTTCTGCGTTTGAACGCACCCCTTGGCCGTTTCTTCTCTTGAGTGTTGAGCCCTGCGTATGAACGCACAACACCTGCGTTTGAACGCAGGACTTAGCTTTTCTGCACTTTTGGTTTCTGACTCCTGCGTTTGAACGCAGCCTGCCTGCGTTTGAACGCAGGACTTAGCCAAATTCTGCCATTTTTCCTGCTGCTCCTGTCTTGTGCGTTTGAACGCAGACTGCCTGCGTTTGAACGCACCACTTAGCATTTTTTCCTCTTTTTCTGCTCAACTTTCCTGACACGCTGCCTCCCATCCAAGTTAATCTCATGCATTTTTCGGCACCTGTTACCTGCACATCATAACACGCACCCGCGATCATATCCAACAAACAAAAGTATGCATAAAATTACTCAAATTTTGCAATCATGATCTATAAATCTCTGCCTCGTATCAGGTGGAAAATAAGCTGAAAATGGCCAAACTCAACTCTCACAGGGTTAAAACCAATGGTAAAAAGATGTCCCAGACTAATACATTTTCAAGCTGTCAAAATACCCCCACACTTATCTCTGCTCGTCCCGAGCAGACCCTTGCATACTGCCTTGCAGACCCATTTTTGCATACTTTAATTGCATACTTCCCCTCTTCACAGATTCAAGACACAGACCAAAACACTCAATAGACTACTGACTCAGATACAGAATACACAAACTGACTCAAGACACAACAATTTTTTTTTTTTTTTTTTTTTTTTTTTTTTTTTTTTATATTTATTTTCCTCTGAAAATGGGCAACCTCTCTGTCATAAACTGAAATCATCAAATCCTCACAAGCTTATTTCGAAATTCCACAACACGTAGCAAGAAATGATATAAACTGATCCTATGCACAAATTCACTAAGGTATCCCCAAACATCCACCAAACCAACCAAGATAAGGCACGTCTTTTGACTTAGAGGGTCCAGGCATCTATAGGCAACAAATAATTTTTCTTCGCAAAGTCATTTGAGGTTTTCAGACCCTCTTAGCCGCTATTGCGTTTGATTTGCAAATTGTCCCATTGCTGGGAGACACAACTCCTGTGTAATACGGCTTGACTTTAATTTCCCTCTTAAGCTCTAAATTGGATTGAATCCAAATTTTCCATGTGAATGGAAGCACATTATGTTGTTTCTCCTTTAAGCACAAAATATTTATTTATTTATTATTTTTTTTTCTCTTCTTTTTTTTTTTTTTTTTTTTTTTTTTTTTTTTTTTATAATCCCCTCTGTTTTTTACAACTGTGCAGTAGAGCTCTAAGAGTGTAGGCTTTTTAGGATTTTCTCTTGGAACCACCTTAAGGGATGGTGGTGTACATTCTCCAACTTCGCTTAGGCTACAGATTTGTACCACATAAAACCGACTCAACACGAAGGTCCACCCCAGATTCCAAGAGTCCACCAGTTTCTACGGGAAACAGAATATTCAATTATCTAAAGACCCAATCTGCCTAGCACACTAGAGAAGTCAAAAGTATGCCTGTATCTACTTTCCACATTCCTGAATACCCGGGATAGCCTGTCGTGAAAATTGTGCACAAAATACTAAAATTTGAAGTATCCCTGCTACGGTGCTTCCTACTCTCATAAGCTCTTTCATTGGACTCTCTTCAGTTTCTAGGTCCTAAGTTGCCCTTTCTCAGAAAAAATATTTATTAATTTTCCCTATTTATTTTTATTATATATATATTTTTTTTTCAATTTTTTTTTTTTTCATGCAAGGTCAGAAAGGTTGGTGGGTCGACTCAACATAAAAAAAAAACGTGCTGACTCAAAAAATGAAAATAAAACGAAAAAATAAAATTGACAAAAATATGCTGACATGGCTATGCAGGAGGACACGATTCCCCACCCCCACACTAGAGGTGGCGCGTCCTCGCGACTCTACTGATCTGGCCTGTAACTCGAATCTGTGTTCTCCGGAGTAGACTGGTCAGTCGGCTCGGGAGATGGTGAAGGGGTTCGCCCTCTGGCGCGTTTCCTCGCAGCATGGCGTGCTGCGGCAGCGGTACCAGCGTGGCTGGCACCGGGATGGGCACTGCTGGCCCCTGGGTCTGCATGATCTCTCCTAGGTGGGTACTGGGTACCGGGTCTGCCGGGGTCACCTACACTGTCTGCATGTTCCGGGCTCGGTGTGGGGTCATGGCCAGAGAAGCTATCATATGGCCGGCTATCCTCCATTGTCCAGCTTGGACAATTATCACTAGAATAGCGGTCTGGAAAATTAAACCGCTTACCACGCATGTTACTCTGAATTTCCGCAAGTGCCGACTCATGAGCTCTCATGGCGGCTGTGTGAGCGTGGTAGATATGCTTCTGGGTCTTGAACAATTTGCCAAGACCCCTGGCCATTTTCTTGACAGTCCTTACCAGGTAGTTCTGTACTTTTTCTTGGGCCTTAATTTTCTTTCTGACCCATTCCTCATGCTCAGTCCTCTCCAGGCGCCCAAAAGAACTGCGCCTGGCCCCTCTGCTAGACTGCCCCAAGTCAGGGTCGGCCTGCCTGTGTTCACTGGAACTGGCAGATCGGGGCAGTGGGAAGGGACCTGGTAAGGCTGGTAAACCCCCATCACCGGGAGGAGGTGGTGGTGGCATGCCACCACCCCCACCCTGAGGTGGAACAACATCATCATCATCGTCCACTTGGACATATTCAGGAGGGCCGTGAATGGCCTCCTGCAGCGCACATCTCATGTTCTTGTACTTACGTACTTGAACAGGTCGAATATCTCTCAGCTCGCCAGGAATGACCACAAGATAATCCTGCGCCATTTTTGTTAAAATCCCCAGAAGACCCAAACCCTTCTTGCTATGAGTCTCCCTCCGTTCCCGGAAAAACTCACAAATAATCTCCGGGAGGCTCACAGGCTCACGGGCCATCAAACAGTACACAAGCAGGGCAATATTATAATCAATGTGAGTAAAGTGTTTTATACCCACAATTCTGTTGTTCACCCACTCTGTCCACCATTTC
The DNA here is from genome assembly GCA_023055425.1 of Linanthus parryae. Lineage (NCBI taxonomy): Eukaryota > Viridiplantae > Streptophyta > Magnoliopsida > Ericales > Polemoniaceae > Linanthus > Linanthus parryae. Next base: position 41,639,981 of record JALGPY010000004.1, read on the forward strand.
GCCTCTCGAATCAGGTAGGTCGATGGCAGTTTCCGGTAGGAAGGACTCCTCTCAGGGTGGTACCAAGCAGCGCCGGGTACACCAGCACACAGGGTGGTCAGGATCTGCTCACTCAACTGCTCAGATGGATGACGTCTCAGTTCCTGGAACTGACAGTCATCCAACACCAACTCCAGACCCAGACTCTCTCGGATACTCTCTGGGGTGATTCGAATCCATCTCTTTCTGCAGTAAATCCAGTCAATTGACTGGACTTCACTGTTCATGCACTGCTGGAGATTGCTGTAAATCTCCTTAGCCAGCACAGAACTGACCTACAGATTGGTAAACCCAGTAAACAAATCCCCAAACTGATCCTGCCCAGTAAATTCGAACAGTTCATCCCCCATGGCTACCCTATCACGGGGAAAGGTCCTCTCAGCGGGTATGTCATACCGAATCTTTTTGTCTTGCAGAAAGAAACGGTGGGCCTCCATGTTAACAAACCTATGGTCGCAGAAATGGTTAGGTCGAAGTAAGCGGCAGTCTATGATATTCAAAGGTGCAATTGCCCTATCCGGCCTCATGTAAGGTTGATCCACCTCCATTTCAAGATGAAAACAGTAAAAATTGAAAATACTCAAAGAGAATGAAAAGATAGAACCTGGGTACCCGGAGTGAATCTTACGGGTACAGATCTGGAAATATCTCTCTGAAGTGGATCTGTTGGTGTTTGGATCGGCTGAGTTGGATCACCCCCACACTGTTCCTGACCTTCTGGTGGTCCTGCGGCGGTCGTCGGAGGCTGCTGGCGGCAGACTGCTCTGGCGGCTGCTAGGGCAGAGAGAATTTTCTAGAGAGAGAGTTGAAAACTGGAAGACTTGTGTGAAAATGAGTCACTGTCATCCGTACAGTATATATAGGCAAACATTCAGAAATTGCAGAATGGCCCCAAAATTTCAAAATTTTTCAAAATTTTCCGAAATTTTTGATCCCGCTCAAATGTGCGTTTGAACGCAGGTCCTGCGTTTGAACGCACTGCTTAATTTTTCTGGAAAATTTGAAGATCTGATGATCTGCGTTTGAACGCAGGATGTGCGTTTGAACGCAGTGCCTGAATGATCTTTGAATTTTCTGGGTCTGATGGGTTGCGTTTGAACGCACATGAGTTGCGTTTGAACGCAACGCTTATCTTCTGCATCTCGGATGAGCTGCGTTTGAACGCAGATGAGTTGCGTTTGAACGCATGCCTTTGTCTCTCTAGAAATTCTCTGCTGATTGGGTCTGCGTTTGAACACAGGATCTGCGTTTAAACGCATGCCTTTAGATTTTTTCACCTCTTCTTTGTCATCTTGCGTTTGAACGCACATGAGTTACGTTTAAACGCACCACTTGGTGGCTGAAAATTTTTCTTTGTGATCTGCGTTTGAACGCAGGCCTTCTGCGTTTGAACGCAAAAGTGTTAACCGTTTCCAGTGCTTATTTCTCCTTTGGTGGGGCTGCGTTTGAACGCATGGTTTCTGCGTTTGAACGCACTGCGTTTGAACGCATGTCTTCTGCGTTTGAACGCACGCCTCTGTTTCCTGAAACACTGAGTTCAACATTAAATCCCTCTTTCTCACTTTTCTCTCAAATTATGAACATTGTAAAAATTATATAAAAACAACTAATCTATGTTGGGTTGCCTCCCAACCAGCGCTTGTGATTTACAGCCGACAGCCCGACTTTGTTACCTCTGCTGTAATCACGGAATGTCGAGGTAGAGTGCCTCTACCTCCATGATTTCCTGAGGATCCCTGTATGGCTTGACTCTGTTCCCATTCACCTTGAAAACTGTATTATCCCTCGGGTTCTCCAGCTCCACCACTCCCCATGATGTAATGTCCTTCACAATAAATGGTCCAGACCATCTTGAGCGCAACTTCCCTGGGTAGAATTTCATCCTTGAATTGTAGAAGAGAACCTTCTGCCCGATTTCTATCTTCTTTGGTAGAATGCGGTTGTCATGCCACTTCTTTGTTTTCTCCTTATAAATTTTGGCACTCTCATATGCAGTTTTACGGAATTCCTCCAGTTCGAGGAGTGCCATCTTCCGTTTATTTCCTGATAAACTGTGATCCATATTCAGCTGTTTGATTGCCCAGTAAGCTTTGTGTTCCAATTCCACTGGTAAGTGACATGCTTTTCCAAACACCAGCTGGTACGGGGACATTCCCAGTGGGGTTTTATAAGCAGTTCTGTATGCCCACAGTGCATCATCCAGCTTTAACGACCAGTCCTTGCGTCCTGGATTCACAGTTTTTTCCAGTATGCTCTTTATCTCCCTGTTGGACACCTCTGCCTGCCCGTTTGCCTGAGGGTGATAAGGCAGTGATACCTTATGGATAGACACCCCATACTGCTTTAGAACCTTGGCAAAGACTTTATTGATAAAATGAGAACCTTCATCACTGACCATGGCCCTCGGTGTTCCAAATCTGGTAAAGATATTACGTTTGAGGAACCTTTCCACGACTGACGCATCGTTCTTCTGACAGGCTATTGCTTCCACCCATTTTGACACGTAATCTACTGCCAATAAGATGTAGAGGTTTCCCAGAGACGAAGGGAAAGGACCCATAAAATCGATACCCCACACGTCGAAAGGCTCGACTTCCTGCCAAAGTGTCATGGGCATTTCATTCCGCTGGGAGATATTTCCTGTCCGTTGGCAACGATCACAACTCTGCGCGTAATCATGGCAGTCTTTGAAAACTGTTGGCCAGAAAAATCCTGACTGCAGCACCTTGTGAGCTGTTCTCGGTCCGCTGAAGTGTCCTCCACACTGTGCTGAGTGGCAGTGCTGAATCACCTCCAAAATTTCGTGACATGGAATGCATCGACGGAGAATGTTATCTGCCCCTTGCTTGAACATATAAGGATCGTCCCAGAAATATTGCCTGCAATCTGAAATAAATTTCTTTTTCTGCCAAGGGGTGATATCTTCAGGGAGTGCTACATTGACCAAATAATTGGCTATGGCATAGTACCAAGGCCGTCTATTGGTCTTGATCTTCATAATATGTTCATCTGGAAAGTTTTCTTGAATTGGCACCACTTCTTCTGTAGGTTTTTCCAGACGAGATAGATGATCAGCTACTACATTTTCAACTCCCTTTTTATCCCTGATTTCGACGTCAAATTCCTGCATCAGCAGAATCCAACGCAGCAGCCTTGGCTTTGCATCCTTCTTTTACAGCAAGTATTTCAGTGCACTGTGATCTGTAAAAATAATGACTTTAGAGCCTACCAGGTACGATCTGAATTTATCCAGGGCAAAAACAACTGCCAGCAGCTCCTTCTCTGTAGTCCCATAATTAATCTGCGCCTCATTCAGGACTCTGCTGGCATAGTAGATGACGCTGCACACCTTGTCCTTCCTCTGTCCCAGTACCGCGCCCACAGCGTAATCACTGGCATCGCACATCAGCTCGAACGGGAGTGTCCAGTCCGGTGTTGTGATAATGGGTGCAGTTGTCAGCCTCTCTTTAAGCACGTCAAAAGCTTCTTTGCAGGCTTCATCAAATACGAAGGGCACATCTTTTCCCAACAAATTACATAGTGGCTTTGTAATTTTTGAGAAATCTTTAATAAACCTTCTGTAAAATCCTGCGTGGCCCAAAAAGCTCTTGATTGCCTTCACTGTGGTTGGATACGGCAGCTGCTTGATCACCTCTATTTTTGCTCTGTCTACTTCCAGCCCTTTACTGGAAATCCTGTGTCCCAGCACTATTCCTTCAGTAACCATGAAGTGGCATTTTTCCCAGTTGAGTACCAGATTTGTTTTCCTGTAGCGAATCAGAACTCTGGCCAGATGGTATAAGCAATCTTCAAAGCTGTCCCCGAATAACGAAAAATAGTCCATGAAAACTTCCAAATTTTTCTCTATCATATCAGAGAAAATAGCCATCATACACCTCTGGAATGTTGCTGGAGCATTGCACAGTCCAAACGGCATTCGTCTAAAGGCGAACGTCCCATACGGGCAAGTGAACGTCGTCTTTTCTTGGTCTTCTGGATTTATGTAGATCTGGTTGTAGCCCGAGTACCCGTCAAGAAAGCAGTAATAAGCATGGTGCGCTAGTCTGTCCAACATCTGGTCCATGAATGGCAGCGGAAAGTGGTCTTTTAGTGTAGCATCGTTCAGCTTCCGATAGTCCATACAGATTGGCCAGCCAGTGACAGTCCGCTGGGCGATCTGTTCCTGATCAGCATTCTGCACTACTGTAATACCCCCTTTCTTTGGTACACACTGGACAGGACTCACCCAGGTGCTGTCTGATATGGGGTATATAATTCCTGCTTCTAAACACTTCATGACCTCCTTACGTACCACATCTTTCATAATTGGGTTTAGTCTCCGTTGAGGCTGGATAACTGGCTTCTTTCTGTCTTCGATTCTTATCTTGTGCATGCAATAGTCAGGACTGATTCCCTTCAGGTCTGCAATTGTCCATCCTATGGCTTCTTTATGCTCTCGGAGTACCTCCAGTAACTTTTGTTCCTGTTCCTGAGATAAAAGAGAAGAAACAATTACCGGCAGGGTATTATTTTCACCAATAAAAGCGTACCTGAGGTGTTCTGGCAACTGTTTTAATTCCAGGGCTGGTGGTTCCTGGAGTGACGGGACCAGTGTCATTTTCTGCTCGCCTCCTTCATCCCTGTATAGTCTGACCCAGCTTTCTGTTCCCATGATCTGCTCATCCTGTTGCTCTTTTTTTTCCTCCGGAAATATGTCTTCAAATTCCTCCCATAAATCTTCTATCTCATCGCTTTCCAGGTCATCAATTACCTCTACTGCAAAACAGTTTTCATGCCCATAATGATCGGGAAGCTGGAGAGATTTGAAAACATTGAATTTTACTTTTTCTTCATTGATTTGCATGGACAGCTCTCCACTTTTGCAGTTAATGATGGCTTCACCAGTCGCCAGGAAAGGTCTGCCCAGGATCAGCGGAACCTCTCCTGCCTCCATATCCAGTATCACAAAATCTGCTGGAAAAATAAGCTCTCCCACTTTTACCAGGATATCTTCAATTACTCCATAAGCAGGTTTCACGGATCTGTCAGCCATTTGAAGCATAATTCTTGTTGGGCGTGGCTCTCCGACTCCCAGACTTTTGAAGATAGTTAGTGGCATCAGGTTGATGCTGGCACCCAAGTCGCATAAGGCTTTTCCTGTGTATGCACTGCCCAGGTTCACTGGAATAACAAAGCTGCCAGGGTCTTTCTTTTTCAGTGGTAGACCATTATTACACAACTGCTCGCTTCTGCCGTCAGATTCACTGTTTCGAAGTCACTCATTCTCCTTCTACCATACAAGATGTCTTTGAGAAATTTCGCATAAGTAGGCATTTTGGCAAGTGCCTCAGCAAAAGGTATATTTATCTGTAATTGCTTGAATACCTCCAGAAATCTGGCGTAGTCTTTGCTGTCATCTCTCTTACGTGTCTTCAGAGGGTAAGGAACCTCCTTAGAAGTTGGCACTGTCTCTGGATTACCCTCCTGTCATCTGTGCTGCTTCCTGCTCGACCGAACCCCTTTTCTGAGGGTTAGCGGTTGAACTGTCTTCCCGGTCAATCACTTCCTGCTCAATAATCTTGGACTTTTCTGCGCGTGCATGACTGGGATACGGTGGATCCTGCAGTGCAATTCCACTCCGAGTTGTGATAGCATTGATTTGAGCGCGTGGATTGTTCACTGTGTTAGATGGTAAATTCCCTGGGGCTCGTTCTGCCTGGTTCTGTGCAAGCTGTCCATTCTGTACTTCCAAGTTGCGGATAGCAACCTTCATCTGGCTTACATCAGCAGTTAATGAGTCCATCTGTGCGAATCTAGTTTCCAACTGCTTATTGAATTTCTCCATATAGGACTCAAAATGTTGCTGAGACAGGTTTAGTTGTGGTGCTGCTTGTGCAGGCTGAGCTGGAGCTGTCTGTTGTGCCTGTGGCCTGTGCTGGAATCCTGGTGCATATACTGCTGCATTGGGATTTCCGTAGCGAAATCCTGGATGGTCACGTGTGCCTGGTCTTTAGCGACTAGGATCCCACTGCTGCTGAACATAGTTGGCATCTTCGGTCTGAAGCTCCAGAATTGCTGCGTCAAAGTCAGGTTCGTCCACTGATGCCACCGGCTTCTTTTCTGTATACACCTTTTTGACGAGGTCCTGTACCACTTTTGTGAGATTGTCAATCCTGTCATCAACCACTGGTTCTGCTGCTGCTGCGAGCCTGCGGTCATCAAACAGGCGAGTATCCTGTTTGGCTAATTGCTTCATCAGTTCGTATGCTCCATCCTTGTCCACATGGTATAAAAAGTTACCCCCAGCTTCCCTATCAATTCTGTCTGCATTCTCCCTGTCAAGTGCGTGGTAGAATACCTGCAGAATCTTTGCGTCCCCGAAGCCGTGGTTGGGGCATTTTTTAACAAGTCTCATTAGCCTGTCCCATGCATCTACCACTGTCTCCCCCATCTGCTGTTTGAAAGATAAGATCTCACTCTGCAGCTTGATAACGCGGGATGCAGGGTAGAATTTTGCCAAGAAATCAGCAACACACCCCTCCCAGGTAGTGATAGACCTCGGTGGTCTTGCCTCCAGCCAATCCTTTGCTGTTCCGAACAAACAGTATGGGAATAAAATCAGCTTTAGCGTGTCCGCTTCGACTCCTCTATATTTAATCTTGTTGCAGTAATCCTCAAATTTTCCAAGGAAGTCGTTTGGATCTTCATCTGCTTTCCCATTAAAAGGACACTGGGTCTGGGCGGTCTGAATGGTGGATGATTTCAGGTCGAAGTGCTCTGGTGTAATGGGAGGCACTACAATAGCTGGTTGATGTCCTCCGGTTGGGACTTCAAAGTTTTCGACCAGTGCCCTTCCAGACCTGTTATAAGTCCTCTGATTGTTCCTGGCAGCAAAACCTGCTGCTATCAGCTCTTCAATGTAAAGAGCCATCTGTGCTGGACTACGTTGCTGCTGTCCTGTGGGTGTTCCTGTTTCGGTTGTGGTGTCTTCTCCGTGCTCAGACATCGCGGCTCGGTGTCTGCGACTTTGCTCTCTGAAAAGTTTTTCGGGATCTTCGAGTGGTGATACCAGTTTGCGGGGCAATCTGGGCATAAACTAGAATAGCCTGAAAATCAGATTTCACGAGCAGTAAGTCGAAAGAAAGTAACTGTAAAAATAAAAGAAAAACTCTGAGACTTATTCTAATGTCTCTTTAACAAAAACTGTAACCGTTCCCCGGCAACGGCGCCAAAAACTTGACAGCGTAAACCTATCTGCTTTTTCGCAAGTGTACGATCAAGTAGTATAGAGTATGTAATTGTGACTCTGGTTGTCGAACCCACGAGAACAGTTTAAGTTGTTGCTAATCAGAATTAGAATAAGACACAAAGTTTGTAGAAAGGAGGAAGGTTTGGGATTTGACTCTACTCAACTGTAATAAATAAAAACAGTAAAAAGCTTATTTTATTTTTCCGTTGAATATTATGCAGAAATTGTTGTAGTTGCAAAAGTCGATAATTCTGAAAATCTAGATTCCAGGATCCCCTAGGGTTACTCTCCAGCTTTCATGGTATATTTGATTTCAGAAACACACAGTGGTTTTGTTCATGCCAGCATACCAATAGTACAATCTCCTCTCGGTCTCATGCACTTATCACTCGACTGCAGATTTTCGGGTCCTCTCGGTCCACCTAAATCTGCAGGTTCGTTCTAAGTCTGCTAGGGTTACAGGTTCTCCTCTCGGTCTCCCCCTAAACGTCTAACAGTTGGTCTAATGCTTCTGGGCTAGTCCCCTGATTCTCTTCACCTCTCGGTCCATCAAGGCAGAGTACTAAATCCTGTCTTTTCTTCCTAACATTCACTGGTCACTCTCGCGCACCAGATCCTGTCTGTAACACTCCTGGGTGATCAGGCCATTCATGTATGTAAATAAAATCAAAGACAGAATAATAAACAAACCATCCTGTATTAAGACTTAGCTAGCCATGCATCTGAAAATCAAAACAACCAAGTCTGCTGAATTCATAAACCCTAGGTTCACCGAGAACCTAGGCAAAAGGTCTAGCTAGCTTGCATTATTCAAAAACAATGTTTCATAAAAAGAGAAAAGATCAAACTAGTTATTCTTCTGAAGATACTGTAAAACTGCTCCAATCCTGCTCTGCTCCAACTCCTGGCTGCTGTGAAACTGGCTGCTGATGATGATAGCTGTGAGTGTGTATGTGTTCGTAACCCTAAAACAGTGCTGGGACACCTCCTTTTATATTGCCACAGTCTCCAAAACTGATGCACGAAATTCCTGTTTTACCCTTGAAAAGACCCGTCCTGGAAGCTTCTGGAACCCGTCTGTGCGTTCGAACGCACACTTCCTGCGTTCAAACGCAGTGCGTATGAACGCACACCCTTCTGCGTTTGAACGCACCCCTTGGCCGTTTCTTCTCTTGAGTGTTGAGCCCTGCGTATGAACGCACAACACCTGCGTTTGAACGCAGGACTTAGCTTTTCTGCACTTTTGGTTTCTGACTCCTGCGTTTGAACGCAGCCTGCCTGCGTTTGAACGCAGGACTTAGCCAAATTCTGCCATTTTTCCTGCTGCTCCTGTCTTGTGCGTTTGAACGCAGACTGCCTGCGTTTGAACGCACCACTTAGCATTTTTTCCTCTTTTTCTGCTCAACTTTCCTGACACGCTGCCTCCCATCCAAGTTAATCTCATGCATTTTTCGGCACCTGTTACCTGCACATCATAACACGCACCCGCGATCATATCCAACAAACAAAAGTATGCATAAAATTACTCAAATTTTGCAATCATGATCTATAAATCTCTGCCTCGTATCAGGTGGAAAATAAGCTGAAAATGGCCAAACTCAACTCTCACAGGGTTAAAACCAATGGTAAAAAGATGTCCCAGACTAATACATTTTCAAGCTGTCAGTCCACTGGCGCGACTCTTAGTACGACGGTACTATAAGTTTTACCCGCTGTGTAGACTAAGTTGGAACATTGGAAGCACATGTGAGTTGTGTTAGAAAGGCACGTTGTGTGACGACACATAGTGTTTTTTCTCCCTCGTATGCGTGGAACACTTTAGGTGATTGGTTTATCTAACCCTATAGAGGTAAGACAACATTTTTAACGCGGATGATTCTAGAAAAACGACATATTAGCCTTGATAAAAGTATTTGTCTAACAGTTCCGAGATTTGTATAAATTCTAGCAAATTTTTGAGTTGTTTCTAAAATTGAGAACTTGTATGTTGTTATCAAACTTTCAAAATCTTGTTTCGAACTCTTACTTGTACTAATCATATACGAAACCCTATTGTGATGCGAGTCTAGGCTGGATAGTAATATATAGAATCATAATAGACCTCGTCGTGCGGAGAGTAAGCATGAGAAATTTGTTCCGGATAAGGTGTTTCTAGTTGACCAACTAAGGAAGCCATCTTTTGGGAGCAGAACATTCGACGAGAGCAGTTTAGGTACTTGTCTGGCTAAGTCAAATAGACTCAGTCACTGTGCTGCATTTTATATATGTGGGTAAGTATAGTGTGAGATCTTCGGGGACGAAGATTCTTTTAAGGTGGGTAGATTGTAACACCCCTAATTCCCGAGAGAGTTCTTAGTGTAATATCAAGACTTTGGGGACGAATTCGTAAATAGTTTGTCACGACTTTGAAGTTTGAATTTTGGAGTGTTAGCAATGTTTGGAAGTTGTTCGGATGATTTTAAAGCAGTAGAAGTGTTTGGGGTTGTTATGTAGTTATCCGAAATTACGTAGAAACTCTAATTCTATTTTATACACTAAAGTTCGAAAAACTACACTTTCACCCCCTATGCATGTTAGCCATTTGTCATTTCCTCTTGTGAGAGCTTACCACCTACCCCCATGAGGTGGTAGCATCATACCAACACCAAATCATCTCAATTCAGTTGACTTATCTCTCCTCTCACCATCTTCTGCTTCATTTTCTCCTTTTTCATGAACCACTACCAAGACACCCTCTACACCACCACCTCCCACGGTGGAACCACCAAAACGACCACCTGCCATCACCTCACACCAACCTGCTGCTGCTGGGAGCTCGTGAGAACATAGAAAAGAAAACCCCCAAGTCAATTTTGGCGTTCGTCAAGAAATGGCTTCGGAAATTCGAAGGCGAGCTCAACGACACCAAGAAAACGCCGTAACTCGCCGGATTTCGCTCGCCGGATTCTGGGCTTCAAACCCGTCAGAAACCGCTGCTAGACGCTCGACTTCGGCGTTCTGTCTGTTCCTGGCCAATTCTCCCCTCCACGCGGTTGCTCTGAGGTCTCTGGGCGTCCAAGAAAACTCAGGCGAACCCAGAATCTCCTATGAAGGCGTTGAATCGCCGGAAACCGTGCGGTTGTTCGCTGGATTCCGCCATGGCCGCCGGAAAAGCGCCGAGCTCGCCGTTATTAAGGATCGTTCGAAGTAGACGTACGTGTTCGTGTTGCTGCATTTACTATGAGACTCGGAGAGGAGCGTTGTAGGAGTGCTAGTGTTGCTTTGCGCCTTTCATGGCTCAGAGGTAAGTATATTTGTACGGCCTTTTCATATCAAAATCTGAGTATGTGCTTGATGTTTCAAATGAATGTTTGTTAATAGAACGAGAATGCATGTTCTCCACTCAAAAGTTGTTAAACTATTTTATTCATGTCCTTTGAGAACTCTCGAAAATTTCTTGTGAAATTTTGATATTCCGATTCTGGTTATGTGAAAAAGAAGATATAAAATACCTCTAATAGACTTAGGACGATATACAGAGTACTGTTATTAATGGGAGGCGTCAAGCGATCCTCCATTTTCTTATGGCTAAGACCATTGAAGCAATGCTTCTTATTATTGGATAGAACGTCAATGTTCAAAAATCCGCCCACGATGAGCCAGAATGTATCAAGATATTGAGGCCAAGGGGTTTATAGAGCTATAGAGTGCTACTTATACTTGTAAGGGTCACTACGGTATAGGGGTGTCGACACTTAAGGCCTTTTAGCTAATGTTGTGAGCGGGGTTGACGAATGGGCTCCCTTAACGCTCGGGTGAAATATGGTTTGATAGACCCCAGAAGGAACCCTTAGTGATTATTTCGTGATCCCTCAGTTAACATCGATCCTGCTGGTGGCTCTTGACACGCCTCAGCTAAATTAAACTGTTGATTGAAGTCGAAATTAAAAATTGACTACCATATTAATGTTGTTTGTGGCTCTGGATTTCCCTAATCAATTGAAATGCTTTGGCTATTCATGAACTACGTTATCCTCTTAAATGGACTTGTTACTCTGGGTATGTTACGAACTACTCGTGGTTTCTCAATGTTATTAAATTGAGAGGTTTTTTTTACTCGTTTACTTCCAGTTGTTCCAAACTCTCCAACATGATAGCTTTACTATTTAAATCTTCTAATTTGTTTCAACTCATGCTTCCGTGCCACTCGTTGCTTTACATGCCGTAGTATGTATTTACTCAGTTTTTACTGATTATTTCTTCAACACTGCGTCGGCATTTGCCATTTTAAAACCGCATGTCGTCAATCAAGTTTGGGGAATGGGAACGCAGATCTAGACGAAGAAGTATAGCTTAACTTATCACTTAGTAGATCACAATTGTTATGTTTTAAATTGTACTTATTATCGAAATTTTGTTATGTACATTAAGCGAAATGTAATATTAATAGTATATTTGTACTTTTGGTTGTCGATTGTCTCTTTAACCTTTAACCGAGATCCCGGGTTGTTTCAGCAGAGAGAAAACAAGAAGGAGAAGATAGTGATTTCTGATTCAAATTCAGAAAACACTCAAAGTTGCATGAGGATACTCCTCTTGCAAAGAAGTCAAGGACAAAGAAGGGAGATGAAGGTTCAAGTGTTGATTTACATCAGGAGACTCAGGGTGGTGATCAACCTAGGTCAGAGAAGAAGAAAGGGGGAGAAAAGAAAACGGCTAATGAAGAGGAAAAAGGGAAGTCAACTCAGGAGAGCCAGAAGAAATCAACTGAAGAAGTACAAAAGGCCAAACCCTCTGAGAAGAAGACAAGGGTTAAGCAAGTTGCTGCAGCAACTAAGAAAGGATATAAAGGTAAGAATGTACTTCCAACTGAGTGGTTTATTAGTTCTGAATTTAGAACAGTTTGGATGCAAGGGTATGCATCATCTAAAGTGGCTTTCTGTAGTATGATTTCTGATGAGTTGTTGGATAAACTGAAATAGAATGCATGAGAAAATTGAGGGAAACTTCTGTTTGGAAAGTTTTAAATCCTAGTTCAAAGGCTTATCCTAGGTTAACTAGGTTATTTTATCTGAACTTGGTGTCTGAAGGTGATGAGAACATGGTTTTAACATCTAAAGTGGCTGGTGTGGATTTGAGGTTAGATCATAGGACTTTTGCCAAACTCTTGGGCATTCCTAGGAAATACAATGTTGGAGATTATCCTGATAGGAAGGAGTGTTTAGATAAGGCAAAGGAGATGTTCTTTGTTGATGGTGTTCCCTCAGGTCCAAAACAGTTGACACACTCTGTGCTCAACTGTGAAGCCAAGATTTTGTTTACTATTTTGATGAGGACTGTAGTTCCCAGGGAGAACTCAAGAGAACTGGTAACTGATAAAGTTCTGATTTTGATGTATCTGACATCTCAAGGGTTTGAGATAGACTTGCCTACAGTTGTGATGGAGCACATGATTTATTGTGCAACTAGGACTAGAAACCATCCTCTTCCATATGCCAACCTGTTACCTCTTTTCTTTGAGTATTTTGATGTGCTTGTGAAAGGAGAACAAAAGATTACAGGAGGATTTGGGTTGATAGATGAGATTGCACTTCAGAGGATTGGGGTGGTTCAGACTGGGAAAGGGCATTGGAAATTCTATTCTGATTTGTCAAAGGAGGAACTTGCTGAGAAGGAGTTTGAGAAGCCTAAGGGGACTACATCTGGAAAAGGACAAGCCAATGAGGATTACTCTCTGCTGATTAAGAAATATGAAGATCAGCAAGTTGAGATTGAGGATCTCAGGCAAAGGTTGTTTGACTTGTCAACTTAATTTCATCAGTTAAAGGGTTTGATGAATACTATGAATGGGAAGTTAGATGTTGTCATCAAGGGCTTGAATCTGGAGAAGATACCTTCTGCTACTAGTCATGACACTAGTGTGGATTCAGAAGAGAAGCTAGGAGAGTTTCTGAAGAAGAAGAAGAAGCCAATTCCAGTGGTGCTAGCTTCAAAAGACTTGTTTGAGCAAACTGATGAGGAAGATGCTGATGAAGACACATGTGTTGATGCAGCTACAGAGGTAGATTCAGCACAGGCTAAGACGAAAGTAGATGAGATAATCCAAGAAGTGGTCAATGAAGTTGAAGCTGAACAAGAAGGTAATCAGTCTGCAGAAGAAGCAGCAAGTGAGGAACAAATTAGGGAAGGCTCAAAGAAAGGCCAGACATCAAAGAAGAAGTGAAGATCAGAGACTGCCAAAACTTTGACCATCTTTCTCATTCTCTTCTATCTTTTCTGTCTCAAGGCCTTGACTTTTTAGCTAGTTTTTGTTTTAAGTTTTTCTTTTAAACTCTTAGTAATGATCCTACATTTCTTCAACCTTATTTGATTAAAGTAAAAAAGGGGGAGAGTGTATTTGTTTGCAGTATTTAGTAAATAATAAGAGTTGGCCTTTAGTTATATTTTGGTTAATTTTTATTTCTGTGATAATTCTGTGGTATTTTGTAATATTTACTCTCCTGGTTATCTGTTTGGGTTCAGTATATATTTTATCTGTAGATTCTGGTTATTTAATTTTTGCTTATGAGTGGCAGGAAGATCTATACAAGACTGTAGGTTTTGTCTTTCATCAAGGGGGAGATTGTTGAGTCAAGATCCCTGAATGTGCTTTGAGTGGTAATTGTTTGTGAGTGATGAAAGACAAAAGGATAATACATTAGCAGCAAAGGCTTGCTAGTCATCTCAAGGCCTTGAGATTGACAGAAACTTTCATAGCCTTGAGACTGCTTATTCTGCTATGTATTCTAACATCTTTGTGTTGCAGAATTGGATATCTGATTATGCAAATCAGTGGTTTATGGTATATATTTGTGGTTTGTACTATTTATACATCTAACACAATTGGAGATGATCAGAACAGGAAGAATCAAAGTTATATGGGCTTAATTTTGAAATGCTGTGAAACAGGTTCAGAGCTCCAAGGCCTTGAGATATGCCTTGAGCTACTGACAGTTTTTACAGAACTTGATTGATTCTTTCTTGCAGGTTATAACTCTTAGTATTGTGATTATTTACTCACTTCTAAGTGTCTTAAACTTGTTTTTCAGGATTTATGTGTTATAGAGTATATGCAGATTATTATTCTGAGTTTATTAAACTGTTTTATCAGAAACTGTATAACCAAACAGTCTCAGTACTGCTAGTTGTTTGGATTGTGTTGTTGCAGTGTTTCTTTGCCGTTGCAGGTTTGTTAAACGTGCACGAGAAATCTCAACACACTCCAACGGATATCCACCTGAAGCTGTCTGAATTTAAGTTGAAAACAGAAGGAGGATTTGTAGGAACTGAGATCCTAAAATCTCTCAATCAGTTGCAGCTGTGGATAAAAGAGGCTGGTTTGAATTTTAAACATAAGAGAGCTTGCAGAATACTCTGAGAGGTGTGACAAATTCGTGGGAGATCATTCATTCAAACACACAATCATTAAAGCTTTATTCCAGACTTCTGAAGATCAAGTCAATCATGTCATTCCTGAAGAACACTTCCAGACATCAACAACTTATCTTTATACTGTGTTCTTCAATTATACTTCATCTGTGTATCTCTATATTATCTTAAGCCTCACTTAACCTAGTGGTTGGTTGTTCAAGTGAACAACAAGAGGTTCTTGTTAGCTCAACAGTTAGTAGCTGGAACTAGATAGGTTTGGAACCACAAGCTGTATAGGTGTAAGGGAAATCACTTAGGCTTGAAGATCTAGGGTTGTTTCTGTGTGAGTAATAAGAAGTGTTTGCCCAATCCTGGTGGGATTAGATCCCTCAGCCAGAGATTAGGTCCATTGCGACTGAACTCTTTAAATTGCTTTGTGTTCTTTACCTTTCTGTTTGATTATTATCTGCTGCACACAACTCAAATCAAACTAGGGTTATCAAGTTGTTTAGTTTTGTTCATAACTCAAGGCCTTGAAGCTTACAATTTAGCCTTAGTGAGTTTCAAACTGTTTACAAAATCTCAAGGCCTTGAGATTTCAAGTTTCACACAAAGCTATCCTGTTAAACTTTAAGTTTTGCAAAAAGTTTCCATACTCTATTCAACCCCACCTTCTAGAGTATTTAGGTCATGTATTTAGTCTAAATTACACACTTTCAATTTTATCTCTCTTTCTAGATTTATGCTTGTTTCCGTAGTTTTGGTTGCATGTATCTTGTTTGGTAGGCAAAGAAATGCTTTGGAATACTAAAGGCTAGCTTGGGAGAGCTTAAATTATGAAGTAAAGAGAGTTGGAGGGCTAAGAGACATGTAGAAGGAACTGGAAGCGCCTAATTTTAAGACTTAAGGGCTCAAAGTGAGAAGAAAATGGGAGTTAGAGGCCAAGATTGAAGACAAACCAAGTTAGAAGGCCAAAGTTACATCAAAGGGCTTGCTTGAAGTCATTTTAGCGGAATTGGGGGTCTAATTGGAGATTTGCAAAGTTATAAAGAGCTATTTTGAAGGATTCCTAGTGGTTGGGGGTCCTTATTCCTTAAAACTACATGCAAGTGGGTATTTTAAAGGCCCCAACAAACAAGTGGGGGCTAAAGTGCAATTCAGCCGAAACTTTTGCCAGCTGGCGTCTTCCGCTCTCTCACACCGACGCACCAGCAAGAAAATCCACCTTCCTCTATTAGAGCACGACACAATCTTTTTCAAAGCTCCACCCGTCCTTAATTCTCCACCAAATTTGCTCTAATTGGTCCCAAAATGCTCCCTAGACCACCAGCTTCCTTCTAGAACCATCAATTCGGCCCAAGACACAACAAATAAAAAAACCCCAATTCGACCTAGGGTTCGTGAAGGTTCCAAAAATCAATGATAGAGATGGATTGGGATGAATTAGAGGGTGGGGATTCATCATTTGACACCAAACCCCCCCCCCCCCCACCCCACAGTATATAAAAGTCAAGTTGAAGATTGAAGATGTCTCTCTCCCATCTCACAATTTTTCTGAGCCGATACTCTGCCCCTCTATTTTCTCTCTCGATTCACTCTGACTTTTGGGTGGTTCTTGGTGATTCCGTGCTCGTTTTGAGCTAATTCGGAGCCAAGAACACCTAATGGGGGAGTTGGGTCAGATTCAAGGCTATAGTTAATCTTGTTCTTCATCTTTCGCTCTCTCACACCGACGCACCAGCAAGAAAATCCACCTTCCTCCATTAGAGCACGACACATGTAGAAGGAACTAGAAGCGCCTAATTTGAAGACTTAAGGGCTCAAAGTGAGAAGAAAATGGAAGTTAGAGGCCAAGATTGAAGACAAACCAAGTTAGAAGGCCAAAATTACATCAAAGGGCTTGCTTGAAGTCATTTTAGCGGAATTGGGGGTCTAATTGGAGATTTTCAAAGTTATAAAGAGCTATTTTGAAGGATTCCTAGTGGTTGGGGGTCCTTATTCCTTAAAACTACATGCAAGTGGGTATTTTAAAGCCCCCAACAAACAAGTGGGGGCCAAAGTGCAATTCAGCCGAAACTTTTGCCAGCTGGCGTCTTCCACTCTCTCACACCGACGCACCAGCAAGAAAATCCACCTTCCTCCATTAGAGCACGACACAATCTTTTTCAAAGCTCCACCCGTCCTCAATTCTCCACCAAATTGGCTCTAATTGGTCCCAAAATGCTCCCTAGACCACCTGCTTCCTTCTAGAACCATCAATACGGCCCAAGACACAACAAATAAAAAACCCCCAATTCAACCTAGGGTTCATGAAGGTTCCAAAAATCAATGATAGAGATGGATTGGGATGAATTGGAGGGCGGGGATTCATCATTTGACACCAAAAAACCCTCCCCCACAGTATATAAAAGTCAAGTTGAAGATTGAAGATGTCTCTCTCCCATCTCACGATTTTTCTGAACCGATACTCTGCCCCTCTATTTTCTCTCTCGATTCACTCTGACTTTTGGGTGGTTCTTGGTGATTCCCTGCTCGTTTTGAGCTAATTCGGAGCCAAGAACATCTAATGGGGGAGTTGGCAAATTCACACAGACACTTCCTTTTTGGAAGTTTGTTGAAACCGCCTAGCTCGATACCATTCATCCACTCCCTCTGATCATTTTTCATGATTTTAAATAAAGCCACCATATTGGCAAGGATATGGTTTTACTGAACTTATTTTCAACTTATGCTGCCCTTTATCCAACTCAACCTTCTCATGTTTCCTTTTCTTTGGGTGTTTGACCCCCAAACTATTTTTCCTCCCACTTGTCGTCCTTGCATTATTTTTTTTCTTATTTCCCCTCTCCTAAGGTAGATCATCCCAGTCATTGCGGATTGAATCTCTCCACATCGTTCATGTACATTGTGTAGTGCCCGCATATCTTTTTATACATGGGCATCACCTTCCTTCTAAAATGTTGAAACTTGCCAAGTTTATATTGAATAAATAATCTAGCTACGAACCCACACAAAGTGTGGGGGTAGAGCACTATATTACAAATTGACTCAGCACTTAATCAAATTCCGGTACCACTGGTGACAAATAGGCATGGTACTAACTTCTATTATTTTCATAGTAGATAGCGGTTCCTAGAACTCTATATTTCGAATTTGGCTAAGAGAATTGCTTTTTGTAGGATTGACATGATTCACATGTCTCTCAAAATAGTAATGTGCAACAGCGAGGCACTACATGCAGGTGTTAGATCTCCCGAAGAACCTAGATTGAGATTGTAGGAATACTAAATCCATCTATAAGATAATTATAATGTAAGTTCAGCTTGTTTCAAAAGGCTTGTAATAGCTTTTCTGTTCAAGGCCTTGAAATTCCTTTCAAGGGTTTGAAACAAGCACTGCAGAATAAATCATGAACTTAGGGGGAGCTTTTAGTTCTATCGTAACTCTTGATCTCCTATGATTGATTATATGTTATTTGATGATTAAAGACAAAATCATCCTTCTAATCTAAACCATGATTAATATATCTTTTTGACTGAGATTTTGCAGGGATATACAGTTACCTATTTTGCAGGAACTTGTTCCTAAACTATATGTTACAGAAAAGGAAACTGCAGTTGTTGATGTGATTATGTGCTGATTCAATCTGACATGGAAATTCCTAACACCTTCCTAAACAAGATCAAAGATAGTATCTTTGAAGATACTTAGCAACTAGCCGTTGGAAGAGCTGTAAGAAGAGTAAAGATTTGAAGCTACTTTTTAGGAAAGTTTATTAAGAAGATCCTGAAGATCTTCAACTAAAACAGGCTGCTTAAAAGAGGGAATTGCGAAAGGATTCGGCGGACAAAATACAGAGCAAGAAACAGAGACATTCAAACACTACAGATGATTGACAAGCAACCAAGAAGCAGATCTACATCACTCAATCCAATCATCTGAAGAACACTGCATTCTCACTGAAGACTTAGTTCTCTGTGTTATTCTCTTCTGATCATTATTTGTATATCATTTAGATAATACTTCTAGTTCTTATTCTCGTGGATTTTTCAAGGTGAACAATAGACATTTTTTTATTAATCAGTTAGTTAGAGCAGGTCCTAGATAGATTAGTAAGAACCACAAGCTATAAAAGAGTAAGGCATCTTTCTGTGATTGAGATCAAGGGCTTAGCTTTTGATTAATAAGAATTGAGTTAATATTCTGCAGGGATTAGATCCCTGAGGTAGAGACGTAGGTCCAAGTGAACTGAACTCTTTAAATCACTGTGTATTTTCCATTTTATTTAATGCTCTTTACTAAGTTTATTTACTTCTCAAAACAGGTTTCAATTTAAGGGCTGATACTCCTTTCAAGGCCTTGAAAACTAACAGCTTTCTCTTTACTTTATGTTTTGATTCCAAGGACTTGAAACTCATTTGAAGGCCTTGAAATACTTGCTGAACTTCATAAACATTTTGAAACCAGTCTTTTAGCAAAAGTTACAAAATTTTCCATACTCTATTCAACCCCCCTCCTTCGAAAGTATTGATCCTATAGTTACTCCTACAATATTGTCCTTCAATTGGTATCAGAGCTTGTATCACTGAATAGATCTAACAATCTTCTGTTTATGAGTACTGTAGGAGATGGTGGTTTCTCACATGGAAGAGCTGCTAATAGTCCTCCCTTGTTCTGTGGTGACAATTTTGTACATTGGAAAGCCCTAATGAAAATGTTCATCATTGATCAAGATATGGAACTGTGGACTATCATTTAGAAGGGTCCTCATATATTCTACACTGAAAAAGATCGGATCAAGACTCCCAAAATTGAGGATTCACTTTTTTCTTCTGAAATAGAGCAATTTCCTAAAAGTTACAGAGCTATGAATCTCTTATTTTGTTCTTTGAGTGCAAATGAATTTAACAAGATTTCAGGATCAAGACTGCCAAGGAGATATGGGATAGATTTGTTGTGACCTTTGAAGGAACTAACCAAGTCAAGTAGACCAAGATCAACATATTACTTAGGCAATACGAGTTCTTCAAATGAATGGAGATGAATCCATTAGAGACATGTTCAAAAGATTCACTGGTATTGTCAACAACCTTCATCTATTGGGGAAATATATTTTAAATGAAAAAAAAGGTTAAAAAGGTTGTGAGAAGTCTTCCTAAAGAAAAATAGGAACCAAAGACTACTGCTATAAAAGAATCTCAAGATCTATCATCTCTTTAACTTGATGATCTGCAAGGAAAGATACTCACACATGAGATCTCTATGAATGAAGCTGATGGAGATCTACCAAACAGTATCAAGAACATAGCTCTGAAGGCCAAAGAGAGTGAACCATCCCAAAGCCTTGAACCAGAACAAGATAATGATGAAGATCCTTTTTTCCCTCATTTACAAAGCATTGACCGGGATTCTAAAGACGAAAACGTACTTTGTAAACAAGGACTTCAGCAAGGGAAAACACAGATCCTCCAGTAGCAGAGACTACAGAGGTAAATCTATTTCTCATATTAATAAACATAAGTTAATGAATTGCTTTGAGTGTGGTGATGCAGGACACTTAATTAGAGACTGCCCACACAAGAAAAGCAAAAACCTTCAGAAGAAAGCACATGACAGAATAAAGAGAGCTATGGTAGCTTCATGGAGTGATTCTGATTCCTCTAGTGATTCTGAACCTGAAGAAGAACAAGTCAACCTCTGCCTTATGGCCGAGCATAATCAGTGTTTGGAAAAGAACATTGAGTTAATGGTAAACAGTTTGATTTCTAAACCAACAGATGTCCTCACTAATAATCTTAGAACAATGCTTTTAAGTGAGGACTATCTGAAAGAAATTAGCACTTTGAAAGAAAAGGTTCATGAGAAAGCAAAAGAAAACTTGGAACTTGTTTGTCAAATTCAAAGCCTTGAAATTTCGATGAAAAGTTCTGACAGAGAATTCAATGCCTTGTAAACCAGTTTCAAGGCCTTGAAAACTCAATTCAAGGAAGTAGTCACTGAGAACTCTCTTTTGAGTGACATGATTGTCGCTCTAAGACATCATTGTGATGAATTGGAGGAAAAAAATACTACTCTAACTGAGAAACTTTAAGATGCTAAGAAGGCTATGACTAATCTTGATGGCTCGGAACACAATCTGAACTTGATTCTTGGAGGAAGCTTACAGTCTGTTCACAAAATTGGTATTGGATAAAATCTAAACTTTCCTAGAAAAAGCAACACCAGATTTGGAAAGGCTAGTAACAAAAATTCTATTAAGGGACATTACTGCAATAGAATTGATCATGTTAAAAAGACTGGTTGTTTTAGAAGGAGAGACCCTGAAACATGAGGAAAACTTTTCCCGTTCAACTTAAACGACAAGTTAGACAAATTTGGGTTCCGAAAGGGGTTAAACCACCGAACATGGTTGACCCTGAATATGAATCTAAATTCCACACTTGTTCTAACAGCTCATTAAGGCAGTGAAAGGTGTTTGCAGGATGTAACCAAGAGAAAAGATCAAAGACGGATCATGGACATTGGTTACTCAAGACAAATGAGTGGGAAGAGATCCTTATTCTCAGAAGTTGAAGATAAATCTGAAGGATCAATCAAACTTGGTGAAAACGGAAAATGCAACATCTTAGTTATGGGTAAAATATGTACAGATTTGAAAATTCTATTTTCTGGTGTCTATTTAGTTCATGGTTTGAAATTCAGTCTGCTTAGTGTATCTCAACTCTATGATAATGGTAACAAGTATATTTTTGACATTATGACAAATCTGGAATTTTCATTCTCACTGCCTCAGGTTCAAACAATGTCTATACTATACATACTAATAAAGTTGCAGGTGAAAGCTTGAAGTGTCGTAAGGCCTTGAAAGAGGAATCAAAGCTTTGGCACAGAAAGCTTGGACACATCAGCTTTCATAGCTTGAACAAGTTAATCCCTAACGACCTGGTATTAGGTTTGCCTTCTATCAAATTCAGATATAATAAAGTATGCAAAGCCAGTGCTCAAGAACCCAAAAAATGTGAAAGACGCATTACAAGAAGCAAACTTGATTGCTGCAATGCAAAGTGAACTCAATGAATTTGAGATAAACAAGGTGTGGAATCAACTTTCTCCACCAAATGATCAGTCTGTTATAGGCACAAGGTGGGTTTTCAGAAACAAGTTCGATGAAAATGGCAAGGTAATTTAGAAACATAGCCAGGCTAGTAGGTCAAGGCTACAACCAAGAAGGTATTGATTATGAGGACACTTTTGCTCCTGTTGAAAGGTTAGAAGTAAATAGAATGTAACTTGCATTTGCATCTTACATGAACACTAAACTTTTTTAAATGGATGTCAAGTGTGCATTCCTAAATGTTATTTGCAAAAAGAAGTTTATGTTGCACAACGTCCTGGATTTTAAAGTGATGAGTTTCCAAATCATGTCTATAAACATGAAAAAGCTCTCTATGGTTTAAAACAAGCTCCAAGGTCTTGGTATGAAAGACTGTCAAAGTGTTTACTTGAAAATGGATTAAAGAGAGGATTGGTTGATAAAACCCTTTTCATAAAGACTCATGAGAAAGACATTTTAGTAGTTCAAATCTATGTTGATGATATTCTCTTTGGAGCTACTAATGATTCTCTTTGCAAGGATTTCGCAAGTCTTATGAGCAGGGAATTGGAGATGAGCTTAATGGGAGCAGTGAACTTCTTCCTTGGACTGCATGTACAATAGATGAAGAAAGGAATCTTTCTGCATAAAAAAAAAAGTATACAAAGGACTTGGTCAACAAGTACAATATGCCTCAGTCCAAAGTTACAAAGACTCTTATGAGTTCTACACTATCCTTAGATAAGAATCAAGCTGGTAAGAGTGTAAATCTAAAAGAGTATAGAGGTATGATTGGATCTTTACTATATCTCACTGGCAATAGACCAGATATTATGTTCAGTGTCTTTATGTGTACGAGATTTCAATATGATCCTAAAGAGTCACATTTAACTTCTATTAAAAGAATATTTAGATACCTCAATGGTACCAAAGACATATGGCTTTGCTATCCAAAATAGTCCAACTTCTCTCATTGTGGATATTCTGATGCTGACTTTGCAGGATATAAAGTGGACAAAAAAAGCACTTTAGGGTTTTGCTAACTCCTTGGTTCATCCCTAATCAGCTGGCAATCAAAGAAACAGTACTCTGTGGCATTATCAACAGCTGAAGCTGAATATATGGCAGTTGGAGCATGCTGCTCACAAATGCTATGGATTTCTCAGCAAATGAGGGATCAGGGATTTGATTTCCAATAAATTCCTATAAATGTGACAACAACAGTGCAATTTCATTTTTTTTGAAAAAAATCAAATTTAGCATTCCAAAACCAAGCACATAGATGTTAGACACCATTTCATCAGAGATCATTCTGATAAAGGTGATGTTGTTCTTGAATTGTTTTCTATTAACATGGAGCAAGCAGATTCTTCACTAAACCATTGCCAGAAGAAAGATTTACAGCCCTCAGTTTAGAGATGGGTATGCTCTATAAGGTATCATTTGTTCATCATGAAAGTTTCAGGTAAAGTATTATGTGTTCCAAAGTTTTGAACTGATTTTCAAAGCCTTGAAAATCTTTTCAAAGCCTTGATATTACTTGATTCAGCAGTATGGCTTTTCAAGGCCTTAAATTATTTCCAAAGCCTTAAAAATTAAGACTTTATGCTATTTAGTCAGGAATTGGATTTTTCTATATTGGGTGCTATCTCAGTAGATAATTACTCAATATTGCCTTTACTTTTTAAAAATTATTTTTGTATAAATCAGAAGTATTTTAAATTAAACATCCAAGATCATGGATTGAAAACTTTACGTGGTTGAGGAAATCTCTCTCTCTCTCTAGTATCTCTCTAAGTCCCTTTCTCATGCATGAGCTTGCCATCATTACTAGCAGTTTTTTGCTTCCTTCCAAAATTAAGATTTTGATTTCCTTTCCTTCCCGAGAAGCCCTAATCACTTCTATCACCATCCGCCATCAATAACCACTAATCCCTTTCCCCTATCCCTTACCAGCCTCAACTCTACTCTCTGTTCTTTCATTTTATCTACCTCTTTACGCCGCCTTTGACACTTGGCGCCTTCCTCCTCACCCTCCCTTGCCTCCTTCAACCTCTTCTCTTCCTTGTTTAATGTGCCATTTTTTCTCTCTTCTATATGGCCTATTATTGTAACTCTCACTCCATCTCTCCCCCTAGTTCTTCAAACAACTCGGTTGTTGAACAGATAGATCAAAGAGGAGTCTTGTTGGATCTTGACCCTAACATGGTGAATGTTTATCGAGCATTGTGGAAGAACTGCTTGATTGGAAAGTTTATTTCTAACTCTAAAGAATCAGTACCTTCCTCGGTTACTATCCAACAAGTGGTTGATGAAGTATGGAAGAAAAGAGACAAGATTTGGGTCGAGAAGAAGGGCTCTTGTTTCCTATTCCAATGCTTCAACAATGAAGACAAGACTCGGTTACTTGACTATGGTGCAATTGGTCTGCATGGAAAGATTCTGGTGCTTAGAGAAAGGCCACTTAATTTTGCCATCTCAGAGCCAGATTTCCCAACAATGGACGTATGGATTCATATGCCAGGCATACCTATGGAGGGGTTTTACCATGATCTTACTAAGAACTTTGGCAAGGTGGCAGGGGAAATTTTGCATGTGGATTGGACCATTAAAATATTTGCGAATATGGAAGAGCTTCGGGTTAAGGTCGTGTTAACATCAACGAGCCATTAAAATCGGGAGCCTACATCAAACTCCGTTCTCGGCAGCCTAGAATACTGGGTTTACAGGGGAAGACGATGATCTCTCTCATTTCAACTTACCCCATATGAAAACCTCCTCACCGTCGGCGGAAACCTCAACCCCTCTTCCTCCTTCGCCTGTCTCCGCACCATCTGGTCTTATCCTCATACAGGCTCCGACTGAACCCATCGAAGCTCAACCAATCCAAGTTATTAAGCCGCCAACTTTCATCCTTAGAACCCCTGATTTTGTGGAAGAAGACATTGAGCCCCTGCCTTTGCCCTCGGAGACTCTACCATTACGACTCCCACCTCCGGAGATTAAAGGAGCCCCTGAGCTGTCACTCAGTTGAGTTGTGAGGACGATCAGTCTGCAAAGGCCAAGAAAGCTCCGAGGAAGAAGCCACCAAAAAATAGGAATCCTAATGATGTTGCCCCATCGTCGGAAAAAGTGGAGAATGAGCGTAAAGGTATTAATAAATTAAAGCTTTTTCATTTCTCTTTAAATGACTTCCCTCCACCATGGCCTATTTCAGTCTCCTTATATGTTTCGTGTTTTTGCACCGTTCTCTCTGCTGAGGTTTCGATGGTTGATCTTTATCAACCATCACCCTTGACATGAGTATTTTAGCCTGGAATTGTAGGGGTCTAGGTCAATCCTCTGCAATTCAAAAGGCTTTCAATTTGACCAAAAAGATTAAGCCTTCTCTATTTTTCTTAAGTGAAACGAAAAAACAGGTTTCTTGGGTTAATTCTAATTTCCGAAACTTAGGATTTGCTTCTTCTTTTGGTATTGATTTTGTGGGTTCTTCAGGTGGTCTTTAGGTACCATGGGATAATGCATTAACTATTCAAATCTTGTTTTCTAATCTAAATTTCATTCTTTGTTCTGTTGTTGATTTTAATAATTGTAACTGGTTTTTAGGTCTTTTGTATGGTCATCCTAACTTGTCTGATAAAGCCTCGGTTTGGCACCTCATCGAGTTAATTATTCCACATAATTAACCCCTTGTCCTTATTGGTGACTTAAATCAAGTTCTTAACCCCCGTGACAAGACTGGCCCTAACGCTGCTTCCCTTCCAAGGGCACATTTTTTTTGAGTTTTCATTGAAAACTGCTCCTTAATTGAATTACCTAGAATGGGACCTTGGCTAACCAGTACAAACAATAGGTTTGAAGACTCCCCCACTTTTGGAAAACTTGATCGTGCATGGTGTAATTCTCAATGGGTTGAACTGTTTCCTTCATCTATTTTGCATAATTTAGGTATTTAAGTTTCAGACAATGCACCCATTAACCTTTTACTCCATAATCAGCAAGTGCCGCGTAATAAAGTTTCTCGTCTTGAGGCTTGGTGGTTGAGGAGAGATTAAGTCATTCACTTTGTCAACTTTGTTCGGAATCTTCCTCTTTTTGGATCTTCTTTATTCAGAGTTGTTAAATATTTGCATATTACGCTAAAAACTCTTGTGTGTTGGCATTAAAAATCCAATTCACTTGCTAATCAGATTGCCATGTCCAAACAAGACTCAACCACAATTCAAAACGATCTTCATGATCCTTTATCTTTTGAACGCTTTTAAATATCTCAATTCTCGTTTGTCTATTCTCCTGAATGATTATGAAATTTTCTGGGCTCAAAGGGAAAGATGTAAGTGGCTTAAGATTGGAGATGGAAATACTAAATTTTTTCATAATTATGCACGTATTAAGAATGCTAGAAACAAAATTTACTGTCTTAAACTTGATGATGCCTCTTTAATTACGGATCATAATGGTATTTGAAACTTATTCTTGGATCATTAACAAGGTATTTACTCCGACCCATCACCCTCCTATACAGACTTAGAATCCTTGTATGGCCAAGATTGTGTTTTTGACTTACTGTTTAACATTGACACTTTTCTTAACTTGGAACATCAAAGCTTTCTCTCGTCCCCTTTTACTGCAGAAGAGGTTAAAACGGCTGTTTTTAGTATGGGCCCTTTTAAGTTCGTGGGGCCATATTGAATCCAACAACTCTTTTTTCAAAAAATTTGGCCTATTATTTCGATAAAAATCACTTCGTTGGTTTTATCTTTTCTAAATTATGGTTTTATGCTCTCGGAGCTTAATAATACTAACATTATTCTCATCCCTAAAGTGAATGATCCTTCCTTTGTTAATTATCGTCCTATTAGTCTATGCAATGTCTTATATAGAATTATTTCTAAAGTCTTAGCAAATCGCTTAAAGATAGTTTTACCTTTCCTAATTTCAGATAACCAAAATTGTTTCGTTCCAAATCTATCTATTCAACACAGCATTCTCCTAGCACAAGATATTTTACATAATATTTCTAAGCTCTCTGACCCCTGTTTGCCTAAGTATGGTGCCCTAAAGCTGGACCTTTCTAAGGCTTTTGATAGACTCATATGGGACTTCATAGAAGCCACACTTCATCAATTCCCTTACTATCCCTTCTTTATTCGTCTCATTATGCAGTGTCTTACTACGGTCTCTTATTCTATCATCATTAATGGCTCCCAATCAAAGCATTTCAGGCCTTGTAGGGGAAGTAGGCAAGGAGACTCCTTATCTCCTTTTATTTTCATCTTGTGTCCTGAGGCACTTTCGAAATCTATAAGTTTTGCTTGCAATTCGGGTCTCATGCATGGTGTACCTTCACACATTAATGTCCCTCCATCTCCCACCTTCAATTTGCTGATGATAGTAATTTTTTTTTTTCAAAGTTACTCCCCATGTAGGTAATGTTATCTTAAATACTCTTAATTAATTTGCAAATCAATCAGGTCATGTTATCTATTTCTCTAAATATTCTATCACTTTTTCTAAAAACTGTAACCAGGTAGATATTAATCATTTCATTTCCACCCTCAATGTTAACTGCACTACTCACTTAGGAAATTACTTAGGCTTTTTCTTTGAATCCACTTTCAGTCTCTCTAAAAATAATAATTAAGCTCTAATTATGGATAAATTTATGAATAAGTGTGCTTCGTGGAAGGGTTTATTGCTAAATAAAGTTGGTCGTGAAACCCTAATTAAAGCTATTCTTACTAGCTTCTTAGCTTATCCCTTTTCAGTTTTTCTTATTTCTGCTAAAACAACAAAGACCCTTACTTCTATTTTCAATAACTTCTTCCGGTCTGGTAATCCTTCCTCAAAAACCATGCACTGCACTTCGTGGAATAATCTTTGTTTTAGCACTAGCAAAGGAGGTTTAGGGTTCAAAAATATTAAAGCTTTTAATTGTGCTTTTTTCTGTAAAAATGCATGGTCTCTACTCTCAAACCAGCGATCCCTTGTTTCAAAGTTTTTGCTATCAAAGTATTGTAAGAGAAACTCATTTTGGATTCACAATACTCCTCCAACAGCTTCTCCGACATGGAAGGCAATAGTAAAAGGTAAGAACCTCTTGCGTGGATGCATTTATTGGAAGCTTGCAGATGGTAATCGTATCTCTGTTTAAAAGCACCCCCTGGGTTCGTGATGTTCCTTGCGAATCCATTAAGCAGTCTGCATGCTCACAGTAATATTAAATGGGTCAAGGATATAACAAAACCTTGTGAAGGGGGTGGAATGAGTTGGAATCATTCTCTTCTTCTTAATACTTCCCCTCCGTGGCTTGTTAACCTCATACATAGCACTCCTCTAAACTCAACTGCTAATCAGGTTCAAATAAGGGGAAATCTGTTTGAAGACCTCGAGACTATTTATGTTTAGTTATGTTGGCTTTGTGTTTAGTTCCTTATGTTTTAAAACAATTCTCTCTTGATCTTTTGTTTGTTGATGGAGCACGGTAGGTTTGTGCTCGGATGGTTCCTTTGGATTTTCTCAGTTGTTCTCGTTGTATCTCGTTGTATTGTTCTTGTTCTACCCATAATTGAAGTTCACTTCTTTCGGCTGAAAAATAAATAAAAATAAATAAGAATTATTTTGTTTCCTTTCCCACGACACACCAACACACAAACTTGAATTTCATTCAAACTGCAAAAGATCTTAAAGAGATTTGGAAATATTTATGTTTCCTTATCAGACTCAAACTCTGTAGTATTTATCTTCTTCTGACTCTTTCTCTCTCTCTCTCTCTCTCTCTCTCTTCTCCGTATCGCTCCTCCCTATCTCTTCTTCACCTTTAAACCCTAATGAGCACAAGCAGGGAATCCTAAGTAATCAAGATGGCAGGTTCAAAGGTGGTTTCAGAAGTGAAGAAGAACACTGCTGATGATGTAGTTCAAACCATAAGTGGTGACTATATTTCTAGAACTCCAACTGAAGAAAGGGCTCCTTCTCCTCCAAAGAGGAAAAACAAGAAAGATCTTACACCAAACAACTTCTAGCAAGAAGAAGAAGTCAGATCAATCTGCTCCTGAGAAACAGTCAGAGGAACAGATTGCCAGTCCAAAGAAGTTGAATAAGAAGAATCCTACAAAATCTGAGAAAGGTAAAGAAAAGGTTGTAGAGAAAGAACAAGAGAGAAGCACCTGAAAGGAACTACAGATATATTCAGAAAAGCCTCTGTCCCATGGTATGAAATATGATATTTCCACCAAGTGGTTTATTTCTCAAACTGCTAGAGGATAATGGTTTGATGGTTTTGCTTCTACACCAGTAGCCTATTGTAGCATGGTTAGTGTTAACATGTTGAAAACCATGAATCTGGAGTGTGTTAAGAGGCTGAAGAAAAGCTCTATTTGAAAAGTTTTAAACTCTCCTGAAGTTGCCTAACCTAGGCTTACTAGGCTTTTCTATCTGAACATGAAGCAACTCAAAACTGTCAACTTGGTGATTGAATCTAAATTTGATGGTGTTGCAGTGGAATTAGATCACTGAGAGTTTGCCAATGTCTTAGGCTATCCCAAGAGATATAACACAGGAACTATCCCAACATGGTTGAAGCTTTGAAACTTGCTAGGGAAGAATTCATTCTACCTAATGTCTCTACCTCCTCTAAACAGTTAGCACACTCTATGCTAACTTTTGAAGCCAAAGTTTTGTTTAACATCCAAATGAGGTGTGTATTGCCTAGGGAGAATTCAAAAGAGCTCATCACTGATAGGGTATTATATTTGATCTATTTGATCATGCATGAATATGAGATTCATCTTCCTACAATTATAATGGAACACATGCTCTACTCCCAGACTAAGGAAAGAAAGCATCCTTTGCCTTACGCTAATTTGCTTTCTTCTTTCTTTCTATATTTTGAAATCTCTAGTGACAGAGAAGATACCATCACCACTGATTTTGGAATGCTTGATGAAAAGGCATTTGAGAGAATTGGTGTTGTAAGAACCAGTGATTGGATATGGAACTTATACTCTGATCTGTCTCAGAAGGATTTGAAATCCAAGAAGTTTCCCAAACTTAAGAACTTCACCCCTCCTTCAAACCTACCCTCTCATCAAGACCTCTCCATGGTGGTTAAAAAGACTTGAAATTCTTGAGAAGGATATGGATGAGCTGAAGGAAAATGAGCATGAGTTTGGCACTGAGTTCAAGCAAATAAAGAATATGTTTGAAGGAATCTTCTATAGCATCAATGTACTTCATACGGAAGAAATTTCTCTGGCTGCAGAAGGATCAAAGAAGGATGCATAAGGCTCAACAAAAGATTTGTTCAGTGAGCATACAACTCAGGATGAGGATACATTGTTAGAATAGGTTCCCTAGAGGCAATCTTTTTAGTATGGATAGTGATTTTGGCTAAAAACATTCATTGTATTATTTATTAGGATATTTAATATTATGAAGTCCTTAGATTGCAACATGTTGTTTATCTTAAATATCCATAGTCAATAATCTTGATTAACGGGACGATCAACTACAAAATAGTATGGGGTTGGATTGCTATGGAGATATCAGGATCCAACACATGGGTATGCATTAGGAGTAATAGCATACCGGATTGACCCATAACGAGAACGATACATACATGTTATGTAAAGTCATAAGTGCTTCTCGCAGTGACAACGGTATTGTCATCCTTAGACTTGAAGTCAGTAGATCCTCTTGTTGTGGAATATAACGCTACACTGTAACTGGGTAATAATAAAGGCGTTCGTCAGATGCAATTAGTAATCAAGTTTAGAGGTGGTAGTGGCGTGGATAGGACGTTTTTCCTTGCACATAACGGGAGTAGATATCCACGACAACTCGAGGCATGGTGCTCATAGAATGTCTGGGAAGACTCAGATGAATCATTATAGGATATTGATGTTATTTGCATGGATGAGACTATTCCCAGGTTCGAGAAACTATGGATTGGATATATGAGTGTGACTTGTATGTCTCGCATCCTCCTGATATAGATACAAAGGGATGAGAAAATATTTGCACAAGGTATGTCGGATGACTATTTCTATTTGTTGGGTAGCATGGATGTATTGCTAGAGGCCGCTCCATTTTAGTAAATTGTTACTACCAACTAAGTAGAAACCTATTGGGTCACAATCCCTATGGATTAGACCGGACTAGGGAAGCAATTATAATCATTAGTTAATTAGATGGATCAATACGCAATAACTTGCAAATTTAGTAGGACTAATTTGCAAGTTGGACTAATCCGTTTATGGAGAGGATTAGGATAGGGGCTTTTATTCACTCAACAAGGAGTTGTTGGACTATATAAAGACACTCCTAGCGGCCTTCACACAACTAATGCTAATAACACATTGAGTGGGATAGAAAAGCAAGGAGAGAGGGAAAAACCAAGAGGGTCGAACCCCCATTGGTCCGCCCCTATCCCGTTGTCCACAAAGAGGGTCGGTGATTCCTTGCGTGATCTTCTTCTTCTTCTTCCATTGTTCCTTGCTAGCACTTGGGGTTGGAAGAGACGTGAACACAGTTTCACAAGAGAAGTTATCAAAGGATAACCAAAAGGTATTATGATACTCAATCCCTTACTATATTTATGTTGTCTCTTCCTGTGATCATTTGAGGGTCTTGAACGGATTAGTTTATGTTTATTCTGCTGCGTATCCGTTATCAAAACTCTACATACAGGGGTGGTGGACAAAGGGAAAATGTAGTTCAAGAATAGGGAGATGAAGATCAAGAACAAGCTGATGCTGACAGTTCAGGCTCAAGGATGTTGATCAAGGATCTAAAGAAGAAGAAACAGAAAGCTGTCATTCCATAGATACTGACTGATGCAGACATATTTGAAGGTGATGTGGATTCAGGTGCTGCTGCTAAGGCTGCTCAAGTAGAAGAATAAGATGTTGAAGATGATGAAGAAGAAAATGCAGATGAAGATGTTGAGCCAACGGGAGATGGAGACCCCCTAACTCTTGCCTCTTCTTTCTATCTTTTTCAAGGCCTTGAATTTCTCTTCAAATTCTGGAAATTTATATCCTTTCAAAACTATTTTAATCAGTTTTCGAAACATTGATCCAACATTTTTCTCACTTTTTGACGAAAATAGAAAAGGGGAGAAATTAGGTGTTTATTTGTTTACTTTAAGTACTTTTTATCTGTCTTAGAGATCTGTTTTAAATCAATAGGGTTTTCTAGACATTGCTACTTTATTTTTCTAATAAGTTGGATTGCTTGAATATCTTGTGCTATAGTTTACTATCACGGAATCTGCTTGGTTCTAATGAATATTTGTTGCAGAAAATGAGTCCCTGAGAAGATTTTGGTTTTTTCTTCCATCAAGGGGGAGATTGTAAGTTCAATCTGTTTCAAAGGTTTGAAACAAATTTTTGTAGGGTTTTGATAATGGATGCGCAACGGAAACACAAACAAACATAATCCATGCAATACCCTCCAAGGATCACAAGTCAAGAGACATAACGATGGTGAGGGAATAAATCAATAACACACCTTAGGGTTTCTCTTTTGATGACTTGAAACGCGAATTGTGTCACGTTCTCTATAGTTGATCCACGCCTAGAGTTGAATACTAGATCTTCCTAATCCTTTGTGCTAGCCCGGAATGAGGAAGAGGAAGAAAAATCACGCAAAACGAAACAACAAGGAGGTCTCGGACTCCTTGGGGCCGACGGGGACGGGCGGCGGCAAGGGGGGCGGGCGAGCCTCTCTTGCTTGCTTGCTCTCTCCTTTTTGTTCTCTCCCACTCAAGTTATGATCAATAAGGTCATAAGTGTGGGAAGGAAGGAAGGAGTGTCCTTTATATAGTCCAACAAATCCTTGCCAACTACCTAAAGGACCTATTCTAGTCCTACTAGAATTCGGTTTAGTCCCTTCCTTGCATATTAGTCCTACTAAGTTTGCAAGGTTTTGCAAAGTGATCCTTCTAATTAATTAATCCAATAAATTAATTCCCAGATCTAGTTCAACTCTATATAGCGTGTGACCCCATAGGTTCTATCTAGTTGGTCGCAACAATTTGCTAATATGGAGCGGTTTCTAGCAAAACATCCATTCTAGCCAACTAATAGAATAGTCATCTTGACAAACCTTGTACAAGTAATTGTCTCATTCCTTTGTCTCTATATCCGGATTAGATACGAGGCATACAAGTCACACTCGTATATCCAATCCATAGTTTCTCGATCCATGGGAATAGCCTTATTCGTGCAAATAACATCAATATCCCATATTGATTTATTTGAGTCCTGCTACACATTCTATAAGCACTATCCCTCGAGTGGCCTAGGATATTTGCTCCCGTTATGTGGGAGGGACAAATTATATCTACATCCACTAAGATCTCTAAGCTTGCTTCTTATTGTATCTGGTACACGCCTTTATAACTACCCAGTTACGGTGTAGCGTTTAACGCTACCAAAATCACAATAATCCACAACTAGAATATCTAGCGACTTCAAGTCTAAGGATGACAATACCATTGCACCACGAGAAGCACTTGTGACTTATCATAAAATGTATGTAGCCTTCTCGGAGATGGGTCAATCCAGTGCGTCATTACCCTTAATGCACACCTATGTATTGGATCATGATCTAGAATCTTCCTCATATAATCCTCCCCTTCCTTATATCCTTACAACTTAACGCTCTTGTTACACGTGCCCCTTGTCATGGTATCTAGAATCTTAGCATGGTTAATAATTCTGGTTCCGGTTCCAATACATGAAATTGAGCATTCTCCTTAAGTTGCTACACATGTGACAATGTATTGTCCAAATTTTTCACATTTCTCTCTTCAAAGCATAGTCATACGTGATCACCTTATCAGTTAATAAGGTTATGGAGTAGGGATCGCAAATGATTGATTCAACACATATATCGTCTATTGATCATTTTCTATCTTATCATGCAGCACTACAAAGATGCAATAATATCACATATATTATAAAATCTTGCAAGTATATATTTTACAACCATCATTCGCTATTTCTAAGCAATCTTCCAAATGTAATGTTGCTCTTGGGCTTACATTCCCATAGTAGGTCTCACAGAAATATTAGCGCTCTCCATATAAGAATAACCTCTTAGTTCAAAAGGCAACCACAATAATGTGAGTTAGATTCAAGATTATAACACAAATTTATTTGTTCGAGTATTCCAAGTATATAATAACAATGTCAAAAAAGTTCACATCCCGATTTGTCTCTTAGTTGTTGGGTCTAAACTTTGAACACGGTCTTTGGTGACATACATAAAGGTCTTTATTATAATCCCCGCTCCAAATGATTACAAGTACACTCATACTACCACTCAACAAGAGGTAAAACCTCTAGTAGACCAATAAAAGCATACAACTTTTAGATTAGCTCCTTCGTGGACATCCATCCCATGTCTCGAACAATGATTTTGGTGACAAGACTCCAATAGTACACAACCTATGACAAAGTGCCTCAATTACATCAAGATTTAGATTGCAACGTGACTAGTGAGATCACGCCCACCACTTAATCAGTGCCAAAGAAAATATCCTCATTGCTTCAATCATTTACCCAAGTAACTATTGTTATAGTCTCATAAGCTGTTCCTTCACAGAGAGTAAGTTCATAAAATATCCCAAGTTTTAAATTAAGCACTCTTAGTGAACCTAAGCATAAACCGAATCGAAGATTGTAGATTAGGATTCCCTCAAAAATGAAAAAACGTCAAAATGAATCACATAACTCTAAAGACGATTCATAAAAAATATTGTTCCCCTCACGATAGCTGAAACTCCAAAACTCCAAAACTAACTTCCCAAGGTTAGGACTGTCATTCGAATGGTAAAAAATGTCTCATCTAACAAGACGGAAAAATGAAGAAATAGTGTACAGGACTCTAAAGCGGCATGGTTCCATTTTTCCTTTGCTTTCCTATGACATCAGTGATAAAACTTTGCCTCGAAATTAAGAAAATAAAATAATTAAACCATGTGTAACCAAAAGAATACGATACCGAGGCACATGCTCCAAGCAACTTATTCATATTCAAATAGGTTCAACAATAACGAGATTCGCAAGCTAGTATCTGAAGTCACTTTTGGTGATAAATCCTTAAAATATATTTATGTTAACAAAGCTCCAAGTACATCGTCCGAGAAGATCACAACAACTGAGCGGACTCATTTATTCCCGTACACCATCGATTTATGTAACTCCAAGGAATTAAGCATAAAACTCGACAAATCTTTTAGAGGTTAATAACCATTCCATTATCCCAAATAGTAGTTCAGTGACAATGCTCTAATCATATACCCAAACAACGTTATAAGCCAACTACTCCAACGTGATACCATACTAAAATAAGTTAGACTACACTAAAATTTATCTCATTGATAGCACCAAGGTATTAGAAAGCTTCCAAAATTTAAATCAATAACTCCAATGATAACCGTTACAAGAATAAACAAGGTCCCAAAACTATTTTTCACAAGAAATAAGGTCCGCAAATCAGCCAAGGTTGAACATCGGAGCTCCTAATGAGATGTTAGAATAAACGAATTAATGAACTATATTACTCTTACTCGAAAATGATGATACAACCCAACGACTAGCGTAACTCCAATGGTATTTTCTTGGAGTAACAAGACTTCAAGCATAGACACCCAATGAAAAATTTAACATTCTAGCCCCTCTCTCTCAACTTGAATTTTACATGAGCGTTACCCCACTTTTTCCTTACCCTTCTAAGGTCATCTACAGAAAGAATGGAAAGAAACAATATAAATATAATCCTCCACTAACTATAGACAAGACACGATAAGAAGAGACACAAACACTAGTACAACAATGTGATCCATCAAGACTAGGTAAAAATACTCCAACCAAAAGGGAAACTCCAATATTCTTTGATAGACATTTCAACTAGAATCCGAAGATTACATTTTCCTAACAACTTTAAAGTTGGATCTAAAATGAATTATAATATTCGAAGAAACCTAAAGACACGAGTCTCAAAACGCTTTCCAGGCGAGGGTGGGTGGGAAATTATTATCGTCTACGCTAATTTTTTAATCTATCACTTCTCGTGGGTACTCCATAGGTTCCTCTCAACACTTATGAGCTAAAAAAAATGTACACTTCATAAAGTGCGGAGTTATCATCCCTTGACGTTGATGTAATTAATTTTGATTAGGAAGGTACCATCCTCCCTCATCAACCCAATCACTATAATGTCTCTTGCTCGAAATCCAAGAATTCTCATCAAGTAACAACTCCACAATGCAATGACTCTGAAACAGAACGTGGTTGTATACCCATCTTCCAACAAAAGTGATAACCCGATGCTCACACCTATCCAAGACTTCTCCGATAAATTCCCAATTTGACATACCCTCCAAGAAAGGTGTTCTTGTCGGGTAGCTTACCTAAAAATTCTCCGTTGTTGGACTCACTAGGTTGACGGCCATATCTATGAGAGTCGAATAATACTCTTATTAGACATCAAACATAAGTATTATTCTACCATAAGGGTATTCCAATGTTGACTTCCAAACAATTACACACTTAATTGTTGCCAACTAAGAATTTGCTCAAGAATTTCCCAAAACTCTGTAACGTTTATAAGATATGGCCCAACATTGGAGACTAACTTTTAAGCAACGTATTAAGATCCCAAAACTTGTTCAAAATGGAACTCTGAATCCCAAGTCTAATTCAATCATAAATGGTAAAACGCTCAAAATTATACCCCGGAAAACAAGACTCTAATGAGATGTTGTGACAAACTGTCATCAATGAAAGAAAATTAAACTCCTCATGTATGTTAGCGATCAATAGAGATCCAAGTATAAGGTCGATATTTTTGTATTTCCCAACACTTTAACACTCTCAAACTATCTCCATAACGATTAAATAAACTGAAATCTCCAAAGTAGCCAATTCAACAACAACATGGTTCCGTATAAACACCCAAAAATATAAACTTCTAAAAACTAATTGAGAGGTATCTAAAACCACAAATTTGAAATCACGTCCCCAAACAGATCTCAAACACCTTTGTCTTGCAAATAATATAAGTATACCTTGCTTTTTCTTGCTCTAACATTATTGTAAAACTCGTAACCAAGACAACACGCGGGTACTTCACAATTCCACAATACGAGCTCATTTATCTTCTTTTACCGCTCATACAAACTTTGCTTGAAAGATATCTGCTTAACTACCAAAATTATTTTGAATCCTCATTCGTCGGGTTCGAATATGTAAGAAATTTTAACCCTTTTTGTAACAACTATATCTAGTGTTGTATGTGTGGTCTAATGCTTTACACTATAACCTATTGTATCATTCATAAAGTATCATGGAGTTCAAGTAAACATAAATACATGGCATATAATTTAAGTTATGCATGAAATATAACACATTAATCATCATACAATTAATTTCACATGAAATTTTCACATAGACTGAACACATCTTATTTCTCATGTTTCCTTGAAATTAGAAAAGTGAACAAACGGGTAAGAAAATTTATGAAATTTGGTGTGAAACAACCTCTCTGAGTCTAATTTCATAATCAAGAAGAATCAACTCAAAATATTTTATAGAATTTAAGTTACGCTGAGAATAGCATAGATGCTGTAATAAGCCATCAGAACAGAAACTTCAACTTTACCAGGTCATAAACTGACTTTCAACTTCCTCAAAATAGGCTAGGATTTTACATAGATATAGCCCTATGTGTGTAATCACCACCATAAAAATTTTGAGATCCATCCATAATCGGAAAGATAGGTAAAATAAAAAGACTACAGATGGTCACTATGCAATTCTCCTACTTGAACAAAGAACTTTGGAAATTCGGATCTAAGTCTCCAAAAGTTATTTGGGATTGAAATTTTTATGGCATGCTCCTGAACATGTCTACTACCTAGGAAATATTCCGAGAAAAATAATTCAACATTTAAACATGTCTGCTACACTGAACACCATCTGCTGCATAAATTTAAACACTACCACTTTCAAGTTTCCCGCGTTCTAACTCATGAATGCTTCCAAAACGCAACACAATATAAACTTCAAACCATACTCCAACTCAATAAAACAAAGACTTATTATATTTCAAAATGGATCCCCAAAGCATAAGCATTATCCTTCACCCAAAAGCAAAGTATTAACCTTAAAACATTGTTTGGCCTCATGAACTTATTCCAAACTCAAACTTCAATAAGCGCTAAAAGTCTAAGAAATGAAAGAAGTCTAATATGTCTACTCCTCATAGGTACTCACACTTGCCTCCGATTCCATGCCTTCCCTAGGGTCATCCTCGAACTCCTCATATTCACTAGGATCTATATTGATCACCGTGCGGCTTTGCCATTTCCCATGAGCCTCATCAACAACTTAGACATAAATTCGGCATTTACCATCCATTCATAGAAGTAGTATTCATAGTTCAACTCCATAAGTACTCTCTTTCTCTACGAAGTATATTTTAAACCAAAATGATTTCTTTGATAACTACTTACTCCCAACGCTTTAATTTTTTTTTTTATCACACATGACTTTCGAAACGAATTTCAACTTTGGTGCTTCAGGCGAAGGGTTTAGGCGACTTTGGTGTCTCCGCGACATTTCCAGCCGTATGATTTCTTCTTCTCTTCTTATTTTCATTATACATGTCTATGGTTAATTGGCGTATGAAACCTTGAGGTTTCAAACGACTTTCTTCTTTTGGAAGTATGAGACTGTTAATTTGCCAATTTGTTTGCCAGTTTGTTCAAAAATTTGATTTGTAGTTACCTGTCTAGGGTTGATTCTCGTATGAGACTTACTAATTTGTAGAAAATCTTTTAAGATTTCATAATCCCTCTGCCTTGGGTGTATATTGTACATTGTAACCCTAGTTTGGTGTTTTTTTGTTAAAGTTCGGTTTGTTTGTTTAAAGGGTATTTTAAGGGTGGGCTTTCGGGTTTGTTCTAAAATTTTGAACACTAATATGTGCTGAAGTTAGTAATGCTTATAATCTGTTCTTGTATAACTGATGTATGAAGTTTTCTTCATATTATATTTTAGTTGAAATCTAGATGGATAAGAGTTGGATACATATTACCCCAAGGTGTATTCTGGCTTATGTTGATGGTTGTGACAAGTTCTTAGACTTTGCGTACATGGGCATGGATGTTGGGTCACAAATATGTTGCCCTTGCAAAAAATTTCTTAACCGATTTTACGAGGCCAGAAGTGTAGTTAGAGGTCATATAATATGTAATGGATTCCAGCCTAATTATCTGCAATGGATTTATCATTGAGAACAATCTGAACTAGGTGAAACTGAGTTGGGTACTGAAGAAACAGTTGGGGGAGATGACATGATTGGTATGGTACGTGATGAATTAGGAGCTCATCCCGATCAATATTTTAATAGCTCTAATGAAAAACCTTCATCGGGTGACGAAAAAACAGGTAAACTCCTTAAAATACCAGAATAAGCTGAGAGTGCGTTGTATCCAGGATGTAAGAATTTTACCGCATTGTCATTCGTAGTTAGAATGCTACACACCAAAGTCTTATATAACCTGCCAAACGTATGCTTCGATGATATGAATCAACTATTCAAAGAGGCTCTACTTAAGGAAGATAAATTACCCAATTCATACTATGAAGAAAAGATGTTGAAGGATTCCTTAGGGTTTACCTACATAAAGTATGATGCTTGCCCTGAAAACTGCATGTTATACTGGAAGGAGAAGGCACATTTGGAGAAATGTGATTTTTGTGGTGAAGGTAGGTATAAACCAGTTCCGCAGGGGATGACCTAGATGGGACCACTCCGGCTACCAAGATTCCTCGTAAACAAATGCGCTATTTTCCTCTCAAACCTAGGTTGCAACGATTGTTTATGTCCTCTAAAACTGCAAAGTCAATGGTATGACATGACAAAGGACGTACTAAAGATGGCATACTTACGCATCCTGCTGACTCCTTAGAGTGGAAATTTTTGATGAAAAGTACCCTGAATTCGCTAGTGATCCTCGCAATGTAATATTGGGCTTGGCCTTAAATGGATTTAATCCAGTCAGAACGATAACCATTGGTCATAGTACATGGCCATTATTGTTGACGCAATTTAACTCGGAGCCGTGGATATGTACGGGGCAAGGTAATGTGATTTTTCGATCCTTATTGTTGGATATAAGGCGCCTCGAAACAATATAGACGGTGTACGCACATTTGATGCAGCAACTGGTGAAATGTTCACATTACGTGCATATCTTTTGTGGACTGTAAACGACTTTCTAGCGTACGCCAATTTGTCTGGATGGAGTACGAAAGGAGAATTAGCATGTCCTCCTTGCAATAAAGACACTCACCATCGATGGTTAAAATATGGTAGAAAGCACACATATAGGGGTAATTGTTGTTTCTTGCCTACTGCCCACAGCTTCCGTAAAGATAAAAGTTTTGATGGGACTGAAGAAGAAGGAGAGGCCCCGCCGCTGCTATCTGGAGAATAATTATTCAGACAAGTAGAGCGTATTGAGAAAAAATATGGAGAGGGAGGGCAGATGGAGATTCTGTGATTAATCAAAAGAGAGGGAGGGACCCTGTTGAGGCTGGAGTTGGTGTACCCATTCATAATTGGAAGAAGAGGAGTATTTTCTTCGAATTGCCTTATTGGAAGGACTATTTAATACGCCACAATCTCAACGTTATGCATATAGAGAAAAATGCATGTTATAGTATTCTCAACACCATACTCGATATAGGGAAAAAAGTAAAGACAATTTGAATGCTCGTCTTGACCTGGAGGATATGGGTGTACGAGGGTCACTTCATCCACAAATTTTGGGCAAAGGCAAAGCTGTGTTACCCCCTGCATCATTCACCATGAGAAAAAGCCATAAAGAGATGTTTTGCAGTGTGTTGAAAGATATTAAACTACTGGATGGTTATTCATCAAACATATCCCGACGTGTATCCATGACGGACAGGACACCGATGGGTTTAAAGAGTAACGATTGCCATATTCTAATGCAACAGTTGTTGCCCATTGCCGTGAGAAGGACACTTCCGAAGAATGTTGTCCAAGTACTCATCGAGTTGAGCTCTTTCTTCCGGCAATTGTGTTCAAAGTCACATGATCCGGCTAATTTACTTCAGTTATGGCAGAAAGTAACACTGACTCTCTGTCATCTTGAGAAATTTTTTCCGCCGTCCTTTCTGGATATCATGTTACATCTCCCTATCCACTTAGCTCACGAGGCAACAATTGCTGGCCATGTAAGATATCGGTGAATGTACCATGTTGAAAGGTATATGTAACTAACTATAACATGATGTAAATTGAATGTTAAATGTGTGGTTCATATAATATATGCCATGCGACAATTGTAATGCAGGTATTTGCTGACTCTAAAAAAATATGTACGTAATAGGAGTCTTCCTGAAGCTTCCATAGCAGATGGATACGTACTTGAATAATGCTTAACGTTTTGTTTAAGATATTTGGATGAGGATGTTGAAACCAAACTTAGACGTCCGAGTCGCAATGACAGCAGTGAATTCGGTTGTCCTTTGGGTTAAGGGAGGACTGTACATCTAGATTCAATCATGCTGGAGCAAGCGCATAGATATGTGTTAGCGCATTCAGAATCAATTGAGCCTTACCGAGAGTAAGTCTTCCGTCTAAGTGTAACCGATGTGAGTTTCCAATTTTTTTCCTAGAAGTCTTATATAATTTCTGTCAAAAATGCAGTGAACACAAAGCGCGTAAGAAAAGTGAAAACCCTCTATTATCGGGATGGGACCTGGCTAAGATACACAATGAGAAGTTCTCAACATGGTTAAAAGGTAATGTAATTTGAAAATTTAACATTTATTAAATAATAAAACAATGTAGTTACAATGATATTTGGATATGAAGCCTATGAAAAATGTAGGTGCAAAGCTTAGATGGGAATGACGTATCCGGTGAAGTCATAAATCTTTCACAAGGACCTTCGGAATGGGCAATTAGATATTCCAGATATGTAATAAATGGTTTCAAATTTCACACCAAACGACGTGAACTTAGGAGGAAGACTCAAAATAGTGGGGTTTGGATTAGTGCGTCAAATGATAGCTATGCTAGTCGAGCGGATAGGAGACTAGCTACTGTCGTTATGGCATGAAAGAGGACGAGTTCAAGTTCACCTTGGTTAATTTTAGGAATTTGCTTTATAAGGATAACACTATCTCAGCTGAACCATTTGTCCTTGCATCGCAAGCTCAACAAGTTTGGTATGTGACGGATCTAGTTGATGAAGATTGGAGTTTTGCTGTGAAGATGGTGTCTATAGACAACTATGACAGTGAGTGTGTTAGAGAAGATATGGAGGTAGTTGAAGGTTATTATGAACCAACAGTCGTTCCACAAGGCATCCTCGGCAATCCAGATGACATCCCCATTGATGATGGGGTAAACGAAGATGGTTTTGAGGATGATGACAACTTCATCGAAGACGATGGTGGTGATGATAATGATCATGACGATGATGAAGTTTGTGACTATGATGTCAATAATGATTAGTTTGACCTTAGTATTTGGTATGTAACGAGTTAACTAGTCTTCGGTATCCTTTTTTATGAAATATTGTTATTTGTGTAATTTCAATAAAACAGAAGGATTCGTGAAATTACAGGATTTGTCGTGTCGTGCCATTTGTGGATTTGTGTTTGACTCTCTATGTGACCATCTCAGCACTTGGCCAACTCATTTTCAGTAATTGTGCATTAGTTTTCACTCTATGATTGAATGCGCATGACTTTGGTGGATGTAATAATTAAGTAGTTTCTTATTTTCTGGATACCATGGTGGCGAGGAAGTGTAAACGGTTTTGTGCTCGCTCTATATCTGATGTCATAGCAGATGGTTCCACTACCCCTGATCTAGAAGCCGATGCATGGCCTCAACCTCACCCTCCACCAAAACCTGATGATTGCCACAAGACACCACACAGTGCATCAACACCACAAGAAGGCGGTTGAGGTAAACTGGTAAATTTTGGTTTCTCTGAAATTATTACCT
This sequence comes from Linanthus parryae, assembly GCA_023055425.1. Taxonomy (NCBI): domain Eukaryota; kingdom Viridiplantae; phylum Streptophyta; class Magnoliopsida; order Ericales; family Polemoniaceae; genus Linanthus; species Linanthus parryae. The sequence goes on from JALGPY010000004.1 coordinate 41,682,817, forward strand.
TATATTTATATGGTGATGTTTTGCATAGTTTGTGAACGACTAGGAGGGTCTTCTAATCAATCAAATGGAGAAAAAAATCATGGAGAAGTCGGGTCCATCCGTACTGAATTCACCAAGTGACCACATGACTCTCGCCCTGCACCATCCCCTCAGACGCCCTCGCCAAATGTTTCAACCCCAGAAGATGGTGGTTTAGGTAAATTCTTGACGTTATTGAGGAATACAAAGAAGTTTGCATGCGAGATGGTCGAACTGGAAGCACGCAGTCATGAAGGAATACTATGAACCATTTAAAGACAAGCCTTAACTGATATCCATATGTCCGACACGGGTAGAACCAAAACAATGGCCGATATTGGTCAAATATTGAAAGACGGAGGAAGCTCACGTACTCTGTCATCTTGGTTCTGTCGCATTATTATTATTATTGTTGTTGTTGTTGTTGTTGTTGTTGTTATTATTATTATTATTGTTGTTATTATTATTATTATTATTATTGTTATTATTATTATTATTATTATTGTTGTTATTATTATTATTATTATTATTATTATTATTATTATTACTATTGTGGTGGTTGTTGTTGTTATTATTATTATTATTATTATCATTATTAGTATTACTAATATTATAAATATTACTGCATTAATATTATTGATAAAATTAAGATTTTTAATTTTGTTTGTCACTACGTTATTTATTTCCGATCTTGCTCGTGTTCGTGACTCCTGCTTCTATGTTCTTCTTAGGCTAGCAGAATAAGGTAAATAGAAGCAAGCAAAAGAGAATTCATAGAAGTGGAAGGAAAGGCCAAATGCAAGTGAGAGAAGAGGTATTGATGAGAACCCGGGTGCATCGAAGAGCTCCCTGGTTCGATGTGCTTGGTCCGATATCGTGTTGACGGCGAGGAATTATGGGTAACGGCGCTGGACCGTTAACCCGGCTGCATGCTTGGTGGTGCAGCTTGTTGCCTTGATGAACCGTGGTCCCTTTGGCTATGATCTGGTCCCTTTAGCTCGTGGCTTTATCCATTGGATTCGTGGCAGTTGCTTGGTGCATTGCTGGTCCTTATTATGTGGCTTAGTTGGCATAGTTAGTGGGAAACAACCAGATCATGGGGCTTGTCCATGACTGGGCAGTTTGTGGCGGTTACTGGGTAGTTACTTGCTATATTGTGGCATGAACCAGCGCCATTGTTGGCTGCTGAGTTCTTGGACAAAATTGTAAGTAATTCCTTCTAGTTCACGGGTAATAGAAGGTTGGGAATTTCCCGTATCTTGCTGGATTTGTTCATACAAACTCAAACACAATCGTCCGTTAAACAAACGTGAGAATCCAGTGAGTGATTGGGTGAACCAGACTCTGAGTTTGGTGCCATAATAGGCACTTTTTCATGATTAAATTGTGGCCCTATAACAACTGGATATATACTGCTTTGTGTAATTAAGTTATAATTTATTCATTGACGTGACGTTTATGAGCTCTGGTCGGCATTGATTGGCTATTCAGCTGAAGAACTAGGGGAAAGACTTTGATCGTCCAACAGTCTACATCAAAAAATACGCAAATGATCCAGAGGCTGCTGAAAACATTGTGCGTGTTTCCCGGCGACACTTAGTTTTTCTACGAGTATTTGAGTTTGTATATATAATGTCTAAATCACATGCACGAACGACATTTTCATATGTTAACGGTTACGGCTCGTGTTGTAGGTGAAGTTGACTGAGAAGCTCCATCCACCTGAAGGTTGCGAAGTACCTGTCGATGAGCATAGAGAATCAGTGTTCGAAGAAGTTTTGGGGCCAGACAACAGAGGTCGTATGCGAACAATGGGCATTGGACTTGGTTCAAAAAAGGTTAAGGGCCGGAGGAACAGTTTGGAAGTTGGTTCTATGCGTGAAGAGCTGCGTGAAGAGATGAAACAGGAGATGCAAAACAAAATTGCAGAGGAGGTGCAACGAGAGGTACAACAATAGGTACAACAAGCGTTACTTCAAGTGACCCTAGCTGGTACTATGCCACCTGTCAACCTTGGTCAGAATGGCGGAGTAGGGTCTTCTTCATCGCCTGCTGAGAAGGTAGCACCATCACTTGATAATGGAAGGCGCCAGGCTCCCTCGCCTGCTCATCAAAATGTCGGGCCTCCATCGCCTGCTGAAGTTGTTTCTCCAGCGGCTGCTCAAGATGCCATCGGCTCGTCATCCTCTCCTTGTCGGCCACCGAAACCTGCCGAGATAAATGTAAAAGAATTAATAAGAAAAGATGTCCTAGCACAATGTTACCTTTCCGAATTGTTTGTTTTTTTGTTTGAAAAGAAAACTGTCACCCACGTGGTGTTGTATGGCGGAACAAACAAAAGCGCTGTGGCCAGAGGGAATTTGATTTTCGAGATAGAAAAAAAATGGTAAAGGGAATAACATTGGGTCAAGAGTACCTTCAAATTTTGGTGAAGTAGTTGGCTAGGCCAGAAGAAGATATCTGTTTTATTCAAATAGACGGAGTGATGAAATGGGGAGATGCTTTGAAAAAGACAATACCATGGCCTCGTAGTCTTATAAGTATATGTGCTTACCGGTTTGTTCATGTGATTTAGCTGTTTTTAAGCCACAACATACCTTTTTGATAAGTTTGTAAATATTGCAGCTTAGAAAGGCTACGCCGGCATAGTATGCTGCTCGTTCTAAGCTGGCAGTGGACATAACATATATGTATATATATATATAGGTAAGCTTTCTTATTCTGCGTTTTTTGTTGTCATTTAATTTTGTGTGTTAGTTGTTCAATTTTGATGAATAGGCTAATTCGTTGTGTGATAGGCGATAATATAGTTAGTATTTATTCATACTTGCTTCTGTTTAGTTTTACCCCTTATGGTTCAATATTGAGCTTCCCTTCACGCTATCCATGTTCTCTTCTTCAAACACTTTTTCCAGGGTGTTGGAGTGGTATTTATCAAGTGTTGGATTTTTGTTGTGCTAGTCACAATGTTTTACGAACCCTGCACATTGAATAATCTACCTAACCATCATCTTAGAATAAATGTTATCGCACTTATATTTGTTGTCTTATAAATCATCTTGGTTTCTTTGATTTATTTCAAAAAAAATGACGTAAAATACCTTAACTGTGTACAGTTTGGGTATGCTGCTTATTTGTTTTTGTCCGTATACTTATGATGCTACTGTTATCTTTGTTTAGGGCTATACAGGTGTGCACAAGAGATTCCGGCAGGGAGACCTCCGTGTACACCGTGCGTAGTGGATCAGGGATCGCACAGGAAGAATAGGGGTGTGTGCAGGGAGAGAGTAAGTCAGTAGCAATGTCTGAGAGAGAGACAGAGGTTTGGCAGAGCTTCCGCGTATGGCAGTGTGTTCTCCTCTGTATGGAAAGGTTAACGATCTATATATACTGGAGAACATGACCGTTGTAGTGTGGTTAATGCGCCCATTAATGGCGGCTTAATTAGCTTAACCATAACGGCACGTTCGTCCGAGTATATAGGAACCGTTATAGCACGTGGTGCACGAATACCGGAACCGTTACGGGGTTGACCGGGTTTGACCGGATTGACCGGGTCTAGGGAGCTCGTGCCATAGATCTCTCAAAACAGTTGCTAAAGGTCGCGCGCGGGCTTGGCTAGCACGCGACAGGGCTTACTCTAGCCTCCAAACCACTAAGTCCCTACAAGTCCCGTGCAGTGGTATGCGAGGGCTCTGTCTCGCAGCCCCCACATGGATCAGCTCGGCTGGTGATCCTGTGTGTGTGGAGCACAATATGGTGTGCTGGATGGTTGCCACGTGGCCAAGATCTATCATGTCAGAAAGCAGTATCTACATTAGCCCCCTTTCTGCGCGTGAAGGCTCATAGCTGTATAGGCTTCCATGCGCGGAAACCAACATGCGCGTCGTCGCCACGCACCAATTCAAATACGGGTAAGTTCAGCCCCCGTGCGTGTCATTATGACCTAAAACCCCTAGAGTCGAGCCGTCTGACCTTTAGGGTTTTAGGCGTGACGTCAGCCCGTCCTGTGATTGCGCGATACGACGGTGACGGTTGCGATTCGACTACTGAAGGGACGCAACCCTTCATTCTTTTGGATAAATACCTTGTATCCCCATTATTGCAAAGCATCACTTCTTTCTCTTAAAGTGAATGGTACCCGGAGATCTTCGAGAGCAGATCCAGATAATCAATCACCAGTTCAGAACTGCAAATCGTATTCTTCAATTGTGCATATCCAAGCAAGCTTCAAGGAAACAAGGTTGGCCTCGTTTACTTTTGATTTAAAATACCAGTGTTTGCCTTGAACTGCGTTGAATCTGTAAACCCATGAAATTTGTGAAGAGGCTTTGATCTTTGAACCCGCTTCGTTTTAATCTTTCAATAATATTGGATCTTGCAACTCCCCAATTTCTGAAATCGGTACCGGAACTGTTTGCTTTCCTTTGCATAGATCTCGAATTCCAAAATTCAAACTGAAGTGTGGTACTTCTCCCCCCTTTTTCTTGCCCTTTCGCAGGAATGGCCAAGACAAGAGTAACCAGACCCGTCAAGGAAGATGAAGAGATGCCCGAGCTTCCGCAGGCTCTATGGCGAAAAGCCCCCTTTCTGGGTGGGAAAGATTTTTATCATGCGAGGGTGAAGGCGAAGAGGATGCCTGATCCTGTTCCAGTTGAGCGATTGTTGACGCTGACTCGCCCAGTTAACTCAGCCTTGCTCGAGTTGGTTGGCTCCGAGGATGTGGTTCGATTGGGGATCGAGAATGGGCACTTCCCATACACTGCGATTTCTACTCAGGCGTTTGTCCAGAAATTGGACTATATGGATGAGTGGATTGACCACGTGTTGGATCATCACGCCGAGACTCTCAATGAAGCCGGCGTTTTCTTTGCTATCCGTGCTATGAAGGGTGCTGCCGTGAAGTTGGATCAGTCCATGCTTCTAGACCTTCTGTCCCGTTACTCGCCTGCGACTCACACGTTTCATTTTGCTGAGTTCGAGGCTGCCCCCACGCTCGAGGACGTTCAAATGCTGTATGAGCTTTCCCCCATGGGCGAGGTGGACCCCTTGAGTCACTTGAGGACATCTGCGGAAATGGCCTTGTACGCGCAGATGGAGGAGTGCCTAGCAGAGGTAAAGAAAATCTCCACTCGGTGGACCACTACAAAGCCTCTTCCGAACTGGCAGCTGGTTGATACGTCTGCGAAGAATACCTGGAACAAGTGGTTGCAGTACTTCTTCCGAGACTATGCGAACAACAGCATTACTAAGAAGCTTTTGAGCGAGAACCCGGAGGCCGAGAATTACGTAGAGGGCAAGGGTTATCATTTAACCCTCTGTGCCTTTCTCTGTGCTTGGCTATCGAGGTATCTGATTGATGGTCACCCCCATGACGGGGTCTTCTACCATGTGCTGCCACTTGCCGTGAGGCTCGCTCTTGGCCAGAGAGTCGCACTCGGACCCCTGGTCTTGGGCACGCTATATTATAGGCTGGATCAGCTGGTTCTGGCGATGAGGGAATCGCGTGGCCGCCTCGATGTTCTGACCTTTGTCAATATCAGCTTTTTGACAATGTGGGTTTTCGAGCGCTGGCCGTCTTATGCTCCAACTCCCCTCCCACTTGATAAGTGGTGTCCCCCAGGCGAGACAGAAGCGCGCAACAGCGGAAGGGCTGCGAGATGGTTTGGAGCAAGCAATACCAAGTGTACTTGGAGTTTGATATGCGACAAACGAAAGGAGTTTACTGCCAGGCCCTATGCCACACGTGTCGAGAATGTGCGGTGGTTCCCAAAGCTATACCCTTCCAAAGGTATGGTCTTGTCAGAAGACCTTCTCTTTGAAAAGGGGCCGCATTTCCACGAGCGCTATCGTGAATTCTTTTGTTGGTGTCTGCGAGGTTCCCTTCCTGCCCTTGCAGAGCATATTCGTGAGCTCGCGCCAAGGTATGAAAGGCTTACAGTGGATGTTGACCCCACTCGGGTCTCTCCTCAGTTTGGTTTCAATGCGGTGGCCCCATCGATCTGGCCCCAGTCTATTATCAGAGGGTGCTACAAGCGTTTGCTGACAAAAGAGTGCAAGACGGTCCTCATGAGCAATCTTCCCTTTGAGCAGCCTGCGGGAACTCGCAAGGGTGGTTGTTCCCAGAACTGGCTCGCATACTGGGTTGCCCAGCAAACGAGGATTGAGACGGAGGCGGCGGCGCAGCCAAGAAGGGCCCCCTTGATCAAAAGAAACTCTTTTCCGTTTCGCCCCAATTGCAGTTTGAGCGAGTCTGAGTATGGTTGCTACTCGCTGTGGGACCGCGAGAACCATTTGTGCCCCGATTTCATTCTGAAGGAGCAAGTCGACCCAATCAAGAAGGGCGACACGCATGTCGTCAGATATAGTAAGGCGTTTGCTGAGGTAAGCAATTCCTCCGTGTGCTTTAAGCCTTTTGATTTCCTTTCGCTGATGCTTTTCGTTCTGTACTGTTTCAGTGTCATGTGCGGAGGTTCGCAGCTGGTGATCGTTCCAAGTCGCTGGTGAACACCATTGTTGCCACCAGAAGGAAAGGGGAGTCGTTCCGGCTAGCATGGAGGATGGATGCCGAGGTCGAAACAAGGGTTCGCGCAGTCATGAATACTTTTGCTGACTCGCTGATAGACAACCCTCCGGCTCCGTCTCCTTCTAGAGATGACCCGTCCCCTCCAGCGACTGCGGCGCCGAGAGTGAAGAGACCTAGGCAAAAGGGAATTACGATTTCTTCCCCTAGGAGTGCTCCAGCTTCTCCCCCAGTGAGGTCCCTTTCCATCAAGGACAAAGGCAAGGGTCGTATGCCCAGCAAAGTGCGAAAAGATCTCGCAGTTGAGACTTTCGTTCCATTCAACCAAGAGGAGGAGGAAGAGAGGCAGGAGCCCCAGGCAAGTGATGACGAAGAAGAAGCAACAGTTGTGATGTGCGAGGAAGAATCAGGAGGTACTTCCGTCGCATCTCCTTGCCCTTTATCATGACTTCTTTGCAGTTCTTTTCTTTGAACCAATTATGTATTCGCAGATGATGATGATGAAGTCGTTGGTGGCCTTGTGGCCAAGAGGCAAAAGAGAGATGCCCATTCTGGCATTTCAGATGATCCTATAAGCGAGGATGTTCTTGCTGAATCCCGGAAGACAGCCGCGGAGGCTGCTGAAAGAAGAAGGCAGCGAGAGGAAGAGGAGCTCGAGCGTGTGAAACAGCGGAGCCTCGAAGAGCAGCATGTTGACGACTTAGTGCGTCCAGTTGGCGAGGAAGACGAACTTCCCGAAGAAGTGGCTCCTCATGTGGAGGAGGAAGATGAGGTTCCCGGAGAGGATGCAGCAGAGCTAGAGCAAGTCCAAGCGGACTTCGAAGAGATCGCAGGTGCCAATAAAGGTGAGATCTTCAATCTCGCAGTTACTTATAGAGATGTAATTGTGGGTGCGTTAAAGCACGGTGTGTCAAAGCCTGACATTCGCCGTTGGTTGGTACGCAAATGCGGAGAACCCTCAGGTAATTATTTTGAGTGATATGCACCTACTAGGCTGTAGCCACTTGAGGCAAAATCATGACTAGTTTACTCGCATCCCAGGTCACGCTTCTCTTAAAGATTTTCTTAGTGAGGACACACTGATAGGGCACGGTTCCACGTCCCTAGTGTACGATGAGGATACCTCAATCCCACCTTCGCGTGGAGGTGCTTATTCTTAGCTTTAGTAAAGATAGCGAAATAACTTATAACACAAGTTACCTCACATTATCGCATTTGGTATCGCAGGTCATGCTGAGGAACCCGGGCTAGAGCGGAGAAGTCAGCCTTCTGCATCCCATGTTCCAATTCCGAGCTCCCATACCGAGAAGCCCGTCGCAGCTGCTGGGCACACAAGCGAGCCTCCCGAAGACGTCATCGAACTTTCCGATGATGTCGAAGCTGATGCTGTGCCGATGGACGAAGGTGTCCGTACCGGTGGTGAGGAAGAAAGGACAAGTGATGCTAATGTTTTTGCATCTGGGAGTGTCCTCTGCCCAGCCACTTCGGCTGTCCCTTCGCCTCCGGCGATGACTGAGCCAGAAGCACCTGTTCCTGCGTGGAGCATTTGGGGTTCGCAGGTTGGGAATGTAGTCGCAGCTGGTGCGGCCTACACTCTTCCTCCTGACTATGAGAGGTTGGAGCTCGCAGCTGATAGGAGAGCCATGGAGCGAGGGCAGTCTTCGAACAACCCGGTGGCCCGCATCCCTTCTCTTCATGAAATTCTGGAAGGCACTGGTAATCAAAGTTTTACCATTCGCACGTCGCATTATTTGCTTGCGAGTTTTTTTTCATTATAACTCTTTTTTTTGATGTCTCAGGTTTGAAGCAAACCGATGTAGACTGGGTGGTTCGAATGCGTCTCAGATACCCCTGATCGTTTGTGAGATCTCTGGAGATCGGACCTTTTGACAGGAGGCTATTCCTTACTGAAGCCATCTGGATACTGGAGCAGCTGTCTGCGGCTACACCTGCGACCATTTCGGCCCAGAGTGCTGAATTGCTGTGTGGCATGTGCCAAAATCTCCTGTTCAAAGTCCAAGGCAGACTTGGTTTCAAATTCCTCAAGGACAGAGTTACACTGATTCGCGCAGCTGTAACTTTGAATCTCGGTCACCAGAATCTCGCAGCTGAGATGCAGAAGGTGGAGCAGCAAAAGCAAAAGGTTGATGAAGCTTTGAAGCTGTATCACGAAATGAATGCCAAGTGCGAGCAACTGAAGCAAGAAGTGAAACAAGTGGAGAAGCTGAGCGAGCAGTTCGAGCCCCAAGACTCCTTAATCAAGAATTTGTTTTGACTTTTCGAATTTTGAAAAGAAAACAGGAAAATGGCTGAGACATTAATGTAATGTTTTGAAACATTAATGTAATGTTGCTAGGGTTTCTCCCCTTTTTTTTTAACAACAAACAATGAGTTTGCCCGTTTTGCCCTTTTCGGGATTTGATTGGACATTTCTGTGCATATCCAATTATGACATCAGCAATTGATTCTCTGCTTGATTTTCGCGCTAATTTCTCGGCAGATAAGCACGCTTCCGTTGGGAAGTCCATCCGAATCATGACTATCCGTCATTTATTAGGATACGCAACTGAATCGTCGTAGCCTTTAGTAGGGTAATTGATTGTTACCGCTTTTCAAGGCGTAAGTGATTGAACTTACCCTCTTTTTTGAATTTTGCTGACTCATCTTAGGCAACCGAAGAGTCTCCACAGGGTCTATATAAACCCTGTCTTTGCCATTTGGGTTCTTCATCCCAAACATGTGCTTTGCCGTGAGTCCTTACGACTGCTGGCTTCAACGCTTGTTTTTCGTTGATTCATGGCAACTTCAAGTTTTGAATCCTGAGTTTGCGCTTTGTGCTATAGAAATAGTTTCCAAGATCCACTTTATGAGGCTTATTGCTGTTTATAACCATCATAAAGAGGATGCAGAAAATATCTCATGTGTGTTCGAAGAAATTTCTTCGTGTATTATGTGTGCAGGTCATGTTTCCGGCCGCCTCGTGGCAAGGTGCAGCGCCGAAGTGACCGTGCTACCGTCTCGTAATGAACGGCGGGATTCTTCTTCAGCATCTCCGGGGAAGAATCCGTCGCCCTCACATTTGTGAGGTCGGGGTGCTCGTCAATGCCCTTGTCCAACATGACAAGGAGTCCATCACCAGAGGAATGACTGCTTCGCCTGTTTTGCAGAGTAGCATCTGTCGGCACAGGAAGCTCCTCCGGCGCCTATCTTGATCAGACAGAGGCTTTTGTCATTCCTTGGGGTCTTGGGCGTATCGCATCCCCGACCTTGCTGCTAGGGATGTAGCGAATGACGAGTTGATCTCTTCGCGGCAGCATCCCTTTTGCTATAGATCTTTGGCCGCAGATCTGCGTGCTGTACTGCCGGTGTTAGGACCGGTGGATTCTCTCTTTTCTTAGCCGAGAGTTCCCTAGTGTATCTCTGGCTTACCAGCCATTTTTCGAATGTATTGTAAGCCATGTTGGCTGCGTAGTTAGATTCGAGCTTTTCGCTTGTAAGCTGTTATCTAGATAGATAAATTGTAAGTCATTTGACTCATAATGATATATAGCTTTTGTATTATCTGCTCTCTTTGCAACAGAATACAATTTCGCATGCGTTTAGGCTTGTTTTGCCTTGCATAATGCCATGTAATGATTTCACATATGCAATGTCAATCCGCAGATGTTTCGCTAGATCATTCGAGACCGTAATTTCGCAGCTGTGCCATCTTGACGGATGGGCTTGTAGTTGGTCGTTGTAAATCATATGAGATCATGTTCACAACTTTGCTATCGTAACAGATAGTTTTTAACAGATCAATTAAGATCGTTGAGTGGTGCGAATTGCTATCATAGTAGATAGGCTTTTCTAGAGAATTGCTTGAGATCGTTTCTCGCATAAATTGCTATCGCAGCAGATAGACCTTTAGAAGATCCAATAAGATGATTCTGCACTTACGTTGCCACCGTAACAGACGGGCTTGGGTGATCAACTAAAATCACTTTGCGTATAAATTGCTATCGTAACAGATAGGCTTGAGAAGATCATATAAGATCGCATTTGTATAAACCGTTATCGTGAGAGATAGGCTTTAAATGATCGATTGAGATCGTTTTTGTATTTCGCTGCCATCGTAAGAGATAGGCTTTGGATGATCACTTAAGATCGTATTTGCATTGGCTGCCATCGTAAGAGATAGGCTTTAGATGATCAATTAAGATCGTATTCGTGTTGACTGCTATCGTGAGAGATAGGCTTTGACGATCACTTAAGATCGCATTTGCGTTTGACTGCTATCGTAAGAGATAGGCTTTAGATGATCAATTAAGATCGCATTTGTATTTGGCTGCTATCGTAAGAGATAGGCTTTAGATGATCACTTAAGATCGCGTTTGTATTCGGCTGCTATCGTAAGAGATAGGCTTTAGATGATCACTCAAGATCGCGTTTGTATTGGCTGCTATCGTAAGAGATAGGCTTTAGATGATCAATTAAGATCGCGTTTGTATTTGGTGCTATCGTAAGAGATAGGCTTTAGCTGATCAATTAAGATCGCGTTTGTATTCGGCTGCTATCGTAAGAGATAGGCTTTAGATGATCACTCAAGATCGCGTTTGTATTGGCTGCTATCGTAAGAGATAGGCTTTAGATGATCGATTAAGATCGCGTTTGTAAATTTGGTGCTATCGTAAGAGATAGGCTTTGATGATCACTTAGGATTGCAGCGAATAAATCATTGTTAACAGTAATAACAAATTAAATAGAGCAATATGAACGGCTAGAAATATGAACTTCTCATTTGGGAGAATTATTTTATTATAACGCTCTCATATGGGAGAGATAGGATTACAATCCTCTCATATGGGAGAGGAGATTGCGTCAATCATAGCCACATGAGACATTAAGCAACGTTATCATAAAACGTATGAAATAAGAGAAGTCAGGGATAGTACTTCTTGATCCAGCGCATGTTGACTGAGCTTGGAGTTGAGGTTGTGCCGTGCAACCTTCGTATGCTGCAGTAGCCACTATCGAAGACTTCTGTGACTTCGAAGGGTCCTTCCCAATTAGCTGCGAACTTTGGGTGAGTTGCTTCTCGCATGCAGTGGTCAGATGCGCGCAAGACCAGGTCGCCAACTGCGAATTCCCGTCGCTGGACTGTCTTGTTGTAGGCGCGAGCGATTCTTTCTTGGTACCGCTTGTTAGTCCTTTTGGCTTGTTCTCGCTTTTCTTCCAGCAAGACTAAGTCATGATCGCGTTGATTTTCATAGAGTGCATGGAAGGCCAGCCTTGCCGAATTGACTCTGACCTCCGCAGGTACTACAGCTTCGGCCCCATAACATAGTAGAAATGGCGAGGCCCCTGTGGGTGTCCTTGGAGAAGTTCTGTAGGCCCACAGAGCTATGTTAAGAGAGTCGGCCCACTTCTTGTGGTCATCTGCGACCATCTTGCTCAGAATTCTCAACAGCGTTTTGTTAGTCGCTTCGGCTTGTCCGTTTCCCTTTGGATAATAGGGGGTAGAGCATATCTGCCTGATATTGTACTCCGCGAGTTTCGTAGCTACCTGACGATTAACAAAAGGAGTACCGTTATCTGAAAGAATGGTATTTGGGATTCCGAACCTGCATACGATGTTTTCCTGGATGAAGTTAACCACAGCCAGCGCGTTTGCCGTCTTCAGTGGTATTGCTTCCACCCATTTGGTGAACAGCTCGGTTGCGGTGAGAATGAAATGGTTCCCATGTGACGTTGGTCGAATGGGGCCGATGAAGTCCAAAGCCCATGTGTGAAATGGCCATGGCGTCCCTAATGCATGTAGATCCACGGCGGGAGCGTGCACTAGGTTCCCTTTAAATTGGCATTCTTGGCAGCGTCGCACCTTGGTGCGGCAATCGACTTCCATCGTGGGCCAGAAGTATCCGATTGAGAGGAGCTGTCTGCATAATTTCGCACCTCCCTGGTGTTCCACCTGATGAGAAAGGTCCATGACTTCTTGTGCTTCCCTGCCGTCTAGGCATCGCAGCAAGTTGCCCTTGTGACCTTTTCGCCAAAGCAGGTTTTCGTGAACCACATATCGAGACGCTTTTCTCTTCAATTTGTCGGCTTCTTTTCTCAATTCGGGTACGGTGCCCTGAGTGAGGAATTCGAACAATGGCTTCCTCCAGTCTGTGTCGTCATCGGTTAGAGCGACGAGTAGAGAATCTTTGATTAGTGCGCAAATTTCGCACTTCCCTTGTATCAGGGCTGCAGCTGTTGACATGCCTGGCCAATGAATGCCATATCTCTGAGCTTTCCTGTAGATTGACACCTCGCTTTCTCCGCAAGCGTGTTGGTGAATCTTTTCTAACAGCTGTTGTCCCTCTTGCTCGGAGACACATCGCATGAGTATTCCTCCAGGACCCTTGTAGTAAAGGGTGTTGTCGTGGATGCAATATCCTTTCGTGAGTGCCCAGCTTTCGCTGCTGGTGCCTTTCGCAATAGCTTGCAGGATTGCTTTTCGCCAGTCTGCGTCATCCATGTGTTCGTCGTCGCACACATCTTCTGTTAATGCCGACGATGTTCGCACTTCGATGGAAATCCTTGCGGGGCATTTGTCTATGCTAACCTTAGATCCCAGAGTTGCTAAGGCGTCTGCATGCCTGTTGTCCGCTCGGGGCTTGTGCTCGTATTTCACGTCGCAGAATTGCTGCATCAGCTTTTGCACTAGAGTGCGGTATGACAGGAGGTTGATCTCCTTTAAACCATATTCGCCCGAGGCTTGCTTAACAATCAGTTTGGAATCTCCCATGACCGTTAAGTTGCTTACTTCCAAAGCTTTCGCCGCACGGAGCCCCGCGATAAGAGCCTCATATTCCGCCTCGTTGTTCGTGACTGCAAAGTTGAGTTTTGCGGACATCTGTATGACTTCCCCGTCTGGCTTTGTCAAGACTATCCCAATGCCTCCGCCTTTTCTGGTTGACGAACCGTCGAAGTGGAGGGTCCAATAGGGCACGTCGATCGCGTAGATTTTAGGGCCTTCGAGCTCTTCCTCGATCACGGGTTCGTGGCTGTTGTCGGGAAACTGTGCCAACAGATCTGCTACCGCCTGCGACTTGATCGCTCTTGGTTTTACGCATGTGATATCGTATTGAGAGATGGTCATGTACCATTTCGCCAATCTCCCACCCGGAGTAGTGTGAGTTAGCAAATATCTTATGGGGTCGCTTTTGGTGACCACCACTACTTTGTGCGATGCAAAATAGTGCCTCAACTTCTCTATCACAAAGAATAAAGCAAGGCAATGACGTTCGATGTCTGTGTACCTTGATTCAGCAGGCTGCACAATGCGAGAGATGTAATAGACGGGCCTCTCTTGGCCTTCATACACCTGAGCCAAGAGTGCTCCTATGGATCTCCTTGTTGATGTAAGATATAGCAGAAGCGGTGATCCCAGTTGAGGCGCGATCATTATCTTTGGGGATGTGAGTAGCTCCTTTAGCTTTTCGAATGCGGCTTCGTGATCAGGAGCCCAGTTGTACGCGGCATCCTTCTTGAGAAGAGTACTGAAACAGCATGTGATTTCAGCGATCGCTGGGATGAATCTCCGCAGATATGACAATTTTCCCAAGAATGTTTTCAAGGTACTTTGGTTGTGAGGTGGCGTCATGCTGGTGATGGCTGACACTTTCGCAGGGTCAGGCTCGATCCCTTGGCGATGGACCACGCATCCCAAAAACTTCCCCGAGGTCACGCCGAATGCGCATTTCATGGGGTTCATTTTCAGTTGAAAGCTCCTGCATCTGTTGAACACCTTTCGCAGGTCTGTAAGGTGAGCTGCTTCATGCTTGGATTTGACTACCAGGTCATCCACATAGAATTCCACTTCTTTGTGCATCATGTCGTGGAATAGAGCCATCATGGCCCGCTGATAGGTTGCGCCTGCGTTCTTAAGACCGAATGGCATTACCGTGTAGTTGAATATCCCCACGGGAGTGATGAATGCAGTTTTCCGTGCATCTTCGGGATCCATCTTGATTTGATTGTACCCGCTGAAACCGTCCATGAAACTGAACATGCGATGGCCTGCCGTTGAATCGATGAGCAAATCGATGTTAGGCAGTGGGAAATCGTCCTTAGGGCAGAAGCGATTGAGATCTCGGAAGTCCACGCAGATGCGGAGCTGTCCGTTCTTCTTCACCACCGGCACGATGTTGGCCAACCATGTGGGATGGTGATTTGGCTCTATGAACTTGGCGTCTAGAAGTTTGACAATCTCCTGCTTGATCTTCACGTTGAGCTCTGGCCTGAAGCTTCTGGTGCTTTGTTTGACCGGTTTAGACCCTGGGATGATGTCTAAACGGTGCATGGTGATGCTCGTGTTCAGACCCGGCATCTCATCATATTCCCATGCGAACACGTCCTTGTATTCAGTTAGGAGCTGCAGCAGTCCTTGTTCCTCTTCGCTTGTGAGGTCCGCACTCAGGAAGACTGGCCTTTTCTTTACCTCGTTCGGGCTGAGGAACACTTCCTTTAGCTCTTGCTTTTGTGGTCTTGGCCTGTCTTCCATGCATTTGGGCGCTTCTTTGAGTTTCTCGTCTGGAGTGCCCTGTGTTGGCTCTTCTGTCAGCGCAACTTGCTCGATTTGATTGATTTGCCCAGGGACATCCCCATGCCCGTGTGAGGACGTCCCCGCGCACCTTCATATGCGATAGCATTTCTTCCCGTTGGCGTAGAAGCTCTCTATCTCCTTACCCTCGGGGTCATGCTTTGCAATCCTCTTCAGAGTGTACACATTCTTCCGATGATATGCGATACGCGGCGCCTCTTCGCGTGTAGGCGGCTTTTCCTTGGCATCTTCCCTTGTCACCATCACGCCCGCAGGTGACTGGTCCTTGATGTCCTCCCAGAGAGGTAAAGGAGTAGGGTTGAATGGTCCGGGTGTTTGCTCGTCCGCCATCTCGGTGAACCACACCGCCTCGCTGAGATGTGCTTCGTCCAAGTTGAACGGGTTAGTTGAGGTCAGTATCTCGACAATCCTGTCGTTCCAGATAGCTTTCATCACCTGGTGAGCCGTCGAAGGGATCGCGTCAAAGCGATGAATCCAGGCCCGACCGATGATCATGTGATATGTGGTGTTCGCGTCTATGTTATAGAACTTCGCCGAGCACTTGATTTTACCAATCTGAACGCCTAGGCGGATCCATCCGATCGTCATTCTAGAATCACTTCCGAATCCCACCAGTGGAGATGGACGCTTGACTACCTTGTGCTCGGGGATCCCTGCTAGCTTCAGTGTGTGGAGTGGAACAACATTGACCGCTGCTCCTCCATCGACGAATGCTCGCTTGAATTCGACGCCGTTGATGATGGCGGTTACGTACAGGGGCCTCTGGTGGCTCGCATCTGTCGTCTTGTCGCTGGCAGAAAAGGTCATAATCTTTTCTGTGGAACGGGACGCCCTGATGACTTTCCCGTTGGAGACCACGAGGTCCTCCTCGTAGTCCTCCGCTATCCTTAAGATTGCTTTTGTCATATCCGTTCGGCACTTTTCAGAGAAGTTCATCTCGTTGAAGAATTTGTTGAAGCCGTGCGACCCTTTCATCCGGTCGGCACGCTCATCCTCCGTGTCCATGCTGTAGTCTTCATCTTCATAGACTTCAGCAATGATGGGTAGACCATCCTCTGCGACTTCTTCCAAGTCCACTATCGAGATCATGGCGACCTCTTTGCCCTTTGAGCCCGAGTCTGTATGGGCAGGCAGCGGGTTGTTGCGCACATCCTTCCGGTGGTCGCTGACGATGAGTTCGCCGTTCTTCATCTTCTGATCGAACGCGAATCTGAGCTTCTTGCACTCGGCCGTGGGGTGCATGACCTTGCCGTGGTATTCGCACCACTTAGGGTCCCTCGTCATCTCCTTGGAGGGTGCTTTCTCGAGCGGTGGCAGGACGCCGTCCTTGCGCCACTGTCTGCAGAGATCGCTAGCTTCCTCCACCGAGCATGGCAGAGGCGGTGCGTCAAAGTTTGCAACTTTTGCTTGCTTCTGGGGCGAAACTGTATTGACCTCAGCTTCGCGTCCCCGCTTGTAGCCAAATCTGCCGATCTTGTAGGTGGTGCCGCTCGCAGGTCGTTCTGGAGCGCTCTTCTTTCTCTGTCTCTCGACAATGGGCTCGATGTTCATCGTGCATTCGATGAGCTTTGAAAACGTAGGTGTTTGCAAATTGATCAGCATGCTTTTGTATTCATCTCGCATGCACTGCAGGCATATCTCTACGAGCCGGCTTTCGAGCATTGGATCCTTGCACTCCAAGGATTTCGCTCTGAATTTCTTGATGAAAGCGATTCCATCTTCCTCGCGTTTCTGATACATCCGCGAGAGATGGATCATCGTCACCTTTTCTTCCATCTGGAAGAACTTGGTATAGAACTTCTGGACCATGTCGTCCCAAGTCTTCACAGATCCGGCCTCCAATGTTCGGTACCATTTGTATGCTACATTCCCAAGAGTTTTTGGGAATTCTCGCATCAGCAGCTTGGGATCGGCTCCGTATGGACCCATGACATCGATGAAACGCATGACATGCTCATGAGCGTTTCCATTGACGTCCTCGAACTTATCCCATTTGGGAGCCTTGTACCCCGCCGGGTTAGGCATGAGATAGATCTCTCGTGGAATGGGTGGATCGTTGTCTAGCTTCGGGATGATGGTATCCGCGAACGACTGATGAGCCAGGATGGAGTCCACGCGCTTCTGCAAAGACGTCATGCATTCTGGAATGCTCCCCTCGGTAGCTGGCGGAGGGGTTGCCGTAGGCGGTGGCGACACATATGCCGCCGGAGGATTGGGAGCGTATTGACTACCCGCGTTTCCCCAGATTGTCGCTGGTGGAGGCAGAGTGTACTGCAGAGCTGGGTTGGACGCCAAAGCCGGGGGCTGAGAGGCGTGAGCAGCAGGGGGCAGCATTCGTGCCGTTGACCCTTGAACCGAAGGCAGCTGCGTAGCTGACGGTGGAGTTTGCAGATGAGGGTTGGGAGGCGTGGCTGACACTCCCAATCCTGGAGCGGTAGGGGTTCCTCCTCCCTGAGGGATAGCGGTGGCTGGTGGAGGATTTGGCGCAAGGGTGCCCAGAACGGCCAAGATCCGTTCTAACTGCGCAGACTGGGACTTGAGAGCTTTTGCCTGACTTTGGACAGTGGCGTCCAAAGACTCTAAAGTTGGTGCCTCGCCGGGAGTCGTCGGAGTACGGCGGGCCTCGTCTCCCGAGGGAGTTTCGGTGGAAGGCGATCGGTTGCTGACATCGTCCTCCTGAGACATGGTTGCTTTTGCTGGTAAGTTTCACGTCGGGTTCACCAAAATGTGCACAAGAGATTCCGGCAGGGAGACCTCCGTGTACACCGTGCGTAGTGGATCAGGGATCGCACCGGAAGAATAGGGGTGTGTGCAGGGAGAGAGTAAGTCAGTAGCAATGTCTGAGAGAGAGACAGAGGTTTGGCAGAGCTTCCGCGTATGGCAGTGTGTTCTCCTCTGTATGGAAAGGTTAACGATCTATATATACTGGAGAACATGACCGTTGTAGTGTGGTTAATGCGCCCATTAATGGCGGCTTAATTAGCTTAACCATAACGGCACGTTCGTCCGAGTATATAGGAACCGTTATAGCACGTGGTGCGCGAATACCGGAACCGTTACGGGGTTGACCGGGTTTGACCGGATTGACCGGGTCTAGGGAGCTCGTGCCATAGATCTCTCAAAACAGTTGCTAAAGGTCGCGCGCGGGCTTGGCTCGCACGCGACAGGGCTTACTCTAGCCTCCAAACCACTAAGTCCCTACAAGTCCCGTGCAGTGGTATGCGAGGGCTCTGTCTCGCAGCCCCCACATGGATCAGCTCGGCTGGTGATCCTGTGTGTGTGGAGCACAATATGGTGTGCTGGATGGTTGCCACGTGGCCAAGATCTATCATGTCAGAAAGCAGTATCTACAACAGGCTTTTGGTACGTGCACGTTATCATGGCCGTTTTGTCCCAGCGCACCTATGTGAAGCAGGAGCGCACTTTTTGAAGCCACTTTGTCGCACTATAAGGATACAGATAGAGGTACCACAATGGGTATACTTGGAAATAGCTAGCACAAAAGTCCCAGAGCATAGATTTTTTGGTACAGTTTTACAGAGAACTGTTTGATGAATTATGCCGTAAACTTCCGCTTTGTGGAGATATATGAATTTACAGTTTTTGAAATGTGCTCTGCAAAATTAAAGTTCAGTAGATTGTTGTGCCATGCATGTGCTTCATTTGTTGATGTGTTTGATTGTTGAATTGTGCCAAAAATGGCTATCGTTTAGATGTTTGTGATTGTTGGATTGCGCCTAAAAGGCAACAGGCTGGATTACTCCAGTAGTAAACTGCACTGGTTGCAGGGTAAAGCTCACATACAGCGAGAATACACTTCTGCCGTTTTCTGTTAAGATACAATGTTGCCGTAAATATCTACTATCAAATACGGCAAGAGAAACAACTAAGATGGCTAAAACACTTGCCGTTCACAAAATAACAAAGACGACGTGATACTCTTTCCGCCGTATTTGATTGTAACCAACAACAGCAATGAAAAAGCAATCACAACTCTATTAATTTCCGCATAAGATAGATCAAAGACGGCGAGAGTTATTTCGTTGTCGTATATATCCTAACATATACGCCGAGCACTACCGCAGTTTGTATTGAATATATGCGGGGACAGATCATATGCGGTGCTAGTTTTTCAGGCCGCAAGGAAAAAATGTCAGACTACCCAGAGCCCGAGCCAAATTTTGACGTTTATGTCTTAAACGACAACAAAAAGGCCTTATACTGCGATAATTTGTCGCCGTTTTTTGGTCCGTTTCCAGTAGTGCCTCGTCCATATCTTTCTAGCTAGACTTGTCCAGTGGTGCATTCTTACACACTACTATACCCACCTCTGCAGTGACCTCCTTGCATTGTCGCCAACTGGCTTCTTCTTGCCAAGAGGGATTTTCACAAATATCTTCTCTCCCTCGCTCAATTTCTTCCTCGTTGAAAGGCCACGGGTGACGCCTCTTCCTCTTCTGCTTGAAGGCGGACCTGCCACAATATAATTAATTACTAATTAATTATATTAGGATCATAAAGACTATATATTAGTTGGGTTAAGAGAAATGAGATACGTACTTAATGTAGGTAGGGCAATTTGGTCATTCTGTGTAGGGGCGGATTGAGCCACCCGCGTAAAGGGGGACCTCGGGGACGAGGGGGAGCCAACTTGTTGAAGCCGCTGCGATCTCCTCGGTGTTGTAGCATGGGACGTCACGTTCTGCAAGAAAACATTCAAACCTATGAGCTAAAGCAATAAATTTAAAAAAGGAACATGTTAACTGTATAAGTACCGACATCAGCAACCATTTCACCAGCATTCAGCTCTCCCATTGTCAAGTTAACAGTCTTGCGGCCCCTAGTCAATTGCGGCGACCGTCCCTCAATTTCCCGTGATTAATCATCGGCCTGCAGTAAGACATAGACCCACGAGCTCATGTACAGCAATCAACAATCTTCAAATTCAGTAATCATCACGATTACCCACATCGTCGACCAAACTGTACGAGTCTTTTCTGTGCTTCCTTTACAATCCTCTTGATCCCACTACAACTGCGAATGAGAACAGGAATCACTAGCTAGGTAAAAGCACCGACCAAAAACCACCAAACCAAATACAAGTACAATATAAGCGGAAATGTATATAATGTTACCATCTGGTTGAGAAAGGCTTTTTACAGATCTTCTTATCAACTAGTAATCAAAAGGAAACATGTCATAAAACAAGTGAGCAAAACCATCGGCCGCATTTTAAAGAAATATCGAAAACCGTAATCTAATCCATGACTAGTTCATCATATCACACATATACCTCATTTTTAGATAGAATCTCCTCCGCCACTGCAGCCTTAGACGTAGACATATTTTGGGCTTGACCATTACCCCCCTCAACAATCCTTCCTTTCCCGCGGTGGGATTTGCGTTGCTGCATCACAGGTGGTAAAACCTATAACGTTTGCACGTAAATGTTACATTTCAAGCCTAACAGTTATAAGAAAGAAAACTGTGGCGGTGTAAATTGGTTCAAACATGATCTACATTACCTATGTGTTTGAGGGAAACAGCTCTGCCCGAGCTGCAGTAGATGGAGACCTCTTGTCAGCTAGTCTAGGAACCCCATGAACAGCTGCAACGTCACCGCGCGGGGATTTACGGTGTTGATTGGCTGTTGGTAAAACCTACAGCATTTGCACGAAAAAGGGTACATTTAAAAATATTAGTAATAATAAACAAAACAGTAGCAGTAACTTGGTTCAAACATCATCAACATTACCTGAATATAGGCCAGAAACTGCGGCGTCTGTGCTGTAGTAGACGTAGGCCTCTTCACAACTTCTTTATGACCACCGCCAACAGTACTGTAGCCGTTCCTGTGCGAGGATTTAGCTTGCTGCTCCACAGGTGGTATGACCTACAACGTTTGCACAAAACACGTCACATTTCAAGATTACTATGAATATTAAAAAAAATAAAATTATAGACCTGATCACCTTAAAATGTGCGGTGGTTCCCGGATCCATGCCGGAACCGGCACTCTTCGGCTTCTTTGCCTGATTCATAGGTGCCAAAATAGACGATAGTGCTATTATATAGAACCTCAATCCCCAAGTGATTTAGTTTCCGTTCCAATCAACACAAGATTGAAATGCTAATTAAATGTATTAACCTACTCTTAGAACTTACCCTCTTGGTCGACATTGAACTTCCTCGCAACATTCGATCTTACAAGGTTTTGTGCTTTGGCCCGTTCCATCAAATAATCGGGTGGTATATTATACGCATTATTCTAAATTACCAACAATGAGATGTGAGGAAGCAATGCAATGTAACCCCTCCAGCACCACCGTCAGCACTTCCATTTAGGCCATCGCTTCCCAAACAGGTCTCTCTTTCCGACACAGCCTCCTGCCCTTGTACGCCTTAGGAATATTGGAAGCGCTGCTCCTCAGCACATGCGATCCTGCAGGGACTAAGAATTACAAAAAAGACATGTAAGATTATAAGAACAAGATATACAGTAACGATGCATCAAACATAGACGAAGGGTCATACTAACAACGATGGCTGCCAGTGCCGTTGAGTTTGGCCAACCCCTTCGTCGGATTGCCTTGGGCAATTTTATTCATTAACCACGTTTATACGTAAGGAACTTATAGTTACCAAAATATTTAAGTTACAAAAAGACTAACATAAGTGAAAATAAACACTGTTTGTTACATATAAATAAGCATTCATGTTATAGAACATAACATATCACCACTATCTTCACCTTCTGCGCAACAGCAGCACCACTAATAGAATGATTCTTTATGTCCTGGACGTTCTGCGAGCTTGTAGAAACTTTTGTCGAACCAGCTTCTGTAACTCCATACGAAAGGAAATATCTGCAGTATGAGTCGATAATATGTAGACATAAAAGTTGCAATAACGTAGGAAAACTCTCACCATGATTTCCGGATGACGTAATGTCCTCCACGGCTTTTAGTGGGCTGATCCGACCCGACCGTCTAATCTTTTTGGTCGTCGACATCATGTAATCTGCTTATTTACTGGATATTGAAAATGTCAATACAGGCCATGTAATATTAACTGAGAATATTTGAATTACTTGCCATGTCAACAATTTACGTAATCCTCACCAAGTCATTCAAGCAATTTTTCGTAATCCCCTACGTAAACGAACAGTACACAGGAAATGAAAACCTTCATGTATAACATATGATCTAAAATAAAACAACTTAAACAGATCATCTATCCAGATCACTCAAATTCGTATCATAATCATCATCAGCGGTACCGTCATCGCTTTGGTAGTCTGTGTCATCCTCAGATGCATAATCCTCTCCAAGTGTTTCTTTCAAGCTGTCGAAATAATTATGGTCAATAGTAAGGGGATCCTGAACAATATGAGTAGGCAAAACGTCATCTATGTTAACATCTACTTCAAACGCCTCACCGCTGTTCGATGACTGCTAATAAGAATCCTCAAATCGTTTTTCTATATTTCCATAGTTCGCTTTTGGGACCTGATAATATCGAGCTTCTATCTTCTGTGCTATTCGCCACTTCTTACCCGCAACAGTGTCGGGAGCATAGAAGGCTTGTCCAGCCTGGGTCTCAAAAATATAAGGATCATATTTATACCAAGTCCTAGAGACGTTTACAGAAGTAAAGTGGCCAACTTTATAAATTCCTTTCTTATCTCCTACATTAAACCAATCACACTTGAACACCATAACCCGATTGTGATTTGGATATGTTATTTCAAAGATGTCATTTACTGGACCATAACAATCAATTTCCTTGCCTAAATGTTCCGATAGCACAACAACTCCGGAATTCGGGGTTGTCTTATGTTCATCATTGGCACACGTGCGGAACCTTAGGCCATTCACAGTACAAGCCTTATACCGACGCACTTGCTTTTCACCACCACAAGAGATTGAATACAATTCACCGGTTGCTTCTGCTGATTTGTCAAGGCGCTTTCGGGCTATCTGAATGAACATATGTATATTGAAGTTTTAATAAGAATTCAAATACATATAACATGTTCATGACCAGGCCAAAAGAACGAAAAACCTACATGCCCTTTAAACCAGTAAGGAAACTCCCGCCGATGCATATGATCCCCACGTTCCTGGTCAGGTTCAAGCTCATGAATTTCTTTGTGGTGTTGTCTGGATTCAGAGTTATATCAGAATTAAGTATGCTTAAATATTGAATGCATTGGCATACAATAATTAAGCAAATTTTATAGTTGAACCACTCACATCAAATACGGCTCAACCGCCGTTCAGTTTTGTAAAATATACCAACTGATCTGCTCATATCCCTCAGCTAACAGCTCGTAAAATGATGACCCTGTCAAAGGGTGAGCTGCACCATCGAATAAGGACAGATTCGGCATATCACTAGTGTTGACCTGCCCACCGTTTCGGTCAGACCTATTAAATCTCGTTTCAACTCCGTGATACATCGAGCAAAATGTGATACATCCATTGTCGAGGAAAGCTTCAGCAATTGAACCCTCCGGCCTCGCATTATTTCTTACATACTGCTTTAGCGTATGCAGAAATCTGTTTAAAAAACCAATACATACACCTTAAACATTACTTATTTTCGAACATATTATATATATTACTAGAGTATTACCCGTGCCCGAGGGCACTATCCCTAAATTGGATAGTTTTTTAATTTGGATGTGTTTTTTTAAAAATGAATTTAGAGGTGTTATTTAAAAATTATATTTACAAATGTGGTGAAAAAAAAAAACTCCGAGTTAGGGATGTAATTGAGGAAAATCTCTCTCATATTAGTTATGGATGTCCAAGGAGAGTGGGTAGTTAGGCATGTTCAAGGAGAGTGGGTAGTTAGAGATGTAATAAGTAGGTGAGATCTAATGGTGTGGATGGAGTTGATTTAATCTATGGGTTGAAATTCAAAAGTTTGTTAAACTATGCTATTTTATAATATAGATAACTCATGTATTATAACAGCACCTAACCTTTCAATGTGATACATCCAGCAAAACTGAACCAGACCCCCATATAGTGTTTCTCGCGGTAGATGAACCGGCAAGCGCATCATGATATCGAAGAAGGAAGGATGAAATATTAACTCAAATTTACACAATATCAACGTTATGTCTTATTACAGTTTTTCTAAACTCTCGATAGTCAGAGTTCTTGAGTTCAGCTCCTTGAAAAACGTGCTTAGCTCAGTAATAGCAACGACAACTTCGCTGTTGAGGTGGCCACGTATTGCGAGTGGAAACAGCCGTTGTAACAGGACATGGTAATCGTGGCTCGTTATTCCAACTAACTTGATACCTTTGACACTTACACAAGCTGAAACATTTGACGCATACCCATCTAGAAACTTAATCGCTTTTAACCATGCACATAAAGTTTTCTTACCGGCTGCGTCCAAGGTATATGGTGCCTTGGGAAGTTTTACTTTCTCCCCAATATTTTATTCTGACAGATGCAATTCCGGCCTAATTTTCATACGCTTTAAATCCCTTCGTGCATTTGCATGATCTTTACTTTTTCCTTTAGTACACATCAACGTCCCAACAAGTCTATCGCAAATGTACTTCTCGATATGCATTACGTTTAGCCAGTGTCTTGTTTTAAGTTCATGCCAATAAGGTAGTTCGAAGAATTTACTTTTTTTCATGCAATTTGCTTCCGTATTCCCCAATCTCAAATATTTGGGAAGTTTCTGTAACTGCTTCAGAATGTCATCCCCCGTTAACTCCTTCAACTTTTTTTTTTTCATTTCCCTCTTCACAAACTTTGTACTAGTCCGCCACTTATGATTCGGCCCCAGGAACCTACGAGCACCCATATAAGCTTGCTTCTTACTAAAATGTAGCCTAATCGAATCTGTGTCCTTGTTACAAGGTGGGCAAGATGGTTTTCGTTTCGTGCTCCATCCCGACATCATTTCATAGGCGGGAAAATCGTTAATGGTCCCAAAAAGTGCAGCATGTAAGATGAATCGCTCACCATTTGATGCGTCATCGGACTCGACACCTACTTCCCTCATCTCTTTCAACTCATCAACTAAGGGACGCAAGTATGTATTGATTGCGTTTCACAAGGACGTTGGGCCAGGTATCAGAAGCGGCATCATCAGAAAATCCTCATTAAGACACCCCTCAGGGGACATATTGTACTGCAGTGCAACAACAGGCCACATACTGCAAGCACTATCATCATGCCGAATGGATTAAATCCATCAGTGGCTAGTCCCAAACGGACATTACAGGGATCTCTACCAAACCACCCATGGGCTCGGTCAAACTCTTTTCACTGCTTTGCATTGGCGAGAAGAGTTATGACTGAGCCATTCTGGACACGGTCTTCCTTGTGCCATCTCATTGCCTCAGCGGTTGTTTTTGACATGAACAACTTTTGTAGCCTCGGTTTAATTGGAAAGTATCTTAGAACATGTCTAGGAACTCTTTTTCCCTTTGTGGTACCGGGCTTATGTATGGGCTCACCACAGTCAGGGTTTGGACAGTGGTCTAAATGTTCGTTTTCTTTCCAATATAATGTGCAGTGTTTAGGGCACGCATGGATGTTGATGTATCCTAGCCCTAGTCCACGCAACACTTTTTTTGCTTCATAAATTGACTTAGGTATTGAGTGACCAGTAGGTACTAACTCTTTAATAAAATCCAACAAAAAGTTCACAGATTTGTTACTCCATCTACAAATTGTCTTAATATGAAGCAGCCTGACGATGAGTGACAACTTATAGAATGTTTGACACCCAGGGTATGCTTCAGATTGCGCATCCTTCAACAACCTTTCGAATTCATGGGGCCCCTCACCATCGGTGGATGGTAAGGAACCGGGCGAGGGAAGTGTTCCCTCCTGTAAGTCCACGATCAACCCCTCTGTGTCATCACTTGTTTCTTCAATGTCATCAACCCTTACTACCAGCGGTACCATAACCTACACTGACACTTTCCTCCCCATGGTAGGTCCATACTGTGTAGTCCTTTTGTATACCAGTCAGATGCATATGCTGTTTAACTTGCTCAACAATTTCATAAACTACATTAACACAACTACAGCAAGGACATCGTACCCTATTAGAACTATCACTATGCAATCTAGCAACCTCCATAAACCCAGCAACTTCTTTGGTATATTCAGGGGAAAACTTATCAGTCACCGACATCCACCCACGATCCATTGAGCCTACACAGTTAAGAGTAGACAACGATATTGCCCTACTACAACCTATCCTAAACAAGACATGAAGACAAAACGTACATGTAGGAACATGCATAGTCAAATCGTCAAAAAGTCCAGAGAAGAACACAGAAAAGGTGCAAATCACGATATCACACAATCGCGCAAACTGAACAACGACCAAGTGTAATTTTTCTTTGATTGAATGTAGATCCATATCATCACGGGCTCTTCGGTGAGCACGAAGAGACTCAGATCTATACTCAGAACCAAGTAATGCGTATTACACAGGCTGCAAAAGGATTTTTTCCCCGCCTTGCATATAACATTGTCTCACCATCAACCAGTGCCATCGATAGAGCCACATCATCACGCTCTCTTACAGTGCTCATGAAAACTAAATAAGAGATGAACAACAAATAAGAGTGCACATTCAATTATTTGTTAAGAATGACATAATATGAAAAAGTACACATCAAAACATGTTGTCAACCCCACAGCAGTATACAAATAAAAAGCATTTTTGAACTTCACAAGTAAAAATCGGTCGTCCAGTGTAATTCAAAAAAGAGTCTCAAATCAGTGTTATCATCAAAGACAGATAAGATCTGCTCACACGCTGCAAAATGATTTTGCCTAGCCAGTATATTACATTCTATCAGCTTCGACGACCGAATTTGAAAGATCCTACAACACTAGTGAAAGCTTGAACGAGCGAATTCGAATCACTAATATACCATCACCGCCTCTTACTATGTACTAGTGAAAGTTTCAGCGCAACTTGTTCATAACATTTTGCAAATGGGGTTGGAATAAAGGAGTATTGTAACTAGTAGCACACACTATGCACAAATTATAGACAACAAACAAGCCAAATATTAACAAAAGATATTATCATAAAATTTCATCCACTTAAGTTTGCACTTTACCTCCTTTCAA
The DNA here is from genome assembly GCA_023055425.1 of Linanthus parryae. Taxonomy (NCBI): domain Eukaryota; kingdom Viridiplantae; phylum Streptophyta; class Magnoliopsida; order Ericales; family Polemoniaceae; genus Linanthus; species Linanthus parryae. The sequence goes on from JALGPY010000004.1 coordinate 41,710,076, forward strand.
GTTTCTTAGTTTTAGAACATAAGCTCTGATTCGCCTTTCTTCTGTACAAATAGGCATATGAAACCAAAAACATTCGATCAGAGATGAAGTATGTACCAATACTCACTACCAGAAAAATGGCCTTTGGCCACACTCAACTTAGCCACATGTAACTAATGTGTCAAAACATAATATTAACAACATTATTTAATAGTGGCTAATTTATTTCAGGATAGCCACGGTTAGGAGGAAAATACCGTGGCAAACTTATCTTTTAACCACGGAAGTTGTATTCGCGTGGCAACCTGAACTCAAAAAAAAAAATCACCGCGGCTATTACCCATGGTTATTGGGTTTTCTTTCCAAAAATACCCTCCTACTAAGATCTTTCTAATCCGTTCCTTATCACACAAAAAATTAACCCTTGTTCTCACCAGAGCCCTCGTCCCTCCCTCCTCCATTCTGCTGTACACGACACGCAATGCTCATCCATCGACCGATCGATCCCGGCTCCCTTCAAACGATTCACCGCCGATTCAGTGTTATATGAAGAGAGAATAGAGGGAACTGAACTGGAACGAGTTTCAATCGGAAGTTGATTTGAGAGAATCGTGGCTGAACCTTAATCGCGCAGTTGTGGTCTCTCTTTCAGTCACCGCTGTCGTCTTCCTCTCACCATCTACAGGTAAGTTCATCTCCTTCACTCTTGAATCTTCTTCTTCCTCCACTTATGTCTCTCTCCCTTCCTCTATGATGTCTGTAGTTGGTACAATTTTCTACGATTTACCATATGTAGCAGTAGCCAGTGGTTGGATCCTCAGTTGGATTGCTTTTTTGAATCTTCAGGGACAACTCAATAGAATTAACAATTTTGGACTTGGAACTTTAATTACTGGTATATGTGACTGAGAATGCAAGTTTGATGTCTCAAATTTGATAGGTTTCATTGATGTCCCTGACTTTAAAGATCTAGACCATGTATCTGACTTTTGGAACTCTTTGGATTAAGAATTAGGAAATGTGGTTGAGGCAGTTGGAACTTGGAAGGCGGCATCCATTGTGTTACCTCCTTTCTCTATTTGGTAGATTTGGTAGAACATATTGGGGATTTTGTTTGTTAAAACTTTGAAGTGTTTGTTGATATTATAATTACTTGATTATCTAAAAAAATACTGGAGTAATCTAAACTTTTGGTTTGATACTTGCTAAATTATCAAACCAGATTGTATTCCTAGTTGACTAGATATTTGGGTACTTTGATTACTGATACTTTCCTTGATTGATATGAGGTCACTGATTTTCTCATTATGGTTTGATCGGGTACCTCTCTATGATAAGTTATTGTAATGATTGCTTTCTTTCTTTTTTTCTTTAGGCAAGCATTGAAGAGCTCTCTTGGTTGAAGATGCCGCTAATATTAGAGCCGAGAGCAGGCGATAGTTCTGACCACAAAATCGCTCTCTAAAGGTTACACTTAAAACCTTTCTTGATTTTTGTTGGCTGTGTGACAACTTCGCTTCCCTTGGTCCTCTCTTATTTCAGATAAAATGAACAGAAGCGTAAAGGTCAAGGGCGAGAAAGTCGGGGAAACAATTTGATAAAGGTACAATTGATTAACGTACTTGACTTTTTTGTAGCGTTTTCTTCACTGAATTAGGCATTTGAATGAATTAAGACTTCGTATGTGGTGCTCTGTGCCACCGTTAGAAGACTCAATTTTGTAGCGACATCCATTTTACATCCTTATTAGTATAACCCTGGTGATGTATTATTTATCGTCTTTCTCTATTTTGTAGATCTGGTAAAGAAAGTTTTGGGATTGATAGCTTTGGTACGTCGACTTTTTCCTTATTGATTATGAATTTGCAAGTTTCCTCAAGATAAAAACTTCATTTTTTTACTTCCTGCTTCCGATGTTGGAAATTAGCCTTGTGAGAAGAATAGGTACTTATTTGCAAATGTGTGTTTATTTTTTATTGCCTGGTGCTAATATTCGTATGATGTTGTCACTATCAAGTTCTCGCTGTTGCTTATTGATTCAGCATGGCCTGTCATGCTCTCCCTCTTGGGCTCGCCCTTTTCTTTTCCAATTTGAATGTAAGCATTTCCCTTCTCTTCTACAATGTATTAGGTGGTAGACTTCTTGCCCCACTGTTAACAGATAATGGTATGGTCATAAATCGACATCCTCAATTGGTTAAGCAATGGTCACTTAGTAAAAGTAACCGAGGGTTTTTATGCAGAGGGTTGTTCAAATTTTGCAATTGAAACAATAGTTGTTAAATCAGATCGTTTGCAGGTATCTATGTCTAACGAAATGAATTACTCTGTTCTTTGGTTCATTGTTTCTTCACTGTGCCACCTTACTGCATCTGAGATTGGTTGCTTGCAAATGAAGATGGATTTTACGTATTTTCAATGCATTGAATTGGGTACTGATAATTGGGCTCTACACATGTCATGGAAGATTACTCCTTAATGAAGCCTATCGGAAATCACTTTACTATCAGTACTTGTGTTGGCAAATCCATGCCTTGGCGGGCTAGTTGTTTTAGTTCACTGGTCTTAACTTTTATAAATTTATAGGGTTAATTTATACACTCAACATTGTGGATTTGATATCTACTATATATCTAATGTCAACTGAAAAGAAAAGCATTGTTTATCGGTGATGTAGGTGCTTCCACTCTTGTCGGACTATATTATGTGGGGGCTTGGATGTCGAACTTTAGAAGTTCATCGCAGGTACGTTTCATGGCATTCTTTCATGCTTAATCCTGTGATTTTTCTATGTTAAGGTATTGTTAATTATGTGATGTCTGGAAACGATCCCTTAAATCCACTCTTAATTAAAGGCAACTCATAAAACGCAATGCAAAAACATCCCTCTTCTTTTCCATCACTAGATCATCACGATATAGTGTCCTGAAAATTCTTTGAAATTGAAGGAAGATATAGTGTCTTGTTGTATTGAGGACTAGTTCATGTCCTGAAAGTTTTGTCATTTATAGTTACAAGGTTGATATCTACTCCCGTATTTCTCCTTGACTTTGGCTTTTCATTCTTGACCAAGCACCAAATACAGCGACATTTCAATGTTTCTTCTATGTGTGGATTTCTCCTTGATTGATGGTGATTGGGATTTTTATTTTACAGGGGACATGGAATTGTTTATTATTTGATTCTTCTATTCACTTCAGAAATCAATTTACTAATTTCTACAAATAGATTTTGTCCCCATACACAAGTCAGTTGGCCTCTTGATTCTCTTTTTCTCTGACTTAGTGCTCTGATTAGTTGATTTATCAGATGTCGTCTCCATTTCGTGTTCATGGTACTACGGTTAAATTAGGTTGAGACATTTTAAAGAGAACATCTGTAGATAAATCTCTATTTGATAACTTATTAGTTAAAAATCACCAAGCTATTGGGTATATTCAAAATAAATGAATCTTACTTCTCAGTTTCTGAAACGAATTCTATATGTCCAAGAAAAATTTACCAATTTCCTTACTTACCAAAGTTCCACATCAAGCTAGGAATGAAGGATTCCATATTGGCTGCCTATAGAGCTGGAAAGTTCATACACTTATGCAAGGCTTTTGTTCATCAAACACTTGTTTCATATGGAATAAATTAGTAGGTTGTTTCATGAGGAAATTGTTATAGGCAATGGTTGTCTTGGAACTTGGCCTACTTAGCCTTATTACTTGCATTTGTAGTTTTACTTTTGCTTATCTAAACTGAGAACTCTTTGATTTTGAGTATTTGACTGTTTTACATACATTTTCTTCACTTTTTTGAACAAGGTATGTATAGGAGACCGATGTACACTCCTTTGAGGGACGCTACTTTTGGGCCGTAATGTTGTGGACAATGTGCTGAGATGCAAGATTTTTCTATGTTTCAGCAGTGGTTGTTTTGTGTGTAATATGATGCGACTTCAAACATTTACATTTGACGCAAATTCGATACACTATGACGTATTTATATATATTTTTTGAGGGAACGTATTTATATATTTAAGAGTTGTGCTTACATCTATCAAGTGTTTTGACACCATTTATTGTTTTTAAATTTTCACATTTTGATTCTATACAGGGATTAATCCTCATATAGAAATAGTGATTGTTATATTACATCTATTAACCGCGGGAGATTTATCTGGCTAAATCGTTTTAATTTGGCGTTAAAATTAAAAATTAGCCACGGGAGATCAATGTGGCAAAATCAATTAAATCTGACGGGTAGAAAGAACGGTTGCCACGTTTAATAGCCGTGGGCATAAATAACATAGCCACGGTTCAATCATGTGGCACAAAATAATGTTAGCCACGGTTGTTAACCGTGGCGAATAGACACTAGCCACGGACATTCATTTACCCGTGGTTAAGTAGTGCGTGTCAAATAGCCACAGGAAGTACCGTGGCAAAACTTTCGCCACGGCTCTTACCCGTGGCTAAACTAAAAAGCCACGCCTCTTGTTAGCACGGTTACTTACCGTGTCTTGTCCCGTGGTAAATACTTTTACCCACGGTAATACGATCTTTTGCCACATTTTGAGCCCGTGGCTAGAGCCGATTTTTCTAGTAGTGACTAATGAACTCAAATAATCAGTAATATAGCGCCAATTCAAAAAGACAAGTCGAACGCCACATATCACTCACAAAGTTTAAGGAGTGTGGGATTGACCTAAGCACACAGAGACACAGAGCTAGCAGATTGACAATTTAAGATAAAGATAGACAAAGAGAGGGCTAGGCAGAACATATCATGACATTCCTCAAGTGGTAGTGTTCATGTATCAAATTCAGAAGATGCATGTTAGTAGTCACACGTAGCGTTGGAACGTTAATAAATAACATAAGCTTCTCATGTATACAAAAAAACACATGAATGCCCCAAATAAGCAGTTTGAAAAAGACAACATAAAGAACGAACACTTACACCCACTCAGCAGAAGAATAGCCCTATATTTTTCCTTTCAACCCTAGGAATCGACCGGTGATAACAACATATATGAACAAGAACAAGAAGTGACAAGATATATCAATAAGAACAATTAATTATTTAGCAAATTTTGATAGAAGAAAGACCATACTGGGCTTGCTTGAGGCTATGACGCGACCGACTCCGTGGGTGCTTCAGTGAACACTCCGACGACTTTCAGGCGCCAGTTAGATGAGATTAAGCCGTTGTTTGATCGATTCAAGCGCGGTTGTTCGATCGGTCAAGGAGCTGAGAGGTCGCGGGAAAGGGCTTGAGAGTTCGCACTATAGTGGAGCATAGGGCTTGAGAGTTCGCACTACAGTGGAGCTGAGAGGCCAAGCGTAACTTTTGTTCGATCGGTCAAGGATTTTTTGTGGATAAGGAGAGAATGAGTGGAGCATAGGGATCCGATCGTATTTTTGTGAATCCATTCAACCCACTATTGCTATTTATGTTAATTGTATTCTTTGTCCCATATTTTTACTTATTTCAATTTCCATCCCCTCAAAACGGTTTAGGGTTTAATGTTTAGGTTTTACATGAAAATAAGTTGGAGACCATTGACTAGTGACTATCAAGCTCGCGATTAGGTGTTCATGGATTAGTGTTTTAGAGTAGGGATCGCAAAGTTGACCGTTGAATGTCGAGTGAACTCTCTAGAGCGGAATATTAATTAGTTTTAGGGTTAAGTGGGGACTGCAAAGTTTACCGCTGAGTGTAGATTAGTAGCTAGACTTTAGAGTTAACCATTGACTTTGTTTAATCGATGAGTTTCACCTTTTTGATATAGCAACGTTGACCGAATGTAACAGTGATTGACTTTCGATAAAACCGTTAACCGTACAGTTGACTGTTAAGTTGACTGTTGTCTTGTTTTAATCAAACCTAATAGTGTCACCAAGTGGTAATCCCAAAGTTGAAAGTTGACTACATAATTAACTTTAGAGCTGACCGTTGACCATACAGTTTTGTAATTTAGTTGACTGTTGTCTTCATTTGACCGAACCTAATGGTATCACCGAGTGGTAACCGCAAAGTTATAAGTTAACTACGTAATTAACTTTTGAGTTGACCGTTGACCGTAAAGTTCACTATTTACTTAACTGTTGTCTTCCTTTGACCGAACCTAATAGTGTCACGAAGTGGTAACCACATAGTTGACATTTGACTATTGTAGATAGTGCTTTCTGAGCTGACAGATCTTGGCCACGTGGCAACCATCCAGCACATCATATTGTGCTCCACACACACTGGATCACCAGCCGAGCTGATCCATGTGGGGGCTGCGAGACAGAGCCCTCGCATACCACTGCACGAGATTTGTAGGGACTTAGTGGTTTGGAGGCTAGAGTAAGCCCTGTCGCGTGCCAGCCAAGCCCGCGCGCGACCTTTAGTAACTGTTTTGAGAGATTTATGGCACGAGCTCCATAAACCCGGTCAATCCGGTCAAACCCGGTCAACCTCGTAACGGTTCCGGTATTCGCGCACAACGTGCTGTAACGGTCCCTATATACTCGGACGAACGTGCCGTTATGGTTAAGCTAATTAAGCCGCCATCAATGGGCGCATTAACCACACTACAACGGTCATGTTCTCTGCTATATATAGGACGTTACCCTTTCCATACAAAGGAGAACACACTTGCCATACGCGGAAGCTCTGCCAAACCTCTGTCTCTCTCTCAGACATTACTACTGACTTACTCTCTCCCTACACACAACCCCACTCTTCCTGTGCGATCTCCGATCCTCTACATACGGTGTACACGGAGGTCTCCCCGCCGGAATCTCTTGTGCACATTTTGGTGAACCCGACGTGAAGTTACCAACCAAAGCAACCATGTCTCAGGAGGATGATATCAGCAACATATCGCCTTCCACCGAAACCGCCTCGGGAGAGGAGACCTGCCGTACTCCTACCACTCCCGACGAGACTCCGACGCTAGAGTCTTTGGACGCCACTGTTCAAAGTCAGGCGAAAGCTCTCAAAGCCCAATCCGTGCAGCTAGAATGGATCTTGGCCGTTCTGGGCACCCTTGCACCAAATCCTTCATCAGCCACCGCCGTCTCTCAAGGAGGAGGAGGCCCTACTGCTCCGGGACTGGGAGTGTCAACCACACCTCCCAACCCTAACCTGCAGACTCCACCGGCGATTGCGCAGCCGCCTCCAATTCAGGGGTCAACAGCTCAGATGTTACCTCTCGCTTCCCACACTCCTCAGCCCTCGGCTTTGGCGTCTAAACCAACTTTGCAGTACCCTTTGCCTCCTTCAACGGCGATCTGGGGCAATGCGAGTAGTCCATATGTCCCCAATCCTTCGACAGCGTATGTGTCGCCCCCACCTGCGACAACCCCTCCTTCGACTACCGAGGGAAGCATTCCAGAATGCATGACGTCCCTGCAGAAGCGCATGGACACTATTCTGGCTCATCAGTCATTCGCGGATACCATTATCCCGAAATTAGATAACGATCCACCCATTCCACGAGAGATCTATCTCATGCCTAACCCCGCGGGGTACAAAGCTCCTAAATGGGACAAGTTCGAGGATGTCAACGGAAACGCTCATGAACATGTCATGCGTTTCATTGATGTCATGGGGCCTACCGAACTTCTCCAAGGACACCCACGGGGGCCTCACCATTCCTACTATGCTATGGGGCCGAGGCCGTGATACCTGCGGAAGTGAGAGTCAATTCGGCAAGGCTAGCCTTCCACGCACTCTACGAGAATCAACGTGATCATGACTTAGTCTTGCTGGAGGAAAAGCGAGAACAAGCCAAAAGAACCAACAAGCGATATCAAGAAAGGATTGCTCGCACTTACAATAAGACGGTCCAGCGAAGAGATTTCGCAGTCGGAGACTTGGTCCTGCGCGCATCCGACCACTGCATGCGAGAAGCGGCTCACCCAAAGTTCGCAGCCAATTGGGAAGGACCCTTCGAAGTCACAGAAGTCTTCGACAGTGGCTACTGCAGCATACGAAGGTTGCACGGCAAAACCTCAACCCCGAGTACAGTCAACATGCGCTGGACAAAGAAGTACTATCCCTGACTTCTCTCATTTCATGCGTTTTATTATAACGTCGCTTAATCTCTTGTATGGTTACGATTTAAACAATCTCCTCTCCCATATGAGAGGATTGTAATCTCATCTCTCCCATATGAGAGCGTTATAATAAAGAAATTCTCCCAAATGAGAAACTTCGTTTTTCTGGATGTCAATTTTGCTTCATTCTATTTTGTTATGACTGTTAACCATGGGTTATCCGCTACAATAGCAGCCTATGCTAAACGCGATCTTAATTGATCATTCAAGCCTATCTGTTACGATAGCAGCCTATGCGAATGCGATCTTAATTGATCATTCAAGCCTACCTGTTACGATAGCAGCCTATGCAAATGCGATCTTAATTGATCATCTAAGCCTATCTGTTACGATAGCAGCCTATGCAAATGCGATCTTAATTGATCATCTAAGCCTATCTGTTACGATAGCAGCCTATGCAAATGCGATCTTAATTGATCATCTAAGCCTATCTGTTACGATAGCAGCCTATGCAAATGCGATCTTAATTGATCATCTAAGCCTATCTGTTACGATAGCAGCCTATGCAAAGGCGATCTTAATTGATCATCTAAGCCTATCTGTTACGATAGCAGCCTATGCAAACGCGATCTTAATTGATCATCTAAGCCTATCTGTTACGATAGCAACGCATGCAAATGCGATCTTAATTGATCATCTAGGCCTATCTGTTACGATAGCAACACATACAAATGCGATCTTAATTGATCTTCTAAAGCCTATCTGTTATGATAGCAACACATGTGAAAAATGATATTAATTGATCTAGTAAAGCCTATCTGCTACGATAGCAACTCATGCGGAAAATGATCTTAATTGATCTAGTAAAGCCTATCTGCTACGATGGCAACTTACGAGCAAAGTGAGCTTAATTGATCTTCCAAACCTATCTGCGGTGATGGAGGCATTCTACGAATACGATAGCAATATTGTGAAAATGATCTTATGTGATCTACAAAGGTCTATCTGATATGATAGCACGTGCATCAAAGGCTAATCACAAGCCCATCTGCCAAGATGGCACAGCTGCGAAAATATGATCTCGAACGATCTAGTGAAACATCTGCGAATTCATATGGCAGATAGCAAATGCGAAACCATTACATAGCATTATGCAAGGCGAAATATGCCGAAACGCATGCGAAGTTGTATTTTGTTGCAAAGAGACAACAGATAACACAAAACGCTATTTATCATTATGAGTCGAAAAGACTTGCAATTTATCTGTCTAGATAGCAGCTTACAAGCGAAAAGGCTCAAATCTAACAACACAGCCAACATGGCTTACAATACATTCGAAAAGTAGCTGACAAGTCAGCAGAAACACACTACGGGAATCCTAACTGAAAGGGGTGAACCCACCGGTTCTAACACCGGCTATGCAATACACAAATCTGCGGCCAAAGATCTATAGCAAAAGGGATGCTGCAGCAAAGAGATCAACTCGTCATTTGCTACGTCCCTAGCGCCAAGATCTTGGTGACGGTATGTCCAAGACCTCAAGAGGTGACAAAGGCCTATGTCTGATCAAGATAGGCACCGGAGGAACCTCCTGTTCCGACATATGCTGTCCTGCAAAACAGGCGAAGCAGTCATTCCTCTGGTGATGGACTCCTTGTCATGATAGACAAGGGCATTGACAAGCCCCCTGAGTTCAAGAACGAAGAGGCAAGAAATTCTCCTCCAGGGATGCTGGAGGAGAATTCCGCCGTTCATTACGAGACGGTAGCACGGTCACTTCAGCGCTGCACCTCACCGGGAGGCGGCCGGAAACATGACCTGCACACATAATACACGAAGAAAATTCTTCGAACACACATGAGATATCATCTCCATCTTCTTTATGATGGTTATAAAGAACAATATTCCTCATAAAGTGGATCTTGGAAACTATTTCTACAGCACAAAGCGCAAACTCAGGACTCACGGCAAAGCACATGTTTGGGATGAAGAACCCAAATGGCAAACACAGGGTTTATATAGACCTTGTGGAGACTCTTCAGTTGCCAAAGATGAGTCAGAAGAATTTGAAAAGAGGGTAATCACTTACGCCTTGAAAAGCGGTAACCATCAATTACCCTACTAAAGGCTACGACGATTCAGTTGCGTATCCTAATAAATGAAGGATAGTCATGATTCGGACGGACTTCCCAACGAAAGCGTGTTTATCTGCCGAGAAATTAGCGCGAAAATCAAGCAAAGTATCAATTGCTGATGTCATAGTTGGATATGCACAGAGATATCCTATCAAATCCCGAAAAGGGCAAAACGGGCAAGTTGATTCTTGTTGTTAAAAAAAAAGGGGGGGAGAAACCCTAGCAACATTACATTAATGTTTCAAACATTACATTAATGTTCCAGCCATTTCCTTGCTATTTTCCAAAATTCAAAAAGTCAAAAGCAAATTCTTGATTAAGGAGTCATGGGGTGCGAACTGATGGCTCAGCTTCTCTACCTGCTCCACTTCTTGCTTCAGTTGCTCGCACTTGGCATTCATTTCATGATAGAGCTTCATAGCTTCTTCAGCCTTCTGCTTCTGCTGCTCTACCTTCTGCTTTTCAGCTGCGAGGTTCTGGTGGCCGAGCTGCAAAGTTACGGCTGCGCGAATCAGAGTGACTCTTTTCATAAGAAATCTGAAACCCAGTCTGCCTTGAACTTTGGTAAGAAGATTTTCGCACATGCCATAGAGAAATTCGGCGCTCTGGACAGAAATGGTGTCGGGCGTGGCCGCAGACAGCTGCTCCAAAATCCAAATGGCTTCGGTAAGAAACAGCCTCCTGTCGAAGGGCCCTATCTCCAGAGATCTTGCAAATGATCGAGGGTAGGAGAGGCGCATCCGAACTAGCCAGTCCACATCAGTTTACTTCAAACCTGAAGCAAGGTCAAAGCCAAGATTATGCTATCAAGCTCGCAAATGTACCATGCGAGATGCAAACAGTGAATTACTACTTACCAGTTCCTTCGAGAATCTCACGAAGAGAAGGAATGCGCATTACTGGAGTCGTTGAAGACTGCCCTTGCCCCATAGCTCTCCTGTCAGCCGCGAGCTCTAACTCCTCATAGTTAGAAGGAAGAGTGTAGGCCGCACCAACTGCGACTGCATTCCCAACCAGCGAGCCCCAAAAGCCCCACGCAGGAATAGGTGCCGCCGACTCAGTCATCGCAGGAGGCGAAGTGACAGCCGAGGTCGCTTGACGAGGGACATTCTCAGATGCAGAAGCATCGGCAGTACTTGTCCTAACTTCCTCAGCGCCAGCATGGGCATCTTCATCCATTAGCACAGCACCAGCTTCAGCATCGTCGGAAAGTTTGATGATGTCCTCGAGAGGCTCACCTGCGTGATAAGAAGCTGCGACGGGCTTCTCAGAATGGGGGCTCGGAATCGGGACATAGGACGGAGAAGGTTGACTTCTTTGCTCCGGCGCATGTTCCTCAACATTGCCTGCGATACAAGATGCGATGGTATGAGGTAACTCGCATTGAATAATATTTTGCTATCTTTACTTAAGCTAAGAGCAAGCACCTCCACGCGAAGGTGGGATTGAAGTCTCTTCATCATACACTAAAGACGTGGAACCATGTCCTATTAGTGTGTCCTCACTAAGCAAGTCTTTAAAAGGAGCGTGACCTGGGATGCGAATGAACCAGTCATGATTCTGTCTCAAGTTGCTAAGGCTTAGTACATGCGTATCGCTCAAATGATTACCTGAAGGCTCTCCGCACTTGTCTACTAGCCAACGGCGAATGTCAGCCTTTGACACACCATGCTTTAACGCACCCACAACGACATCTCTATAAGATACTGCGAGATTGAAGATCTCACCTTTATCGCCGCCTGCGATTTCTTCGAAGTCTGCTTGAGCTTGCTCTAAGGCTGCTGCATCCTCTTCTGGAACCTCATCTTCCTCCTCCGCATGAGGATCCACTTCTTCAGGAAGCTCGTCTTCCTCGTCAACTGGACGCACTAAGTCGTCAACATGCTGCTCTTCGAGGCTCCGCTGTCTCACACGCTCGAGCTCCTCCTCTTCCCGCTGCCTTCTTCTTTCAGCAGCCTCCGCGGCTGTCCTCCTGGACTCAGCAAGAACGTCCTCACTTATGGGATCGTCTGGAGCACCAGAACGGGTATCTCTCTTTTGCCTCTTGGCCAAAAGGCCACCAATGGTCTCATCATCATCATCATCTGCGGAGATATGATTGGTTTAAGAAAAGAAGTGCAAAGGAGTTACGATAATGGGAAAGAAAATGTGACGGAAGTACCTCCTGATTCTTCCTCATGCATCACAACTGTTCTTTCTTCTTCTTCTTCATCACTCTCTCTGGGATCCTGCCTCTCTCCTTCTTCCTCTTGGTCGAATGGAACGAAAGTCTCAACTGCGAGCTCTTTTCGCACTTTGCTGGGCATGCGACCCTTGCCTTTATCCTTGACAGAAAGGGACCTCCCCGGGGGAGAAGTTGGAGCACTTCTAGGGGAAGAAATTGTAATTCCCTTTTGCCTGGGTCTCTTCACTCTCGGCGCCGCAGTCACTGGAGGGGACGGATCATCTCCGGGAGGAGACGAGGCCGGAGCATTGTCTATCAGCGAGTCAGCAAAAGCATTCATGACTGCACGAATCTTGGTTTCGACCTCAGGGTCCATCCTCCATGCTAGCAGAAACGGCTGCTTTTGTCTTCTGGTAGCAACAATGGTGTTAACCAATGACTTGGAGCGATCACCAGATGCGAATCTCCGCACATGACACTACAGCAAACAGTACAGAATAAAGGCATCAGCATAAGAAATCAAGAAGCTTAACGCACGCGGAAAAAAAAATGCATACCTTAGCAAATGCCTGGCTATATCTGAGGACATGCGTGTCGCCCTTCTTAACTGCGGCGATCTTTTCCTTCAAAATGACGTCAAGGCACAAATGGTTCTCATGATCAAGCAACGAGTAGAAACCATACTCAGACTCGCTCAGACTGCAATTGGGGCGAAACGGGAAAGAATTTCTATTGATCAAGGGGGCTCTACTTGGCTGCGCGGCCGACTGCGTCTCAATCCTCGTTTGCTGGGCGATCCAGTATGCGAGCCAGTTCTGAGAACAACCACCCTCGCGGGTCCCTGCAGGCTGCTCAAAGGGAAGATTGTTCATGAATGCTGTCTTGCACTCCTTTGTTAGCAAGCGCTTATAACAACCTCTGATAATGGACTGGGGCCAGATTGATGGTGCCACTGCATCAAATCCAAACTGGGGAGAAACTCGAGTGGGATCAACATCCACGGTAATCCTCTCATACCTTGGCGCGAGCTCACGAATATGCTCTGCGAGAGCAGGAAGAGAACCTCGTAGACACCAGCAAAAGAACTCGCGATAGCGCTCATGGAAATGCGGCCCCTCTTTGAAGAGGAGCTCTTCTGAGAAGACAACACCCTTAGAGGGGTACAGCTTTGGAAACCATCGCACGTTCTCAACACGTGTGGCATAGGGCCTGGCAGTAAACTCTTTCCGCTTGTCGCATATCAAGCTCCAAACGCACTTGGTATTGTTCGCTCCGAACCACCTCGCAGCTCTGCCGCTGTTGCGCTCCTCCGTCTCGCCTGGGGGACACCACTTATCGGGTTTGAGAGCAGTTGGGGCATAGGATGCCACCGCTCGAAGACCCACAGTGTCAAAAAGGAGATATTGACAAAAGTCTATACATCGAGGCGGCCACGCGACTCTTTCATGGCCAAAACCAGCTGATCAAGCCTGTAATACAGAGTGCCCAAGACCAAGGGTCCGAGTGCGACTCTCTGGCCAAGGGCGAGCCTCACAGCAAGTGGCAAAACATGGTAAAAGACCCCATCATGTGGGTGACCGTCGATCAAGTACCTCGACAACCAAGCACAGAGGAAAGCACTGAGGGTCAAGTGATAGCCTTTACCCTCCACATAATTCTCGGCCTCTGGGTTCTCACTCAGAAGCTTCTTAGTGATGCTGCTATTCGCATAGTCTCGAAAGAAGTACTGCAACCATTTGTTCCAGGTGTTCTTCGCATACGTATCAACCAATTGCCAGTTTGGAAGGGCTTTTGTAATAGTCCACCGGGTGGAGATTTTCTTTACCTCTGCCAGGCATTCCTCCATCTGCGTATGCAAGGCAATCTCCGCAGCCGTCCTCAAAGGACTCAAAGGGTCCACCTCGCCCATGGGAGAAAGATCGTACAACATATGCACGTCCTCGAGTGTGGGGGCAGCCTCGAACTCGGCAAAATGGAATGTGTGAGTCGCAGGCGAGTAGCGGGAAAGAAGGTCTAGAAGCATGGACTGGTCCAGCTTCACGGCAGCACCCTTCATAGCACGAACAGCGAAGTATACGCCGGCTTCATCAAGAGTCGCGGCATGATTGGTCAACACGTGGTCGATCCACTCATCCATGTACCCATCTTCGATTCCCAGTCGAACCACATCCTCGGAGCCAATTAACTCAAGCAAGGCTGAGTTAACTGGGCGAGTCAGCGTTAGCGATCCCTCAATTGGGACAGGAGCAGGCATTCTCTTCGCCTTAACCCTCGCATGGTAGAAATCTTGGCCACCTAAATAGGGGGCTTTTCGCCACAAAGCCTGCGGGAGATCGGGGATCTCTTCGTCCTCCTTGTTGGGTTTGGTTCCTTTTGTCTTGGCCATTCCTGCAGAAGAGCAAGAAAAAAGGGGGGAGAAATATGCTACTTCAGTTTGAATTTCGAGATTCAAGATCCACAGAAAGAAAGATGAACAGTTTCTGGTATCAATTTCAGAAATTAGAGGGTTGCATTATCAGGGGTTCTCAAAACCCTATCCAAGGTCCTTATTATTGAGAAATCAAGCCGCAATTGGGTCCAAAACTTGAAGCTTCTTCACAAGTTTCAACAGATTATATGGGTTACAGATTCAACGCAGTTCAAGGCATACACTGGTATTTTAAATCGAAATTGAACAAGGCCAACCTTGTTTTCGCAAAGCTTGCTTGGATATACACAGTTGAAGAAGACGATTTGCAGTTTTGAACTGATGATTGATTATCAGAATCTGCTCTCGAAGATCTCCGGGTACCATTCACTTTAAGAGAAAGAAGTGATGCTTTGCAACAGTGCCGGATACAAGGTATTTATCCAGAAACAATGAAAGGTTGCGCCCTTTCAGTAGTCGAATCGCAACCGTCACCGTCGAATCGCGCAATCACAGGACAAGCTGACGTCACGCCTAAAACCCTAGAAGCCAGACGGCACGACTCTAGGGGTTTTAGGTCATAATGGCACGCACAGGGGCTGAACTTACGCGTATTTGAATTGGTGCGTGGCGGCAACGCGTATGTTGGTTTCCGCGCATGGAAGTCTATACAGCTATGAGTCTTCACGCGCAGAAAGCGGGCTAATGTAGATAGTGCTTTCTGAGCTGACAGATCTTGGCCACGTGGCAACCATCCAGCACACCATATTGTGCTCCACACACACTGGATCACCAGCCGAGCTGATCCATGTGGGGGCTGCGAGACAGAGCCCTCGCATACCACTGCACGGGACTTGTAGGGACTTAGTGATTTGGAGGCTAGAGTAAGCCCTGTCGCGTGCGAGCCAAGCCCGCGGGCGACCTTTAGTAACTGTTTTGAGAGATTTATGGCACGAGCTCCATAAACCCGGTCAATCCGGTCAAACCCGGTCAACCTCGTAACGGTTCCGGTATTCGCGCACAACGTGCTGTAACGGTCCCTATATACTCGGACGAACGTGCCGTTACGGTTAAGCTAATTAAGCCGCCATCAATGGGCGCATTAACCACACTACAACGTTCATGTTCTCTGCTATATATAGGACGTTACCCTTTCCATACAAAGGAGAACACACTTGCCATACGCGGAAGCTCTGCCAAACCTCTGTCTCTCTCTCAGACATTACTACTGACTTACTCTCTCCCTACACACAACCCCACTCTTCCTGTGCGATCTCCGATCCTCTACATACGGTGTACACGGAGGTCTCCCTGCCGGAATCTCTTGTGCACAACTATGTAATTGACTTTTTGAGTTGAACGTTGACCATACAGGTTACTATTTAGTTCACCGACCGAACCTAATAGTTTCACAAAGTGGTAAGCGCAAAGTTGACAGTTGACTACGTAATTGACTTTCAGAATTGACCGCTGATCATACAGTTGACATTTTAGTTCACTGTTGTCTTCCTTTGACCGAATCTAATAGGGTCACAAAGTGGTAACCGGAAAGTTGATAGCTGACATTGTAGTTGACTTTTGAGTTGACCGTTGACCGCACAATTGACTATTTAGTTCACTGTTGTTTTCCTTTGACCGAACCTAATAGTGTCACGAAGTGCTTACCGCAAAGTTGACACTTGACCACGTAACTGAATTTTAATTTGACTGTTGAGGGTACAGTTGACTATTTAGTTCACTGTTGTTTTCCTTTAACCGAACCTAATAGTGTCACCAAGTGGTAACTGGAAAGTTGACAGTTGACAACGTAGTTGACTTTTGAGTTGACCGTTGACCGTACAGTTGACTATTTAGTTCACTGTTGTCTTCCTTTGACCGAACCTAATAGTGTCACGAAGTGCTAACCGCAAAGTTGACAGTTGACCACGTAATTGACTTTTTAGTTGACTGTTGACCGTAAAGTTGACTATTTGGTTCACTGTTGTCTTCCTTTGACCGAACCTAATAGTGTCACCAAGTTGCTACTGGAAAGTTGACAATTGACAACCTAGTTGACTTTTGAATTGACTGTTTACCATACAGTTGACTATTTAGTTCATTGTTGTCTTCCTTTGACCGAACCTAATAGTGTCACCAAGTGGTAACCGGAAAGTTAACAGTTGACTTTTGAGTTGACCGTTGACCGTACAGTTGACTATTTAGTTCATTGTTGTCTTCCTTTGACCGAACCTAATAGTGTCACAAAATGGTAACCGAAAAGTTGATAGTTGACAACGTAGTTGACTTTTGAGTTGACCGTTGACTGTACAGTTGACTACTTAGTTCACTTTTGTCTTCCTTTGACCGAACCTAATAGTGTCACGAAGTGCTAAGCGCAAGGTTGACTGTTGACCATGTAATTGTGTTTTTAGTTGACCGTTGACGGTAAATTTGACTATTTAGTTCACTGTTGTCTTCCTTTGACCGAACCTAATAGTGTCACCAAGTGGTACCCGCATAGTTGACCATTGACTACATAATTGACTTTGGATTTGACCGTTGACTGTCCATTAGAGTGTTTAGTTCATCGTTGACCTTGTTTGGCTTAACATATTAGTTTCTCTAAGTGGAAACTGCGAAGTTGACCATTGACTGCATATTAGACTTTTTCCTTAACCGTACGCCATAGACTTTTCCATTTTGTTCACCATGCACTTTATCTGACCTAACCTATATATTTGTTTCAGCAAAGTTGACCGTTGACTGCATATTGACTTATGAGTTGACCATTGATTGTACAAGTTACTTTATAATATAATAAATTGTGGACTTTCATTGCCTATTACTAATTTACAATCTACGGGCTTTAGGCCAATTATCAGCAAGCAAGCAGTTGCAATTCCTAAATCAGAGGTCACAAAATTTTACAACAATAGAAATAAAATATTTCAAACCAAGCACTGGATTAGAGAGTTCCAAATGATGTTACAAAACACATTGCAACAAATTCATAATAATAAAGATCCAAACTACATTACAAATACATTGATTTCATAAACATAACAAGGACGCTATTATAAATCCGGCACATGCGACATAGAAGCCCAACAAAAATCCAGTAGCACCGGAAGTAGGCAGTTATTCTTTGGTGTAGACGCAGCACGTTCGGCGAAACAATTGGACGGAGCGGCAAGTATGTCAGCACGACGGCGTTCCTGATCCGCCAAAAAGGAATTCGTAGCCTCTTCATAATCTGTATACTTGTGAAAGCAAGGGCCCTTGTATCCCGTTGTTTGTTGCTGACACTCCTGCCATGACTTATATACGCCGCTTTGTCGGCCAACAAATACGACATAGTAAGTCTGTTTGCGAGTCATTTCTACGAGACAGCACACACAGCTAGTCAATAACAGATGATCAGGAACAAACTACTTCAGTCTGGCCCTGAAGTACAAAACAGCTTCAGTCAATAGAAAATTATTACGATTCTATTACAATAGCAAAACTATTTCAATAATAGTGATCATAGGCTCAGACCTGTGTTGGATTACTTCATTAGAGATGATCACATGCTGCAAAAGGATGTTGCCATGCGTAATACAATATCTACCAAGTGATCAATGGAACCATATCATCATGGCCTGTTATGATCACTCATATAAACTCGCATGCTTAACATCGATCTCAGATACACCACAGTCAGATCTACCAATTCTAAAGCCAGAATCAGTAGTCACACATAGGCAGCATATATAGGTTATACAGTAAGAAGCAGGGTCCCATGAGGATGCTCCAAGATATAGTATTGCAAGAGGATGCCATAAGATATACTGTAATTCATACCAAAAAATAGGGACACAGAAGGAGGCTCAGATCAGTACTCATGAAAAGCAAATAAGCTGTAGAAGGATTTTTCCATGCCATTCAAATTAAACTCTACGAGATTCAACAAGTGAATGTGAAAGAACCATATATACAATCACAGACTATTCAGTGAGCATGAAGAGTCTCAGATTAGTACTTATGAAAAGCAAATAAGAGATGATCACATGCTGCAAATGGATTTTGCCTTGCCCATATGACACTCTATCAGCTTCAAAGCGTGAATTCAATAGATCCATATCACCACGGACACTTCAGTGAGCATGAAGAGGCCGGCTGTGATCGGTACTCATCAAAACTAAATAAGAGATGGTCACAGGCTGCAAAAGAATTTTGCCTTGCCATGCATATTACACTCTATCAGCTTCAATGGGTGAATTCTACAGATTGATTCAAATCATCACGACCTTTGAAATTCTCATAAATATCCACTAATGCACCGACACAGGACACAAATATCTATATATATATATATATATCATCAGTTAACTGGTGGGCTGCATGTACCAAGTAATGCGAAAAGTACCAAAGCTGTCTACATCAATGAGACGCAAAAAGTTATTTCACTCGCAAATTGGAATGCAAGCAGCAAATGAAAATGGTGACTTTAAAACTTTAATTTCGTAAATATGAATTTTGACACATAGACTATCAATTAAACTGAGTTTCATCCATCATAGACATAACATTCCTATATCAAAAAGTATCACACAACTTCATACATATACAAAACAATTGAAAATTATCGATACCAGCATACTCAACATGTAAGTAATTCAAACACTAAAATGAAAATTGTCATCTTCAAGATAGATAAGGATTTAAAACCCAGAAAGAAAAAAAGAAAAAAAACTCTAGAATAAGGTATTGGAATCAAGAACAAATAAAGCCTCAAATACGATACCACTAAGCCATCGCAGAACAACGGAACCCCCTGTATACTGATAACCTAATCTATTAATTGTAAATCGAATCAGTGAATTCTTACTTGAATATTGGGGCAATTTCGATTCTTCGACGAAGTTCTCCGCAATTCCGATCGATGACAACCGGACCCGTTAGGGTTCCAGATCTAAGTTCCTCGTCTCTCCATCCATCTTTCGATTGACGTGGTTAGCTCTCACCTCACAGAATAATAGTCTCGTTTTTATGCGGCTATTGTGGGAGTATCGATCGATGAGGAACAGATGACGAGCTACAGATCGAGAAGAGATAGCAACTTGTGAAATCCATCGATTTGCCCGCGGGGTGTGAAGAAGAAGAAAAGAGCTAGCTAGCAAGATATTGAATTGAGGAACTGAGAAGTTGGAAGAAATTCAAGGGTTTATGTTTCGGTGAATTGATGAATTGGGTTTTGGCTCTAAAATTTTCCTGAATTGTTAGTTTTCCCCTCCAAAATGTTTGCTGAAATTTTTAATTGACGCCCTTAGGGATAATAGGTGGAGTTAAAATTTTAAAAATTGTGTTTTTACCTCCATTGTTTCATGTAATTATAATTTCCCCCCAAAATTTTGGTCAATTTTGTGTTTAGATCCATTCCCGACAAAACTGCAAGTCGCTGATAATTTTTTATTTCGGATGACTAGTCGTTTCCCCACGACAGAAACATAGCTGGTCTTTAAAAATCTAAAAGACGACTAATTGATAAAAAATACTGTTTGTACTGCTTTTAAAGACCATAATTATGGTATTCGGAAGGAAACTGGTCGCTGAAAGCAGTATCTGTTTTAGTTACACCATCCATTTCGCTTCCTTCGAGGCCAGTTAGACTTTGGAGGACACTCGCATGTTACTTAATCATCCTTCTGTGGGTTACACAAATCCTTTGGGAAAATGATAAACAATGAGGAACTCAAATTATTCAATGACATGGAGAGTTTCATTGTGGATGAAGAAGGCACGCACTAGGTTGCTTAGGACAACTCATGAAAAATATTTTCAGTCTATAACTGCGAATGGAAAGAACACATACCATGGGTGGATACTGGAATTTTTTTGAGATGATGCATCAGAAGATATCGCAACAGATATCAGGATAGCTAATCACAATGCTCGCACTTGGAAGAAAGGGTAAGGCTCCAACTACAACTCGTCGCGTTTCTATGAATGTGGGTATCTCGATATTTCATAGATGGGCTACCACAAGATGGGGGAATTTTCACATACTGGCGTTAGTCTTTCGCATTTATTTGGGACAAAATGTTGCCCTAGGGTCCCAAGTCTTGGGCTCATTATTTTATCGCCTAGACCAAGATGTGATCTCCTATGATGAACATCGGCCTTCAGTCTATGTAGGCCTACGAAAGGTGGCCCTCTTATGCCCTGCTGCCAAACAAATTGAAACCCTTGAATGCACCGACCCCATATGCGACTCAAATTTTTTGCCCAAGCTCATTGATGTGCACCGAGATGTTTTGTTCAACACACTGTGGGACTTTAAATCAATTATTTAATTTAGACCATACTCGACCCCGTGAGATGGGTTCTAACGCTCGAAGAGTTTGTATCCTTGTGCTGAAAGGCAGATTCGCAATTGTTACATTAGGGATAATTCTAACAGGAAGGAATTCGCATGTTGGTGTGTGCAAGGTACTTTGATAGCATTCTCCAACTTTGTAGATCTAGTGATGGCATATGACCCGATAACTGTTAGCTATAACCCGATGATGTCTTGTAAGCAGTTGCCTTTTGATATCAAAGCATTAACTCTTTGGCCCTCATGGATAAAACACGATATCGTATGATGGAAAGTGACTCAACTGAATCTGAGGTGGCTTCTCTTCTTTCCTTGGCTCAAACTTCACGGTCGCGGGTTGGGAGAGTGTCATCGACTTGGGCTGACTACTAGATTTCGCATGTGAATAGAATCGAGAAGCTATCCGTAGATCCTCACAATGATTTCCCAGCACAGCGACCGTATGTCTTCCCTTTTTATTAGAAGGGAAATATCGTGTCACATTCTCATTATGGCTATTATTCCATTCATGATCGGATTAATCATCACAGCTGAAGAAAGCATCAATAAAGGCAAGGGCAAGGCCATAATGATGGTGAATAAGAAGAAGGGCAAGGGAGTTTCCTCTAATTCTAAATGAAATAGCAAGAAAGTTGCAAAGTCCAAGGAAGCCCTAAGCCTAGTGGGGGCGTGGCTAAAGGTGATTGTCACTGTTGTAGCCAGCCGGGTTGCTGGAGGAGGAATTTCTCCAAGTATCTGGAGGATAAAAAGCTTGGAATAGTGATTTCACCACCACCAGGTATTTCTGTTATAGACATCAATCTATCTATTTCTTCATCTTAGGTATTCAATAAAGGATGTGGATCTCAATTTGTCGAAATGTGCATGATTTGAAAAGAAGTAGAAGATTGGCTAAAGGGAAGATAGATTTGCGCGTCGGGAATGGAACAAGAGTTGCTGCATTAGCTATAGGCTTGTATGAGCTATCTTTGCCTTCTAGACTTATTTTAGAATTAGACAATTGTTATTATGTGCCTGCTATGAGAAGAAACATTATTTCCGTTTCTTTTTTGGACGAGAAGGGTTTTTATATTTCAATAAAGGACAAGTGTTGCTCCATTTATTTTGATAGTATGCACTATTGTAGTACGCATTTGTCTAATGGATTGTATATCCTTAATATAAGTAATATAATCTATAACATAAATAATAAAATGATTAGAACTAATTATTCAAATCCTACATATCTATGGCACTGTCGTTTAGGCCATATAAACGAGAAACGCATATCTAGACTCCATAAGGATGGACTTCTAGACTCATTTGATTTGGAATCATAAGAGACATGCGAGTCTTGTTTGTTGGGAAAAATGAAAAATTCCCCTTTCAATAAGAAAGGTGATTGGACTAGTGAGTTACTAGCACTCATGCATACTGATGTATGTGGGTCGTTTCCCACGCCTACCAGAGGTGATTATACTTACTTCATTACGTTTACTGATGACTACAGTAGATACGGATTTGTATACCTTATGAAGGTCAAATTTAATTGTTCAAGTAATTCAAGAATGAAGTAGAGAAGCAATTTGGTAAAAGTATTAAGGCTTTGCGATCGGATCGTGAAGGAGAATACTTGAGCCTAGAGTTTGAAGAATATCTAGCGAGTGTGGGATAGTATCCCAACTCACTCCACCCGGAACGGCACAATGGAATGGCTTGTCTGATAGGATGAATCACACACTATTAGATATGGTGCGATCTATTATGTGTCAAATGGATTGTCCAATATCATTTTGGGGACATGCTCTATTGACTGCAGTCTTCACCATTAACCGCGTTCCATCCAAGTCAGTCGTGAATACACCATATGAGATATGGACTGGGAAGCGTCCCATAGTGTCATTTATGAAGACTTGGGGTTGCGATGTCTATGTAAAGCGTCTACAAACGGACAAGCTCGGACCCAAAGCGGATAAGTGTAAATTTGTGGGATATCCTAAGGAAACGAAAGGATATTATTTCTACAACCCAACCGAGAACAAAGTGTTTGTAGCTCGGACCGGCGTGTTTCTAGAAAGAGAGTTTGTCTCTACAGGAGCAAGTGGTAGGTTTGTAGAACTTGAAGAAATTCGAGAACCACAAATCACTGAACTGATGATGGAGCATGAGCAGGAACCACAAATTCTTGTGGAAGAACCTGTTCAGGTAACACAAAAAACTCCGCAGGTCAGGAAGGGTACATGATGAGCCAGAGAGGTACGAACTTCTCGTAACTGAGCCCGATGACATACCACTCATGGATGATGAGCCTGCAACCTACGGGGAGGCTATTAAAGGCCCAGACTCTAAGAAGTGGATAGAAGCCATGAGATCCGAAATAGAATCCATGTATACCAACAAAGTATGGACTTAGGTTGAACCACCTGAAGGGGCTCGGCCCATAGGGTGCATGTGGGTCTTCAAGAAGAAGACAGACATGGATGGCAAGGTGGTTGCCTACAGGGGACGATTTTTTTGCTAAAGGTTATAGATAGATCATGGTATTGACTATGATGAGACCTTTTCACAGTCGCCATGACTAAATCCAATTGAATCCTACTTGCTATTGCATCTTACTATGACTATGAGATTTGGCACATGGATGTCAAAATAGCGTTCCTTTATGGGAACCTCCTCGAGGATGTGTACATGACACAAACGGTGGGTTTTGTAAAATCCAGAGAATGCCAATAAAGTTTGTAAGTTGCAACGATCCATTTATTGATTAAAACAAGCTTCTAGGAGTTGGAAACGACGTTTTCATTACGCGAACAAAGAGTTTGACTTCATCAAGAATGAAGATGAGCCCTGTGTTTACAAGAAGGTAAGTGGGACCTCTGTTGTGTTTCTATTCTTGTATGTGAATGTCATACTACTTATTGGAAATGACATTCCTACTTTGCAATATGTTAAAGATTGGCTAGGAAAGTGTTTCGCAATGAAGGACTTAGGGGATGCAGCTTATATACTTGGTATCAAGATCTATAGCAATAGATCTAGCAATTTGCTCGGCCTAAGCCAAGTACATATATAGACAAGGTATTGAAGCGGTTCAACATGCAAGATTCCAAGAAGGGATTCTTACCTATGTTGCATGGAATCGCTCTCTCTAAGACTGACTGTCCTTCCAAGGAGATTGAGAGAGACCGCATGAGTAGGATACCCTATGCTTCGGCCATAGATCCATCATGTACGCCATGTTGTGTGCTAGACCAGCTGTTTCATACGTGTTGAGTATGGTAAGAAGATACCAGTCTAATCAAGGTGAGAGTAACTGGATTGCTGTCAATAACAGCCTCAAGTACTTGAGAAGAACTAAAGATGCATTCTTAATATTTGGAGGTGAGGAAGAGCTCAATGTAATTGGCTACACTGATGCAAGCTTCCAAACCGACAAAGATGACTACAAATCTCAGTCGGGGTATGTGTTCTGCCAAAATGGAGGGCCTGTGAGCTGGAAGAGTTCCAAGCAAGAGACAATTGCTTATTCTACAACTGAAGTTGAGTACATTGCTGCCGCGGAAGCATCTAAAGAGGCAGTTTGGATAAATAAGCTTATCACTAAGCTCGGTGTGGTCCCTCGCATCGTGGATCATATGACGTTGTACTGTGACAACTCTGGATCGAACGCATAAGCCAAGGAACCAAGATCACACCATAAATCGAATCATGTACTTAGGAGATTCCATCTTATTCGTGATATGATCGATGGAGGAGATGTGAAGATGTGCAAGATTCCAACGGATGACAAACTTTCAGATCCGCTCACAAAGCCAGTTGCGCAACGAAAGCAAGAAGGACACACTAGATATACAGGCATACAAGATGCGCGAGATTAGGTCCCCTAGAGGAAATCTAATTCAGTATGAACAATGTTTGGCTAGAACATTCATTTATTATTTATTGTGATATTTAATATAATGAAGTCATTAGACACAATTTGTTGTTTAACTTAAATATCCCTAGTCCATTATATTGATTAACAGGACGATCAACTATAGACTAGTATGTGGGTAGATTGATATCGAGATATCAAGTCTAACACATGGATATGCATTAGGAGTAATGACATACATGATTGACCCACCACGAGAAGGATACATTAGATTATGTCAAAGTCACAATCGCTTCTCGTAGTGCAAATGATATTGTAATCCTTAGACTTGAAGTCACTAGATACTCAAGTTGTGAAATATCATGCTTTGATATTATCAAACGTTGCGCCTTAACCGGTAAATATAAAGATAGTTATCGGTCATGATAGGAAGCAAGATTAGAGATCGTAGTGACGAAGAGAGGATTTGTCCCTCCCACATAATGGGAGCAAATATCCATGGGACACGCGAGGGATGGTTCTTATAGAAATGTCAGGCAGACTCAGATAAACCGATATGGAAATATTGATTTTATCTGCTCGCATAAGCATATTCCCAGGATCGAGTAACTATGGACTGGATATACGAGTGTGACTAATATGTCTCGTGTCCAATCCGGATAAGGATACAAAGGGATGACACAATACATGAAACATTGGGCACAAGGTTTGTCGGGATCACTTACTATTTCTATTAGTTGGGTGGCATGGATGTCTTGCTAGACACCTCTTCATGTTAGTAAATAGTTACTACCAACTAAGTAAAAACCTATGGGGTCACACACCGGATGGGTTAAATTGGATATAGGTATTAATTAGTTGGACTAATTAATAAAAGAATCATAACGCAACCACAAGAAAATTGAGTAGGACTAATTTGCTAGTGGACTAATCCATGTAAGGACATGATTAGTATTGGGTATTTTATTTAGTTAATAAAGAGTTATAACTATATAAAGGAACTCTAGCTTTTTATTTATCAACATAAGTCATTATTGAGAGAACATAACAAGGCAAGAGAGAGATAGAGAGAGAGAGAAAACAAGGAGAGGCCGTCCGACCTCTCTCGTCCGCCCCTCTCACGCCGTCGGCCAAAAGGGCACGACTCGTGGGAAGGAATATAATCAATCATCCAAGGTGTGGATATTCATAGAGACGAAGACACTATTATTCGTGTGATCTCCCAAACTAAGGTACCCATCGTTATTCCCTTATCATGTTATGATGGCTTGCCTGATCCTTAGTGGGATTTGAGCAGGATTAATTTTTGTTATTCCGCTGCGTAACTTGCATCAAAACCCAACAACCACATGTGATTCCAAAACAAACACTAGGAAAGAAAGTAGTCAAGACGGCACTCCTTTCCATTAATTCTCCACTTGGGATCTATTTCCACACAACCGGTACTCGACGATATTAGTTTTTAAGAAGAAGAAGAAGAAGAAGAGGAAACGTACAAGGGGTCATGATGTGGTGAATGAATTCTTGAGAAGACCATTCATTAAGGAGTTGAAGCACAAGAAGAAGAAATTTTTAAAGGCCGTCTTCTACAAATTCTTCGTGTCATACGCGTCTCGTGCATGCTCACTTGAGAAGAGACAAAGAGAGAAGCGATGGTGGAAGAATAAAAAGTGGAGAGAAAAATCTCCTTAGCATACTTGAGGTAACTGGGTCGGGTCATCAACCTTAAATCACAAGGTGCTTGTCGGGAGGCAACCCAACATATTTTTTGTTTAACTTAGCGAGGGTGTTTTTTTTTTTTTTTAATATAGTTGCGTTGTGATTAATAAATTGGAGATATGAGAGAGAGGGACTAAAGGTGTTTTTCAAGTAACATATTTGAGCAGGTAATGGTAGAATTTACGACGGTGAGCCATGACCCATGTGACCTTTACAGGGACTCGCATTGGTGAGTTGTGGATTCCTTATACACTGATTTTAGCATAGGAGGGCAGTCAACCTGAGTGTGCGAGAACACATAGACCATTGGGAGAAAAGTGGCGCCACTATGTGCTTGGGGAGAGCTTGGTGCATATTTCTTCCCCACCCTTGAGGTTGTTGTGAGTATCTTTTTCTTTCTCTAAATTTTGTGTTTCTTTTATTTAAAATATGTCATGCTCCATCTCATCTACTAGCCTACGCATTGAACTGCTGAGTCCTATGCATGATCTCTAAATATATTGAGGACAAGTAAGCATTCAGTGTGAGGGTGGTTTATCTTTTTGCAAGCAAAATGTGTTTGCAAAGCCAGTTACATGCATGATGTGTTTAGATTGTATTGTGAGTCAGTATTGTTGTTTATGTTATGTTTTTACCTATATTGTCGTATTTTGTCGAGTAGATTTACATTCGGTTGCACTTTTATATACTTGAGTATACCCACCAAAAATTATACATTGTGTAGAGTCAAATTTTTCATGTCTAAGCCTTGCATAGAGAATTAGGATCTTGGGAAAAATACAAAAAAAAAATGAGAAAATAGAAAATCCATAAAAATTAGACAAATTTGAAAATTTGAGAAAAGGCAATTGAGGATCTTGAAACTGGATAATTCTTAGTGAATGAACCTTTTCGATTAGGAAGCACCGTAGTCGGGAATTTTCTAAAGTTGTGGAAAGAGTGACATGTAAAGTATAACCAAGTTTCCTATTAAGCTTAGGACGTGCCTGTTTCTTGGTTTGAATTGGAGGAACAAAGGGGACTCCTTATTCATCTTTTGCATATAATCGATTTTATTTATAATTCTGTCTACGTGTATGTGAATGTCAAAAAGGATTAATGAAAGCTTCATGATTACAGTTATGAGAGGGAGATTGCCTACTCTTGCAAAAAACAAAGAAAATTGAATGTTCTGTGTTTAAACACTTGTTTTAAGATCGAGTATAGATTTAAATTTCACCATATTGCTGCATTGTTGTGTTGAGAGTATTTTTTAGTCGTTTGAGTTTTATTGGCTAGAAAGTCGATAGATGCAGTAGATGAGACTTTGCTCGGGACTCACAAACGGAAAGTCTAGGGGTATTGGAAAGTTTGGGGGTATTTGGAAACTCCTTCATAATAATTATCCTATGTACATTCTACATTGTTATTTGTGTTCGTTTTGGTGAAAAGTGATGAATTCCAGGCTTATTTGAAGAGAAAATGCGTTTTTAGATGTTTTAGAGCTTAAACGTACAATGCAAGCATTTCTTATTGGGTTTGAGAATGTTTTTGATAAATTATCGCATTTGATCTTCGCGGTAGTGTTCGTGTTGTCGTTTAACAGGAATTAAGCATGTGGGAAGCAAGTGGAGAGAAGAAACGAGGTTCGAAAGTCAAGAGGAAGCTAGAAAAGCAAAGTTAGAGAAGCAAAAGTGACCAACCTTTACTATTTGGATAATATATTGAGTTCTATAATCTATGCTATAGTGATACGGTGGAAAATGAAAGTAGACTACAAGAGCTTTCGAATGGTAGGTCACAGAGCTCAATCAAAGGCCGCACGAGAAAGATATGGTCCGTCGAAGATGACGCAAAAACAAAGAAAAGCTGTTAAATTTGCATTGTACAAGACTTCACTCATCGGGCTGTATCTAGAATCACATGGGTAGCATTGGAGCAAGGCCTACGGCATTAGAAAGTATACATTCAAGGATTTCCAATGATCTATGATAGGCCAAAACCGAAGTCTGGATGAGGGAGAAAAGACCCGCGCAAGATCAGCTTATGAATTATGTCCGAGAATTGTAAACTCGAGGGGCTGAATTGCAAATTTGGCCAAAATCTTCGAAAATCATGCCAAGTCCTATTTATCACGACTTTTAGACCTAGAAGGCAGAGTAGAGGCTGTGGGAAATGTAGAGCACAAATTTAGAGAGCACAATTGGATCCGGAGTTCATCGTGGAAGCGAGAATTCTACTGTTTGATGTCTTCTCTCATATCTTTTTATCGTTTTGTCTCAAGGTCATGAAAAATCTTGTGATTATGATCATGAGCAGTAGTTAAGTACTTAATATTGGGATTTCTTAATTGTACCTAGGATTTGAAG
Source organism: Linanthus parryae (assembly GCA_023055425.1). Taxonomy (NCBI): domain Eukaryota; kingdom Viridiplantae; phylum Streptophyta; class Magnoliopsida; order Ericales; family Polemoniaceae; genus Linanthus; species Linanthus parryae. Next base: position 41,739,054 of record JALGPY010000004.1, read on the forward strand.
CCGGTTTGACGAATTATGAATTTGATTCACGTTTTGCTTAAACTTAATAGATGATGAACTATTTTGTTATGATTAATTCTTTCTCTTAATCCATCTTTTTGTTGAGTGACCATCAATATGAAAGGAATGAATTACCCGAATAATTGAATTAAGCATGTTATCGCAGGTTAGAGGAATCCACCAATGATTGTGAACTTCGAGTAGAAGTATACGTCATTATATGTTTTAGGGCCAATTAGAACATGGTAACTCGGTTGTAATTTGACCTAAACATAGAAAGTAACCTTGATAACTCGGTTAGCATTAGTGCTCGTTTGGAAAAATAAAACATCGTCTGTGTTTAAGAACATAATTTGTGAACAGTGGAAAGCTAGTAAACCTAGAGAAAATCGTGATACTCAACCTCATATTTACTCTCAATCTTAATATTTATCATGTTATTTCAGTTTATTAGTTATTAGAAATTCAAAATTGATTGCCCACATTACAGTTAATCATCCTAATTGATTCAAAACAAGTCCTCTGGGATTAGACAACCCTAGCTTCCACATAGAGCGATAACTGTACACTTGCAAAGATCGCATCAACACGCGCGCGCTCGCGCTCGCCGATGTCCGTCCTGCTCGGCTCGGAATCGGGATTGGGCACAGGCCGGGCCGTGATGTGGTGTGGGCTTGTGCCTGATAAAGCAATGATATAATCATTTTGGGCCATAAAACAACTCATAATTAAATTGTTCAACCCGAAAAATCAATCCTTCACAAACTGATGGTTTCTAATTACTGAATTTTACCAACAGTTGCAACTGTTTTCATTCCCCAACCGGTTCCAACTTTTCCTAATGGGTGTCTACCTTCTTTAAAAGGCAGAATCCTTTCCCTGTTATATTTATTCCGAAATTAATACTCTTCTTTCATGAAAATAGAGATAGATATCACACCACTTAACAGGTTTGAAGGGTGCAATCTGACGGTACATATTCTTGCACGGAAAGAGGCGATTATCTTGGAAGGCCTTCGCTCTGGATCAATAGTACCTATAGGGAGAGAATAAAAGCCTTAAGAGCATCGTGTCAATGCATGCGATTGTCTCTGTCTCATTACAGTTCTCAAGACTTTGTATGTTTTTCTTTTACTGTTAATTATTCGGGTCATACTCTTGTACAGGTTCCAACACTTTGATCCCTTGTGGCCGTCACCACCAGTTGAAGAACAAGTAATAGTATCTTTATAGAAAAGAATTGTTGGTATATAAGGTGTTTATTGGAATGAAATTGGTCTAGCAAGGAGAGCTTGAAGCTTCGTGGTTGTATCTGGTTTTGGAGAAGGAGAAGATGGCTTGATTGTTTCTCTACTAATAACCTCAACCTCTCAGGATTTTTGATTTTTCATCTTGATGAATGTCTAGCAACCATGACCGACTTGTTATTGTTATGTCAAACCACCTAACGAACGAAGAACGAATAAAAGAAGAACACGAGTATTTTACGTGGTTCGCTAGCAAAATATTTGCTAACTACCTCCACGGCGGAAAAGCACTCTTTATTCACTTAAGAGGAACAATTACAATGTTTTGCATACCTAGTAAGCTTCTTTATATAGTACCCTAGAGGAAACCCAGAGGCCAAAGGTTTCCGAAACCAAATTGGAAACAAACTTGCTGCCCATAAGTTTCCATCTTTGATATGGAAACAATTCCTAAAAAATTGCTACCTCATTATTCCACCTCCTTTGACTAATTAAACACATTCGAGGCACCTCCTCAACAAATCTCCACCTTGACTTGAATTCTCTTGTCAACAGCAGCTGCTCCTGTTCTCGTAAACAAATCTACGTCTTCTCCGCTCCCAATTGTCTCTCGTCACAGAGACTCACTGGACCCCCACCGGGTCCGACATGCCCCGAAAGGCTTCACTGGCTCAAGATGTTGAGCAATTCCAGACAATGATGGAACTTTCTCTCCGAAACCGGCTTGGTGAACATATCCGCGGGGTTGTCAGCAGTCCCCACCTTCATCACCTTGATCCTGCTCTCGTTTCTCAGAAAATGATACCTGACGTCGATATGCTTGGTCCTTTCATGATGAACCTGGTCCTTAGTCAAGCAAATCGCACTCAAGCTATCACAGTAGACTATCGCCTGATCTTGAAGTAGCCCTAGATCATTGACCATTCCCTTAAGCCAAATTGCCTCCTTTGCTGCTTCCGTTAGAGCCATATACTCCGCCTCCGTGGTGGACAAAGTCACCGTCGGTTGTAGCGTAGCCTTCCAACTCACAACAGATGCTCCCAGAGCAAATACATAGCCTGTCATTGATCTTCTACTGTCAAAATCCCCTTCATAGTCCGCATCCGAAAAACCAGCTACCAAGATGTCTTCACTAGCCCCATAGCATAGGCCAATGTCTGACGTACCCTTAAGGTACCTGAATATCCGCTTCACCGCCTGCCAATGGTCCCTACCCGGATGAGCCATAAAACGACTAACCACACTAACAGCGAATGCTATGTCCGGTCGAGTACAGACCATAGAATACATGAGACTTCCAACTGCGCTAGCATATGGAACCTTGGACATGTACTCCTTCTCCTCCTCAGTGTGAACGGTGTACATTCCTAGCTTTCTGTTAGTTGCCATAGGAGTATCTATAGATTTGGCTGATAACATCACGAATCTTGCCAAGATATTCTTGATGTATCCCTGCTCTGATAACAAAAGCTTCTTCTTCTTCCTATCTCTATAGATCTCAACTCCCAATATCTTCTGAGCAGCTCCCAGAACCTTCATCTCGAATTCCGCACTAAGGGACCTCTTCAGTTCTCTAATGTCGTTGATATTTCGAGTTGCAATAAAAATATCATCCACATATAGAACTAGGTAAATACGTGATCCACTATGCAACTCTTTGTGATACACGCAACAATCATACTCGCACTTGTGGTAACCAATCTTCAACATGAAGCTGTCAAACCTCTTGTACCATTGCCTCGGCAACTACTTAAGTCCGTAGAGAGATCTCTTCAGCTTGCACTCGTGGTTCTCTCTTCCGGGAACTTGGAACCCCTCCGGTTGGCTCATGTATATTTCCTCCTCCAACTCTCCGTGCAGGAAAGCTGTCTTGACATCCAATTGCTCAAGCTCTAGGTCGTGGTGTGCCACTAAAGCTAGTAACACCCGGATAGAAGTATGTCTGACCACCGGTGAGAAGATCTGGTTGTAGTCAACTCCCTCTTTCTGACTGAACCCTCTTGCAACTAGCCTTGCGTTATACTTGACGCCCTCTCCATATGTAGTTCCTTCCTTTCTTATGAAAATCCACTTGCAACTGACTATCTTCCTTCCCGCTGGAAATTTAACAACCTCCCAAGTCGAGTTCTTGCTAAGAGACTCCATCTCTTCTCCCATCGCGGCAATCCATTGTGCTGACTCTGAACTAGATATAGCGGCCTTGTAGGAGGATGGCTCGTCCTCTACCTCTTCCGCTACCTGTAATGCATATCCCACCATACCATCATCTCTGTATCTCGCCGTAGGCTTTATGAATCTCCTTGGTTTTCCTTCAGCAATACTTTGATGAACCGGTTCCTCTGGTGTAGACGCATCTTCACTATCAGACTCTTCTGCTTCTTCCTCTTCGGCTCCTGGTGGTGGTGTAGGGATTTCAGAATCCTTAGAATCAGTAGGATCCGACTCTCTCTCCACCTTCTTCTCTGCATCCCGAAGCTCCATCTCCACGGAGTTCTTCAACATATGAGTCTCATCAAAGACTACACTTATGCTAAGTATAATCTTGTTGTCTGCCCATATCTTGTATCCCTTCACACCTGTTCTGAAACCCATGAATACTCCCTTCTTAGCTCTTGGTTATAGTTTGCCATCATCAACGTGATAATAGGCAACACAACCAAATACTCTCAAATCTGAGTAATCCACTGCATTACCGGTCCAGACTTCCATAGGAATCTTGCATCCTATACCTGTGTGCGGGCTCCGATTTATGAGATAGCATGCCATGGAAACTGCCTCTCCCCAGAAACCTCTAGAAAGACCTGCATTCGAAAGCATGCACCTTGATTTCGCTAAAAGTGTCTGATTCACTCTCTCGGCTACACCGTTCTGTTCTTTTGTGTGCCGAACGGTGCGATGGCGTGCTATTCCCTGATCCTTGCAGAATTCATCAAACTCTGATGAACAGAACTCTAAGCCGTTGTCCGTGCGCAGCCTCTTCACCTTTTTTTCCACCCGATTCTCTACTAGTGTCTTCCACTCCTTGAATCTTGCGAAGGCTTCACTCTTGTGCTTCATCACGAATATCCAAGTCATCCTGGAGTAATCGTCTATGATGCTCAGAAAATACCTGTACCCGCCAATTACCTCAACTCTAGATGGACCCCAGCAGTCTGAATGGATATAATCAAGAGTACCTTTCGTTCTATCAACCGCCTTAGGGAACATGCTATGCTGTAGCTTCCCATACACGCAGTGCTCACAAACCCTAGGCTCTTGGGCGCATGCCCGGTGAGATAGCCTTTTTTGGGAAGTTCCTGCATTCCACGTTCACTCATATGACCGAGCCTCATATGCCACAGCTTGGTTAGATCAGCTTCCTTTATCTCGACTGAGACAACTCCAGCAGAAACTGTGATCGTCGAACCTTGCAACATGTACAAAGTCCCATTCTTGACTCCCCAGAGAATCACCTTAGAACCCTTGCAGACTTGTAGATCTCCACCTTCCCCTTTGAAACTGTATCCCTTGCTGTCGAGTAGACTCAAGGAGATCAGATTCTTCTTAATATGTGGTACATGCCTGACTTGCTCTAATGTACATAACTTCCCTTCATTCTTCTTCAATCTAACTGAGCCGCTCCCAATAACCTTACAGATGGCTTCGTTTGCCATGTAGACAGACCCTCCATCCGTTTGGTCGTACGTCGAGAATAGCTCCCTGTTAGAGCAAATATGATAGGAAGCTCAGGAATCAAGAACCCACGCATCCTGAGAGTGCGTGACAACATCCGCCATTAGAACGTAATCATCCTCAGACGAGTTACCTTGTTTTGCTACGGCTGCGGATCCATTCTGCTCCTGTTGACCTCGTTTCGGGCAATCTCTCTTCAAGTGCCCCTTTTCCTTGCAAAAGGCACAAACATCCTTGGGTAACTTAGAACCTGAGAACATCTTCTTCTTGTTCTTCATACCCTTCTTGCTTCCACCCGTTGCCATCAGTCCGGAAGCATGGTCCTCTATACCTGTGCCTGCACCCTTATGGCGCAGTTCCCTATCATGGAGTGCCGATCTCACCTCCTCTAGGGATAAGTCGTCCTTGTTCACAATGAACGACTGCACGAAGTTCTCATATGATGGAGGTAACGAGATCAATAACAAAAGTGCAGCATCCTCATCCTCCACCTTCTTGCCAATATTACGCATATCTAACAGAATTGTGTTTAATTGATCAAGATGGTCCTTGAGAGCCGTACCTTCGAGCATCCGCAGGGTGAAGAGCCTTTGTTTTAACATCAACTTGCTAGTGAGAATCTTCGTCATGTAGAGACTCTCCAACTTGAGCCGGAGCTTCGCTGCTTCCTTCTGATATGCGATCTCGATGATCACGTCATCCGATAAGCACAGCATAATCGTTGCGTGTGCCTTCTCCTCCATTTCCTTGAACTCCGCTGATGCAACATTCATGCCTCCCTTGTCCGCGGTCAAAGGTGCCCACAAGCCTTGCGATTTGAGCAAAGCCTCCATCTTTATCTTCCACAGACTGAAGCTGTTCCCTCCAGTGAACCTGTCGATCTTCAACATCGATTCGGACATCATTCTTGGTGGATCTTGAATCCTAGTCACGTGCTCCACCTAGGTTACAAAACCCTAGCTTTGATTTCACCAAGTTGTGAAACCCTAGCTTTGCTCCGCCTTGATCTTGATCTTGAAACATCGCCAAACCCGAGCTCTGATACCAGTTTGTTATGTCTAACCACCTCACGAACGAAGAACAAATAAAAGAAGAACACGAGTATTTTACGTGGTTCGCTAGCAAAATATTTGCTAACTACCTCCACGGCGGAAAAGCACTCTTTGTTCACTTAAGAGGAACAATTACAATGTTTTGCATACCTAGTAGAGAGACTACTAGCTTCTTTATATAGTACCCTAGAGGAAACCCACAGCCAAAGGTTTCCAAAACCAAATTAGAAACAAACTTGCTGCCCATAAGTTTCCGTCTCTGATATGGAAACAATTCCTAAAAACTTGCTACCTCATTATTCCACCGCCTTTGACTAATTCAACACATTCAAGGCACCTCCTCAACAGTTATAAATAGCCTTCCGTCCCCGGTTAAAGCATTAAATCTTGGAACAATTCAAGTTTGTTTATTACGTAACATAATAAAGCAACCAAACCAATTAATCTTGCAAAAACAAAAACGAACAAAACAAAACTCAGTTTCTCAACCTATAAAGTTAGTTGCTCAGAAAAGCTGGCATAATAACTCAATTATCCTATAATAACGATTTGTTTAATGAAATGTTGCGGTAGCTGTTGACAATATATTAGCGATCTCTAATGTAACAAATAAATTCAGATCTGCTATGAAAAAAAAATATCAAATCCATCTCACTACACCTATTTCACGAGTATAGCATTAAATAGAACGTGAGGTCTGTACCATGTATACAATAAAGAAGCATTATATGGATTGTTTTCTTATTTTATTTTATTTTATTTTATTTTATTTTATTTTATTTTATTTTATTTTATTTTGTTTTATTTTATTTTATTTTATTTCTTAATATAGCTTCTTCTTTTTTTATTCATGTGAGGAACCTGCCAGGATATTAGGATTGCATGACCCCCGTATTATTAAGCAAAAAAACGGACTCAACCCCTAAATGTAAAGTCTGACCCGCAACTATAGACCTGCCCAACAAGGGATCTTAGGGAACGCAAAATGTATTGGTACGACAAAATATATTGGTGGGGAAGATACGTCAAGGAATCGATAGATCCATTACTGCTTGAGTTACAAGCATAGAACACCCTTAGACACAATCAACAGCCAAGCAAATACTGTATGCAAAGAAATATCCGACTAAGAAAGTGTTTCTCTCTGCCTCAACTGATGTGGCAAAGACCAAACTACAAGCGAACACTGAAATAACATCACAGTCTCGGAAAACCACTCGTGTTCGTTGCTTGATCAAATCCACCCATCAAATGAAGGAAATTTGACCAAGACTTGGGCTAGTCCAACACATCACTAGCCTGCTCGCACTGGGATAGGGAGACAAGGCATACCCAAACGAGCTAATGTTAAACGTTCTAGCTATCCAAGGCCCGAGATGACGTACAACCGAACACCAAATCTCTAAGTCATCTGAAGACTCCTCTAAGAATCGTTGAGAGATTCATTGCCAGCTCATAAAAAAAGGTCATAAAAGAGCCATGACTCCTCGTAAAAAAAATTCCGAAAACAACACCCGTCACATCACTAAAAGAAACAGTTGTGAATTATTGGAGGAGATAGAGAAGAAGTAGAGCTCGCTGATTAGAGTTTCAATCCAGAGGACGTAGTGCGTTTTCGATCAAATAAAGGAAGTTCACGGTTTCAGAAGTTCGCTGTCAGATTTATCAATTCCCATGACAAACGGTACGCAATTTATGATTATCGAAAGTTTATGTGTTGCTCAGACGAATCGATTTCCAGGTCACGTGATTAGGTTTTTCGATTGTCCTCGAATAACTAAAATCATTTATTGATACGGGTTGAATGTCGTCCTTTGCTCGGTTGTAACTTTTCGACTGATTAGAACTGGTGCGTTGACATGTTACTTCCTACCTGGAGATCTACATACTGTTAAAATCTTACCTCTGTGGATTCCTTAATCATGTCCCCATTTATATAATATCACGGACTTCATGTTCGGACATGTATTTTAAGAATGGTTTATTGCCTTGCGGTGGATTAACTTAATTGTGAGGCCACTGTTGATACCTGTTCAAGAATCTGACCCGAAAAGGGAAAATAAACTGTAATAATAAAACTTACAGAGTTTGGAGAACTGCAGTGAGACAGAGATGATCTCGTGCATATACACGATGGCCTTAAGGCTTTATTCGCTCCCAATTGGTACTGTTGATCCGGAGCGAAGGCCTCCCAGGATAATCACCTCTCACCGTGCAAGCAGAAGTACCGTCTGGAATTGCACCCTTCGAACCTGTTAAGTGGTGTGATAACTCTCTGTGTTTTTGACGAAGAAGAAGAAGAACTGTCTGGATTTCGGAATGATCGAAACAGAGGAAGGTGTCTGCCTTTTAAAGAAGATAGACACCTGTTAGGAATAGTTGGAAACGGTTGGGCAACGAAAACAGTTGTAACTGTTCAATTATTTCCGGGCTGATTTTAATTTTGAAAAGGAGTTGGTTTCTGGCCCAAAAAGATTAAGTTGTTGTTTAATCAGGCCCAAGCCCACACCACACCACGTCACGGCCCGGCCCGGCCCGTGCCCGAACCCGAACCCGAGACCGAGCCGAGCCGGCCGTCCGGATGGAAGGCTGCGGGGCGCGCGCGCGCGCGTGTGTGGTGATTCGGACCATAGCTAGGTCCTCTCTCCTACACAAAATGTTTACCACCCAAAGGGCGTGCCCTATAGTGCAAACTTGAACTACATAAGGTGAACAAGTTTTTTCTTCCTTCCAATGTGGGATTAATTAATTTTGCCACTTAAGTTGCCTTCTTCACCTTCTTGAGGTGCCATCTTCACCTATGAATTTTTCATTCACCCGAACTCGATTTGGGTCGAAATAAAGTAGTAGGACGATTACCTCGACATAAGGTTTCCAAAACTACTTTCACCTCGACGAATCGATAACCCAATTCTTCACAAATCGGGTCCAAAGTCGACCCGAATCGAAATTTTTCCAACAATCCCCCACATGAATGATAAAATTGGCTGAGTAGATTATCAAAGCATTGAGAGAGATATCACGCAAACGATAATCGCATCGAGATGGTAGTCAGAGACTTTGAACGTTCTCTTAGTGAAGTACCAACGGGTATACTGGCTTGTAAGTAGCGAATCGCCTTGAACTGCTTGCCGTGACGTATACCTAGTCATTAGCACCCACACGGTTATCATTCTTCCAATTACGGTTCTCATTGTCGTGCCCGTTTTGGCCATGGAACACTTATGTCCTGGTTTCATGAGTGGTCTTAGAGAATTTAGCCTCGTCATTCTCCTCGAACCGGCCCCCAGTTCCCACTCATATAGGTGAGTCTCATAAAGAGTATCTTGCCATACCCCACTTGGTCGTTTGACCAAGATATGAGCTCATTAAAAGCTTCAACGCTTAACCTTGTCCAATGCAAGCGTCACTCGGCGTTCACCCTAGGAAGAGGTTAGGAAATTAAATTTCCTCAGTGACTAAATATTTGCACGATAGGTAGGTTGGCCCTTTGAACTTAGTTATTGGGATCTCCAATCTTCTAAGTTGGGTTTCCGCTATGTGCAACTCGGTGAGATAGGCTTTAGTCCCATTCCCCTCGATGAACTAAACACTTGCTCTCTCGGTAATCCCTTTGTTAGAGGGTCTGCTAAGTTCTCCTTAGACTTCACTTAATCGATCGATATTATTCCATTTGAGAGCAATTGTTTAATGGTGTTGTGTCTACGACGAATATGTCTAGACTTACCATTATAGATACTATTTTGCGCCCTTCCAATTGCCGATTGACTATCGCAATTGATGCAAATAGGTGCCATTGGTTTTGGCCACATTGGAAGTTCTTCTAAAAACTGTCGAAGCCATTCTGCTTCTTCCCCTGATTTATCCAAGGCAATGAATTCGGATTCCATTGTGGATCTTGCAATGCAGGTTTGTTTAGAAGACTTCCATGACAAGGCTGCACCTCCTAGGGTAAAGACATACCCACTTGTGGATTTAGAATCCCTTGTATCCGATATCCAATTGGCATCACTATACCCTTCAAGTACGGCTAGGTACCTAGTAGAGTGCAGTCCGTACGTTAATGTATGTCTTAAATACTTTAGCACCCGAGTCAATCCTTTCCAGTGATTTGCACTAGGATTGCTCGTGAATCGACTGAGTTTGCCAACTGCTTGAGCGATATCGGGTCTGGTGCAGTTCATGACATACATTAGACTTCCGATAACTTGAGCATATTCGTTTTGCCTTACACTGGCCCCATGATTCTTGGCGAGGTGTAGATTAAGATCAACAGGAGTCTTAACTTCCTTGCCGTCGTTCTTGTCGAATTTCTCAATTATCTTTCCAACATAGTGTGACTGAGATAATGTGTATCCATTTGATGTTCTAGTGATTTTCATCCCTAGTATAACATCTGCGATATCCATGTCTTTCATGTCAAACTTTCTCGTCAACAATTTCTTTGTTGAATTGATGATATTCTTATTACTTCCCATAATTAGCATATCATCGACATATAAGCAAACAATGACATAACCTTCACGAGTGGTTTTGTAATAAACACACTTGTCACATTCATTTATATGAAAGCCATTTGATAACATTGCGTTATCAAATTTGACATGCCATTGTTTTGGTGCCTGTTTCAGCCCATAAAGAAATTTGACTAACCGGCAAACCTTGTCTTCTTGTCCGGGAACATGAAAACCTTCAGGTTGCTCCATGTAAATCTCTTCATCCAATTCACCGTTCAAGAAAGCAGTCTTTACATCCATTTGGTCAATTTCGAGATTATTTATAGCGGCAAGCGCTATAAGCATGCGAATGGATGTAATCCTTGTGACTGGTGAGTAGGTATCGAAATAATCGATACCTTCCTTTTGTTTGTATCCCTTTGCTACAAGGCAAGCCTTGTATTTTTCGACAGTTCCATCATTTTTAAGCTTCCGCTTAAAAATCCATTTGCAACCTAATGGTTTGCATCCTGATGGAAGACTCACCAATTCCCATGTGTGATTTTGAAGTATTGATTCAATTTCACTATTTACCGCTTCCTACCAATATGACACCTCACTGCTAGACATAGCCTCCTTGTAGGAATGAGGCTCATTTTCTACTATATAGGTAAGAAAATCCGGTCCAAAGGTCTTTGCTGTTTTGGCCCGCTTGCTACGTCTAGGTTCTACCTCTTCTTCCGACTGTTCAGACGTGGAGTCACGAGTTCGTTTAGAACTTTCCACATTCTTGTTTTTGTACGGAAATACATCTTCAAAAAATGTAGCCGAACAAGACTCAAAAATAGTATTTTTGTGTATATCTTCAATTTCTGACTTTACAACCAGAAATCTATATGCACTACTTTGATGAGCGTACCCGATGAAAACGCAGTCCACCGTTTTCGGTCCCAATTTAACCTTTTTCGGTTCCGGTATTGCTACCTTTGCGAGACACCCCCACACTTTGAGGTATTTGTAGGATGGTGCTTTTCCTTTCCATAGTTGATATGGAGTTTTGCTAAGCCTTTTCCGAGGAATCCTATTAAGGATAAGGTTAGCGGTTAGCAGGGCTTCCCCCCACAAGTTCTGAGGTAAACCCGAACTTATAAGTAATGCATTCATCATTTCTTTTAAAGTTCGATTTTTCCTCTCCGCAACGCCATTTTGTTGTGGCGAATACGGTGCCGTAGTTTGATGAATAATCCCACTTTCTAGACAAATGTCCTTAAGTGGTGATTAATATTCACCTCCTCGATCACTACGCACAATTTTAATTTTCCTATCCAATTGATTCTCTACTTCATTTTTGTAGTGTTTGAACATATCTACCGCTTCGTCTTTGCTCCTAAGAAGATAGACGTAGCAGTATTTAGTGCAATCATCTACAAAGGTAATGAAGTATTTCTTTCCTCCTCTTGTTTGCGTATGTTTTAGATCGCATATATCCGTATGGATTAACTCAAGAGGAGATGTCACCTTCCCATCAATTGGTCGGAAAGATTTCTTTGTTTGCTTTGCTTCAACGCACGTTTCGCATTTGTGGGATCTATCAATTTTTGCACTAGGAAGATGTTCCATAGACATTAATTTGTGAATGGATTCAAGATTTGTATGTCCTAATCTACTATGCCATAGATTAGAGGACTCCAACAAGTAAATAGAATTGACGCTCTTATTTATAGCCTTAATTGGCGTCACAGTCATTACATTTAGCTTGAACATACCATCGCTAAGGTATCCCCTTCCTACATAGGAACCACTTTTCACTAATACAATTTTGTCGGATTCGAAGACAAGCTTGAATCCTTTCTTAACTAAGACGGATCCCGAAACCATGTTCTTGCAAATCTCCGGCACATGGAGCACGTCGTTGAGCACGAGCATCTTTCCCGAGGTCATATTGAGAGTGACGGTGCCTTGTCCTTCAACGGTAGATGAGGCGGAATTTCCCATGTAGACCGGTTCTCCATTTTTCACCTCCTCGTATTTGGTAAACATTGATTTATCCGCGCAAATATGGCGTGTCGCGCCGGTGTCGACCCACCATTCCCTTGGGTTGCTGCCAATCATGTTCACCTCCGAGACGACCGCTGACAAGCGAATCCCATCATCCTCGTTTGCTTCCGCAACATTGGCCTCGGACTTTTCTTTGTTCTTTTGAGGTTTGCGCTTCTTTTTGCAATCGCTTCGACGATGTCCCGTTTTGCCGCAATTGAAGCACTTCCCCTTGAACGATTTATCACCCGCATCGGCGGAGTCCATGTCTTTAGCCTTTCGTTTCTTTTTCGGCCCTTGTTCCACGACGTTTGCTTTGGCTTGCACAATTCCTGTTTTGGGGTCGGCATTGCGGTTGTCCTCCTCAATCCTCAAGCGCACGATGAGTTCCTCGAGCTTGATTTCCTTGCGCTTGTGCTTGAGATAATTTTTGAAGTCCTTCCATGATGGAGGCAACTTCTCAATTATACAAGCTACTTGGAATGATTCGCTAAGAACCATCCCCTCGGCATTGATCTCGTGGAGGATCACTTGCAACTCCTGAACCTGACTTATTACAGTTTTTGAATCTACCATACAAAATTTCAGGAATCTAGCCACTACAAACTTTTTAGCCCCGGCATCTTCCGTTTTGTACTTTTTGTCTAAAGACTCCCACAATTCCCTAGCGGACTTAGCACCACAATACACACTATACAATGAATTGTCTAAGCCGTTAAGAATGTAGTTTTTAGCCAAAAAATCCGACTGCTTCCACGCGTCTACCGCTGCCACGACATCCTTTTCGGAGTTTTCGGTCAACGCTGGTGCGTCTTCATTCAGAACGCCGGCCAAGTTGAGGGTTGTCAAGTAGAATAGAATTTTTTGTTGCCATCTCTTGAAATCCTTCCCGATGAACTTTTCTGGATGTTCCCCATGTCCGCCGATAGCCATCACTGTCGCGGGTCTGGTGGTATTTCCAGAACTTGTTCCTTCTGCCATTGCTGAAAGTTTGCAACGCAAAAATTCAGTACCAATGGATGTAAAAGAAAGGATTTACTGTAATGTAAAACAGAAAAATAATATAGTTTCTGAAATGTAACAAGAAAAAAATGAAACTGAAAAATTAAATCAGAAACAACAAATTCTTTCGATATAGACAGTAATCTAACAGATAACGTGACTGTTTAAAATTTGGCAGAAACAGAAAAAATTATCTGTTTACAGAAAAATAAACGGAGCAGTTTATTTAACTGTTGCAGAAAATTTCGACAGAAACTGAAGAAATTTTACTGTAACAGACAAATAAACAGCAGCAATATTTAACATTAACAGAAAATTAACAGTACCAGAAAATAATACTGAAACTGAAAATAAAATGTACTGCAGAAACAGAAACAGAAAAATAACGGTAACAGAAAAATTTTCCAGTCACGGACGATAATGGAAGATTTTAACAGAAACAGAAAAATAGTCTGATTCTTGAACAGATTAGGTAAAGCCTTAAGATTATTGATACCTGTTCAAGAATCTGACCCGAAAAGGGAAAATAAACTGTAATAATAAAACTTACAGAGTTTGGAGAACTGCAGTGAGACAGAGATGATCTTGTGCATATACACGATGGCCTTAAGGCTTTATTCGCTCCCAATTGGTACTGTTGATCCGGAGTGAAGGCCTCCCAGGATAATCACCTCTCACCGTGCAAGCAGAAGTACCGTCTGGAATTGCACCCTTCGAACCTGTTAAGTGGTGTGATAACTCTCTGTGTTTTTGAGGAAGAAGAAAAGAACTCTCTGGATTTCGGAATGATCGAAACAGAGGAAGGTGTCTGCCTTTTAAAGAAGACAGACACCCGTTAGGAATAGTTGGAAACGGTTGGGCAACGAAAACAGTTGTAACTGTTAAATTATTTCCGGGCTGATTTTAATTTTGAAAAGGAGTTGGTTTCTGGCCCAAAAAGATTAAGTTGTTGTTTAATCAGGCCCAAGCCCACACCACACCACGTCACGGCCCGGCCCGTGCCCGAACCCGAACCCGAGACCGAGCCGAGTCGGCCGTCCGGACGGACGGCGGCGGCGCGCGCGCGCGCGCGCGCGTGTGTTGATTGGGACCATAGCTAGGTCCTCTCTCCTACACAAAATGTGTACCACCCAAAGGGCGTGCCCTATAGTGCAAACTTGAACTACATAAGGTGAACAAGTTTGTTCTTCCTTCCAATGTGGGATGAATTAATTTTCCCACTTGAAGTTGCCTTCTTCACCTTCTTGAGGTGCCATCTTCACCTATGAATTTTTCATTCATCCGAACTCGATTTGGGTCGAAATAAAGTAGTAGGACGATCACCTCGACATAAGGTTTCCAAAACTACTTTCACCTCGACGAATCGATAACCCGATTCTTCACAAATCGGGTCCAAAGTCGACCCGAATCGACATTTTTCCAACAGCCACATGGTTGAGTGATTCATTTCTCACACTCTGAGATTTTGAGTACATGTAATTTTTAAAATGATTGTCAATGTTGGTTTTGCTCTATGAGCACCTAAGAATTGCTCGCATAGGTGGACCAAATTATTTTCATCGCTTTTTTTATTATAGTTTTTTAACAAAACTAAATATGGTTGGATTTAAGTATATTACAAATTAGGTACTATTTCAAAAAAATATTCATATTAAAAATTATGTATATTTAGTAGTCTATGATAATTCGAAGGTTAATGTTCTTTTTCCAAAACTACCTATATCTATATAGGCTTAATTGCTGATTGCATATCACCCAGTATCGCATAATTGGGTTATTGCTATCCCCAGTTTAAAAATTTGGTAATTGCACACCCCATTTGCAATACTACTATCTTATTGAATCTGAGAATTTCCACCCAAGCACTGTTAATGATTCGAGGGTAAAATTATCAATCAAGAATATTTGATTTCAAAATAAAGAAATATGATAAGTCTGAAGCTCTTAGATATTATGTTTTCAATATACATGCAGAGAGAGCTTTGTTGAAATCCATAAACACAAGCAGAAGATATTTCTAAGCACCAAAGCTTCAAAGCTTTTAGTTAATGTAGCAATGCCTATATGTTGATTTATATAACTGTTTTTGTGCAGGTTTTGGTTGTGATAAAATTTAATTATATGAATGCATTAATAATATGTGTTCTAAGCTATTGTTATTACAGGACTGAGTTGGACTGAGTTGAATTAAAAATTCAAGTTCTCTGTTGAATTAGCAGACAAAGCTTCAAAGCTTTGAGATATTCTGGTTGTTCTTTACTGCTAAGTTCACTTAATTGTCTCTGTGAGTGCATGTGAATTCTGTGAGACTTAGAACATGATATAAGCTGATTATTGTCTATTATTGGGTGTTCTATATTAGTTACTTGACATATTCATGAGGTTGAATATATTTGTTAACTCAGAACTGTCAACAGTCAAATCTAGCCCAGTTTTCTCATGAACTGTTAGCTGCTGTTTAAGCAGATCCTGTTGCTAGATTGTATTGTTGTTTGGTTGATCTTGTTTGCTGAGTATATGCAGGTTTGTTGGAGGTTCCAACGTCCATAAATAGATCAGCAATCCAATCAAATACAGCTGTTGATTGGAGCTTTTCAGAAAGGAGATAATATAGGAATTATATTCCTGGATTTTCTCAGTTGGTTGCACACTGTTACTCTATTGATCAGCACTTTAAATTTGAACTAAAGACAGATAGAAAATAGTGACAGAGATCGTGGTTTTGAAGAGAGCAAAAAACTGGAAAGATCAAGTCACAAAGCTCTTCAACTTATTCAAGAAAATCAACTCTCCAGCAGACTGAAGATCACTCAATTCAGAAGAACTCTTCCAGGCTTAAACAGCTTATCCTTTATGAGTTCTTCTTCTTGTACTTAATTGTATAATTCATTATTTATTCTTAAACCTCACTAAACTAAGTAGTTTGGTTGTTCAAGTGAACAACAAGAGGTTCTTATTGTTTCAACAGGTTGTAGCCTGTAACTAGATAGGTTAAGAACCACAAGCTGTATAAGTGTAAGGTAGCTCACTTAGGCTTGAGATCTAGGGCTAAATCTAGGTGATTAATAAGAAGTTGTGTTTGAATCCGGGAGGGATTAGATCCATCAGGCAGAGACTAGGTCCAATTGTTGTTGAACTCTATAAAATCTTTGTGTATCTACTATTTACTTTTGCTTTCTTTACTTTCAGTTTATACTGGAAGTTTCCAAATATCAAAGCTTTGAAGCCTACATAATCTGCTGTTATGTCTTTATGCTTCTCAAATCTTTTTCAAACCTTTGAGATATCAATAGTTTTCATTACTTAAGCTTGAAAAGGGTGTGTTTTAGCAAGATTGAGCATACTCTATTCAACCCCCCCCCCCATCTAGAGTATTTAGATACTGGTTTACACCTACATTACACACTTTCAATTGGTATCAGAGCTTTGGGTGTGACAATGAGTTTTGTAGGTGAAGGAGGATTCTCACAGGGTAGAGCAGCCAAAAGACCACCACTACTCTATGGTGATAACTTTGTGCATTGGAAGGCATTAATGAAAATGTTGATCATAGATCAGGATATGATACTATGGTCTATTATTGTGAATGGACCAAACCTGTTCTATACTACTGTTAATGGAGTTAGAATTGTGTAACCTGATGAAGATCTCTCAGTTACTGAACTGGAAAATGTATCAAAAACTTACAACGCTTTTGAACTTATTATATTGTGCTCTTAGTGCAGATGAGTTCAACAGGATATCCAAATGCAAAAATGCAAAAGAGATCTGGGATAAGTTGACTGTTACCTATGAAGGAACTAGCCAAGTCAAGCAGAAAAAGATTAATATCTTTTTGAGGCACTATGAACTACTTAAGATGAATTATGATAAATCCATCAAAGATATGTTCAAAAGGTTTACAGATATTGTGAATAACTTGGATTCTTTGGGAAAAGTATTATCAATTCAAGAAAAAGTTAGGAAGATTCTCAGAAGCTCTCCCAAGGCCAAATGGGAGCCGAAAACAACTGCTATTGAAGAAGTTCAGGATTTAAGCATCCTGGAACTTGATGATCTGCAAGGAAAGTTACTCGCTCGTGAGATCTCCATGAAGGAGGTTGATGGTGAACTGAGTGACAATATCAAGAATCTGGCACTCAAGGCAAAAGACAATGAAAAATCCCAAAGCCTGAACTAGAGAATGATGATGATGATGATGAAGATGCCTTAGCCTTTATTTCCAAAGCCTTGGCCAGAATTCAGAAGAAAAAGAGAAATTCAGGGAATAAGGATTTCAACAAAGAGATATTCAGATCCTCAACCAGCAAGGATCAGAAAGGTAAGTTTTCTTCACATTCATATAAACCTAAAGACATGAATTGCTATGAATGTGGAGATGCAGATCACTTGGTAAGACATTGCCCTCAAAAGAAGAAGAGCGGACAATTTTCCAGGAAGGAAAATTACAACAGAAGAAAGAAGGCATTGGTAGCCTCATGGAGTGATTCAGATTCTTAAGACTCTGATTCTGATGAGGAGCAAGACAATCTTTGTTTGATGGCTGGACATCAAGAAGACCACTCTACTGAGAAGCCAATTGAAGACACGGTAAAAAATCTCTTATCTAGCCCTTCTGATGTATTTTCTGAAATTCTCAAAAGCATAATTTAAATGAGTAGAGTTACAAGAATGAGATTGATTCTTTGAAAATGAAGGTTCATGAGCAAGCAAAAGAAAATTTAGATTTGATTTTTTGGAACAAATGTCTTGAAGCCACTAAGTTGAAAATTTATTGTGACTTCAAAGCCTTGGACAGCAGATTCAAAGCTTTGAAATCACAGGTCAAAGAAGTAGTTGATTAAAACACTATTTTAAATTAAAACTTTTTTGATCTAAAAAATCATTCTGATGATTTAGAAAAACAAAATACTTCATTGACTAGTAAGCTTCAAACATCCAAGAAAATTCTTTCAACTCTTGCTGGCTCAGAACAGAAGCTAAATCTTATGCTTGGAGGAAGTATGCATTCTGTATACAAGAGTGGAATTGGTTATAATCTAAATTTTCCAATAAGAAACCAAACCACTTTTTTGAAATTAGGAAGCATACATTCTCCAAAGTGTCATTACTGCTGCAAAATTGGACATGTAAAATTAACTTGCCCCTTTATAGACAGAACCTCACATAATGAGGAATACCTATCCTTATCAGCATAAGGGACAAGTGAAACAAATTTGGGTTCCAAAAGGAGTTAAACCACCTAACATTATTGAGTCTGAGTATTGTTGACTTTGAGTATGAATCCAAATTCTACACTTGGTCTAATAGCCTATTAAGGCATTAATTGTATTTTGTACGATGTCACCAAATCTTTGAAAGATCAGAAATGGATTTTGGATAGTGGATGTTCAAGGAATATGAGTGGGAAGAAATATTTATTCTCAGAGCTCAAAAAGCAATCAGATGGAACAATCACAATTGGCGACAAAGCAAAGTGAAACATAATTGGTATAGGAAGTGTTGATAACAATTCTGCATATTCAATTTATAATATTTATTTATTAGATGGTCTTAAGAATAATTTATTGAGTATTTCTCAGCTTTGTGATAAAGGCAATAAGGAAGTTTTTAACAAGGAAAAATGTGTGGTGCAAGATGAAAAATCAGGTAATTGCATACTCACTACTCCGAGATCACATAATGTTTATGCACTATGTACTGACAAAGTTACAGGTGATAGTCTGAAATTTCTGAAAGCTTTGAAGGATGACACAAAGATTTGGCATAGAAATCTTGGTTTTATAAGCATGCATACTCTGAATAAGCTCATCTCAAAAGATCTGGTAAGAGGGTTACCAATCCTCAAATTCAAAGGTTATGAGTTTTGCAAGGCATGTACTCAAGGTAAACAGGCTAGAAGCTCATTCAAGCCACAGAACATTGTAATTACCTCTAGACCTTTAGAATTGATGCATATGGACTTGTGTGGTCCTATGAGTGTTCAAACACCCAGAGGTAAGAGATATATGCTTGTTGTGGTTGATGATTAATCTAGATATAGTTGGGTTATGTTCATTAGAGAAAAGTCTGGAGCATTATCTTAATTTTCAAAACTTTGCAACGAGTTTCAAACTTTGAAAAATTTATCTGTTGCATCTATTAAAAGTGATCATGGTAGGGAATTTTATCAACTTAATTTGGACTTATTTTGTGAAAAGAATGGCATCTCACACAACTTTTCTGCACCTAGAACTCCTAAGCAGAATTGTGTAGTTGAAAGGAAAAATAGGACTCTTGAAGACTTGTCTAGAACCATGCGACTTGAAAGTAATTTTCCAAAATCTTTATGTGCATAAGCTGTTAATACAGCCAACTATGTTCTCAATAGATGTTTGATCAGGCCAATTTTGAAAAAAACCGCTTATGAATTGTTCAAAGTCAGAAAGCCTAGTATTTCTTACTTTAAGCCTTTTGGCTATACCTGTTTTGTGGATAACAATGGCAAAGATAATATTGGTATTTGATGCTAGAAGTGATGAAGGTGTGTTTCTTGGTTATTCTCAAACAAGCAAAGCTTACAGCGTTTACAATAAGAGCATTCCAGTTATTTTTGATGAAAGTACTGATGATTTTCTGAGTGAAAGTTTTGCATATCTTAGTTTTAATAAATATGAGGCTGATGATGACTATGAGAAAACCAGTAAGATCAAAACTAAGCAGCAGAAACTTTCAAAAGAATCTCAAGGCCTTGAAACCCCTGCTGAGCCTAAATTTAAAGCCTTGAGACTAAGACTGACAGGAAATATGATGCTCCTTCTACTGTATCAAGAACTCAAAGCCTTGAAGGTCCATACACTTGGACACCCAAAAAGAAGTTCAAATATCTATCAGATCATCCCGCAGAGAATATCATATCAGATCCAACTACTGGAACTCAGACAAGAAGTCAATTCAGGAACTTGGGTGCCTTCAATGCTTTTGTATCACTCATTGAGCCCTAAAATGCAAAAGAATCACTAGAAGATGCAGATTGGATCATTGCGATGCAGAATTAGCTGAATGAGTTTGAGAGGAACAAGGTCTGGAAATTGGTTCCTAGAACAAAGCATCAATCAGTGATTGGAACAAGATGGTGTTCAGAAATAAACTTGATGAGAAAGGTAAGGTTGTGAGAAACAAAGCAAGGCTGGTTGCACAGGGATACAATCACAAAAAAGGTATTGACTATGAGGAAACATTTTCCCCTGTTGCAAGGTTAGAAACTATCAGAATACTTCTTGCATTTTCATCACATGATCACATAATTGTTTTTCAAATGAATGTCAAATGTGCTTTTCTGAATTGTTATTTTCAAGAAGTATATGTTGCTCAACCACCTGGTTTTGAACATGACACCTTGCCAGATTATCTTTACAAATTAGAAAAAGCTTTATATGGAGTTAAGCAAGCTCCGAGAGCTTCGTAGGACAAACTCTCTAAATTTTATTGAAAATTGGTTTCAAGAGAGGACTAGTTGATAACACTCTTATTATCAAAAATCAGGAAAAGGATTTGTTAGTTGTTCAGATTTATGTAGATGACATTCTATTTGGTGCTACAAATGATGCTCTTTCAAAGGAGTTTTCAAGTATGATGTGCAGGGAATTTGAAATGAGCTTGATGGGAGAACTAAATTTCTTTCTTGTAATTCATGTACATCAAATGAAGAATGGAATTTTTTTGCATCAAGGAAAGTACACCCTGGACTTGTTAAAAAAGTGTAATATGTCACAGTCCGTGGTAGTAACGATTCATATGAGCTCATCACTGTCTTTAGACAAAGAGAAAGCTGGTAAGAGTGTAAATCAGAAAGAGTACGGAGGTATGATTGGTTCACTTCTGTATCTAACTGCGAGTAGACTAGATATTATGTTTAGTGTGTGTATGTGTGCTAGATTCAGGCTAATCCTAAAGAAAGTCATTTGATTGCTATAAAAAAGATTTTCAGATATTTGAATAGAAGCAAAGACTTGGGGCTTTGTTATCCAAGAAGATCTAATTTTATATTGAATGGTTATTCAGATGCAGACATTGCAGGATACAAAGTAGACAGAAAGAGTACTTTTGGATGCTGCCAATTTCTTAGATCTTCATTGATAAGTTGGCATTCAAAGAAGCAAAATTTAATAGCTCTATCAACTGCAGAAGCTGAATACATTGTAGCTGGAGCCTGTTGTTCACAGGTCTTGTGGATTTCTCAGCAGCAAAGAGACCTAGGATATGAATTCAGAAATGTTCCTATCAACTGTGACAATACAAGTGTCATTTCTATTTCTTTGAATCCAGTCCAGCATTCAAGGACAAAGCACATAGATGTTAGAGATCATGCTGAAAAAAGTGATATTGTTCTATCTTTTATTTCTACCTCTAAGCAGATAGCTGATATTTTCACTAAATCATTGCCAGATGAGTGGTCTGAATCCCCAAGGCTTGAATTGGGTATGTTAAACAATGATGCATTGGTCTAGAGGGATTAATCAGTTTCTATGTGTATTATCTTTGTGAATTTCAAAGCCTTGAGATACATACTTAAGCCTTGAAAGTATGGCTCAAACCTTTGAAGTTTATGTGTTTGTCTGAAACTTCTCAAAGCTTTGAACCACTGTACACTTCTTTGATTAGTGGATATATATTATTTTCAAACAGTTGGATCGTGAAATATTTTGTAATATCTTTTTAGATAATTACATAATCTTTCAGATGTTTAGATATTTATACAAAATATCTAAAAATATTTTTGAAAATCTTCTGAAATATTTTTGCATGCAAATATCCCTTCCCAATCAAAATATTCTACCTACTTAAGCCAGCTTCCGGAATTATTTATATCATTCTCAACTTCTATCTATTCGTCTCTATCTCTCTCTCCCTATTCTCTCAAACTCTCTCAAACCCTAACCAAAATGGAACAAAAATCAGATAGGATCAAGCAGCAAGGTTAGACTTCCAACAAGAGGGTGAAGAGAAAATCTAATAGGAAGATCACCATTCATGGTTCAGAATGAGAGGACACAGCGAGTATTTATGAGATGTCTCCCCCTGAAAGAAGATCAAGAAGGGTAAGGAAGTTCAGGAAGAAGCAAGGGCTGGGTCAGATTCTGAATATGCTACATAGGAGGTGGTGAAGGACAAAGAACAGGGGAATAAGAATCAGGAAGAATAATCAAGTAAAAAGAAGAAAGAGGTGACTGCTGAGAAAGGAGAAAATAAGAATGTACCATCTTCAAAAGAGAAGAAGGCTGATGAGAAGAAAGCAGAAGCAACTCCAGAGAAGAAGGGTGAAGCAACTCCTGAGAAGAAGAGGGTTAAACACAGTGCAGTGAAGACCAAAAATACCACAAATTTTGGTAAGAATCTTTTACCTGAGTCTTGTTTTGTTAATTCTGAGGTTAAAGCTGTTTGGATGGATGGGTATGCATCGTCCAAGGTTTCTTTTTGTAGTCTGATTAGTAATGAGTTACTGGAGATTTTGAATTTAGACAGAATTAAGAGTTTGAGAAACTCATCTATTGGAAGTTTGTTAAACCCTCCTTCAGAAGCTTACCCTAGGTTAACTAGGTTGTTTTATCTGAATTTGGTTCAAGAACTTGATGATAGTGATAGGTATATCCTTACTTCAAAAGTAGCTGGTGTGGACATTAGATTGGATCAGAAGGTGTTTTCCAATGTTTTGGGAGTACCTAGGAAGTACAAAGTTGGTGATCATCCTGATAGGAAAGAAATTTTGGAGAAACCCAAAGCCATTTTCTTCTTGGAGGGAATCAATTCTGAACCTAAGCAGTTAACACATTTTGTGTTTAAGTGTGAAGCCAAATTTTTTTTCTCAATCATAATGAGATGTGTAGTTCCCAGAGAATATTCCAAAGAGTTCGTAACAGAAAACGTGTTGATTTTGATGTATTTGATATGTCAAGGGTCGAGGTAGACCTTCCTACTGTGGTGATGGAGCACATGGTCTATCGTGGAGCTAGGACTAGGAACCACTCCCTGCCCTATGCCAATGTCTTACCATTACTTTTCAAGCATTTTGAAGTTTCTTTGAAAGTTGAGGAAAAGATTACTACTGGTTTTGGAGTAGTTGATGAGGCATCACTTCAAAGGATTGGGATTGTTTAAACTGCCAAAGGAAAGTGGAAGTTCTATTTAGAGTTGAATGCTAAGGAGCTGAAGGAGAATGAATTCATCAAACCTAGAGCTGCTTCAACCCCTAAAGTAACTGATAATCTGGACTTTTCACAAGGTTTGGACAGGTTTGAGGTTCTGGAAGATGGAGTGGAGGACTTAAGACAAGGTTTATTTGAATTTTTTAATGACTTCACCAAGTTCAAAGGTTTGGTGATCAACAAACTTGACTTGATCATCAAAGGTTTAGATTTTCAGAGAGTGCCTTCTTCAGATAGCAAAGATACCAGCATTGATTCAGTGGAAGTTCTGGGGGAAGCTCTCAAGAAGAAGAAAGAAGAAGAAGAAGAAAGGTATTCCTGTTGTTCTGAAATCAAAAGATCTCTTTGAACAGTCGGAAGAAGAGGCAGGTGATGAGGAAACTGCTGCAGAGAAAGCTGAAAAGGAAGCTCCTGATTTAGACAAGTTGGTTGATGAGGTTGTTGAGAAGATGCAGGATGAGGAAGCTTGTGGAAAGAAAACTGAAGGAAAAGGAGAACAGGCTGAGGAACAGGCTGAAGATGATGAACCTTCATAGGAAGAGCAGGAAGAGACTAAGGGCAAAGGCTAGGGAAAAGCAAAGTCTTCTGGATCTTGAAATCCTTGAAGCCCATTTTCTCAGTTCTTTTTCTTCTCGGTCCAGAAGCTCTTTTGTTATTTTACTATTTTCGTGAAAACACTCTGAACAGATCCTACATTTCTTCTACTCTTTTGATGAAAGTCAAAAATGGGGAGAAGATTATGTGTTTTGTGGTAGTTTTTATGTTTTTAGGATGTTTAGGATGTTTAGTTTCTATCTGGTTTTGTAATAATTTCAGGTTTTGGTGATAGATTCTATCTATGCTATTCAGTGTTTTCTTTATAAGTCTGTGGTATGAGTTATTTTTGTTACTGAACTATTCTGTAAATACTACTTTTGATTTGTAAGTTGCAGGAAATCAGTAGTTCAAATAATGTGTTTTGTCTTTCATCAAGAGGGAGATTGATAAGTCTGAAGCTCTTAGATATTATGTTGTCAATATACAGGAAGAGAGAGCTTTGGCTCCATGATGATGAAATCCAAAAACACAAGAAGAAGATATTACTAAGTACCAAAGCTTCACAGCTTTGAGTTATTGTAGGAATGCCTATATGTTGATTTATATAACTGTTTTTTGTGTAGGTTTTGGTTGTGATGAAATTTAATTATATGAATGCATTAGTAATCTTTGTTCTAAGCTATTATTATTGCAGGACTGAGTTGGACTGAGTTGGATTAAAAATCCAAGTTCACTCTGTTGAATTAGAAGACAAAGCTTCACTGTTTTGAGATATTCTGGTTGTTCTTTACTCCTAAGTTCACTTAATTGTCTCTGCGAGTGCAGGTGAATTATGTGAGACTTAGAACTTGATATAAGCTTATTTTGTCTATTATTGTGTGTTTGATATTAGTTAACTGATATATTCATGAGGTTGAATTTATTTGTTAACTCAGAACTGTCACAGACAAATCTACCCCAGTTTTCCCATGAACTGTTAGCTGCTTTTTAAGCAGATCTTGTTGCTAGATTGTATTGTTGTTTGGTTGATCTTGTTTACTGAGTATATGCAGGTTTGTTGGACGCTCCAACGTCAATAAGAAGATCATCAATCCAGTCAAATACAGCTGTAGATTGGAGCTCAGAAAGGAGATAATATAGGAATTATGTTCCTTGATTTTGTCAGTTGGTTGCAGACTGTTACTCAAGTGATCAACACTATAAATTTGAACTAAAGAGAGTCAGAAAATAGTGACAACGATTGTGGTTTTGAAGAGAGCAACAAACTGGAAAGATCAAGTCACACAACTCTTCAACTCATTCAAGTAAATCAACTCTCCAACAGACTAAAGATCACTCAATTCAGAAGAACTCTTCCAAGCATAAATAGCTTATCCTTTCAAATTTCTTCTTCTTGTACTTAATTGTATCATTCATTTTTCATTTCTCAAACCTCACTAAACTTAGTAGTTTGGTTGTTCAAGTGAACAACAAAGAGGTTCTTATTGTTTCAACAGGTTGTAGCCTGTAACTAGATAGGTTGGGAACCACAAGTTGTATAAGTGTAAGGTAGCTCACTTAGGCTTGAGATCTTGGGCTAAATATGGGTGATAAAAATTTTGTTTGAATCCTAGAGGGATTAGATCCCTAATGGCAGATACTACGTCCAATTGTGACTGAACTCTGTAAAATCTTTGTGTCTCTGCTATTTACTTTAGCTATCTTTACTTTCAGTTTATAATGAAAGTTTCAAAGCTTTAGAGCTTTCCAAATCTCAAAGATTTGAAGCCTTCATAATCTGCTGTTATATCTTTATGCTTCTCAAATCTTTTTCAAAGCTTTGAGATATCAACAATTTGCATTACTTAAGTTTTAAAAGGGTTTGGTTTAGAAAAAGTTAGCATACTCTATTCAATCCCCCCCTTCTAGAGTATTTAGATACTGGTTTACACCTACATTACACACTTTCAAAATAGAAATGAGATAAATGTAAAAAAGAAGTAAGAACCATCTCATCCATCTCTGACTCTATATAGCTCTCCCTCTTCCTCTGTCGATCTCCTCTCTCAGTCTCCTCCCTCACTCTCTATCCAACGAATACTTCAGGACGGGTGATGGAAGATGTAGAAGAAAACTAGAAAAGTTAAAGAAAGGCCGATTATTCAAGAAATAGGATTGATGAAATCATACGAAGAAGAAAAAAACTCTTCATGTCAGATTCCTCCCAAGTAATTTACAATGAATTCATTATTTGTTTCAATTGTGTTTAGAGTTTTACTAATTAGTATGATATTCTTGCAATTGACAGATCAAGATTAGCACACAAAAAGCCTCTCGATCGTGGCTTGATTCGATTCCAAAATGCAGAAAGATTTCAATAGATTAATTTTAGGACTCTGCCAAACATATGGATCATGATTTTTTTTTTTTGAAATAATCTCGATTGTTAATCTGATACACCCTTTTTGTTAGATTACTGGTTTAGTTGGGAAACCCTTCTATTGATGGATCCAGAACTATTGAATGTAACTATGGAAGCAGCATCAAGGTTTCCAACAAGTTTGGACAAGAATCAATAAAAAAAATTTATTACGTCACTTCATGTAATAATTGTGATAGTTTTTTTTTTTATTTTTTTTATAATAGGATATTATATTAAACCTCAAGGAAGAAGAGGACTAGCGATTACATCATCTGAAATAATGGGAGCGAGCCAAACAGGGGGATTTTCTATCGAAATTGTGTCCTCGAAAGTCTTCTTCCTATAATCCGCTAAATGGTGCGAATAATCGGGATAAGTGTGTTTGGTGATTGCTAATTGAAGGTCAATTATGAGTTGAAGGAAAAATTGCAAACTTGGTATGGACTGTGTTGTGTTTATTAGTGGTGGAGATGATGGTGTTTTTGTTAGTGGTATGAAGTTGACCATTAGACCCACACAAAATAAGACATACATCTCAACTACTGGAATATTCCATAATGGAACTAATGGTAAAGGCTTACCTGTTTCAATAAGATAGTAGTATTGCAAATAGGGGATGCAATCGGCTAATTTTAGTATTGGGAATTTCAATAAGCCAATTATGTTATATTGGGGGTATGCAATATGAAATTATCAATTCTCATGGCAAAAGGTACGCAATTTATGAGTATTAGAGTTTTATGTGTTCTTGAGACGAATTGATTTCCAGGTCATGTGATTAGGTTTTTCGCATTACAGTGAATTACAACTGTCATTTGGTATCAGGGCTATATGATTTTTGATATCCATTTTGTCTTCGAATAATAAATATCGTTTATTGATACATGTGTGTTATGTTTTGGTGATTCAAGTCCATAGCTAAGCATTGGACGCGACGGCGAAGCAATTGGCGAAGTAACGACAAACAAATAAGACGCGAAAATCGTTTACTGTCAATTTCTTCGTGCGAAGAGTATTCCTGCAAAGAGTCTTCGTGCGAAGAAATTTTCTCGTTGTGCGAAGAAATCGGGAATGGGGCGGTTTCGTTGTTTCCTTGTTCGATTTTGGAATGTTTCTTCACTTCTTTGGGCACAAGTCAGTATCTTAGGACTATATATTAACCTAGGGTCGATACATATATTGTGTGGTGAATTGTATTGGCTTCTCATCAATAAAATTGGTTCTTTCTTTCCGTGGAGGTAGCAAGCCTAAAAACTAGTGAACCACGTTAATTCGTTGTGTTGTTTCTTCATCTTGTTCATCGCCTCTGTTGGAATTGTTCCCTAGAGGCAATCAATTTATTGTGACAAATATATATGGACTTACTATTCATTATGTTTTCGATATGGAGGTATGTTAACATGAATGAGGTCCTTAGAATATAAATGTTATATTCTTAAATATCCCTTGTCAATTATATTGATTAACAGGACAATCAACTATAGACTAGTATGGTGTTGGATTGATATGGAGATATCACGATCCAACCCATGGGTATGCATTAAGAGTAATGGCATGCTGGATTAACCCACGACGAGAAGGCTACAGTAGATTATGTTAAAGTCACAAGCACGTCTTTTAGTGTTGATGGTATTGTATTGACCCTTTGACTTGAAGTCACTAGATACTGTAGTTGTGAAATATCATGCGTTGATATTATCAAACGTTACACCGTAACTAGGTAACTATAAAGGTAGTTATCGAGCATGACAGGAAGCAAGCTTAGAGATCATAGTGACGTAGACAGGATTTGTCCCTCCCACATAATGGGAGTAAATATTCATGGGCCACTCGAGGGATGGTGCTTATAGAATGTCTGGCCAGACTCAGATAAATCAATATTGAGATATTGATTTTATCTGCACGGATAAGCATATTCTCAGGATCGAGGAACTATGGATTGGATATACGAGTGCGACTAATATGTCTCGTGTCCAATCCAGAAATGGAGGCAAAGGGATAATACAAATATGAACATTGGGCACAAGTTTTGTCGAATGACTATTCTTATTAGTTGGGTAGCGTGGACGTCTTGCTAGAGGCCGCTCCATGATAGTACTAGTTACTACCAACCAAGTAGAAACCTATGGGGTCACACTCCCTATGGATCAGACCGGACATGGGAATTAATTAATATGATTAATTAATTAGAAGGATCAATACGCAACTACTTGCAAACTTAGTAGGACTAATTTGCAAGTTGGACTAATTCGTGTATGGACATGATTAGGATATGGGCCTTTATGCAGTCAACAAGGAGTTGTTGGTCTATATAAAGGACACTCCAAGCTTCCTTCCAAGAATAATTCTCATAACACATTGAGTGGGAGAAAAAAGAAAGGAGAGAGAGCAAGACCAAAGAGGGTCGAACCCTCCCTTGGTCCGCCCCTACCCCATCGGCACAGAGAGGGCCGAGCCCCCTCTTGTTGGTGTTCGTTGTCTGATCTTCTTCATCTTCCTCCTTCAATACTAGCTAGCACAAAGGCTTGAAGGATCCAGTTTCAATCCTAGGAGTGGACTATCCGTAGATACGTGAACACTATTTCACGTGAGAAGTCATCACAGGAGAATCCAAAGGTATGTATATACTAGAATCCTTTACTATCGTTATGTAGTCTCTTCCTGTCATCCTTGGTGGGATTTGAGCATGATTAATTTTATTATTCCGCTGTACGTGCGTCAAAACCCAACAGTGGTATCAGATCCACATGTCGTAGAGCATAACGTAGTTTATGTGTTACAATTTTGGTTGTTTTACGCTTTAATTATTGTTTATCGCGTACAACGAACAAATCAAGCATATTGATGCAATTTGTGAATATGAATCAAGCCAAATAAGATCTAATATTACATGAGATGTAAGGATTAGTGAATTTCTATCACATAAGATGTGAATCTAGGGTTTGGGAACAATTTGGAAAAGGTGTTTTTCAAACTTGGAAACAACTAAAATTGGGCAACAAGGAAAAAGTTGTTTTCAAAATAACTAAACTTGGGCAACAAGAAAGAAGTTGTTTTGGAAAAAACTAAACTTGGGCAACAAGGAAGAAGTTCTTTTGGAAACAACTAAACTTGGGCAACAAGGAAGAAGTTGTTTATGGAAACAACTAAACTTGGGAACCAAGGAGGAAGTTGTTTATGAAAACAACTAAAATTGGGAACCAAGGAAGAAGTTGTTTATGGAAACAACTCCCATAAGAGGTTCTCCCCCCCTCCTAGGGGACCGCCTCTCTCCTCATTGCCACCCAAGGAAGCCATGAACAAAGGTTCGGGCTTCCCTAGCGCACGGCCTAGCTGTGTGGGCTAGGGGTCGGCCGACCTCAAGGCCTTCTGGCGGTTCTTCAGGGTTTAGACCACGTAATGGTGGGCCTTCTTGGCCAATTTGACCCTATTTCATCCAAAATCAACTAAAGTGACCAAGCAGGTTAAAATTGGATTTTAACTGTTTATGTGCTATTCGCATGGTGATTGGATATGGCCTTAGGATGTTGTTTGGTGTGACTGTTTAATTTTGTGGTTTGGTTTACGGCCTGCAGCCTGATCAATTAATGTAATAATTAATTAGGGTTTATGGCCTGCAAGCCGATTTTTTTCTCAACTTGTGAGATTTATTTTATTTATTATAGTTGTTAGCTAGTGCTAGATAGAATAGATTGTTAGCCAAGATTGGAGAAAAAGAAGCCTAAAGACAAAGAAGCCACAAAGATGGAGCATGGAGCATTCCACAAGACTATGAAAGATGGACAAAAAGATGGAGGCGCATGGAGATGTGTTTGCTATTTAGGGTTTATATATATTCCCATTATTTGGTAATATCTTAGTCTAGAAAGGCCATATCCACATCACGTTTTATTTATTTTGTGGTTGTTTATTTTCCTTTCTTATTATTTTGTGATGGGTGTATGGATGATGCATGCAATTAGGATAATAAGATAATTAAACAACCCAGATCTTTTATTTGGAGTTGTGCCTAAACTCAAATAAGTAGATCAGTAGATATGGATCAACAAAACAATTAAGATTGAAATTAAAATCCCTCAATTTAAATATTGCGTTTATGCCTTCTCGTTATCTATACACTCTTCATAATCATGATTATCAAGCGCGTGCGTGCCAAAGTAGGGCGACTTGATTTGTCATGAATATGTTGCGATTGCACAAGCAAGTAATGTGCAACTGTCTAGGTAAGAGGTTGGACGCAACTAGGTGATTTTAATAAGATTAAAAGTCTAGAGACAAACAATTGGGATTATCCATGGGATGGATAAATAAGGAGTTATTTTCCCAATTGAACCAAGAGTTGCATAAGGATGCAAATGGAATTGTTCCTACCTAAGTAACCAATTTTGGTTGAGTTGCCAAAGCAAACTCAAAAGAAGTCAAATGTGGATCTTGGCCCACTAGAAAATATAATATTTTCCGCATTAATATGGAGGGATATTAATCTGAGAAAAATAGTGGGAGCTATGTTCAAAAATTGAAGACCTTGTTAAATATAGTCATATGTCACATTATTTTGCATAAATCCTTTTTTGTTTAATACCGATCACATTAAACAAACAAAACGTGACTTCATGTCCTCAAAAGGACAAGCTGTCTGGAATCTAATTTTAGACTGGTATAAAATTGAGAATTATTCTCAAATAAAGGAAAAATGTTGTACATTGTAGAGCATAAAGTTCTATTCCCACCGACTACCAAGACTCAATAAAAGCCTAATGAAAGGAAAATCAAAAAATAGTTCTTTTGATGTAACTTGTCTCATGGTAGCTGCCATGAAGTCTTTGCTTTGGAAGCAAGATGAGAAATATGGAGGCGTATGATATGATCATACATTCATAGAAGCTCTTTCAAAGAGCGAGCTAGACATGAAAGGCTTGAAGTGTTGCTCCACTTTCAATTCTCTTGCTTAGCTCTTGTCATGATCAAGATGGATTGAGTTCGGGCTTTCCAAAGCAAGGCGACTTAATTCATCAAGATTTGACGCGACAACACAAGCTAGTAATGTGTGACTGCTGAAGCAAGAGGTGAAGCGCAACTACGCTACTTCAATAGGATTGAAAGCTTAGAGACTGGGAGTTATCTATGAGATAGATAAAGAATAAATATTTATTTTCCCAAGTGGACCGAGAATTGCATTGGATGCAATTATAGTTTTTGTTCATAGATGATTTACTCAATATGATTGAGAATCGCTATACAAAGCACTCATAAAGGGCTAAAGGTAAAACATGTTAATGGTTAACATCATGGGTAACGGCAAAAATGTTTGCGCCGACCCCATGAGTATAAAGCAAGCTTGTTGCTAGAACCAAGTTGCCTTAAAGTTCCCACATGTGGTGTGGAGGAAGAAACTGCCCAAAGTACATGAAAGAAAATAATAAAGGAATTATGAATTACAAATTAGGTATTTTTGTTATAGAAATCAATGTGTCTATCTCTTCATCATGAGTATATGATACTAGATGAGGATCTCACATTTATATAAGTGGAGGATCTCACGAGATATAGACAATTGAATAAAGAAGAAATTAACCTACATGTGGGGCAATGAAGCAAGGGGTTGCTAAATTAGCCGTAGGGAATTGTTTATACCTTTATGGAATTATCCATGAATTAGACAAATACGATTATGTCACTACTTTGAGTAGGGACATTATTACAGTTTCTTATTTGACAAGAAAAATATTTTATTAAAATAATGGACAAACTTTGTTCCATTTATTTTGATAAAAAGGCATTATTGTAATGCACTTTTGTCTGAGTGGATTTTATATCCTTGATCATGATAATTTCATCTATAACATTAATACCAATGGTTTTGCATATAATGATACCAACCTCACTTATCTTTATCATTATCATTTATGCCACATGAATAGAAGATACACATCTAGAACTCCATATGGATAGATTTCTGAAATTCATTTGATTATTGAATCATATGAGACATGTAAGACTTATTTATTAGGCAAAGATATGATCTTTTTAGAAACATACATGTTGATGTATGAAGGCCGCTAAGCACAAATGCTAAAGGTGGTTTTCAGTACTTCATCATATTTACTGATGGGATAAGAGAAAATATGGATTTGTGTATCTTATAAAGGAACGAATCTGAATCCTTTGAAGAGTTCAAGGTACTCAAGAATGAAGTAGAAAGCTAGCTTGGCAAAAGTATCATGGCTCTACGATTGGATCGTGGAGGAGAGTACTCAAGCCAATAGTTTGAACATCTAAGGGAGCATGGGAAGCAAACTCAACCCACTCAACCTAGAACACCATTATAGAATTGCGTGTCTAAAGGGATGTGTCAAACAGAACTTCCAGTTTACTTTTAGGGCCATGTTCTAATCACAGCAAATTTTGCCCTTAACCTTGTTCCATCTAAACTAATTATGAAAACCACCAAATGAGATATGGACTATGAAGTGTCCTAGTATGTCATTCATAAAGAATTTAGGTTATGAAGTTTATGTAAATAGTTTACAGATAAACTTGAACCCAAGTCGGATAAATGTACTATGTGGAATACCCTGAGAAAATAAAGGATATTATCTCTACACTCTAATCGAGAATAAATTGTTTGTTGCTCGAATCGCTGTGTTTCGAAATTGAGATTATCTCTAAAAGAAACAGTGGGAGGACAATATAACTTGAAGAATTACAAGAACCACAAACAGAACATTGATCATTTTGATGGAACATAAGTAGTATCACAAGGTGTTGTGGAGCAACCTACTTAAGTAAACATAAGGACTTCGTAGGTAAGGTGAGAAATGTCAAGGAGCTAGAGAAATATGAATTTCTCATGACCCGGTGATATTTTGCTCATAGAGATGAGCCTACAGCCTATCAAATGGCCACGAGTGGGCAATACTCTCAGTAATGGCGTGGATCCACGAGATACGATATGGAATCCATGTATTCCAACAAAGTATGGACTTTGGTTGAACCATTTGAAATGGTAGGACCTATAGGGTGTAGTGGGTTCTGAGGTGACCAACATGGATGGTAATATGATTACTTTTAAGGAATAATTGGTTTGAAAAGGGATTCCTGTGAGTTAATAGTATAGACTATGGTAAAATCTTTTCCCCAATTGTGATGCTTAAATCCATTAGTATCTTGCATGTAGCAATCTATCTATAGATCGAGTCAAGCTTCTCTTAGATGGAATCTTCGAATTAATGATGCAATCAAAGGAGTTTGGTTCCATCAAAATTGAAGATAAGGCTTATGTTTACAAGAAAGTTATTGGGAGCACATTTACATTTTTTGGTCTTGTATGTAGAGACATAATAACCATTGGGAATAATGTCTCTACTGTGCAATCTGTTAAAGATTGGATAGAGAATTGATTTCCAATGATAGGCTTAGGCGAGACAATCTATAAAGATCTATGGAGATAGATCAAAGTAGTTGTCAAGCCTCAGTCATGGTACATATATTGACAAGGTGTTGAAATGGTTCAACATGTAAGAATATGGATTCTTACCCATGTCACATGGAATTATTCATTATAAAAACTAATTTTATTTCCAACTAGATTGATAAAGGACCACATGAATGAGATTCACGAGATGCACCGTGTTATGAACTAGGCAAATGTGTCATATGGTATGACATAAAGATACCAGTAAAATCCGGGTGAACGTCACTAGATAATTATCAAGATTATCCTTAAAGTACTTGAGAAGAACTTAGGATGAATTCTTGATTAATGGAGGATACGGAGAGTTTACTGTAAGGGCTTACAGTGATGAGAACTTCTAATCTAGCAAAGAAGATTTCAGACTATAGTCGAGTTTTATGTTTTGGACTAGTGGGAGGGACTGTGATCTGGAAAGGTTTCAGGCAAGATTCAGTTGCCAATTCTAAACACAGAGGACTGAGTATATTAATGCATAAGATGCACTTACTCAGAATATTCAATTTCAATCAAATTTTTGATAGAGGAGATATGAATATCTTCAAAATACTGGTAGATGTCTCTCTTACCTCGCGCAGTGAATGCATGAGGGCCGCGCTAGATCAATATGTATATGATGCAGGAGATTGACTCTAGTGCAAGTGGGAGAGTGTTGGAATTCTGCCCTAGAGGCAATCAATTAATTTTGACAAATATATATGGACTTACTATTCATTATGTTATCGATATAGAGGTATGTTAACATGAATGAAGTCCTTAGAATATAAATGTTATATTCTTAAATATCCCAAGTCAATTATATTGATTAACAGGACTATTAACTATAGACTAGTATGGGGTTGGATTGATATGGAGATATCGCGATCCAAAACATGGGTATGCATTAAGAGTAATGGCATGTTGGATAGACCCACGACGAGAAGGCTACATTAGATTATGTAAAAGTTACAAGTGCTTCTCGTAGTGCTAATGGTATTGTAATCCATAGAATTGAAGTCACTAGATACTTGATAACTCTTTATTAGAGTTATAGTTCTTGCATATTTTATATCGTTTTGCGTGATTCCCGGGTTGAAATATGAGTTTTACACTATGAATGTTGAGAAAACGTAGAAAGTTTGGTTTTTAGCACTTTATTGTTAATCCGGGAGTTTTGATGCATATTTCGATCTTATTTGTCAAATATAATCGCTTTGTATGGTTGTTCATGTTGTCTTGACAGGAACGGATGCTAAATGATAGCTAGGAGGCATGAAACGAACTTCGGAAACAAAGCAAACTCAAGAGGAAGCAAGAGAAGCAAAGTCGGAGGAGCAAAAGTGACCAATCTCCACTATTATTATAGTATCTCAAGTTATACAATACATTTTGGAGTGATACTAGTGGGAAATTAAAGTAGACTCAAATACCTTTCCAACGATAGGTCACGGAGCTAAAACGGAGATCGGACGAGAAAGATATGGTCCGTCAAACAAGATGCAAATCTGAGAAAAAGAGGCTGTTAAATTGTACGAACAAGAAAGTTGTTCGTGTGAACGGAGAGTAAAAGTTTATTCACACGAACAGAAAGTTGTTCGCACGAACAAGGAAAAAAAAGCTGTTCGGACGAACAGTCGTTTGTTCGCACGAACAGAGAGAGCCAGCGCGGATTTTTAGGGCTGTTTTGCTATTTTATGAAAGTTTAAAGACTCCCGACCTAATCTAACATAGATGGACGACTTTGGGTGAGTATTAACGCATATTTGGAGCAGAAAACAAAGGAAGAACGACAAAGAGGAAGACGGGGACGAAGAGAACACAAAAGCCACCATTGGAGAGCTAGGTTTTTTATTTCTTCTTCTTCTCTTCTCAATCATTGTATGGAGAAACTTGTAAGTCTTGTTTGGTTGATTTAAATTAACTAAACTCCATGTCTAGGATTCTCTAGAAAGCCTAGGGTTATGTAAACGAATGATTTTCCGGGTTTCGACTTTGTCTCATGCTCTTATGCTTTGATCTATTGAATGAATATTTAGTTTCTTGAAATTGTTAGTGATTCTCGCATATTGACACGGCGTGATCATGATTTAATCTTCATGAAAACTAGGGTTTGTTCATAGTTCCTCGTATTGCTTAATGTTAATATATATTTTAGTTTCATGTTTTTGTTCTATGCTTTATCCTTAGTGTGAAAGGATTGATCAACCGGACACGCTAGCTAATTAGATGAGTGCACGACAGTGACTTAACCTAATTGTGATGAGAGCTTGAACACAATCCCGAATCACCGAGACCGAAAAGGTGAAGTATTAGGATTGGCCTTAGTGTGGGTAGATTCAATAGGATTATTCAGCTGTTTCGTGGAATGGTGGACCGACAGGACCCGTTATTGTACCAGTAGATGACCTGCTAGAACGGACCGGTAGACAACATGAGTCCGAGAGGAGATTATAGTCAACCGAGACGTAAATGACATGAGACCGAGAGGATATTGTCATATTCTATTACCCGGCTGAGCTAGAATAGGATTAACGTGTTACATAGCTGAATCGAAATTCGTCTACAGCCCTATGTGATCTAGAGATTGCCTAGTTTCTCCATATCAGTTTATTAAATATAAAATCCAAAAATATTAGCTTAGTTGTTATTTTAATTCTTAAATCACTCAAATCTTTCCTCCTGTACCGTATTCTAAACTAAATAACTAATTAAATAATCTCAAGTCTATCCTCGTGGGATCGATAACTCGGGGTTGAAATACCACCCCTATATTACTTGACCGTTCACTTGCGCATACGTGTTAGTAAATTGCGTCATGTTTTTGGCGCCGTTTGCGGGGACAGCGGTAGATTAGTTATTTAGGAATTAGTTTATAGTACTTTTATTTAAGTTTAGTTTTATTTTGTTCTATTCTCTATCTCTGTGCTTAACGGGTGTCTTTTGAGTTTGTTTTCTCAGGACCACAGGAAGCAGGAGATTCTACTAAGCATGTGGAGCGAAGACTGCTATTCGGGTCCCCCCTACTGTTTCCACTGCAGGGGTAACCATGAAGACGAGGACGCATGCATAACTTGGTGCTACGTATGCGGCATTTGGCACGACCGTAGAGACTCATGTCCAGTACATGCCCCCCAACTTCATCAGCACCAGGAAGACTCATCAGCGATTATGGCAGAACGGCGTAGTATTATGAATGACATCGAAGTGTGCGCCAAATTTTGTCCATAGCTGCACAAGTGGCACAACAGGATTCTGCCACAGGTAGGGAATACGTGAAGGAGATGATGGAGAGGATAAAGAAACGAATAGAAAAACTGCCAACAGGAGGGGAATCTAGTATTCAAGAGCCACAAGAGGAGCCCTTGCCACATGACAGTGAGCCTCATATTGAACCTTCATCATCACCACCACAAGTGGAAGAAGAGAGACCTGAGCCGAGCGAAGACTGCAGTGTCCAGGAACCATTGGTGGACTCTTCCATTTACGAGGACTCAGACTCCGATTCAGACTGGGGTGGACCTGTGTGCCCAAGATAAACTGCAAAATGAAAGGAGTTAGCTTCCACTACTCTCCACCATCATCACAGCACATCAGTGCGGTTGAAAGGAGAATCATGGAAAATATATGGTGAAAGAAGAAGAAGTGGAGGGATAAAGAAATCTCCACCATCCTTTTCGGTTGAGGTAACCGGGTCGGGCTGTCGACCTTAAATTACAAGCGCTGCTTGGGAGGCAACTCAATGTAGAGTAGGATGCAATTTGTTTGTGTTTTTGCTTTTAGTTCTCCATATTTGATTTTCAGGGGTGAGAGAGAGTTGCTTCAATACTTCCAATCAGTGTGCAGGGACACAGGTACAAAAGACGCTCCGGATTCCCCTTCTTGATGCGTGCGATAGAATGTTGAGTAGACGCATCGGAATCCGGATTCGAGTGATACATTTCCGGAAACTGTCAACAGTCCACAAGACCCCTTCTTGTTGCAGTTTCGCGGCAACGGTGCCCATGTAGGTCCGGACACCCAGGTACCTCTAACTCTCTCTCTTGTTTCTACGTTTTGAGGGATAATTGTGTAAATTCACCGCCTGCACATTTAAGCGATGAGTCCTCTTCTTATATCTCTAAATTCGTTGAGGAAAACGAAACGCTTAAGTGTGGGGGAGTTTGTGTATTGTTTCACAAGCCATGTTTTGTCTTGCATAGCCTTGTTACATGTAGTTTGTGTAGTACTGTGTTAATGCGGTTAGTGTAGAGTGGTGTTTTTAGTGTCGTACTGTGCTAGTTTAATATTTTTGCATTGTTTCACATTTAACTATTGAGTCCCCTACCCAAAACGTGTGGTTAATCGAGTTGGCCAAAATGCACGTTAAGTCTAGGAAATATGAAAAAAAAATAGAAAAGCAAGACATCCATAAAAATTTAAAATTTTTGAGAATAACGGCAATTGATGAAGCTTGAAACAGAAGAGAGTTCAGTGAAAGAGTCTCTACGAATAGGAAGCGCCGTAGTGGGGAAAACCTTAATTTTTAGTATCTTGCGCACCGGTTTCACGAAAGCAAGTCTCGGGTATTCAGGGAAAGTGGAAAGAAGACGAGGGTATACCTTTAGTTCCTTTAATGTTCTAGGAGTATTCGGTCCTTGGGTAGTTGAATAGTCTGTTTTCAAGTGGAAACTTGTGGCCTCTTGTAAATCTGGAGTGGACCTTCTTGTAGAGTCGGTTTCCTATGGCACGCTGCTCTAGCCTAAGTGAAGTTAGGGAGTGTACACCACCATCCCTTAAGGCGGTTTCAAGAGCTAACCGAAAAATCCCACACTTAGTTGCACTAAATGCACGGTTGAAAAAAATTTAGAAGAGAACGAAAAAAAATGAATCAAAATCTTCTCTTGAATTAGATACGGTGAACAACCTAATGTGCCTCCATTCACGTGGAGAATTTGGATTCAATCCAATTGGAGAAACTAGGGAAAATTAAAGTCAAGCCGTATTAAACGGAGTTGTGTCTCCCGTCACTGGGAAAATTTGCATTCAAATGCAATAACGACTA
Source organism: Linanthus parryae (assembly GCA_023055425.1). Lineage (NCBI taxonomy): Eukaryota > Viridiplantae > Streptophyta > Magnoliopsida > Ericales > Polemoniaceae > Linanthus > Linanthus parryae. The sequence goes on from JALGPY010000004.1 coordinate 41,778,113, forward strand.
AGAGGGTCGGAAAAACTCAAATGACTTGGCGACGAAAGACTATATTAGTACTTAATATGCCTAGACCCTCTGAGCTACAGGACGTGCCCGAGTCTTGGATTGTTTTATGGTGGATGTTTGGGGACCCCTTAGTGAACTTGTGCATATGATCATCTTATCTCAATTTCTTTCTGTTGGTTGTGAAATTTCGGAAGAGACTTGTGAGAACTGGATGATTTTGGTTAGTGATAGCGAGATTGCCCGATCTCTAACGAAAAAGAAAAAAAATGTTTGTGTTGTTTCAGTTTTTGCATTGTTTGATGATCGAGTTGCATTGTTTATAGTCATGTAGATTGCATTGGGTTTGTGTGTTGTGTGTGGCACATTGCTAATAAAGTGTTATGCAATTCGGTGGATTAAAACGTAGTGTGAGGATTGATTTTGCTCGGGACGCGCAAATGGGTAGTGTGGGGGAATTTGATAACTCTTTATTAGAGTTATAGTTCTTGTATATTTTATATCGTTTTGCGTGATTCCCGGGTTGAAATATGAGTTTTACACTATGAATGTTGAGAAAACGTAGAAAGTTTGGTTTTTATCACTTTATTGTTAATCCGGGAGTTTTGATGCATATTTCGATCTTATTTGTCAAATATAATCGCTTTGTATGGTTGTTCATGTTGTCTTGACAGGAACGGATGCTAAACGATGGCTAGGAGGCATGAAACGAACTTCAAGAACAAAGCAAACTCAAGAGGATGCAAGAGAAGCAAAAGCGGAGGAGCAAAAATGACCAATGTCCACTATTTATTTTTATATCGAGTTATACAATACATTTTGGAGTGAGACTAGTGGAAAATGAAAGTAGACTCAAAGAGCTTTCCAACGATAGGTCAAGGAGCTAAAACAGAGATCGGAGGAGAAAGATATGGTCCGTCAAAGAGGATGTAAATTTGAGAAAAAGAGGCTGTTAAATTCTACGAACAAGAAAGTCGTTCGTGGGAACAGAGAGTAAAAGTTTGTTCGCACAAACAAAAAGTAGTTCGCACGAACAAGGAACAAAAAGCTATTCGCACGAACAGTCGTTTTTTCGCAAGAACAGAGTGCGCCAGCGCGGATTTTTGGGGCTGTTTTGCTATTTTTTGAATGTTTGAAGACTCCAGACATAATCTAACATAGAGGGACGAAATTGGGTGAGTATTGACGCATATTTTCAGAAGCAAAAAAAGGAAGGACGACAAGGAGGAAGACGGGGACGAAGAGAACACAAAGCCACCATTGGAGAGCTAGGTTTTTGATTTCTTCTTCTTCTCTTCTCAATCATTGTATGGAGAAACTTGTAAGTCTTGTTTGGTTGATTTCAATTAACTAAACTCCATTGCTCTGCTTCTCTAGAAAGCCTAGGGTTATGTAAACGAATGATTTTTCGGGTTAGACTTTGTCTCATGCTCTTATGCTTTGATCTATTGAATTAAAATTTAGTTTCTTGAACTTGTTAGTGAGTCTCGCATATTGACACTGCGTGATCATGATTTAATCTTCATGAAAACTAGGGTTTGTTCATAGTTCATCGTATTGCTTAATGTTAATATATATTTTAGTTTCATGTTGTTGTTCTATGCTTTATCCTTAGTGTGAAAGGATTGATCAACCGGACAAGCTAGCTAATTAGATGAGTGCACGACAGTGACTTAACCTAATTGTGATGAGAACTTGAACACAATCCCGAATCACCGAGACTGAAAAGGAGAAGTGTTAGGATTGGCTTTAGTGTGGGTAGATTTGGTAGGATTATTCAGCTGTTTCGTGAAACGGTGGACCGACAGGACCCGTTATCGTACCAGTAGATGATCTGCTAGAACGGACCGGTACATAACACGAGACGAGAGGAGATTGTAGTCAACCGAGACGTAAAATGACATGAGACCGAGAGGATATTGTCATAGCCTATTACCCGGCTGAACTAGAATAGGATTAACGTTTTACATAGCTGAACCGGAATTCGTCTACAGCCCTAGGTGATCTAGAGATTGCCTAGTTTCTCCATATCTGTTAATTAAATATAAAATCCAAAAATATTAGCTTAGTTGTTATTTTAATTCTTAATCACTCAAATCTTTCCTCCTGTACCGTATTCTAAACTAAATAACTAATTAAATAATCTCAAGTATGTCCTCGTGGGATCGATAACTCGGGGCTGAAATACCACTCCTATATTACTTGACCGTGCACTTGCGCATACGTGTTAGTAAATCGCGTCAACTCTAATTTTGAAATATCATGCTTTGATATTATCAAACGTTACACCGTAACTGAGTAACTGTAAAGTTAGTTATCGGGCATGATAGGAAGCAAGGTTAGAGATCGTAGTGACGTAGACATGATTTGTCCCTCCCACATAATGGGAGTAAATATCCATGGGCCACTCGAGGGATGGTGCTTATAGAATATCTGGAGAGACTCAGATAAATCAATATGGAGATATTGATATTATCTGCACGGATAAGCATTTTCCCAGGTTCGAGGAACTATTGATTGGATATACTAGTGTGACTAATATCTCTCGTGTCCAGTCCGGATATGGAGACAAATGGATAATACAATACATGAACATTGGGCACAAGGTTTGTCGGATGACTATTTCTATTAGTTGGGTAGCGTGGATGTCTTGCTAGAGGCCGCTCCATGATAGTACTAGTTACTACCAACCAAGTAGAAACCTATGGGGTCAGACTCCCTATGGGTTAGACCGGACATTGGAATTAATTAGAAGGATCAATACCCAACTACATGCAAACTTAGTAGGACTAATTTGCAAGTTGGACTAATTCGTGTATGGACATGATTAGGATAGGGGCTTTCATGCAGTCAACAAGGAGTTGTTGGACTATATAAAGGAAACTCCTAGCTTCCTTCCAAGACTAATGCTCATAACACATTGAGTGGGAGAGAGAAGCAAGGAGAGAGAGCAAGACCAAAGAGGGCCGACCCTCCCTTGGTCCGCCACCACCCCATCGGCCACATAGAGGGCCGAGACCCCTCTTGTTGGTGTTCGTTGTGTGATCTTCTTCCTCTTCCTCCTTCAATCCTAGCTAGCACAAAGGCTTGAAGGATGCGGTTTCAATCCTAGGAGTGGACTATCCGTAGAGACGTGAACACTATTTCATGTGAGAAGTCATCACAGGAGAATCCAAAGGTATATAGATACTAGAATCCTTTACTACAGTTATGTAGTCTCTTCCTGTGATCCTTGGTAAGACTTTAGCAGGATTAGTTTTATTATTCCGCTGTGTAACCTGCGTCAAAACCCAACAGTCTCTTCACTCCTATTGGCTTCCGCATCATTTTATAACAAGTGTTATCAGAGCCTGGTTTTTGGTTCTCGAGTTTGTGAGGAGTGATGTCGAATATGATGAAGATTGATCGTTTTAATGGGAAGAATGGGTTTAGCTTGTGGCAAATTAAGATGCGTGGTTGTTGAAGCTACAAGATCTGTGGTTGCCACTAGCTAACAAATCGGCAATGACAAGACCAAAGCGGAGTTTGTAAAGATGGATGAGAAGACGCATTCGACGATCATTTTGTGTCTCGCCGACGACGTGATTGCTGGAGTTGCAGATCAGAACTCAGTGGCTAGCTTATGAAAGAAGTTGGAGGATCTCTAGGACAAGAAATTTGTGGCCAACAAGTTGATGGTGAAGCAGCAGCTATTCGGTCTTCGTATGATTGAAGGTACGCATATTGGTGATCATTTAGACAATCTCAACAATATCTTGCTTGAATTGCGCAATAGTGACGAGACTGTGAGTTATGTTAATGCGGCTTTGATATTGTCGGTCTCTCTACCTCCTTTTTTGAGGGTTTCGTCCAATCGTTAGTTGTTGGGAATGAGACGATATCCCTAGAGGAAGTTAAGTTTGAAGATCATGACGGTGGCGCATTCATGGTTAAGGGAGGAAAAGGCAAGAGAAATCGCAACTATTGTAGATCCGAATTACCATTGGACATTTGTGCGTTTTTTCGTGAGAAGGGTCATTGGTAGCGCAATTGTCCCAAGAACAAAGGATCTGCAGGGTTTGCTGTAGTTTAACGTGGAGGGACAAAGTCCAAGGACGACTTCGTTCTCTAGGTCTCATGTGGAACCTTGGGTTCTAGGCGTAGGAGCATGGATGTGTGATTTATGACATGCGGATTGGTTGGTTGATTGGTTGCATGTTTTTGGGCATGCATTGATTGTTGGCACGTTATTGGCCGTGTCTCGGTTGGAATCACAATTGGCATGACTTGATTGATGGTCACTCTTTTCATTAAGTGTCATTGTAACGACGTTGGGGAGTTGCATTGTGTCATGTGCATTGGTGGTGTGTTGATTAAGACACACAAAGTCTCTGCGTTTGTTGAGACGTAAAGCGCGCTTGTTGTGGCGCATAGTGGATGTATTCTAATACCGCAAAACTTGAGAATATATTCTATCGATTGATTGGATTGATGAGAGCATTGGATTGGTTGCTAGGAAACTTGAATCAAAGTGGAGGTTTGTTATGTTTTGGTGATTCAATTCCCTAGCTAAGCGTTGGACGAAACGGCGAAGCAATTGGCGAAGCAAGGAAGAAGAACGAAGACGCGAAAAATGGGTATTGGAAGTGTCTTCGTGCGAAGACAATCTTTCTTCGTGCGAAGACATCGGGGCTGGGGCGGTTTCGTTGTTTCCTTGTTCGATTTTGGAATGTTTCTTTGTTTCTTTGGGAACAAGTCAACATCTTAGGACTATTTATTGACATAGGGTCGAGACATATATTGTGTGGTGAACTGTATTGACTTATCATCAATAAAATTGGTTTGTTTTGGCCATGGAGGTAGCTAGCCTAAAAACTAATGAACCACATTGATTCGTTGTATTGTTTCTTCATCTTGTTCATCGTCTCTTCACTCCTCTTGGCTTCTGCATCGTTTTCTAACATGGTGGAATGTCGCCCTTTGCTCTGGTTGTAACTTTTCAACTGATTTAAACTGGTGCATTGACATGCAATTAAATTTTGATCCGGCATGTTACTGCCTACCTGGAGATCTACACACTGTTAAAATTGTACCTCTGTTGATTCCTTAATCATGTCTCCATTTGTTTAATATCATGGACTTCGATGTTCAGACATGTCTTTTAAGAATGATTTCTTGCCTTGCGGTGGATTATCTTAATTGTGAGGCCGCATGGTTGAATGATTCATTTGTCAGCAACTGACAGTTTGAGTACATGTTCTTTTTAAAATGATTGTCAAAGTTAGTTTTCTCTGAATTCATGCATAGAAAGTAAAGCAAATTATTTTCTTCGCTTTTTTATTATGTTTGTTAACAAAATTAAATAAGTTTGGCTTTAAGTATATTACTAATTAGGTATATTAAGTAGTCTATGAGACCACTTTTCAAAAAAAAAAAAAAAGTAGTCTATGATAATTGGAAGGTTAATGTTTATTTGTCCAAATTACCTATATCTATATAGGCTTAATTGCTGATTGCATACCCTCAGTATAGCATAATTTTCTTATTCCTATCTCCAGGTTTGGAGGACAAATGAACATGTACTCAAACTCTCAAACATGTACCACAAATTAAAAAAAAAAATAAATGTACATACAAAGTTCAAAAATTTATTATATGTCATCAAAGATTTTTTTACTAAAAAACTTGTATTTTCGTACAAGGAAAGCTCAATCCACCGAATTTCAAAGAAGTTATTACTATGACAAATAAAAAATATTTGGCTACACTTTTTGGAATCGTTGACTGATAACTTAATCATCGATCCCATTGAAGGCCTCTCTCTCGATATAAGATGCTAAACTATCATCCATCTACACTTTGACCCCTATGCATGTGAGACACTTGAACTATTTTTGACACCTCTCCTCTTAGGTGGCAAGACCCCCCTATCCTCCTTCACCTTCTGAAACAGTTGAGAAATCATCAAGGTTATCATATCTCCCAACCTTCTTCTCCCTCATGAATATCACCATGAACCACCACAACACCACCATGATCTCCACCACCACACCACCTCTTTAGGACCTGCTACCACTAGATATTCAGCACCACCTGAGGAGCAAAACACTCCGATCAAATTGAGGGTTCAATCAAAACCGAAAGAGAAAACCCGATTTGAAGGTAAAGAACCTCTTTAGGACCTGCTACCACTGGCTCTGTCGTGAGTTCAATATGGCGACAATAAATCAACCGGTCGGTGGAAGATTTTTACCGACTACTTTCTCCCACGACTTTATGCTCGTCGTTGTTTTTTTGCCGACTACTTCCCGACCACAAAATTTTGTGGACAAAAGTTTTGCCGACAAATATGCTCGTCGTTAATGTGTTTTGCTGACAAACTTGCTCGTCGTGACTATATTTTGTCTTCTTCATAGGCGACTATATTCACAGTCGCCTAAATTACACATTTCACATTACCTCTGCTCAGTTACCCTGTTGAACCTGTACGTGCAATTTCTATAACCAGTTCCACTACAGTGCACAACAAAAATAGAGGTTCATGCACAGATTAACCTGTTTCGTAACACACATTCATTCAAATTTGTTGCTACAGATGTAGCCAGCATATATATAACTTGGGTAAAACACAGAATATGTTACACAATGTATATACACTCAACCCGGCCAAATGACTACAATATTCAAAATAATTAAACAACCCATAATATAACTGTTTACTCATTTGTTTGTTAGAATATTCCTATAACTGATTCATTTGATGATTACCAAATGTTGTTCCTCCAAAGTGGCCGTAGAGCTGTGTGCATTGTCAATTTGAATTCAAACTGGATCAACGACCGCTCCACGCACAGTTGTTGTACTGAAACAGGTTAAAAGAAAAACATATTTAGACAGATAGTTGATGTCAAAATGTTGGAACACAAAGATGACTGATAGCATGTGTGCCTATGGAGTCCAAACAGTGCGTACTATATACTTCGTATGGATGTACTCATACTATCAATATAACATGAAAATTGTACCTGCAACAGGTGATAGAAAAAATTTATAATTTTCTAATATTGCCACTCCTAATCAATGAGGTAGTTCATGAACCTATACCTACTGACCTGCACTAATCTTTAAACCATCAATGATTTCTCTGAAACCACATCCTTAAACCAGTCTTTTTATACTCCATTAACCCCCCACATCTCCATCTTTTCCTAACCACCAGCTTCCCCACTGTGTATAAAACCAGAGTACATCCTTGTTCATTTCACTCGACCTATCATCCATCCAGATAAAGTTTAGATTCTGGGCAAGCATGTCGATGTCAAGAGTCAGTTATGCTCTCGCCCCCTTGAAGAAGCATTGTGAGGCTAGGAATGGTCACACACAAGCTTCTGGAAGTGGCAAAAACATAACAGATTACATCGAAGAAACCATCGCTTAATAAACCAGCATTAATTAAACTCCATTAATCCCCCCCCCCACATATCCATCTTTTAAGTCTCCATGTTTTCCTAACTCTCCAGCTTCCCAACTATGTATAAAACATAGATTACAGCCTTGTCCATTTTACTACATCTTTCATCCACCTAGATAGAGTTTTGATTATTGAAGCATTTCGATGTCAAAAATCTCCTACGATGTTGATTTCGTAATGTTCTGGCTGTCTTGATGCAGCATTGTGATGCATGGAATGATTACAAAGATGATGCTTCATGTGGTCAGAACATAACGATGCAAACCTCTGTTTGTCATAGCACATCTGCACATCGATCTGAGATGAGTGCTAAATCGATGCAAACCTCTGCCTCTCATGGCACAACTACTCATATGAGATGAGCGCTTGTGCTATATGGGAACCAGAGGTTGTCTTCGTTTAGCAAATATTTAGTCAATTTCAAAAAAATTAGTCCACACAGTGACTGCTCTAACGCCATGTTGCGTGATCATAAAACAAGGTTTCCCTCCAAAAGGGAATATCCACATCAAGAATAGACTAGAGGAAATGAAAGGGGAACCAAAAGTTGTTTACCTCTGGCGAAATTCCAAACAGTGCTCACTATAGTACGTATATGTGGTCATACTATCACTTACTATTCTGTACCCTGGAAATGTTACATGAAACAATTGATAGGAAGTATTTAGTTTTCTTTATACATTTAATGTTGATGCGAAATTTCGGGATCACCAATATTAAGTATACAATGTTTACCTCTTTCGAAGGTCCACACACTGCACAACCATTATCGAATATGATCGTGACAAATTGAGGATCATTAGAGCGCAAATAGTTAGCATGGAGTAGATTATAATTATCATGAAAAGGCCCTCTTCGGTATTACATGCAAACAACCAGCGAGCATGAAGGACATCATAATAAACCTATAAACCACTTATCATCATGACCATGCCCAAACAATTTTTGATGAAACTATTGGAGTTCCCCAAACTGAACATCATTAATGTACATGAAGCCAATCAATTCATTACACTTAATGAAAAGGAAATAAAAGTGAAACTGACAAATGATTAGCTCTATTTAATATTAGTAATATCATACATCCATTCCAAGTCAGTCACAACAAATTAACTCAATTCCCCAAGACTCCATCAAAGACCAGTCCCCAAAATCCCCTTACCATGAAACCCATTTTCAAACGCCTGCGTGAAGAGTTGGAGGTCACAAGTCCATTCACACGGCTGTCAGGGTCCCTAATGATGCTCCAATTTTCATATCATCGGATTAAGATTCAAGTAGCGAGGACTCCCCTTCATTGAGGTTGTATAAGAAGACGCTAACTGCATTGGAGGAAAGTAGAAAGAAAATACAAAAGACTGAATGGAGAATCAGATTAATTGAGCAGATGAAGATTGAAAATTATAGGTTGGTTGTGCCTGTCGAATTCTATGAAGGAACTGGTGAATCCCTTTCCCCAATCAAAAAGAGACACATGGGGCTACAGAGAGAAAGCTTTCACACAAGAACGAACCAACAAAGGCCCAGGCAGATGAAAAAATCAAATAGGACAATGCTGCCAAGATTTTTTATTTGTTGTTATTTTGTGTAATTTTTCTATTATTGTTGCTAATATTTTGTTTTCTATATATGTATGGCCAGTTGTCTTTATTAATAGATATTTTTTTTGCAATATTTTGACTTATTAATGAAATAACTATTATAGGTAATTCCTCTGTTCATCGTCTACCGTCTGCGGGGTAGTTGCGAATGACATTTTCACTCGGTTTTCATGCACAAAAATGTTGTTACTATTTTGTCAACATTATCGGCGGGTCAAAATGACATTCGCAACTCCTGACAGAATAGAGAGGTCGAACGGATAAAATAACAACTATCACAGACAATTTCTAAGAAATCTAATATGTGCGACATGCTACTTATCAATTAGGACAAGTATCTCACACGCGATATCACTGTTCCTTCAACAAGCAATTAGGCGCAAAGATGACAATACAGAGGCGTGTTTTGCCAATTACGAAAAGATACGTAGAAGAGTTTGCGACCCGAACATGGAATGAACAGAGGGAATATGGAAAGAGGCTCAGATCTGTACTCATGAAAACCAGATAAAAGATCGATGATCACTACCTGCAAAATGATTTTGCCTCGCCATGAATATCATGCCACTCTCTCGGCTTAAGGAGTGAATTCGGTAGATCCAAATCATCACGGCCTCTTCTGTGACCATGAAGAGGCTTCAATCAGTACTCATTAAAACCAAAGAGATGATCACAACAGGTTGCAAAAATAATTTTGCCTTGCCATGCATAATACAATCTAACAGCTTCAAGGAGTGAATTTGATATATCCATATCATCACGGCCTCACAGTGAGCGATAACATTAAGCATGAAAATGCTCAAATCAGTTCTATTTAAAGCCAAGTAACAGATGATCACAGTAGGCTGCAAAAACATTTTTGCCTCGCCGTGCATAATACACACTAAGAGCTTCAAGGAGTGAATTTGACATATCCATATCATCACGGCCTCACAGTGAGCGCTAACACTGAGCATGAAAATGCTCGAATCAGTACTCATTAAAACCAAATAATTTATGATCACAGCAGGCTGCAAATAATGAAACCCCAATCAGACAGGTTACCAAATGGGTGTCAAAATAATTACCATATGCATCATTCATAACTTTCCAAGCAGTTTATTCATTAAGCCATATATATCATACTTCAACTGTAATGAAATAAAATTCATTGTAAATTCCTCCGTTCATCTTCTATCGTCAACAGAGCCATCCGAAGGCCACTTCGACCCGGTTTTCATTGACACACCTTCGCCACATATTAGCCAGCATTATCAGCGAGTCAAAAATGTAGGGTTTTGATACGGATTACGTAGTAGAATAAAAATAAATAAACATCCGTTCAAGACCCTCCAAGGATCAAAAGTCTATAATTCACAACGATGGTAAATGATGAGAACATCAAGTACCTTAGTTTGTATCCTTGATGACTACACGTGAAATAACGTCCACGTCTCTATGAATAGTACACTCCTAGGATTGATCGCGGATCCTCCAAAACTTTGTGCTAGCTAGTGAAGGAGGAGGTAGAAAAAGATCGAGCGAAACGAGCACCCAAGGCCGCACCTTGGTGGCCGAAGGAAAGAGGGTCGGACGGCGGGAGGGGGGGGTCGAGTTCGGCCTCCCTTGCTTGCTCTCTCCTTGCTTTGTTCTCTCTCTCTTTTGTGTGATAACAATAATGAACAACTTTTTGACAAAATAAGCTAGGACTGTTCTTTATATAGTCTAAGAACTCCTTGTATACTACACATTAGCCCCTCTACTAATCATGTCCTTACATAGATCAGTTCAACTTTCAAATTGAAAGGGGAGTATGCAGATAGAAATGAAGCACAGATACTTTAGAAAGGGGGGGGGGTTAAATAGAGTATGCCAACTTCTTGCAAAACTTGTAGAAGAGAAGAGTTTCTATGAAGAGCAATGAAGTTCAAGGCCTTGAAAACAGTTTCAAGCCTTTGGAATGAAACACAGTTTGAAAGAAAACAGACAAGTCTTTTTCAATTCCTTGAAAAGATTTTCACACCCTTGAAAACAGACTAGTTTGAATGCTGCACAAACTAAGTATGCAAATGAAACTGGAAAATCAAGAGACACTGAATTTATAGAGTTCAGTCCACTTCGACCTACGTCTCTACCTGAGGGATCTTCTCCCTGCAGTATTTTCAAAAAACATATTATTAATCAAAAGCTAAGCCCTATATCTCAAGCACAGAGATATGCCTTACTCTGTTACCGCTTGTGGTTCTCTATAACTTATCTAGTACCTCCTCTAGCTAACTGATTAACTAAGAATTCTCTATTGTTCACTTTGAACAATCCTTGAGAATGAGAGAAAGAAGTAGTATAAGAATTATATATAAATAAAGTGCAATTCAGAAGAACACTTGTAAAACTGCAGTGAAAAATGCAGTGGTCTTATGTGAGTTGGATTGTGAGAATGATGTGCTTCTTTGATGCTTTTCAATCCTTAAATGTGTCTCTCTTTTTGACCGTTGAGTGTTTCTCTATTTTTGCTTTAAAATGAGATCTATTTATAAAGCTTGAAGCTCTGCAAATCTTCCCATATTTTCAGAAACAACTTCCTGTTTTGTAGGCAACAATTTTGACTCTTCAAACAGCCTTCTCCAACGGATAGTTGATCATAATCTTCTGAGATATTCATCTGATCTTGTATTTAAAAAAATTTAGAAGATGTCAAGAGTGTCTGATTGATCACAGAATCACATTCTCTCCAAGTTCCATTTCCTGCAAAATCCAGATTAGGAATCCAATCCTGCAAACTAGGCAATAATATTTCCCTGCAAAACTGAGTCAAACAGATGGATTAAATGGTGTTAGATATAAAAAAAACGTTTGTCTATCATCATCAAATAATAACAGATTGAGCATAGGGTAAGAGAGGTAAAATGAGATCAGAAGTGTTCAGAGTACCTCCCCCTTAGAATATGCATACAGGTAAAACAGTTTCAAGGCTTTGAATTCTGTTTCAAGGCCTTGAAATAGCCCTTCCTGTGAAACCTGATTCAAGGCTTTGAAAACAGGTTCAAGGCCTTGAAATATATGCTATTTCAAGCCTGTGAAACCTCTGAACTTACAATCTCCCCCTTCATGAAAGACAAAATCTCAAACTGTTTGAATCTTAAATTCTGCAAAAATACTCATTAGTACAAAGTTAAAATAGTAGAAACATATTGGTTCCAAAAGATCCAACTTATTCAATGAAAAAAACTTAAACAAAACATATAAGTCTAGATAATCCTACTGACCAAAAGGATAGTCACCAAAACATAAACAAAAAACCTAAGATTTCTCCCCTTTTTGACTTTTATCAAAAAGAATGAGAAGATGTTGGACCAGAGTCTTTGAATTTTTTTGAAAATAAACATAAAAGGATAAGTGGGAAAGAAAGAATATGCAAGAGCTTATGGGGTTGGGTTTCATCTCCATCCTGATCTCCTTCCTCTTCCTCACTGTCTTCATCATTGTCCGGTTCTTCTTCATCCTCTTCATTCACACCAACAGTGTCTTTTTTAGCCTTGTCTTTAATAGCAGTCTTTGGAGATTTCTTCTTCTTCTTCTGGTTTATAAGCAAGGCATCTGAATCAGGATTGTCTACTTCATCTCCCTCTTGAGCAGCTTGTTCAACTACCACCTGCTTTCCGTTATCCTTGACTTGAGCAGCCTCTTTCTGGTTGGAGTGTTCACTGGGAAAGTTCTTTTCAGAACAATCTTTCTTGGCACCTTCTTCATCATCAGGGACATAAAACACAGTCATGCTTCTAAAGATGGTCTCCACCATGTATTTTACCTTTGTGAGATCAGTCTCAAACCCATGCTGATTCTCTTTGATTTCACTATTGTCCATTTCTAAACCATCAAGTCTCTGAAGAATTTAAGACAAGTCACGAGGTTGAGAGGTCAGGCTTGAATTAGGGGTCAAGATCTTGGGCTTAACAAATTTCTTTGCATTCAACTCTTCTTCTGTCTAATCTGAATACATCTTCCAAATTTTTTTCCTTGGTCTTCACTGCTCCGATCTTCTCAAAATCTTTCTTATTAAGCAACCAATCCCAGAGGTGATAGACTCTTCACGAGAAGTTGGAATTTCAAGGTGTTGGAAGAACACGGTGAGCAAATTTGCATAAGGAAAATGATGCTTTCTCTGATTTGTTTGGCTAAACAGCATGTGTTCCATTACAAGATTCTGAAGATCAATGTCATAGCCGTGCATAATCAAATACATAATGTATAGCACTCTCTCAGTGATCAACTCCATGGAATGTTCCCTTGGAAAGATACAACTCATTAAGATAGTGAATAAGACTTTGGCTTCAACATTTAACACAGAGTGTGTTAACTGTTTGTATGAGGTAGGAACATTGGGTAGAAAGAATTCTTCTCTGTCCAACTTTAAAACTTCATTTTTGGGAGGATTGTTCTGTGTATCATATCTCTTAGGACGGCCTAGCACAGATGCAAACTCAGCACGATCTAATTCCATAGTAACACCAGCAACTCTAGTCTTGATAACTAAGTAATGCAATTCAGATTCATTCCAGTCAACATAGGTATACTGATCAAGCTACAAAAAGCAATATTCCTATAGGCAAAACCGTCCAACTACTGAACTTTGGATGTATTTGAGATGAACCAAGATTCATCAGGAGCAGTGATCTTTGAGTAGATCTGCAAGGCTCTCTCCACATTGTCTTCTGGTTCTTCCTCTGTCACTTTCTCTTTTCCCTTTTTAGCTTGAGAGGCTTTCTTCTTTTTCTTCAACTTCTTGGGGCTTGAGATCTCTATTTCTGGTTGCTTTTCAGTAGCCTTCTCTTTTTTCTTATTCTTCTTGTATGAAGATGGTGTCACATCCTTCTTAGTCTTCTTCTTTGGTGGAGGAAGTTCTGCAACAACTTCTGCACTGGGAGTCCTGGAACTTGAATCCCCACTGATTGTTTAAACTTCATCATCAGCTGTCTTTCTGTTCTTCTCAGAACTAGGTTTTTAACCTCCGTCCATCTTGATTATGTTAGAGGCTCTTCTAGTGTTCATTAGGGTTTGGGAGAAGAATAGAGAGAGGTAGATTTGATACGTAATGAAGGATAAGAGAAGGAGATAAATACTGAAAGAGTTTGAGATTGAAAAGAAAACTGCAATATTTTTCTGATCTCAAAAGATATGTAATGATCAGAGAAGATTCAAATCTTTGTATCCGTTGGAAATAAATAATTTAATACTATATTTGGCTGAAAAAGAATTTCGAAAAAAGTAGGGGCAATATTGAGAAAATATCTACAAAGATAGCACCCAATACTGAATGATCCAAGAATAATTCAATAACCAGTTATCAAAATTGTTTTCAAGGCATTGAAAACAGTTTCAAGGTCTTGAAACACTGCTATACTAAAACAAGTAAAATCAAAGCTCTGAAAGGATTTTCAAGGGTTTGAAAATCAGTTCAAATCTTTGAAACACATAATAGCTTACCTTCCTTACCTGATGCTCCCCTTAAACCAATGCATATTTATTTAGCATGCCTAATTCCAGTATTAGAGCTGAAAATCTTTCACCTGGCAATGGTTTAGTGAAGATATCTGCAAGCTGCATGTTAATAGAAACAAATTCAAGAACAATATAACCTTTCTCAGCATGATCTCTGATGAAATTGTGTCAGACATCAATAAGCTTGGTTCTTGAATACTGAACTGGATTCCTTGTAATTGATATTACACAGGTATTGTCACATTTGATACGTATACTTCTGAAATCTAATCCAAGATCCCTCAACTATTGAGCAATCCACAACACTTGTGAATAACATGCTCCAGAAGATATATATTCAGCTTCTGCTGTTGATAAAGCAACAGAGTTTTGTTTCTTGGAATGCCAACTTATCAAGGAGGATCCAATGAATTGGATAGTTCCAGAAGTGCTTTTCCTATCAACTTTGTAACCTGCAAAGTCAGCATCTGAAAATCCATGCAAAGAAAAGTTAGAATGTCTTGGATACCAAAGCCCTAATTATTTGGTACCATTGAGATATCTAAATATTCTCTTCACAACACTTAAGTGTGATTCCTTTGGATGAGCTTGAAATCTTGCACACATACATACACTGAACATGATATCTGGTCTACTAGCAGTAAGGTATAGCAATTATCCAATCATACCTCTATACTCTTTTACATTGACACTCTTACCAGATTGATCCTTGTCTAAGGACAATGTAGATTTCATAGGATTCTTGATTTCTTTGGATTGAGACATAATGTACTTGTTCAACGAGTCCCTTGTGTACTTGCTTTGATGCTGAAACATTCCCTTCTTCAACTGATGTATTTGAAGTCCAAGGAAGAAGTTCAACTCTCCCATCATGCTCATTTCAAATTCCCTGCTCTTAAGACTTGAGAATTCTTTTCATACAAGATCATTAGTAGCTCAAAATAGAATATCATCAACATAAATATGAACTATAAGTAAAACTTTCTCATGAGTCTTTGTGAAAAGGGTCTTGTCTACCAATCCTCTTTTGAAATCATTTTCAAGCAAACATTTTGACAATCTTTCATACCAAGCTCTTGGAGCTTGTTTCAAACCATAAAGAGCTTTGTCAAGTTTGTAAACGTGATCTGGAAACTTATCACTTTCAAAACCAGGAGGTTGTACAACATAAACTTCTTCTAGCAAGTAACCATTCAAGAATGCACATTTCACATCCATTTGAAATAGTTTCATCTTCTTGTAAGATGCAAAAGCAAGTAAAATTCTAATTGCATCTAACCTGGAAACTGGAGAAAAAGTTTACTCATAATCAATACCTTCTTCTTGGTTGTAACCTTGAGGAACTAACCTTGCTTTGTTCCTGATCACTTTGCCATTCTCATCCAATTTGTTTCTGAACACCCATCTGGTACAAATGACAGACTGGTTTGTTGGTGGAGGAAGTAGATTCCACACCTTGTTTCTTTCAAACTCATTGACTTCACTCTGCATAGCTATAATCCATTCTGCTTCTTGTAATGCATCCTTCACAATTTAAGGTTCTACAAGAGATATAAAAGCATTAAAAGAAAAAAAATTCTTAAACTCTGATCTTGTTTGTGTACCAGTTGATCTGATATCATGCTTTCAGCTGAATGAGATGAAACATATTTGAACCTCTTTCTTGGAGACCAGGGTTCAGGCTGAGTTGTAGCCTGATCACTTATATCTTTCTGATCATCCTTGTCAAGGCTTTGATCTCTATTTTCAAGGCCTTGAGACCTATTTTCAAGGTCTTGAAAATGGCTTATGTTTCCTTCTGAGCCTTCCTTGAACCCAAGTGAGTTCTCAGCTTCTTCTTCTGATTCATGCTTGTCCAGATTTAATTCTACAAAACTTTCACTCAAAGAACCATCATAGCTTTCATAAAAAATAACATTAATACATTCTTCAACCATCTTGGTTATTTCATTATAAACTCTATATGCTTTGCTAGTAAGAGAGTAACCTGGAAAGATACCTTCATCACTTCTTTCATCAAACTTACCCAAGTTGTTCATACCATTGTTGTGGACAAAACATGTTCAACCAATGGGTTTGAAGTATGAGATGTTTGGCTTTCTCCCTTTAAAAAGTTCATAGGGGGTCTTCTTCAAGATATGTCTGATCAAGCACCTGTTTAAAATTTAATTTTCTGTATTTACAGCTTCTGCCCAATAGTGTTTTGGCAGCTTCTTTTCTTGAAGCATTGTTCTTGACATATCTTCAAGAGTCCTGTTCTTTCTTTCAACAACTACATTATGTTGAGAATTTCTAGGGGCGGAGAAATTATGAGAGATACCATGCTTAACACAAAAAAAGTAAAATTCTAATTGATCAAACTCTCTACCATGATCACTTCTGATTCAAGCAATAGGTAGGTTTTTCAAGGTTTGAAGTTCTCTGCAAAGTTTTGAAAATTCAGAGAGGGCTTCAGATTTTTCTTTTTGAAACATAACCAAAGTATACCTAGAGTAATCATCTACAATAACTATCATATGCCTCTTAACTTTTGGAGTTGGAGTTCTCATAGGACCACAGAGATCCATATGAAGTAATTCAATAGATCTAGAAGTACTTACAAATTTATTTGGCTTGAATGAGCTTCTGGTCTGTTTACCCTGATCACAAGCTTTGCATACTTCATCATCTTTGGACTTGATAGATGGTAATCCTCTTACCAGATCTTTGGAGATCACCTTGTTCAAGGTATGCAAGCTAATGTGACCAAGCTTTCTGTGCCAAATCTTTGAATCCTCTTTCAAGGCCTTGAGACACTTCAAGCTTTTACCTGCAACTTTGTTAGTCTGAAAAGTATAAACATTATTTGATCTAGAGGCTGTGATAATGCAATTACTTGATTTCTCATTCTGCACCACACACTTCTCTTTATCAAAGATAACCTTGTTGCCATTGTCACAAAGCTGAGATACACTAAGCAAGTTAAATTTCAATCCATCAACTAGATATACATCAGAAATAGAGTTTTCAGAGTCTGTACCAACTTTACCAATACCAAGAATGTTCCATTTGCCTTTCTCACGAAGAGTAATTGAACCTTCAGATTGCTCTATCATTTATGAGAATAGAGATCTCTTTCCACTCATGTGTCTTGAGCAACCACTGTCCATAAACCACTTTTGTTCTTTGACATTGGTGACAACTTGCAAGCACCAATCACTGCCTTACCCAGCTGTTAGACCGAGTGTGGAATTTGGACTCATACTCAGGATCAATCATGTTAGGTGGTCTGACCCCTTTAGGAACCCAAATTTTTCTGACTTGTCCCTTGAGTTGAAATGGGAAAGTGTTCCTCATTATGTGAGGTTCTCTTCTTCTGAAAGGACAAGTCAACTTAACATGACCAATTTTATTGCAAAAATGGCACTTAGGAGAAGTTTTGTTTCCCGATTTCACAAATCTGGTATTGTTCTTTCTTGGAAAATTTGGATTGTATCCAATACCAGTTTTGTGAAGAGACTTTGGGATTTATCCAAGGATCAGGTTCAACTTGTGTTCTGCGCCTGCAAGCTTGACTTTGACTAATTCAGATTCTTGAAGTTTCTCAATGAGAGTACTCTTTTGTTTATCTAATTCATCAACTTGATGTCTCGGATTAACAAGGCTGTTACTCAATGAAGAGTTCTCAGTGACTACTTCCTTGACTTGTGTTTTCAAGGCTTTGAAACTGGTTTTCAAGGCCTTGAAATCACTGTCAGTTTTCTTTTGAGAGATTTCAAGATTCTGATTCAGACAAACAAGTTGTAAATTATCTTTTGCTTGCTCATGAACATTTTATTTCAAAACTCTAATCTCTTTCAGATAGTCCTCTTTATTTAAAAGCATTGTCTTCAGGTAATCTGAGAGAGCTTATTTTGGTTTTGAAATCAAACAAATTACCATTACCTCAATGTTCTTCTCGTAACTTTCATCATGTTTGGCCGTGAAGCATAGGTTGGCATGTTCTGCTTCAGCTTCAAATTCACTTGAGGTATCTAAATCGCTCCATTAAGCTATCATAACTTTCTTTCTCCTGTCATGGTATTTATTCTGAAATTTCTTGCTTTTCTTGTGTGGACAATCTCTTTTCAAGTGTCCTGCATCACCACACTCAAATCACTTCATGAATTTTGATTTAATTTTTTAAGAAGACTTACCTTTGTAGTCCTTGCTACTGGATGATATGTGCAACACCCTCCCAAATCGCAAGGCCGGCCAGGCCCCACGTTCGGAAGAGATGTCTCCGCCCGAGGTGATGAGCCTCATTCGGAACAGATAATGATCGTCGGTTCATGGTTAGTGCAACCATTGATAATGATTTAAAACATAGTTTATTACGATTCCAAATTAACAAGTGACAACATTTGAAAAGTTATGAGTACATCTGAATGATATTACTAGGTGATATTCTAGCAACAAGATTTCCTATCTAGCGGTGTCGTGAACATTCCCCCACCTAAAATCCAACCTCCGGTTTTAAAATAGCAAAAGCCGATGCAGTTTTTACAGAAAATGATCAGCAAACGGCTGAGTAGGCAAACACCCATAGCACGTAAACAGATTATGAGACATGTGACAGGAATAACATATTCGTTGATACATAAATATCAAATATTCGCGGGAAAAGCGTTCACGTTGATGTGATGTGTCAAACTTTGTAACGATCTCAAATTTCGTATTCCAACCCAAAGATGTGGTCGATCTTGGGAAATTACTGTTTATAGCATTTTACAATATTACTTTAATCTCAAGATAACTCATCGATATGAATCGAGACCAGAAATTCATTTTAGTAACTAGTTGATCCGGGGCGTGACCATATCCAATCCACAACCTCTATCTCATATGTGCAAAAGCACTACCACAACCATAACTCAATCACAGGAGGTTCGCATCACAGCGCCTCATAACCATAACATAATCAAAAGGAGGTCAGAGCCTCATAATATCCTAATCTCATAACAGTAACCAATCACAGTATGTCAGAAATGTATCGTATCAGGGATATGGCACAAACCCACGCACAACAGTTTCCACTTTACATAATTATGAATTTTCTTTCAAGATATAGAATCGAGTAAGGAGCTCCAAACTAAAGCCAGTGTGGCACAAAATAATAATAATCGATGTATGATTAAGAAATATAATATTTGACCAATAAGTGAGCGGTGTTCTACTCTTGGTAACCGAGGCAATGATTTCAAATTTCGTACTTCCAACCCAATGACGTGGTCCGTCTTGGGATATCACATTTTCAAGTTATCTTACAATAGAGTATTAGATGTTCTTCTTTCGGATTCGTATTTAGATTTGGATACCATTTCAACCGATGCTTCAAATAGAGTATTTCTAAATCCAAGTAAAGAACTCAAATAAACATATACGGTAGCATTTCACAAATAACGCACGCGATACACGAAATGAAAGAAAGGCACACGAGGCTAGGCATATTAACTTACCAAAATCCAAGCACGTCCTAGAAGTTGTCTCGTATACGAAAACGTCACCTACAAATCGGAGCTTCTAACTTAATACAACCTCAACAAATATACAAATATATAATTCTAGCCCTTTTATTTTTCTCAAGAAATATTTATTTTAACTTATTTACAAACCCAAATATATAGTTTCTTCAATAATATTTACCCCCAAAAATATAATTATTAATTTATAAATAATAATCTAAAAAAATTAAAGAAAAAGTAATTTTATAAATGAATCTGAAATTAAAAACTACATTTAGTACCCCAAAATTTTATGAAATGACATCTGCCTCTCCCTAAGTTTCTGAAACGACACAATAACCCCCAAAAAACTTTTTGAAAATGACACTTTAACCCCCTAAGCATGAAAATTCAAACTAACAAATCTAAACATGGATTTGAGGCTTTGAAACGTGATTTTGATTACTGAAAACAACTTAGAAGATGATTTTGAGCGTACCCATATGAAAAATCGCGAGAAAGGGGCAAGAAACGGGACGGGTTGAGCTCGCCGTCAATGTCGCCGGAGGTGGAGCTCGCCGGGGCTTTTTCCGGTCGTTCTTGGCCTCGGTTGAGGCCTCCTCAAGCACGGTCGGACCTCCAAGAGTGGTTTAGATCTGGTTTGGAGGGGTGGGTGTCGTTGGTTAAGCTCCGACGAATTCTCGCCGGAAACAATGGTGGGTCGCCAGATTTTCGTTTCTGCCGTTGCTCTGCGGCTTCTGATGCTGCTGTGCTCGATCTGAAAGGGAGAGATAGAGTTCAGGAGGATGAGGGAGAAGGAAGAGTGTGATGGGGGTGGAGGTCGTTGCTCTGGTCGGTGTTTTCGCTGGTCTTCTCCTGTGGTGGCTCCGGCTGGGGGCTGCCGCCCCTGCTTTTGTTCGTCGGAGAGAGAGAAGGGAGACAGGGTGAGAGAGCTTAATAGGGGGATGGAGGTGGAGAGAGAAGGCTGATGGTAATGGTGGATGGTTCGGGTTTTGGTGGTGGTTTCAGTGGTGGTGATGGCTGGTGGGTTTCCTCTCAGCAAAACAGATGAGGGTGAGAGAGAGACGGAGGGTGAGGGAGAGTGAGACAAAGAGATGGAGGGAAGAGAGGGTGGTGAAGATTGTGGTGTGTTGGGGGGTCTCGGGGTTGGGTCTGCCGAAAGGAAGAAGAGAATGAGAAATAGAGGAAGGGGAAGGAGAGAGAGAGAGAGAGGGTGACGGGGAGAGAGAGTGAGAGAGAGAGAGGGAAAATCTCGGGGACTGGGAGAGAGTTGGGGAATGGGAAAACAAAACATTATTATTATTATTATTATTATTATTATTATTATTATTATTATTATTATTATTATTATTATTATTATTATTATTATTATTATTATTATTATTATTATTATTATTATTATTATTATTATTATTATTATTATTATAGTTATTGTAATAGTATAAATGTAGTATGAAATATTTAGTATTATACTGTATAAAATACGTATAGGAAGGAGTATAGATACGGTATAACAATACATCCTACTACCTATATAAAAGAAGTTACGGCCGGTTTGCGTGGCAGTGGTGGTCCAATTACGTGCTGCCAATTCGGACCAAGTGCCAGCGAAATGCCTACGTAATTGTGACGTGTAGAAAAGGTCGGTTATGCCCTTGCTGACGTGGAGCGGATAGGCTGTGGTTGAAGGGCGATTTTGTCTTTTGAAATGTCTCTGGTTGGTCTGTGCTGTGGAGCATGAACTTCTTAGTCGGTGATCTTCTTGGTGGGACAGGTGGCGATGCTCCGAGTAGCTGTGGCTGGTCTCCGGCAATCGTTAGTGGGACAGGTGTCGACTTTTTGCCATTTATTCTTAAGAATGTGGGAGAAGGCTCCTCTGATGTTTGTGTCATTTGCTGATCTATTGTCACCAGGTTAGTTCTTTCGTCTCTCTTCGTCTTCGTGTTTTCTACGGTTTGTGGGTTTTGTTTTCGCCGGCTGCCGGAAATTGGTATGGTATCGGTTTGTCAGGTTCTGTAGGGTTGTTGAATTGGGTTTTTTGACTTGGGTTTTACTTTTTTCTTTTTTTCGGGCAGTTGGTGGTTGGGGGGGGGTGTTTATTTGGTTGATTGTGGATTGAATATTTACTCTGCCATGTGGGTTGTTTTAATACTTACCTGCATGCGTGTTTTTTATGATGATGATTTACAAATAGGTATTTCTATGTGGTTTGATTGCTTGCATGTGTGTGTTCTGGGGTTTTATTGTTGGCTAATGGCGTTATTAATGCATGTAGAAGTGTGCTATATAAACGTACAGGTTTTGCATGTGGTGGTTGTAGCCAGTTGATAAGATGATGCCTGGTTAGTATGATTCACATTTGCTTACATTCAGTGTTGGTGTTTGCAGGTTGATCGGCTGTTGGTTCAGCAAGGAATTCGTTGTGATCGCTTATCCGGTATGGTCATGTCTGTTAGAGTTGGCAGTGTGTGTTTTGTTCATGCCTGTTGTTTGTTGCTGAGTTTCTGATCTGGCTTGCTAGCGTGTGGGATTTGTGTCTTGCCATCCCTTTGGTTTTTTGTTTGTTTGTTTGGTTGAGTTAATTTTACCTGGTTTAATGTGTAATGCTGGCTCAGTGTCTTAAGCTGGTGCGTTTATTTTAGTAATGAGGCATCTTGGTGAGGTTGGAATCGGTATAAATCATGTGTAATCTGGATTGATGGTGCGACTGAGAATTTGCGGTGTAAATGTGGTTTGTCTGCTGCTTGGTTATTTGGTATAGATTCTGTGTCTGTGATGTTGTTATCGTGGTTGAAGTTCATTGATGTTTGTGGCTTTTTGTAGTGTGTGGCCTGTAGTTTCTAAATGCCTACAGGTAGTCTTGGGAAACGTACTCGCCGGGGTTTAGTGGGGGAGGAGTTAGCACGCGGTTCAGGATTATCTGCAGAAGTTAACACTCGTGGCCCGGCTCTTCGGCCGACGGGTAGACCGTGGTTGGAAAATGCGGATGGTGGGCCTTCATCTGATCGCTTATCTGGTATGTTCATGTCTGTTAGAGTTGGCAGTGTGTGCTTAGTTTCATGCCTGTTGTTTGTTGCTGTGTTTCTGTTGTGGCTTGCTAGCGTGTGGGATCTATGTCTTGCCATCCCTTTGGTTTTTTGTTTGTTTGTTTAGTTTAGTTACTTTTACTTGGTTTAATGTGTAATGCTGGCTCAGTACCGCGGTTGGAAAATGCGAATAGTGGGCCTTCATCTGCAGGAGGTAATATGGCTGCCGTAGCTCCGCGGCCCTCGGGTAGACCGCGGGGGCGTATTGCGAATCCCAGCCCGTCTGTGCCCAACGCAGATGTAAGGGGCTCTGTTACCGGTTCTGTTGTCTATACCGCGATACCAGGTAGTAGTGTGCAAGCACCTAGGTATGTTTCCCCGTATCCCATGCCTGTTGGTTCCATGGCTATGAGGGGTTTTGGGCTGAATAGACCGTATGTTGGTGTTGCGGCCGGATATGGTACTGCTTTGGATGCCTATAATGGTTTACCAAATACTGTGCTGTCCTACATGCCAGCTGTGTCATCTGGGTTGCTGAATATTGCTTCAGGCGCGTCGGTTTCTTCATCGCCAGGTTCATTACAGCATCCACACACTGTCTATGTGCCTCCCGGGAATAGGGGAACCTCTGTTGTACCTCCTGCTGTATCTGTGGGTGAATGTAGTAGTCGTGCTGGCGGTGCTGCTCCAGTTCCCCAACCACCCCGTTAGTCTTCTGTTCTCCATTATGGTTTCATTTGTATTTATATGTGTTTTCAGTTATGGTTTGATATCTATTAATTGGTTTTTTATTTGGTTGTGTAGGTCAGAGGCGTACGAAAAAGTGGGAGCGGGGTGCTCCGCCCCCGCCTATGGAGCCAAGCATGCTGCCCTCTCCACGGAGATGTCCACATTGTGATGCTAAATTATTTGCGTACGAACCGGATGGCTTTTGCTGCGGTGAGGGGTGTGTAGTCCTTGCCCCCCATGAGATCCCAGATTCGTTGGCAGAGTTGCTCTTGTCTGACAATGTGACTAGCGAAGATTTTCGGAACAATATTCGTGCATACAATTGCCTGTTTTCCTTCACTTCCATAAGTGTGAAAGCTGATCCAGACACGAAGAATAAAAGCAAAGGGATCTATACATTCCGTGTACAAGGGCAGATATACCACTACATTAATGATATTGATCCTGGCCAACAACCTCCTAGATATCTACAGGTTTATTTCTATGATCCAGCCTTCCAGCTGCAAAGCCGATTGAAGGCTTTTGAAAATCTTGACCCGGCTGTTATTTCATGCTTGACTGATATTCTAGAGGCCAATCCTTATAACCAGTCATTTCAGTCTATTAGTGCAAGCCCTGAATTTGCTGATTGTGATGTTCGGATTAAATGTGATCCTGGACTTGATCAGCGAACGCAAAATTTACCCACATCTGATCAGGTTGCAGCAATTTGGATTGACGATGAGTCGCGCGCTGGTAAATATGTCCGTGATATTAGGGTGAGGCATAAGAGTGGTGAACCAAAGAGTATTCAGTATCATCTGGGTTGTTTTGATCCGCTTCAGTATCCTATCATGTTTCCTCGTGGGCAGCCTGGATGGCATTCTAGAATTTATAAAAAACCTCCGATAAAGAAGCCACGAAAAGGTAGTTTGATGTTGTTAGCTACTATGTGTGAGTTCATATTACCAGTGTCGTTGTGTATGGTGTGTTGCTGAATAATGAGCCTTTAACTGCAGGTCCAAGTGATGCGGAGTCTAAGAGTGCAACTGTTAGCTGTCGTCAGTATTACTGCTACCGGTTACAGATGCGAGATATACGCCGGTCATCGATGTTGTTCTTTGGGCGTCTGCTTCAGCAATACATGGTCGATATGTACGTGAAACTTGAGACAAGCAGGCTAGATTATGTGCGTCAGCATCAGGACACCATCCGAGCGGATCTTTACCAGGGAATACTGGACAGCATCACTGCAGGGGAGATGAACCCAAATAATGTCGGGCGTCAAGTCGTGTTGCCGCCGTCTTTTGTAGGTGGGCCCCGTGATATGAAGCGTCGTTACCAGGATGCAATGGCTTTGGTGCGTAAATACGGTAAACCTGATTACCTTGTCACGATGACATGCAATCCCAATTGGGCAGAGATTCGTGCGGAGCTTCTACCATTTGAGCTACCTCAAAACCGGCCAGATTTAGTAGCGCGAATTTTCCGGGCGAAAACAGTAGAATTCAAGCGGGATTTGATTGATAGGGAGATACTTGGCCCAATTGCTGCTTACACGTACGTGATTGAGTACCAGAAGCGGGGTCTACCACATGTGCATTTCCTACTGATTCTAAAAAAATTTGCCAAGTTAATGAGTCCTGATAGAATTGACAAGTACATATCTGCCGAAATACCTGACCCGCATGCAAATCCTCATTTACATAATGCAGTGAAGAAACATATGATGCATGGTCCATGTGGTGAGTTTAACCGACAGTGCCCTTGCATGCGACCTAAAACTGGCTGCAAGAACAAATATCCCCGGGAATTTTCAGATGTTACAAGGACTGGTGATGATGCATTTGCAGTTTATCGCCGGCAAAGAAATGGCCGAACTGTTGAGGTGAGAGGGCAAACATTGGACAACAGGTGGGTTGTGCCGTATAATCCTTACTTGCTTGCTAAGTATGACTGCCACATAAATGTGGAAATATGCTCAACCATAAAGGCTGTAAAATATCTGTACAAATATATATACAAAGGTCACGACAGGGTTGTGTTTCAAGTGATATCGGAGCAGAAGGGTTGCATAGATGAAATAAAGGCTTTTCAGTCTGCTAGATGGATTTCCCCGCCTGAAGCTGCTTGGCGTATCTTCAAGTTTCCTTTGAATGAGATGTATCCTCATGTCAGTGTCCTCCAGCTTCATCTACCTGGAATGCAGTCCATTGCATTCAACAAATATACGAAACTTGCGTATATCGCGACGGATAAGAAATATAAGAAGACGATGTTAACCGAATATTTTGAAACAAATAAACGGGATCCAGAAGCTAGGCGGTGGCTCTACAGTGAGTTTCCTGAACATTATGTATGGAATTCTACGAATTCGGAGTGGACGCCTCGGAAGAAAGGTGATGCTATTGGTCGTATAGTGGCTGCAAATCCCGCGGAAGGTGAGCGTTTCTTCTTGCGTATACTACTAATGCATGTCAGAGGTGCAGAATCATACGAGCATCTTCGGACCGTCAGTAGTCATGTGTGCGAAACATATCGTGATGCTTGCGAAAAACTTGGGCTGCTTGAGAAAGACACTGCATTGGAAGATTGTTTAGAAGAGGCTACAACATTCCAGATGCCACACACTTTGCGACGACTGTTTGCCACCATTCTGGTCTTCTGCCAGCCAAGTAATCCTCGGCAGCTGTGGGAACGATTTTATGCTAAGCTTTCTGAAGACTACCGTCGTGGAGAAGCCTGTAGTGAAGGTCAGGTCCTTTCAAGAACTCTAAGACATGTAAATATGGTTCTTGAGTCAATGGGAAGGCAGTTAAGAGATTATAACCTGCCGATGGATATTAATGGTTCGGATGAAGTTGCACCGCTAAATCGAGAGATCGATGAAGAGTTAGCAATTCCTATCCCTCCAGAGGACATTGCGGCATCAAAGCAACTGAATGAGGACCAGCAAACTGCATATGATGTAATCATTGATCATGTTTTGCGGAAGAAAGGTGCGTGTTTCTTTGTTGATGGGCCTGGTGGAACTGGGAAGACATTCCTTTACAGAGCTATTCTCGCTCGTATTCGTGGCATGGGTTATATTGCATTGGCTACTGCCAGTACAGGTATTGCAGCATCCAACTTACCTGGGGGTCGAACAGCGCATTCTCGCTTCAAGCTACCTCTGGACACAAAAGAGAGGAGTTGCTGCAACATTGGGAAGCGGACTGCCTTAGCAGAGCTGATTCGACAATCAAGTGTAATTATATGGGATGAGGTCACAATGGCAAAGAAGCAGAATATCGAGGCTTTTGAATCTATGCTCCGCGATATATGCTCGAGCAACGAATTGTTTGGAGGGACGGTTGTTGTTTTCGGTGGTGATTTTAGGCAAGTACTTCCTGTGACAGTGCGAGCAACGAAGGAGGAATGCATGTGTAACAGCATTGTTGCTTCACACCTGTGGCCTCACATGCGCCTATTACGTCTAACGGCGAACATGAGGGCAATACATGATCCATCTTTTGCGGAGTTTCTACTATCAGTCGGGGATGGCAGCTTGCAAGAAAATGATGAATCCTTATTAAAGCTACCGCAATCTATGGTTGTGCCTTTTGTAAATGAAAGAGCATCGATTAATGCTTTCATTGATTACGTTTACCCTAACTTTGAAAGCGATTGCTTGAAATCTGATTACCTTGTCTACCGGGCCATCTTGACACCAAGAAATGATTGTGTTGATTTACTGAATCAAATTTTACTTGATAGATTCCCTGGAAACACACATGTCTACACAAGTTTTGATCATTGTCTTCCTGGTAGCCGAGATAACCATTCTTTAGAGTTTTTACATACTCTTACACCTAATGGACTGCCTCCTCATGAGCTGCGCTTAAAACGTGGTTGTCCTGTGATGTTGTTACGAAATTTAGATCCATCTGCCGGGCTGTCTAATGGTATTAAACTCATTTGTAAAAATCTCCTCCCTAATGTCATACATGCTGAAATAGCTATAGGACACAATAAAGGGAAGGATGTCTTCATACCTAGGATACCACTCAGGCCATCTGAGACAGATAACTACCCAGTTGAGTTTGAAAGAAAACAATTCCCGATCCGACCATGCTTTGCTATGACAATTAACAAGTCCCAAGGCCAAACCTTGCAGTATGTTGGTATTTATCTTCCTCAACCAGTATTTTCGCACGGACAACTCTATGTTGCATTATCTCGAGCAACGTTGTCTGCGTCGGTGAAAATTTTAATACATCCACTTGATAATATCCAAACTGTCGACAGTACCCAGAATGTTGTGTACAAACATCTGCTGCGTCGAGCATCGGGGCAATTATAATAGTGATTCGCAATAGGAATGGTATATACTATATATACATACATATATATATATATATAATCTTTTGTGTTTTTTTATTATTATCTATTTATTATTAGTATTATTTTTTTAGTTTTTTTTTTTTATTTTATTTTATTATTTTTTTTTTTTTTGTGTCATGCTTTCGTTTGTGTCACTGGATATACGACACATGAAATTATGGCCCCAAATATGTGCTTACTATAATCTTGCCTGGCTGCATTATTATGGTTTAAATTTGTTGTTCGCTTGATTTTGCTATATTAAATGTACTTGCTGCAAAGTTAAACGATTGCATGATTATGCATCAAGTTTTTTTTTTTTTTTTTACGATCTCAAAAGCATGTAACTACAAATGTGGTGCTTATATATGCTGTCTGTGTGTTGTTGTTGTAAACTAGGGATAGAAAGTGATATGCTAAAGTTATCTGCCCTGACTGATCAATTGAAAGAATGGAAGATTAAACTTCGTGTCGTCGAGAAGTACCGTGCAACAACCGCTCGATTTGGCAACACTAAGTATCAGCGATATGTCCTTTGTGATAGCGAGGTTAGTTAACGAGTAGTACACTGACCTCATCCAATACCTGTGTCATAATTATCATTACCTGCTTTGTCCTATGTAGGGCAAAAAGATACAAGCCACAGCCTTTGACTCTGAAATTGAAACGTTCGAGAAACAGCTACATCCATATCATTCATACTGGTTCAGTGATGGTGCTGTACGCCGTGTTAACCCGCAACATCGCTACATTGATCACGATTATGTCCTTGTTCTGGATGCTCAGATGAAAATTGTACCAGTCGAAGATGCTGCAGATGAAAGGGGAGCTGTTACGTTCAATTTCAAGAATCTGACTGACACCCGCGACCTCATCGGGAAACCTGACAAATTTGGTAGTTTCCCCCAATATTTTATCATTGCATCGCTTGCTGTGTTGTTTATGCGTTGCTCTTATTTAGTTGTGCTTGTTATTGCTGTGCTTGCCGTGGCTATCTCTGTTCGTTCCATCAAAATTTACATACTCACAATATATGTATCCATGTGCAGATGTTGCAGTGATAATCATAGCTGTCATGTCGCCGAAAACAGTGCCATGGAAGGATTCAAGTGGTCGTTCGAAGGTTCGAGATATAGTTGTTGTCGATGATACGTAAGTTCTTGGATGTGCCTTGCTTACTTCAAATATACTGCTCTGCGCCTATTCTTGTTAGTTAGGTATGATCATATTATAAGCAGTGGAAGTTCTTGAATCAATAGTATAATTAAATATTTTCTCCTACACTGCAAACATTGCTTTGTTATGCTCTGTAAAGTAATAGAAGAATGAAAGCATACCAGATCAACATTAAGTTTGTACAATGTGACTTGTGAGCAATGAACCATCAGTGTATGCAATAAAGATATTCTTGATTTGCCTGATAAATTAATATGACTATCTATAACACTTGCATGTTCCTTTGATTCATCAATTTTGTTTAGTTTATACTGGTATGGAATGCAGATATGAAATATACATGTTATATATATGTAAGATGCCTTTAGTTATTTATGATGCTGAAAATTGTTATGTAATCGATGATATCATATCGTGTCTTTTTCCTTCCCCTTACTGAATCTTATCTACTCTATCTATTTGCTGTGTTCTCTAACTTCATTTGGCCAAACAGTTTGAGTCAAGTGTGCTTGTCAGCTTGGGATGAGATAGCAACTATTGATGCAGAAAACCTGGCCAAGTTAGCAAAGTCCTAGCCAGTGGTCATCGTCACTAATGTTGTGGCATCGAAATACTCCGGTATCAACATGCTATCCTTTGCTGAAATGTTGATGTGTGATATGTTATGTTTGTATCTACTGTTATATTTATAAGTGGTTTTGCCTGTGATTCCCAGGGTTCTCCTTGAAAACTACCATGTCTACGATGTTCTTGACTGATGTTCCTGATCCACGAGTTGATGAATTGTTGGATTGGTAAACTGCCTTCATTATCTACCTATATGTAGTGCATAGGTTGTCGTCTGGTAGTTTATGTTAACAATCTAAAGATATTGCAGGCGTGTTGCTAACTTAGAGAAAATTGATGCTATCAGTGACCCTGAGATGTTACTGAAAAAGAAAGTTGCCAATACTTCTACATCTGAGTTCAAACTTGTGAAGATTGCAGATTTACCAAGTAGTCCGGTAACTTGTCCTGTCTAGCATTGTAATCATGAGCAAGTTTATCTACGATGTCCCCGATTGAATTAATGTTATTTTGCATTGCAGCAGGCTGGTTTTGATGAAGTCTGGGTAAGAGTGTCTGTTGTTGTAGCACCATGTAGTCAGCGGCCGTGGTATACCGCATGCAACAAGTGCAACCGGGCTACTAACCACGTGCTCGGCGAAGTATTTGCTTGCCCAGGCTGTGAAAAAAATGACTGCATTTCTGCACCATGGTATGCCCCGTTCAATCTCACATAATTTTTTTGAAGTTAATGTTTACCAATTCAATAACTCATGTCATCTGTGGTTGTATACACAACAGTCCATTTGTGAGCAATGGTGTTTTTCTCATGTAATTATATGATTTCTAATTGTGATGTAAAAAAATTGATATCATGCAGGGGGCGCCTCGGAGTTCGAATTGGTGATGGCAGTGGTGAACTTGAGGTTGCTATATTTGGACATGCTGTTGAAACAGTGCTAAATAAGAGTGCGGTCATCCTGTCTGCAATGACTCCCGATGTAAGCTAACTACGCCCATATATCGCAATTTTGAGTTGAAATGCGGCTGATTCCATGTGATGTTGATTAATATAGTCGTCTTATATTGGCATGCAGGAACAGAGCGATGTGTTGTCCAAGGCGAATGATGCAGCGGTAGACAAACGGTTCTATTTCCGCCTGGCTCCATCCAGCAGCAAGAATCCACGCTGGCTTAACAAGTGGAGTGTTCGCCAAGTTGAGATTGCATAAAATTAACTCTGTGATGAAGGCCTGTAAAGCTATGTAATCAGATATGTATGTAGATATAAGGACTGCACTTAGCAGTGCATTCTGGAGACAGCAGTGCATAAAATTAACAACTTGTGCTTACACAGTTGTTATTTTTATGCCTTTTGCTAATATTTTTTGTGCAGTTTCAGAGCAAAACGTGTCAGTCATTTTGTGCATATGAAGATGCCATACTATATAGTTTCCTGTTCTGTTGTAGTGGTAGGGTTAAGTAATGTCTCGAATCATAGCAGAGACCTGGGTATTTTTTTGGGAATACCTTTGGGATAACATATCTGTAAGATAACATATAATGTTTTGTTTGTTTTGTATCGGTGCTTTTCCTTCATATATATTTCATACGCCACTTCTAATATTTATTTATTGCACATCCATCTCTTTAACATATCCAGCTTCACATTGATTGCTGGCAATCCATTGTTGTTTGATGTCAGTAATTTTCTATGATTCATGTATTTGCGTATATTATTCAAGTTAGTGTCTGATTATTGTTGTGTCATTGTAAAATAGACGTCTTTTATAGATATCTATACAAAAGTTATTATGTACACATTGTTTTGATGCAATTAGCGGATAGTTAAATTTACCTGCGTACAAATCAGGCCGGTGTGATAGATGACATAGCAATTTAAACTTTGACGAATACAAAATCGTAATAAAATCAGTTATTAATAAAATTGCAACCTTATTACAATGCAATACTAGACTCCAATTTATACGCAATAATCTTTCGTATAATTTTTAAACGCCGATACAGATATATTAATTTCTTAAACGAGGACTCAATTAGTTCCCAGCAATCAACTATTATGTGTTAGTTCTCGAGTAAACTCAGCCAATCATATGCATAATATTAAATATCTAGACATACAAGGGCCTGCACTGCAATTTTAGTCGAGCATATTAAATTAATCGCGCAAAACTTCGTTGGGTATTCATGACCACCCAACCCTTCATATTGCAAATCTTAGGTATCGCCGCCAGGATTCATCTGCTTCAGGTATGTTTCGTTTAGGGGTTTACTTACAAATTGTAATATCACATGAAAAAGAAAGGGGTTAGAACAAGTTCATAAGAATACTTGCTTATATACGTATACCCAACTCATTGAAATCAGCTATCATCTGTTTGTGTTATTGTATTCAACATTTTCAATCTGTAGTGTTTGCAATTGCGAGCTTATAGTGACAATCTGTTTTTCCCCCTTCGATATTGTTTCTGTACTTTTGCCTGTAAGTACTATTTCATCAAAGTATGCATGCTCAAGATGCCGAAGATTTGAAATGTGTAAATGAATAAATATATAAAACACGAGTTCTTGGATACTTTGAACCGCATTATGTTTGTGTCACTGTGAGAATGCATAACTATGTTATGATCCTTCCGGTTTGTCACTGTAGTGTGCGTTTGTGTGTGTGTGTGTGTAATACAATATGAACTTATTAAAGAATTGATGTGGTTGCCATTTGTATACACAGCCTATATTCTGCAATCAAACATTAGCAGTTAAGGCCTCAGCATTGGAATCAGTATGAATTTCTTCAAAGTTATCGTATCCAGTGATCCAGAAAATGACAGACTGGTAAGCTTATATATAAATCTTCTAATATCAGTATATGCCTATGTTTTAAAATAGTTATTGAGTACATGTTCTGCATACAAGGAACTTAATAATATTATTTCAAACATGCAATCTAATCAACCGTTGTTCCGCTTGCAGTCCTTGCCCCGTATCTTTGTTGATGTATACAAGAAAGATGTTGGAAAGATTGTCCAGCTACGAACTCCCTCCGGCGCAATCTTTGACACGACGATTCTTGCAGGCAACAATGAACTGTATCTTGGCAATGGGTGGAAAACTGTGGTCAAGTTCAACTCAATCACTTTGGGATATTTTGTTTTCTTCAAATTTAGAACGAATCTGAGCTATGATATAAGGATAATGGATCCAACGTGCACCGAAATCACTTACCACAGTATTGTTAAGCAGGAAAGCAACGCTACTGCAGGCATTAAAGAAATAGCACCTCGCTTCTTCAAGCTTTACGATCCATTTAACAAGAAAGATACCACCCTGGTAACAATCTTGGGTAATTTGTGTACGTGTTCTCCTTAATTACAATTTATTGAGTAGCTACCTCTGTCGGATAACCATTTTCTTTGTGCAGCGAATCCCTCCAAAGTATGTTGCTCGTCACTACGACAGCATTGCACACATTGTTTACCTACATGTGCCCAACGGGGCATCGTGGAATATCTGCATCGATCAAGTAGAAAATGAGCATTACTTTGGCATCGGATGGCTTCAATTTGCCAGTGCTTATCGCATCCCTCCTAAAGCTGTGCTAATGTTCAAATATGAAGGCAATTTGAATTTCAAGGTTCGTATCATGGATGAATCTGCTGTGGAAATCAACTACGGGCTCAATCCTTCCGTCTTTCGAATGGGTCCACAAGAAAATCATGCTCTCGCTCGTGCGCAAGCTCACAACACTGAAGTGCTATTCTTTGAATTCCGCATCATTCATTCTTACACTACGAGAAAGGGCGGAGTTGTAAGTACTTAATTTCTAATTCCTTGGGATATTTGCGTTGATGCATGATATCAACAGGTTATTTTAAATTGTGCAGAACATTCCTACATATTTTGTGCGAGAATACTTGACTGGTACCCCGAACAAAGTGTGGCTAGAAACATCGGATAATGGCTACATGAGATGGGAAACAACATGTGGTTTCACGCATGCAGGAAATCCTTTCCACCGTCGTCTTGCTTGGTTTAAATACGTGCTGCATTCTCAGCTAGCGCTTAATGATGCATGCGTGATTGAATTGGTGGATCCCAGTATTCCAATGTTTCGGGCAACAGTCTACCGCCAGTAATTTGTCATGCGTAGCAGTCATCTGTGGTATTTGTGTATGCTTTTTTGTTATGTTATTTCTCATTTATGCCCCTTTTGCAGAACTGCATTGCTAATGTAACCAGAGTAAAGCTAACAGTTGCCTGTTTTAATAGGCTTTTGTGAACAGATGTTTCATACCTGTGTCGTAGACATCATCTGATTTGGTAAAACTTGGTGTTGATCATATATGAAACCTCAATTAATGCTGAGGTGTATTTTTTGGTGAGTGGTGATCCGGTGGTAACTTCACCGCACTGAAATTTCTCCGATATATATAGTCTGGTCAGTTGTTTGTTTAATTGTGGTCAATTTTATGCTATTGTAATTGTGTGTGCATTGTGATATTTATGCATAGTATTTAATGATATCTACGTATCTGATTAAATTATCGGTAATATATTATTTATTGTATTCTAAAGTACATAACATATGATTTTGTATAATAGATGTTCAAAGGGAATACAATCACAGTCTTAATACTGTGCGTCTACGTTCATATCATATTTGTAGTAACATCCATTCCATATTATAGGAGAAAAATAAACAGTTACATGAAATATACTTTTCGTAATATATGTTGGATTGTATTGAATTTTAAACGTCTGATAATCCAAGATACAGCAGTAATCTTGCTCATATTTTTCTCATGTGATTCCTATTTTGTGCATTTTCGTGGTATATTATTATGCAACGACCACCAATAACTTTCCATAATGAAACTAACCAAAGCAGGCATCCTTGATATGAACTTCAAAATTTCTAATAGCCATTCATGACCAAGTAATAGATTTGTAACATAAATTATACGGCATATTACAAATAAAATATAATAATTAATCTATTTTCTACGCTTTTTCTTTGAATTTTTTTCATTAACATCGTCGGCTTTCATTTTCAATCGTTCCTGTCGCTCTGCTCTTTCTTTACGTCCTGTCTCCCTCTGTCGGCGAAACATAGCTAAAATAGCTTTCTTATTCCTTTCGTATGATCTTGCCGTATCACTGTCGCATGCCTCGTCTTCGTCTTCGTTTCCTGAGTAAACTGTAGTCTCAGATCCTTTGCCAACAACATAATCATGCCGATGCCATGTTGCCGAATCAACTTCATTATCACTTTCACTGCTCTCCGTGCTTACAGTATACTTCGGCTTCTTCCGCTTTTTGACTTCACTGTGTCGCTTCCCCTTGCTGCTTGATTTCTTTTCTGCAGTGTCTGGAGACTTTCTTGCACCGTCCTCTTTCTTGTCCATAGCTATTCTGATATAATGTTTTTGAAAGTTTTAGGAATGTTTTTTATAGCAACAGCTGTATAATGGAAGATGAAGAGCCTACTGACTGTTTTAATCTCCACCCACTGTATGCATTGCATAGATCCCCTTTTCAATGTTGTATTTATTGTTGCATCTATATAGATACAATTTCCCACCATAGATTGCATTAAAGAGTTACACAGTTTTGTGTAATGTATCAAAGATACCTGCATCAGTTTCGAAATACAGTGTCTCTGTATATTTCTCGTTTGTATATCAAATAAAAATTATAAAAAAAAAAAAAAATAAATACAAGGAAAAAAAAACGAACAAACAAAATAAATCTCTGATTGATTAATACTCGGTGCTGACACTGTCCGCATGCAATACAATCCAAATTGATATTGTTACTTTCTATAATCATTTGTACAACCATTACCAATTCAAAGAATCATAATATAAAGCACCCCTAGCCATCGTCATCTTTGCTGTCGTCAGAGTATAATGTTGACACCGAACCTTAACCAGAGTCACTAACGCGTATACCAATACTTATCGTAAATGGGATGTAGTTTTGCTATTACGGCATCTTACGCACATTAGATGAAGTTGTCTTTTGTTCAACTGTGTTGATACTGTTACCAACTGAAATATTCACTGCCATACATTTATAGTTACAAATGCGTATGAAATGTACTCCAATTCCACTTCATTCATATCCAAATCATGTATATAAATGAAGACACAATTACACGCATCCAAATTTATACACGTGATCAGAATACACGAGCGACAGAAGACACGGCAACATATCCAGTTGCTGCTATTGAAATGCGTGCCATAATTTGTCAGCTATAATACTAAATCTGTCTCCCTCTCCATACAACCCAACGTTGCACCACCACAACAACTGGATAGACAAAACTGGGAAAATTAACAATCGCTGCCTTTGATGTCATCTCCAAAGGAGGAGTCGTCAGACTCATCCGCTACATCCCGAACTTTACTCAGTGCAACAACTTTCCAGGGTGAAATCCCTCCTAGGAGCGTGCCTAACTTGCAAAGTAAGTATTATACATTCAGTCATGCTAATCACCGATAACATAAATGTGCATGTGTTTTATGATTTGTGGTGTAATTCTGTGCATAATATATGGTTGATACAGGGATTGCCAGAATAAGTGTGTATGGCTTCGCAGCTTCTGCAACAAGCAGTGGTGGTATCGGTGCAGTTTGCCGAGACAATGAAGATAACTGGATGCTTGGTTTCGTAGGAAAATTAGACGCAACAAATAAACTTGAGAGTGAACTTTGGGCAATCTATCACGGCATTCACTTGGCTTGTGATAAAAACTGGAGTAACATAGAAATACAGACTTCATGCTACAAAGCAATAAAGATATTCCATTTTGTCAAAGATTTTCCTGCAGGTATGAGAAATCAAATCAACCAGGGGCATATTCTGCTCCGAGACATGCACATAGCCCTAAATCATATCGACTACTTAGAAAATTGTGTCGCCAAACAGCTTGCAAGTATGGGAGCACAGCAATTAGATGAATGCAAAATTCTATATGAAGCCCCAGAAATTATACAGGATTTGATTACAGAAGACAAGTTAGAAGCGTGTAGTCGTTATATGTCACCCAGTGATACGGATTAGCTGCATAATTCCAGCTATTTGCATCATATTTTGAATAAATGTTCAGCGTGTGGTTGTTTGGCATGTCGAGATTACTGATTCTGATGCTGCTTACTTATATTGTTACAGCCGCATGTATAATCAGGCGTTAAGGTCCTCTATGCTTAAGACATCAAATTGACCAAATGCATAACCTTATTATTAACCTATATAGGTGAGACAGGGTATTAGTACATAAGTCTATATAGCCTTGCAAGCACGTAGCTTCAATAATTTCTAAACATGATCAGTCTAAACAAATTCAAGAGATATGTGAATATTTGCACGATGCTTCTTTACCTAGATCATATTCCACTAACTATTACAATCGAGATTCATACTGGTTTTTTATAAAAAAATATACCGCAATATTTGCTATCTCATCGAAATCGACATATGATCCAACAGTATCCGCTTTACTGCTTCCCATACTGGTCCCTACTATTGTGCGCCAAATATATTATATGATGTTCGTAAAATAGTACGCAACTTAATACTTGCGTACCAATTGTATACTTGTTGGTTTGAGTCATGTAATTAACAATTCGTATCATTACATGCTTCATTTAATATTCTTCGATTACTGTGTTACTTGTGAACTGAATGTAATACATTGATAATGTCCACCGTACATATACCTAAATTTAATGGGTTTTTTTTTTTCCCTTTTTTAGCAATATATCACTTTAATTCCGATGTTGATCAAACAATCAACTTCTCCAGCTTTTACGTATGTAGGTTGTCGTTTAGCCCCTTCACGTGTCGTGTAATTCTCCAGCACCACCCAAAAAATAGCTTATTGCCCTACCCATACAATTGTATACATACATGCAACACTTCATAGCCCTGCAAATTCAGATCACACACACACAACTTGTGATAAGCTTGAATGTTATAGCCATCTAAACAGCAAGCTCAGTATAACATACTGATACATTTGAGCTACTAACAACTGATCAATTATACCAAATCCATCTCATTGTCAGTTTCCCCATGAAATAGAAATGTGTGCCAACAAATAGATAAGTTATCTATGCAAAACTGACAATTGCAGTGAAATGATGATGAACAGTCTGAATGCTTTATCGGCTAGCTTGCTCACATGCATTCTCAACATATGCCTATCTACCATGCAACCCAAACACTTGGCATACAACAGTATTGCACCCACACACTTGGCACAAACAATACCATAACAACTTTAACCATCTGTAAAATTACATCGCAGTCATTTCACGAACCATGACATTGATGATGCTACAGTATCTACCAGTGTAATACAGCACTATCCTGTTGTTGGAAAATTGACGAGTAGCAAATTACACAACATGATCGAATATGTACAGAAATACGTCTCCTTCGCTAATTTCTAGGTGTCGGCATGGATACGAAACAATCTTTGAATCCCCATCTAACAATACACGTGATTTTTTCCTAATAGAGCACATTACCCCACATCGTATTCTTAATATACTTCCTAAACAATTTACCACTTACCAGTTATGCACTATATAAACCATTAGCTGCCCGAACGAGACATGCATCCAGTACCATTAAGCGCATCTTATGTTCCAACAATTGCACCACCAACATTCAATCGCCAGACCGAACATCATGACACCATTCACGATAGCAGAACTTCAGTCGGCATTGGTATCATTACTTCATGCAATACTGTTGCAATATTACTTTCCAATGTCAGGTCATGTAAGCTCTTACTACACAACGATGTGATATTTAATTGAATCACTGCCACATTTTTTCTCAGGAAGCATACAATGAAGCTTGGATAAGAGTTTGCATTTGTATCATCCCAACCACACAGCAGGGATGGTTCAATGCATGTGATACGTGCCAGCAAGAGTGTATTCATTCAAACTATCATAGTTGCCGCAACTCCCAATCCAACACTACTCCCAGGTTAACCAGCTATGACACATGCAAATTCACATTTAAAGATGTTTAGATCAATATTTTACACACAAATATTTATTTCGATACAGATGCCGTCTCATGGTTGAGCTCAAAGATGACACCGGTACAGTGAATGTTACGCTGTTTGGGCAAGCGGGGGAAACTGTGCTTAACACAACAGCTGCAACCTTGGCCCGAATGACGCTAGAGGTGTTAATATAGTACTTACAAATAATACATCATATAACTACATAATACAACATCGATAACATATTTACAATGGAATTTGTGCCTCACTTCAATGTTATAATTTAACACCAGGAATGCCAGTCTCTCATCATCACTGCCAACACAAGCAATGCATCAACACCTTTCTATGTGCGTGTTGTAAAAGGCGTACACCAAACCAATCGCAGCATATTTAGATGGGTGGTCCGCCATGTTAGGATTGCATGAACGTGACGACGCAATGGCAATAATAGTGAATAAGATCCAATCGTGAATATGTATCGATATAAAATTCTCTCGTGACGTACTTTGTTATATTTCATTTCTGTTTGTTGTACGATATGTGGTGCAGTACCATATTTCCGTGTGGCTTTGTTGCATTGAATAAAATTTCATTATATTTTGTACTTTGCCATTATTGTTGATACTGCATAGTGTACAGACTCCTATAATTGACTGTAAGTACACCAGCGTAGACAAGCAAAGATTACTTATTTTGCATATCTACTTCGGCTATAACCCAATCCCAACTATGTCGACCATGTAATTGCATGCATACCGTTATGCTGAACAAGAAGATAAGAATATGCACATATAACTAAATCATGTTGACACTATAACCAAGATCATCGTAATTAACATTCATATATCACTTCATCCCAACTTTGCTGAGCATGTTTCATTTCATCGATATGCGGTGACCTCAATGTACGCAACACATAGTAATGCGTGCCGTTCTATCCTGTGCACAATAGTTCAACTAACTAAGTAAGGCAATCATCCTATAAAAGCAGTACCTCCAGAATCTATACTATTATCAACATACAGCATTGGTGCGACGGCTTTCAATGGAAGTCGGCAACATATCAGCAGTTAGGGCTACTTTGGTGAGTTGTTTCTTCCATTTAGTTATCTTGTCCACAGCATGACAATTGCAAAAAGCTAACACCTAATTAATTATACCTGACAGCCCTTATACAGAGAAACATGGATTAAGGTATCAATGACTGCAATACCAACAACCCAGCAGCCATGGTTCAAAGCATGCCGAAATTGCAAAAGTGAGTGCTTGGGACAGATCTGCAGTAAATGCGGCAATTCTACTCAGGATGCAATCATATGGTTAGATAACTATTCAGTGTACAATATATGCAACAATTATTCTACTCTATACATTTGTTCTTGACATGAAATATATGCAAACTAACAATCACACAACCCTTTGATACAGCGGCCGCCTTTATGTTGAGTTACAAGATGACACTGGGATAATGGATGCCACAATATTTGGGCTACCTGTTGAAACTGTCTTAGACAACACCCTTGTCACAATGTCAACAATGTCTGAGCAGGTATTCTTATCTTTTAAAATAGGCAATGTATATATTCGATAACAACACCAACCACAATTTCATATTCAGGAACAACAGAATCTCCTGCTAGCCGCAAATGCGAGAGGAACATCACAGAAATTCTACGTCCGCATACTCAGATGCACACAAAACAGGAACCCAAGATTAACAAGGTGGGTTGTTCGCCGGGTTCAAAAAGCAGACTAAACATTTATAAGAACCATCACTGAAGGCAGATATAGTACAGGCTTTTATAGATGCCATGCATGTTGACTGCCAATGTACTTTCCTTGCTGCAATGCTGCAATATCGAGTGTTTATCTTTTTGCTGTTTTAATGTAATATTCACAAGTTTTTAAACTATTCATGTTGTGGAGAAGCTACTATCAGCTATGGATCCGATTACTCTAAATATAATATACCTACATATCTTAAGACTATTTACAGTGACCGGCAATGACAACCGCATTTCTCCGCTCATCCGACAAACAGACGCCCAAAGGGTATTGGCAGATGGATCTAATATTCGTAAGCATTTCACAGGACAACCAATCAAAACTTGTATAGATGTGTGGGTTATGAAAGCGTCTGACAAGTAAAATTTCTATCCAGATATCACAATAAGCAATCCTTCATGTCAAGCCAACTAGGTCCACGATGTACTCAGGCCTGAAGCAATCTGATCCAAAATTAGAGTAGGCATGTCCGGTGAAAATGATGATCAATGTTCTCACATATGCAAAAGGCACAACCATTGATTGTGATTAGTGGTTACATCTAATATTGTTTTATCAATAAAATGGATTGGTTATCCACTAATTATTTATCATCGTTACGCATCTTGTACGTTTGCTACATCACATTCAACTGGTTTAGCCAACTACCAATATGGCTTAATTACTCATAACTTTCCTAAGTGATTTTTCTCTGGAAAAAAAATGCATTGTACCATGCTGTAAAGAATTTATCACTTAGTTATGTACATGGATAAATATAAATAGGTAGGTTGCTGGTATTCTTGTAATGCGTGCCATTGTTACAGCATGTCTCAGTCTGAATGCGAAACAAATTTCTAATAATTATAAAAAAAAAACACACAAACAAAAACAGCAGAGAAAAAGCATTTAGCACAGGACATTATATAACTATATCACATACAGCTCAGATACCTACCAATCCTTGCATCAAATGTTACTATAAATACTAACATACAGATCAACTACCTCATAATGCACAACAACCAAGCACCATTGCTTTGTTCCATAAACTTTGTTTGCACCTCGCGAGAACAATTCATCCAAGCATCAAAGTTTGTATCGTCTTCAAAGATACAAACAAGAAATGACACTCTGTGCAATAATCGATCTGCCATCACTACCGGTGAGAATTTCCTTCGGTAATGAACAATCACTGCCAGCTTAGTAATGCAGCTTTCCCAACAGTTTCATTTTAGATTGTATGTTTTTTTATGACTAACTGCAGGCTACAATACGCGAGATTTGGGTACAAGCCACCGTTCATGCTTTACCAACAAATCAGCAAGCATGGTATTACGCATGCAAGCTGTGCAATCGTGTTGCAAATCGTTATCCAAACAACAGATTCCAATGCTCTGCTTGTCAAAATAATGATTGTGATGCTATACCGTGGTACGTAATGACACTAAGAAGCATTACACTGTAGACTGTATCAACCTAAGTTTACACAACATCAATTTAACACCTTTCTTCAAAGAGGACGCGAAATCTAACTGACAAATGTTTTTTTTTTTTATATATATATATATATATACATATATTTTATTTTTTTGCTTGTTTCTCCCCAGGGGACGTATAACTGTGCAACTTCATGACGGTAGTGCCGAACTCCAGGTACGCATCTTCGGACAGTCAGTAGACACTGTATTGGGGATAAATGCAACAACCATGTCGTCAATGTCGGCTGAGGTATGAAACAAAATTTCTTGATTTAAAATTATACCCCATACCTAAATAGCTTATTATATTCGGCACTGGGTTTGTTTCAAGGAACAACAAAGCGTGCTTGAGTCCGTGAACACGAACAGCGGCGCAAGAAGATTTTACTTCCTCCTTTCCCGGTGCACCAATGGAAATGTATTCTCAATGAATGGTTGGACCGTACGCTATGTAGTTGAAGCTTGATGCACGCTCACACATAAAAACATAGCCCTATCGACGAACTAATAAAGAAAATATGCCATTGTCGTTTTTTATGTTATTGTAATTAACGCTCTGTTATCAGTTAATGTCCACGTAATATTGTAGTTCGGTCTGCATAATATGATGTCCCCGCTACATTTGTTACACATTTTATCCTTACTTGCAAAGTCACTTATGCGGTAGAATAGCGAATTAATATAAAACACATGCTAGGACGAATAAAAATCGAATCGCTGATTTTAATGACGATGTATACGGCCATTTACAAGATTAAACTCAAATTTTAAATGCAACAATAGTTCGGATAGCTATTGAAATAGTATTAAACCA
Source organism: Linanthus parryae (assembly GCA_023055425.1). NCBI lineage: Eukaryota > Viridiplantae > Streptophyta > Magnoliopsida > Ericales > Polemoniaceae > Linanthus > Linanthus parryae. Next base: position 41,821,048 of record JALGPY010000004.1, read on the forward strand.
TGCTTTTGTGACAGTGTGGACAACAACTAAACGTATACTATTACACGGATAAATACAGGCTGGGCGTCATAACACATTAATCGCTTATGCTTCTAATTGCAAGTAGATCGCACTGGAGTGTGTTCACAAGTTATATTTGCTTAAATTCTTTTTGTGGCATTGTAACTCGTTTGATGCAAGCGTCATCCTGCAAATACATCATTGAAATTAGATGAGGTGTTTTGCAACACACCACCACCCGCAACATGAATAAAATACAATTAACCCTGAATTTAGTTTTCAGATCCCTTTAGGAAAGAGATTCCGAGTCCATACTCGTGTATCTGCTAATTATTTATACTTCTCATATTAAGTTACAAGTTTTGGGATCATTGATATTGTTATTTGCGAAAAAAAAAATTTTCCTACACATTTTAGTTATGAGGAAATATCTTACAAATAAAGTCGACTTCCCTATCACATCTACAAGCATCACACAATATAATGTCTTCGTTCCGCGCCCATCCTGATCTCCATCAGTGTTGGGGTTGCGATGCACAGCAACGCTGTTTCTCCATCTGTATGATTGGATTTTTAATCCAGATGCTCCTTAAAATTGACTTAACCTTTTGCCGGTACTGCTCCAATTTTGTTTCTATCTCCTTGTCTTTTGTCATTCCACAGAACAACTCGATTCCCTTCTCACGGTATTTATCTCCACTCAACACCAAAATGATGACAATTATATAACGTGCTTCTCCAAGTCCAGCTTCTGCTGCTTTTTGTAAGGCGTCTAAGCCATCACTATATCGGCACAAACTGAAGTAATCAATCTAAAATTAAAAAAAAAAGAAAAAAAAATAAAAAAAAAAATGTACGTCAGTTTATGCCACTTCACAACGATTAACTTAGCTTTTCTTCTTGCTCCACGTTATGATAAATCAATATAACTGCCGCTTACCATTCCTTGCCTAAATAGAGCTTCTGGATTCCTACTGTCATTGCATCTCTTCATAAATTGCGAGAATCCCCAAATCCATTGCTGACTGGACCGCCATGGAACGACGGGGAACTTCTTAAGTGACACCTTCTCGTATACGCAATTATAGTTAGATGCTTCATTGAACATCTTCAAACTGCTACATGTTGCAAAAGATTGCAGAAAATCATCAAACTGGAAGGGGTGAAAGTGTCTTTGCATCAAAGTTGAGGGGGTGAAACTGTGTTTTACCCCTATAATATGGTAAAGTTTCCAGTATAATTCCTCACCATCTAATGTGTTTACATTAATTAGGGGTTATTGTTTGAAATAGACTAAACAAGGATACATTGAGAAATCAAACTACAAATGTTCTGAAACTGGTGATCTTCTCCTATTCCTCCCATCACCAACACCTAAAGAATGAGCCTTTGTTCAACAGACACTGCTTAATTGCTCGAAATTGAGGGCTAGGAAGACAGCGGATAAAAATTGGTTTATCGTGTTTATTAAAATGTAAGAACGTAGACATAATCTCTGTCTGCAATCCCTATGTCCAGTCGCACTCTTATATGGAGACCAACCCCCACCCGAATTTTGAAAATTCCCAATTATTACGCTATATTTATTTATCTTATTATATTAGCCCCCAACTCAAAGTTTTAATATTCACAACATTTAGCCTACATTCTATAAATATAATCACATTAATTCCCACTCGTATAATATATTCACTTCAACAATCTATCAATTCGTCATTTTATCCATTAAATACATCAAAATTTATCAACAAATCCGTTATTAAGCTTGACATTTTCCTTGTACTCACACGGCCAAATTTTAAATCCGCCCATGTCCGTGTCAAAGCTTTTATAGAGACAAAAAAACACACTGGGTCATGTACACAAACATGGTAAGTGAAAATAGAAAACTCTCCAACTCTATCAGTATGATATGATAAAATCCTTCTTATTCTAATACTGTTCCTATTGATATTCAAATTGAGCTTTGAAGATTATGAATACTTAACGAAACAAGGGAGATAGAGAAGCAGAATAACATAGACTATTACCTTTTCTTTGCGGTAAACAGATCATCAGATGAACAAGATCCCAAAATTGCCAATATTTCTGTGATTAACTCTTTCGGGAGTGAGTTGATGGTGGAGGAATTGCTCTCCTTTGTGTTCCTTCTTCTTACGGATGACCTCAGCGGCGCCATAGTTGTGTTGAAAAATAGCTAATTGTGTTCTTGTTCTTGGTGCTGCTGCACTACAGAGAGAATTGATAGAAAATAATACGTGGAAAGTGGTTTATATAGAGAGTTGGTGCATGTATATAGATAAGTATTCGGTACAAATAATGAGTATCACTCTGCATCTTAAATATCAAGTTTGAAATAATAATCATTAACAATACACTGGGTTGTGCATGAACTGGTAATATACAGCACCTGTTCATATCATGATTACATTAAACTGATTGACATGCATATTTAAGCACACACATCTCCAATAAATGCAATCTGCAATACAAGTCAATTAAGCATCGTCTACTGCCAAGCATACTCAACTTGAGAAAACATCAATACGCATCAGGCGAAGACGATACACAAAGACGATGTTATCCACACATCTCAGACCAAAAAAAAAATATTAATCGTCCGATCAAGCAGACACGATATGCATCAATCCATGAATAACATAGTATGATACATCATTCTAAACGATTATTAAATTGTAAAGAAAGCAAACTCTGCATTGATACATGAAATATAGACGAAGATGACATCAATCCATAACCCCACCACAAATTAAGCATGACCAAACTCAACATTAATATTCATAAGACGTAACATGAAACTACGATCCACGATAACAAAAAAAAAAAAAAAAAAAAAAAAAAAGAGAGAGAGAAAAAAAAAAAAAAAAAAAAAAAAAAAAAAAAACCCTAGACACTCTATAATCTTGGTTTCTTCTTGCATGAATCTTGAACATCTTCTCCAGTATTCTTCCTCTTGCTGCTCTTATCTGGTGTCGCATCCAGCGGAAGAATTGATTTCTTCATTTGCAAGTCTTCGCTACCTCCAGCTATGACTTTTTCCTTCTTCTTTCCACCTGAACTGGAAGAACGAGATACAGAATGTTTCAGCTTCAGCGGATACGAGGAAGCCGTATCACTTCCCCAGAAGTCATCCTCTTCCTCCGCATCTGAGTACACCGTAGTCTCCGAGCCCTTCCCGACCACGTAACCGTGTTCGGCCCAACTCTCCCACTCAGATTCGTCGGTCGTGAATTCTTCCTCACTCTGATATTTTTTACTTTTCCTCTTCTGCTCCTTGCTCTTCACCTTAGTAGTCTTTCTCTCTTTGTCATCGGTATTTTCCTTACCAGAGTCCATTGAATTAGAGTATGTTGTAACTTAGGCCAACTGCTTACGCTTTTATACTAGAAGTAAGTAAGGACGTCAAAAGACCATAGCAAGTTTTCATGACCTTTAATTAAACTGATGGACATGATTACTTAGACAGACACATCTTCAGTAAATGTAATCTGAAGGACAGGTCAATCAACCACCAAACACTGCAAACCCTACTCAATCTACTTAAGAGATCTTCAATGCACATCAAGCAATCCATCTAAATGATGAAACCTAAAGCAGAAGGAGAAAGATGGTGACTCATTGGGGAAGGTAATAGGCGTTGACAATAGAATAGATTGTGCATGAACTGTTAATACATAGCATCCGTTCATGTCCTCTCATTGAACTGATTGACATGCACATTTACACAAACACATCTCCAATAAATGCAAGCTGCAAGACAGGTGAATCAAGCACAAGATACTGCAAGCCCAACTCAATCTACTAAATAAATCTTCAATTTACATCAACCAATGCATGTAAATTATGAAACCCAAACCAGAAGGACATAGATGTTGGGTGGTTGGACAAGATAACAAGCATTGACATTGGAAGGTAACATGTTATGAGTATGATTTTGTTAGGCTAAAGAGCTCATGATGCTCATTAAAGAGCAAAATAAGATAAATGTAAATATCAATTAAAAACACAAAGAAAATTCCCGATACCTATCTCACAAACATTGAATATCTGAACGCACTGCATTATATCAGCGGCTAGAAGTTTCCCAAGTTTGACTGCACAACCCATATATTATGTAGTTATAGCCCGATAATAAGGAAGATTGCCAAACTATATCATTGTAAAACATATTACTCAATATATGTTGCCAAAAAGACAACACCTAATTCAAAGGCAGGTGCAACCAATATCTATGTAGCCAATTTAAGTTGCCATCAATGACACGCTCGTCTACTACTCCTGTACTACCTCACTATGATGCTGAGATACTCTATGCATACTGTCCCGTTATTTTAATCTCGTGACTATACAATGTAATACAAATGTGATGCACCCAAACACGGTACGTAAGAATCCTGAATTAGCAAATGTATATCTCCGCCCATCGGACAAGCAGACATGCCAAGGCCACACCGCGCGCAACGCGCGCGGGGTGGAACCTAGTATAGTATAAATATAAAATACAAGTATTAAATACTACAAGTTATGTAAAAGACAAGTAATATCCCCCAACATCAACTATTTAATATTATTAAAATTACAACTACCTCCCCGCTAGCTTTATATTTTCGAAAATAAATTATTAAACTCTACTAGAAATATGTCAATAATACTTAGAAAAAAGTTGGGGTGTTACAATCTGTGTCTTTCTCTGTTGAAGTCTTTCTTTCCAATTTTTTTTTTTTCATCTTGAGGATTCTGTTTAAGGCTTTGGAAATCAAAGCAAATGGATCTTCATCGTCATCTTTTGTTTCAAGGCTTTAAACTTTCTCATTCTCTTTGGCCTTAAGTCCTAAATTCTTGACACCTTCTAGTAGTTCTTCATCAGCTACATTCATAGATATTTCATGTGTCAGAAGCTTCTCTTGTAGGTCATCAGTTGAGTGATGAAAGATCTTAAGCTTCCTAAATTGCAGTAGTATTTGGTTTCCGTTTTGCCTTTGGTAGACTTCTCATAATCTTCCTTACCTTTCCTTCATTGGAAATATGCCAAGTGAATCAAGGTTATTGACTATGTCTGTGAAAGAACATTTCTCTGATTAACTTATCTGCATTCATCTTGAATAGCTCATATTGTCTGAGATAAATGTTGATCTTGGTTTGCTTGACTTGACTGGTTCCTTCAAATGTCACCACAAGCTTATCCCAGATCTCTTTGGCAGTTTTGCAGCCCGAAATCATGTTGAATCTATCTGTACTCAAAGCACAATACAAGATGTCAATATCTTTGTAACTCTTAGTTAATTTTTCTAATCAGATGAAGAAAGAGAGTCTTCAGATTTTGGAGTTGTGATCCCATCTTTCTCCGTGTAGAAAGTGTGAGGTCCATTCTGAATAATGGTCCATAGCTCTATGTCTTGATCAATGATGAACATTTTCATCAGAGCTTTCCATGTGAACAAAATTATCTCCACAAAATAGAGGAGGTCAGTTAGCAGCTCTTCCCTTTGAGAAATCACCATCACCTACAGTACTCATGATCACCAGATGGTTAAATCTATACAGTGATACAAGCTCTTATACCAATTGTAAGGGGAGTATGAAGATAGAGATGCAGCACAGATACTCTAGAAGGGGGGGGGGGGGTTGAATAGAGTATGCCAACTTTTTTCAAAACTTGTAGAAGAGAAGAGTTTATATGAAGAGCAATGAAGTTCAAGTCCTTGAAAACAATTTAAAGATTTTTGAAAGAAAACAAACAATTCATTTTCAAAGACTTGAAAAGAGTTTCAAACCCTTGAAAGCAGCCTAGTTTGAATGCTGCAAAATCAAAGTATGCAAATGAAACTGTAAAAGCAAGAGACACAGGATTTATAGAGTTCAGTCCAATTGGACCTACGTCTCTACCTCAGGGATCTTCTCCCTGCAAGATTTTCAACACAATTCTTATTAATCAAAAGCTAAGCCATAGATCTCAAGCACAGAGATATGTCTTACTCTGTTACAGCTTGTGGTTCTCTCTAACCTATCTAGTACCTGCTCTAGCTAACTGATTAAATAAGAATTCTATATTGTTCACTTTGAACAATCCTTGAGAATGATAGAAATAAGTAGTATAAGAATGATATACAAATGACGTGCAATTCAGAAGAACAATGGAAGTGTAAAACTGCAGTGAAAAATGCAGTGGTCTTCTGTGAGTTGGATTGTGAGAGTGATGTGCTTCTTTGATGTTTGTCAATCCTGAAATGTGTCTCTCTTTTTCCCCGTTGAGTGTTGTCTATTGTTGCTTCAAAATGAGCTCTATTTATACAGCTTGAAGCTCTGCAAATCTTCCCTGATTTTCAGCAACAACTTCCTGTTTTGTAGGGAACAACTTGACTCTTCAAACAACCTTCTCCAACGGATAGTTGATCATAATCTTCTGAGATATGGATCTGATCTTGTCTTTAAAAAAATTGAGAAGCTGTCAAGAGTGTCTGATTGATCACAGAATCACATTCTCTCAAAGTTTCCTTTCCTGCAAAATCCAAATTACGAATCCAATCCTGGAAACAAGGAAATGATATTTCCCTGCAAAACTTATTCAAACAGATGAATTAAATTGTGTTAGATATAAAAAATCATTTTTCTTTCATCATCAAATAATAACAGATAGAGCATAGGGGTGAGAAAGGTAAAATCAGATCAGAAGAGTATAGAGAAACTCCCCCTTAAAATATGCATACAGGTAATAAAGTTTTTAAAGGCTTTGAATCCTGTTTCCAGTCCTTGAAATAACCAAGCATGTAAAACCTGATTCAAGGCTTTGAAAACTGGTTCAACGCCTTGAAAAAGCTCTGGTATTTGAAGCCTATGAAACCTGTGAACTTACACAAATTAGTCCTACCATGTTTACAAGTAGTTGCGTATTGATCCTTTTATTTAATTAATCATATTAATTAATTACCAAGCCCGGTTTAATCCATTGGGAGTGTGACCCTAGAGGTTTTACTTAGTTGGTAGTAACTATTAATGAAAGTTTGTAATGTAAGTATAAAGCAGGATTTAAATACTTTAGAAGGGGGGGGGGGTTGCATAGAGTATGCTAACTTTTGCCAAAACACAGTCTTTTCAAAATTGAGTAGAGTAAGCAGTTGATATCTCAAAGCTTTGAAACAGTTTTGAAAACTTGAAGATATAACTGCAGAATAAAGAGGCTTCAAATCTTTGAAATTTGGAAAGCTCCAAAGCTTTGAAAACTTCTTTTTAGACTAAATGTAAACCTAACAAAAGTAAACAGCAGGAACACAAGGATTTTACAGAGTTCAGTCACAATTTAGTCTCTGCCTGAGGGATCTTATCTCTCCAGGATTCAAACACACCTTCTTATTAATCACCCATATTTCACCCTAGATCTCAAGCCTTAGTGAGGTACCTTTCACCTATTACAGCTTGTGGTTCCCAACCTATCTAGTTCCAGCTACAATTTGTTGAGACAATAAGAAACTCTTTGTTCTTCACTTGAACAACTAAACTTCTAAGTTTGTGAGGCTTAAGAACACAGAATGATATACAAATTTATTAAAAGTATGAAGAACATAGAAAACAGATAAGCAAAAGGAGCTTGGAAGTGTTCTGCAATCTGTGATAAATGATCTTGCTTCTGCAATGTCAATGGCCTGATGAATCTGAAGATTTGAATGAATTGATCTCTTGTTTGTGGCTCACTTCAAATCTCACGAAGATCAGTCTCCACTTCTGACTCTCTACCTTCAAAATGAAAGTGCTGATAACTTAAATAGCAGTCTGCAACCAACTAAGAGATTTTAGGAACGGAAATCCTATACATCCTCATCTCTGATAAGCTTCGATCAAAAGCTATATTTGAATGGATATTTTATTTGTTTATAGATGTTAGAACGCCTAACAAACCTGCATAAACTAAAAAAACAAGATCAAACAACATCAAGACAATCTAGCATCAAGATCTGATCAGCAATATGCTAAAAGTTAATGAGAAAACAGGGCTCCATTTGTCTTGTAATAAACTTAGCTAATACATATATTCAATCTAATGAATATATCAAGTAACCAGTATAGAACAAGTATTATTGGACACTAATAGATCCATAACAAGTTATGAACCCAAAGAAATAACCTGCATACACAAAATTAGTCAGATGAACTTAGCAGTGAAGAATAACCAGTGAATCTCAAAGCTTTAAAGCTTTGCCTGCTAGTTCATCAAAATGAACTTGGATTTCTAATCGAACTCAGTCCTGCATATTTTGTTAATCAGAACATAGATTACTAATGCCTTTATAATGTCATTCCATGTCAAAACAAAAAACCTGCACAAAACAGTTAGACAAAAATATAAATATGCGCATTGCTACGATGCCTCAAAGCTTTGAAGATTTGGCACTTAGGTATATTATCTGCTTGTGTTTCTGCTTGTGTTCTGGCTTTCATCATCAAGGAACAAAAGCTCTTGCATATGCATTAATAGATTAATATCAAGGGGTTTCAGACTTATCAATCTCACCCTTGATGAAAGACAAAACACATTATTGAAATTGTGAATTTTGAATGAACTTCCTGCAACTCACAAACACAAGTGATATCCACATAAAAAACAACTTAAAACAGGCTAGATAGTCACAGATAGCACAAAATCATAGATAAAACTAATTAATCAAAACACAGGCGTATTTCAAGAACTACCATCCTACAATTGCATCCTACATTATCCAGGACTTATTACAAATACTCTGGTACTTAAACAACCTATAAGCACAATAATCTTCTCCCCCTTTTTGACTTTCATCAAAAGAATAGAAGAAATGTAGGATCTGTGCAGAGTGTTTTTGAAGAAAACAATTTATTATAAAAGAACTCTAGGACTTATTAGAAATATTTGAAGGCTTTGAAGATCTAGCTTTTCCTTTTCCCTAACCTTGACCCTCCTCCTGCACTTCCTCAGCTGCCTCAGCCTCTGAATCTTCTTCAACCTCGGCTTGTTCTTCTCCTTGTTCTCCTTGTTCTTTTTTAGTATGTGTTTCCTTTGATTCAGCTTGCATTTTCTCCAACACTTCATCAACAAGCTTTTCCAAATTAGCAGCTTCCTTTTCAGCAGTCTCTGCAGCAGTTTCCTCTGCACCAGCCTCAACCTCAGACTGTACAAAGATATCTTTAGACGTAAGAACAATAGGGACTCTTTTCTTCTACTTATTCTTCGGCTTCTTAAGAGCGTCTCCAATAATCTCATCTGAATCAATGCTAGTTTCTCTTCTTAAAGAAGGTACTTTCTGCAGGTTTAAACACTTGATGATGATGTCAAGCTTGTTAATCACCAAACCATTGAACTTGGTGAAGTCATTAGACAAATCAAATAGTCCGTGTCTCAAATCTTCCACTCCATCTTGCAGAACCTCAAACATATCTAGTACTTGGGAGAAATCCAAATTACCAGACACTTTGGGGTTTGTAGCAGCTCTAGGTTTGATAAACTCTTTCTCCTTCATTTCTTTTGGACTCAACTTTGAATAAAACTTCCCCTTTCTTTTTGCAGTGTAAACAATCACAATCCTTTGAAGTGATGCCTCATCTACCAATCCAAAACCAGTAGTACTCTTCTCCTCATCCTTCAAAGAAACTCCAAAGTGTTTCAAAAACAAAGGTAATACATTGACATAAGGCAGGGAACGATTCCTAGTCCTAGTGCCACAGTAAACTATATGATCCATTACAACAGTAGGAAGGTCTACCTCAAACCCTTGACATGTAAGATACATCAAGATCAACACTTTGTCTGTCACCAGTGCTTTGGAATACTCCCTGGGAACTACACATCTTATAATGATATGAAACAAAATTTTGGCTTCACAAGTAAGCACACAGTGTGTTAACTGTTTTGGTTCAGTAGGGGTTCCCTCCAACAAAAACAAGGCTTTGGCTTTCTCCAGAATTTCCTTCCTATCAGGATGATCACTAACCTTATATTTCCTAGGAATTTCCAAGACTTTGACAAACACTTTGTGATCCAACTTAATGTCCACACCAGCCACTTTTGAAGTACGAATATACCTATCATTATCATCCAGTTCTTGAACTAAATTCAGATAAAATAGTCTGTTCAGCCTATGGTAAGCCTCAGATGGTGGATATAACAAACTCCCAACAGATGAATTCCTCAAATTCTTAATGTAGTGTAAGTCTATTAGATCCATCAAATAATTACTAATTAGACTGCAAAAAGATACTTTGGATGAGTCATACCCATCCATCCACACATCTTTAACCACCGAATTAACAAACCAAGAGTCAGCTAACAAATTCTTACCAAAATTGGTAGTTTTATTGCCCTTAACAACACTGTGTTTCACCCTTTTCTTCTCTGGAGTTGCTTCACCTTTCCCTTCTTTGGCTTTCTTCTCCTTTGAAGATGGAAAACTCTTCTTTTCACCTTTCTCAACAGTCACTTCCTTCTTCTTCTTGCTTGATTCTTCCCCTTGATCCTTACACCCATGTTCTTTGTCCTTCACCACTTCTTCTGAAGTAGACTCAGATTCTGACCCAACCACTGGTTCTTCTTGAACTTCCTTTCCTTTTTTGACCTTCTTTGAGGGAGGTGACGTCTCATGGACACTGGATGTGCCTTCTGAATTTGATCCATGAGTGATGATCTTTCTGTTAGCCTTCCTCTTCACTCTCTTCTTGGAAGTCTTACCTTGCTGCTTGATCCTCTCAGAGTTGCGCTCCATTTTGATTAGGGTTTGAGAAGTTTTGAGAGAAAAGGGAGGGAGAGATATAGAAGAAGTTATAGAAGTTGAGAATGAGAGAATTAAGCCCTGAAGTTGGCTTAAGTAGGTACAAGAGTTTAATTTGAAATGGACATTGCATGCAAAAAGATTGCGAAATATTTCTAAAGATATTTTGAGATATTTTATCTAAATCTCTGAACGTTTAAATTATTCTGTAATTATCTAAAAAGATATTTCAAAATAATCCATGATCCAATTTTTAAAAACGAAACATAACAACTAATCAAAGCAGTGTAACAGTAGTTCAAAGCTTTGAAAAGTTTCAGGCTAACATATAAACCTTCAAAGCTTTGAGGCATACTTTCAAGGCTGGAAAAGTATGATCTCAAGGCTTTGAGTGTTAAATATCTAATACACATAGAGACTAATACTCCCCCTAAACCAATGCATCCTTGTTTCACATACCCAATTCAAGCCTTAGGGATGAAAACCTCTCATCTGGTAGTGGTTTAGTGAAAATATCAGCTATTTTCTTTGAAGTAGAAATAAAAGATAGAACAATAATACCTTTTTCAGCATGATCTCTAAGAAAATGATGTCTCACATCTATGTGCTTTTTCCTTGAATGCTGAACTGGATTCTTTGATATAAAAATGGTACTTGTATTGTCACAGTTGATAGGTACATTTCTGAATTCATATCCAAGATCTCTTAGCTGTTGAGCAATCCATAAAACCTATGAGCAACAAGCTCCAGCTGCAATGTATTCAGCTTCTGCAGTTGATAGAGCTACTGAATTTTGCTTCTTTGAATCCCAACTAATCGGTGATGAACCAAGGAATTGGCAACATCCTCAAGTACTCTTTCTGTCTAATTTATATCCTGCAAAGTCTGCATCTGAATAACCACTCAACATAAAGTTAGATCTTCTTGGGTACCAAATCCCCAAGTTTTTGGTTCCATTCAAATATCTGAAAATCTTTTTCACAACAATCAAATGAATTTCTTTAGGATTATCTTGAAATCTAGCACACATGCAGACACTAAACATAATATCTGGTCTAGTAGCAGTTATATATAGAAGTGAACCAATCATACCTCTATAATATTTTTTATTCACACCCTTTTCATTTTTATCTTTGTCTAAAGACAATGATGAACTCAAAGGAGTCTTAACTACCTTTTATTGTGACATGTTATATTTTTTTAACAAGTCCTGGGTGTATTTCCCTTCATGCACAAAAATTCCTTTCTTCATTTGATGCACATGAAGTCCAATAAGGAAATTCTCTTCTCCCAAAAGGCTCATCTCAAATTCCCTACACATTAGAGTTGCAACAGGGACAAATGTTTCATCATACTCAATGCCTTCTTCTTGATTATATCCCTGTGCAACCAGATTGGCTTTATTTCTCACAACCTTACCTTTTTCATGAAGTTTGTTTCTGAACACCCATCTTGTTCCAATCACTGATTGATCCTTTGGTCTTGCAACCAAATTCGTGACTTTGTTTCTTTCAAACTCACTCAGCTCATTGTGCATTGCAATGATCCACTCTGCATCTTCTAGTGCTTCTTTTGCATTCTTAGGCTCAATAAGTGATATAAAAGCACTAAAAGCACACAAATTCCTTAGTTGACCTCTTGTCTGAGTTCCAGTAGTTGGATCTGATATGATATTCTCTGCAGGATGATCTGATAAACATTTTAACTTCTTCCTAGGTGTCCAAGTGTATGGTCCTTCAAGGCTTTGAGTTCTTGACACAGTGGAAGGAGCATCATACTTCCTGTCAGAGTCAGTCTCAAGGCTTTGAGATTTTGGCTCAGCAGGGGGTTCAGGGCTTTGAGATTCTTCTAAATGTTTCTGCTGCTTAGTTTTGCTTCTATTGACTTTCTCATAGTCATCATCAGCCTCATACTTATTCAAAATTAGATCTACAAAACTTTCACTCAGAGAATCGTCAGTACCTTCATCAAAAATTACATGAATGCTCTCCTCCACAATCTTAGTTATCTTATCGTAAACCCTGCAAGCTTTACTAGTTTAAGAATAACAAAGAAAAACACGTTCATCACTTCTAGCATCAAACTTACCACGGTTATGTTTGCCTTTGTTATGCACCAAACAAGTACAACCAAAAGACTTGAAATAAGCAACAATAGGCTTTCTGCCTTTGAACAATTTATAAGGAGCTTTCTTCAAGATGATAGGCCTGATCAAACATATATTGAGCACATGATTGGCAGTGTTAACAGCTTCTACCCACAAAAAATTTAGCAAATTTCTTTCAAGTAGCATGGTTCTAGACATGTCTTCGAGAGTCCTATTTTTCCTCTCAAGTACACCATTTTTCTGAGGAGGTCTAGGTGCAGAGAAGTTGTGCGAGATGCTATGTTTTTCACAAAATAAATCAAAATCAAGTTGATCAAATTCCCTACATTGATCACTCCCAATAGATGCAACATGAATTTTTTTTCAAAGTTTGAAGCTCTTTACAATGTTTGGAAAATTCATATAATGCTTCAGACTTATATCTAATAGACATAAACCAAGTAAATCTAGAATAATCATCAACCACAACAAGCATGTATCTCTTACCTTTGGGTGTTTGAACCCTCATAGGGCCACACAACTCCGAGTGCAACAATTCCAAAGGTCTAGAAGTACTTACAAAGTTTTATGGCTTGAATGAACTTCTTGTCTATTTACCATGAGTGCATGCCTAGCAAATCTCATCATCTTTGAATTTCAGGATTGGTAATCCCCTTACCAAATCTTTTGATATGAGTTTGTTCCAAGTGTGCATGCTTATATGACGAAGCATTGTATGCCAAAGCTTTGAGACATCCTTCAAAGCTTTGAGATATTTCAGATTATCACCTGCAAATTTGTAAGTACATAGTGCATAAACATTATGTGACCTAGCAGCTGTGAGTATGCGATTGCCTGATTTTTCATCTTGCACCACACATTTCTCCTTGTCAAAAACTACCTTATTACTTTTTTCACAAAGCTGAGAAATACTCAATAAACTTATAGTTAAGACCATCAACTAAATAAACATCTGAAATTGAATATGCAGAATTATTACCAATACTACCTATACCAATTATGTTTCACTTTGCTTTGTCACCAAGTGTGATTGTTCCCTCTGGTTGCTCTTTAAGCTTATTGAATAAATATTTCTTTCCACACATGTGCCTGGAACATCCACTATCCAAAATCCATTTCTGATCTTTCAAAGATTTGGTGGCATCTTGCAAAATTCAATCAATGCCATAACAGGCAATTACACCAAGTGTAGAATTTGGATTCATACTCAGAATCAACCATGTTAGGTGTTCTAACTCCTTTTGGAACCCAAATCTGTTTCACTTGTCCCTTAAGCTGATAAGGATGGGTGTTCCTCATTATATGAGGTTCTGTCCTTCTAAAGAGGCAAGTTAATTTCACATGTCCAATTTTACCACAATAATGGCAATTTGGAGAATGTCTTCTTCCTGATTTTACAAATGTGGTTTGGTTTATTCTTCAAAAATTTGGATTATAACCAATTCCACTTTTGTATACAGAATGCGTACTCCCTTCAAGCATAAGATTCAGCTTATGTTCTGAGCCAGCAAAAATTGAAAGAAATTTCTTAGATTCTTGAAGCTCACTAGTCAATGAAGTGTTCTGTTATTCTGAATCATCTGAATGACTCTTTAGATCAATAAATTTGTCAGTTAAAAGAGTGTTTTGACCAACCACTTCTTTGACATGTGATTTCAAAGCTTTGAATCTACTGTCCAAGGCTTTGAAGTCACTATCAATTGTCAACTTAGTAGCTTCAAGAAATTTGTTTTGAAAAAGCAAATCTAAATTTTCTTTTGCTTTCTCATGAACCTTCACTTTCAGGGAATCAATTTCATTCCTGTAACTTTCCTCATTCAAAAACATAGTTTTGAGGATTTCAGGTAAAACATCAAAAGGACTAGATAAAAGATTCTTTACCATATCATCAATTGGCTTCTAAGTAGAGTGGTCTTCTTGATGTCCATCCATTAAACGGGGATTGGCTTGCTCTTCATCAGAATCTGAGTCTGAAGAGTCTGAATCACTCCATGAGGCTACCATTTCCTTCTTTCTTCTGTTGCCATTTTTCCTTCTTATGAAATTGTATGCTTTTCTTCTTTTAAGGGTAATCTCTTACCAGATGATTTGCATCTCCACATTCATAGAAATTCATAACTTTAGGTTTATATGAATGTGAAGTAGACTTACCTTTCTGATCCTTGTTGGTTGAGGATCTGAATTTTTCTTTGTTGTAGTCCTTGTTTCCAAAGTTTCTCTTCTTCTTCAGAATTCTAGCCAAGGATTTGGAAATCAGGGCTAAGGCTTCTTCATCATCATCATTATCATCATCCTCCTGTTCAGGGCTAAGGCTTTCGTATATCTTTGGAATCAAATCCAAGGTTTCTCATTTGTTGAGCTATCCTGCTGCTATGTATTCAGCTTCTGCTGTTGTTAGAGCTACAAATTTTTATTTATTTGAATGCAAGCTCATCAGTGATGTCACAAGAAATTGGCATCACCCACATGTGCTTTTTCTATCCACTTTTTAGTTTGCAAAGTCAGCATCTGAATAGCCACACAAAGAGAAATTAT
Organism: Linanthus parryae; assembly: GCA_023055425.1. Lineage (NCBI taxonomy): Eukaryota > Viridiplantae > Streptophyta > Magnoliopsida > Ericales > Polemoniaceae > Linanthus > Linanthus parryae. The sequence continues at coordinate 41,836,441 of JALGPY010000004.1, forward strand.
ATTTTTTATGATACCAAAGCCCTAAGTCTTTGGAACCATTGAAGTATCTAAAAATAATTTAAAAAGCAACCAAGTGTGATTCTTTAGGATCAGCTTGAAATCTAGCACATATACAAAAACAGAACATGATATCTAACCTACTAGAATTAAGATAAAGCAATGACCCAATCATACCTCCGTAATCCTTCACATCCAAACTCTTACCATTTTGATATTTGTCTACGGATAGTGAGGATCGCATAGGGGTTTTTGCTACCTTGGACTGAGACATGTTGTATTTGTTTAACAAGTTGGTGTACTTCTACTGATGCATAAAGGATCCCTTCCTCATTTGAACAATATGAAGTCCAAGAAAGAAATTGAGCTCTCCCATCAAACTCATTTCAAATTCCCTGCTCATAAGATTGAGAAATCCTTGCAAACAGAGTCATTAGTAGCTCCAAAAAGAGTTTTATCAACATATACTTGAACAACTAGAATATCTTTCTCATGAGTCTTTATGAAGAGGGTTTTGCCCACTAATACTCTTTTGAAATCATTTTCAAGTAAAAACTTTGGCATTCGTTCATACCAAGCCCCTAGAGCTTTTTTCAAACCATAAAGAGATTTTTCAAGTTTGTAAACATGAATTGGAAACTCATCATTTTAAAAACCAGGAGGTTTAGCAACATAAACTTCTTATTGCAAATATCCATTTAGAAATGCACACTTCACATCCATTTGAAAAAGTTTCATATTTTTTGTGAGATACAAATGAAAGTAACATTCTAATTGCTTCTAACCTTGCCATAGGAGAAAAAGTCTCCTCATAATCAATACCTTCTTCCTGGTTGTAGCCTTGAGATACCAGTCTGGCTTTGTTTTTGATTATCTTACCATTCTCGTCTAACATGTTTCTGAATAACCCACCGGGTACCAATGAAAAGCTAATCTTGAGGTTGAGGAACCAGATTCCAAACATTTTTCCTCTCAAATTCATTAAGTTTAATTTTCATTGCAATGATCCAGTATGCTTCTTGTAGTGCTTCTTTCACATTCTTAGGCTCCATAAGAGACACAAAAGCATTAAGGCACATATATTATTTAAATGTGATCTTGTTTGTGTATTAGTGGATGGATCAGATATAATGTAATCTACTGGATGAGATGAGAGGTATTTGAGTCTTTTCCTTGTTGTCCATGGTTCTGGTTCTCCATGAATCTTCTCAGGTCTTTGAGAACTTGAAGTAGTGGCTTGTCCACTCTGATCTTCTTGTTGTTCTTTTTCTAAGGCTTTGAGACTCATTTCCAAGGCCTTGAAAATTCTTCTTGTTTTCTTGCAAGCTTTCCTTGGAACCATTTGAAAGTTCTGTTTCATCTTCTGACTCATGCTTGTTTAGATCCAATTCTATAAAAATTTCACTCAAAGAACCATCATAGCTTTCATAAAAATAACATGAATACTTTCTTCAACAAGCTTGGTTCTCTTATTATAGATTTTATAAGCCTTGCTAGTCAGTGAATTATCAAGAATAATACCACCATCACTCCTGACATCAAACTTACAAAGATTGTCCTTACCATTATTGTGGACATAACGAGTGCAACCAAATGGTGTGAAGTAAGAGATGTTTAACTTTCTTCATTTGAAAAGCTCATAGGGAATCTTTTTCATAATAGGTCTAATCAAGAACCTGTTAAGTATATAGTTGCCAGTATTCACAGCTTCTGGCCAAAACGATTTTGGTAATTTGTTCTCCAGAAGCATTGTCCTTGACATATCTTCAAGAGTCCCGTTCTTTCTTTCAAAAACACCATTCTATTGAGGAGTTTAAGTTCTTTGGATTGAATAAACTTCTTTTCTGTTTACCGTGAGCATAGGCTTTGCATACTTCTTCATCTTTGAATTTCATAGTGGGAATACCTCTTATTAGGTCTTTAGAGACCAGCTTGTTCAAAAGTATGCAAGCCAATGTATCCAATCTTTCTATGCCAAAGCTTTGAATTCCCTTTCAAGGCCTTGAGACACCTCTTTCTCCTGCAAATTTGTTAGTGTGTAAAGTATAAACATTGTTTGACCTTGAGGCAGTGTGGATGCAAACTCCAGATTTTTCATTTTGCACCACACATTTCACGTTGTAAAATATAATCTTTTAACCGTTGTCACACAACTGATATACACTAAGAAGGTTGAGCTTCAAGCAATCAACTAAATAAACATCAAAAATAGAATTTTCAGAGTATGTACCAACTTTACCAATTCCTAAAATGTTTGATTTTCCTTTGTCACCAAGTGTGATTGATCCTTCGTAGTGCTCTTTCAGTTATTATAATAAAGATCTCTTGACACTCATATGTCTGGAGCAACCACTATCCATAAACCATTTATGCTCTTTACGCTTGATGACAGCCTGTAAGACATCATTCACTGCCTTACCCAGCTGTTAGACCAAGTGTGGAACTTAGATTCATATACAGGGTAAACCATATTAGGTGGCATAAGCCCTTTAGGAACCCAAATTTGTCTAACTTGTCGTTTATGCTAAACTTGAAAAGTTTTCCTCATTATGTGAGGGTCTCTTCTTCTAAAAGGATAAGTCACTTTAACATGACCAGTTCTGCTGCAGTAATGGCACTTAGGAGAAGTTCTGTTTCCAGCCTTCACAAATCTTATGTTTTTCTTTATGGGAAAGTTTGGATTGTAGACAATACCAGTTTTTTTAACAGACTTTAAAATTCCTCCAAGAATTAGGTTTAGATTGTTTTCTGAGTCAGTAAGTTTTGTAATAGTTTTCTTAGATTCTTGAAGTTTCTCATCTAGGGTAATCTTTCTTAGATTCTTGAAGTGTCTTAGAGCAACAGTATCGTCACTCAAAATAGAGTTCTCAGTGACTACTTCCCTGACTTGAGTTTTCAAGGCTTTGAAACTGGTTTCAAGGCCTTGAAATCTCTGTCAGACTTCTTCTAAGAAATTTCAAGATTCTGGTTTTGACAGACAAGTATCAAATTTTCTTTTTCTTGCTCATGAACCTTTTATTTTAAAGTCCTGATTTCGTTCAAATAGTTCTCTTCATTGAAAAGCATTGTTCTAAGATAATCAGAGAGGACATATGTTGGTTTTGAAATCAAACAGTTCACCATTACCTCAACGTTCTTCTCAAGACTTTCATCATGATTAGACATAAGGAAGAGATTGGTTTCTTCCTCTTCATATGCACAATAAGTTGAGGAATTTGAGTCACTCCAAGATGCTATCATAGCTCTTTTTCTCATGTCATGGTCTTTCTTCTGAATGTGTTTGCTTTTCTTGTGTGGGCAGTCTCTAATCGAATGTCTTGCATCACTTCACTCAAAGCAATTCATTACTTTAGATTTATTACAAAGGGAAGAAGATTTACCTTTGTATTCTTTGCTACTAGAGGTTTAGTGTCTATCTCTGCTGTAGTCTTTGTTTCCAAAGTTTTTTATCATATTGCCAAGTCTTTGGAAATGAGAGCAAAGGGATCTTTATCATCATCTTCTTCTTTTTCAAAACTTTGAGATGGTACAGTTTATTTAGCATCGAGAACCAGGTTCTTGACATTATCTGCTAGTTCTCCATCAACTTCATTCATGGAGGTTTCATGAGTGAGCAGAGTTCCCTGTAAGTCATCAAGTTGAAGTGATTATAGATCTTGAGCTTATTCGATAGGAGTAGTATTTGATTACCATATTGGATTTTGGAAGACTTCTCAAGATCTTATTGACTTTATCTTCATTGGAAAACGATTTTCCCAAAGAGTCCGGATTGATGACAATGTCAGTTAACCTCTTGAGCATGTCATTGATTGACTCATATCCATTCATCTTAAACAAAACATATTGTCTAAAAAAAATGTTAATCTTTCTCTTCTTGACTTGACTCGTTCTTTCAAAGGTTACCACCAATTTGTCCCCTATCTCTTTAGCAGTCTTACAGCGTGAAATCCCGTTGAATTCATCTGCACTCAAAGCACAATATAAGAGATTCATATCTCTATAATTTTTGGAATATTGTTCTAACTCAGAAGCAGAAAGTGAGCCTTTTGTGTTGAGAGTTCTAATATCATCTTTCTCTGTGTATAAAGTATGTGGCCCATTTTGAATGATAGTCCACAACTCCATATCTTGATCAATGATAAACATTTTCATCAGGGTTTCCTAGTGCACCAAGTTGTCACCACAGAACATAGGAGGTCTGTTAGTAGCTCTTCCCTCAGAAAAACCACCATCATCTACAGTACTCATAATCACCTGATGGTTAAATCTATACAGTGATACAAGCTCTGATACCAATTGAAAGACAGTGATGTAGGAAGTAAAGCAGGATCAATACTCTAGAAGGGGGTTGGAGGTATGGCAAATTTTTGCAGTTCAAGTTAAAAGAGTAATTTCAAAGAATTATGTGCACATCTGTAGGTATTTCAAGGCCTTGAAATGAATTTCAAGTCCTTGGAAAGAAAAAATATGATAAATAAGAAGATGAGAGTTTTTTCAAGGCCTTGAAATGCCTTCCAAACCCTTGATTTGAGACCTGTTTTGTTCACTGAGATGGCTAAGTATAAAACATCAAAATGAATGGAATAGACATAGAGATTTATAAAGTTCATTCCACTTGGACATACGTCTCTACCTCAAGGATTCGATTCTTGCGGGATATTCAAATCAATTCTTATTAATCAAAAGCTAAGCCCTATATCTCAAGCACAGAGAGTTGACTTACTCCGTTACAGCTTGTGGTTCTCACTGACCTATCTAGTACCTTCTCTAGCTAACTAATTCAACAATAATTCTCTATTATTCACCTGAACAATTCACGAGAACAAGAATGAAACAAGTATTATCTGAATGATATAAATAGATTTTCGAAAGAAGAACACTAGGACAAAGTCTAGCAGTGTGTATGCAGTGTCCTTCAGATACTTGGATTGAGATAGATGAATCTGCTTCTTTGTTTCTTGTCCATCCCTGAATGTGTTTGAGTGTGTCTCTGTGTTGATTGTCGTTCAAATATCCTTGTACATCACCGTCTTAAGGATTTTCTGGAAACTAACTTCCTAAAAATCCGCAATGTATCTTGACTCTTATAACAGCTCTTCCAACAACATGTTGCTCAGTATGTTCAAAGATATTGACGATCTTGTAGCTGAGTATTTTAGGAAAGTCCAGAAATCTGAGTATAGTCACATAATCAATCACATAAACTAGTTTTCTTTTCTGCAAGAACACAGTTTAGGCATGTAATCCAGCAAAATAGGGAATTAATTTTCCCTGCAACAACTTTTTCAAACATATGGATTAATAACAATTAAGAGCTTTAAAAATATTGGTCTTTCATCATCAAGGTGCATATAATATAGCATAGAGAGATGAAAATCAGATTTAACAGATAGGCTCCCGTAAGTTCATGCTGTGTACATTTCAATTTATTTCCAACCTTTGAAACAGTTTCAAGGCCTTTAGAGAAGCTGTGTCATGCCTTTGAACTTAGTTGAACTTACAACAATGAGTTCCCCCCAATCACTGAAGAACGCCATGAGTCGAGAGAATTATTGCACGGAGATGAAGAGGGACCACAATTTTGTGCAGTTCATGAATTCCCACATGTGATTCCAAGATAAAAATTATCAAAGGAAGTAGTCAAGAGAGCACTCCTTTCTATTACTGCTCCACTTGGGATCCTATTTCAACATAAACGTCACTCGACGATATTGATTTTTAAGAAGAAGAAGAAGTGGAAAGGTACAAGGGGTCATGATGTGGTGAATGAATTCTTGAGAAAACCAATGATTAAGGAGTGGAAGCACAAGAAGAAGAAATTTTTAAAGGCCATCTTCTACAACTTCTTCGTGCCATATGCGTCTCGTGCATGCTCGCTTGAGAAGAGACAAAGAGAGAAGCAATGGTTGAAGAAGAAAAAGTGGAGAGAAAAATATCCTTAACATACATGAGGTAACCCGGTCAGGTCACCGACCTTAAATTACAAGGTGCATTTTGGGAGGCAACCCAATGTATGTTCTTTTTAACTTAGAGAGTGTGTTTTTTTTTTAATATTTTTTTGTTGTGATTAATAATTTGGATAGATGAGAGAGACGGAATAAAGGTGTTTTCCAAGTGACATTTTTGAGAAGGTTATGGTAGAATCTACCCCGGCATGCCACGGATCATGTGACCTTTACTGGGTCTCGCATTGGTCAGTTGAGGATTCTTCATACACTGATTTTAGCCGAGGAGGGCAGTCAACCCGAGTGTGCGAGAACACAATGACCGTTTGGAGAACAGTGGCGCCACTAATGTGTTTGGGGACAGCTTGGTGCATATTTTTTACACACCCTTGAGGTGGTTGTGAGTATCTTTTTCTTTTGCTTAATTTTGTGTTTCTTTTATTTAATATATTTCATGCTCCATCTCATCTACTGGCCTACGCATTGAGCAGTTGAGTCATATGAATGATCTCTAAATTTGTTGAGGACAACAAAGCATTCAGTGTGGGGGTGGTTATCTGTTTGCAAGCCAAATGTGTTTGCAAAGCCAGTTACATGTAGGATGTGCTTAGATTTTATTGTGAGTCAGTATTGTTGTTTATCTTATGTTTTTTCCTATATTGTCGTATTTTGTCTATTAGATTTATATTCGTTTCCACTGTTATATAATTGAGTATACCCACCAAAATTATAGATTTTGTAGAGTTAAATTGTTTTGTGTCTAAGCCTTTCATATAGAATTAGGATCTTGCGAAAAATACAAAAAAAAAATGAGAAAATAGAAAATCAATAAAAATTAGAAAAATTTGAAAATTTGAGAAAAGGCAATTGAGGATCTTGAAACTGAAGAGTTCTTAGTGAATGAATCATTTTATTACGAAGTATCGTTGTAGGAAAATCTCTTTATTCTTCAAAATTTTGTGTAGAGGTTTCATTAAGGTTGTACTGGAAATTTTTGGAAGTTGTGGAAAGAGTGACATGTAAAGTATAACCAAGTTTCCTATTAATCTTAGGACGTGCCTGTGTCTTGGTCTGAATTGGAAGAAGAAAGGGGACGCCTTAGTGAGATTTTGCATAGAATCAATTTTATTTCTGATACTTCCTACGTGTATGTGAATTTCAAAAAGGATTAGTGAAAGCTTCATGATTTACAGTTATGAGAGGGAGATTGCCTACTCTTGCCTAAAAGAAAGAAAATTGAATGTTTTGTGTTTAAATACTTTTTTTAAGATCGAGTATAGATTTAAAATGTACCATCTTGCTGCATTGTTGTGTTGAGATTCGTTTTTGAGTAGTTTGAGTTTTATCGGCTAGTAAACTGATAGATGTAGTAGATGAGACTTTGCTCGGGACGCGCAAATGGAATGTCTGGGGATATTTGAAATTTTGGGGGTATGTAAAAACTCCTTCACAATATTGATCCTATGTACACTTTACATTGTTATTTGTGTGCGTTTTGGTTCAATGTGATGAATTCCAGGCTTATTTGAAGAGAAAATGTGTTTTAGATGTTTTAGAGCTTAAACGTACAATCCAAGCGTTTCATAATTGTTTTGAGTATGTTTTTGATAAATTATCACATTTGATCGTTGCAGTAGTGTTTGTTTTGTTGTTTGACAGGAACTAAGCATGCAGGAAGAAAGTGGATAGAAGAAACGAGGGTTCGGAAGTCAAGAGGAAGCTAGAGAAGCAAAGTTAGAGGAGCAAAAGTGATAAACCTTTACTATTTGGATGATATCTTGAGTTCGATAATGTATGCTATAGTGCTACAATTACAAATGAAAGTAGACTGAAGGATCTTTCAAAGGGTAGGTCACGGAGCTCAATCAAAGGCCGCACGAGAAAGATATGGTCCGTCGAAGATGACGCAAAAAAAAAAAAAAAAAAAAAAAAAAATGTTAAAGTTGCACTGTACAAGACTTCACTCTTCGGGTTGTATCCAGAATTACATAGATAGTATTGGAGCAAGGCCTACGCCATTAGAATCATACATTCAGTGATTTCCAATGATCTATGATAGGCCCAAACCGAAGTCCGAATGAGGGAGAAAATGCCCGCACAAAATCAGCTTATGAATTATGTCCGAGAATTGCAAACTCGAGGGGCTGAATTGCAAATTCGGCCAAAATACTTAGAAAATCATACCGAGTCCTAGTTATCACGAATTGAAGACATAGAAGGCAGAGTAGAGGCTAGGGGAGATGCAGAGCACTAGTTTGGAGAGCACAATTGGAGCCGGAGTAAATCGCGGAATAGAGAATACTACCGTTTGATCTCTTCTCTCATATCTTTTTATCGTTTTGTCTCAAGGTCATGAAAACTCTTATAATTATGATCATGAGAAATATTTAAGTACTTAATATCGGGATTTCTTAATGGTATCTTGGATTTGAAGCCGGTTTGACGAATTATGAATTTGATTCAGGTTTTGGTTAAACTTATTAGATGATGAACTATTTTACTATGATTAATTCTTGCTCTTAATCCATCTGTGTGTTTTGATTGGCCGTCATTATGAAAGCAACGAATTGCCCGGATAATTGAGTCAAGCATGTTGTTGCAGGTTAGAGGAATCAACCAATGACTGTGAACTTTGAGTAGATTTATACGTCATTATATGTTTTAGGGCCAATTAGAACATGGTAAATCGGTTGTAATTTGACTTAGGCATAGAAAGCTACATTGGAAACTCGGTTAGCATTATTGTGAAACATCGTCCGTGTTTCAAAAAATAATTTGTGAACGGTGGAAACCTAGTCACTACTAGAATCCGGTGCAAAAAGCAGCATTACGAAAATGCTACATCTACATGATTTAATACTGTTTTATTTAAATACAGCGTTATTTGAAGCGTTTTTATTAATGTTGTTTTAGTCTATGCTGTTTTTACTCTTAAAGTGTTAATAACGCTCTGTGAGCCACTCGCAGCATTAACTGAGGCGTTCAATAAACTTGCAACTTTTCGCAGCATTTTCTTTTTTAATGCTGCTCTAGTGCCCTGCTATAGCATTGATTTATTAGTGTATTTTTCTTTATTCCAGTGCCTATTTTAATGCTACTACCAATGTCAGCATTATTGCAAATGTTGCTTTGGGCATCAATTACAGCAGTATTTAAATAAAACATTGTCTGTGTTTTAGAACATCATTTGTGAACGGTGGAAACCTAGTAAACAATACTAGAAATCTTATCAAAAGGGTCATTAAGAAAATCCGGTTTTTGCTAAAATTAATATTGTATTTAGCATTAGTTACAGCATTAATTACAGCATTATGACAAATGCTGCATTAGCCAGTGCTATTTTTTTTATTGCAGCATTAAGATAATGCTGCTAGCAAAAAGCAGCATTACATGCAGCATTAACTAATGCTGCACAACTATAATCACCTTGCAGCATTTACACATTAATGCTGCATTTTGAGTCATGTTGCAGCATTATTAGGGCTTAATGCTACATTTTGAGTCATGTTGCAGCATTATCTGCGATATTTCACTTGATTTTGCAGCATTATGAGCGATTAATGATGCAATGCCATACTTCCTTCGTTCGTTTCGTCACCCTTTTGAAAATTTAGTTTATTAAAAAGCGTGAAAAAGACTATTTTGCCCCTCACCTATCTCATTACTTCATCTTCAGCTCTCTTACTCTCTCTTTGGTTTAGCATAATCAAGAACATATGGTATTCCACACACATCAAGATTTAACAAAAACAGAGCAAAAAATGTATATATTCTGGATGAAAATAGATCAAATATACAGATTTTAACATATTTATGTCATTCTTCATTCCATTACATACCATTTACAGACCATTACAAACCATTTACACAAATTCAAGATCACAAAAACTGCAAAAAAAGAATTCAAAAATTGTGATCTAAAGTAAACCTAAAAACTGATTTGCAGTGGTGGAGAAAAAAATAAGAAAAAAATACATATAATAGATCTACATGAAGAGGAGTTGGACGCCTCCTCCTCTGCCCAATGACACCGTCGATCTGCAGAAAGAAGCGCCACCGCCGAAGGACGCATCTTCGTCTCCGGCAAGACCAGACTTAGATCTACCAGGAATTTTCTCCGAAATCCGCTTCTCCATAACATCTCGACCTTCTACAGCGGCCTCTTCGAGCCTTTCCTCCTGCAATAGAAGGAAATATCTGAGAGAGAGAGAGAGAAAGAGAGGGAGAGAGGGAGAGAGACTCGCCTCAACCACCTTGGAGCCACCGCCGTCGGAACTGCTTCGGAAACCACCACCGTCGGAAGAAACCCATAGAGAGAGAGATGAATTTCGTCGATGCTTCCCGATCTCTTCACCGATCTCTTCCCGATCTCTTCACTGCCGCCAAGCTTCCCGATCTCTTCACCCTCTCCCTCTCGATCTCTTCCTCATCTCTTCGCCGTCTCCCTCTCAATCTCTTCCTCGTATCTGTCTCTCTCTCTCTCTCTCTCTCTCTCTCTCTCTCTCTCTCTCTCTTTCTATGTGATTTCAGACGGGTGAGAATGAGAGATGGGTTTGTGGGTGTAGTTGTTTTAGGGTTTTGTTTTGGTAGCTACACTTTTTTGTTAATTTTCAACTTCCCCCCACATGTTTTGTGAAAATTTGAATGCCCGCCCAAAATAATTTGTGATAGCAGCATTAGACTTTGTAATGCTGCAATACTAAGCAATTTTTTGTAAAAAAAAGCATTAACACATTAATGCTGCAAATGTATATATTTTTTTAACTTTTTTATTGAAGCGTTAGTTTGTTAATGCTGCAAAGTAAAACATTAGATTTGTTAAAAAGCAGCATTAATGTGATTAATGCTGCAATTTGTATGAACAATGGAGCATTATTGGATTAATGCTGCATTTTATATGCTGTTTAGCAAAATATTGCAGCATTATTAACTTACCGCATTTAGTTTGCAGCATTAATAATAATGCTGCTTTAGGGTATCAATTACTGCATTTGTTCAAATGCTACAATTAAAATGTGGTATTTGCTAAGATTTCTAGTAGTGAAACCTAGAGAAAATCGTGATACTCGTCTCATATTTACTCTAAATCTTAATAATTAGCCTGTTATTTTAGTTTATTAATTATTAGAAATTCCCAATTGATTGCCCAGATTAAAGTTAATCATCCTAATTGATTCAGAACAAGTCCTATGGGATTAGACAACCCTATCTTTCACATTTATTATTAGTGCGACAAATGTACGCTTGCAAAGATCATATCACACGCGCGAGCTCGCGCCTTCGCCACCGTCCGGCCGGCTCGGCTTGGTCTCGGGTTTGGCACGGGCCGGGCCGTGACGTAGTCTTGTGCCTGATTAAGAAATGATTTAATCTTTTTGGGGCCAGGAAACAACTCATAATTAAATTGTTCAGCCCGAAAAATCAATTCTTCACAAACTGATGGTTTCTAACTGATTTTTACCAACAGTTGCAACTGTTTTCGTTCCCCCAACAGGTTCCAACTGTTCCCATCGGGTGTCTGCCTTCTTTAAAAGGCAGCCTCCTTCCCCTGTTTTATTTATTCTGAAATCAATAGTCTTCTTTCTTGAAAACAGAGATATATATCCCACCACTTAACAGGTTTGAAGGGTGCAATCCACATGGTATTTCTGGTTGCACGGTGAGAGGCGATTATCTTGGAAGGCATTCGCTCCAGATCAACAGTACATATAGGGAGCGAATAAAAGCCTTAAGGCCATCGTGCCAATGCACGAGATCGTCTCTGTCTCACTGCAATTCTCAAGACTTTGTATGTTTTTGTTTTACTGTTAATTATTCGGGTCATATTCTTATACAGGTTCCAAGACATTCCCTTGCGGCTGTCCGCCACCATTTGAAGAACAATTAGTAATAGCTTCGTAGAAAATAATTGTTGGTATATAAAGGTGGTTATTGGAATGAAATTGGTCTAGCAAGTAGAGCTTGAAGCACCCTGGTTGATCTGGTTTTGGAGTAGGAGAAGATGGCTCGATTGTTTCTCTAGTAATAACCTCAACTGTCTGCATTTTGATTTTTCATCTTGATGATCGATGTCTAGCAACCATGACCAACTTGTTATAAATAACCTTCAGTCCCCGGTTAAAGCGTTAAACCTCGGAACAGTCTTCACTTCAAGTTTGCTTATTGCGTAACATAATAAAGCAACCAATCGAATTAATCTTACAAAAACAAAAACAAACTAAACAAAACTCGGTTTCTCAACCTATCAAGATAGTTAGTTGCTCACAAAAGCTGACATAATAAATCAATTATCCTATAATAACGATTTTGTTTAATGAAATGCCACGGTAGCTGTTGACAATATGTTAGCAATCTCTAATCTAACAATTAAATTCAGATCTGCTAGTAACAAAAATAATATATCAAATCCATCTCACTACACCTATTTCACGAGTATATCATTAAATACAACGTGGGGTATGTACCACGCATACAATAAAGAAGATTATTTGGAATGTTTTCTTATTATTTTATATTTTTTTCCTTAATATAGCTTCTTTTTTTTATTCATGTGGGGAACCTGCCTGGAAATTAGTATTGCATGACCTCCCGTATTATTAAGCAAAAAAAAGGACTCAATCCGTAAATGTAAAGTCCGACCCGCAACTATAGACCTGCCCAACAAGGCTATGGGAAACCGGAAATAAGGGATTCGATGGAGCGCAAAAATACAAAAGATTGAAGGTATCTAGCTTGCTGAGACTAGTAATCGGTGAAGGGAGCTCCACTTGGTGGATCTGTGATACCACCAGTATCGTTGGAGAAGTCATGTATTGCTACGGTGTAAGTTACGATACGAAAAAAAAAAAAAAAAAAAAAAAAAAAAAAAAAAAACTGAACGAAACAAATAAATAACTTCTTATTCCCTGATAATAAACGAACTATTACAGTGTTTAAATAAAAAATATTAAACCCTAACCAGATAAATTGACCTAATGGGCCTTGCCCGACCTACTAACTTCATTAAATAAACATCTAAATTTAGACAAATGACTACTTAACGAAATGAAATAAATAATTACCAACTAATCATAAATAATCAAGTAACATGATAATACGAGTGACCCATATAATACGGTTGATCCGTATCAACTCCCCCGCGGTAGAAAATCACCTTGTACTCAAGGTGGTGATGCGGAAAGTCTGCAATAAGTCCATAATTACGTATGCCCGGATCAAATAGACAAATGATGACCTTTGGAGCAGCACTTTGGAAGCCAAAACTTGGAAAATGGAGGACGAAAACGGACTCGGAAGGTTGAAAAACCCTCGGGTAGACCCGTGGCTCAAAAAATTGGCTTCGCGGCTAAAAAATAAGCTGAAAAGATGTTGGTAGCTCACTTGGAGCCATGGTGGAGCCGACGGCTCAGGAGGAGCCGAACTGAGCCGATGCCTAGATTACTGCTGGATTGAGCCGTATGTGAGCCGTACGCAAACCCGCGGCTGAAACAAGCCGAATTGGAGACGTTTTTAACCCGATGGCTAATCGGAGCCTTGAGCGAGCCATATTTTCCGCATCGGCTAAATCGGGCTGATCTTCTCCAATCGGTGTGGGTTTCGAACTCCCCGGCGGCTGAATCACGTCGGGGACTGTGGTGTTGGCCGATACTTGTCGCCTATGGCCACTGGTAGCCATTGCGTGGTCGTCGGAGGTCAAGAGGGAGGTGCGCCGATGGCTCCCTCGTCTGGTGGTTCTGGATGTGGCCCGACCAGGGTTGGTGGGTGTTGGTAGCCGGCTGGGGCGATGAGGGGGTCGTCGGACGCCTTGGTAGGTCCTTCCGTTGTCCGGAGCGCCGGATTTGACGGCGGCTGAGGGTTGGGAGGACGACGACGGAGGCAGAGGCAGCTTGCGGCGTTGCCATGGCAGCGGCTACTGTACTTGCGGCGTTGGTGGTTGGGTTGTGTTTAAACTTGCCGGATTTGCTCCTGGTTGGAGCTGCTGGAGCCGTAGCGGCGACGGCGACAGCGATGGCGATGGTGCCTGGGGATAGTCCGGCTGCTGGGTCGCCGGAAACGGAGGTGAACATTGTGTTTAATGCTCATGCGGCTGCTGCTCTATTTCCTCTGGCGATTTCCCCGGATCTTGGGAGGGTAAGAGTTTGGCCTCGTAGATCTGCTCCTGGATGCGATAGAACTCCTCATTGGTCACCGCTCGGAGTCGTCCCCCACTAGTTTTGATGTCTTCCAGCTGTGTCATGGTGAGATTTCCACGCGCTTGGAGGTGTTCCTCCTCTCCCATCGTGAGATAATTGATTGTTTGGTTCACCTGCTTGTAGAGTTCTTCGATGTCTTCGGGATGTTGGAGAAGGACAACGACGCAAGGGAGACTACCCATGTCCGCCATTCGTCAATGAAAGCACCAATGATACAACCAGTATCGTTGGAAAAGCCACGTATTGCTACGGTGTAAACTAAAGTTACGATACGACAAAAAAAAGAACTGAGTGAAACAAATAAATAACTTCTTATTCCCTAATAATTAACGAACTATTTCAGTGTTTAAATAGAAAAATACTAAACCATAACTAGATAAATTGACCTAATGGGCCTGGCCCGACGTAGTAACTTAATTAAATAAACATCTAAATTAAAAAAGATGACTACTTAACGAAACAAAATAAATAATTATCAACTAATCATAAATAATTCAATAAGATGATAATACGAGTGACCCGTATAATACGGTTGTTCCGTATCAATCTGATCTCAGAACAAAAGTGTACGGCGAGAATTGGTGGGAAAGATACGTCAAGGAATCGATAGATCCATTACTGCTTGAGTCACAAGGATAAAATACCATAGACACAATCAACAGCCAAGCAAATATTGTATGCAAAGGAATATTCAACTAAGAAAGTTTTTCTCTCTGCCTCAACTGATGTGGAAAAGACCAAACTACAAGCGAACTCTGAGATATCATCACAGTCTCGGAAAACCGCTCGTGTTCGTTGCTTTATCAAATCCACCCATCTAATGAAGGAAATTTGACGAAGACTTGAGCGACTCCAACACATCACTAGCCTGCTCGCACTGGGATAGGGAGACAAGGCAGACCCAAACGAGCTAATGTTAACGTTCTAGCTAACCAAGGCCCGCGATGAAGTACAACTGAACACCAAATCTCTAAGTCATCTGAAGACTCCTCTAAGAATCGTTGAGAGATTCATCACCAGCTCATCAAAAATCGGTCAAAAAAGAGCCATGACTCCTCGTCAAAAATTGTCCGAAAACAACACCCGTACCATTACTAAAAGAAACAGATGTGGATTATTGGAGGAGATAGAGAAGATGTAGAGCCCGCTGATTAGAGTTTCAATCAGAGGACGTAGTGCGTTTTCGATCAAATAAAGGAAGATCAAATAAAGGAAGATCACGGTTTCAGAAGTTCGCTGTCAAATTTATCAGTTCCCATGGCAAATGGTACGCAATTTTTGATTATTGTAGTTTAATATCTTGCTGAGACGAATCGATTTCCAAGTCATGTGATTAGGTTTTTCGCATTACAATAAATTAGAACTTTCATTCTCTATCAGGGCTATTTGGCTTAAATACATTGTCTTCGAATAACTAAAATCATTTATTGATACGGGTTAATTGTTGTCCTTTGCTCGGTTGTAAATTTTCGATTGATTTAAACTGGTGCGATGACATGCGATCAAATTTTGATCCGGCATGTTACATCCTACCTGGAGATCTACATACTGTTAAAATCGTACCTCTGTGGATTCCTTAGGGTGAGTTTGGGAATGCTTCTGCTGCCAGCACAGCTGCTTTCCGACAGCAGAAGCAGTTTTAGTGTGTTTGGTAAAAATAAAATTTCTGCTTTTTCGGACAGTTTCTGCTGTCCCACAGCAGTTTTTAGGAAGCAGGGGGGAGATGCTTTTCCATAAAGAGCTTTTGATTAATTTATCAACAACCGATTTTGACCTTATAATTTTTTAAAATATCAATAGTTATCTTTCCAGAAATGACACGTGTCATATATTTTTGTCATTTTACCATCTCACAGCAACTTCACAGTTAATTTTACCAAACACAAAATTACTATATCACTATTTCACAGCAGCTTCTAAGTAATATTTACCAAACAACATTTTATCAAGAAATCACAGCAGCTTTTTACAGTGTTTTCACACAGCAGCTTTCTACCACCGCCACAACATTCTCAAACTAGCCCTTAATCATGTCTCCATTTGTATAATATAATGGACTTCATGTTCAGACATGTATTTTAAGAATTGTTTCTTGCCTTGGTGTGGATTATCTTAATTGTGAGGCCATATGGTTGAATGATTCATTTCTCACACTGAGAGTTTGCATACCCCCAGTATAGTATAATTGGTTTATTGCTATCCCTAGTTCTAAAATTAGCTAATTGCACATTCCATTTGCAATACTAATATGTTATTAAATCTGAGAATTTCCATCCAAGCACTGTTAATGATTCGAGGGTAAAATTATCAATCAAGAATATTTGATTTTAAAATAAAGAAATAGAAATGAGATTTTTTTTTTTGTCAAAAATGGAATATATAAACCTGACCAACACCTTACACAAGATCCTTCCTAGCAAGGAAGTCCAAATCCTCATCTCTACAAAAACCAGAGCCTACTTTCCTGGTAATACTGTCTGTCACAAAATTACAAATTCTAGGCACCCAATTAAATCTATAACTACTGAATAATACCACCATCTCTCAGATTGCTTTTCTTCTTGACAGCAGTGATAAGAACTTGGTTGTCTCCTTCAAAGCAAATCTGGGCATCACCATTCCACATCTTAGATTTGCACAGAGCTAGTCTCAGTGCCATGGCTTCATCTTTGAGAGGAGAATCTGCAAATTCTGAGCTCCATCCCCATCTAATTACGTAACCATCACTGTCTCGAAGCACCCAACTAAGATAACCTTTCTGGGAAGCAGAAAACCCTGCATCAAAATTGCATTTAAACCAACCTGCTGTAGGGGGAATCCACTTCTCTTGGTTTGAAGTCTTTACAGTAGAAGCTTCCGTTCTTTCAGATTGGGTTTCTAGGAGACTATCCTTCCAAGCTTGGGTAGCTTGCTCCAAAAGCATTTGACTCTTCAAATTTTCGTTTCTGGGGTTGATTTACTTGTGGCTAAAGACAGCTTCATTTCTAGCTAGCCATCTATTCCAGCACCCCATCACAAGTTTCTTGATAGGCCCTTGATCCTTTCCTTCAACTATAACAGCTAACCACTTTTTAATGGACCCAAAACTGTGTGTACACTCCTCAACCCTAACTCTCAGACTGAACCAAAAGCATCTAACCCATTCACACTCCCAGAATAAGTGCTCAATGGTTTCAACAGAAGCACAACAAATAGAACATAATTCTGAAGGAGCACACTTTTTTGAAAGCCAAGTTTGCATTTACTGTTAATGTATTGTTACTTATTTTCCACCAAAAACGAAGAATCTTTGCTGGCAGCTTAGTAGACCACAAAAAACTCCAATTGTTCTCTTGAAATTGAAAAGAGGAGGAGGCTTTATCACTATCTTTCCTTTTGTTCTTCTTTACTGCTTTGAGTATTTCAGCAGCCACATAAGTACCAGTTTTAACTGTGTACTCTCATGAATTGGTTTTCCCCCAAAGGAGCTTGTCTGTTAAGGAGCACCAAGAGATTGGAGTTTGAAGTATTTCAATTGCATCTTTGTCCACAAAAGAATTTTTAAGTAAAGACACTTTCCACCTTCTGATAGCCTAATTCATCAAAGTATTTAGCTTTTTATTGACAAAATACTCATTAAGGCTTGAGCTTACCAAATCCTTTCTGCCACTCACCCATCTATCTTCAGTAATTTGGATATTGTCCCCATTCCCCACAGCCCAAACACACTCTTCCTTGAGTAGTTTCCTCCCTTGTAACAAGCTCCTCCACACCCATGATGGATTGTCCCACACTTTTTCTTTAAGAAAACAAGACTTTGCGTAGTGTTTTGCTTTCAGAATTATTGCCACCTAACTATTCTCATTTTGAATCAATCTCCACCTCTGTTTTGTAATAAGTGACAAATTAAAACTCAAAATATTTATGAAGCCCATCCCAACTTGAGCTTTTGGAAGTTGCATTCTCTCCCAATTAATCCAATTAATCTTGATCTTCTTTGTAGACTGACCCAGAATAATTTTCTAATCAAATCAGAGATCTTTTTGCATGTGGTTTTAGGTATGAGTACACAAGACATAATATAACTGGGGAGAGCTTGAGCCACAGCCTTCAACAATGTTTCTCTACCAGCAAAAGAGAGCACAAGCTTCATCCACCCTTGTAATTTTTTCTCTAATCTGTCATTAAGGAACTTCACGTATTGGGACTTAGACCTTTCCCACAAGGATGGAATCCCAAATTATTTCACACTTGGATCAAGACCTGGGATACCACATGTCTTATAAATGATTTCTTTAACTTCAACAATGGTGTTAGGGAAAACTAAAATCCCTGATTTCTCAAAATTTATTTCCATACCAGTCACCTTACCAAACTCCTTGACTATTTGCAAAAAATTCCTGACATATTTGGGATCAGCTTGTAGCAAAATAAGAGAGTCATCTGCAAACAGCAGGTGATTGACAAACACAGGGTTTCTCTTGCTTAAAGCTATACCTTTGATGTCCCCATTTGCTTCAGCTTTCCTCATCATCCTAGAGAACACTTCCATGATTAACACAAACAAATAAGGGGACAAGGGGTCCCCTTGTCTAATCCCTCTAGTAGGATTGAAAAACTCAGAGGTAGTACCATTTATCTTGACAACTAAAGATGTAGTAGTCACACACTGCATAACCAGCTGAATCCATTCTTTGCAGAAACCCAGCCTATTGAAAATCTCTTCTAAACAGTCCCATTCAACCCTATCATAAGCTTTGTTAAGATCTAGCTTCGTAGCCAAGCAACTATTCTTCCCCTTCTTGTTGAGATTTATATGATGAAAGTACTCTTGAGAAATGATGTCATTGTCTTGAATTAAGTTGAAAATCCTGCAGGGATCTAATCCCTGAGGGAAAGACGTAGGTCCAAGTGGACTGAACTCTATAAATCACTTGTTTTGTGCATTTTCAGTTTATCTACTTTCAAAGCTTTTGCAACATACAAAGACTGTTTATTTTTTAAGGGTTTGAACTTGTTTTCAAGGCCTTGAAACAGGCTTACTTGTTCTAAAAAACTTTCTGCTATATTTCTAAGGCTTGAATCTGTGTTCAAGGCCTTGAACTTTATTATCTACACTAGTTCTTCTACTTGTTAGCTAGTTTTGCAAATAGTTGGCATACTCTATTCAACCCCCCCCCCTTCTAGAGTATCTTAGTTGCTTATACATTTGCATAATCGCACTTTCAATTGGTATCAGTGCTTGTATAACTGTATAAGATTTAACCATCTGGTGATCATGAGTACTGCAGGTGATGGTGGCTTCTCACAAGGAAGAGCTGCAAACAGACCTCCTCTATTCTGTGGAGAAAATTTTGCTCACCGGAAAGCTTTCATGAAAATGTTTATCATTGATAAAGATCTAGAGATTTGGATCATTATTCAAATGGACCTCATACCTTCTATACAGAGAAAGATGGGATCAGAACTCCTAAAAACGAAGACTCACTCTCCTCTTCTGAATTAGTTTCTAATAATTACAAGGCTATTAACATTTTGTATTGTGCTTTAAGTACAAATGAATTCAACAGGATCTCTGGATGCACAACTGCTAAAGAAATCTGGGATAAACTCATTATTACCTTTGAAGGAACCAACCAAGTCAAACAGACCAAGATCAACATTTATCTCAGACAGTATGAGCTGTTCAAAATGAATGCAGATGAATCCATCAGAGATATTTTCAAGAGATTCACTGACATTGTCAACAACCTTGACTCACTCGGAAAAAACTTTTCCAATGAGGAAAAGGTGAGGAAGATACTTAGAGGTCTTCCAAAGGCAAAGTGGGAACCAAAAACCACGGCTATTAAAGAAGCGCATAATATCTCAACTTTACAACTTGATGACCTCCAAGGGAAACTCCTAACACATGAGATATCCATGAATGAAGTTGATGGAGAACTACTGGAAGGTGTCAAAAATGTAGCCCTCAAAGCCAAAGAGAATGACAGAATTCAAAGCCTTGAAACTGATGATGGTGATGATGAAGATCCAATTTCCTTGATTTCCAAATCCTTGAGAAGAATCCTCAAAATGAAGAGAAACTTTGGAAACAAAGAGTTCAACAGAGAAAGGCATAGACCATCCAGCAGCAAGCACAACAAAGGTAAGCCCTCTTCACAAAGCAAGTCAAAAGTTATGAACTGCTTTGAGTGTGGTGATGCAGTACACTTGATAAGAGATTGTCCATACAAAAAGAGCAAGAAATTTAATCTGAAGAAGAACATGCCAATCTTTGCTTCATGGCCAAGCATGATGATAGTTCTAAACAGAACATTGAGGTAATGATTAACTGTTTAATTTCAAAGCCAAAAGAAGCTCTTTCAGAATATCTCAAAACTATGCTTTTAAATGAGGAAGATTATCTGAAAGAGATCAGGCTTTTGAAAGAGAAAGTACATGAGCAAGAAAAAGAAAATTTACAACTTGTTTGCCTAAATCAGAATCTTGAAATCTCTCAGAAGAAAACAGACAGTGATTTCAAGGCCTTGAAAACCATTTTCAAAGCCTTGAAAATACAAGTCAAGGAAGTAGTCACTGAAAAATCAGCCTTGTTAATCTAAGACATCATAGGGATGACTTAGAAGGACAAAAGACTACTCTTACTGAGAAACTTCAAGAATCGGAACTAGTCAAAATCAAGCTTGCTGGGTCAGAACAAAATTTAAACTTGATTCTTGGAGGAAGTTCACAGTCAGTTCACAAAGCTGGTATTGGATTCAATCCAAACTTTCCAAGAAGACACAATACCAGATTTGTGAAAGCTGTAAACAAATCCTCTCCTACTTGTCATTACTGTTGTAAAACTGGTCATGTTAAAATGACTTGTCCTTTTAAAAGAAGAGACCCTCACATAATGAGGAACACTTTTCCTTTCCAACTTAAAGGACAAGTTAAGAAGATTTGGGTTCCTGAAGGGGTTATACCACCTAACATGGTTAGTCCTGAATATGAATCCAAATTTCACTCTTGGTCCAACAGCAGGGTAAGGCAGTGATTGGTGCTTGCAGGTTGTCACCAAGGAACAAAAGTGGTTCATAGACAGTGGTTGCTCAAGAAATATGAGTGGAATCTATTCTCAGAATTAAAAGAGCAATCGGAAGGTTCAATAACACTTCATGATAAAGGAAAGTGCAACATTCTTGGTATTGGAAATGTTGGTAAAAATTATGAAAACTCTATTTCTGATGTTTATCTAGTTGAAGGTTTGAAGTTTAATTTACTTAGTGTATCTCATCTTTGTGATAATGGTAACAAAGTTGTATTTGATAAAGAGAAGTGTGTGGTGCAAAATGAGAAATGAGGAGATTGCATTCTCACAGCCTCTAGATCAAACAATGTTTATACTTTTCAGACTAACAAAGGTGCAGGTGAAAGTTTGAAGTGTCTCAAGGCCTTGAAAGAAGATTCAAAGTTTTGGCATAGGAAACTTGGTCATATCAGTTTGCATACTCTGAACAAATTGATTTCCAAAGACTTGGTAAAAGGATTGCCATCCTCCAAGTTCAAAGAAGATGAGTTATGCAAAGCCTGTGCACAAGGAAAGCAGTCCAGAAGCTCCTTCAAGCCAAAGAAGTTTGTAAGTACAACTAGACCTATTGAATTACTTCATATGGATCTCTTTGGTCCTATGAGGACTCCTACACCAAAAGGTAAAAGGTGTATGCTATTTTTTGTAGATGATTTCTCTAGATACACTTGGGTTATGTTTCTCAAAGAAAAATCTGAATCTCTCTCTGAATTTTCAAAGCTTTGCAGAGAACTTCAAAACTTGAAAAACCTACCTGTAGCTTCAATCATAAGTGATCATGGTAGAGAATTTGATCAGTTAGAGTTTGATCTTTTCTGTGATAAGCATGGTATTTCTCATAACTTTTCTTCTCTAAGAACTCCTCAACAAAATGGTGTTGTTGAAACAAAGAACAGGACTCTGGAAGATATGTCAAGGACAATGCTTCTTGAGAACAAGCTGCCAAAACATTACTGTACAGAAGCTGTGAATACAGCAAACTATATTTTGAACAGGTGCTTGATCTGACTCATTCTAAAGAAGACTCCCTATGAATTATTCAAATGGAGGAAGCCAAACATCTCTTACTTCAGACCCTTTGGATACACTTGTTTATCCACAACAATGGAAAATACAATCTTGGTAAGTTTGATGCAAGATGTTATGAAGGTATATTTCTTGGTTAATCTCTGAATAGCAAAGCTTATAGAGTGTACAATAAAAGAACCAACGTGGTTGAAGAGAGAATTCATGTTATTTTTTATGAAAGCTATGATGGTTGTTTGAGTGAAAGTTTTGCAGATTTGAATTTGAACAAGCATGAATCAGAGGAAGAGACTGAGAATCCACTTGGATTGAAGAAAGGCTAAGAAGAAAATAGAAGAAATTTTCAAGACCTTGAAAACAGTTCTCAAGGCCTTTAAAATACAGCTCAAAGCCTTGAAAAAGATGATCAGAAGGATTCAAGTGACAAAGCTACTACTTCAAGACCAGAGAAGATCTATGGTGATCCTGAACCATGGTCTCCAAGGAAGAGATTTAAATATCTCTCGTCTCATCCAGGTGACAATATCATATAAGATCCAACCACTGGTACACAGACTAAATTCACAGTTGAAGAACTTATGTTGTTTTAATGCTTTTATTTCTCTTGTAGAACCAAAAACTATGAAGGAAGCATTGCAAGAAGCAGACTGGATTATTGCTATGCAAAGTAAGCTCAATGAGTTTGAGAGGAATAAGGTTTGGAACCTGGTTCCTGCACCAGCAAACCAGTCTGTCATTGGTACCAGATGGGTATTCAGAAACAAGTTGGATGAAAGTGGAAATGTAATCAGAAACAAAGAAATGTTATTTTTTGAAGGTTACAATCAAGAAGAAGTATAGATTATGAAGAAACCTTTGCTCCAGTTGCAAGAGAATTCTCAAGTCTTATGAGCAGGGAGTTTCAAATGAGCATGATGGGAGAATTAACCTTCTTCCTAGGACTTCGAATACATCAATTGAAGAAGGGTATTTTTCTGAATCAAAGCAAGTATACAAGAGACTTGTTGAATAAATACAGCATGGCTCAGTGCAAGGAAGCTAAGACCCCAATGAGCTCCACTCTATCTTTAGACAAGGATGAATCTGGTACCAGTGTCAATGTTAAAGAGTATAGAGGCATGATTGGATCATTACTCTATCTGACGGCAAGCAGACCAAATATCATGTTTAGTGTATGCATGTGTTCTAGGTTTCAAGCTGATCCAAAAGAATCTCACTTAACTGATGTGAAGAGAATATTCCGATATCTCAATGGTACCAAAGACTTAGTGCTTTGGTATGGAAGACATTCGAACTTTTCTTTAAGTGGTTTTTCATATGCTGACTTTGCAGGCTACAAAGTTGATAGAAAAAGCACTTCTGGAACCTGTCAATTCATTGGATCCTCTTTTATTAGCTGGCATTCCAAGAAGCAGAATTTAGTTGCTCTATCAAAAGCTGAAGCTGAATATATAGCTGCAGGAGCATGTTCCTCACAAGTACTATGGATTTCTCAACAGCTAAGATACCTTGGATTTGACTTCAGAGGCATACCTATTAAGTGTGACAACACAAGTGCAATTTCAATTACAAAGAATCCAGTACAACACTCAAGAACCAAGCACATTGATGTCAGACACCACTTCATCAGAGATCATGCTGAGAAAGGTGATATTCTTCTTGAATTCGTAGCTACTAATATGCAAATTGTAGGTATCTTAACCAAACCATTAGCAGATGATAGATTCTCAGCTCTAAGATTGGAATTGGGAATGCTAAATAAGACTGCATTGGTTTAGGGGGAGCTTAAGGTAAGAAAGGTAAGTTGTTTGTGTTTACAAAGGTTTGAACTGAATTTTAAAGCCTTGAAAATCATTTCAAAGCTTTGATCTTTTATCTGTTGCAGTGATACAGTATTTCAAGGACTTGAAAGCCTTTTCAAACCCTTGAAAATGAATTTGTTACACTACTAGTCAATAAACTTTGATCATTCTATACTGGGTGATATCTCTGTAGATATTTGCCTAATATAGCCCCTACCTTTTTCAAAAATTTATTTTAGACAAAATAAGTATTAGTATATTCTTTTTCCAACGGCATAATAGTTTGAAATTTTTCTGATCTTTGCAAATCTTTTTAGAATCAGAGAAATACTAGTTTCCTTTTGAAACTCAAACTCTTTCAGTATTTATCCTCTTCTCTTCTCCTTCATTCCGTATCATTCCATCTATCTCTTTTCTTCTCCCTAACCCTAATGAGCACAAGAAGAGCCTCAGATCAAATCAAGATGGCTGGTGGTTCAAAACCTGTCTCAGAGAAGAAGAGTAAAGTAGCAGTGGAAGAGGTTCAAGAAGTCAGTGGAGACTCTAGCTCCAGAACTCCTAGTGAAGAAGCAGTTCCAGATCCTCCTCCACCAAAGAAGAAGATCAAGAAGGCTACAACCTCCTCTTCAGAAAAACAGAAGAAGTAGAAGGCCATTACAGAAAAGCAACAAGAAAAAGAGCCTACCAATTCAAAGAAGGTGAAGAAGAAGGCAACTCAGGCTGAAAAAGGGAAAGGGAAGGTGACTGAAGCACAACCAGAAGGTCAATTGGAGAAGGCTTTGCAGATCTATTCTCAAGTCTCAATAAAGAACACAGCTCCATATGAGACATGGTTTGTCTCAAACATCTCGAAAGGTAAGTGGTTAGATGGTTTTGCGTCAAGGTCTATTGGTTTCTGAAGTTTGGTTAATAAGTATGTGGTGGAACACATGAAACTCAAGTGCCTCTCTATGTTAAAGAAGATCTCTTTATGGTGTATGCTAAGTCCTAGGGATATTGCCTACCCCAGACTCACCAGACTCTTCTATCTGAACCTCACCCAAGTAAAGAGATCTGCACACTTAGTGATCACATCTAAAGTTCCTGGGATAACAATTGAACTTGATCACTCTGAGTTTTCCGATGTGTTAAGTTGTCCAAAAAGGTATGACACTAGCAACCATCCTCCAAAGTCAGAAACTTTGAAGCTAGCTAAAGAAGAATTCTTTCTTCCAAATGTCTCAACCTCAGCCAAAAAATTAACACACTCTGTGTTAAATGTTAAAGCCAAACTTCTTCATACCATTCTGGTAAGATGTGTATTTCCTAAAGAGCACTCAAGAGTGTTGGTGACTGAGAGAATGCTGCACATCATGTACCTGATTATGCATGGCTATGAGATTGATCTCCCAAAACTAGTCATTGAATGCATGCTTTTCAGCTTAACCAGTAAGAGAGTTCACCCTCTGCCATATGAAAACCTCCTTAACATGTTCTTTGAGCACTTTGAGATCCCTTTTAATGGAGAAGAATCAGTCACATCTGGTTTTGAAGAACTCAATGAGAAAGCCTTTGAGAAAATTGGAGTTATGAAAACTAAGGAGAAAGTTTGGAAACTTTACTCAGATCTTACTGAAGCAGAACTAGGTGAAAGAATTTTTCTAAGAACAAGTCCTTGACTTCCACTTCAAGCCAGACCACTCAGCCTACAGACAATCAAATACTTAATGGTTTGGAACAGGACATGGAGGATGTCAAAGCTACTGTTTTTGGACGAGAAAGTGATATGGGACAAGTAAAGTATATGGTGGAAAGGATCTTAAGAAGCATGACCTTGCTTGATGTTCCTGAGAAGCCTGAAGGAACAAAGTAAGGAGAATCAGACAAGGAATTACCTAGTGAGCATTCAGAACAGGAAGAAGCTACTCCAGTTTCAGATAAGGGAAAGCAGGCAGCAAAACAGGCAGAAGATGAAGCAGATAGTCCTGATTCAGATGAGCTGCTAATCACTTTGAAGAAAAAGAGGAAATCTCAAAAGACAGCTGAAAAGGACAAGACTGGTGATACAGCTACCGCAGATGAAGTTGCAGAGGAACAGGAGGAGCAAGACAAGACTGATGAAGAAGACAATGAGAAAGAGAAAGGAGATAAGGAGGAAGATAAAGATCAAAACCCTTAATCTTGCCTACTCTTTCTTATATTCCCTCTGCTTTATTTCTTTAATTTTTCAAAATTTTCTAGACACTTGATCCAACATCTTCTATCTTTTTGATGAAAGTCGAAAAGGGGGAGAAAAATTCTAGGTTTTGAGTTTCGGATCTTAGGATTATTTGATGTTATCTGCTGAACTTTTTAGGTGTTTTTGTCGGTATTTAAATAAGTTGGATCTTTTTGGAATAACTGTTTCTTTAAATTGCAGACTAATCAGTTTATTTTGCAGAGACTAAGGATCAAACATAATTTTGTTTTGTCTTTCATCAAAGGGGGAGATTGAAAGCTCAGGTTGTTCAAGGCTTGAAAGAGCTTGACTATTTCAAGGCCTTGAAACAGCTTTCAAAGCCTTGAATCAGCTTCAGAGGCTTAGCTATTTTCAAGGCCTTGAAACTAGATTCAAAGCCTTTAAATTGTTAAACCAGAAAGCATATTCTCAGGGGGAGTTTTCTATTAACTCTCTGATCTAATTTATCATCTCTCTTGCATATGTTTGATTATCTGCTGTTAAATTATGAAAAACAAATTGTTAAATATGTTTTGAATCGTACTATATCAACTGCTTGACCATGATAATGCTGGAAATATTGTTTCTAAGTTTGCAGGATTGTTTCCTAAACTGGATTGCTGCAGATTTGGAAACACTTGAAGCCTTTGATGGCGTGATCAATCAGATGTGTTTGACAGCTTCTCATGATGGTTAGATGAAGGATTGCAACAATATCTCAGAAAATTACAATCATTCAACCATTGGAGAAGATCTCAACATAGTCAAACTCTGTTACCTACAAAGTAGGAAGGTTGTAGCTGAAAACCTGGAGAGATTTTCAGATATTTTTGAAGTATTTAAATAGCTCAAATTCGAAGCAACAACAAAACAATTCTCAACGGGCAATTACAGAGAAAGCATTCTGGATTGAAAAGCATCAAAGAAGTTCTTCATCTCTTCCAATCCATACACAGAAGTTCACTGCATTTCACTGCAGTTTCTACTCTTAAGTGATCTTCTATATAGAGCTATCTTGGTAGAAAATTTCTGTATTATTTCTACATTCATTCTCAAGGATTGTTCAAGGTGAATAAGAGAGAATTATTAGTTAATCAGTTAGCTAGAGAAGGTACTAGACAGGTTAGGAAAAACCACAAGCTGTAACAAAGTAAGGGAACTCTTTGTGCTTAAGTTCTAGGGCTTAGCTTTTGATTAATAAGAATTGAGTTAAAAATCATGCAGGAATCTAATCCCTGAGGTAGAGACGTAGGTCCAAGTGGACTGAAATCTATAAATCACGTGTCTTGTGCATTTCCAGTTCATCTACTTTCAAAGCTTTTGCAGCATACAAAGACTGTTTATTTTTCAAGGGTTTGATATTGTTTTCAAGGCCTTGAAAAATGCTTACTTGTTCTAAAAAACTTTCTGCTATATTTCAAAGGCTTGAATCTGTGTTCAAGGCCATGAACTTTATTATCTACACTAGTTCTTCTACTTGTCAGCTAGATTTGCAAAAAGTTGGCATACACTATTCAACCCCCCCCCCCTTCTAGAGTATCTTAGTTGCTTATACATCTGCATACTCACACTTTCAACTGGATACCCTGAGACTTCACTGCCCCAAGCATCAACCATCCTATTTTTGAACCCTTCCAAGTCTAGCCAGTTTTTGAAAAATCTAAATTGGGGTGGGAATTTCCTTCTTTCAGGTTGGGTGTTAATGATAATAGGTGAGTGATCTGACCCCAATATTGCTTCTCTCTTCAAATTAGCATCTCCATTGTTTCTTCCCCATTGTGTGGATTAAAAGCATCTATCAATCATTTCCCTAATATTGTCATCCCATTTCTTATTAGTCCAAGAATGAGACAAACCCTGAGACTTCAATTCCCCCAGATTGCAATCTGAAATGACTTTAGCAAATTGAGCAACTTTTGAAAACAAACCTCTTTGCCACCTGCTTTATCCTCATCATGGAGGTAACCATTACAATCCCCCAGTATGATCTAAGGATCATATATAGTTATGGACAACTGAACCATTTCTCTCAAAAATTGTCTTCTCTTTTCTGCTCTTGCAGGAGCATACACAAGCAGCCAAGTCTCCCACTGATTTGTGCCTACTTATATCCGAGGTAGTATAGCAGTCCTAGACCACCACTAGATGTCTACATTTAGGTCCTCTAGCCACCACATTTCTATACCACCTGCATTGTTCTTGTCCAGATTTACATAGAATTTATTTGCCATTCTCAGAGACGTTCTAACACTTTCCAGTTTAGAGCTTTGTTTTTTTGTCTCTTCTGAAAAAAAAAACTAGAGAGATGGGTGTTTTAACCCTCGTATTCTCTGGACTGCCAGGTTACTCCCCAAGCCCTGACAGTTCCAGTAGGTGCCTAACATTCCTCTTTTGGCTGTTCTAGGCCAGCCTACCACCGCCATTAGTTCAGCTGAATCAGTTTAAGCTTGTTCAATCTGTTTCATCTTAGCCATACAATCTTTGTAAAGATAGAGTTGTTGCCCATTAAAAGAACTCATTACCTCAAAACGCACAACATCTCCCTTCAAATTCTCATTCAGACCCACTCCTTCCATTTGGATCTTGACCCTGGAGATTCCTTGCCTGTTGTAATTTGTGTGCGTAACTCGCATCTGCCAACAGTTTTTATGGCATCTTCTTCACGGGCTCCATCTGTAATTGTTTCTCCCATCTCTTCTTCTTCGCACCTCTTGAAACTTCAATTCAAACGGCTGGCGTTTGAGGGAAACGAAGCGGTGGAAGAAATTTTAAAGCCCTATGTCGAAGAAAGGATTACCCTGTTTCTCTTTTTGGAATGGGTTGGACGGACTCATCATATCCCTTTGACCTGATCCAGATTCTTCAGAACTTCTTTGACCCCTTTTCCATTTTCTTTGGGTTGGGTCGCGAGGAACCCATACATCCAATTGGGTTGATTCATCTTTGTTTCTAGCTCTTCTGGACTTTCAGGGCTAACGAGATCCTCAACTGTGTACTGGGCTTCCACTTGGGTTGGGCATTAATTATTTATCTTTGGGCCGATACTAACTACCAGAGACACAAGCAACCCTTCTTGGTCCATCTTCCGGAGATCTATGTCTTTATTAGGGTTCTCTTCTAATGAATCCATTTCCCCAAGCTTCTCGAATCTTTTATCATCCGTCGTTTTCGCCATTTCCCCTTCCAGCTAGTTAGAATTCTTGGAGCACGTGTCTTCTACAACTATTGTATCACTAATCACCACAGATTTGGGTGACACTTGTCCTCCTCCCGTACATATGGTTGTACCTGCCTCTTGTCCTTTTTCTATTGCGTGAGACACACCGCCTGTCTCTATCGTCGCCGCCACACCTCCTTCACGCGCCACCCATTCCATCAACGAAGCCCAGTGTTTCTTTTGTTCTTCTTGCCGGAGGATTTCCTGCTGCTTTTTATCACGATCAACCTTCTTTAACTCCGCCCTTAAATCAGCAGAATACTCTGAGTGTGCTTCGTCCTCACTCGTATAGAATCGACATTGTGAATTGATATGACCCACCCTACCGCACCAGTAGCAAAAAACCCCCGAGCCTCTCGTACGGGAACCCAACCCAGCTCTTCCCTTCCTCAGTTTTCTTCAGCATAAATCCCTGCGGTAGAGGAGAGTCGATCGCAATAGCAACCCTAATACGCACATAGGGTCGTACTCCATAGATTGTAGCTTTCTGTTCATCAATCTCCAAAAACTTTCCAAATCTTTCACATCTTCGCTCAAAATTTTTTGGGGATCTCTTTTCCGATGGTAGAGTCGGGATCTGAATCCAGAATGGACATACTGAGAAGTCGATTGCATGCGCCGTTTTCACAATCTTCCAATGTTTCACTTGGAGGATTTGATTCCCTAGCAACCATGGAGATTTCTGCATAATCCTCTTCCAGTCCCCTTCATCGGAAAAAGTAAAGGTAAATCCATTTTTTCCAAAAGCTTCAACTATAATTTTCCCTCTTAACTTCCAAGCCCCCTCTGCAATCTTCTTCATTATACCTTTCCCTCACAATCGGAGACTATGAAGTTTGCCGACTAGCGTAAATCTATGAATTTGTTGGATTATGTTGCATCATCGTCGAGCTCCAGTTCCATTTCGAACAAAACAAGAGGATCTGAGCAACCCAAGCAGAGATGCTAGCGTAGAAACAGAGTAATCGAAATAAGAAGACAAGAACCCAAATGTTCTGGATAGAAAAAAAAAGAGACACGAGATGGTAGAGAAAGGTATCAAAATAGGAAAGAAAAAGGGTAACAACGTCCCTCACTGGAGATTGATACAATCTGATAGAAGCAGGGTATGGAAAAACCAAATTAATTTCTCATCCTCTCAGAAAACCCTTTCTAGAGAGAGAGAGAGAAATTATTCCAGTTGCATAACAATCTTCCATCAATTAGAAATGAGATAAATGTAAAAAAGAAGAAAGACCTATCTCATCCATCCCGGACTCTATGGATCTCCCTCTTCCTCTATTGATCTTCTCTCTCATCCTCCTCACTCACTCCACTCACTTACTCCAGATCTCCCCTCTTCTGGATGGGTGATGGAAGAAGTAAAAGAAAAATAGAACAATTAAGGAAAGGCCGATTATTCAAGAATCAGGATTGAAGAAATCATACGAAGAATAATAAATCTCTTCATGTGAGATTCCTCCCAAGGAATTTATATTGAATTCATTATTTGTTTCAATTGGGTTTAGGGTTTTACTAATTAGTATGATATTCTTGAAATTGATAGATCAAGATTAGCACACAAAAAGCCTCTCGATCGTGGCTTGATTCGATTCCAAAGTGAAGAAATATTTGACTTCATTGTGATTGTAGGACTCTGCGAAACAGTTGGATCATGATTTTTTTTGGAAACAATCTCGATTGTTAATTTGATACACCGTTTTTGTTAAATTACTGGTTTAGTTGGGAAACCTCCTATGGATGGCTCCAGAACTATTGAATGGAACTATGGAAGCAACATCAAGGTTTCCATCAAGTTTTGGACAAGAATTAATAAAGACAATTTACTAACTTACTTCATGTAACAATCGGGATATATTTTTCTATTTTTTTAGAATAGGAGATTATATTAAACCTCAAGGAGGAAGAGGACTAGTGATTACATCATCTGAAATAATGGGATCGAGCCAAACAGGGGGATTTTCTATCAAAATTGTATCCTCGAAAGTCTTCTTCCTGTAGTCCGCTAACTGGTGCAAACAATCGGGATACGTGTGTTTCATGATTGCTAATTGAAGATCAATTATGAGTTGAAGAAAAAATTGCAAACCTGGTATGGACTATGTTGTGTTTATTAGTTGTGGAGATGACGGTGATTGTGTTATTAGTATGAAGTAGACCATTAGACCCACACAAAACAAGACATACATCTCAACTACCGGAATATTTCATAACAGAACAAATGGTAAATATTTACCTGTTTCAATAAGCTAGAAGTATTGCAAATAGGGGGTGCAATTAGCTAATTTCAGTACTGGGAATCTAAAAGGCATTTATGTTATATTGGGGGTATGCAATCAGCAATTATCAATTCTCATTGCAAACGGTACGCAATTTATGATTATTAGAGTTTTATGTGTTCCTGATACGAATTGATTTCCAGGTCATGTGGTTAGGTTTTTCTCATTTCATCTATATAGAACTTTCATTTGTTATCAAGGCTATCTAATTTTTGAAATCAATTGTGTCTTCGAATAATAAAATTTATTTATTAATATGGGTGTGTTATGTTTTGGTGATCCAAGTCCATAGATAAGTGTTGGATGCGACGGGTTAGCAATTGGAGAAGTAACGACAAACAACGAAGACGCGAAAATTGGCTACTGTCAGTGTCTTCGTGCGAAGATTCTTCATGCAAAGACAATTTCTCTTCGTGCGAAGGAATTTGGAATGGGGCGGTTTTTTAGTTTCCATTTTTCGAATGTTTCTTCATTTCTTTGGGAACAAGTCAGTATCTTAGGACTATATATTCATGTAGGGTCGAGACATATATTGCAAAAACCCCCTAATCTTATCCGGCTGGACAAGACCGGGAGGGTGATGCAAATAGTGGCGGCGGAACTGAAAAGCAATAAAATCCACAACTCGTATATTAACATTAACCATTATATTAAGATCTGAGTCTTATACAAGAATCTGATAACTATGACACATTGATTAACAAAAAATTTCTAAACACTACTTGTGAAGTCACTCTAAGTGAGTCTCGCGCCCATCCATACCATAGTCTCCAGCCCCTAGTACTCCGGTGGGAAGAAAAACAAGAACCGCAGTTTTGAAAGTCAGCAACAAATACTGAGTGAGCAACACCCAAGCATGTCAAACACAGAAGAGAGAAAATTTTATTTAAAATAATAATAATAGCGACAGTGGAAGTAAAAGGCAGCAGAATATTAAGAGAAACTCAAGTTCCTGACATAATTCCACAATTTTCAAGAAACCAGTCTTTAACTCACATCCAATATCCCCATACGAAAATTCCAACTCAATTTCAATAATCCAACTCTGACATTCTCGTTTAACCAAAAGCATCAAATTCCTCATTAATAAATTGCCAAGTCAGAAATATTTATTTTTAATTCTTGAGTTGAACGGGGAAAATCCAATCGCAGCATAATCATATCCCATCACAATCTACCAAGACCTTAAGTGTCAACACCCCCCTAACAGGGTGATTGCGCCCAGAAGGAGTGAGTACAAGGAGCGAACCCGAGGAAAATTGCAACCGGGCTAAATAATAATGGGTCGAGTGGACGTAGCCAACAACGACCAAACCAATAATAAATATTCCAAATGACGTCCTCCCCACAACTCTTTCCAACTTAAGTTATTACGGATTACTAGTTATTGTGTGAGAGTTTCCAAATAATAAGTCAATAAATCCAACAAGTGTCAAGTAAAAACACATAAAATTAATATAACTGCGAGACATGTATAAAAATCATGTTCGACACGAAGTAAGCTAAGCACGCGAGACTTGGCATGTATACTCAAATTAATTCACATAAATTAGCACGTAAAAGCTCGTACGGGCGTTCGTCGTCCTCATCTATGAACCTGTTGTCGACGATCACCAATTTCTAATTACAAAAATATTATTTCTGAATAAAGAAAGAACTTGTACCATTCAGACACTCGACTACGTCACTTAGCTATGTCAAACTCTCACGCTACCTCAATAAACCCAATAGGGCCCGTATTTAAGTCATATGATTATATAAAGAAATAATTTATTATTAAATAATCTAATCACTACTTATAAATATTTATCAAATCAGTAGGAAATATTACCAATAATAGAAAAACAGTATTTGCTATATTAAAGAAGAGCTATTTAGCTAGAGAAACAATATGTTATAAAAGATTGATAAGTAGCTATTTTCAACTCACTATTTATTTAAAAAAATGCGACATTTAAAATTTATATATATATTCACAAAAGTTATATCTAATTTATTTTCCCAAGAAATAATTTATTACAACTAAAACACATTTTTATCACCATAACATTTATTCAACTTTATTTTATTTAGCCAAACTATAATTTAGTAAAACATTTTTTTTAAACAATTATATAATATAGAATAACAAAACTACAATCAGCCCCCCTTATATTTCAATAATACTACAGAAATTACCCCCACAGTTTTGAAAACAACACTTTTAACCCCCAAACATAAACACGTCCGCCTCCCTTCACCCCAAATCAATACGAGCCACCAAGATCGCATTTTTATGATCTAAAACAACTTAAAAAGGAATTTAGAGTGTACCGAGGCCAAGAGTGGCTGAAAACGGACGAGAAACGAGTTTTTTTGGGTTCGCCGCCGATGGGTCGCCGTACTTGGTTGACGGGGCTGCTTCCGATGGCTTGGGCTTCGAATGACATTGTAAAAAGCCTCCACGAGCATCCAGGATGTGAGGGGAAGAGTCTGCGAGAGGTGGCCGGCTCAAAAAGTCGCCGGATTCCACGGTGTGGCCGGCGGGTTTGGTGGCTGCTTGCCACTGATCCAATGGGTTTTCGCGCTTGTTCAGCTCTTCTCGAAGAGAGAGTTCAAGGGAGAGAGAGCAGAGAGGGTCAGAGGGGTTTTGTTCCCCTTGGTGGTGACCTTTCCCGCCTGGAAGCCGGCGGTGGTGGCCCATTGGTTGCTGCCGCTGCTACTCCTGCTATTGTTGCGGCTCTCGACAAGCAGAGAGAGGAAACAGAGAGGGAGATGGGAGCTGGGAGGTGGGCAGAGAGTAAGAGAATGGATGGAGGTGGTGGTTGTGGGTTTGCTCTCGGTTTTTTGCCGCCGGAGCTTCGGCGGTGGTGGTGTTGTGGCTACTGCCACTAGCTGCTTATGTTCCTGTTGTGTTCGAACAACAGAGAGTGAGTGAGAGAGATATGGTGCAGAGACTAGAGAGAGAGGGAGGTGGGTTTACTTCGTAGGTGATGATAATGGTGGTGGCGGCAATGGAGGAGGGGTGGTTGTGGTGGCTGCTGTCGTGTGCCAGGAAGGAGGAGGCAGAGGGGTTTTATAGAGGAGTGAGGGCGGTGATGGGAGGCGGTGAAGTTAGAGGCGGTGGTGATTGATTTTCCGTCAAGGCAAAGGTAGAAGAAGGAGGTGGAAAACAAAAAAACAAAATGGTTTTTATTTAAATAATGATCGATAAATGGAAAAACTTTGGGTGTGATTGGCACACTAGATGTTAGGGTGATTGGATCTAGCATGTGTATTAGTTGCTAGAGTAATTGGGTGTGGCTCAAGCACAAAAATCGCGGTGGTCGCACACGCGATCAAAAAGAATGAAGACAACTCTCACAGGTTAAATCTATCGTTCTCTAAAATTTTACATGCAGATGTTCTTCACTATAAAAACGTAATAATAATTTACCCGACTTATTTTCACAACTAAATTTTATGTTAACTCCCAAATTACTATTTTACCCTTTGGAATTAGACGGGGTATTACACTCTTCCCCGATTAAAGAGAGTTTCGTCCTCGAAGCTAAAATCAAACAATAGCCGCGATACAGAAAATCTCCGAACAAATGACTAACTCCCACATTCCAAATAATTGCACGCAAGCAAGTTGCCGCCATTTGGTACACCACAAAAGGTTTACCTCCACCCATATCACAAGAAAGATATTGTCCCCCACCAGCCCTTTTTGTCCAGATAAATCATTTCCCAATGTTTTCTAAATAACAATTTTCACATTTGGTTCAAATGAAAGATAAAGTAGCCCGACAAAGTCATAACTTCAAGAAATAGCTGATAAGTGAACGATCATCCCATGGCCCCCAAATATGTGTTTAGTGACAAGACTCTAGTTTGCACATTTCCACTGAATGATTGTACTAACTATCTGAAGACCGAATCTGTACCATAATTCGATACACAAGCCCTCATTATACCAAGTGATAGAACTATTTCAATAAAACCTTCAAAGTCTTGATATAACCAGTAGTCCAGAACTTAAATCAAGAAAGGAATTTGAAAATACTTCCAAAATACATAACACATAATCGACGGATTCCATGACTCCAACAGTAATTCATGACTCAAAATTTATGCCCCTCTAGTAATAGTTAAGTAACAACACTCCCAATAGTAATTATCAACTTCTCAGTCACGCAAAGCACTTTATTTCTCCCAACCAGGATTTAAGAAAATAACGAACAAGACTATAATAAACAGTTCTACTTACTCTCAGAAATCTAACTGGCGATCTAAATTCTGCGATGTTTCCCAACAATCCAAAATCTTGAGTCAAACGACTAGATAAGGAAATATACTGAAGACCAGACTCCAAAGTAATTTGTTAGCATTCATACCCATGAATCAAACATGAACCAAGCCTAAGTAGAATATTCTCAAAATGTAAACACTTCAAATGAACTTATGTGATGACTGTAACAAGATATTAACAGTAAGACTTCGAATAATCTCTATGTGGAGAGTATGTGCCACAAGGAAGATTAATTTTGACCACCAAGACACGTCGTCATGATACATAACTCCAAGAAGTTCAAAGGACCTACTAACCGATGTAGTGCTGAGAATTTCAGACAGTATCAATCACCAAATCCCCAACGGTATAAAGATAATGGAATTTCAAATGATTCCCTCAAAATGTCATAATACCTCCAAACTGAATTAGTCGAAATATCTAAAAAAATGATTGGGTTAACTCTGCGACATTTGGTCAAACTTTGAACGTTTCTTCAAATTTTCCTTTACGATACCATGTTCAAGGTTCTCTCCTCATGTCATAGTCTCAAGGGTTTATATATTCATAATACTGCACTACTATAATAGTTACAAATGAAATACCAAATATCAAATAGTATGTCACACATATGAATCTCACATCTAACTCATAAATCTCATATAAAGCAACAATTCGTTCATGACCCACAATCCAACTTTAATAATTCATAACCCATAGTGTAGAAGCAAAATTTATCCAACAATCAACCAAGAATGCCTACACCGAATCATCTAAGTTTCAACAATCACATAGAAATTCGAACACACATCAACTACGATTCAAAATTAAATTTTCACTTCCCATTTCTCCATTGTAGGAGTAACATCATTTACTAATGCCACATGAATACTCCATCCAGACCCGATAATCCAATTATGATCATTCATACTTCTTATTCCTATCACAGAAATAGCATTCATGAAGCAAGCAAACAAAATAAAGTTCTCAAATAAAACCGAACGATATCAAAATATGAGGGTCGAAGGGACAGCAAGACCAATACGTAAACTACCCCTAACCCAACCGGCTTTTCCTGACTTATTATATTACCCTACGTTGATTTTAATTTACCCTACAGGTTTTAGTCCCTGAGTGGAAAGAACTGCTCTGATACCACCTGCAACAACCCCCTAATCTTATCCAGCTGGACAAGACCGGGAGGGTGATGCTTAAAGTGACGACGGAACTCAAAATCAATAAAATCCACAACTCGTATATTAACATTAACCATTATATTAAGATTTGAGTCTTATACAAGAATGTGATAACTATTACACAGTCATTAACTAAAAATTTCTAATCACTACTTGTGAAGTCACTCTAAGTGAGTCTCGCGCCCATCCATAGCATACTCTCCAGCCCCTAGTCCTGCGGTTGGAAGGAAAACAAGAGCAGTTTTAAAAGTCATCAACAAATACTGAGTGAGCAACACCCAAGCATGTCAAACACCGAAGAGAGAAAATTTAATTTAAAATAATAATAACAGCGACAGCGGAAGTAAAAGACAGCAGAATATTAAGATAAACTAAAGTTCGAAACATAATTCCACAATTTTCCAAAAACCAGTCTTTAACTCATATCCAATATCCTCATATGAAAATTCCATCAATTTCAATAATCCAACTCTGAGATTCTCGTTTAACCATAAAAATTCAATTCCTCATTAATAAATTGCCAATCCATAAATATCAATTTTTAATTCTTGAGTTGAACGGGGAAAATCCAGTCACAGTATAATCATCTCCCATCACAAGTTACCAAGACCTTAAGTGTCGACACCCCCCTAACAAGGTTCTTGCGCCCAGAAGGAGTGAGTACAAGGAGCGAACCCGAGGCGAATTGCAACCGGGCTAAATAATAATGGGTAGAGTGGACGTAGCCAACAACGACCAAACCAATCATAAATAATCCAAATGACGTTCCCCGCACAACTATTTCCACTTTAAGTTATTACGGATTATTAGTTATTTTGTGAGAGTTTCCAAAGAATAAGTCCATAAATCCAACAAGTGTCAAGTTAAAACACATAAAAATAATATACCTGCGAGACGTGTATAAAAATCATGTTCGACACGAAGGAAGCTAAGCACCCGAGACTTGGTATGTGTACTCACGTTAATTCACAGAAATTAGCACGTAAAAGCTCCTGCGGGTGTTCGTCGTCCTCGTCTATGAACCTGTTGTCAACGATCACCAATTTCTAATTACAAAACTATTATTTTTGAATAAAGAAAGAACTTGTACCATTCAGACGCTCGACTACATCGCTTAACTATGTCAAACTCTCACAATACCTCAATAAACCCAATAGGGCCCGTATTTAAGTCATATTCTTATATAAAGAAATAATTTATTATTAAATAATGTAATCACTACTTATAAATATATATCAAAATCAGTAGGAAATATTACCAATAATAGAAAAATTGCATTTGCTATATTAATGAAGAGCTATTTAGCTAGAGAAACAATATCTTATAAAAGATTGATAAGTAGCTATTTTCAACTAAATATTTGTTTAAACAAATGCGACATTTAAAATATATATACATATATATATATATTCACAAAAACTATATTTAGCTTATTTTCCCAGGAAATGATTTATTACAACTAAAACACAATTTTATCACCATAACATTTATCGAACTTTATTTTATTTAGCGAAACTATAATTTAGTAAAACATTATAGGTTGTTTTAAACAATTATATAATGTAGAGTAACAAAACCACAATCAGCCCCCTTATATTTCAGAAATACTACAGGAATTATCCCCACAGTTTTGAAACCAACACTTTTAACCCCCAAACATAAACACGTCCACCTCCCTTCACCCCAAATCGATACGAGCCACCAAGATCGCATTTTTATGATCTAAAACAACTTAAAAAGGAATTTAGAGCGTACCGAAGCCAAGAGTGGTTAAAAAGGGTCGAGAAATGAATATTTTTGGGTTTGCCGTCGATGGGGTCGCGGGAGTTGGTTGACGGGGCTGCTTTCGGTGGCTTGGGCTTCGAATGACCTTGTAAAAAGCCTCCAAGAGCATCCAGGAGGTGAGGGGAAGAGTCTGAGAGGTGGGCATCCTTGAAATGGCCGGCTCAAAAAGTCGCCGGATTCCATGGTGTTGCCGGCGGGTTTGGTGGCTGCATGCCACTAATCCGATGGGTTTTTGCGCTTGTTCATCTCTTCTCGTAGAGAGAGTTCAAGGGAGAGAGAGGAGAGAGAGTCAGAGGGGTTTTTGTCCCCTTGGTGATGACCTTTCCCAATGGGAAGCCGGCGGTGGTGGCCCCTTGGTTGCTGCCACTGCTACTCCTGCCGTTTTTGCGGCTCTCGACGAGCAGAGAGAGGAAACATAGAGGGAGATGGAAGGTGGGAATAGAGTAAGAGAATGGATGGAGGTGGTGGATGTAGGTTTGCTCTCGGTTTCTTGCCGTCGGAGCTTCAGCGATGGTTGTGGTTGTGGCTACTGCCACTAGCTGCTGATGTTCCTGTTGTGTTCGAAAAACAGAGAGTGAGTGAGAGAGATCTTGTGCAAATACTAGAGAGAGAGGGAGGTGGGTTTACTTCGTTTGTGATGATAATGGTGGTGGCGGCAATGGAGGAGGGGGTGGTTGTGGTGGCTGTTGTTGTGTGCAACGAAGGAGGAGGCATAGGGTTTTTATAGAGGAGTGAGGGCGGTGATCGGAGGCGGTGAAGTTGGATGCGGTGGTGATTGATTTTACGTCAAGGCAAAGGTAGAAGAAGGAGGTGGAAAACGAAAAAAGAAAATGGTTTTTATTTAAATAATGATTGATAAATAGAAAAAGTTTGGGTGTGATTGGCACACTAGATCTTAGGGTGATTGGATCTAGCATGTGTATTAGTTGCTAGAGTAATTCGATGTGGCTCAAGCACAAAAAATCGTGGTGGTCGCACACGCGGTCACAAAGAATGAAGACAACTCTCGCGGGTTAAATCTATCATTCTCTTAAATTTTACACCCAAATTTTCTTCACTATAAAAACAAAATATTTTCACAACTAAATTTTATGTTACCTCCCAAATTACTATTTTACCCTTAGGAATTAGACGGGGTATTACATATATTGTGTGGTGAATTGTACTGACTTCTCATCAATAAAATTATTTCTTTTTTTTCGTGGAGGTAGCTAGCCTAAAAGCTACTGAACCACGTTAATTCGTTGTGTTATTTCTTCATCTTGTTCATCGTCTCAATCCTATTGGCTTCCGCATCATTTTCTAACAAGTGGTATTAGAGCCTGGTTGTTGGATCTCGAGTTTTGAGGGGTGATGTCCAATATGATGAAGATTGATCGTTTTGATGGGAAGAATGGGTTTAGCTTGTGGCAATCATCATTTTAACTTATTTTCCCAAATACCACTTTTGAGGGTTTCGTCCAATCATTTTTTGTTGTGAAGGAGACGATAACCCTAGAGGAAGTTCGTTCGGCGTCGCACACTATGGAATTGAGGCACAATGCCTCAAAGTTTGAAGATCATGATGGTGGGGCATTCATGGTTAAGGGAGGAAAAGATAAGGAAAATTGAAACTATGGTAGATCTGACTTACCATTGAACGTTTGTGCATTTTGTCATGAGAAGGGTCATTGGAAGCGAAATAGTCACAAGAACAAAGGATCTGC
Source organism: Linanthus parryae (assembly GCA_023055425.1). NCBI lineage: Eukaryota > Viridiplantae > Streptophyta > Magnoliopsida > Ericales > Polemoniaceae > Linanthus > Linanthus parryae. The sequence goes on from JALGPY010000004.1 coordinate 41,877,086, forward strand.
AGGGTTTGCTGCAGTTTAAGGTGGAGGAACAAAGTCCGAGGACGACTTCATTCTCTAGGTCTCATGTGCAAGCTTGGGCTCCAGACGTAGGAGCATGGACGTGTGATTTATGACATGCGGATTGGTTGGTTGATTGGTTGCATGTTATTGGGCATGGATTGATTGTTAGCACGTTATTGGGTGTGTCTCGGTTGGCGTCTTGTTTCAGGAAGTATTGGCGTCGCAATTTGCATGAATTGATTGACGGTCACTCTTAACGTTACGTTTCATTGCAACGACGTTGGGGAGATGCATTGTGTCATGGTGCATTGGTTGTGTGTTGATTGAGACACACAAAGTCTCTGCGTTTGTTGAGATGCAAAGACGCGCTTGTTGTGGCGCATAGTGGATGTATTCCGATACCGCAAAATTTGGGAATATATTCTATCGATTGATTGGATTGATGAGAGCATTGGATTGGTTGCTAGGGAACTTGAATCAAGGTGGATGTTTTTTATGTTTTGGTGATTAAAGTCCCTATCTAAGCGTTGGACGAAACGGCGAAGCAATTGGCGAAGAAAGGGAGAAGAACGAAGACGCGAAAAATTGGGTATTGTCAGTGTCTTCGTGCGAAGACAATTTTTCTTCGTGCGAAGACATCGGGACTGTGGCAGTTTCGTTGTTTCCTTGTTCGATTTTGAATGTTTCTTCGTTTCTTTGGGAACATGTCAGTATCTTAGGACTATATATCGACCTAGGGTCGAGGCATATTTTGTGTGGTGAATTGAATTAACTTCTCATCAATAAAATTGGTTCGTTTTGGCCATGGAGGTAGCTAGCCTTAAAACAAGTTAACCACGTTGATTTGTTGTAACTTCTCATCTATAAAATTGGTTTGTTTTCTAACAGGGTGGAATGTCGCCTTTTTCTCAGGTTGTAACTTTTCAACTGATTTAAACTGGTACATTGACATGCGATCAAATTTTGATCCTGCATGTTACTGCCCACATGGAGATCTACACATTGTTAAAATCGTACCTCTACTGATTCCTTAATCATGTCTCCATTTGTTTAATATCATGGACTTGATGTTCAGACATGTCTTTTAAGAATGGTTTCTTGCCTTGTGGTGGATTATCTTAATTGTGAGGCCGAATGGTTGAATGATTCATTTGTCAACACTGAGAGTTTGAGTACATGTTCTTTTTAAAATGATTGTCAATGTTGGTTCTCTCTAAAAACTGCCAATTTTTCTCACTCTAGATTTTGATGTGCCTGTTGTTTTTGTTTCTCTCTAGAGCTCTCTCTCTCTCTCTAGGTCCCTTTCTGCTCATGCAGGAGCTTGAAATCATTGATTCATCTTTTGCTTCCTTTCAAAATATAACTTTTGATTTCCCTTCATTCTCGAGAATCCCCCATCATTTCTACCACCACTCACGACCAATCATTCATCTGTAGCTTATTTTCACCACCTGACTAGCCCAGTTCTTTCAATTTCACCTTCTTCTTTACGGCGCCTCTGCCACTTGGCACCTAAACTCCTCAACTCCCTTCCTTCATTGCCTCCTAACTCACTCTATCCTCTCTTGCTAATGGCCTACTATTGGAACTCTCAATCTGTCTCATCTCCTAGCTCTTCTAACAACTCTACCATAAAAAAAATCGGTCAGAGAGGTGTCATGTTGGATTTAGATCCTAATATGGTGAACGTCTACAGAGCTCTGTGGAAGAATTGCTTGATTGGAAGATTTATCTCAAACTCTAAGGAGTCTGTTCCTTCTTCGGCAGCTATCCAACAAGTTTTAGATGAAGTTTGGAAGAAGAGAGATAACATATCAGTTGAGAATAAAGGTTCATGCTTCCTCTTCCACTGCTTCAACAATGAAGACAAGACACGTCTACTATACTGTGGTGTAATCGGCTTGCATGGCAATTGGCAAGACACTGGTGCTAATAGAAAGGCCACTCAACTTTGCTATCTTGAAACCGGACTTCCCGACTTACCATTGAACGTTTGTGCATTTTGTCGTGAGAAGGGTCATTTGAAGCGGAATAGTCACAAGAACAAAGGATCTGCATGGTTTGCTGCAGTTTAAGGTGGAGGAACAAAGTCCGAGGATGACTTCGTTCTCTAGGTCTCATGTGCAAGCTTGGGCTCCAGACGTAGAAGCATGGACGTGTGATTTATGACATGCGGATTGGTTGGTTGATTGGTTGCATGTTATTCGGCATGCATTGATTGTTGGCACGTTATTGGGTGTGTCTCGGTTGGCGTCTTGTTTCGGTAAGTATTGGCGTCACAAATTGCATGAATTGATTGATGGTCACTCTTGTCGTTAAGTGTCATTGCAACGACGTTGGGGAGATGCATTACGTCATGGTGCATTGGTTGTGTGTTGATTGAGACACACAAAGTCTCTGCGTTTGTTGAGATGCAAAGACGCGCTTGTTGTGGCGCATAGTGGATGTATTCCAATACCGCAAAATTTGGGAATATATTCTATCGATTGATTGGATTGATGAGAGCATTGGATTGGTTGCTAGGGAACTTGAATCAAGGTGGATGTTTTTTATGTTTTGGTGATTAAAGTCCCTATCTAAGCGTTGGACGAAACGGCGAAGCAAGGGAGAAGAACGAAGACGCAAAAAATTGGGTATTGTCAGTGTCTTCGTGCGAAGACAATTTTTCTTCGTGCGAAGACATCGGGACTGTGGCAGTTTCGTTATTTCCTTGTTCGATTTTGAATGTTTCTTCGTTTCTTTGGGCACAGGTCAGTATCTTAGGACTATATATCGACCTAGGGTCGAGGCATATTTTGTGTGGTGAATTGAATTAACTTCTTATCAATAAAATTGGTTCGTTTTGGCCATGGAGGTAGCTAGCCTTAAAACAAGTTAACCACGTTGATTTGTTGTAACTTCTCATCAATAAAATTGGTTTGTTTTCTAACAGGGTGGAATGTCGCCTTTTTTCTCAGGTTGTAAATTTCAACTGATTTAAACTGGTACGCTGAGATGCGATCAAATTTTGATCCCGCATTTTACTGCCTACCTGGAGATCTACACATTTTAAAATCGTACCTCTACTGATTCCTTAATCATGTCTCCATTTGTTTAATATCATGGACTTGATGTTCAGACATGTCTTATAAGAATGGTTTCTTGACTTGCGGTGGATGATCTTAATTGTGTGGCTGCATGGTTGAATGATTCATTTGTCAACACTAAGAGTTTGAGTACATGTTCTTTTTAAAATGATTGTCAATGTTGGTTCTCTCTAAAAACTGCCAATTTTTCTCACTCTAGATTTTTCTGTGCCAGTTGTTATTGTTGCTTTCTAGAGCTCTCTCTCTCTCTAGGTCCCTTGCTGCTCATGCAGGAGCTTGAAATCATTGATTCTTATTTTTCCAACTTTCAAAATCTAACTTTTGATTTCCCTTCATTCCTGAAAATCCCCCATCATTTCTACCACAACTCACCACCAATCATTCATCCGTAGCTTCTTTTCTCCACCTGAATAGCCCAGTTCTTTCAATTTCACCTTCTTCTTTACGACGACATTGCCACTTGGCACCTAAACTCCTCAACTCCTTTCCTTCATTGCCTCCTAACTCACTCTATCCTCTGTTGCTAATGGCCTACTATTGGAACTCTCAATTTGTTTCACCTCCTAGCTCTTCTAACAACTCTACCATAGAACAAATCGGTCAGAGAGGTGTCATGTTGGATTTAGATCCTAATATGGTGAACGTCTACAGAGCTCTGTGGAAGAATTGCTTGATTGGAAAATTTATCTCAAACTCTAAGGAGTCCGTTCCTTCTTCGGCAGCTATCCAACAAGTTTTAGATGAAGTTTGGAAGAAGAGAGATAACATATCGGTTGAGAATAAAGGTTCATGCTTCCTCTTCCACTGCTTCAACAATGAAGACAAGACTCGTCTACTATATTTTGGTGTAATCGGCTTGCATGGCAAGACACTGGTGCTAATAGAAAGGCCAATCAACTTTTCTATCTCGAAACAGGAGTTCCCTACAATGGATGTATCGATTAGAATGACGGGTATTCATATGGAGGGTTTCTATCACTACCTAGCTAAAAATCATGGAAGGGTTGCAGGGGAAGTCTTGCGTGTTGATTGGGGTATTAAAAGATTTGCTAATATGGAGGAATTCAGAGTTAATGTACAGGTTCACATCAACGAACCCTTGACGCCAGGTTCTTACATCAAACCCATAGATCCAGGTCATCCTCCCATATGGATTTTCTTTATATATGAGAATGTTTTGAAGGTCTGCTTCAAATGTGGGTTTGTGTGTCATTCCAATTGGACATGCAGGAAAAATTCGGTTGAAGTTCTTCAAATCCTTGAAGATCGCTATCGAAGTTCAAAATTCCATGACTCTCTACACTTCCTTATCACCGCCGACAAACCTCTTTTGACAGCGAAATTGAAAGCTTTCGGGGTGGTGGGAAGCTCTCAGACCACGATAGTGGATCTCACACGCGCTCCAGACGTAACCCGATTGGGTAATGAAAACTTGGTCATTTCCTTCGCGGACGGGTCATCTTCTGACGGGTATTTTACACCCATCTTCGCTTGACGGGTGGGAGCATGATGCCTGTCATCCTGGGCCTTTTAACCCTTACCTAAGAGGAATGTTTGGGCCGGGCGCTGGCCCATTTCCATCGGGTCAACTTTACAGACCAAATTCTTTCTCATTCCCGGACCCAACTCTCTTACTCCAAGCCTATGACCTACTTATTCAACCTTCGACCCTTATGCTTCAAGAACCCGACCCAATACCCCCTATCTAGCAGTCTATACCTTATTCGGATCTCTATTATCTCTTACCCTCCGTACCAGTTACTTTTGGCTCTTCGATACCCTCACAATTCCCTCCTATCGAACCCTGAACCGTCTTGGATTATCAACCATACGCTTCGGTTCACGACAAAATTCATGATCCCTCCTTTATTACTCCATTATCGTTAGCTGCTTTTGAGCAGCGTGAACAATCACTTCTAAAAAATTGAAACTCCCCACCTTCTGATATTACTCTCTCCTTCAACGAAACGATGGTTTCTCTCTCCGGCGACCGCTCGCCGTTATCTGCGGTTCGCAACCCTGAGTTTCCTGTAGAAGATGAGGATCTCTCTAGTTTCTTCCAGAACATACCGCCCATCAAGATTTCTTCTCCTCCGGTGGAAATCTCAACCCCTCTACTTCCTTCGCCTGTCTCAGCTTTATCTGGTTTAGTTCTCATGCCAGTTCATGTTGAACCCATTGAAGCACAACCTCTTCAAGTTATTAAACTGCCGGATTTTATTCGTAAAGCCCCCGAGTTTGTTGAGTTGCTTTGCCAAAGGAGATTCAATCGCCGACGGCTCTCCCTTCTCAGGAAACGATGACCCCTGTGTTGGCTTTTGAATAGAGTCTTGAAGTTGTAAAGAATACCAAGGCTAGGAAAGCTCCAAGAAAAAAACCACCTAAAAAGGGGACACTTATTGATGTTGCCCCATCGGATGATGCAAAGAAGGAGCAAAAAGGTAATAAAAAATTAAAGTGTTATCCTTTAATCTCTTCCTGCTTCGCTCCGCCATGGTTAAGAACTGTTTCTTTTTCTTCAAACTGTTTTTTCCTCCTCTTTCTAGTGAGGTTTTGATGGTTGACCTTTATCAACCATCATCTGCGCCTTGAGTATTTTATCCTGGAATTGCAGAGGTCTTGGCCAATGCTCTGCAATTCAAGAGGCTATGAGAAACAAATCTATTCCAACACAAAAGTTAGTTTCTCTGTAAATTATCGATATATACATAGCTTACCTCAGACATGTCAATGAAGACAGAATGCCTTGTCTAGGTGCTTCAGGCTATGTGGATGTTTTGGAATTTTGAGAATTTGGTTTTCTTGATCCTTTAAAGGTGGTGTATCAACCTGAAAATAAAAACCAAACATTGGAGACGCTTTCCTCAAGTTCAAGTTTGAAGATACTCAAGTTTTCATAAACTAATAAAAATACTTTTCATAAAATGAATCTGTAGTTGTGTACTCAAATAAACATCAGAAGCCACAACCCTCGGATGTGTTACATTGACGACTAACACCTTGAAATAACTCAATTCAGCGCTCTACCAATGTAAACCCAAGTGATACCTACAATATCTTACCCTTATGCATGATAAGTGGGTTTCTTCTCTGCCCAATATGAAGTGCTCTGGACATCCCCTACTTGACTAAACAACTTGATCTTAAGTCGTGGCTAAACAACTTGACATGGTTCAAAGAACTAATACTTTGAATATGTCATATGAGCTCGAGAACAAATGTCAAGATAGTGTCATGATTTGAAGTTCTAGATTCAATTTGGGCATCTAAGACAGACTAAAATAGACAAAATTTAAAAGAGATAACCTCTTCTCATTTCTTCCCCTTTGACGTTTTGCCAAACGTATTAGCTGTGAGAACGTAAGAAAACAATTATCTACACCTCTCGTAGGAAAAACAGTAAGACATCTCTATAAATAATCAAAGAACTCCAAAAGAAGTTCTCTAATATTGTAGTCTACAAACAGAATGGTGCTCATATGAAAAAGAACTTTGAGCTATGTGTATATCTACCTCCATTTATCCAATTTGTCTAACAAGTAACAATGATTCAGAGTGCCCAGAGCAACTAAGAAAATTATAACTGAGGATTAAAAGCATGAAGACGTAACAACACGAACTTGCATTTAAATTAACTTGATTCTTCTTAAATTTAATCAAGTGTATACATTACATGCACGGTTTCTGTTTAGTTACGAAACAACTCCAATTCCAGGGACACATTGTTATGTGCAAGGGATTCAATTAGGTTACAGGGTCATAAACTAAATAGGTCTAAAACTTGCTACAAAAGGGAAAAAACAATGCATTGTAACTGATTACAGAGGAAATGACAACGTGGATGTCATCTCCAATACAGTCTACAGAATTGATCCATAACTAAATAATGCATGTCCTAGTAGTTTTGTGAAGTAGTCCACGGGAATTGGAATAATCAAGGCAGAGCATCATTCAATTCGAATATGTAATGTCCAGAACAAACAGAAGTTAGAAAGGTTTGACCCCAAACTCATATTCAAGTACGTGACCCAAAACCACAAAAGGTACTCAAGGTTGGTACAATTACTACCTCCGTTTCTTGTCTATAGCAGCGGTTTGACCCTTTGACTCGTATCTGGGTCACTTTGACCGGGTGATTTGGATAGAAAAATGATGCATTTTTGTAATAGTTTTTTAACCGTGTTATAGAGAAACTTTTACTCTACAACACCATGAAAAAGTTATCAAAAAATTACATCATTTTGTCATCCAAATCACCGGGTCAAAGTGACCCGGTAAATAGTGGTAAAAGTCAAACTGGTGTGACACAGAAGAAACGGAGGTAGTACAATACATGAATCCATATCAAAATGGAAAATTGAACAAAGTTCCTCATTTCGAAATAAACAACTAACCCTCTCTAGCAATACAGTTGATGAAAATACCTAAAATTGAGAATAGAGATTGGAATGAAAATACATACCTGCCGGAAATCGAGCTCTTTGTCCAATCTGTAAATGTAGGTTCCCATGTCTTCTTCTAGTAGGGTCTCGACCCGAACTCGCCTTCAATTCTCCGGGTCTGAAAAGAGGATGATGTCGCCTTACTTCAGATAGAGACTTCCTCTGGAAGCGGTGAAGAAGAGGCGGCAACTTTGACGGTTGTCGTAGGAAGCGGCGGAGGAGAGCAGTGGCGTCGTAAGAAGCGGTGAATTTCAAAACCCGTCTAGTAGAGAACAATGGTCCGAGAGGGATCATGAAAAACCAAAAATAATCAATGGTTTAGTTCTACTATCACTCAGGTTTGGACCACATAACCGTACCAAAAAAAATATGGTTACACAATTTCCGTGTTCTACCAAAAAAATTACCAGTTATGGTGACACTAAGAAAATCCTATTCATAGTAGAAATTTCATTCCTAATTCACACAAAACCTTAAAGATGGAAACTAAGAATGAAATAAAAACCTCCTTCAGAGATGGAGCTAAGAAGAAGGAGAGGAGGTACGCTTCGAAGGAGAGGAGAAATACAGAGGCGTTACTAAATATGCTCCAGAAGAAGCTAGTAGAGCCCCAACAATGTACCTGAGGCGTGCTTCGAAGAGGAAGTGTGCGTTAAATCATTGCACTACGAAGGAGAAGAGGTGCGCTTTGAATCGTGGTTCTCTCTTTTTTTTTTTTCTTTTTTTTTTGTTTTTGAGAAATCGTGGTTCTCATGTTGTTTGCCAGAGGTGCGCGAATTCGAAGGAATTGTGCTTGCGGTTTTTCTCCTCTCGTGGTGAGATTTTTTTTTTTTTAGAATTTTAACTTACGGGCAGTTTTATTTACCCTAAAGTTTGTGAGATCTAATGGCTGGAGATGATTTAATCTATCTAACGGCTGAAAATTGATAAGTTTGTTAAACCATTGTGTTTTATAGAATAGATATTTTGAATGACATTAACATTAGGGTAACTTTAAATAAAAGAATACTATCATCCACGGACTGTAAATGGGAAATAGTAGGACCATTACGAGCTGAAGGGGCACGATGCATGAGCCCTGAACTACAAGCAAAAGCAATAGATTTTGATAACGCTTCAGCACACATAATGAAAATAAATGTTCACAAGGGATAACCTTGTCTCAGACCACAATAAGGTTTAAAATTTTGTGATGGAGAGCCATTAATAATTATAGAATAAGTTACCGTTGTGAGACATTGCATAATAAGACGAGTAAAGAAGGGAGGAAAGTGAAATTAGTGAAGTCTGGCTTCTATGAAGCCCCACCTAAGTCTATCAAATTCCTTTGAAAGGTCTAATTTAAGGGCGACAAATTTTGGTAAAGTAGGGTCAAAGAATTTTGGTAAAGTAGGGTTAGATACGATAAGTTAAGGGCGACTACAGTTCGGAACAAACCCGTTTTGATTATCTGATATTAAGAAAGGTAAAACCACTTTGATACGGTTTGCCGAAACTTTGTAGATAATTCTGTATAAAACATTACAAAGACTAGTAGGACGATAATCATTAATTGAGGAAGGATCCTTAACTTTTGGAATAAGGACAATATTAGTATTATCAAGCCTTGAGAGCATATAACTAGAGTTAAGAAAGGATAAAACAACAATGATGATTTTAGTAGAAATAACAGGCCAACGTTTTTGAAAAAAGATAGGTTGAAATACATCAGGTCCAGGGGCCTTTAAAGGGTCCATACTTAACACGGCTGTTTTAACTTCTTCATCATTGAAAGGAGAAGAAAGTTAATTTTGCTGCTCGGAATTTAGAAAAGTGTTAATGTGGAATAGTAAGTCAAAAGCACAGTCTTGATCGTATAAAGATTCTAAGTTAGTATAGGATGTAGACAACAAGGAGTAAATATTTTGATAATATTGCACAAATATGGCAGTAATATCATTATGATCCGTAACTAAAGAACCATTACCAGTTCTAAGACTGTGAATTCTATTTCTAGCCTTTTTAATGCTAGCATAGTTATGAAAAAATTTAGTATTTACATGTCGTTCTCTAAGCCACTTACAACGCGCTCATTGAGCCTGTAGATTTCATAGTCATTAAGGATATTAAAAAGATGTGATTGGAGGGTTTTGAAGCGATCAAAAGCTGAAGGGTTATTAAAATAGTTTTGAATTGGAGAAAGCTCCTGCTTACAATTGGAAATCTGATTAGTGAGTGAGTTCGTATTTGTGTGCCAACAGGCAAGAGTTCTTAGCGTAAAATGTGAATATTTGACAACGCTGAACAAGGGAGAGCCAATTAGAGGTAAATTATAAAAAAAAATTATTAAATCCAAGACTTTAGTCCTCATAAGCCACCAAGCCTCTAAGCGCAAAACTTTATTATGGAAAAAACATTGATTATTTAGTAAAATGTTAATAGGGGCGTGGTTTGAAACATAAATACCTAAAATATGTAAAATGGAATTCGGAAACATATAAAGCCAAAGAGAATGGCACCAAGCACGATCAAGCTTTTCAAAAGTAGGAGAAATAAAAAATCTATTATTAGTCAAAGTTAACCAAGGTCCAAAATTAGGCAATTCAATTAAGGAGCAGCGATCAATGAAAGCCCGAAAGGAATTTGCCCCTGGAAGGGAGTCAGCATTAGGACCAATTTTATCACAAGGGTTTAGCACTTGGTTAAAATCACCAATAAGCACAACAGGTTGATTAGGCGGAATAAGAGATTCAATAAGATTCCAAACAGGACCCCTATCAGAAAAATTAGGATGACCATAAACAAGACCTATTGCAAATTAAATTCGATCCAGATTTGATCCGAATCGATTTATGATTTAATCGGATTTTGATCGAATATGGATCAACTTATTTTGATCGGATTCGGATATGGATATAGGTGGATCCGATCCGAATCCAATCAATTGTCATCCCTACAATGATGATATTAACCACTTAATTTATACCCTTAATGTTAATTTCACTTCCCATATATGTAACTATTTAGGTTTTTTCTTCGATTCTACTTTTAGTATTTTCAAAAACCGAAATGAATCCCTTCTTATTGATAATGCAGTCATTTTCAAGAACATCACCCCTGTGGTAGACAATTGCTATTTTGAGGTTGTGGGTCTAACTGCTCAGATTTATAATGTTTTTTTTTGCCTAACCAAATACAGTGATAGGCACACTCTCGTATAAGAAGAAAGCCAAGTCTTCTAGTTCTGGCTCCTCGAAGCAAGGAAAGCCTCGAGGTTCAAGTGTGGCCAAAGGGAGAGCACCAATGCTGGCAGAGGGTGGAGGAGAAAAGAAGAAGGTTTTGCAGCTGCTCTAAAACATTTCTTGGGAAGACAAGGTAAAGAATGAGGAACGAATGAAGCTGAAAGTGGAAGAGGAGAATAAAATGATGGAAGAGTTGGCAGCAATGTACAAGGCAAAATCCCAAGGTTTCATCTTAGTGGATGGTAACATGGTGGATCCAAATGAGGAAGCTATCCTCAGATTTCTCAAAGAGAAGTCGGAATCAAGGAAAGGAAAATCTGCTTAAATTCCTAAGTCCATGTCATTGGCTGTGTCCTCCTTATTCTAGTTGTCTACTCTCTCTAAAAATCTATTGTAGTTTTTTTCTTAACTTTTCTTTGGGTTGTACAAGTTCGGTTACTGGATGGAGCACGTCAAGTTTGTGCTCCGTTTGGATTGATTTCTTCTCGTTTGATCAGTTGTAATCGTCATTTTTTTATTAATTGAAGTTCTCTCTGATTAGCTAAAAAAATGTTGATTTTCTCTGAAATCATGCATATAAGGTGAAGAAAATTATTTTCATCGCTTTTTTTATTATATTTTGTTAACAAAATTAAATAAGTTTGGCTTTAAGTATATTACAAATTAAGTATATTAAGTAGTCTATGATAATTGGAAGGTTAATGCTCATTTGTCCAAATCTATCTATATCTATATAGGCTTAATTGCTGATTGCATAGCCCGAGTATAGCATAATTGTCTTATTGCTATCTCCAGGTTTTGAGGATAAATAAAGATGTACTCAAACTCTGAAACATGTACCACAAATTAAAAAAAATTAAATGTACATACAAACGTCAAAAATATATTATATGTCATCAAAGATTTTTTTACAAAAAAATTGTAGTTTCGTACAAGCAAAGCTCAATCCTTCGAATTCAAAAGAAGTTATCACTATGGCAAATAAACTTTTTTTGGCTACACTTTTTGGAATCGTTGACTGATAACTTAATCATCGATCCAACTGAAGGCCTCTCTCGATATAAGCTACTAAACTATCATCCATCTACACATCTCCCATCATATTTCCCAACATATTCTTCAGTTGTCAAAGCATCCGATAAAAATCTCCAATTTCACAATTTATTTATTGATAATTTGATATCAAGTTCAGATCCGATTCGTATCTTTTTCTTAATCAAAAGCACCAACAATTATACACTTTCATAATCAACAACACCAATAATTTCATAATCAAGTTCTTAAAATAATCACAATCGAAATATTAAAGGGGGCCTCTAACCTTTTACAAACGATTGCATAATTTGATGAGAAGAATTACAAACTTGAGCTCTTACATGTTCTTGAAGCCAAACTTATTTTAATTTATAACATCCTTAAGCTTTCAAAATTAAATTTAATCTATTCTACATCTCATACAAGAACGTGTCAAAGCTTTTCATGTGTTCTCTTCGCAGGGCAGATTATCAGCGAGAAGCCGCTATCATTCGTAGGACTTGGTAACAAATACGATAACCCTTCAAATGCAATTCGACTATGTCCCATGTACATAGGTCGTCCCCATCCAAAATCTGCCTCATAAATTGGTAGTTTAAGCCAACCTGTTACTGAAAGATTGGGGCACTTGAAAGTGTGAGCTCCTCGAGCAATGACTTTTATTTCCGGCTGCAGTGCCATGTAATCAAGAATTGATCGTATATAATTGTTTTCCATCTTTACTGTAGCATTATGAATCATGCTAGCAGCATACCATGTCCGATTTGATTTAATATTCCGGATAAGGCAATTGGAGTTGTAGAGAAAATCACATTGCCTAAGTACCCAGGTGGGAGTTGCGGTTTACCGAGACTAGACCGCCCATCTGTTGAGACGTACAACTTGGTTTCCTGATCATCGACTAGTTCTCGTGCTTTGCAAGCACTGCGCCAAACATGTGCTGCCACAATTACAAACGAGCTTAACTTTTGTGTATATCCCTTTTCCTTTATCGTTTTCTTGAGAGTGTCCAAATGGTCCTTGGTCAATTTGAAAACTGCGACTTCAACTCTTGATCTGATTCATTTTTTGTTGATTCCATGACGGGAGGGGAAAAGTACTCTACATGTTTAAAGGCCGGTTTAGGTGGTTTGTGAGCCCGGAGAAGGGTGCGATCAATAAATGGTTGAATTTTGACATCAAGACCACGAGCGAAATCAGACCACGTGTTGATAAAGTGAAGACAAGAAGTGCCATCCGCAACAGTGTGGTGTATGCCAGTGACAAGTGATACACCACCACACTTAAAATAAGTAACCTGCAGACTCTCATTAATTGAAAATAGGTTAGACGCAAAAGAAAAGAGGCACACACAGCCATTAAGTGGCTCAGTTATATATATATACACACACATATATAGAGAGAGAGGGGGGGGGGGGGGGATGATGAGGTGAAATGTTTTACGTTAACAGAATTTTGTTTGAAAAACATATCCAAAACTACTTTTCATTCATTGTTGTAAACAATACTATAGAAAATGTTTTACATCTGCATAACTGTATTAAAGAAAATACGTAGAGATTCTTCTGTTTGCAATGCACTCAAAAGAACAGTTTTACGCATACGACATTTTGTGTGGAAAGTGCTCTACAAAAGTTATTGTTGTTGTTATTGTTATCTTTATATATATACGCCACATGTAATTTGAGAGCATCTACAAGAATGCCATTTGTCAAAGATTTTTCTAAGTGGGATACATGTGACATGGATGTACCAATTAAATTTTGACAACTTTAATTCATGTGACATGTAAGCTTAACAAGATAAATCTTTGTTTGTGTGATATTTAATTGAACTTCAAAGCTACACTTCAAGTGTATGTGAGGTTAACCAAGATGCTGATGGATATTCAATGTATCTTTGTATAAATTCAATGTATTTTACTGTTTCGTTAATACATTTTGTTCATCGAATTTGGTTTGTCATGAATCAATTGAATATTGCCAGCATCTAATGGAAACTAAAAAGGATAATTTCATCCTCAACTCCTCAACCAACTAGTTAAGTCTGACATATCTTCACAGTTCATCTTCTTCTTCTATTTACGTACTAGAATATGGTGAATTCAAGTGATATTACCGGTTACTGTTTTGCATATTAAGCGACTGTACACGCTTTTCAATTAGCGTTAACAGACTATATCCTGCAGGTTTATTAGACAGATCTTAAGCCACTTGCTTTCAGTTTAACTTAACCATTATGAACATATTGAATTCATCTTAATATTGGCTAAAACAAGTTACTCTTTACGTAATTAGCATATTAGTCGCTTCAGACTTGGTTGGAAAGAAGAAGAATCATCTCTGATACGGGAATACACACGGCTCCGCGATATCGTTTCCAACCGAAATATACCGATCGCTACCGTGAAAAGATGAAGTGGCTTAATAGAAATAAGTCGTCGGATTATTTATTAATTTATTTATTTATTTATTTATTTATTTATTTATTCATTTATTTATTTATTTAGTTAGTTATTTTGGCTTTTGGCCCGTAAGAGTCTAGGGTTAGTTTCGTTTTGCTATTTAAACAAGTTCTGGTTCTTCAGTTATTTTTAGCGGATGAATAGAACATGGATTTCTTCATTTTATCGCAATTTAGATTGTTACGAAAAGTGCCATAGGCTTAGCTACGTGGTTAGTTTTGTCGATTTTCACAAAATCGTCAACCACCGATACTTTTACGGTATCAAATTGGTGCTTTCATTGTTACCGGCGGAACAGATTGTTTCCGCGCCGTTCCCCGAAATCCCCATCATCACCGCAGCCTACTAACATCAGTTCTTGTCACTGACTGCCACTAATTGGCAACCCCAAACCTTTTCTTTTTCTTCTCTGACTTTTTCTTCCATACACAGAATATCTGAACCTCACCAAAACGAAGCCCTTACCCTTCGTTTCCCACAGCAACCCAACAGCTATTTTAAATCCACGAAACAGAGCATCACTCAGAGATTCTGCGATTCAATTGGTGTTGTCGAATGTCGAGCAACGACGACGTTTCCCCAACCATGGGAGACGAGTTACTGGCGGCAATAGCGGATCTGAAAACCACAGTCCTGGAATTGCAAACTTCGTTTCAGACCATTGTTACGAGGTTTGACGTCGTCAATACAAGACTGGATACATTGGAGAACGACCAAGCAGAATCGAATTTCGCCATAGCCGCCATCGATTGCACGCCTAGCGGCATTGGAGACCGGACAGGCCAAGCTGGAGGATTCAATCACCGACCTTGAAGCGCGGGGTCAGCTGCAGCAGAAACCAATCCCAAAAGCACCTCAAGACCTGATTCCGCAGTACACCACGTCGGAGACTTCATAGATGATCAAGGCTCCCAACGCCTCCACAACCTGGGCCGAAATCAGCGGCCACTAGCCGCCTAACAATTCCGTCCGTCAAACGGCGCTACAGCAGCAACGAACGGACTCCTTCTCACAGATTACGGCCGCCGTCGATCTCCACAACAACTTCGGCGTCTCCAATCCTCCAATACGTCGGCCTCAAGATGCCATATTATGGCCCCCTGACCTGCAAATCGATCGATCCAACGACCTCGGCGTCCTCCATATCAATCTCGTAGTTTCACACCGGCATCGACGCCGGCCGACAGTAGCTCTCTCCGATTCCAACCACCTAGGTGTTGGAATAGGTGCCCTAGAGGCAATCTAGTTTAGTATTAACTAAAATTGGCTAGAACATTCATTGTATTATTTATTGAGATATTTAATATAATGAAGTCCTTAGATTTACAATTGTGTTGTTTATCTTAAATACCCCTAGTCCATTATACTGATTAATAGGACAATCATCTATAGACTAGTATGGGGTTGGATTGATATAGAGATATCACGATCCTACACATGGGTATGAATTAGTGTAATGGCATACTGGATTGACCCATCTCCGAGAAGGCTATATACAGGTTATGTAAAGTCACAAGTGCTTCTGGAGGTAACAACGGTATTGTCATCCTTAGACTTGAAGTCACTAGATCATCAAGTTGTGGAATATTGTGTTTTTTGTAGCGTCAAACTCCACACTGTGACTAGGTAGTCATAAAGACGCGTATCGGACACAATAAAAAGCAAGCTTAAATATCGTAGTGATGTAGATAGATTTTATCCATCCCACATAACGGGACAAAATATCCACGGCCACTCGAGGGATGGTGCTTATAAAATTTCTGGCCAGACTCAAATAAATCAATATGTGATATTGATGTTATTTGCACGAAGAATGATATTCTTAAGATCGAGGAACTATGGATTGGATATACGAGTGTGACTTTTATGTCTTGTGTCCAATCCAGATATTGACATAAAGGGATGAGACAATACTTGCACTAGGCTTGTCCGATGACTATTTCTATTAGTTGGGTAGTATGGATGTCTTGCTAATGACAGCTCCATATTAGTAAATAGTTACTACCAACTAAGTAGAAACCTATGGGGTCACATGCCATATGGTTTGAACTTGACTTGGGGAATAAATTAATATGATTAACTAATTAGAAGGATCAAATCGCAACAACTTTCTGACTTAGTAGTACGAATATGCAAGGTGGACTAATCCAAACTTGAGTAGGATAAGGAGAGGGCCTTTATGTAGTAACAAGGAGTTCTTGGACTATATAAAGGATGCTCCTAGCTTCCTTCCCTCAAATAACATATTCTCATAACATAAGTTGAGTAGGAGAGAAGTAAGGAGAGAGAGCAAGCAAAGGAGTCGTTCGCCCCCTTGCCGCCCCCTCTACCCATCGTCAACAACAAGGCGGCCGAGCCTCCCTTTGGTTCTCTGTTGCGTGATTTTTTCTTCCTCTTCCATTCTTCCAAAATACCACAAGGATATTAGAGGATCTAGATCTCAATCTTAGGCGTCGATCAACCGTAGAGACGTGACACTATTCGCGTTTGAAGTCATCAAGGGAGAACCACAAGGTACTTGTTTGATTCATTTACTCTCATTATGAATTCTCTTCCTGTGATCCATGGAGGGTATCGAATGGATAAATTATTATTCCGCTGCGTATCAATGACCAAAACCCTACAGTGGTATGAGAGTCACATGTCGTAGAGCATAACATAGTTTATGTGTTATGATTTTGTTGTTTTTCACCTATAATTGTTGATTATTGCGTTAAAACGTTAAATTAAGCATATAAGATGCATGTTGAATGTGATTCAACCAAAAAAGATATAATTTTTACATTGGATGTATGAATTAGTGAGTTTGAGAAATTTTAGGATCCTAGATCTAGGGTTTGGGCACAAATTAGAAACAAGTTCTAATTTGGAAATTTTTTTTGACTTGGGAACAAGGAAGTAGTTGTTTTGGAAACAAATACAAGAGGTTCTTCCTCCCCCCCCCCCCCCCCGAGGGAGACCGCCAATCTTCCTTGCCGCCCAAGCCACCTAGGCCGAACGCCTAGGCGGTCGGACAACCCCACAGGTTGGGGCGACCGGCCTAGGCTCGGCCCGGGCAGCTCCAAGGGGATCTGCCACCTTGTTGGTTGGGCCTCTTGGACCGTTTTGACCCTAGTAATCCTAAAGTCAATTAAAATTGACTAAGCGTGTTAAAAATTGGTTTTAACTGTTTATGTGCAAATCGTATGGTGATTGGATATGGCCTTAGATGTGATTTGTTGTGAATGTTTAATTTTTGTGGTTTGCTTATGGCCTGCGGGCTGATGAATTTAGTGTAACAATTAATTAGGATATACGGCCTGCGAGCCGAGTTTTCTCAACTTGTGATATTTATTTTATATAGCAAAAGAATTAAAGGATCCACAACATGGAGCATTCCACAAGGCTATGGAGATGGACCAAAAGATGGAGGCACATGGAGATGCTCTTGTTATTTTTAGGGTTCATAGATATTTCCATTGGCTTGGGAATATCTTAGTCTAGGAGGCCATATCCATATCACGTTAATTACTATTTTGTGGATGTTTACTTTATTGTCTTATTTTTGTTATTGGTGTATGGATAATGCATGCAATTTGATAATAAGATAATTAAACAACCTGGATTAATATTACGTTTTGCCTTCTTGTTACTTAAACACTCATCACAAAATCGATTAATCAAGTTCGTGCGTGCCAAAGTAAAGCGACTTGATTCATCATTATGTGGTGCGATGGCACATATAATGTGCAATTGTTGGAGTAAGAGGTTGGACGTAACTAGGTAATTTTAATAAGGATTAAAAGCCTAGAGGCACTCAATTGGGATTATCTATGGGATAGATAAATAAGGAGTTATTTGCCAAATTGAACCAAGAGTTTCATGGGATGCAATTGGAATTGTTCCTACCTAAATTACTAACTTTTGGGTGACTTGCCAAAGGAAGCTCAAAAGGAAGTGAAATATGGGTCCTGGCCAACTAGAAAATATAATGATATTTTCGCAATTATATATTAAGGGCTATTAAGCCGTAGAAAAATAGTGGGAGCTGTATTTAATAATTTAGCCATTATTAAATATAGTTAAATCGTTCACAAATACTAAAACTTGCGTATTTCCTTTTTGAAGAATCCCAATGGCAAACAACTCATCGAGTTTATCACACTCCCTACGCTATGTCATGAGAAGGACAATCTCTCTGGGACCAATTTTCTAGACTAGTACAGAAACTTGAGAATCGTTCACAAGTAGGAAAAGAAAATGCACGCTCTAGAGGAGCAGGTTCCTGAAGGTCCAGAAAACAAAACTCCTGCAGCCCTACAGGCGTATCAGAAGCGTGTTGATGACGCTAATGATGCGGCCTGCCTAAAGCTATGCACCATGTCCTATAGGCTTCAGAAGCAACATGAGAACATGAATGTATTCGATATGATCGTACTCATGAAGCAGCTCTTTCAAGAGTAGGCTATGGTTGATAGGTATGAAGTTTCAAAGGCATTTTTCAAATGTAATCTGTCAGAGGGAAACCCGTTGGGGCCGCACATGTAGCATAAGATCGGCTACCTAGAGAGCCTCAACTGCCTAGGGTTTCTGGTAGGTCAAGAATTGGCCACCGATTTCATTCTGCAATCGTTTCCTGAGAGTTATGGACAGTTCATCATGAATTATAACATGAATGAGATCGTGAAACCACTGCCAGATCTACTCAATATGTTGAGGACAGCTGAACAAAGCATCAACAAGGGTGAGGGAAAATGTATAATGATGGTGCAGAAAGGAAAGGGAAAAAGGTTTTCCTCTACCTCCAACGAAAAAGGCAAAGCAGTGCGAAACCCAAGGACAATGCCCTTAAGCCTGTTGGTGGCGTTACTAAAGGTGTGACTAACGGTGGGTGTTACTACTGCAGTCAGCTTGGACAATGGAGGATGAACCGCCCAAGATATCTGGAGGATAAGATGCTTGGAATAGTGATTCCATCACCACTAGGTATTTTTGTTATAGATGTCAACTTAATTGTCTCTTCATCATGGGTATTGGATACTGGATGTGGATCTCAGATTTGTCGAAATGTGCAGGATATAAAGAGAAGTAGAAGATTTGATAAAGGGGACATAGACCTGCGCGTTGGGAATGGAGCAAGAGTTGTTGCATTAGCCGTAGGCTTGTACGAGCTGTCTCTGCCTTCATGATTAGTTCTAGAATTAAATAATTTCTATTTTGTGCCTGCTATGAGTAGAAACATTATTTCTGTTTCTTTTTTGGAGAAGGATGGTTTTATTTCAATAAAGAACAATTTTTGTTCCATTTATTTTGATAGTATTCACTGTTGTAGTGGATAATTATCTAATGGATTATATATCTCTGGTCTAAGCAATCCTGTCAATAATATTAATACCAAGAGGATTAAAATGATTTATTTAGATCCTTCTTATCAATGGCACTGTCCTTTAGGGCATATAAAATGAGAAAAGTGTATATAGAATCCATAAAGATGGAATTCTAGACTCATTTGATTTTGAATCATATGAGACATGAGAGGCTTGTTTATTGGGAAAATGACAAAGTCCCCTTTCAATAAAAAATGTGAGAGGACTAGTGAACAATTGGCGCTAGTACATACTAATATATGTAGGCCATTTGTCACGCCTGCCAGGGATAGTTACATCTACTTTATCACGTTTACTGATGATTTCAGTAGATATGGATTTATATACCTTATGAAAGCCAAATCCAGATCCTTTGAAAAGTACAAAGAATTCAAGAATGAAGTAGAGAAGCAGCTTGGAAAAAGTATTAAGGCTCTATGATCGGATTTTGGAGGAGAATACTTGAGCCAAGAGTTTGATGACTAACTTAGGGAGTGTGGGATAATATCCCAACTCACTCCATCCAGAACGCCACAATGGAATGGCATGTCCGAGAGGAGGAATCAAACGCTATTGGATATGGTTCGATCTATGATGTGTCAAACTGATCTTCCATTATCATTTTGGGGCTATGGTCTACTGAGTGCAGCTTTTACCATTAATCGTGTTCCATCTAAGTCAGTCATGAAGACACCTCATGAGATGTGGAGTGGGAGGCGTCCCACAATATCGTTCATGAAGATTTGGGGCTGCGATGTCTATGTAAAACGTTTACAATCAGACAAGCTAGGCCTAAGTCGGACAAATGCAAATTTGTGGGATACCATATGGAAACTAAGGGATATTATTTGTACAATCCAACTGAGAACAAAGTGTTTGTTTCTCGGTCCGACGTGTTTCTAGAAAGAGAATTTGTCGCTAAAAAATAAAGTGGGACGACTGTAGAACTTGAAGAAGTTCAAGAACCACAAAGCATTGATCATACTATGAAACATGACGAGATCCATAAGAGGTTGTGGAGCAGCGTGTTCAACTAACGCAAGAGCTTCGTAGATCTCGTAGAGTGCGCCAGGAGCCCGACAGGTATGGACTTCTCGTGACCGAATATGGCGACATGATGCTCATAAATGATGAGCCTAATACCTACGAAGAGGCCATTAAAGGGAAGAACTCTCAGAAGTGTCTTGAGGCCATGAGATGCGAGATGGAATCCATGTATACCAACAAAGTATGGACTTTGGTGGAACCACCCGAAGGGACACGACCCATAGGGTGCAAGTGGGTCTTCAAAAAGAAGGTCGACATGGATTGTAATGTGATTATCTATAAGGTCCGATTGGTGGCTAAAGGATTCAGAGAGGTTCATTGTATTAACTATGATGAAACCTTTTCACCAGTCGCAATGAGCAAATTTATCCGAATCTTACTTGCTAATGCAGCATACTACGACTATGAGATGTGGCAGATGGATGTCAAAACAACATTCTTGTATCCGAATATCCTCGAGGATGTGTACATGACACAACCTGAGGGTTTTGAAGATCCAATGCAAGCCAACAAAGTTTCTAAGCTGCAACGATCCATTTATGGATTAAAGCAAGTTTCTAGGATTTGGAATCAACGTTTTGATGAAGTAGTCAAAGAGTTTAGCTTCATCAGAAACGAAGATGAGTCATGTGTCTCAAGAAGGTTAGTGGGAGCTATGTTGCTTTTCTAGTCTTGTATGTGGATGACATACTACTTATTGGAAACAACAATTTCATGCTACAGACTGTTAAAGATTGGCTAAGAAAGTGTTTCTCAATGTAATACTTAGGTGAAGCAGCCTATATACTCGGTATAAAGATCTATATCGATAGATGTAAAAAGATGCTCGGGCTAAGTCAGAGTACATATATAGACAAGGTGCTGAAACGGTTCAGCATGCAAGATTCCAAGAAGGGATTCTTGACCATGTCGCATGGAATCACTCTTTTTAAGTGGTTGTCCTTCCAATGAGATTGAGAAGGAATGCATGAGTAGTGTTTCTTACGCCTCGGCCATAGGATTCATCATGTACGCCATGTTATGTACTAGACCAGATGTGTTTATTCATTGAGTATGACAAGCAGATATCAGTCCAATCCAGGTGAGAGTCACTGGATTGCAGTCAAGAATATCATAAAGTACTTACGAAGAACTAACGACGCGTTCTTGATATTTGGAGGTGATGAAGAGTTGTGTGTAAGGGGTTACACGGATGCAAGTTTCCAGACCGACATAGATGATTTCAGATCATAGTCGGGATTTGTATTTTGCCTCAATGGAGCAGTGCGGAGCTGGAAGAGTTCCAAGCAAGAGACGGTAGCTGCTTCTACAGCAGAGGTTGAGTACATTATTGCGAATGGCGGAGCAAAGGAGGCTGTTTGGATTAGGAAGTTCGTTACTGATCTTGGTGTGGTTCCTAGCATTGCGGATCCAATAGAGTTGGCGATCGCGCAATCAAAGGAACTTAGTTCGCACCCGAAATCCAAGCACTTACTCAGGAAGTTTCATCTTATTCGATATATTATCGAAAGAGGAGACGTTTGGTTATGCAAGATTCCTTTAGGTGAGACTCTGTCAGATCCACTTACAAAGCCACTTGTTCAGCGCACAAATGGAGGGCACACTAGGAGCATTGGCATAAGAGATGCACCGGATTCGCTCTAGTGCAAGTGGGAGACTGTTGAAATAGGTTCCCTAGAGGCAATCTTGTTTAGTATGAAGGCTAGAACATTCATTGTATTATTTATTGGATATTTGATATAATGAAGTCCTTAGATTTAAAATTGTGTTGTTTATCATAAATATATCTAGTCCTTTATATTGATTAATGAAACAATAATCTATAGACTAGTATGGGGTTGTATTGATATGGAGATATCAGGATCCAACGCATGGGTATGCATTAGGATTAATGGCAATACTGGATTGACCCAACTCCAAGAAGTCTACATACATGTTATGTAAAGTCACAAGTGCGTCTCGCGGTGACAATGGTATTTTCATCCTTAGACTTCAAGTCACCAGATGTTATAGTTGTGGAATATTGTGTTTTGGTAGCGTCAAACGCTATACCGTGATTGGGTAGTCATAAAGGCGCGTATTAGACACAATAGGAAGAAAGCTAGATATCGTAGTGATGTAGATAGAATTTGTCCCTCCCACATAACGGGAGTAAATATCCTATGCCACTCGAGGGATAGTGCTTATAGAATGTCTGGCCTTACTCAAATAAATTAATATACGATAAAGGCTACTCCCGGGATCGAGGAACTATGGATTGGATATACGAGTGTGACTTGTATGTCTCGTGTCCAATATTGAGAATAAGGGATGAGACAATACTTTCACAATGTTTGTCATGATGATTATTTCTATTTATTGGCTAGAGTAGATGCCGTGCTAGAGGTCGTTCCATATTAGTAAGTAGTTACTACCAACTAAATAGAATCTATTGGGTCACACGCCATATAGAGGTGAACTAGACTTGGGAATTAATTAATGAATATAATTAATTAATTAGAAGGATCAAATCGCAATAACTTGCTAAATTAGTAGGACTAATATGGAAGTTGGACTAATTCGAACTTGAGTAGGATTAGGAGAGGGCATTTATGTAGTAACAAGGAGTTGTTGGACTATATAAAGGATGCTCCTAACTTCCTTCCCTACTTATGCTCATAACATACATTGAGTAGGAGAGAAGGAAGGGAAGAGAAAGACAACAAGGAATGCCGAAGCCCCCTTTCCGTCCGCCCTACCACGTCAGCCAGAAGAGAGGTTGGCCCCTCTCTTTGGTTCTCCGTTACGTGATTTCTTCGTCCTCTTCCATTCCTCCTAACTAGAACAAGGCATTTGGAAGATCTAGATATCACCTCTAGGAGTGGATTAATCGTAGAGACGTGATACTTTTTCGCGTTAGAAGTCATCACGGAGACCCCAAAGGTACAATACACAACTCTATTTCCATCGTCATGATTTCTTTCGATGTGATCCTTGGAGGGTCTTGATTGGATGAATTTATTGTTTTTCCGCTGCGCATCCATAATCAAAACACTACATTGCTCATATATTATGAGCCTACTACCTATGGAGAGGCCATAAAAGGGCCAGATTCTCAGAAGTAGCTTAAGGCCATGAGATCCGAGATGGGATCCATGTATACCAATAAAGTATGAACTTTGGTGGAACCACCCGAAGGGGCTTGACCCATAGGGTGCAAGTGTGTATTTAAGAAGAAGATCGACATGGATGGTAATGTGATGACCTATAAGGGCCTATTGGTGGCTAAAGGATTCAAACAGATTCATGGTATTGACATGATGAAACCTTTTCACCAGTCGCAATGACCAAATCCATCTGAATCTTACTTGCTTTTGCAGCATACTACGACTATGTGATTTGGAATATGGATGTCAAAACAGCATTCTTGTATGGGAATCTCCTCGAGGATGTGTACATGAGACAACCTGAGGGTTTTGAAGATCCCAAGCAAGCCAACAAAGTCTGTAAACTGCAATGATCCATTTATGGATTGAAGCAAGCTTCAAGGAGTTGGAATCGACGTTTCGATGAAGTGTTCAAAGATTTTGGCTACATCAAAAACAAAGATGAATCTTATGTATACAAGAAGGTTAGAGGGATCTCTGTTGCTTTTCAGGTCTTGTATGTGGATGACATACTACTCATTAGAAACGATGTTCCAATGTTGCAATCTGTTAAAGATTGGCTGGGAATAGTTTCTCAATGAAAGACTTAGGAGAAGCAGCCTATATACTCGGTATAAAGATCTATAGAGATAGATCTAAGAAGCTGCTAGGCCTAAGTCAAAGTACATATATTGACAAAGTGTTGAGACGGTTCAACATGCAAGATTCCAAGAAGGGATTCATGCCCATGTCGCATGAAATCACTCTTTCGAAGAGTGGTTATCCTTCCAATAAGATTGAGAAGGAACGCATGAGTAGGGTTCCATATGCCTCCGCCATACGATCCATCATGTACGCCATGTTATGTAATAGAAGAGATGTGTCATATGCATTGAGTATGACAAGTATATATCAGTCCAATCCATGTGAGAGTCACTTGATGCAGTAAATAACATTCTAAAGTACTTGAGAAGAACTAAGGATGCGTTCTTGGTATTTGAAGGCGAGGAGGAGTTGCGTGTAAAGGGTTAGACGAATGCAAGTTTCCAAACCGTCAAACATGATTTCAGATCACAGACTGTTGGAATAGGTTCCCTAGAGGCAATCTAGTTTAGTATGAACAATAATTGGCTAGAACATTCATTGTATTATTTATGGAGATATTAAATATAATGAATTCCTTAGATTTACATTTCTGTTGTTTATCTTAAATATCCTTAGTCCATTATACTGATTAACAGGACAATCACCTATAGACTAGTAAGGGGTTGGATTGATATAGAGATATCACAACTCAACACATGGGTATGCATTACTGTAATGGCATACTGGATTGACCCATCTCTGAGAAGGCTACATACAGGTTATGTAAAGTCACAAGTGCTTCTCGAGGTGACAACGCTATTGTCATCCTTAGAATTGAAGTCACTATATCATCTAGTTGTGGAATATTGTATTGGTAGCGTCAAAAACTACACCGTGATTGGGTAGTCATAAGGGCGCGTATCGGACCACAATATGAAGCAAACTTAGATATCTTAGTGATGTAGGTATAATTTGTCCCTCCCACATAACGGGAGCAAATATCCACAACCACTCGAAGGATGGTGCTTATAGAATGTTTAGCCAGACTCAAATAAATCAATAAGGGATATTGATATTATTTGCACAAATAAGGCTATTCCTAGGATCGAGGAACTATGGATTGGATATACAAATGTAACTTGTAAGTCTCGTACATAATTCGGATATTGAGACAAAGGGATGAGACAATACTTGCACAAGGTTTGTCGGATGACTATTTCTATTAGTTGGGTAGTATAGATGTCTTGCTAGAGACCGCTCCATATTAGTAAATAGTTACTACCAACTAAGTTGAAACCTATGGGGTCACACACCATATGGATTGAACTAGACTTGGGGAATTAATTAATATGATTAAGTAATTAGATTTAGGAGAGGGCCTTTATGTTGTAACAAGGAGTTGTTGGACTATTTAAAAGATGCTCCTAGCTTCCTTCCCTCATATAACATATGCTCATAACATAAGAGAGAAGCAAGGAGAGAGAGCAAGCAAGGAGAGAGAGAAGCAAGCAAAGGAGAGTTGAGTAGGAGAGAAGCAAGGACAGAGAGCAAGCAAAGGAGTCGTTCGCCCCCTTACCGCCTCCTCTACCCGTAGGCCACAATAAGGAAGCCGAGCCTCCCTTTGGTTCTCTGTTGCGTGATTTCTTCTTCATCTTCCATTCTTCCTAGCTAGCACAAGGATATTGGAGGATCTAGATCTCAAACCTAGGTGTGGATCAACCGTAGAGACGTGACACTATTCGCATTTGAAGTCATCAAGGTAGAACGACAAGGTACTTGTTTGATTCCTTTACTATCGTTATGAATTCTCTTCCTGTGATCCTTAGAGGTTATTGAATGGATACATTATTATTCTTCTGCGTATCCATTATCAAAACCCTACACTAGACCACTATGCTTACTTGGACGAAGACAATCAGACGCCGTACCAGCCTCCTCCGACGCCGCCGGCCACCTGCAACATTGGCGACAGGCCCGGGTTTTTACGCCACCCGCCTCATCACTGGGCTTTCAAGTGCAAAACTTGGTTAACACACACTTCTATTCCTTTGCAGTGAAGACAACTTTTAAAATTCACTTCCAACTATTATAATTCTAGTTAATTTATAATCATTTAGAAACTCATCATGGATTACAAACTTAGCATATTTAATTATCATACAAACACAATAAATAAAGGATATTTATGTCCCTGAGTATGCATAACCTTTGAATTCAACTCATATTACAATTCATCGTCAATTCGATTTCCATTTCAACTGCCTGTGACGATGGGCTACTCGACTTTGAGATAAATCAAACAAACAATGTCAATTTAGATTTACTATCTAGACATATACATGTCCAATAAAACTAAATAGCCGATTCATAGGCCCAAAGAAATTAGTAAGAAGAACTCGATGGAAGGATATTACCAACTTTATGGATAAGTGATTCAAACATTACATCGTACTGAACCGAATATCGTAGTTTGAAAGAGCAGTTCCGATGGGGAGACTTGCCCCACAAACTAGATTCAACAGCTGTCCTTGTAAGGAGTTTGCCAAACAATCCGCAACTAGCTATGGTACCGATGGGCACTCATATCAATTACATTGTTTTCAAATCAGTAATGGAGGCCTCGGGATTCATTAATTTGGCAAAGAAAACCCTTTATCCACTGCATATTTTTGTTTAAAATACTTATTTTATTAATCTAGAAAAATATAATTCGAGGTCGTTGTACTTGCCAAAAAACTCGAATCTGGTATGTCCGGAAGCCTTCTGACGTATGATCCAAGCTACGATTCAAGTTCAACGATGATTCGAACATGAAAGCTCCTGAACGCACATCTAAGTTTTTCTCTCTTGTGTGGAAAATATGTATGAACTGTCATCCTTACTTATGAATTATGATGGACTATTTATAGAGACTTATTACTAACCCTAATATTAGGAATACCCATAATTGCCCACGAGTCCTTTGTAGGAAAACTTTGCATAGAAAGTCCCTCCCTACAAACTTTAGTGTAGCTTGCAATTAAGTTCTAATCCTATAGTTTACTAATACCCATCAACTATTAAATACCAAACATAATCTTAATTTACATTTCACACACTTGAGACTCGAAAACACTTATGAACCACATGATCACGTTTATTAATTATAGTTTACTCCACCATCAAACTATAATTGCACTCTGACATTCATTCTCACCATTATGCGTGAGCTCCTGCTGTTAATATTAGATAACTCTCCATGTTAAGATTACATAATTCCGACCTACTCTTACTAACAATTTCAGTCTCATCAACATCTTATGTATTCCCTGATCTAAACGAATCAACCATTATTTGTTATGTTTGGTTACAAAAAACCAGCTAACTAGACTTGACATAATGAAACCTAGTGAGCTACCTGCAGGGTTCACCAATCTCATATGAGACGTGGATTCCATGATTCTATTAGCTTTCACCAAATACTAATAACCACTATCTAATATACCCAGATTATTTACTGGCATTTGAATCTCAATCAATATATCAAAATATTGATTAATGAAGATCTGTGTCCACGTAAACAATCATAGATTAAGTGTTTCCAATAATACCAATAACAATGAAATATTATATTATCTCACTTCTGTCAGCCCGAAATAATTATATTTCATATGGCAGTCATGTTCAACATACACAAAGTATTCTAGTGTAACAAGTTGAGACTATACTCTTTCCATGACCGAGATGTGTTACTATAATGTTACACAATATTCGTTCTGATGGTTTGTCCAAAATCATCTAAACTGTGAACCCTTACTTATATTCCATAAATAACTGACAATCCATCTCGCGCATGCCCGAAATCGTCTGCATGTCCGATTGTCTTCGGTATGGAACAGTGGACTTTATAATGCATATTTATATGGCGAATAATAAATGGCATTTGCATACTCACATTTATGCTAAATAAAGATGCGAACAGTAATCAAATAAGAATTATTAATTCAACCAGTAATATGGCTTTCTGAATACAATTTTCAACACCTACACCAAGCTACTGCCACCATTGAAACTCCATCGTAAAACTTAACATAACGAACCTTTCACCAATTGAGACCAAACTACAGAACTGTCACCAGTCAGTGAAACTCCAACAACCAATTCAGACCACCAATTCAGACCATTATCCTCATTCCAACAACTATCACCACTCACTTGGCCGCAACAAAATAGCAGCCATTATAGGAAACCATAACCCATAACCCGATCATGAACCAAACCCAATGTTCGCCAGTTAAACTCAACCACCGAACGTGAGACCAAAAACCAGTACACCATCGCCAATATCTTCAGAACCCTGTTCATCACCGAAGTAAAACCACAGGCTGAATCAAACACCTGAAATCGATTCACCATCAGATCGAAAAAAAAGGAGAAAGAAGATAGCAGAGGAAGATCAAAGAATTAGAGAAACGAAAAAGATTCCTAGGTGTTGTTCGTGCAAAGAGTAAAACTCTTCGTGAAAAGAAGAATTACTTAGCAAATTTCAGAGATTGTTTATAGTCTCTTCCCAGACACACTCTATGTCGCATTTCACAAACACCTTCGTGCGAAGAGGCATGACTTCTTCGTGAGAAGAGACTCCTGGCGGCTAATTAGAAGAAATTTCAGAACAAATTAAATTATTGTTGGGGATTGTGTGTAATAACTCAAACTTGTTCTAAGCATTTATGAAACATAAAAAAGTGATGCGAACGTGATTTTGGGGAACTTTTAATCATGCTGGGGTGAGCTTAGAGCATCGTTTGGTGATTCCTCACCCAACGAATGTGTTCTACTTAGCCAAACGAGCACCTTTACATTGAAGATTCCTCAACCAAAGACTATTCGCAAACTCTTGTAACTGATTCCTCTAGCCTACACAAGTTTATATATGCCTTACGTTCTTATGATCTACTCTTAGTTCTAGTTAACTCGAAATATTCCTCAACTCTAGGTAGGACTAATGCAAGATTCAAGTTCTGGGTGAAGGTTCTTGATTCTTCCAACATCCTCTACCTATGATCTGTAGGGTTTTGGTTCATGGATGCGCAACGGAAACACAAACAATCATAAACCATGCAAAAACCTCCGAGGATCAGAAGTCAAGAAACATAACGATGGTAAAGGAAGAAATCAATAACACACCTTAGGGTTCTCCTTTGATGACTTCAAACGCGAATTGTGTCACGTTCTCTATGGTTGATCCACGCCTAGAGTTGATCCTAGATCTCCCAAGTCCTTGGTGCTAGCCCGGAAGAGGAAGAAGAAGAAAAGATCTCGCAAAACGAGAACCAAAAGGGGGCTCTCGGCCACCTTGTGGCCGACGGGACGGGCGGCGGGCTAGGGGGCGTTCGGCTCCTCTAGCTTGTTGCTCTCTCTCCTTTTGTTCTCTCCCACTCTTTTTATGTTCAATTATGAGCATAAGTTGTGGGAAGGAAGGAAGGAAGGTCCTTTATATAGTCCAACAACTCCTTGCCAACTAGCTAAAGGGCTTATTCTAGTCCTACTAGAATTCAATTTAGTCCCTTCCTTGCAAGTTAGTCCCTACTAAGTTTGCAAGGTTTTGCAAAGTGATCCTTCTAATTAATTAATCCAATTAATTAATTCTTAAATCTATTTCAACTCTATATAGCGTGTGACCCCATAGGTTCTATCTAGTTGGTAGCAACTATTTGCTAATATGGAGCGGTTTCTAGCAAAACATCCATTCTAGCCAACTAATAGAATAGTCATCTTGACAACCTTTGTACAAGTAATTGTCTCATCCCTTTGTCTCTATATCCGGATTGGACACGAGACATACAAGTCACACTCGTATATCCAATCCATGGTTTCTCGATCCATGGGAATAGCCTTATTCGTGCAAATAACATCAATATCCCATATTGATTTATTTGAGTCTGGCCAGACATTCTATAAGCCCTATCCCTCGAGTGGCCTAGGATATTTGCTCCCGTTTTGTGGGAGGGAAAAATTCTATCTACGTCCACTACGATCTCTAAGCTTGCTTCTTATTGTATCCAGTACACGCCTTTATAACTACCCAGTTATGGTGTAGCCTTTAACGCTACCAAAATCACAATAATCCACAACTAGAATATCTAGTGACTTCAAGTCAAGGATGACAATACCATTGAACTGCGAGAAGCGCTTGTGACTCAACATTACGTGTATGTAGCCTTCTCGGAGATGGGTCAATCCAGTGCGGCATTACCCTTAATGCACACCTATGTGTTGGATCATGACATCTCCATATCAATCCAACCTCATACTAGTCTATAGATGATTGTCCCATTAATCATTATACTGGACTAGGGATATTTAAGATAAACAACACAATTGTAAATCTAAGGACTTCATTATATTGAATATCCAATAAATAATAAATGAATTTCTAGCCACAAATAAATTCATACTAAACTAGATTGCCTATAGGGCATCTATTCCACCAGTCTCCCACTTGCACCAGAGCCAATCTGGCGCATCTCGTATGCCCGTACTCCTAGTGTGCCCTTCATGCTTCCACTGCGTGAGCGGATTTGTAAGCGGGTCTGACAGATTCTCATCTGTAGGAATCTTGCCTATCTGAACGTCTCCTCTATCGATAATATCTCGAATCAGATGAATTTTCCTGAGCACGTGCTTGGATTTCTGGTGCGATTTTGGTTCCTTTGATTGCGCGATCGCCCCAGTGTTGTCACAGAACAACTCGACTGTATCCGCAATGCTAGGGACCACACCAAGTTCAGAAACAACCTTTCTGATCCAAACAGCTTCCTTTGCTGCGCCATTTGCAGCAATGTACTCAGCCTCTGTTGTAGAATCATCTATTATCTCTTGCTTGGAATTCTTCCAGCTCACCGCTGCTACATTCAGGCAAAACACATATCCCGACTGTGATCTAAAGTCATCTCTGTCGGTTTGGAAGCTTGCATCAGTGTAACCCCTTACACGCAATTCTTCCTCACCGCCAAATATCAAGAAAGTATCCTTAGTTCTTCTCAAGTACTTTAGGATGTTCTTGACTGCAATCCAGTGACTCTCACCTGGATTGGATTGGTATCTGCTTGTCATACTCAAGGCATATGACACATCTGGTCTAGTACATAACATGGCGTACATGATAGATCCTATTGCCGAGGCATAGGGGATTCTACTCATGCGTTCCTTCTCAATCTCATTGGAAGGACAACCACTCTTCGAAAGAGTGAATCCATGTGACTTGGGCAAGAATCCCTTCTTGGAATCTTGCATGTTGAACCGTTTCAACACCTTGTCAATATATGTACATCGACTTAGGCCTAGCAACCTCTTAGATCTATTGCTATAGATCTTTATACCGAGTATATAGGATGATTCCCCTAAGTCTTTCATTGAGAAACTCTTCCCTAGCCAATCTTTAACAGATTGCAGCATGGGAACATTGTTTCCAATGAGCAGTATGTCATCAACATATAAGACCAGAAAAGCTACAAAGCTCCCACTAACCTTCTTGTAGACACAAGACTCATCTTCGTTTTTGATGAAGTCAAACTCTTTGACTACTTCATCAAAATGTCGATTCCAACTCCTAGAAGCTTGCTTCAATCCACAAATGGATCGTTGTAGCTTACAGACTTTGTTGTCTTGCTTTGGATCCTCAAAACCCTCCGGTTGTATCATATACACGTCCTCGAGGAGGTTCCCATAAAGGAATGCTGTTTTGACATCCATCTGCCAAATCTCATAGTCGTGGTATGCTGCAATCGCAAGTAGGATTCAGATGGATTTGGTCATAGCGAGTGGTGAAAAGGTTTCATCATAGTCAATACCATGAATCTGTCTGAATCCTTTAGCCACCAATCGGCCCTTATAGGTAATCACATTACCATCCATGTCGATCTTCTTCTTGAAGACCCATTTGCACCCTATGGGCCGTGCCCCATCGGGTGGTTCCACCAAAGTCCATACTTTGTTGGTGTACATGGATTCCATTTCGGATCTCATGGCTTCTAGCCACTTCTGAGAGTCTGGGCCATTCATGGCCTCCTCATAGGTAGTAGGCTCATCATCTATGAGCATCGTGTCACCGGAATCGGTCAAGAGAAGTCCATACCTCTCGGGTTCCTGGCGCACTCTACTAGATCTACGAAGCTCTTGTGTTACCTGAACAGGTTGTTCCACAACTGCTTGCGGTTCCTTTTCATGTTCCATAATCGGTTTAGTGATTTGTGGTTCTTGAACCTCTTCAATTTCTACATTCCTCCCACTTGCTTTTTTAGAGACAAACTCTCTTTCTAGAAACACGCCGGTCCGAGCAACAAACACTTTGTTCTCGGTTGGATTGTAGAAGTAGTATCCCTTAGTTTCCTTAGGGTACCCCACAAATTTGCATTTATCCGATTTCGGCCCTAGCTTGTCTGATTGTAAACGCTTTACACAGACATCGCAGCCCCAAATCCTCATGAACGACAGTGTGGGACGCCTCCCACTCCACATCTCATATGGTGTCTTCATGATTGATTTAGATGGAACACGGTTAATGGTGAAAGCTGCACTTAATAGTGCGTAGCCCCAAAATGACAACGGAAGATCGATTTGACACATCATAGATCGAACCATATCCAATAGAGTTCGATTCCTCCTTTCGGACACGCCATTCCATTGTGGCGTTCCGGGTGGAGTGAGTTGGGACACGATCCCACACTCTCTAAGATAGTCGTCAAACTCTTGGCTTAAGTATTCTCCTCCACGATCCGATCGTAGAGCATTGATACTTTTGCCACTACTTCATTCTTGAATTCTTTGAACACTTCAAAGGATTCGGATTTTGTCCTCATAAGGTACACAAATCCATATCTACTGTAATCATCAGTAAATGTAATGAAGTAGACATAACCACCCCTGGCAGGCGTGGCAAATGGCCCACACACATCGGTATGTATGAGCGCCAATTGCTCACTAGTCCTCTCACCTTTCTTATTGAAAGGGGACTTAGTCATTTTTCCCAATAAACAAGCCTCACATGTCTCATATGATTCAAAATCGAATGAGTCTAGTAATCCATCCTTATGGAGTCTAGATACACGTTTCTCATTTATGCAGTGCCATAAATAAGCAGGATTTAAATCATTTATTTTAATCTGCTTGGTATTAATGTTGTAGACAAGATTGCTTAGATCAAGGACATAAAGTCCATTAAATAATTGCGCACTAAAATAGTGAATATTATTCAAATAAAAGGAACAACAATTGTTCTTTATTGAAATAATAAAACCATCCTTGTCCAAACAAGAAATAGAAATAATGTTTCTGCTCATAGCAGGCACAAAATAGCAATTATTTAATTCTAAAACTAATCCTGAAGGCAGAGATAGCTCGCACACGCCTATGGCCAACGCAACAACCTTTGCTCCATTCCCAACGCGCAGATCTACCTCTCCTTTAGCCAATCTTCTACTTCTCTTTAGATCCTGCATATTTCGACAAATATGAGATCCACATCCAGTATCTAATACCGATGATGTAGAGACAGTTAAATTGACATCTATAACAAAAATACCTGGTGGTGGTGGAATCCAAGCCTCTTGTCCTCCAGATATTTTGCGCAGTTCCTCCTCTAGTGTCCAGGCTGACTGCAGTAGTGACACTCACCTTTAGTCACACCTTTGACAATGCCACCAACAGGCTTAAGGGCAGGTTCCTTGGACTTGGCAACTGATTT
Organism: Linanthus parryae; assembly: GCA_023055425.1. Taxonomy (NCBI): domain Eukaryota; kingdom Viridiplantae; phylum Streptophyta; class Magnoliopsida; order Ericales; family Polemoniaceae; genus Linanthus; species Linanthus parryae. The sequence continues at coordinate 41,911,160 of JALGPY010000004.1, forward strand.
TCCTTTGCCCTTGGAGGATGAGGCAAACCTTTTGCCCTTTTCTTTCTGCACCATCATAATGGCCTTGCCCTTACCCTTGTTGATGCTCTGTTCAGCTGTCCTCAACATATTGAGTAAATCTGGCAGTGGTTTCACGATCTTGTTCATGTTATAGTTCATGATGAACTGTCCATAACTCTCAGGCAACGATTGCAACACGAGATCGGTTGCAACCTCTTGGCCGACCGGGAACCCTAGTCGGGCGAGATTCTCCATGTACCCGATCATACGGAGTACATGGGGTCCCACAAGGTTCCCTTCTGCTTGATGACACTTGAACAGTGCCTTAGAGACCTCATACCTCTCTACCCTCGCCTGCTCTTGGAAGATCTGCTTCAGATGCTCGATCATATCGACAGCATTCATGTTTTCGTGTTGCTTCTGAAACTCAGAAGTCATGGTGCATAGCATAAGGCAGGCCGCATCATTAGCGTCATCAACACGCTTTTGATACGCCTTTAGGGCAGTAGGTGTTTAGTTCTCTTGACCTTCTGGAACATGCTCCTCTATTGCGTACAGTTTGTTCTCCTGCTTGAGAACAATTCTCAAGTTTCTGTACCAATCAAGAAAGTTGGTTCCAGAGAGCTTGTCCTTCTCAAGGACAGATCGTAGGGAATGTTGTGAACTCGATGAGTTGTTTGCCATTTGGAATTCTACAAAATGGAAAATACGCAAGTTTTAGTATTTGTGAATTTTTTGACTATATTCAATAATGGGCTAGTTTATCAAATCTAGCTCCCACTATTTTTCTACGGATTAATAAACCTCAAGATATTAATGCGGAAAATATCCTTATATTTTCTAGTGGGCCAAGATTCATGTTTCACCTCCTTATGAGCTTGCTTTGGCAAGTCACCCATAATTTGACTACTTTTAGGTAGGAACAATTCCAATTGCATCCCATATGCAACTCTTGGTTCAATTGGGCAAATAACTCCTTATTTATCCATCCATATGGATAATCCCAATTGATTGCCTCTAGGTTTCTTAATCAAATTAATAACCCAGTTGTGTTCAACCTCTTATCTAAACAATTGCACATTGTTACGTGCCATCGCATTCCATCATTATGAACCAAGTCGCCATGCTTTGGCACGCACGATCTTGATAAATAATGATGATAATGAGTGTTTAAATAAGTTGAAGGCAAGAACACAATATTTGAATTTTGAGGGATTTTAAATTCAATTTAAATTGTTTTGTTAACAAAATCAACTAATCTATCTATTTGAGTTTGGGCACAACTCCAAATAATAGATCTGGGTTGTCTAATTATCTTATTATCCTAATTGCATGCATCATCCATACACCAACCACACAATAATAAGACAATAAAGTAAACAACCACAAAAACAAAAATAAACGTGATGTGGATATGGCCTTTTCTAACTAAGATAATTCCAAGCCAATGGAATTATCTATGAACCCTAAATGCAAACACATCTCCATGCGTCTTGATCTTTTGGTCCATCCTTCATAGTCATGTGGAATGCTCCATGCTCCATGCTCCATCTTTTGTGGCTCCTTTTGGCTTTGGGCTTCTTTTCTTCAATCTTGGCTAACAATCTACTTTATCTAGCACTGTATAACTTCTATACTAAATAAAATAAATCTCACAAGTTGAGAAAAAATGGCACGCAAGCCATAAAACCCTAATTAATTATTACAATTAATTGATCAGCTCGAAGGCCGTAAAACCAAACCACAAAATTAAACATCCACATCAAACCACGTCCTAAGGCCATATCCAATCACCATGCGAATTGCACATAAACAGTTAAAATCCAATTTTAACGCGCTTGGTCAATTTTAATTGATTTTAGGATTTCTAGGGTTAAAACGGTCCATGGGCCCAACAATCAAATTGCCCGGGCCCAATAAGGCAAACCACAAGGCCCTAGGGCCGGCCCGGCCCATAACCCGCACGCCTAGGCCGCGGGCTAGGGCCGCCCGGCCTCTAGGGCGGCCAATCTTGGGCGGCAAGCAAGAGGGGCGGTCCCCTAGGGGGGCTGAACCTCCTTGAGGGAGTTGTTTCCAAAACAACTCCCTTGCTTGGTGCCCAAGTTTGGTTGTTTCCTTGTTTTGGAAGAACTTCTTCTTCCCGAAGGATGCCCAAACCCTAGATCTAAGATCCTAAAATTTCTCAAACTCACCTATTCATGCATCCAATGCAAAAATTAGATCTTGTTATGATATATTATTGAAAAATTGCATCCCATGCTTGATTTGTCTGTTTTACGCGATAAACAATCAAATTAAGGTGTAAAACGACTAAAACGTAACACATAAACCATGTTTATGCTCTACGACCTGTGGCTCTGATACCACTGTAGGGTTTTGATTCATGGATGCGCAACGGAAACACAAACAATCATTAACCATGCAAAACCCTCCAAGGATCACAAGTCAAGAAACATAACGATGGTAAAGGAAGAAATCAATAACACACCTTAGGGTTCTCCTTTGATGACTTCAAACGCGAATTGTGTCACGTTATCTATGGTTGATCCACGCCTAGAGTTGATCCTAGATCTCCCAAGTCCTTGGTGCTAGCCCGGAAGAGGAAGAGGAAGAAAAGATCTCGCAAAACGAGAACCAAAAGGGGGCTCTCGGCCTTCTTGTGGCCAACGGGACGGGCGGCGGGCTAGGGGGCGTTCGGCTCCTCTAGCTTGTTTCTCTCTCTCTTTTTGTTCTCTCCCACTCTTGTTATGTTCAAATATGAGCATAAGTTGTGGGAAGGAAGGAAGGAAGGTCCTTTATATAGTCCAACAACTCCTTGCCAACTACCTAAAGGACTTATTCTAGTCCTACTAGAATTCAATTTAGTCCCTTCCTTGCAAATTAGTCCCTACTAAGTTTGCAAGGTTTTGCAAAGTGATCCTTCTAATTAATTAATCCAATTAATTAATTCCCAAATCTAGTTCAACTCTATATAGCGTGTGACCCCATAGGTTCTATCTAGTTGGTAGCAACTATTTGCTAATATGAAGCGGTTTCTAGCAAAACATCCATTCTAGCCAACTAATAGAATAGTCATCTTGACAACCTTTGTACAAGTAATTGTCTCATCCCTTTGTCTCTATATCCAGATTGGACACGAGACATACAAGTCACACTCGTATATCCAATCCATAGTTTCTCGATCCATGGGAATAGCCTTATTCGTGCAAATAACATCAATATTCCATATTGATTTATTTGAGTCTGGCCAGACATTCTATAAGCACTATCCCTCGAGTGGCCTAGGATATTAGCTCCCGTTATGTGGGAGGGACAAATTCTATCTACGTCCACTACGATCTCTAAGCTTGCTTCTTATTGTATCCAGTACATGCCTTTATAACTACCCAGTTACGGTGTAGCGTTTAACGCTACCAAAATCATAATAATCCACAACTAGAATATCTAGTGACTTCAAGTCAAGGATGACAATACCATTGCACCACGAGAAGTGTTTGTGACTCAACATAACGTGTGTGTAGCCTTCTCGGAGATGGGTCAATCCAGTGCGACATTACCCTTAATGCACACCTATGTGTTGGATCATGATATCTCCATATCAATCCAACCCCATACTAGTCTATAGATGATTGTCCCATTAATCATTATACTGGACTAGGGATATTTAAGATAAACAACACAATTGTAAATCTAAGGACTTCACTATATTCAATATCCAATAAATAATAAATGAATTTCTAGCCACAAGTAAATTCATACTAAACTAGATTGCCGCTAGGGCATCTATTCCAACATGATCATCCTATTGCGACGTCAAATAATAGAAACGATAGAATTGAATACATAAACCAAGCATTACTAAGCAAAACACATTCAATTAGGCTAAAAAAATGAAACATGATCCATAAATCACCAAACCTGGTGTTTAAACCCTAGCTACCTACGAGCTATCCCAAGTTAAGAGTTTAGCTACGACTAGACATGACCAAATCAACAAGTTCAATGATCATATAACAAAAACTTTTGAAAAGAGAAGAGAAAATAATTCAAACGGGAGTTTCACCATTATCCAACTGATGCTACAAGATCTACCCGACGTGAATAAAAATTCCCCAAAATCACGCTCTCAGGTTCTGGGTTCTTGTCTGCTATAATGACTGATGTTTTGTTGTGGCTAATTGACTGGTGATAGTTTTTGGAATGAGGATAATGGTCTGGGTTGGTGGTCTGAATTGGTTGTAGGAGTTGCAGTGAGTGGTGATAGTTTTGTAGTTTGGTTTCCATTGGTGAAAGGTTGGTTATTTGACGTTTTACGATGGAGTTTCAGTGGTGGTAATACCTTGGGTTATGAAGTTTCATGGTGTAGGAACTATGGATGTTACATGTGGTTAACTGGCTAGGTATAAGTTGAGTTGAGGATTGTTATGTAGGTTTGTATAGGTAGTTGAATGGAGGTCATGGAGGAGAATTGTGAGTGAATTCATAAGGTAATTTGAGGTCTCAATAATTTGTTAAAGTGGTGTATTAGTGATTGGTGTTGGACGAAATATGTATAGTTTGAATGGTGATGGATTAAAGTTTGTAGAATAGGACCAAGGCACTGGTGCAATAGTGTAGGAGGTTAGTTGGTTTATTGAGGGCTAAGGTCTGATTTTTTGGGTGAATGAAGGTATAGTATAGGATGTGGCTTTGGGTGTAGAAAGTGGTGTTTGAAGCAATGGCGAATGGTGATAAAGGAGGATTTAGAAGGATAATCGCGGGAGGTCTTGTTTGCTTTTCCATACTCTGAAAAATCATAAATTTCTGCCAAAACATCCAGGAAAAGCAACTAAGCTTATAAGGACCCGAATTTCGATCTCGAACTCTGATGATTGTGATTTTTTCACATTTGGATTCCATTTGTGACTTTGATTTTGATCATTAAGAGAAATTCCCGTTTCCCGACCATGTTCTTGTTTTTGCCAATTATTGCCCAATTTTGGCAGAAACATCCAAAATGCGCCAAACTCACCTTTTTCTTCTATTATGAAGCTCGTTTCTTCTCTCCACTTGATTCCAACAGCAACACGAACACTACCGCTAAGATCAAATGTGATAATTTATTAAAATCGTACTCAAAGCCATTAAGAAACGCTCGGATTGTACTTTAAAGCTCTAAAACATCCTAAAGTCCATTTTCTTCATATTTTGACTTGAAATTCATTACTTCTCACCGAAATGAACACATATAATAATCTACAATTTACTAAAGATAACTCTTATAACAGAGTTATCACCTGCATGTCCCGCCTTTATCCAATTACATTAATTTTCTTAATATTACTTCTATGGTAATCCTAACACCTACACACAGTTAAACACTAATCCTCCACAGGTATTATATTTTAATTATTTTTTAGCAAATTTTATTTCGATTACATTATCGACAACATTTAAAAAAAAACAATTTCACGCCCACTTGGTATATGATCTAGATATTTCCTCAACAACAACAAAAAGGTTGATCATAATTATTTATCCTTGATATATGATTCTGGTTCTGGCTTTATTGCTTCCTCTACGGTATTGAATATTTTCACATACTTCTATTTCAACAAGATTTAGGCCTAGACAATACAATATAATATCACCAACACGGTATTCATCCGAGAAGTATATGAGGGACGGTCGTAGAAGTAGGGAAAACTTATCATTATGGAACATATGTCGAAAAATATTATCCAGCAACTACAATATACATGGATGATGGATCCATGAGGCTATTGTAATCGCGGTGTCTTCTACTTCATCAACGATTTCGTCCAGGCCCCAAAACACAGCTGCTGCACCGCCGCAAATTGGCTGTCAGGGCGGTGTGAAACATGAGCTTCTAATCACGATCTCTCCTTCCCTCCAACATCTCAAAAAGACGGTCTCACAATTGCAAGCCATGAGTTCTTTGCTGATCATATCCGGTTTCTCCTCGGAATGTTGTAAGAAATTGGTTTCACCACGTATTGCGACTTCGAATGATCGCCTCTCAGTTAGCATCATGGTTTTGAGACTGTTGATAGGAGGATTTTTCTCAGTCACTTGACTATTTATTCCACACTTTACCAAACAACTGAAGTAGTACATATGTGGAGGGAAATGGGGCTGACACGTTTTGAGGAGGGAAAATATTTGTAGGGAAGATCGGTAAAAAAGCAACATGTGGAGGGAAACGAGGATGACACATTTTGTGGAGGGAAAATATTTGGAGGGAAGATGGGTTTAACCGTTTAAATACCTATTGTTATGACGTGAACTAAAAAGTTATAGCTTGGAAATTTAAGATATCATCCCCTAAAGGAAATTAATATATCATCAATATAATATTTTTAAACGGGTGGGAGAATAGTCATGGTCCCATTATTCTTGTTATGGTAACATAATTAATACTAAAAAAAATTATGATATCATTACATTTTTCTCCATTCATTTATTTATTGATCTATTTATGTTGGAATAGATTCTCTAGAGGAAATCTTATTTCGTATGAACATTATTTTGGCTAGAATATTCATATGATTATTTATGGAGATATTTAATATAATGAAGTCCTTAGATTGCAAATGTAATTTGGAGAATCGTGTTCAAGTAACACAAGAACTTTGTAGGTCGAGTAGAGTGCGCCAAGAGCCAGAGGGGACATGAAAACGCCAAACTCTCAGAAGTGGCTTAAAGCCATGAGATCCGGGATGGAATCCATGTATACCAACAAATTATGAACTTAGGTGGAACCACCCCAAGGGACGCGGCCCATTGGGTGAAAGTGGGTCTTCAAGAAGAAGACAGACATGGATGGTAATGTGATTACCTATAAGGGCCGATTGGTGGAAAAAGGATTTTGACAGATTCATGGTATAGACTATGATGAAAACTTTTCACCAGTCATGATGACCAAATCCATTCAAATCTTACTTGCTATTGCAGCTCATTACGACTATGAAATTCGGCCTCCTCGAGGATGAGTACATGACACAACCTGAGGGTTTTGTAGATCTAGAGGATGAAAATAAATTCTGTAAGTTGCAACGATCCATTTATAGATTGAAGCAAGGTTCTAGGAGTTTTAATCGACGTTTTGATGAAGCAGTCAAAGAATTTGACTTCAGCAAGAATGAAGATGAATCTTGTGTCTACAAGAAGGTTAGTGTGAGCTCTGTTGTATTTATGGTCTTGTATGTGGATGACATCCTACTCATTGGAAAGGACCTACCTATGTTGACATCTGTGAATGATTGGCTATAAAAGTATTTCTCAATGAAGGACTTATGGGATTCAGTTTATATACTTGGTATCAATATCTGTAGAGATAGATCGAGGAAGCTGCTAAGCCTTAGTCAAAGTACATATATAGACAAGGTGATAAGTCTGAAGCTCCTTGATATTAATTTATGACTGCATATGCAAGAGCTTTGGTTCCTTGATGATGAATGCCAGAAACACAAGCCGAAAAATAAGCAGGAAATATGCCTAAGTACCAAAGCTTCAAAGCTTTAAGGCACTGTAGCAATGTGCATATATATATATACATATATATATATATACACACATTTGTCTAACTGTTTTGTGAAGGTTTTTTATTTTGATATGGAATGAAATTATGAAGGCATTAGTAATCTATGTTCTAAGTAACAAAATATGCAGGAATGAGTTGGATTGGAAATTCAATTTCATTCTAATGAACTAGCAGGCAACACTTCAAAGGTTTGAGATTCACTGGTTGTTCTTCACTACTAAGTTCATCTGACTAATTCTGTGTATGCAGGTTATTTCTTTGGGTTTTATAACTTGTTATGGATCTATTTGTGTCTAATAATACTTGTGTTATACTGGTTACTTGATATATTCATTAAATTAAATATATGTATAAGCTAAGATTATTACCAGACAAATCTAGCCCATTTTTCTCATGAACTGTTAGTATATTGGTGATCATATATTAATGCTAGATTGTCTTGATTTTGCTTGATCTTGTTTGTTGAGTTTATTCAGGTTTGTTAGGCGTTCTAACGTCTATAAACAAATAATATATTCATTAAATTAATTTTTTGATTGAAGCTTATCAGAGTAGAGGATTTATGAAATTTATGTTCCTAAAATCTCTAAGTTGGTTGCAGACTGCTATTTTACTGATCAACACTTTGAATTTGAAAGTAGAGAGCCAAAAAATGAAACAGATCTCCGTGATAGTTGAAGTGAGCCACGAAAAGGTGATCAATTCATTTAAATCTTCAGATTCATCAGGCCATTGACACTGCAGAAGCAAGATTATTCATCACAGTTGAAGAACACTTCCAACCACATTTTTCTTATCTGTTTTATGTGTTCTTCACACTTGTACTAAATTTTTATAATAATTATGTGTTCTTAAGTCTCACAAACTTAGAAGTTTAGTTTTTCAAGTGAACAACAAAGAGGTTCATATTGTTTCAACACATTGTGGCTGGAACTAGATAGGTTGGGAACCACATGCTGTAACAGGTGAAAGGTATCTCACTTAGGCTTTAGATCTAGGGCTAAATCTGGGTGATTAATAAGAAAGTGTGTTTGAATCCTGGAGGGATAAGATCCCTCAGGCAGAGACTAGGTCCAATTTTGATTGAACTCTAGAAAATCCTCGTGTTCCTGCTGTTTACTTTTGTTAGTTTTACATTCAGTCTAAACAGGATGTTTCAAAGGTTTTGAGCTTCCAAATGTCAAATCTTTGAAGCCTCTGTATTCTGCAGTTATATCTTCAAGTTTCTCAACACTTTTTCAAAGCTTTGAGATATCAACTGCTTACTCTACTCAAGTTTAAAAAGACTGTGTTTTGGAAAAAGTTAGCATACTCTATTCAAGCCCCCTTATAGAGTATTTAGATCATGTTTTATACTTTCATTACAAACGTTCAATTGGTACCAGAGCTTTGGGTCACTGTTTAAGGATCTAACAATCTTGTGACAATGAGTAATGTAGGTGATGGAGAATTATCATAGGGAAGAGCAGCTAATAGAACTCCACTGTTTTGTGGTGATAACTTTGTGCATTGGAAGGCATTGATGAAAATGTCCATCATAGATCTGGACATGTAACTATGGTCTATTATTGTGAATGGCTCGAACTTGTTCTACACTACTGTCAATGAATTTAGAACAATCAAACCTGATGAAGATCTCTCAGTTACTGAACTGGAAAATGTATCAAAAAATTACAAAGATTTAAACTTATTATACTGTGCTCTTAGTGCAGATGAGTTTAACAGGATATCCAACTACAAAAATGCAAAAGAGATATGGGATAAGTTAACTATTACTTATGAAGGAACTAGCCAAGTCAAGCAGACAAATATCAAATCCTTTTGAGACACTATGAACTGTTTAAGATGAATTCTGATGAATCCATCAAAGATACGTTCAAAAGGTTTACATATATTGTGAATAACTTGGAGTCATTGGGAAAAGTATTCTCAAATAAACAAAAAGTTAGGAAGATTCTCATAAGCTTGCCCAAGGCCAAATGGGAGCCTAAAACAACTGCAATTCAGGAAGCTTAGGATTTAAGCATCTTGGAACTTGATGATCTGCAAAGAAAATCGCTCACTCATGAGATCTCTATGAAGGAGGTTGATGGTGAACTGAGTGACAACATCAAGAACTTGGCACTCAAGGCAAAAGATAATGAAAAATCTCAAAGCCTTGAATAAGAGGATGATGAAAAAGAAGAAGCGTTAGCCCTGATTTCCAAAGCCTTGGCCAGAATTCTGAAGAAGAAGAAAAGAAACTTTGGAAACAAGGACTACAACAAAGAAAAATTCAGATTCTCAACCAACAAGGATCATAAAGTTAAGTCTACTTCACATTCATATAAACATAATGTTATGAATTGATGTGAATTTGGAGATGCAGATCATCTGGTAAGAGATTTCCCTCAAAAGAAGAAAAGTAGACAATTTCCTAAGAAGGAAAATGACAACAGAAGAAAGAAGGCAATAGTAGCCTCATGGAGTGATTCAGACTCTCCAGACTCAGATTCAGATGAAGAGCAAGTCAATATCTGTTTAAGTGATGGACATCAAGAAGACCACTCTACTGAGAAGTCAATTGAAGATATGGTAAATAATCTTTTATCTAGTCCTTCTGATGTTTTATCTGAAATCCTCAACAGCATGTTTTTTAATGAGGAAAATTACAGGAATGAAATTGATTCCTGAAAGTGAAGGTTCATGAGCAAACAAAAGAAAATTTAGATTTGGTTTTTCATAACAAATGTCTTGAAGCTACTATGTTGAAAATTGATAGTGACTTCAAAGCCTTGGACAACAGATTCAAAGCATTGAAATCAAAGGTCAAAGAAGCGGATGGTCAAAACACTCTTTTAACTTACAAATTTGTTGATCTAAAGAGTCATTTAGATTATTTGGAACAACAGAACATTTCATTAACTAGTGAGCATCAAGAATCTAATAAAATTCTTTTAAATTTTGCTGGCTCAGAACATAATCTGAATGCTTGGAGGGAGTATGCATTCTTTATACAAAAGTTGAATTGGTTATAATCCAAATTTTCCAAAAAGAAACTAAACCACATTTGTAAAAACAGGAAGCAGATATTCTCCAAAGTGTCATTATTGTGGTAAAATTTGACATGTGAAATTAACTTGCCCCTTTAGAAGGACAAAACCTCATATAATGAGGAACACCTATCCTTATTAGCGTAAGGTACAAGTGAAGAAAATTTGGATTCCAAAAGGAGTTAGACCACCTCACATGGTTGATTCTGAGTATGAATCCAAATTCTACACTTGGTCTAAAAGCCTGTTAAGGCATTGATTGAATTTTTCAGGATGTCACCAAAGCTTTGAAAGATCATAAATGGATTTTGGATGGTGGATGTTCCAGGCACATGAGTGAAAAGAAATATTTATTCACTGAGCTTAAAGATCAATCAGAGGGAAGAATCACACTTGGTGACAAAGTAAAGTGCAACATAATTGGTATAGGTAGTATTGGTAATTATTCTGCATATTCAATTTCAGATGTTTATTTAGTTGATGGTTTTTAATAATGAGAAATGTGTGGTACAAGATGAAAAATAAGGCAATTGCGTACTCACTGCTCCAAGGTCACATAATGTTGATGCACTATGTACTGACAAAGTTGCAGGTGATAGTCTGAAATGTCTCAAAGCTTTGAAGGATGACTCAAAATTTTGGCATAGAAAGCTTGGTCATATAAGCATGCACACTTTGAACAAACTCATCTCAAAAGATTTGTTAAGGGGATTACCAATCCTGAAATTCAAAGATGATGAGAATTGCAAGGCATGCACTCAAGGTAAACAGACCAGAAGTTCATTCAAGCCAAAGAACTTTGTAAATACTTCTAGACCCTTAGAACTGATGCACTTGGACTTGTGTGGTCCTATCAGGGTTCAAACACCCAAAGGTAATAGATATATGCTTGTTGTGGTTGATGATTATTCCATATTTACTTGGGTTATGTTTATTATAGATAAGTCTGAAGCATTATATGGATTTTCAAAACTTTGTAAAGAGCTTCAAACTTTGAAATATTTTACTGTTGCATCTATTAGGAGTGGTCATTGTAGAGAATTTGATCAACTTGATTTTGATTTATTTTTTGCAAAGCATGGCATCTCACACAACTTTTCTGCACCTAGAATTCCTCAGCAAAATGGTGTAGTTGAGAGGAAAAATAGGACTCTTGAAGACATGTCTAGAACCCTACTTGAAAGTAATTTGCCAAAGTTTTTGTGGGCAGAAGCTATTAACACTGCCAATTATGCGCTCAATAGATGTTTTATCAGGCCTATCTTGAAGAAAACTCCTTATGAATTGTTCAATGACAGAAAGCCTAGTTATGCTTATTTCAAGCATTTTGGCTGTACTTGTTTTGTGCATAACAATGGCATAAATAATCTTGGTAAGTTTGATGCTAGAAGTGATGAAGGTGTTTTTCTTGGTTATTCTCAAACTAGCAAAGCTTACAGGGTTTACAATAAGCAAACTAAAATTATGGAGGAGAGAATTCATGTAATTTTTTATGAAAGTACTGATGTTTCTTTGAATGAAAGTTTTGCGGATCCAAATTTGACTAAGTATGAGGCTGATGATGACTATGAGAAAGTCAATAGAAGAAAAACTAAGCAGCATAAACATTCAGAATAATTTCAAGGCCTTGAACCCCCTGCTGAGCCAAAATCTCAAAGCCTTGAGACTGAAACTGACAGGAAGTATGATTCTCCTTCTTCTGTGTCTAGAACTCAAAGTCTTGAAGGACCATACACTTGGACACCTTGTAAGAAGTTCAAATATTTATCAGATCATCCTGCAGAGAATATCATATCAGATCCAACTAGTGGAACTCAGACAAGAGGTCAACTGAGGAATTTGAGTGCTTTCAGTGCCTTTGTATCACTTATTGGCCCAAGAATGCAAAAGAAGCACTAGAAGATGCAGATTGGGTCATTGCAACGCAGAATGAGCTCAATGAGTTTGAAAGGAAAAAAATATAGAATTTGGTTCCCAAACCAAAGGATCAATCAGTGATTGGAACAAGGTGGTTGTTCAGAAATAAACTTGATGAAAAAGGTAAGGTTTTCATAAATAAAGCAAGATTGGTTGCACAGGGATATAATCAAGAAGAAGGCATTGACTATGAGGAAACATTTTACCCTGTTGCATGAGTTTTCTAGTCTAATGTGCAGGGAATTTGAGATGAGCCTGATGGGAGAACTGAATTTATTCCTTGGACTTCATGAGCATCAAATGAAGAAAGGAAATTTTGTGCATCATGTCACATTCTAACTGCAGTAGACCATATATTATGCTTAGTGTTTGCATGTGTGCTAGATTTCAAGCTGATCCTAAATAAAGTGATTTGATTGCTGTGAAAAGGATTTTCAAATATTTGAATGGAACCAAAGACTTGGGGCTTTGGTATCCAAGAATATCTAACTTTATGTTAAGTGGTTATTCAGATGAAGACTTTGTAAGATACAAAGTAGATAGAAAGAGTACTTCAGGATGTTGCCAATTCCTTGGTTCATCACTGATTAGTGTTCATTCAAAGAAGCAAAATTCAGTAGCTCTATCAACTGTAGTAGCTGAATACATTGCAGTTAGAGCTTGTTGCTCACAGATTTTATGGATTGCTCAACAGCTAAGAGATCTTGGATATGAATTCAGAAATGTGCCTATCAACTGCGACAATACAAGTGCCATTTTTATATCAAAGAATCCAGTTTGGTATTCAAGGACAAAGAACATAGATGTGAGACATCAATTTCTTAGATATCATGCTGAAATAGTCGATTTTGTTATATCTTTTAATTCTACTTCAAAGCAAATAGCTGATATTTTCAATAAACCACTGCCAGCTGAGAGGTTTGCATCCCTAAGGCTTTATTTGGGTATGTTAAACAAGGATACATTGTTTTATGGGGAGTATTAGTCTCTATGTGTATTAGATGTTTAACTCTCAAAGCCTTCAGATCATACTTTTCCAGCCTCAAAAGTATGCCTCAAAGCTTTGAAGGTTTCTATGTTAGCCTGAAACTTCTCAAAGCTTTGAACTACAATTACAGTGCTTTGATTAGTTGATATGTTTTGATTTTAAAAATTGGATCATGGATAATTTTGAAATATCTTTTAAGATATTTACAGAATAATTTAAATGTTCAGATATTTGGATAAAATATCTCAAAATATCTTTATAAATCTTCTGTAATCTTTTTGCATGCAATCTCCTTTTCAAATCAAACTCTTCTACCTACTTAAGCCAACTTCAGGCTTATTTCTCTCATTATCAACTTCTATCTCTTCGTGTGTATCTCTCTCTCTTTTCTCTCAAACCCTAACCAAAATGGAGCACATGCCTGAGAGGATCAAGAAGCAAGGTCAGACTTCCAACAAGGGAGTAAAGAGGAAGACTAACAGAAGATCTCTATTCATGGATCAAATTCAGAAGCCACAGCCAGTGTCCATGAGACGTCACCTCCCTCAAAGAAGGTCAAGAAGGGAAAGGAAGTTCAAGAAGAACCAGCGGTTGGGTCAGAATCTGAGTCTACTACAGAAGAAGTGGTGAAGAACAAAGAACAGGGGAGTAAGGATCAAGGGGAAGAATTAAGAAATAAGAAGAAGGAATTGACTGTTGAGAAATGTGAAAAGAAGAGTGTGCCATCTTCAAAGGAGAAGAAAGCTGATGAAATGAAAGGTGAAGCAATTACAATGAAGAAAAGGGTGAAACAGAGTATTGTGAAGGCCAAGAAACTACCAAATTTTGGTATGAATTTGTTACCTAACTCATGGTTTTTAAATTTTGAGGTTAAAGCTGTGTGGATGGATGGGTATGCATCATCCAAAGTATATTTTTGTAGTCTAATTAGTACTTATTTGCTGGATCTAATGGCCTTAGACTACATTAAGAATTTGAGGAATTCATTTGTTGGGAGTTTGTTAAATCCACCATCTGAGGCTTACCCTAGGCTGACCAATCTATTTTATCTGAATTTAGTTCAAGAACTGGATGATAGAGATATGTATATTCTTACTTCAAAAGTGGCTGGTGTGGACAGTAAGTTGGATCACAAAGTTTTGGCCAAAGTCTTGGGAATTCCTAGAAAATATAAGGTTAGTGATCATCCTGATAGAAAGGAAATTGTGGAGAAAGACAAAGCCTTGTTTTTCTTGGAGGGAACCCCTACTGAACCAAAACAGTTAACACACTTTGTGTTTAATTGTGAAGCCAAATTTTTTTTTCTATCATTATGAGATGTGTAGTTCCCAAGGAGTATTCCGAAGAAATGGTGACAAGCAAAGTGTTGATCTTGATGTATCTTATATGTCAAGGGTTTGAGGTAGACCTTCCTACTCTTGTAATGGAGCATATGGTTTACTATGGCACTAGGACTAGGAACGATTCCCTGCCTTATGCCAACGTATTACCTTTGTTTTTCAAACAATTTGGAAATTCTTTGAAGGATGAGGAGAAGATTACTACTTGTTTTGGAGTGGTAGATGAGGCATCGCTTCAAAGGATTGGGATTGTTTACATTGCAAAAGGAAAGTGGAAGTTTTATCCTGAGTTGAGTCCTAAAGAATTGAAGGAAAAAGATTTTATCAAACTTAGAGCTGCTAAAACCCCAAAGTGTCTGGTAATTTGGATTTCTCTCATGTACTAGATAGGGTTGAGGTTCTGGAAGATGGAGTGGAAGATTTGAGACAAGGACTATTTGATTTGTCCAATGACTTCATCAAGTTCAAAGGTTTGGTGAACAACTAGCTAGACATCATCATCAAGGGTTTGGACCTGCAGAAAGTAAATTCTTCAGAAATCAGGTAAACTAGCATTGATTCAGATGAGATTATTGGAGAAGCTCTTAAGAAGAAGAAGAAGAATAAGAGGAATAATAATAATAATAATAATAATAATAATAATAATAATAACAACAATAATAATAATAATAATAATAATAATAATAATAATAATAATAATAATAATAATAATAATAATAATAATAATAATAGTAATAAGAAGAAGAAGAAGAAGAAGAAGAAGAAGAAGAAGATGAAGAAGAAGAAGAAGAAGAAGAAGAAGAAGAAGAAGAAGAAGAAGAAGAAGAAGAAGAAGAAGAAGAAGAAGAAGAAGAAGAAGAAGAAGAAGAAGAAGAAGAAGAAAGGAGTCCCTATTGTTCATACTTCTAAAGATCTCTTTGAACAGTCTGAGGATGAGGCTGGTGCTGAGGAAACTGCTGTAGAGACTGCTGAAAAGGAAGCTGCTGATTTGGAAAAGCTTGTTGATGAAGTTGTGGAGAAAATGCAAGATGATTCTAAGGAAGCACATACTAAAAAGGCTGAAGAACAAGGAGAACAATGTGAAGAAAAAGCTGAGGTTGAAGAAGATTCAAAGGCTGAGGAAACTGAGGAAGTGCTAGAGGAGGCTCAAGGCAAGGGAAAAGGTAAAGCTAAATCTTCAAATACTTGAAACCCAACCTTCTTATTATCTTTCTAATAAGTCCTGAAGTTCTTTTTTAATATTTCGTTTTCTTTAAAAACAGTCTAAACATATCCTACATTTTCTTGATGATACACTTAGTAGGACCCGATGGACGTAGTGGCGGCCCGAATGTGAAAGTGACTGATACGGGTCGCCCATATCAATATTATCCATTTATTTATTACTTTAATTATGATTAGTTATGTTATTTAAATATTAATACGGCTTGGACCGTAGAATAATCTTGTAGGGCTAGGTTGGGGTTAGGATAGTTAATCTATTTAAAGATGTAATCTCTCAGCATTATTCAAGTAATAGAGAAGTATTTCTCTCAACTCTAATATCACCGTACTCTCTCCCTTCCTTTATTTTATCGCTATTTTTATTTTCGGATACCTTTTGTTCAGTTGTCCCTATGTAGGTTTAGTGTTGCTTAGGGATTACTTAGTGGGGGAGTTGATACGGGTCGCCTTTATCAATATTATCCATTTAATTATTGAAGGAGTGTACAGTAGGCAGAATACAGGATCAATACTCTAGAAGGGGAGTGGTTGAATAGAGTATTCCAACTTTTCCTAAAATTGTAAGAAGAGTTGCTTCAAAAAGATTTGTGAAGAGTAAAGAGTATTTCAAGGCCTTGAATCGAGTTTCAAGTCCTTGGAGTCAAAAAAGTTGTTTGTAAAAAAGCTAAGTTTATTTCAAGGCCTTGAAATGAGTTTCAAACCTTTGAAGTAAAACCGGTTTTGTTTACTGCACATAAGATAATTATAGAACTGAAATGTAAATGCAAGAGACACAAGATATAGAGAGTTTAGTCCACTTGGACCTACGTTTTTACCTCAGACATCTTATCCCCGCAGGATGTTTTACTCAATTCTTATTAATAAAAAGCTAAGCCCTATATCTCAAGAACAAAGTGATGCATTACTCTGTTACAGCTTGTGGTTCGCACTAAACTATCTAGTGCCTGCTCTAGCTAATTGATTAACTAAGAATTCTCTATTGTTAACCTTGAATAATCAACGAGAAAGAAACGTGAAGAAGTATACAAATATAACGCTCAGAAAGAAGAAACATTGAGAACAAGTTCTTCAGTGAATATGTAGTGTTCTTCTAATAGATTGGATGATGTTTAATCTACTTCTTTGTTGCTTGTCAATCCTGATTTCTGTTTGAATGTCTCTTAATCTTGTGCTCTGTTGTGTCTCCTAAATTCTTCATTCAAAGTCCTTCCTATGCAGCTAGTTTGAATTGTAGATGTTCAAGATCTTTTCATAATCCAATATTGACTTCTTTAACTGCTTCTCCCAACGGTTAGTTTCTCAGTATCTTCAAAGATACTGATCTGATCTTGTTAAGAAATATGGTGGGAATCTTTCAAAAAAATTAGATTGATCACATAATCAATTCATCAAGAAGTTTCCTTTCCTGCAAAACATAAGTTAGGAAACAATTCCTGCAAAATAGGAGATGCAATATCTCTGCATAAAATGAGTCAAACAAACGAATTAGTCACAGTTTAGAGTGTCACAATAATTTTTATTTCATTACTAATAAATATATAATCAAGTATAAGAGTTTAGGAGTTGGAATAGAATCAGAAAAGTTCCCCTAAGTTCATGTTTGAACTGCACTGTCTGGTTCGAAACTTTGAAAGCTGTTTCAAGGCCTTAAACTATACTGGCTATTTCATGCCTTTGAAACCATGCTGAACTTACAATCTCCCCCTTGATGAAAGACAAAACCAATAATCTGTTAAGGACTTGGTTTCTGGAAAAAAATACTTGTTAGAGCATATCTGGTAAATTATAACAATAAACTGTAACACAAGATTTCCAAATAATCCAACTTATTAAGAAACTAAGTAATATCAAAGTTTTTAGATATTCCTATAGACCAAAAACAGGTCTCTAAAACAGCATAAAAAATAAAATAAACACCTAAAATTTCTCCCCTTTTTTTACTTTCATCAAAAAAGACATGGAACATGTTGGATCATAGTTTTGGAAATAAGTAAAACTGTTTGAAAATATAGAAATTTTTCAATACCTTGAATAGGATTTCAAAGCCTTCAAAAAGATAGAAAGAATAGGCAAGAGTTAAGGGGTTGGATCTCTATCTCCTTGCTGCTCTGCATCTTCTTCCTCACTATCTTCTTCATCATTCTCATCATTCTGATATTCTTCCTGAACCACTTTATCACCAGCTTCACCTTCTCCCTCAAAAAAATCAGTTTCAGTCATTGTTTATGGAATTATTGTCTTCTTTGACTTCTTCTTGAGATCTTTAAGCATTAATCCTGAATATGGACTGTCAGCTTCATCTTGTTCGTGATCTTCATCACCATATTCCTTATCTACTTGCTTACCCTTATCCTTCACTCTAGCAGTCTCATCTTGAGTTTTTTGGTCACTGGAAAGTTCTTTGGTTGATCCAGCCTTGTTGGTTCCCTCTGCAGCTTAAGAAACTTCTTAAGACACATCAAACACAATCATGCTCTTGAAGATGTTTTCAACAATTTAATTCATTTTTTAAACTCAGTTTCAAACTCATGTTGATTATCCTTTATTTCATCCATGTCCTTCTCAAGTCCATCAAGTTTATGGAGAACCACAAAGAGAACTTGAGGCTGAGAGGTTTGACTTGAGGTAGGGGTCCCGGCCTTGGGTTTAAGAAACTTCTTGGAGCTTAGGTATTCTTCAGTCAAATCTGAGCACAGATTCTAAATCTTAGCACTGGATTTTACTACACCAATTTTCTCAAATGCTTTCTCATCAAGCATACTAAAACTAGTAGTAATAGTTTCGTTTCTGTCAGTTGAAATTTCAAGGTGCTGAAAGAATGAGGTGAGAAAATTAGCATATGGAAAAGGATGCTTTCTCTAATTGGTTTGGCAATAAAGCATGTGTTTCAACACAATTTTTGGAAGATCAACCTCATAACCATGCATAACCAAGTAAACTAAGTACAACACTCTTTCAGTTATCAACTCCTTTGAGTTCTACCTTGGTACCACACATCTCATCAAGATTTTAAACAAGAATTAAGATTCAACAGTTAGCACAGATTGTTGTAACTGCTTCGATGTGGTAGTGGTGTTGGGTAGAAAGATTTCTTCTTTGGCCAGTTTCAGGGCTTCACTCTTAGGAGGGTGATTGCTATTGTCAAACCTCTTTGGACAGCCTAGAACATTGGCAAACTCATAGTGATGTAATTCCATATTAGTGCTAGCAACTTTGGTTTAGATCACAAGGTTCACAGTATTCTTGAGTTCTCTCATGTTTAGAGAGAAGAATCTAGTGAGTCTGGGGTAGATTCATACTATTTAACATGAAAACGCTGACCATATTGCAGTAAGAAACTAATCTAAAAGTAAATCCATCTAGCGACTGACCTCTAGCAACATTTTTAATAAACCACTTATTATCAAGGACATATTTCTTACAAGTGGATTTCTTCTTTTCTGAATAAATTTGTAGTACCTTCTCAGTGTTCTCTTCTGGCTTATCCTCTGTTTGATTTAGTAGGCTTCTTCTTCACCTTCTTAGGACTGGTAATATGTGTTTTTGGAGCAGATTCAACTTCCTTCATCTTCCATTTCTTGCTGGAAGTGGGTGTCTGATCTTTCTTTGCCTTCTTCTTGGGAGGAGGAGGGGAAATTTCTTCAGCACTTGTAGTTCTTGAACTGGAGTCACCACTAATGGTATGAACCTCTTCCTCAGTTGTCTTTCTTTTCTTTTCTTTAGAAGACTTTGAACCATCATCCATATTAATTCTATCAGAGGCTCGTCAAGTCCTCATTAGGGTTTGGGATAGAGAAGAGAAAGTTAGGATAGATATGAAGGAGATAAATAGAGGATAAGATAAATACTAAAGAGTTTCAGTTTGAAAAGGAAACTAAATATATTTCTGATCTTTTGAAGATTTGCTGTCAAATTCAAAATTTGATTGCGCCATTGGAAGTAAATAATATAATATTATTTCGGCTAGAAAGGGGTTTTTTAAAAGTAAGGGGTAATGCTAAGAAATTATATAGGAAGATAACACCCAACATTGTAAGATCCATATTATTGACTAACTAGCATAAAGTCTTATTTTCAAGGTTTTGGAAAGTATTTCAAGGCCTTGAAAAGCTGTATTCCAGAGGCGCATAAAATAAAAGTTTTGAAAGGATTTTCAAGGCTTTGAAAATAAGTTTAAACCTTTGAAGCACATAATACTTACCTTATACTTACCTGATACCCCCTAAACAAATGCTTCTTTATTTAGCATACCCAATTCTAATTCAAGGCTTAGAATATTTCATATGTAAGTGGTATGAAATAAAATCCAAGGTCTCTTATTTGTTGTGCTATCCATAACACTTGTGAACACCAGGCTTCAGCTGCTATGTATTCAACTTATGTTGTTGATAGTGCAACTGAGTTTTGCATCTTTGAATGCCAGCTGATTAATGATGATCCAAGAAATTGGCAACATCCTGATGTACACTTTCTATCAACTTTATATCCTACAAAGTCAGCATCTGAATAGCGACAAAGAGATAAATTATAGTATTTAGGATACGAAATCCCTAAGTCTTTGGTACCATTGAGATATCTAAAGATTCTTTTGACAACAGTCAAGTGTGATTCTTTAGGATCAGTGTTAAGGAACGTAAATTGCACATTTTAGTATATTAACGAACTCTTCATAACTTGCTAATATGTGTAATTTATCTATTTTATCTCTCTTTCTAGACTTATGCTTGTTTTTCGTAGTTTTGGTTGTTTTATCTTATTTTGTAGGAAAATACGTGATTTAGAACGCATGTGGCTAGTTGGGGAGAGCTTGAACGATGAATTGAGACGCTTTGGCGGGGCCGAGTTTGAAGACAAAGCAAGTTAGAAGGCCGAAGTTACATCAAAATGGCTTGTTTGAAGATAATTCAACGGAAAGGGGAGCTATATGCAAGTTTATAGAGTTTATAAGGACTAAAAAGATGAGTTCTTAACGGAGTGGGGGTCAGAGTACCATTTTCAGAATGTTTTAAGTAAGAGACAGGGGTATTTTAAAACATTTCAGCAACTAGGGGGGAGCCGCGCGTATTTTCGGCGAAACAACTCACAACCAGACGTGTTTCTTCTTCCTCGCGACGCTATGACAGAGGAAGTAGCCATGGAAGGCCACGAAGCTTCGTCCAGCCCTACAAATCAACCCAAATTGCCACAGAATCAAGCGAGAGAAGATCCAAAACACTCCCCAGCCCACTCTCTATCTTCACATCACCTCAATTCGGCCCTTCAAATTACGAAGAAGAAACCCCCAATTTCCTAGGGTTCATATGAACAGGTTGAAATCAACGATAGAGAGTGTTTGGGATCAATTCAACGGTGGAGATTGGTACTTGGAGGCTACGAAATCCATTCCTACACTCTATATAAACTCAGAATTGAAGAAATCAGAGCCTCTTCTCGGACCCGTCGGTTCTACACACAGCGACGGTGCTCTGTTTTCTCCTCTCTCTCTCCGATTTTGCCCATTTCTGGGTTGGTCTTGAGCTCTCTAAGGATCAAGAACCAAGAAAGAGGAAGAGAGGGAGAGGGGAGGTGGGATTTGTTCATAGTTTCTGGGCAGTTTAGGCTTGGTATTGCTTTGTTCTAACATTCAGTACTCTTTGTTCTAAGCTGCTGATGTGTTCTTCTTTGTTGACTGTAGCACCAGCAGCAGCATACTACAATACTCATTGGGTCTGAATTACTAGTTAGCTTTGTGTACTTTTGAAATCAAGTGATTTAGTTCTTCAAGTTATAGCTTAATATTGTGTTATTGGAGTTGATTTTAAGATAGATTTGTGTACTCTTGAGTATTGAGCTTGAAATATATGGATATCTATTTGAGTATGTTGGTGAATTCTCTTCTTCAACTCAAACATGAGTAGCTAGTTCTTTTGTTGGGTTACTTGATGAAGTTGGATGTCTTGTTGTGAAGTTTTCAATTGTTTTCTTAATTTGTCACAAGTTTGGATGTCGAGTTATTGAATTCGTGTGTCGAAAGACAAATCCGAATTGTGGCTTGATCTTGTATGTGGACTCACTTGGATGAGTACATATCCTTGATGCTTGACATAACTCGATTTTGGGTTTCGCTCTTGAATTCATGAGCTAGACATTCATCTTTGCTTTAGAATCCATGCTTCTTCACTTGATACAAGTTTTTGGTGTTGAACTTCATTTACAAGTTCTCTAGCGGAATCAATTGACCCAACTTCACTTTCATATCGACTAGCTCTATCGAATCGTAGTAGTACTAGTATTCGTTTCCTTTGTTTCTTACTTGAATTCTCAAACTTGCTCCATCACTAGTGGTGGATTTGATAGCTTGGCGAGCTCTAAAGCCTATGAGAATTTGTTACTTGTTTAATTAGTCGTTTTTCTACTCGCTATTGCTAGTTTTGCAAGTCATTCTCTAATCCTCTTCTCCTTGTGGATTCGACTCCGGACTTACCGGATTATTACTTGAGACGATATCCTATACTTGGGATTTTGTCGAACAAGTTTTTGGCGCCGTTGCCGGGGAGAGGCTAGGCTTTAGATTTGATTTGCTTTACTTTCTTAGTATTTTTCTTGACATTTTCTCTAGTTGCTTGTGGTTACTTAAGCTTGTGAGATTCAAGAGGGCTTGTGAAATTCATCAAGTACCTCTCATCTACTTGCTTGAAAAAAAAAATGTCTCATGAACATTTTGGACTTGGTGAGAGGCCTAACGTCCATTCACATCCTTACTACTACGCATTTACTAGACATGAAAATCATTCTAAGGAATCAATGCGTTCCAAACGTGAGCGTGCTTACAATAATGGTGATTATTTTCCTATGAATGATTATTCTTGACATGATAGTAGAACACTAGATTACACATCTCATGCTTCTTGTGCACAATCACCTCCCTCAAACACTTACATGTTTTTGAACTCTCATGATTCCTGCACTTATCAATATAATGATATGATGTGTGAATCAAGAGAAGTTAATCATTTTGAGAGGGAATCACTTGTGAATGAGGAACTAGAGAGGCCTATAAGTGATTCTCTAGAGGAGATATTTAAAAAATATCTCCAAGGCGCAAAAGAACTAAGAGATTCAATAAGAGAACTAAGAGAATCACAAAGTAAACTTGAAGGATCATTTAGAGAAGTAGAATCATTTTCTCACTTGGTTGACAAAGTTGAATCCTTAAATTCACAATCTCAAGATGACGAGTCTCTTGCATATAGTACTCCCTTTTCACAAGACTCGCCATCATATGAGTCTGAAGTTCATATTCACACACATCACGAGCTTGCTAAAGATCAAATTTTGGATGATGTGTTTGATGATGGAGTTGTTGCCACTAGGATAGGTGATTGTATTCATTTCTCATTTGCACAATCTAAAGAAGCATGTGATAGTGATATTGGTAGTAAGATTGATATTTTTGATGATGACTCTTCAACCCATGACATGAGTGAAGCCATTTTGTATGAATCACATAGTGACACTTGTGAGGAGGAGTCGCAAAATGAAAATCACTCATGTGATGAGTTAGAGATCAAATTTGATGCTACCACTAGTGAAGGGAATGTATACTTGTCTTGTGCTCTAGAAGAGCCTAGTACTTGCCGAAGTTCCTATGATCTTGATTGTGACGAAATTGAAGTTTTATTGGGAGGTACTCCGGTTAGTATTGACATGTCTAATGAAGATCCGGGGAGCTATGCTCGTATTTGTGACGAAATTGAATTTTGCTTGAATGCTCCATTGGATTCTATCATTATGGAAGATGTGCCTAAGGGTTTGGATGAGGCTACAAGTTCTCAAATTATTTTAACTCCCACTTGTGAAGCCTCATCCCCAAATCCATATGACTTATTTAAAAGTGATGAGATTGAGGATTCATAAGTTGCCACCATCTCTCAAGTTTTGATTTCAAGTAAAAATTTGGCAACTTATGAAGACCCATTCTATGATTCAATTCATTTGAGGATTTCAAACCCTTTTCTTAAGATGATGCATGATAAAACCACTTCCTCTAGCTTAATTTTTAGATTTTGTTTGCATCTCTTATTCATCTTTTGTGTCTTGCCCCTACTTCTCCTATCAATTCTAATTGATGAATCAAACTTTTTAAAGGAGAATTACTTTTTTCAGAATGAAGTAGGGGCATGGCATGGAAAGAAATTTCCAAGATTGGGAGTTGGATAGCATCATTTTCTTTGTTCCACCTCCCTAGTTGTAAATAAATAAATTATTTTTGTCTCTATTTCTTGCTTTTTCTTTTCTTTTCTTTTACCATTTTGTAGGTTTCTCTTTGAGGAGGACTTGTGCTTGGTGGCCAAGAAAGCTAAAATGAGGTCTATCTATCCCTTATCTCTTATATGAATTTGTATGCTCTTCCATTGTTCTCACACATTGAGGACAATGTGACATTTTAGTTGGGGGGTGGGAAGTAGATTTTATTTCTTGCTTTAATGGTTACAAGCATGCTTTTTCTTCATTAGTAATTTACATGAAAAATACAAAAAAATGAAAAATTTGAAAAAAATCATAAAAAAATTGAGAAATTGAAAAAAATGTGTGAATCTTTCATGAGGAGCATCACTCTTTTCCCGTGTCAAACCATATAATTTTTATTATTCTTTCTTTGGTAGTTTTATTTATTTTCACCTTTCATCTTTAGTCTAGATTTTATTTTCTTATTTGATAGCTTTATTGAGTCTTAGGAAGTTATAGTTGAGTCACTTATTTTGAAAAAAATAGAAAAAAGAAAAAAAAAATGAGAAAAGTGAAAAGGGGGAATTTTAGGAAACTAGATGTTTTCAAATAATGAAATCTCTTAGTCCATGTTCTTTTCATTTTTTATTTTAGAAATGAATTCTTTGCTTATACTCAATACATCTACACCAATATCCCACCTTCCGCGATATCATGCGTTCTCACAAAACGACACACTAAATTTACGTTTCATGTTTAAGTCCTTCAAGCTAAGTTGATCACATAAACTTTGACGTCTTCTACTTTTGATAAAGGGTGCATTTTCTAAAGCTATTTGAACTTCACAAAAAGATTTTACTCTATTCGTTTTTGCGGTGGAAACTTGTAGCCCATTGGAGTGGTGGTTACCAATGACACCCCATGCGATGTCTAAGAAATAGAGGGGTGTCCGGGGATAATGTTACGTCACCACCTAGATAGCTCCCTTGGTTTAGCTTAAAAAGCCCACTCGCTTGTATATTCCTCTATTTTGTTTTGGGTCTTGGAGAGCCTTGGATTTGAGGTTAACTAAAAAAAAAAAGAAAGAAAGAAAAAGAAAAAGAAATCATGATAAATCGCACCATCTACCAAAAATCCACAAAAGGATCATACAAGCCCACAACCACATCCCCCATTCTAAAACTCGTTTTTGTTCAAAGTTTTGGAGGTCCATCCTACATGGGTGCTTTTGAATAAGTATGAGAATGTCTAATTTCATGTGATCCTTATTTTGGAAGGCATACTTTCTCGCAAATTGGACTTAATTAACAAGTTTTGTGGTTCGCATGAGTCACCTTCTACCAAACACCGCCCACGTTTGTATGAGTATATGCTTAGACGTCCATAGGCTTCTTTCTCAATCTTCTTGGACTTTGAGAATTTATTTGAGGAGACATTTATGCATTCTTCTTTTTCCCCCACCCAAAAAATTAAAATTATCTAGTAACTCTTAGTATTTTGTTTCTTTGAGTTCTCACTTAGGATAGATAATGTGTGTGTGCGTTTTTGTAAATATTTGAGTCTAGTTTAGAATTTAGTCAAGCCTTGTCTAGTTGAGTGAGTGTCTCTCATGATCGGTTCTTAACGAGTTTACTACTTATATCGCTCTCTTTGCTCGAGGACGAGCAAAAGGCTAGTTGGGGGGTGTGTTAAGGAATGTAAATTGCACATTTTAGTATGTTAACAAACTCTTCATAACTTGCTAATATGTGTAATTTATCTATTTTATCTCTCTTTCTAGACTTATGCTTGTTTTTCGTAGGTTTGGTTGTTTTATCTTATTTTGTAGGAAAATACGTGATTTAGAACGCAAGTGGCTAGTTGGGGAGAGCTTGAACGATGAATTGAGACGCTTTGGAGGGGCCGAGATTGAATACAAAGCAAGTTAGAAGGCTGAAGTTAAATCAAAATGGCTTGTTTGAAGATAATTCAACGGAAAGGGGAGTTATATGCAAGTTTATAAAGTTTTTAAGGACTAAAAAGCTGAGTTCGTAACGGAGTGGGGGTCAGAGTGCCATTTTCAGAATGTTTTAAACAAGAGACGGGGGTCTTTTAAAACATTTCAGCAACTAGGGGGGAGCCGCGCGTATTTTCGGCGAAACAACTCACAGCCAGACGTGCTTCTTCTTCCTCGCTACGCTAAGACAGAGGAAGAAGCCATGGAAGGCCACGAATCTTCGACCAGCCCTCCAAATCAACCCAAATCGCCACAGAATCAAGCGAGAGGAGATCCAAAAAACTCCCCAGCCCACTCTCTATCTTCACATCACCTCAATTCGGCCCAACAAATTACGAAGAAGAAACCCCCAATTTCCTAGGGTTCATATGAACAGGTTGAAATCAACGATAGAGAGTGTTTGGGATCAATTCAACGGTGGAGATTGGTACTTGGAGGCTACGAAATCCATTCCTACACTCTATATAAACTCATAATTGAAGAAATCAGAGCCTCTTCTCAGACCCGTCGGTTCTACACACAGCGACGGTGCTCTGTTTTCTCTTATCTCTCTCTCCGATTTCGCCCATTTCTGGGTTGGTCTTGAGCTCTCTAAGGATCAAGAACCAAGAAAGAGGAAGAGAGGGAGAGAGGAGGTGGGATTTTTTCATAGTTTCTGGGCAGTTTAGGCTTGGTATTGCTTTGTTCTAACATTCAGTACTCTTTGTTCTAAGTTGCTGCTGTGTTCTTCTTTGTTGACTGTAGCAGCAGCAGCAGCAGCATTCTACAATACTCATTGGGTCTCAATTACTAGTTAGCTTTGTGTATTTTTGAAATCAAGTGATTTAGTTCTTCAAGTTATAGCTTAATATTGTGTTATTGGAGTTGATTTTGAGATAGATTTGTGTACTCTTGAGTATTGAGCATGAAATATATGGATATCTATTTGAGTATGTTGGTGAAATCTCTTCTTCAACTCAATAACATGAGTAGCTAGTTCTTTTGTTGGGTTACTTGATGAAGTTGGATAGCTTGTTGTGAAGTTTTCAATTGTTTTCTTAATTTGTCACAAGTTTGGATGTCGAGTTATTGAATTCGTGTGTCGAAAGACAAATCCGAATTGTGGCTTGATCTTGTATGTGGACTCACTTGGATGAGTAAATATCCTTGATGCTTGACATAACTCGATTTTGGGTTTCACTCTTGAATTCATGAGCTAGACATTCATCTTTGCTTTAGAATCCATGCTTCTTCACTTGATACAGGTTTTGGGTGTTGAACTTCATTTACAAGTTCTCTAGCGGAATCAATTGACCAAACTTCACTTTCATATCGACTAGCTCTATCGAATCGTAGTAGTACTAGTATTCGTTTCCTTTGTTTCTTACTTGAATTCTCAAACTTGCTCCATCACTAGTGGTGGATTTGATAGCTTGGCGAGCTCTAAAGCCTATGAGAATTTGTTACTTGTTTAATTAGTTGTTTTTCTACTCGCAATTGCTAGTTTTGCAAGTCATTCTCTAATCCTCCTCTCCTTGTGGATTCGACTCCGAGCTTACCAGATTATTACTTGAGACGATATCCTATACTTGGGATTTTGTCGAACAATCAGCTTGAAATCTAGCACACATACAAACACTGAACATGATATCTGGTCTGTTAGCTGTGAGATATAGTAATGATCCAATCATACCTCTATACTCTTTCAGATTTACATTCTTACTAGATTCATCATTGTCTAATGAACGTGTAGAGCTCATCGGGGTCTTGATTTCTTTGGATTGAGATATATTATATTTGCTCAGTAAGTCTCTTGTGTACTTGCTTTGATGTAGAAATATGCCCTTCTTCATCTGATATATTTGAAGTCCAAGAAAGAATTTCAACTCTCCAATTAAACTCATTTCAAATTCCCTACTCATAGGACTTGTGGATTCCTTGCAAAGAAGGTCATTAGTAGCTCCAAAGAGAATATCAACAAAATATATTTGAACTGCAAGCATATCTTTCTCATCAGTCTTTATGAAAAGGGTTTTGTTTACTAATCCTCTTTTAAAATCATTTTCAAGTAAACACTTTGACAATCTTTCATACCAAGCCCTTCGAGCTTGTTTCAAACCATAAAGAGCCTTGTCAAGTTTATAAATATGGTCTAGAAACTTGTCTTTTCAAAACCTTGAGGTTGAGAAACATAAACTTCCTCTTTCAGATATCCATTTACGAATTCACACTTAACATCCATTTGAAAAAAATTCATGTTATTGTGAGATGAAAATGCAAGTATAATTCTTATTGCTACTAACCTGGTAACATGAGCAAAAGTTTCCTCATAGACAATACCTTCTTCTTGATTGTAGTCTTGAGCTGCCAATCTTGCTTTTTGTCTGATTATCTTCCCATTCTCATCCAACTTGTTTCTGAAAACCCATCTGGTACCAATAACAGACTAATTTCTTTGTGGAGGAACTAGATGCCAAACGTTGCTCCTTTCAAACTCATTGAGTTCACTTTGCGTAGCTATGATCAAGTCTGCTTCTTGTAATGCTTTCTTTACAGTTTTTGGTTCTACAAGAGAAATAAAAGCATTAAGAGCACAAAGATTCTTTTACTGTGATCTAGTTTGTGATCGTTTGTTAGATAAAAAAGAAAGGTATCAGCAGGATGAGGTGAGAGATATTTAAATCTATTCCTTGGTGTCCATGGTTTAGGCTTTCCCATCTGTTTTTCAAGTCTTTGAGAATTTGAAGTAGTATGTTGATCAGCTGTCTTTTCAGGAGGATTTGTTTCAAGGATTTGAAACTCATTTTCAAGGCCTTGAAAATGCCATCTTTGTCCCTGCAAGATTTCCTTGGAACCTTTTGAAGAGTCATCTTCATTGTCAAAATCATGCTTGTTCAGATTAAGATCTGCGAAACCATGACTCAAAGAACCATCATAGCTTTCATCAAATATGACATGAATACTTTCTTCAACAAGCTTGTTTCTCTTATTATAAACTTTATAGGCTTTGCTTTTCTGTGAATAAACAAGAAAAATACATTCATCACTTCTTGCATAAAACTTACCAAGATTGTCCTTACCATTATTATGAACATAGCAGGTACAACCAAATGGTTTGAAGTAATAAATGTTTGGCTTTCTTCCTTTGAACAGCTCATAAGGAGTCTTCTTCAATATAGGTCTAATCAAGAACATGTTGAGAATATAGTTTGCACCATTCACAACTTCTCCCCAATAGTATTTTGGCAGTTTGTTCTCCAAAAGCATTTCTCTTGACATGTCTTCAAGTATCATGTTCTTTCTTTCAACAACTCTGTTCCGTTGACGATTTCTTGGAGCAGAAAAGTTGTGAGAGATGCCATGCTTAGGACAAAATAAATCAAACCTAAGTTGATCAAACTCTCTACCATGATCACTTCTAATTGAAGCAATAGGTAGGTTTTTCAAGGTTTGAAGTTCTCTACAATGATTTGAAGATTCAGAGAGGGCTTCGGATTTTTCTCTAAGAAACATAACCCCAGAAAATCTAGAGAAATTGTCTACAATAAAAAGCATGTACTTCTTACCCTTTCGAGTTGGAGTTCTCATAGGACCACAGAGATCCATATGCAGTAATTCAATGGGTCTAGTAGTACTTACAAAGTTATTTGGTTCGAATGAGCTTCTAGTTTGCTTGCCTTGTGCACAGGCCTTGCATACTTCTTCATCTTTTAACTTTATATAGGGTATACCTCTTACTAAGTTCTTGGAAACTAGCTTGTTCAAAGTGTGCAAGATAATGTTTCCTAACTTTTTGTGCCAAAGCTTTGAATCTTCTTTCAAGGCCTTGAGATACATCAATTTTTCTCTTGCAATTGTGTTTGTTTGAAAGGTATACACATTGTTTGACATGGAGTCTGTGAGGATGCAATTGCCTGATTTATCATTTTCACCATTCATTTCTCTTTGTCAAAAATAATTTTATTACCATTATCACAAAGCTGGGATACACTAAGCAAGTTAAATTTCAAACCATAAACTAGATACACATCAGAAATAGAGTTTTCAAAATTTGTACCAACTTTACCAATACCTAGAATGCTGCATTTGCCTTTGTCACCAAGTGTGATTGAACCTTCAAATTGCTCTTTTAATTCTGGGAATAAAGATCTCTTTCCACTCATGTTTCTGGAGAAACCACTGTCCATAAACCATTTATGTTCTTTCCTCTTGGTGACAACCTGCAAACACCATTCACTGCCTTACCCAGCTGTTAGACCAAGTGTGGAATTTAGATTCATACTAAGGGTCGACCATGTTAGGTGGTATAACCCCTTTAGGAACCCAAATTTGTCTAACTTGTCATTTGAGTTGAACTAAAAAAGTATTCCTCATATGTGAGGGTCTCTTCTTCTGAAAGGACAAGTCACCTTAACATGAACAATTTTATTGCAGTAATGGCAATTAGGAGATGTTCTGCTTCCAGCTTTCACAAATTCGGTATTGTTCTTTCTGGGAAAATTTGTATTGTATCCAATACCAACTTTGTGAACAAACTTTAAGCTACCTCCAAGAATCAAATTCAAGTTGTGTTCTGAGCCAGCAAGTTTTGTTGTGACTGATTCAGATTCTTAAAGTTTCTCAGTTAAGGTAGTCTTTGTTTATGTAATTCATCAACTTGATGCCTTAGATTAACAATGTTGTCACTCAAAAGACAGTTCTCAGTGACTACTTCCTTGACTTGTGTTTTCAAGGCTTTGAAATTGGTTTTCAAGGCCTTGAAATCATTGTCAAATTTCTTTTGAGAGATTTCAAGATTCTGATTCAGAAAAACAAGATGCAAGTTTTCTTTTGCTTGCTCATGAAGTTTTTCTTTCAAAACTCTGATATCTTTCAGATAGTCCTCTTCATTTAAAAGCATTGTTCTAATATAATCGGAGAGGGCTTCTGTTGGTTTTGAAATTAATCAGTTTATCATTACCTTAATGTTCTTCTCAGAAAATTCATCATGCTTGGTCATAAAGCATAGGTTGGCATGTTCTTCTTCAGATTCAGAGTCACTTGAACTTTCAGAATCACTCCATGAGGCTATCATAGATTTCTTTCTTCTGTCATGGTCTTTCTTTTGAAACTTTTTCCTTCTCTTGTGTGGATAGTCTCTAATCAAATTTCTTGCATCACTACACTCAAAGCAATCCATTACTTTAGGTTTATTACCATGTAAAAAATATTTACCTTTGTAGGCTTTGCTTCTGGAGGATCTGTGTCTGTCTCTGCTAAAGACCTAGTTTCCAAAGTTCTTCTTCATTTGAAGGATTCTGGTCAAGGCTTTGGACAAAGCAAAAGGATATTCATCATCATCTTCTTCAATTTCAAGACTTTGAGATGGCTTATTCTCCTTTGCCTTGAGAGCTAAATTCACGACACCTTCTGGTAACTCTCCATCAACTTCATTCATGGATATTTCATGTGTAAGGAATTTTCCTTGCAGATCATCAAGTTGAAGTGATGATAGATCTTGAGGTTCTTCCATAGCATTAGTCTTTGGTTCCCATTTTTCTTTAGGAAGACTTCTCAGAATCATTCTAACCTTCTCTTCAATGGAAATGTGTTTTCCCAATAAATCAAGATTGTTAACAATATCAGTGAATCTTTTGAACATGTCTCTGATTGATTCATCTCTATTCATTTTGAACAGTTCATATTGCCTGAGAATGATGTTGATCTTGGTTTGCTTGACTAGGCTAGTTCCTTCAAAGTTCACCACAAGCTAATCCCAGATCTCCTTGGTAGTTTTGCAGCCTGAAATCCTGTTAAACTAATATGCACTCAAAGCCCAATATAAGAGATTCATAACTTTATAATTTTTGGAAAATTGTTCCAATTTAGAAGAAGAGAGCGAGTCTTCAGTTTTGGGAGTTCTAATCCCATCTTTCTCTGTGTAGTAAGTGTGAGGACCATTCTGTATGATAGTCCAATGCTCTATGTCTTGATCAATGAATAACATTTTCATCAAGGCTTTCCAGTGAACAAAATATCTCCACGATGAGAGGAGGTCTGTTAGCAGCTCTTCCTTGAGAGAACCACCATCACCTACAGTACTCATAATCACAAGATGGTTAAATCTATGCAGTGATACAAGCTCTGATACCAATTGAAGGAGGGTACAGTAGGCAGAATACAGGATCAATACTCTAGAAAGGGGGGTGAATAGATTATTCCAACTATTGCTAAACTTGTAAGAAGAGTGGTTTCAAAAATATTTTTAAAGAGTAAAGATTATTTCAAGACATTGAAATGAGTTTCAAGTCCTTGGAATCAAAACAGTTGTTTGTAGAAAAGCTAAGTTTATTTCAAGTCCTTGAAATGAGTTTCAAACCTTTGACATAGACATGGTTGGTTTACTGCAAATATGCTAAGTATAGAATTGAAAAGTAAATGCAAGAGAGACAAAATATATAGAGTTTAGTCCACTTGGACATACCTCTCTACCTTAGGGATCTTATCCCTGCAGGATTTTCAACTCATTCTTATTAATCAAAAGCTAATCCCTAGATCTCAAGCACAGAGAGATGCCTTACTCTGTTACAGCTTGTGGTTCTCACTAACCTATCTAGTGCCTGCTTTAGCTAATTGATTAACTAAGAATTATCTATTGTTCACCTTCAACAATCAACGAGAAATAAATAAGAATAAGTATACAAATTATATACAAATGTAAAGCTCAAAAAGAAGAAACACTGAGAACAAGTTCTTCAGTGAATGTGCAGTGATCTTCTGATGGATTGGATGATGTTTGATATGCTTCTTTGTTCCTTGTCAATCCTGAATGTTGTTTGAATGTCTCTGTATCTAGTGCTCTTTTGCGTCTCCGAAATTTTTCATTCAAAGTCCTTCTTATGCAGCTAGTTTGAATTGCAGATCTTCGAGATCTTTTCATAACCAACTTCCTATTTTGTAGCTGCACTGTAGACTTCTTTATCTGCTTCTCCCAACAGATAGTTGCTTAGTATATTCAAATATACTGATTTGATCTTGTTTAGAATCATGTTTGGAAGTTTTCAATTAAAGTAGATTGATCATAGAGTCAAATCATCAAGCAGTTTCATTTCCTTCAAAATGTAAGTTATGAAACAGTTCCTGCAAAATAGAAGATGCAATATCTATGCATAAACTGAGTCAAACAAACGAATTAGTCACAGTTTAGAGTATCACAATAATCGGTCTTTCATCACTAATAAATATATAATCAAGTATAGTAGTTTAGGAGTTGGAATAGAATCAGAAAACTCCCCCTAAGTTCATGCTTGAACTGCACTGTCTGGTTCTAAGCTTTGAAAGCTATTTCAAGACCGTGAAATAGACTGTCTATTTGAAGCCTTTGAGACCATGCTTAACTTACAATTATTTGTTAGTTTATTTATGATTAGTTATGTTATTTAATTATTTATACGGCTTGGCCCGTAGAATAAGCCTCTAGGGCCAGGTTAGGGTTAGGATAATCTATTAAAAGAGATGTAGGGTGGGTTTTGTGTGACTTATTTATAGCTTTTAATCCACTTTGAACTTTTAATTTGTTTTGAACTTTTTTAAAATATTTGGTGTGACTTTTTCTGTGCCAGCTTTAGGATTTTGACTTTTGGCTTTTGTCTTTGTAGTTAAAAACTAAATTTTCAAAAAAGTTGGGTTTTTATGATTTTTTTTTTTTTTTTTTTGGACTTTCTTCTTCTTAAACAACAAAAACGGCCAATTTACATATACTTTTTTTGTATTAACATACTATTTATTTTAGAGAAATAGTATTTCATTCAAACAGCGGGGTAATGACCCATCACGTTTACATCAAGATTCTGAGCCAAATCAGGGGTACACCCAACCAAACCTTTCGGTTTTCTCTAAGACAACCTATCTGAGATGCTTGATGTGTCATTGCATTTGCTTTCCATGGACACTGTACCTTCACCCTCTCCAAATCCCGGAGCAAAGCTTGACAATTCTCCATCCCAATTCCATAATATGTCCGATCAAACCTGCAGAGATTCGCTTTGGTATCGTTGATCAACACTTGTGAGTCCGCCTCTATTTAAGTGCTCCTGATATCCAAACGTTTAGCCTACCTTATGACGCCGGAGAGAATCAGGCGTTTTATGGGAGAAGCAAGAAGCAACGAAAAGAAAGGAAAATCGTGAAAAACACTAGGGGAATAACCTCTCTAGGTTCTGAAAAAACTTCAATAATTCATAGCATAATGAAAATCAGTCCACAAGACGGACTTAAATAGCTGAAAAGTCTAATTATCAAAATATGGTAAAGATCCTAAATATAATGCGAAATAATATTCTAACCTAATGAAAGAATTAGCTGAAATATCTAAGCAAATCTAGTTTAAATAACATTCTAATTAAATATATAAATATTCTGAAAAATAGAAAAGAGGTGATTTCGACCCTTAAAAAGATGATTTTGGCAAAATGAGGGCGGTGCCCGTGATTAATCAAGGGTTGTTTTTAGAACGTCGTTTCTGATCAGAATTATGTATGGTTCGACCCAAATCTCGCATCCTTCAATTCTGCCTCTGATTCTGCGCTTTGACAGAAACTGCTTTTCTGGATGTAACTGATTAATTCTCCAATTTTCCCCTGCATCAGTCACCCCCTCTTCAAAAGAACTCGTCCTCGAGTTCAATCTATACACATGAATGAAAGTGTCCACCAAGAATGGATCACAATAGAACGATGGTGGCTTTATCAAAAAGATGAAGAATGTCGACTTTAATTCAATCTTCGCCTCATCGTCTTCATATGAAACTTCGTCTTCAAAATTACTTGATGGACTAATAACTTGTGAAGGAATTGAAATTACCTCAACTTGAACAGAGACATTGGAATTGACCTCGCATTCCTCCAATTCATGGTAGTGAAGCGCGAAACTGGTCGCGTCTGATAGGTCTGCATCGTTTGTGTCAGGAGAGAACCAGGTCGCGTCTAATAGCTTTGCCTCGTCTCCGTCTCCATAATCGTCATAAATTGGAGGCTTCGTCCAATCCACCTCAGAATCACATGAAGATGAAACATTCTCATGAAATATTGCATCCTCTGAAATAAGTTCAACATCTAACTTACCCGAATAATTATGCACATCGACCGTGAAACTCGATCCTCCATGACGCTCGATTTCACCGCGGGGATCGTGGTTCTTTAGGATCTCGAACGCGGGCTTCAAGTCACCATCAAAATTCTTGCGAACCTTGGAATCGCGTGTTGCCAAGCGCCAGGTTAGCTTGGCAACTTGTTTCTGCAGATCCCGCAGCGCTAGGCGCTGGGTTAACACCGCAATCTGCCTCTGTAGATCACGTTGTTGCCTCTGCAAATCTTTTATCATCATAACGTCTTGGACGTTACGTCTCCGTTGGGGGGGCTTCCTGAGCCGGAACCTCCCCGCAGCCGCAAGGTCGTCCACGCACCATGGTTATGACGATTTTCTTCCCACTTCGAACTGAGCTCTGATACCAACTTCACGCCGAATTGAATCGAGGCGAGGGATCAAACGCAGCAGAACAACGAATAAAAGGGCATAAACCAGTAGAGAGGCTCTCTAGGGTTCGAAGAAAATATCAATAACTCAAAAAACTGCTCAATTCTGCCCACAAGCCGGGCATATATAGCTAATCATAAAATATGCCAAAAATGGCAAAATCCCTAAATTGGCCCAACAATTTGTCATTATTGAAAGAAACACGTACGTGAAAGTTTGACCCAAAACGGTTTCAAACTGAGGTCCTAATAAGCAATGGAAATGTTACCAAAAATAGTAAAAAATTAACTAATAACGCTCGTTTGATAGGTCAAACAGCGGAATTTGGGGATGAAGATGGACCCCGAATCGGGGTGGCCCGCGTCATTCTGATACCCGTAGCCAAAGTTATGGCCCGAACAGTGCGGCGACACCAAAAGCTGCAATTTCATTCGTCCCTTGTGCTTATCTTCCATTTCATGGTAGAGAATCGCCAAATTAGTCGCATCTGACAGTTCAGCTTCATCTGGATCGTCTGCTTCTGCATCACATTATGCCTTTTCGCAAAGCTATAGCTTTGGCAGATTTTGTCGATCGAGCTCCGTCGAGTGGTGTCACCATGATAGAGATGCACTTTCTCGTCGAGTTGCGTAAAACGGCCCCCACGCCACCTCTAAAGTCGTCCTTTCTCCAAGACGTGTCCGAATTTAGTTTCGTAAAAACAAGTTTTGGGGGTACCCAGTAGTAAATTTGAGCTCTTCCAGAGACTCCCCACCACCCTGTTCTGTTGCGAAGAAGACCCGAAATGCTCAGCAGCCAATTTAACTTGGAGAAGGCCCAGGTTTTCTCTGATAATGGCTACCATTTCCTTTATATCACCAGCAATCTCAGCCACCGACAGACTTTTTTCCTTCAAAAAGTCGTAAATTCCGACCCCGCCATATTCTCCAAACACAAATCGTAAAAACTTCACGATCTTTCTTCTCTAACTTCTCCACACACCCTGTAATTCAGTCTGTAATTTCGTGCACATTGCCTAATAGGGGAACACCGCAGAGGACCTAGCACCAAATTCATTTTAGTAGGAAAGGAAGAATGATACTCTCTCCAAACCGTAAAGAAAGCTCGTGTTGGAACATTCAAACTCCAAATCTTGGTAAAAGGAGACTCACCTCGACAACTTGTTTGACCGCCTTGAACTCCACTTGGCAGCTGTAGATACTGCTTTCTGAGCTGACAGATCTTGGCCACGTGGCAGCCATCCAGCACACCATATTGTGCTCCACACACACTGGATCACAAGCCGAGCTGATCCATGTGGGGGATGCGAGACAGAGCCCTCGCATACCACTGCACGGGACTTGTAGGGACTTTGTGGTTTGGAGGCTAGAGTAAGTCCTGTCGCGTGCGAGCCAAGCCCGCGCGCGACCTTTAGTAACTGTTTTGAGAGATTTATGGCACGAGCTCCATAAACCCGGTCAATCCGGTCAAACCCGGTCAACCTCGTAACGGTTCCGGTATTCGCGCACCACGTGCTGTAACGGTCCCTATATACTCGGACGAACGTGCCGTTATGGTTAAGCTAATTAAGCCGCCATCAATGGGCGCATTAACCACACTACAACGGTCATGTTCTCCAGTATATATAGATCGTCAACCTTTCCATACAAAGGAGGACACACGGCCATACGCGGAAGCTCTGCCAAACCTCTGTCTCTCTCTCAGACATTGCTACTGCCTTACTCTCTCCCTACACACAACCCCTCTCTTCCTGTGCGATCCCTGATCCACTACATACGGTGTACACGGAGGTCTCCCCGCCGGAATCTCTTGTGCACATTTTGGTGAACCCGACGTGAACTTACCAACAAAAGCAACCATGTCTCAGGAGGATGATGTCAGCAACAGATCGCCTTCCACCGAAGCACCATCGGGAGACGAGACCCGCCGTACTCCTACGACTCCCGGCGAGGCACCGACGCTAGAGTCCTTGGACGCTACTGTTCAGGGTCAGGCGAAAGCTCTCAAGGCTCAGTCTGCGCAATTAGAACGGTTCTTAGCCGTTCTGGGCACCCTTGCGCCAAATCCTTCGTCAGCCACCGCTGCCCCTCAAGGAGGAGGAGCCCCTACCGCTCCAGGATCAGGAGTCTCAACCACACCTCCCAACTCCAATCTGCAGACTCCACCAGCAACCACGCAGCTGTCGTCGGTTCAAGGGTCAACGGCTCAGATGTTGCCTCTTGCTGCTCACACTCCTCAGCCCTCGGCTTTGGCGTCTAACCCAACTCTGCAGTACCCTTTGCCTCCCCCAACGGCGATCTGGGGAAATACGGGTAGTCAGTATGCTCCCAACCCTCCGGCGGCGTATGTGTCGCCACCGCCTACGGCAACCCCGCCATCGACTACCGAGGGGAGCATTCCAGAATGCATGACGTCTTTGCAGAAGCGCGTGGACACTATCCTGGCTCATCAGTCATTCGCGGATACCATTATCCCGAAGTTAGACAACGATCCGCCTATTCCACGAGAGATCTATCTCATGCCTAACCCGGCGGGATACAAGGCTCCCAAATGGGATAAGTTCGAGGATGTCAATGGAAACGCTCATGAGCATGTCATGCGTTTCATTGATGTCATGGGTCCGTATGGAGCCGATCCCAAGCTGCTGATGCGAGAATTCCCAAAATCTCTTGGGAACGTAGCATACAAATGGTACCGAACATTGGATGCCGGATCCGTGAAGACTTGGGACGACATGGTCCAGAAGTTCTATACCAAGTTCTTCCAAATGGAAGAAAAAGGTCACGATGATTCATCTCTCGCGGATGTACTAGAAGCGCGAAGAGGACGGAATCACTTTCATTAAGAAATTCAGGGTGAAATCCTTGGAGTGCAAAGATCCAATGCCCGAAAGCCGGCTGGTAGAGATATGCCTGCAGTGCATGAGAGACGAACACAAAGGTATGCTCATCAATTTGCAAACACCTACGTTTTCAAAACTAATCGAATGCACGAAGAACATCGAGCCTATAGTCGAGAGACAGAAAAAGAAGAGCGCTCCAGAGCGACCTGCGAGCGGCACTACTAACAAGATCGGGAAGTTTAGTTACAAGAGGGGACGCGAAGCTGAGGTCAATACAGTTTCGCTCCAGAAAAAAGCGAAGGTTGCGAACTTCGATGTACCGCCTCTGCCATGCTCGGTAGAGGAAGAAAGCGACCTCTGCAGACAGTGGCGCAAGGACGGCGTCCTGCCACCGCTCGAGAAAACACCCTCCAAGGAGATGGTGAGGGACCCTAAGTGGTGCGAGTACCACGGCAAGGTCATGCATCCCACGGCCGAGTGCAAGAAGCTCAGGTTCGCGTTCGATCAGAAGATGAAGAACGGCGAGCTTATCGTCAGCGATCACCGGAAGGATGTACGCAACAACCCGCTTCCCGCGCATGCGGAGCAGGGCTCGAAGGGCAAAGAGGTCGCCATGATCTCGATCGTCGACTTGGAAGAAGTCGCAGAGGATGGCCTGCCCATCGTCGCCGAGGTCCACGAAGACGAAGACTACAGTATGGACACAGAAGATGAACGTGCCGCCCGCATGAAAGGGTCGCACGGCTTCAACAAATTCTTCGACGAGATGAATTTCTCCGAGAAGTGCCGGACTGATATGACGAAAGCGATTTTGAGAATAGCAGAGGACTACGAGGAGGACCTTGTAGTCTCCAACGGGAGAGTCATCAGGGCATCCCGCTCCACAGAAAAGATTATGACCTTTTCTGCCAGCGACAAGAAGACGGATGCGAGCCACCAAAGACCTCTGTACGTGACCGCCATCATCAATGGCGTCGAGTTCAAACGAGCGTTCGTCGATGGAGGAGCAGCGGTTAACGTCGTTTCGCTCCACACACTGAAGCTAGCAGGGATCCCCGAGTACAAGATTGTCAGACGTCCATCTCCGCTTATGGGATTCGGAAGCGACTCTAGAATGACGATCGGGTGGATCCGCCTGGGCGTTCAGATTGGCAAAATCAAGTGCTCAGCAAAGTTCTATGTCATAGACGCGAACACCACATACCACATGATTATAGGTCGAGCCTGGATTCATCGCTTCGACGCAGTCCCTTCAACGGCTCACCAGGTTATGAAAGCTATCTGGAACGACAGAATAGTCGAGATACCGGCTTCGACGAACCCATTCAACCTGGATGAGGCACATCTCAGCGAGGCAGTGTGGTTCATTGAGATGGCGGACGAGCAAACACCCGGATCATTCAACCCTACTCCTTTGCCTCTCTGGGAGGACATCAAGGACCAGTCGCCTGCGGGAGTAATGGTGACAAGGGAAGATGCCAAGGAAAAGCCGCTTACACGCGAAGAGGCGCCGCGTATCGCATATCATCGAAAGAACGTGTATACTCTGAAGAGGATCGCAAAGCATGACCCCGAGGGCAAGGAGATAGAGAGCTTCTACGCCAATGGGAAGAAATGCTTTCGCATATGAAGGTGCGCGGGGATGTCCTCACGCGGGCATGGGGATATCCCTGGGCAAATCAATCAAATCGAGCAAATTGCGCTGACGGAAGAGCCAACACAGGGCGCTCCAGACGAGAAACTTAAAGAAGCACCTGAATGCATGGAAGACAGGCCCAGACCACAAAAGCAAGAGCTAAAGGAAGTGTTCCTCAGCCCGAACGAGGAAAAGAAAAGGCCAGTCTTCCTGAGTGCGGACCTCACAAGCGAAGAGGAACAAGGACTGCTACAGCTCCTAACTGAATACAAGGATGTGTTCGCATGGGAATATGATGAGATGCCAGGTCTGGATACAAGCATCACCATGCACCGTTTAGACATCATCCCAGGGTCTAAACCGGTCAAGCAGAGCACAAGAAGCTTCAGGCCAGAGCTTAACGTGAAGATCAAGCAGAAGATTGTCAAACTCCTAGATGCCAAGTTCATAGAGCCAAATCATCATCCCACATGGCTGGCCAACATCGTGCCAGTGGTGAAGAAGAACGGACAGCTCCGCATCTGCGTGGACTTCCGAGATCTCAATCGCTTCTGCCCTAAGGACGATTTCCCACTGCCTAACATCGATTTGCTTATCGATTCAACAGCGGGCCATCGCATGTTCAGTTTCATGGATGGTTTCAGTGGATACAACCAGATCAAGATGGACCCCGAAGACGCGCGGAAAACTGCATTCATCACTCCGGTGGGGGTGTTCAACTACACAGTAATGCCGTTCGGTCTTAAGAACGCGGGCGCGACCTATCAGCGGGCCATGATGGCTCTATTCCACGACATGATGCACAAAGAGGTAGAATTCTATGTGGATGACCTGGTGGTTAAATCCAAGCGCGAAGCAGACCACCTCGCGGATCTGCGAAAGGTGTTCAATAGATGCAGGCGCTTTCAACTGAAGATGAATCCAACGAAATGCGCGTTCGGGGTGACATCAGGGAAATTCTTGGGATGTGTAGTTCATCGCCAAGGGATCGAGCCCGACCCCGCGAAAGTATCAGCCATCACTGGCATGACGCCGCCCCATAACCAGAGTGTATTAAAGACATTTTTAGGAAAGCTATCCTATCTGCGGAGATTCATCCCAGCAATTGCCGAAATCACATGCTGTTTCAGCGCTCTTCTCAAGAAGGACGCCGCATACAACTGGACTCCGGAGCACGAAGCCACATTCGAAAAGCTGAAGGATTTACTCACGTCCTCAAAGATAATGATCGCGACTCAACTGGGATCACCGCTTCTGCTATATCTGACATCGACAAGGAGATCTATAAGAGCGCTCTTGGCTCAGGAGTATGAAGGCCAAGAGAGACCTATCTACTACATCTCTCGCATCGTGCAGCCTGCTGAATCGAGGTACACAGACATCGAACGTCATTGCCTTGCCTTATTCTTCGTGATAGAGAAGTTGAAACACTATTTTGCATCACACAAAGTAGTAGTGGTCACCAAAAGCGACCCTATACGATATTTGCTCACTCACACTACTCCGGGCGGGAGATTGGCGAAATGGTACATGACCATTTCCCAATACGATATCACATGCGTGCGACCACGAGCGATCAAGTCGCAGGCGGCAGCAGATC
The DNA here is from genome assembly GCA_023055425.1 of Linanthus parryae. NCBI lineage: Eukaryota > Viridiplantae > Streptophyta > Magnoliopsida > Ericales > Polemoniaceae > Linanthus > Linanthus parryae. The sequence goes on from JALGPY010000004.1 coordinate 41,952,978, forward strand.
TGTTGGCACAGTTCCCTGACAACAGCCACGAGCCCGTGATCGAGGAAGAGCTCGAAGGCCCTGAAATCTACGCAATCGACGTGCCCTATTGGACTTTACACTTCTACGGTTCGTCAACCAGGAAAGGCGGAGGCATTGGGATAGTCTTGACAAAGCCAGACGGGGAAGTCATACAGATGTCCGCAAAGCTCAACTTCGCAGTCACAAACAACGAAGCGGAATATGAGGCTCTCATCGCGGGGCTCCGTGCGGCGAAAGCTCTGGAAGTGAACAACTTAACGGTCATGGGAGATTCCAAACTGATTGTTAAGCAAGCCTCGGGCGAATATGGTTTGAAGGAGATCAACCTCCTGTCTTATCGCACCCTAGTACAAAAGCTGATGCAGCAATTCTGCGATGTGAAGTACGAGCACAAGCCGCGAGCAGACAACAGGCACGCAGACGCCTTAGCAACCTTGGGATCTAAGGTCAGCATAGACAAATGCCCCGCAAGGATTTCCATTGAAGTGCAAACATCGTCGGCATTGACAGAAGATGCGTGCGACGACGAACACATGGATGACGCAGACTGGCGGAAAGCAATCCTGCAAGCTATTGCGAAAGGCACCAGCAGCGAAAGCTGGGCACTCGCAAAAGGATACTGCATCCACGACAACACCCTTTACTACAAAGGTCCGGGAGGAATACTCATGCGATGCGTCTCCGAGCAAGAGGGACAACAGCTGTTAGAAAAGATTCACCAACACGCTTGCGGAGAAAGCGAGGTATCAATCTACAGAAAGGCTCAGAGATATGGCATTCATTGGCCAGACATGTCAACAGCCGCAGCCCTGATACAAGGAAAGTGCGAAAGTTGCGCATTAATCAAAGATTCTCTACTCATCGCCCTAATCGATGACGACACGGATTGGAGGAAGCCACTATTTGATTTCCTCACCCAGGGCACCGCGCCCGAATCGAGAAAAGAAGCCGAGAAATTGAAGAGGAAGGCGTCTCGATATGTGGTACAGGAAAACCTACTTTGGCGAAAGGGTCATGAAGGCAACTTGCTGCGGTGTCTAGACGGCAAAGAAGCACAAGAAGTCATGGACCTTTCCCATCAGGTAGAACATCAAGGAGGTGCGAAATTATGCAGACAGCTCCTCTCAATCGGGTATTTCTGGCCCACGATGGAGGTCGATTGCCGCACCAAAGTGCGACGCTGCCAGGAATGCCAATTCAAAGGAAACCCAGTGCACGCTCCCGCCGTGGATCTACATGCACTAGGGACGCCATGGCCATTTCACACATGGGCTCTGGACTTCATCGGTCCCATCCGACCGACGTCGCATGGGAACCATTTCATTCTCACCGCGACTGAGCTATTCACCAAGTGGGTGGAAGCAATACCACTAAAGACGGCAAATGCGCTGGCTGTGGTCAACTTCATCCAGGAAAGCATCATATGCAGGTTCGGAATCCCAAACACCATTCTTTCAGATAACGGTACTCCTTTTGTTAATCGTCAGGTAGCTGCGAAATTAGCGGAGTACAATATCAGGCAGATCTGTTCTACCCCTTATTACCCAAAGGGAAATGGACAAGCTGAGGCGACCAACAAAACGCTGTTGAGAATTTCGAGCAAGATGGTCGCAGATGACCACAAGAAGTGGGATGATTCTCTAAGCATAGCTCTGTGGGCCTACCGGACTTCTCCAAGGACACCCACGGGGGCCTCGCCCTTTCTATTATGTTATGGGGCCGAAGCTGTAGTACCTGCGGAGGTCAGAGTCAATTCGGCAAGGCTGGCCTTCCATGCCCTCTATGAAAATCAACGCGATCACGACTTAGTCTTGCTGGAGGAAAAGCGAGAACAAGCCAAGAGAACCAACAAGCGATACCAGGAAAGAATCGCTCGCGCCTACAATAAGACGGTTCAGCGAAGAGACTTCGCAGTCGGAGACTTGGTCTTGCGCGCATCTGATCACTGTATGCGAGAAGCGACTGACCCGAAGTTCGCAGCCAATTGGGAAGGACCCTTCGAAGTCACAGAAGTCTTCGACAGTGGCTACTGCAGCATACGAAGGTTGCACGGCACAACCTCAACTCCGAGTTCAGTCAACATGCGCTGGATTAAGAAGTACTATCCCTGACTTCTCTCATTTCATGCGTTTTATTATAACGTCGCTGGATATCTTGTATGGCTACGATTTACACAATCTCCTCCCCCATATGAGAGGATTGTAATCCCATCTCTCTTATATGAGAGCGTTATAATAAAAGAATTCTCCCAAATGAGAAGTTCACATTTCTAGCTGTTTATGTTGCTTTATTCAGTTTTTTATTACTATTAACAATGGTTTATTCGCCGCAAAAGCTATCTGTACAAATACGATCTTAATTGATCATCTAAGCCTATCTCTTACGATAGCAATCCGTACAACTGCGATCTTAATTGATCATCTAAGCCTATCTGTCACGATAGCAGCAAATGCAAATGCGATCTTCATTGATCATCTAAGCCTATCTGTTACGATAGCAATCCGTACAACTGCGATCTTAATTGATCATCTAAGCCTATCTCTTACGATAGCAGCCTGTGCAAATACGATCTTAACTGATCACGTAAGCCTATCTCTTACGATAGCAGCAAATGCAAATGCGATCTTAATTGATCATATAAGCCTATCTCTTACGATAGCAGCAAATGCAAATGAGATCTTAATTGATCATATAAGCCTATCTCTTACGATAGCAGCCTGTGCAAATGCGATCTTAATTGATCATCTAAGCCTATCTCTTACGATAGCAGCCTATGCAAATGCGATCTTAACCGATCATCTAAGCCTATCTCTTACGATAGCAGCCTATGCAAATGCGATCTTAACTGATCATCTAAGCCTATCTCTTACGATAGCAGCCTATGCGATCTTAACTGATCATCTAAGCCTATCTCTTACGATAGCAGCCTATGCAAATGCGATCTTAACTGATCATCTAAGCCTATCTCTTGCGATAGCAGCCTATGCGATCTTAACTGATCATCTAAGCCTATCTCTTACGATAGCAGCCTATGCAAATGCGATCTTAACCGATCATCTAAGCCTATCTCTTACGATAGCAGCCTGTGTAAATGCGATCTTAAGTGATCATCTAAGCCTATCTCTCACGATAGCAACCTACGAAAATGCGGTCTTAATTGATCATAAAAGCCTATCTGCCATGATAGCAGCCTATGCAAATGCGATCTTAATTGATCATAAAAGCCTATCTGTTATGATAGCAACACATACAAATGAAATCTTAATTGATCTTTGAAGCCTATCTGTTACGATAGCAATTCATGTGCGCATGATCTTATTTGATCCTCTAAAAGCTTACCTATTGCGATAGTAGCTCATGCGAATGCTAAAAGATGATCCCGATCGATCTTCTAGTAAAGCTATCTGCAACGATAGCAACTCGCACAATTTAACGATCTCAATTGATCTACTAAAGACTATCTGCTACGATAGCAACTTGCAATATTGTGAAGATGATCTTAAATGATTCACAAAGGCCAATCACAAGCCCATCTGCCAGGATGGTGCAGCTGCGAAAATATGATCTCAAACGATCTAGCAAAACATCTACGAATCCATATAGCAGATCGCAAATGCGAAACCATTGCGTAGCATTATGCAAAGCGAAATATGCCAAAACGCATGCGAAGTTGTATTTCGTTGTAAAGAGACAGCAGATAATACAAAAGGCTATTTATCATTATGAGTCAAATGACTTACAATTTATCTGTCTAGATAGCAGCTTACAAGCGAAAAAGCTCGAATCTAACTACGCAGCCAACATGGCTTACAATACATTCGAAAAGTAGCTGACAAGCCAGCAGAAACACACTACGGGAATTCCGACTAGAAAAGGATGAACCCACCGGTTTCAACACCGGCTACGCAATACGCAGATCTGCGGGTGAACATCTGTAGCAGGTGGGATCTTGCTCTAAAAGAGCCACATGAAGCCATACGTTCAAGATCCCAGTATCTGACAAGGCCCTTGTCAGATCTGCACCCCATAACATTTGCCCAAGGAACCACCGGTTCCGGCGACCCACAGGCAAGCGAAAGCTCCAAAGGGCAAGGGCTCCTTGTAGACGGGGATGAACGCGACAGTTCGCCACCCCGAGCTCACAAACGTGAAGGCGATGGATTCTTCTCCAGGGATGCTGAAGAATAATTCCGCCGTTCATTACGAGACGGTAGCACGGTCACTTCGGCGCTGCACCTCACCACGAGGCGGCCGGAAACATGACCTGCACACATAATACACGAAGAAATTTCTTCGAACACACATGAGATATTATCTGCATCTTCTTTATGATGGTTATAAAGAGCAATAAGCCTCATAAAAGTGGATCTTGGAAACTATTTCTATAGCACAAAGCGCAAACTCAGGATTCACAACTTGAAGTTGCCATGAATCAACGAAAAATAAGCGTTGAAGCCAGCAGTCGTAAGGACTCACGGCAAAGCACATTTTTGGGATGAAGAACCCAAATAGCAAAGACAGGGTTTATATAGACCCTGTACAGACTCTTCGGTTGCCAAAGATGAGTCAGCAGAATTCAAAAAGAGGGTAAGTTCAATCACTTACGCCTTGAAAAGCGGTAACAATTAATTACCCTACTAAAGGCTACGACGATTCAGTTGCGTATCCTAATAAATGACGGATGGTCATGATTCGGATGGACTTCCCAACGAAAGCGTGCTTATCTGTCGAGAAATTAGCGCGAAAATCAAGCAGAGTATCAATCGATGATGTCATAATTGGATATGCACAGAGATATCCTATCAAATCCCAGGAAAGGGCAAAACGGGCAAATTCATTGTTTTTCGTTAAAAAAAAGGTGGGGGGGAGAAACCCTAGCAACATTACATTAATGTTTCAAACATTACACTAATGTTCCAGCTATCTTCTTGTCATTTCTTCAAAATTCGAAAATCAAAGCAAATTCTTGATCAAGGAGTCTTGGGGCTCGAACTGATGGCTCAGCTTCTCTACTTGTTCCACTTCTTGCTTCAATAGCTCGCACCTGGCATTCATCTCATGATAGAGCTTCAGAGCTTCATCGACTTTTAGCTTTTGCTGCTCCACCTTCTGCTTCTCAGCTGCGAGATTCTGGTGGCCGAGCTTCAAAGTTACGGCTGCGCGAATCAGCGTGACTCTGTTCATAAGAAACTTGAAGCCCAGTCTGCCTTGGACTTTGGTCACGAGATTTTGGCACATGCCACATAGCAATTCAGCACTCTGGACCGAAATGGTCGCAGGCGTAGCCGCAGACAGCTGCTCCAAAATCCAGATGGCTTCAGTAAGAAACAGCCTCCTGTCGAAGGGCCCTATCTCCAGAGATCTCACAAACGACTGCGGGTAGGTGAGACGCATTCGAACCACCCAGTCTACATCGGTTTGCTTCAAACCTGAGGAGACGTCAAAACTAAGTTATGATGTCGAACTCGCAAGAAAATAATGCAAAATGCGAACAGTAAAGCTTCGCTTACCAGTTCCTTCCAGAATCTCATGAAGAGAAGGAATGCGCGCTGCTGGGGTAGTCGAAGACTGTCCTTGCTCCATAGCTCTCCTATCAGCTGCGAGCTCCAATCTCTCGTAGTCAGGAGGAAGAGTGTAGGCCGCACCAGCTGCGACTGCATTCCCAACCTGCGAGCCCCAAAAGCTCCACGCAGGAATAGGTGCCTCTGGCTCAGTCATCGCCGGAGGCGAAGGGACGGCCGAAGTCGCTCGGCGAAGGACGCTCTCAGATGCGAACACATTAGCAGCACTTGTCCTTACTTCCTCAGCACCGGTACGGACGTCTTCATCCATCAGCACAGCATCTGCTTCAGCATCATCGGAAAGTTCGATGATGCCCTCGAGAGGCTCACTTGCATGTTCAGCAGCCGGGACGGGCTTCTCAGTATGGGAGCTCGGAACCGGAACATAAGACGCAGAAGGCTGACCTCCCTGCTCCGGCACAGGTTCCTCAGCATGATCTGCGACATTAAATGCGATGATATGAGGTAACTTGCGCTATATTTTGCTATCTTTACTAAAGCTAAGAGTAAGCACCTCCACGCGAAGGTGGGATTGAGGTATCCTCATCATACACTAAGGACGTGGAACCATGCCCTATCAGTGTGTCCTCACTAAGCAAGTCTTTAAGAGAAGCGTGACCTAGGATGCGAATAAACCAGTCATGATTCTGCCTCAAATTGCTAAAGCCTAGTACGTGCGTATCACTCAAATAATTACCTGAGGGTTCTCCGCATTTGCCTACTAACCAATGGCGAATATCAGCCTTTGACACACCATGCTTTAACGCACCCACAATAACATCTCTAAAAGTTACTGCGAGATTGAAGATCTCACCTTTATCGCCGCCTGCGATCTCTTCGAAGTCCACTTGGACTTGCTCCAAGGCCGCTGCATCCTCTCCGGGAACCTCATCTTCCTCCTCCGCATGAGGAGCCACTTCTTCGGGAAGTTCGTCTTCCTCGTCAACTGGACGCACTAAGTCGTCAACATGCCGCTCTTCGAGGCTCCGCTGTTTCACACGCTCGAGCTCCTCTTCTTCTCGCCGCCTCCTTCTTTCAGCAGCCTCCGCGGCTGTCTTCCGGGACTCAGCAAGAACGTCCTCGATTATGGGATCATCTGGAATGCCAGAATGGGCATCTCTCTTTTGTCTCTTGGCCACAAGGCCACCAATGGTTTCATCATCATCATCTGCGAATACACGATTGGTTTAAAGAAAAGAAGTGCAAAGAAGTTACGATAACGGGAAAGGGAATGCGACGGAGGTACCTCCTGATTCTTCCTCATGCATCACAACTGTTACTTCTTCTTCATCATCACTTTCTTGGGGCTCTTGCCTCTCTTCCTCTTCCTCTTGATTAAATGGAACGAAAGTCTCAACTGCGAGATCTTTCCGCACTTTGCTGGGCATGCGACCTTTGCCTTTGTCCTTGATGGAAAGGGACCTCACTGGAGGAGAAGCTGGAGCACTTCTAGGGGAAGAAATCGTAACTCCCTTTTTCCTAGGTCTCTTCACTCTCGGCGCCGCAGTCGTTGGAGGGGACGGGTCATCTCCAGGAGGAGACGGAGCCGGAGGATTGTCTATCAGCGAGTCGGCGAAGGCATTCATGACTGCGCGAACCTTTGTTTCGACCTCAGCGTCCATCCTCCATGAAAGCCGGAACGACTGCTTTTGTCTTCTGGTGGCAACAATGGTGTTAACCAACGACTTGGAGCGATCACCAGCTGCGAATCTCCGCACATGACACTACAAAAGTACAGAATGAAAGTGTCAGCATAAGGAAATCAAGAAGCTTAACGCACGCGAAGAAATTGCTTACCTCAGCAAAAGCCTTGCTATATCTGACGACCTGCGTGTCGCCCTTCTTGACCGCGGCGACTTGCTCCTTCAGAATGACATCAGGACACAAATGGTTCTCACGATCCAACAGTGAGTAGCAACCATACTCAGACTCGCTCAGACTGCGAGTGGAGCGAAACGGAAAAGAGTTTCTTTTGATCAGGGGAGCTCTACCTGGCTGCGCGGCCGACTCCGTCTCGATCCTTGTTTGCTGGGCAATCCAGTATGCGAGCCAGTTTTGGGAACAACCACCCTCGCGAGTTCCCGCAGGCTGCTCAAAGGGCAGATTGTTCATGAAGACCGTCTTGCACTCCTTTGTTAGCAAGCGCTTGTAGCATCCTCTGATAATGGACTGGGGCCAGATTGATGGGGCCACCACATCAAAACCAAACTGAGGAGAAACTCGAGTGGGGTCAACGTCCACGGTAAGCTTTTCATACCTCGGCGCGAGCTCACGAATATGCTCTGCGAGAGCAGGAAGGGAACCTCGCAGACACCAGCAAAAGAACTCGCGATAGCGCTCATGGAAATGAGGTCCCCCTTCAAAGAGAAGCTCTTCTGAAAAGACCATGCCTTTAGAGGGGTACAGCTTTGGAAACCATCGCACATTCTCAATGCGCGTGGCATAGGGCCGGGCAGTAAACTCCTTCCGCTTGTCGCATATCAAACTCCAAACGCACTTGGTGTTGCTTGCTCCGAACCATCTCGCAGCTCTTCCGCTGTCGCGCGCTTCCGTCTCGCCTGGGGGACACCACTTGTCAAGTTTGAGAGCAGTTGGAGCATAAGACGGCCACCGCTCGAAAACCCACATTGTCAAAAAAGAAATATTGACAAAGGTCAGTACATCGAGGAGGCCACGCGACTCCTTCATAGCCTGAACCAGCTGATCAAGTCTATAGTACAGCGTGCCCAAGACCAAGGGTCCGAGTGCGACTCTCTGGCCAAGAGCGAGCCTCACAGCAAGTGGCAACACATGGTAGAAGACTCCGTCACGGGGGTGACCATCAATCAGGTACCTCGACAGCCAAGCACAGAGAAAAGCACAAAGGGTCAAGTGATAGCCTTTACCCTCTACGTAATTCTCGGCCTCCGGGTCCTCACTCAGAAGTTTCTTAGTAATGCTGCTGTTCGCATAGTCTCGGAAGAAGTACTGCAACCATTTGTTCCAGGTATTCTTCGCGGATGTATCAACCAGCTGCCAGTTCGGAAGAGGCTTTGTAGTGGTCCACCGAGTGGAGATTTTCTTCACCTCTGCTAGGCATTCCTCCATCTGCGAGTACAAGGCAATCTCCGCAGATGTCCTCAAGGGACTCAGAGGGTCCACCTCGCCCATGGGGGAAAGCTCGTACAGCATTTGAACGTCCTCGAGTGTGGGGGCAGCCTCGAACTCAGCAAAATGGAACGTGTGAGTCGGAGGCGAGTAACGGGGCAGAAGGTCTAGAAGCATGGATTGATCCAGCTTCACGGCAGCACCCTTCATAGCACGGATAGCAAAGTATACGCCGGCTTCATCAAGAGTCGCGGCGTGATGATCCAACACGTGGTCGATCCACTCATCCATATAGTCCAATTTCTGGACGAACGCCTGGGTAGAAATCGCAGTATATGGGAAGTGCCCGTTCTCGATTCCCAATCGAACCACATCCTCGGAACCAACCAACTCGAGCAAGGCTGAGTTAACTGGGCGAGTTAGCGTCAGCAATCGCTCAACTAGGACAGGATCAGGCATCCTCTTCGCCTTTACCCTCGCATGGTATAAATCTTTGCCGCCTAAAAAGGGGGCTTTTCGCCACAAGGTCTGCGGAAGGTCGGGTATCTCTTCATCTTCCTTGACGGGTCTGGTTACTCTTGTCTTGGCCATTCCTGCGGAGGAGCAAGAAAAAGGGGGGAGAAATACCACACTTCAGTTTGAATTTTGAAATTCAAGATCTATGCAAAGGAAGACAAACAGTTCTGGTATCAATTTCAAAAATCGGGGAGTTGCAAGATCTCATATTGTTGAAGGATTAAAACAAAGCGGGTTCAAAGATCAAAGCCTCTTCACAAATTTCATGGGTTTACAGATTCAACGCAGTTCAAGGCAAACACTGGTATCTTAAATCAAAAGTAAACGAGGCCAACCTTGTTTTCTTGAAGCCTGCTTGGATATGCACAATTGAAGAATACGATTTGCAGTTCTGAACTGGTGATTGATTATCTGGATCTGCTCTCGAAGATCTCCGGGTACCATTCACTTTAAGAGAAAGAAGTGATGCTTTGCAATAATGGGGGATACAAGGTATTTATCCAAAACAATGAAGGGTTGCGTCCTTTCGATAGTCGAATCGCAACCGTCACCGTCGAATCGCGCAATCACAGGACAAGCTGACGTCACGCCTAAAACCCTAAAGGTCAGACGGCACGAATCTAGGGGTTTTAGGTCATAATGACACGCACGGGGGCTGAACTTACCCGTATTTGAATTGGTGCGTGGCGGCGACGCGTATGTTGGTTTCCGCGCATGGAAGTCTATACAGCTATGAGTCTTCACGCGCAGAAAGGGGGCTAATGTAGATACTGCTTTCTGAGCTGACAGATCTTGGCCACGTGGCAGCCATCCAGCACACCATATTGTGCTCCACACACACTGGATCACCAGCCGAGCTGATCCATGTGGGGGCTGCGAGACAGAGCCCTCGCATACCACTGCACGGGACTTGTAGGGACTTTGTGGTTTGGAGGCTAGAGTAAGTCCTGTCGCGTGCAAGCCAAGCCCGCGCGCGACCTTTAGTAACTGTTTTGAGAGATTTATGGCACGAGCTCCATAAACCCGGTCAATCCGGTCAAACCCGGTCAACCTCGTAACGGTTCCGGTATTCGCGCACCACGTGCTGTAACGGTCCCTATATACTCGGACGAACGTGCCGTTATGGTTAAGCTAATTAAGCCGCCATCAATGGGCGCATTAACCACACTACAACGGTCATGTTCTCCAGTATATATAGATCGTCAACCTTTCCAAACAAAGGAGGACACACGGCCATACGCGGAAGCTCTGCCAAACCTCTGTCTCTCTCTCAGACATTGCTACTGCCTTACTCTCTCCCTACACACAACCCCTCTCTTCCTGTGCGATCCCTGATCCACTACATACGGTGTACACGGAGGTCTCCCCGCCGGAATCTCTTGTGCACAGCAGCGTTTTTTTTCGCATCTCCTCGGCACCTAAGTAGCCCGAATTCACTGTATAATTTCCGTCACCATAAAAAAACCAAGACCAAACATCTACTTGGCTCGTCAAAGGAAATGTGATTGACTGAATAGCCGCACAATCCACGCAATTCAGCATCCCCCTAACCCGTTCCATGTCCCACTTTTTGGTATAAGGGTTGATAAGACTACTCACCTCTAGCTCCACATTCCTTGTATTCGGTGTTGTCACCTTAAAACTGTGAGGTCCTGGGATCCACCGATCCTTAAAAACATCAACTGTATTTCCATCCCTGATTCGACCATACACACACCATTCCAAAACTTCGCGACCGGCAATGACTCCCCTCCACACCTGGGCTTTGCATCGAGGAAACTTGAACTACCAAAATATTTGGCCTTCATGACACGAGTCTGTAACGAATCTGGATGATTAAGAATTCGCCAACCATGTTTAGCAAGCAACGCGACATTAAACAAGTGGATATCCCGAAACCATAATCCCCCTTCTCCTTTTTGATTCTTTATCTTATCCCAAGCGAGCCAGCACATCCCTCTCTCTTTGCCATGCTTCTTCAACCAAATTTGCCGAATCAGTTTCTCAATTTGGTCACAGAGAGATTCATGTAGTAGGAAACAAGACATCGTTTAAGTATAGCCTGAAGCACTGCCTGAAGCACATCATTTATATGATCCAAGATACCCGAAAAAGGCCCATGCCTGGAACGCCCAATCCTCGTAGGTAAACCCAAAAATTTGTCGAAAGAGGGGACACACTGTACTCCTAACGGCAAACACAAGATCGTTTGAAGGTCCGTTGGGACGTTATTAGAGAACGTGGGGCCTTATTTTTGAAGATTAATCATCTGACCTGAGGAGCACTCGTAGTTCCGCAAGACTTGTATTAACATACTATGACAACTGATTTGACATATCACAATTTTATTAATAAAGATAAGAATTGTAAATAGGTAATTTTCACTAACAAACAAAAGGGTTGCATCAGTAAGTTTAACAGCATAACTTTTTTCATCAAACACATACATCTTTTTTCAACAACTACTTTGTCACGAACTTTTTTCACAACTAAAAAGTCGACTTAAAAGTCCAAAAAGTCATACCAAACCCACCTGTAATCTTTAAGCATTATTCAAGCAATTTTTTTATTTTCGATACGTTTAATCGTATTAGTGACATGTTCGGTTGGACTGTCACTTATAGATCTCCGATGCTAGTGAACACATCATGCAGATTCATTTTTTTTCAACTTTATTTTTGGTAAAAGTATTTATGGCTAAAGGAATAATGTAATTGGTGGTATGTATGGATTTCCAAGGCTAATTCACGGGTTCAACTTTTAAGTAATAAACGTCCCAACTGCAATTTCTCCAAACATCTAATATTATGGCAGAAACTCTCCCCAGTTTCAAAAGATCGGTGCATCTTGATTGATGTAGCTAACATAGTATAAAAGTCTTGCAAAAAAATATTTGGTCACCTAAATTGTATTTATAGATTAAAGTTTTTTGATAATGTAAAATTAATATTTGTTTTGTAAAGCAAATGAATTGTAGCGCTTAAATGTTTTGATGAAAATTACTTGGCCTATTAATCCACCATCATAACGTGTTGTGCTCAAATCTTAGGGCCCTAGCACAACTCAAACAAATGCAAGGTAATATTGTTTAAAACCGAGAATTACATAATAATAAAATAATGTCTATGACCTATATTTATGCCAGCTACTAGAGCAGCAACTCAAAAAGATTCGATGTAATCTCAAATGAGATTTTAAAAAATATCAAAAGGAAATCCACTTTTCTTTTGTAAATTGAAGAGTCATATTTTAATCTAATCTTCAAATTACATAATCTCCAATTTTGTTTTTTAGGTATAGTGTATAGGTACCAGATTCTATCATCTTGCTATAGTTTGTGCCAACTGGTAGCATCTTACACGTATCATAAACTCAAATACAGACATGTATTGAAATTTGTTAGTAAAAGCTACATGTCTTCTCAAACACAATTAAATTTTAATTATCGTATTTCAACTAATGCCAAAAAATTTGCGTATTATAATTAAACTAGCTTATTCACTCGAGATTATGTTCAGTAGATTATAGAAACTTTACTCTAGAATCAAACATGCTCTGGGTCAAGGGACGATACAGCTTTGGAAATGCACTACTTACGAGGTCAATTTTGGAACTTTTAGAAAGTGCTGCTGACTTATTTCCGGCTTTTAATCCACTTTGCACTTGTAATCAATTTTGAAATTTTCATAAAGGTTTTGTAAGACTTTTTCTGTGCAAGCTTTTTGGATTTTGCATTTTGGTTTTGTAGTGTAAAACTCAATTATGAAAAAGTTGGGTTTCATCAGCTTTATTTTGAATACATTCTTCAACAATGAAAATGATAAACTTACCCCTACTTTTTTTATTAACATAATACGACATCTAATCATACCTATCATAATTTAATTAGTAAATATAAAAAATGTAAAATTGTAATTTTCAGCAAGAGCATCTCCAATGGAGATCTCAATTCTAATGCTAAATTTGGGACATGAATAGTGAATTTGAGCATTCATAGCATTTCATTCTCCAATGTATATATGACATGAAATTCCATTTCAAATTAAATCTAACATTTTATTCTTATTCACTAATTTTATACCACTCTGATTCTTCTATTTCTCCTCATTTTTATTTTTACCAATATTCATTGAGAGTCATTTTGACCCGGTGATCTGCATAGAAAAATAATGCAAGTTTTTGATTATTTTTTCACAGTGTTGTAGACTAAAAGTTGCTCAATAAAACGTTGAAAAATGTACCAAAAAATGGCATCGTTTTGCGATCTAAATTACCCGATCAAAATGACCCAGATATGACTCAAAACAAATCAAATGGGGAGTAAGAGAAGAATCAGAGTGGTACTCCATCAACTACCATAATAATGCAAATGCGTGCTAGCTAGGTGGTAGACTACTTGAGGCACATGAATGATGTCCCGGGTTCAAACCCGACTAGACGCAGGATGTAAAGTAATTCTCAAAAAAACAAAACTACCATGATAACAAAACCTCTTTAATATGTAATGAAAGACAGAGGTTTGGTTATCGGGTTGATTTAAAAAACTACCATGTATCTTTTTTCACTGACTTTTCTATCACGATCGTTTTTCACAACAACTGAAAGTAGACTTTAAAGTCCAAAAATTCATACAAGATCCACTCCAGTTTCTCTAGAGCAAACAAAAGTTTCTCCAAATCCACCCTAATTTACGGCATGAACAAATAGTCCAAAGACAGTTTTGCTGTTGGAGATGCTTGTTATGGCAAAAATACACACATTCAATTTTTTAGGATCAGTGCTAAAAATCATAAATGGCAAGGAAAACTAAAATTTTTACTGAACACCTAAGCGGAGTGGTGGAAAAAATATAGCTGTTAATTTTTTTTTAGATCAACTGGTACTTAACATTACCAGGGAATAAGATACTGGTATTGGGTGGGGGCCACGGGTAGTCTATGACTCTATGTAAAGCTAAAGTTGTAGGAACATCAATACCCTGCAAGGAAACAAGAGGACTGCAAGTTGCTCTGTTTCGAGTAAAAATAAAAGGAATTACGTCAACTACACACTACGTCCAACACAAATTGTACTTCACCAGTATGCTTTGTTGATAAAAAGTATTTGAGAAATGCTATGCATCCCAACTCTCATGTCCCAACCATGTCGCAACTTGCCTTGTCAACTATATCAACCAATAAATTTGAACATTTTAATATAGTGGTGGATTTTGCTGTAGAGGTGGTGAAATTGGGACATGAGAGTTGGGATGCATAACATTACTCAAAAGAATTTTATCTTTTGTTCCTTTTCGAGTCCTCGTACTGCAGTCGGTTCATTGGTTCGCCAGGGCGATAGAGAGTCATGTGTCATGTCCCTTCCTATTCGAAATCAAGTTGAGGAACAGTAAAATACAATGACACATGACTCTATACTAACACAATATACTATTGTGTCAGTATATTGAATGTCTTAAACACTACTACTAGTACTTATAGACCATCAACTTCTCTCTTTTTTCATATCCCCCACCATAAGGAAAACACAACGACCGGCCAGCGAGGAGGACTCATTGTCTCTCTGGCGCACTAGCAAACCCCATAGCGGCGACAATCTCTAACAGTGGGGACATTTAACGGAGGAATGTCATTTTTAAACTGATTTTTCTTTTCCTTTTACGATATGACTAGCATTTTACCAATTCGAATTTATGTCCAATATTTTCATAATTAGGTTAAGAGCATGTTTGGCAACCCCTTTTTTTTAAACTCATTAGTGTCTTTTCTTTTGTCTGATCAAACAAAAACATGCTGAAAAACAATTGTATAAAAGAACAATGAATGTGTTGCTTTTTGGTTTTTTTTTTCATACTATTGGTGTTTAAAGACATTTCAACTATGATTACATGCAAAAAATATCAAATACTACACGGCAGTATTGTACTTAAAAATGATATTCAAGAAAATTAACATTGAATTTTGGTAATGTCGTCAAATGTGTTTTTGATTTTAAACATTGTTTTTTCAACGGATAGGTACCAAACAGATTTTTTTATTATGTTTTTAAACGTGTTTTATCAGCACGTTTTTTTTCCCACTATTTTCTCTTTTTAAACGGATATCAAACAAGGTCTAAGTTTATTCTGAAATTGTGCACTGAACTGCAATCCGAATCTGTAGAAGTACATATTTTAACGATATTAGCCATATGTGTTGCCCTCTTTCATTTATCAGTTGTTTACTTGTTCATATTGATCATACTATATGAAGACAAAGTTTTTTATAAACTGGAATTTTTTTTGGTTGATTTAATCGAATCACTTATTTTTTACATTTAGCGAAACTCCATTGCACGATAAATCCATCTATCTATGTGTATGTATTTTTGTTATTTTTTTGAGGGAATTATGTGTCTTTATTTTGACCCGACTGAATTCTAACATACTATTTTTTTTTTCTACTAATTTTAATCTGATTCATTTATTTACTAATATGTTTTTTTTATTCATTTTATTTTCCGCTACAGTTTGTAGTTATGTCCTATTTTTTTTTTGAGGCAATCAGTATGACTATTAATACTGATTGTCGCCAAAAATTTAGTGGGTCAAATGACAAACAAAAATATTTTGAATAAAATTCACGTCTTTTGAGTATATTTCTTCAATTATTATTTTTTTTATTTTTATTTTTATTTATTTATTTTTTTTTTTTTTGCTTAGGACATCCTAAAAATTAGAGTCGTTTCCGGTGATACCAAATGTCGACTTATGAGGATTTTGATTCAGATGACAGTAAGAACCCTGTGATTTCCACCTATGTCGACGAATTCCTCGAATCTGTTGAACTATTAGCTGATCCCCGATCACGAAAGTGGCGCTGTATATTATGTAGGGGTCGATCGTATAACCAATTACCAGATGCAATCCTTGTCGCGACATGTTAAATCGATTCTAAACTCCAGATATATCAAGGCTCATCGAAGACTTGGGACATCTGTTGAAGTAAAGCATGGGTCATTAGCTGAAGAGAGAGCTTAATAGTGGTTTTATAATGGTTTTTGGTTGAAAACCTTTTTTGGAATGTGGAAACATTGTTTGACAAAAAATACGTGGAAACGTGTTCTTTTTTTAAAATACCTATGTAGTATTTTATAGTACGTCGCGAAACCTTGAATTGTGTTCATCACCTCCCTGATTACGTAAAACATCACCAGTTCTCTCGTTTTCATATTTTAAAACATCACAAAATAAGATATTTTTCGGTATGCATTTAAGAAAACTTTTTGGGAGGAGAAATGCTATTCATCCCAACTCTCATGTCACAGCCATGTCCCAACTTGACCACCTCTACAGAAAGACCAACCACTATATTAAAAATGTTCAAAGTGATTGGTTATTTGACAAGGAAAGTTGAGACATTGTTTGGACATGAGAGGGATGCATGGCATTTCTGTTACTATTATATTCATGTGTTAATTTACGCATAACAGTATTTTGTACATAAAAAGAAAAACTACTCTTATTAACAATCTTGTTGAAAAACAGTTACCAAAAGAAATATGTTTTTCCAATTATTATCTTGCGAACATCACGATGTAAATGCTTTTTTAAAATAAAATGATTTTTAAAGAAAGGCCCGCGCTGGGACCGAGGAATATTTATTCTTCCACTCGAAAAAAATGTTTCACGCGCACTTCAATCAAGAGAAAATATATTAATTTACACCATCATTTTTAATGTTCTTCTCCGGCAACTCTTCTCCTGCATTTTTTGTACTCTATAGAGTAGCTTTTTTTTTTTTATTTAGAAGAATATTATATTTATTTATTTCTTTTCGGGGAAAAGAGTATTGTATTTTTTTTGAGAAATTAATTTTTCCATCTACGAGGTTTGAACACAGGACCTCGTACAGGGGCTTCCAAGTATTTTTCTTTATGAGACTCGTTTTTGAGTTCTTATTGGCCCTGTTTGGATAACAAGGTTGGGCATGTTTGGTTAACCAAACTAGGTGAATGTTTGGATTTAATGGTTTTGGTTTTGAAGTATTTTTGACTTTTACGTGAGTAGAAAAATGAGTGGAGTGTGGGTCCTACAAATTTTGGGTTGAAGTTTTGGTTAACTTTTTGTAGAGGTTAACAAAACTAGGATATCTAAACAGGGCCATTATTTATAAAGTTTTACCTATTCTATTTTCTATGTACTTGGGCTGTGATTATTTTCTTTGTACTTGAACTGTGATAGTCCTTCTTATTTTCTTTTTACTTAGACTGTGATTGTCCTTCTTTATGAATGAAGTTTACATTCCCCCCCCCCCCCCCCCCCCCAAAAAAAAGAACTAAATAGACTTTACGACGATATAATTTAAAATTTGTCAAAAAAATTCAACACATCGTAGTCATAATGCAACACTATTTCGAACATGCACATCCCATTAATTACAATGCACTACCCAGCATACGGAAGAGTTAAAGGCCCTCTTCCGTATTAGAAAGAATCCTCTTTTCTCTCTCTATCTTCCAAGTTTGCATTTTACCTTTACTATTCACCGGATCACTCTAATTCGGTGATTTGATTAGTAAAACGATGTAAGAACATGGTAAACTTTTCAAGGTGTTGTAGAGTAAACTTTATCCCACAACACTCTGAAAAAATTATCAAAAAATTACATCGTCTTTCTATTAAAATATCCGCGTCAAAATGACCCGGTTACGAAAGAAAAAGTCAAAAATGGAAGATAGAGAGAGAACGGAGGAGTAAGTAGTACTCCTATTTCCAACATATACTCCTCCTTCCAACATATTTCCCATTACTGACAATGCATTAATCCAACTACTATTTCTCCTTTCTCACTAACAGCTTCAAATATTGATGAGGCTGCTTCAGGAAAGTCTCTTCTAGAGACTGCACACGGTGATGTTTTCCGCATGATCATTCAGTGTGTGGCCGCTAAATCGTGGACCATCCGGAGGCGGTTGTTTGGGGAGGATCGATGTCTGTACCTTAATTCTGCCAATATTCTCTCTATCATTACCTTGTCGAAGTGGAATTAGGACCATTTCATATTCATGGAGAATTCGAGGGCTGGGAATCTGGTTCTGGCTTGGCCTGGTAAGATGGTGTTTGATTTCGTTCGATTTTGCTCACCAGTCTTGCTCAATTTTTCTTATTGAGTAATCTGACATTTTCTTTTGTGGTCCAAAAAATATACTTAATTTAAGTATTTAATAACGTAAATCCGAACGTTTTATTTGCAGTAGAAGAACAGAGGAGGAGCATAGGAGGAGGAGAGCATTAAATAGACTTACTTTTTTTTTAATTTTTACATCATGTTCAATTTAATAGTGTTCGATGTCGTAAGGAAACTGCATTGGAGTGTCATGAAAAAATCAATACTCACGAATTGTCAAAACTTCTTTTAAAGATTTAAGAGAAAACCAACACAAAACTCCACTCTTTTTTTACCTTTACATGTCTAATGTATGTTGGGATTGATATATGGCTTTTAAACGCTCTCCATTTAAGCTAGCACCTACTAATACTAAACATTTACAAAATAGAAATGCCATTCAAATCCATTAAAATTCGAAATTCAAAATCCATTAAAAAGAATTCATACCAAACATTTACAAAAGGGAAATCTAAGGGCATCTCCGACCCTGAGGTGGAGGGGCCCATGTCCAACCATGAGGGGGGGGGGGGGGGGGCAATTAGGCATGGGTGGGAGATCGTTAGGGTGCATTCTCCCTGAACATCCCCTTCCCACTCCAATATAGCTAATTAATCCAATTTTGGGATATGTTAATTACACTTAATACTATTTTATTATTATAATATGTCTTTTTAATTATGATAAAAAAATTATTTCATTTTGTTGTCAATTTAAGAAAAAATATTTTTTATTTTATTTTGCTGTCAATTTGATCTATCTTATTTTATTATAATTAGAAATTATATTTATTTAATATTTTGGAAACACAGTTAAAAAGATGCCAAATATGTTGAATTGCATCTATAATAAGACAAAGACGATTGAAATACAAGAGGAATATTATTTTCTTATCATTTTTGTGAATATATATTTATATTCATATATTGACACGTAAAAGGTGAAAATAAAGGGTGAAGAAAAAAAGAATGAAGCATAGCAGCCCTCTTAAAAAATGTTTAAAACAGAAATTAATTGAGCTTTGATTTAAGTCCTCACGAAACCCATCCAAACTGTGGCGCAGTTCTGGAAAATAAAAATTGGCGCAATTAGAGAGGTTTCAAACGTCGTCGCAAATTAACATCATTCTGATCAAAATAGCAGAAAAATATACTTCGATAATCTTCCACAAATCCCACTTATCAATAATTAAAAGTATTCATCGGACATCTTCCACATATCCCACTACACACACAACGCTTCACTTTAGAGTAAGCATTGTTGGCATGTTTCTGCTGAGCTATGTTGTTTCACATGATAGTGATCCACAGCAAGTCTGAATAGCTTCCTCCAGACCTTCCGTCTTCCCCACTTAGTAGTAGTATCTCTGCGCCGCTTTGAGACGATACAACTGAAAGATGGGGTTGTAAAGAAACGGTGGTGATGGCACTCGCGGATACTTGTCATTGTTTTCAATGATTTGGCGTCCAGAAGTACACACACAACCTCATCATCACGTTGACCATAGACAATGGCAAACAAACCCCATGCATACATTGAAAGAACATGCTTATTGTCAGCTGTAGCTTTTTAGACGTTGCTCGACCGCACCCAATCATCGTTTCTAAACTGATCATACTACAAGAAGGAAAATGAGACATCGATTAATAGAGGAAAGAAAAAACTGGGAAGAATCTGAATAAATTTGAGTGTCCCCCCGAACCCCTACAACTCCGAGCCAGAAGCACGCCTCCAAATTCCTAGATGCAACACAATCACGAACAAACTCTATTTTTTACGACTCAATTGGGGCAAGGAGGTGTGAGATTCAATGTTCGCATGCTTGAGGAAGCCGGGTGTAGATAGTTCTTTCTAGACAGACGGATCTTAGCCACGTGGCGGTCATCCGACACACCTAGATATGCTCCACACACACTGGATCATCACCCGCGTTGATCCACGTGGGGGCTGCAAGACAGGGCCCTCGCATACCACCACACGGGACTTGTAGGGACTTAGTGGTTTGGAGGCTAGAGTAAGTCCTGTCGCGCGCGAGCGACAACCAAGCCAGCGCGCGACCCTTAGTAACTGCTCTAAGAGATTTATGGCACGAGCTCCATAAAACCGGTCAACCTCATAACGGTTCCGGTATACGCGGACGAAGCGCGTAACGGTCCATTTATATGCGGACGAACGTGCCGTTGTGGTTAAGGTAATTAAGCCTCCATTAATGGGTGCATTAACCCACTACAACGGTCACATTCTCTGTTATATATAGGATCCTTAACCCTTCCATACAAGGACGAATCACCTGAACTACGCGGAAACTCTGCCAAAATTATGTCTCGCTCTCATACAGTTACCATCGTCTTACTCTCTCCCTACACAAACCCTACTCTTTCCGTGTTATTTCTATCCCCTGCTCTTGGTGTATACTGAATCCTCCTCAAAGGATTCTCTCGTACACATTTGGTGAACCCGACGTGAACTTACCACTACAAGCAACCATGTCTCATGAAGACGACGTTAGCAACAGATCTCCCTCCACGGAGACAACTTCAGGAGAAGAGACCCGTCACACTTCCGCAGCCGCCGACGGGACTCCGACTCTGGAGACTTTAAACGCCACCATCCAAAATCAGGCGAAGGCCCTCCAGGCTCAATCCCCACAGATGGATCGGATAATGGCCATCGTGGGAACCCTTGCCCCGAATCCGACATCGGGTGCTGCTGTCTCTGAGGGAGGAGGAACCTCTACCACCCAGGGAACGGGAGTGGTACATACACCGCCTAACCCTAATTCGCAAACTCCACCAGCAATGGTGCAACTACCCTCTGTCCAGGGGCAAACAGCCCAAATACCGTCCCTTACTACACATATTCCCCAACCACCAACCGTGGCATCCAATATCTCTTCATAGTACCCCTTGCCTCCTCCGCCAGCACCGCTAGACAACGTGGATTACACCCCTAGCCGACCGCAACATATGTTTCTCCGCCAGCTACAACCCTTCCTCCTGCTGCTGGAGGGAGTGCACCGGGGTGTATGACGTTGTTGCAGCGGCGCATAGAGACCTTCTTGGCCAATCAACCTTTTGCAGACACTATCATTCCGAAGGTCGACAACGAACCGCCTATCCCACGCGAGATCTATCTGATGCCCAACCCCGTAGGGTATAAAGCCCCTAAGTGGGACAAGTTTGAAGATGTCAACGGGAATGCTCACGAGCATGTCATGCTTTTTATCGATGTAATGGGTGTTGGAATAGATGCCCTAGAGGCAATATAGTTTAGTATGAATTTATTTGTGGCTAGAAATTCATTTATTATTTATTGAATATTTAATATAATGAAGTCCTTAGATTTACAATTGTGTTGTTTATCTTAAATATCCCTAGTCCAGTATAATGATTAATGGGACAATCATCTATAGACTAGCATGGGGTTGGATTGATATGGAGATATCATGATCCAACACATAGATGTGCATTAAGGGTAATGCCGCACTGGATTGACCCATCTCCGAGAAGGCTACATACACGTTATGTTGAGTCACAAGCGCTTCTCGCGGTGCAATGGTATTGTCATCCTTAGTCTTGAAGTCACTAGATATTCTAGTTGTGGATTATTGTGATTTTGGTAGCGTTAGACGCTACACAGTAACTGGGTAGTTATAATGGCGTGTACTGGATACAATAAGAAGCAAGCTTAGAGATCGTAGTGGACGTAGATAGAATTTGTCCCTCCCACATAACGGGAGAAAATATCCTAGGCCACTCGAGGGATAGTGCTTATAGAATGTCTGGCCAGACTCAAATAAATCAATATGGGATATTGATGTTATTTGCACGAATAAGGCTATTCCCATGGATCGAGAAACTATGGATTGGATATACGAGTGTGACTTGTATGTCTCGTGTCCAATCCGGATATGGAGACAAAGGGATGAGACAATTACTTGTACAAAGGTTGTCATGATGACTATTCTATTAGTTGGCCAGAATGGATGTTTTGCTAGAAACCGCTCCATATTAGTAAATAGTTGCTACCAACTAGATAGAACCTATGGGGTCACACGCTAAATAGAGTTGAACTAGATTTGGGAATTAATTAATTGGATTAATTAATTAGAAGGATCACTTTGCAAAACCTTGCAAACTTAGTAGGGACTAATTTGCAAGGAAGGGACCAAATTGAATTCTAGTAGGACTAGGATAAGTCCTTTAGGTAGTTGGCAAGGATTTGTTGGACTATATAAAGGATCTTCCTTCCTTCCTTTCTTCCTTCACACACTTATGTTCATAATTGATCATAACTTGAGTGGGAGAGAACAAAAGGAGAGAGAGCAAGCAAGCTAGAGGAGCCGCCGCCCCCCTTAGCCCACCGCCCATCCCCGTCGGCCCAAAGGAGGCCGAAACCTCCTTGGTTCGTCTCGTTTTGCGTGATTCTTCTTCCTCTTCCTCTTTCCGGGCTAGCACCAAGGAGTGGGAGATCTAGAAATCAACTCTAGGCGTGGATAAACTATTGAGAACGTGACACAATTCGCGTTTGAAGTCATCAAAGGAGAACCCTAAGGTGTGATAATCGATTTCTTCCTTTATCATCGTTATGTATCTTGACTTGTGATCCTTGGAGGGTTTTGAATGGTTAATTATTATTTCCATTGCGCATCCACTCAAAACTCTACAGTGGTATCAGTGCCACAGGTCGTAGAGCATAAACGTGGTTTATGTGTTACGTTTTGATAGTTTTACACCTTAAATTGATTGTTTATCGCGTAAAACAAGACAAATCAAGCATGGGATGCAATTTGTCAATAATCTATCATAACAAGATCTAGTTTTTTCATTGGAAGCATGAATTAGTGAGTTTGAGAAATTTTAGGATCTTAGATCTAGGGTTTGGGCATCCTTGGGGAAGAAGGAGTTCTTCCAAAATAAGGAAACAACCAAACTTGGGAACCAAGCAAGGGAGTTGTTTGTGGAAACAACTCCCTAGGAGGTTCGCCCCCCCTAAAGGGACCGCCCCTCTTGCTTGCTGCCCGAGCTAGGCCGCCCTAGGGGCCGGGGCAGCCCTAGCTCGCGGCCTAGCCGCGTGGGGTAGGGACCGGGCCGGCCCTAGGGCCTTGCGGTTCACCTTTTTGGGCCCGGGCAATTGGATTGTTGGGCCCATGGACCGTTTTAACCCTAGAATATCCTAAAATCAATTAAAATTAACCAAGCGCGTTAAAATTGGATTTTAACTGTTTATGTGCAATTCGCACGGTGATTGGATATGGCCTTAGGATGTGGTTTGATGTGGATGTTTAATTTTGTGGTTTGGTTTTACGGCCTGCGAGCTAATCATTTAATTGTAATAATTAATTAGGGTTTTATGGCCTGCGAGCCATTTTTTTCTCAACTTGTGAGATTTATTTTATTTAGTAAAGAAGTTAGCTAGTGCTAGATAAAGTAGATTGTTAGCCAAGATTGAAGAAAAGAAGCCCAAAGCCAAAAGGAGCCACAAAAGATGGAGCATGGAGCATAGAGCATTCCACATGACTATGAAGGATGGACCAAAAGATCAAGACGCATGGAGATGTGTTTGTTTTTAGGGTTCATAGATAATTCCATTAGCTTGGAATTATCTTAGTCTAGAAAAGGCCATATCCACATCAAGTTTTATTTTTGTTTTGTGGTTGTTTACTTTATTGTCTTATTATTTTGTGGTTGGTGTATGGACATGCATGCAATTAGGATAATAAGATAATTAGACAACCCGGATCTATTATTTGGAGTTGTGCCCAAACTCAAATAGATAGATTAGTTGATATTGATCAACAAAACAATTAAAATTGAATTTAAAAAATCCCTCAAAATTCAAATATTGTGTTCTTGCCTTCTCGTTATTTAAACACTCATTATCATCATAATTTATCAAGTTCCTGCGTGCCAAAGCATGGCGACTTGGTTCATAATGATGGAATGCGATGGCACAAGCTAGTAATGTGCAATTGTTTAAATAAGAGGTTGAACACAACTAGGTTATTAATTTGATTAAGAAACCTAGAGGCAATCAATTGAGATTATCCATATGGATTTATAAATAAGGAGTTATTTGCCCAATTGAACCAAGAGTTGCATAAGGGATGCAATTGGAATTGTTCCTACCTAAAGTAGTCAAATTATGGGTGACTTGCCAAAGCAAGCTCATAAGGAGATGAAACATGGATCTTGGCCCACTAGAAAATATAAGAATATTTTCCGCATTAATATCTTGAGGGTTATTAATCCGTAGAAAAATAGTGGGAGCTATATTTGATAAACTAGCCATTATTGAATATAGTCAAAAATTCACAAATACTAAAACTTGCGTATTTTCCTTTTGTAGAATTTCAAATGGCAAACAACTCATCGAGTTCACAACATTCCCTACGATCTGTCCTTGAGAAGGACAAGCTCTCTGGAACCAACTTTCTTGATTGGTACAGAAACTTGAGAATTGTTCTCAAGCAAGAAAAGAAATTGTACGCAATAGAGTAGCATGTTCCAGAAGGTCCAGAGAACCAAACACCTGCAACCCTAAAGGCGTATCAAAAGCGTGTTGATGACGCTAATGATGCGGCCTGCCTTATGCTATGCACCATGACTTCTAAGCTTCAGAAGCAACACGAAAACATGAATGTTGTCGATATGATCGAGCATCTGAAGCAGCTCTTCCAAGAGCAGGAAAGGGTTGAGAGGTATGAGGTCTCTAAGGCACTGTTCAAGTGTCATCTGGAAGAATGGAACCCGGTGGGACCTTATGTACTCCGTATGATCGGGTACTTGGAGAATCTTGCCGGACTGGGGTTCCCGGTCGGCCAAGAGTTGGCATTCGATCTTGTGTTGCAATCGTTTCCCGAGAGTTATGGACAGTTCATCATGAACTATAACATGAATGAGATCGTGAAACCACTGCCAGGTTTACTCAATATGTTGAGGACAGCTGAACAGAGCATCAAAAAGGGTAAGGGCAAGGCCATTATGATGGTACAGACAGGAAAGGGCAAAAGGTTTGCCTCATCCTCCAAGGGCAAAGGCAAGTCAGTTGCCAAGTCCAAGGAACCTGCCCTTAAGCCTGTTGGTGGCATTGCCAAAGGTGTGACTAAAGATGAGTGTCACTACTGCAGTCAGCCTGGACACTGGAGGAGGACCTGCCCAAAATATCTGGAGGACAAGAGGCTTTGAATAGTGATTCCACCATTACCAGGTATTTTTTTGTAGATGTCAATTTAACTGTCACTACATCATGGGTATTAGATACTGGATGTGGATCTCACCTTTTTCGAAATGTGCAGGATCTCAAGAGAAGTAGGAGATTGGCTAAAGGGGAGATAGATCTGCGCGTTGGGAATGGAGAAAAAGTTGCTGCGTTGGCCGTGGGCGTGTGCGAGCTATCTCTGCCTTCAGGATTAGTTTTAGAATTAAATAATTGCTATTTTGTGCCTGCTATGAGCAGAAACATTATTTCTATTTCTTGTTTGGACAAGGATGGTTTTATTATTTCAATAAAGAACAATTGTTGTTCCTTTTATTTGAATAATATTCACTATTTTAGTGCGCAATTATTTAATGGACTGTATGTCCTTGATCTAAGCAATCATGTCTACAACATTAATACCAAGCGGATTAAAATAAATGATTTAAATCCCGCTTACTTATGGCACTGTCGTTTAGGCCACATAAACGAGAAACGTGTATCTAGACTCCATAAGGATGGACTACTAGACTCATTTGATTTTGAATCATATGAGACATGTGAGGCTTGTTTATTGGGAAAAATGACAAAGTCCCCTTTCAATAAGAAAGGTGAAAGGACTAGTGAGCAATTGGCGCTCATACATACTGATGTGTGTGGGCCATTTGCCACGCCTGCCAGGGGTGGTTACGTCTACTTCATTACATTTACTGATTATTACAGTAGATATGGATTTGTGTACCTCATGAGGGCAAAATCCGAATCCTTTGAAGTGTTAAAAGAATTCAAGAATGAAGTAGAGAAGCAACTTGGCAAAAGTATCAAGGCTCTACGATCATATCGTGGAGGAGAATACTTGAGCCAAGAGTTTGACGACTATCTTAGAGAGTGTGGGATCGTGTTCCAACTCACTCCACCCGGAACGCCACAATGGAATGACGTGTCTGAGAGGAGGAATTGAACCCTATTGGATATGGTTCGATCTATGATGTGTCAAACCGATCTTCCATTATCATTTTGGGGCCACGCTCTATTAAGTGCAGCTTTCACCATTAACCGTGTTCCATCTAAGTCAGTCATGAAGACACGATATGAGATGTGGAGTGGGAGGCGTCCCACACTGTGGTTCATGAGGATTTGGGGCTGCGATGTCTATGTAAAACGTTTACAATCAGACAAGCTAGGGCCGAAGTCGGATAAGTGTAAATTTGTGGGGTACCCTAAGGAAACTAAGGGTTACTACTTCTACAATCCAACCGAGAACAAAGTGTTTGTTGCTCGGACCGGCGTGTTTCTAGAAAGAGAGTTTGTCTCTAAAGAAGCAAGTGGGAGGACTGTAGAACTTGAAGAGGTTCAAGAACCACAAATCACTGAACCGATTATGGAACATGAACAGGAACCACAAGTCGTTGTGTAGCAACCTGTTCAGGTAACACAAGAGCTTCGTAGATCTAGTAGAGTGCGCCAGGAACCCGAGAGGTATGGACTTCTCGTGACCGATTCTGGTGACACAATGCTCATAGATAATGAGCCTACTACCTATGAAGAGGCCATGAAGGTCCCAGACTCTCAGAAGTGGATAGAAGCCATGATATCCGAGATGGAATCCATGTATACCAACAAAGTATGGACTTTGGTGGAAACACCCGAAGGGGCGCGACCCATAGGGTGCAAGTGGGTCTACAAGAAGAAGATCGACATGGATGGTAATGTGATTACCTATAAGGGCCGATTGGTGGCTAAAGGATTAAGACAGATTCATGGTATTGACTATGATGAAACCTTTTCACCAGTCGCTATGACCAAATCCATCCGAATCCTACTTGCGATTGTAGCATACCACGACTATGAGATTTGGGAGATGGATGTCAAAACAGCATTCTTTTATGGGAATCTCCTCGAGGACGTGTATATGATACAGCCTGAGGGTTTTGAAGATCCAAATCAAGCCAACAAAGTCTGTAAGCTACAACGATCCATTTATGGATTGAAGCAAGCTTCTAGGAGTTGGAATCGACGTTTTGATGAAGTAGTCAAAGAGTTTGGCTTCATCAGAAACAAAGATGACTCGTGTGTCTACAAAAAGGTTAGTGGGAGCTCTGTAGCTTTTCTGGTCTTGTATGTGGATGACATACTACTCATTGGAAACGACGTTCCCATGCTGCATTCTGTTAAAGATTGGCTAGGGAAGTGTTTCTCAATGAAAGACTTAGGGGAAGCAGCCTATATACTCGGTATAAAGATCTATAGAGATAGATCTAAGAAGCTTCTAGGCCTAAGTCAAAGTACATATATTGACAATGTGTTGAAACGGTTCAACATGCAAGATTCCAAGAAAGGATTCTTTCCCATGTCACATGGAATCACTCTTTCGAAGAGTCGTTGTCCTTCCAATGAGATTGAGAAGGAACGCATGAGTAGGATTCCCTATGCATCGGCCATAGGATCTATCATGTACGCCATGTTATGTTCTAGACCAGATACCAATCCAATCCAGGTGAGAGTCACTAGATTGCAGTCAAGAACATCCTAAAGTACTTGAGAAGAACTAAGGATGATTTCTTGATATTTGGCAGTGAGGAAGAGTTTTGTGTAAGGAGTTACAATGATGCAAGCTTCCAAACCGACAAAGATGACTTTAGATCACAGTCGGGATATGTTTTTTGCCTGAATGGAGTAGCGGTGAGCTGGAAGAGTTCCAAGCAAGAGACGGTGG
Organism: Linanthus parryae; assembly: GCA_023055425.1. Classification (NCBI taxonomy): domain Eukaryota; kingdom Viridiplantae; phylum Streptophyta; class Magnoliopsida; order Ericales; family Polemoniaceae; genus Linanthus; species Linanthus parryae. The sequence continues at coordinate 41,981,219 of JALGPY010000004.1, forward strand.
CTAATTCTACAACAGAGGCTGAGTACATTGCTGCAAATGGCGCATCATAGGAAGCTGTTTGGATCATAAAGTTTGTTTTTGAAATTGTTGTGGTTCCTAGCATTGCGGATCCAGTTTAGTTGTACTGTGACAACACTGGGGCGATCGCGCAATCAAAGGAACCCAGGTCGCACCAGAAATCCAAGCACGTGCTCATGAAGTTTCATCTGATTCGAGATATTATCGATAGAGGAGACGTTCGGATATGCAAGATTCCTACAGATGAGAATCTGTCAGACCCGCTTACAAAGCCACTCACGCAGTGGAAGCGTAAAGGGCACACTAGGAGTATGGGCATACGAGATGCGCCAGATTGGCTCTAGTGCAAGTGGGAGACTATTGGAATAGATGCCCTAGACGCAATATAGTATAGTATGAATTTATTTGTGGCTAGAAATTCATTTATTATTTATTGGATATTTAGTATAATGAAGTCCTTAGATTTACAATTGTGTTGTTTATCTTAAATATCCCTAGTCCAGTATAATGATTAATGGGACAATCATCTATAGACTAGTATGGGGTTGGATTGATATGGAGATATCATGATCCAACACATACGTGTGCATTAAGGTTAATGGCGCACTGGATTGACCCATCTCCGAGAAGGCTACATACACGTTATGTTGAGTCACAAGCGCTTCTCGCGGTGCAATGGTATTTTCATCCTTAGACTTAAAGTCACTTGATATTGTAGTTGTAGATTATTGTGATTTTGGTAGCGTTAAACGCTACACCGTAACTGGGTAGTTATAAAGGCGTGTACTGGATACAATAAGAAGCAAGCTTAGAGATCGTAGTGGACGTAGATAGAATTTGTCCCTCCAACATAACGGGAGTAAATATCTTAGGCCACTCGAGGGATAGTGCTTATAGAATGTCTGGCCAGACTCAAATAAATCAATATGGGATATTGATGTTATTTGCACGAATAAGGCTATTCCCATGGATCGAGAAACTATGGATTGGATATACGAGTGTGACTTGTATGTCTGGTGTCCAATCCGGATATAGAGACAAAGGGATGAGACAATTACTTGTACAAAGGTTGTCATGATGACTATTCTATTAGTTGGCTAGAATGGATGTTTTGCTAGAAACCGCTCCATATTAGCAAATAGTTGCTACCAACTAGATAGAACCTATGGGGTCACACGCTAGATAGAGTTGAACTAGATTTGGGAATTAATTAATTGGATTAATTAATTAGAAGGATCACTTTGCAAAAACTTGCAAACTTAGTAGGGACTAATTTGCAAGGAAGGGACTAAATTGAATTCTAGTAGGACTAGAATAAGTCATGTAGGTAGTTGGCAAGGTTTGTTGGACTATATAAAGGACCTTCCTTCCTTCCTTCACACACTTATGTTCATAATTGATCATAACTTGAGTGGGAGAGAACAAAAGGAGAGAGAGAAAGCAGGCTAGAGGAGTCTTCGCCCCCCTAGCCCGCCGCCCGTCCCCGTCGACCCCAAGGAGGCCGAAACCTCCTTGGTTCGTCTCGTTTTGCGTGATTCTTTTTCCTCTTCCTATTTCCGGGCTAGCACCAAGGAGTGGGAGATATAGAAATCAACTCTAGGCGTGGATCAACTATAGAGAACGTGAAACAATTCGCGTTTGAAGCCATCAAAGGAGAACCCTAAGGTGTGTTAATTGATTTCTTCCTTTACCATCGTTATGTCTCTTGAATTGTGATCCTTGGAGGGTTTTGCATGGTTAATTATTATTTCCGTTGCGCATCCATGACTCAAAACCCTACAATGGGGCCGTATGGGGCCGATCCCAAGTTGCTGATGCGTAAGTTCCCGAAATTTCAGGGAAACGTGGCCTACAAATGGTATAGAACGCTGGAGGCTGGATCTATCAAAACTTGGGATGACATGGTCCAGAGGTTCTATAAGAAATTCTTCCAGATGGAGGAGAAGGTCACGATGATTCATCTCTCTGGTATGTATCAGAAACGCGATGAGGATGGTGTCACCTTCATCAAGAAGTTCAGAGCTAAATCATTGGAGTGAAGAGATGAGGTGCTTGAGGGCAGGCTCGTGTAGATAGGCCTGCAAGGTATGCGAGATGAGTACAAAGGTATGCTAATCAACCTGCAAACTCCTACATTTATGAATTTGATTGAATGCACGAAGAAAATAGAGCGTATAGTGGAAAGGAAAAAGAAGAAGCATGCCCCTGAACGACCCTCGGGAGGAACCACTTTCAAGATTGGAAGGTTTAATTATAAGAGGGGGCGCGAAGCTGAGGTCAATACAGTTTCACCACACAAGCAGCCCAGGGTTACAACTTCAGATGAGCCGCCTCTGCCATGCTCGATAGAGGAAGTGATTGACCTATGCAAACATTGGCGCAAAGACGGAGTTCTGCCTCCGCTCAAAAGGATGCCCTCCAAGGAGATGATGAGGGACCCGAAGTGGTGCGAATGGTACAGGAAAAGTTATGCACCCCACATATGACTGCAAGAAACTCAGGCACATGGTGAGCCGAAAAATGAAGGAAGGCGAGTGATTGTCAGCGACCAGAGGCAGGACGTGCGAAACAATCTGCTGCCGACTCATGCGGAGCAAGAGACGAAAGGCAAAGAGGTAGCCATGATTGCGAGTATATTCCTTCAAGAGATTGCGGAAGACGGTCTGCCTATCATTGCTGAAATTCAAAACAACGAGGACTACAGCATAGACACGGAGGATGAGCGTGCTGACAGAATGAAGGGGTCACACGAGTTCAGCAATTTCTTCGACGAGATAAACTTTTCGGAGAAATACCGGAAGGAGATGACAAAGGCGATTCTATGGGTAGCAGAAGACTTCGAGGAAGACATCGTGGTGTCCAATGGAAAATTTGTTAGGGCATCTCGCTCTACAGAAATGATCATGACTTTCTCCGCAAGTGACAAGAAGACGGACTCGATCCACCAGAAGCCCGTATACGTAACGGCAGTGATCAATGACGTCGAATTCAAAAAGGCATTTGTTGATGGAGGATCAGCCCTCAACGTGGTCTCGCTCAATACTCTAAAGTTAGCAGGAATCCCGGCGAAGAAGACTGTCAGACACCCATCCCAACTGATGGGATTCGGGAGTGATTCCAGGATGACGATAGGATGGATTCGTCTAGGCATCCAGATAGGAAAAATCAAGTGTTCATCTAAATTCTACGTCATTGATGTGAATACTACGTATTACATGATCATATGGCGATCTTGGATTCATCGTTTCGACGCGGTTCCCTCAACATCTCACCAGGTGATGAAGGCCATCTGGAATGACAGAGTAGTGGAGATACCGGCTTCGGTAAATCCCTTCAATCTAAATGAGGCGCACCTCGCTGAAGCGGTATGGTTTACTGAAATGGCGGACGAGCAAATGCCAGGGCCATTTAACCCGAATCCTTTGCCTCGATGGGAAGACATCAAGGATCAGTCACTAGCAGGAGTAATGGTGACGAGGGAGGATGCCAAGGAAAAGTTGTCCGCACGCGAAGAGGCACCGCAGGTCGCCTACCAAAGGAAGAACATGTACATTTTGAAAAGAGTGGTAAAACATGATCTTGCGGGCAAAGAGATAGATAGCTTCTACTCCAACGGAAAGAAATGCTACCGCATATGAAGGTGCGCGGGGGTACCCCCATTCGAGCATGGGGATATCCCTGGGCAAATCAGTCAAATCGAGCGTGTCACGGAGGTAGACAAGCCAACATCAGAAACTTTAGAGGATAAGCTGAAAGAAGCACCTGAATGCATGGAGGATAAGCCGAAACCCCAGAAGCAGGAACTGAAAGAAGTGTTCCAAAGCCCAGGAAAAGAAAAGAAGAGGCCCGTTTTTCTGAGCGCCGACCTCACAAACAATGAGGAAGCAAGATTGCTGCAACTGCTGACTGAATACAAGGATGTGTTTGCCTGGGAATATGATGAGATGCGCGGTTTGGACACGAGTGTCACTATGCACAGGTTAGATGTCATCCCAGGATCTAAGCCGGTAAAGCAAAGTGCGAGAAGCTTCAGGCCAGAGATAAATGTGAAAATCAAGCAAGAAATTGTCAAGCTACTGACTGCCAGTTTATTGAACCGAATCATCATCCCACTTGGTTGGCTAACATTGTGCCTGTGGTAAAAAAAAATGGGAAACTTCACATATGCCTAGACTTCAGAGACCTCAACCGCTTCTGCCCCAAGGACGACTTCCCGTTGCCCAACATCGATCTGCTCATCGATTCTACTGCGGGGAACCGGATGTTCAGCTTCATGGATGGCTTCAGTGGATATAACCAGATCAAAATGGACTCTGAAGATGCACGGAAAACCGCGTTCATCACGCCGGTGGGAGTCTTTAATTACACAGTCATGCCTTTTGGGCTCAAGAATGCGGGCGCGACTTATCAGCAAGCAATGATTTCTCTATTTCACGACATGATACACCAGGAAGTGGAGTTCTATGTTGACGATCTGGTTGTCAAGTCCAAATAGGAAGTGGACCATTTGGGGGACCTGCGGAAAGTATTTGAAAGATGCAGGAATTTCCAGCTGAAGATGAATCCCATGAAGTGTGCATTCGGAGTGACTTCGGGGAAGTTTTTTGGATGCGTAATACATCTCCAAGGCATCGAGCCTGATCCTGCGAAAGTATTGGCTATCACTAGCATGACGACACCACATAACCATAGCACTTTGAAGACGTTCCTGGGGAAATTATCTTACTTGCGGAGATTCATTCCAGCGATCGCAGAATTAACTTTTTACTTCAGCGATCTCCTCAAGAAGAATGCTGTATATAATTGGACAGAGGAACATGAGGCCGCATTTGGAAAGCTGAAGGACCTTCTCACATCGCCAAGGGTAATGATCGCCCCACAGCTTGGATCGCCGCTTTTGTTGTATTTGACGTCGACGAAGAAATCTATAGGGGCGCTTTTGGCTCAAGAGTACGAAGGGAAGGAAAGGCCGATTTATTACATTTCTCGCAAAGTACAACCGGCTGAATTAAGGTACACAGACATTGAACGCCATTGTCTTGCCTTGTTCTTTGTGATAGAAAAGTTAAAACACTACTTCGCCTCGCACAAAGTTGGTACATAACCATTTCACAATATGACATCACGTGTGTTCGACCACGAGCAATTAAATCGCAAGCAGTGGCGGATCTTCTGGAACAGTTCCCAGATAGCAGCTATGAAACCATGATCGAGGAGGAACTGGAAGGACCTGAGATCTATGCAGTCGAGTCACCATATTGGACGCTTCATTTTGATGGATCTTCAACAAGTAAAGCTGGAGGAATTGGAATTGTTTTGACTAAACCAGATGGGGAAGTCATCCAAATGTCCACGAAACTAGATTTCCCAGTAACCAATAATGAAGCGGAGTATGAGGCTCTCATCACAGGACTTCGTGCGGCAAGGGCACTAGAAGTAAGCAAATTAACGGTTATGGGAGGTTCTAAGTTAATTGTCAAACAAGCCTCAGGCGAGTACGGGTTGAAGGAGGTAAATCTGTTAACCAACGGACTTTGGTGCAAAAGCTGGTACAACAATTCTGTGATGTCAAGTACGAGCACACGCCTAGATCTGATAATCGGCATGCTGATGCTTTAGCTACTCTGGGATCTAATGTTAGTGCAGACAAATGCCCTGCGAAGATCTCAATTGAAGTCCGAACGTCACCGGCATTGATGGAGGAAACATGGAGGATGAGTCCATGGATGAGGAAGACTGGAGAAAACCAATACTGCGTGCAGTTGCCGAGGGAACAAGCAAAGGAAACTGAGCATCCACAAAGGGGTACAGCATATATGATAACGCCCTTTACTACAAAGGTCCGGGAGAAATACTCATGCGATGCGTCTTGCAGCAGGAGGGAAAAACGTTATTGGAAAAGATTCACCAGCACACCAGCGGAGAAAGTGAGGTGTCTATTTACGAAAAAGCCCAAAGATACGAGATTCATTGGCCAGACATGTCCATAGCTGCTGCGATAATTCAAGGAAGTTGTGAAAGCTGTGCATTAATCAAGGATTCTTTAGAAGTTTTCCTGGATGACGATGATACAGATTGGAGAAAGCCGCTCTTTGATTTTCTCACAGAAAGAATCGAGCCCGAGCAAAGAAAGGAAGCCGAGAAACATAAAAGAAAGGCGGCTCGATATGTGGTGCAGGAAAACATACTCTGGCGAACGGACCATGAGGGGAACCTACTCTGATGCCTAGATAGCCAAGAAGCGCAAGAGGTGATGGATTTATCTCACCAAGTGGAGAATCACGGGGGTGCAAAGCTATGCAGACAACTCCTCACAGTTGGTTATTTTTGGCCCACAATGGAGGCAGATTGCCGCTCCAAGGTAAAGAGATGTCAGGAATGCCAATTTAAGGGCAACATCGTGCATGCTCTTGCTGTAGACCTACACGCATTAGGAACTCCGTGGCCATTCCACACTTGGGCTCTAGATTTTATCGGCCCCATTCGGCCGGCCTCGCATGGGAACCAGTTTATCTTGACCGCGACCGAGTTGTTTACCAAGTGGGTGGAGGCAGTACCGCTCAAGACAGCAAATGCGCTCGCAGTGGTCAATTTCATTCAAGAGAACATCATATACAGGTTTGGAATCCCCAACACAATCCTTTCGGATAATGGCCCCCCCTTTGTAAATCGTCAGGTGGACGCGAAACTAGTGGAGTACAACATAAGGCAGGTCTGTTCCACTCCTTATTATCCAAAAGGGAATGGTCAAGAAGAAGCAACCAACAAGACACTGTTAAGAATTTTGAGTAAGATGGTCGCAGATGTTCACGAAAAGTGGGCTAATTCTTTGAATATAGCATTATGGGCATATCGAACTTCGCCAAGGACTCCCACGGGAGTCTCCCCGTTCCTTCTATGTTATGGAGCTGAAGCCGTTGTACCGGCAGAAGTAAAAGTTAACTCTGCAAGATTGGCCTTTCATGCATTGTATGACAATCAACGTGATCATGACTTGATTCTGTTGGAAGAGAAGCGCGAACTGGCTAAGCGGGCCAACGAAAGGTACAAAGAGAGGATTGCTCGGGCGTACAATAAAACAGTTCAACACCGGGACTTTGCGGTTGGGGAGTTAGTTTTACGAGCCTCAGATCATTGCATGCGGGAAGCAGCCCATCCAAAGTTTGCAGCTAACTAGGAAGGACTGTTCAAGGTCAAAGAAATTTTTGATAGTGGTTACTGCACCATACAGAGACTTCATGGGGCTGCCACAACCTCAAGCCTGATCAATATGCGCTGGATCAAAAAGTATTATCCCTAGGCTCTCTCTCTCTTTATGTATACATTGGATTCAAATGACTGTTGGATTACATGTCTAGTCCTCCAATGAATTCATGCGATTGTTTCCTCCCATATGAGGAACTGGTAGTCATTGTTTCCTCCCATATGAGGAACTTGTAATCATGCCTCTCCCATATGAGGGTGCTTTTAATATAAGAATTCTCCCATATGAGAAGAATTTTATTACCTTAGTTGTTTCTTATCATTTTATTTGCTTCATTTCTTACTTACACCAAGAGTCTATCTGTCTAGATAGCAGCCATAATATACGATCCCGTGCGATCCAAAGCCTATCTGCCGAGATAGCAGCAATGTTTAAATACGATCTTAAGTGATCTAAAAGTCTATCTTCCTAGATAGCAGCGAAAATAACAACACATTGCGATCCAAAGCCTATCTGCTGAGATAGCATCAATGTTTAAATGCGATCTTAAGTGATCCAAAAGTCTATCTTCTTAGATAGCAGCGAAAGTAACAATGCCTTTGTGCGAGCAAGCCTATCTGCTCAGATAGCAACAATATTTAATCATGATCTTAACTGATCTGTAAACCTATCTGCTCAGATAGCAAGCCATAGCGGCAACACCTCGTGCGATGCAAAACTTATCAGCTTGAGATAAAGAATAATTCAGGCAACATCCGAATGCAAAATGCGAAGGAAACATATCTTGTTTCGTCGTGTAGCGAACACGCATGCGATATTACAATTCGTTGTATCAAGAACAGCAAATACCAAAGTGTATTTCATTAACAGTCAAAATGACTTACAAATTATCTGTCTAGATAGCAACTTACAAGCGGAAGCTCATACTGAGAAAATTTCCTACTATGAAATGAACGGCCTACAGGACCTAACAAAAGTTACTTGACGCTATCGTCAAAGTCCTAGATCAGAACAGGGTTCTTATTGATCTTTTGCCCAAGAGACATGCCAGATGAACCTCATGTCCTGGCGGATGCGGACGTGAAGAACAAGTGGAGAACAACTCCTTGGGCAGGAAGCTTATTGTGCAGAGAGAAGAGCGCCATGGCTCGTCACACCTTGTTCAAAACAATGGTTGCAAATCGTTTTCCTCCAGGAAAGCTATAGGAAAAACACACCATTAATTACGATTCGGTAAAAAGTTCAGTACGGGACTGCGCATCGCCTGAAGGCAGTCGGAGATACGACCTGCAAACATAATAGACGAAGAAGAATCTTCGCAGAAGCATGACGTATTATGTAAATTTTCTTCAAAAAGATCATGAAGATTGGTAAGCTTTATAAAGAAGATCTTGGGAGCTATTTCTATGGCACAAGGAACAAACTCAGGTTTCACAACCTGAAATTGGCATGAGTCAACAAAGAACAAGCATGGATGCCAGCAGTCGTAAGGACTCATGGTAAGCCACATTTTGGGATGAAAGACCCAAGTAGCAAGAGGCAAGTTTTATATAGACTCGATAGGGGACTCTTCAGTTCCCTGGCTGAGTCAGCAAAGCTTGGGAAACGGGTAAGAATCAATTACTCACGTCTCAAAAAAAGGTAAAAATCAATTACCCTACTACAGGATATGGCGATTCGGTGGCACGCCCTAATTAATGACGGAAGGTCATAATAAGGATGGGGCTCCCAAGAAAATCGTGTTTATCTAATAAATCATTAGCGCAAAAATCAAGACAGATACGTCACATGTGACGTCATAATTGATACGCATCAAGATACGAGTGCGAAATCCTCAGAGCGGAAAAATGGGACATAAAGTTTCAATGTTAAAAAAAGGGGAGAAACACTAGCATTACAATAATATTTTTGTTTCTAAAAAGAATCCTTGATTAAAGGATCTTCTGGAGAGAACAAGAGCGACGCCTCTCTTGCTTGGTCCGCTTCTCGTTTTAGCTGTTCATACGTGGCATTCATTGCATGAAAGAGGTTGACAGCTTCTTCAGCCTTCTGCCTTTGTTCCTCTAGCTTCCGTATTTCAGGGATTTCACGCAAAGAGGGAATGCGCATTGCTGGAAAAGCTGAAGCAAGCCCTTGCTGCATTGCTCGTCTGTCAGCCGCGAGTACGTTCTCATCATAGTTGGCAGGGATAGTATAAGTTGCAACAGGTGCGACGGCAGCTCCAACTTGCGAACTCCAAAAACTCCATGCTGGGGGAACCTGTAAAAGCTCTACCTCTTTTGAAGGAACGACAACAATAGTGGCTGCTGCTTGACTAGGAACTTCTTCAGCTGCGAGAGGTCCTTGGGGCTCGGGAGCATGCATTTGAACATCAAAATTTTCATGCGATGCCATGCCTTCCATGACCTGTTAATTTCTATGAACTTCAGCTTTAGCATCCTCCGCTTCCATTTCCTCAACTTCAGCATCATCATCTTCTTCTCTTAACACGGTGTCAGCCTCGGCATCGTCAAATACCTCGATGATGTCTTCCAGAGGTTCTGCTGCATACTCAGTAGCTGCGATAGGATTCTCAACATGAAGGCTTCGCTCTGGGGCATAAGATGAAGGGAGCTGACTCCTTTGTTCTGGCATATCCTCATAAGGGTCGTTGACATCTGCCTCGCCCATCACCTCTCTAGAAGTCGATACATTGTCAGCAGAACTCTGGGCGATGGCAGCATAACCTGCGACATGAGACAGGAAAATATTGAGGTAACTTGCACTATACATGGTGTTCTTTTACTTCGATAGATTAAAAGCGAGCACCTCCACACTTAGGTGGGATCACAGCACCTTCAACATATGTTAAAGATGTGATACCATATCCTACTAGAGTATACTCATTAAGCACATCTTTAAGGTGAGCGTGACCTGGGGGTGCGAAAAAACTCGTTACAATAATTATCGGGCTACTAAGCATGGTCTACAAACATTATTTGAATGATTACCTGAAGGTTCACCACACTTGCCTACTAGCCATTGGCGAATATCATCTTTTGATAAGCCATGCTTTAACACACCAATAATTACTTTTTGGTAAGTCAAAGCAAGGTTAAAAATCTCACCTTCTTTGCCGCCCGCGATCTCCTCAAAGTCCTCTTGAGCATGTTCCAAAGCAGTCGCATATGCGTTATCAACATGCTGTTCTTCCAAACTTCTTTTTTTTTAGCTCGATCTCATCTTCCTCGAGCTTCCTCCTCCTATCTTCTGCTTCAGCAGCCATTCTCTCAGACTCAACAAGGATATCTTTGTCTATGGTCTCGTTGGAAATGCCAGAGCGAGAACCCTTGGTCTTTTTCTTCTCCTTAGCCAGGAGGCCGCTGATGGTTTCTATGTCATCACCTGCGCAAAAAAAAATATATAAAAAAAAAGAAAAAATTTAGCAACTATTGCAAGAGCTAAAGTATGAAGAAGACAAGTTTGTTTGAGATACCTTCCGAGTCCTCTTATCGTATCTCACCTCTTTCTTCTTCTCTTTCGCTTTCTCCTCTTTCTTCTTCATCATCTCTTTCTCTCACTTCATTTTCCTCGTCCTCCTCTTCCTCTTCTTCTTGACCAACAGGAACGAAAGTCTCAATCGCGAGCTCTTTCTGCGCTTTGCTTGGCATGCGACCTTTGCCTTTGTCTTTAGAGGCAAGAGACTTCGCACGACACGGAGTTGGAACACTTCTAGGAGGGGAGGAGATCGTAATCCCCTTCTGTCTTTGCCTCTTGGCCCTTGGGGCGACCTCTGCCTCCACTGCGGGAGTATTGTCCATCATCGAGCTAGCAAACGCATCCATTTCCTCGCGTCTCAGAGCCTCTACTTGGGGAGCCAGTCCCATTGTCACAAGAATTTCCTCGCCCTGCCTTTTTGCGGCAACAATAGAATTGATCAGCGATTTGGAGCGCTCTCCAGATGCGAACCTCCTCAAATAACACTGAAATAGAAAATGGGGTGTAAGTCTCAACGCACCAAGAGAAAGAAGTCTATCACGCATAAAGGAAATTATTTACCTTGGAAAAGTCTTCGCTGTACTTGATTACATGTGAAACTCCCTCCCTAACAGCAGTCATTTTCTCCCCGATAATGGTGGAGGGGCACAAGTGATTGTCAGAATCAAGAAAGGAGTAAAAGCCATACTGGGAATCATCCAAGCTGCAATTAGGGCGGAATGGGAAGGCATTCCTTTTGATCACAGGGGCTGTTGGGCTGAGGGGTCGAGTGCGTCTCAAACCTGGCTTGCTGAGCAGCCCAGTAAGAAATCCAGTTCCTGGAGGGGCGACCTACACGGCTACCTGAAGGTTGAACGAAGGGTAAGTTGCTCAGAAAGATCGTTTGGCACTCACCTGTCAGCAGTCGTTTGTAGCAGCCTCTTGCGATCGACCTAGGCCAAATGGAAGGCGCCACTGCATCAAAACCAAACTGGGGAGAGACGCGAGTTGGGTCAACATCGACTGTGATCTTTTCATATCTGGGATTAAGCTCAGGAACATATTCAGCAAGAGCAAAAGGGAACCTCTCAGGCACCAGCAGAGGAATTCGCGATAGCGCTCATGACCTTCGAGAAGGAGTTCTTCTGAAAAAGCGCCGGATCTAGTAGGGTACAGCTTCAGAAACCATCGCACATTTTCAATGCCCGTGGTATAAGGCCTAGCCGTAAACTTTCTCCGGTCATCGCATATTAGACTCCATGTGCATTTGGGAAGATTGGTTCTAAACCATCGAGCAGCTCTCCCACTGGAAAGTTCATTCTCCGCACCTGGGACACACCACTTGCTGGGCCTAGAAGGAACAGGAGCATAAGAGGGCCATCGCTCAAAAAACCACATGGTAAGGAATGCATTGTTGAAAAAAGTCAACACATCCTGACGCCAGCGAGAGTCCTTGATAGCCACCACTAGTTGGTCCAATCAATGATATAAGGTACCTAGTACCAGAGGCCCAAGTGCGACTCTCTAGCCGAGGGCCAATTTAACAGCAAGTGGGAGGACATGATAAAAAACCCCATCATGAGGATGACCATCAATTAAGTACCTCGACAACCAGGAACAGAGGAAGCCGCACAAGGTTAGATGGTACCCTTTCCCCTCAATATAATTCTTCGCATTTGGATCCTTGTCCAGAATTTCCTTGGTAATGCTACCGCTCGCATAATCGCGAAAGAAGTATTGCACCCACTTTCCCCAGGTATTCTTCGCAGAAGTTTCAACAAGCTGCCATTCGGGAAGAACTTTTGCGGATGTCCAACAAGTAGAGATTTTCTTCACTTCGTTTAAGCATTCTTCCATCTGCGCGTATAGAGCAAGCTCTGAATTAGTCTTCAAGGCGCTCAAGGGATCCACTTCTCCCATAGGGGAAAGGTCATATAAGATTTGTACATCTTCCAAAGTAGGGGCAGCCTCAAATTCAGCAAAACGGGAGGTGTGGGTCGTAGGTGAATAGCGAGAAAGAAGGTTTAGAAGCATGGATGGATCTAGCTTCACGGCAGCACCCTTCATAGCACGAACTGCGAAATAAATTCCAGCATTGTCCAATGTAATGGCATGATGGGTCAATACATGATCGATCCACTCATCCATCAAATCTAATTTTTGTACAAAAGCCTGGGTAGAAATTGCAGTGTGAGGGAAGAACCCATTTTCAACTCCTAACCTAACCACATCCTTGGAATCGATTAATTCCAACATGGACGCATTGGTAGGTGGGGTCAGTGTTAGCAATTCTTTGGAGGGGGGCACGAGCCGGTAGATTCTTCACCTTGACCCTAGCATGATAAAAATCCTTTCCACCCAAATAGGGGGCTTTTCTCCATAGGGTCATGGGGAGATCAGGTATTTCTTCAGGTTCTTTGACAGGTTTAGATCCTTTTGTCTTGGCCATTTCTGCAGAAAAGCAAAAAAAAGGGGGGGGGGAGAAATATACCCACTTTCAGTTAAAATTTCAGTTCAGATTCAGGAAGCAGTTATGGTTTGTTTTGAAATCAGAAGAAGATGAACAGTTCGAAGTCAATTCTGGGTTAGAATCTCAGAATTTCAGAAGTTCATCGTTCGAAATCGTCTGAATCTGATGATTCAATCTTTTGGGGTTTTAAGAGGATTCTCTTTCACAGCTTTCAATAAATGGCGTATTCCAAATAACTCTGGGTTTACAGATCCAAGACAGTTCAAAGATAAACAAGTACATTAATGGAATTGAGCAAAGCCAACCTTTTTTTGATGAAGCAAGTTGAAGAAGACGATTGAAAAGGAAGAACTGGTGGTTGATTACTTGAATCTGCTCTCGAAGGCTCTCAGATAACATTCACTTTAGAAAGAGAAGTGATGCTTTGCAACAATGGAGGATATGGAGTATTTATTCAAACACAACGAAGGGTCACGTCCTCTCAGTGGTCGAATCGCGACCGTCACCGTTGAATCGCGCAATCACAGGACGAGCTCACGTCACGCCTAAACCCTACAAGAACAGACGACACGACTCTAGGGATTCTAGGTCATAATGGCACGCACGGGGGCTGATTTTGCGTGTATTTGCATTGGTGCGTGGCAACTACGCGTGCACTGGTTTTTGCGCATTGAAGCCTATCTGGCTAGGTGTCTTCACACGTAAAAAGGGGGCTAATGTAGATAGTGATTTCTAGACAGACGGATCTTAGCCACGTTGCGGTCATCCAGCACACCTAGCTGTCCTCCACACACACTGGATCATGGGACTCGTAGGGACTTAGTAGTTTGGAGGCTAGAGTAAGTCCAATCGCGCGCGAGCGACAACGAAGCCCGCGCGCGACCCTTAGTAACTGCTCTGAGAGATTTATGGCACGAGCTCCATAAACCCGGTCAACCTCATAACGGTTCCGGTATACGCGGACGAAGCGAGTAACGGTCCCTATATATGCGGACGAACGTGCCGTTGTGGTTAAGGTAATTAAGCCGCCATTAATGGGTGCATTAACCCACTACAACGGTCACATTCTCCGTTATATATAGGATCATTAACCCTTCCATACAAGGAGGAATCACCTGAACTACGCGGAAGCTCTGCCAAAATTCTGTCTCTCTCTCATACAGTTACCATCGTCTTACTCTCTCCCTACACACACCCTACTCTTTCCGTGTTCTTTCTATCCCCTGCTCTTGGTGTATATTGAATCCTCCTCAAAGGATTCTCTCGTAAACACCGGGATAATTACGAAGGCTCCGATGGAGGAGGTTCTTACTTGAGGACCTCAATGATAGCAGGTCTCTGTACGAATTCACCGACACATTCCGCGTGATGATTTCAAAAACATCATCGTGACACTTTAGAAAAGAAGCACTTGAAGGCTTAGCAATTTTCAGAATTTCTAATTGCACACAATTCGAATATGAATCGGAAAAATCGCATAAACCCCTAACATAAATCAACCAATTTCTACTGTGCCACCAAAATTTCTATTTTCTCTGACCTCAACTTGGTATATACTATAATCTGGTTGATGGTGATACTCCAGTTGCAATGTTCCGCAAGAATTAAAACTAATGAAACACAGTCCGAAAGAAATGATAAGTAATACTTCACAGGAAAATGAATATATTATTGTGAGATTGGATGAGATTATTGGAGAGGAAACAACATGTTTAAATGTTCCGCTTTAATTGGTTGTCGAGCACCACGTGGTGCTCTTTTGGAGCACTAAAAATAACCTAAGATAGGAGGATATTTGAGATTATTAGAATCAGTGGTTAAGTTTAGGAAAGAGGTTTTTTGAAACAAAGAACGACGTTCCTCTCCTCTCATACATCTAAATTACGTATATATATCAAAAAGAGAACCGTTCAACACTCTTTGCAACTGACTCATTAATGAACCATCTTGATTTCATTTGGACATGAGAATTCACTTCATCTTCACACACAAATAATTAATGGCTCACAGGTTGCGACGGATATCGAGAAGGCCTTCCACATTGGTATAAACACAATTTTGGAAATTTGAAGAGGCTAAAATATTATTTTTCATAAAAAAATGAGGCTACAATATTATTATTTTATTACTATTACTACATTATTTTGTTGGAAATATGCAGAGTTTTGACAATATAGATTTCAAGTTTTCATACTTGCATTCAACAAGAAGTTAATGAGTTCTTGAAATTTTGATCACATCAATCTCAATACTAGTTTCTTCACGAAATTAAAATGAGCAATGAAAGTGAATAACTCTGCTAAAGAGAAATAGAGAATGATCTAAGCATATATTTAGAAATATAAATAAAGTATGAGGGTAATATGGAATTTGCCAAAAACAGGAAAAATCTGAAAAAAAAACTAAACCCTCCAAAACGTGGTTCCAGTTATAAACTACCGTAAACAGATACTTTAGAGAAATCATCCAGCCAAAAAAATCAAATCCTGATACGATCTTTATCATACAAAGATCGAGATTTACTTCATCTTGTCACTCAACTCTCTGGGTTAGACCCCTAGACCTGTCAACCTAATCTACACGACTAGATATTATAGTGAAATGAATAGGCTCTACGACAATATGATTTCAAATTTGATGAAAATTCAACACGACGCTATTTCCAACTTGCACTTCCCAGCATTGACAAGCCACTACCCAACACACGGAAGACTTAATAAGCCCTCATGATCGCACATAGACATCAAAGATTCAAACCATCATCATCTTGCTCAACTCCAGAGGCTACATCATTCCCTAGTGGTGCAGTCTAGGTTTGACCGGAGTGCGAGAAGTCATGCATTGATGTCATACTGTACAAGACTTTTAAAAGTGTATATAACTTTGTACTGCACAACAAAGAAACAAAGCAGATTAATAAGTTATGTATTTTTTTAATTAGTTATGTGCTTTATTAAAATATTTAGAAAATTCTTCTAAAAATAGATTTAGAAAGTTTAAATGATACTACTTACAAAAATTCACGATATTAGTATGCATTAAACCTAATGATAATTATAATTTAGCTTAAAAAATGTCATCCAAGGCTCATAGTAGCAAACTAGCAATTAATAGTCTCTATTGATTTGTGGAGAAACGAGTTTATATATTCTGAAAAAAAAAAAAAAAAAAAAAAAAAACACGAGTTTACCTTTACAAAAGTACCAGTACTATAGTTTCAAAAATGTTGAAATGCTATTCCACAATCATTTTCCACTTTCGCATTAATGACATTGGATTACACAACACGCAAACATCCAGCGGAAACGAATAAATACAGACACCACATAAGGACTCATAATGTTTCCAGTGATGTCGTCACCGACAAGATAGACAGAACTTTGAGAAGGCCTTCCACAACATAGACTGGTGAACAATAGTTTTATTTTATTTTCGGAAATGAGTAGACATATTTCTCAGCAATTCATAGGTTCATTAACAAAATTACGTTTCCTCAAAAAAAAAATTAACTCATTATTTGAATATCCCACTTGTCTATCTATATTACCACTACCACTACCAATACATACCAAGTGAAATATACTAATGCAGTACTAAAGGACGCTGGTTTTGGTAGGTGTTTTACTATTCATATATGCTTTGTTGTACACATTCAATATGGTTGGATCATTTTAGAATTGATGGTTCAAATCGAATGGTTATGTCTCCTCTTTCTCTGACACTTCACACTCTCAATAGAATTTCATATATGCGCTACTTATAAACCTATCAGCAGTACTAAGCATGTGATGTTTTATGCAGTTTGATAGTTTCGATTTAATTTCGGAATTCCGATTTAATTTCGGCCAAGAAGTATAATTTTGATTAAGTAGAATTATTTTCCCAGTGTTATTAGTCCATTTTGGATTATCTAACCATGATTTTTTTAGTACTAACTTCTAATCCACTTTGCATTGAGGAGTACACGTCGTTCTTTGAAAAAGAATGGAAATTTTATTGGTACCATAGTAAAAAGAATGGAAATCGATGATAGCGAGACCTGCTATCATTGATGGCCGCAAGCAAGACTCTTCGTCGGAGGCGTCGTGACTATTCCTGTATGCTCAAGCATGCAAACATTGAGAATTTGATGGCTCTCCCCGATTGAGTCGTGAACAAATGCATTTTGCTCATGATTGTGGTGCATTTGCGAATTTGGAGGTGTGTTTGTTGCTAGGAATGGTTAGGGGGCGATTCTGATCTTTTAAATGTTTTGGTTTATGCTCCTGTTTTCATTTCGCACTTGTTTCTATCTTCAAATAATTGGTGTCTACGTCCCCTTTTTGCAGTATGTTATGCTTCAACATTATGACTGCGAACGGTCGAGCTTTCTCTTGAAATTTGCGGCTGACAATGGTCATGTTCTTTCGTTGTATACATGGGGTCTATTTGTTATTCTGTATAATGAGTTGAATAAGGAGGTTTTGTGTGTTCTAAAGGATGTTGAGACATTGGAATCAAGGGAGGATCTCTATGGTCGCCTAATCACTCGTTTCTTTGTACTACCGACATTCGCTGATTTTGTATGTAGGCGGAACTGGCCAAGCTGGAAAACGTTGGAGAGTATCTACGATGGTTTACTCCATAGCCATAACGAAAGATATCCACGGGAAAGTTGCCAAAGGTGTGACTGGGCAGATGAAGCATTTGTGTTGTTTTTTGGACTGTACGAGGGTTTCAAATGTGATTATTTTAGTGAATAAACTATTCATATTTATCTATAACAAGTGGTAGTACTATACAGTTACGCTAGGGGTGCAACACTTTGTCTTTTAGCCGTTAGATGAAAAAAATTCCGACAATTACATCTTGGCAAAAATAGATACAGTCGCCTTCTCTCGTATGGTAGTAACTACCGTGGTAGATTGATATCTTCTTCTTTTCTTCTTTTTTGTATTTGGCGTTGGGTGCATTGCCCATAGGGCACGGGCACAGTTGATAGAAGTTCACATCCATTAAACTGGTTTCTAAAAATATTTTCTTGTTCTTGATGTTTAATTTATGTGTTACTGAAGCAACCACTGGCTATATTGGCGTGAATGTTTTTTATAAGAGGGAATTTTGTTTTTATTTTACAAAAACAAGGACTATCAAATATAGGTGTGCTTTGGGATTCTTAATATCTGAAAATGCATAGAACACTGGTAAAACAAGCAAACTCCGTCAATTTTCTTTAAACTTGAGTCCCTCGCAGCAGCTTCGAGCAAAAAAGCGTGACATTAGGCCACAAAGGAGCTGAAAATCCAGAAAATTTTCAAAAATCCAAAATGAAACAAAAATTAAACCCAAAAACCCGACCTTAAATGCAAAATAACTGAACTTTAACCCATCCACCACGTACTTCGAAGTGATTGACTTCGATGCTTTGGAGAGGAGGACAGGATCATTTTGGATTTTTGGCGGATAAACAAATATTAAACCCAAAATTTACATAAAACAAACCCTAAATACACTATCACTATCAGATCAGAGCACCAATCCATTAGTAAGGACACGGCGGCGAGTTAATTGGGCGGCAAGACGTATCCTCGCGGCGGCTCAAGAGGAGGAGCCGAACAAAGACTTACATGCCCCTACACTTCCAATGCAAGATACACAGCTCCACCGCCTCCAAGCCTCTTTGCACCCTTTGAAGCCTAGTTCTGTCATGAAATAATCAAAAAGAGGGAAGATAGACACGGGGTGCTTACCGACGCAAGGAGGAGCGGTAGCGGCCCGGCGAATACCACAACAGCGATCTGAGAACTTGGAACTGAAAGATAAGAAGGGGAAGCCAGAAAAGAGATTGAGGACGAAAAAAGAGAGGAACCCTTACCGGAGCAAGACCTGAAAAATCTCAAGAGAGTACTTTCTCTCTCTAGCTTTCTCTCACAAGAGAACACACAGTACAGTAGCCGTTAATATTCATATTCATGAGAAGCAGAAATATGCCAAAAAAATTATGGGTAAACGAAGCGTATTATTTGTGGGATGTATTGATTTTAAAAAAATACCGTTTTGTGGTGTTGTTAATGTTTTCCAGAAGTGGTGATGTTAATTTTTAAACGAATTTATTTAGGATATTTAATTGAAATTAATTGTTTTTTTTTTTCAAAAAAATGTAATTTATTGTTTATGGTGCAATATTGTAAGAATTTAGCAACCCTTGATTTCCATATGATGATAGACTAGGTTCACTCCGCGCGCGTTGCGCGCGGCGTGCCGTTGCATCGGGCGTTGCCTTGGAGCTCCAAACTTCACTCCTGTGTCGCTGTCGTTCCAATTGATACTTATGTAATTTAATCAACACATACTTAATTCTATGTTTCACAATAATACTACAGTAGCACAATTCAAATCCGGCTGATTTCATATAGTTGAGGTCCTCGATTTTATTTTTTTTCCGAAGCTACAGTATACTGTCTGAAGTTTTTTAATTCTTCGTCTGTAATTATGTAATACCGATGGAGTTATTAATTATCCTCTCAATTTGACCGTGTGTGAATTCGTTGTTATATTTTTTGTAGAGTATTACCAGTTCATGCATAGTCGATATTATGCATTGAAATCAGATGTTCAGTGTTTCACAAGTAGGTTTTCAAAGTTTTCTTCCCATATTTAATTGGTCTTCATAATTACCCTCTGCTGCTCTCCCACAGGCATCATTTGCTCTGCCAGCACAACAAAATCACACTCATAACCTAAAAACCTAATCTACTGTCAACGCCTATTTTCATCTCCAATCACTCACCATCTTTGTCATTCTGATTTACGTTTCATCATTTAGATGCACTGTTTCATGTGTATTGAAGATTTCTGCGGTAGATTTAGTGAGGTTTGCAGTATCTTCCCATTGATTCATCTGTTTTCCAGCATGCATTTATTGAAAACGTGTCTCTTTGAAGATGCATGGTAATAAGTTCTGTGAAAGGATATGAACAGTTGCTATGGTCTTTTCACATCCATACTTACATCTTGTATATAAGCACAAGCAATTGGCTCCGGTTATAACATTGAGTGACTCAATGGATTCTGGTATAGAAAATACCGACGACAAGTTGAGGAAGACTGCCAAGAAGAAGATGAAGAAAAAGGTGAAGAAAAGTCAGAGATATCAGAGTGAGTTGCAATTCACAGAGAGTGAGTCTGAATGGGAGAGTTGGCCTGAACATGGTTATGTTGTCGGGAAGGGGTCGGAAACAACTGTGTATTCAGATGCGGAGGAAGAAGATGATTTCTGGGGAACTGACACGGCTTCTTCATATCCGCTGAAATGGAAGCATTCTGTTTCCCGTTCTTCCAGTTCAGGTAGAGGTAAGAAGAAGAAATTGAGAGGCAAAGGTACTGAAGATTCGCACAGGAAGAAATCAAATACTCCGCCGGAGCGACACCAGATAAGGGCGGCAAGAGGAAAAACACAGATGAAGATGTTCCAGAGTCGTGCAAGAAGAAACCAAGATTCTAGAGTGTCCAGCATTTTTAATGTTATGTTCTGATCAAGTGTACTTTAATGTTAGGTATTATGAGCAGTATCGTGAAATTTAATCATGTTTATTTTGAATTAGGGATATGAACTGATGTAATCTTGGGATATATTTTATCGATCAATGCAGTTTTTAATTTGAGTTAATTTAATGTTTGTTTACAATGATTCATTGTATAATCTTAATCATGGATCGTCGCAAATTTTGTCCATTAGATCGAACGAGTTATTTTTTTTTTACCCCACATAAACTAATACGATTGATTTGCTCATCTAGTAAGCCGATCCTGGATGTTAATGGAACAAATGTAATCATGCTTTGTATTAATTCTGTTGGAAGATTATAGTGTTGATTTCGTTGTTGTTGTATTAATTGAATGGGACAAATATAAATCTATTAAGCGTCAGTTGTCCTACATCACTTTATATATTTATTCTTTTCGTTGACCATATATTTTTTAAACCCCCCTTTTTCGACAAATTTCATATTTATGTATGTTAACAAATCTCATTGGTATTCAGCATCAGCTATGAATTCAGCATATCAGAACCTGAAGATACCTCTGCCTGCTATGATGTATATTAGTTGCCATGTTAGCCGTTGGATTTATAGAGACACAGGATTGAAGTTTGGAGCTTGAAGACAGTGGCCGATGCACAGGACCGGCAAATTGTAGAGCAATTCCACCACGAATCCATAATCCGATGTTATTAGAGAATCCATAATCCATGTTATTGTTTGGTTGAATCAGCCAAGGATGTGGTCTGATCAAGTTTTGTTATCTTGAATGGATACCTTGCATTATTTTCAGATCATATGTCTGTTCTTGCACCGCATTTGTTGATGTTATTGTATGTTCAGCTAATGATTTTATTTTTGTTTGAGTCAATACACTGCTTCCTCTTTCCATGACTTAATTGTAATCATGATGTGTAGTTGTACTAAGTAGTTGTTATTTTATTTCTTGTATTTCGGAAATTAGATTCCCTTTAATCATGTAATATTGGTAACTTAAGTGAAATAAGAGCTCTTAACATAGCTATAATTTAATTAAGTGAAATTAAGACTCTTGACATAGCTATAATTTAATTAGGAATCAAGATTACACAATAACATGGATATAGGGACCTAATTGCCGTACTGATGAGACTGCATCAGTCTGTGTCAGGATAAGAAATGTAACGCTTACAACTTTCTAGTTTGTCTTCGACAATTAGATCTTGAATAATATCTGGAGCATCATACAATATTTTGTAACGATCAGGTTGTTGTGATCCTATAGTTGCAAGCCGCTGTGCGACACTATTGTCCAGTCTTTCGATAGGAACCAATGGTATTTTCATTCGTCTCAGTAATGCATATCCATCATGAATCTCGCGTTTCATCGAGAGCGGAGCAGTGCTCTGCAAATGAAAGATTTTGCTCGCTTCGTAGTTGGAGGTCTCAATCTTGATTTCTTTCCAGTCATTCTCATAAGCTGAATGAATACCATGATAAATTGCCCACAGTTCACTTTCCAACTGACTGACACCATCAATTCTTCCTATGAAACCAAGCTGCCAGTTTTCATTGTCATCTCGGCAGACACCACCAATTCCACCGGTATTGGTTGCCGGTGAGATAAACCCATGCACGCTTATCCTGACCACTCCTTCCAAGGAGAGAATCAGATATTAGAATATATATCACGGAAACATTTCAGTGAATCTAGTAGGGAGCATAATATTTCGTTGCCTAACTAATATTATAGAATAACATGATGGCATTACATTTTGAAAGTACTATTGACATGAAAACATGATGGGCAAATTACTGCGAGGAGTCGAAATGGGACGCGGAGGTGTTTCTCGAATCAGGGTTGCTGCAGTAACAAACTGCGATAGTGATGGACTTGAAGCTGAAGAACTTGCAATAGTTTGATTACTGGTGACTTCTTCTTCGGAGACTGTTCTTTTGTGCATGGACATTGTTACTGCTTATGGTATCAGTGGGTAGTTTATGCAACTTGTTATGTTGATGACATCATCAGCTTTCTTATAAAGCAGGTGAGGTTAAATGCTTGGAACATAATGCCAGATGATACCATATTGTTAGTCCGTAAGTTTGTCAGGCAGTTTGTTTCTTTCCGTGTTACTGTTTACAGTTACAGCACTGACTTACTGTCGTTGGATTCATGTGTAGCATGAATATGTGTATCGATGACAACAGTCCCGTGAGCTACTCTGTCATTGTTCAGATGTTGTTATTCGCAGCTGTTTTCATAGACCCGTGATCTACGTCATAATATTTGTGAAATGAAAGCATAGCTTGAAGACTAAAAATATGTTCTCTTTTTTTTTTGTCATGTCAATATTGCATGGTAAAGTATTAAGTGTGAATATTTTTCATCGTGTTGCAACGTTTTTCGTTAACAGGCATAATATATTGCACTTACAGAGATGATATCGAGTTGCTGAGGAAAGAAATTGTTTAAATATTGGATTTACCAAGGATTTTCTAACATTATAACTTCATAAATACTTTCTTTCTGTTTCCGGCTGATGCTGTCATATACTTGTGATTCTATTGTTGTTTCAAGAATAAAATAAAATAAGTTGATAATTTAGGAAGCATTATTAGTCGCTTTATTATTATGCGAGATAGAAGCATAAAGAGATACAATATTTTATTTAACATAAATAAGAGGAAACATGATCGCTAATAGTACAACACGTTGTAGAAGGAAGCAGACAAACATTCACTGATATGTTGCTGCAGATGTTGAGTGGCATCGTCTTGGCTTATGCATGGATTATCAATTTCTTTACCATGCATACTGAACTTGCTTCACAACCCATTTGGTTATCCTGTGGTTGGTTGGCTGGGTGCATTTTAAGACCCGAACATATAAATTTTCATTTGCATTCTCCACGTTCAAGCTGACGATTAGAGCTTCTTGTTCCTGAGAATGGAATGCCAGCTTTTTTTGACATATGAGTATGACTAACTGTAAATTTTCTAGGAATAAGTAGTGTGTTATGGTCGAGGACATTTGGGGCGAGTTAGGCTGTACCTGTGGTGTCATTGTTGCCAGATTTGCAGCAGTGTTTCGGAGGAGCGTCTCCGGAGCCTGGCCAAAAATTATCACATCCATTATTCCAGTGTCATCTCAAAGTTCCACCATCACTCGGCATCTGTAAAAAAGGTATGTAATCGTATTATACTTGAATGTATTTTTAATTTGTGAATTTGTGGTATTTGAATATAGTCAGTGAATTCAGTTAATTTTCATGCATTTATCAGGAATAAGAATATTCAACCTGGGGCTCGTGTTGCATTGGGTGTTATTACAGACGGAACAGTTTGGACGTCGACGCACACGATTGCAATGGTTGCAGGCATTGAACCATGTGGTTTGATTTGTCGGAAAGATCTGTGCCGAGACCTTAATTCAGGCTTCCTCATACATAGGCTTTTCAGTGTTGGAGGCAGTCGAAGAAACAGAAATCAGAAGGACAAATTATAAATTAAGAATGTTTGAAGGAAGATAAATTATGATTAAGGGGAAAGATTGAAAAGCAAGAGGGAGAGATGTCAGAAGAAAGGAATGTATTGAAAAAGTGTGCGAAAAAATAACTATCCAAAATTGAAAAGGTAAAAACATAGGAAGATCAATATATTATGACATAGTTGGATATCGTGGTCTTCAATCCAATATGTTAGGTGAAGATTACCCAGATATGTTGTCGAACACACATTCGTCACAATCACAACTGGATGAGCACTGGCCAGGACATTAAGTTTATCTCCTTCTGTCATAGTTGCGTCGTCCCACAAAGATAGACAGACTGGTATGCCACTGAATTGATATATTTGGGTAGGACAGTCAATAATTGCATGCAGCAAACACTAACAAATGGACACGACCTACTACAACACAGCACACAGAATCAGAGTACTTACGAATCATCCAGAACAATTACATCCCTGACACGAGCACGACCAGGCGAATCTTTCCGGGGGACCGTCTTTGTGGACATAACAGCAATGATGATGACAGCAATATCTACAACCATAGTGACATACAAACAATAACAATAACAGGGTTTACTAATTATGAAAAAAAAATTACTATACATTAGCATGAAATCTATATGTAGGAATGAGGCAAAGTTGTGGATATAATCTACCGAATTTCTCGCAGGAATTCACAAGAGTTGGAGCTTCTTTCAAATTTTTCAAATTATATTTGCTACCAGATCCTTCATCAACCTTATCTTCCACTGCAGTCACCTCCATTTCTTTCTTAAGGACAAGAGAGAAATCGTGATCTATGTAACGGTACTTGGGGTTGACAGGTCGGACAACACCATTGCTGAACCAGTAGGAATGATAAACCTGTAGTTTCTTGTCAAAGTTGGGTATATCTGCATCAAATGACGTTGCTTGGATTTGCTTACCCTGCAAATTCAATAGAAATTTATTAAATACGGCGACCAGAAAAATAATAATAACAATTGTAAGAACAGTAGCGGTAGCATATTATATTTAGCAAATTAAATAGACGAATCAATGGTAGATTGACTGATATGTTTGCACAGCTTTAGTTACAACCTCACTGTCACAGAGAACAAAACGTTGGTACATTGTGTTCGAACCTTTCCCGTCAGTTTTCATGATTTTTTTGCAACACGTAATAAAGCATGCGGTGAATAACATTATGGTCTATATTGCTGTGCAATACACGAGTGTCACTTCAGCATGATGAAATCAGGAAGCACTAACCATGGTTGGAATCTATTTTTTGTTTTGTACACGTGTTGCTCTACGCAACAGATCTTTGTAGACAACATTTCGGGTTGTGCAATTAAATTGTATGCCAGCAATTGGTTCCATTAACACTTTAACTGCTGATCCTAACTTCGCCCTAGATAATGCGACATACAGCTGACCGTGGGAGAATACAGCTTGGGGTAGGTAAACACCGGCACGTTTCAGAGTTTGCCCTTGCGACTTGTTGATGGTCATAGCGAAGCATAGTCGTACTGGAAATTGTTTCCGCTCAAACTCTATGGGATAGTGGTCTGTTTGGGATGGTCTGAGCGGGATCCGAGGAATGAACACTGATTTTCCCTTATTTGGTCCGACTGCAATCTCGGCATATATTACATTAGGCAACAACTCCTTACAAATAAGTTTCACACCATTTGACAGTCCTGATGACGCGTCAATGTTGCGTAGCAACATTAGAGGACAACCTGGCTTCAGTTCACACTTTGGGGTGGCAACCCATTAGGAGTGAGTGTATGCAGGAATTCCACTGGATGAGTCGACTGGTTCTCCAACAGAGATCGGTGAAAGCTATTATATGTATGAGATTGTCCCGGAAATCTACATAGCAGAATTTGATTGATTCTGTCGACGCAGTCATTCCGAGGAGTCAAAATTGCTCGTTCAGTAAGGTATCTCGTGTTCAGACAGTCAGATTGGAAATTGCAGTAGACAGAATTAATAAACAAGTCTATTGACGTGCTTTCATCAATGAATGGCACGATCATTGATCGTGGCAAATCTATTGTGGCTTCATCGACATCTTGCACGCTACCATTTCCAATGGAAAGAAGAAATTGACAAAAGCTGGGATCATCAATAGCGCGCATATTTTCTGTGAGATGAAGCAAATGCATGCTGGCCCATAGAGATGAATCAACAATGCTGTTTGAGATACATTCCTCCTTGCTTGCACGCACCGTCATAGGAAGCACCTGCCTGAAATCACCTCCGAAGACAACGACTTTGCCACCAAATAGTGATTCATCAGAACATATATCGCGCAGCATACATTGAAAAGCCTCTATATTCTGCTTCTTCGCCATTGTAACCTCATCCCATATAATAACTTTGGCCTCTCGAATAAGATGTGCAAGAGCTGTCTGTTTCCCAATATTAAATGTATTCTTATCTGTAGTATCTAGGGGAAGCTTGAAGCGAGAGTGTGCAGTCCTTCCACCAGGCAAATTTGAAGCTGCAATACCACTGCTAGCAGTAGCTAGAGCAATCCCACCACGACCTCGGACATACGCCAAGAGAGCTCTGTATAGGAATGTTTTTCCAGTGCCACCTGGTCCATCAACAAAAAAACACCCACCCTTCATTTCACTTATATGATTCGTGATTATTTTGTAAGCTGCTGATTGCTCGTTGTTTAGCTGATCGATTGCGGCAATGTCTTTGGCCGGAATCGGTACTGCCAATTCCTCATCAATTTCGCGATTGACTGAAGACATTTCATCAGGATGATTAACAGGTACCGAAGTAATGAAATCAGTCAGTTGTCTCCCCATTGATTCTAGAAATATATTGACTCCTTTAACAGTTTTCAATAGAATTTGAGCTTCACTTAATCTCCCCTCTTTCTGGAAGTCTTTAGACAAATTCACATACATACGATCCCACAGAGAGCGTGGGTTGCCTGGTTGGCAGTACACAAGCACAGTGGCAAATAGACGTCGCACTGTTTGAGGAATTTGAAAGGTAGAAGCTTCTTCCAAACAATCTTCAAGTGCTGTGTCTTTTTCCAACAGACCAAGCATCTCACACGCCTCGCGGTATGATTCACATACATGATTCCTAACTGTCCGCAGTTGCTCATATGATTCAGCTCCTCGGACATGAGTCAGTAATAATCGAAGGAAAAAGCGCTCTCCCTCCGAAGGATTAGCAGCAACAATACGTCCAATACTTTAGCCCTTTTTCCGTGGTTCCCAGCATAAATGTGTGCTATTACATACATAATGTTGTGGAAATTCACTATACAGCCAACGCTTCGCACTTTTATCATGCTTATTAGTTTCAAAATATTCCGTCAACATTGTCTTCACATACTTCTTATCCGCGGCAATGTAGGGGAGCTTCGTATGTTTGTCAAAGGAAATAGATTGCATGCCGGGAAGGTGAAGTGGAAGTGCAATAACAGAGGGATGCATCTCGTTCAGTGGGAACCTGAAAAGACGCCATGCAGCCTCCGGAGGTGAAATCCACC
Organism: Linanthus parryae; assembly: GCA_023055425.1. Lineage (NCBI taxonomy): Eukaryota > Viridiplantae > Streptophyta > Magnoliopsida > Ericales > Polemoniaceae > Linanthus > Linanthus parryae. The sequence goes on from JALGPY010000004.1 coordinate 42,008,890, forward strand.
TTGCAGACTGGAATGCTGCAATTTCATCAATACCGGTAGTTTGATTTGACACAAGTTGGAAGGCCACCTTATCATGACCTTTGTAAATATACTTGTACAGATATTTAACTGCCTTGATTATTGAGCAAATTTCAACATTGAGGAGGCAGTCATATTTCGCCAGTAAATACGGTTTGTACGGCACGACCCATCTGTTATCAAGGGTGGCACCTCGGACCTGAACGGTGCTGCCATTGTTCTTTCGCCGATAAATTGGAAATGAATTGTCACCCGATCTTGTGGCACTGCAGAAATCCGGGGATATCTGTTTTTGCACCCAGTCCGAGGCCGCATGCATACATTCTTCTTGTTGTGTTCACCACAGGAACCATGCATCATATGCTTGATTACACCATTGTAAAGATGAGAGTTGACTTTAGGATCAGGAATTTCAGCTGAAATATACCTATCATACTCATCGGGTTGCATCAATTTCGCAAACTTCTTCAGAATCAGAAGGAAATGCACATGCGGGAGACCACGTTTCTGATACTCAATCACATATGTATAAGCAGCAACCGGCCCAAGAATTTCTCGATCAATCAAATCACATTTAATCTCGATCGTTTTCGCCCGGAAAATTCGGGCTACTAAATCCGGTCGGTTGGAGGCTTCCTCATGAGGCAGGAGCTCATTATGGATTTCAGACCACTTAGGATTGCAAGTCATTGTTACAAAGTAATACAGCTTTCCGAACTAACGCACAAGTGCCATTGCATCTTGGTAACGACGCTTCGTATCTCGTGGTCCCCCAACAAACGAAGGCGGTAGTACCACATGACGACCAATGTTCTCAGGATTGGTCTCTCCTGCAGCCAGACTATCAAGTCTACCTCGATAAAGTTCAGCACGTATATCATCCTGGTTGAAGCGAACATAATCAAGTCGACTTGTTTCTAATTTGATGTACATGTGAACAATGTATTGTTGAAGCAGACGACCAAAAAATAAAATCGAGTGTTGCCGGATGCTTCGAATTTTTAGCCGGTAGCAGTAGTACTGCTGGCCGGTGACAGTCACACCCTTCGACTCTGGGTCCTCTTTACCTGCATGAAACAAAATGACATTTACATCATGTTGTAAATATGTCTGCAAAGTACAAATATTATGTTACTGAAGAGCATCGAGCACGTGCGAACCTGAACGTTGCTTCTTTCCCTTCGACCTTTTGGAAGCATTCTTCTTCGCAGGTTTCTTTTTTATACCAGTATGCCAACCAGGCTGACCATAAGGGAACATAATCGGGTACTGTAGTGGATCGTAGCACCCCAGGTGGTACTTGATTGGTTCCGTTCCCCCTTCTTTCGCTGCACCAAGATATCACGCGAGTACTTGCCTGCACGGTATTCATCATCTATCCAAATGCCTGCAACCTGGTCTGAAGTGGGCATGTTATGGGTTCTCTGATCCAGTCCGGGGTCACATCGAATACGTACATCACAGTCCATGAGATCAGGGGTCTCGGACATTGACTGGAATTTTTCATTGTAAGGATTGGATTTCAGAATGTCGGTGAGACAAGCTATGATGGAGGTATCGACATTGCTGAAAGTTTGAGACCGACAATGTAACTGATAAGCAGGATCGTAAAAATATAGATGCAGATATCTAGGTGTCTCCTCACCGGGGTCTAGATTGTTGATGTAATGATATATTTGACCCTGGACCCTGAATGTGTAAATTCCTTTACCGTTTTTAGGATTTCACGATCGTTCTTCACGCCCATAGATGTGAAAGAAAACAAATTGTTGTATGCACGAATTGAAGTTCTGAATTCTTGACTTGTTGCATTGTCTGACAGTAGCAAGGTAGCTAGTGTATCAGGAATTTCATGTGCTGCAAGAACAATTCGGCCTGAGCTGCAGCAAAATCCATCAGGTTCATATGCAAAGAGTTTTGCCTGGCAATGAGGACATGTCCTTGGCTGAGGTAGCAAGCTCGGTTCAGAAGGTGGAGGAGGAGGATCACGTTGCCACTTCTTTGTACGCTTCTTGGCTGCAATGGAGACACATTCAAATTAATCATCAATTCTAATGAAAGGAAACAGGCAAAATATGTTGATATGAACAGGAGCACAATACTCACACGAATGTTTAGTACCAGTCGAAGTACCGGGAAAGCATTTGCTGGACTCACCCACCGATGACCTTGATGCACCACCCTCATCAATAGTCTCTGCTGTTGTTGGGATGTTACCCGATGACTGACCTGCAGTGTATTCAGATAAAGGGGATACAACCGAGGCATACACTGACGGAGGAAACGGAGCAGTCATAAACGAAGATGGAGCGACTGCCAGTGCATGACTGCGCCGACCATTGTACACATATAGAGCAGTGACACAGTAGCCTTGTTGCACAACAATTTGTGAAGAGATAGAATATGACATTAACTGTTTAGGCAGTTCGGAAGGAATCGCTGCAGCACAGCCTCCATCTGGTGAGCCTGCAGCACAATCTTCGGACCTCAGATTTGCAATACGACGTTCGTCTGACCTCTCGAACAAAACTTTCCCCTTTCTTTACATGTACACTGTCGAATATCGCCCCGAGTTACATTGCTGCTTTTTCCACAGGCCGGAGAAGCAGCTGAAGCAACCTGTGCAGGTCTCCCCCTTTTCCCACAACCGGCTCGGCTTGCCACTGTACGCACTGCTTCGTCTGGATTAGAAACACTAATTTACACCTCTTCTCCATCACCAGCAGCAGCTTTTGGAGACTCTCCTCTTCCAGTACGTACCGCTCTACCACCGCCTACACGCAACGAATTTCAAGTAACAGAACCATGTGAGTGCACTTGATGTCCAGATCCAATGCCTCCTAGGACATCGGCGACCTCCTCTGTTCCAATCACAGGGGACATACCAACATCAGTCGATGAACCTTAACCAGCACCGCTGCTTCGGCCCAGTGTTTGAACAGGAGAGCAATCAACTTGTTCTCGGAAAAATTGATTCCGGACAGCCCCAGAAATATCCAATGAATTTGAATCATTGCCTCCCTGAAGCCTTCTTCCACCGCCATCGGTGACGTTGTGTGAAGTTGCACCGGCTTCATTTTTCCGAGGCCTTCCTCTTCGAGCACGTCCAGGAGCACCCCCAGCTATACGCGCTGGATTGGCATTAGCACCAGTGGCTGAATGTAAAAATTCTCCACCGAATATCCCTCCCACAACATTTGCAAATCCCGAATAATCCACAACATCAATTCCAGTCGATGCATTAGTCAATGCTTCCGAAGACGTAAATTGCATACCACAGGGACGCGCGACATCAGCAGATGAATTTTCACTAATAACGTCGGCGACCTCCTATGTTTTGATCACGAGAATCGCATCAACAGTAGTGGAAGAACCTTCGCCAGCACAGCTAGTTCGGATCGGTGTCGGTACGGCAGAATACTGTACTTCTTCACGGAAAAATTGATTCCGGACAGCCCGAGAAATATCCGATACTGTTGAATCGTTGCCTCCCTGCAGCCTTCCTTCAAGGCCATCGGTGGCACTGTGTGAACTTGCACCTGCTCCATTTTCCCGAGGTCTTCCTCTTCTACCACGTCCACGGCCACCACCGCGTGAAACTTCTATGGCAGATATCCCTCCTACGACATTTGCAATTCTCGAACAATCCACGGAAGCAATTCCAGTCACTGCACCACTAAATGATTCGGAGGGCGTATATTGCATAGCACAGCATCCCGCAACATCAGCAGATGAATTTTCACTAATAACATCGGCAACCTCCTCTGTTTCAATCAAAGGAGACACATCAGTGGATGCACCTTCACCAGCACAGCTGCTTTGGCCCAGTGTTGTTACGGGAGAGAACTCAACTTGTCCTCGGAAAAATTGATTTCGGACAGCCCCAGAAATATCCAATGTTTTCGAACCGTTGCCTTCCTGAGGCATTCCCTCAGCGCTATGCGAGGCATTGCGTGAAGTTACAACGCCTCCATTTTTCCGAGGCCTTCCTCTTCTACCACGGCCACGACCACCACCAGCTATACGCGCTGCATTGGCATGAGCCAAGTTGCCTGAGCGTGAAACTTCTCCAGAAGATATCCCTCCTGCGAGATTCGCAATTCCCGAAAAATTCACATCACCAATTCCAGACACTACACCAGTCAATGCTTCCGAAGACATAAATTGCATACCACGGTGACGAGCAACATCAGCAGATGAGTTTTCGCTAATAACATCGGCGACCTCCTGTATTTCGATCACGGGAAACGCAGCAGCAGCAGTGGATGAACCTTCGCCAGCACAGCTAGTTCGGGCCGGTGTCGGTACGGGAGAGGACTCTACTGGTTCACAGAAAAATTGATTCCGAACAGCCGCAGAAATATCCAATACTGTTGAATCGTTGTCTCACTGCAGCCTTCCTTCAAGGCCATTGGTGGCGCTGTGTGAAGTTGCACCAGCTCCATTTTTCCGAGGTCTTCCTCCTCTACCACGTCCACAGCCACCCCCGCGTGAAACTTCTCCGGCAGATATCCCTCCTACAACATTTGCAATTCTCGAACAATCCACGGCAGCAATTCCAGTCACTGCACCACTAAATGATTCGAAGGGCGTAAATTGCATAGCACAGCATCCCGCAACATCAGTGGATGGACCTTCACCAGCACAGCTGGTTTGACCCATTGTTTGTACCGGAGAGCACTCAACTTGCTCTCGGAAAAATTGATTCCGGACAGCCCCTGAAATATCCAATGCTTTCGAACCGTTGCCTTCCCTAAGCATTGTTGGAATAGATGCCCTAGAGGCAATCTAGTTTAGTATGAATTTGTAATTGGCTAGAAATTCATTTATTATTTATTGGATATTTAATATAATGAAGTCCTTAGATTTACAATTGTGTTGTTTATCTTAAATATCCCTAGTCAAATATAATGATTAAATGGGACAATCATCTATAGACTAGTATGGGGTTGGATTGATATGGAGATATCACGATCCAACACATAGGTGTGCATTACGGAATGTTGCACTGGATTGACCCATTACCGAGAAGGCTACATATACGTTATGTTGAGTCACAAGTGCTTCTCGGGTACAATGGTATTGTCATCCTTAGACTTGAAGTCACTAGATATTCTAGTTGTGGATCATTGTGATCTTGGTAGCGTTAAACGCTACACCGTAACTGGGTAGTTATAAAGGCGTGTACTGGATACAATGAGAAGCAAGCTTAGAGATCGTAGTGGACGTAGAGAGGATTCGCCCCTCCCACATAACGGGAGCAAATATCCAAGGCCACTCGAGGATAGTGCTTATAGAATGTCTGGCCAGACTCAAATAAATCAATATATGGGATATTGATGTTATTTGCACGAATAAGGCTATTCCATGGATCGAGAAACTAGGGATTGGATATACGAGTGTGACTTGTATGTCTCGTGTCCAATCCGGATATGGAGGCAAAGGGATGAGACAATTACTTGTACAAGGTTGTCTAGATGACTATTCTATTAGTTGGCTAGAATGGATGTTTTGCTAGAAACCGCTCCATATTAGCAAAGAGTTGCTACCAACTAGATAGAACCTATGGGGTCACACGCTATATAGAGTTGTACTAGGTTGTGGAATTAATTAATTGGATTAATTAATTAGAAGGATCACTTTGCAAACCCTTGCAAACTTAGTAGGGACTAATTTGCAAGGAAGGGACTAAATTGAACTCTAGTAGGACTAGAATAAGTCCTTTAGGTAGTTGACAAGGAGTTGTTGGACTATATAAAGGACCCTCCTCCTTCCTTCCCTACACACATTATGCTCTAGAGAGAACATAACAAGAGTAGGAGAGAACAAAGGAGAGAGAGAGCAAGCCACAAAGAGGGACGCCGCCCCCTTTGCCGCCGCCCCTTGTCCCCGACGCCACAAAGGGGCCGAACCCCCTTTTGGTGCTTCGTTTTGCGTGATTCCTTCACCCTCCTTTCAATCCGGGCTAGCACCAAGGAGATTGGAGATCTAGGAACAACTCTAGGCGTGGATCAACTATAGAGAACGTGACACTATTCGCGTTTGAAGTCATCAAGGAGAACCCAAAGGTGTGTTTATGATTTCTTACCTTCACTATCGTTATGCATCTAGACTTGTGATCCTTGGAGGGTTTTGCATGGTTGTTTGTTTGATTATGCTTCCGTTTGCGCGATCCATGAATCAAAACCCTACAGTGGTATCAGAGCCACAGGTCATAGAGCATAAACGTAGTTTATGTGTTACATTCTTGTTGTTTTACACCTTAATTTGTTGTTTATCGCGTAAAACAAGACAAGTCAAGCATTGGATGCAATTTGTCAAAGAATTAATCATAACAAGACCCAATTATTGCATTGGATGCATGAATTGGTGAGTTTGAGAAATTTTAGGATCTTAGATCTAGGGTTTGGGCATCCTTGGGGAAGAAGGAGTTCTCCCACAACAAGGAAACAACCAAACTTGGGCTCCAAGCAAGGAGGTTGTTTTGGAAACAACCTCCACAAGGAGGTTCGGCCTCCCTAGGGGACCGCCCCCTTGCTTGCCGCCCAAGCTTGGAGCCCTAAGGGGCCGGGCGGCCCTAACCCGCGGGCCTAGCTTGCGGGTTTTGGGCCGGGCCGGCCCTAGGGCTTTATGGTTCACTTATTTGGGCCCGGGCAATTAAAATTGACCAAGCGCGTTAAAATTGGATTTTAACTGTTTATGTGCAAATCGCATGGTGATTGGATATGGCCTTAGGATGTGGTTTGATGTGGATGTTTAATTTTGTGGTTTGGTTTTACGGCCTGCGAGCCGATCAATTTATTGTAATAATTAATTAGGGTTTTATGGCCTGCGTGCCAATTTTTTCTCAACTTGTGAGATTTATTTTATTTAGTATAGATGTTAGCTAGTGCTAGATAAAGTAGATTGTTAGCCAAGATTGGAGAAAAGAAGCCCAAAGCCAAAAGGAGCCACAAAAGATGGAGCATGGAGCATGGAGCACACCACATGACTATGAAGGATGGACCAAAAGATCAAGACGCATGGAGATGTGTTTGTTTAGGGTTCATAGATAATTCCATTGGCTTGGAATTATCTTAGTCTAGAAAAGGCCATATCCACATCACGTTTAATTTCTGTTTTGTGGTTGTTTATTTATTGTCTTATTATTTGTGTGGTTGGTGTATGGATGATGCATGCAATTAGGATAATAAGATAATTAGACAACCCGGATCTATTATTTGGAGTTGTGCCCAAACTCAAATAGATAGATTAGTTGATATTGATCAACAAAATAATTAAAAATTGTGAAAAATCCCTCAAATTTTAAAATATTGTGTTCTTGCCTTCTCGTTATTTAAACACTCATTATCATCATTATTTATCAAGTTCGTGCGTGCCAAAGCATGGCGACTTGGTTCATAATGATGGAATGCGATGGCACGTAACAATGTGCAATTGTTTAGATAAGAGGTTGAACACAACTAGGCTATTAATTTGATTAAGAAACCTAGAGGCAATCAATTGGGATTATCCATAAGGATGGATAAATAAGGAGTTATTTGCCCGGTTGAACCAAGAGTTGCATATGGGATGCAATTGGAATCGTTCCTACCTAAGAAGTAATCGAATTATGGGTGACTTGCCAAAGCAAGCTCATAAGGAGATGAAAAAGATGGATCTTGGCCCACTAGAAAATATAAGGATATTTTCCGCATTAATATCTTGAGGGTTATTAATCCGTAGTAAAATAGTGGGAGCTATATTTAATAAACTAGCCATTATTAAATATAGTCAAAAATTCACAAAATACTAAAACTTGCGTATTTTCCTTTTTGTAGAATTCCAAATGGCAAACAACTCATCGAGTTCACAACATTCCCTACGATCTGTCCTTGAGAAGGACAAGCTCTCAGGAACCAACTTTCTCGATTGGTACAGAAACTTGAGAATTGTTCTCAAGCAAGAGAAGAAGCTGTACGCAATAGAGGAGCATGTTCCTGAAGGTCCAGAGAATCAGACACCTGCTGCCTTAAAGGCGTATCAAAAGCGTGTTGATGACGCTAATGATGCGGCCTGCCTAATGCTTTGCACCATGACCTCTGAGCTTCAGAAGCAACATGAGAACATGAATGCTGTCGATATGATCGAACATCTAAAGCAGCTCTTCCAAGAGCAGGCGAGGGTAGAGAGGTATGAGGTCTCAAAGGCACTGTTCAAATGTCATCTAGCAGAAGGGAACCCGGTGGGACCCCACGTACTCCGAATGATCGGGTACTTGGAGAATCTCGCCCGGCTTGGGTTCCCGGTCAGCCAAGAGTTGGCAACCGATCTCGTGTTGCAATCGTTGCCTGAGAGTTATGGACAGTTCATTATGAACTATAACATGAACGAGATCGTTAAACCACTGCCAGATTTGCTCAACATGTTGAGGACGGCTGAACAGAGCATCAATAAGGGTAAGGGCAAAGCCATTATGATGGTGCATAAAGGAAAGGGTAAAAAGTTTGCCTCTTCCTCCAAGGGCAAAGGCAAGTCAGTTGCCAAGTCCAAGGAACAAGCCCTTAAGCCTGTTGGTGCCATTGCCAAGGTCGTGACTAAGGGTGAATGTCACTACTGTAGTCAACCTGGACACTGGAGGAGGAACTGCCCAAAATATCTGGAGGACAAGAGGCTTGGAATAGTGATTCCACCACCACCAGGTATTTTTTTTGTAGATGTCAATTTAACTGTCTCTACATCATGGGTATTAGATACTGGATGTGGATCTCATATTTGTCGAAATATGCAGGATCTAAAGAGAAGTAAAAGATTGGCTAAAGGGGAGGTAGATCTGCGCGTTGGGAATGGAGCAAAGGTTGCTGCGTTGGCCATAGGCGTTTGCGAGCTATCTCTGCCTTCAGGATTAGTTTTAGAATTAAATAATTGCTATTTTGTGCCTGCTATGAGCAGAAACATTATTTCTATTTCTTGTTTGGACAAGGAAGGTTTTATTATTTCAATAAAGAACAATTGTTGTTCCTTTTATTTGAATAATATTCACTATTTTAGTGCGCAATTATTTAATGGACTTTATGTCCTTGATCTAAGTAATCCTGTCTACAACATTAATACCAAGCGGATTAAAATAAATGATTTAAATCCTGCTTATTTATGGCATTGTCGTTTAGGCCACATAAATGAGAAACGTGTATCTAGACTCCATAAGGATGGATTACTAGACTCATTTGATTTTGAATCATATGAGACATGTGAAGCTTGTTTATTAGGAAAAATGACAAAGTCCCCTTTCAATAAGAAAGGTGAGAGGACTAGTGAGCAATTGGCGCTCATACATACTGATGTGTGTGGGCCATTTGCCACGCCTGCCAGGGGTGGTTACGTCTACTTCATTACGTTTACTGATGATTACAGTAGATATGGATTTGTGTACCTTATGAGGGCAAAATCCGAATCCTTTGAAGTGTTCAAAGAATTCAAGAATGAAGTAGAGAAGCAACTTGGCAAAAGTATCAAGGCTCTACGATCGGATCGTGGAGGAGAATACTTAAGCCAAGAGTTTGACGACTATCTTAGAGAGTGTGGGATCGTGTCCCAACTCACTCCACCTGGAACGCCACAATGGAATGGCGTGTCCGAGAGGAGGAATCGAACCCTATTGGATATGGTTCGGTCTATGATGTGTCAAACCGATCTTCCATTATCATTTTGGGGCTACGCTCTATTAAGTGCAGCTTTTACCATTAACCGTGTTCCATCTAAATCAGTCATGAAGACACCATATGAGATGTGGAGTGGGAGGCGTCCCACACTGTCGTTCATGAGGATTTGGGGCTGCGATGTCTATGTAAAACGTTTACAATCAGACAAGCTAGGGCCTAAATCGGATAAGTGTAAATTTGTGGGGTACCCTAAGGAAACTAAGGGATACTACTTCTACAATCCAACCGAGAACAAAGTGTTTGTTGCTCGGACCGGTGTGTTTCTAGAAAGAGAGTTTGTCTCTAAAGAAGCAAGTGGGAGGAATGTAGAACTTGAAGAAGTTCAAGAACCACAAATCACTGAACCGATTATGGAACATGAACAGGAATCACAAGCAGTTGTGGATCCACCTGTTCAGGTAACACAAGAGCTTCGTAGATCTAGTAGAGTGCGCCAGGAACCTGAGAGGTACGGACTTCTCGTAACTGATTCCGGTGACACGATGCTCATAGATGATGAGCCTACTACCTATGAGGAGGCCATGAATGGCCCAGACTCGCAGAAGTGGCTTGAGGCCATGAGATCCGAGATGGAATCCATGTATACCAACAAAGTATGGACTTTGGTGGAACCACCTGATGGGGCGCGACCCATAGGGTGCAAGTGGGTCTTCAAGAAGAAGATCGACATGGATGGTAATGTGATTACCTATAAGGGCCGATTGGTGGCTAAAGGATTCAGACAGATTCATGGTATTGACTATGATGAAACCTTTTCACCAGTCGCAATGACCAAATCCATCCGAATCCTACTTGCAATTGCAGCATACTACGACTATGAGATTTGGCAGATGGATGTCAAAACAGCATTCCTTTATGGGAATCTCCTCGAGGACGTGTATATGATACAGCCGGAGGGTTTTGAGGATCCAAAGCAAGCCAACAAAGTCTGTAAGCTGCAACGATCCATTTATGGATTGAAGCAAGCTTCTAGGAGTTGGAATCGACGTTTTGATGAAGTGGTCAAAGAGTTTGGCTTCATCAGAAACGAAGATGAGTCTTGTGTCTACAAGAAGGTTAGTGGGAGCTCTGTAGCTTTTCTGGTCTTGTATGTGGATGACATACTACTCATTGGAAACGACATTCCCATGCTGCAATCTGTGAAAGATTGGCTAGGAAAGTGTTTCTCAATGAAGGACTTAGGGGAAGCAGCCTATATACTCGGTATAAAGATCTATAGAGATAGATCTAAGAGGTTGCTAGGCCTAAGTCAAAGTACATATATTGACAAGGTGTTGAAACGGTTCAACATGCAAGATTCCAAGAAGGGATTCTTGCCCATGTCACATGGAATCACTCTTTCGAAGAGTGGTTGTCCTTCCAATGAGATTGAGAAGGAACGCATGAGTAGGATTCCCTATGCCTCGGCCATAGGGTCCATCATGTACGCCATGTTATGTACTAGACCAGATGTGTCATATGCCTTGAGTATGACAAGCAGATACCAATCCAATCCAGGTGAGAGTCACTGGATTGCTGTCAAGAACATCCTAAAGTACTTGAGAAGAACTAAGGATGCTTTCTTGATGTTTGGCGGTGAGGAAGAGTTGCGTGTAAGGGGTTACACTGATGCAAGCTTCCAAACCGATAGAGATGACTTTAGATCACAGTCGGGATATGTGTTTTGCCTGAATGGAGCAGCGGTGAGCTGGAAGAGTTCCAAGCAAGAGACGGTAGCTGATTCTACAACAGAGGCTGAGTACATTGCTGCAAATGGCGCAGCAAAGGAGGTTGTTTGGATCAGAAAGTTTGTTTCTGAACTTGGTGTGGTCCCTAGCATTGCGGATCCAGTGGAGTTGTTCTGTGACAACACTGGGGCGATCGCGCAATCAAAGGAACCCAGATCGCACCAGAAGTCCAAGCATGTGCTCAGGAAGTTTCATCTGATTCGAGATATTATCGATAGAGGAGACGTTCGGATATGCAAGATTCCTACAGATGATAATCTGTCAGACCCGCTTACAAAGCCTCTCACGCAGTGGAAGCATGAAGGGCACACTAGGAGTATGGGCATACGAGATGCGCCAGATTGGCTCTAGTGCAAGTGGGAGACTGTTGGAATAGATGCCCTAGAGGCAATCTAGTTTAGTATGAATTTGTAATTGGCTAGAAATTCATTTATTATTTATTGGATATTTAATATAATGAAGTCCTTAGATTTACAATTGTGTTGTTTATCTTAAATATCCCTAGTCAAATATAATGATTAAATGGGACAATCATCTATAGACTAGTATGGGGTTGGATTGATATGGAGATATCACGATCCAACACATAGGTGTGCATTACGGAATGTTGCACTGGATTGACCCATTACCGAGAAGGCTACATATACGTTATGTTGAGTCACAAGTGCTTCTCGGGTACAATGGTATTGTCATCCTTAGACTTGAAGTCACTAGATATTCTAGTTGTGGATCATTGTGATTTTGGTAGCGTTAAACGCTACACCGTAACTGGGTAGTTATAAAGGCGTGTACTGGATACAATGAGAAGCAAGCTTAGAGATCGTAGTGGACGTAGAGAGGATTTGCCCCTCCCACATAACGGGAGCAAATATCCAAGGCCACTCGAGGATAGTGCTTATAGAATGTCTGGCCAGACTCAAATAAATCAATATATGGGATATTGATGTTATTTGCACGAATAAGGCTATTCCATGGATCGAGAAACTAGGGATTGGATATACGAGTGTGACTTGTATGTCTCGTGTCCAATCCGGATATGGAGGCAAAGGGATGAGACAATTACTTGTACAAGGTTGTCTAGATGACTATTCTATTAGTTGGCTAGAATGGATGTTTTGCTAGAAACCGCTCCATATTAGCAAAGAGTTGCTACCAACTAGATAGAACCTATGGGGTCACACGCTATATAGAGTTGTACTAGATTGTGGAATTAATTAATTGGATTAATTAATTAGAAGGATCACTTTGCAAACCCTTGCAAACTTAGTAGGGACTAATTTGCAAGGAAGGGACTAAATTGAACTCTAGTAGGACTAGAATAAGTCCTTTAGGTAGTTGACAAGGAGTTGTTGGACTGTATAAAGGACCCTCCTCCTTCCTTCCCTACACACATTATGCTCTAGAGAGAACATAACAAGAGTAGGAGAGAACAAAGGAGAGAGAGAGCAAGCCACAAAGAGGGACGCCGCCCCCTTTGCCGCCGCCCCTTGTCCCCGACGCCACAAAGGGGCCGAACCCCCTTTTGGTGCTTCGTTTTGCGTGATTCCTTCACCCTCCTTTCAATCCGGGCTAGCACCAAGGAGATTGGAGATCTAGGAACAACTCTAGGCGTGGATCAACTATAGAGAACGTGACACTATTCGCGTTTGAAGTCATCAAGGAGAACCCAAAGGTGTGTTTATGATTTCTTACCTTCACTATCGTTATGCATCTAGACTTGTGATCCTTGGAGGGTTTTGCATGGTTGTTTGTTTGATTATGCTTCCGTTTGCGCGATCCATGAATCAAAACCCTACAAGCATTCCCTCACCGCTATTGCAGGCATTGCGTAAAGTTGCAGCGCCTCCATTTTTCCGAGGCCTTCCTCTTCTACTACGGCCACGACCACCACCACCCTCATTTCGTCTGCCGGATACATCATCAACAGTAGGCAATGGATCGGATAGATGAGTAGTAGCATCATATGCAGGACGAATCACACACGACGGGAGCGATGCGAGCACTGCAGGGCATTCTACTTCTTCCTGGAAGAATAAATTCCTGACCAAGCCCGGATCTACCAATGATTCTGAATCAGTGGATCTTCGACGCTTGCCTCTATTAATGGTAGACATACCTAAATTGTAAATCATCTCTCAAGTCCCACCGCAAGAATTCTAGAATCGAAAGAATGTTTTGATACAGGGAGTGCTGCCCATTTTTCCATTTCTTTTGCACTCTTTTTCTTACCCCTCCACCTCCCTCATTCTGCAATGGTCTGCTGCCGGTCATGAATGCAGTAATAATTCCAATCAATATCATTCAAAAATTGCCTATTCCCTCCCACAGTTTTAGTGATGAACATGTTTTAACACAACATCTTCGTAATCTGTCATAACATTTATGTGTATAACATATAGTCTATATTATAACAGATTAACCACCACCTCATAGAAATCACACTCAACCATATGCAATCATAGCATTTTTACCACCTAGTAGAATCAGGGGCATATAATATCGTAGACATTTGACACATCATTAATAAACACATCTAGCAGAAGCATTTCTGAGAACAGAACCAACGCAAATTTAGAAACTAAAATGAAGAACCTGTTATATGCAAAAAGTGATGTCGACGCAGCAACCACTCAGCTTACGAGCTCGTTTCAGGACGCTGCCAAAAACAGCAGAGGGAAAGAAGACAAAAAATTAGACCATGCCTGAATTTCAATCATGCCATACATCACAACATTCATCCAAAGATCTTACCAGGAAAACAGTCAACAATCCAGTGGGATGAACTCGTAACGACCAACAGCACATATGTAAGTCCACAAACCAACTGAAACACATAACTCGGTGAAGTTAAACATGGGAAAATCATCAGGACTGTAAGAAGCATGCAATTGCATTACAAAGTCATCCCAAAAATTAGGAGCACATACTACAAAGGTTGACAACAAACAGGCCCAACAAGTCACAAAAGTTACAAATACACAAGTGCATTCGTAATCACACATAATTTAAGAGCTGCTGCATGGAGGAAGACAATGCATTCACACACTTATGCACACAGGATGAACCAAATCATCAGCATTTAATAACACCAAACCTCCATACCAAACTCTATATTACAGCAAACTGTAAACATTTAATGGGGGAGCTGCAAATTGTAAACGATCTAAACATGCAACTGCATTCACACACTTATGTACACACGAGGAACCAAATCATCAGCATTTAATAACACCAAACCTCCATACCAAACCCTATATTACAACAAACTGTAAACATTTAATGGGGGAGCTGCAAACTGTAAACAATCTAAACATGCAACCCATAAATTCAACCTCGGAAGGGGAAAAATTAAACAATAGAAAAAATAAAATTAATAAAAAAAAACAGAAATTCATCCGAAATAAGGAGAGAGCATTGCACATACCAGAGAAGAGATCAAGCCAAAAAGGCAATGGAAGAACCCAGACATCGTGTAATTATACCAAAGAGGATGCAGCAACACGTGGGGAGTATGGAGCAGAAGTTGACGTCACAGTAGTGGAGCAAACAGTAGATGTACTTCGGCTCCAAGCAACAGAAGGCGGTTGTGATTCCACCTACGACCACGGAGACCGACAGAGGGCAGAGTTCGTAGGAAGAAGGCGAGGATATTACGGCAGCCACTCACTCTGTTCGGCACTAAAAGAGGGGAGAACAAGCAAGGGCAAAATAGACTGTTAACAGAAGCTAATTTTGTCCTCAATTTTACATCCACATCCAAGTCAAAGAACAAAATTAAAGCTACTAAATCTATTGTGCACAGCCAATAAAGGGGAAACAGCAGGGGCAAAATCGACAGTTAACAGAAGCTATTTTTTCATCAAATTTACATCCCAATCACACCCAAACAACACAATGACATGACCCAGCCATTGGTGGTTCAGTAAATTACCGTCCCACACGGGGGCAAAATCGACAGTTAACTGTAGCTAATTTTTTCCCCAATTTTACATCTACATCCAACTCATACAACAAAATTACAGCCGCTAAATATATTGCGCACAGCCAATAAAGGGGAAACAGCAGGGGCAAAATCGACAGTTAACAGAAGCTATTTTTTTCGTCAAATTTACATCTCAATCCAACCCAAACAACACAATTACATGACCCAGGCATTGGTGGTTCAGTAAATTTCCGTCCCACACGGGGGCAAAATCGACAGTTAACTGTAGCTATTTTTTCCATCAAATTTACATCTCAGTCCAACACAAACATCACAATTACATGACCCAGCCATTGGTTCTTCAGTAAATTACCGTCCCACGCGGGGGCAGTACCGACATTTGACTCGAAATAAATTGCAGTTCATGAGGTTTCAAGCTACCATTGGTAAACATTGGCGGCAAACACACATGCAAAGTAGCCACTGGTACACAGTGTGAAAAAATCCTAGTTGGCAAAAGGCCATATCTTCTTTTATATATAGGTAGTATGATTCATTGCACGTGCCCATTTTTTATGTATACAGCCATGCAAACTGATAATTTTTTGATTTTTTTTGCATGGTGTTGTAGAGAAAAACTTTATCTACAACACCATGCAAAAGTTGTCAGACAATTGCTTCGTTTTATAATCCAAATCATTGAGTCAATGTGATCCAGTGAATAATCATATGAATAATAACGGGAAGAAGGAGAGGGAACGGATGATATATAATACCAACTAGAGTATTACCCGTGATAAAAAGTTGCAAGTTTTCTTACTTTGTATATTTCCCATAACATCGTACTTAATTTTCTTTAGTTAATGTATTACTATTAATATTGGATAAACTAAAAGTGAAAAAACACACATTTCCTAAAAAAACCACATTAAAGGAATCTAAAACTTGTGCGAACTCTTGTTTCAAATAATCAAAATTGAAATAAAAAAATGTCCCGGGTTCAAATCTGGCTAGACTTAGGATAATGATTCACTACTAACACAAACGAAGTTGTGGGAACTCTCATAAATGTTTGTCATATGCCTAATTTTATTATTTTTTAAATTGACTGTAGAATATTTGTATTCCACATATTTCAATTGTGGTGCCATAAAATTTCCCCCCATGCTTCTCCAAAAAAAAATTTTAAAAGCTTTCATCGAAGGGTTGAGATGAAATTGATCTAACGATGTAAAATCTATTTTTCAGTCAATCGTGCTAATTTATAATATAGACTATAGTATAACCCCTGCCCTCAAGACACTATCAAACTAACATTGAATAAATTCGGAAGAAAATTTTTATTTATGTTACAAAAAAATTGTGCTTCTATTGTGATTAAAATTATCATAGAGCATGTTTGGTACCAGATGAAAATGTCAATAATTAGCTAAAAATAATCAAAAAATAATATCAAACTTAACAGAGAATCACTGTATGTTTGGTATGAGCTGAAATTATAGATCATAACTTGATCCATCTATTCTATAAAACAGCGCGGTTTACTTTTTTTTAACCTTTAGATTAAATTAGCCCCAGCCCTCAAATCTCACCTACTTTAGGACATGAATTTTGAGGAAAAAAATTAAACACACAACCCCAGAGAATTAAACACACGGTCGGCAAGGAGAGAGAGAGTTGTTATAAAAAATTGTTTGAGTGCATTGGGTGCACCATAAGAGAAGGAAATTTTACTATGATGTTTTTGGAGTATGAATAAGTTATAAAAATTATCATACAAACCCCTCAAGTTTATGAAATGATAATAAAGCATAGGAAACTTAAACTAATAAACCCTATAACAATACATTTCTTTTGGGTAGTGGCCTCGGCCACGGGTCATCTCCTAGTTTAATAAAATTTAAAGAGGTCTAAAGTAAAGTAATTTGATACACCTATTTACTACTAAACTATGGTTATGCTAATTTAAATAAAATATGAAAATTAATATTTTAATCTGCATATTATTAGATTAAAATTTGGAGGCATAACAAATGAAATTTTTGAAAAGATGTCGATTTTAATCCAACTAGATTAAAATCGGCGATCCCAAACAAACACTTAATAATTGTGAATTGTTAGCACCAAATTGACTAGGACTTTAAAAGGTGTCAAATATATTCTCCGCATTTGTTGGGTTCAAAATTTGTGGGTGCACTCCCAAATCGCAATCTCATGCTTTAACTACCAAAACACCCCCAATACCAAATGTGGTTCCTAAAACTTTAGTGTGTTCTAAAATTTAATATTTTTGAAATGATTTGGGGGATCTTGTGGTCCCAATTCTTCAAATGTAACATCCAAAAATTTCTTCTATAATTTTTCAAATAAGTTTTCATAATTGGTATTATTTCAATGGTTGAGATTAGGGGTGCACACGGATTGGATCCGTCCAGATTGTAGTTGAGTTAATCCGATCCATCGGTTTACGGATATAAACGAAATGCATCCAATCAAACCCACGGTTTCGAGTGTCGGACTGTTGTGAACTCAAGAGTAGAGAAGATGGAACAATGTATGGAGGATTATCAAGTGTATATTATTCTCCACCAAACTACCATTTATATAAGGTGTGGGGGCCAATCAGTATCATCTATACATGGTAATACAATATTGTGTGAATATTCACCATATCTAATATATATTTCATAACACTCCCCCTTGAATATTCACTAATACGATGCCTCGTTAAAACCTTCTCAAGCAAAACCCGTTGGGACAAAAACGTTGACGAAGGAAAAAAAGTGTATCTTGTGAGCAGAGATTTGGTGTAGTCTAGAATTGTTCATGGCTGCATGCCTCATTAAAACCTTGCTTGGAAAAACCCTATGGAATAAAAACCTCGTCTAGGAAAAAGAGTACAGTGCCTTGTAATTAATCTCCCCCTCTTTGCATCATCTTGACATCTAACTTTAGACATGAGAAGTAAAATCATGCACAATGTCTAACATATATATTGTTGACAATGCAAACTAAATTATCCAAAATATGATGTTATATGAACATATGAGATAGTAATGAGAACTATCAGTTAATAAGTATGACATGTTATATACTCATGAGACATTAGTCATACTAAATAATATGCATATGCACCTAAACTACTCGCAAGTGTGTATCTTCGATTTGCTTTAGCAAAGAAGTATGCCTCATGGGCAATAGCCTCCATCGATTTCGCATATAGTGATTCGTACGATCATTTTGTATAACTAGTTACTTTCATATTCGTAGTCTTCTAGACTAAACGAAATATCATAATCACTCTTATCAAACAGAGGGTTTGTTGGTTATAATTATAACCATGAGAAACATATGGGCATTTCTTGCAATATAGCATGTTTCTCTTTCAATAGTTCTCACGCATTCAACAAGGGTGCGAACATTTGAATATGTTGTTCTATATGAACATGGATGCTTGAGGCATCTCAAGTACTTCAAAGTACTTCACATATATGCTCGATGCATTAAATGCAGGGCTCGTATATATTTACACACACGATTGTTGAATTTAATTTTGGCCAATATAGTCAACACATTTCACTAATAGTGGTGTAAGGATATCATATGATTGTAAGCGCTATTCAAAATGAATATCATCAATGATCATATACGTGGACTCAAATGTAGGTAGGTCTTCATCTACATGAGTTGTTGCCTCTTCAAACACATTGATTTTATCATTTATTTATGATTCTCTTGTGTTCTCAATTTTAGTAGAATTAGAACTAACAAGATCATGATCCTTATGGAGGATCTACATGATTGCATAAGCAACTTTTACATGCTTCATATGCATCAAAATTCATATTTTATAATACTTCAATTGGATTTGAAGTTTGAAGTCACACATACTAAAGTTTTAATAAGACAATTAAGTCGATGTTCATATCATGTAATAGGGTATCTCCTACCCCTCATGACATGAACCGTGTGATCACTGTCATAGATATATGCTTATATATACCCGAGTCACACAAAAACTAGGCGAGAACGTATAATTTGTCACACTTCAAACTTGTAATTCTCATGAAATCTAAAATACTATCATGGGATAGGAGTTTCACTTATGAGAATACATAATCACATATTCCACATTCAAAGCGTTTAAAATGAGTTATGTAATGTTCTCTACATGGAACATAGAGCATGTAAAAATAATATTCATATTTGAATTTCTTCATCGAAATGATTAACTTTGCACAATTCTTAAGAAGTGCATATATAGTCAATCTAAAATAATCATTACGATTATTCGAATTCTAATATCAATTATTCAAGCTACCAATCACTTTTAGTGATGGCAATGGTGACAAACTCAATCTTGAAATATATTCAGGAGTTCGACCATTAATCTCTCTAGAGACGATATGTCTTCTAGGTGCTTGATATAAGATATGCACATTTTTTTCAAATGTGATATTGATGACATCCAAGCCACTTTATGGGCTGAATTGTAAATTTTGGATCTTCAATTAGATTTGATATGGAATTACAACGCATCAACTAGGCGTCGCTTGGGTGATGCAGTGCATCAAGCAATTTTTATGACAAAATTCTATACGTTGGAAAGGAGATGTAATGCATCAAGCCTTTTTTTATGAAAAAATTGTCAACGGAGAATCTAAAATACTTGAATTATAAAAAACCACTTGGGATGTCCATAAATTCAAGTATCAAACTTAAATAGTTTTATTACTTTGAATCTCAATATTCAAGGGGATCATTTGTGTTTCATGAAACACACGGTGCTAAAAAGCTACCGTTGTGAGCCTTAAAAGGTCTCATACACATCCTTGAATAGAGTTTTTATATTTATTTTTTTCAATTTTCAGAACTTCTAGTTAGACAAATTGCAGGTTACCTCTTGTAGGGTACATTTTCATAGACTCAAATATTTTATAACATGAGCCAATACGCACACTAGGGGGCTTATGCATTTTCTTCTATTGTCTCTTTCTTTTTTCTTGTGCGGGCCATAAAAACATCGAGACTTCTATAGATTTCTATATGAGTCAACATGCACAGTCAAGAAAAAAAATCAAGATGTAAAGACATAAGTATATAGAAGAAGCTTACCTTGGTATAATGAAGCACATAGTCTATAGAATTTCTCTAGAATTAATAAACAAGAGAAAAAAAAATATTTTTTAAAGTGCAGAAATATACAACTTCACAGTATTATATAACAAAAATCATATTTAATAGATTTATAAAAAATATATATATTTAATTTAAAGATCTACCTCGTAAAACTTCTTTTCATTCTTAGTTTAAAAAATTAATAATTCTAAATCCAATTGTATTGCCAAAAAATGACATGATAAGTTCCATGTGAATCTTGTAATTGCCAAGGAGTTGGGAGGATCTTTAATCACTCAACCAAAAAATTGCATAGACACTGCGAGGATCTTGAATTACTGAACCAAAAAAAATACATATTTCTTCGGAGCAACTTAAATCACTCAACCAGAAAAATTACATAGATATTGGGAGGATCTTCAATCAATCAATCAATAATTATTATGGAGATCAATAAAGAAATGTGCTATATTAGAGGTATGCAATCATGCCTACTCACTAGAGGGCAGTATTTGTAACTATTTGTGCATTTTTTTCCTCTCCCCCTGTTTACATGCGGTCTTAGGCGATCAATCTTGAATCCCCATAATACCGAGACATTACAACTATCGCAACCAAATCCATAATTGTGCGCATTGTTTCGACCATATAATTTACATGATTCAACACAGAGGATGCCTCAATATTCTCTTAAAAAAAAATAGAGTCAAGTATAGAATAAGACATCCACTCTTGAGATCCAATCATTCTCTCTTTAGAATGGTTCAAATTCGTCGAATATGGGGAAAACATTAACACATTTGTATCCTTCATCCATAACTTTAGGTTATGGACGAAATTGTACGTCATAAGTTCAAATATCAATTAGGAATGAAAATTACCTTGATGTTCATAACCTCCTCATAATCTTTATTTTTTTTTATGTTTTTTTTTTTGTACGGAGACAACAAATAGTGAAAAAATAACGGAGCACATACATGTATAATAAGAAAGCAGTTACCACGTATGACAAACAAAGCTATTATTGAACCAATGGTCACGAGTATAATTTGCATCTCTAGTGACCTTTCTTTTTCTTTGTAAATTAAAACATTTACAAGCAAACATATGTATAGCGCTTGTTAATAAACAAGGATATGAATTTCTCTGTAACTGAGCACATCTTGAGTGAAGATTTACAGAAATTCACACACATATTAACCAAAACAATATAGTTGCTAACGGATTTCAAAAATAAATATAGTTGCTAACTGCGATTTTCCTTTATTTTTTTCTTTTCGAGATCTATGAGCAATTTTTTTTTATTCTAATGATAAAAGAAACAATAATTAAATACTTACCAAACAGACATGAAAATTAGAAAAACGAAGTTGCTCTAGCATAAGCCTTGATGCATCAAGATTGTTTTATTTTTTTTTCTTTTTTATTTTCATGAAAAAAACAAATTGAATACTAAAATAATGCGCAGTAAATGATCACCAAGTCCAGGCCATCTAGATTATATGGAAATTTTGGAGTTGTAAGCTCTACAATGCGCAGAACCTGGTTCGCTCTCCATGAGCATCACACTGGTCCTGGTTAACGCCTCATGAGCAGCGTTTTTTTTTCTTTTATTTTTATTTTTTTTCTGGACAATAAGAGAATAACTCTCAATATTCAAAGAAATAATTTGAACACATTAAATCCAAATCAGGCGGCTGTAGTGTTCGTTTACAGCACCATACCCATGTATTATCATGGGTACGAAGGCAGCCATTTTTTCTTTTTCGGCGCTTTTATTTTTCCACGCGACTTCAAATTATGGAGAATCCGTACACGCGCATGTATTATCGGGGAATACTTGAACTCCTCCAGCAAGTGACATTTCAATTTTCTGCTCCCAGAGTTGCAAAGAATCACTCATGGTGCTAGAGTTGTCCAGAAGCGCCCA
This sequence comes from Linanthus parryae, assembly GCA_023055425.1. Taxonomy (NCBI): domain Eukaryota; kingdom Viridiplantae; phylum Streptophyta; class Magnoliopsida; order Ericales; family Polemoniaceae; genus Linanthus; species Linanthus parryae. The sequence continues at coordinate 42,031,306 of JALGPY010000004.1, forward strand.
CGGTACAAAGTCTGATTCCCATGAACATTTTTTTTCATGTTTTTGAAGGGGAAACCTTTACTTCTCAATTTTCTTTCGAACCATCGGAGCATTATATTATGTCTGGATCTGTTTCAAAACCTTGTAGCCAATTTTTTTCGTATTTAAAATAATATACAGTAATTAAAATGTATTAAGCAGAGCATATTGGTGCTCTGTATCACCTGGTCGACTCTTTTCTCTCTAGATCGAAGATCGAGGTCTAGGGTTCCGTTTAGATAACACAATACTTTTCTTTTGAACCCTATCAGTAGACGAGCATATATTTTGTTTTTAATATAGATAAACTGACATGAAAAATTATGTATAAAAACGATAAATATACGCACTAAGCGAAGCAAGATGTGCTCGAGATCATATGGTCTCTCTAGATCTGAGTAGATCGAGGTAGAAAGTAGAAACGCACGCGATCGAGCACATAATTGCTCTAGAGCATACGGTCTCTCTAGATCTAAGTAGATTAGAAACGCACACGGCAGAGCACATAATTGCTGTAGATCATATGGATGGTTGAACTCGGGAGAATAATGGATAATTCCATGCCCACGCACAGAGGTGTCAGGTTCAATTTTTTTTTCTAGGTCAAGTAGGAGCATAAATCTTTAATAACAAAAATAATAACGGGCTGCTTGCATGGGCAGTGGGGCGCCTGGGTTCAAGACTCGACATCATCTTATTAATTGTTTTCTGGGTTCATACCAACCCATGGCAGTAGATGGTTTGGCGTTGCTGCAATTTGGCAACTGGCAATGGCAAGTGCTCGGGTTCAACTCCCATCAGCTGTGAGATTTTTTTTGAACAAGTAATATAAAAGAATTGAACAAAATTTAATAAGCAATCCATATGTTTGTTTAAAGAGGTATCAAACCGCACGTTTTTTCTTTCATGAACCCTTGCAGACGCGTATTTCAAATTTAAACATTTAATTCACATCAAGTTCGTGTAGCAAGATAGTAAAGAACAACAAGAAATCGATAATTGAAGTTTCGTTTTTATTGCCCTTTCTTTTTAATAAATAATCAATCTTAACGAAACAGGCATACCTGCTTTCGTAGATCTTACGTCGGTCGTCGGTAGGGCGATCGTGCTGATAACGTGTTGTGAACTCAAGAGTAGAGAAGATGGTACAATGTATGGAGAAATATCAAGTGTATATTATTCTCCATCAAACCACCCTTTTTATAGGGTGTGGGGGTCAATCAGTATCATCCATACATGGTAATACAATATTGTGTGAATATTCACCATATCTAATATATATTTCCATAACACAGACACGATTAATATGCGGATCGCAAATATTTCAAAATATTTTGAAAATTGTCCAAATAACAAGGTAAGACTAATATAAAATTATCAATTAATATAACTTTCAGTTAACGTACAAAATATCTTCCTCTTTAAATCATCAACGATCCAAATTATTCAACGCAATGTTGGTAAGTAATGACATTAGCAAGTTAAAGTTAGCATTGGAAGAAATCATATTGATGTAACTAGTAAAAATAACATATTAATTTGGAATTATATTTCTTGATCCTAGTCTTATCCGTCACGGATCGGTCTGGACCCAATCCGTAATGGATCGGACGGACGGATCGGTGCGGATTGACGAATACTTGTGCACCCCTAGTTGATATGCAAACCATCTAAAGGTGTAAAAGACATTTCAAAATCAACCTTCCGGTTTCATTATATAGATGCCTCTCTTCTTTCGATGGTAATTAACAATGTTTTCAATCATTAATGTTAAAGCCCGAATTCAGACCAAACCCGAACTAATTTGTGCGAATGTGGGCTCTAACGAACTAAACATTCTCTTAACTATTTTTCCCTTTCCCCTAAAATAAATACCATTATGTTTCCCTGCCTTTTCCTCCCTCTCTCTCTCTCTCTCTGTCTATACCACCACCGTGGTTGAAAGTTTCAGTTTTTTCTAGTAGGAGAGTGGTTGAACGTTTCATTTTTTTTGCTAATTGTATACCACTCTGTCCCAGCTCTTTGTACCCAATTTGACTTTTACCACTATTCATTGGGTCATTTGGACCCAGTGATATGGACATCAAAATGATGCAATTCGTTGATAATTTTTTCATGTTGTTGTTGAGGAAATTTTTTTCTATAACACGGTGAAAAAGTTGTTAATAAATTGCGTCGTTTTGCTGTCCAAATCACCCGGTCAATGTGACCCCTTACGCGAATTCTTTACGCGCTTAAACGCAAGTATACGGTCAAGTAGTAAGTGGAGTATTTTACGACTCCGAGTATCGAACCCAAGGGAATTTACGATTACTAGCTAACTAGAAATTAACTTTACGATATCTAAGTAACAAGTAAAAAGTTGTTTGATTGTATAAAGTCGTCGCCCACAAACAAGCGACTAAAATTAAATAACAATTAACTAAATATTTTTGTAGGGTTTTCACTTTTAATGAAAATAAATTGTGGTTTGATTACGATTAATGAGAAAGAACTAGGTAATTGATGTCCCTAGGGTTGTTAACGATTTCCGGAATTATGCATGAAACACTCTACTCACGTTCTAGTTATATCGGGTAATACTCATCACGATCTTCTCTCGATCTCACGTGAATTTGTGTAAACAATAGATTTCGGGTCCTCTCGGTCCACCTCCGTCTACTACTACAATCTAATTGATTTGCTAGACTTGTTCACCGGGTCCTATCGGTCCACCGAATTCACTAAGTTCTAACAAAAATCAATTGAAACTACCCTCACACGATTAATCAAGTTTCTATCTCCTCTCGGTCTCAAGAAACTACAAGATTACCTACAATATTCTTTAACATGCATCAAAAAGTTCACTTTCGTGCAAGATTCTCAACGACTAGTATCCTAAGGGTGATCAAGCCAAGAATACTAAGAATGAAGTACAAGAATATGTAAGATAACTAGAACATTCATAAACTTTAAGCAAACACATGTATCATGTCCAAAATCCGGAAAATCATCCAACAAACCCTAGTTTTCCATCAATCACCTAGCTTTAAGAAGTTTAGCTAGACATAATATTGTTCAACATATCCAAAATAATGAAGTTCATGAAGAATAGAAGAAGAAAAGATGATCAAACGCTTGAATCTTCAAAGTTGATGATCTTCCAAGCTCCAAGCTTTGTCTCCTATCTTCCCTAGCTCCAAAGACTTCAAAGATGCGTCAATATCCCCTCCTTAGGTCGTCCTCCTCGTTTTACACCAGTTGGGCACGCTTTTTAATGAAAACAAGCCGAAATTGCACTTCAGCCCCTCTACTTTGTAATTCCCGGACAGAATTATTTGCTGATTTTTCGCGGGCTGTATCTCCCTCATACGGACTCGTCTTCGGGCCTACCATATATCGTTGGAAAGCTACGGATGTCTAATTTCCAATGCCGCAAGCCTTTCTTCAAAATTATTTGTAGATTTTCCTGAGCATCGAAAAGAGTGCAGGCTGGTCCTGTTTGACTTTTCCAACTTTTCTTCGTTTGTGCGGACTTTTCCAACTTTCCTTTTCTCCTCTTCATCTAGCTCCAATCCAAGCATATCCAAGACTCTCATAAGCTCCATTGCACCTATTTTACCTGAGATACACAACACTAAACAACCCGTGCAATTATCATAGCAAATATGAGAGAAAACATGCACAAATAAGCTAGAAACACAACTTTTCACTCTTAGGCTTAGAAATAGTCAAATTCACATATTTGTGCAAATATAACATATAAATCATGTGAAATAAGATTAATACAAGTACTAAGAAAGTATAATAATAACTCCTAAAAGAGAGTTATCAAATACCCCCACACTTAGCTTTTGCTCGTCCCGAGTAAAACCACTATTTACTAGCCGACTCAAGACGCAAACGACACAAGACTCGACAACGCAACAATATGATGCAAATGCAAACTACGACTCGTTCCTACACAAATACATATATACACAAAATACACTTTTTATCTTTTTGGTTGAGATCGGGCAATCTCCATTGGCTTAAATCGATTATCATGAAGTGATGAGAATCCTAGGAACAAAGCATGAGTTGAAACTAAACTCGACAAAGAGACTCTCCCCTAGTTAGTATAGAAAGCCTAACTTTACTAAGTACAAGAGTACGCTACCTCTTCGCGTGTTCCACGAAATAAGAGACTACGCTAGGCAAAGCTACATCCAAGGTCCGAGCTCCTAATCCGCTAACAGTTTTCACATGATGAGGCTTAGGGACATAAAGATAATCTCGTCGAAATAAAGTCCTAAGCGTCACATTCTCACATCAAATCCCACATCTTACACACCCTCACCACGATGATAGGAACCAAAACCCAAAGCTCACCACCTCCGGCCCTCAATTCCCTCAAACCCCGGTACACTAGTGATCTCCGTGGCCATCGTCGTTCGTCGTGCATGAAACGTGAAGCGTCGTCGTCAAAGTAGCTCCACCACTCGTTTCAATTCAATTCCAACTCAAACTTTATTTCATCTCTCCTTTTTCTGTTTCTCTCATTTTTTTTCGTTTTTTTTTTTTCTGTTTTTTTTTTCTTTTTTTTCTTCATTTTCACAATTCTCTCAAAATCCCATCGAAATCCAACAATAATATCCGAGTTGTCTTCAAATAACAATCAAATATGCTAGGAGAAGGAAACACGTAAATCGATGAATGAATATCACATAAAAATATCATCTCCTCCTAACTCAATCAAAGTCCATGTCAAATCCAAGCCGCAAAATCAATGAAATACATGTGTGGGAATGGGGTCGTCGCAAGCTCACTCTCAATGTCCGGAGTCAAAAGTCGACACCCCCACACTCGAATGTAACCATATCCCCTCTCAAGTAGTCCCGAAGATGAATGTATCTCGTGCCTAATCCAACCGATCCTCCTACACCAAAGTAATCAAAACCGGTACCTAGCACGATCCACCAATTAAGTTCTCCCAACCCAATTCCGTGCGTATTAGATTCACGCACTCACGGCTCTCCACCACTGTGTCCATGATGTAGTGGCATGGAACACCGCCACACCGAAGTGTGCAAGCCTACTCACTCACCCTCGCATCCCCTCGTAGATAGTCAATGTAGCGCAAGCAAGATGTAGAACTCAACGAAATGTAAAATCACTCCCTCATCAAACCCCCTCAACTACACAACCCCCTCGTGACGCACTAAAGTGGTGATTCTAATCAATTTGTGATGAAGGCCAAGAGTCGTCACCCTAGGTCCGAAGGCTAGCAAAGAATCCAAGGTTCAAATTGGGGCGTCTAATGGTCCTACAAGGTGAGTTCTAAAAGCAGTGAGTGCTCTAATACACGACCTCGCACAGCTGTTTCGTGTGCCACTACGAGGCGGGTTGGCGACTACCTAAGACGTACACATGGATGTTCGGCTTGTTTAGCTCACACCTAGTTCAGCTCTTGTAAGAAAATAGGCACACACTTTGGCTTTGAAAATCACGTAAGTGTTAAAACTAGGTAGGCACTCCCGTAAAGAAAGTCTCTCTATACCTACTAGAGGGGACTCATTTCGTCACTCTCGGTCGCAAATCATGCCCTATCCCTAAAATCCTCACACTTCGCGATTTATCAAATTTTAGCCTCTTTTGATTTCCCTTTTCTCAAAATTTTCTCGTTTTAATTTTTTTGAATTTTTCGAATTCTTGATTTTTTTATATAATTCCTACGCTACATGCAAGCCGACACGAACGAAACTACACAAAACAGTCGATAGGGTAGGTAGACTCAAATAAGAAAACGTGCAATATTAAACACAAACACAAACAAGTATATACACGACTAACAAATCACGATACGATATACTATCACAATATCACGACACGGACAACATAAATAGACACAATACGACACGAACAACCATATGCAGACATGGCGATGCAAACACTGACTGGCTAGTCAAGACTAAAACTCCCCTCACACTTGAGCGCTTCGTTGTCCTCAACGAATTTAGAAACTAACCAAGAAGACTCAGCATTCAAATGCGAGGAGCGGTGATTCTACTCGGAGTCAAAGCCACGGCACAAGAAGGTAGCTATAATAAATTTAGAGATAATTCAAGCTACGTGCACGTGACAAGTTGTGTGTACCGAAATTAAGCAAGTACTCAAGTAATTCCCTAGAATTCTAAAAATAAAATCCTAGAGCAAGTACGATGTGCCTAAACGGTAAGTAAAGAGAGAGAAAAGAATACTCACAACCGACACAAGATCAGGGACGAAATCCGATAGGTGCTGACTGAGATAGCGAGAACAATCCCCAAGCAAACATTGTCCAGAACAATGCAAGATCCCTTGCGGTCGAGTGCGCGGAACACACCGGGGTCGATTGATCCTGTTGCTGCTGACGAAAAGAGAACGAAGAATCCCCGAACTCGTTATGTGAGTTCCCTTGCGGTCGAGTGCGCAAGTAGCACACCGGGGTCGATTGCTTCGTCAAATTCCTCCAATCTTTAATCCATCATGCCGCTTCTAAAGTTTTCATTGTTTAATCATATGGTTGAACTTAGAGCTTATGATGAATCATGTTTTTCTGTCAATAGCACCACATAGACTTTACAGTTAGCACAACCATTTGTAATCGAAATCACACCAAGGCATCCTCGTGCTGAAACCCGCAAACATCCAGGTACCCAGTAAGCAACCCAAATTGAAAAAGGCATACCAGTGTCATCCCATAATACCTAGTCAACTGATAAACTGAGAACTTGCAGATATCCAAATTCTTCATCATGAACACCCTGCAAACAAACACAATTACACCATTACATCCACCTCAGCCATTGCAACCTGTTCCTAAACACCTAAACCAATACCCAGCCTAACACCTTCACAGTACACCACAAGTGCAACAACCCACCTGAAATTACACCACTGCATACATAACAATTCAACCCACAACACCATTACCACCACTGCCTATAACCATAACTCCCACCTGCAACACAAGCCATTACCACCGCAGCCACAACTCATCCAAACCAAGCTCACAGTTTACACCTAAACAACCACCTGAAACTCCATAAATTCCGGCCACAAAAAAAAACAAACACAAACCACCACGATGAAACACCACAACCAAGATCAATCTCTGCTACTACACTACCAGAATCACCAATTCCACCTGCCAATTAGCCCCCTTAACAAATCAAGTCAATAACCCACCTGCACCAAAACAGCGACCAGGGAGGAAGAAAGAGGAAGAAACAGAGCAACAACCCAGACTCCCTGGTGGTCGGAATTCGATTGGGCGTGTTTTGGGAGAGAGATGGCCTGGGTTTCTGATCGGAATTGATGGTGGATGGGGGTTCGTGTGTTCTTCTTGATCGGGAACAGGGTATTGGCGGTCGGCAAAAGAGGGTTGGGTGTTCGTCGGGTCTGGATTTGTTTCTTCTGGGTTCTCGATGTAATCGGGAATTGGGGAGAGGCAGAGGCGGTTCGACGAAGTGAGTGAGAGAGGAGAAGGCGGCGTGGGTTGCTGGGTTTGAATTGGGCGGTGTACCGACAGTTCAGTGGTTGGGATCTACGGCAGCGGTGTGAAATCCGTCTGGGAGAGAGACGGAGGCTGCTGCGGGTTTGCCGGATAAAAGATTGAGACCGCCGGAGTTACAGGTGGCCGGAGGCGCGACGGCAAAACCACAAAGCTCGCCGGCTAAAGAGATGGTGGTGGTTTGTGGTGAGAAAGTCGTCGGGTGGTGAAGGGTGAGGGTGTGGGGGTGTTTCTGGAATCGCCGGAGTGAGAGAAGCCGCCGGATTGAGAGGCGGCGTGAAGATGCGACGGCAAAACCTCAGCAGCTCGCCAAAGAATCGAGGGAGAAGAGCTCCGATTGAAAGATATGTTATGCTAGAGTTTTCTGGGTTCGAAAGAGGAAGAGCACTCGCTCTGGTATAGCCCCGATGAAACAAAAAAAAAATTGCCCAATTTACCTCTTTTACCCTCAGAAACCAACGAATTTCCCACTTTACCCCTGTTCACATGAACAAAGTTGGATGTTCTTAATATCTGACAGTGGGTTTTTTGGGGGCTCCTGTTCGTGGGAACAAAGGGGGTGTTCGCACGAACACCCCTGACTCCAGCTTCATATTTTTTTTTTTTCAAATTTGCTACCCCGAACTCCGATGCGTGCGTGTAATATAGCGTTGGAAAGCTCGTCTCGCGCCCGTTTTGATTTTGCACAAGTGATTCCAAATTTTCTGGAGTAAACTCAGAATTTATGACCTCAAAGTCCGTGATCGTTACGTCGCTTTCTTGGTTTTTCTTCGTTTTCTCTTTGCACGCATCAAGAAGGGGAGTCAGGACTGCGTCTCCAACCTGTATTCCTGCCACGACTCAATTGAAATGTCAGATTCTCACTCTCTCACCCCTCAGATAACAAAACGGTATTTAAAACGCACACGACAGTATTTAAAAATACACATTCTACGCTAAAGCATAAAAATACGTTGGGTTGCCTCCCAACAAGCGCTTGTAATTTACGGTCGACGGCCCGACCCAGTTACCTCATGAAGCTCAGAAAGGTGGTTTGGCAGGTCGTGTCGCATCCAACTTCTGGCGCTGGATACTCATGACTACCTCGTGCGCCTGCACACTCGATTCTTTACCCTTAGGATCTGGCGGATCTCCTTGTGTCAGCTCTGAAATTCCACGCACAACTTTCAGAGGAAATGGCAAGTCTGGCTTCACCTCATAAATGTACTGAGGAGTCGGTTTGAAAACCTGAAAGGTCTCAACAGTATCGTTAACCCTCATGATCAACTCTCCATTCTCCACATCAATTAAAGTCCGACCAGTAGCCAGAAAGGGCCTACCAAGAATGATCGGAACGTCACCAACTGGCATGTCAAGGATCACAAAATCAGCTGGCATGATCAAACTACCAACTCTCACAAGTAAGTCTTCTACCACCCCAATGGTCTTCTTGGACGACTTATCTGCGAACTGCAGATTGATCCAGGTTTTACTAGGCTCCCCCACACCTAGCTTTTTAAATACTGAAAGCGGCATCAGGTTGACACTCGCCCCCAAATCACATAGAGCCCTGCCTGTATATGCCCCACCAAGTGTAGCCTCAATCACAAAACTACCTGGATCTTTCTTCTTCTTGGGTAGCCCATGCAAGACACATGAACTCACATGCTCATTCAGTTTCACTGTCTGAAAGTTATCCATAGCTTTTCTCCCATAGATTGCATCCTTGATAAACCGCGCATACTTAGGCATTTTCTGCAGGGCCTCAATCAACGGAATGTTTATGTGCAGTTTGGAGAAAATATTGAGAAATCTCCTGTACTCCTCAGAGTCATCCTTCTTCTTTCTAGTTTTCAATGGAAAAGGTACATCTTTAGAAGAAGAGGGTGGTGGTAATACCTCATTGGAATTTTCCTCATCCTGTGGAGTCATGCCCTTTGATTGGGGGACCATGACAGGTGTCTTCTCAGAATCGAAGACCTCATGCTCCTTAGCTTTTGACGCTTCAGCTCTGGCATGGCTCGGGTATGGTGGACCAGTCAACGAAACCCCGCTGCGAGTGGTAATGGAATTTACCTGGCGCACATTCTCTGTGTCAGACGGTAGAGAACCAGGTGCTCTAGCAGATAATTGCGTTGCAATTTGCCCAACTTGAACCTCTAGTGCACGAAGAGAAGTCTTCGTAGCCTGCAAATCAGAAGACATAGCATTGACCGTCGTGGTTATATCGTTCATGTTGTTACTCAGCTGTGTCAATGCCTTAGTGAGTACAGAAATCTCTGGGTTTGGCGCTACAACAGCCGGTGGTGGAGCCTGCGACACTAGTGCTTGTGGCATGTGCTGAAACCCAGGTGCATATATAGCTCCAGACTGATTCCCATACCTGAAACCTGGATGATCTCTTGTGCCTGGTCTGTAGTTCCCTTGGTTCCAATTCTGCCGCTGTCCTTGTGCCCCCACAAAGTTCACATCTTCACTTGCAATCTGGGCCAAGGCTGAATCAAATTCCTGCTCCTCTACTCTTGCAACTGGCTTCTTATCCCGATACACATGCTTGGCCAAGTCTGACACCATCTTGCTGATCCCATCCTTCCACTCATTATCTTTCGCCTCAGGCAATGCCGAAAGTCTTCTAGAATCATAAAACTGCGTATCCTGCTTGGCTAGCTGTTTCATAAGTGCATATGCTCCTTCCTTGTCAACAGAGTACAGAAAATTGCCTCCAGCTTCTCTGTTAACCAGCTCCTGGTTATGGCGTTCTAAGCCATGGTAGAAGACCTGCAAAATTTTGTAGTCCCCAAAATCGTGATTTGGGCACTTCCTGATCAAATGCATTAATCTATCCCACGCCTCTACCACGGTCTCATGGGCCTGCTGCTGAAAGCCAAGGATAACACCTTGTAACTGAATAACCCGCTGAACTGGGTAAAACTTTGCCATGAATTCATCCACACATTGAGCCCATGTAGTGATTGAATCCGGAGCTCTCGACTCAAGCCACTTCTCAGCTGCACCTTTCAAACAATAGGGAAACAGAATAAGTTTCAATGCCTCTGGAGTCACGTTCTTATACTTCACAGTCTTGATATAAGCATTGAACTTCCCAATGAAATCGTTGGGATCCTCATCCTTGTTCCCATAAAACTGGAACTGATTGGTGACTGTCTGGATCGTAGCTGGCTTGAGATCAAAATGCTCAGCCTGTATGTCTGGCACTACAATTTCCGGATTGTGTCCATACGTGGACGTTTGGAATTTCTCCACAATAGCCTGCCCAGACTTGTTGTACGGTGTCTGGGCGTTGCGATCATTCAACAGTTTTGCCAACTCTTCGATTTTCTCATTGAGCTGCGCGTTGGTCAATTGATCACCCATAGTGCTTTGTTTCTGTCTTCTCCTATGATCTTTGAATAACTGCTCTGGGTCTTCAAGTGGGGGCACAAGTTCTCTAGGGATCCTGGACATACACTGATGACCTGAAAAGCAGACTCAAATACAAATGAGAAAACAAATAGCTAATTAAAAAAAAAAATGAGATATCCTAAATCAATTTCTACTAAACTAATAAATCGTTAAATTCCCCGGCAACGGCGCCAAAAACTTGACGCGAATTCTTTACGCGCTTAAACGCAAGTATACGGTCAAGTAGTAAGTGGAGTATTTTACGACTCCGAGTATCGAACCCAAGGGAATTACGATTACTAGCTAACTAGAAATTAACTTTACGATATCTAAGTAACAATTAAAAAGTTGTTTGATTGTATAAAGTCGTCGCCCACAAACAAGCGACTAAAATTAAATAACAATTAACTAAATATTTTTGTGGGGTTTTCACTTTTAATGAAAATAAATTGTGATTTGATTACGATTAATGAGAAAGAACTAGGTAATTGATGTCCCTAGGGTTGTTAACGATTTCCGGAATTATGCATGAAACACTCTACTCACGTTCTAGTTATATCAGGTAATACTCATCAAGATCTTCTCTCGATCTCACGTGAATTTGTGTAAACAATAGATTTCGGGTCCTCTCGGTCCACCTCCTTCTACTACTACAATCTAATTGATTTGCTAGACTTGTTCACCGGGTCCTATCGGTCCACCGAATTCACTAAGTTCTAACAAAAATCAATTGAAACTACCCTCACACGATTAATCAAGTTTCTATCTCCTCTCGGTCTCAAGAAACTACAAGATTACCTACAATATTCTTTAACATGCATCAAAAAGTTCACTTTCGTGCAAAATTCTCAACGACTAGTATCCTAAGGGTGATCAAGCCAAGAATACTAAGAATGAAGTACAAGAATATGTAAGATAACTAGAACATTCATAAACTTTAAGCAAACGCATGTATCATGTCCAAAATCCGGAAAATCATCCAACAAACCCTAGTTTTCCATCAATCACCTAGCTTTAAGAAGTTTAGCTAGACATAATATTGTTCAACATATCCAAAATAATGAAGTTCATGAAGAATAGAAGAAGAAAAGATGATCAAACGCTTGAATCTTCAAAGTTGATGATCTTCCAAGCTCCAAGCTTTGTCTCCTATCTTCCCTAGCTCCAAAGACTTCAAAGATGCGTCAATATCCCCTCCTTAGGTCGTCCTCCTCGTTTTACACCAGTTTGGCACGCTTTTTAATGAAAACAAGCCGAAATTGCACTTCAGCCCCTCTACTTTGTAATTCCCGGACAGAATTATTTGCTGATTTTTCGCGGGTTGTATCTCCCTCATACGGACTCGTCTTCGGGCCTACCATATATCGTTGGAAAGCTACGGATGTCTAATTTCAAATGCCGCAAGCCTTTCTTCAAAATTCTTTGTAGATTTTCCTGAGCATCGAAAAGAGTGCAGGATGGTCCTGTGTGACTTTTCCAACTTTTCTTCGTTTGTGCGGACTTTTCCAACTTTCCTTTTCTCCTCTTCATCTAGCTCCAATCCAAGCATATCCAAGACTCTCATAAGCTCCATTGCACCTATTTTACCTGAGATACACAACACTAAACAACCCGTGCAATTATCATAGCAAATATGAGAGAAAACATGCACAAATAAGCTTGAAACACAACTTTTCACTCTTAGGCTTAGAAATAGTCAAATTCACATATTTGTGCAAATATAACATATAAATCATGTGAAATAAGACTAATACAAGTACTAAGAAAGTATAATAATAACTCCTAAAAGAGAGTTATCAACCCCAGATACGAGTCAAAAAGTCATATTGGGTACAGAGACTTGGGACAAAGTTGTATTTGTAAATGTGTTATACTACTATTGATTTCCCCACGAGTTGATCAAACTTCTTTCTTGGTTGTTCAAGATTTCACTCTAGTGAGAGTTTGCTACTTAAATTGTAACGACATTCATGAATCCTTTATTAGAAATTTTCATGGCGCAATAATTGGTTTGCACAGTATTCTTTCCACCAAAAAAAGAGTGGCCTCCTAATTTTTTCGGTACATATCCGAATTTGTGTGCAAATAGGAGTTCAAGAATATTAGAAAAAGAAAATATAAATGCTTATAAACAGCATTCAATCCAATACCCAGCCTGAAACACATAAAATGTCAGCAAGTATATAACAAGATTATAGGCAATCTTGAGGTATCAATGAATGTCGCTGCAACAATTCTGCATATTAACAACCAGTTTCATTCTAACAATCAGGTTTCTGGTCGTAAATAACATTACAAAAAGTCTTGTTTATGTGTATTTGATGTATACTCCCAGGCAGAATTGTCTATTTGATACATAGTTTACAATGTGTTTTATGTGAGTATGTTTAGTAGGCGATATTATCAGTGATAAGAGGCGTGATGATATGAATCTATTGATCAATAGAGAGATTGTAATACGCATGGTAATAGAGTTCCAATACGGGATAGAGTAAGAGAAAGCAATAACAACAAGAGTACGATCAAGAACACATGAATTACGTGGTTTACTAGTTTTGAGACTAGCTACATCCACGGTCAAACCAAACTAATTTATTGTTGAGAGATAAAATTACAATTCAAGACACACCACACTTGTCAATAGAAGAATCCTACACCCATATATAGGCCTAAACTAATGACTTGTGCCCAAACCAACGTCCAAACGTTGCCAGAACCTGCAAGGAAACAATTCCAAATCGGAAAAGGAAACAATACTTAGCCGCCTTGGACAAAGTAAATTTTCTATGCTAGGTATTTCAATCATTAAAATCTAACACATGGCAATGAAAACCGTTTGCAGCATGTGATCATATCTTATTTGGTAGTATTCGGTAGTAGATCTAATCATATAACTATTCCTTAAACGGTTCGCGATTAAAGGAATTGAATTAATTTTCTCTAGACTGAAACAACCAACTTGAGAACTATTTTAAAATAGTTTGTTGCTGATCATCTCTTATTGACTGTCTGTGTGTGTGCTGTCTAACTGAATTAACGTAGTTACTACGCTGGATTTGTTGGCCGACTAACTGGCATATATAACTCAAGGGAAGAATGTCGGCAACAAACAACATGATACAAGGTGGTCACTTTCACAAGCATGCCTTGTTGGCGGATAAGGAATTACGTGGTGAAAACATTCATGTATTTGTATGAAATGTATTACATTTTTATTTTTTAAATGTTGTAATTTTTCATGTAACGTCATTTAGAAATCTCCAATTTCTTGGTTTCAAATGTGAATTTTGTGAATTAATCGTTTAGTAATGAAAATTCTAAATTCAACCGCAAACGGAAAAGAAAATCATATATACTGTCAACGGTCAACTCATAATTCATGTACGATGGATGGGCATGTGTGGTTTCCAAGAACGTATTTATACAGACTACAGAGCATGTAAATCATTAAGTCACGACTCCACATGTTTTACTGCGATTTCAATGTTTCAAAAATCTTCTTTATTTCTCAGAAAATACCCTTTTAATGAATACACCATGAATATATACCCCAATTTACATTAAGTCCTTTAAATAAACACCATCGGAGGTCTCCGTACGTGGGGCTATATTTGCAGAAACATTTCATGTGAACAATGTTATCGTTCAATGAGTTGTATTAAAACTATAAAATTGTATCAAATGGGTGCTAGCTCAAGTGGTAGAGCATTTAAAAGCCCCTACATGAGATCCTGGGTTCGAACCAGTAGTCGAAAAACAGGTAAGTCTAAAAAAAACTATGAAATCGTAGAAACGCATTACACTATTGGAACCTGCATAACAAAATCATGCTATGAATCGTTTAAAAAGTGGTAAACATTACATTATCATGCGTGTTGCCATTGGAGATGCCCTCAGCTAGGGGTCGGGCTGTCATTGAGATATTTTTTGGTATTTAAAATTCTCAACAGTCAGATTTCAAAACAGTTAGTAATCGAGAGGAATTTTTTGAATAAAGTTAGAATCTGAAACTAATTCATGCCCACGAACCTTTTTTAACGCTTGCACTACCCCCATCTAAGCACGCATGTGAAAACGTGTAAGCAACCGAACTCTTCCAATAAGCAAAAACCGTGGGTGTTCATGGGATTAACCGTCATGTGTTGTGTGTTGTGTTCAATCCCAGTGAAAAATTCGTTATAAACATAAATGGGCGGGTGTCTTGTGTTCAATCCCAGTGCAACCCCAATCAAATCATATCGCAGATTGAAAATTGCTCACCAACCTCATTGGGCCTCTGTGACTGAATCATGGTGCCAGGCGGTTCCATTCATTCCATCTCCAAACACAGAAAACTCTTCAGTTGTGATTCAGATGAGAACCCCAGGGAACTATTTACATGGATGCCTTAACCTTCATTGTAGCCGAAGAGGAGGCCAAATCAAAGAAATAAGTGGTACATTTACATGAGCATGGACGAAGCAAGAAGAGGAGGCAAGATCTGATAGAGGAAAAACTAACAACTCCGTGTTAGCTGGGGCAATTCCCAGCACAGAATCAAAAGGTCTCGGTGTTGTGCCTTGTTTCACCGAAGGCTAGTGTTATTGTGGACTTCATGTGCACAGGTGAACACGTACACACTCTACACCCAAAGAATTTGGCTGGTGGTTGGGAGACCGATGGAGCTGCGTACGGTCACCATAAACTATCCGATTGAAGTTCTGTTGTGGAATCATGTTGAAGCAGACTCTACTGGGTTCTGGAAGATTTTCAAAGACGATATGGTGTTGAATAATCCCAACATTGTTTTCATCGCGAAAACATGGCTCGCCGGGGAAAAGGCAAAGAACTTGTGTGCCAGCCTTGGCTTCGGCAGGGCATTCGTTGCTGACCCAGATGCATTTGGTGGTGGTTTGTGGGTTTTGTGGGACAGTTACTGTGTCACCTGCAATATCCTAGCAGTTTGTGATTGTCAAGTCCATGCCTCCGTGACGGCCGTGGAGCACTGATTGGCATTACTTTGTGTTCATAAAAGTCCAGTTAATGTAAGGATGTAGTTATGATGTGTAATCCGGCTTAGATGGAGACAAACATTCTCGTAATCAATTTTGTTTTGGTGTCTAACATATTTCGCATCTATTTCGACGAGTACTGGTGCTAATGTGTCCAACGTTATTCACCAATGTCGAGGGTTTACTTCAAATGTGTGCAGGGTTATCCATTGCAAAACATTCTAGAACATTTTATAATAATTTCAATCTATTTCATGAAAGTTACTTCCTATTTCAAAAACTGGTAATGGAACCACTGAATATTTCGTGACATTTGTAACTTGTTTCATAGTATTGGACGAGTCGGGCCCATCCAGGCGCACCGTTTTTGTCCTAACCCGCGAAAACTTTTGTCGTTTTGCAGGTATTTTCGTAAATACAGGCGAAACTGACTGCTTTTTGGTTAAAACCGGTAAAAGAAAAAAGCTGGGAGATGCCCTTAGCCACACCCAAAAGCTTGATTTACATGATCTAGTGGAGATGCCCTTATCGATGTCATGTCATTGACATTGATATTTTTTAATTCTTGCGGTGACTGCTTGCTCACATTACCACAAGAAATTTTTAGTACTCCTTTAGAACACCATGTGGTGCTCTACAACCAATTACTGTGCAATACTTAAACAAACTATCAGAGATTGGTAGACACTAATTGGTTATAGAGCAACATGTGGTGCTCTTTTGGAGCACTTAAAAAATTGCTCCATTACCACGTATTAAAGTTCTAATGTATCGCCTGAAAGTTGGTTGAAAGTTGGAAAAGTTGGAATACTAAATAGTTGTAGTAGTAAACTTGTTTTAATTTTCTTATTTTTGATTAATAGTGCTCCTTCGAATTTGTTGAGGTGCGAGGGTGGTGGGATTACTAAATTTCATTAAACAATTTCTTTATGATATGACTAGTACTTGAGAAATTGGGGTTGGCAATGGTATGTTTAATTTTAGTGCTGGGCTCGTGGAATTACAATAATGTTTCATCAAAGATAGCTTCTATGACAGGATAACATGGTCGGTTGAGCAACCCTTTTCCAGTTAAATTTAACAAAAAAATATTATACTCAGTATTTTCTTTGTTACGTGATTCTCTCTTACCGGAGTTTTCTTTTTTGAAAAACAGAGTATATATACTGGGTGAATATTTGATGAAGAACACAAAATCCTATCCAATCAGTCAACCTTTTTTTCTAACTGTAAACACAGTCGAAAGAATATGAAAATCTATTTTTTTTTTCTAATTGTAAACACAGTCGACAGAATATGAAGATCCAAATGAGGGAGTTAAGAAACAAAAAAATGCTTTTAGTTTTTTATAAATGTCAACAGTTGACATTTACACCAAATGTGCTTCTTCGAGTTTCTTGAGGTGGGAGAGTGGGATTACTAAACTTCACCAAACAAATTCTTTATATTTTTTTTCTAATTGTAAACACAGTCGACAGAATATGAAGATCCAAATGAGGGAGTTCAGAAACAAAAAAATGCTTTTAGTTTTTTATAAATGTCAACAGTTGACACTTACACCAAATGTGCTTCTTCGAGTTTCTTGAGGTGGGAGAGTGGGATTACTAAACTTCACCAAACAAATTCTTTATGTTTTGATAACAACTTGAGCAGCGGGGCTTGGCAAGTATACGTTTAATTTTAATGCTGGGCTCATCGAATATTGAGCCACGCGTTTTGCAGTTTAATAAAACAAACAAAAATGATTTACTGAAAATTTTCTTCATTAATCTATTCTCTCTGATTGGAGAGTTTTATTTGTTTTATTTTTGGCTAGCAAGTATGTATATATAGTAGGCGGAAATTCAATGAACAACACAAAAACATATCTAGTCAGTTCAACATTTGTTTCTAACTGTAAACCCAGTCGAAACAATATGAAGATCCAAGTGAGGGAGTCGACAATGGTGTTGCCTGCGCAGGACACGCCTTTGTGCAGGCTTTGGAACTCGGACGCTGACTTGGTGATGCTGCGCTACCATATACCTACTGTCTACTTCTACTGTCCAAATGAAACTTCATATTCCTCAAAATCCAATAACTTCTTCGACGCAAACATCATCAAGGAAGCCCTTAGCAGGGTTCTGGTCGACTTCTACCCAATGGCTGGTCGGTTGGGCAGGGACAAGGATGGGCGAATCGAGATCAACTGCAACGCTGAGGGCGTGCTATTCGTGGAGGCTGAGACTGACTCATCCATTGCAGACTTGGGTGAATTGGCCCCTAATCCAGAGCACACCCATCTTACTCCCGCCGTGGACTATTCCCTGGATATTTCAGCTTATCCTCTCGTGATCTTGCAGGTATTCTGGAGTACTTCTTTATCCTTATAAAACTACTTGTAGTAGTTTATACTTGTTAACTATTACTCATGAACACGTATGTGCGTTGCATGTCACATTTTATTTGTTACAATATATAAACTTAAATTGTGTTAGATATAAAAGAATATCAACTATAAATAAAACTGGTGAGAAATAAAATCAAACAGAAAATATAAAGTAAGAGAAGAAGTATTGTAATACTTCAAACTTGAGAAATAGTTTTTTTTTTCAACATGTAATACTCGACTAATAAGTGAGAACTGGAACGTGTTTAAATCAATATTTGACGTAAAAACAATTTTCTAAAGACTTATATGCCATCAACAATACAAATAGTTCCGAAAAAACATCTTCGACGATAGTTACTTCATTCCCCACTTAAGTCGGTTATGATGAAGATAAACGCCCAAAAAAACACGAACTAGTGAGTCACAAGAATAAGTTAATGAATTAGGTAAAAACCTAAAACAGTAGTATAGATTTTCCAAAAGATAAAGAGAGTATTGCCAATAAGAAGAACTTCTGGGCAGAAATGCAATTTTATCTATTTGATCTTTTATGTTCTATTCTAATTGTTCCCTTATATCATTTCCTTTTGTGTCTTTTCTTTCTGAACCATGTGCAACGACGTCGTCTTGATAATGAACAAATGATTACTCTTGATTGGCCAATACTGTAACGTGGCAGTGTCTGATTTGTCCTTCTCTCAGCACTTGACCTAACGACCTTCTTATCTCTCACAGAGCTGATGTGGGAGGTAAGTGAGAGAATAATATTTTTCCGCCTTCACCATTGTTGCTCTTCTACTGCTCCTTCTCTGTTTTTCTTCTATCTTTCGATCTATACTCTCTTTCTCAACAGAGAGCGAGCTAGATTCCATGAACTATTTGTAATTGAAAGCCGTTACAAGCGCTAAACAAAACATCAAGAGTGAGCTAGATATCCATGAACTCTCTGTAATGGAACGCCAAGAAAAGTGTTACCAGCGATTAACAAAACAAAATCAAGTCATCTTTAGTAACACTATCATGTCATGAAAAAATTGTTTAAAAGAAACGGAGGATAACTCCAGTTGTTTATCCGGAAACGAGTTTGCCACTAGCTAGTAATGCCGCAGACATTAAAGTATAAAAGTAATATGTTTGTTACCTGGTACCTCCGTTTCTTTGGAATCTTTTCAATTGACTTTTTCCCGTTATTTACTGTGTTTCTTTGATCAGGTGATTTGATTAGCAAAACGACACAATCTTTTGGTAATGCTTTCATGGTGTTGTAGAGTAAAATACGCTATGTAAAAATTACCAAAAGTTTGAATCATTTTGATATCCAAATTCCAAATCACTTGGTCAAAGTGATATGGACACCAATAAGAAAAGTTAACTTGGAAGATCCGGAGAAATGGAGGTAGTATATATGAATGGGTAATCTACATTTTCACCCCCTTTAGTTTCACTTAAGAACACTTTCACCCCAACTAGTTAGGAAAATGACACTTTCAACCTTAGTATGCTGAAATTCAGAAAACTACACTACACATGTGGCGTCGTTATTCTCGAGTTGGTTTCTGTTGCTGAAAATAGTTTTTGGGACAATTTACTCCCGTACCATGCAAAGTATAAGGGTCCTATAATAGATTTTTTTGCATATTTGGTTAGCAAATTTGTGTCCAAAACTATTCCCAATGACGGACGCCACCACCAGACTATATGGTGAGTTTGGTAGAATGGTTTCTGGTGGAAAAACTGGTTTTTAGATTGTGGTGGAAATTTTTTGGTTTTTTTTAGAGATTCTGTTTAAACCATCGTGTTTGGTGGTAGCTTTTAAACTAGATTAAAAACTGGAGAAATATGTTTGGTAGTGATTTTTAAACTAGATGATGTAGATTAAATGACAAATATACCCTCCACTTATTTTTCTTTTACAGATTCAAAACGAACAAATGCACTGTAAAAAAGTTCACGATTTCATGAGATTCAACGATTTCATGAAAGTAACAAATTGAAGAATAAATTAACACTATTATGACATCCAAAAAATTATTTTTTTACTTAAATTCAACAAAATGACAATTTCAAGAAATTTCAGTTACACTTCATGCCACGTTGAGTAACAGACAACAAAAACATAATAAACTAAGGTTTTAACACCACAAAATGATTGATCCTGAATAATAATAAAATCGCATATAAGATGTATCGTCCGAAATATGCGAGAATTGAGTTTTTTGGGAAAACAAATTATGGAAAAAGTATAGAAAAAAATCGTGCAATATTTTTCATTATCTCGATGACTAAAAAGTCAAAGAACTACCAGATAACATAAACCCATGTATAACCCTTTCCATGCAACATTGTTTAACAGATAGCAGAAATTTAATCAACTAGGAAAATATATAACACAACAAAAATAGTTTACCCTAAATAATAAGAACACAACAAACATAGTTGACCCTAAATAATAAGAACATCACATAAAAGTGTGAAATGAGTTTTGTGGAAAGAACTTATGACGGAAGTATAGAAAAAATTACTAGCTGTAAAATGTCAAAGAACTACCAAAATGAGAGACAATTTCCAGTTTAATACGATTAGTGTGGGGATAATATCGTCTTTGAGTGTCATAGAAATAAACCAAAGAAAAAATCACAAAAAGTTGGTTTTTCTCACCAAGAAAAATGTTGAAAAAAACTGGTTTAAAATCTGGTTTTTAAACCAGTCAAAACAAACATTTTAAACAAACCATTTGATTTAAAAACCAAAAACCAAGAAAAACCACTTTGCCAAAGGTCATTTTCCAAACTAGAAGCGGTTAAAGTGTCCTTCAGTCAAACTAGAGGGGTTGAGAGTATATTTTACCCTATAAAAACACAGTGGAAATCAATAGGAAAATCTTTAGGATTAAAACAATAATGAAAAGTAATTTTGCAGATTTATTTCGTCCAAAAAATCACATAAAATACTTCTCATTTAAAACGTTCTTCTGCGACTCATATGGAGCCCTATGATGCCAAAATCAGCAAAATGTATCATGCCTTCTCTTTTGGCCCTAACACTACTGT
Source organism: Linanthus parryae (assembly GCA_023055425.1). Classification (NCBI taxonomy): domain Eukaryota; kingdom Viridiplantae; phylum Streptophyta; class Magnoliopsida; order Ericales; family Polemoniaceae; genus Linanthus; species Linanthus parryae. Next base: position 42,052,630 of record JALGPY010000004.1, read on the forward strand.
CATATATTTGAGATTGAACCACACTTACCGATGTCTATGTCTCTTTTTTTATAGTTGTAACTTATTTTCAATTATCAACTATACAGGTTACATATTTTAAGTGTGGTGGTGTATCACTTGGCACTGGCATACACCACACTGTTGCTGATGGAACTTCTTGTCTTCACTTTATCAACACATGGTCTGATGTTGCTCGTGGTCTTGATGTCAAAATCCAACCATATATTGATCGCACCCTTCTCCAGGCTCACGACCCACCTAAACCGGTCTTCACTCACGTTGAGTACTTTCCTCTTCCAGTCATTGAATCAACAAAAATTGAAAAGGATCCGGCGTTTGAAATCTCCGTTTTTAAATTGACCAAGGATCATTTGGACACTCTCAAAACTAAGATAAAGGAGAACGAGAATGCAAAATGTTTCAGCTCATATGTAATCATTGCAGGACATGTTTGGCGTAGTGTTTGCAAAGCGCGAGAACTAGCTGATGTGTAATCATTGCAGTAGATGGGCGGTCTAGGCTTCAACCACCACTCCCACCGGGTTACTTCGGCAATGTGATTTTCACTACGACTCCAGTGGCCTTAGCTGGGAATATTCAATCAAATCCAACATGGTATGCTGCTACTAAAATTAATAATGCTATAGTAAAGATGGGCAACGATTATATACGATCAACTCTTGATTACATGGCACTGCAGCCTGACATAAAAGCCATTGCTCGAGGATCTCACACGTTCAAGTGCCCTAATCTTTGTGTAACGAGTTGGGTTAAACTACCAATTTATGAGGCAGATTTTGGATGGGGACGACCGGTGTACATGGGGCCTAGTCGAGTTGCATTTGAATGGTTAGCTTATTTGTTACAAAGTCCTACAAATGATGGCAGCTTGTTGCTGGCAATCTGCCTGCAAAGAGAACACATGAAACGCTTTGGTAAATTCTTTTACGACATTTAGAGTGGATTAAGATCTATGGTGAATGTTTTACAGAGATTATAATAAGTTTGGTCCCAAGAATATGTAAGAGCGCGAGATTAAAGTTCTCAATTTGTGTCAAGCGTTTGGGATAAGTTAAAGAAGTATGTATTGCTTTGAAGATGTGTCTATAAGTTTTTGTTTTATTTCCTATTACAGGGTCAATTACCTACTACACACCTCAGTATGGGGTAATGATTCATGTGCCACCCCGACAATTAAAAACAACTAATAACCATCTAATGTTTGAAATCTATTGCAAATAACAACTGAGATACTTTTTCATCCAAATTCACTGAAGGATAAAAACGGGTGTTTTTGTCAATACCAATCCACCTAATTTATGTATTGCATTTGTTTCCTCTTACTACATAAACGAAGAAGATGGAGAAAAAGAGCAAATTTCAGATCTGTCACGTTGAGAGAGAAAGAGAGAGAGGCTGCAATGGACTCTCCAAATTGACTCCTCGGAGAAGGACTGTAGTTATTCTGGCGAAGATGTAGGGTTTTGATCATGGATACGCAGCGGAATAACAATAAATTTATGCGATCAAGACCCTCCAAGGATCACAGGAAGAGAAATCATGACGATGGTAAATGATTCGTGTTATGATCCACACCTAGGATTGAGATCTAGATCTTCCAAAAACCTTGTGCCAGCTAGGAAGAATGGAAGAGGATGAAGAAATCATCCATCGGAGCACCAAAGAGATGGGAGGCCCTCTCTTCTTGGGCGATGGGTAGGACGGACGGCAAGGAGGGGTTCGGCCCTCCTTGTTGTCTTGCTCTCTCCTTCCTTCTCTCCTACTCAAATTATGTTATGAGCATCAGTTGTTGGGAAGGAATCTAGGAGCATCCTTTATATACTCCGACAACTCCTTATTACTACATAAAGGCCCTCTCCTAATCCTACTCAAGTTCGGATTAGTCCAACTTGCATATTAGTCCTACTAAGTTAGCAAGTTGTCGCGATTTGATCTTTCTAATTAATTAATCATTTTAATTAATTAATTAATTCCCAAGTCTAGTTCAATCATATATGGCGTGTGACCTCATAGGCTCTATTTAGTTGGTAGTAACTATTTACTAATATGAAGCGGCCTCTAGCTAGACACCCATTCTAGCCAACCAATATAAATAGTCATCATGACAAACCTTGTGCAAGTAATATCTCATCCCTTTGTCTCAATATCCGGATTGAACACGAGACATAAAAGTCACACTCGTATATCGAATTCATATTTCCTTGATCATGGGAATAACCTTATTCGTATAAATAACATCAATATCCTATATTGATTTATTTGAGTCTGGCCAGACATTCTATAAGCACTATACCTCGAGTGGCCTAGGCTATTTTATCCCGTTATGTGGGAGGGACAAATTCTGTCTACATCACTACAATATCTAACCTTGTTTCCTATTGTGTCCGATACACTCCTTTATGACTACCCAGTCACGGTGTAGCGTTTGACGCTACCAAAACACAATATTCCACAACTAGAAGATCTAGTTACTTCAAGTCTAAGGATGACAATACCGTTGTCACCGTAAGAAGAACTTGTGACTTTACATAACTTGTATGTAGCCTTCTCGGAGATGGTTCTATCTAGTATGATGTTACCCTTAATGCATACCCATGTGTTGGATCGTGGTATGTCCCTATCAATCCAACCCCATACTAGTCTATAGATGATTGTCCTATTAATCATTATAATGGACTAGAGATATTTAAGATAAACAACACAACTGTAAATCTAAGGAATTCCTCATATTAAATATCAAATAAATAATACAATGAATGGTCTTACAAATTTATTGTGTATACTAAACTAGAATGTCTCTAGGGCACCTATTCTAACAGTCTCCCACTTGCACTAGAGCAAATCCGGTGCATCTCATATGCCAATTCTCCTAGTGTGCTCTTCATGCTTGCGCTCCGCATGCGGCTTTGTAAGTGGATCTTAGAAATTTTCATCTGTAGGAATCTTGCATATCCGTACGTCTGCTCTTTCGATAATATCTCGAATAATATGGAATTTCCTGAGTACGTGCATGGATTTCTGGTGTGACCTGGGTTTCTTTGATTGCGCGATCGCTCCAGTGTTGTCACAATACAACTCTATTGGATCCGCAATGCTAGGAACTACACCATGTTGGAATAGATGCCCTAGAGGCAATCTAGTTTAGTATGAATTATTTGTGGCTAGAAATTTATTTATTATTTATTGGATATTTAATATAATGAAGTCCTTAGATTTACAATTGTGTTGTTTATCTTAAATATCCCTAGTCCAGTATAATGATTAATAGGACAATCATCTATAGACTAGGATGGGGTTGGATTGATATGGAGATATCACGATCCAACACATAGGTGTGCATTAGGGAACATTGCACTGGATTGACCCATCTCCGAGAAGACTACATACACGTTATGTTGAGTCACAAGCGCTTCTCGCGGTGCAATGGTATTGTCATCCTTAGACTTGAAGTCACTAGATATTCTAGTTGTGGATTATTATGATCTTGGTAGCGTTAAACGCTACACCGTAACTGGGTAGTTATAAAGGCGTGTACTGGATACAATAAGAAGCAAGCTTAGAGATCGTAGTGGACGTAGATAGAATTTGTCCCTCCCACATAACGGGAGAAAATATCCTAGACCACTCGAGGGATAGTGCTTATAGAATGTCTGGCCAGACTCAAATAAATGAATATGGGATATTGATGTTATTTGCACGAATAAGGCTATTCCCATGGATCGAGAAACTATGGATTGGATATACGAGTGTGACTTGTATGTCTCATGTCCAATCCAGATATAGAGACAAAGGGATGAGACAATTACTTGTACAAAGGTTGTCAAGATGACTATTCTATTAGTTGGCTAGAATGAATGTTTTGCTAGAAACCGCTCCATATTAGCAAATAGTTGCTACCAACTAGATAGAACCTATGGGATCACACACTACATAGAGTTGAACTAGATTTGGGAATTAATTAATTGGATTAATTAATTAGAAGCTTCACTTTGCAAACCCTTGCAAACTTAGTAGGGACTAATTTGCAAGGAAGGGACTAAATTGAATTCTAATAGGACTAGAATAAGTCCTTTAGGTAGTTAACAAGGAGTTGTTGGACTATATAAAGGACCTTCCTTCCTTCCTTCCCACACAACTTATGCTCATAATTGAACATAACAAAGAGTGGGAGAGAACAAAAGGAGAGAGAGCAAGCAACAAGGGAGCCTGACCGCCCCCTTGCCGCCGCCCCGTCCCAGTCGGCCAAAGGAGGCCGAGACCCTCCTTTTGGGTCTCGTTTTGCGTGATTCTTCTTCCTCTTCCTCTTCCTCTTCCGGGCTAGCACCAAGGACTTGGGAGATCTAGGATCAACTCTAGGCGTGGATCAACCATAGAGAACGTGACACAATTCGCATTTGAAGTCATCAAAAGAGAACCCTAAGGTGTGTTTATGATTTCTAACCCTTACCATCGTTATGTCTCTTGACTTGTGATCCTTGGAGGGTTTTGCATGGTTTTATGTTTGTTTATGCTTCCGTTGCGCATCAATGAATCAAAACCCTACAGTGGTATCAGAGCCACAGGTCGTAGAGCATAAACGTGGTTTATGTGTTACGTTTTAGTTGTTTTACACCTTAATTTGATTGTTTATCGCGTAAAACAAGACAAATCAAGCATGGGATGCAATTTGTCAATAATTAATCATAACAAGATCCAATTTTTGTATTGGATGCATGAATTGGTGAGTTTGAGAAATTTTAGGATCTTAGATCTAGGGTTTGGGCATCCTTGGGGAAGAAGGAGTTCTCCCAAAACAAGGAAACAACCAAACTTGGGCACCAAGCAAGGGAGTTGTTTTGGAAAAAACTCCCTCAAGGAGGTTCGCCCCCCCAAGGGACCGCCCCCCTTGCTTGCCGCCCAAGCTTGGCCGCCCTAGGGGCCGGGCGGCCCTTACCCGCGGGCCTAGGCTTGTGGGTTTTGGGCCTGGCCGGCCCTAGGGCCTTGTGGTTCACCTTTTTGGGCCCGGGCAATTTGATTGTTGGGCCCATGGACCGTTTTAACCCTAGAAATCTTAAAATCAATTAAAATTGACCAAGCGCGTTAAAATTGGATTTTAACTGTTTATGTGCAAATCGCATGGTGATTGGATATGGCCTTAGGATGTGGTTTGATGTGGATGTTTAATTTTGTGGTTTGGTTTTACGGCCTGCGAGCTGATCAATTAATTGTAATAATTAATTAGGGTTTTATGGCCTGCGTGCCATTTTTTTCTCAACTTGTGAGATTTATTTTATTTAGTATAGAAGTTAGCTAGTGCTAGATAAAGTAGATTGTTAGCCAAGATTGAAGAAAAGAAGCCCAAAGCCAAAGAAGTCACAAAAGATGGAGCATAGAGCATGGAGCATTCCACAAGACTATGAATGATGGACCAAAAGAACAAGACGCATGGAGATGTGTTTGCTTTAGGGTTCATAGATATTTCCATTGGCTTGGAATTATCTTAGTCTAGAAAAAGGCCATATCCACATCACGTTTAATTTCTGTTTTGTGGTTGTTTATTTTAATGTCTTATTATTGTGTGGTTGGTGTATGGATGATGCATGCAATTAGGATAATAAGATAATTAGACAACCCGGATCTATTATTTGGAGTTGTGCCCAAACTCAAATAGATAGATTGGTTGATATTGATCAACAAAACAATTAAAAAATTGAATTTAAAATCCCTCAAAATTCAAATATTGTGTTCTTGCCTTCTCGTTATTTAAACACTCATTATCATCATTATTTACCAAGCTCGTGCGTGCCAAAGCATGGCGACTTGGTTCATCATGATGGAATGCGATGGCACGTAACAATGTGCAATTGTTTAGATAAGAGGTTGAACACAACTAGGCTATTAAATTGATTAAGAAACCTAGAGGCAATCAATTGGGATTATCCATATGGATGGATAAATAAGGAGTTATTTGCCCAATTGAACCAAGAGTTGCATAAGGGATGCAATTGGAATTGTTCCTACCTAAAGTAGTCAAATTATGGGTGACTTGCCAAAGCAAGCTCATGAGGAGATGAAAGATGGATCTTGGCCCACTAGAAAATATAAGGATATTTTCCGCATTAATATCTTGAGGGTTATTAATCCGTAGAAAAATAGTGGGAGCTATATTTGATAAACTAGCCATTATTGAATATAGTCAAAAATTCACAAATACTAAAACTTGTGTATTTTCCTTTTTTTAGAATTCCAAATGGCAAACAACTCATCGAGTTCACAACATTCCCTACGATCTGTCCTTGAGAAGGACAAGCTCTCTGGAACCAACTTTCTTGATTGGTACAGAAACTTGAGAACTGTTCTCAAGCAAGAGAAGAAACTGTACGCAATAGAGGAGCATGTTCCAGAAGGTCCAGAGAACCAGACACCTGCTGCCCTAAAGGCGTATCAAAAGCGTATTGATGACGCTAATGATGCAGCCTGCCTTATGCTTTGCACCATGACTTCTAAGCTTCAGAAGCAACACGAAAACATGAATGCTGTCGATATGATCGAACATCTAAAGCAACTCTTCCAAGAGCAGGCGAGGGTAGAGAGGTATGAGGTCTCTAAGGCGCTGTTCAAGTGTCATCTGGCAGAAGGGAACCCGGTGGGACCCCATGTACTCCGAATGATCGGGTACTTGGAGAATCTCGCCCGACTGGGGTTCCCGGTCGGCCAAGAGTTGGCAACCGATCTCGTGTTGCAATCGTTGCCCGAGAGTTCTGGACAGTTCATTATGAACTATAACATGAACGAGATCGTGAAACCACTGCCAGATTTACTCAACATGTTGAGGACGGCTGAACAGAGCATCAACAAGGGTAAGGGAAAGGCCATAATGATGGTACATAAATGAAAGGGCAAAAGGTTTGCCTCTTCCTCCAAGGGCAAAGGCAAGTCAGTTGCCAAGTCCAAGGAACCTGCCCTTAAGCCTGTTGGTGGCATTGCCAAGGGCGTGACTAAAGGTGAGTGTCACTACTGCAGTCAGCCTGGACACTGGAGGAGGAACTGCCCAAAATATCTGGAGGACAAGAGGCTTAGAATAGTGATTCCACCACCACCAGGTATTTTTGTTGTACATGTCAATTTAACTTTCTCTACATCATGGGTATTAGATACTGGATGTGGATCTCATATTTGTCGAAATATGCAGGATCTATAGAGAAGTAGGAGATTGGCTAAAGGGGAGGTAGATCTGCGCGTTGGGAATGGAGCAAAAGTTGCTGCGGTTGCCATAGGCGTGTGCGAGCTATCTCTACCTTCAGGATTAGTCTTATAATTAAATAATTGCTATTTTGTGCCTGCTATGAGCAGAAACATTATTTCTATTTCTTGTTTGGACAAGGATGGTTTTATTATTTCAATAAAAAACAATTGTTGTTCCTTTTATTTAAATAATATTCACTATTTTAGTGCGCAATTATTTAATGGAATTTATGTCCTTGATCTAAGCAATACTGTCTACAACATTAATACCAATCGGATTAATGTTGGAATAGATGCCCTAGAGGCAATCGTAGATTTAGTATTAACAATGTTTTGGCTAGAATATTCATTTATTATTTATGGCGATATTTAATATAATGAAGTCCTTAGATAAATTGTGTTATTTATCTTAAATGTCCCTAGTCCATTATATTGATTAATAGGACAATCAAATATAGACTAGTATGTGGGTAGATTGATATGGAGATATCAAGTCTAACATATGGGTATGCATTAGGAGTAATGGCATACTGGATTGACCCACGACGAAAAGGATACATTAGATTATGTGAAGTCACAATCGCTTTTCGTAGTGCTAATATTATTGCAATCCTTGGATTTGAAGTCACTAGATACTCTAGTTGTGAAATATTGCGCTTTGATGTTATCAAACGTTACACCGTAACTGGGTAATCATAAAGGTGGCTATCGGGCGTGATAGGAAGCAAGCTTAGAGATCGTAGTGATGTAGATAGGATTTGTCCCTCACACATAATGGGGGTAAATATCCACGGCCACTCGAGGGATGAGGCTTATTGAATGTCTGGCCAGACTCAGATAAATTAATATAGAGATATTAATGTTATCTGCAAGCATAAGCATATTCCCAGGATCGAGGAACTATGGATTGGATATACGAGTGTGACTATTTATGTCTCGTGTCCAATCCGGATATGGAGACAAAGGGATAATGCAATATGACATATTGGGCACAAAGGTTTGTCGGGATCACTAACTATTTCTATTGGTTGGGTTGCATGGATGTGTTGCTAGACACCGCTCCATGTTAGTAATAGTTACTACCAACTATATAGAAACCTATGGGGTCACACGTCAAATAGAGTAGAGCTAGATTTGGGATTACTTAATATGGATTAATTAATAGAAGGATCATTGTGCAACACCTTGCAAACTTAGTAGGACTAATTTGCAAGGAAGGGAATAATTCTGGTTCATCTAGAATTAGGAAACTCTTTTATGGAAACAACAAGGAGTTGTTGGAGTATATAAAGGAGGCTCTAGCTTCCTTCCCACAACAAGAGTTATTATTAGTCGTAACATAAAGAGTGTGAGAGAGCAAAAGAGAGAGCAAGACAAAGAGCTAGGGCCGAAACCCTAGCCCCCGTCCGCCCCTCTACCCGACGGCAAAAGGAGGCCGCCCCCTCCTTTGTGCTTTGTTGCTTTGTTGCTTTGATCTTCACCCTCTTCCTCCAGGTTCAAGCTAGAACTTGTTGTGAAGGAAGAATCTAGATCTCACCTCTAGACGTGGATCAACCGTAGAGACGAGGACATCATTCTTCGTGTGATCTCACAAATCAAAAGGTACACATCTTCTATGTCCTTAATCATGTTATGATGTCTCTTCCTGTGATCCTTGGTGGGCTTTTGAGTAGGATTAATTTTGTTATTCCGCTGCGTTACCTACGTTAAAACCCAACAGTGGTATCAGAGCCACAGGTCGTAGAGCATAACATGATATTATGTGTTTACGATTTCAGTTCATACACCGTATTATTGTTTATTACGCGAAAACTGAAAAATTGGCATAGTAGATGCAATATTGAATTTGATTCAATCAAACAAGACCCAAATTAACATTGGATGTTAGAATTGGTGAGTTTAATCACATAGGATGTGAATAATTGGGTTCTTGAAAAATTAGGGTTCATGGGCACATGATTGAAAAGGGGTTTTCAATTATGGAAACAAAATTATGGAAATAAATCCATATGGAAACAACCTTGCTTGGGCAACAAGGAAGGAGGAAGGGGACTAGGGCCGAAACCCTAGCCGCCCGCCCCCTCCCTTGCGCGCCAAGCAAGGCCGCGGCCCGTGCGGCGGTCCTAGGGTTCGGGCCACTTGTTGGCTTGGACCCTTTGGACCGTTGTGAAACCCTAGTTACCCAATTTCATTAAAATTAAACAAGCGCGTTAAAAATTGGTTTTAACTGTATTATGTGCTTTCTTGCATGGTGGATGGATATGGCCTAGGATTGTGGATGTTTATTGTTTTGTGGTTTGGTTTACGGCCTGCGAGCTGATCAAATTAATGTAATAATTAATTAAGTTTTACGGCCTGCGAGTCGTTCTTTTTCTCCTCGACATGTGAGGCTTTTGTTATTTATTTATTCTAGATGTTAGGCTAGAATTAGAAATATTTAGATGATAGCCAAGAAAATGGAGAAGAAGACCGGAGAACCAAAGGAGCCAAAAGACATCCCTAGGCGCGCAGCTATGGTGGAGCACATGGAGATGAGCTCGGCACTTTAGGGCAATTAGATATTATCATTGGCTTGATAATATCAATAGTCTAGGGGCCATATCCATGCCACGTTTTTATTTTGTGGATGTTTATTATTCATGCCTTGTTATTTATTTTGTGTGTATGGCGCTACAAGCAAAACGATAACAAGATAATAATAAACAAGGTTGGTCTTTTATTGTGGATGGCCCAATCCAAATAAGTAGACCATGTTGATAAGATCAACCAAACAAATTAAAAGAAATCCCTCAATTAAATATTGCGTTTTGCCTTCTCTTGCCAAAACACTCTTCATGATCATGGCCTATTAAAATTCGGGCTTGCCAAAGCAAGGCGATTTTAGTTTTTCATGATGTGCTGCGGACGACGCAAGCTAGTAATGCGTGTATGTTGAAAGCAAGAGGTTGGACGCAACTAGGCAAGAGTCAATTGGATTGATGAGCTTAGAGGCATGACAATTAGGAGTTATCCAATTGGATAAAGAATAAAAGGAATTTATTCACCTAATTGGACCAAGACTTGCATGGGATGCAATTGGAATGGTTCCTACCTAAATAACCAATTCTTCGGTGACTTGCCAAAGCAAGCTCAAGAAGAAGTGAAAGAGGGATCTTGGACCCACTAGAAAGTATAAAGATATTTTCCGCTTTAATAGTGAGGGCTATTAATCCGAGAAAAATAGTGGGAGCTATATTTAATGATCTAGCCATTGTTAAATATAGTTAAATTGTTCAAAAATACTAAAATTGCATATTTCTCGTTTTGTAGAATTCCAAATGGCAAACAACAACGCATCGAGTTCATCCCTACGATCTGTCCTTGAGAAGGATAAATTGTCTGGAACAAATTTCCTTGACTGGTACAGAAACTTGAGGATTGTCCTCAAGCAAGAAAAGAAGCTGTACGTCTTCGACACTCCAATTCCAGACCCACCACAAGATGAGTCTCTACTAGCGGAAGTAAGGGCACGTCAGAAACATATTGATGATTCTAATGACGTGACTTGCCTCATGCTTTGCACCATGACTGGTGAGCTTCAGAAGCAACACGAGAAAATGGAAGCCTATGATATGATCAGACACTTGAAACAATTGTTTCAGGAACAGGCAAGGCATGAGCGCTATGAAGTGTCTAAAGCATTGTTCAAAAGCAGTCTTGCAGAGGGGAATCCAGTAGGCCCTCATGTACTCCGAATGATCGGGTACATAGAGAACCTTGAGAGACTGGGGTTCCCACTCGGCCAGGACTTGGCGACTGATCTCGTCTTGCAATCGTTGCCTGACAGTTATAATCAGTTAATTATGAACTATAATATGAATGAGATCAACAAGTCTTTGCCAGACCTATTGAACATGCTAAAGACAGCTGAGCAAAGCATCAATAAAGGAAAGGGCAAAGCCATAATGATGGTGCACAAGAAGAAGAGCAAGTCAGTTGCATCTACTTCAAAAGGAAAACGCAAGAAAGTTGCAAAATCCAAGGATGCCCTGAAGCCTAGTGGAGGCGTGGCTAAAGGTGAATGTCACTACTGCAGCCAGCCGGGTCACTGGAGGAGGAATTGCCCTAAATATCTGGAGGATAAGAAGCTTGGAATAGTGATTCCACCACCACCAGGTATTTATGTTATAGACGTCAATCTTTCTATTTCATCATCCTGGGTATTGGATACCGGATGTGGTTCTCACATTTGTCGTAATGTGCAGGATTTGAAAAGAAGTAGAAGATTGCGAAAAGGGGAGATAGACTTGCGCGTCGGGAATGGAGCAAAGGTTGCTGCATTAGCTGTAGGCGTTTATGAGCTATCTTTGCCTTCTGGACTTATTTTAGAATTAGACAATTGCTTTTATGTGCCTGCTATGAGCAGAAACATTATTTCCGTTTCTTGTTTGGACGAGAAAGGTTTTTCTATTTCAATAAAGGACAAGTGTTGATCCATTTATTTTGATAGTATGCACTATTGTAGTGCGCATTTGTCTAATGGATTGTATATCCTTGATCTAAATAATCCAATCTATAACATAAATACTAAAAGGATTAAAACTGATGATTTAAATCCTACATATCTATGGCACTGTCGTTTAGGCCATATAAATGAGAGACGCATATCTAGACTCCATAAGGATGGACTACTAGACTCATTTGATTTGGAATCATATGAGAATGTGAATCTTGTTTATTAGGAAAAATGACAAAGTCCCCTTTCAATAAGAAAGGCGAGCGGACTAGTGAGTTATTGGCACTCATACATACTGATGTATGCGGGCCATTCCCCCCGCCTGCCAGAGGTGGTTATACCTACTTCATCACATTTACTGATGATTTCAGTAGATATGGATTTGTATACCTTATGAAGGCCAAATCAGAATCCTTTGAATTGTTCAAAGAATTCAAGAGTGAAGTAGAGAAGCAACTTGGCAAGAGTATTAAAGCTCTACGATCGGATCGTGGAGGAGAATACTTAAGCCAAGAGTTTGATGAGTATCTTAGAGAGTGTGGGATAGTATCCCAGCTCACTCCACCCGGAACACCACAATGGAATGGTGTATCTGAGAGGAAGAATCGCACTCTATTAGATATGGTGCGATCTATGATGTCTCAAACAGATCTTCTGATATCCTTTTGGGGACATGCTCTAATGACGGCAGCTTTTACCATTAACCGTGTTCCATCCAAATCAGTCATGAAGACGCCATATGAGATATGGACTGGGAGGCGTCCCATAGTGTCGTTTATGAAGATTTGGGGCTGCGACGTCTATGTAAAGCGTTTACAAAATGACAAGCTCGGGCCTAAGGCGGATAAGTGTAAGTTTGTGGGATATCCTAAAGAGACTAAAGGATATTATTTCTATAACCCTACCGAGAACAAAGTGTTTGTTGCTAGGACCGGCGTGTTTCTAGAAAGAGAGTTAGTCTCTAAAGAAGCAAGTGGGTGGGTTGTAGAACTTGAAGAAATTCATGAACCACAAACCACTGAACCAATAATGGAACATGAACAGGAACCGCAAGAAGTTGTGGAAGAGCCTGTTCAGGTAACACAGGAACTCCGTAGATCAGGAAGAGTGCGTCATGAGCCAGAGAGGTATGGACTTCTCGTGACTGAGCCCGATGACGTACCACTCATGGAAGATGAGCCTGCAAACTATGGAGAAGCCATGAGTGGCCCAGACTCTAAGAAGTGGCTAGAAGCCATGAGATCCGAAATGGATTCCATGTACACCAACAAAGTATGGACTTTGGTGGAACCACCCGAAGGGGCTCGGCCCATAGGGTGCAAGTGGGTCTTCAAGAAGAAGACCGACATGGATGGCAAGGTAGTTGCCTATAAGGGGCGATTGGTGGCCAAAGGTTATAGACAGATTCATGGTATTGACTATGATGAGACCTTTTCACCAGTTGCCATGACTAAATCCATTCGAATCTTACTTGCTATTGCAGCATACTACGACTATGAGATTTGGCAAATGGATGTCAAAACAGCGTTCCTTTATGGGAACCTCCTTGAGGATGTGTACATGACACAACCAGAGGGTTTTGAGGATCCAGACAATGCCAATAAAGTCTGTAAGCTGCAAAGGTCCATTTATGGATTAAAGAAAGCTTCTAGGAGCTGGAATCGACGTTTTGATGACGCAGTCAAAGAGTTTGGGTTCATCAAGAACGAAGATGAGCCTTGTGTTTACAAGAAGGTTAGTGGGAGCTCTATAGTATTTCTGGTCTTGTATGTGGATGACATACTAATCATTGGCAATGATATTCCTACTCTGCAATCTGTTAAAGATTGGCTAGGAAAGTGCTTTGCGATGAAAGACTTAGGAGACGCAGCCTATATACTTGGTATAAAGATCTATAGAGATAGATCTAAAAGGTTGCTTGGCCTAAGTCAGAGTACATATATTGACAAGGTGTTGAAGAGGTTCAACATGCAAGATTCCAAGAAGGGATTCTTGCCCATGTCACATGGAGTCACTCTTTCCAAGAATGACTGTCCCTCCAACGAGATGGAGAAGGACCGCATGAGCAGGATACCCTATGCTTCGGCCATAGGATCCATCATGTACGCCATGCTATGTACTAGACCAGACGTATCATACGCGTTGAGTATGGTGAGGAGATATCAGTCTAATCCGGGTGAGAGTCACTGGATTGCTATCAAGAACATCCTAAAGTACTTGAGAAGAACTAAGGATGTATTCTTGATATTTGGAGGAATGGAAGAGCTAAGTGTAAAGGGTTACACTGACGCAAGCTTCCAAACCGACAAGGATGATTACAGATCGCAGTCTGGATACGTGTTTTTCCTAAATGGAGGAGCTGTAAGCTGGAAGAGTTCCAAGCAAGGCACAGTTGCTGATTCTACAACAGAAGCTGAGTACATTGCTGCTGCGGAAGCGGCTAAAGAGGCAGTTTGGATAAAGAAGTTTATCACTGAGCTCGGTGTGGTCCCTAGCATAGTGGATCCCGTAGAGTTGTACTGTGACAACTCTGGGGCAATCGCACAAGCAAAGGAACCAAGATCGCACCAAAAGTCAAAGCATGTACTTAGGAGATTCCATCTTATTCGTGATATGATCGATCGAGGAGATGTGAAGATATGCAAGATTCCGACAGATGACAACGTGTCAGATCCGCTCACGAAACCTCTTGCGCAGCGAAAGCATGAAGGGCACGCCAGATCTATAGGCATACGAGATGCGCCAGATTGGCTCTAGTGCAAGTGGGAGACTGTTGGAATAGATGCCCTAGAGGCAATCGTAGATTTAGTATGAACAATGTTTTGGCTAGAATATTCATTTATTATTTATGGCGATATTTAATATAATGAAGTCCTTAGATAAATTGTGTTATTTATCTTAAATGTCCCTAGTCCATTATATTGATTAATAGGACAATCAAATATAGACTAGTATGTGGGTAGATTGATATGGAGATATCAAGTCTAACATATGGGTATGCATTAGGAGTAATGGCATACTGGATTGACCCACGACGAAAAGGATACATTAGATTATGTGAAGTCACAATCGCTTTTCGTAGTGCTAATATTATTGCAATCCTTGGACTTGAAGTCACTAGATACTCTAGTTGTGAAATATTGCGCTTTGATGTTATCAAACGTTACACCGTAACAGGGTAATCATAAAGGTGGCTATCGGGCATGATAGGAAGCAAGCTTAGAGATCGTAGTGATGTAGATAGGATTTGTCCCGCCCACATAATGGGGGTAAATATCCACGGCCACTTGAGGCATGAGGCTTATTGAATGTCTGGCCAGACTCAGATAAATTAATATAGAGATATTAATGTTATCTGCAAGCATAAGCATATTCCCAGGATCGAGGAACTATGGATTGGATATACGAGTGTGACTATTTATGTCTCGTGTCCAATCCGGATATGGAGACAAAGGGATAATGCAATATGACATATTGGGCACAAAGGTTTGTCGGGATCACTGACTATTTCTATTGGTTGGGTTGCATGGATGTGTTGCTAGACACCGCTCCATGTTAGTAATAGTTACTACCAACTATAAAACCTATGGGGTCACACGTCAAATAAAGTAGAGCTAGATTTGGGATTAATTAATATGGATTAATTAATAGACGGATCATTGTGCAACACCTTGCAAACTTAGTAGGACTAATTTGCAAGGAAGGGAATAATTCTGGTTCATCTAGAATTAGGAAACTCTTTTATGGAAACAACAAGGAGTTGTTGGAGTATATAAAGGAGGCTCTAGCTTCCTTCCCACAACAAGAGTTATTATTAGTCATAACATAAAGAGTGGGAGAGAGCAAAAGAGAGAGCAAGACAAAGAGCTAGGGCCGAAACCCTAGCCCCCGTCCGCCCCTCTACCCGACGGCAAAAGGAGGCCGCCCCCTCCTTTGTGCTTTGTTGCTTTGTTGCTTTGATCTTCACCCTCTTCCTCCGAGTTCAAGCTAGCACTTGTTGTGAAGGAAGAATCTAGATCTCACCTCTAGACGTGGATCAACCGTAGAGATGAGGACATCAATCTTCGTGTGATCTCACAAATCAAAAGGTACACATCTTCTATGTCCTTAATCATGTTATGATGTCTCTTCCTGTGATCCTTGGTGGGCTTTTGAGTAGGATTAATTTTGTTATTCCGCTGCGTTACCTACGTCAAAACCCAACAATTAAAATAAATGATTTAAATCCTGCTTATTTATGGCACTGTCGTTTAGGACACATAAATGAGAAACGTGTATCTATACTCCATAAGGATGGATTACTAGACTCATTTGATTTTGAATCATATGAGACATGTGAGGCTTGTTTATTGGGAAAAATGACAAAGTCCCCTTTCAATAAGAAAGGTGAGAGGACTAGTGAGCAATTGGCGCTCATACATACCGATGTGTGTGGACCATTTGCCACGCCTGCCAGGGGTGGTTATGTCTACTTCATTACATTTACTGATGATTACAGTAGATATGGATTTGTGTACCTTATGAGGGCAAAATCCGAATCCTTTGAAGTGTTCAAAGAATTCAAGAATGAAGTAGAGAAGCAACTTGGCAAAAGTGTAAAGGCTCTACGATCTGATCGTGGAGGAGAATACTTAAGCCAAGAGTTTGACGACTATCTTAGAGAGTGTGGGATCGTGTCCCAACTCACTCCACCCGGAACGCCACAATGGAATGGCGTGTCCGAGAGGAGGAATCAAACCTTATTGGATATGGTTCGATCTATGATGTGTCAAACCGATCTTCCATTATCATTTTGGGGCTACGCTCTATTAAGTGCAGCTTTCACCATTAACCGTGTTCCATCCAAATCAGTCATGAAGACACCATATGAGATGTGGAGTGGGAGGCGTCCCACACTGTCGTTCATGAGGATTTGGGGCTGCGATGTCTATGTAAAACGTTTACAATCAGACAAGCTCGGGCCTAAATCGGATAAGTGTAAATTTGTGGGGTACCCTAAGGAAACTAAGGGTTACTACTTCTACAATCCAACCGAGAACAAAGTGTTTGTTGCTCGAACCGGCGTGTTTCTAGAAAGATAATTTGTCTCTAAAGAAGCAAGTGGGAGGAATGTAGAACTTGAAGAGGTTCAAGAACCACAAATCAATGAACCGATTATGGAACATGAACAGGAACCACAAGTAGTTGTGGAGCAACCTGTTCAGGTAACACAAGAGCTTCGTAGATCTAGTAGAGTGCGCCAGGAACCCGAGAGGTATGGACTTCTCGTAACCGATTCCGGTGACACGATGCTCATAGATGATGAGCCTACTACCTATGAGGAGGCCATGAGCGGCCCAGACTCTCAGAAGTGGCTGGAAGCCATGAGATCCGAGATGGAATCCATGTATACCAACAAAGTATGGACTTTGGTGGAACCACCCGATGGGGCGCGGCCCATAGGGTGCAAGTGGGTCTTCAAGAAGAAGATCGACATGGATGGTAATGTGATTACCTATAAGGGCCGATTGGTGGCTAAAGGATTCAGACAGATTCATGGTATTGACTATGATGAAACCTTTTCACCAGTCGCTATGACCAAATCCATCCGAATCCTACTTGCAATTGCAGCATACCACGACTATGAGATTTGACAGATGGATGTCAAAACTGCATTCCTTTATGGGAATCTCCTCGAGGACGTGTATATGATACAGCCGGAGGGTTTTGAGGATCCAAAGCAAGCCAATAAAGTCTGTAAGCTGCAACGATCCATTTATGGATTGAAGCAAGCTTCTAGGAGTTGGAATCGACGTTTTGATGAAGTGGTCAAAGAGTTTGGCTTCATCAGAAACGAAGATGAGTCTTGTGTCTACAATTAGGTTAGTGGGAGCTCTGTAGCTTTTCTGGTCTTGTATATGGATGACATACTACTCATTGGAAACGACATTCCGATGCTGCAATCTGTTAAAGATTGGCTAGGAAAGTGTTTCTCAATGAAGGACTTAGGGGAAGCAGCCTATATACTCGGTATAAAGATCTATAGAGATAGATCTAAGAGGTTGCTAGGCCTAAGTCAAAGTACATATATTGACAAGGTGTTGAAACGGTTCAACATGCAAGATTCCAAGAAGGGATTCTTGCCCATGTCACATGGAATTACTCTTTCGAAGAGTGGTTGTCCTTCCAATGAGATTGAGAAGGAATGCATGAGTAGAATTCCCTATGCCTCGGCCATAGGATCTATCATGTACGCCATGTTATGTACTAGACCAGATGTGTCATATGCCTTGAGTATGACAAGCAGATACCAATCCAATCGGGGTGAGAGTCACTGGATTGCAGTCAAGAACATCCTAAAGTACTTGAGAAGAACTAAGGATGCTTTCTTGATATTTGGCGGTGAGGAAGAGTTGCGTGTAAGGGGTTACACTTATGCAAGCTTCCAAACCGACAGAGATGACTTTAGATCACAATCGGGATATGTGTTTTGCCTGAATGGAGCAGCGGTGAGCTGGAAGAGTTCCAAGCAAGAGACGGTAGCTGATTCTACAACAGAGGCTGAGTACATTGCTGCAAATGGCGCAGCAAAGGAAGCTGTTTGGATCAGAAAGTTTGTTTCTGAAGTTGGTGTGGTCCCTAGCATTGCGGATCCAGTTGAGTTGTTCGGTGACAACACTGGGGCGATCGCGCAATCAAAGGAACCCAGGTCGCACCAGAAGTCCAAGCACGTGCTCAGGAAGTTTCATCTGATTCGAGATATTATCGATAGAGGAGACGTTCGGATATGCAAGATTCCTACAGATGATAATCTATCAGACCCGCTTACAAAGCCTCTCACGCAGTGGAAGCATGAAGGGCACACTAGGAGTATGGGCATACGAGATGCGCCAGATTGGCTCTAGTGCAAGTGGGAGACTGTTGGAATAGATGCCCTAGAGGCAATCTAGTTTAGTATGAATTATTTGTGGCTAGAAATTAATTTATTATTTATTGGATATTTAATATAATGAAGTCCTTAGATTTACAATTGTGTTGTTTATCTTAAATATCCCTAGTCCAGTATAATGATTAATAGGACAATCATCTATAGACTAGTATGGGGTTGGATTGATATGGAGATATCACGATCCAACACATAGGTGTGCATTAGGGAATGTTGCACTGGATTGACCCATCTCCGAGAAGGCTACATACACGTTATGTTGAGTCACAAGCGCTTCTCGCGGTGCAATGGTATTGTCATCCTTAGACTTGAATTCACTAGATATTCTAGTTGCGGATTATTGTGATCTTGGTAGCGTTAAACGCTACACCGTAACTGGGTAGTTATAAAGGCGTGTACTGGATACAATAAGAAGCAAGCTTAGAGATCGCAGTGGACGTAGATAGAATTTGTCCCTCCCACATAACGGGAGCAAATATCCTAGGCCACTCGAGGGATAGTGCTTATAGAATGTCTGGCCAGACTCAAATAAATCAATATGGGATATTGATGTTATTTGCACGAATAAGGCTATTCCCATGGATCAAGAAACTATGGATTGGATATACGAGTGTGACTTGTATGTCTCGTGTCCAATCCGGATATAGAGACAAAGTGATGAGACAATTACTTGTACAAAGGTTGTCAAGATGACTATTCTATTAGTTGGCTAGAATGGATGTTTTGCTAGAAACCGCTCCATATTAGCAAATAGTTGCTACCAACTAGATAGAACCTATGGGGTCACACGCGACATAGAGTTGAACTAGATTTGGGAATTAATTAATTGGATTAATTAATTAGAAGGATCACTTTGCAAACCCTTGCAAACTTAGTAGGGACTAATTTGCAAGGAAGGGACTAAATTGAATTCTAGTAGGACTAGAATAAGTCCTTTAGGTAGTTAACAAGGAGTTGTTGGACTATATAAAGGACCTTCATTCCTTCCTTCCCACACAACTTATGCTCATAATTGAACATAACAAAGAGTGGGAGAGAACAAAAGGAGAGAGAGCAAGCAACAAGGGAGCCCGACCGCCCCCTTGCCGCCGCCCCGTCCCCGTCGGCCAAAGGAGGCCGAGACCCTCCTTTTGGGTCTCGTTTTGCGTGATTCTTCTTCCTCTTCCTCTTCCGGGCTAGCACCAAGGACTTGGGAGATCTAGGATCAACTCTAGGCGTGGATCAACCATAGAGAACGTGACACAATTCGAGTTTGAAGTCATCAAAGGAGAACCCTAAGGTGTGTCTATGATTTCTAACCCTTACCATCGTTATGTCTCTTGAATTGTGATCCTTGGAGGGTTTTGCATGGTTTTATGTTTGTTTATGCTTCCGTTGCGCATCCATGAATCAAAACCCTACACACCAAGCTTAGTAATGAACTTCCTAATCCAAACAGCCTCCTTTTTTGTCCCATTCGCAGCAATATACTCAGCATGTGTTGTAGAATCAGCCACCGTCTCTTGCTTGGAACTCTTCCAGCTCAACGCTGCTCCACTCATGCAAAATACAAACCCCGACTGTGATCTGAAATCATATATGTCGGTCTGGATGCATCCGTGTAACCCCTTACACGCAACTCTTCTTCACCTCCAAATATCAAGAACACATCCTTAGTTCTTCTCAAGTACTTTAGGATGTTCTTGACTGCAATCCAGTGACTCTCACCTGGATTGGAGTGATATCTGAACGTCGTACTCAATGCATATGAAACATCTGGTCTAGTACATAACATGGTGTACATGATGGATCCTATGGCAGAGGCATAGGGAATCCTACTCATGCGTGCCTTCTCAATCTCATTGGAAGGACAACCTTTCTTCTAAAGAGTGACTCCATGCGACATGGGCAAGAATCCCTTCATGGAATCTTGCATGCTGAACCGTTTCAGCACTTTGTCTATATATGTACTCTGGCTTAGGTCGAGCAGTCTTTTAGATCTATCTCTATAGATCTTTAAACCGAGTATATAGGCTTCTTCACCTAAGTCTTTCATTGAGAAACACTTTCATAGCCAATATTTAACAGATTGTAACATAGGAATGTTGTTTCCAATGAGTAGTATGTCATCCACATACAAGATCAGAAAAGCAACATAACACCAACTAACCTTTTTGTAGACACAAGACTCATCTTCATTTTTGATGAAGCCAAATTTTTTGACTAGTTCATAAAAACATCAATTCCATCTCCTAGAAGCTTGCTTCAACCCATAAATGGATCGTTGCAGTTTACAGACTTTGTTGGCTTGCTTTGGATCTTCAAAACCCTTAGGTTGTGTCATGTACACATCCTCGAGGAGATTCCCATACAGGAATGTTGTTTTGACATCCATCTGCCAAATCCCATAGTCGTAGTATGCTGCAATAGAAAGTAAGATTCAGATGGATTTGGTCATTGCGACTGGTGAAAAGGTTTCATCATAGTCAATACCATGAATCTGTCTGAATCCTCCAGCCACCAATTGACCCTTATAGGTAATCACATTACCATCCATGCCGATGTTCTTCTTGAAGACCCACTTGCACCCTATGGGGCGAGCCCCTTAGGGTGGTTCCACCAAAGTCCATAATTGTTGGTATACAGGGATTCCATCTCGGATCACATGGCCTCAAGCCACTTGTGAGATTCCGGCCCTTTTATGGCCTCATCATAGGTAGTAAGCTCATCATCTATGAGCATCGTGTCACTAGACTCAGTCACGAGAAGTCCGTACCTCTCTGGCTCCTGGCGCACTCTAATAGATCTGCGAACCTCTTGTGTTACTTGAACAGGCTGCTCCACAACCTCTTGTGGTTCCTGCTAATAATTCATAGTAGGATCAATGCTTTGTGGTTCTTCAAGTTCTACAGTCCTCCCACTTGCTTCTTTAGAGACAAACTCTCTCTTTAGAAACACGCCGGACCGAGCAACAAACACTTTGTTCTCAGTTGGATTGTATAAATAATATCCCTTAGTTTCCTTAGGGTAATCCCACAAATTTGAATTTTTCCGACTTAGGCCCTAGCTTGTATGATTGTAAACGTTTTACACAGACATCGCAGCCCCAAATCTTCATGAACGACACTGTGGGACGCCTCCCACTCCACATCTCATGTGGTGTCTTCATGACTAACTTGGATGGAACACGGTTAATGGTGAAAGCCGCAATCAATAGAGCACGGCCCCAAAAGATAATGTAAGATCAGTGTGACACATCATAGATCGAACCATATCTAATAGAGTTCGATTCCTCCTCTCGAACACGCCATTCCACTGTGGCGTTTCGGATGGGGTGAGTTGGGATATTATCCAACACTATCTAAGATAGTCGTCAAACTCTTGGCTCAAGTTTTCTCCTCCACGATCTGATCGTAGAGCCTTAATACTTTTGCCAAGCTGCTTCTTTACTTTATTCTTGAATTCTTTGAACTTTTCAAAGGATTCAGATTTGGCCTTCATAAGGTATACAAATCCGTATCTACTGAAATCTTTATTAAATGTGATGAAGTAGACATAACCACCCCTGGTCGGCGTTGCAAATGGCCCACATACATCAGTATGTACTAGTCCCAATTGCTCAGTAGTCCTCTTTCCTTACTTATTGAAATTGGACTTTGTCATTTTCCCAATAAACAAGCCTCACATGTCTCATATGATCGAAAATCAAATGAGTCTAGGAATCCATCCTTATGGAGTCTAGATATACGTTTCTCGTTTACATGGCCTAAACGGCACTGCAGTAGATAAGCAGGATTTAAATAATTTATTTTAATCCTCTTGGTATTTATGTTATATACAGGATTATATAGATCAAGGATATATAATCCATTAAATAATTGCGAACTGCAATAGTGAATACTATCAAAATAAATGGAACAAAAATTGTTCTTTATTGAAATAGTAAAACCTTCCTTGTCCAGAAAAGAAATATGAATAATGTTTCTGCTCATAGCAGGCACAAAATAGAAATTATTTAATTCTAAAATTAATCCTGAAGGCAGAGACAGCTCGTACACATCCTACATCCAATGCAGCAACCTTTGCTCCATTCCCAACGCGCAGATCTATCTCTCCTTTAGCCAATCTTCTACTTCTCTTTAGATCCTGCACATTTCGACAAATGTGAGATCCACATCTAGTATCCAATACCCAACATGAAGAGCAAGTAATATTGACATATATAACAAAAATTCCTGGTGGTGGTGGTGGAATCACTTTTCCAAGCCTATTATCCTCCAAATACTTTGGGAAGTTCCTTCTCCATTGTCCAGGCGAACTGCAGTAGTGACATTCACATTTAGTCATTCCTTTGGCTACACCACCAACAGGCTTAAGGGCAGATTCCTTGTGTTTGGTAACTGCTTTGCCTTTGCCCTTGGAGGTAGAGGCAAACCTTTTGCCCTTTCCCTTCTACACCATCATTATGGATTTGCCCTTACCCTTGTTGATGCTTTGTTCAGCTGTCCTCAACATATTGAGTAAATCTGGCAGAGGTTTCATGATATCATTCATGTTATAGTTCATGATGAACTATCCATAACTTTCAGGCAACGATTGCAAGATGAGATCGGTGGCCAACTCTTGACCCACCGGAAACCCTAGGCGGTCGAGGCTCTCTAGGTAGCCTATCATACGCAACATGTGCGGCCCTAAGGGGTTACCCTATGACAGATGACATTTGAACAATGCCTTGGAAACTTCATACCTCTCAACCCTAGCCTGCTCTTGGAAGAGCTACGTCAAGTGTGCGATCATATCGACTTCATTCATGTTCTCATGTTGCTTCTTAAGCTCACAGGACATGGTGCAAAGCATAAGGCAGGCCGCATCATTAGCGTCATCAACACGCTTCTGAAACACCTTTAGGGCTGCCTGAGTGTTGTTTTCCGGACCTTCAGGAACATGCTCCTCTAGAGCGTACAGTTTCTTTTCATGCTTGAGGACGATTATCAAGTTTCTATACCAGTCTAGAAAATTGGTCCCGAGGAGCTTGTCCTTCTCAAGGACAGAGCGTAGGGAGTGAGATGAGTTCGATGAGTTGTTTGCCATTGAAATTCTACAAAATAGAAAATACGCAAGTTTTAGTATTTGTGTACAATTAACTATATTTAATAATGGCTAGATTGTTAAATACAACTCCCACTTTTTTTCTAGGATTAATAACCCCCAAATATTAATGCGGAAAATATCATTATATTTTCTAGTTGGTGCCAAGATCCATATTTCACTTCTTTTGAGCTTGCATTGGCAAGTCACCCAAAATTAGCTATTTAGGTAGAAACAATTTCCAATTGCATGCTTTATGCAACTCTTGGTTCAATTGGGAAAATTACTTCTTATTTATCCATCCCGTGGATAATCCCAATTGTTTGTCTCTAGGCTTTTAATCTTATTAAAATCACCTAGTTGCGTCCAAGCTCTTACTTAAACAGTTTCAAATTACTTTCTTGTGCCATCACAACATGTTCGCGATAATTTCCAAGTATAGGAATATCGTTCTAAGTAGTACCCGAGTAAGAACGGGGTCGAATCCACAAGGAGAGGAGGATTAGAGAGTGACTTGCAAAACTAGAATAAACGACTAACTAAAACAATAAAACACAAACTCTCAATGGCTTTAAAGCTTGCCAAGCTATTCAAATCCACAAAAATCAATTGATGGAGCAAGTTTGAGGTTTGAGTTTAAGAACAAAGTAAACGACTACTAGAGCTACGATTCAAGAAACTAAGCGAAATACCAAGTAATTAGGGCTAGGGATCATCGGTTTCTCTAGTGACCAATCCTCCTATTATATTCAAGCCCGATTCTCAATTCGCATGTGTCAATCCACAAGACAAGTATCTCAAGAAGTGATTGCTCATACAATCCAACTCGCGACAAGAGAAGTGTGTAAATCCAACACGCTAATCAAGTACTAAAGAGGCTATTCAAATGAGATCCTCCAAATTTCAAGTGTCTCAAGCATCAACCATATGTAAACACACATAGATGTTTCCACATGAAAGATCAAGCAACAAATGAGATTTGTAAATTCTCACTCAAATCACCTAACTAGAACTCGATTTCTCAAAGTTAGGATTGACGAGTTCCTCTCACTCGAATGCAACTTCAAATCAAACACGTCAAAAGTATTCGCACATCTACCTATTCAATGCATCGAATACTTCAACAAGAGAAATCTAAATATTGCACTAAGCATTCAAGTGAACCCAATTCAACCCATTCATCCTTGAAGTTCAACTTAAATCAATAGAGAGATTTAGACACTAGATAGTCCCAAATCACCCAAGCAATTGAATTAGCTAAACATGAGTATAAATTCAAGAGAAGTAAAGAAAATTATCATTCCATTCATCATACTTGAATCCAACACAAGTTATCACCAATTCAACCTCAATACATCAACTACTACTCGATTCAAACTACAAAAACGAGCAATAATCACTTCCAACTACAATACTTAACTACCAAGTCACCCACCAAATCAAGCTGCTGCTGCTGCTACTGTCTCTACAGCTGCTGCTGCTGCAGTTACCAACGAATAACAGAGCAGTAGCAGCAAGCAAACAGAGCAGAAACATAGCTCATACAGTGCTCAAGAACAGAGCACAAAACAGAGCACAAAAGTGCCTCAAATCGGATCAAAACCGCAGCTCCTCTCTCCCTCTCTTCCTCTTTCTCGTTCTTGGCCCTTAGAGAGCTCAAGAACAACCCAGAAGAAGGCGAAATCAGAGAGAGAGAGAGAAGAAAACGAAACCCAAAACAGAGCGTATAGTGAGCCGACGGGTCTGAGAAGAGAGTTTGATTTTCTTCAACTTCTGTTTATATAGGCTGCAGGAGAGGGTTTCGTAGCCTCCAAGCTTTCATCTCCACCCTCCAATTTGAAACAATCATCTCTGAAACGTTGATTTATAACCCCTTCAAGAACCCTAGGTGAATTGGGGCTTTCTTGTTGGCTTGATCTTGGGCTGAATTGAGGCTTGGGCTATGTAGAGGATCAGATGAGGAGGAGAATGGGACCAATTTCGCTTCATTTGGTGAGGATTTGGGTCGGATATTGGGGCTGGTTCAAAGCTTGACGAAGCTTCCATGGAGGAGCTGCTGGGTTTGTCTGATGCGTCGGGGAGAGAGAGTGACGAGAGAGAGGGCGAGCTGGGGATGAGCTGGGTTAGGGAAATTGCACCCGGCTCCCCCCTAGCTTGCTGGAATGTTTTAAAAGGCCCGGATCCTTACTTAAAATCTTCTGAAAATGGCAATCTGACCCCCAATCGTTTAAGTATCCTTCAAATAAGCCATTAAAACGTTTCAAAACTTGCACTTAAGCCCCACTTCCGTTAAAAAGTCATCTTTCAAGTCCTTAGAAACTTTAGAACCTTGCATTTTGACCCCGATTCCGTTAGTTTCTTCTCAAACAACCCCATAGATGCAACTTTGGCCTTGCAAATTAGTCTCTTGACTTCTTGAACTTTACCTTTTGGCCTATGTCTTCCCTTTTCTCTTCGTTTAAGCCCTTGGAACTTCATTTTTGCTTGCACTTTAGTCATAGAAACTTCAAATATTCTTCACATTAAGTCCTCCAAGCCCTTTCTTCACGTCTCTTGAGCCGCAAATCCTCTTCAAATTCATCGTTTACATTCCCCCTAGCTCGCCTCTTGCGTTTTAAAGCATGTCTTCACCTACAAAATTAGGGAAAAACAATCAAAACTACGAAAACAAGCATAAGTCTAGAAAGAGAGATAAAATAGATAAATTACACATATTAGCAAGTTATGAAGAGTTCATTAACATACTAAAACATGCAATTTTATGTCGTTAACACAACACAATCATGAAAAATCAAGTCGCCCTGCTTTGGCACGCACGAGCTTGATAATCATCATCATGAAGAGTGTCTAAATAACGAGAAGACAAAAACACAACATTTAAATTGAGGGATTTTATTTTTAATTTTAAGTATTTTGTTGATCCATATCATCTGATCTACTTATTTCAGTTTGGGAAAGACTCCAAATAAAAGATTCTGGTTGTTAATTATCTTACTATCAAATTCCATGGATAAACTAGACACCAACAACAATAATAAGACAATAAAGTAAACATCCACAAAACATAAATAAACGTGATGTGGATATGGCCTCCTAGACTAAGATATTCCCAAGACAATGAGAATATCTATGAACCCTAGAATAAAAAACACATCTCCATGTGCCTCCATCTCTTGGTCCATCCTTCATAGTCTCGCGGAATGCTCCATGCTCCATGTTGTGGCTCCTTTAATTCTTTGAGCTTTTTTTCTTAAATCTTGGGTATCATCTATTTTATCTAGAATTAGCTAACATCTATACTAAATAAAGTAGATCTCACAAGTTGAGAAAAATACGGGCTCGCAGGCCGTAAACCCTAATTAATTAATACATCAAATTGATCAGCTCGCAGGCCGTAAACAAATCACAAAAATTAAACATTCATCTAAGGCCATATCCAATCACCATGCGAATTGTACATAAACAGTTAAAACCAATTTTAACGCGCTTGGTCAATTTTAATTGATTTTTGGATGTGCTAGGGTCAAAACGGACCAAGGGGTACACTTTCAATATAGCCCAACGCTCCAAAAAGGACCAAGGCGCAGCCTTGGGCTGGTCGACCGAGCCCCATGTAGGGTTTTGAGTCATGGATGCGCAACGGAAATAATAATTAACCGTGCAAAACCCTCCAAGGATCACAAGTCAAGAGACATAACGATGGTAAAGGAAGAAATCAATAACACACCTTAGGGTTCTCCTTTGATGACTTTAAACTCGAATTGTGTCACGTTCTCTATAGTTGATCCACGCCTAGAGTTGATTTCTATATCTCTCACTCCTTGGTGCTAGCCTGGAAAGAGGAAGAGGAAGAAGAATCACGCAAAACGAGACGAACCAAGGAGGTTTCGGCCTCCTTGGGGCCGACGGGGATGGGCGGCGGGCTAGGGGGCGGCGGCTCCTCTAGCTTGTTTGCTCTCTCTCCTTTTGTTCTCTCCCACTCAAGTTATGATCAATTATGAATATAAGTGTGGGAAGGAAGGAAGGAAGGTCCTTTATATAGTCCAACAAATCCTTGCCAACTACGTAAAGGACTTATTCTAGTCCTACTAGAATTCAATTTAGTCCCTTCCTTGCAAATTAGTCCCTACTAAGTTTGCAAGGTTTTGCGAAATGATCCTTCTAATTAATTAATCCCATTTATTAATTCCCAAATCTAGTTCAACTCTATCTAGCGTGTGACCCCATAGGTTCTATCTAGTTGGTAGCAACTATTTGCTAATATGGAGCGGTTTCTAGCAAAACATCCATTCTAGCCAACTAATAGAATAGTCATCTTGACAACCTTTGTACAAGTAATTGTCTCATCCCTTTGTCTCTATATCCGGATTGGACACGAGACATACAAGTCACACTTGTATTTCCAATCCATAGTTTCTCGATCCATGGGAATAGCCTTATTCATAACATGAATATCCCATATTGATTTATTTGAGTCTGGCCAGACATTCTATAAGCACTATCCCTCTAGTGGCCTAGGATATTTGCTCCCGTTGTGTGGGAGGGACAAATTCTATCTACGTCCACTACGATCTCTAAGCTTGCTTCTTATTGTATCCAGTACACGCCTTTATAACAACCCAGTTACGGTGTAGCGTTTAACGCTACCAAAATCACAATAATCTACAACTAGAATATCTAGTGACTTCAAGTCTAAGGATGACAATACCATTGTACCGCGAGAAGCGCTTGTGACTCAACATAACGTGTATGTAGCCTTCTCGGAGATGGGTCAATCCAGTGCGCGATTACCCTTAATGCAGACTGTGTACAACAGAATCCGGCAGAGAGAACTCTGTGTACACCAAGGGCAGAGAATAGAAATGGCACAGGAAGTGTTGGGTTGTGTGTAGGGAGAGAGTAAGGCGATAGTACTGTGAGATAGAGAGACAGGATTTTGGCAGAGCTTTTGCGTATCTCGGGTCGTTCGTCCCTGTATGAAAGGGTTAACGATCCTATATATAACGGAGAATGTGACCGTTGCAGTGTGGTTAATGCACTCATCAATGGTGGCTTAATTAGCTTAACCACAACGGCACGTTCGTCAGCGTATATAGGGACCGTTACAGCACGTTATCCGCGTATACCGGAACCGTTATGGGGTTGACCGGGCTTGACCAGTTTGACCGGGTCTATGAAGCTCGTGCCATAAATCTCTCAAAAGCAGTTACTAGGGGTCGCGTGCGGGCTTGGTTGTCGCTCGCACGCGACAGGACTTACTCTAGCCTCCAAACCACTAAGTCCCGTGCGGTGGTGTGCGAGGGCCCTGTCTCGCAGCCCCCACGTGGATCAGCGCGGGTGGTGATCCAGTGTGTGTGGAGCACATTATGGTGTGCTGGATGATTTCCACGTGGATAAGATCTTCTTGTCCATAAAGCACTATCTACATTAGCCCCCTTTCTGAGCGTGAAGACTCACAACCGGATAGGCTTCCATGCGCAGGAACCAACGTACGTGTCGCCGCCACGCACCAATTCAAATACACGCAGATTCAGCCCCCATGCGTGCCATTATGACCTAAACCCCTAGAGTCGTACCGTCTGGTCTTTTAGGGTTTTAGGCATGACGTCAGCTTGTCCTATGATTGCGCGATTCGATGGTGACGGTTGCGATTCGACTACTGAAAGGATGCAACCTTTCATTGTTTTTGGATAAATACTCTGTGCCATTTCTATACTCTGTGCCTCTGTATGTAACAGCAATTATCAACGGTGTGGAGTTCAAAAGAGCGTTCGTTGATGGAGGAGCGGCAGTTAACGTTGTCTCGCTCAACACTCTGAAATTAGCAGGAATTCCAGAGCACAAGATCGTAAAGCGTCCGTCCCCGCTGATGGGATTCGGAAGCGACTCCAGAATGACGATAGGATGGATCCGTCTGGGCGTCCAGATCGGCAAAATCAAGTGTTCAGCAAAATTCTATGTCATTGATGCGAACACTACGTATCATATGATTATAGGTCGAGCCTGGATTCATCGCTTCGATGCGGTCCCCTCCACGACCCATCAAGTGATGAAGGCCATCTGGAATGACAGGATAGTCGAGATACCAGCTTCGATAAATCCTTTCAACATGGATGAGGCGCATCTTAGTGAGGCGGTATGGTTCACTGAGATGGCAGATGAGCAAACGCCGGGGCCGTTCAGCCCACTCATTTGCCTCGATGGGAGGACATTAAAGATCAGTCACCCGCAGGAGTAATGGTAACAAGAGAGGAAGCCAAGGAAAAGCCGCCTACGCGAGAAGAGGTGCCGCGGATTTCCTACCAGCGAAAGAACGTGTGTACTCTGAAAAGGATAGCAAAACATGATCTTGAAGGCAATGAGATAGAGAGTTTCTACGCCAACGGGAAGAAATGCTATCGCATATGAAGGTGCGCGGGGGTGTCCTCACGCGGGCATGGGGATATCCCTGAGAAAATCATTTTTCTACTACAACTTGAAAATACGCAACAAATGCTTCATAACACCACGACAGACCGGTGTTGCAGTCCTTAGTAGAGGTTATAAAACGTAGTATTAAGTTAGGAAATTTATCAATCAACATTAGATGCGTAACTAGTCATCAAACACAAAACGAGTCATGCCATACCTTCATCATTCATGAGCAAAATGAGTAAAAGAAAGGCTTTGTGGCTGGAAGGAGTCTCATCTTAGTGCTTCTGCGAGGGAGATTCTCATCAAATCTGTGCTCTCTTCTTTACCAACATATGCAATGTCCTGCTTTCTATTCCCTCTTTCTCTTTGCAATAAGATCTCATCTCTTATTTCTGAGTTTTGGTGGGGAGCTAGAGGAGAAAATGAGAAGAAACTTCATTGGAGGTCTTGGGACTTCCTTTGTAGCAAGAAAGAGATGGGGGGTATGGGTTTCAAAAATTTGCATCTTTTTAACCTCTCTCTCTTAGCCAAACAGGCTTGGATATTAGTTGATGGGAAGAGTTCTCTTCTTAAGAGAATTTTTAAAAGAAAATACTTTCATAATTGTTCTTTCTGGATGGCAAAAGAACCTTCATCTAGCTCTTGGGCTTGGAGAAGTATTATTGAAGGTAGGAAAGTTATTGAGAAAAGGTGGAGATGGATTATTGGAAATGGAGAGATGGTGGACATTTGGAAAGATCCTTGGCTACCTAAAATTGAAAATCCTTTTGTTTCCACTATTAGAGATCCAAATTGTGGATTTACAAAAGTTAGTCAACTCATTGATCATGAGTTCAGGAATTGGAATGCCAATCTGGTGAATGATATCTTTAATGAGGAGGATGCTCATTTAATTTTATCCATCCCTGTTGGTTCATGTATTTGCAGAGATAAAAGAGCTTGGTGCTTTTCTAATAGTGGTGAGCTTTCTGTTAAATCTGTTTACAGTTGCTTACTACAGCTTAACTACAAGGAAGCTGCTCTGTGCAAAAACTCTTCCTGGGATGTTGGGAGCTCTAGCTTGGGTCCTCTATGGAAGAATTTATGGAACTTAAAAGTGCAGCCCAAGATCAGATTTTTTCTTTGGAGAACTTTGAATGGATGTATTCCAGTTGCTGCTGCTTTACTTAGAAGAGGACTCAAAGATTTGATTAATGTCTGTTATCTTTGCGGTGACAGTGAAGAGACTGAACTTCATCTGCTCAAGAATTGCTCTTTCTCCAAATCTGTATGGGCTTTCTCTCCTTTAAGATTTCTATTTTCTGCTCCTCCTAATCTCTCTTTAACTCAATGGTGGCTTTTACTAATGATGTTGTTAAAGGAGCTCAAGAGAAAGACATTATTCTCGACATTTTTGCGCAGACTTGTTGGGAGATCCGGAGGTGTAGAAATGATCTCATTTTCAATAGCATTAGTTGGACTCCTCAGCAGGTTGCTTCAAAGGCCATCTCTAAGTTTTATGAATTTTTTGATTCTCTTCCTGCCAGTAAGAGCTCCATTTTAGAGTATGCAGCAGCCTCTTCTATTCATGATTTGGAGGTTAAAATCTTCACTGATGCTGCTCTCAATTTCCACTCTGGTTCTGGTGGTATTGCTGCAGTTTTTAAGTCTTCAAATGGTGATGTGCTCTTCAAAATCTCTAGATCTTTCAGCCATGCCTCTAATGCACTTATTCTGGAGGGTACTGCTATCAGGGAAGCTCTAATCACGGCAAGGAACCTGAATTATCGAGGAATTGGAATCTTCTCTGACTCCAAACAAGTGATTGATTGCTTACAATCTAGGCGAAAGACTGACTTTGCTATTTGGCAATTATAGAGGATTGGAAGTCTTTAGCTGCTTTCTTTGATTTGTGTTATTTTTCTTTTGTCAAGAGATCTGAGAATGTTCAAGCTCATGATTGTGCTAGAGCTTTGGTTCATTATTCAGCTTCTGTTTGAGGTTAATCCTCTTGTACTCCTTTTGTGACTGTGATAGCCTTCAATGAAATTTTCTTTTCCTGGTGAAAAAAAAGATATATTATAAGTGCCCTACGGGTACGGGTCATAAACAAAAATATGTCGAAGTTCAGACACAAAATACTGTCTCTTCTTTTATCTCTTCCATCTTGGGTTAGTGACAGTGGGATTCTTATCTTTTTGTAGATGAACCAACCAATTAAAGTGGCTGTAAATCACAAGCCCACCAACACCAAGGAAACATAACTACATAAGTCTTCTTTTTCCCTAAGCATCTGCACATGAAACATCAATAATTTCTCATGCAGCAGTGGGTCATCCCCAAGCCAGCTCTCCTCCTTTTGTTGTCTAGCTAAATTCCAACTGCTACGAATCTCTCCACTCTCTTTCTCTCTCTCAACAATGGCAGTTGCAATGTTGCAACTGATTCTCTCTATTCTCCTAGTTTACCAGAGTGTTGCCAATGGTGTGCTCTACAGTTCAACAGAGAAGAATGTCCTCCACTTTCACATGAACAGGGTTAAACACCAGCATCCAATGGCTTGCTCAAGTTGTATCTCCCAAAAATCAAGTGAGTCTTCCCAAACCGATGCTGAAAATAAGTTGCTACTAGTACTTCTTATGCAGTTATGCTTATTCTTGCAAGATTTGAATCATCTTGGCTTTCGCTTTATTTATAGTCATGTACGTTTTAGTATCAATCTGTTATCAACAACCACCCCCATCGTTCTTTCTCTAAAGTCGTTATTAAGGTAGGGACTTGTTAGTGACGAGATTATCTTGTAATTCCTTTGTTCAACATCATATAATTGCTTCACCAAATGTTGTTGGCAGGTTTGGTCTTGAGTACCTTATTTCCTGGATTTGATTAATTATGGTCCAAAGATTAATTAATACTATGGACTTATTAATTAATACCCTATATTAGTCCCCTCATGTACCCCCTTGAAAGTAAGTCCCCTATCATGGATTAAACGATTATTAGTATAACAATGACTACAGAGTTAATGTTGTACAAAACCAGTTGTGGTCTAATCCAATCCGATTAGTCCCAAACCAGACATGTTATTGAAGTAGTACTAAAGTTGTATGCATGTCAATCAGAAAATTAAGTTTAGGTGTGAACTTATTTATGGCATCTTTGGCTTTTCAGTTAACTGGTTGGTTGGAGAATCACGTTATCCTGAAATGGTTTAAGGTCCACTTTCCGCCACACCTACATCCATCAGCTAGCTTTTTCTACATCACTAACGTCTGATTGCTTTAAATATAAGACAACATAATAAATTTTTTAAATCACGCTTGAATTTATACCTTCTAGGCTTCTACTAAAAACGACATTGAAAATGCAGGGAACGACAATGGTGCCATTATATTGGAGATGAAGCACAGGGATTACGATAAGTTTCGTTTAAAGGACCCGTCCCAGTTAACTCAGCAAAGATTAAACTCAGACAATATTCGTGTTCAATCGCTCCAATTGCGGATCCGGGAAACAAGCTCGAACAAAATCAATGTCATCTCACAGGCCGAAATCCCGTTATCCTCCGGAATAAAACTGCAGACACTAAACTACATCGTGACTGTTGAATTGGGCGGTCGGAATTTATCGGTGATCGTCGACACGGGAAGTGACCTGACATGGGTCCAATGCCAGCCTTGCAAGTCATGTTACAATCAACAAGACCCTCTATTTAATCCATCACTGTCACCTTCCTACCAATCAATCCAATGCAACTCCCAGACATGTCAGTCATTGCAATCTGCAACTGGCAACTCAGGCGAATGTGGGCCCGCCACCACCATGCCTACTTGCGACTACATTGTCAGCTACGGGGACGGGTCCTACACAAGCGGCGAACTGGCACGCGATCGCATCACCCTTGGGGAGACCTCGGTGGATGGATTCGTATTCGGTTGTGGCAGGGACAACAGGGGACTATTTGGGGGAGCCTCAGGGCTTATGGGTCTTGGCAGGAGTAACCTCTCATTAGTTTCACAATCAATTCCAGTGTTTGGTGGGGTCTTTTCCTACTGCTTGCCTGATTCTGATTCCGATATTTCCGGGTCACTGATACTTGGAAACTACAGTAGTAACTCAACTCCAATTTCCTACACTGGGATGCTCCAAAACCCGCAAATGTCGGGGTTTTATCTTCTGAACCTCACTGGGATAAGTATTGGTGGAGTGGCGTTACAGGGTCTAGTTTTTGGAACCGATGGGGTACTAATCGACTCTGGCACTGTCATTTCGAGGGTATCACCGTCGATATACAGGGCGCTGAAGGACGAATTCGTCAATCAGTTTTCGGGTTTCCCTACTGCTCCGGGTTTTTCCATACTGGACACTTGCTATAACTTGTCAGGGTACAAAGAAGTGATCATTCCTACTGTGAAATTTCAATTTGAGGGCAATGCTGAGCTGAATGTGGATGTTTCTGGGGTTTTCTATTTCGTGAAATCCGACGCTTCTCAGGTGTGCTTGGCGCTCGCGAGCTTGACGTACGAGGATGAGATTCCAATTATTGGGAATTACCAGCAGAGGAATACAAGGGTGGTTTATGATACGAAGGAGTCCAGACTAGGGTTTGTGAGAGAGACTTGTGGTTTCATATGATTGTGAATAGTATGTGCTTTGGGATCATCAGCCAATGTTCTTGTTGGTGCTAATGATCTTTTCTTGTCTATAGATGTGATTGGGGGATTGTATAGGATATATAACCTAGAAAAATTGTGTATGGTCTTTCCAGTGTTTGATCCTAAAAACCATTTTTCACTGTTCATAATGTCAGAAGAGAGACTGTAAGTATAATACCCTTGGTCATAGGATAAAAAGGGAGCACAAGATAAGTTATACTCTCTCTTTTTTTATCGAGTGCTTGGGTGCCGGACAAGAAGTGGATAACTTATGTTGCCTATGCAGATGGAGTTTTTACTGAACAAATTTAATACCATCAATATGGAGGTATAAGCTCGGATAAAAAAATATATCATATGAGGATGCTAGTAGGTTGACAAAAATAAACCGAAAAACTATCTAATTTCCTACCTGTTATTTTGGAGGAGGTCTTCATGGTTTTGATAAATATTATTTTGGGATTGCATAACTTTATTTGAATATGTATGGTTGAGCTAAATATGAAGACATTTTACTGTGCTTGCTAAAATTTCGTTAGTTTAATTTAACTTGTTTATTGTAGGTTTTGTTCACCATCCCAATATTGTCAATAAGTACTAGTAATTTAGACTCCATATTTTTCTATGACCATGTTTTATTCATGAATATTTGTTATGTTTGCATGTCACTACAAGTTTATTTCGCGTACTGATATGAGTAATGATACTCTCTTGTCAAATTTAACTATTCATGCCAGTAGACGAGAGCAATATTAGTCAAATTATCCAACATACGGTGATAAAGTCACTATTGTGTAGAAAAATAAAGTATTAATATATGAACATAAATACTGATACATTTGGTATACATTTTTCCTCATCAATTTGAAATATACAATCGTTTATACAAAATGACAGCACTGAGGGTATTATAATCATTTTGGGACATATCCTGCTTCATATCTTGCATCCTATACGACATCACCCAAACACAGACAGCCAGCATATCTTATCAGTGCTTATCAGACAACATTAATACCTTTGCTCATATCCCATCATAAGCTTCATCCCTACATACCATATCCTCTACCCAAACGAGGCCTTGTTATATGTGGTTTTCGCGCATGAGTTCATTTGATGTGCCGTTCAAGTGTGTTTCTAGACTAGTTAGAAGCATCCGTGTTGCACGTGGAAAGATAAAAAAATTTGAAGTTCAATATAATTATAGCTCAACAATTAGGAACATTATTAGTTATTAGTGTCAAATGAGTTTTTCTTTTGAGAAAATGTTTTGTTGTCATGCGGGTTTGAACCCGCGACCTCATGCAAGAACGCCCAACGCTCTACCACTTGAGCAACCACCCTAACTGCCGGGTCGAGTGAGTTTTGATATTTTCATTTCAAGCTTATGTGAAACTTTATTAATGTCTAAGTAATTTTTTATATGTCTTAGAGTATCATGTGAAAGGAAAATATTAAAATTCACATGTCCCGCGAAGTTTGATTTGTCCATTTTTTTTGTTTCAATCAAAATTAAAACTTCAATTAATGGGAGCTGGTGTATAATTCATACCAAATCCAACATATTCCTTCAGCTCAATTTCTCGTCTTTATTTCGGTTCTTGGAAATTCTTGCAAAGGCGTTATAAGAGTTTCTAGGTTATTAGTTGTTGGATTTGATCCATGAGAGGTGAGGTGAAATACCCCGTTATTTAGATACGACTATTTTAGGATATTAGTGAGTGTTAATATGATATTAATATAAGTTATGGGTACTAGTTTTTTTTGTTTAGACGTTAATTATTAAGGGTATAAACAACTGGGGGGTTTTTATGTATTTTTCATAACTTAAATAATATCTTTACATAAACTAGGGTGTTACTATTTGTCTTTCATCTAAAATCAGGGGGGTGAAAGTGTCTTTTATAATAAATACTCATCTTCCTCATCTCCTGCTCAATGCAGGAGAAATCTTCTCCCGACTCCGTCGCCGCCTACAACACCACCACCGCCTAAATCGCCACAAAGCTTCCTGATTTCCGTCCCAATTCAATTCAAACTCATCAAAGCTCGATTATTTCTCGCCAAGCAAACCCAATTTCGCCAGAATCGCAACCCAATTCGAAAACGAAAATCTTTCCGGCAACGCTCCTCCTCGTCGGCAAATTCGACAACCAAAAGCCTATATAAACCCTGCAATCCAGAGCTTTTTCACACCCAAATCAACCCTCCATCTCTTGCTCTCTCTCTCTGCTCCATTCTGCGCCGAGCGAAACCCACCCGGAACCCGAGTTCGGCGAGGCGAACCCAGGTCCGGCGAAGGCAAGCCCGACGCCGCCGCTGCCTCGCCTCCCAGCCGTCGTCGTCGCCGTGCGACCTCGCCCCTTCCCGTCGTGCTTCGTCGGCCCTCATCCCCATCTTCGTCCTCGTCTCTCCTCCTCCATCGGGTAACAGCCCGATTGCTCTCTCTCTCTCTCTCTCTCTGTTTTATTTAGTTTGATTTGTTTTCTTTTTATTATTATTATTATTATATAATGTGGGTAGTTAAGGTAATAGAGAAGACAGAGGAAAGAAAGGGGCTGTGGCCCAGTGGTTAAATATTAGCACTTAAGGTTTGGTGGGAGTGTGGCAAATAGGTTTTGGGTTCGAATCTCATAGTTGACAACTATTTTTTTTACTACTCTACATTCAATTTTTAAAAGAGAAGTTTTGGGGGAATGAAAGCCTTGTTAAGACACTAGAGAATTATTTCTTTAGGAAGTTTATTTTCTTGTTTGAAGGCTAATCTTTTGAAAAATAATACTCTTGGGTCATGTTTATAGTAGTAAAAAATTAAAAATATTATAAGATATGTTTTACGATAGTAAACAATAGTCCGTATAAATCACGTTTTAATAATAGAATTATTATTATTAAAGTTGGGGAAATAATAAGGGGGTTACGTTTTTATAAACAAAATTTTATATAAATCATATCTTAAATAGTAGTAGTATGTCATGTTAACAAGTTTGGGAAAATAACATTCTTGGCTATTCATATATTTATTAATTTCTGTATGAGTTATATAATTATAGTTTGATATGTTTTTACAAATAATAAACGTTAGCTTAATAAAGCGTATTTTATTATAAAAGAGGTTGTTCACCTTAGCAAGGGTTGGGGAGAGTTAGTAAGAGATTTATTTCATTTACATATAGGACTTCGTGTGCAATGTGTTGATTAGGATATTATTTAAATTTGTAGGCGACAATTTCATTGACGAAGGACACGTCGAGTATTACTAGGAAGTGATTTGCTTTGCTTGAGATTAAAGGTAAGTAAATATGCCAAGCCTAGTGTGCTTATCTCTTTCGTGTCAAAACGAATTCATGTATTTCTTTACGTCTCAAAATGTGTTTATGTGATGTGACATGCAATATGTGATTTCGACTTGATAAATGTTTTTCTTGGAAATATCACCATGATAATGATAATGCATTAATACGTAAAGTGGAATAGTTGTGCGGGGACATTTATTATTATTGTGGTATGATTACCATTGGCATTTGACGGTTTGACTTCGGTCTTCCGTTTCAATTTATTTTTATTTAATCCGGTTGCAAGTCCCCGGATAGCTCCCTGTACTCACTCCTCTGGACGCTAGATTCTTTGGGGGCTGTCGACACTTAAGGTCTTGGATGCTTGCGAGATGGTTTGGTTTCCCCCGTCACAACGAATTAATAATTGATTTTTGGTTTTTGTTAACGGAAAGAAGTTAACGATGGATTTTGAATTTTCCTAATGATTATGGAAATTGGTTGGAAATATTATGGAATTGGGAACTCTTATGTTTTAATACAAGAGTCAACTTTATTACCGCTGTGTTTGCGAAAAACTCTTACTTACAAATGAGTCATTGTTTTATAACTACCTCATCATCGTTTTACATGTTTGGATGTTTATTTACCAGTATTT
The DNA here is from genome assembly GCA_023055425.1 of Linanthus parryae. Classification (NCBI taxonomy): domain Eukaryota; kingdom Viridiplantae; phylum Streptophyta; class Magnoliopsida; order Ericales; family Polemoniaceae; genus Linanthus; species Linanthus parryae. The sequence continues at coordinate 42,091,343 of JALGPY010000004.1, forward strand.
CATGCTGATTTTGTACTGTGGTGTTTCTTTTTCATTGCGCACCACAGGTTTAGAAGATGGTTATCTGGCGTAGAAGGGGACGCGCATCACATGGAATAATAGAAGTAGTATTTCATTTGGATTTGAATTCATTATTAGTTTAAACACTTTAGTTTGTTATGCCGGTTTGTGGCTAGGATGTTGGATTTTTAATAATGCAATATTTTCAATTGGATTTAATTATTATTGTGGATGTTTTGTGCTTGCGAACCATGTTATAAAATCTCCTTGTATCCGGGCTCCTCTCGGGTACGGAGTGACATCCCCGGGTTTCCGGTTTGGTCAATTTGGGGGTGTTACAGTTGGTATCAGAGCCAGGCAATCCAAAAAGAAAATTTAAAACCTGTAGGGGAATTTAAAATGGACATAGGAAAAGAATTTAAAATTTGACAAGCCGTTGGGAATTTGGGTAGTCTTGAATAGGACTATTATGTGTTTAGGTCGTTAGAAAATACGCTTAGTAAGTGAGTATCCCCACCCACCCTCTCCTAGCTAAGAATTTTGGCCTACCCGATTAACTAAGTATTTGGGTTTAAAGTTGGAGTTTAGGTTAGGTGTCTATTGTTTGGGTGATCAAAAGTTGAAATTGTTTTCGAAAGTCTCGTGTGATCAAAAATTAAAGTTTTGGGAGTATGTACTTATTCCATAAGGGCAAATATTTTTGGGTTATGATACAAGTTGTGGAGTAAGAGAGTATATGGGGTCGTTTCCTTTTTATAGATGGCTAGGACTAAAAGAACCGCAAGGAAGCGTGTTATGCTAGTATTGTGAGGATAAGTTTAATGCGTTGGAGTTTACTCGTTATCGGAATCCCGCTTTCCAAGCTTATTGTATGGTGAATGCTCTGCCTATGGGGCCCCTATTTAGGGATATTATGGCTAGGTTCAATAGATTGAACTATGAAGACTATTTCCATCAAGTGAATGGATGGTGAATGCCGACTCTATGTGTAAATTGTTGATAGAGGCTTATGTGAAATGGAAAAGGAGCATGGTGATCGAAATATATTCTAATGAAAATGATGAGATTGAGGAAGACCCTAGCGAGAACATTGCGATTGAGGAATACCCTATTAAGAATGATGAGTTCGAGGATAACCCTAGGGAAGACGTGGAATCGGAAGCAAGTGTGAATAACTATGGGAAGTAGACATATTTGGCTTCTTTGATTTCTTAGACTTCTAATGCTTTTGGAGTTTTACTTTGGAATAAGGCCATGAGGCCAAACAATGTTTTAAGTTTTTCTTAGTGTGGTTTAGCATAACCACTTTCGGGTTAGGGATGATTTATTGGTAATTTGCGTAGGTTAATTTTGCTTCTTGGTGAGGGATAATACTTATGTTTTGAGGATCCATCTTGAAATTTATTAAATTTATGTTTTATTTATTTAGAGTATGAATTGAAGAATTAAGATTGTCTTGTTTTTCGTCATCGTTGATTAGTGCATAGAAGGCATTCATAGTGTTAGAACGCGAGGGCGCTAAGTTTGTGGAGTTTGAATCTGTACAGCATATGATATTTGGTGTAGCAGACACGTTTAAATGTTGAGTTATTTTTTTCTGAATTTTTATCAGGTAGTAAGCATGTAGAGGAACATGTCATAAAAATTTCAATCCCAAGTACGTTCTGGAGACTTAGATACGAATTTCCAAAGTTCGTTGTTCAGTACATGGATTTCATAATGGCCAACTGTGGTATTTTTTTTTGAGTTTACCTATCTTACAGATCTTGGATGGATCTCAAAACTTTATGGTGGTGATTAGAAACATAGGGATATATGTAAGTGAAAGCCTAGACCATTTTGAGGAAGCAAAAGTTAGTTTAAGACTTGGGGAAGTTGAAGTTTCTGTTCTGGTGGCTTATAACAGCAGCTATGCTATTCTCTGTGTAGCTTGGATTCTATAAATTATTTTGAGTTGATTCTTCTTGATTATGAAATTAGTCTCATAGAGGTTGTTTCACACCAAATTTCAAAAATTTTCTTACCCGTTTGATCACTTTCTAATTTTCAAAGAAACATGAGAAATAAGATGTGTTCCGTCTATGTGAGAATTGTATGTGTAATTGATTTTAAGATGATCAATGTGTTATATTTCATGCATAATTTATATTAGATGCCATGTATTTATGTTTACTTGAACTCCATGATACTCTATGAATGATACAATAGGCTATAGTGTAGGACATTAGACCACACATACAACACTAGAAATAGTTGTTACAAAGAGGGTTAAAAATTTCTTACCTTTTCGAACCCGACGAATGAGGATTCAAAATAATTTTGGTAGTTAATAAAATACCATTCAAGCAAAGTTTGTATGAGCGAGAAAGGAGGACAAATGAGCTCGTATCGAGGAATTGTGAAGTACCTACGCATTGGGTTGGTTACGAGTTTTACAATAATGTTAGAGCAAGGAAAAGCTAGGTATATTTATATTATGTCAAGACGAAAGTGTTTGAGAGATGTTTGGCGACTTGATTTCAAATTTGTGGTTTTAGATACCTCTCAATTAGTTTGTCGAAGTTTAGACTTTTGGGTGTTTATGCGAAACCATGTTGTCATTGAATTGGCTACTTTGGAGATTTCGGTATATTAAATTGTTATAGAGATTGTTTGAAAGTTTTAATGTGTTGGGAAATACTAAAATATTGACATTATACTTGGAGCTCTATTTATCGATAATGTACACGAGGAGTTTAATTTTCTTTCATTGATGTCAGTTTGTCACAACCATCTCATTAGAGTCTTGTTTTGCGGGTTATAATTTTGAGCATTTTACCATTTATGATTAACTTGATTTGGGCTTTAGAGTTTCGTTGTTGAACAAGTTTTGGGATCTTAATACATTACTTGAGAGTCCGATCTCCAGCATTGTGCTGTCTCTTATAAATGTCGCTGAGTTTTGGGAATTCTTGGGTAAATTGTTAGATGGAAGTTGCTAAGTGTGTAATTGTTTGGAAGTCGGCCTTAGAATACCCCTATGGTAGCGTAATGTTTATGTTTGATGTCTAATAGGAGTATCCTTAAACTCTGGTCGATATGGCCGTCAACCTAGTGAATCCAACAACGGAGAATTTTCAGGTAAGCCACCCGACAAGAACGGGTATGTCAAATTGGGAATTTATCGGAGAAGTCTTGGATATGTGTGAGCATCGAGTTTTCACTTTTGTTGGAAGATGGTATACAGCAACGTCCTGGTTCATAGTTATTGCATTGTGGAGTCGTTACTTGATGAGAATTCTTTGATTTCCAATTAAGAGATAGTATAATGATTTAGCTGATAAGGGATGCTGATACCTTCCCAAGAAAAAAAATATTGATATCAAGGCCAATGGATGATAAATTCGCACTTCATGAAATATACATTGTTGTTAGCTTGCAAGACTTGGGAGGAACCTATGGAGGACCCATGAGAATGATAGACTAAAGAGTTAGCATGGACTGTAGAGGACCATGTCTTTGGAATTCTCCAAATGTTCAAATTTATTTTAGAGCCTATTTTAAATTGGTCAGGGAAATGTAATCTTGGGATTCTAGTTGAAATGTCTATCAAAGAATATTGGAGTTTCCATTTTAGTTGGAGTATTGTTACTTAGTTTTGATAGAACACATTGTTGTACTAGTGCTTGTGTCTCTTCTTATCTCGTCTCGTCTATATTTAGTGGACGTTATATTTAACTTGTTTCTCTCCATTATCGTCTATATATGACCGTAAATGAATAAGGAAAATGGAGAATCACTCATGTAAATTAGATTTGAAGGTGAAAGGCTAAGATTTGTTTGTTACCTTTTAGACTATTGGAGTTACCAAGTGTAGTATTCTGGGTCACTAGAATGTTATCGTTTACATTGGGTATTTATGTTTGGAGCCTTGTTACTTAGCTATTATTCGAGAGAAACATTTCTTTGTTCATGGTTTGCCCTTGGAGTTACGCTAGTCGTTGGGTTGTGACATCATTTTGTGTAAGCGTAATGTATGTGTTATTTTAATATGATTGGGAGTTCCGATGTTCACCCTTGGACAATCTGAAGACCTTGTTTCTCGGGACAAATAGTTTATAATGTTGTAACGATTATCATTGGAGTTATTAATTTAAATTTTGGAAGCTTTCTACTACCTTGGTGCTAGCAATGAGATAAATTTTTAGTGTAATCTAACTTATTTTAGTATGGTCTCACATTGGAGTAGTTGGCTTATAACGTTGTTTGGCGTATATGATTGGAGCATTGTCACTAAACAACTTGGGATAGTGGAATGGTTATTAACCTCTAAAAGATTTGTCGAGTTTTATGCTTATATTGAATTCCTTGGAGTTACATAAATCAATGGTGTACCGGGATAAACGAGTCCGCCTAGTTGTTATAATCTTCTTGGACTATGTACTTGGAGCTTTGTTAACAAAAATATGTTTTAAGGATTTATCACTGAAGGCGACTTCGGATACTAGCTTGCGAGTCTCGTTATTGTTGAACCTATTTGAATATGAATAAGTTGCTTGGAGTATGAGCCTCAGTATCGTATTATTTTGGATACACATGGTTTATTTTTATTTATTTCCTTAGCTTGAGGCGAATTATCAGATGACGGTAGGAGAACAACGATAAAGGGAACCACCGGGTAACATCATATATCATAGGCCAAGGTAAAAGTGTCTAAGGATAGGAGGAACCATGTCGCTTTGGAGTCTTGTGCAATATCTCTTTGATTCTCTATTTTGTTAGATAAGACGTTTTGTACAATTCGGATATAGTTTTGACCTTGGGAATCAGTTTTGGAGTTCACTTAAATATTGTTAAGGGAACGTGATATTTCGTTTATGAATCGTATTTAGATCCATACAGATTCGTTTGGATGCGTTTTCATTGTTTAGGGAATCGTAATCTTGAATCTTTGATTTGGTTTATGCTTAGGTTCACTAAGAGTACGAATTTCAAACTTGGGAGATTCTATGGACCTTACTCTCTGTGAAGAACAACTTATGAGACAATAGCAATGGTTACTGGGGTAAATGATTGAAGCAATGAAAATATTTTCTTTGGCACTGATTAAGCTGTGGACGTGATCTCACTAGCCATGTTATAATCTAAATCCTGATGTAATTGAAGCACTTTGTCATAGGTTGTGTATTATTGGAGTCTTGTCACTCGAATCATTGTTCGATGGAGGTCCACGGAGGAGCTAATCTAAAAGTTGTATGCTTTTATTTGTCTATTTGAAGTTTTACCTCTTTATGAGTGGTTGTAAGAGTGTGCTTGTAATCATTTGGAAGGAGGATTATAATAAAGACTATTATATATGATACCAAAGACCGCGTTCAAAGGTTAGACCCAACAACTAAGAGACAAATCCGCATGTGAACTTTCTTTTGACATTGTTGTTATATAATTGGAATACTCGAACAAATAAATTTATGTAATAATTTTGACTCTGGCTCAGATTTTGTGATTGTTATTCTGTTTTACGATGTTACTCCTATATGGAAAACACTAGTATCTTTGTGAAACCTACTATGGGAATGTAAGCCCAAGAACAACATTGTCCTTGGAAGATTGGTTATAAATGATCAATGATGATCAAATTTGAGTTGCATGATATATGTGATATTATTACATCTTCGTAGTGCTGCATGATAAGATAGAAAATGATCAATATGCGATAGTTGTGATCCCTACCCCATAGCCTTACCACCTGATCAAATGATCATGTACGACTATGTCTTGAAGATAAAGGTGAAAATTTCGGAGAATACCTTGTCCCATGTGTAGCAACTTAGGAACTGCGTTCCATACCATCTCATGTATTGGATCCCGAACCAGAAGTTTCGACCATGTTAAGATTCTAGATACCATGAAAAGGGGCACGTGTAACCAGAATGTTAAGCTTGTAAATGCTTTATGGACGAACCACCTCACAAGGGAGGCAACATGTGAAGCGAGAATTGGTATGAGGAAGAAGCGTCTTCACCTTTTGACGAGATATTTTGAGTTCCGAGGACGTCACTCCTTTAAGGGGGGAAGGATGTAATCATTCGGTTTTGAAGCACGTCATTTTAAGAAGCACATCATTTTAGTATTCCTTATAGAATATTGCCCATCATGCATTGCATTTAGTGTTTATACCCTAGAGTGGAGACTCATGGCTTATTGGTTGTTGAGAATTTGGTTTAAGCTTCGAGGACGAAGCTCTCTTTAAGGGGGGAAGGATGAAATACCCCGTTATTTAGATACGACTATTTTAGGATATTAGTGAGTGTTAATATGATATTAATATAAGTTATGGGTACTAGTTTTTATTGTTTAGACGTTAATTATTAAGGGTATAAACAACTGGGGGGTTTTTATGTATTTTTCATAACTTAAATAATATCTTTACATAAACTAGGGGGTTACTATTTGTCTTTCATCTAAAATCAGGGGGGTGAAAGTGTCTTTTATAATAAATACTCATCTTCCTCATCTCCTGCTCAATGCAGGAGAAATCTTCTCCCGACTCCGTCGCCGCCTACAACACCACCACCGCCTAAATCGCCACAAAGCTTCCTGATTTCCGTCCCAATTCAATTCAAACTCATCAAAGCTCGATTATTTCTCGCCAAGCAAACCCAATTTTGCCAGAATCGCAACCCAATTCGAAAACGAAAATCTTTCCGGAAACGCTCCTCCTCGTCGGCAAATTCGACAACCAAAAGCCCAAACGAGGCCTTGTTATATGTGGTTTTCGCGCATGAGTTCATTTGATGTGCCGTTCAAGTGTGTTTCTAGACTAGTTAGAAGCATCCGTGTTGCACGTGGAAAGATAAAAAAATTTGAAGTTCAATATAATTATAGCTCAACAATTAGGAACATTATTAGTTATTAGTGTCAAATGAGTTTTTCTTTTGAGAAAATGTTTTGTTGTCATGCGGGTTTGAACCCGCGACCTCATGCAAGAACGCCCAACGCTCTACCACTTGAGCAACCACCCTAACTGCCGGGTCGAGTGAGTTTTGATATTTTCATTTCAAGCTTATGTGAAACTTTATTAATGTCTAAGTAATTTTTTATATGTCTTAGATTATCATGTGAAAGGAAAATATTAAAATTCACATGTCCCGCGAAGTTTGATTTGTCCATTTTTTTTGTTTCAATCAAAATTAAAACTTCAATTAATGGGAGCTGGTGTATAATTCATACCAAATCCAACATATTCCTTCAGCTCAATTTCTCGTCTTTATTTCGGTTCTTGGAAATTCTTGCAAAGGCGTTATAAGAGTTTCTAGGTTATTAGTTGTTGGATTTGATCCATGAGAGGTGAGGTGAAATACCCCGTTATTTAGATACGACTATTTTAGGATATTAGTGAGTGTTAATATGATATTAATATAAGTTATGGGTACTAGTTTTTATTGTTTAGACGTTAATTATTAAGGGTATAAACAACTGGGGGGTTTTTATGTATTTTTCATAACTTAAATAATATCTTTACATAAACTAGGGGGTTACTATTTGTCTTTCATCTAAAATCAGGGGGGTGAAAGTGTCTTTTATAATAAATACTCATCTTCCTCATCTCCTGCTCAATGCAGGAGAAATCTTCTCCCGACTCCGTCGCCGCCTACAACACCACCACCGCCTAAATCGCCACAAAGCTTCCTGATTTCCGTCCCAATTCAATTCAAACTCATCAAAGCTCGATTATTTCTCGCCAAGCAAACCCAATTTCGCCAGAATCGCAACCCAATTCGAAAACGAAAATCTTTCCGGCAACGCTCCTCCTCGTCGGAAAATTCGACAACCAAAAGCCTATATAAACCCTGCAATCCAGAGCTTTTTCACACCCAAATCAACCCTCCATCTCTTGCTCTCTCTCTCTGCTCCATTCTGCGCCGAGCGAAACCCACCCGGAACCCGAGTTCGGCGAGGCGAACCCAGGTCCGGCGAAGGCAAGCCCGACGCCGCCGCTGCCTCGCCTCCCAGCCGTCGTCGTCGCCGTTCGACCTCGCCCCTTCCCGTCGTGCTTCGTCGGCCCTCATCCCCATCTTCGTCCTCGTCTCTCCTCCTCCATCGGGTAACAGCCCGATTGCTCTCTCTCTCTCTCTCTGTTTTATTTAGTTTGATTTGCTTTCTTTTTATTATTATTATTATTATATAATGTGGGTAGTTAAGGTAATAGAGAAGACAGAGGAAAGAAAGGGGCTGTGGCCCAGTGGTTAAATATTAGCACTTAATGTTTGGTGGGAGTGTGGCAAATAGGTTTTGGGTTCGAATCTCATAGTTGACAACTATTTTTTTTACTACTCTACATTCAATTTTTAAAAGAGAAGTTTTGGGGGAATGAAAGCCTTGTTAAGACACTAGAGAATTATTTCTTTAGGAAGTTTATTTTCTTGTTTGAAGGCTAATCTTTTGAAAAATAATACTCTTGGGTCATGTTTATAGTAGTAAAAAATTAAAAATATTATAAGATATGTTTTACGATAGTAAACAATAGTCCGTATAAATCACGTTTTAATAATAGAATTATTATTATTAAAGTTGGGGAAATAATAAGGGGGTTACGTTTTTATAAACAAAATTTTATATAAATCATATCTTAAATAGTAGTAGTATGTCATGTTAACAAGTTTGGGAAAATAACATTCTTGGCTATTCATATATTTATTAATTTCTGTATGAGTTATATAATTATAGTTTGATATGTTTTTACAAATAATAAACGTTAGCTTAATAAAGCGTATTTTATTATAAAAGAGGTTGTTCACCTTAGCAAGGGTTGGAGAGAGTTAGTAAGAGATTTATTTCATTTACATATAGGACTTCGTGTGCAATGTGTTGATTAGGATATTATTTAAATTTGTAGGCGACAATTTCATTGACGAAGGACACGTCGAGTATTACTAGGAAGTGATTTGCTTTGCTTGAGATTAAAGGTAAGTAAATATGCCAAGCCTAGTGTGCTTATCTCTTTCGTGTGAAAACGAATTCATGTATTTCTTTACGTCTCAAAATGTGTTTATGTGATGTGACATGCAATATGTGATTTCGACTTGATAAATGTTTTTCTTGGAAATATCACCATGATAATGATAATGCATTAATACGTAAAGTGGAATAGTTGTGCGGGGACATTTATTATTATTGTGGTATGATTACCATTGGCATTGGACGGTTTGACTTCGGTCTTCCGTTTCAATTTATTTTTATTTATTCCGGTTGCAAGTCCCCGGATAGCTCCCTGTACTCACTCCTCTGGACGCTAGATTCTTTGGGGGGTGTCGACACTTAAGGTCTTGGATGCTTGCGAGATGGTTTGGTTTCCCCCGTCACAACGAATTAATAATTGATTTTTGGTTTTTGTTAACGGAAAGAAGTTAACGATGGATTTTGAATTTTCCTAATGATTATGGAAATTGGTTGGAAATATTATGGAATTGGGAACTCTTATGTTTTAATACAAGAGTCAACTTTATTACCGCTGTGTTTGCGAAAAACTCTTACTTACAAATGAGTCATTGTTTTATAACTACCTCATCATCGTTTTACATGTTTGGATGTTTATTTACCAGTATTTCATGCTGATTTTGTACTGTGGTGTTTCTTTTTCATTCCGCACCACAGGTTTAGAAGATGGTTATCTGGCGTAGAAGGGGACGCGCATCACATGGAATAATAGAAGTAGTATTTCATTTGGATTTGAATTCATTATTAGTTTAAACACTTTAGTTTGTTATGCCGGTTTGTGGCTAGGATGTTGGATTTTTAATAATGCAATATTTTCAATTGGATTTAATTATTATTGTGGATGTTTTGTGCTTGCGAACCATGTTATAAAATCTCCTTGTATCCGGGCTCCTCTCGGGTACGAGTGACATCCCCGGGTTTCCGGTTTGGTCAATTTGGGGGTGTTACATGAGGAATCACCAAGAGCAACAATCAGGAACAAGGGAGCAAAAAGTAGAACAAGGGAAAACATGGCTGCGACATTCAGAGCTTTGATGAGGTCGCACGACCTCTGAGCAGGTCGCACGACCTGTGTTCAGAGGTCGCACGATGTAATGGCCAGATTGAACGACCTGTGTCGGGTGTCTGGCATTTTGAAATGTTTCTTACATGCTCTAGAATGGTAATGGGTCTGTTCCAAGCACTATAAAAGGGTCTCTATGTGTCTGTACCATTATACAAACAATTGTAATCGTTCCTCTTGATAAATTAAGGTCATTCTTTGTCTTGGACGTAGTTAGCATGAATTGTTCTAGCGAACCACGTTAAATATTGCATTTGTGCTTGATTTGTGTCTTTGTTTCATTGTTGGTAGGAGCGTTATAACAGACTAGTATAATAGATTTGGTCGTGATCACTATACCAAGAACGATATCTGGATCGATAGGTTTACAGGACGGAACAACTTCTGTATGAGGAAGATCAAGAGGTGCGCCTTATTGAAGTCGCAACGCATCTGGATGCGTTTGGCTACACAATAGCGGGGCATCAATGTGTTGGAATAGATGGCCAAGATGCAGTCTTATTTAGTATGAACATTACTTTTGGCTAGAATATTCATTGTATTATTTATGGAGATATTTAATATAATGAAGTCCTTAGATTGTAAATATGTTGTTTATCTTAAATATCCCTGGATGATCAACTATAGACTAGTACGGGGTTGGATTGATATGGAGATATCAAGATCCAACACATGAGTAGGCATTAGGAGTAATGGCATATTGTATTAACCCATAACGAGAAGGCTACATACAAGTTATGTAAAGTCACAAGTGCTTCTCGTAGTGACAACGGTATTGTCATCCTCAGACTTGAAGTCACTAGATCCTCTAGTTGTGGATTATTTTATTTTGATATCTTCAAACGCTACACCGTAACTGGGTATTAACAAAACCGTACGTCGGATACAATAAAGAAGCAAGCTTAGAGATGGTAGTGGCGTATATAAAATTTCTCCCTCCCACATAACGGGAGTAAATATCCACGACAACTCGATGGATGGTGCTCATAGAATATTTGGCCAGACTCAGATAAATCAATATAGGATATTGATGTTATCTGCATGGATGAGACTATTCCCATAATCGAGAAACTATGGATTGGATATATGAGTGTGACTTTTATGTCTCGTGTCCAATCCGGATATAGAGACAAAGGGATGAGACAATACTTGCACAAGGTATGTCGAATGACTATTTCTATTAGGTGGGTAGCATGGATGTCTTGCTAGAGGCAGCTCTATTTTAGTAAATTGTTACTACCAATTAAGTAGAAACCTATGAGGTCACACTCCCTATGGATAAGACCGGACTAGGTAATTAATTAATATGATTAATTAATACGAATGATCAATAAGCAAAAGCTTACAAACTTAGTAGGACTAATTTTCAAGTCGGACAAATCCGTGCATGAGTAGGATTAGGATAGGGGCTTTTATGCAGTCAACAAGGAGTTGTTGGACTATATAAAGGAACTCCTAGCTTCAGTCCCGCATAGCTAATGCTCATAACATTTTAAGTGGGAGAGAGAAGCAAGGAGAGAGAGTGCAACAAAGAGGGCCGAACCCCCTTTTCCGCCCCCTTACCCGTCGACTTCCAAGGAAGAGCCGCCCATTCCTTTGTCTCGTTTTGCGTGATTTTTGATCTTCTTCCTTAAATCCTAGCTAGCACAAAAGGTTTGAGGGATTCATGTTCAAATCCTAGGAATTTCACGTGAGAAGTCATCAAATGAGATCCTAAAGGTATTTGATACTAATCCCTTACTATCGTTATGTAATCTCTGTTGGAATAGATGCCCTAGAGGCAATCTAGTTTAGTATGAATTTATTTTGGCTAGAACATTCATTGTATTATTTATTAAATATTTAATATAATGAAGTCCTTATATTTAAAATTGTGTTGTTTGTCTTAAATATCCCTAGTCCAGTATAATGATTAATAGGACAATCATCTATATACTAGTATGGGGTTGGATTGATATGGAGATATCATGATCCAACACATGGGTGCGCATTAAGGGTAATGGCGCACCGGATTGACCCATCTCCGAGAAGGCTACATACACGTTATGTTAAGTCACAAGTGCTTCTCGTGGTTCAATGGTATTGTCATCCTTAGACTTGAAGTCACTAGATATTCTAGTTGTGGATTATTGTGATTTTGGTACCGTCAAACGCTACACCGTAACTGGGTAGTTATAAAGGCGTGTACCGGATACAATAAGAAGCTAGCTTAGAGATCGTAGTGTACGTAGATAGAATTTGTCCCTCCCACATAACGGGAGCAAATATCCTAGGCCACTCGAGGGATAGTGCTTATAGAATGTCTGGCCAGACTCAAATAAATCAATATGGGATATTGATGTTATTTGCACGAATAAGGCTACTCCCATGGATCGAGATATTATAGATTGGATATACGAGTGTGACTTGAATGTCTCGGGTCCAATACGGATATAGAGACAAAGGGTTGAGACAATTACTTGTACAAGGTTTGTCAGATGACTATTTTATTAGTTGGCTAGAATAGTTGTTTTGCTAGAAATCGCTCCATATTAGCAAATTGTTGCTACCAACTACATAGAACATATGGGGTCACACGCTATATAGAGTTGAACTAGATTTGGGAATTAATTAATTGGATTAATTAATTAGAAGGATCACTTTGCAACACCTTGCAAACTTAGTAGGACTAATTTGCAAGGAAGGGACTAAGCTGAATTCTAGTAGGACTAAAATGGGTCCTTTAGGTAGTTGGCAATGATTTGTTGGACTATATAAAGGATTCTCCTTCCTTCCTTCCCACACTTATTATCATTTAGTTCATAACTTGAGTGGGAGAGAACAAAAGGAGAGAGAGCAAGCAAGCAAGAGAGGCGTCCGCCCCCTTGCCGCCGCCCCCTTCCCGTCGGCCCAACAAGGAGGCCGCCCCTCCTTGTTGCCCTGTGTTGTGTGATTTCTTCTTCCTCTTCCTCCATTCCGGGCTAGCACAAAGGAGAAGGAAGATCTAGATCTCAACTCTAGGCGTGGATAAACTATAGATAACGTGGCACAATTCACGTTACAAGTCATCACAGGAGAAACCCTAAGGTGTGTAACTTGATTTCATCCCTTACCATCGTTATGTATCTTGTCCTGTGATCCTTGGAGGGTATTGCATGGATGAAATTTGTTTTCAGCTGCGTATCCATGATCAAAACCCTACAATCTCTTCCCGTGATCCTTGGATGGTGCTGATCGGATTGTTTATTGGTTTTTCTGCTGTGTATCCATGATCAAAACCCTACAGTGGTATCAGATCCAGAGGTCTTAGAGAATAACGCAGTTTATGTGTTACGATTCATGTCTTTTACACTTTAATTGTTTGATTATCGCGTAAAACGGACAAATTAAGCATATTTGATGCAAGTTGAATGTGATTCGACCAAACGAGAACTGATTTTACATGGGATGTAGGAATTAGTGAGTTTTAGAAATTTTAGGATCTTAGATCTAGGGTTTGGGCACAAATTGGGAAGGAGTTTTGAATGTGGAAACATTTTGGACTTGGGGAACAAGGAAGTAGTTGTTTTGGAAACAACTACCATAAGGATTGGCCCCCTTAGGGACCACCCCTATGCTTCCTTGCCGCCCAAGCCACCAAGGCCGAAGGCCTAGGCGGTTCGGCCGACCCCATGGGTTGGGCCGACCGGCCTAGGAGGCTCCAAGGGTTCAGCCACTAGTTTGTTGTCCCTCTTGGACGGTTTTTAACTCTAGTGATCCTAAAATCAAATCAAAATTGACCAAGCGCATTAAAATTGGATTTTAACTGTTTATGTGCAATTCGCATGGTGATTGGATATGGCCTTATGCTGTGTTTTGTTGTGAATTTTATTTTGTGGTTTGTTTTACGTCCTACGAGTTGATCAAATTAATGTAATAGTTAATTAGGTTTTATGGTCTGCGAATCGGTATTTTCTCAACTTGTGAGATTTTTTTATTTAGTCTAGATGGTAGCTAGAGTTAAATAATATAGATGATAGTCAAGATATGGAGAAAGAGGAGCCTAAAGAAACGAAGGGCCACAAGAAGGCGACAATCCACAAGAGCTATGGAGCTTGGACCCAAAGGTTGAGGCACATGGAGATGATCTTTCTAATTTAGAGTTCATAGATATTCTCATTGGCTTGAGAATTTCTTAGCTTAGAGGCCATATCCATATCACGTTAATTTTTCTTTTGTGGTTGTTTAATTTATTGTCTTATTATTTATTGTTGTTGCACGGTGGATGCATGAAAAATTGATAATAAGGTAATTAACTACTCGGATATTTTATTTGTGAGTTGGCCCAACTCAAAATAAGTAGATTAGTTGATATGGATCATCAAGACAATTTAAAATTGAAAGGAAAATCCCTCAACTACAATATCGCGTTTTTGCCTTCTCGTTATTCAAACTCTCATCATAGTCATAATGTTTCAAACTCGTGGGTGCCAAAGCAGGGCGATTCGATTCATCATGACATGGTGCGATGGCACAAGCTAGTAATGTGCAACTGTTTTAGTAAGATGTTAAACGCAATTGGGTGATTTTAGTAGGATTAAAACCCTAGCGGGAGTCAATTGGGATTATCCATGGGATGGATAAATAAAGAGTTATTTGCCCAATTAAACCAAGAGTTGCATGGATGCAATTGGAATTGTTCCTACCTAAATAGCGGATTTTGGGTGACTTGTTAAAGCAAGGTCAAAAGAAGTGAAATATGAATCTTGACCCACTAGAAAATATAATGATATTTACCGCATTAATATGGGTGATTATTAATCCGAGAAAAATAGCGGGAGCTATGTTTAATAATCTAGCCATTATTAAATATAGTTATTTGTTCACAAAAAATACTAAAACTTTTATATTTCTCATTTTGTAGAATTTCAATGAAAAAAAACTCATCGAGTTCGTCACATTCCCTACGAGCTGTCCTTGAGAAGTACAAGCTTTCTAGAACCAACTTTCTGGATTACTACAGGAACTTGAGAATCGTTCTCAAACAAGAGAATAAACTGTACGCTCTAGAGGAGGAAGTTCCTGAGGGTCCAGAAAACAATACTCCTGCAGCCCTAAAGGCGCATCAGAAGCGTGTAGACGACGCTTATGATGCCGCCTGCCTTATGCTTTGCACTATGAGCTCTGAGCTTCAGAAGCAACACGAGAACATGAGTGCGGTCGATATGATCGAACACTTGAAGCAGCTCTTCGAAGAGCAGGCATGGGTTGAGAGGTATGAAGTTTCCAAGGCATTGCTCAAATTTCATATGTCATAGGGAAACCCTATGGGACCTCATGTGCTCCGTATGATCGGGTTCTTGGAGAATCTCGCAGGTCTAAGGTTTACGGCCGGCGATGAGCTGACCACTGATCTCATTCTGCAATCGTTGCCTGATAGTTATGGATAATTCATTATGAACTATAACATGAATAAGATCGTGAAACCTCTGCCAGAACTACTCAATATGTTGAGGACAGCTAAACAAAGCGTCAACAAGGGAAAGGGCAAGGACATAATGATGGTGCAAAAGGGAAAGGGAAAAATGTTTGCTTCTTCTTCTAAAAGGAAAGGCAATTAAGTTGCCAAATCCAAGGAAGGTGCCCATAAACCCGTTTGTGGCGTTGCCAAGGGATTAACTAAGGGTGATTGTCACTACTGTAGTCAACCTAGACACTGGAAGAGGAACTACCCAAAGTATCTAGAGGATAAAAGGCTTGGAATAGTGATTCCACCACCACCAGGTATTTTTGTTATAGATGTCAATTTAACTGTCTCTTCATCTTGGGTATTGAATACTGGATGGGATCTCACATGTGCCGAAATGTGCAGGATCTTAAGAGAAGTAGAAGATTGGCTAAAGGGGAGATAGACCTGCGCATTGGGAATGGAGCAAATGTTGATGCATTGGCCGTAGGCGTGCACGAGATGTATGTAGTTTTAGAATTAAATAATTGATATTTTGAGCCTTCTATGAGCAGAAACATTATTTATATTTCTTTTTTGGACAAAGAAGGTTTTACCATTTCAATACAGGACAATTGTTTCTCCATTTATTTTGATAGTATTCACTATTGTAGTGCGCAATTATTTAGTGGATTGTATATCCTTGATCTAAGTAATCACGTCGATAACATAAAAACCGAGAGGATTAAAATGGATGATTTAAATCCTATTTATCTATGGCACCATTGTTTAGGCTATATAAACGAGAAATGTGTATCAAGGTTCCATAAGGATGGATTTCTAGGCTAATTTGATTTTGAATCATATGAGACATGTGAGGCTTGTTTCTTGGGAAAAATGACAAAGTCCCCTTTAATAAGAAAGCTGAGAGGACTAGTGAGCAATTGGCACTCATACATACTGATGTGTGTGGACCATTTTCCACGCCTTCCAGAGGTGGTTGTGTCTATTTCATTAGGTTTACTGGTGATCAGTAGATATGGATTCGTATACCTTATGAAGGCTAAATTCGAATCCTGTGAAAGGTTCAAAGAATTCAAGAATGAAGTAGAGACGCAACTTGGCAAAAGTACGTTGGTTTTCCGGATTGAATCTAATTTCACGCTTTGATTTCTTTTATTGAATGAGTTTTACTTTCTTGATTTCTTTGGTAATCCTATTCTATTGACACAATTAGGAGATGAACTAAAATTCATGAGCTAGGGTTTTTTCATTAGATGATTCATGCTTAATTGTTAGTGACATTCTAGATTAATTATTCATGTACTACTTAGTTAGTAAGTGCGCGGAAGTGACTTTAACTAGGTAAGATGGTATGAACATCAATCCCAAGCAATGAGACCGAAAGGAAAAGTGTTAGGATTGGCCATTGTGGGTAGACTCAGTAGAAATACTCATTTTTTCTATGAAACGGTGGACCGTTAGGACCCGCTAGCATATCAGTAGAGAACCTGCTTGAACGGACAGGTAAACGTAGGTGGACTGAAATGATCCTAGGCGTACTGTGACATGAATACACCTGATACAGATAAGATATGGTCAGTGCTAGTACCCGACTTAGTTAGACTAAACTAACATGTTATTCATATTATCCAGAAATTGTTTATAGCCCTATGTGATCTACGAGATTGCCTAGTTTCTCCATTACTAATTAAGATTTCTTTTTTAATTTACTTTCCTGTTATTCTTGCAATCACTACAGCCACTTGTTTGGGGGTGAAAACCTCCCAATTCTTACACACTTCCTCCGGTTAAATAGTAAACTCAATTAATTTGTTAGTTAAAGCTTGTTGAGAGATTGTCCCTGTGGGTACGAAAACCTGTGTAAAAAAATACTCACTCTTTATTCCTCGACCGTGCACTTGCGTATACACGTAAGAATACGTGCCGCCCATCAC
Source organism: Linanthus parryae (assembly GCA_023055425.1). NCBI lineage: Eukaryota > Viridiplantae > Streptophyta > Magnoliopsida > Ericales > Polemoniaceae > Linanthus > Linanthus parryae. The sequence continues at coordinate 42,108,747 of JALGPY010000004.1, forward strand.
TTCTATTCTAAAAGAGGACTATTTTCAAGCTATTCACACAGATGGAGGTTTCGTACATATGGAAAACATAGTTGTTTTCAAGGAGATAGGAAAAGATTCAGTTAGACTCAAGACGCATGATGGGAAGACATGCACATTGAAGGAGGTTAGACACATACCACTCGTCACAATGATTCTAATTTCTTTGAGTCTACTTGATAGCAACGGGGTTAGCTTGTAAGGTGAAGGTGGGGCATTATGCGTCTACAAGGGTCTGTGTTACTGAAATGGGGTCACGGATGGGACTTTGCGCGTGCTACAGGGACTTTCGGAGTTATCTTATCTGAGATTTAGGAAGCTGATCAAAACAAGCTATGGAATATGAGGCTTGGTCATATGACTGAACGTGAAATGTAGGAACTTCACAAGAAAGACTTGTTGTGTTTTGGGTATTTAAACACAGAATATGTAACAAAAACAGTTTCCGAATACCCACCAAGAACCCATGCGAATGAGCATAAACTGATGATTAGAGGTTTACCTATGAACCTAGCACCGCAAGTGTACGGTTATCACTCTAGTAATAAATGTGGAAGATCGGGTTGTTGAATCCTAGAGGACTTGTTGTGATTTAATTAGAATGGTTAACTTTAATGTTGGCAAGAAGATTGATTCGTTTACTAAACTATGAAAAAAAAATAACAAGACATCTATAAAAATAGTGAGATTACGATGATATGAAACAACAAGGATACCTCGTTTGGGGATTGCTAGTATATTCAATTCATTACGTTCTATGATTTTTGAAACACTGATAATTTTTTTTTTTTTTTTTTGCTAATCGAGCAATACTAACTCACCGAGTTACCAAGTGAGCATCCTATGCCTAGGTTAGATAAAAACTGAGTTACCGAATTCTAATTATCCCTAAACATGCATTAACGTGTAATTCTACTCTAGTGATCACATTCAACGTAGCCAAGTTACCAAGCCTATGAATGGGCGATTGTTTGATTTTTCAGTTTTAACAATTACCGAGTTACAAAATAACTGCAAACTAAGTTCTAGCTAACAAGACACCTCCAATTCACTAGATGGGACGAAGATCACAAAACACTCATAGCAAACATAAAAACGTCAATTAATTAGGATTATCAAACTATGAATCTCAAATCATAAAACACGTAACCAACATGAAAACCCTAACCCCAAACTTAAGTCCTGATCTAAGAAATCATACTCATGATCAAAAACGACAAGAGTTTGTTTCATCATGATCAAAAACAAAGAAAAGAATGAGAAAAGAGATCAAAGTAGGTCTCCCAAGCTCCACGGTGTGCTCCAAGCTCCAAGTGGATGTCCCGTCCTTCAAAACATCCCAAAATCATGCTCTAGGGTATTTTTATAGGGTTTTTAATAGTTGGACGTGTTTAGGATTAATTACACAAAGCCCCAGAGAGTTTCCAAATATTTCTGACGCGTGTCCAGGCCGTGCGACCTCACTTTTCAGGTCGTGCGACCTCTGGCTTATAGTGTCCAGGTCGTGCTATCCCCTGGAAATTCTTCCAGGTCGTGGGACCACAATTCTAGGGCCGTGGGACTTCATGCAAGACCTGAAAAATGTCTATGTTGATCCGAAATGCTCCATTTTGCTTCCAAAGCCTTCATTTCATCTTCCCACTCTTCCTCTTGCCTCCAAACCTCTTTTTCTTGTCTACGGACCCTTTCCCGAGCATCAACTCGTCACTTTCTAGATATTTTCCAAGTAAAAGTGATGGTACGTTCACTTATCCTGTAAAAGAAACTAAGCTTTTTCGAAATGCAAATAAGGACTAGAATTTTGATCCCGAACTCTGATAAACGTGATTTTTGCACCTATGGAGTCCTTTCGCGACGTAGACTTCGATCATGTAGAGAAATCCCTGTTTATGGAACGTTTTCTTGTTTTTCTCGATTATTTCCCAATTTTCACCAAAAATATCCAAAAGGTGCCAAATTCGCCTTCTTCTTCTATTCCAAATTTCGTTTCTTCTCTCTACTCGATTTGCGCATGTATAATTTCTTGTAAATCATAACAAGAACACTCCTGCCAAGATAAAATGTGATAAATTATGCAATTTATATGTAGAATTATGCAAGAAACACCCAGATTATTCATTAAAGCTTCAAAACATTCTAAAACACATTTTCTTCATATTTTGGCTCGAATGTCGTCACTTTGCACCAAAACGCTTGCTAATAATAATGTAGAATGTACATAAGATAACTCTTATGAAGGAGTTGTCAATTACCCCCACACTTATCATTTGCGCGTACCGAGCTCAGTCTCATCTACTACATCTAACTGCCTATTAGCCAACAAGACTCAAACGACTCTAACATGACTCACAACCTAACAATGTATTAAAATGATGCAAATGCAATTCTAGTCTCGATCTTAAATCAATTATTGAAAACTCTCTCTTTTTCGCAAGAACATGCAATTTCCATCTCATGAACTAAATCACCAAAATCCCTTTAGTCCTTTTTGAAATTCATATACACGTAGTAAGAATTTGAAATAAAAACAATTCGATGCAAAAGATCACTAAGGCATCTCCTTTCCTCCACCAGTTCAAACGAAGACACAAGCACGTCCTAAGCTTCATTGGTCTAATCCATATCAAGTGACAGTGTAGCCTTTCTTCGCCGAATCAAATGTGGTTCTTAGACCCTCTTAGCCTTTATTGCATCTGAATGCAAATTATCACGGTGAAGGGAGTCACAACTCCTGTGGAATAAGGCTTGACTCTAGTTTTTCTCTCTAGCTCTACTTGTATGGAATCCAAATTTTTCGGGTTACGATAAGCACATTAGGTTGTTTCTCCTTGAAGGACAATTTTCTATTTTTTTTTCCAGATTTTCTCATTTTTTTCCTCATCTGTTTTTACAACCGTGTTGTAGAGCATAAAGTGCTTGGTCTTTTTCAGTTAAATCTTGTGACCACCGTAAAGGATGTTGGGGTACGCCCCCCAACTTCACTTAAGCTCAGGAAACTGTACGACATGAAACAACTAAACATGAATGTCAACTCCAGATCAACAAGAGACCACAAGTTTCCACTTGAAAACAGAATATTCAGCTACAATAAAACTTAATCTAATTAGCACACTATAGGAAACTTAGGTATACTTTACGTCTCATTCTTTCACAACTTCTAAAAGTACCCTGGACTTCCTTTCGTGAAATGTAATACCCCGTCTAACTGCTAGGGGTAAAATAGTAAAATTAAGAGCTAATACGAATAGAATTTTAATAAAATATTAGACACACTATTGTGTTTTAGTGTTTAAATAGATTATTAAGAATTATTTTAGTAACGATTTTATAGAAAACATACGCTATTGGAATAATATAATGTTATTAGTAGATACTAATAATAATAATAACTATAATAATCATACTAATAATTATAATAAGAATAAGGATAATAATAATAATAATATTAATAATAATAATAATAATAAATAAATAAATAAATAAATAAATAAATAAATAAATAAATAAATAAATAAATAAGTAAATAAATAAATAAATAAATAATTTGGATAAGATTTTAGAAAATACTAGAGTAACGTTTGTAATTTAATTCGGGTGAATCCTTTATTTTAGTTGTTCGCGCGTGCACGACCACCGGGAAACTTTGTAGTTGAACCACATCCAATCACCTGACTTTTTGGTGTGCCAACCACATAATAGAGCTTCTTAGGTTGTCTTCTACATTTCAAACTCTCCTTCGGGGAGATTTTTTCTACATCACCGCCACGACAACTATCACTATCACTGCTTGAAAATTGCCCCTATATAACCACCACCAACATCATCATCAGCTCTCATCATTCTCCTCATCTCCATTATCATCATCATCATTTTCGGCTTCTTCTTCTTTTCCTCCTCTGGCCACCCACCACAGAGAACACCACCGCCACCACCTTCATCCCTCTCTCACTCTCTATTCTCTGTTCTCTCTCTCCCTACTCTCTCTCTCTCTCTCTCTCTCTCTCTGTCACTCTGCGCTGCCTAGCCACAAGAACAGCAACGGTCGCAACTAAGAAGACTACCGCCGCCACCACCCCTGTTTCCCGTCGGCCAAAACACAGCCCAACCCAAAAGCTCTCAGCCCTAACTCCTCTGTTTTAACACCTCTGGACCTCTCTTTACATGTTTCGAACTCAAACAAAAAAGACCCAAAGCCGTTGCAGTAAACCCACCACCACCGTCGCCCGTTAAAACCGGGGAAAGCTCCGGCCAACTTCACCCAACCGAAAGACAGCCACCCACCAGCTTAAACCTACCCCAATATAATCCTAAGGGTTCGACTAGGACACTAGGAGGCTCAGCCGTACCCAAAAATGACCGGAAACAGCTTGGACGCTTGACCCGGACCGTTTCTTGACGGTTTCTTGCAATTTTTGGTACGGGTATGCTCTATACTTCACCCTGAGTTGATTTAGATTGTCAAAATCGTATCTTGATACTTCAAATCACGTTTAGATCAGTCAAATGAGAAATTCATGTTTAGGGGTAGGTAGTTGTCTTTTTCATAAAGTACTTTAGCTAAATAAGGGGGGTGTTAATGTTGTTTCGGCCTACTTTTGGGGTTTCTCCTGACATTTAGCAACCTGCATATATGAAAATGAAATAAAAATTTGATTTTTATGTTTAAATCAATTTCAACAATATTTAACTACATTCTAGTTGAATAAATTTATACTAAATATTGAAGTAATATGGTAAGAATATTCGTTAATAAAATAATATGTATTTTCTTGAAAATATATCAATTTGTTTATCAATTGTTAGTAAATTGTGTTTCAAATAACTAAAAGAAAATAACAAGTGTTTTAAAAATATATGTTTTAGTAATTTTGTTAAGTAAATTACTCTCTCTTGGGAAATAAGAATATATTTGAGTATCTATAAAATTGTGTTAATATTTTATCGCAATTGCTTATTTGAGAAAGTAGTGATTTCGTCAACCATAATATTTGTTTAAAATCAAATGTTGTCGTACCCAGAAATAATCTTTCAAGCTAAAGTAATATAACAGTTGATCTTTTCCTGTTATTATTGATAAATATAATTTGCATATATTATTGGCTTACTTTTATAAATATTTGTAAGGGTTAATTTAATTAGCTAATATCAGATTTTCTAAAATGCTTCTCTATATAATTGTACGAATAAGTATATGACCTAAAATAGGTTTAAGTGTGGAGTCGAGAGGGTTGGACTTAGTATTAGTCCTAGCCGAGCATCCGTATAGGGCTAGTACACTAGTCATTTGGAAGTATTGTCGTTGTGACCAAAAAATTGTAATTTGTAGAAAACAAGTTTGCAGACGAGAAGTACGAGCATCCGTAGGACCCTGTATGTGCAAATTGCTGTGGACTGAGGTAAGTAAATATTCCTAGCCTAGCTTTCCTAGCTCGTTTCGTGTCGAAACTTGATTTTGATACTGGTCTCCAAATGTGTTTGTGATTTACATGTTTTATGTGAGTTTTCATTACAATTTAAAGATGTTGCTTTGCTTTGCTTTGATACTGTCACACGTCAACCCGTAAATAATATAAACTGAAAAGAGTTGTGCGGGGATCGTTATATATGCTTTTTGATAAGATTGGTCGTGATTGGCCACGTCCAAGGACCCGTTTATTTTACCTGGTTGCTACCTGTCGGGTTTGCTCCATGTACTCACCTCTCTAGCCGCAAGAAGTCTTAGGGGGCTACCGACACTTAAGTATGCGAGTTGGATATATCTTCCCCATATCAACTAAGTTAAAATGTGGTTCTCTGAGAAAAAGATGTTTATGTAAAGGAAGGAAGAAATAGATTGGGATTAACACTCCTTGTTGAGATTCAAGAAAGAGAATTGAGAAGAAAAGGATTTTATTCAAGGTTCTGCTCTAAATTCAAGATTACTCTGGTTTTCTTCTTTATAACTGCGAAAAAATTGTAACTCATCATCTGTTTACGAGCTCGGGTATTTGCTTACTCAGTATTTTATGCTGACTTTAGAAACTGTGGCTCTTGTTTTCTTCCCACTGCAGGTTTAGAGGCTGTGGACTACGATGTAGCTGGGTACGGGACGCACTAAGAAGGATAGTATCACCAGTAGTAATGTAAGCTAGTATGACTAGTGTAAGCGTATGTTCTAGTAGTGGAATATGAAAAACTTAAGAAGGACATGGAATGTCTAATATGACGTAAAATAGAAATACTTGTGTAATGTTTAATAGTATTGTAATATATGGAAGTAATGCTTATGACTTCCACCAACACTTTAGCATCGCCCTCCTGGGCTTTCTGGTGCGGAATGGAAGGCTTGCGGATAACTGGGTGTTGCAGGTGGTATCACAGCATTCGATCCAGTAAAGGGAACTAAACCTGTAGGGTAACTTTAAATGCACGTAGGGCAAGATAATTAAAATCGGAAAAACCGTTCAGTTTACAGGTAGCTTAAGTATTAACCTTGAATTTTCCCGCCCACCCTCATCCTGTCTCAAGAGGTGTTATGTGTTTTATGTGATCTGGTTTAATTTGAGCTGCATTTTAATGGGAGGATTGTTACACTTGTGATGAGAAGAAGGATGGAAACAAAATTTGATTGGTACTTGTCGTACTATCTGTTGGGTTTTGACGTAGGTAACGCAACGGAATAACAAAAAATTAATCCTACTACAAGCCCACCAAGGATCACATGAAGAGACATCATAACATGATAAGGGACATAGTAGTTGTGTACCTTTTGGTTTATTAGATCACACGAAGAATATTGTCCTCGTCTCTACGGTTGATCCACGTCTAGAGGTGAGATTTAGATTCTTCTTTCTCAAGTGCTAGCTTGGACCGGAGGAAGAGGGAAGAAGGAATCAAGAAACCAAAGGGAAGAAGAGAGGGTTTCGGCCCTCCCTTTGAGCCGACTCTCTTGTGGGGGGGGGGGGGACTTGCTAGGGGCGGCGGCCTCTAGCTTGTTCTTGCTCTCTCTTTTTCTCTCTCACACTCTCTTGTGTTATGTCTAATAACATTAGTGGAAAGGAAGCTAGAGCATCCTTTATATAGTACAACAACTCCTTGTTAACTACATAAAGGTCTTTCCTAGTTCTACACGATCTTGGATTAATCCATTCCTTGCATATTAGTCCTACTAAGTTTGCAAGGTGTTGCACAATGATCCTTCCTATTAATTAATCATATTAATTAATCCCAAATCTAGTTCAACTCTATTTGACGTGTGACCCCATAGATTTCTACTTAGTTGGTAGTAACTTATTGTTGGAATAGATGCCCTAGATGCAATCTAGTTTAGTGTGAATTATTTGTGGCTAGAAATTCATTTTTTATTTATTGGATATTTAATATAATGAAGTCTTTAGATTTGCCATTGTGTGGTTTATCTTAAATATCCCTAGTCCAGTATAATGATTCATGGGACAATCATCTATAGACTAGTATGGGGGTGGATTGATATGGAGATATCACAATCCAACACATAGGTGTGCATTAGGGAATGTTGCACTGGATTGACCCATCTCCGAGAAGGTTACATACACGTTATGTTGAGTCACAAGCGCTTCTCGCGGTTCAATGGTATTTTCATCCTTAGACTTGAAGTCACTAGATATTCTAGTTGTGGATTATTGTGATTTTGGTAGCGTTAAACGCTACACCGTAACTGGGTAGTTATAAAGGCGTGTACTGGATACAATAAGAATCAAGCTTAGAGATCGTAGTGGACGTAGATAGAATTTGTCCCTCCCACATAACGGGAGCAAATATCCTAGGCCACTCAAGGGATAGTGCTTATAGAATGTCTGGCCAGACTTAAATAAATTAATATGGGATATTGATGTTATTTGCACGAATAAGGCTATTCCCATGGATCGAGAAACTATGGATTGGATATACGGGTGTGACTTGTATGTCTCGTGTCCAATCCGGATATAGAGACAAAGGGATGAGACAATTACTTGTACAAAGGTTGTCAAGATGACTATTCTATTAGTTGGCTAGAATGGATGTTTTGCTAGAGACCGCTCCATATTAGCAAATAGTTGCTACCAACTAGATAGAACCTATGGGGTCACACGCTATATAGAGTTGAACTATAATTGGGAATTAATTAATTGGATTAATTAATTAGAAGGTTCACTTTGCAAAACCTTGCAAACTTAGTAGGGACTAATTTGCAAGGAAGGGACTAAATTGAATTCTAGTAGGACTAGAATAAGTCCTTTAGGTAGTTGGCAAGGAGTTGTTGGACTATATAAAGGACCTTCCTTCCTTACTTCCCATAACTTATTCTCATTATTGAACATAACAAGAGTGGGAGAGAACAAAAGGAGAGAAAAGGAGCAAGCAAGGTAGGAGCTCGCCGCCCCTAGCCCGCCGCCCCATCCCGTCGGTCACAAGGAGGCCGAGACCCTCCTTTGGGTCTCGTTTTTGCGTGATTCTTCTTCCTCTTCCTCTTCCGGGCTAGAACCAAGGACTTGGGAGATTCCAGGATCAACTCTAGGCGTGGATCAACCATAGAGAACGTGACACAATTCGCGTTTGAAGTCATCAAAGGAGAACCCTAAGGTGTGTTATTGATTCGTGAACTCTAGGCGTGGATCTTCCTTTACCATCGTTATGTCTCTTGACTTGTGATCTTTGGAGGGTTTTGCATGGTTTTATGATTGTTTGTGTTTCCGTTGCGCATCCATGAATCAAAACCCAACAGTGGTATCAGAGCCACAGGTCGTAGAGCATAAACGTGGTTTATGTGTTACGTTTTAGTTGTTTTACACCTTAATTTGATTGTTTATCGCGTAAAACAAGACAAATCAAGCATGGGATGCAATTTGTCAATAATTAATCATAACAAGATCCAATTTTTGCATTGGATGCATGAATTGGTGAGTTTGAGAAATTTTAGGATCTTAGATCTAGGGTTTGGGCATACTTGGGGAAGAAGGAGTTCTTCCAAAACAAGGAAACAACCAAACTTGGGCACCAAGCAAGGGAGTTGTTTTGGAAAAAACTCCCTCAAGGAGGTTCGGCCCCCCTAGGGACCGCCCCTCTTGCTTGCCGCCCAAGATTGGCCGCCCTAGGGGCCGGGCGGCCCTAACTCGCGGCCTAGGCTTGTGGGTTTTGGGCCGGCCCGGCCCTAGGGCCTTGTGGTTCACCTTTTTGGGCCCGGACAATTTGATTGTTGGGCCCATGGACCGTTTTAACCCTAGAAATCCTAAAATCAATTAAAATTGACCAAGCGCGTTAAAATTGGATTTTAACTGTTTATGTGCAAATCGCATGGTGATTGGATATGGCCTTACGATGTGGTTTGATGTGGATGTTTAATTTTGTGGTTTGGTTTTACGGCTTGCGAGCTGATCAATTAATTGTAATAATTAATTAGAGTTTTATGGCCTGCGTGCCATTTTTTTCTCAACTTGTGAGATTTATTTTATTTAGTATAGAAGTTAGGTAGTGCTAGATAAAGTAGATTGATAGCCAAGATTGAAGAAAAGAAGCCCAAAGCCAAAGAAGCCACAAAAGATGGAGCATGGAGCATGGAGCATTCCACATGACTATGAAGGATGGACCAAAAGATCAAGACGCATGGAGATGTGTTTGTTTTTAGGGTTCATAGATAATTCCATTGGCTTGGAATTATCTTAGTCTAGAAAAAGGCCATATCCACATCACGTTTAATTTCTGTTTTGTGGTTGTTTATTTTATTGTCTTATTACTGTGTGGTTGGTGTATGGATGATGCATGCAATTAGGATAATAAGATAATTAGACAACCCGGATCTATTATTTGGAGTTGTGCCCAAACTTAAATAGATAGATTAGTTGATATTGATCAACAAAACAATTAAAATTAAATTTAAAATCCCTCAAAATTCAAATATTGTGTTCTTGCCTTCTCGTTAATTAAACACTCATTATCATCATTATTTATCAAGATCGTGCGTGCCAAAGCATGGCGACTTGGTTCATAATGATGGAATGCGATGGCACGTAACAGTGTGCAATTGTTTAGATAAGAGGTTGAACACAACTAGGCTATTAATTTGATTAAGCAACCTAGAGGCAATCAATTGAGATTGTTCATAATGATGGAATGCGATGGCACGTAACAGTGTGCAATTGTTTAGATAAGAGGTTGAACACAACTAGGCTATTAATTTGATTAATAAACCTAGAGGCAATCAATTGAGATTATTCATATGGATGGATATTTAAGGAGTTATTTGTCCAATTGAACCAAGAGTTGCATATGGGATGCAATTGGAATTGTTCCTACCTAAAGTAGTCAAATTATGGGTGACTTGCCAAAGCAAGCTCATAAGGAGATGAAGGATGGATTTTGGCCCACTAGAAAATATAAGGATATTTTCCGCATTAATATTTTGAGGGTTATTAATCCGTAGAAAAATAGTGGGAGATATATTTGATAAACTAGCCATTATTGAATATAGTAAAAAATTCACAAATACTAAAACTTGCGTATTTTCCTTTTTGTAGAATTCCAAATGGCAAACAACTCATCGAGTTCACAACATTCCCTACGATCTGTCCTTGAGAAGGACAAGCTCTCTGGAACCAACTTTCTTGATTGGTACAGAAACTTGAGAATTGTTCTCAAGCAAGAGAAGAAACTGTACGCAATAGAGGAGCATGTTCCAGAAGGTCCAGAGAACCAAACATCTGCTGCCCTAAAGGCGTATCAAAAGCGTGTTGATGACGCTAATGATGCGGCCTGCCTTATGCTATGCACCATGACTTCTGAGCTTCAGAAGCAACACGAAAACATGAATGCTGTCGATATGATCGAGCATCTGAAGCAGCTCTTCCAAGAGTAGGCGAGGGTAGAAAGGTATGAGGTCTCTAAGGCACTGTTCAAGTGTCATCTGGCAGAAGGGAACCCGAAGGGACCCCATGTACTCCGTATGATCGGGTACTTGGAGAATCTCGCCCGACTAGGGTTCCCGGTCGGCCAAGAGTTGGCAACCGATCTCGTGTTGCAATCGTTGCCTGAGAGTTATCGACAGTACATTATGAACTATAACATGAACGAGATCGTTAAACCACTGCCAGATTTACTCAATATGTTGAGGAAGGCTGAACAGAGCATCAACAAGGGTAAGGCAAGGCCATTATGATGGTACAGAAAGGAAAGGGCAAAAAGTTTGCCTCTTCCTCCAAGGGCAAAGGCAAGTCAGTTGCCAAGTCCAAGGAACCTGCCCTTAAGCCCGTTAGTGGCATTGCCAAAGGTGTGACTAAAGGTGAGTGTCACTACTGCAGTCAGCATGGACACTGGAGGAGGAACTTCCCAAAATATCTGGAGGACAAGAGGCTTCGAATAGTGATTCCACCACCACCAGGTATTTTTGTTGTAGATGTCAATTTAACTGTCTCTACATCATGGGTATTAGATACTGGATGTGGATCTCATATTTGTCGAAATATGCAGGATCTAAAGAGAAGTAAAAGATTGGCTAAAGGAGAGGTAGATCTGCGCGTTGGGAATGGAGCAAAGGTTGCTCCGTTGGCCATAGGCGTGTGCGAGCTATCTCTACCTTCAGGATTAGTTTTAGAATTAAATAATTGCTATTTTGTGCCTGCTATGAGCAGAAACATTATTTCTATTTCTTGTTTGGACAAGGATGGTTTTATTATTTCAATAAAGAACAATTGTTGTTCCTTTTATTTAAATAATATTCACTATTTTAGTGCTCAATTATTTAATGGACTTTATGTCCTTGATCTAAGCAATCCTGTCTACAACATTAATACCAAGCGGATTAAAATAAATGATTTAAATCCTGCTTATTTATGGCACTGTCGTTTTGGCCACATAAATGAGAAACGTGTATCTAGACTCCATAAGGATGGATTACTAGACTCATTTGATTTTGAATCATATGAGACATGTGAGGCTTGTTTATTGGGAAAAATGACAAAGTCCCCTTTCAATAAGAAAGGTGAGAGGACTAGTGAGCAATTGGCACTCATACATACCGATGTGTGTGGGCCATTTGCCACGCCTGCCAGGGGTGGTTATGTCTACTTCATAACATTTACTCATGATTACAGTAGATATGGATTTGTGTACCTTATGAGGGCAAAATCCAAATCCTTTGAAGTGTTCAAAGAATTCAAGAAAGAAGTAGAGAAGCAACTTGGCAAAAGTATCAAGGCTCTACGATCGGATCATGGAGGAGAATACTTGAGCCAAGAGTTTGACGACTATCTTAGAGAGTGTGGGATCGTGTCCCAACTCACTCCACCCGGAACGCCACAATCGAATGGCGTGTCCGAGAGGAGGAATCGAACCCTATTGGATATGGTTCGATCTATGATGTGTCAAACCGATCTTCCATTATCATTTTGGGGCTACGCTCTATTAAGTGCAGCTTTCACCATTAACCGTGTTCCATCTAAATCAGTCATGAAGACACCATATGAGATGTGGAGTGGGAGGCGTCCAACACTGTCGTTCATGAGGATTTGGGGCTGCGATGTCTATGTAAAACGTTTACAATCAGACAAGCTAGGGCCTAAATCGGATAAGTGTAAATTTGTGGGGTACCGTAAGGAAACTAAGGGATACTACTTCTACAATCCAACCGAGAACAAAGTGTTTGTTGCTCGGACCGGCGTGTTTCTAGAAAGAGAATTTGTCTCTAAAGAAGCAAGTGGGAGGACTGTAGAACTTGAAGAGGTTCAAGAACCACAAATCACTGAACCGATTATGGAACATGAACAGAAACCACAAGTAGTTGTGGAGCAACTTGTTCAGGTAACACAAGAGCTTCGTAGATCTAGTAGAGTGCGCCAGGAACCCGAGAGGTATGGACTTCTCGAGATCGATTCCGGTGACACGATGCTCATAGATGATGAGCCTACTACCTATGAGGAGGCCATGAATGGGCCAGACTCTCAGAAGTGTCTAGAAGCCATGAGATCCGAGATGGAATCCATGTACACCAACAAAGTATGGACTTTGGTGGAACCACCCGATGGGGCGCGACCCATAGGGTGCAAGTGGGTCTTCAAGAAGAAGATCGACATGGATGGTAATGTGATTACCTATAAGGGCCGATTGGTGGCTAAAGGATTCAGACAGATTCATGGTATTGACTATGATGAAACCTTTTCACCAGTCGCTATGACCAAATCCATCCGAATCCTACTTGCAATTGCAGCATACCACGACTATGAGATTTGGCAGATGGATGTCAAAACAGCATTCCTTTATGGGAATCTCCTCGAGGACGTGTATATGATACAACCGGAGGGTTTTGAGGATCCAAAGCAAGCCAACAAAGTCTGTAAGCTGCAACGATCCATTTATGGTTTGAAGCTAGCTTCTAGGAGTTCGAATCGCCGTTTTGATGAAGTGGTCAAAGAGTTTGGCTTCATCAGAAACGAAGATGAGTCTTGTTTCTACAAGAAGGTTAGTGGGAGCTCTGTAGCTTTTCTGTTCTTGTATGTGGATGACATACTACTCATTGGAAACGACGTTCCCATGCTGCAATCTGTTAAGGATTGGCTAGCGAAGTGTTTCTCATTGAAGGACTTAGGGGAAGCAGCCTATATACTCGGTATACAGATCTATAGAGATAGATCTAAGAGGTTGATGGGCCTAAGTCAAAGTACATATATTGACAAGGTGTTGAAACGGTTCAACATGCAAGATTCCAAGAAGGGATTCTTTCCCATGTCATATGGAGTCACTCTTTCGAAGAGTGGTTGTCCTTCCAATGAGATTGAGAAGGAACGCATGAGTATAATTCCCTATGCCTCGGCCATAGGATCTATCATGTACGCCATGTTATGTACTAGACCAGATGTGTCATACGCCTTGAGTATGACAAGCATATACCAATCCAATCCGGGTGAGAGTCACTGGATTGCAGTCAAGAACATCCTACAGTACTTGAGAAGAACTAAGGATGCTTTCTTCATATTTGGCGGTGAGGAAGAGTTGCGTGTAAGGGGTTACACTGATGCAAGCTTCCAAACCGAAAGAGATGACTTTAGTTCACAGTCGGGATATGTGTTTTGCCTGAATGGAGCAGCGGTGAGCTGGAAGAGTTCCAAGCAAAAGACGGTAGCTGATTCTACAACAGAGGCTGAGTACATTGCTGCAAATGGCGCAGCAAAGGAAGCTGATTGGATCAGAAAGTTTGTTTCTGAACTTGGTATGGTCCCTAGCGTTGCGGATCCATTCGAGTTGTTCTGCGACTACACTGGGGCGATTGCGCAATCAAAGGAACCAAGATCGCACCAGAAGTCCAAGCACGTGCTCAAGAAGTTTCATCTGATTCGAGATATTATCGATAGAGGAGACGTTCGGATATGCAAGATTCCTACAGATGAGAATCTGTCATACCCGCTGTGCACAAGAGATTCCGGCGGGGAGACCTCCGTGTACACCGTATGTAGAGGATTGTGGATCGCACAGGAAGAGTGGGGTTGTGTGTAGGGAGAGAGTAAGTCAGTAGCAATGTCTGAGAGAGAGACAGAGGTTTGGCAGAGCTTCCGCGTATGGCTAGTATGCTCTTCCTTGTATGGAAAGGGTAACGGCCTATATATAGCAGAGAACGTAACCGTTGTAGTGTGGTTAATGCGCCCATTGATGGCGGCTTAATTAGCTTAACCATAACGGCACGTTCGTACGAGTATATAGGGACTGTTACAGCACGTGGTGCGCGAATACCGGAACCGTTACGAGGTTGACCGGGTTTGACCGGATTGACCGGGTTTATGGAGCTCGTGCCATAAATCTCTCAAAACAGTTACTAAAGGTCGCTTGCGGTCTTGACTCGCACGCGACAGGGCTTACTCTAGCCTCCAAACCACTAAGTCCCTACAAGTCCCGTGCAGTGGTATGCGAGGGCTCTGTCTCGCAGCCCCCACATGGATCAGCTCGGCTGGTGATCCAGTGTGTGTGGAGCACAATATGGTGTGCTGGATGGTTGCCACGTGGCCAAGATCTGTCAGCTTAGAAAGCACTATCTACATTAGCCCCCTTTCTGCGCGTGAAGACTCATAGCTGTATAGACTTCCATGCGCGGAAACCAACATACGCGTTGTCACCACGCACCAATTCAAATACGGGTAAGTTCAGCCCTCGTGCGTGCCATTATGACCTAAAACCCCTAGAGTCGTGCCGTCTGGCTTCTAGGGTTTTAGGCGTGACGTCAGCTTATCCTGTGATTGCGCGATTCGACGGTGACGGTTGCGATTCGACTACTGAAAGGACGCAACCCTTCATTGTTTTTGGATAAATACTTTGTATCCACTGTTGCAAAGCATCACTTCTTTCTCTTACAGTGAATGGTACCCGGAGATCTTCGAGAGCAGATTCAAATAATCAATCATCAGTTCAGGACTGCAAATCGTGTTCTTCAGTTGTGCATATCCAAGCAGGATTCAAGAAAACAAGGTTGGCCTTGTCCGATTTTGATTTAAAATACCAGTTGTATGTCTTGAACTGCGTTGAATCTGTAAGCCCAGAACATATAATTTGTTGAAACTTGCGAAGAAGCTTTGATATTTGAACCCACTTTTGCTTTAATCCTTCGATAATAAGGGCTTCGGATGTGAGATCTTGAACTTGCTGATAATGCAACCCTTAATTTCTGAAATTGATACCAGAAACTGTTCATCTTTCTTTTCATAATAGATCTTGGATTTCGAATTTCAAACTGAGCGTAGCACCTTTCTCCCCCCTTCTTTCTTGCTCTTCCGCAGGAATGGCCAAGACAAAGGGAAACAAACCCGTCAAGGAGGATGAAGAGATACCCGACCTTCCGCAGGCCTTGTGGCGAAAAGCCCCCTATCTAGGTGGCCAAGATTTCTATCATGCGAGAGTTAAGGCGAAGAGGATGCCTGATCCTGTCCCGGTTGAGAGATTGCTGACACTGACTCGCCCAGTTAACTCAGCCTTGCTCGAGTTGATTGGTTCCGAGGATGTGGTTCGATTGGGGGTCGAAAACGGGTACTTCCCCTACACTGCGATTTCTACCCAGGCTTTCGTCCAGAAATTGGACTATATGGATGAGTGGATTGACCATGTGTTGGACAATCATGCCGCGACTCTCGATGAAGCCGGCGTATACTTTGCTATCCGTGCTATGAAGGGTGCTGCCGTGAAGCTGGACCAGTCCTTGCTTCTAGACCTTCTGTCCCGCTACTCGCCTGCGACTCACACATTCCACTTTGCTGAGTTCGAGGCTGCTCCTACACTTGAGGACGTGCAGATGCTGTACGATCTTTCCCCCATGGGTGAGGTAGACCCTTTGAGTCCTTCGAGGACGCCTGCGGAGATTGCCTTGTACACGCAGATGGAAGAATGTTTGGCAGAGGTAAAGAAAATCTCCACCCGGTGGACTACTACGAGAGCCCTTCCAAACTGGCAGTTGGTTGACACGTCTGCGAAGAATACCTGGAACAAATGGTTGCAGTATTTCTTTCGAGACTATGCGAACAGCCGCATCACTAAGAAACTTCTGAGTGAGAATCCAGACGCCGAGAATTATGTGGAGGGTAAAGGCTATCACTTGACCCTCTGTGCATTCCTCTGTGCTTGGTTGTCGAGGTACTTGATCGACGGTCACCCACATGATAGGGTCTTTTACCATGTCTTGCCGCTTGCTGTGAGGCTCGCCCTTGACCAGAGAGTCGCACTCGGGCCCTTGGTCTTGGGCACGTTGTATTACAGGCTTGATCAGCTAGTTCTGGCCATGAAAGAGTCGCGTGGCCGCCTCGATGTACTGACTTTTGTCAATATTTCCTTTTTGACAATGTGGGTCTTCGAGCGGTGGCCATCCTATGCCCCAACCGCTCTCAAACCCGACAAGTGGTGTCCCCCAGGTGAGACGGAGGCGCGCAACAGCGGCAGAGCTGCGAGGTGGTTCGGAGCGAGCAACACCAAGTTTGTTTGGAGCTTGATATGCGACAAACGGAAAGAGTTCACCGCCAGGCCCTATGCCACACGTGTTGAGAACGTGCGATGGTTTCCAAAGCTGTACCCCTCTAAGGGTGTTGTCTTCTCAGAAGAACTCCTCTTGGAAGAAGGACCGGATTTCCATGAACGCTATCGCGAGTTCTTTTGCTGGTGTCTACGAGGTTCTCTCCCTGCCCTCGCAGAGCACATTCGTGAGCTTGCGCCAAGGTATGAGAGGATTACCGTGGATGTTGAACCCACTCGAGTTTCTCCCCAGTTTGGCTTTGATGCAGTGGCACCATCAATCTGGCCCCAGTCCATCATCAGAGGTTGCTACAAGCGCTTGCTGACAAAGGAGTGTAAGACAGTATTCATGAACAATCTTCCCTTTGAGCAGCCTGCAGGGACCCGCGAGGGTGGTTGTTCTCAGAACTGGCTCGCATACTGGATTGCCCAGCAAACGAGGATTGAGACACAGTCGGCCGCGCAGCCAAGTAGAGCCCCCTTGATCAAGAGAAATTCTTTCCCGTTTCGCCCCAATTGCAGTCTGAGCGAGTCTGAGTATGGTTGTTACTCACTGTTGGATCGCGAGAACCATTTGTGTCCTGACATCATTCTGAAGGAGAAGTTCGCCGCAGTTAAGAAGGGCGACACGCATGTCGTCAGATACAGCAAGGCATTTGCAGAGGTAAGCAATTTCTTAGCGTGCGTTAAGCTTCTTGATTTCCTTATGCTGACACCTTTACTTTGTACTATCTGCTGTAGTGTCACGTGCGACGGTTCGCATCTGGTGATCGCTCCAAGTCATTGGTTAACGCCATTGTTGCCACCAGAAGAAAAAAGCAGTCGTTTCGGCTAGCATGGAGGATGGACCCTGAGGTCGAGACCAAGATCCGCGCAGTCATGAATGCTTTTGCTGACTCGCTGATAGACAATGCTCCGGCCTCGTGTCCTCCCGGAGATGATTCGCCCCCTCCAGCGGCTGCGGCGCCGAGAGTGAAAAGACCTAGGCAAAAGGGAATTACAATTTCTTCCCCTAGAAGTGCTCCAACTCCTCCTCCGGTGAGATCCCTTTCTGTCAAGGACAAAGGCAAAGGTCGCATGTCCAGCAAAGTGCGGAAAGAGCTCGCAGTTGAGACTTTCGTTCCATTCAACCAAGAGGAAGAAGGAGAGAGGCTGGAGCCCAGAGAAAGTGATGAAGAAGAAAGAACAGTTGTGATACATGAGGAAGAATCAGGAGGTACCCCCATCGCATTTCCTTTCCCATTATCGTAACTTCTTTGCACTTCTTTTCTTAAACCAATCATATCTTCGCAGATGATGATGATGATGAGACCATTGGTGGCCTTTTGGCCAAGAGACAAAAGATACCCATTCTGGCATTCCAGATGATCCCATAAGCGAGGACATTCTTGGTGAGTCCAGGAAGACAGCCGCGGAGGCTGCTGAAAGAAAAAGGCAACGAGAAGAGGAGGAGCTCGAGCGTGTGAGACAGCGGAGCCTCGAAGAGCAGCATGTTGACGACTTAGTGCGTCCGGTTGACGAGGAAGATGAGCTTCCCGAAGAGGTGGTTCCCCAGGCGGAGGAGGAGGATGCGATTCCAGAAGAGGATGCAGTAGCCCTGTAGCAAATCCAAGCGGACTTTGAAGAAATCGCCGGCGGCGATAAAGGTGAGATCTTCAATCTCGCAGTAACTTATAGAGATGTTATTGTGGGTGCATTAAAGCATGGTGTGTCAAAGGCTGACATTCTCCGTTGGCTAGTAAACAAGTGCGGAGAACCCTCAGGTAATTATTTGAGCGGTACGCACGTACTAGGTTTTAGCAACTCGAGACAGAATCATGACTGGTTTATTCGCATCCCAGGTTATGCTCCTCTTAAAGACTTGCTTAGCGAGGACACACTAATAGGACATGGTTCCTCGTCTTTAGTGTATGAAGAGGCTTCAATCCCACCTTCGCGTGGAGGTGCTTACTCTTAGCTTAAGTAAAGATAGCAAAATATTATTCAATGCGAGTTACCTCATACCATCGCATTTTGTATCGCAGGCAATGTTGAGGAACATGCGCAGGAGCAAAGAAGTCAGTTTTCTGCATCCTATGTTCCGATTCCGAGCCCCCATACTGAGAAGCCCGTCGCAGCTACTGATCATGCAGGTGAGCCTTTCGATGACATCATCAAACTTTCCGACGATGCTGAAGCTGGTGCTGTGCTAATGGATGAAGATGCTCATGCTGGCGCTGAGGAAGTAAGGACAAATACTGCCGATGCTTCTGCATCTGAGAATGTTCCTCGCCAAGCGACCTCGGCTGTCACTTCGCCTCCGGCGATGACTGAGTCGGCGGCACCTATTCCTGCATGGGGCTTTTGGGGCTCGCAGGTTAGGAATGCAGTCGCAGCTGGTGCGGCATACACTCTTCCTTCTAACTATGAGGAGTTAGAGCTCGCAGCTGACAGGAGAGCCATGGAGCAAGGGCAGTCTTCAACGACCCCAGTAATGCGCATTCCTTCTCTCCGTGAGATTCTCGAAGGAACTGGTAAGTAGTGATTCACTGTTTGCATCTCGCATGGTGCATTTGCGAGTTTAATAGCATAACTTAGTTTTGACATTGCTTCAGGTTTGAAGCAAACTGATGTGGACTGGCTAGTTCGGATGCGCCTCTCCTACCCCCGATCGTTTGCAAGATCTCTGGAGATAGGGCCCTTTGACAGGAGGCTGTTTCTTACCGAAGCCATTTGGATTTTGGAGCAGCTGTCTGCGGCCACGCCTGAGACCATCTCTGTCCAGAGTGCCGAATTGCTTCATGGCATGTGCGAAAATCTTCTTACCAAAGTTCAGGGCAGACTGGGTTTCAGATTTCTTATGAAAAGAGTCACTCTGATTCGCGCAGCCGTAACCTTGCAGCTCGGCCATCAGAACCTCGCAGCTGAAAAGCAGAAGGTGGAGCAGCAGAAGCAAAAGGCTGAAGAAGCTATGAAGCTCTATCATGAGATGAATGCCAAATGCGAGCAATTGAAGCGAGAAATGGAGCAGGTGGAGAAGCTGAGCCATCAGTTCGCACCCCATGACTCCTTGATCAAGAATTTGCTTTTGACTTTTTGAATTTTGAAAATAGCAAGGAAATGGCTGAAACATTAATGTAATGTTTGAAACATTAATGTAATGTTGCTAGGGTTTCTCCCCCGTTTTTTTTTAACAACAAGAATTTACTTGCCCGTTTTGCACTTTCCGGGATTTGATAGGATAACTCTGTGCATATCCAATTATGACGTCAGCAATTGATACTCTGCTTGATTTTCGCGCTAATTTCTCAGAAAATAAGCACGCTTTCGTTGGGAAGTCCATCCGAATCATGACTATCCGTCATTTATTAGGATACGCAACTGAATCGTCGTAGCCTTTAGTAGGGTAATTGATGGATACCGCTTTTCAAGGCGTAAGTGATTGGCCTTACCCTCTTTTCAAATTCTACTGACTCATCTTTGGCAACTGAAGAGTCTCCACGAGGTCTATATAAACCCTGTGTTTGCCATTTGGGTTCTTCATCCCAAAAATGTGCTTTGCCGTGAGTCCTTACGACTGCTGGCTTCAACGCTTGTTTTTCGTTGATTCATGGCAACTTCAAGTTGTGAATCCTGAGTTTGCGCTTTGTGGTGTAGAAATAGTTTCCAAGATCCACTTTATGAGGCTTATTGCTCTTTATAACCATCATAAAGGAGATGGAGATGATATCTCATGTGTGTTCGAAGAAATTTCTTCGTGTATTATGTTTGCAGGTCATGTTTCCGGCCGCCTCCCGGCGAGGTGCAGCGCCGAAGTGACCGTGCTACCGTCTCGTAATGAACGGCGGAATTCTTCTCCAGCCTCCCTGGAGAAGAACTTGTTGCCCCCAGGTTCGTGAGCTCAGGGTGGCGGAACGCTGCGTTCATCCCCGTCTACAAGGAGCCCTTGCCCTTTGGAGCTTCTGCTTGCCTGTTGATCGCTGGAACCGGTGGTTCCTTGGGCAAATGTTATGGGGTGCAGATCTGACAAGGGGCTTGTCAAATACTTGGATCTTGAACGTATGGCTTCATGTGGCTCTTTGGAGCAAGATCCCACCTGCGACAGATGTTCACCCGCAGATCTGCGTATCGTATAGCCGGTGTTGGAACTGGTGGGTTCATCCTTTTTCAGTCGGGATTCCCGCGATGTGTTACTTCATGCTTGTGAGTTACTCTTTGAATTTATTGTAAGCCATGTTGGCTGCGTAGTTAGATTTGAGCTTTTTCGCTTGTAAGCTGCTATCTAGACAGATAAATTGTAAGTCTTTTCGACTCATAATGATAAATAGCTTTTGTATTATCTGCTGTCTCTTTACAACAAAATACAATTTCGCATGCGTTTCGGCATATTCCGCCTTGCATAATGTTATGTAATGCTTTCGCATTTGTTATCTGCCATATGAATTGGCAGATGTTTCATTAGATCGTTCGAGATCATATTTTCGCAGCTGTGCCATCCTGGCAGATGGGCTTGTGATTGGCCTTTGTGGACCACTTAAGATCATTTTCACAATATTGCTATCGTAGCAGATAGTCTTTAGTAGATCAATTAAGATCGTTAAGTGGTGCGAGTTGCTATCGTGGCAGATAGGTTTTACTAGAAGATCAATTGAGATCATTTTCGCATGAGTTGCTATCGTAACAGATAGGCTTTTAGAAGATCAATTGAGATCGTATTTGCATTGGCTGCTATTGTAATAGATAGGCTTGGATGATCAATTTAGATCGCATTTGCATTGGCTGCTACCGTAACAGATAGGCTTTTAGAAGATCAATTGAGATCGCATTTGCATTGGCTGCTATCATAATAGATAGGCTTGGATGATCAATTTAGATCGCATTTGCATTGGCTGCTATCGTAATAGATATGCTTGAATGATCGATTCAGATCGCATTTGCATCGGCTGCTATCGTATCAGATAGGCTTAGAGGATCAATTAAGACCACATGTGCATAGGCTGCTATCGTAACAGATAGGCTTAGATGATCAATTAAGATCGCATTTGCATAGGCTGCTATCGTAACAGATAGGCTTAGATGATCAATTAAGATCGTATTTGCATAGGCTGCTATCGTAACAGATAGGCTTAGATGATCAATCAAGATCGCATTCGCATAGGCTGCTATCGTAACAGATAGGCTTAGATGATCAATTAAGATCGCATTCGCATGGGCTGCTATCGTAACAGATAGGCTTGGATGATCAATTAAGATCGCATTCGCATGGGCTGCTATCGTAACAGATAGGCTTGGATGATCAATTAAAATCGCATTCGCATGGGCTGCTATTGTAGCGGATACTTATTGTTAACAGTTATAGCAAACTAGTAAAGTAAAATCGACATCCAGAAATACGAAGTTTCTCGTTTGGGAGAATTTTCTTATTATAATGCTCTCATATGGGAGAGATGAGATTACAATCCTCTCATATGGGAGAGGAGATTGTGTAAATCGTAACCATACAAGAGATTAGGCGACGTTATAATAAAACGTATGAAATGAGAGAAGTCAGGGATAGTACTTCTTAATCCAGCGCATGTTGACTGAACTCGGGGTTGAGGTTGTGCCGTGCAACCTTCGTATGCTGCAATAGCCACTGTCGAAGACTTCTGTGACTTCGAAGGGTCCTTCCCAATTGGCTGCGAACTTTGGGTGAGTCGCCTCTCGCATGCAGTGGTCAGATGCGCGCAGGACCAAGTCTCCAACTGCGAAATCTCTTCGCTGGACTGTCTTATTGTAAGCGCGAGCAATCCTTTCTTGATATCGTTTGTTGGTCCTTTTGGCTTGTTCTCGCTTTTCCTCCAGCAAGACTAAATCATGATCGCGTTGATTTTCGTAGAGTGCGTGGAAGGCTAGCCTCGCCGAATTGACTCTCACCTCCGCAGGTTACCACAGCTTCGGCCCCATAACATAGTAGAAATGGCGAGGCCCCCGTGGGTGTCCTTGGAGAAGTTCGGTAGGCCCACAGAGCTATGCTTAGAGAGTCGGCCCACTTCTTGTGGTCATCTGCGACCATCTTGCTCAAAATTCTCAACAGCGTTTCGTTGGTCGCTTCAGCTTGTCCATTTCCTTTTGGGTAATAAGGGGTAGAACATATCTGCCTGATATTGTACTCCGCTAATTTCGCAGCTACCTGGCGATTAACAAAAGGAGTACCGTTATCTGAAAGAATGATGTTTGGGATTCCGAACCTGCATATGATGCTTTCCTGGATGAAGTTGACCACAGCCAGCGCATTTGCCGTCTTCAGTGATATTGCTTCCACCCACTTGGTGAATAGCTCAGTCGCGGTGAGAATGAAATGGTTCCCGTGTGACGTCGGTCGGATGGGACCGATGAAGTCCAAAGCCCATGTGTGAAATGGCCATGGTGTACCTAATGCATGTAGATCCACGGCAGGAGCGTGCACCAGGTTTCCCTTGAACTGGCATTCCTGGCAGCGTCGTACTTTGGCGCGGCAATCGGCCCCCACTGTAGGCCAGAAATATCCAATTGAGAGGAGCTGCCTGCATAATTTCGCACCTCCTTGGTGTTCCACCTGATGAGAAAGGTCCATGACTTCTTGTGCTTCGCTGCCGTCTAGACATCGCAGCAAGTTGCCCTCGTGACCTCTTCTCCAAAGCAGGTTTTCCTGTACCACATATCGAGACGCTTTCCTTTTCAATTTCTAGGCTTCTTTTCTTGATTCGGGCTCGGTGCCCTGGGTGAGGAAATCGAATAGTGGCTTCCTCCAGTCCGTGTCGTCATCGGTTAGGGCGATGAGTAGAGAATCTTTGATTAGTGCGCAACTCTCGCACTTCCCTTGTATCAGGGCTGCGGCTGTTGACATGTCTGGCCAATGAATGCCATATCTCTGAGCCTTCCTGTAGATTGACACCTCGCTTTCTCCGCAAGCGTGTTGGTGAATCTTTTCTAACAAAAGTTGTCCCTCTCGCTCGGAGACGCATCGCATGAGTATTCCGCCAGGACCCTTGTAGTAGAGAGTGTTATCATGTATGCGGTACCCTTTTGTGAGTGCCCAGCTTTCACTGCTGTGCCTTCCGCAATAGCTTGTAGGATTGCTTTTCTCCAATCCGTGTCATCCATGTTTTCGTCGTCGCATGCATCTTCTGCCAATGCCGACGATGTTCGTACTTCGATAGAGATCTTCGCGGGACATTTGTCTGTGCTGACCTTAGATCCCAAGGTTGCTAAAGCGTCCGCGTGCCTGTTATCTGCTCGAGGCTTGTGCTCGTACCTCACATTGCAAAACTGCTGTACCAGCTTTTGCACTAAGGTGCGGTAAGACAGAAGATTAATCTCCTTCAAACCATATTCGCCCGAGGCTTGCTTGACGATCAACTTGGAGTCTCCCATGACCGTCAGATTGCTTACTTCCAAAGCTTTTGCTGCGCGCAGTCCCGCTATGAGGGCTTCATATTCTGCTTCATTGTTTGTGACTGCGAAGTTGAGCTTTGCGGACATCTGTATGACCTCCCCATCTGGTTTGGTCAAGACTATCCCAATGCCTCCACCTTTTCTTGTGG
The DNA here is from genome assembly GCA_023055425.1 of Linanthus parryae. NCBI lineage: Eukaryota > Viridiplantae > Streptophyta > Magnoliopsida > Ericales > Polemoniaceae > Linanthus > Linanthus parryae. Next base: position 42,133,277 of record JALGPY010000004.1, read on the forward strand.
ACGAGCCGTCAAAGTGGAGCGTCCAATAGGGCACGTCAATTGCATAGATCTCAGGACCTTCGAGCTCTTCCTCGATCACGGGCTCGTGGCTGTTATCGGGGAACTGTGCCAACAGATCCGCTACCGCCTGCGACTTGATCGCTCGCGGTCGCACGCATGTAATATCATATTGAGAGATGGTCGTGTACCATTTCGCCAATCTCCCGCCAGGAGTAGTATGAGTTAGCAAATATCGTATGGGGTCGCTCTTGGTGACCACTACTACTTTGTGTGATGCAAAATAGTGTTTCAACTTCTCTATCACAAAGAATAAGGCAAGGCAATGACGTTCGATGTCTGTGTACCTTGATTTAGCAGGCTGCACGATGCGAGAGATGTAGTAGATAGGTCTCTCTTGGCCTTCATACTCCTGAGCCAAGAGCGCTCCTATAGATCTCCTTGTTGATGTCAGATATAGCAGAAGCGGTGATCCCAGTTGAGGTGCGATCATTATTTTCGAGGATGTAAGCAAATCCTTCAGCTTTTCGAATGCGGCTTCATGCTCCGGAGCCCAGTTGTACACGGCGTCCTTCTTGAGAAGAGTGCTAAAACAGCATGTGATTTCGGCAATCGCCGGGATGAATCTTCGCAGATAGGATAGCTTTCCTAAAAATGTCTGCAATGCACTCTGATTAAGGGGCGGCGTCATGCCAGTTATGGCTGATACTTTTGCAGGGTCGGGCTCGATTCCTTGGCGATGAACTACGCATCCCAAGAACTTCCCTGATGTTACTCCAAATGCGCATTTCATGGGGTTCATCTTTAGTTGAAAGCGTCTGCATCTATTGAACACCTTTCGTAGATCTGCGAGGTGATCTGCTTCGTGCTTGGATTTAACCACCAGGTCATCCACATAGAATTCCACTTCTTTGTGCATCATGTCATGGAACAGAGCCATCATGGCCCGCTGATAGGTCGCACCCGCGTTCTTAAGACCGAACGGCATCACTGTGTAGTTGAACACTCCCACCGGAGTAATGAATGCAGTTTTTCGCGCGTCTTCGGGATCCATCTTGATCTGGTTGTACCCGCTGAAGCCATCCATGAAACTGAACATGCGATGGCCCGCTGTTGAATCGATAAGCAAATCGATATTGGGCAGTGGGAAATCGTCCTTGGGGCAGAAGGATTGAGATCTCGGAAGTCCACACAGATGCGGAGTTGTCCGTTCTTTTTCACCACTGGCACGATGTTGGCCAACCATGTGGGATGGTGGTTCGGCTCTATGAACTTGGCATCTAGGAGTTTGACAATTTCCTGCTTGATTTTCACGTTAAGCTCCGGTCTGAAGCTCCTTGTGCTCTGCTTTACCGGTTTAGACCCTGGGATGATGTCTAAACGGTGCATGGTGATGCTTGTATCCAGACCTGGCATTTCATCGTACTCCCATGCGAACACATCCTTGTATTCAGTTAAGAGTTGTAGCAGCCCTTGCTCCTCTTCGCTTGTGAGGTCCGCACTTAGGAAGACTGGTCTTTTATTTTCCTCGTTCGGGCTGAGGAACACTTCCTTTAGCTCTTGCTTTTGCGGTCTGGGCCTGTCTTCCATGCATTCAGGCGCTTCTTTGAGCTTCTCATCTGGAGTGCTCTGCATTGGCTTTTCCGTCAGTGCAATCTGCTCGATTTGATTGATTTGCCCAGGGATATCCCCATGCCCGTGTGAGACATCCCCGCGCACCTTCATATGCGATAGCATTTCTTCCCATTGGCGTAGAAGCTCTCTATCTCCTTGCCCTCGGTGTCATGCTTTGCGATTCTCTTCAGAGTGTACACATTCTTCCGATGGTATGCGATACGCGGCGCCTCTTCGCGTGTAGGCGGCTTATCCTTGGCATCTTCCCTTGTCACCATTACTCCCGCAGGTGACTGGTCCTTGATGTCCTCCCAGAGAGGCAAAGGAGTAGGGTTGAATGGTCCCGGTGTTTGCTCATCCGCCATCTCGGTGAACCACACCGCCTCGCTGAGATGTGCTTCATCCAGGTTGAATGGGTTCGTCGAAGCCGGTATCTCGACTACTCTGTCGTTCCAGATAGCTTTCATAACTTGGTGAGCTGTTGAAGGAACCGCATCGAAGCGATGAATCCAGGCTCGACCAATAATCATGTGGTATGTAGTGTTCGCGTCTATGACATAGAACTTTGCTGAGCACTTGATTTTGCCAATCTGAACGCCCAGGTGGATCCATCCGATCGTCATTCTAGAGTCGCTTCCGAATCCCATCAGCGGAGATGGACGCTTGACGATCTTATGCTCAGGGATCCCTGCTAGCTTCAGTGTGTGGAGCGAAACGACGTTGACCGCTGCTCCGCCATCGACGAATGCTCGTTTGAACTCGACGCCGTTGATGATGGCTGTCACGTACAGAGGCCTCTGGTGGCTCGCATCTGTCTTCTTGTCGCTGGCAGAAAAGGTCATAATCTTTTCTGTAGAGCGAGACGCCCTGATTACTTTCCCGTTGGATACTACAAGATCCTCCTCGTAGTCTTCTGCTATTCTCAAGATCGCTTTCGTCATATCTGTCCGGCATTTCTTCGAGAAATTCATCTCGTCGAAGAATCTGCTGAAGCCGTGCGACCCTTTCATCCGGTCAGCACGCTCATCCTCCGTGTCCATGCTGTAATCTTCGTCTTAATGGACCTCAGCAACGATGGGTAGACCATCCTCTGCGACTTCTTCCAAGTCGACGATCGAGATCATGGCGACCTCTTTGCCTTTCGAGCCCTGCTCCGCATGAGCAGGAAGCGGGTTGTTGCGCACATCCTTCCGGGGATCGCTGACGATAAGCTCGCCGTTCTTCATCTTCTGGTCGAACGCGAACCTAAGCTTCTTGCATTCGGCCGTGGGGTGCATGACCTTGCCGTGGTACTCGCACCACTTGGGGTCTCTCACCATATCCTTGGGAGGTATCTTCTCGAGCGGCGGTAGGACACCGTCCTTACGCCACTGCCTGCAGAGGTCGCTTGCCTCCTCTACCGAGCATGGTAGGGGTGGTACGTAGAAGTTCACAACCTTTGCTTGCTTCTGGGGTGAAACTGCATTGACCTCAGCTTCGCGTCCCCTCTTGTAACCGAACCTCCCTATCTTATAGGTGGTGGCGCTCGGAGGTCGCTCCGGAGCGTTCTTCTTTTTCTGCCTCTCGACTATAGGCTCGATGTTCTTCGTGCATTCAATTAGCTTTGAAAACGTAGGTGTTTGCAAATTAATGAGCATACCTTTGTATTCATCTCGCATGCACTGCAGGCATATCTCTACGAGCCGGCTTTCGAGCATTGGATCTTTGCATTCCAAGGATTTCGCCCTGAATTTTCTTGATGAAAGTGATCCCGTCCTCCTCGCGCTTCTGATACATCCGCGAGAGATGAATCATTGTCACCTTTTCATCCATCTGGAAGAATTTGGTGTAGAACTTCTGGACCATGTCGTCCCAAGTCTTCACGGATCCGGCTTCCAACGTTCGGTACCACTTGTACGCCACGTTCCCTAAAGATTTTGGGAACTCTCGCATCAGCAGTTTGGAATCAGCTCCGTATGGCCCCATGACATCAATGAAACGCATGACATGCTCATGAGCGTTTCCGTTGACATCCTCGAACTTGTCCCATTTGGGAGCTTTGTACCCCGCCGGGTTGGGCATGAGATAGATCTCTCGTGGAATGGGTGGATCATTGTCCAGCTTCGGGATTATGGTATCCGCAAATGACTGATGAGCCAGAATAGTGTCCATGCGCTTCTGCAGAGACGTCATGCATTCGGGAATGCTTCCCTCGGTCGTTGAAGGAGGGGTTGCCGCAGGCGGAGGCGACACATACGCCGTCGAAGGGTTGGGGACATATGGACTGCTCGCATTGCCCTATATCGCCGTTGGAGGAGGCAGAGGGTACTGCAGAGTCGGGTTAGACGCCAAAGCCGAGGGCTGAGAAGTGTGAGCAGTGAGAGGCAGCATCTGAGCCGTTGACCCCTGAATCGAAGGCAGCTGCGTGGTCGCCGGTGGAGTTTGCAGGTTGGGGTTGGGAGGTGTGGTTGACACTCCCAGTCCCGGAGCGGTAGGGGCTCCTCCTCCTTGAGAGGCAGCGGTGACCGACGAAGGATTTGGTGCAAGGGTACCCAGAACGGCCAAGATCCGTTCTAGCTGCTCGGATTGGGCCTTGAGAGCTTTCGCCTGACCTTGAACAGTGGCGTCTAGAGACTCTAGCGTCGGTGTCTCGCCGGGAGTGGTAGGAGTACGGCGGGTCCCCTCTCCCGAGGCGGTTTCGGTGGAGGGCGATCTGTTGCTGATATCGTCCTCCTGAGACATGGTTGCTTTTGCTGGTAAGTTCACTTCCGGTTCACCAAAATGTGCACAAGAGATTCCGGCGGGGAGACCTCCGTGTACACCGTATGTAGAGGATTGAGGATCGCACAGGAAGAGTAGGGTTGTGTGTAGGGAGAGAGTAAGTCAGTAGCAATGTCTGAGAGAGAGACAGAGGTTTGGCAGAGCTTCCGCGTATGGCTAGTATGCTCTTCCTTGTATGGAAAGGGTAACGACCTATATATAGCAGAGAACGTAACCGTTGTAGTGTGGTTAATGCGCCCATTGATGGCAACTCCAAATTGTGAATCCTGAGTTTGCGCTTTGTGCTATAGAAATAGTTTCCAAGATCCACTTTATGAGGAATATCGTTCTTTATAACCATCATAAAGAAGATGGAGATGATATCTCATGTGTGTTCGAAGAATTTTCTTCGTGTATTATGTTTGCAGGTCATGTTTCAGGCCGCCTCCCGGTGAGGTGCAGCGCCGAAGTGACCGTGCTACCGTCTCGTAATGAACGGCGGAATTCTCCTCCAGCATCCCTGGAGGAGGATTTCTTGCCTCTTCGTACTTGAACTCAGGAGGCTCGTCAATGCCCTTGTCTATCATGACAAGGAGTCCATCACCAGAGGAATGACTGCTTCGCCTGTTTTGCAGGACAGCATATGTCGGAACAGGAGGTCCTCCGGTGCCTATCTTGATCAGACAGAGGCCTTTGTCACCCCTTGGGGTTTTGGACGTACCGTCACCCAGATTTTGCTGCTAGGGACGTAGCAAATGACGAGTTGATCTCTTTGCAGCAGCATCCCTTTTGCTATAGATCTTTGGTCGCAGATCTTTGTATTGCGTAGCCGGTGTTAGAACCGGTGGGTTCATCCTTTTCAGTCGGGATTCCCGTAGTGTGTCTCTGCTGGCTTGTCAGCTACTTTTCGAATGTATTATAAGCCATGTTGGCTGTGTAGTTAGATTTGAGCTTTTTCGCTTGTAAGCTGCTATCTAGACAGATAAATTGTAAGTCTTTTCGACTCATAATGATAAATAGCTTTTGTATTATCTGCTGTCTCTTTACAACAAAATACAATTTCGCATGCGTTTCGGCATATTCCGCCTTGCATAATGTTATGTAATGCTTTCGCATTTGTTATCTGCCATATGAATTGGCAGATGTTTCATTAGATCGTTCGAGATCATATTTTCGCAGCTGTGCCATCCTGGCAGATGGGCTTGTGATTGGCCTTTGTGGACCACTTAAGATCATTTTCACAATATTGCTATCGTAGCAGATAGTCTTTAATAGATCAATTAAGATCGTTAAGTGGTGCGAGTTGCTATCGTGGCAGATAGGTTTTACTAGAAGATCAATTGAGATCATTTTCGCATGAGTTGCTATCGTAACAGATAGGCTTTTAGAAGATCAATTGAGATCGTATTTGCATTGGCTGCTATTGTAATAGATAGGCTTGGATGATCAATTTAGATCGCATTTGCATTGGCTGCTACCGTAACAGATAGGCTTTTAGAAGATCAATTGAGATCGCATTTGCATTGGCTGCTATCATAATAGATAGGCTTGGATGATCAATTTAGATCGCATTTGCATTGGCTGCTATCGTAATAGATATGCTTGAATGATCGATTCAGATCGCATTTGCATCGGCTGCTATCGTATCAGATAGGCTTAGAGGATCAATTAAGACCACATGTGCATAGGCTGCTATCGTAACAGATAGGCTTAGATGATCAATTAAGATCGCATTTGCATAGGCTGCTATCGTAACAGATAGGCTTAGATGATCAATTAAGATCGTATTTGCATAGGCTGCTATCGTAACAGATAGGCTTAGATGATCAATCAAGATCGCATTCGCATAGGCTGCTATCGTAACAGATAGGCTTAGATGATCAATTAAGATCGCATTCGCATGGGCTGCTATCGTAACAGATAGGCTTGGATGATCAATTAAGATCGCATTCGCATGGGCTGCTATCGTAACAGATAGGCTTGGATGATCAATTAAAATCGCATTCGCATGGGCTGCTATTGTAGCGGATACTTATTGTTAACAGTTATAGCAAACTAGTAAAGTAAAATCGACATCCAGAAATACGAAGTTTCTCGTTTGGGAGAATTTTCTTATTATAATGCTCTCATATGGGAGAGATGAGATTACAATCCTCTCATATGGGAGAGGAGATTGTGTAAATCGTAACCATACAAGAGATTAGGCGACGTTATAATAAAACGTATGAAATGAGAGAAGTCAGGGATAGTACTTCTTAATCCAGCGCATGTTGACTGAACTCGGGGTTGAGGTTGTGCCGTGCAACCTTCGTATGCTGCAATAGCCACTGTCGAAGACTTCTGTGACTTCGAAGGGTCCTTCCCAATTGGCTGCGAACTTTGGGTGAGTCGCCTCTCGCATGCAGTGGTCAGATGCGCGCAGGACCAAGTCTCCAACTGCGAAATCTCTTCGCTGGACTGTCTTATTGTAAGCGCGAGCAATCCTTTCTTGATATCGTTTGTTGGTCCTTTTGGCTTGTTCTCGCTTTTCCTCCAGCAAGACTAAATCATGATCGCGTTGATTTTCGTAGAGTGCGTGGAAGGCTAGCCTCGCCGAATTGACTCTCACCTCCGCAGGTTACCACAGCTTCGGCCCCATAACATAGTAGAAATGGCGAGGCCCCCGTGGGTGTCCTTGGAGAAGTTCGGTAGGCCCACAGAGCTATGCTTAGAGAGTCGGCCCACTTCTTGTGGTCATCTGCGACCATCTTGCTCAAAATTCTCAACAGCGTTTCGTTGGTCGCTTCAGCTTGTCCATTTCCTTTTGGGTAATAAGGGGTAGAACATATCTGCCTGATATTGTACTCCGCTAATTTCGCAGCTACCTGGCGATTAACAAAAGGAGTACCGTTATCTGAAAGAATGATGTTTGGGATTCCGAACCTGCATATGATGCTTTCCTGGATGAAGTTGACCACAGCCAGCGCATTTGCCGTCTTCAGTGATATTGCTTCCACCCACTTGGTGAATAGCTCAGTCGCGGTGAGAATGAAATGGTTCCCGTGTGACGTCGGTCGGATGGGACCGATGAAGTCCAAAGCCCATGTGTGAAATGGCCATGGTGTACCTAATGCATGTAGATCCACGGCAGGAGCGTGCACCAGGTTTCCCTTGAACTGGCATTCCTGGCAGCGTCGTACTTTGGCGCGGCAATCGGCCCCCATTGTAGGCCAGAAATATCCAATTGAGAGGAGCTGCCTGCATAATTTCGCACCTCCTTGGTGTTCCACCTGATGAGAAAGGTCCATGACTTCTTGTGCTTCGCTGCCGTCTAGACATCGCAGCAAGTTGCCCTCGTGACCTCTCCTCCAAAGCAGGTTTTCCTGTACCACATATCGAGACGCTTTCCTTTTCGATTTCTAGGCTTCTTTTCTTGATTCGGGCTCGGTGCCCTGGGTGAGGAAATCGAATAGTGGCTTCCTCCAGTCCGTGTCGTCATCGGTTAGGGCGATGAGTAGAGAATCTTTGATTAGTGCGCAACTCTCGCACTTCCCTTGTATCAGGGCTGCGGCTGTTGACATGTCTGGCCAATGAATGCCATATCTCTGAGCCTTCCTGTAGATTGACACCTCGCTTTCTCCGCAAGCTTGTTGGTGAATCTTTTCTAACAAAAGTTGTCCCTCTCGCTCGGAGACGCATCGCATGAGTATTCCGCCAGGACCCTTGTAGTAGAGAGTGTTATCATGTATGCGGTACCCTTTTGTGAGTGCCCAGCTTTCACTGCTGTGCCTTCCGCAATAGCTTGTAGGATTGCTTTTCTCCAATCCGTGTCATCCATGTTTTCGTCGTCGCATGCATCTTCTGCCAATGCCGACGATGTTCGTACTTCGATAGAGATCTTCGCGGGACATTTGTCTGTGCTGACCTTAGATCCCAAGGTTGCTAAAGCGTCCGCGTGCCTGTTATCTGCTCGAGGCTTGTGCTCGTACCTCACATCGCAAAACTGCTGTACCAGCTTTTGCACTAAGGTGCGGTAAGACAGAAGATTAATCTCCTTCAAACCATATTCGCCCGAGGCTTGCTTGACGATCAACTTGGAGTCTCCCATGACCGTCAGATTGCTTACTTCCAAAGCTTTTGCTGCGCGCAGTCCCGCTATGAGGGCTTCATATTCTGCTTCATTGTTTGTGACTGCGAAGTTGAGCTTTGTGGACATCTGTATGACCTCCCCATCTGGTTTGGTCAAGACTATCCCAATGCCTCCACCTTTTCTTGTGGACGAGCCGTCAAAGTGGAGCGTCCAATAGGGCACGTCAATTGCATAGATCTCAGGACCTTCGAGCTCTTCCTCGATCACGGGCTCGTGGATGTTATCGGGGAACTGTGCCAACAGATCCGCTACCGCCTGCGACTTGATCGCTCGCGGTCGCACGCATGTAATATCATATTGAGAGATGGTCGTGTACCATTTCGCCAATCTCCCGCCAGGAGTAGTATGAGTTAGCAAATATCGTATGGGGTCGCTCTTGGTGACCACTACTACTTTGTGTGATGCAAAATAGTGTTTCAACTTCTCTATCACAAAGAATAAGGCAAGGCAATGACGTTCGATGTCTGTGTACCTTGATTTAGCAGGCTGCACGATGCGAGAGATGTAGTAGATAGGTCTCTCTTGGCCTTCATACTCCTGAGCCAAGAGCGCTCCTATAGATCTCCTTGTTGATGTCAGATATAGCAGAAGCGGTGATCCCAGTTGAGGTGCGATCATTATTTTCGAGGATGTAAGCAAATCCTTCAGCTTTTCGAATGCGGCTTCATGCTCCGGAGCCCAGTTGTACACGGCGTCCTTCTTGAGAAGAGTGCTAAAACAGCATGTGATTTCGGCAATCGCCGGGATGAATCTTCGCAGATAGGATAGCTTTCCTAAAAATGTCTTCAATGCACTCTGATTAAGGGGCGGCGTCATGCCAGTTATGGCTGATACTTTTGCAGGGTCGGGCTCGATTCCTTGGCGATGAACTACGCATCCCAAGAACTTCCCTGATGTTACTCCAAATGCGCATTTCATGGGGTTCATCTTTAGTTGAAAGCGTCTGCATCTATTGAACACCTTTCGTAGATCTGCGAGGTGATCTGCTTCGTGATTGGATTTAACCACCAGGTCATCCACATAGAATTCCACTTCTTTGTGCATCATGTCATGGAACAGAGCCATCATGGCCCGCTGATAGGTCGCACCCGCGTTCTTAAGACCGAACGGCATCACTGTGTAGTTGAACACTCCCACCGGAGTAATGAATGCAGTTTTTCGCGCGTCTTCGGGATCCATCTTGATCTGGTTGTACCCGCTGAAGCCATCCATGAAACTGAACATGCGATGGCCCGCTGTTGAATCGATAAGCAAATCGATATTGGGCAGTGGGAAATCGTCCTTGGGGCAGAAGCGATTGAGATCTCGGAAGTCCACACAGATGCGGAGTTGTCCGTTCTTTTTCACCACTGGCACGATGTTGGCCAACCATGTGGGATGGTGGTTCGGCTCTATGAACTTGGCATCTAAGAGTTTGACAATTTCCTGCTTGATTTTCACGTTAAGCTCCGGTCTGAAGCTCCTTGTGCTCTGCTTTACCGGTTTAGACCCTGGGATGATGTCTAAACGGTGCATGGTGATGCTTGTATCCAGACCTGGCATTTCATCGTACTCCCATGCGAACACATCCTTGTATTCAGTTAAGAGTTGTAGCAGCCCTTGCTCCTCTTCGCTTGTGAGGTCCGCACTTAGGAAGACTGGTCTTTTCTTTTCCTCGTTCGGGCTGAGGAACACTTCCTTTAGCTCTTGCTTTTGCGGTCTGGGCCTGTCTTCCATGCATTCAGGCGCTTCTTTGAGCTTCTCATCTGGAGTGCTCTGCATTGGCTTTTCCGTCAGTGCAATCTGCTCGATTTGATTGATTTGCCCAGGGATATCCCCATGCCCGTGTGAGATATCCCCGCGCACCTTCATATGCGATAGCATTTCTTCCCATTGGCGTAGAAGCTCTCTATCTCCTTGCCCTCGGTGTCATGCTTTGCGATTCTCTTCAGATTATACACATTCTTCCGATGGTATGCGATACGCGGCGCCTCTTCGCGTGTAGGCGGCTTATCCTTGGCATTTTCCCTTGTCACCATTACTCCCGCAGGTGACTGGTCCTTGATGTCCTCCCAGAGAGGCAAAGGAGTAGGGTTGAATGGTCCCGGTGTTTGCTCATCCGCCATCTCGGTGAACCACACCGCCTCGCTGAGATGTGCTTCATCCAGGTTGAATGGGTTCGTCGAAGCCGGTATCTCGACTACTCTGTCGTTCCAGATAGCTTTCATAACTTGGTGAGCTGTTGAAGGAACCGCATCGAAGCGATGAATCCAGGCTCGACCAATAATCATGTGGTATGTAGTGTTCGCGTCTATGACATAGAACTTTGCTGAGCACTTGATTTTGCCAATCTGAACGCCCAGGTGGATCCATCCGATCGTCATTCTAGAGTCGCTTCCGAATCCCATCAGCGGAGATGGACGCTTGACGATCTTATGCTCAGGGATCCCTGCTAGCTTCAGTGTGTGGAGCGAAACGACGTTGACCGCTGCTCCGCCATCGACGAATGCTCGTTTGAACTCGACGCCGTTGATGATGGCTGTCACGTACAGAGGCCTCTGGTGGCTCGCATCTGTCTTCTTGTCGCTGGCAGAAAAGGTCATAATCTTTTCTGTAGAGCGAGACGCCCTGATTACTTTCCCGTTGGATACTACAAGATCCTCCTCGTAGTCTTCTGCTATTCTCAAGATCGCTTTCGTCATATCTGTCCGGCATTTCTCCGAGAAATTCATCTCGTCGAAGAATCTGCTGAAGCCGTGCGACCCTTTCATCCGGTCAGCACGCTCATCCTCCGTGTCCATGCTGTAATCTTCGTCTTAATGGACCTCAGCAACGATGGGTAGACCATCCTCTGCGACTTCTTCCAAGTCGACGATCGAGATCATGGCGACCTCTTTGCCTTTCGAGCCCTGCTCCGCATGAGCAGGAAGCGGGTTGTTGCGCACATCCTTCCGGGGATCGCTGACGATAAGCTCGCCGTTCTTCATCTTCTGGTCGAACGCGAACCTAAGCTTCTTGCATTCGGCCGTGGGGTGCATGACCTTGCCGTGGTACTCGCACCACTTGGGGTCTCTCACCATATCCTTGGGAGGTATCTTCTCGAGCGGCGGTAGGACACCGTCCTTACGCCACTGCCTGCAGAGGTCGCTTGCCTCCTCTACCGAGCATGGTAGGGGTGGTACGTCGAAGTTCACAACCTTTGCTTGCTTCTGGGGTGAAACTGCATTGACCTCAGCTTCGCGTCCCCTCTTGTAACCGAACCTCCCTATCTTATAGGTGGTGGCGCTCGGAGGTCGCTCCGGAGCGTTCTTCTTTTTCTGCCTCTCGACTATAGGCTCGATGTTCTTCGTGCATTCAATTAGCTTTGAAAACGTAGGTGTTTGCAAATTAATGAGCATACCTTTGTATTCATCTCGCATGCACTGCAGGCATATCTCTACGAGCCGGCTTTCGAGCATTGGATCTTTGCATTCCAAGGATTTCGCCCTGAATTTCTTGATGAAAGTGATCCCGTCCTCCTCGCGCTTCTGATACATCCGCGAGAGATGAATCATTGTCACCTTTTCATCCATCTGGAAGAATTTGGTGTAGAACTTCTGGACCATGTCGTCCCAAGTCTTCACGGATCCGGCTTCCAACGTTCGGTACCACTTGTACGCCACGTTCCCTAAAGATTTTGGGAACTCTCGCATCAGCAGTTTGGAATCAGCTCCGTATGGCCCCATGACATCAATGAAACGCATGACATGCTCATGAGCGTTTCCGTTGACATCCTCGAACTTGTCCCATTTGGGAGCTTTGTACCCCGCCGGGTTGGGCATGAGATAGATCTCTCGTGGAATGGGTGGATCATTGTCCAGCTTCGGGATTATGGTATCCGCGAATGACTGATGAGCCAGAATAGTGTCCATGCGCTTCTGCAGAGACGTCATGCATTCGGGAATGCTTCCCTCGGTCGTTGAAGGAGGGGTTGCCGCAGGCGGAGGCGACACATACGCCGTCGAAGGGTTGGGGACATATGGACTGCTCGCATTGCCCTATATCGCCGTTGGAGGAGGCAGAGGGTACTGCAGAGTCGGGTTAGACGCCAAAGCCGAGGGCTGAGAAGTGTGAGCAGTGAGAGGCAGCATCTGAGCCGTTGACCCCTGAATCGAAGGCAGCTGCGTGGTCGCCGGTGGAGTTTGCAGGTTGGGGTTGGGAGGTGTGGTTGACACTCCCAGTCCCGGAGCGGTAGGGGCTCCTCCTCCTTGAGAGGCAGCGGTGACCGACGAAGGATTTGGTGCAAGGGTACCCAGAACGGCCAAGATCCGTTCTAGCTGCTCGGATTGGGCCTTGAGAGCTTTCGCCTGACCTTGAACAGTGGCGTCTAGAGACTCTAGCGTCGGTGTCTCGCCGGGAGTGGTAGGAGTACGGCGGGTCCCCTCTCCCGAGGCGGTTTCGGTGGAGGGCGATCTGTTGCTGATATCGTCCTCCTGAGACATGGTTGCTTTTGCTGGTAAGTTCACTTCGGGTTCACCAAAATGTGCACAAGAGATTCCGGCGGGGAGACCTCCGTGTACACCGTATGTAGAGGATTGAGGATCGCACAGGAAGAGTGGGGTTGTGTGTAGGGAGAGAGTAAGTCAGTAGCAATGTCTGAGAGAGAGACAGAGGTTTGGCAGAGCTTCCGCGTATGGCTAGTATGCTCTTCCTTGTATGGAAAGGGTAACGGCCTATATATAGCAGAGAACGTAACCGTTGTAGTGTGGTTAATGCGCCCATTGATGGCGGCTTAATTAGCTTAACCATAACGGCACGTTCGTACGAGTATATAGGGACCGTTACAGCACGTGGTGCGCGAATACCGGAACCGCTACGAGGTTGACCGGGTTTGACCAGATTGACCGGGTTTATGGAGCTCGTGCCCTAAATCTCTCAAAACAGTTACTAAAGGTCGCGTGCGGGCTTGACTCGCACGCGACAGGGCTTACTCTAGCCTCCAAACCACTAAGTCCCTACAAGTCCCGTGCAGTGGTATGCGAGGGCTCTGTCTCGCAGCCCCCACATGGATCAGCTCGGCTGGTGATCCAGTGTGTGTGGAACACAATATGGTGTGCTGGATGGTTGCCACGTGGCCAAGATATGTCAGCTCAGAAAGCACTATCTACACCCGCTTACAAAGCCGCTCACGCAGTGGAAGTGTGAAGGGCACGCTAGGAGTATGGGCATACGAGATGCGCCAGATTGGCTCTAGTGCAAGTGGGAGACTGTTGGAATAGATGCCCTAGAGGCAATCTAGTTTAGTAAGAATTATTTGTGGCTAGAAATTCATTTATTATTTATTGGATATTTAATATAATGAAGTCCTTAGATTTACAATTGTGTTGTTTATATTATATATCCCTAGTCCAGTATAATGATTAATGGGACAATCATCTATAGACTAGTATGGGCTTGGATTGATATGGAGATATCACGATCCAACACATAGGTGTGCATTAAGGAATGTAGCACTGGATTGACCCATCTCCGAGAAGGCTACATACACGTTATGTTGAGTCACAAGCGCTTCTCGCGGTGCAATGGTATTGTCATCCTTAGACTTGAAGTCACTAGATATTCTAGTTGTGGATTATTGTGATTTTGGTTGCATTAAACGCTACACCGTAACTGGGTAGTTATAAAGGCGTGTACTGGATACAATAACAAGCAAGCTTAGAGATCGTAGTGGACGTAGATAGAATTTGTCCCTCCCACATAACGGGAGAAAATATCCTAGGCCACTCAAGGGATAGTGCTTATAGAATGTCTGGCCAGACTCAAATAAATTAATATGGAATATTGATGTTATTTGCACGAATAATGCTATTCCCATGGATCGAGAAACTATGGATTGGATATACGGGTGTGACGTTTATGTCTCGTGTCCAATCCGGATATAGAGACAAAGGGATGAGACAATTACTTGTACAAAGGTTGTCAAGATGACTATTCTATTAGTTGGCTAGAATGGATGTTTTGCTAGAGACCGCTCCATATTAGCAAATAGTTGCTACCAACTAGATAGAACCTATGGGGTCACACGCTATATAGAGTTGAACTAGATTTGGGAATTAATTAATTGGATTAATTAATTAGAAGGATCACTTTGCAAAACCTTGCAAACTTAGTAGGGACTAATTTGCAAGGAAGGGACTAAATTGAATTCTAGTAGGACTAGAATAAGTCCTTTAGGTAGTTGGCAAGGAGTTGTTGGACTAAATAAAGGACCTTCCTTCCTTCCTTCCCATAAATCATGCTCATTATTGAACATAACAAGAGTGGGAGAGAACCAAAGGAGAGAAAAGGAGCAAGCAAGCTAGGAGCTCGCCGCCCCTAGCCCGCCGCCCCATCCCGTCGGCCACAAGGAGGCCGAGACCCTCCTTTGGGTCTCGTTTTTGCGTGATTCTTCTTCCTCTTCCTCTTCCGAGCTAGCACCAAGGACTTGGGAGATTCTAGGATCAACTCTAGGCGTGGATCAACCATAGAGAACGTGACACAATTCGCGTTTGAAGTCATCAAAGGAGAACCCTAAGGTGTGTTATTGATTTCTTCCTTTACCATCTTTATGTCTCTTGACTTGTGATCCTTGGAGGGTTTTGCATGGTTTTATGATTGTTTGTGTTTCCGTTTCGCATCCACGAATCAAAAACCAACACTTATTACTAACATGGAGCAGTGTCTAGCAACACATCCATGCCAGCCAACTAATAGAAGTAGTCAGTGATCTCGACAAACCTCATGTGCCCAATATATCATATTGCACTATCCCTTTGTCTCCATATCCAGATTGGACACGAGACATAAATAGTCACACTCGTATATCCAATCCATAGTTCCTCGATCCTGGGAATACACTTATGCAAGCAGATATATTCAATATCTCCATATTGATTTATCTGATTCTGGCCATACATTCAAAAATCCTCATCCCTCGAGTGGCCGTGGATATTTACTCCCATTATGTGGGAGGGACAAATCATTTCTACATCACTACGATCTCTAAGCTTGATTCCTATCATGCCCGATAGCTATCTTTATGATTACCCAGTTACGGTGTAACCTTTGATAACATCAAAGAACGATATTTCACATATAGAGTATCTAGTGACTTCAAGTCTAAGGACTGCAATATATTAGCACTACGAGAAGCGATTGTGACTTAACATAATATAATATATCCTTCTCGTTGTGGGTCAATCCAGTATGCCATTACTCTTAATGCATACCCATGTGTTAGACTTGATATCTCCATATCAATCTACCCACATACTAGTCTATATTTGATAGTCCTATTAATCAATGTAGTGGACTAGGGATATTTAAGATAAACAACACATTGTATTTAAGGACTTCATTATATTAAATATCACAATGAATAATAAATGAATATTCTAGACAATAATAATGTTAATACTAAATATTAGATTGCCTCTAGGGCATCCATTCCAACAGTCTCCCACTTGCACTAGAGCCAATCTGGCGCATCTCGTATGCCTACAGATCTGGCTTGCCCTTCATGCTTTCCTTGCGCAAGAGGATTTGTAAGCGGATCTGAAAGATTGTCATCCGTTGGAATCTTGCACATCGTCACATCTCCTCGATCGATCATATCACAAATAAGATGGAATCTACTAAGTACATGCTTTGATTTCTGGTGTGATCTTGGTTCCTTAGCTTGTGCGATTGCCCCGGAGTTGTCACAGTACAACTCTATGGGATCCACGATGCTAGGGACCACACCGAGCTCAGTGATAAATTTCTTTATCCAAACTGCCTCTTTTGCTTCTTCCGCAGCAGCAATGTACTCAGCTTCTGTTGTAGAATTAGCAACTGTCCCTTTCTTGGAACTCTTCCAGCTCACAGCTCCTCCATTCAGGCAAAACACATATCCAGACTGCGATATGTAGTCTTCTTTGTCGGTTTGGAAGCTTGCATCAGTGTAACCAATTACACTTAGCTCTTCATTACTTCCAAATATCAAGAACGCATCCTTAGTTATTCTTAAATACTTTTGGATGTTCTTGACAGCAATCTAGTGACTCTCTCCTGGATTGGACTGATATCTGCTCACCATACTCAACGCGTATGATACATCTGGTATAGTACACGACATGGCGTACATGATGGATCATATGGACGAAGCATAGGTTATCCTACTCATGCGGTCCCTCTCAATCTCATTGGAGGGACAATCATTATTAGAAAGAGTGACTCCATGCGACATGGGCAAGAATCCCTTCTTGGAATCTTGCATGTTGAACCTCTTCAACACCTTCTCTATGTATTTACTTTGACTTAGGCCGAGCAGCTTTCTATATCTGTCCCTATAGATCTTTATACCAAGTATGTAGGCTGCATCTCCTAAGTCCTTCATTGCAAAAAACTTTCCTAGCCAATCTTTAACAGATTGCAAATTAGGAATGACGTTACCAATGATTAGTATGTCATCCTCATACAAGACCAGAATTACTACTGAGCTCCCACTAACCTTCTTGTAAACACAAGGCTCATCTTCGTTCTTGATGAAGCCACAATCGTAGACCGCGTCATCAAAATGTCAATTCCAGCTCCTAGAAGCTTGCTTTAATCCATAAATGGATCTTTGCAGCTTACAGACTTCATTGGCATTCTATGGATCTTCAAAACCCTCCTGTTGTGTCATGTACACATCCTCAAGGAGGTTCCCATAAAGTTTCTGGGTTTTAACGTAGTTAACGCAGCAGAATAACAAAATTAATCCTACTTCAAAGCCCACCACGGATCGTCAGGAGGAGACATCATAACATGATAAGAGACATAGTATTGTGTACCTTTTGATTTGTGAGATCACACGAAGAATGATGTCCTCGTCTCTACGGTTGATCCACGTCTAGAGGTGAGATCTAGATTCTTCCTTCAAACAAGTGCTAGCTTGAACCCGGAGGAAGAGGGAAGAGGATCAAAGAAACAAGGTCAAGAGGAGGTTTCGGCCTCCTCTTTGTGCCGTCGGGAAAGGGGGGCGGACGGGCCTAGGGCGTCGACCTTAGGCTTGTATTGCTCTCTCTCTCTCTTGTTCTCTCCCACTCTCTTTGTGTTGGGTCAATAACAAATCACATTTAGTGGGAAGGAAGCTAGAGCCTCATTTATATCCAACAACTCCTTGTTGTTTCCATCAAGGAGTTTCCTAATTCTACATGAACTAGAATTATTTCCTTCCTTGCAAATTAGTCCAACTAAGTTTGCAAGGTGTTGCACAATGATCCTTCCATTAAATAATCAATATTAATTAATCCCAAACCTAGCTCTACTCTATTTGACGTGTGACCCCATAGGTTTCTATCTAGTTGGTAGTAACTCTTACTAACATGGAGCGGTGTCTAGCAACACATCCATGTCACCCAACCAATAGAAATAGTCTGTGATCCCGACAAACCTCTTGTGCCCAATATCTTATATTGCACTATCTCTTTGTCTCCATATCCGGATTGGAAATGAGACATAACTAGTCACACTCGTATATCCAATCCAGAGTTCCTCACTCCTAGGAATATGCTTATGCTAGCAGATAACATCAATATATCCATATTGATTTATCTGATTCTGGCCAGACATTCAATAAGCCTCACCCTCGAGTGGCCGTGGATATTTACCCCCATTATGTGGGAGGGACAAATCCTATCTACATCACTACGATCTCTAAGCTTGCTTCCTATCATTCCCGATAGCCATCTTTATGATTACCCAGTTACGGTGTAACGTTTAATAACATCAAAGCAAAATACTCTACAACTAGAGTATATAGTGAATTCAAGTCTAAGGATTTCATTTATATTAGCACTACGAAGCGATTGTGACTTGCCATAATCTATTGTATCCTTCTCGTTGTGGGACAATCCAGTATGCCATTACCCCTAATGCATTCCCATGTGTTAGACTTGATATCTCCATATCAATCTACCCACATACTACTCTATATTTTATCGTCCTCTTAATCAATATAGTGGACTAGGGATACTTAAGATAAACAACACATTGTATCTAAAGGACTTCATTATATTAAATATCACAATATATAATAAATGAATATTCTAGCCAAAACAATGTTCATACTAAATATATGATTGCCTCTAGGGAATCTATTCCAACAGTCTGCCACTTCCACTAGAGCCTATCTGGCGCATCTCGTATGCCTATAGATCTGGCGTGCGCTTAATGCTTTCGCTGCGCAAGAGGTTTTGTTAGCGGATCTGAAATATTGTCATCCGTTGGAATCTTGCACATCTTCACATCTCCTCGATCGATCATATCACCAATAAGATGGAATCTCCTAAGTACATCCTTTGATTTCTGGTGTGATGTTGGTTCCTTTGCTTGTGTGATTGCTCCAGAGTTGTCACATTACAACTCTATGGGATCCACAATGCTAGTGACCACACCGAGCTCAGTGATAAACTTCTTTATCCAAACTGCCTCTTTTGCTGCTTTCGCAGCAGCAATGTACTCAGCTTCTGTTGTAGAATCAACAACTGTCCCTTTCTAGGAACTCTTCTAGCTCACAGCTCCTCCATTCAGGCAAAACACGTATCCAGACTGCGATCTGTACTCATCTTTGTCGGTTTGGAAGCTTGCATCAGTGTAACCCTTTACACTTAGCTCTTCCTTACCTCCAAATATCAAGAACACATCCTTAGTTCTTCTCAAGTACTTTAGGATGTTCTTGACAGCAATCTAGTGAATCTCACCCGGATTGGACTAGTATCTGCCCACCATACTCAACGCGTATGATACGTCTGGTCTAGTACATAACATGGCGTACATGATGGATCCTATGGCTGAAGCATAGGGCATCCTACTCATGCGGTCCTTCTCAATCTCATTGGAGGGACATTCATTCTTAGAAAGAGTGACTCCATGCGACATGGGCAAGAATCCCTTCTTGTAATCTTTCATGTTGAACCTCTTCAACACCTTGTCTATATATGTACTTTGAATTAGGCCGAGCAACCTTTTAGATCTATCCCTGCATCTCCGAAGTCCTTCATTGCAAAGCACTTTCCTAGCCAATATTTAACATATTTCAAGGAAGGAATGTCGTTTCCAATGATTAGTATGTCATCCACATACAAGACCAGAAATACTACAGAGCTCCCACTAACCTTCTTGTAAACACAAGGCTCATCTTCGTTCTTGATGAAGCCAAATTCTTTGACTGCATCATCAAAACGTCGATTCCAACTCCTAGAAGCTTGCTTTAATCCAAAATGGATCTTTGCAGCTTAAAGACTTTATTGGTATTCTCTGGATCCTCAAAACAATCCGGTTGTGTCATGTACACATCCTCGAAGTGGTTTCCATAAAGGAACGCTGTTTTGACATCCATTTGCCAAATCTCATAGTCGTAGTATGCTGCAATAGTTAGTAGGTGTAGATAGTGCTTTCTGAGCTGACAGATCTTGGCCACGTGGCAACCATCCAGCACACCATATTGTGCTCCACACACACTGGATCACCAGCCGAGCTGATCCATGTGGGGGCTGCGAGACAGAGCCCTCGCATACCACTGCACGGGAC
This sequence comes from Linanthus parryae, assembly GCA_023055425.1. Lineage (NCBI taxonomy): Eukaryota > Viridiplantae > Streptophyta > Magnoliopsida > Ericales > Polemoniaceae > Linanthus > Linanthus parryae. Next base: position 42,153,306 of record JALGPY010000004.1, read on the forward strand.
TTGTAGGGACTTAGTGGTTTGGAGGCTAGAGTAAGCCCTGTCGCGTGCGAGTCAAGCCCGCACGCGACCTTTTGTAACTGTTTTGAGAGATTTATGGCACGAGCTCCATAAACCCGGTCAATCCGGTCAAACCCGGTCAACCTCGTAACGGTACCGGTATTCGCGCACCACGTGCTGTAACGGTCCCTATATACTCGTACGAACGTGCCGTTATGGTTAAGCTAATTAAGCCGCCATCAATGGGCGCATTAACCACACTACAACGGTTACGTTCTCTGCTATATATAGGCCGTTACCCTTTCCATACAAGAAAGAGCATACTAGCCATACGCGGAAGCTCTGCCAAACCTCTGTCTCTCTCTCAGACATTGCTACTGACTTACTCTCTCCCTACACACAACCCCACTCTTCCTGTGCGATCCTCAATCCTCTACATACGGTGTACACGGAGGTCTCCCCGCCGGAATCTCTTGTGCACATTTTGGTGAACCCGACGTGAACTTACCAGCAAAAGCAACCATGTCTGAGGAGGACGATATCAGCAACAGATCGCCCTCCACCGAAACCGCCTCGGGAGAGGGGACCCGCCGTACCCTACCACTCCCGGCGAGACACCGACGCTAGAGTCTCTGGACGCCACTGTTCAAGGTCAGGCGAAAGCTCTCAAGGCCCAATCCGAGCAGCTAGAACGGATCTTGGCCGTTCTGGGTACCCTTGCACCAAATCCTTCGTCGGTCACCGCTGCCTCTCAAGGAGGAGGAGCCCCTACCGCTCCGGGACTGGGAGTGTCAACCACACCTCCCAACCCCAACATGCAGACTCCACCGGCGACCACGCAGCTGCCTTCGATTCAGGGGTCAACGGCTCAGATGCAGCCTCTCACTGCTCACACTTCTCAGCCCTCGGCTTTGGCGTCTAACCCGACTCTGCAGTACCCTCTGCCTCCTCCAACGGCGATATGGGGCAATGCTAGCAGTCCATATGTCCCCAACCCTTCGACGGCCTATGTGTCGCCTCCGCCTGCGGCAACCCCTCCTTCAACGACCGAGGGAAGCATTCCCGGATGCATGACGTCTCTGCAGAAGCGCATGGACGCTATTCTGGCTCATCACTCATTCGCGGATACCATAATCCCGAAGCTGGACAATGATCCACCCATTCCACGAGAGATCTATCTCATGCCCAACCCGGCGGGGTACAAAGCTCCCAAATGGGACAAGTTCGAGGATGTCAACGGAAACGCTCATGAGCATGTCATGCGTTTCATTGATGTCATGGGGCCATACGGAGCTGATTCCAAACTGCTGATGCGAGAGTTCCCAAAATCTTTAGGGAACGTGGCGTACAAGTGGTACCGAACGTTGGAAGCCGGATCCGTGAAGACTTGGGACGACATGGTCCAGAAGTTCTACACCAAATTCTTCCAGATGGAATAAAAGGTGACAATGATTCATCTCTCGCGGATGTATCAGAAGCGCGAGGAGGACGGGATCACTTTCATCAAGAAATTCAGGGCGAAATCCTTGGAATGCAAAGATCCAATGCTCGAAAGCCGGCTCGTAGAGATATGCCTGCAGTGCATGCGAGATGAATACAAAGGTATGCTCATTAATTTGCAAACACCTACGTTTTCAAAGCTAATTGAATGCACGAAGAACATCGAGCCTATAGTCGAGAGGCAGAAAAAGAAGAACGCCTCGGCGACCTCCGAGCGCCACCACCTATAAGATAGGGAGGTTCGGTTACAAGAGGGGACGCGAAGCTGAGGTCAATGCAGTTTCACCCCAGAAGCAAGCAAAGGTTGTGAACTTCGACGTACCACCCCTACCATGCTCGGTAGAGGAGGCAAGCGACCTCTGCAGGCAGTGGCGTAAGGACGGTGTCCTACCGCTCGAGAAGATACCTTCCAAGGAGATGGTGAGAGACCCCAAGTGGTGCGAGTACCACGGCAAGGTCATGCACCCCACGGCCGAATGCAAGAAGCTTAGGTTCGCGTTCGACCAGAAGATGAATAACGGCGAGCTTATCGTCAGCGATCCCCGGAAGGATGTGCGCAACAACCCGCTTCCTGCTCATGCGGAGCAGGGCTCGAAAGGCAAAGAGGTCGCCATGATCTCGATCGTCGACTTGGAAGAAGTCGCAGAGGATGGTCTACCCATCGTTGCTGAGGTCCATGAAGACGAAGATTACAGCATGGACACGGAGGATGAGCGTGCTGACCGGATGAAAGGGTCGCACGGCTTCAGCAGATTCTTCGACGAGATGAATTTCTCGGAGAAATGCCGGACAGATATGACGAAAGCGATCTTGAGAATAGCAGAAGACTACGAAGAGGATCTTGTAGTATCCAACGGGAAAGTCATCAGGGCGTCTCGCTCTACAGAAAAGATTATGACCTTTTCTGCCAGCGACAAGAAGACAGATGCGAGCCACCAGAGGCCTCTGTACGTGACAGCCATCATCAACGGCGTCGAGTTCAAACGAGCATTCGTCGATGGCGGAGCAGCGGTCAACGTCGTTTCGCTCCACACACTGAAGCTAGCAGGGATCCTTGAGCATAAGATCGTCAAGCGTCCATCTCCGCTGATGGGATTCGGAAGCGACTCTAGAATGACGATCGGATGGATCCACCTGGGCGTTCAGATTGGCAAAATCAAGTGCTCAGCAAAGTTCTATGTCATAGACGCGAACACTACATACCACATGATTATTGGTCGAGCCTGGATTCATCGCTTCGATGCGGTTCCTTCAACAGCTCACCAAGTTATGAAAGCTATCTCGAACGACAGAGTAGTCGAGATACCGGCTTCGACGAACCCATTCAACCTGGACGAAGCACATCTCAGCGAGGCGGTGTGGTTCACCGAGATGGCGGATGAGCAAACACCGGGACCATTCAACCCTACTCCTTTGCCTCTCTGGGAGGACATCAAGGACCAGTCACCTGCGGGAGTAATGGTGACAAGGGAAGATGCCAAGGATAAGCCGCCTACACGCGAAGAGGCGCCGCGTATCGCATACCATTGGAAGAATGTGTATACTCTGAAGAGAATCGCAAAGCATGACCCCGAGGGCAAGGAGATAGAGAGCTTCTACGACCAACAAAACGCTGTTGAGAATTTTGAGCAAGATGGTCGCAAATGACCACAAGAAGTGGGCCGACTCTCTAAGCATAGCTCTGTGGGCCTACCGAACTTCTCCAAGGACACCCACGGGGGCCTCGCCATTTCTACTATGTTATGTGGCCGAAGCTGTGGTACCTGCGGAGGTGAGAGTCAATTCGGCGAGGCTAGCCTTCCACGCACTCTACGAAAATCAACGCGATCATGATTTTGTCTTGCTGGAGGAAAAGCGAGAACAAGCCAAAAGGACCAACAAACGATATCAAGAAAGGATTGCTCGCGCTTACAATAAGACAGTCCAGCGAAGAGATTTCGCAGTTGGAGACTTGGTCTTGCGCGCATCTGACCACTGCATGCGAGAGGCGACTCACCCAAAGTTCGCAGCCAATTGGGAAGGACCCTTCGAAGTCACAGAAGTCTTCGACAGTGGCTATTGCAGCATACGAAGGTTGCACGGCAAACCCTCAACCCCGAGTTCAGTCAACATGCGCTGGATTAAGAAGTACTATCCTTGACTTCTCTCATTTCATACGTTTTATTATAACGTCGCCTAATCTCTTGATGGTTACGATTTACACAATATCCTCTCCCATATGAGAGGATTGTAATCTCATCTCTCCCATATGAGAGCATTATAATAAGAAAATTCTCCCAAACGAGAAACTTCGTATTTCTGGATGTCGATTTTACTATACTAGTTTGCTATAACTGTTAACAATAAGTATCCGCTACAATAGCAGCCCATGCGAATGCGATCTTAATTGATCATCCAAGCCTATCTGTTACGATAGCAGCCCATGCGAATGCGATCTTAATTGATCATCTAAGCCTATCTGTTACGATAGCAGCCTATGCGAATGCGATCTTGATTGATCATCTAAGCCTATCTGTTACGATAGCAGCCTATGCAAATACGATCTTAATTGATCATCTAAGCCTATCTGTTACGATAGCAGCCTATGCAAATACGATCTTAATTGATCATCTAAGCCTATCTGTTACGATAGCAGCCTATGCACATGTGGTCTTAATTGATCCTCTAAGCCTATCTGATACGATAGCAGCCGATGCAAATGCGATCTGAATCGATCATTCAAGCCTATCTATTACGATAGCAGCCAATGCAAATGCGATCTAAATTGATCATCCAAGCCTATCTATTACGATAGCAGCCAATGCAAATGCGATCTCAATTGATCTTCTAAAAGCCTATCTGTTACGATAGCAGCCAATGCAAATGCGATCTAAATTGATCATCCAAGCCTATCTATTACAATAGCAGCCAATGCAAATACGATCTCAATTGATCTTCTAAAAGCCTATCTGTTACGATAGCAACTCATGCGAAAATGATCTCAATTGATCTTCTAGTAAAACCTATCTGCCACGATAGCAACTCGCACCACTTAACGATCTTAATTGATCTACTAAAGTCTATCTGCTACGATAGCAATATTGTGAAAATGATCTTAAGTGGTCCACAAAGGCCAATCACAAGCCCATCTGCCAGGAGGGCACAGCTGCGAAAATATGATCTCGAACGATCTAATGAAACATCTGCCAATTCATATGGCAGATAGCAAATGCGAAAGCATTACATAACATTATGCAAGGCGGAATATGCCGAAACGCATGCGAAATTGTATTTTGTTGTAAAGAGACAGCAGATAATACAAAAGCTATTTATCATTATGAGTCGAAAAGACTTACAATTTATCTGTCTAGATAGCAGCTTACAAGCGAAAAAGCTCAAATCTAACTACGCAGCCAACATGGCTTACAATAAATTCGAAGAGTAACTCACAAGCATGAAGTAACACATCGCGGGAATCCCGACTGAAAAAGGATGAACCCACCAGTTCCAACACCGGCTATACGATACGCAGATCTGCGGGTGAACATCTGTCGCAGGTGGGATCTTGCTCCAAAGAGCCACATGAAGCCATACGTTCAAGATCCCCGTATTTGACAAGCCCCTTGTCAGATCTGCACCCCATAACATTTGCCCAAGGAACCACCGGTTCCAGCGATCAACAGGCAAGCAGAAGTTCCAAAGGGCAAGGGCTCCTTGTAGACGGGGATGAACGCAGCGTTCCGCCACCCTGAGCTCACGAACCTGGGGCAACAAGTTCTTCTCCAGGGAGGCTGGAGAAGAATTCCGGCGTTCATTACGAGACGGTAGCACGGTCACTTCGGCGCTGCACCTCGCCGGGAGGCGGCCGGAAACATGACCTGCAAACATAATACACGAAGAAATTTCTTCGAACACACATGAGATATCATCTCCATCTCCTTTATGATGGTTATAAAGAGAAATAAGCCTCATAAAGTGGATCTTGGAAACTATTTCTACATCACAAAGCGCAAACTCAGGATTCACAACTTGAAGTTGCCATGAATCAACGAAAAACAAGCGTTGAAGCCAGCAGTCGTAAGGACTCACGGCAAAGCACATTTTTTGGGATGAAGAACCCAAATGGCAAACACAGGGTTTATATAGACCTCGTGGAGACTCTTCAGTTGCCAAAGATGAGTCAGCAGAATTTGAAAAGAGGGTAAGGCCAATCACTTACGCCTTGAAAAGCGGTATCCATCAATTACCCTACTAAAGGCTACGACGATTCAGTTGCGTATCCTAATAAATGACGGATAGTCATGATTCGGATGGACTTCCCAACGAAAGCGTGCTTATTTTCCGAGAAATTAGCGCGAAAATCAAGCAGAGTATCAATTGCTGACGTCATAATTGGATATGCACAGAGATATCCTATCAAATCCCGGAAAGGGCAAAACGGGCAAGTAAATTCTTGTTGTTAAAAAAAAAGGGGGAGAAACCCTAGCAACATTACATTAATGTTTCAAACATTACATTAATGTTTCAGCCATTTCCTTGCTATTTTCAAAATTCAAAAAGTCAAAAGCAAATTCTTGATCAAGGAGTCATGGGGTGCGAACTGATGGCTCAGCTTCTCCACCTGCTCCACTTCTCGCTTCAATTGCTCGCATTTGGCATTCATCTCATGATAGAGCTTCATAGCTTCTTCAGCCTTTTGCTTCTGCTGCTCCACCTTCTGCTTTTCAGCTGCGAGGTTCTGATGGCCGAGCTGCAAGGTTACGGCTGCGCGAATCAGAGTGACTCTTTTCATAAGAAATCTGAAACCCAGTCTGCCCTGAACTTTGGTAAGAAGATTTTCGCACATGCCATGAAGCAATTCGGCGCTCTGGACAGAGATGGTCTCAGGCGTGGCCGCAGACAGCTGCTCCAAAATCCAAATGGCTTCGGTAAGAAACAGCCTCCTGTCAAAGGGCCCTATCTCCAGAGATCTTGCAAACGATCGGGGGTAGGAGAGGCGCATCCGAACTAGCCAGTCCACATCAGTTTGCTTCAAACCTGAAGCAATGTCAAAACTAAGTTATGCTATTAAACTCGCAAATGCACCATGCGAGATGCAAACAATGAATCACTACTTACCAGTTCCTTCGAGAATCTCACGGAGAGAAGGAATGCGCATTACTGGGGTCGTTGAAGACTGCCCTTGCTCCATGGCTCTCCTGTCAGCTACGAGCTCTAACTCCTCATAGTTAGAAGGAAGAGTGTAGGCCGCACCAGCTGCGACTGCATTCCTAACCTGCGAGCCCCAAAAGCCCCACGCAGGAATAGGTGCCGCCGACTCAGTCATCGCCGGAGGCGAAGTGACAGCCGAGGTCGCTTGGCAAGGAACATTCTCAGATGCAGAAGCATCGGCAGTATTTGTCCTTACTTCCTCAGCGCCAGCATGAGCATCTTCATCCATTAGCACAGCACCAGCTTCAGCATCGTCAGAAAGTTCGATGATGTCCTCGAAAGGCTCACCTGCATGATCAGTAGCTGCGACGGGCTTCTCAGTATGGGGGCTCGGAATCGGAACATAGGATGCAGAAAACTGACTTCTTTGCTCCTGCGCATGTTCCTCAACATTTCCTGCGATACAAAATGCGATGGTATGAGGTAACTCGCATTGAATAATATTTTGCTATCTTTACTTAAGCTAAGAGTAAGCACCTCCACGCGAGGGTGGGATTGAAGCCTCTTCATACACTAAAGACGAGGAACCATGTCCTATTAGTGTGTCCTCGCTAAGCAAGTCTTTAAGAGGAGCATGACCTGGGATGCGAATAAACCAGTCATGATTCTGTCTCGAGTTGCTAAAACCTAGTACGTGCGTATCGCTCAAATAATTACCTGAGGGTTCTCCGCACTTGTTTACTAGCCAACGGCGAATGTCAGCCTTTGACACACCATGCTTTAATGCACCCACAATAACATCTCTATAAGTTACTGCGAGATTGAAGATCTCACCTTTATCGTCGCCGGCGATTTCTTCAAAGTCCGCTTGGACTTGCTCCAGGGCTGCTGCATCCTCTCCTGGAATCGCATCCTCCTCCTCCGCCTGGGGAACCACCTCTTCGGGAAGCTCATCTTTCCGTCAACCGGACGCACTAAGTCGTCAACATGCTGCTCTTCGAGGCTCCGCTGTCTCACACGCTCGAGCTCCTCCTCTTCTCGCTGCCTTCTTCTTTCAGCAGCCTCCGCGGCTGTCTTCCTGGACTCAGCAAGAATGTCCTCGCTTATGGGATCGTCTGGAATGCCAGAATGGGTATCTCTCTTTTGTCTCTTGGCCAAAAGGCCACCAATGGTCTCATCATCATCATCATCTGCGAAGATATGATTGGTTTAAGAAAAGAAGTGCAAAGCAGTTACGATAATGGGAAAGGAAATGTGACGGGGGTACCTCCTGATTCTTCCTCATGTATCACAACTGTTCTTTCTTCTTCATCACTTTCTCTGGGCTCCTGCCTCTCTCCTTCTTCCTCTTGGTTGAATGGAACGAAAGTCTCAACAGCGAGCTCTTTCCGCACTTTGTTGGGCATGCGACCTTTGCCTTTGTCCTTGACAGAAAGGGATCTCACCGGAGGAGAAGTTGGAGCACTTCTAGGGGAAGAAATTGTAATTCCCTTTTGCCTAGGTCTTTTCACTCTCGGCGCCGCAGCCGCTGGAGGGGGCGAATCATCTCCGGGAGGAGACGAGGCCGGAGCATTGTCTATCAGCGAGTCAGCAAAAGCATTCGTGACTGCGCGGATCTTGGTCTCGACCTCAGGGTCCATCCTCCATGCTAGCCGAAACGACTGCTTTTGTCTTCTGGTGGCAACAATGGCGTTAACCAATGACTTGGAGCGATCACCAGATGCGAACCGTCGCACGTGACACTACAGCAGATAGTACAAAGTAAAGGTGTCAGCATAAGGAAATCAAGAAGCTTAACGCACGCTAAGAAATTGCTTACCTCTGCAAATGCCTTGCTGTATCTGACGACATGCGTGTCGCCCTTCTTAACTGCGGCGACCTTTTCCTTCAGAATGATGTCAGGACACAAATGGTTCTCGCGATCCAACAGTGAGTAACAACCATACTCAGACTCGCTCATACTGCAATTGGGGCGAAACGGGAAAGAATTTCTCTTGATCAAGGGGGCTCTACTTGGCTGCGCGGCCGACTATGTCTCAATCCTCGTTTGCTTGGCGATCCAGTATGCGAGCCAGTTCTGAGAACAACCACCCTCGCGGGTCCCTGCAGGCTGCTCAAAGGGAAGATTGTTCATGAATACTGTCTTACACTCCTTTGTCAGCAAGCGCTTGTAGCAACCTCTGATGATGGACTGGGGCCAGATTGATGGTGCCACTGCATCAAAGCCAAACTAGGTAGAAACTCGAGTGGGGTCAACATCCACGGTAATCCTCTCATACCTTGGCGCAAGCTCACGAATGTGCTCTGCGAGGGCAGGAAGAGAACCTCGTAGACACCAGCAAAAGAACTCGCGATAGCGTTCATGGAAATCCGGTCCTTCTTCGAAGAGGAGTTCTTCTGAGAAGACAACACCCTTAGAGGGGTACAGCTTTGGAAACCATCGCACGTTCTCAACACGTGTGGCATAGGGCCTGGCGGTGAACTCTTTCCGTTTGTCGCATCTCAAGCTCCAAACAAACTTGGTGTTGCTCGCTCCAAACCACCTCGCAGCTCTGCCGCTGTTGCGCGCCTCCGTATCACCTGGGGGACACCACTTGTCGGGTTTGAGAGCGGTTGGGGCATAGGATGGTCACCGCTCGAAGACCCACATTGTCAAAAAGGAAATATTGACAAAAGTCAGTACATCGAGGCGGCCACGCGACTCTTTCATGGCCAGAACTAGCTGATCAAGCCTGTAATACAACGTGCCCAAGACCAAGGGCCCGAGTGCGACTCTCTGGCCAAGGGCGAGCCTCACAGCAAGTGGCAAGACATGGTAAAAGACCCCATCATGTGGGTGACCGTCGATCAAGTACCTCGACAACCAAGCACAGAGGAATGCACAGAGGGTCAAGTGATAGCCTTTACCCTCCACATAATTCTCGGCGTCTGGATTCTCACTCAGAAGTTTCTTAGTGATGCTGCTGTTCGCATAGTCTCGAAAGAAATACTGCAACCATTTGTTCCAGGTATTCTTCGCAGACGTGTCAACCAACTGCCAGTTTGGAAGGGCTCTCGTAGTAGTCCACCGGGTGGAGATTTTCTTTACCTCTGCCAAGCATTCTTCCATCTGCGTGTACAAGGCAATCTCCGGAGGCGTCCTCAAAGGACTCAAAGGGTCTACCTCACCCATGGGGGAAAGATCGTACAGCATCTGCACGTCCTCAAGTGTAGGAGCAGCCTCGAACTCAGCAAAGTGGAATGTGTGAGTCGCAGGCGAGTAGCGGGACAGAAGGTCTAGAAGCATGGACTGGTCCAGCTTCACGGCAGCACCCTTCATAGCACGGATAGCAAAGTATACACCGGCTTCATCGAGAGCCGCGGCATGATTGTCCAACACATGGTCAATCCACTCATCCATATAGTCCAATTTCTGGACAAAAGCCTGGGTAGAAATCGCAGTGTAGGGGAAGTACCCGTTTTCGACCCCCAATCGAACCACATCCTCGGAACCAATCAACTCGAGCAAGGCTGAGTTAACTGGGCGAGTCAGTGTCAGCAATCTCTCAACCGGGACAGGATCAGGCATCCTCTTCGCCTTAACTCTCGCATGATAGAAATCTTGGCCACCTAGATAGGGGGCTTTTCGCCACAAGGCCTGCGGAAGGTCGGGTATCTCTTCATCCTCCTTGACGGGTTTGTTTCCCTTCGTCTTGGCCATTCCTGCGGAAGAGCAAGAAAGAAGGGGGGAGAAAGGTGCTACGCTCAGTTTGAAATTCGAAATCCAAGATCTATTATGAAAAGAAAGATGAACAGTTTCTGGTATCAATTTCAGAAATTAAGGGTTGCATTATCAGCAAGTTCAAGATCTCACATCCGAAGCCCTTATTATCGAAGGATTAAAGCAAAAGTGGGTTCAAAGATCAAAGCTTCTTCGCAAGTTTCAACAGATTATATGTTCTGGGCTTACAGATTCAACGCAGTTCAAGACATACAACTGGTATTTTAAATCAAAATCGGACAAGGCCAACCTTGTTTTCTTGAAGCCTGCTTGGATATGCACAACTGAAGAACACGATTTGCAGTCCTGAACTGATGATTGATTATTTGAATCTGCTCTCGAAGATCTCCGGGTACCATTCACTGTAAGAGAAAGAAGTGATGCTTTGCAACAGTGGATACAAAGTATTTATCCAAAAACAATGAAGGGTTGCGTCCTTTCAGTAGTCGAATCGCAACCGTCACCGTCGAATCGCGCAATCACAGGATAAGCTGACGTCACGCCTAAAACCCTAGAAGCCAGACGGCACGACTCTAGGGGTTTTAGGTCATAATGGCACGCACGGGGGCTGAACTTACCCGTATTTGAATTGGTGCGTGGTGACAACGCGTATGTTGGTTTCCGCGCATGGAAGTCTATACAGCTATGAGTCTTCACGCGCAGAAAGGGGGCTAATGTAGATAGTGCTTTCTGAGCTGACAGATCTTGGCCACGTGGCAACCATCCAGCACACCATATTGTGCTCCACACACACTGGATCACCAGCCGAGCTAATCCATGTGGGGGCTGCGAGACAGAGCCCTCGCATACCACTGCACGGGACTTGTAGGGACTTAGTGGTTTGGAGGCTAGAGTAAGCCCTGTCGCGTGCGAGTCAAGCCCGCACGCGACCTTTAGTAACTGTTTTGAGAGATTTATGGCACGAGCTCCATAAACCCGGTCAATCCGGTCAAACCCGGTCAACCTCGTAACGGTTCCGGTATTCGCGCACCACGTGCTGTAACGGTCCCTATATACTCGTACGAACGTGCCGTTATGGTTAAGCTAATTAAGCCGCCATCAATGGGCGCATTAACCACACTACAACGGTTACGTTCTCTGCTTTATATAGGCCGTTACCCTTTCCATACAAGGAAGAGCATACTAGCCATACGCGGAAGCTCTGCCAAACCTCTGTCTCTCTCTCAGACATTTCTACTGACTTACTCTCTCCCTACACACAACCCCACTCTTCCTGTGCGATCCTCAATCCTCTACATACGGTGTACACGGAGGTCTCCCCGCCGGAATCTCTTGTGCACAGTAGGATTCGAATGGATTTTGTCATGGCGACTGGTGAAAAGGTCTCATCATAGTCAATACCATGAATCTCTCTATACTCTTTGGCTACCAATCGCCCCTTATAGGCAACTACCTTGCCATCAATGTCGGTCTTCTTCCTGAAGACCCACTTGCACCCTATGGACCGTTCCCCTTCGGGTGGTTCCACCAAATTCCATACCTTGTTGGTGTACATGGAATCTATTTCGGATCTCATGGCTTCTAGCCACTTCTTAGAGTCTGGGCCTTTCATGGCCTCTCCGTAGGTTGCAGGCTCATCATCTATGAGTGGTACGTCATTGGGCTCAGTCACTAGAAGTCCATACCTCTGTGGCTCATGACGCACTCTTCGTGATCTACGGAGTTCCTGTGTCACCTGAACAGGTTCTTCCACAACTACTTGCAGTTCCTGTTCATGTTCCATCATCGGTTCAATGATTTGTGGTTCTTGAATCTCTTCAAGTTCTACAGCCCTCCCACTTGATTCTTTAGAGACAAACTCTCTTTCTAGAAACACGCCGGTCCGAGCCACAAACACTGTGTTCTCGATGGGACTGTAGAAATAATTTTCTTTAGTTTCCTTAGGATGTCCCACAAATTTATACTTATCCGCTTTGGGCCCAAGCTTGTCTGTTTTTAAACGAATTACATAGACATCGCAGCCCAAATCCTCATAAACGACACTATGGGACGCTTCCTAGTCCATATCTCATATGGTGTTTTCATGACCAATTTGGATGGAACGCGGTTAATGGTAAAAGTGCTGTCATTAGAGCATGTCCCCAAAAGGATATCGGAAGATCAGTTTGAGACATCATAGATCGCACCATATCTAATAGAGTGCGATTCCTCCTCTCGGAAACGTCATTCCATTGTGGCGTTCTGGGTGGAGTGAGATGGGATACTATCCCACACTCTCTAAGATACTCATAAAACTCTTGGCTCAAGTATTCTCCTCCACGATCCGATCGTAGAGCCTTAATACTTTTACCATGTTGCTTCTCTACTTCATTCTTGAATTCCTTGAACAATTTAAAGGATTCTGATTTGGCCTTCATAAGGTATACAAATCCATATCTACTGAAATCATCAGTAAATGTGATGAAGTAGGTATAACCACCTCTGGCAGGCGTGGGATATGGTCCACATACATCATTATGTATGAGTGCCAATAACTCACTAGTCCTTTCACCTTTCTTATTGAAAGGAGACTTTGTCATTTTTCCTAATAAACAAGATTCGCATGTCTCATATGATTCCAAATCAAATGAGTCTAGAAGTCCATCCTTATGGAGTCTAGATATGCGTTTCTCATTTATATGACCTAAACGACAGTGCCATAGATATGTAAGATTTAAATCATTATTTTTAATCCTTTTAGTATTTATGTTAAAGATTGGACTATTTAGATCAAGGATATACAATCCATTAGACAAATGCGCACTACAATAGTGCATACTGTCAAAATTAATGGAGCAACACTTGTCCTTTATTGAAATAGAAAAACCCTTCTCGTCCAAATAAGAAATGGAAATAATGTTTCTGCTCATAGCAGGCATATAAAAGCAATTGTCTAATTCTAAAATAAGTCCAGAAGGCAAAGATAGCTCATAAACGCCTACAGCTAATGCAACAACTCTTGCTCCATTCCCGACGTGCAAATCTATCTCTCCTTTACTCAATCTTCTACTTCTTTTCAAATCTCGCACATTACGACAAATGTGAGAACCACATACAGTATCCAATACCCAAGATGAAGATATAGAAAGATTGACGTCTATAACATAAATACCTGGTGGTGGTGGAATCACTATTCCAAGCTTCTTATCCTCCAGATATTTAGGGAAATTCCTCCTCCAGTGACCTGGCTGGCTGCAGTAGTGACACTCACCCTTATCCACGCCTCCACTAGGCTTTATGTCTTCCTTGGATTTTGCAACTTTCTTGCGCTTTCGAAGTAGAGGCAACTAATTTTCCTTCTTCTTATGCACCATTATTATGGCCTTGCCCTTGCCTTTGTTGACGCTCTGTTACGCTGTCTTCAGCATATTCAATAAGTCAGGCAGAGTTGTACTGATCTCGTTCATATTATAGTTCATGATGAACTGATTATAACTGTCAGACAACGATTACAAGACAAGATCAGTAGCCAAATCTTGGCCCGGTGGGAATCCAAGTCTCTCAAGGTTCTCAATGTACCCGATCATTCGAAGCACATGTGGCCCTACTGGATTCCACTCTGCAAGACTACTCTTGAATAATGCTTTAGACACCTCATAGCGCTCATGCCTAGCCTGTTCCTGAAACAATTGTTTCAAGTGTATGATCATATCATAGGCTTCCATATTCTCACGCTTCTTCTGAAGCTCAGGAGTCATGGTACAAAGAATGAGGCAAGTCGCGTCATTAGAATCATAATTATGTTTCTGACGTGCCCTTACTTCCGCTAGAAGAGAATCATCTTGTGGTGGTTCTGGAATTTGAGTCCAAGACGTATAGATTCTTTTCTTGCTTTAGGACAATCCATAAGTTTCTGTACCAGTCAAGGAAATTCGTTCCAGACAGTATATCCTTCTCAAGGACAGATCATAGGGATGAATCGATGCGTTGTTGTTTGCCATTTGTAATTCTACAAAACTAGAAATGTGCAATTTTAGTATTTTGAACAATTTAACTATATTCAACAATGGCTAGATCATCAAATATAGCTCCCAATATTTTTCTCGGATTAATATCCCTCACCATTAATGCGGAAAATATCATTATATTTTCTAGTAGGTCCAAGATCCCTTTTTCACTTCTTCTTGCGCTTGCTTTGGCAAGTCACCCAATAATAGGTTATTTAGGTAGGAAGCATTCCAATTGCATCCCATGCAACTCTTGGCACAATTAGGTGAATAATTCTTTATTCTTTATCCCATGGATAACACCTAATTGTCATGCCTCTAGACTCATCAATCCAATTGATTCTTTCCTAGTTGCGTCCAACCTCTTACTTCAACATAAACACATTACTAGCTTGTGTCGTCCGCAACACACCAGGGTAAATTAAAATTGCCTTGCTTTGGCAAGCCCGAATTTTAATGAACCCTTATTATGAAGGGTGTTTTGGCAAGAGAAGGCAAAACGCAATACTTAATCGAGGGTTTTTTCTATTAATTTGTTTGGTTGATCTTCATCAACATGGTCTACTTATTTGTATTGGGCAATCAACAATAAAAGACCAACCGTATTTATTATTATCTTCTTATCGTTTTCGCTAGTATCGCCATACACACAAAAATTTAAATAACAAGACATGAATAACAAACATCCACAAAAAAAAAAAAAAAAAAAAAAAAAAAAAAAAAACGTGGCATGGATATGGCCCCTAGACTAATGATATTATCAAGCCAATGATAATATCCAATTGCACTAAAGTGACGAGCTCATCTCCATGTGCTCCACCATAGCCGCGCGCCTAGAGGACGTCATCTGGCTCCTTTGGTTCACTGGACTTCTTCTCCATGCTCTTTGCTATCATCTAAATATTTCTAATTCTAGCCTACATCTAGAATAAATAAATAACAAAAGCCTCACATGTCGAGGAGGAAAAGACGACTCGCAGGCCGTAAAACCTAGTTAAATATTACATTAATTTGATCAGCTCGCAGGTCGTAAACCAAACCACAAATCAATAAACATCCACAATCCTAGGCCATATTCATCCACCATGCAACAAAGCACATAATACAGTTAAAAACAATTTTTAACGCGCTTGTTCAATTTTAATTGAATTGTGTAATTAGGGTTACAATGGTCCAAGGAGATCAAGCCAACAAGGGGCCCGAACCCCAAGGACCGCCGCCCGCCACAAGGCCCGGCTCAAGGCCGGCCGCCCCATGTGGCTTGCGGCCTTTGCTTGACACACAAGGGAGGGGCAGACGGCTAGGGTTTCGGCCCTAGCCTCCTTCCCTCTTCCTTGTTTCCCAAGAAAGGTTGTTTCTTTTATGGAATTATTTCCATAAATTTGTTTCCATAATTTAAAACCCCTTTTCAATCATGTGCCCATGAACCCTAATTTTCCAAGAAACCAATTGTTCACATCTTATGTGATTAAACTCACCGATTCTAACATCCAATGTTAAATTGGATCTTGTTTCAGTGAATCAAATTCAATTTTGCATCTACTATGCCAATTATTTTCAGTTTTCGCGTAATAACAATAATACGGTGTATAAACTAAAATCGTAACACATAAAATCATGTTATGCTCTACGACCTGTGGCTCTGAAACCACTGTTGGCTTTTGACGTATGTAACGCAGCGGAGTTAAGATCTTGTTTCTTAGATCTACCAATAATGGCTGGCAAACCTAAGTAAAAGCTGTCTTTGAAGTCCTTAGAAATTCCCAAAAAAGATTGCAGAAAATTTTTAAGAAGGGAGCTTGTGCTTGGGCTAAAAAAGACATGCGACTTGTCTCTATTAATAAATTGTCCTGATGCTCTTTCATATAGCTTCAAAACTTCATTTAGAGCACTACAGTCATCAACCGTAGCCCTGCAAAAAAAGGATTAGATCATCCGCAAACAATAGATGATTCAAGGTTTGGCATGATCTAGCAATCTTAACTCCTCTAAACCACTTTTGTTCTTCAAAATGCTTAAGAGTTGCAGATAGACCCTCAGCACAAAGAACGAATAGATATGGTGATAAGGGATCTCCTTGTCGGAAGCCCCTAGAGGGAATAATAAAGCCTCCAACCTCACCATTAATAATAAGCCGAAAGCTCACCGTTTTAATGCATGTCATAATCCATCTTATCCACTTCAAAGAAAAGCCCATCTTGGTCATTATAGCTTCAAGGTACTCCCAATTGACTCTATCAAATGCTTTAAACATGTCTAGATTAAGAGCCATCCAGCCATGATTCCCCCTTCTTTTATTTTTAATCAAGTGTAATACTTCATGTGCCAGAAGCACATTATCCGTAATGAGCCTATTGCTGATAAATGCACTTTGGGGATCAGAAATAATCAAATCAATCACCTTCTTCAGTCTATTAGCCAAAGCTTTAGAAAGAATCTTATATATCGAAGTGCACAAGCTAATTGGCCTAAAATGTTTAACATGAGTGGGATTGAGTACCTTAGGGATTAAGGCGATATTGGTGATGTTGCAGCTCTTTAGAAGCTTCCCACTTTTCTGGAATTCCCTCATTGCGAAACATATGTCCTCGCTCACCACATTCCAGTGGTCTTGAAAAAATCTAGCATTGAAACCATCATATCCATCCGCCTTATCAGGAGCCATGTCAAAACATGCTTCCCTAACCTCTTCATCTGAGAAAGGACATGTAAGCATACAATTCATGTCATGAGAAACCACTTTATTCACATTGGAGACAATTGGCCATATGTCAGTTGTTCCTTCATCCCTGAAAAGATTTGCATAGAAAGACTGAAATTCAGCCTTTATCTCTTCTTCATTGGTACACCACTTCCCTTGAGAATTGAAAATTCCATAGATAGTACTTCTGGACCTTCTATGCTTGACCACTGAGTGAAAAATAAGAGGTATTTCTGTCACCAGAATGCAGCCAATCCACTCTTGATTTTTGCTTCCAAAATATTTCTTCTTCAAGCCATAGCTTTTCTAGATCCAACTCTAGTTGCATCAATTGTCTAGTATCTGCATCTCTTCCTTGAAGTTTAAGCTCATTGAGAGCTTTCTACTTCTCTTTGACTTCCTTAAGCATATTATTCTTTGAAGTCCTGGCCCAAGAAGAGAGGTTCTTTCTACACTCCTTAAGCCTCTCCAGAATTTTGTACATTCTATACCCTTGAATATCTTTAGACCAAGATTCCTTAACAATGCTTGAAACATCCTCAATCCTGATCCACTGAGAATGAAATCTGAAGAGTTTCTTCTTAAAACGACCACTCTGGGGACAAGTATCAAGCAAAAGAGCAGCGTGGTCCGAACCAGAGACCATGCAGTGCCTAAGAACTGCATTAGGAAAAGAAGAGGACCAGTTAATAGGGGCCAAACATCTATCAAGCCTCTCTTCAATGCCTTCCATCCCCTCTCTTCTGTTCCACCAATTAAAGGGGTACCCCTAAAAACCAATATCATAGATATTACAACTTCTGGCAAAATCACAAAGGGGCTTACAAGAATGAATGCTTCTACAGAGACCACCCCTCTTCTCAGAAGGATCCATGAGGTCATTAAAGTCCCCCCAAGTGATGCAATTAGAGTTATATGGTGTCATATAGCTGCATAAAACAGACAGTTGCTGCTCTCTAACTCCATCATCAGTACTTAAATAAACATTAACCACATGCCAAAGCAAAGAATCTGCATCGATGATAGCATGAATGAAGAAGCTACATAGCTTTTGAACATTAACCTTCATATACTTCTTCCACATTATTCCAATACCTCCAGCTAAGCCAGTAGGATCAACCCAAAGGCTATAAGAATTGCATATTTTACTGCAAACCTTGAGCATGAAGTGACTCTTCTATCTCGTTTCACTGAGGAACACCACATCAGGGAGGTAGAGACTATGAAGCCTCTTGAATTGACGAATTGTCAAGGGCCTCCCTGCACCTTGACAATTCCAAGCCAAGAGCTTCATTGTTCAGGGTGGGGCCACTTAGGGTTGGCTGCCTCCACCCAATCAGAAGAAGAGAACGAGAAGAATCAATCTGCTTTTCTTTGCATCCTCCACATCTTCCATTTCAATCTCCACACTATTAGCTTCGAAAGAACCTGTAACCAACCTTCGCTTGTGCAAGACTTCCTTCGAATCACGATGAGAGCCTCCAACAACATCATTTTGCTGCCTATTAGTCGTCCTATCAAGCCTCTTCCATTTTTTCCTCTCAACAGGATCCTTCTTTTCTGCCGATTCTTCGCTATTAAGATGATCACAATCTTTAGGAACCCCAGACCCACCAATTAGGGTTTCAGAGAGGCGTTCCTCATTCTGCAAGATCAATTTATTGGGAGGGGCAAAAATGTCAGCACAAACTTTAGGCTTACCCAATAATGGGATTTGATCAGAAGAGGTAGTAAAACCCAAATCAGGAATTGGGCTAGAATAAGTGTGGGCTTGACTTGTGGGACAGACTTCAAGATGGGCTTCAGCTACTGGGCATTCTAAAGGCTCGGGTTGGCCCGAGAAACCCACATCTGAAGAAGAATTACCCGACCCATCAAGAATACCCGCCAAAGTCTTTTTTGAATTAGAGACTTCAATGCTTGTCGGGAGCTCCTCTTAGGACTCTACACTCACGCTGGACAAAGATCCCACTACACCCTTGGAAATCACATCGGCTACCGTCCCCGAGAGCGTCTGTTAAACTTCATTGCGACTCTCCAGCTTCCTATATGAATCCATCTCCGGTGAAGATGAAACTGGGAGCTCCGGCGGCTTAGCCATCTTCTCCGGCATCAATAAACAGCCTCTTCCACCAGTAGAGTTGTTAGCAGAAATCGCAGAATTATTAGAGCTCTTGCTAACAATACTCGAAGCAGCGAAGGAGCCCAGAGCTCATCTAATGGCATTGCTTTAATCCGTAGACCAAACGAGTCATTCCTCTGCAATCCCCTTGACAGATCCGATCTTTTTGTTTCACAAATGTCTGAATCATGGCCAAGAATACCACAATAAAAACAGAAGAGGGGAAGTCGCTCATACTTAAAAGTGACATCAAAAGAGCCAATATTGATAAGCTTCGACTTTAAACTTCTAATAAGCGACCTTCTAACATCAAAATTAACCTTAACCCTGATGAATCTTCCTTCATCCGAAGCTTTAAGAGGTATTTTAACCTCCAGAATTTCTCCAAATTTGGCTCCAATCTTTCTAGCTGATCTCTCTGTGCAGCATATTGGGGATAAATCCCACATTTGAACCAACATAGGAGAAAAGTTCTGATTATCCGAATCAATACCTGCCATAGGGTTCCAATCAGAGAGAACTAGAAGCTGGTTTTTAAAAAACCAAGGCCTCCCTGACATAATCCTTTCCAAATCTTTCACATTCCTGAATGAGAATTTGAAGATTCCTTTAGCCAGCTCTTCGACATTAAAACCTTCCGGTGATCTCCATAGTGGTCCAAGAGTTCTTTTTCAGGCCTGTAATATTGATATGCTTATGAGAAAGCACCCTTCCAATCAAACTGTGGACTCCTTCAGCAATGATAGATTCTATGTCATCCTCACCTAACACCACTTCATCGTCCTCTTCCTCCGAGCGTAGCTCCATCAGATTCAACTTGCTGGTAATGTCTTCCGGACCTCCTTTAGCCTCTCCACCTTCCAAGCTTCCTGATTTACTCGATTCTGACATTTTAGATAAACAGCTTGCAGAGAGCAAGACAAGAACTCCACAAAGGAACTTTCTCTTACTAAAACATGAACTTTCTCTCTCTAAGCCAGAGAACTCGTGGGCACTTATAATATATCACTTGACTCACCCGTGGCCTTAGGGCAATTATAGAATATATATTATTTAACTTATATTTAATTTTTTCAGATAAATTTTGTTAATAAATTTATATAAATTATTTTATTTATGTTAATAGACGATTAATAATTAATTAGATAAAAACATGGTTCCTTTTAGATCTAAGACACATTTCAAAAAAAGTTATCGAGATATAACAGGATTTTGACTTAGTTAGTTAGATGAAAGAGATATTTTCAGATATAACAATATCTTATCATTTGTTTTTTAACTAATTTTGTCTTTTTAATAATGTTTCTAATAAAAAAGAATTAAAGATCAACGGATCAAAAAGTCTTGAGACATTTCTTAAAATTGAATGACTAGGATATTCCTGTTGACTATTTTTTGTAGAAAAACACCTAACTGATTTATTATATAGATAGTTTACAAACTATACATACGAGGTTAACAAACTCGAAAAAAGATAGTATATTCGCAGCTGAGAATGTCAATTTATAGGCAGCTCTTAATTTTTTCAAAATTTTGAACTCAAAGCTTTTTAGGAAACATCAAAAGACTTCAGCATGCAGACTAAATTAATAAGGACGCAGTTGTAAAAACTACCACTCCATCTCTACCCTTTCTACCCAAATTGACTTTTTGACTCGTATCTGGGTCACTTTGACCGGCTGATTAGGATATCAAAATAATACGACTTTTTGATAATTTTTTTACAGTATTATAAAGAAACTTTTACTCTACAACATCATGAAAAACTTATCCAAAAACTGCATCGATTTGCTATTCAAATTAATGGGTCAAAGTGACCAAGTGAATAGTGACAAAAGTTAATTTGGGTAACAAGAGCAGAGACATAGTGGTATTCACTTTAGTGTCATTATATTGCCATTATTGTAACTAGGCGATACCCCGCGGTAAAGCGCGGGTTCACGAAGAAAATTTGTTATTCAAACACTTTGACATTCACCGAGTTTCTTTACAAATCATTAAAATATATTTATTTTATATCACACAATATTTATGAAATTGTTTTATTTTTACCAATAGACTATAACTATGTACAGGGTTGGATTAAAAAATTTGACATAATAGGGGTTTAAAATGTGTAATCAATTGAAACGTGAATTTCCTGCCCATTAAAAGAATAATTAGGGACTACATAGTGTTTTAAATAAGTCAAACATAAGTTTTGGGCGGCAAAAATTAAATAGACTAACTTGAATATATTAATAAAATAAAGCTAAATTAAATTAAACAATGACCACCGCAAAAGATATTTCAACTACCGAGCCTATAATGTAAACGCTACATGCGCTTATCTAAAGGAACCACAACGTATAATATTGAAATTA
This sequence comes from Linanthus parryae, assembly GCA_023055425.1. Lineage (NCBI taxonomy): Eukaryota > Viridiplantae > Streptophyta > Magnoliopsida > Ericales > Polemoniaceae > Linanthus > Linanthus parryae. The sequence continues at coordinate 42,174,826 of JALGPY010000004.1, forward strand.
TGAATGAGTGCTTGTTTGGTCTCCCGTAGATTATGATTACCATTTTGTTGTTGGGTAATGATTTTTACAAAGCAGAAAATTATTTTTACAAAGCCGCTAACATTATTTATGCATCTATTGACCAATGAAATTGCATAAATAATGTTAGTGGGTATGTAAGATTAATTTTCTGCTTTGTAAGAATCATTACCCTTGTTTTTTGCAATATAAAATCTTAGAAAACCACTCTTCCTACACAACGTACTACATTTTTTTAGGTTAATATTTGTTTTTTGCACACTTAGGGATTTTCCGAAATGAGTGCTTGTACGATGCTAGGTTGATAGAAAGATCGAATGCTTCCATCATTCACGAAAACAACTTTTTCTTATAAAGTAATGTTTATCTCGTTCTTTAGTTTGTATCGTGTTATTGATGAATCCATGTCACTATCACTCTTATGTAGTCAATTTCATATCTTGTAAGTTTTATGGAGACTCACTAAGAATGATGGTTTAAAGTAAGGAACGTCAATCTTTCATTATTTCCCGGCTAAGGAACTTCACAAATGAAGAGATACAGTCTCATACACATCAAAAAATGCTTTCTTACCAAAAACGAATCATTATTGTTATCAATTTTGTCTTCATAGTTAATTATTTTTCCTTTTAGAAAACACTTTGTATATAAGTTCTAAGATACTAACATCAACAAAATATTAAAAAAAAAAAAAAAAAAAAAAAAAAAAAAAAAAACTTGAAAATTATGTGTTTTAAGATGTATTATGCAAATTGATAATACCACTTACTTGCCCCGTTTGAAATATCTATTGAAATAAGTAAATATTTATACAGATGGTCAAACATGTTTTTCCTAACAGTTGTGAAAGAAATTGTTCTATACATTATATTTATAACAACTATAATGTCATAGCACAAATATTTTAAGGCCAAATTAATAAATGTGTGGCTATGTTAGTTCTTCTGTGTGGTACTTGTAGGGAGAGAAATCAAAAGACCTCATTTCTTAGACAAATATCACAACTTAAAAGCTGACAGTCTAAAAAGAAATAATATCTCGTTTAACATAAGAAATTACAACACAACAAATTTCAAATTTATTTATTTTATTGTAGAAATTAATTGTGAATGCCTAATTGAATATTTGTGCATGAGCAGAATTTTATGCGTATGAAAATTAGTACAAAAATGCTTCATTTCATCCATATGTAATTGGCCTATTTAATTTCAAGTTTATTGGGGTATAAAGATGTTGGGCTAAATTGCATCGGAGGTACCTATATTTTTTAAAATCGAGCAAGTAGGTACCCAATTAAAATCGAGCACCACAGGTCCCAAATTTTGGATTTTTGAGCAAGTGGGTACCCTTTCGTTAACTTTCCATTAATATTGGACGGAATATTATAAAAAGACTTTTGTAACCCTTATTTTCACCTCAAACTTTTTTAAAAATACAGGTTTTAATAATTTGATATATGTAAGATAATGCAATTTATTTCATCAAAATATATATATTTAATCATTTCAAGATATGAAATATATCTTTGTTAACATATACCCGTCAATCTTAAAGTCTTCAATTTTTTTAACAGTTTTTAAGAAAATATCAAAACTTAATAATTTCACATGTATTTTTTTAATAAAACAATAACATACAAGCATCTTTGTACATTTTTAACAAAAGAGTTGACACCTGACATTTTTGAGTAGTTCTTTTTTTTTATTGTAATGATTTGAGTTTTCATGCAAATGTAAAATAGACTATTATATAAAAATGTACTAAGATAATTGTATGTTATTATTTTCTTAATAAAATACATGTGAAATTATAAAATTTGAGATTCTTTTTAAACACTGTTAAAAAAAAAGTTAAAGAGTTAAAGATCGATGGATATGTGTTTAATAAAAACATATTTCATATCTTGAGAAATGACGTAAAGTACGTAATTTTGATAAAATATATTGCATTATCTTACATATATCAAATAATTAAATTAAAAGTTTATTTTACTTTTTAACTTTCTTAGATTTTAATAAAGCTTTTATTTTTTTAAAAAAAATTAGAGGTGAAAATAAGGGGTACAAAAGTCTTTTTATAATTTTCTGTCCAATATTAACGGAATGGTACATACTTACTCTTAAATCCAAAATTTGGGACCGGTAGTGCTCGATTTTGAAATTTAGGTACCCACTTGCTCGATTTTGCAAAATATGGATATCTCCGCTGCAAGATTTTGAGCTAAGACTACTAAAACTACAACTACCAACTAAGATTTCTAATGCATCAATTTTGCACGCCAAGTCTACTCTTCAACATGCTCTACAATTTACAGCAAATAATATTTAGAAATTCTGTCAGCAAAGATTAGTTATACATATTAAAGTATATAAGTCTACAATAAACATCGATAGACCCCAATTGATACCTAGATTTTTGATCTTCAAAGTGAGACTTATCCATAGTACTTCCTTCCTATTTTTGACATAATTTCAGCAAAGGAAGAACAAATCGTTTTTCTTTTGCTAATATATTAAACTGTCATATATAGGTAAGCCAATTAAGGCTCCGTCTTAATTTTTTTTTTCACTTTTTGTAATTTTTAAGTCATAACAAAAGTTACGCTCTGCTCATTTTCGCCACAATTTTTCTATGTGACTTTATTTAACTCTTATAAAACTAAAAAATTTAAGTTTTTTAATAAATTGCACTTTCTTACTTTTACTCCCGAAATAAACCTTTTAGGAGATAAAAATGAGTGAAGTAAACAACCTTAAAAAAATATATGACTGAAACTATACAAAAGTGAATCGCTCCAAAATAAGAAACATTTTCATTTTTTATAAATCGATAAAAAAAAGTTGCATAAATCTAGGTATGGAAAGTAGGGCCTAAGTAATTGATCTTCGAAAAGCCTATATGTTTATCAATCAGCAATATTATGTTTTATAGGTAACTAAGTCCCGATCCTCTGGACTATGTCCCTGCTTTCTTTACCAATTTTCATTTAACGTGTGTCTATTTCAGAGAAAAAAAAAAAAAAAAAAAAAAAAACTGGGAGTTTTCATTTAACGTGTTTTATTTTGATATAAAACGTGTTGCTTACTTTGAAACTTTTAATTCTTTTCTTAAAAAAAAGTTCTACGTTTTCAGGGAGTTTTTTTTTCTTCTTATTTAGCTTCTATTTTATCTCCTAAGTGGTACATTTTGGATGTAAAATGAAAAGAAACTGTGTTATTAGAAAAAACTATACTTTTCATGACAAAAAAAATTCTTCTAAATTTGGCAAAAAAAAAACACGGAGCCTTAGTGTTTAATTTATTGTCTATAGATCCTTGTCACACGCTGTTTTTGGGATCTTCGTATAAACGCTTAGAATTAATTAGGTATTTTCACTATTTTTTTCTTTTATAAAATGTATTAAACTCCCTCACGAATGTCACAAGCGAAAAGCAGCTGACAAAATATGTCAATAGTAGTTTCACTTGAGCATGTACGTATTTCATAATTTTATAAGTCAATTCACTAAAGTATATATAAGAAAATAATTTACAAAAGTTACATTGTGTGATATTGTAAATTGTTATGAATGCTAATAAGCATGTGGATTTTATATAATTAATTTTAAAACCGCAAAAAATAGAAACAACAATTGATTCACTATAGAATAAGTATGTGTACTGTTGTCGAAATGTGATTATGTAATTTTCTTAGGATCCATATTAAATTATTATTGTATATAGTTCGTAAATTTCATTTGATGTATTAATGGTATAATTTATTTGTATCGGGTTGCAAATTAACTTCAAGTCATACTCACATCAAATTCATATCCAAATTTCTTATTTTTACAGAGTGGACACCAAATTAAATTAATGTTTATATAGAAAAACTAATAGGAAGATTCAAATATTATAATATATATGCGTAGGTTTCTGTATTTTTTAGGATATTACATACACAATGATGGATCCAGATTATTAATTTAAGAATACTACCTAAAAATGTTATTAACATAAACTATTCACATAAATTGAATAAGTGATTATTTGTAACTCGTATAATGAAATAACTAATTAGTGGTACTATTAATTGGGCAAGTTACATAATTTACTAGTAATTACAAATTTGGAAGTTACATGACGAGTCATTATTATAATATATATGTGGGTTTCCGTATTTTGGAGGATATTATGGAGCCAAATTTTAAATTTAAGAATACTACCTAATAAAGTGTTATTAACATAAACTATTCACATAAATTGGATAATGTTTTGAATCCGAGAGAGCTTGTGGAGACAAGAACAAGAAAATATGAGAGAGACAAGATGTAGGGAGAAGTGTAGTAGTAATTCTCATTGATGTGTATAATAAATTCAACCCTAAGCCTCCTTAGATAAACATTAGGTGGACTTTTTGGGCCACAATATAAACATACGTTATCAACCCACTAATGTGGTGGATATTCACATAAGCCCAAGTACATATTTCATAACAGATAAGTGATTATTTGTAACTCATATAATAAAATAACTAATTAGTGGTGTTATTAATTGGGAGAGTTACGTAATTTATTGGTAATTACTAATTTGGAAGTTACATGATGAGGCAGTTGACATGTTTTATGCTTATTTTGATAGGTTGGCACTTTAAATAATTTTTATTTGTTAAAAGTTCATGTAAGCATGACACATGTCTTCATCTAACTTAGAATTAACTGACAAATGGCAAGTTAAAATTTACTCTCGACACTTTCCTGCTTTTGTATTATGTATGTAGATTATTTGATACTATTGAACTAGAATGAAGTATGAGAATAGGTAGGGACTTGAACCATAAATATAAAAATCCTGGTCCCATATATAAGTTGCTAGGGTTTTCTTTGAAGTTTAATGAACATTTAACTGACCATTCGGCCTCTCTTCCATCTTCTACGTTTTCTCCGTAGAATATAGGGTTCCATTCATCTTCTTTTTGTTTCCTTTCATGGTATCAGAGCCATGGCTCTAACCACACCCCAGATGGATTCTTCTTCGCCTTTATTGTTATGATCAAATTCATCATTTATTTCCATTCAAACTCCATGGATCAAATTATGTATTGTGGAAGCATCAGATCTCTATAGTTCTTCACACCCTAGATCTGTTTTGCTATATTGATGGGACACTTGCCTGTCACTAAGAGTTTATCATCACCACAAAAGGTGACGGTCCACCGGAAACCAATCGGCAGCCAAACGCAGCACATGTAGCCTAGGTTCGACTAGGCAATTCTCACTATTCTTCGGACAATTCCCTCTGAGGAAGCCCTTTCTCTCGTTGTGGGTGTAAGTACCTCTAGATTCGCTTAGCTTGCTCTGGAGTGCAAGTATGCTACGATGACTCGAGCTAATTTCTTACAACTCAAAACACAATTTCAAACCCTAAGTAAGAAAGGGGATAATATGGATTTCAATGTTCAGAATATTAAGAAGATTCGAGATAAATTGGTCGTTGCTTCTGTTTTTGTTGATGATGAATATATTTCGTTGTATACCTTGAATGGTTTGCCCTCTGAGTATAATGCTTTTCAAACCTCTATACAACTCCCCTTTCTGTTGAAGAACTTCATGTTCTTCTAAAAGCTGAGGAACGCATGCTTGGGTCTCAAAGTACTTAGCTACATTATGCCTCTAATTTTTTCTCTGATTTTGTTAGTATGAATACATCTCATCCTTCCTCTTCATAACACTACCATAGGGGAGGAGGAAGATCTAACTATTACAACGATTATGGTAGAGGTGGATTCAATCCTAACCAACGAGGATTCAATGGGCAAAGAGGTCATTTTGATGGTTATAATAGGAATCAAAGGGGAGATTGCTTGAGAGGGAGATCTTATGATAGAGGTGGTTCGTATTCTAGTCATTCTGGAAATTCTAATGCATGTAAAATTTGTGGAAATCAGTAACACTCAGCGCTTGACTACTATCATCATATGGGTTATTCTATCAAGGAAGGATGCCTCCTTAACAACTAGCAGCCATGATGGGTTCTCGTTCTACTGTTCCTGCTTATAAAACTCGGTCTCATATCACTGATTCTTGATTTACTAATCACATCACCTCTGATCAGGGAAATTTATTTATTGGAGAACCCTATATAGGATCTGAAAAAGTGTATGTTGGTCGTCGTCAATAACTACCAATTACTCACTCTGGTATAGCAAATCTTGCTACTCATTCACATACTTTTAAGTCGAATATTGCCATTTATGTCCCTACAATATCTGCAAACCTTCTTTATGTGCATCGAATTTGTCTTGATAATAGCTACATTTCATATTTCATGCTCAATCTTTCTCAATTCAGGACATAGCCACAGAAAAAACTCTATACCAAGACAAGAGTATGGAGATCTTTATCCTATTAATAATTTATCAAGTCATCTCTTCTCTAAACATAGAGTCAAGTCTTATATGGGTAAGATAATTTCTTCACCTATCTGGCATGCAAGAATGGGACACCCAACTGATGAAGTCCAAAGCATATTGTTCCTATTTCTAGTGATGCCCCTTCTACTACAGTATGTCAATGTTATTTAAATGGGAAGATGTCTATACTTGCTTACAATATGAACCTTTGAACTCGATTCACAATGATGTATGGGGTCCAGCACCGATTAAATCCTTAAATGGTTATACTTATTGTGTGCTTTTTTACGATGAATTTTCTATATATACTTGGTTATTTCCCATGTCTCACAAGTCTGAAGTATCTACTATCTTTTCCAACATCAACAAGAAAGTTGAGGAAACAGTGGGATGCCCTATTTAAGTAATAAGAACATGTGGAGGATGTTGAGATACCTCTTTTGTGTTTCAAATTTATTATTTAATTCTGGTATACTTCATCAGAAGTGCCCTCACACACCAGAACAAAATGGAGTGTCTGAAAGGAAGCACAAACATTTAATTGAAATTGATGTGACATTGATGACTCAGACATTTCTTCCAAAGTTTCTTTGGTATCATGCAGTATCTACTGTTGTTTACTTCAGTAACAAAATGCCCCAAATGAGCAGCTCTTATTAGTCTCCATATGAATTACTCTTTGGCGTGAAACTTGACTACTATATTTTGAAGGTTTTTAGATGTGCATGTTATCCCAATCTTAGACCTTATAATCATTCTAAGTTGGATCCCCGTTCACAACAATGTGTATATTTGGGATATTTATCAAGATACAAGGGCTATTTATATTTTCATAAGTCTATTTATAATCAGGGATGTGATATTTTATGAGTTGTTTTTTCCTTACACTGTGATGCAGGTTCACAATAGAATCTTCATTGTCATGGGGATCATATTACACATCAAACACTTTTCGGTAACATGGGAGATTTTGGTAATACGAACTTTCATCCTGTTGGAATAGATGCCCTAGAGGCAATCTTGTTTAGTATGAACTTTGTTTTGGCTAGAATAATCATTGTATTATTTATGGAGATATTTAATATAATGAAGTCCTTAGATTACAATGTGTTGTTTATCTTAAATATCCATAGTCAATTATATTGATTAACATAACAATAAACTATAGACTAATATGAGACTAGATGGATATGAAGATATAAAGTCTAGCACATGGGTATGCATTAGGAGTAATGGTATACTGGATTGACCCACTAAAGAGAAGGCTACATACAAGTTATGTAAAGTCACAAGTGCATCTCGTGGTGAAAATTATATTTTGGTCCTTAGACTTGAAGTCACTAGATACTCTAGTTGTGAAATATCATGCTTTGATATTATCAAACGTTGCGCCTTAACTGGTAACTATAAAGGTAGTCATCGGGCATGATAGGAAGCAAGCTTAGAGATGCTAGTGATGTAGATAGGATTTGTCCCTCCCACATAACGGGATAAAATATCCGTGGCCACTCGAGGGGTAGTGCTTATGGAATGTCTAGCAAGACTTAGATAAATCAATATATGATATTTATGTTATCTGCATCGATAAGACAATTCCTCGGATCGAGAAACTATGGATTGGATATACGAGTGTGACTTGTATGTCTCGTGTCCAATCCCGATATGGAGACAAATGGTTAATACAATACGGTAACATTGGTCACAAGGTTTGTCGGATTACTGACTATTTTTACTATTTGGGTGGCATAGATGCCTTGCTAGGAGCCGCTCTCTATTAGTAATAGTTACTACCAACTAAGTACAAACCTATGATATCACACTTCCTATGGATTTAACCGGACTTGGAAATTAATTAATATGATTAATTAAATAGGATGATCAATACGCAAATACTTGCAAACTTAGTAGGACTAATTTACAAGTTGGACTAATTCATTTAAGGACATGACTAGTACAGGGGCTAATATGTAGTTAACAAGGAGTTGTTAGACTATATAAAGAACACTCCTAGCTTATTTTCTCAAGAATTTGTGTCATAAATTTTATCAGCCAAAAGCGAGAGAGAACAAAGCAAGGAGAGAGAAAAAAAGGGAGGACGAACCTGACCCCACCCCCTCTCCCCGTCCGCCCATCTTGTCGTCGATCACCAAGGCCCGGCCATGGGTGCTCGTTTCGCGTGATTTTCTTCTCCCTCCTCCTTCCCTAGCTAGAACAAAGGTGTGGAGTGCAACACCCCATGATCCCCAAGCTTCCCGTTCCGGACCGGAAAGCCCAGGAGGGCGATGCTAAAAGTGACGGCGGAACTCAAAAGCAATACAATCCCCAACTCGTATATTGACATTAGCAATTGTATTGAAAACTCAGTCTTATACAAGAATCTGATACACAGTGATTAACTAACAATTTCTAGACACTACTTGTGAATTCACTCTAAGTGATTCTCGCACTCATCCAAACCATAGTCTCCAGCTTCTAGACCTGCGGTGGGAAGGAAAACAAGAACCGCAGTTTTCTAAAAGTCAGCAATAAAATACTGAGTGAGTAACACCCAAGCATGTAAACATGGAAGAGCGATAAATCGATAGTAATTTAGCAAAACAAAGCGGAAGAAAAAGGCGATTGAACAATAAGACATTCTCAAGCTTTTAACACATTTCCAAAGATTTCAGCAAACAAATGCTAATCCATAGACCAAGTCAAATTATGACAGTTTCTCATTGATCACAGCATTCCGCGTTTCATATTCTGTGTCCAAACCAGAAGTTACCATTTTTAGCCATGAGTGTCACGGGGAAAATCCAACAAATCACATCCAACCATCCCATCACAAGCTACCAAGACCTTAAGTGTCGACACCCTCCTAACAGGGTTCTTGCGCCCAGAAGGAGTGAGTACAAGGAGCGGGCCCAGGGCGAATCTCCCGAACTAACCAATATGGGTCGAGTGGACGAAGCCAACAACGACCAAACCAAATGGGTCGAGTGGACGAAGCCAACAACGACCAAACCCAATGGGTCGAGTGGACGAAGCCAACAACGACCAAACCAAATGGGTCGAGTGGACGAAGCCAACAACGACCAAACCAAATTTGTAATAATCCAAACAACGTTCCCCGTGCAACTCTTTCCACTTTACGTTTTTACGCATTATAATCTTTGCGTGATTATCTCAGTAAATCGTAATCAAACACGAGTAAAACATACGCACACAAGACACATTTTGAGACTAGTAATGAAATCATGTTTAGACACGAAAGAAGCTAGCACGCAAGACTTGGCATGTATACTCACCTCGTTCGGCAAATAGCACGTAAGCTCCTAGAAGTACACGAAACCTGTCGTCTAAGAATTCTTCACCTACAAAGTATATTTCCTAAGTCAAAGACAAGTTCAAGTGCCAAGTTATACTTTCTAACAATCGTCCTACTCGAGTGACGAGATCGACAATTCCCATTTTGCTAGAACGACACATATATATACCCTACAACGGTATTCAAACCATACAACTTATCGAATAGCACACTAGTTTTGAAAAAGACTTCTTGATTTATAATATTTCCAAAAGAGGTTATTTAATTAGAGAGATTTTCATTAAGAAGACATATAATGTCTAGTGAAATAAGAGAGTGAACCATTGATAGCTTAGAAAGATATAGTTGAAGTAATAGTGGTTAAAACTATAGAAAATGGTCGATTACTAATAAGTACAAATATTAAACTTTTAATAGAAATACCCCTAAATATTTATTATCAAGCAAATATCAACCTTCTCAAGTAGTTAATCTAAGTCGGGTTGAAAGTTGAGTAACAAAACACATTTTTTTTTTGTTTGTTCGTTAAGTTTTTAGCATAACTTGTTACAATTCTTAATCGGCGTTTTCGATAATAATTTGACACCCGAATTACATTTTTGAGACGATAGCGATTTCTAGTATTTTTAGGAAATATTTTTGACCCAAAAATAACATTTTTATTTTTCGCGAACAATATAAAGTTTAAATAAACAATAACTAGATCCCCCAAGTTTACTTCAAAAGACAACATCAACCCCTACTCACTCACAAATAGTTTTAATAAAAGACAACCGCCCCATAGGAGTCTCCCAAAAATACAAGTTGTGCCCCCATATGAACACTATAGCATGTTTCTAAAAAGACACTTTAACCCCCTTTTACATAAACATCAAATTCATCAAAATAAATATGAATTCAAGCATTCAAGGTATGATTTTGATTGTTTAAACGGAATCTAGACGAGATTTAGAGCATACCATGGTCAAGAATGACCGAAATCGATCAAGAATCGAGGCTACACGGGTTTGCCGCTGGTGAGTCGCAGTGCTCTTCGCCGCCGGCGATGGAGGGACTCTTAGCTTCGGGTAGGGTCCGATTTTGACTCCTGGTAACTCTAGGAGGTGATTGGTACTGAATACAGAGGTTGGGTGGCGCTGGATTGCTTCCAGCGAAGCTTTCCCGTCGGCTTCAATGGTGGCTCGCCGGAATTGCATCGGCTGCTGCTATGGCTTGGTTGCTGCTTCTTTTACCTTGATTTGAGGTAGAAATTGAAGGGAAATCCAGAGGGTGAGCAGCAGATACGAAGGGGGAGGAGGAAATGAAGTGGCGGCTCCGGGTGGTGGTTCCCGTCGGGAACAGAGGCGGTGGTGGTGGCGGCTTTGCCGCTGCTGCTGTTGTGCTCTGTTTCTGGGCAGAGAACGGAGAGAGAAACAGAGAGTGAGAGACAGAGAGAGAGCAGAGGCTAGGGAGGAGATGGAGGTGGAAGGTGGTGGTGGAGCTCTCGGGTCCTCTCCCGACGGTGGCAGTTGTGGTGGCCAGTTTTTGCCGGCTGCTGCTGCTGTCTTGTGCTCTGTTCGGGGTCAGAGAACAGAGAGGGAGAAAGAGAGAGGCAGAGGGAGAGATGCTAGGCAGAGAGTTGAGATATGGTGGTGGTGGTTATGGCGGACGGCGAGGAGGAAGGGGATGAAGGTGAAAATGGTGATGATGATAGTGATGTTGGTGATCAGCTTGTGAGAGAAGAGATCTCCTTAAATAGGTGGATGAAGGAAGCTTTTGGGGGAAGATTGGGTGAAGTCTTCTTGGAGAAGATGAGATTGTTGGTGGCTTTTGGTGGAAGGATGGTGAAATCTTGCTGGAGAAAAATGAAGTTGTTTGAAGGTGATAAGGAGTAGGGGAAAAAGTTAGGGTGTGGGTGGCACACCAAGTTTTAGGGTGATCTAGTGCAATTCACACGCTTAATTTCGCGGTGGTTGTACCCGCGTTAAAACTTATAGTAAAGAAAATAATTATGTTTTACAATTAATAACTTAATGTTTCTCTAAAATTTCACACAATAATAATACGATGAACTACCCAAATATTAAATATTATATATATATATATATATTTTAGCTATCCGAATTACTATTTTACCCTTAGGTTTTAGACGGGGTATTACATCCTTCCCCCCTTAAAGAGAGCTTCGTCCTCGAAGCTAATCCTCGGACCAATTAATCAGGCAACCAGTAGCCTCTTCTGCCAGCAGGTAGTTCACACATACTTAACGAGTAATTTCATGCAAGCAGGTAGGAACAAGTAATTTGATGCAAGCGATACTATACACGATACATACACAATACCAGGTAAGATCGCGGTCTCACCTAGTCACTAATGGTCAGAGTCAGGGTTAAGCTGGTCGTAAAATAACGTACGGTAATAGACGAAAGGTTGCATCTCCTTCCCCCTTTAGAGATAGGACGTCCTAGAAACTCAATTATATCCTAGAGGAAACGTTAGGCTCTAACACAGACAAGGAAAGTACCCGTAACAACTCCCTGATCAGCTTCTGCTTCGGTCCGGGCCATCGCTGCAATTCTTCCCACATCATCATTCTGAGCTCCTGTTCCTCTTGTTGTACCAGCTGCGTTGTTGCCATTCATCCCATATCCAGCATTATTATTTCCAACCCTGGGTGGTGCTCTGTTCTGTCCTGCATTGCCTGGATTGTGATTCTGCTTCCTCTCATGGCCATTGCCTCTATTGCTCTGGTGGTTTCGATTCCCATTCTGTTGGTTCCCAAACTGTAGGTTACGACCGAAGTCATTATGTTGACGATTTCCCTGATGGCCGTTATGTTGTAGCATTTCAAAGTTGCCTCCTTGATGCGCTTCCTGGTTCCACGCCGCTGGAAATCGACATTCAAAAGCTCGATGTCCCCTCCTACCACAGTTGTTGCAATTAACCAGGTTCCCCATGCAGTCAACTCCGGGGTGTTTTTGCCGACACCTCTTACAGAAGTAGCGTCGAGCAGGACCAGCTTCAGGGTTCAGCTGGTTGCCTTGGTTTTGATTAGTTCCCCCGTTGTTAGGCTTAAACCTCTTGTTCTGATTGCTTTTCCATGCGTCAGTAGCTTTGCGTTTCCCGTGAAACTCATCCTGTACCTCATGGACTTGCCACATGTCAGCTGCTCGATCATATGCCTCGTGCAAAGTGTCGTAAGTTCTGCTACGCATGATTGTCTGCAACTGAAGGTTTAGTCCTGAAATGAACTTGTTAATCTTATCCTCCTCATCGGGCACCGTGTGGCCTGCGAACCTTAGTAATTCCACGAACTTGTTGAAGTAGTCCGTCACCGAACCGTTTCCTTGCATCAAGTTGTTGAACTCATTGCACTTGCCTCTCTTAACATGGGATGGATAGAACCGTGTCCTAATAGCAGTCTTAAATGCATCCCAGTTGAAACCAGGTCGAGCCAGCAAGACTTCCTGAGAGGTTGTCCACCAATCATCCGCTTCATCCGCCAGATGGATGATGGCGCAGTTAATCTTCTCGTTGTCAGGGCAATGCGCGACCTTAAGCAGCTTCTCAAAATGCCTAATCCAATTCTCCAGTTCAACTGGATCTTCCTTTCCCGTGTATTGTCGAGGGTTCAGATCCGCTATCTGCTTGGCATAGCTTTTCCTTCCATGATCCTCCTGACCCACTACTCTATCCAAGATTTGTGTCATCTGTGCCATCTGTGCAGCCATTTGTTCGATTTGTGATTGGTAGTTTCCTTCAGCTGCCATTGTTTCACTCTGCCTAGTGGAGTAGCAGTCTATCAGTTGTGTTACTACGCGTCTACTTATAGTATCATCACTTTTCCTACTACGGTCTCGTGGTCGAACTTATTCCATAGGTGCATAGCAAACATATACTACTGTCTATTCTATGGCATGCAAGTCATTTAAAACTCATCAACTATTAATTAAGCAAGTACATCATTCACAATTCAATCACACTTCTACAATTTCATACTTCTCATCCCCTCTTAAATAATTATTGCTCAAAGATCGCAGAACATCCATTCAAGTAGTCCAAGCATAGCCAAGCAATCTTAGTATACCAAGAAACTAAGAGGGTGAGGGGGATGGACATACTAAAACTTAAGCTACCCTTAACCCAATCGGCTTTCAGATTTTTAGTATCTTACCCTATGTCCATTTTAGGTTGCCCTACAGGTCTTAGGCTGGATCCTTTGCTCTGATACCACCTGCAACACCCCATAATCCCCAAGCTTCCCGTTCCGGACCGGAAAGCCCAGGAGGGCGATGCTAAAAGTGACGGCGGAACTCAAAAGCAATACAATCCCCAACTCGTATATTGACATTAGCAATTGTATTGAAAACTCAGTCTTATACAAGAATCTGATTACTACACAGTGATTAACTAAAAATTTCTAGACACTACTTGTGAATTCACTCTAAGTGATTCTTGCACTCATCCAAACCATAGTCTCCAGCTTCTAGACCTGCGGTGGGAAGGAAAACAAGAACCGCAGTTTTCTAAAAGTCAGCAATAAAATACTGAGTGAGTAACACCCAAGCATGTAAACATGGAAGAGCGATAAATCGATAGTAATTTAGCAAAACACAGCGGAAGAAAAAGGCGATTGAACAATAAGACATTCTCAAGCTTTTAACACATTTCCAAAGATTTCAGCAAACAAATGCTAATCCATAGACCAAGTCAAATTATGACAGTTTCTCATTGATCACAGCATTCCGCGTTTCATATTCTGTGTCCAAACCAAAAGTTACCATTTTTAGCCATGAGTGTCACGGGGAAAATCCAACAAATCACATCCAACCATCCCATCAAAAGCTACCAAGACCTTAAGTGTCGACACCCTCCTAACAGGGTTCTTGCGCCCAAAAGGAGTGAATACAAGGAGCGGGCCCAGGGCGAATCTCCCGGACTAACCAATATGGGTCGAGTGGACGAAGCCAACAACGACCAAACCAAATGGGTCGAGTGGACGAGCCAACAACGACCAAACCCAATGGGTCGAGTGGACGAAGCCAACAACGACCAAACCAAATGGGTCGAGTGGACGAAGCCAACAACGACCAAACCAAATTTGTAATAATCGAAACAACGTTCCCCGTGCAACTCTTTACACTTTACGTTTTTACGCATTATAATCTTTGCGTGATTATCTCAGTAAATCGTAATCAAACACGAGTAAAACATACGCACATAAAACACATAATGAGACTAGTAATGAAATCATGTTTAGACACGAAAGAAGCTAGCACGCAAGACTTGGCATGTATACTCACCTCGTTCGGCAAATAGCACGTAAGCTCCTAGAAGTACACGAAACCTTCGTCTACGAATTCTTCACCTACAAAGTATATTTCCTAAGTCAAAGACAAGTTCAAGTGCCAAGTTATACTTTCTAACAATCGTCCTACTCGAATGACGAGATCGACAATTCCCATTTTGCTATAACGACACATACATATACCCTACAACGGTATTCAAACCATACAACTTATCGAATAGCACACTAGTTTTGAAAAAGACTTCTTGATTTATAATATTTCCAAAAGAGGTTATTTAATTAGAGAGATTTTCATTAAGAAGACATATAATGTCTAGTGAAATAAGAGAGTGAACCATTGATAGCTTAGAAAGATATAGTTGAAGTAATAGTGGTTAAAATTATAGAAAATGGTCGATTACTAATAAGTACAAATATTAAACTTTTAATAGAAATACCCCTAAATATTTATTATCAAGCAAATATCAACCTTCTTAAGTAGTTAATCTAAGTCGGGTTGAAAGTTGAGTAACAAAACACATTTTTCTTTTTTTTGTTTGTTTGTTTGTTAAGTTTTTAACATAACTTGTTACAATTCTTAATCGACGTTTTCGATAATAATTCGACACCCGAATTACATTTTTGAGACGATAGCGATTTCTAGTATTTTTAGGAAATATTTTTGACCCAAAAATAACATTTTTATTTTTCGCGAATAATATAAAGTTTAAATAAACAATAACTAGATCCCCCAAGTTTACTTCAAAAGACAACAGCAACCCCTACTCACTCACAAATAGTTTTAATAAAAGACAACCGCCCCATAGGAGTCTCCCAAAAATACAAGTAGTGCCCCCATATGAACACTATAGCATGTTTATAAAAAGACACTTTAACCCCCTTTTACATAAACATCAAATTCATCAAACTAAATATGAATTCAAGCATTCAAGGTATGATTTTGATTGTTTAAACGGAATCTAGACGAG
The DNA here is from genome assembly GCA_023055425.1 of Linanthus parryae. Taxonomy (NCBI): domain Eukaryota; kingdom Viridiplantae; phylum Streptophyta; class Magnoliopsida; order Ericales; family Polemoniaceae; genus Linanthus; species Linanthus parryae. The sequence goes on from JALGPY010000004.1 coordinate 42,190,799, forward strand.
ATTTAGAGCATACCAAGGTCAAGAATGACCGAAATAGATCAAGAATCGAGGCTACACGGGTTTGCCGCCGGTGAGTCGCGCAGTGCTCTTCGCCGCCTGCGATGGAGGGACTCTTAGCTTCGGGTAGGGTCCGATTTGGACTCCTGGTAACTCTAGGAGGTAATTGGTACTGAATACAGAGGTTGGGTGGCGCCGGATTGCTTCCAGCGAAGCTTTCCCGTCGGCTTCAATGGTGGCTCGCCGGAATTGCGTCGGCTGCTGCTATGGATTGGTTGCTGCTTCTTTTACCTTGATTTGAGGTAGAAATGGAAGGGAAATCCACAGGGTAAGCAGCAGATACGAAGGGGGAGGAGGAAATGAAGTGGCGGCTCCGGGTGGTGGTTCCCGTCGGGAACAGAGGCGGTGGTGGTGGCGGCTTTGCCGCTGCTGCTGCTGTGCTCTGTTTCTGGGCAGAGAACGGAGAGAGAAACAGAGAGTGAGAGACAGAGAGAGAGCGGAGGCTAGGGAGGAGATGGAGGTGGAAGGTGGTGGTGGAGCTCTCGGGTCATCTCCCGACGGTGGCAGTGGTGGTGGCAGGTTTTTGCCGGCTGCTGTTGCTATCTTGTGCTCTGTTCGGGGTCAGAGAACAGAGAGGGAAAAAGAGAGAGGCAGATGGAGAGATGCTAGGCAGAGAGTTGAGATATTGTGGTGGTGGTTATGGCGGACGGAGAGGAGGAAGGGGATGAAGGTGAAAATGGTGATGATGATAGTGATGTTGGTGATCAGCTTGTGAGAGAAGATATCTCCTTAAATAGGTGGATGAAGGAAGCTTTTGGGGGAAGATTGGGTGAAGTCTTCTTGGAGAAAATGAGATTGTTGGTGGCTTTTGGTGGAAGGATGGTGAAATCTTGCTGGAGAAAAATGAAGTTGTTTGAAGGTGATAAGGAGTAGGGGAAAAAGTTAGGGTGTGGGTGGCACACCAAGTTTTAGGGTGATCTAGTGCAAGTCACACGCTTAATTTCGCGGTGGTTGTACCCGCGTTAAAACTTATAGTAAAGAAAATAATTATGTTTTACAATTAATAACTTAAAGTTTCTCTAAAATTTCACAAAATAATAATACGATGAACTACCCAAATATTAAATATTATATATATATATATATATTTTAGCTATCCGAATTACTATTTTACCCTTAGGTTTTAGACGGGGTATTACATGGAGGATCCAGGATCAATCCTTGGAGTGGACTTTGGATAGAGAAGTGGACGTTATTTCACGTGATGTCATCAATGAGAAAAACTAAGGTACTTGAAGTTCTCATCCTTTACCATCGTTGTGAATTCTATTCTTGTGATCCTTGGAGGGTCTTGTAGGGATGTTTATTTTTTTTTATTCCGCTGCGTAATCCATAATGTGGTTTATGTGTTACGTTTATGTCAATTTTACACTGTTTTTTACTATTATCATGTAAAACTAAAGTTGGCATATTAATGCAATTTTAATATGATTCAATAGAGAATGAGCTAGTCTGAATCTTCGTATTAATATTAGCAAATTCCGATCACATATGATGTGTCAATTTGGGTTTTGAAAAGCTAGGGTTTGGGCACAAATTAGGAAAAGGGGATTTTTCAATTGGGAAACAACTAAACTTGGGAAACAAGGAAGGATAAGGAGTTGTTGGAAACAACCCCTAAGGAGTTCAGCCCCCTAGGACCGCCCGTCCCTCTTCCTTGCCGCCCAAGCCAAAGTACCGAGACCCCAAGTCGGGTCGGCCAACTGGCGGTTCGACTGCACGAGTCGGCCCGGACGGCTACTTGGGGTTCGGCCAAGCATGTTGGTGGGCCTCTTGGACCGTTTTGACCCTAGTTACCCAAATAATCATTAAAATTGACTAGATAGGATTTTAACTGTATTAGGTTTTACGGCCTGCGAGCTGGTATTCTTCTCAACTTGTGAGGTCTCTCTATTTAGTAAAGATGCTAGCTAGTATTAGATAGAGTAGATGATAGTCAAGACTTGGAGAAGAACCCTGAAGAACTGAAGGAACCACAAGATGGCTACATTCCACAAGCTAAAAGGAGGATGGACTAAAAGATGGAGGCACATGGAGATGATCTTGCTATTTTTTAGGGCTTATAGATATTCATGTTGGCTTGGGAATATCTTAGTTTAGGAGGCCATATCCACATCATGTTTATTATTGCTTGTGGTTGTTTAAATTGTTGTCTAGTTATTTATTGTTGGTGTATGAATGATGCATGAAAATTGGTAACAAGATTAAAACAACCCCGATCTTTTATTTTGGGATTGCCCAACCCAAATAAGTAGATCAGTTGATATGGATCAACAAAAAAATTAAAAACTGGAAGGAAAAATCCCTCAATTTTAAAATATTGCATTTTTCCTTCTCAATTCTTAAACACTCGTCATGATTATGATTATCAAGTTCGGGCTTGCCAAAGTAAGGCTACTTGATTCATCATAATGTGGCGCGATGGCACACGCTAATAATGCACAATCGTTGAAGTAAGAGGTTGGACGCAACCAGTCTACTTCAATCGGTTTGAAAGCTTAGAGGCAAACAATTAGGATTATCTATGGGATAGATAAATAAGGAGTTATTTGCCCAATTGAACCAAGATTTGCATAGGACGCAATTGGAAATTGTTCCTACCTAAATAACTGATTTTGAGTGACTTTCCAAAGCAAGCTCAAAAGGAAGTGAAATATGGATCTTTACCCACTAGAAAATATAATGATATTTTCCGCATTAATATGGAGAGTTATTAAGAAAAATAGTTGGAGCAATGTTTATTAATCTAGCCATTACTGAATGTAGTTATTTATTCATAAAATACTAAAACTTTTATATTTCTAATTTTGTAGAATACCAATGGAAAAAAATTCATCGAATTCATCACAATCGCTACGATCGGTCCTTGAGAAGGAAAATCTTTCTGGAACAAAATTTCTAGACTGGTACAGGAATTTGAGAATCATTCTAAAATAAGGAAAAATACTGTACATTCTATAGGAGGAAGTTTCTGAGGGTCCAGATAACAATACTCCTTCAGCCCTAAAGGAATATCAAAAGATTGTTGACGATGCTAATGATGTAGCCTGCCTTATGCTTTTCACCATGAGCTCTGAGCTTCAGAAGCAACACGAGAACATGGATGCGTACGATAAGATCCCACACTTGAAGCAGCTCTTCCCAGAACAGGCGAGGATTTAGAGGTCTGAAGTTTCCAAGGCATTTTTCAAATATCTTCTATTAGAGGGAAACCCTGTGGGACCTCATGTACTGCGCATGATTGGGTACTTGGAGAATCTCACACACGTAGAGTTTCCGGTGGGTCAAGAGTGGCCATAGATCTCATCCTGCAATCTTTGTTGGACATGTATGGACAGCTCATCATGAAATATAACATGAATGAGATCAACAAGCCTCTACCTTATCTACTCAATATATTGAGGACAGCTGAACAAAGCATCAACAAGGGAAAGTGCAAGTCAATAATGATGGTACACAAAGGCAAGGCAAGCGAGTTTCCACTACCTTCAAAGGAAAAGGCAAGTCAGTTGAAAAACCCAAGGAAGTTGCCCTTCAACCTGCTGGTGGTGTTGCCAAGGGCGTGAATAAGGGTGAGTATCACTAATGCATTCAGCCTGGAAACTGGAAGAGGAACTGCCCAACGTATCTAGAGGATAAAAGGCTTGGAATAGTGATTTCACCATCAATAGGTATTTTTGTTATAGATGTTAATTAACTTTCTTTTCATCTTGGCTATTGGATACTGGATGTGGATCTCACATTTTTTGAAATGTGCAGGATATAAAGAGAAGTAGAAGATTGGATAAAGGGGAGATAGACATGCGCATAGTGAATGGAGCAAAGGTTTATCCATTGGTCGTGGGATTGTACGAGCTATCTTTGCCTTCAGAATTGGTTTTAGAATTAGATAATTGCTATTTTGTGCCTGCTATGAGAAGAAACATTACTTCTATTTCTTGTTTCGACAAGGAAGGTTTTACTATTTCAATAAAGGACAATTGTTGCTCCATTTTTTTTGTTAGTATTCACTATTGTAGTGCGCAATTATCAAATGGATTATATATCATTGATCTAAGCAATCCTGTTTATAACATAAATTCTAAGAGGATTAAAACTAATGATTTAAATCCTACTTACTTATGGAATTGTCTTTTAGGCCATATAAACAAGAAACGCGTCTCTAGACTCCATAAGGATGGATTCCTATACCCATTTGATTATGAATCATATGAGACATGTGAATAATTTTTATTAGGAAAAATGACAAAGTCCGCTTTCAATAAGAAAGGAGAGAGGACTAGTGAGAAATTGGCTCTCGTGCATACTGATGTATGTGGGCCATTTGCCACGCCTGCCAGAGGTGGTTATCTTTATTTCATTACATTTACTGATGATTTCAGTAGATATGGATTTGTATACCTTATGAAGGCCAAATCCGAATCCTTTGAAAAGTTCAAAGAATTCAAGAATGAAGTAGAGAAGCAACTTCGAAAAAATATTAAGGCTCTACGATCGGATCGTGGAGGAGAATACTTGAGCCAAGAATTTGACGACTATCTTAGAGAGTATGGGATCATGTCCCAGCTCACTCCACCCGGAACGCCACAATGGAATGGTGTGTCCAAAAGGAGGAATCGAACTCTGTTGGACATGGTTCGATCTATGATGTGTCAAACAGATCTTCCATTATCTATTTGGATCACGCTCTATTATGTGCAACTTTTACCCTTAACCATGTTCCGCCTAAATCAGTCATGAAGACACCACATGAGATGTGGAGTGGGAAGCGTCTCACATTTTCGTTCATGAGGATTTGGGGATGTGATGTGTATGTAAAACGTTTACAAACAGAGAAACTCTTGCCAAAGTCAGATAAATGTAAGTTTGTGGGATACTCTAAGGAACCGAAAGGTTATTATTTCTACAATCCTGCCGAGAAAAAGTGTTTGTTGCTCGGACCGACGTGTTCCTAGAAAAAGAATTTGTCCCTAATGGAGAAAGGGGGAGGAAAGTAGAACTTGAAGAAATTCAAGAATCACAAACCACTGATCCAACTATGGAACATTAACATGAACCACAAGATGATGTGGATGAACATGTTCAAGTAACACAAGAACTTTGTAGGTCGAGTAGAGTGCGCCAGGAGCCAGAGAGGTACGGACTTCTCGTCTGAGTCTGGTGACGCGTTGCTCATAGATGATGAACCTACTACATATGGATAGGCCATGAAAGGGTCGGACTCTCACAAGTGGAATGAAGCCGTAAGATCCGAAATGGAATCAATGTATACCAACAATGTACGGACTTTGGTAGAACCACCCAAAGGGGCTCGGCCCATAGGGTGCAAGTGGGTCTTCAGGATGAAGACCGACATGGATGGCAATGTGATTGTCAATAAGTGCCGATTGGTGGAAAAACGATTCAGACAGATTCATGGTATTGACTATGATGAAACCTTTTCACTAGTAGCAATGACCAAATCCATTAGAACTTTACTTGCTATTGTAGCTTATCACGATTATGAGATTTGGCAGATAGATGTCAAAATAGCGTTTCTGTATGGAAACCTCCTTGAGATTGTTCACATGAAATAGTCAGAGGGTTTTGAGTGTAGGGTTTTGATGCAGGTTACGCAGCGAAAGAACAAAAATAATCATGCTCAAATCCCTGCAAGGATCAGAGGCAAGCCATCATTACATGATAAGGGCATAAAAGATGTGTACCTTAGTTTGGGAGAGCACACGAAGAATAGTTTATTCGTTTCTACGAGTATCAATACCTTGGATCCTTGATTGGATTCCTTCCCACGGTGTAGTGCTAGCAATGAAAGAAGGAGGAAGATCACGCAAAATGAGGCGAATTCGCGCCCAATTGGAGGCCAACGACGTCAGGTAAGGGGGATGGGTTGGGTGCTTCGTCTCTCTCTCTCTCTCTTGCTTTGTTATGTTCTCTCAATAATGACTTGTGTTGAGAAAATAACAAACTAGAGTTCCTTTATATAGTAATAACTCTTTATTAACTACATAAAAGCCCCAAACTAATCATGTCCTTACATGGATTAGTCCACTTGCAAATAAGTCCCACTAAGTTTGCTTGTGGTTATGTTATGACCCTTTTATTAATTAGTCCAAATAATTAATGTCCATATCCAATTCAATCCATCCGGTGTGTGACCCCTTAGGTTTCTACTTAGTTGGTAGTAACTATTTACCAACATGGAGCGGTGTCTAGCAACAAATCCATGCCGCCCAACTAATATAAATAAGTCAGTGATCCGACAAACCTTGTGCCCAATGTTCATGTGTTGTGTTATCCCTTTGTCTCCATATCCGGATTCGACACGAGATATAATAGTCACACTAGTATATCCAGTCCGTAGTTCCTTGATCCTGGGGATATGCTTATCTATGCAGATAACATCAATATCTCCATATTAATTTATTTAAGTCTGGCCAGATATTCTATAAGCACCATCCCTTAAGTGGCCCATGGATATTTTCTCCCATTATGTGGGAGGGACAAATCCTCTCTACGTCACTACGATCTCTTAAGGTTGCTTCCTATCATGCCCGATAACTATTATAGTTAATCGGTTAAGGTGCAACGTTTGATAATATCAAAGCATGATATTTCACAACTAGAGTATCTAGTGACTTCAAGTCTAAGGATTACAATAACATAAGAACTACGAGAAGCGACTGTGACTTTTACATAATCTAATGTATCCTTCTCGTTGTGGGTCAACCCAGTATGCCATTGCTCCTAATGTATACCCATGTGTTAGACTTGATATCTCCATATCAATCTACCCACATGCTAGTCTATAGTTGATGATTTTATTAATCAATATAATGGACTAGGGATATTTAAGATAAACAACATATTGTATCTAAGGACTTCATTATATTAAATATCACAATAAATAATAAATGAATGTTCTAGCCAAACATTGTTCATACTAAATATAGATTGCCTCTAGGTAACCTATTCCAACAGTCTCCCACTTGCACTAGACCCAATCTGGTGCATCTCGTATGCCTATGGATCTAGTGCGCCCTTCATGCTTTTCCTGAACAAGCGGCTTTGTGAGGGGATCTGCAAGATTGTCATCCGTTGGAATCTTGCACATTTTCACATCTCCTCTATCAATCATATAACGAATAAGATGGAATATCCTAAGTACCTGCTTTGCTTTCAGGTGTGATCTAGGTTCCTTGGATTGTGCGATCGCTCCCAAGTTGTCACAGTACAACGTCATGGGATCCACGATGCTAGGGACCACACCGAGCTCAGTGATAAACTTCTTTATCCAAACAGCCTCTTTTGATGCGCCTGCAGCAGTAATGTACTCAGCTTCAGTTGTAGAATGAGAAACTGTGTCTTGCTTGGAACTCTTCCAGCTCACAGCTCCTCCATTCAAGCCGAACACATACCCCGACTGCGATCTGCAGTCATCCTTGTCGGTTTGGAAGCTGGCATCAGTGTAACCAATTACATTGAGCTCTTCCTCACCTCCAAATATCAAGAACGCATACTTAGTTCTTCTCAAGTACTTGAGGATGTTCTTGACAGCAATCCAGTTACTCTCACATGGACTAGACTGATATCTGCTTACCATACTCAATGCGTATGTTACGTCTGGTCTAGAACACAGCATGGCGATACATGATGGATCCTATGGCCGAAGCATAGGGTATCCTACTCATGCAGTCCCTCTCAATCTCATTGGAAGGACAGTTAGTCTTAGAGAGAGTGACTCCATGCGATATGGGCAAGAATCCCTTCTTGGGATCTTGCATGTTGAACCACTTCAACACCTTGTATATATATGTACTTTGGATTAGGCCAAGCAGCTATCTAGATCTATCCCGATAGATCTTGATACCAAGTATATATGATGCATCCCCTAAGTCCTTAATTGTGAAACACTTACCTAGCCAATCTTTAACAGATTGCAAAGTAGGAATGTCGTTCCGATGAGCAATATGTCATCCACATACAAGACCAGAAACACAATAGAGCTCCCACTAACCTTCTTGTAAACACAGGGCTCATCTTCGTTCTTGATGAAGCCAAACTCTTTGACCGCATCATCAAAACGTCGATTCCAACTCCTAGAAGCTTGCTTCAATCCATAAATGGATCGTTGTAGCTTACAGACTTTATTGGCATTATTTGGATCCTCAAAACCCTCCGGTTGTGTCTTGTACACATCCTCGAGGAGGTTTCTATACTGAAACGTTGTTTTCACATGCATTTGCCAAATTTCATAGTCATAGTAATCTGCAATAGCAAGTACGATTCGAATGGAATTGGTCATAACGACTGGAGAAAAGGTTTCATCATAGTCGATACCATGAATATGTCTATACCCCTTTGCCACCAGGCTTCCCTTATAGGAAACTACCTTGCCATCCATGTCAGTCTTCTTCTTCAAGACCCACTTGCACTCTAAGGGTCGAGCCCCTTCAGGTGGTACCACCAAAGTCTATAATTTGTTGGTATACATGGATTCCATTTCAGATCTCATGGCTTCTAGCCACTTCTTAGAGTCTGACTCTTTCATGGCCTCCCCGTAGGTAGCGGGCTCATCATCCATGAGTGATATTTCATCGGGCTCAGTCACGAGAAGTCCGTATCTCTCTGGCTCATGACGTACCCTACCTGACTTACCTAAACAGGTTCTTCCACAACAGTTTGCAGTTCCTGTTCATTCTCCATCATCGGTTCAGTGGTTCTTAAATTTCTTCAAGTTCTACAGTCCTCCCACTTGCTTCTTTAGAGACAAACTCTCTTTCTAGAAAAACGCCGGTCCAAGCTACAAACACTTTGTTCTCGGTTGGATTGTAGAAATAATATCTTTCGTTTCCTTAGGATATCCCACAAATTTACACTTATCTGCTTTGGGTCCGAGCTTGTTTGTTTGTAACCGCTTTACATAGACATCGCAACCCCAAATCTTCATAAATGACAATATGGGATGCTTCCCAGTCCATATCTCATATGGTGTCTTCATGAATGATTTGGATGGAACACGGTTAATGGTGAAAGTTGCAGTCAATAGAGCCTGTCCCCAAAATGATATGGAAGATCCGTTTGACACATCATAGATCGCACCATTTCCAATAGAGTGGGATTCCTCCTCTCGGACACGCCATTCCACTGTGGCGTAGGAGTGAGTTGGGATACAATCCCACACTCTCTAAGATACTCATCAAACTATTGGCTCAAGTATTCTCCCCCACGATCTGATCATAGAGTCTTAATACTCTTACCAAGTTGCTTCTCTACTTCATTCTTGAATTCTTTGAACAATTCAAAGGATTCAGATTTGGCCTTCATAAGGTATACAAATCCATATCTACTAAAGTCACCAGTAAACGTAATGAAGTAGGTGTAACCACCTCAGGCAGGCGTGGGAAACGGCCCACATACATCAGTATGTATGAGTGCGAGTAACTCACTAGTCCTATTACCTTTATTATTGAAAGGGAACTTTGTCATTTTTTCCAATAAACAAGACCCGCATGTCTCATATGATTTCAAATCAAGTGAGTCTAGAAATTCATCCTTATGGAGTCTAGATATGCTTTTTTCGTTTATATGGCCTAAACGACAGTTCCATAGATAAGTAGGATTTAAATCAATAGTTTTAATCCTTTTGGTATTTATGTTATAGACGGAATTATTTAGATCAGGGATACACAATCCATTAGACAAATGTTAACTACAATAGTGCATACTATCAAAATAAATGGAACAACACTTTTCATTTGTTGAAATAGAAAAACCCTTCTCGTCCAAAAAAGAATCCGAAATAATAATTCTGCTCATAGCAGGCACATAATAGCAATTTTCTAATCTAAAATAAGTCCAGCTCATACACGCCTATAGATAATGCAGCAACTCCTGCTCCATTCCCGACGCGCAAATCTATCTCCCCTTTAACCAATCTTCTACTTCTTTTCAAATCTTGCACATTTCGACAAATGTGATATCCACATACAGTATCCAATACCCAAGATGAAGAATAGATATATTGACGTCTATAACAAAAATACCATGTGGTGGTGGAATCACTATTCCAAGCCTTTTATCTTCCAGATAATTGGGGCAATTCGTCCTCCAGTGACCCGGTTGGCTACAGTAGTGACAGTCACCTTTAGCCACGCCCCCACTGGGCTTCAAGGCTTTCTTGGACTTTGCAAATTTCTTGCGCTTTACTTTGGAAGTAGAGGCAACTAACAGTATGGCCTTGCCTTTGCCTTTTATTGATTCTCTGTTCAGTTGTCCTTAGCATGTTGAGAAAGTCTGGCAGAGCTTTGTTGATCTCATTCATGTTATAGTTCATGATGAACTGATTATAACTATCAGGCAACGATTGCAAAATGAGATCTGTTTCCAACTCTTGGCCGAATACGAATCCTAACCTCTCGAGGTTCTCAATGTATTCGATCATATAGAGCACATGAGGCCCGACTGGGTTCCCTTCTGCGATATTGCTCTTGAACAGTGCCTTGGACACCTCATGTCGCTCATGCCTTGCCTGTTCTTGAAACAACTGTTTCAAGTGTTCGATCATATCGTAGGCTTCCATGTTCTCGTGTTGCATCTGGAGCTCAGAGTTCATGGTGCAAAGAATGAGAGAAGTCACATCATTAAAGTCATCCACATGTTTCTGATGTGCTCTCACTGCAGCTAGAACGGACTCATCCTTGGGTGGTTCTGGTATAGGATTGTCTAAGACGTACCATTTCTTTTCTTTCTTAAGAACGATTCTTAAGTTTCTGTATCAGTTAAGTAAATTTGTTCCAGACAACTTGTCCTTCTCAACGACAGATCGCAGGGATGAAGTCGATGCATGATTGTTTTCTATTGGAATTCTACAAAATGAGAAATATGCAATTTTAGTATTTTGAACAGTTTAACTATATTGAACAATGTCTAGATCATTAAATATAGCTCCCACTATTTTTCTTGGATTAATATCCCTCATCATTAATGCGGAAAATATCATATATATTTTCTAGTAAGTCCAAGATACATATTTCACATCTTCTTGAGCTTGATTTGGCAAGTCACCCAAGAATTGGTTTTTAAGGTAGGAACCCTTCAACTTGCATCCCATGAAACTCTTGATCCAATTAGGCGAATAATCCCTTATTCCTTATCCATTAGATAACACCTAATTGTCATGCCTCTAGGCTCATCAATCAAATTGACTTTGCCCAGTTGCGTCCAACCTCTTGCTTCAACAATCACACATTACTTGGTTGTGTCGCCGCAACATACCAAGGTGAATTAAAACGCCTTGATTTTGCAAGCCCGAATTTAATGGACTTTGATCATGAAGGGTGTTTAGGCAAGAGACGACAAAACGCAATATTTCCATTGAGGGATTTAATAGTCATTATCTAATTGTTTGTTTGATCTCATCAACATGATCTAATTATTTGGATTGGGCAATCCATAATAGACGATCACATTTGTTTATTATTATCTTGTTAACGTTATTCTTGTATCATTCATACACAAAAAATAAATAACAAGACATAAATTATAAACATCCACAAAAGAAAAATTAACGTGGCATGGATATGGCCCCTAGACTAAGATATTACCAAGCCAATGATAATATCTATATGCCCTAAAGTGACAAGCTCATCTCTATGTGCTCCACCATAGCCGCTCGCCCAGGATGGGAGTCCTCGTCGTCTTCATGGCTTCTTGGTCCTCCGGTCTTCTTCTCCATGCTCTTGTCTATCATCTAAATATTCTAATTCTAGCCTAGCATCTAGAATAAATAAATAAAACCTCACATGTTAAAAAGATGACCAGCTCGCAAGCCGTAAAATTAACTAACTATTACATTAATTTGATCAGCTCGCAATTCGTAAACCAAACCACAAAAAGTAAACATCCATAACCTAAGTCATATCCATCCACCATGCAAAAAAAAGAACATAATACAGTTAAAACTAATTTTTAACGCGCTTGTTCAATTTTAATTTGAAATTAGGCAAGTAGGGGTCAAAATAGTCCAAGGAGTCCACCATCCACCATGGCCGAACCTCCCATGGACCAAGTTTGAAAAACCCCTTTTTCATGCTTGTGCCCAAACCCTAGTTCCTAGATCCAAAAATATTCACATCCTATGTTATCAAACTCACCAATCTTCACTTCCAATGTTAAATTAGGTCTTGTTAATCTTCAATCAAATTCAATTTGCATCTAATATGCCAATTAATTTCAATTTTCGCGTAACATTAACAATACAGTGTATAAACTGAAAAACTCTTACACATTTGATCATGTTATGCGCTACGACCAGTGGTTCTGATACCACTGTAGGGTTTTGATGCAGGTTACGAAGTGGAATAACAAAAATTAATCCTGCTCAAATCCCTCCAAGGATCACAGGCAAGCCATCATAATATGATAAGGGCATAATAGATGTGTACCTTAGTTTGGGAGATCACACGAAGAATAGTGTATTCGTCCCTACGAGTATCCACAACTTGGATCTTTGATTGGATTCCTTCCCACCCTGTAGTGCTAGCAACGGAAGAAGGAGGAAGATCACGCAAAATGAGGCGAGGCCGAGCCCAAGGGGAGGCCGATAGCGTCGGGTAAGGGGGACGGGTTGGGTTCTTTGGCTCCCAACTTCTCTCTCTCTCTCTCTCTCTCTCTCTCTCTCCTGCTTTGTTCTGTGCTCTCAATAATGAATTGTATTGAGAAAATAACAAGCTAGAGTTCCTTTATATAGTAATAACTCTTTATTAACTACATAAAAGCCCCAATACTAATCATGTCCTTACATGGATTAGTCGACTTGCAAATAAGTCCCACTAAGTTTGCTTGTGGTTGCGTTATGATCCTTTTATTAATTAGCCCAACTAATTAATTCCCATATCCAATTCAATCCATCCGGTGTGTGACCCCATAGGTTTCTACTTAGTTGGTAGTAACTATTTACTAACATGGAGCGGTTTCTAGCAACCATCCATGCCACCCAACTAATAGAAATAAGTCAGTGATCTGACAAACCTTGTGCCCAGTGTTCATTAATTGTGTTATCCCTTTGTCTCCATATCCATTGGACACGAGACATAATAGTCACACTAGTATATCCAATTCATAGTTCCTTGATCCTAGGAATATGCTTATCTATGTTGATAACATCAATATCTCCATATTGATTTATCTAAGGCTGGCCAGACATTCTATAAGCACCATCCCTCGTGTGGCCCAGGGATATTTTCTCCCATTATGTGGGAGGGACAAACCCTATCTACGTCACTACGATCTCTTAAGCTTGCTTTCTATCATGCCTGATAACTATCTTTATAGTTACCCGGTTAAGGCGCAACGTTTGATAATATCAAAGCATGATATTTCAAAACTAGAGTATCTAGTGACTTCATGTCTAAGGATTATAATACCATTAGCACTACGAGAAGCGATTTTGACTTTTACATAATCTAATGTATCCTTCTCGTTGTGGGTCAATCCAGTATGCCATTACTCCTAATGCATACACATGTGTTAGACTTGATATCTCCATATCAAACTATACACATTCTAGTCTATATTTGATCGTCCCGTTAATCAATATAATGGACTAGGGATATTTAAGATAAACAACACATTGTATCTAAGGACTTCATTATATTAAATATCACAATAAATCATAAATGAATGTTCTATCCAAAAACAATTCATACTAAATATAGATTGCCTCTAGGGAACCTATGCCAACATTGATTATCCAGACCATGCCCATAAAATGTGTAAGTTGCAGCGATCTATTTATGGGTTGAAGCAAGCTTCTAGGAGTTGTAGTCTACGTTTCGATGAAGAGGTCAAAGAGTTTGGCTTCATCAAAAACGAAGATGAACCTTGTGTCTACAAGAAGGTTAGTTGCAGCTCTATTGTATTTCTGGTCTTGTATGTGGATGACATACTACTCATTGGAAACAACATTCTTACCTTGAAATATGTTAAAGATTGGCTAGGAAAGTTTTTCTCAGTGAAGGACTTAGGGGATTTAGCTTATATAAATGGTATCAAGATCTATAGGGATAGATCAAGGAAATTTCTAGGCCTAAGCCAAAGTACATATATAGACAAGGTGTTGAAACGGTTCAACATGCAAGATTCTAAGAAGGAACTCTTGCCCATGTCGCATGGAATCACCATTTCGAAGGCTGATTGTTCTTCCAATGAGATTGAGAAGGAACGCATGAGTAGGATTCCCTACGCTTCGGCCACAGGATCCATCATGTACACCATTTTATGTACTAGACCAGATGTGTCATACGCGCTGAGTATGACAAGCTGATATCAGTCTAATCTGGGTGAGAGTCACTGTATAGCGGTCAAGAACATCCTCAAGTAATTGAGTAGAACTAAGGATGCGTTCGTGATCTATGGACGGGAGGAAGAGTTGCGTGTAAGGGGCTACACGGATGCAAGTTTTCAAACCGATAGAGATTATTTCAGATCGCAGTCGGGATTCGTGTAATGCCTGAATGGAGGAGTTGTGAGCTGGAAGTGTTCCAAGCAAGAGACGATTACTGATTCTACAACTGAGGCTGAGTACATTGCTGCAAGTGGCGCAGCAAAGAAAGTTGTTGGATTAGGAAGTTCATTACTAAGCTTGGTGTGGTTCCTAGTATTTTGATTCCAGTAGAGTTCCATCGTTTTCGAGATATCATCGATAGAGGAGATGTTAAGATATGCAAGATTCCTATAGATGAGAATCTCTCAGGTCCACTTACAAAGCCAGCGCAAGCATGAAGGGCACACTAGATCTCTAGGCATACAAGATTCACCATATTGGCTCTAGTGCAAGTGAAAGACTGTTGGTATAGATGCCCTAAAGGCAATCTTGATTAGTATCAACATTATTTTTGGCTAGAATAATAATTTTATTATTTATGGAGACATTTAATGTCACGCCCGAAAACCAGGGTGAATCTTTTTTTGAAATAAAACTAAAGGAAACTCATTCGAACAAGTGGTGAACTTAACAACTCAAACTTGTATTACACAAACTGAAGTATGTTACTGTGCACAAGAGATTCCGGCGGGGAGACCTCCGTGTACACCGTATGTAGAGGATCAGGGATCGCACAGGAAGAGTGGGGTTGTGTGTAGGGAGAGAGTAAGGCAGTAGCAATGTCTGAGAGAGAGACAGAGGTTTGCCAGAGCTTCCGCGTATGGCAAGTGTGTTCTCCTTTGTATGGAAAGGGTAACGTCCTATATATAGCAGAGAACATGACCGTTGTAGTGTGGTTAATGCGCCCATTGATGGCGGCTTAATTAGCTTAACCATAACGGCACGTTCGTCCGAGTATATAGGGACCGTTACAGCACGTTGTGCGCGAATACCGGAACCGTTACGAGGTTGACCGGGTTTGACCGGATTGACCGGGTTTATGGAGCTCGTGCCATAAATCTCTCAAAGCAGTTACTAAAGGTCGCGTGCGGGCTTGGCTCGCACGCGACAGGGCTTACTCTAGCCTCCAAACCACTAAGTCCCTACAAGTCCCGTGCAGTGGTATGCGAGGGCTCTGTCTCGCAGCCCCCACATGGATCAGCTCGGCTGGTGATCCAGTGTATGTGGAGAACAATATGGTGTGCTGGATGGTTGCCACGTGGCCAAGATCTGTCAGCTCAGAAAGCACTATCTACATTAGCCCCCTTTCTGCGCGTGAAGACTCATAGCTGTATAGACTTCCATGCGCGGAAACCAACATACGCGTCGCCGCCACGCACCAATTCAAATACGGGTAAGTTCAGCCCCCGTGCGTGCCATTATGACCTAAAACCCCTAGAGTCGTGCTGTCTGGCCTTTAGGGTTTTAGGCGTGACGTCAGCTTGTCCTGTGATTGCGCGATTCGACGGTGACGGTTGCGATTCGACTACTGAAAGGACGCAACCCTTCATTGTTTTTGGATAAATGCTTTGTATCCTCCATTGTTGCAAAGCATCACTTCTTTCTCTTAAAGTGAATGGTACCCGGAGATCTTCGAGAGCAGATTCAGATAATCAATCACCAGTTCAGAACTGCAAATCGTGTTCTTCAGTTGTGCATATCCAAGCAGGCTTCAAGAAAACAAGGTTGGCCTTGTTCAATTCTGATTTAAGATACCAGTGTTTGCCTTGAACTGCGTTGAATCTGTAAGCCCCAGAACATATAATCTGTTGAAACTTGCGAAGAAGCTTTGATCTTTGAACCCACTTTTGCTTTAATCCTTCAATAATAAGGGCTTCGGATGTGAGATCTTGAAATCACCGATAATGCAACCCCCTAATTTCTGAAATTGATACCAGAAAATGTTCATCTTTCTTTTCACATAGATCTTGAATCTCGAAATTCAAACTGAAGTAGCATATTTCACCCCCCTTTTTCTTGCTCTTCCGCAGGAATGGCCAAGACAAAAGGAACCAAACCCAACAAGGAGGACGAAGAGATCCCCGATCTTCCGCAGGCTTTGTGGCGAAAAGCCCCCTATTTAGGTGGCCAAGATTTTTACCATGCGAGGGTTAAGGCGAAGAGAATGCCTGCTCCTGTCCCGGTTGAGGGATTGCTAACACTGACTCGCCCAGTTAACTCAGCCTTGCTCGAGTTGATTGGTTCCGAGGATGTAGTTCGATTGGGAATCGAGAATGGGTACTTCCCCTATACTGCGATTTGTACCCAGGCGTTTGTCCAGAAATTGGACTATATGGATGAGTGGATTGACCACGTGTTGACCAATCATGCCGCGACTCTTGATGAGGCCGGCGTATACTTCGCTGTTCGTGCTATGAAGGGTGCTGCCGTGAAGCTGGACCAGTCCATGCTTCTAGACCTTCTTTCCCGCTACTCACCTGCGACTCACACATTCCATTTTGCTGAGTTCGAGGCTGCCACTACACTCGAGGACGTGCAGATGTTGTACGATCTTTCTCCCATGGGCGAGGTGGACCCTTTGAGTCCTTTGAGGACAGCTGCGGAGATTGCCTTGTACACGCAGATGGAGGAATGCCTGGCAGAGGTAAAGAAAATCTCCACCCGGTGGACTACCACGAAAGCCCTTCCAAACTGGCAATTGGTTGATACGTTTGCGAAGAACACCTGGAACAAATGGTTACAGTACTTCTTTCGAGACTATGCGAACAGCAGCATTACTAAGAAGCTTCTTAGTGAGAACCCAGAGGCCGAGAATTATGTAGAGGGTAAAGGCTATCACTTGACCCTTTGTGCTTTCCTCTGTGCTTGGTTGTCAAGGTACTTGATTGATGGCCACCCGCATGATGGGGTCTTTTACCATGTTTTGCCACTCGCTGTGAGGCTCGCCCTTGGCCAGAGAGTCGCACTCGGACCCTTGGTCTTGGGCACGCCGTACTATAGGCTTGATCAGCTGGTTCTAGCCATGAAAGAGTCGCGTGGCCGCCTCGATGTACTGTCTTTTGTCAATATTTCCTTTTTGACAATGTGGGTTTTCGAGCGATGGCCATCCTATGCTCCGACTGCTCTCAAACCCGACAAGTGGTGTCCCCCAGGCGAGACGGAGGAGCGCAACAGCGGCAGAGCTGCGAGGTGGTTCGAAGCGAACAATACCAAGTGCGTTTGGAGCTTGATATGCGACAAACGGAAAGAGTTTACTGCCAGGCCCTATGCCACACGTGTTGAGAACGTGCGATGGTTTCCAAAGCTGTACCCCTCTAAGGGTGTTTTCTTCTCAGAAGAGCTCCTCTTCGAAGAGGGATCGCATTTCCATGAGCGCTATCGCGAGTTCTTTTGCTGTTGTCTACGAGGTTCCCTTCCTACCCTCGCAGAGCATATTCGTGAGCTCGCGCCAAGATATGAGAGGATTACCGTGGATGTTGACCCCACTCGAGTTTCTCCCCAGTTCGGCTTTGATGCAGTGGCACCATCAATCTGGCCCCAGTCCATTATCAGAGGTTGTTATAAGCGCTTGCTAACAAAGGAGTGCAAGACAGTATTCATGAACAATCTTCCCTTTGAGCAGCCTGCAGGGACCCGCGAGGGTGGTTGTTCTCAGAACTGGCTCGCATACTGGATCGCCCAGCAAACGAGGATTGAGACGCAGTCGGCCGCGCAGCCAAGTAGAGCTCCCTTGATCAAGAGAAACTCTTTCCCGTTTCACCCCAATTGCAGTCTGAGCGAGTCTGAGTATAGTTGCTACTCGTTGCTGGATCATGAGAACCATTTGTGCCCTGACGTCATTTTGAAGGAAAAGATCGCCGCAGTTAAGAAGGGCGACACGCATGTCTTCAGATATAGCCAGGCATTTGCTAAGGTAAGCACTTTTTCCCGCGTGCGTTAAGCTTCTTGATTTCCTTATGCGGATGCCTTTATTCTGTACTGTTTGCTGTAGTGTCATGTGCGGAGATTCGCATCTGGTGATCGCTCCAAGTCATTGGTTAACACCATTGTTGCCACCAGAAGACAAAAGCAGTCGTTTCTGCTAGCATGGAGGATGGACCCTGAGGTCGAAACCAAGATTCGCGCAGTCATGAATGCTTTCGCTGACTCCCTGATAGACAATGCTCCGGCCTCGTCACCTCCCGGAGATAATCCGTCCCCTCCAGCGACTGCGGCGCCGAGAGTGAAGAGACCCAGGCAAAAGGGAATTACAATTTCTTCCCCTAGAAGTGCTCCAACTTCTCCTCCGGCGAGGTCCCTTTCTGTCAAGGATAAAGGCAAGGGTCGCATGCCTAGCAAAGTGCGGAAAGAGCTCGCAGTTGAGACTTTCATTCCATTCAACCAAGAGGAAGAGGGAGAGAGGCAGGAGCCCAGAGAGAGTGATGAAGAAGAAGAAAGAACAGTGGTGATGCATGAGGAAGAATCAGGAGGTACCTCCGTCGCATTTCCTTTCCCATTATCGTAATTCTTTTGCAATTCTTTCTTTAACCAATCATATCTTCGCAGATGATGATGATGATGAGATCATCGGTGGCCTTTTGGCCAAGAGACAAAAGAAAGATACCCATTCTGGCATTCCAGACGATCCCATAAGCGAGGACGTTCTTGCTGAGTCCCGGAAGACAGCCGCGGAAGCTGCTGAAAGAAGGAGGCAGCGGGAAGAGGAGGAGCTCGAGCGTGTGAGACAGCGGAGCCTCGAAGAGCAGCATGTTGACGACTTAGTGCGTCCAGTTGACGAGGAAGATGTACTCCCCGAAGTAGTGACTCCTCATGCGGGAGAGGAAGATGAGGTTCCAGAAGAGGATGCAGCAGCCCTGGAGCAAGCCCAAGCAGACTTCGAAGAAATCGCAGGCGGCGATAAAGGTGAGATCTTCAATCTCGCAGTAACTTATAGAGATGTTATTGTGGGTGCGTTAAAGCATGGTGTGTCAAAGGCTGACATTCGCCGTTGGCTAGTAGACAAGTGCGGAGAACCTTCAGGTAATCATTTGAGCGATACGCATGTACTAGGCCTTAGCAATTTGAGACAGAATCATGACTGGTTTCTTCGCATCCCAGGTCACGCTCCTTTTAAAGACTTGCTTAGTGAGGACACACTAATAGGACATGGTTCCACGTCTTTAGTGTATGACGAAGAGACTTCAATCCCACCTTCGCGTGGAGGTGCTTGCTCTTAGCTTAAGTAAAGATAGCGAAATATCATTCAATGCAAGTTACCTCATACCATCGCATTTTGTATCGCAGGCAATGTTGAGGAACACGCGCCGGAGCAAAGAAGTCAGCCTTCTGCGTCCTATGTTCCGATTCCGAGCCCCCATACCGAGAAGCCCGTCGCAGCTACTGATCACGCAGGTGAGCCTCTCGAGGACATCATCGAACTTTCCGACGATGCTGAAGCTGGTGCTGTGCTAATGGATGAAGATGCCCATGCTGGTGCTGAGGAAGTAAGGACAAGTACTGCCGATGCCTCCGCATCTGAGAATGTCCTTTTCCAAGCAACCTCGGCTGTCACTTCGCCTCCGGCGATGACTGAGTCGGCGGCACCTATTCCTGCGTGGAGCTTTTGGGGCTCGCAGGTTGGGAATGTAGTCGCAGCTGGTGCGGCCTACACTCTTCCTTCTAACTATGAGGAGTTAGAGCTCGCGGCTGACAGGAGAGCTATGGAGCAAGGGCAGTCTTCAACGACTCCAGTAATGCGCATTCCTTCTCTTCGTGAGATTCTCGAAGGAACAAGTAAGTAGTGATTCACTGTTTGCATCTCGCGTGGTTCATTTGCGAGTTTTATATCATAACTTAGCTTTAACATTGCTTCAGGTTTGAAGCAAACTGATGTGGACTGGCTGGTTCGGATGCGCCTCACCTACCCCCGATCGTTTGCAAGATCTCTGGAGATAGGACCCTTTGACAGGAGGCTGTTTCTTACCGAAGCCATCTGGATTTTGGAGCAGCTGTCTGCGGCTACGCCTGAGACCATTTCCGTCGAGAGTGCCGAATTGCTTTGTGGCATGTGCCAAAATCTCCTGAACAAAGTTCAAGGCAGGCTGGGTTTCAGATTTCTTATGAAAGGAGTCACTCTGATTCGCGCAGCCGTAACTTTGAAGCTCGGCCACCAGAACCTCGCAGCTGAAAAGCAAAAGGTGGAGCAGCAGAAGCAAAAGGCTGAAGAAGCCACGAAGTTCTATCATGAGATGAATGCCAAGTGCGTGCAATTGAAGCAAGAAGTGGAGCAGGTAGTGAAGCTGAGCCATCGGTTCGCACCCCATGACTCTTTGATCAAGAATTTGCTTTTGACTTTTTGAATTTGGAAAATAGCAAGGAAATGGCTAGAACATTAATGTAATGTTTGAAACATTAATGTAATGTTGCTAGGGTTTCTCCCCCCTTTTTTTTGACAACAAGAATCAACTTGCCCGTTTTGCCCTTTCCGGGATTTGATAGGATATCTCTGTGCATATCCAATTATGACATCAGCAATTGATACTCTGCTTGATTTTCGCGCTAATTTCTCGGCAGATAAGCACGCTTTCCTTGGGAAGTCCATCCGAATCATGACTATCCGTCATTTATTAGGATACGCAACTGAATCGTCGTAGCCTTTAGTAGGGTAATTGATCGTTACCGCTTTTCAAGGCGTAAGTGATTGAACTTACCCTCTTTTCGAATTCTGCTGACTCATCTTTGGCAACTGAAGAGTCTCCATAGGGTCTATATAAACCCCGTCTTTGCCATTTGGGTTCTTCATCCCAAAAATGTGCTTTGCCGTGAGTCCTTACGACTGCTGGCTTCAACGCTTGTTTTTCGTTGATTCATGGCAACTCCAAATTGTGAATCCTGAGTTTGCGCTTTGTGCTATAGAAATAGTTTCCAAGATCCACTTTATGAGGAATATCGTTCTTTATAACCATCATAAAGAAGATGGAGATGATATCTCATGTGTGTTCGAAGAATTTTCTTCGTGTATTATGTTTGCAGGTCATGTTTCAGGCCGCCTCCCGGTGAGGTGCAGCGCCGAAGTGACCGTGCTACCGTCTCGTAATGAACGGCGGAATTCTCCTCCAGCATCCCTGGAGGAGGATTTCTTGCCTCTTCGTACTTGAACTCAGGAGGCTCGTCAATGCCCTTGTCTATCATGACAAGGAGTCCATCACCAGAGGAATGACTGCTTCGCCTGTTTTGCAGGACAGCATATGTCGGAACAGGAGGTCCTCCGGTGCCTATCTTGATCAGACAGAGGCCTTTGTCACCCCTTGGGGTTTTGGACGTACCGTCACCCAGATTTTGCTGCTAGGGACGTAGCAAATGACGAGTTAATCTCTTTGCAGCAGCATCCCTTTTGCTATAGATCTTTGGTCGCAGATCTTTGTATTGCGTAGCCGGTGTTAGAACCGGTGGGTTCATCCTTTTCAGTCGGGATTCCCGTAGTGTGTCTCTGCTGGCTTGTCAGCTACTTTTCGAATGTATTGTAAGCCATGTTGGCTGTGTAGTTAGATTTGAGCTTTTTCGCTTGTAAGCTGCTATCTAGACAGATAAATTGTAAGTCTTTTCGACTCATAATGATAAATAGCCTTTTTGTATTATCTGCTGCCTTGTCACAACAAAATACAATTTCGCATGTGTTTCGGCATATTTCGCCTTGCATAATGCTATATACACGTTTCGCACTTGCTATCTGCCATATAAATTCGCAGATGTTTTACTAGATCGTTCGAGATCATATTTTCGCAGCTGTGCCATCTTGGCAGATGGGCTTGTGATTAGCCTTTGATGCACGTGCTATCATATCAGATAGACCTTTGTAAATCACTTAAGATTATTTTCACAATATTGCTATCTTAGCAGATAGTCTTTAGTAGATCAATTAAGATCGTTCTTCGCGCGAGTTGCCATCGTGGCAGATAGGCTTTACTGGATCAATTAAGATCGTTTTTTTCGCATGAGTTGCTATCGTAGCAGATAGGCTTTAGAAGATCAATTAAGATCGTTTTTTCGCATGAGTTGCTATCGTAACAGCTAGGCTTTAGTGATCAACTCAGATCGCATTTGCATTGGCTGCTATCGTAACAGATAGGCTTGAATGATCAATTAAGATCGCGTTTGCATAGGCTGCTATCGTGACAGATAGGCTTAAATGATCAATTAAGATCGCGTTTGCATAGGCTGCTATCGTGACAGATAGGCTTAAATGATCAATTAAGATCGCATTTGCATAGGCTGCTATCGTAACAGATAGGCTTAGATGATCAATTCAGATCACATTTTCATAGGCTGCTATCGTTAAAGATAGGCTTAGATGATCAATTAAGATCGCATTTGCATAGGCTACTATCGTAACAGATAGGCTTAGATGATCAATTAAGATCGCATTCGCATAGGCTGCTATCGTAACAGATAGGCTTAGATGATCAATTCAGATCACATTTGCATAGGCTGCTATCGTAACAGATAGGCTTAGATGATCAATTAAGATCGCATTTGCATAGATTGCTATTGTGGCGAATAACCATAGCTAACAGTTATAACAAAGCAAAATTGACATCCAGAAATATGAAGTTTCTCATTTGGGAGAATTTCTTTATTATAACGCTCTCATATGGGAGAGATGAGATTACAATCCTCTCATATGGGAGAGGAGATTGTGTAAATCGTAGCCATACAAGACATTAAGCGACGTTATAATAAAACGCATGAAATGAGAGAAGTCAAGGATAGTACTTCTTAATCCAGCGCATGTTGACTGAACTCGGGGTTGAGGTTGTGCCGTGCAACCTTCGTATGCTGCAATAGCCACTGTCGAAGACTTCTGTGACTTCGAAGGGTCCTTCCCAATTGGCTGCGAACTTTGGGTGAGCCGCTTCTCGCATGCAGTGGTCAGATGCGCGCAGGACCAAGTCGCCAACTGCGAAATCTCTTCGCTGGACCGTCTTATTGTAAGCGCGAGCAATCCTTTCTTGATATCGCTTGTTGGTCCTTTTGGCTTGTTCTCGCTTTTCCTCCAGCAAGATTAAGTCATGGTCGCGTTGGTTTTCGTAGAGTGCGTGGAAGGCTAGCCTTGCCGAATTGACTCTCACCTCCGCAGGTACCATAGCTTCGGCCCCATAACATAGTAGAAATGGCGAGGCCCCCGTGGGTGTCCTTGGAAAAGTTTGGTACGCCCATAGAGCCATGCTTAGGGAGTCGGCCCATTTCTTGTGGTCGTCTGCGACCATCTTGCTCAAAATCCTCAAAAGCGTTTTGGTGGTCGCTTCGGCTTGTCCGTTCCCCTTCGGGTAATAAGGGGTAGAACATATCTGCCTGATATTGTACTCTGCTAATTACGCAGCTACCTGGCGATTAACAAAAGGAGTACCATTATCTGAAAGAACGGTGTTTGGGATTCCGAACCTGCATATAATGTTTTCTTGAATGAAGTTGACCACAGCTAGCGCATTTGCCGTCTTGAGTGGTACTGCCTCCACCCATTTGGTGAATAGCTCAGTTGCGGTGAGAATAATATGATTCCCATGTGACATTGGTCGGATGGGACCGATGAAGTCTAGAGCCCATGTGTGGAATGGCCACGGCGTCCCTAATGCATGTAGGTCCACGGCGGGAGCGTGCACTAGGTTTCCTTTGAATTGGCATTCCTGGCAGCGTCGTACCTTGGTGCGGCAATCGACTTCCATCGTGGGCCAGAAATATCCAATTGAGAGGAGCTGCCTGCATAATTTCGCACCTCCTTGGTGTTCCACCTGATGAGAAAGGTCCATGACTTCTTGTGCTTCTCTGCCGTCTAGACATCGCAGCAAGTTGCCCTCGTGACCTCTTCGCCAAAGCAGATTTTCTTGTACTACATATCGAGATGCTTTCCTCTTCAATTTTTCGGCTTATTTTCTCGATTCAGGCACGGTGCCCTGAGTGAGAAAATCAAAGAGTGGCTTTCTCCAATCCGTGTCATCATCGGTTAGAGCAATGAGTAAAGAATCTTTGATTAGTGCGCAACTCTCGCACTTCCCTTGTATCAGGGCCGCGACTGTTGACATGTCTGGCCAATGAATGCCATATCTCTGAGCCTTCCGGTAGATTGACACCTCGCTTTCTCCGCAAGCATGTTGGTGAATCTTTTCTAACAACAGTTGTCCCTCTCGTTCGGAGACGCATCGCATGAGTATTCCGCCAGGACCCTTGTAGTAAAGGGTGTTGTCATGTATGCAGTACCCTTTTGTGAGTGCCCAGCTTCCACTGCTTGTGCCTTCTGCAATGGCTCGTAAGACTGCTTTTCTCCAGTCCGAATCATCCATGTGTTCGTCGTCGCTCGCGTCCTCTGCCAACGCTGACGATGTCCGCACTTCGATCGAGATCCTCGCGGGACATTTGTCTGTACTGACCTTGGAACCTAAGGTTGCCAAAGCGTCCGCATGCCTGTTGTCTGCTCGGGGCTTGTGCTCGTACCTCACATCGCAGAATTGCTGTACCAGCTTTTGTACTAGAGTCCGATAAGACAGAAGGTTAATCTCCTTCAAACCGTACTCGCCCGAGGCTTGCTTGACGATCAACTTCGAGTCTCCCATGACCGTCAGATTGCTTACTTCCAAATCTTTTGCTGCGCGCAGTCCCGCTATGAGGGCTTCATATTCTGCCTCGTTATTGGTGACTGCAAAATCGAGCTTTGCGGACATCTGTATGACTTCCCCCATCCGGCTTAGTCAAGACTATCCCAATGCCTCCACCTTTCCTTGTTGACGAGCCGTCGAAGTGGAGCGTCCAATAGGGGACGTCGATTGCATAGATTTCAGGGCCTTCGAGTTCTTCTTCGATCACGGGCTCGTGGCTGTTGTCGGGGAACTGTGCCAACAGATCCGCTACCGCCTGCGACTTAATCGCTCGCGGTCTCACGCATGTGATATCATATTGAGAGATGGTCATGTACCATTTCGCCAATCTCCCGCCGGGAGTAGTGTGAGTTAGCAGATATCGTATAGGATCGCTTTTGGTGACCACTACTACTTTATGCGATGCGAAGTAGTGTTTCTATTTCTCTATTACAAAGAACAAAGCAAGGCAATGACGTTCGATGTCTGTGTACCTCGATTCAGCAGGCTGCACGATGCGAGAGATGTAGTAGATAGGCCTTTCCTGGCCTTCGTACTCCTGAGCCAAGAGTGCTCCTATGGACCTCCTTGTTGATGTCAGATATAGCAGAAGCGGTGACCCCAGTTGAGGTGCGATCATTATTTTTGAGGACGTCAGCAGATCCTTCAGCTTTTCGAATGCAGCTTCGTGCTCCGGAGCCCAGTTGTACACGGCGTCCTTCTTGAGAAGAGTACTAAAACAGCATGTGATTTCGGCAATCGCTGGGATGAATCTCCGCAGATAGGATAGCTTTCCTAAAAATGTCTTCAAGGCGCTCTGGTTATGGGGCGGCGTCATGCTGGTTATGGCTGATACTTTCGCAGGGTCAGGCTCGATTCCTTGGCGATGAACTACGCATCCCAAGAACTTCCCTGATGTTACCCCAAATGCGCATTTCATGGGATTCATCTTTAGTTGAAAGGATTTGCATCTATTGAAAACCTTTCGTAGATCCGTGAAGTGATCTGCTTCATATTTGGATTTAACCACCAGGTCATCCACATAGAATTCCACTTCTTTATGCATCATGTCGTGGAACAGAGCCATCATGGCCCGCTGATAGGTCGCACCCGCGTTTTTGAGACCGAACGGCATCACTGTGTAGTTGAACACCCCCACCGGAGTGATGAATGCAGTTTTCCGCGCGTCTTCGGGGTCCATCTTGATCTGGTTGTACCCGCTGAAACCATCCATGAAACTGAACATGCGGTGGCCCGCTGTTGAATCGATAAGCAAATCGATGTTGGGCAGTGGGAAATCGTCCTTGGGGCAGAAGCGATTGAGATCTCGGAAATCCACGCAGATGCGGAGCTGTCCGTTCTTCTTCACCACTGGCACGATGTTGGCCAGCCATGTGGGATGATGATTTGGCTCTATGAATTTGGCATCCAGGAGTTTGACAATCTCCTGCTTGATTTTCACGTTAAGCTCCGGCCTGAAACTCCTTGTGCTCTGTTTTACCGGCTTAGACCCTGGAATAATGTCTAAGCGGTGCATAGTGATGCTTGTATCCAGTCCCGGCATCTCATCATACTCCCATGCGAACACATCCTTGTATTTAGTTAGGAGTTGTAGCAGTCCTTGCTCCTCTTCGCTTGTGAGGTCCGCACTTAGAAAGACTGGCCTTTTCTTTTCCTCTTTCGGGCTGAGGAACATTTCCTTTAGTTCTTGCTTTTGTGGTCTGGGCCTGTCTTCCATGCATTCAGGCGCTTCCTTGAGCTTCTCTTCTGGAGTGCTCTGTATTGTCTTTTCCGTCAGCGCGACTTGCTCGATTTGATTGATTTGCCCAGGGATATCCCCATGCCCGTGTGAGGACATCCCCGCGCACCTTCATATGCGATAGCATTTCTTCCCATTGGCGTAGAAGCTCTCTATCTCCTTGCCCTCGGGGTCATGCTTTGCGATTCTCTTCAGGGTATACACGTTCTTTCGATGGTATGCGATACGCGGCGCCTCTTCGCGTGTAGGCGGCTTTTCCTTGGCATCTTCCCTTGACACCATTACTCCCGCAGGTGACTGGTCCTTGATGTCCTCCCATAGAGGCAAAGGAGTAGGGTTGAATGGTCCTGGTGTTTGCTCGTCCGCCATCTCGGTAAACCACACTGCCTCGCTAAGATGTGCTTCATCCAAGTTGAATGGATTCGTCGAAGCCGGTATCTCGACTACTCTGTCGTTCCAGATAGCTTTCATAACCTGGTGAGCTGTTGAAGGAATCGCGTCGAAGCGATGAATCCAGGCTCGACCTATAATCATGTGGTATGTAGTGTTCGCGTCTATGACATAGAACTTTGCTGAGCACTTGATTCTGCCAATCTGAATGCCCAGGCGGATCCATCCGATCGTCATTCTAGAGTCGCTTCCGAATCCCATCAGCGGGGATGGACGCTTGACGATCTTGTGCTCGGGGATCCCTGCTAGCTTCAGTGTGTGGAGCGAAACGACGTTGACCGCTGCTCCTCCGTCAACGAATGCTCGTTTGAACTCGACACCATTGACGATGGCCGTCACATTTAGAGGCCTCTGGTGGCTCGCATCTGCCTTCTTGTCGCTGGCAGAAAAGGTCATAATCTTTTCTGTAGAGCGAGACGCCCTGATGACTTTCCCGTTGGAGACTACAAGATCCTCCTCGTAGTCCTCCGCTATCCTCAAGATTGCTTTCGTCATGTCTGTCCGGCATTTCTCTGAGAAATTCATCTCGTCGAGGAATCTGCTGAAGCCGTGCGACCCCTTCATTCGGTCGGCACGCTCGTCTTCTGTATCCATGCTGTAGTCCTCGTTTTCGTGGACCTCGGCGATGATGGGTAGACCGTCCTCTGCGACTTCTTCCAAGTCTACGATCGAGATCATGGCGACCTCTTTGCCTTTTGATTCTTGCTCCGCGTGGGCAGGAAGCGGATTGTTGCGCACATCCTTCCTGCGTTCGCTGACGATCAGCTCGCCGTTCTTCATCTTCTGGTCGAATGTGAACCTGAGCTTTTTACATTCCGCTGTGGGGTGCATGACCTTGCCGTGGTACTCGCACCACTTAGGGTCCCTCACCATCTCCTTAGAGGTTATCTTCTTGAGCGGTGGCAGGACGCCGTCCTTGCGCCACTGTCTGCAGAGGTCGCTTGCCTCCTCTACTGAGCATGGCAGGGGTGTTACATCGAAGTTCACAACCTTTGCTTGCTTCTGGGGTGAAACTGTATTGACCTCAGCTTCGCGTCCCCTCATGTAACTGAATCTCCAGATCTTGTAGGTGGTGCTGCTCGGAGGTCGCTCGGGAGCGTTCTTCTTTTTCTGCCTCTCAACTATAGGCTCGATGTTCTTTGTGCATTCAATTAGCTTTGAAAACGTAGGTGTTTGCAAATTAATGAGCATACCTTTGTATTCGTCTCGCATGCACTGCAGGCATATCTCTACGAGCCGGCTTTCGAGCATTGGATCTTTGCACTCCAAGGACTTCGCCCTGAATTTCTTGATGTAAGTGATCCCGTCCTCCTCGCGCTTCTGATACATTCGCGAGAGATGGATCATCGTCACCTTTTCTTCCATCTGGAAGAACTTGGTGTAGAACTTCTGGACCATGTCGTCCCAAGTCTTCGGACCCGGCTTCCAACGTTCGGTACCACTTGTATGCTACGTTCCCTAAAGATTTTGGGAACTCTCGCATTAGTAATTTGGGATCGGCTCCGTATGGCCCCATGACATCAATGAAACGCATGACATGTTCATGAGCGTTTCCGTTGACATCCTCGAACTTGTCCCATTTAGGAGCTTTGTACCCCGCGGGGTTAGGCATGAGATAGATCTCTCGTGGAATGGGTGGATCGTTGTCCAGCTTCGGGATAATGGTATCCGCGAATGACTGATGAGCCAGAATAGTGTCCATGCGCTTCTGCAGAGACGTCATGCATTCTGGAATGCTTCCCTTGGTAGTCGAAGGAGGGGTTGCCACAGGTGGGGGCGACACATACGCCGTCGAAGGATTGGGAGCGTATTGAATACTCGCATTGCCCCAGATCGCCGTTGAAGGAGGCAAAGGGTACTGCAGAGTTGGGTTAGACGCCAAAGCCGAGGGCTGAGGAGTGTGGGCAGCCAGAGGCAACATCTGAGCTGTTGACCCCTGAATCGAAGGCAGCTGCGTAGTCACCGGTGGAGGCTGCAGATTAGTGTTGGGAGGCGTGGTTGACACTCCCAGTCCCGGAGCAGTAGGAGCTCCTCCTCCTTGAGGGACGGCGGTGGATGATGAAGGATTTGGCGCAAGGGTGCCCAGAACGGCCAAGATCCTTTCCAATTGCGCAGACTGAGATTTGAGAGCTTTCTCCTGGCTTTGGACGGTGGCGTCCAAAGACTCTAGTGTGGGCGTCTCGCCGGGAGTGGTAGGAGTACGGCGGGTTTCCTCTCCCGAGGCGGTTTCGGTGGAAGGCGATCTGTTGCTGATATCGTCCTCCTGAGACATGGTTGCTTTTGCTGGTAAGATTCACGTCGGGTTCACCAAAATGTGCACAAGAGATTCCGGCGGGGAGACCTCCGTGTACACCGTATGTAGAGGATCAGGGATCGCACAGGAAGAGTGGGGTTGTGTGTAGGGAGAGAGTAAAGCAGTAGCAATGTCTGAGAGAGAGACAGAGGTTTGGCAGAGCTTCCGCGTATGGCAAGTGTGTTCTCCTTTGTATGGAAAGGGTAAGGTCCTATATATAGCAGAGAACATGACCGTTGTAGTGTGGTTAATGCGCCCATTGATGGCGGCTTAATTAGCTTAACCATAACGGCACGTTCGTCCGAGTATATAGGGACCGTTACAGCACGTTGTGCGCGAATACCGGAACCGTTACGAGGTTGACCGGGTTTGACCGGATTGACCGGGTTTATGGAGCTCGTGCCATAAATCTCTCAAAGCAGTTACTAAAGGTCGCGTGCGGGCTTGGCTCGCACGCGACATGGCTTACTCTAGCCTCCAAACCACTAAGTCCCTACAAGTCCCGTGCAGTGGTATGCGAGGGCTCTGTCTCGCAACCCCCACATGGATCAGCTCGGCTGGTGATCCAGTGTATGTGGAGCACAATATGGTGTGCTGGATGGTTGCCACGTGGCCAAGATCTGTCAGCTCAGAAAGCACTATCTACAGTTACAGAGTAGTCAGAGCTACTAAGTTATAGTGGTGCTTGCATCAGTGTAACCCTTTACACATAGCTCTTACTTACCTCCAAATATCAAGAAAACATCCTTAGTCCTTCTCAAGTACTTTAGGATGTTCTTGACAGCAATCCAGTGACTCTCACCCGGATTGGACTGGTATCTGCTCACCATACTCCACGCGTATGATACGTCTGGTCTAGTACATAACATGGCATACATGATGGACCCTATGGCCGAAGCATAGGGTATCCTACTCATGCGGTCCTTCTCAATCTCATTGGAGGGGCAGTCATTCTTAGAAAGAGTGACTCCATGCGACATGGGCAAGAATCCCTCTTGGAATCTTGCATGTTGAACCTCTTCAACATCTTGTCTATATATGTACTTTGACTTAGGCTGAGCAACCTTTCAGATCTATCCCTATAGATCTTTATACCAAGTATATAGGTTGCGTCTCCTAAGTCCTTCATTGCAAATCACTTTCCTAGCCAATCATTAACAGATTGCAAAGTAGGAATGTCGTTGGCAATGATTAGTATGTCATCCACATACATGACCAGAAATACTACAGAGCTCCCACTAACCTTTTTGTAAACACAAGGCTCGTCTTCGTTCTTGATGAAGCCAAACTCTTTAACTGCGTCATCAAAACGTCGATTCCAGCTCCTAGAAGCTTGCTTTAATCCATAAATGGATTTTTGCAGCTTCAGACTTTATTGGCATTCTTTGGATCCTCAAAACCCACTGGTTGTGTCATGTACACATCCTCGAGGAGGTTCCCATAAAAGAACGCTGTTTTGACATCCATTTTCCAAATCTCATAGTCGTAGTATGCTGCAATAGCAAGTAGGAATCGAATTGATTTAGTCATGGCGACTGGTGAAAAGGTATCATCATAGTCAATACCATGAATCTGTCTATACCCATTGGCTACAAATCGCCCCTTATGGGCAACTACCTTGCCATCCATGTCGGTCTTCTTCTTGAAGACCCACTTTGTTGGTGTACATGGAATCCATCTCGGATCTCATGGCTTCTAGCCACTTCTTAGAATCTGGGCCTTTAATGGCTTCCCTGTAGTTTACAGGCTCATCATCTATGAGTGGCACGTCATCGGGCTCAGTCACGAGAAGTCCATACCTCTCTGGCTCATGACGCACTCTTCCTGATCTACGGAGTTCCTGTGTTACCTGAACAGGTTCCTCCACAACAGTTTGCGGTTCCTGCTCATGTTCCATCATCGGTTTAGTGATATGTGGTTCTTAAATTTCTTCAAGTTCTACAACCCTCCCACTTGATTCTTTAACGACAAACTCTCTTTCTAGAAATACGCCGGTCCGAGCAACAAACCAAATTTTTAAAAACCGGACCGGCCATCGAACCGGTGAGGCACCGGTTCATGGTCGGACCGGTCGGACCGGTGGTCAGACCGGTTCAATCGCACGTTTACTTAATAATATATATGTTTTATTTTTTATAAAAAATTAATAACATAATTAAAATTCACCCAAATAATATATTATTTTAGTAAGTTAAATAAATTTATATGTACAAAAAAATTGTATTATGAAAACATACATACCAAAATTATCTCTTCCCTTTAATTACTACTATTATCTCTAAAGTTGTTGTGATATAAACTAATAATTTAGAATTATCTCTTCCCTTTAATCTTTTGTAGCATTATCTAGTTTGTTGGAGACTAAAGAATTTGAAAAAAGTCAAAAACGTAACCACCCTGCATCCACATATCTCTCACAATATCTCTCACATTATCTCTCACATTTATCACATCCGCGTATATCGTTTTCTCTCTCTACAACCCCTCAGTTTTTCCTCCGTCCTCTTCGTCTCTCTCTCTCCCTCCCCAAACCCATCAATCTCTTTGAGTCTGTGATCGAATCCATCAGTGAAAATTCAAGGAAGACGACGAAGGCAGCCGGAGGAAGAAAGGCGCCGAGAAGAAGAAGTCAGTGGGCCGGCCTCTGTTAGTCGGAGCATGATTTTTTCGCCGGACCATGAATTTTTCGCCGGATCTTGAATCTCTTTCCCTCTCTTTTTGTTTCCAGATCGCCGGTGAATGATTTGTTCGGAATTTCCGAAAACCGGCCGGTTTTTTACCGACCGGTTCGCCGGTTGGACCGCAAAACCGGGCGTTTTTTGACCGGTCTTGACCGGTTCCTGCATTTATGGTCTGATTATCGGACCGAACCGGTCACCTCCCGGTTCACCGGTCCGACCGGTCCGACCGGCCGGTCCGGTCCGGTTTTAAAAACTATGCAACAAACACTTTGTTCTCGGTGGGATTGTAGAAATAATATCCTTTAGTATCCTTAGGATATACCACAAATTTACACTTATCCGTTTTCGGCCCGAGCTTGTCTGTTTGTAAGCAATTTACATAGACATCGCAGCCCCAAATCCTCATAAACGACACTATGGGACGCTTCCCTGTCCTTATCTCATATGGTGTCTTAATGACTGATTTGGATGGAACGCGGTTAATGGTAAAAGTTGCCGTCATTAGAGCATGTCCCCAAAATGATATCGGAAGATCTGTTTGAGACATCATAGACCGCACCATATCTAATAGAGTGCGATTCCTCCTCTCTGACACGCCATTCCATTGTGGCGTTCCGGGTGGAGTGAGATGGGATACTATCCCATACTCTCTAATATATTCATCAAACTCTTGGCTTAAGTATTCTCCTCCATGATGATCAGATGGTAGAGCCTTAATACTTTTACCAAGTTGCTTCTCTACTTCATTCTTGAATTCTTTGAACAATTCAAAGGATTCGGATTTGGCCTTCATAAGGTATACAAATTCATATCTACTGAAATCATCAGTAAATGTGATGAATTAGATATAACCACCTCTGGCAAGCGTGGGGAATGGTCCACATACATCAGTATGTATGAGTGCCAATAACTCACTAATCCTTTCACCATTCTCATTGAAAGAGGACTTTGTCATTTTTCCCAATAAACAAGATTCACATGTCTCATATGATTCCAAATCAAATGAGTCTAGAAGTCCATCTTTATGCAGTCTAGATATGCGTTTCTCGTTTATATGGCCTAAACGACAGTGCCATAGATATGTAGGATTTAAATCATTAGTTTTAATCCTTTTAGTTTTTATGTTATAGACTGGACTATTTAGATCAAGGATATACAATCCATTAGACAAATGCGCACTACAATAGTGCATACTATCAAAATAAATGGAGCAACACTTGTCCTTTATTGAAATAGAAAAACCCTTCTCGTCCAAACAAGAAATGGAAATAATGTTTCTGCTCATAGCAGGCACATAAAAGCAATTGTCTAATTCTCACTACTGGAATTAGGTCCAAATACGACACTTTGCCAAACGGCGGCCCGAATAACCGTCGTTTTAGCTAACTAATTACGGCGGAATATAAGATTCGCCGTTAATTGTAAAATAAACGACGGTTTTGTTTGGCTGCCGTAAAATTTCCGGCGGATTTATAATTTCCGTCGATTTAGTTGCCAACTAAAAGGCGGTTTATTGAGAACCGTCGGTTTTTTAATATATATATATATTTTTTAAATTCTTATTTTCACTTAGAAGTTAAGAAAAAAAAAAGAAGAAGAAGTTTATACCCAGTGACCCACGAACTTTCATCCCCCCCCCCCCTCTCTTCTGGAACACAAGAGAACCCCAAAACCCTACGACTCTCGCGATTCCCCGAAATATGAGCGCGAAAGTGAAATTGGTAGATTAGTGCTAACCCCTGGTTCGTAATTGGGTATTGAGTAGATTAGGGCTTCGAATTTTTCGTCTCGGTAGTTCCGACGCGCACTTCTTCTCCTCCATCGGTTTCTTCCTCCAACGGTCCTTCGGTTCGCCTGGGATTGGTGTGCGCGCTAAGCGGTATTCAGGCGCGCAATATTTCGTCTGGGTATTCGTTTCTTCACTACTTGCCTTCTTCCTCTATTCCGAAGTTATAGATTCAAATCCCTCTTTTCTATTCAGGCGCTAACCCGTGGTTCGTAATCTTTCGATTTCTGTTCAGGTCCCTCTTTTGCTGCCTACAACCAGAGATGTAGTTGTTGTTCAAGAGCTCACGCAACAGTACACGTTCTTTGCAGTTCAGGTACATCTGATTCTCATTTTATTTATGAATTTGTTGGTTTAGTATTGCTTCAAAGATGAAGTTAATATTATACAGTAACTGTTAAAAGGTTGTGTTGACTACATAGCAGATTCAGTATTGCAAAAAGAAATTTTGACATTTTTCATTCATTTTATTATGTTACATGTGATGATTTCTTGGTTCAAATTTGTAAAACAATTGTATGAGAAGGCTTCCTTGGTATGTTATATTAAAACAATTAGGACAGAAAATAGTACCAAATCTATTCAACTCTAGCAATTTGGGGAAAACAGTAAAGTGTGTAACTTTACCTTTTCCTCATCCTCTAAAAGAGAATTTGTGATTCCTTAATCTTAGTCTGTATGTCCTAAGGTTGAGAACTGTTAAATTTCCCTTTTAGCATTTAAAGACAAAAATAATTATAGCACTAGATTCATATAGGCCCATGTGAAACTTTTGGCTATCTGTTGATGTCATTATGTTCTGAATTGGTATATAACATGAAGAAATTAAACCAATATTGCTCGAATTCTGGTCTCTATCATGGATTTGAAGTAATGGAGGCACACCTAACCCTTATACAATGTCGTGGCATCGTGGGGGAAGACAATGGAAACAGAGAACTGTGTAGTATTTAAAAGTGGCAAGTCACATAAGAACAGGGTGTATATGAATGTATTTCATATAAGAATGGTCCTTTATAAGTATTGTCGTGAGCATATAAGTATTGTTGTGAGCATATTAGAAAAAATCTATTCTTTAATCCTGAAATGAATATGATAGCCTTGAAATTAGTTAAACAACTCATAACCGTGCATGAATATAATATGAACTAAAATTTGTGCACCAAGAGCTGGATTGAACTGACATGCACAATATATATATATATATATATTGTGCATGTCAATGCAGGGATGGATAAGAGCTGGATAGAACTGAAAAAAAGATTCTCTCTTCCATATGTGAGAGGCTGTGAAGAGTTTCTGAACCTTGCCTTCGCTCACAATAAGGGTGGGGAATACATTTATTGTCCGTGCAAGATCTGCCTAAACCGCTATTATCGGAATAGATGTACTGTGCGTGAGCATATATTGGTCGACGGATTTAGTAAAGATTACAAGATATGGACAAATCATGGGGAGGTCATAGGTGGCGTTGAATATGCTGATGATGAAGAGGGTCATGTCGTTGAGGGTGAAATGAATGATATGGTAAATGATGCATTTGGTTGGCCACAGAGCAACGTCGATGCATTCTCTAGTCCGAGCCCTGATGCTAACTATGAAAAGTATGTTCAGCTACTGAAATATGTTGAGCGTGAGTTATATCCAGGCTGTAAGAATTTTACGAGGTTGTCATTTATAGTTCGTCTTCTAGAGCTGAAAGTGATGTATGGATGGAGCAATACTTCTTTTGACAAGTTGATGAATTTGTTGAAAGAAGCCTTCCCTGAAGGAGAAACTTTACCGGCATCGTACTACGACGCCAAAAAGTTTAGAGACTCGTTGGGGTTTAACTACATTAAGTATGATGCTTGTCCAAATGATTGTATGTTGTATTGGAAGGATAAGAAAGATGCTGAACAATGTGATTTTTGCAAAGAAGACAGGTACAAACCAAGGGATCCAAATACTGAAAAGGGAAATTCGAATAAGAAGCGCATTCCGCACAAGCAATTGCGTTATTTCCCTGTCAAAGAGAGGTTACAAAGGTTTTTCATGTCTGCAAAGACAGCATCACTAATGCGTTGGCATGCAGAGGAGATGGCTAAGGATGAGTTACAAATGCACCCTTAATTCAGTAGCTTGGAAGAAGTTTGATGCAGACCATCCCTGTTTCGCCCATGATCGCAGGAATGTTAGACTCTGGCTTGCATCTGATGGTTTCAACCCATATCGGACATTGAGCAGCACTTATAGCATATGACCTGTTTTGCTTGTAAACTTTAACTTGCCACCAGAGGAATGTACTAAGCAGACCTCAATGATGTTGTCTTTGTTGATAGATGGCCCTAAAGCACCGGGAAATGATATTGATGTATATTTACAACCACTGATTGTGGATTTGAAAGACATGTGGACTGAAGGTGTGCCTACATACGATGCAAATATTAAGCATACGTTCCAATTACGTGCTGCACTTATGTGGACTATTAATGACTTCCCAGCATATGCGAATTTGTCTGGATGGAGCACAAAAGGAGCTTTGGCATGCCCATCGTGCAATAAAGATACAGATTTTCTACGGTTAAAATATAGTCGGAAGTTCTCGTATGCAGGACACAGGCAATTTTTACCGACTAGTCATGCCCTTCGGAAGGACTCTCGAAATTTCGTTGATAAAGTAGAAACAAGGGCAAAACCTCCTCGTTTATCGGGAGAAGATGTCTTCAGGCAGGTAGAGGATTTCGTAAACGATTTTGGTAAATATGATAGGCCAAATAAGAAGCGGTCTCATGGTGAGTTGGAAGATGATTCTGATGACTTGCATAAGTGGCCTTAGAACTGGAAGAAGCGCAACATATTCTTTGAGCTTCCATATTGGAAGTACAATATGCTGCGACACAATCTCGATGTTATGCATATCGAGAAAAATGTTTGCGATAGTATAATTTCCACGTTGCTTGGTGTGCAGGGAAGAACCAAAGATACCCTAAATTCACGGAGAGACCTAGAAGATCTGGGTATACGAAAGGCTTTGCATCCAGTAAAAAGAGGAGCAAATATCAAAGAAGTTTGTCCACCAGCTGCATTTACATTAAGCAATGAGCAGAAAAGACAATTTCTCCAAGTTCTGAAAGATGCCAGATTTCTCGACGGCTATGCCTCGAATATTTCTCGATGCATCAACGTGAAGGAGAGAACAATTCAAGGACTAAAAAGTCATGACTATCATGTTCTCATGCAACAATTACTACCCATTGCAATACGAAAGGTGTTGCCTAAACATGTTGCCAAACTATTGATTGAGTTGTGCACCTACTTCAGACTTCTATGTTCTAAGGATATGACGGCAATAGATGTCGAGGATATGAAGGAACGAGTAGTTCTGACCCTTTGTCATTTGGAGAAGATATTCTCGCCATCATTTTTTGATGTGATAGTGCATTTGACCGTACATTTAGCGGATGAGGTTGCTATCGGGGGAAGTGTTCGCTTCAGGTGGATGTATCCCATCGAAAGGTATACATGTTGCATATATATGATAGTCAAATTAACTGTATTAGTACATTGTTCGTAATAATATGTCATACCATTCAGGTTTTTACGCATATTGAAACAATATGTGCGACAAAGGCATCATGTAGAGGGATCAATTGCAGAAGGGTTCTTGGCAGAGGAGTGTCTTGTTTTTTGCAGTCCATATTTGGGTGATAACAATAAGACGAAGATGAATAGACAAGAACATAACAAGGAATATGGATTCAGGGAAGGTAAACAACATTATCTTGACCACAAGGAGCGTGAGCAAGCTCACAGATATGTGTTGGCGAATGTACCGTGCGTTTCTCCATTTCATGTGTAAGTGATTTATATGGATTATTTTGTAATTTAGTGTATGAAAGGGCTGCTTATAAGATGTGTTTATCCTCTGACGATGCAGCATTCAAATCGACCACCTTCGAGAGCAATTTCCTCAATTTTCTCATATGAGAATAATGAAAAAGCACCACGATGATTTTAGCGACTGGTTTCGTTCGTATGTAAGTAGAACACTCAATATATTCTATGTAAGTATAATAGTCAAAAGTATTAATATGCTATTATGTATTCTTCCTCATTGTAGGTTCAAAACGCAACAGGAAACAATGACATTACTGATGAATTGAGAGTTCTTAGTAGAGGACCTGATAGATGGTCATTGAGTTACAAACAAGGGTGCAATGTAAATGGTTTGAAGTTCCATACTAAGTCCTACGCCGCAGGACTCAAATGCCAAAACAGTGGAGTCATGCTAAATGCTGACGTACAAAGTTATGCCAGTACAAGCGATATCACCCAGTCGTTGGTGGACTAAATTACTATGGAAGGTTGACGCATGTCATGGAGTTATTTTACTCCATGGAATTTAAATTCATGATGTTCAAATTTGAGTGGGTGGAAAACCGATATGGCTACAAGAAGGATGAATTTGGATTCACGCTTGTAAATTTCAATCATCTTATGTACAAACAGAACAAAATATCAGATGAGCCATTCATTTTGGCATCTCAAGCTCGGCAAGTTTGGTATGTCGATGACGACCCTAATAAGAAATACTGGAAGGTTGCAATTGAAATGAAGCCAAGGGGTCGGTACAACTTGCAAGGTTTAGATACGTCAAATGTTTACATGGTTGAAGAATTGAGGACATGTCTAGAAGCTGAGCCTTTCAATGCACAAGATTTAGAATTGGAAGTCAACGGCGCTGAAGATGATGGAGCTTATGCAGACGAGATCAATGGAGATAATAGGAACGGCGATGGTTTCCTAAACTTAGAGGAATTTGTGAATGACGTAGAGGACGATGTCGACATCGACTCTAATTATGACAGTGATAGTGTTAATGATGAATCTGATGAAGATGATTTGTAGTTTAGTAGATGTGGTTCTTTAGATTATTTAGATGATATGACACTTTTATGATTTAAATTTGGGTTTTTTGTGCCCCTGTGTATTTAAGGCTGCCTATTGTGATCTTTGTGATTTTGTTTATGTTAGATAATGTTTATTTATTCACTGCTAATTGTTGCAACTTTCTCATATCCTTTCAGTTAACTAATGGCGAGAAAGCGGATTGCAGCATGTCCCGGCAGAAGCATGGAGGCACCCCCTACATCAGCACCAGCACTGACGAGAACAGGTACTCGAGCGCTGCCACCAGCTACTGCAGCACCACCACCTCCTACTGCAGCACCGCCACCTGCTACTACAGCACTGCCACCTACTACTGGAGCACCCCCACCTGCTGCTGCAGCAACTACTGTACCCCCATCTGAAGGTATATAGTATTGAAAGGAGTGAAGACTGCTTTCTAGTTTTTATTGTTTGTTGCAAGAATGATTTATTAATAATCTGCAACTGCATATAGGATCAAACTCCGAGGATATTGCTAGTACTGGAACTAAGCGCAAGCGGTTGCATGCCAAGCCAGATAAAGCATGGTACGAAGGGAAGCCAATTGCGGAACTTCAATATAATGAATATTGGCAGCCAGTTGGAAAGGATGCAGCAAAATTCAGAGCCAACTGGGGTTGTTGGCCAAAAATGGGGACTTGTTGCCATTGATCCATACTTCTTGGAAGAGTCCAGATTTGAGCGAGGGTAAGGAGCGTGCATGGGATCTTATCAAGGTATATGACCCATTTATGTATTCTGATGAATGAAATTAAATTCTAAATGTTTCTCATTTCATTTAATAGTTTTAATGTTATTGTATTATTAGAAAAACATAAATTGTCCCGAGGAATTCAAGGAGCGGTGCTTGCAATCCTTGAATAAGAAATGGAAGGATTGGAAATATGAAGTTCACCAAGAGTATTTCAAGTACGATTACGATGAAGATAGGTTGGCTAATGTCCCGGAAAGGGTTTCTCCCTTGCAATGGCCAATCCTTGTGAAATAGTTTGCGAGTGAAGAGGCAAAGGTGCAGTTAATTAAGTAGAAAGAATATCTCACTTTACAAAATTTATTTGCTGTTATTTTTTTCCTTTAAGTCGTATTTCCATTTTCTAAATACGCGTATTGAATGTTTGCGTAGGCAAGGAGTATTACAAACAAGGATAATAGAAGTCAACAAGATGATCCTCATAGGACTGGGAGGACAAGTCACGCTGTGATCCGACATCAGGTACATGGTCTACATGTGTCTGTTTCAGATTATATTATTTTAAGCTGACTGCTAGTCCTTGAAATAATATGGTCAATATTTATACATGTACAGGAGGAACAAAAAGACCAGTGTCACAAGGATCGGATCGACATGTATTTCAAAACACACGCGGACAAACATGGAAATCCCTCATCTGCGAAGGCGGCCATTAATATGGTACAATCCGGATGCCTATATATTTTTATTAACTATACACATACTAGGTATTGGTCGTGCCTAAAGGCACGTAAAACAAAACCATGAATATAAATATATTCGTAAAAAAAATGAAAGTTAAAATATTAATTTTAACCCGTTAAATGTATAACATGAGAGTATAGGATATGGGTATGATATTATTATTGTGTTCCTTTTTGGCTTTGCTCTTTTTTTGTAGCTATTTTTTATGTCGAAAACGTAAGATGTTGTGTTTTTCTTATTTAGCCTCTTGAATCTCCTTTTGCATTTGAACTCTGAAACCTTTCTTGAATTAGTTTAGGCAGTCACCTTTGGTATTCTGGTAAGGGTTAACTACACAAACTACCTGTGGTTTAGCATTACATATAGACACCACCCAGTAGTTTTTCCTATTATGCTCGCTACCCTTTTCCAAACCTGTTACTTAAAGTACCCCTTTGGCTAAGTTAAACTGACAGTTGCTGCCTTGCTGGTATCATGCTCAACTCCTCTACACTTCACTTCATGGCTTTCAGGGCTTTGAACTCTCGACCTGCAATCGACTGGAGTAGTTGAAGCTGGACTTGCAAAATGCGGTATTATTAGTTGGATAGATTTACAAACAGGAAAATCAACAAATATAGTTTCCCTTTCTAATTAAAATTGTTGTTTTCTTGATAAGCTATTAATAATACCTCCAGTCAAGCATGCATTTTATCAAACAGGTTTGAGAGTAATATTTAAAAATGATTTATTAATCCAGTCAAGCATGTATGAATGATTTATTAATGAGCTTCTTTTCCATTAATTATTAACTAATATTTATTTTATTTTAGGCACAAATGACCGATAAACTTGCAGAAGTACCTGTGGAGGAGCAACCACTGGATTTTCGGGAGAAAGTATTCGTCGAGGTTATGGGACCTGACGGACATGGGCGTGTACGAACCATGGGTCTAGAACCATCTCGTACACAAGTTTTTGGTCCGTCAAGTTCATTGAGGCAGCCATCTCAGCGCTATATCGAGAAAATGCGTGAAGAGATGCGGATGGAGTTTGAGTCTAAGGTGCAAGAAGCAGTGGAGCAGGCAGTGAATGCTGCAGTTCAAGCTACAAACGCACAATTCACCACCCAACTATCACAGATGAAAGAAATGTTGTTAATTTTGCAAGGAGATAGGCAATGTGGCTCATCGCAACCCAGGTCACCGCCTATTGCAGATGACTATGTCTCACCATCACATGCTTCAGCAGTGAATTCACAGTCTTATGTTCCAACATCTAATGTTTCACTTTCTCAGCGCCGTGTTTCACCATCTCAGCGCGATATTTCACCACGCCATGTTTCACAATCTCAGCAGGATATTTCACCGTCTAATGTTTCACCATCTCAGCGCGATATTTCGTCTAATGTTTCACCATCTCAGCGCCATATATCACCGTCTAATGTTTCATCATCTCACCGCCATATTTCACCTTCAACTGCCACTGCAAGAGGTGGGGTTATGCAGCCATCAGAATCTCAGGTATGTAGTCCCAGTTTTGCTATTATATACCCTTGATCAGAATCTTATATATGATAAATTTGTCTCTAACTTGACGGTTGTAATATATTGTTGAACTATCTATATGTTATCATGTTTAAAGGAAGAGTATGTTGTGCTATATTCATGGAATGAGCCGAAGGTTCATGTTTCTGTTGGGAAAATCA
The DNA here is from genome assembly GCA_023055425.1 of Linanthus parryae. NCBI lineage: Eukaryota > Viridiplantae > Streptophyta > Magnoliopsida > Ericales > Polemoniaceae > Linanthus > Linanthus parryae. The sequence goes on from JALGPY010000004.1 coordinate 42,232,869, forward strand.
TCTCTAAGGACCCTAACAAAATGGTGGACGACATTAGAGTAGGTGAAGAATATGTCGAAGTACTTTTTGAGAGCTTAATACGGCCTAGCTTCCGATTATTGTACCAGAGGCGTGATGCTGTGATACTTCATGATGCACTGAAGAAGACCGTGATTTGGCCAATTTCTGAGGTATGTACAAACAAATGTCTTTAAATCCCAATTAATTTTTTAGTCTGAAGTTGATATTGCTTATCGATTTGCATGTAATCCTATTTTGCAGTTACAACGTTCTGCGACTCGACAGAGTACTAATTAGTAGACTGCCACGCTGGTCATTGGTGAGTACTTGTCTTTGTTAGCAGCCCCCTTAATTTAATAATGTTCGAGTTTTCTGAATTAGGTGTTGATTGTAGCATGGTCATATACTGTGGTGGCTAATTATGGGAGTGGTGTTTGTTGTGATTGTGCAACTGTATGATAGTCCATGAATGGTTGAGGCATGAATGGATATTGATAGACTCTGCCCTTTCCTGGATAACAAGTTTGGACACCTTGCTCTCGTAGTATCTTTTTCCGTCTTCAATTTTGAGTTTGTTTTTCTGTTGATTGTGAGAGTTTTGGAAACTTTGTGGCCTTCTAGAGTTTATATTTTTGGAAATTAGAGTAACTGCAAAATGGGAAAGTGTCTTTTAACCGCTTAGTATTAATCGTGTTCGGTAGACTCCTTATGGTCTTAGATCATTATGCTAAATAGTGTTCAATATATATATATATATATATATATATATATATATATATATATATATATATCATTACTCTAAATCGAAAGTGCTTAGTAATTATCAAAAAATATATATACATATATAATAACAAATAAAAAAATAAAAAGGTGCTTAGTATGACCCTTCAGTCGTTCCAAATCGGGTCTGGAGGAGGACTTCATTCCAAATCCGGCCTGGATGAGGAAGCTGAGCCCAGGAGGCGAGTAATGTTTATTTAACTGGAGATATGAAGCTGCTTTCATTCAATCCACTTCACTCCATCTTCATCTATCCGATCTCGTGCACAAGTGTCTGCAATCGAGTTGGCGAGTTCTCATAATGTTTCCAGATTTGATTTATTTGGTGGAAATATCTTAACCTTAGTTGCCTCCTGTGGTATAATCAATCTCCATACAAAGAAAGAAGCCTAGGTTTTCGTTTGAAATCCAATTGGTCTGCTTGAATCAGCATAAACTGAGTTTTCATAGACCATCCAAAGCTACTCTATGCCTTATCAAATTTTAATTTCACATGTAATAATCTCAGCTTAGACCACAATAAATCCACTCAACCAAAATCATCCTTGCTTCTACATAAAAAGTGACTCACTCCTATCTTTCGTTGTGATATTGGTTCAAGTGGGTAAAGGGTGTTGAAGTTTCTAACTATGCTAATTGTTCACTGGAAATACATAGTGCAATCAACCAACCCCCCCCCCTTTCTGGACAAATTTGTGATGGTTGAAGAATAAGAACATGCCCCCTCCTTAATAGAAAAGAAAAAAAAAAGAAAACAATAATGAAAGAATGCATGTAATGCCCACAATCTAACCTGCTATAGGATATATGCATTGCATACACACGGAGTCTTTATCCAAATACTTGTAACATTCCATTGGTAGTAAAACTAGGAATAATAGCCTGTCCTTAGAGTATCTGCATTCTGGACTTCACTGTTAACAGTTACAGTAGCTAAATTCTTTTTAGCCTCTCCTTTTTTGCGAAAATTTCTGTAGTAAAACTCGGAATAATAGCCTGTCATTAGAGTAGCTGCATTCTAGACTTCACTGTTAACAGTTACGGTAGCTAAATTCTTTTGAGCCTCTCCTTACTATTTGAAGTTGTTATGTGAAGATTTTCCCTTTTAATAGGCAGCCCCCTTAATAGGCAGTTAATTTCTGCTTATTAGGAGACAATGACTAGAAAATAAGTCCTATGTAATTACGATCAGGCAATTCATGGAAACTGTACTGATTTTACAGGCTCATAAGTAGTAGAAATCAAATGCACTTCAGCTACACATTTTTGTGTTGGGTCAACAGTTACAGTAGCTAAATTCTTTTGAGCCCCTCCTTACTATTTGCAGTTGTTATGTGAAGATTTTCTCTTTTAATAGGCAGCCCCCTTAGTAGGCAGTTAATTACTGCTTATTAGGAGACAATGACTAGAAAATAAGTCGTATGTAATTACGATCAGGCAATTTATGGAAACTGTACTGATTTTACAGGCTGATAAGTAGTAGAAATCAAATGCTCAATGCTTTATTTGCTTTACTTGTTCAGGTTCCTGTGCTCTGTTAGTCCGTTGTCTTTCTCAAATTTTTGGCACATAAAGTACCTCAATTCTATGTTTTTTTCTCTTGCCTCGGATTTATGTGATCACCAGTTTAGACACTTCGCTTCATTTTCAGTTTGTATTTCGCTTCTGTTGACTGGGATTATGGAAAACCTGCAGTGTGGCAGAAAGGACAGATTCTATCAATATCCATTAAGAGATTCATGTTGTTTATGCTTTATTTCAGCAATTTCTGTTTTAATTTTTGAGTTGCTTGCTGGACAACGTAGGGACATGTGCTACTTCCTGATAAAATGAGGGGCAAGCGCCTTTATAAAGATAAGGACTTCATGCGCTTTTTGCTGGAATATAAGACATTATGCGATGCCTATTGCTTTCATTAAGCTGTTGTTTACATGTTTGACAGTTTGTCATTTCAAAATCACATACAACCGGGGAAATTATGCCGATTTTATCCTCAATCTAAAATAGTCGTTTAAATTTGGTAGTGCCCATTCCCTAGGATATTACAATGGACTCATGTAGTACTGCATCCCCATATCCTCCAATTACAGAGTGTTTGATCATTGCATGACAGTCGAGTTAAGCTTCATGTGTCGTAAATATTTACCGAGGCTTGTCCAGCCAAAACTCTGGTGGGGTGGCGGTTATGGAGGTGTTGACCACTTGCTGGTCGGGGGGTCGGCCTGTCAGGCTTTTCAGGGAAGTGAATATGATGGCGATATATATCTCGTCTAATTTTGTTGAGTGCTATATAGAATTTGTAGCGTATTGCAATTTACTAGGTACGGTAGCATTCTTTCGCCTATAGCTGTAGATGCTAGTATGGCTTGTAATATACTGGACACATATGTTCTTATTTTCTCTTATATTAGTTTGTTTTCTAGTTCAGTGACGTGATTAGCTAGAGTAATGGATGTAGCATGTTGGTGCTTGATATATAGGCTTACGTGTGTCCCCCCAGAAATTCATCGTGAAATATTCTTGTGGATGTGGGTGTTACTTTTTACACATATTAAGAGGTTTGTTGATTTGTAAAATGGCAAGATTTTTTTATTTGGTTTTCTACAGAGTCATATGAAGAGGTCGGTGTCGGTGTCAGTCTGAGGCACGGGTATAGAGAGCTCAACCAAGCAGCTCATTCCCTTGCAAACTAGGGTCGGTGTCAGTCTCTCCTTTTGTCCTTCATCATAGTTAACCTCCTCTAGATCTGAGTTTTTCACCGAAATGAGCCTCTTCGTCGAAAAACTCCAAAACAATCCTCATCTGGAGGATAATAGCAATATAGGCTCTTTTAAAAAGCTGCTAGTATGAATATATGTTGTTGGGTTTAAAACCGCTACTCCTAGTCTCCTTTGTTGGGTTTAAAACCGCTACTCCTAGTCTCCTACTAAAGTTTTTAGCTTCTAGCGGTACCCATTTTTAAACCGATAGTACCAACATAGATTTTAAGCCCAAAAACATATATTGACTTTTAATTGTGGGTTTGTTGGCTTTCAGGAAACTTAACTAGATTGGAAATCGTCAAGTGATTTTCCGGGAGATGTCCGATCCGTCTCTGGATAATTATATTACAGATGCAGCATTTTTTAATCTCACTTCTCATACAGTTTAGTTTGAAGTTTAGATGGTCCTGACTGTTATTTTGGCTATTTACTATAGAGAAGTTGTTTTGGTGCATGTGAGTACGCTTGAGGATGTTTAATTTGGCAAGATTTAATGTTTTTAGTTAAGTTGGATTTTGGCAGTACTGGAGGATTTCAATTTTGGTTAAGTGTGCATATTTTTGTATGGTTGCAAAATATTAGAGGTACTGGTATGTAAAAAGTAGGTGGAAACTGAAGCAGGTGGAAACTGAAACCTGCAGCTGGAAAAAAAAATTATACAAAATTAACGGCGGTTTAAACCGCCTTATTATGAACGACAGGAACAAAATCAAGACGGTGCAGGAAACCGCCGTTTAATAAACGGCGGTTAAAAGTAACCGTCGATAAATTTAAACGACGGTAACATAACCGCCGAAAATAGGATTATTAAACGACGGTTATAATAAACCGTCGGGTATGCTATGGAACGACGGAAACCAACCGCCGGCTATTATCCCCGACTCCAAGATCAACGGCGATGCTATTTCCGCCGTACTTTCCGTCGTTTTAGGCTTTTCCGGCGGTTTTTGCCCTTTTCCCGAAAGTTTTATCCCGCCCTTTTTTGCAAAAAATTTTGTAGTGTCTTAAATAAGTCCAGAAGGCAAAGATAGCTCATAGACGCCTACAGCTAATGCCGAAACTCTTGCTCCGTTCCCGACGCGCAGATCTATCTCCCCTTAACTCAATCTTCTACTTCTTTTCAAATCCTGCACATTACGACAAATGTGAGAACCACATCCGGTATCCAATACCCAAGATGAAGAAATAGAAAGATTGACGTCTATAACATAAATACCTGGTGGTGGTGGAATCACTATTCCAGGCTTCTTATCCTCCAGATATTTAGGGCAATTCCTCCTCCAGTGACCCGGCTGGCTGCAGTAGTGACACTCACCCTTAGCCACGCCTCCACTAGGCTTTATGTCTTCCTTGGATTTTGCAACTTTCTTGCGCTTTCCTTTGGAAGTAGAGGAAACTAATTTGCCCTTCTTCTTATGCACCATCATTATGGCCTTGCCCTTGCCTTTGTTTATACTCTGTTCTGCTGTCTTTAGCATGTTCAATAAGTCAGGCAGAGTCTTACTGATCTCGTTCATATTATATTTCATGATGAACTGATTATAACTGTCAGGCAACGATTGCAAGACAAGATCAGTTGCCAAATCTTGGCCCAGTGGGAATCCCAGTCTCTCAAGGTTCTCAATGTACCCGATCATTCGGAGTACGTGAGGTCCTACTGGATTCCCCTCTGCAAGAATACTCTTGAATAATGCTTTAGACACCTCATAGCGCTCATGCGTTTCCTGTTCTTGAAACAATTGTTTCAAGTGTATGATCATATCATAGGCTTCCATATTCTCATGCTGCTTCTGAAGCTCAGGAGTCATGGTACAAAGCATGAGGCAAGTCACGTCATTAGAATCATCAATATGTTTCTTACGTGCCCTTAATTCTGCTAGAAGAGACTCATCTTGTGGTGGTTCTGGAATTGGAGTGTCCAAGACGTACAGCTTCTTTTCTTGCTTAAGGACAATCGATAAGTTTTTGTACCAGTCAAGGAAATTCGTTCCAGACAGTTAATCCTTCTCAAGTACAGATCGTAGGGATGAAGTCGATGCGTTGTTGTTTGCCATTTGGAATTCTACAAAACGAGAAATGTGCAATTTTTAGTATTTTGAACAATTTAACTATATTCAACAATGGCTAGATCATCAAATATAGCTCCCACTAATTTTCTCGGATTAATAGCCCTCCCCATTATTGCGGAAAATATCATATTTTCTAGTAGGTCCAAGATCCCCTTTTCAATTCTTCTTGAGCTTGCTTTGGCAAGTCACCCAAGAATAGGCTATTTAGGTAGGAACCATTCCAATTACATCCCATGCAACTCTTGATCCAATTAGGTGAATAACTCTTTATTCTTATTCCATGGATAATACCAAATTGTCATGCCTCTAGGCTCATCAATCCAATTGATTCTTGCCTAGTTGCGTCCAATCTCTTGCTTCAACATACACACATTACTAGCATGTGCCGTCCGCAACACACCATGGTAAGTTAAAATCGCCTTGCTTTGGAAAGCCCGAATTTTAATGAACCCTGATCATGAAGGGTGTTTTGGCAAGAGAAGGCAAAATGCAATATTTTATTGAGGGATTTAATTTTCTTAATTGGTTTGGTTGATCTAATCAACATGGTCTACTTATTTGGATTGGGCAATCCACAATAAAAGTGACGAGCTCATCTCCATGTGCTCCACCATAGCCGCGCGCCTAGGGGACGTCTTCTTTGTCTTTTGTTTCCTTTGGTTCTCCGGTCTTCTTCTCCATGCTCTTGGCTATCATCTAAATATTTCTAATTCTAGCCTAACATCGAGAACAAATAAATAACAAAGCCTCACATTTCGAGGAGAAAAAGACGACTCGCATGCCGTAAACTAAACCACAAAGCAATAAACATCCACAATCCTAGGCCATATCCATCCACCATGCAACAAAGCACATGATACAGTTAAAACCAATTTTACGCGCTTGTTCAATTTTAATTTTAATTGGGTAATTAGGGTTACAACGGTCCAAGGAGTTAAAGCCAACAAGGGCCCGAACCCCTAGGACCGCCGCCCGCCACTAGGCCCGACCCAAGGCCGGCCGCCCCATGTGGCCCGCGGCCTTTGCTTGGAGCGCAAGGGAGGGGGCGGACGGCTAGGGTTTCGGCGCTAGCCTCCTTCCCTCTTCCTTGTTGCCCAAGCAAGGTTGTTTCCTTTATGGAATTAATTCCATAACTTTGTTTCCATAATTGAAAACCCATTTTCAATCATGTACCCATGAACCCTAATTTTCAAGAACCCAATTGTTCACATCCTATGTGATTAAACTCACCAATTCTAACAACCAATGTTAAATTGGATCTTGTTTATATTCAATCAAATTCAATTTGCATCTACTATGCCAATTATTTTCAGCTTTCGCGTAATAAACAATAATACGGTGTATAAACTAAAATCGTAACACATAAGATCATGTTATGCTCTACGACCTGTGGCTCTGATACCACTGTTGGGTTTTGACGTAGGTTACGTAGCGGAATAACAAAATTTTATCCTACTCAAATCCCACCACGGATCGTCAAAAGGAGACATCATAACATGATAAGAGACATATTATTGTGTACCTTTTTTGATTCGTGAGACCACACGAAGAATGATGTACTCGTCTCTACGGTTGATCCACGTCTAGAGGTGAGATCTAGATTCTTCCTTAAAACAAGTGCTAGCTTGAACCCGGAGGAAGAGGGAAGAAGAATCAAAGCAACAAGGACAAGAGGAGGTTCGGCCTCCTCTTTGTGCCGACGGGAAGGGGGGGGCGGACGGGCCTAGGGCGTTCGGCCTTAGGCTTGTCTTGCTCTCTCTCTCTTTCTCTCTTGTTATGTCTAATAACAATTATGTGGGAAGGTTATATACTCCAACAACTCCTTGTTGTTTCCATAAAGGTATTTCCTAATTCTATATGAACTATAATTATTCCCTTCCTTGCATATTAGTCCTACGAAGTTTGCAAGGTGTTGCACAATGATCCTTCTATTAATTAATCAATATTAATTAAACCCAAATCTAGCTCTACTCTATTTGACGTGTGACCCCATAAGTTTCTATCTATTTGGTAGTAACTTTTACTAACATGGAGCGGTGTCTAGCAACACATCCATACCACCCAACTAATAGAAATAGTCAGTGATCCCAACAAACCTCTTGTGCCCAATATCTTATATTGTACTTTCCCTTTGTCTCCATATCCAGATTGGACACGAGACATATATAGTCACACTCGTATATCCAATCCATAGTTCCTTGATCCTGGGAATATGCTTATGCGAGCAGATAACCTCAATATATCCATATTGATTTATCTGAGTCTGGCCAGACATTCAATAAGCCTCATCCCTCGAGTGGCCGTGGATATTTACCCATTATGTGGGAGGGACAAATCCTATCTACATCACTACGATCTATAAGCTTGCTTCCTATCATGCCCGATAGCCATCTTTATGATTACCCAGTTACGGTGTAACGTTTGATAACATCAAAGCACAATATTCCACAACTAGAGTATCTAGTGACTTCAAGTCTAAGGATTGCAATTATATTAGCACTACGAGAAGCGGTTGTGACTTGACATAATCTAATGTATCCTTCTCGTTGTGGGTCAATCCAGTATGTCATTACCCCTAATGCATACCCATGTGTTAGACTTTATATCTCCATATCAATCTACCCACATACTAGTCTATATTTGATTATCCTGTTAAGCAATATAGTGGACTAGGGATATTTAAGATAAACTACACATTGTATCTAAGGACTTCATTATATTAAATATCACAATATATAATAAATGAATATTCTAGCCAAAACAATGTTCATACTAAATATAAGATTGCCTCTAGGGCATCTATTCCAACACTTGTCTTTGCCTAGTTCAACAATTTGATTTGAAAATCATTAATTAGTAGAAAATATTTTAACTAGGTTGTATGATTTCATATTGCTGTCTCGTAATCCATTGCATGCCTTGGTGTGTTTGGTGTGTTTGGATGATTATATGCTAATTTTTTCAAAGAAATTTTGGTGTGTTTGTTAAAGGGTATCACATATACATTATAACCCTAGTTTGGGGTGTTTGGATGATACTAGATAATTTGGTTTATGAAAGAAACAACGTATCAAAAGGGTATCTGGGGTACGCGGTCTGTTCTCAAGTTTTGAACACTAATATGTGGTGAAGTTAATTTTAGTTATTCTTCACATATGTGCTTAAGTTCATTTTAGTAATGCTTCTAATATGTGCTTGTAGAACTGATGTATGAATTTGTCTCCACCTTTTATTTTAGTTGAATTATCGATGGATAAGAGTTGCCCAAGTTGTGAACCGGCTTTTTTGATGGTTGTGACAAGTTCTTAGACTTTGCGTATATGGCCATGGATGATGGGTCAAAAATATGTTTCCCTTGTAAATATGTCTTAACCGGTTTTACGAGACCAGAAGTGTAGTTAGAGGTCATATAATATGTAATGGATTACAGTCTAATTATTTGCAATGAATTTATCATGGAGAACCATCTGAACTAGTTGAAACTAAGTTGGGTACTGAAGAAACAGTTGGGAGAGATGAAACGATTGGTATGGTACGTGAAGCATTAGGAGCTCAACCTGAGAAAGATTTTATTAGTTCTAATGAGACACCTTCATCGGTTGACGAAGAAACTAGGAAACTCCTTAAAATACTGGAACAAGCTGGGAGTGAGTTGTATCCCGGATGTAAGAAGTTTACCGAATTGTCGTCTGTAGTTAGAATAGTGCACATGAAAGTCTTATATAACTTGCCGAATGTATGCTTCGATAATATGACTCAACTATTCAAAGAGGCTCTCCCTAAGGATGATAAGTTACCCAATTCATACTACAAAGCAAAGAACTTGAAGGATTCCTTAGGGTTTACCTACGTAAAGTATGACTCTAACCCCCAAAATTGAATGTTATTTTGGAAAGACAAAGCGCATTTAGAGAAATGTGATTTTTGTGGAAAAGATAGGTATAAACCATTTCAGCAGGGGATGAACTAGATGGGACCACTCAGGCTACCAAGATTCTTCGCAAAAAAATGCGCTGCTTCCCTCTGAAACCTAGGTTGCAACGATTGTTTATGTCCTTTAAAACCGCAAAGTCAATGATATGGCATGAGAAATGACGTACTAAAGATAGCATACTTAGGCATCCAGCTGACTCTGTAGCCTGGAAATTTTTTGATGAAAAGTACCCCAAATTCACTAGTGATCCTCGCAATGTCAGATTGGGCTTGGCACAAGATGGATTTAATCCATTTAGGACGATCACCATTTCTCATAGTACGTGGTCACTATTGTTGATGCAATTTAACTCGGAGCCGTGAATATGTACGGGGCAAGCTAATATGTTTTTTTTATCCTTATTGATGGACCTAAGAAGCCCAAGAATAATATAGACGTTTACCTGCAACCCTTAATAGATGATTTGAATGATTTCTGGCATGAAGGTGTACGCACATTTGATGCAGAAACTTGTGAAATGTTCACATTGCGTGCATGTCTTATGTGGGCTGTAAACGAATTTCCATCATAAGAGAATTTTTCAAGATGGAGTATGAGAGGAGAATTAGCATGTCCTCCTTGCAATAAAAACACTCAATATCGATGGTTAAAACACGGTAGAAAGCACGCGTATGGGGGTTATCGTCGTTTCTTGCCTGATGACCACAGGTTCTGTAAAGATACAAGTTTTGATGGGACAAAAGAAGACAAATAGGCCCCACCGTTGCTATCTGGAGTAGAAGTGTTCAGAAAAGTAGAGCGTATTGAGAAAAAATATGGAGAATGAGGGGTAGATGGAGATTCTGTGATTAATGGAAAGAGAGGGAGGGACATTGTTGACGCTGGAGTAGGTGTACTCGTTTATAATTGGTAAAAGAGGAGTATTTTCTTCAAATTGCTTTATTGGAAGGGCAATTTAATACGCCATAATCTCGACGTTATGCATATAGAGAAAAATGTGTGTGATAGTATTCTCAAAACCATACTCGATGTAGGGAAAAAAAGTAAACACAGTTTTAATTCTCGTCTTAACCTGGAGTAAATGGTTATACGAGGGTCACTTCATCCACAAACGACAGGTCGTGGGAACGTTGTGTTACCCCCTGCAGCATTCACCATGAGAAAAGGCTAGAAAGACATATTTTGCAGTGTGTTGAGAGATATTAAAGTACCTGATGGCTATTCATCAAACATATACAGACATGTATCCATGAAGGACATGACTCTCATGGGTTTAAAGAGTCACGATTTCCATATTCTAATGCAGATGTTGTTGCCCATTGCCGTGAGAGGGACACTTACGAAGAACGTTGTCCAAGTACTGATTGAGTTGAGCTCTTTGTTCAGTAATTTGTGTTCAAAGTCACTTGATCCTGCTAGTTTACTTCAGTTATAGCAGAAAGTAACACTGCCTCTCTGTCATCTTGAGAAAAAAATCCCGGCTTCTTTTTTGGATATCATGTTACAACAATTGTTGGCCCTGTAACATATCGGTGGATGTACCATGTTGAAAGGTATACGTAACAAACAATAACATGATGTAAATTGAATATTAAAGGTGTTTTTTATATAATATATACCATGGGCTAATTGTAACATGTATTTGTTCACTCTAAAAAAATATGTACACAATAGGAGTCGTCCAGAAACATCCATAGCAGAGGTATACATACTTGAAGAATGATTAACGTTTTATTCAAGATATTTGGACGAGGATGTTGAAACCAAACTTATACGTTTGAGTCGCAACTACAGCAATGAATTAGGTCGTGCTTTGGGTGCAGGGAGGGGTGTACATCTAGATCCAAACATGCAGGAACAAGCGCATAGATATGTGTTAGCGAATTCAAAATCAATTGACCCTTACCGAAAGTAAGTCTTTCGTCTAATTCTAACATATGTGGGTTTCCAGAATTATTTCCTAGAAGTCTAAAATTATTTTCCTGTCCCAAACTGCAGCGAACACAAAGCGCGTATCAAAAGGGAAAACCCTCGATTATCAGGATGGGAGCTGTCTAAATTACACAATTAGAATTTCTAAAGCTAGTTAAGAGGTCATGTAAGTTAAACATGTAACTTTAATGAAATAAAACTATATAGTACTTGCAATGAAATTTTCTATAGCTTCTGAAAAATGTAGGTGCAAAGCTTAGGCGGGAATGACGTATCCGACGAAGTCAAATATCTTTCACAAGGACCTTCAGAATGGGCAATTGGATATTCTGGATATGTAATAAATGGTTTCAAATTTCACACCAGATGATGTGAACTGAGGAGGAAGACTCAAAACAGTGGGTTTTGGGTTAGTGCGTCAACTGATAGCTACGTTAGTCGAGCGCATAGGAGACCAGCTACTGGTGATGTACCATACTACGGTGCTTTGAAGGATTTTATTGAGATTCAATATAATTATGGTAATAGTTTTGTTTTTTTCAAGTGCGACTGGGTGGACAATCGTTACAGTATGAAAGAGGACGAGTTTAAATTCACATTGGTTAATTTTAAGCATTTGCTGTATAAGGATAACACTGTGTCAGCTAAACCATTTTTCCATGCATCGCAAGCTCAACAAGTTTGGTATGTGAAGATGGTGCCTAGAGACAACTATGATTTGCCGGTGACATGTGCAGAAGCAGAGCCATACAGTAATCAGCAGATAGCAGAATATGGTCCAGATGACAATGAGTGTGTTGGAGAAGATATGGAGGTAGTTGAAGTGGAATATGAACCACCAATCGTTCCAGAAGACATCCGCGGCAATCCAAATGACATCCCATCGTTGATGGGCGGAAACGAAGATGGTTTTGAGGATGATGAGAACTCCGACGAGGACGATGGTGGTGATGATACTGATGACAATGATGATGATTTTGACTATGATTTCAATAATGATTAGTTTCACCTTAGTATTAGGTATGTAACGAGTTAACTAGTCGTCAATATCCGTTCCATGGGTTATAGTTATTTGTGTAATTTAAATAAAACAGAAGGAGTGGTTAGTGAAATTACAGGATTTGTCGTGTCGTGTCATTTCAGGATTTGTGTTTCTCTCTCTATCTAACCATCTCAGCACTTGGCCAACTAATTTTCAGTAAGTGTGCTCTAGTTTTCACTCTTTGATTGAATGTGCATACCTTTTCATGGAAAATTTAGGAATCATGTATTACGTGAATAATTAAGTAGTTTCTTATTTCAGGATACCATGTGTGTGAGGAAGCCTAAACGGTTTTGCACTCGCTCTATGTGTGATATCATAGCAGAGGGTTCCACTACCCCTGATCTACACGCCAATGCACGGCCTCATCCTCACCCTCCATCAACACCGGAGGTTCACCACAAGACTCCACACAATCCATCAACACCACAAGAAGGCGTTTCATGTAAACTGGTAATTTTTTGTTTGTCTAAATTTATTCCCTCCTATTTATATGGTGACGTTTTTCATAATTTGTGAACGAATAGGAGGATCTTCTAATGAACCAAATGTAGAAACAAGCGTCGAGAAGTCGGGTCCATATTTAGTGCATTTACCAAGTGTACCACATGAATCTCGCCCTACACCAAGCCCTGAGACGCCTTCACCAAATGCTTCAACCCCACTAGATGGTGGTTCAAGTAAACTCTTGATGTTTGATTTGTTTAAATTTATTCTCCTACATATTACGATGCGCCGTCACATTCCCTTTTAACAACTAGGAGGGTCTAGAAATCAACCAAATGCTATCGTTCCAAGTTCAGGTAAAGTCGCGACGTATGTCGAAGTTTGTCTGAATTTCTCTGCTGCTATTAATTACTTATGCTACTCATAAGTATATTTACTTTTCATTTCCATTGAAAACTAGGAGGACAATCATCTTATGGAGGACAAAGGAAAAGGAAAGCCAGAGGAACTTCTAGGCCATTCAAGGAATGGGGAACAGGGTTTAAAATTCCCCTCCATCTCAACGAGTATAATGTGCTAGTAGGGCCATGTAGAAGTGTGTTTCAAATTCGGTTGCGGCATCTTGAAAGGAAGGGAGAAATTTTTCCCATAATATACACAGATTGACGGTATCTTGAGCCAGAGTTTGCACAAAAACAAGACGAGATGTGGGATCACATAAAGGTGGTAGAATTTACCCTTGATATTTTCTTATTATTTTTGCAAAATTGGACTAATTAACGAAGTTTTTGGTAACTGTACCAGCAAAATACTACCGTTATTTGAGGAATACAGAGAAGTTTGTATGCGAGATCTTGGGCGAAAATGGTCGAACTAGAAGCATGCACTGAAAAAAGAATACTTCGAACCATTAAAAGACGATCCTGAACTGTTAGCCGTATGTCCGCCACGAGTGAAACCACAACAATGGCCGATATTGGTCAAATATTGGAAGACGGAGGAAGCTAAGGTACTTCAATTAGTTCTGTCGTATTATTATTATTATTATTATTATTATTATTATTATTATTATTATTATTATTATTATTATTATTATTATTATTATTATTATTATTATTATTATTATTATTTTTATTATTATTATTATTATTACAAAAATTTAAATGTGAATATATACTGCATTAATATTAACGATAACATTGAGGTTTTTCCATTTTTTTCACTCACTCCATTATTTATCTCTGATCCTGCTTCTCGTGTTCATGACTCCTGCTTCTATGTTCTTCTCATGCTAGGAGTGAACAGAATAAGGTCAATAGAAGCAACCAAAAGAGCATTCATAGAAGTGGAAGGAAAGGCCAAATGCGCGTGCAAGAAGAGGTATTTACGACATACATTGATTTGTGTTAAGTTGTCTTTTATTGATTGACTTGACGGTTCCAATTAACTATTGTCGGAATCAATTGGGTATTTCGGCTGAAGATGTGGGGCAAAGACTTTGATCGTCCTCCAGTCTACATGAAAACATACTCGAATGATCTAGAGGCTGCTGAAAAAATTGTACGTGTGTACATAGACTTAGTTGTTTACGAATAGTATTTGTGTATATTATGTCTACATCACATGCGCAAACGACATTTTTGATATGCTAACGGTTACGGCTTGTGTTGCAGTAGAAATTGACTAAGAAGCTCCCGCCACCTCAAGGTTGTGAAGTACAAGTCGATGACTACAGATAAGCGGTGTTCGAAGAAGTTTAGGGGTCACACAACAGAGGTCGTATGCGAACAATGGGCATTGGACTTTGTCCAAAAAAAGGTTCAGGGCTAGAGGAACAATTTGGAGTTGGTGAAATGTGTGAGAGGCTGCGTAAAGAGCTGCGTGAAGAGTTGCAACAGGAGATGCAAAACAAAATTGCAAAGTAAGTGGAAAGACATGTACACAAACAGGTACAACAAGTGTTTACTTCCAATGACCCAAGCCGGTACTCTACCACATGTCAACCTTGGTCCGAATGGCAAAGTAGGGTCTTCTCCATCGCCTGCTGAAATAAACTCCATCTCCTACTCATAAGGTAACACCAACACCTGGTCATGAAATTTGCCGGCCTACCTTGCCTGCTCATCAAAATGTCCGACCTCCATCGCCTGCTGAAGTTGTTTCTCCAGCGCCTACTCAAGATGGTATTGGTTCGTCATCTTCTACTTGTCGCCCACCGAAACCTGCTCAGGTAAATGTAAACCTTAATAACAAAATATTTCCTGGCATAATGTTACTGATGCTTAATGTTATTTTTTTTAAAGAAACTTGTCGTCCCCCTGTTGTGGTTCACTGGCGGAACAAACAAAAGCGCTGTGGCTAGAGGGTTTGGTTACCTAGTTAGAAAAAATAGTGGTAGAGGGAATAACACTGGGCAAAGAGTATTTTAAACTTTTTGTTAAGGAGATGCCAAGACTAGAAGAAGAGATCACTCTTGTTAAAATGGACGGTATCAAGGCATGGGCATACGCTGTGCAGAAGGCAATATCATGGCCTCGTAGTCTTGTAAGTATATATGTATAGGTTAGTTAATGAGCTTTAGCTGTTTTTAAGCCAAGATACCTTTTTGATAAGTTTTGAAATATTGCAGGTTAAAAACTCGTTACCGGTGTAGGATACTGCTCGTCCTCATGTTGTGGACATAAATATATATATATATATATGTGTGTGTGTGTGTGTGTGTGTGTGTAAGCTTTCTTATTCTGTGTTTTTTGGGGTAGTTAAATTTTGTGTGTTAGTTGCTCAATTTTGATGTAGATGCTAATTTGCTGTAAATTTTAGTGTTATTGTCGTCTTCGAAATCAACTTGGTTGCTTTGATTTATTTGGAAATTAATGTTGAGCAGTTGGGTCTGGTGCTTAGTTGTATTGTCCGTATACTTCTGATGCTACATGTAGAAGGGTTAATATGGATATTTACTGTTATCTTGTTTATGGCTATCCAGGCTTTGGCATGTGCACATTATCGTGACCGTTTTGTCGCAGCGCGCCAAAATGAAGCAGGAGCGCGCGTATTCGAAGCCATTTTGTCGCACTTAGGGATACACATGAATAGCTTTTGGGTATACTTCAAAATAGCCAGCTCAAAAGTGGCAGAGTATAGATTTTGGGTATACTGGAATTGTAAATTTGGGGTAAAGTTTTCCAATGTACCGTTTAGTGAATAATGCCTTCAACGGCCAATTCGTGGACACACACACACACACACACACACACACACACACACACACACACACACACATATATATATATACTGTTTTTGAAATGTTTTGTGTATTTATTCAAGTTCAGTAGATGGTTGTGCCATGTGTTTTATTTGTTGATTTGTTGGATTCTACCTAAAAGGCTACAAGTTGGATGTGTTAGATCAATTGCATGGTGAGTTTGATTTGTAGGATGTGTTTGGATTGTGCCTAAAAGGCTACAGGTTGGATTTGTCCAGTAATAAACTGAACTGGTTGCAGGGTTAAGCTCAAATACGGCGAGAACACACCTTTGAAGGTTACTATTAAATACGGCGAGAACACACATTTAATTAAACACAAAAATGACAAAAGTAAATGTGTTGCCTTAAAAGGTTACTATTACATACGGCGAAACTACTACTTAATATGGCTGTATTTTTTCCGTAAATCGAAACATCATAAACAGCGAGAAACATATTTTGCCATATTTTATGCTAACCAAAAACAGCAATAACATATGAATTAACGGAAGTGGTGATTTTCGCATAAATGAACTCAAACACTGCGAGAGAGAAACCTTCATCGTATATATTCCAACATACACGACAAGAGTTATCGCAGTTTGTTATGAACAAATACAGCAATAGCTCATAAACGACAATGGTTTTTCTTGCCGCATAGCATAAACGTCAAAATACCTAGTGGCCGAGCCAAATTTTGTCGTTTAAGCATTGAACGGCGAGAAAAACCTCGTAAACGGCATTAAATTCTCGCCGTTTTTCGGTACGTTTCCAGTACTGATGAGACATCGAATGAACCTTAATAGGATTTCAATAAGGACTCCACTAGTACCTAGCGTATGTCCTAGGATCAAATCTCGTCACTTATGTCCTCCTATAAATTTAAATCATGTCTACTAATGTCAGTTCTTTTGTTTTAGTTCTTAGCATGCGAGGTTATACAGTTATATCCAATCAGACGCAGTTATAACATGAAAAAGAATAAGCATAAATAAATATGCATGAATGTGGCCTCTAAGGTACATTCTCATCAAAGAGAAAACTTCATGAGCAAGTCTTGAATCACACTTCATGCAATCTCGACTATCTCGAGAGCGCCATTCTTAAAGCTCATTTGTTCGTCTATTAGCTCCATGCACCTTGCGCCATGTCATTTGGTTTGGTCACCTCTCTTCAAGCTTGTTTCTTCAATCTTCACCAACTATCTTATTTCTAGTAAGAGGTAACCTCTCAAGAGGCGACTGGATGAGAAGAGAATACAATAGAGTATATAGAGAGACACGACACACATGCCGTATTTTGATTACATAATAAAACCAAAACATAATTTAAACAACCACATATACGCCAAATCCATGCACCAAACACATACATTTAGCCCAAAATAACATGTAAAACGGAATAACAAACATTCTGAAATTTTTCAGGAAATTCCGAGAATTAAACTCTAATTCCTGGAAATTAATAAGCAATAATCTAATTACTGTAAATAATTAAATTATGCTCCAAACCTCCTAAGGTCTCACCTCCTATGATAGATAGTAGCGAAAAATGACCTTGGTCTCCAGAAAAAATTTGGGCTGAAAACAGTGTGTATAAGGTTGCCTAATTGCCTCGAAAAGTGTGCTAAACACTAATTAATTAATCTGGAAATTAATAAATTTTCCATATTTTCAAAAATTATGAAAATATCCTATAAAATAAGAAATTTAATTTGGAGTACCTTGGAAAACATTGACAAAAAATGACGGCGGGAGGAGGCCGCACTCGCTGCTTGCGCATGGGCGCGTTCGCCTCCGTCACGCGCCGTCAGTGGCCGTTTGCCACGTCAGCACGTGCTAACTCAGATGCCACATGGCGGTCCCGTAAGTGACATGTTTCATGCCATGTCAGTGTCTTGCTGACGTGTCACTGCCACATCATGTCACGTCTGTAGGGTTTTGATTCATGGATCGCGCAACGGAAGCATAATCAAACAAATAACCATGCAAAACCCTCCAAGGATCACAAGTCTAGATGCATAACGATAGTGAAGGTAAGAAATCATAAACACACCTTTGGGTTCTCCTTGATGACTTCAAACGCGAATAGTGTCACGTTCTCTATAGTTGATCCACGCCTAGAGTTGCTCCTAGATCTCCCAAACTCCTTGGTGCTAGCCCGGAATAAAAGGAGGGTGAAGGAATCACGCAAAACGAGACAAAAAGAGGGGATCGGCCCTCTTTTGGCCGACGGGGTGAGGGGGCGGCGGCAAGGGACGGGTTCGGCCCTTGTTGCTTGCTCTCTCTCTCCTTTGTTCTCTCCCACTCTTGTTATGATCACTAATGAGCATAAGTTATGAGGAAGGAAGGAAGGAGGGTCCTTTATATAGTCCAACAACTCCTTGTTAACTACCTAAATGACTTATTCTAGTCCTACTAGAATTCAATTTAGTCCCTTCCTTGCAAATTAGTCCCTACTAAGTTTGCAAGGGTTTGCAAAGTGATCCTTCTAATTAATTAATCCAATTAATTAATTCCAAATCTAGTACAACTCTATATAGCGTGTGACCCCATAGGTTCTATCTAGTTGGTATCAACTATTTGCTAATATGGAGCGGTTTCTAGCAAAACATCCCTTCTAGCCAACTAATAGAATAGTCATCTAGACAACCTTGTACAAGTAATTGTCTCATCCCTTTGCCTCCATATCTGGATTGGACACGAGACATACAAGTCACACTCGTATATCCAATCCATTGTTTCTCGATCCATGGAATAGCCTTATTCGTGCAAATAACATCAATATCCCATATGTTGATTTATTTGAGTCTGGCCAGACATTCTATAAGCACTATCCCTCGAGTGGCCTAGGATATTTGCTCCCGTTATGTGGGAGGGGCAAATCCTCTCTACGTCCACTACGATCTCTAAGCTTGCTTCTCATTGTATCCAGTACACGCCTTTATAACTACCCAGTCATGGTGTAGCGTTTAACGCTACCAAGATCACAATGATCCACAACTAGAACATCTAGTGACTTCAAGTCTAAGGATAACAATACCATTGCACCCCGAGAAGCACTTGTGACTCAACATAACATGTATGTAGCCTTCTCGGTGATGGGTCAATCCAGTGCAACATTCCGTAATGCACACCTATGTGTTGGATCGTGATATCTCCATATCAATTCAACCCCATACTAGTCTATAGATGATTGTCCCATTTAATCATTATACTTGACTAGGGATATTTAAGATAAACAACACGATTGTAAATCTAAGGAATTCATTATATTAAATATCCAATAAATAATAAATGAATTTTCTAGCCAAATACAAATTCATACTAAACTAGATTGCCTCTAGGGCATCTATTCCAACAGTCTCCCACTTGCACTAGAGCCAATCTGGCGCATCTCGTATGCCCATACTCCTAGTGTGCCCTTCATGCTTCCATTGCGTGAGAGGCTTCGTAAGCGGGTCTGACAGATTATCATCTGTAGGAATCTTGCATATCCGAACGTCTCCTCTATCGATAATATCTGGAATCAGATGAAACTTCCTGAGCACATGCTTGGACTTTTGGTGCGATCTGGGTTCCTTTCATTGCGCGATCGCCCCAGTGTTGTCACAGAACAACTCCACTGGATCCGCAATGCTAGGGACCACACCAAGTTCAGAAACAAACTTTCTGATCCAAATAGCCTCCTTTGCTGCGCCATTTGCAGCAATGTACTCAGCCTCTGTTGTAGAATCAGCTACCGTCTCTTGCGTGGAACTATTCCAGCTCACCGCTGCTCCATTCAGGCAAAACACATATCCCGACTGTGATCTAAAGTCATCTCTGTCGGTTTGGAAGCTTGCATCAGTGTAACCCCTTACACGCAACTCTTCCTCACCGCCAAACATCAAGAAAGCATCCTTAGTTTTTCTCAAGTACTTAAGGATGTTCTTGACAGCAATCCAGTGACTCTCACCCGGATTGGATTGGTATCTGCTTGTCATACTCAAGGCATATGACACATCTGGTCTAGTACATAACATGGCGTACATGATAGATCCTATGGCTGAGGCATAGGGAATCCTACTCATGCGTTCCTTCTCAATCTCATTGGAAGGACAACCACTCTTCGAAAGAGTGATTCCATGTGACATGGGCAAGAATCCCTTCTTGGAATCTTGCATGTTGAACCGTTTCAACACCTTTTCAATATATGTACTTTGACTTAGGCCTAGCAACCTCTTAGATCTATCTCTATAGATCTTTATACCGAGTATATAGGCTGCTTCCCC
Organism: Linanthus parryae; assembly: GCA_023055425.1. Lineage (NCBI taxonomy): Eukaryota > Viridiplantae > Streptophyta > Magnoliopsida > Ericales > Polemoniaceae > Linanthus > Linanthus parryae. The sequence goes on from JALGPY010000004.1 coordinate 42,253,351, forward strand.
TAAGTCCTTCATTGAGAAACACTTTCCTAGCCAATCTTTCACAGATTGCAGCATGGGAATGTCGTTTCCAATGAGTAGTATGTCATCCACATACAAGACCAGAAAAGCTACAGAGCTCCCACTAACCTTCTTGTAGACACAAGACTCATCTTCGTTTCTGATGAAGCCAAACTCTTTGACTACTTCATCAAAACGTCGATTCCAACTCCGAGAAGCTTGCTTCAATCCATAAATGGATCGTTGCAGCTTACAGACTTTGTTGGCTTGCTTTGGATCCTCAAAACCCTCCGGCTGTATCATATACACGTCCTCGAGGAGATTCCCATAAAGGAATGCTGTTTTGACATCCATCTGCCAAATCTCATAGTCGTAGTATGCTGCAATTGCAAGTAGGATTCGGATGGATTTGGTCATAGCGACTGGTGAAAAGGTTTCATCATAGTCAATACCATGAATCTGTCTGAATCCTTTAGCCACCAATCGGCCCTTATAGGTAATCACATTACCATCCATGTCGATCTTCTTCTTGAAGACCCACTTGCACCCTATGGGCCGCGCCCCGTCAGGTGGTTCCACCAAAGTCCATACTTTGTTGGTATACATGGATTCCATCTCGGATCTCATGGCCTCAAGCCACTTCTGTGAGTCAGGGCCATTCATGGCCTCCTCATAGGTAGTAGGCTCATCATCTATGAGCATCGTGTCACCGGAATCTGTTACGAGAAGTCCGTACCTCTCGGGTTCCTGGCGCACTCTACTAGATCTACGAAGCTCTTGTGTTACCTGAACAGGTGGTTCCACAACTGCTTGTGATTCCTGTTCATGTTCCATAATCGGTTCAGTGATTTGTGGTTTTTGAACTTCTTCAAGTTCTACATTCCTCCCACTTGCTTCTTTAGAGACAAATTCTCTTTCTAGAAACACGCCGGTCCGAGCAACAAACACTTTGTTCTCGGTTGGATTGTAGAAGTAGTATCCCTTAGTTTCCTTAGGGTACCCCACAAATTTACACTTATCCGATTTAGGCCCTAGCTTGTCTGATTGTAAACGTTTTACATAGACATCGCAGCCCCAAAATCCTCATGAACGACAGTGTGGGACGCCTCCCACTCCACATCTCATATGGTGTCTTCATGACTGATTTAGATGGAACACGGTTAATGGTGAAAGCTGCACTTAATAGAGCGTAGCCCCAAAATGATAATGGAAGATCGGTTTGACACATCATAGACCGAACCATATCCAATAGGGTTCGATTCCTCCTCTCGGACACGCCATTCCATTGTGGCGTTCCGGGTGGAGTGAGTTGGGACACGATCCCACACTCTCTAAGATAGTCGTCAAACTCTTGACTCAAGTATTCTCCTCCACGATCCGATCGTAGAGCCTTGATACTTTTGCCAAGTTGCTTCTCTACTTCATTCTTGAATTCTTTGAACACTTCAAAGGATTCGGATTTTGCCCTCATAAGGTACACAAATCCATACCTACTGTAATCATCAGTAAATGTAATGAAGTAGACATAACCACCCCTGGCAGGCGTGGCAAATGGCCCACACACATCGGTATGTATGAGTGCCAATTGCTCACTAGTCCTCTCACCTTTCTTATTGAAAGGGGACTTTGTCATTTTCCCCAATAAACAAGCCTCACGTGTCTCATATGATTCAAAATCAAATGAGTCTAGTAATCCATCCTTATGGAGTCTAGATACACGTTTCTCATTTATATGGCCTAAACGACAATGCCATAAATAAGCAGGATTTAAATCATTTATTTTAATCCGCTTGGTATTAATGTTGTAGACAGGATTGCTTAGATCAAGGACATAAAGCCCATTAAATAATTGCGCACTAAAATAGTGAATATTATTCAAATAAAAGGAACAACAATTGTTCTTTATTGAAATAATAAAACCTTCCTTGTCCAAACAAGAAATAGAAATAATGTTTCTGCTCATAGCAGGCACAAAATAGCAATTATTTAATTCTAAAACTAATCCTGAAGGCAGAGATAGCTCGCACACGCCTATGGCCAACGCAGCAACCTTTGCTCCATTCCCAACGCGCAGATCTACCTCCCCTTTAGCCAATCTTTTACTTCTCTTTAGATCCTGCATATTTCGACAAATATGAGATCCACATCCAGTATCTAATACCCATGATGTAGAGACAGTTAAATTGACATCTACAACAAAAATACCTGGTGGTGGTGGAATCACTATTCCAAGCCTCTTGTCCTCCAGATATTTTGGGCAGTTCCTCCTCCAGTGTCCAGGCTGACTGCAGTAGTGACACTCACCCTTAGTCACGACCTTGGCAATGCCACCAACAGGCTTAAGGGCTTGTTCCTTGGACTTGGCAACTTACTTGCCTTTACCCTTGGAGGAAGATGCAAACTTTTTGCCCTTTCCTTTATGCACCATCATTATGGCCTTGCCCTTACCCTTGTTGATGCTCTGTTCAGCCGTCCTCAACATGTTGAGTAAATCTGGCAGTGTTTTAACGATCTCGTTCATGTTATAGTTCATAATGAACTGTCCATAACTCTCGGGCAACGATTGCAACACGAGATCGGTTGCCAACTCTTGGCCGACCGGGAACCCAAGCCGGGCGAGATTCTCCAAGTACCCGATCATTCGGAGTACATGGGGTCCCACCGGGTTCCCTTCTGCCAGATGACATTTGAACAGTGCCTTTGAGACCTCATACCTCTCTACCCTCGCCTGCTCTTGGAAGAGCTGCTTTAGATGTTCGATCATATCGACAGCATTCATGTTCTCATGTTGCTTCTGAAGCTCAGAGGTCATGGTGCAAAGCATTAGGCAGGCCGCATCATTAGCGTCATCAATACGCTTTTGATACGCCTTTAAGGCAGCAGGTGTCTGATTCTCTGGACCTTCTGGAACATGCTCCTCTATTGCGTACAGTTTCTTCTCTTGCTTGAGAACAATTCTCAAGTTTCTGTACCAATCAAGAAATTTGGTTCCAGAGAGCTTGTCCTTCTCAAGGACAGATCGTAGGGAATGTTGTGAACTCGATGAGTTGTTTGCCATTTGGAATTCTACAAAAGGAAAATACGCAAGTTTTAGTATTTGTGAATTTTTGAGTATATTTAATAATGGCTAGTTTATTAAATATAGCTCCCACTATTTTTCTACGGATTAATAACCCTCAAGATATTAATGCGTAAAATATCCTTATATTTTCTAGTGGGCCAAGATCCATCTTTTCATCTCCTTATGAGCTTGCTTTGGCAAGTCACCCATAATTTGACTACTTCTAGGTAGGAACAATTCCAATTGCATCCCATGTGCAACTCTTGGTTCAATCGGGCAAATAACTCCTTATTTATCCATCCATATGGATAATCCCAATTGATTGCCTCTAGGTTTCTTAATCAAATTAATAGCCTAGTTGTGTTCAACCTCTTATCTAAACAATTTCACATTGTTACGTGCCATCGCATTCCATCATTATGAACCAAGTCGCCATGCTTTGGCACGCACGAACTTGATAAATAATGATGATAATGAGTGTTTAAATAACGAGAAGGCAAGAACACAATATTTAAAAAAATTGAGGGATTTTTAAATTCAATTTTAATTGTTTTGTTGATCAATATCAACTAATCTATCTATTTGAGTTTGGGCACAACTCCAAATAATAGATCCGGGTTGTCTAATTATCTTATTATCCTAATTGCATGCATCATCCATACACCAACCACACAAATAATAAGACAATAAATAAACAACCACAAAACAGAAATTAAACGTGATGTGGATATGGCCTTTTCTAGACTAAGATAATTCCAAGCCAATAGAATTATCTATGAACCCTAAAGCAAACACATCTCCATGCGTCTTGATCTTTTGGTCCATCCTCCATAGTCTTGTGGAATGCTCCATGCTCCATGCTCCATCTTTTGTGGCTTCTTTTGGCTTTGGGCTTCTTTTCTTCAATCTTGGCTAACAATCTACTTTATCTAGCACTAGCTAATATCTATACTAAATAAAATAAATCTCACAAGTTGAGAGAAAAAAAAATGGCACGCAGGCCATAAAACCCTAATTAATTATTACAATTAATTGATCAGCTCGCAGGCCGTAAAACCAAACCACAAAATTAAACATCCACATCAAACCACATCCTAAGGCCATATCCAATCACCATGCGATTTGCACATAAACAGTTAAAATCCAATTTTAACGCGCTTGGTCAATTTTAATTGATTTTAGGATTTCTACGGTTAAAACGGTCCATGGGCCCAACAATCCAATTGCCCGGGCCCATCTAAGTGAACCACAAGGCCCTAGGGCCGGCCCGGCCCAAAACCCGCAAGCTAGGCCCGCGGGTTAGGGTCGCCCGGCCCCTTAGGGCGGCCAAGCTTGGGCGGCAAGCAAGGGGGGCGGTCCCCTAGGGGGGCGGTCCCCTAGGGGGGCCGAACCTCCTCATGGGGGTTGTTTCCAAAACAACCTCCTTGCTTGGAGCCCAAGTTTGGTTGTTTCCTTGTTTTGGGAGAACTCCTTCTTCCCCAAGGATGCCCAAACCCTAGATCTAAGATCCTAAAATTTCTCAAACTCACCAATTCATGCATCCAATGCAATAATTGGGTCTTGTTATGATTAATCCTTGAAAAATTGCATCCCATGCTTGATTTGTCTTGTTTTACGCGATAAACAACAAATTAAGGTGTAAAACAACAAGAATGTAACACATAAACTACGTTTATGCTCTATAACCTGGCTCTGATACCACTGTAGGGTTTTGATTCATGGATCGCCCAACGGAAGCATAATCAAACAAATAACCATGCAAAACCCTCCAAGGATCACAAGTCTAGATGCATAACGATAGTGAAGGTAAGAAATCATAAACACACCTTTGGGTTCTCCTTGATGACTTCAAACGCGAATAGTGTCACGTTCTCTATAGTTGATCCACGCCTAGAGTTGCTCCTAGATCTCCCAAACTCCTTGGTGCTAGCCCGGAATAAGAGGAGGGTGAAGGAATCACGCAAAACGAGACAAAAAGAGGGGCTCGGCCCTCTTTTGGCTGACGGGGTGAGGGGGCGGCGGCAAGGGACGGGTTCGGCCCTTGTTGCTTGCTCTCTCTCTCCTTTGTTCTCTCCCACTCTTGTTATGATCACTAATGAGCATAAGTTATGAGGAAGGAAGGAAGGAGGGTCCTTTATATAGTCCAACAACTCCTTGTTAACTACCTAAAGGACTTATTCTAGTCCTACTAGAATTCAATTTAGTCCCTTCCTTGCAAATTAGTCCCTACTAAGTTTGCAAGGGTTTGCAATCCTTTTAATTAATTAATCCAATTAATTAATTCCAAATCTAGTACAACTCTATATAGCGTGTGACCCCATAGGTTCTATCTAGTTGGTATCAACTATTTGCTAATATGGAGCGGTTTCTAGCAAAACATCCATTCTAGCCAACTAATAGAATAGTCATCTAGACAACCTTGTACAAGTAATTGTCTCATCCCTTTGCCTCCATATCCGGATTGGACACGAGACATACAAGTCACACTCGTATATCCAATCCATAGTTTCTCGATCCATGGAATAGCCTTATTCGTGCAAATAACATCAATATCCCATATATTGATTTATTTGAGTCTGGCCAGACATTCTATAAGCACTATCCCTCGAGTGGCCTAGGATATTTGCTCCCGTTATGTGGGAGGGGCAAATCCTCTCTACGTCCACTACGATCTCTAAGCTTGCTTCTCATTGTATCCAGTACACGCCTTTATAACTACCCAGTCACGGTGTAGCGTTTAACGCTACCAAGATCACAATGATCCACAACTAGAACATCTAGTGACTTCAAGTCTAAGGATGACAATACCATTGCACCCCGAGAAGCACTTGTGACTCAACATAACATGTATGTAGCCTTCTCGGTGATGGGTCAATCTAGTGCAACATTCCGTAATGCACACCTATGTGTTGGATCATGATATCTCCATATCAATCCAACCCCATACTAGTCTATAGTTGATTGTCCCATTTAATCATTATACTTGACTAGGGATATTTAAGATAAACAACACGATTGTAAATCTAAGGACTTCATTATATTAAATATCCAATAAATAATAAATGAATTTTCTAGCCAAATACAAATTCATACTAAACTAGATTGCCTCTAGGGCATCTATTCCAACAACGTCAACCCTAGTGCCACGCCAGCAGCTGTTGCAACCCTTGGGCGCGTGGCAACGTCGTCGGTGGCGCGCGTGCTCCGTTTCCGATGATTCTTATATCATTCAAACCGTCTTTTCGTTCTTATTGCAATTATATATTCAAAGTCCAATCATAACAACTTTGGGAAATTACGATTTAATAATCAGATCAAACAGTCTATATGAATACAATTCTGAATCTTTAAACAGTCATATCTTTCTTTACATTTGTCCAAAAAGCACAAATCTTATATTTTTGGAATTCTCAAGAAAAGATCTAGGCATCCATATAGGATTCGCCTACAGATTATGAAAATTAAAAAACTTAAATACAAATGTAGGGATAGGCTGCGAATTAAAGCAGAAGATTAACGCGTTTACCTCTTCGCCTATGCTCCTACGCAGCGGATGATAATCGTAGTGGTTGCTTGCTTTCACGTGCCTTCACCTTCGTCTTGCTCCCACCGGTCTAGTTTGAATCTCGAGGACGAACACTTTGTTTCAACCCACGTTCCACCTCTAGATGCAAGTTAGAGAGAGATGCTAGGGTTCCTAGAATTGTCTTTCATCAGCACGTAATCTCTACACAGTTTTTTGCATTAAAATATGTAGGAGGCTGTCTCCTTATATAGACAGAACTTCTAATTTGTAACATACCCGTTAGAGTTAGTCCCTTATTGCAATTAACCCCCTTTGAGTGTGTGACTAATTAAATGTGCACCCCGCATGGGCGCTACACGTAACTTACTAACACATTGTAATAGGTACCTCTTGATAAATAAATGTGGTTCTTCATCGTGGAAGTAATTAGCACCATTTGTGCTAGTGATTCACGTAAATCTTGTGTTCTTGCTTGATCACATCTGAGTCAGTCAAATTGGCAGAGATGTGGAACAAATGACATAGAGTTGACCCTCATATAAGTTGTTTTTGAAGATGCGTGAAATATTTTCCGTCCTTATTATTGCATCTTCACAATCTGTAAATAGAGGTTACAAACACTACTCCTACTAATTACAAACAAAGTCCTCAACTAAGTGAGGTATATACGAAAACGTCCTACGACTATTATGAAGGTGCGTGAAATCTTTTCCGTCCGTATAATTGAATCTTCACAATCTGTAAATAGAGGCTACAAACTCTACTCATACTAATTACAAACAAAGTCCTCAACTAAGTGAGGTATATACGAAAACGTCCTACGACTATTACTCCCCCGCAGTCGAAACTGTAGGCGTGCCAACCCTGAGACTAGAATGGAAGCGTTGGAACAAGGGCTGAGGAAGACCCTTGGTGAAGATGTCGGCGTACTGATAATCTGTTGGAATGTGCAACACGCGAAGCTGACCCAAACGAACCTTCTCACGAACGAAGTGTAGATCAATCTCAACATGATTAGTGCGTTGATGCTGAACAGGATTACCAGAGAGAAAGACAGCACTCACATTGTCTCAATACACGACAGTGGCTCGAGGCGGGGGGGACACGAAGCTGAAGAAGCAAATTCCGGACCCAACGGAGTTCGGAGACGGCGTTAGCAACACCGCGATACTCAGCCGCAGCACTAGAACGAGATACCGTGGCCTGTCTTTTGGACGACCAACTCAGAAGATTGTCTCCGTAGAAGACGCAGTAACCAGAAGTGAAGCGGTGCGTGTCCGGACAACCAGCCCAATCGGCGTCAGTGTAGGCGGTGAGGGAATCAGCGGCGGAGGCAGAGAGCCGAAAACCATACTCAAGTGTCCCACTGATGTAGCGCAAGATACGCTTCAGGGCATGAAAGTGCGGCTCACGGGGGTCATGCATGAAGAGACAGACCTGCCGAATGGCAAACTGGATGTCTGGTCGAGTGAACGTGAGGTACTGCAAGGCCCCAGCAAGGCTGCGGTATAATGTAGGATTAGCAACCGGTGGGCCAGATGTGGCTGTGAGTTTACTCCCTACCTCAACAGGGGTGGCAGTAGACTTACAGGTCGACATGGAGGCACGACGAAGAATGTCGGTCGCATACTGATGCTGAGACAGGAACAGGCCAGACGAATCACGGGTGACAGCGATGCCTAGAAAACGATGCAGATGGCCCATGTCAGTCATAGCAAACTCTCCAGAGAGCTGGGAGACAATTTGATCCAAGACAACCGGAGATGACCCAGTGATGACAATATCATCCACATATATCAGGAGGCAGACGATGTCCGAGCCACGACTGTAGACGAAGAGAGACTCATCACATGAGCAACCAGAGAAAACGATAGTCTGTGTGAAGACGGTGGCAAATCGCTGAAACCAAGCACGGGGAGCCTGCTTCAGACCATATAAGGATTTGCGTAACCGGCAAACAAAGTCAGGATGGCGTGTGTCGCGGTAGCCAGGGGCTGATGCATGTATACCGTCTCAGAGAGATCACCATGAAGAAAAGCGTTAATGACATCCAGCTGACGGATAGGCCGAGAGCGCGTGACGGCAATGCTGAGAACAGTACGGATGGTGGTCGGTTTGACAACCGAGCTGAAAGTCTCCTCACAATCGATCCCAAACATCTGGGACTTCCCATTAGCTACCAATCGCGCCTTATAGCGCTGTAGACTGCCATCAGCGCGAAACTTGTGGCGAAAGAGCCACATAGATCGCAGAACATTGGCCCCTGTCGAGCGAGGAACCAGATGCCAAGTGTGGTTCGTAACTGTAGATACTGCTTTATGACATGGCAGATCTAGGCCACGTGGCAACCATCCAGCACACCATATTGTGCTCCACACACACAGGATCACCAGCCGAGCTGATCCATGTGGGGGCTGCGAGACAGAGCCCTCGCATACCACTGCACGGGACTTGTAGGGATTTGTGGTTTGGAGGCTAGAGTAAGCCCTGTCGCGTGCGAGCCAAGCCCGCGCGCGACCTTTAGTAACTGTTTTGAGAGATTTATGGCACGAGCTCCCTAGACCCGGTCAATCCGGTCAAACCCGGTCAACCTCGTAACGGTTCCGGTACTTGCGCACCACGTGCTCTAACGGTTCCTATATACTCGGACGAACGTGTCGTTATGGTTAAGCTAATTAAGCCGCTATTAATGGGCGCATTAACCACACTACAACGGTCACGTTCTCCAGTATATATACATCGTTAACCTTTCCATAAAAAGGAGAAGAACACTGCCATACGCGGAAGCTCTGCCAAACCTCTGTCTCTCTCTCAGACATTGCTACTGACTTACTCTCTCCCTACACACACCCCTATTCTTCCTGTGCGATCCCTGATCCACTACGTACGGTGTACACGGAGGTCTCCCTGCCGGAATCTCTTGTGCACATTTTGGTGAACCCGACGTGAAACTTACCAGCAAAAGCAACCATGTCTCAGGAGGATGATGTCAGCAACCGGTCGCCTTCCACCGAAACTCCCTCGGGAGACGAAGTCCGCCGTACTCCGACGACTCCCGGCGAGGCACCAACTTTGGAGTCTTTGGACGCCACTGTCCAAAGTCAGGCAAAAGCTCTCAAGTCTCAATCTGCGCAGTTGGAGCGGATCTTGGCCGTTCTGGGCACCCTTGCGCCAAATCCTCCACCAGGTACCGCCACCCCTCAGGGAGGAGGAACCCCTACTGCTCCAGGATTGGGAGTATCGGCCACGCCTCCCAACCCTCATCTGCAAACTCCACCGTCAGCCGCGCAGCTGCCTTCGATCCAAGGATCAACAGCGCAAATGCTACCCCCTGCCGCTCACGCCTCTCAGCCCACGGCTTTGGCGTCTAACCCAACTTTGCAGTACACTCTGCCTCCACCGGCGACCATATGGGGAAACGCGGGTAGCCAATACACTCTCAATCCTCCGGCGACATATGTATCGCCACCGCCTACGGCAGCCCCTCCGGCAGCTACCGAGGGAAGCCTCCCAGAATGCATGACATCCTTGCAGAAGCGCGTGGACTCCATCCTAGCTCATCAATCGCTCGCGGATACCATCATCCCGAAGCTAGACAACGATCCACCCATCCCACGAGAAATTTATCTCATGCCTAACCCGGCAGGGTACAAGGCTCCCAAATGGGACAAGTTCGAAGACGTCAATGGAAACGCTCATGAGCATGTCATGCGTTTCATCGATGTCATGGGTCCATACGGAGCTGATCCCAAACTGCTGATGCGAGAGTTCCCAAAGACTCTTGGGAATGTAGCATACAAATGGTACCGGACGTTGGAGCCCGGATCTGTGAAGACTTGGGACGACATGGTCCAGAAGTTCTACACCAAGTTCTTCCAGATGGAAGAGAAGGTAACGATGATCCACCTCTCGCGGATGTATCAGAAACGCGAGGAAGATGGAATCACTTTCATCAAGAAATTCAGAGCGAAATCCTTAGAATGCAAGGACCCAATGCTCGAGAGTCGGCTCGTAGAGATATGCCTGCAGTGCATGCGAGATGAGTACAAGAGCATGCTAATCAATTTGCAAACACCCACATTTTCAAAGCTCATCGAGTGCACGATGAACATCGAGCCCATCGTCGAGAGACAGAGAAAGAAGAGCGCTCCAGAACGACCTGCGAGCGGCACCACCTACAAGATCGGCAGATTCGGCTACAAGCGAGGACGCGAAGCTGAGGTCAATGCAGTTTCGCCCCAGAAGCAAGCAAAAGTTACAAACTTCGACGCACCGCCCCTGCCCTGCTCGGTGGAGGAGGCAAGCGATCTCTGCAGACAGTGGCGTAAGGACGGCGTCCTCCCACCGCTCGAGAAAGCACCCTCCAAGGAGATGACGAGGGACCCTAAGTGGTGCGAATACCACGGCAAGGTCATGCACCCCACAGCCGAGTGCAAGAAGCTCAGATTCGCACTCGATCAGAAGATGAAGAGCGGCGAACTCATCGTCAGCGACCATCGGAAGGATGTGCGCAACAACCCGCTGCCTGCCCATACAGATTCGGGCTCGAAAGGCAAAGAGGTCGCCATGATCTCGATAGTCGACTTGGAAGAAGTCGCAGAGGATGGTCTGCCCATCGTTGCTGAAGTCCATGAAGATGAAGACTACAGCATGGACACGGAAGATGAGCGTGCCGACCGCATGAAAGGGTCGCACGGCTTCGACAGATTCTTCAACGAGATGAACTTCTCCGAAAAATGTCGAGCGGACATGACAAAAGCAATCTTAAGGGTAGCAGAGGACTACGAGGAGGACCTCGTGGTCTCCAACGGGAAAGTCGTCAGGGCGTCCCGTTCCACAGAAAAGATTATGACCTTTTCTGCCAGCGACAAAAAGACAGATGCGAGCCACCAGAGGCCCCTGTACGTGACCGCCATCATCAACGGCGTCGAATTCAAGCGAGCATTCGTCGATGGAGGAGCAGCGGTCAATGTTGTTCCACTCCACACACTGAAGCTAGCAGGGATCCCCGAGCACAAGGTAGTCAAGCGTCCATCCCCGCTGGTGGGATTCGGAAGCGATTCCAGAATGACGATCGGGTGGATCCGCCTGGGCGTTCAGATCGGCAAAATCAAGTGCTCGGCGAAGTTCTATGTCATAGACGCGAACACCACATACCACATGATCATAGGTCGGGCCTGGATTCATCGCTTTGACGCAATCCCTTCAACGGCTCACCAAGTGATGAAAGCTATCTGGAACGACAGGATTGTCGAGATACCGGCCTCAACTAACCCGTTCAACCTGGACGAAGCGCATCTCAGCGAGGCGGTGTGGTTCACCGAGATGGCGGACGAGCAAACACCCGGACCATTCAACCCTACTCCTTTACCTCTCTGGGAGGACATCAAGGACCAGTCACCTGCAGGCGTGATGGTGACAAGGGGAGACACCGAAGAAAAGCCGCCTACCCACGAAGAGGCGCCGCGCATCGCATATCATCGCAAGAGTGTCTACACTCTGAAGAGGATCGCAAAGCACGACCCCGAGGGCAAGGAGATAGAGAGCTTCTACGCCAACGGGAAGAAATGCTATCGCATATGAAGGTGCGCGGGGACGTCCTCACACGGGCATGGGGATGTCCCTGGGCAAATCAATCAAATCGAGCAAGTTGCGCTCACAGAAGAGCCAACACGGGGCACTCCAGAGGAGAAACTTAAAGAAGCCCCCGAATGCATGGAAGACAGGCCAAGACCACAAAAGCAAGAGCTTAAGGAAGTGTTCCTCAGCCCGAACGAGGAAAAGAAAAGACCAGTCTTCCTGAGTGCGGACCTCACAAGCGAAGAGGAACAAGGACTGCTGCAGCTCCTAACTGAATACAAGGACGTGTTCGCATGGGAATATGACGAGATGCCGGGTCTGGACATGAGCATCACCATGCACCGTTTAGACATCATCCCAGGGTCTAAACCGGTCAAGCAAAGCACCAGAAGCTTTAGGCCAGAGCTCAACGTGAAGATCAAACAGGAGATTGTCAAACTCCTAGATGCCAAGTTCATAGAGCCCAATCACCATCCCACATGGTTGGCCAACATCGTGCCAGTGGTGAAGAAGAACGGACAGCTCCGCATCTGCGTGGACTTCCGAGATCTTAATCGCTTCTGTCCTAAGGACGATTTCCCGCTGCCTAACATCGATTTACTCATTGATTCAACAGCAGGCCATCGCATGTTCAGTTTCATGGACGGCTTCAGCGGGTACAATCAAATCAAGATGGATCCCGAAGATGCAAGGAAAACTGCATTCATCACTCCCGTGGGGGTATTCAACTATACGGTAATGCCATTCGGTCTTAAGAATGCAGGCGCAACCTATCAGCGGGCCATGATGGCCCTATTCCACGACATGATGCACAAAGAAGTGGAATTCTATGTGGATGACCTGGTAGTCAAATCCAGGCATGAAGCAGATCACCTTGCAGACCTGCGAAAGGTATTCAACAGATGCAGGAGCTTTCAACTGAAAATGAACCCCATGAAATGCGCGTTCGGCGTGACTTCGGGGAAGTTTCTGGGATGCGTAGTCCATCGCCAAGGAATTGAGCCTGACCCTGCGAAAGTGTCAGCCATCACCAGCATGACACCACCTCAAGACCAAAGTACCTTGAAAACATTCTTGGGAAAATTGTCATATCTGCGGAGATTCATCCCGGCAGTCGCCGAAATCACATGCTGTTTCAGCACTCTTCTCAGGAAGGACGCCGCGTACAACTGGGCTCCTGACCATGAAGCGGCATTCGAAAAGCTAAAGGAGATACTTACATCCCCGAAGATTATGATCGCGCCTCAACTGGGATCGCCGCTGCTGCTATATCTTACATCAACGAGGAGATCTATAGGAGCACTCTTGGCCCAGGTATATGAGGGACAAGAGAGGCCTATCTATTACATCTCTCGCATTGTGCAGCCTGCTGAATCAAGGTACACGGACATCGAACGTCATTGCCTTGCCTTATTCTTCGTAATAGAGAAGTTGAGACACTATTTTGCATCGCACAAAGTAGTGGTGGTCACCAAAAGCGACCCCATAAGATACCTGCTAACTCACACTACTCCGGGCGGGAGATTGGCGAAATGGTACATGACCATCTCTCAATACGATATCACATGCGTAAAACCAAGAGCGATCAAGTCGCAGGCGGTAGCAGATCTGCTGGCACAGTTTCCTGACAACAGTCACGAACCTGTGATCGAGGAAGAACTCGAAGGCCCTGAAATCTACGCGATCGACGTGCCCTATTGGACCCTCCACTTCGATGGTTCGTCAACCAGAAAAGGCGGAGGCATTGGGATAGTCTTGACAAAGCCGGACGGGGAAGTCATACAGATGTCCGCGAAACTCAACTTCGCAGTCACGAACAACGAGGCGGAATACGAGGCTCTGATCGCGGGACTCCGTGCGGCGAAAGCTTTGGAAGTGAGCAACTTAACAGTCATGGGAGATTCCAAACTGATTGTTAAACAGGCCTCGGGCGAATATGGCTTAAAGGAGATCAACCTCCTACCATACCGCACCCTAGTGCAAAAGCTGATGCAGCAATTCTGCGACGTGAAATACGAGCACAAACCCCGAGCGGACAACAGGCATGCAGACGCCTTAGCAACTCTGGGATCTAAGGTCAGCATAGACAAATGCCCCGCAAGGATTTCCATCGAAGTGCGAACATCGTCGGCATTAACAGAAGATGCGTGCGACGACGAACACATGGATGACGCAGACTGGCGAAAAGCAATCCTGCAAGCTATTGCGAAAGGCACCAGCAGCGAGGGCTGGGCACTCACGAAAGGATACTGTATCCACGACAACACCCTTTACTACAAGGGTCCCGGAGGAATACTCATGCGATGTGTCTCCGAACAAGAGGGACAACAGCTGTTAGAAAAGATTCACCAGCACGCTTGCGGAGAAAGCGAGGTGTCAATCTACAGGAAAGCTCAGAGATACGGCATCCATTGGCCAAGCATGTCTACAGCCGCAGCCCTGATACAAGGGAAGTGCGAAAGTTGCGCACTAATCAAAGATTCTCTTCTTGTCGCTCTAATCGACGACGACACAGACTGGAGAAAGCCATTGTTTGAATTCCTCACCAAAGGCACTATACCCGAATCGAGAAAAGAGGCAGACAAATTGAAGAGGAAAGCTTCTCGATATGTGGTTCAGGAAAATCTGCTTTGGCGAAAAGGTCATGAAGGCAACTTGCTGCGATGCCTAGACGATAGGGAAGCACAAGAAGTCATGGACCTCTCCCACCAGGCGGAACACCAGGGAGGTGCGAAATTATGCAGACAGCTTCTCTCAATTGGATACTTCTGGCCCACGATGGAAGTCGATTGCCGCACCAAGGTGCGACGCTGCCAAGAATGTCAATTCAAAGGGAACCTAGTGCACGCTCCCGCCGTGGACCTACATGCACTAGGAACGCCATGGCCATTTCACACATGGGCTTTGGACTTCATTGGCCCCATCCGACCAACGTCACATGGGAACCATTTCATTCTCACCGCAACTGAGCTGTTCACCAAATGGGTGGAAGCAATACCACTGAAGACGGCAAACGCGCTGGCTGTGGTCAACTTCATCCAGGAAAACATCGTATGCAGGTTCGGAATCCCGAATACTATTCTTTCAGATAACGGTACTCCTTTTGTTAATCGTCAGGTAGCTACAAAACTTGCGGAGTACAATATCAGGCAGATATGCTCTACCCCCTATTATCCAAAGGGAAACGGGCAAGCCGAGGCGACTAACAAAACGCTGCTGAGAATTCTGAGCAAGATGGTCGCAGATGACCACAAGAAGTGGGCCGACTCTCTTAACATAGCTATGTGGGCCTACAGAACTTCTCCAAGGACACCCACAGGGGCCTCGCCATTTCTACTATGTTATGGGGCTGAAGCTGTGGTACCTGCGGAGGTCAGAGTCAATTCGGCAAGGCTGGCCTTCCACGCGCTCTACGAAAACCAACGCGATCATGATTTAGTCTTGCTGGAAGAAAAGCGAGAACAAGCCAAAAGGACTAACAAGCGGTACCAAGAAAGAATCGCTCGCGCCTACAACAAGACAGTCCAGCGACGGGATTTCGCAGTTGGCGACCTGGTCTTGCGCGCATCTGATCACTGCATGCGAGAGGCAACCCACCCAAAGTTCGCAGCTAATTGGGAGGGACCCTTCGAAGTCACAGAAGTCTTCGATAGCGGCTACTGCAGCATACGAAGGTTGCACGGCACAACCTCAACTCCAAGCTCAGTCAACATGCGCTGGATCAAGAAGTACTATCCCTGACTTCTCTTGTTTCATACGTTTTATGATAACGTTGCTTAATGTCTCATGTGGCTACGATATTCACAATCTCCTCTCCCATATGAGAGGATTGTAATCCTATCTCTCCCATATGAGAATGTCATAATAAAAGAATTCTCCCAAATGAGAAGTTCACATTTATCAGCTGTTTATATTGATTATCTAATTTGCTACAACTGTTAACAATGATTTATGCGCTTCAATAGTAACAAATGTAAACACGATCTTAAATGATCATCAAAGCCTATCCCTTACGATAGCGAACGCGATCTTAACTGATCATCAAAGCCTATCTCTTACGATAGCGAACGCGATCTTAAATGATCATCAAAGCCTATCCCTTACGATAGCGAACGCGATCTTAACTGATCATCAAAGCCTATCTCTTACGATAGCGAACGCGATCTTAAATGATCATCAAAGCCTATCTCTTACGATAGCAATTAAATACAAATGCGATCTTACGTGATCATCTAAAGCCCATCTCCTACGATGGCAGCCACTACAAATGCGATCTTAATCGATCATTTAAAGCCTATCTCTTACGATAGCAATTAAATACAAATGCGATCTTAAGTGATCATCTAAAGCCCATCTCCTACGATGGCAGCCACTACAAATGTGATCTTAAGTGATCATTAAAGCCTATCTCTTACGATAGCAATCAAATGCAAATGCGATCTTAAGTGATCATTAAAGCCTATCTCTTACGATAGCAATCAAATGCAAATGCGATCTTAAGTGATCATCTAAAGCCTATCTCCCATGGTAGCAATCAAATGCAAATGCGATCTTAAGTGATCATTAAAGCCTATCTCTTGCGATAGCAGCCAAATGCAAATGCGATCTTAAGTGATCATTAAAGCCTATCTCTTACGATAGCAGCCACTACAAATGTGATCTTAAGTGATCATTAAAGCCTATCTCTTACGGTAGCAATCAAATGCAAATGCGATCTTAAGTGATCATCTAAAGCCTATCTCCCATGGTAGCAATCAAATGCAAATGCGATCTTAAGTGATCATTAAAGCCTATCTCTTGCGATAGCAGCCAAATGCAAATGCGATCTTAAGCGATCATTAAAGCCTATCTCTTACGATAGCAGCCAAACGCAAATGCGATCTTAAGTGATCATCTAAAGCCTATCTCTCACTGTAGCAATCAAATACAAATACGATCTTAAGTGATCATTAAAGCCTATCTCTTGCGATAGCACCCAAACGAAAACACGATCTTACATGATCATCCAAAGTCTATCTTTTGCGATAGCAGCGAAATACAAAAACGATCTCAATCGATCATCTAACGCCTATCTCTTGAGATAGCGGGCCATACAGATGCGATCTTATAATGATCTCCTCAAGCTTATCTGTTACGATAGCAATTTTGGTTAATTATCCAAACCCGTCTGATATGATGGCAACACGAGTGCAGAGTTATCTTATTAGATCTTCTAAAGATCTGTCTGCTATGATAGCAATTTATGCGAGAAACGATCTCAGACAAAGCCTATCTTCTATGATAGCAATTTGCACAACGATCTTGATTGATCTCTGGAAAATTATCTGGAACGATAACAACGTTGTGAACGTGATCTCATACGATTTACAACGACCAACTACAAGCCCATCCGTCAAGATGGCACAGCTGCGAAATAACGATCTCGAATGATCTAGCGAAATATCTGTAAATTGACATCGCATATGTGAAATCATTACATGTCATTATGCAAGGCAAAACAAGCCGAAACGCATGCGAAATTGTATTTTGTTGCAAAGAACAACTGATACAAATACTATTTATCATCATGAGTCAAATGACTTACAATTTATCTATCTAGATAGCAGCTTACAAGCGAAAAGCTCGCATCTAACTACACAGCCAACATGGCTTACAATACATCCGAAAAATGGCTGATAAGCCAGAAATGCGCCAAGGGAACTCTCGACTAAGAAAAGAGAGAATCCACCGGTCCTGACACCGGCAGCACAGTACGCAGATCCGCGGTCGAAGATCCGTAGCAAGTAGGATGCATCTGCGAAGAGATTAACTCACCATTCGCTACATCCTTAGCGGCAAGAGCCGGGCAAATCCACGTCCAAAGATCTTGGGGTCTGACGAAACCCCTGTCTGATCAAGATATGTACCAGAGGAACCACCTGTTCCGGCATATGCCGTTGTGCACAACAGGGGAAGCCGTCATTCCTCTGGTACTGGGCTCCTTGTCATGATAGACAAGGGCGTTGGCGAGCCTCCTGAGTTCAAGAGCGAAGAGGCAAGAAACTCTCCTCCGGAGATGCTGGAGGAGAATTCCGCCGTTCATTACAAGACGGTAGCACGGTCACTTCGGCGCTGCACCTCGCCACGAGGCGGCCGGAAACATGACCTGCACACATAATACACGAAGAAATTTCTTCGAACACACATGAGGTATTATCTGCATCCTCTTTATGATGGTTATAAACGGCAATGAGCCTCATAAAGTGGATCTTGGAAACTATTTCTATGGCACAAAGCGCAAACTCAGGATTCAAAGCCTGAAGTTGCCATGAATCAACGAAAAACAAGCGTTGAAGCCAGCAGTCGTAAGGACTCACGGCAAAGCACATGTTTGGGATGAAGAACCCAAATGGCAAAGACAGGGTTTATATAGGCCCTGTAGAGACTCTTCGGTTGCTTAAGATGAGTCAGCAAATTCAAAAAGAGGGTAAGTTCAATCACTTACGCCTTGAAAAGCGGTAACAATCAATTACCCTACTAAAGGCTACGACGATTCAGTTGCGTATCCTAATAAATGACGGATAGTCATGATTCGGATGGACTTCCCAACGGAAGCGTGCTTATCTGCCGAGAAATTAGCGCGAAAATCAAGCAAAGAATCAATTGCTGATGTCATAATTGGATATGCACAGAAATGTCCAATCAAATCCCGAAAGGGGCAAAACGGGCAAACTCATTGTTTGTTGTTAAAAAAAGAAGGGGGAGAAACCCTAGCAATATCACATTAATGTTCAAAACATTACATTAATGTCTCAGCCATTTTCCTGTTTTCTTTTCAAAAAAATTCGAAAAGTCAAAACAAATTTTTGACTAAGGAGTCCTGGGGTGCGAACTGCTCGCTCAGCTTCTCCACTTGTTTCACTTCTTGCTTCAGTTGCTCGCACTTGGCATTCATTTCCTGATACAGCTTTACAGCTTCATCAACCTTTTGCTTTTGCTGCTCCACCTTCTGCATCTCAGCTGCGAGATTCTGGTGACCGAGATTCAAAGTTACAGCTGCGCGAATCAGTGTAACTCTGTCCTTGAGGAATTTAAAGCCAAGTCTACCTTGGACTTTGAGCACGAGATTTTGGCACATGCCACACAGCAATTCAGCACTCTGGGCCGAAATGGTCGCAGGTGTAGCCGCACACAGCTGCTCTAGTATCCAGATGGCTTCAGTAAGGAATAGCCTCCTGTCAAAAGGACTGATCTCCAGACACCTCACAAACGATCGGGGGTATCTGAGGCGCATTCGAACCACCCAGTCTACATCGGTTTGCTTCAAACCTGAGACGTCAAAAACAAGTCATGATGTCAAAACTAGCAAGCAAATAATGCGACGTACGAATGGTAAAATCTCTGCTTACCGGTCCCTTCCAGAATTTCATGAATAGAAGGAATGCGAGCCACCGGGTTGTTCGAAGACTGCCCTCGCTCCATGGCTCTCCTATCAGCTGCGAGCTCCAAACTCTCATAGTTAGGAGGAAGAGTGTAAGCTGCACCAGCTGCGATTACATTCCCAACCTGCGAGCCCCAAATGCTCCACGCAGGAATGGGTGCTCCTGGCTCAGTCATCGCCGGAGGCACAACCGAGGTCGCTGGACGGACATTCCCGGATGCGGAAATGGCAGCATCGCTTGTCCTTTCCTCCTCACCACCAGTACGGACACTTTCGTCCATCCGCACAGCATCAGCTTCGACATCATCGGAGAGCTCGATGACATCCTCGAGACGCTCACTTACATGTCCAGCGTCCGCGACGGGCTTCTCAGTATGAGAGCTCGAGATTGGAACATGGGATGCAGAAGGCTGACTTCTCTGCTCCAGCTCAGGTTCCTCAGCATGACCTGCGATACCAAATGCGACAATATGAGGTAACTTGTGTTATAAGTTATTTCACTATCTTTGCTAAAGCTAAGAATAAGCACCTCCACGCGAAGGTGGGATTAAGGTATCCTCATCGTACACTAGGGACGTGGAACCGTGCCCTATCAGTGTATCTTCACTAAGCAAATCTTTAAGAGAAGCGTGACCTGGGACGCGAGTAAACCAGTCATGATTTTGCTTCAAGTGACTAAAGCCTAGTATGCGCATATCACTCAAAATAATTACCTGAGGGTTCTCCGCATTTGCTTACCAACCAACGGCGAATGTCAGGCTTTGACACACCGTGCTTTAACGCACCCACAATTACATCTCTATAAGTAACTGCGAGATTGAAGATCTCACCTTTATCGCCACCTGCGATCTCTGCGAAGTCCGCTTGGACTTGCTCTAACTCTGCTGTGTCCTCTCCAGGAACCTCATCTTCCTCCTCCACATGAGGAGCCACTTCTTCGGGAAGCTCGTCTTCCTCGCCAGTTGGACGCGCTAAGTCGTCAACATGCCGCTCCTCGAGGCTCCGCTGTTTCACAAGCTCGAGTTCCTCTTCCTCTCGCTGCCTTCTTCTCGCAGCAGCCTCCGCGGCTGTCTTCCGGGATTCAGCAAGAACATCCTCGCTTATGGGATCATCTGAAACGCCAGCATGGGCATTTCTCTTTTGCCTCTTGGCCGCGAGGCCACCAACGGCTTCATCATCATCACCTGCGAATATACAATTGGTTCAAAGAAAAGAACTGCATAGAAGTTATGATAAAGGACAAGAAAATGCGGCGGAAGTACCTCCTGACTCTTCCTCGCGCATCACAACTGTTCCTTCTTCTTCTTCTTCATTACTTGCTTGGGGCTCCTGCCTCTCTTCCTCTTCCTCTTGATTGAATGGAACGAAGGTTTCAACTGCGAGATCTTTTCGCACCTTGCCGGGCATACGACCCTTACCTTTGTCCTTGACAGAAAGGGACCTCGCTGGGGGCGAAGCTGGAGCGCTCCTAGGGGAAGAAATCGTAATCCCCTTTTGCCTAGGCCTCTTCGCTCTCGGCGCCGCAGTCGCTGGAGGGGACGGGTCATCTCTAGGAGGAGACGGAGCCGGAGGGTTGTCTATCAGCGAGTCAGCAAAAGTGTTCATGACCCCGCGAACTTTTGTTTCGACCTCGGCATCCATCCTCCATGCTAGCCGATACGACTCCCCCCTTCTTCTGGTCGCAACAATGGTATCCACCAGCGATTTGGAACGGTCACCAGCTGCGAACCTCCGCACATGACACTAGACGATACAGAACAAAAAGCATCAGTGCAAGCAAATCAAAGAGCTCAAAGCACACAAGGAAACTGCTTACCTCAGCAAACGCCTTGCTATATTTGATGACCTGCATGTCACCCTTCTTGATTGCATCGACCTGCTCCTTCAGAATGAAATCGGGGCACAAATGATTCTCGCGGTCCAACAACGAGTAGCAACCGTACTCAGACTCGCTCAAACTGCAATTGGGGCGAAACGGAAAAGAGTTTCTCTTGATCAAGGGGGCCCTTCCTGGCTGCGCCGCCGCCTCCGTCTCCATCCTCGTATGCTGGGCAATCCAGTATGCGATCCAATTCTGGGAACAACCACCCCTGCGAGTTCCCGCAGGCTGCTCAAAGGGAAGATTGCTCATAAGGACCGTCTTGCATTCCTTTGTCAGCAAGCGCTTGTAGCACCCTCTAACGATAGACTGGGGCCAGATTGATGGGGCCACCGCATCGAAACCAAACTGAGGAGAGACCCGAGTGGGGTCAACATCCACTGTAAGCCTTTCATATCGTGGCGCGAGCTCACGAATATGCTCTGCAAGTGCAGGAAGAGAACCCCGCAGACACCAGCAAAAGAACTCACGATAGCGCTCGTGGAAATGCGGTCCCTTTTCAAAAAGAAGGTCTTCTGACAAGACCATACCTTCGGAGGGGTATAGCTTCGGAAACCACCGCACATTCTCAACACGTGTGGCGTAAGGCCTGGCAGTGAACTCCCTTCGCTTGTCGCATATCAAGCTCCAAGTACACTTGGTGTTGCTTGCCCCGAACCATCTCGCAGCCCTTCCGCTGTTGAGCGCTTTCGTCTCGCCTGGGTGACACCACTTCTCAAGTGGGAGGGGAGTTGGAGCATAAGACGGCCAACGCTCGAAAACCCACATTGTCAAAAAGCTGATATTGACAAAGGTCAGAACATCGAGGCGGCCACGCGATTCCCTCATCGCCAGAACCAGCTGATCCAGCCTGTAATATAGCGTGCCCAAGACCAAGGGTCCAAGTGCGACTCTCTGGCCAAGAGCGAGCCTCACGGCAAGTGGCAGCACATGGTAGAAGACCCCATCATGGGGGTGACCATCAATCAGATACCTCGACAGCCAAGCGCAGAGAAAGGCGCAAAGGGTCAAATGATAACCCTTGCCCTCTACGTAATTCTCGGCCTCCGGGTCCTCGCTCAAAAGCTTCTTAGTAATGCTGCTGCTCGCATAGTCTCGGAAGAAGTACTGCAACCACTTGTTCCAGGTATTCTTCGCGGACGTATCAACCAGCTGCCAGTTCGGAAGAGGTTTTGTACTGGTCCACCGAGTGGAGATTTTCTTCACCTCTGCTAGGCACTCCTCCATCTGCGCGTACAAGGCTAATTCCGCAGATGTCCTTAAGTGACTCAAGGGGTCCACCTCGCCCATGGGGGAAAGCTCATACAGCATTTGAACGTCCTCGAGCGTGGGGGCAGCCTCGAACTCAGCAAAGTGAAACGTGTGAGTCGCAGGCGAATAGCGGGACAGAAGGTCTAGAAGCATGGACTGATCCAACTTCACGGCAGCACCCTTCATAGCACGAACAGCAAAGAAAATGCCGGCTTCATCAAGAGTTTCGGCGTAATTACCCAACACGTGGTCAGTCCACTCATCCATATAGTCCAACTTCTGGACAAACGCCTGAGTAGAAATCGCAGTGTATGGGAAGTGCCCGTTCTCGATTCCCAATCGAACCACATCCTCGGAGCCAACTAACTCGAGCAAGGCTGAGTTAACTGGGCGAGTCAGTGTCAACAACCGCTCAACGGGAACAGGATCAGGCATCCTCTTCGCCTTCACCCTCGCGTGGTAAAAATCTTTCCCACCCAGAAAGGGGGCTTTTCGCCACAGAGACTGCGGAAGCTCCGGCATCTCTTCATCTTCCTTGACGGGTCTGGTTACCCTTGTTTTGGCCATTCCTGCGAAAGGGCAAAAAAAAAAAGGGGGGGAGAAATACCACACCAGTCAGTTTGAATTTTGAATTCGAGACTTATGCAAAGGAATGCAAACAGTTCCGGTGCCGATTTCAGAAATTGGGTAATTGCAAGATCCAATATCGTCGAAAGAGTAAAGCGAAGCGGGTTTAAAGATCAAAGCCTCTTCACAGATTTCATGAGTTTACAGATTCAACGCAGTTCAAGACAAACGCCGGAATTTTAAAATCAAAAAGTAAACGAGGCCAACCTTGTTTCCTTGAAGCCTGCTTGGAGATGCACAATTGAAGAATACGATTTGCAGTCTTGAACTGACGATTGATTATTTGGATCTGCTCTCGAAGATCTCCGGGTACCATTCACTTTAAGAGAAAGAAGCAATGCCTTGCAATGATGGGATACAAGGTATTTATCCAGAAGAATGAAGGGTTGCGTCCCTTCAGTAGTCGAATCGCAATCACAGGACGGGCTGACGTCACGCCTAAAACCCTAAAGGTCAGATGGCACGACTCTAGGGGTTTTAGGTCATAATTACACGCACGGGGGCTGAATCTACCCGTATTTGAAGTGGTACGTGACGACGACGCGCATGTTGGTTTCCGCGCATGGAAGCCTATACAGCTACAAGCCTTCACGCGCAGAAAGGGGGCTAATGTAGATACTGCTTTATGACATGGCAGATCTAGGCCACGTGGCAACCATCCAGCACACCATATTGTGCTCCACACACACAGGATCACCAGCCGAGCTGATCCATGTGGGGGCTGCGAGACAGAGCCCTCGCATACCACTGCACGGGACTTGTAGGGATTTGTGGTTTGGAGGCTAGAGTAAGCCCTGTCGCGTGCGAGCCAAGCCCGCGCGCGACCTTTAGTAACTGTTTTGAGAGATTTATGGCACGAGCTCCCTAGACCCGGTCAATCCGGTCAAACCCGGTCAACCTCGTAACGGTTCCGGTACTTGCGCACCACGTGCTCTAACGGTTCCTATATACTCGGACGAACGTGCCGTTATGGTTAAGCTAATTAAGCCGCTATTAATGGGCGCATTAACCACACTACAACGGTCACGTTCTCCAGTATATATACATCGTTAACCTTTCCATAAAAAGGAGAAGAACACTGCCATACGCGGAAGCTCTGCCAAACCTCTGTCTCTCTCTCAGACATTGCTACTGACTTACTCTCTCCCTACACACACCCCTATTCTTCCTGTGCGATCCCTGATCCACTACGTACGGTGTACACGGAGGTCTCCCTGCCGGAATCTCTTGTGCACAGTAACCATAGCTCCAAACTCATCATCCATGGCCGCTTTCCAGTGAGGATCGGACAAGGCTAGGATGGGGGATTTTGGAAGGGGTGAGATGGGGTCTGGTGACTGGACCGCTAAAGTGAGACGGGTGACTAGTTTGACAATGCCATGAATGGATCGGGTGGCCATCTGAGGAGAGGTAGGAAGAGGAGAAGTAACCACTGGGCTTGGTGTGGGTGACTCAGGAGGGTCAGGCATCACAGGCACAGATGGTACAGTAGAGGGGCGAGTGGACACAGACCGACGAACGTAGTGCTGAGGAAAAGGTTCCACAAGGGTCCTGGATGGGGTAAGCTGTGTATGTGCCCTAGGAGGTGTGGGTGGCGATGGGGGTGCCCTAGGAGGTGTGGGTGAGGGTGCAGGAGCCACATAGTGGAGATCACGATGAGTGAAGAGGTGAGACGGAAGACTTTCATCAGGATCAGACGTGCTGTGAACAGAGGGAGACACTGACCCAGTAGGGGAGAAAGGTAACACCGTCTCATCAAAAGTGACTTGGCGGGATGTGTGAACACGACCAGTGCTCAAGTCGAGACACCTGTACCCACGATGGTTAAGAGGGTAGCCCAAAAAAACACATCGAACAGAGCGATGATAGAGGGCAACAGTAGGGATAATGTTGCCAAGGACTGTTGCTCAAGTCGAGACACCCGAACTGTTGCTCCTCTGTAAAAGAGCTCCCGAACGTAGGTCCTTCACAGATATACCAAAAGGGTCAAACTCAACAGAAACCTGATTGTCAGTGGTAAATTGACGAACATATACTAGGTTTTTTGATAACATTTGGTGTGAGTAAGACATTTCTAAGATGAAGGGAACGGGTGTTGGTGGTAAGGGTGTGATTGCCAGATCCTTTCACTGGAATGCTAGAACCGTTTCCCAAAAGTATGTTACGAAAACGACAAGATGGTGAGAGAGAGGAGAGGATACCTGAATGCGGAGTAAGGTGAGCTGATGCGCCGGAATCCAGATACCAAGTCTGATCCGGGACGCTGAGTGTCATGCCAGAAAGCTGAGAACCCAAATCCGTAGCAGTCGGATGGCCAGAAGAAGCAGTGAGGGCCCGATGACGCGCAGCTGGTGGTGGACCGAGAAGGCCAGCATGACTAGGCCGTGGAGTACTCCAGCCCGTAGTTGGGTAAGGGCATGGAGGTGCGGGTCCTGTAGGGCAGGTGATAACTCCGTTTTCGGAGTTATTTTATGCCTTTTATTTCTACGTTTTGCGTGCTTATAAGGGAGAATTTGTCGTCTTTTGAGTGAATTAAGCGTAAATGTGATTATGTGAGTTCATGTGCAATACTTGTTAAATCCGGGCGTTTCTTTAGATTTTTGAGCTTTTATTGTGATATGATCGCGGGTTGTGTTTTCGTGTTGTGATTCGCAGGAAAACAGGGCTTGGAGGATCGTGCGGGATTTGGAAGCGAACTTCGGAAACAAGGAACTCAAAGGCAAGTCAAAAGGAAGGAGAAAGTCAAAGGAAAGTCAAAGGAAAGTCAAACAGAAGAGGAAAGTCAAAGAAAGTCAAAGGAAGGTCAAGGGAAGAAAGAATGGAAGAAGAAAGTCAAAGAATGGAAGAGAAAAGTCAAAGGAGGCAAAAAGAGGGCTGGACACAGAAGTCTTCGTGCGAAGACATTTGTCTTCGTGCGAAGACATTATACTTAGCCAAAATTCAGCCTTGCAAAATTCTCTTCGCAAACACACTTGCAGTATCTAAATAAGAAGGCCTTCGCACGAAGAGGCAGAAGTCTTCGTACGAAGACTCTTCGTGCGAAGACAACTGTCTTCGTGCGAAGAGATCGTGGGACAGAGCAGTTTTTTTGGGGCTTTTTCGTATTATATCCAAACTTTGTAATATTATTATGGGAACATATTTAAGGCTTTTAGGTCGACTTTTTCAGTAGTTTTTGGAGATTAGAGACATCTTTGGAGATCAAGAAGCCTTGGAGAGAGCTTAGGAGCTTTTGGATCATTCGTTTGGATTCTAAACTCTCGTTTTTCTTGATTTTTATGTTTAAACTCATTATAATCGTCGTTTTGATTATGAATATGAGTAGCTAAACACTTTTTGCTGGGAATTCTCGTTTGGTGTAGCTAGGGTTTGATCTAAAGTTGATGTTTTGATGATTGTAATGCAAGCTTTAGCTTAATCTCTCGTGTTTATTCATTATTATGGATTATTTACGTTCTTAATCTTATTATCTTTGCGAGTAGCTAACGTAGAGATAGAATCAATTAGTTTTCACGCGGTAACTCCGTGATAACTAGTCGGTACATTGAATAATCCACCTAGTCGTATCAATGCTTGGTAACTCGGCATCGTTAACTAGGATCGTTAAAGTAGAATTACATTATTAATGCATGCTTAAAGCTAAATTAGGCTTGGTAACTCGGTCTAGTTTAACCTAAGTATAGTGGACTTGTTTGGTAACTCGGTAAGTTCAACCTTGCTTGATTAATAGTGAATAACACGTGGTTGTTTTACAAATCAAAACATAAATTTAGAACAACCTAGTGAACCTAGAGAATTCCCGGTACTTTTCCCTTATTGATAAAAACCTCCAATTAATCATTCTTTATTAATCGTGAATTACTTCACTTGGTTAATTGAGAATTTTGCATTTCATTTCTTAGAATTAGATAAAAACACAACTCGCGACTTGCCCACATAAGGTTTAGAATAGTAATTAATTTAAACAAAGTCCCTTGGGTTCGACAACCCGGATTTCCGGTTTATTACTACACACGACGGCTGTGCACTTGCAGTTGGAACGTGTCAAGTTTTTGGCGCCGTTGCCGGGGACTTCGGATAAATTAGTTATAATTCCTAGCCTTAGGGATTTTAATTTATTGTTTATACCCGTTACTCACCTACGTTTTGCGTGTTTCGTGATTTCAGGTTGATTTACACGGTGCATGACCCGTTCTCGAGACGAGCCTTTGTATCCAACGTTTGAAGACCCGGAATCCTTATTAAAAGCACAGCGTAGAGACAAGAGGAATTCAAGCTCAGTAGTTATGGATGAAGAAACGAGAGCTGAGTTTGAGAGGATCCGCAAAGGTATGCAGGATGCGGAAGCAGCTAGAGCTGCAGCTGTAGAGGAGGCTGCACAAAGAGCCGCAGAAGCTGAGGAGGTAAGAGCTCAAATGGCTGAGATGCAGGCAAGGATGGATCGCATGGTCCCCCCAAATCCACAACCACGTCATGGTGTGGGGGCACAAGTGGCGAACATCGGTGGGAACAACAATGGTAATAATGGGGAAAACAACAGGCAGAACAATGCTGAGAATGAAGAACGCCCGATGGTGGATTATTTCAGGACTACTCCAGCATGTTATCAGCCTACCATTGTCAGACCCCAGATCAATGCCCAACACTTCGAGTTGCGCCAACATATGATCAATATGGTTCGTGATGAGTGCGCATTCAACGGAGCTCCAGGAGATGACCCCAATCACCATCTGCTGGTATTTGAGCAAATCACATCAACCCTGCACGATCAGCGAGTTCCAGATGAAACAGTTAAGCTTTTACTATTTCCATTCTCTTTATCTGGAAAAGCCAAGAAGTGGCGTATGGAGCTGCCAGCTGGTAGCATAGTGACATGGGCGGATTGTTGTCATGAGTTTCTGAGGAAGTATTTGCCACCATCCAGAGTCGCGCAGCAGATGGCAGAGATTGCAAAATTCACTCAGGATGAAGACAGCTCTTTGGGAGATGCATGGAGGAAGTTCAGCCAAATTCTCCGTAGATGTCCGAATCATGGAGAACCATGGCACAAGCTCTTCCATTATTTTTACACTGCATTAGACAAGGAGACAGCTGACCAGTTAGATATGCTAGCTGGAGGTAATTTTATGGGACTTGGAGCACAGCGAGCTCAAGATTTGCTAAACAACGCGTCAAAGAGAGAGACTACACGATCGGAAACGCGTAGGTACTCCAAACCGGGGGATACATCCTTAGTCAACAAGATTGAATCGATGGAACAAAAGCTGGAATCCATGACTTCAGCATTTCACGGTATGCACCCTCCGACACAGAAGCCCATGGGTGAATTATTAGCAGATGAAAACCAGGGATATGATAACAGTGTTGAAGATGTGAATTTTTTGCGACAGCAGCAATGGCCTAACACCTATCATCCCAACAATCGTAATCACCCCAACTTCAGCTATGCCAATCCGAACAGTGGATTATATGCACCCGGTCAGAGACCTAATGTTCCATATCAAGCGCAAAGGCAAGCTCCACAGCAGCAGGCTCCACAAAAAGAAGAGCAAGAGACAAATGCTCTATTGAGAAAGCTCCTAGCTAATCACGACAGGATGGAGAGCGCGATTGTCTCAATACAAGCAACAATAAAAAGCCATGAGACTCAGATTGGGCAGATCGCAAATCAAAATATCAAGCTTCCACCAGGCATGCTTCCAGCAAATACCATCACTCCTAACGAGCAGTTAAATGCCATCACAACTCGCAGTGGCATCACCACTGAGGATCCCCCATATCCTAGCCACGCGCGAGCTGAGGCGACTAAGGCCACTGAGAAAGCTTTGGATGAAGAGATTCCCGTGCCTACCGTGAGTCCCCAATCAAAGGACACGGTGAGGAAATCGGATGAGAAACAGAAGCCTAGGGAGGAATACAGTGTGCGAGTGCCATACCCGCAAAGATTGAAGATCCAAGAGGATGCCAAGCATTTCAAGAAGTTTGTGGATATCTTCAGGAAACTGCACATTAATATACCTTTTGCAGAGGCCATCTCACAAATGCCGAAATATGCCAAATTTCTCAAGGACCTCCTTTCTAATAGGAGGCGCATGGATGACTTTGAAACCGTGACTCTAAATGAGGAGTGTAGCGCCGTTGTGCAAAAAGCGCTACCAAAGAAGATGAAAGATCCGGGCGGTTTCATCATTCCTGTTACATTGGGAGACGCATTTCATGGGAGAGCATTATGTGACCTTGGTGCAAGTATTAATTTGATGCCTACATCGGTTTTTGAGCAACTTGTGGTGGGAGATCCTAAGCCTACCAGGATGTGCTTGCAGATGGCTGATCGCACAATAAAACGCCCCAGGGGTGTTTTAGAGGATGTATTAGTGAGAGTTGAAGGACTCATCTTCCCAGCGGATTTTGTGATCTTAGACATGGAGGCCGACGATGATGTTCCTCTTATTTTGGGCCGTCCATTCCTGGCCACTGGGAGAACTATCATTGATGTGGCCAATGGAGAGCTGACTATGCAGATCAACGATGAGAAGGTGGCCTTCAATGTATTTGAGGCTATGAAGTTTCCCGCATACGCGGTGAGCGAGCAGTGCTTTGGGGTGGAGGCATACACGCTGGACGAGGAGGACGATATTTTGTTGGAGCAACTATATGAGGAGCTTGCTCTATTTGATTCCAGCGAGAAAGAGCAAGCCTTAGATGTTCATTGGCGCCCACCATTGCCCCTCTTTAATGAGGGAAGCAGGAAGATTCTTACTCCTTCTCTTATTACTGCTCCTGTTTTAGAATTAAAGCCTTTACCTGTTCATTTGAAATATTTATACTTGGGATCTAATGATACTTTACCTGTGATTGTATCTGCGTGTTTGGACAGGGAACAGGAGGAACAGCTTCTCGAGGTACTACAGAAGAGGAAAGCAGCTATGGGATGGACAATAGCAGATATTAAGGGGATCAGCCCCACAGTTTGCCAGCATAAGATCAGGCTCATGGAAGACAAGAAGCCGGTAGTTCAATTTCAGCGCCGCCTCAACCCTCACATGCAGGAGGTGGTGAAGAAAGAGGTGCTTAAATGGTTGGAAGCAGGTATCATCTATCCGATTTCCGACAGCACGTGGACTAGCCCGGTACAATGCGTTCCCAAGAAGGGAGGTATAACTGTGGTGGAAGGGGAAAAAGGTGATCAAATTGCCACACGTACCGTTACTGGGTGGAGAGTTTTCATGGATTACCGCAAACTCAATGATGCCACTTTGAAGGATCACTTTCCCCTCCCATTCGTGGACCAGATGCTCGATAGGCTAGCTCACCATTCACACTACTGCTTTTTGGATGGATATTCTGGGTATAATCAGATAGCGATTGAGCCAGCTGACCAGGAGAAGACGACATTTACTTGTCCATATGGGACTTTCGCATTCAGACGCATGCCATTCGGGCTATGCAATGCCCCAGCTACGTTTCAGAGGTGTATGATGTCTATCTTCTCAGACATGATGGAGCAAAATTTTGAAGTCTTCATGGATGATTTTTCGCTTTATGGTGATGGGTTCGAAGACTGTCTCCAGCAGCTAGCTCGGGTACTGGACAGATGTATTGACACCAACCTAGTGCTCAACTGGGAGAAGTGCCATTTCATGGTGACCGAGGGAATAGTGTTGGGGCACAAGATCTCCAGCAAAGGTTTAGAGGTAGACCGGGCGAAGATTGAGGTGATTGAGAAGCTTCCTTACCCTACGTCTGTCAAAGGGGTACGGAGTTTCTTGGGACATGCAGGTTTCTATCGGCGCTTCATTAAGGACTTTTCGAAAATCACAAAGCCTTTATCTGGTTTGCTTGAGAAAGATGCCGTGTTTGATTTCAATGAAGATTGCAAGACAGCTTTTGATTTGCTCAAGAAGAAGCTGATTAGTTCTCCCATTATAGCCACTCTAGACTGGACCCTACCGTTTGAACTTATGTGTGATGCCAGCGATTACGCGGTGGGAGCAGTGCTGGGACAGCGGAAAGACAAGGTAGCTCATGTAATTTACTATGCTAGTCGTACTCTTAATACTGCGCAGGTTAATTATGCCACCACGGAGAAAGAGATGTTGGCTATTATCTTCGCATTGGACAAGTTTCGTCCATACCTTGTGGGTTCTCAGGTGACTATTTTCACGGACCATGCAGCCCTCAAATATCTTCTTGCGAAGAAGGATGCGAAGCCTAGATTGATCCGATGGGTGTTGCTAATGCAAGAGTTTGACATAGTGATAAAGGACAAAAAGGGTGTAGAGAACGTTGTTGCAGACCATTTGTCACGACTGGATAACGAAAAACAAGAAGATGTGCCGATTAGAGAAGATTTTCCAGATGAACAACTTATGGTAGTGGTAGCAGCTGTGCCTTGGTTTGCGGATTTGGCAAATTTTAAGGCGCTCAAAATTGTCCCGAAAGACATGACGTTCCATCAGAAAAAGAAATTTTTCGCAGATGCACGACACTATTTCTGGGATGACCCTTATTTGTTTAGGTTGGGAGCTGACAATGTGTTGAGAAGATGC
This sequence comes from Linanthus parryae, assembly GCA_023055425.1. NCBI lineage: Eukaryota > Viridiplantae > Streptophyta > Magnoliopsida > Ericales > Polemoniaceae > Linanthus > Linanthus parryae. The sequence continues at coordinate 42,285,241 of JALGPY010000004.1, forward strand.
GTAGCTGAGCCAGACACTTTGGACATTCTTAGACACTGCCACGAATTGAATTGCGGAGGACATTTTGGCAAAGCGCGTACTGTGGCAAAGGTATTGCAAAGTGGATTTTACTGGCCTACTTTACATAAAGATGCTCATCTATTTGTGCAGCAATGTGATCGATGTCAGAGAACCGGCAATATCTCCAGCCGAAACGAGATGCCTCAAAATTTCGTGTTGGAAGTAGAGCCCTTTGATGTCTGGGGCATCGATTTCATGGGACCATTCCCGTCTTCACTTGGCAATCTTTATATACTGTTAGCTGTGGATTATGTGACCAAGTGGGTGGAGGCAATGGCCTGCCCCAAAAACGATGGAGCTACTGTAGAGAGATTCGTGCGAAAGAGCATTTTTACACGGTTTGGAACTCCCAGAGCCATAATCAGTGATGAAGGATCGCATTTTGTGAATAAAGTCTTTGCCAATGTCTTGAGCAAATATGGGGTAAAGACGCACAAGATATCACTGGCCTATCATCCGCAGTCGAATGGGCAAGCAGAAGTTTCTAACCGAGAGATAAAAAGGATTCTGGAGAAGACAGTCAACCCGGGACGCAAGGATTGGTCTCTGCATTTAGACGACAGTTTATGGGCGTATAGGACTGCTTACAAGACTCCTTTGGGCATGTCTCCCTACCAGTTAGTGTTTGGGAAGTCGTGTCATCTTCCGGTGGAACTTGAGCACAAGGCATTCTGGGCTTTGAAGAAGATCAATTTGGACGCTAAGCTCTCAGGTGAGCTACGAAAGCAAGCACTACTTGAACTTGAAGAATTTCGTTTGATGGCGTATGAAAGTGCGAAAATCTATAAGGAGAGGACAAAACTGTGGCACGACAGGCACATCATCCCGAGAGACTTCAAGGTAGGACAGAAAGTATTGATCTTCAATGCAAGACTAAAGCTGTTTCCAGGGAAACTGAAATCTAGGTGGAGTGGTCCCTACACGATTACTGAAGTTTATCCCTGGGGATCTCTTGAGGTAGAGGATGCAAATGGGAACAGGTTTAAGGTGAATGGCCAGAGAGCAAAACCGTACGTGGACGGGAATTTCATTGGAGTCATTGAGTGGCTTCATGCAACTCCCGCAACTTGAAATATCTCTGAGGTAACTGGGTCGGGCCGTCGACCTTAAATTACAAAGCGCTTGTTGGGAGGCAACCCAACCTATTTATTGCTTTAGGATAGGTTTTAATACTGTTTTGTAATTTTTATTCGGTTTGACTTTATTGAGAGGTGCGAGAGAGTGGATTTAATATTTCCAACGAGTATGTGCAGGAATACGAGGTGAAAGGCCTATTTCGGATCCCCCTTCTTGATGCGCGCGTGCGAAACAGAGTAAAAAGTCCAGATTTGCAGCTAAATACGCGTATCGGGATCCGAAATGAAGGAATTGAAGGTAGAAGCCATTTCTGCATCTATTCAACACACGCACCTGGGGAAGATCATGTTCCCGGACTCCCCGTCTTGATTTGCGCAAGAATTTAATTAGTGAACGGAGAAAGCTAGCACGCCGGCACGGATTACGAGGTGAAATTTTGAAGGACAGACTGAAATAAAGATTGAATAGCGCCAACGTGTGGGGGTGGTCGAGAGCTTTCTGTAGACAGGTGGATCGCGCAAATCGGAGTCCGGATGAAGAAGTTACGCCAAAAAGGATGTTTTAGCAAGTAAAACGAGGCCAAAAGCATCCGGAAATGCAAAACGTGCCTTGGAACGCGTGAAATTGACAAATAAAATATTCCCCGGATTTTGGGAGTGTTTTAAGGTAAAAAGGGAGTCTCGAGGTCGAGGAGATCCGTCGGAAAGCAAAGGCGCGATCGGATACGCGAAAAATCGACAAAAAGGATGTTTTTGGCACAATTCAGCATTGTCTTCGTATGAAGACAATTGTCTTCGTAAGAAGACTCTATACTTAGAAAAAATTTCAAGCTCTGAATTGTCTTCTCAAAACCAAGTGCAGTATCTATGTGAGAAGACCTTCGTGCGAAGACAAATTGTCTTCGTACGAAGACTCTTCGCACGAAGAGAAATGTCTTCGCACGAAGACATCGCGCAAAAGGTCAGATTTGGCCACGCACGGACAAAGGTTTGAAGTTACTTCTTGGGGGCTTTTTAGACTTTTTGGCACGAGTGAAAGCTTCATCACCTGCAGATCGACCAATTCCCTCATTCTTCATCTTCAACAGCAACCTTCTCCTCCATAGCCGCACCACACTCAAATCGCCTCCCCCATTGTTTCTTCACCAAATTCAGCAACCAACCTAGGGTTTTGTTCGCAAATCAAAGGAGAACAAGATTTCAGAGGAGTTTTTGGAGTGAGAGTAAGAGACAAGAGAGAAATCAGAGGAGGAAGGAGCTAGGGTTTTGAAGAAGAACTGAGAAATTGGACGAGTTACAGCTTGATTCAGCTTACGGACGAGAAGGAAACACTAACGGGGACTACGCAAGGAGTACGGAGCATCAAGCAATTCGAGATTTCGACAAATTTTTCCGGCACCATCAAAATCAGTCCGGGTTTGTCAAAATTGTGAAATTTTTGCGTCCGTAAGACTTGCTCCGGACGCGTAGGTACAATCTGAACTTGCTATTTTCATATTCGAGTCCTAGGCACATTGAGTAAAAGCCCGAATTATATTTTGTTGCGCTTAGAAGCGTATTTGGGGGCGATTGCGTAAAGTCCTAGGAATTATTTGCTTACGTGCCTACGTGTTTCGTTTAGTATACACTTCTTGTTCACGTGCACAATTGTTGAATTGTTCGTTTTACTTGAAATTGAATTTTAAATGGCGGGTGGAAAGAAACGGAAGACGGGAGAGGGGTCTTCGCAAGAAGCATCGGGGTCGGGCGATCCTCAATTAGAGATTCCGCCTACTCCCCAATATGCCATCTTGACTGCCCCTTTCCCGGCTAAACCGGGTATTGTTGGCCGACGAACGGCTAAAGCTAATTTGAAAGAGCGTAGTATTGCGCCAGGATATTATGATAGCTACCGTTTTGTCACTTACGAGGCCCACATTGACTCTCGTAAAGATACCTATTTGACCAAGAACGGGCAGCCCGAAAAGGCATTTCCATTGCACGAGGACATGCCTCAAGCAATTAAGGAAATTTTTGAGCGCGAGAAGCTTGCCAATTGGTTTAAGCTAGTAGGGCCGTCTAGTTCGCATATTACTCGAGAGTTTTTGTTCAATTTGCGTTATGCAAAGGATGGTGAGAGTCAAGATCCTCGTCTTGTGTACTGTCGGAACAATTGGATAGTCTTCACGCCAGAGACTATCGCATTGGCCATGGGTTTCCCCGCTTTGAAAGAGGGTTGTGGGTTAGAGACTGTTCTTCGTAGTGAGAACCTTTGGTCTCGTTTAAATGCTTTTTGCTTTGCGAAGGGGGTTGATCCATGGGACAGGAAAGGGGAGGTGCTTCATTGGAAGGCCGAGAAGAAGTTTTATAGGCCGGAGGCTAGGTGGTGCTGTGAATTGTTAGAAAACTGGGTTTTGGGAATCACACGAAACCCTAGTTACACTTTCCGCCTCTCTGTATGGGCTCTTTGTCTTTACACCGGGGTTAGAATCAATATCCCCAAACTGATTTGGGAGAACTGTCTTGAGAGGGTGTCGAGGACGAACAAATTGGGCCCCGGTCATACTTGCTTGATCACTCACCTAGCCAAAACTACCGAAGTAGTCATAGGGAGAGATATGGATTTGAAAGCGTTTACTGCTAGGAAGTGGCATAGGTTTGATGAGACGGCGAGGAAGAAGGGAAAGGGTAGGAGGATGAACACCTCTAGGTTTGACAACCAGGTTGCCTACGACCACCTGCGAGAGGAGATGGCCCGGGATAGACTTGAGAGAAGACGCCAGTTTGCCCACACTCGGGACAATCAGGCGAAGCTGGGAGGATTAATCCAGATGGTGGGCCAGTGGGTTATACAGTCTAGTGGTCAGGCGGCGGGGGAGTTTGTTCCACCGGTCCCGACGGCGGATCCGTGGTTCCAGGAGGATGAATTTGAGTATCCGGTTCCGCCGAGTGAGGATGAAGAAGAAGAAGAAGATGAGGAGGAAGAAGATGATGAGGATGAGGAAGATGACGAGTAGTGAAGTGTGCCCTCGTGCTAGAATTGTTGAGTCCTCGTGTTATCGTTGAGGACAACGATGCATTCTAGTGTGGGGGTGGTTGAATCCTTTTTACTAGTCAGTGTCGTGTCTTTGCATCGCCAGTGTCAGCATGTAGTTAGAGATTTTTGGTTATGTCCTTATTTTTCTTTTTATTATTCATTTTTTTTTTTTTGCACGTTTTGGTATTTTTGAGTCAACCCACCATTGTTGAGTCGTTAGTCAAGTTGGCCTTGCATATAGTATAGGTAAAAAAAAAAAAAAAAAAAATCTAAAAATGTGAAAACACCAAAAAAATTAAAAATTTGAGAAAGGGCAATTGAAAAAAGCTGAAAAATTCGGTAAAATCGAGAAGTGTGAGACTTTTAGGCATAGGGCGTGAATTGCGATCGAGAGTGACGATGTGAGTTTCCCTTAGTAAGTATAGAGAAACTTTCTTTACGGGAATGCGTGCCTATTTTACACACGAACTTAATTCTTTCAAATTTAAAGTGTGTGCCTAATTTTCTTACAAGAGTTGAGCTAGGTGTGAGCTAAACAAGCCGAACGTTCTTGTGTACGTCTTAGGTAGTCGCCAACCCGCCTCGTAGTGGCACACAGAACAGCTGTGCGAGGTGTGTATTAGAGCACTCACTGCTTATAGAACTTACCTTGTAGGACCACTAGTAAACCCGGATTTGAACCATGGATTCTTTGACAACCTTTGGACTTAGGGTGACGATTCTTGGCCTTCAGCATTGATTGGTTAGAATCACCGCTTTAGTGCGTCACGAGGGTGTTGTAGTTGAGGGGGTTCGATGAGGGAGTACTTCATGCTATATTTGTGTGAGTCTTGCATATCGCATGCACTTCATTTGTGATCTTCGAGGGGAATGCGAGGGTGAGTGAGAGTAGGCTTGCGCACTTCGGTGTGGCGGTGTTCCATGCCATTACAACATGGACACAAGTGAGGAGAGCCGTGAGTGTGTATCATCTAATACACACAAAACTTGGGTTGGGGGAATTTAATAGGTGGATCGTGCTAGGTACCGGATCTTACTCATCATGGTGTAGGAGGTTTGGTTGGATTAGGCACGAGACAGACATTTGATCGACTACTTGAGAGGGGACAGGATTACATTCGAGTGTGGGGGTGTCGACATTTGACTTCGGACATCGAGATTGCGTTTGCGACGACTCCATCCCCACACATGCTCTTTTATGTTAGCGGCTTTGTTGGTTACACCGAGGATTTTATTGAGATAGGGAGAGACATTGATTTGTGATTTATACGTGTTGATTTGGATATTGTCTCTCCTTACGATTATATGTTAGCTTGGCACTTGGAAGACCACTCGTGAAAGATATTGAAGGAATTGTGCAGGAATTTGAAAAAAAAAAAAAAAAATCAGAAAAAAAAAAAAAAAGAGAGAGAAAAAAAGGAGAGATGAATAAAGGAAGAATGAAAAGTTTGTGGAAGAACGAGTGGAGAAGCGACTAGTTCACGAACGGGAGATTTTTGGTTTATGCATCATTCATGACAATAGCCGCGGAGATCGTAATTGTACCGGGGTGTGAGGGGATCGAGGGCCGGAGATGGTGAGTTTCGGGCTTGGTTTCTATCATTGTTGTGAGGGTGTGTGAGCTATGGTATTTGTGAGAATGTGACGCTTTAGGACTTGTATTTGATTCTTATCCTATTTGTCCCTAAAGCCTCATCATTTTAAACCCGTTAGCGGATTAGGAGCTCGGACCTTGAACGTGGCTTAGCCTAGCGTAGCCTTTTATTTTGTGGCACACATGAAAAGGTATTGCATTCTTGTACTTAGTAAAGTTAGGTTCTCTATACTAGCTAGGGGGAATTCATGTTGACGAATTTGATTTCGAATCATTCATTGTGTCTAGATTTCTCATCACTTTGTGTGAATCGGTTTAAGCTAATGGAGATTGCCCAATCTCACAAAAGAAAAAGAAAAAAAAATTGTATTTCAATACTTGCATTGTGAATATTGCATTTGCATATAGGTGCATTGTGTATAATCGAGTCGTGTCGACTAGTAGGAAGGATGGTTGGTGAATGGTTCTACTCGGATTAGTATGCAAGAGTTCTTGGTTTTGTATGCAATGTAAGGTGATAGTATGCAATTGGCGTAGGGAAGTTATGCAATGAGTAAGTAGGGTAGTATGCAAAGTTGGATGGATTGCGGAAAAGCGAAAGAAGCTTTGACTTGAGAGAGATGGAATTGACTTGGGAGATTTGCTCGGGACGAGCAAAAGGTAGTGTGGGGGTAGTTGATAACTCCGTTTTCTGAGTTATTTTATGCCTTTTATTTCTACGTTTTGCGTGCTTATAAGGGAGAATTTGTCGTCTTTTGAGTGAATTAAGCGTAAATGTGATTATGTGAGTTCATGTGCAATACTTGTTAAATCCGGGCGTTTCTTTAGATTTTTGAGCTTTTATTGTGATATGATCGCGGGTTGTGTTTTCGTGTTGTGATTCGCAGGAAAACAGGGCTTGGAGGATCGTGCGGGATTTGGAAGCGAACTTCGGAAACAAGGAACTCAAAGGCAAGTCAAAAGGAAGGAGAAAGTCAAAGGAAAGTCAAAGGAAAGTCAAACAGAAGAGGAAAGTCAAAGAAAGTCAAAGGAAGGTCAAGGGAAGAAAGAATGGAAGAAGAAAGTCAAAGAATGGAAGAGAAAAGTCAAAGGAGGCAAAAAGAGGGCTGGACACAGAAGTCTTCGTGCGAAGACATTTGTCTTCGTGCGAAGACATTATACTTAGCCAAAATTCAGCCTTGCAAAATTCTCTTCGCAAACACACTTGCAGTATCTAAATAAGAAGGCCTTCGCACGAAGAGGCAGAAGTCTTCGTACGAAGACTCTTCGTGCGAAGACAACTGTCTTCGTGCGAAGAGATCGTGGGACAGAGCAGTTTTTTTGGGGCTTTTTCGTATTATATCCAAACTTTGTAATATTATTATGGGAACATATTTAAGGCTTTTAGGTCGACTTTTTCAGTAGTTTTTGGAGATTAGAGACATCTTTGGAGATCAAGAAGCCTTGGAGAGAGCTTAGGAGCTTTTGGATCATTCGTTTGGATTCTAAACTCTCGTTTTTCTTGATTTTTATGTTTAAACTCATTATAATCGTCGTTTTGATTATGAATATGAGTAGCTAAACACTTTTTGCTGGGAATTCTCGTTTGGTGTAGCTAGGGTTTGATCTAAAGTTGATGTTTTGATGATTGTAATGCAAGCTTTAGCTTAATCTCTCGTGTTTATTCATTATTATGGATTATTTACGTTCTTAATCTTATTATCTTTGCGAGTAGCTAACGTAGAGATAGAATCAATTAGTTTTCACGCGGTAACTCCGTGATAACTAGTCGGTACATTGAATAATCCACCTAGTCGTATCAATGCTTGGTAACTCGGCATCGTTAACTAGGATCGTTAAAGTAGAATTACATTATTAATGCATGCTTAAAGCTAAATTAGGCTTGGTAACTCGGTCTAGTTTAACCTAAGTATAGTGGACTTGTTTGGTAACTCGGTAAGTTCAACCTTGCTTGATTAATAGTGAATAACACGTGGTTGTTTTACAAATCAAAACATAAATTTAGAACAACCTAGTGAACCTAGAGAATTCCCGGTACTTTTCCCTTATTGATAAAAACCTCCAATTAATCATTCTTTATTAATCGTGAATTACTTCACTTGGTTAATTGAGAATTTTGCATTTAATTTCTTAGAATTAGATAAAAACACAACTCGCAACTTGCCCACATAAGGTTTAGAATAGTAATTAATTTAAACAAAGTCCCTTGGGTTCGACAACCCGGATTTCCGGTTTATTACTACACACGACGGCTGTGCACTTGCAGTTGGAACGTGTCAGCAGGGGCACCAAACCCAGGAGCCTTGTGAGGCCGAGGGTGCAGCAGGGGGTGTCGGAGCAGCTGGTTGACCACCCCTGTCCCGGATTTGCGACGTTCGTTCCTGCCATTCCCGTTCCTGCGCTTTCCTCCGCCCTAGTTACCATTCCCGCCAATATTGTGGCCGCCGGATTGGTGAGTGATCGCATTCGGTTGTTGGTTCGAAGGGGTCGAAACCAACACCTGATGCGGGCTAGGGTGTACCGGCTCCTTGCGAGCAAGGAGACGCTCGTGTAGCCGTATCATGGAGACTGCAGAGAGATACTCCGGAGTGGGACGAGTCTGCTGAATGATCATGGCAACCCCAGTGTAGGCAGGAGTGATACCATTGGTTAGATGGATGACTAGCCGCTGGTTCGAGACTGGAGAGCCGACATTCCCTATACGATCCGCCAAGTTCTTAAATCGGGTGCAATAGTCGTCGAGAGATGAGCAGTGTTCCATGCGCAGATTGACGAACTCCAATTCCAATTCTGCCATCCATGATCCCTTATTGTCGTGGAAGAGGCTTTCCAACTTCACCCACGCCTCTCTAGCAGTCTGAACGGGGGTAAGGATAGCAAGGGCTAATCCGTCACTGATCGTTTGGATAGAAAGGATATCCATGACAGGATTATCGAGTCAATAGAGCTCCAGAGGGGATCGGTGTCAGCAGATGGTGGGTCTTTGTCGAGATGACTCGAAACGCCAAAGGAGTGCGTTTGGATGCGAAAAAATGTGGCCCAGTGATCATACTGGACTTTTTCATTTTCCAGGGTGAAGCAAACCCGTTTCTCAATGTTGTTGACGAGAAACACCGGGTGGAGTGAGTCCTTGGTGGATGATGACTCAGCCATTGGAATTTGAGAGGGCAAGTGACTTTAAAAAATTGAACAAAATGTTCCACTAGTGAACAGTGGGTTTACACCAAAAACAAACTGTCCCACTAGTAGTGTCTCACAAATCAAAAGCAGAGCCCACACAAAACCACGTGGTGAGCACAGTTTCTCCACAGATAGAAATGGAAGAGGCGATTCTCCACAAACGGAAATCAAAGAGGCGACCTGGAGCAGAATTAAGCGAGGGCCTGAAGCATAGAGGAGATGGCGGGCAGAGGGTTCGATGATTCAACAGGGACGTCGCTGGTGGCTTCGCAAGGAGAGTTGGAGGCCGGCGGTGCTGGGTTCCGTTCGCAAGAGGGACGGGAGATGGGCAGCGCTGAGTTCAATCGGATTCAGTACTTGCTTCGGCTAAACAGATTCCGCGAGCAGGGAAGGGGTCGATTTCACCGTCGATGAGATCGACTGGACGAGCGGAAGCGAGGGAGAAAGGGATCGGAGCAATAGCGCACCGGCGGCGCGGCAGTGCACAGGTAAGAGACGTGCAGTGGCGGCGGCAAGGTGGCTAGGGCTGCTCTGATACCATGAAGGTGCGTGAAATCTTTTCCGTCCGTATTATTGCATCTTCACAATCTGTAAATAGAGGTTACAAACACTACTCCTACTAATTACAAACAAAGTCTTCAACTAAGTGAGGTATATACGAAAACGTGCTACGACTATTAGTTTTCCCCATACAAACTGTTTTGTGTTTCTCAATCTCATCTCGTCCATCTACTAACAAAAGTCAATGGTAAGTTAATCGTGATTATTCTAAATAATTCGCTTCTTCGTTCTTTTGAACCTCGTCCAGAGTTCAGATCATGAATTGCCCACGTCGGTCGATTTATTGAACTTTTTGATCTCGAATGTTGTATTCAGTACTTTTGAAGACCCATCGGTGTCTTTTTTTTTCCCAAGTGTCCGAATTAAGTCTACTTCTTTTTTGCATGTCTTCAGGATCATTTTAGTGCAGCTGGAGGGATCTAATCTCATGTTTTCTCTCCTGGATTACATACTTGCTTTTGAGTTCTGTGGCGTAATCTACATAAGAAATTAAAACAAAATGGTTCCGCAATGCCCTGAAAGGGTCTGCGATAGGAATGCAGAACAGATACACAAAGGCAAAATGACCCGAACAGGAACACATAAGACTATTGTATTTTCTGTATATGTACATTACAAATCACTCGGTTTACAAGCAAAAACACACTGGAAGCAACTCGCAACAACACGTATACTGCTTGAGGAAGTCGCGTCATCACACTTTTTATGAGTACTACAGTTTCTATTAAAGCAAAATCAACGAAATAATAGAACAGAACAGATAATACACACTAGTCAAGGTTCATCTCCACCTTCTTCATCACTGTCTTCATTTTCTTGCATCATATTCATCAGCATGTTTATCTGGTTCTGCAGCATCGCGTTCTCTCGCTCCACATCGGCACGTTTGCTTCGCTCCTCCAAGAGCTGGATTTGCAGATGCTCCAGACACTGCGCGTCCGATTCCAACTGCTCGTTCAGGCCATCAATCTCTCTATCCTGAAAAAACAGTCAAAATGAGTCAATCATCAAGTCTTGAAGAGTTGAAGAATGCCCAACAAGCGCGGATTCAGGATTTCATGACTATGGGGGCTAACTTAGAGAAAATTCAATAACGGAAGAGTAAATTTTGATTTTTGTGATGTTGAGTGGGGCCTATAGTGCAATTATTGTGGGGGCTAAACTGGAAAAAAAAAGTGACAAAACAGGGTAAATTTTTAAATTTTCAAAGTTGAGTGGGGACTATAGCCCCCACTAGTCTCCATTTGGATCGGCACCTGCCAACAAGACTTGGCACAACTGGTAGATGTTTGGGTCCAGTAAACTTGAGGTCCAGGGTTCGAACATGGTGCTTGCATATGCAAAGTGACTTTGTTGGGAGAGGAGATACCCACTTCGGTGATCTCTAAGCCTCGAACAGATTAGCCTCTAACTACTAGAGGACACCGCCTGATTCACACCCAAAAAAAAGAGGAGAAGTACACGAAAAATGACCTTTCTGTTCATTTCTTGGACCGCGATCCTTCGCATGCTCTCGACGACATCGACGTTTACGAGCTTCCGCTTCTTTCCGACCAGCCATCCTTTGGGGTAGGTTGCGGACTCGAAGTCTGGTGGTGGGAGTAAGCTTTCAGCTGATGGGCGCTTACCGTTGACGTTGTATATGGGCTCTAGCGGCTCAAATAAAGCCTTTCTACGCTCAGAGAGAACTTCGACCATTACTGAATCCTGATTCTCGCCTTCTTCCTGGTTTCCAGTTGCGGTTGCTGAACCCTGTTTGTTCTCGTCAGCAAAATATTCTTCTTGGCTTTGAGGTGTCTTAACCGTGGACTCGTCTGTTTCCTTCTGTACATTTTGCACGCTAGCTGCAACGAGATTCTAGGCTTGAAATACATAATAGTGAGTAAAAGAAAATTCTTGTTTTATCATTATTAAATTCAAATTAGAGCTTTTGACATATAACCCTCGTGCAGCATATGTTCGCTGACTGGGCAATACATGCACTATGAGAATTGACGGATTAACCCCACGCAGTACACAGTATTGATTATACAAACATCGAGGCCCAAAAAGAAGGCAGCTGTTATAATACTGTTCGTGTACGATGTCAGTGGGGATTATCCGTCAATTCTCATACTGCATGTATCTCACTGTCAGCGAACATATACGGCACTTGGGTTATATGTCAAAAGCTTCTTCAATTAAATACTACCAGGTTTTTAACCCCAGAAGAAAACTCATGGGATGCAAGTATCAAACCACCAGTAGAACAGATTGCCTCAGACCAAACAAAAACGACTTGTCAAATATAGCGACCTTAGTCCCCTAAACAAACCACCAATCTCTATCAGCGACCATCTCCGAGCCACCACTGAAGACCCTATTTGACTTTCACGTTTCGACTCTGAGAATGCACTGTAAGGTGTTACAGCTGCAGCACCACCTAAAATTTGAACCCATATGTTCTCACACGGAATTATCTTTGATTAAACATGTGTTAGCACCACTTACAAAAAACCTTCATCTAACTTGACTTCAAGCTTCCTGAGTGTATCATAATAGCTCTTTATTGTAACAACTTTTGTTATTACAACCGAAACATTAATCCGTGTAGCCAATCATAAGTGATTCGGGAAACATAAGAACTAGGAACTTGATAAACAAATTTAAACTAGGACAAGAAAAGTCGAACCCACACGTGTCTCACACTGAGTTATTTGATTAAACATGTCTTACCACCACTTACCAAATTCCTTCGTCTAACTTGACTAAAAAGCTTTCTGAGTGTAACATCATAATAGCTCTTTATTCTAACAACTTCAATTAGGACCTAAAAATTAATCTGCGTAGCCAACCCTAAGTATTCGGGAAACATAAGAACTAGGAACTTGATAGACTGTGATAGCAAACTAGCGTGACTCAGAGACCAGAGTACACAAGGTAAGAGGTCCAGGTATCCAGATTCTGCACCCTGTAAAACACAGGGTTACCTTACCGACAGAGGCCTGTAGAAAGTTGGGACTACCGTCTGTATTAATCGCCTCAATGCAATTACTGAAGTCTTAATAATGCCGAGTGCAACACCTTTATTCAACTTCGTTAAAATCCCACCACAGAAGGGTATAAAGTAATATAGGTTAGCAAGCGATTTTCTTTAAGAAATCATTTCCGGTCGTAGAGCTTTTTAAGTCACTTGAACTGCGTGTGGAAAATTAGGTAAAATAACTAATCACGGCTGTATACAATACATTCAACCCGGATTTGAGAAATAAACCATAGCCCGGCTTCTTATTTGGACCGGAACTCATGTACTATCCCCCATGCTCAATTGTGTGTCTACTAAAAAGGTCATTTATGTTTTTGTTTCCCAGATTCTACCTTCATTTGGAACTAGAGAAATGACTGCTTCCGACCACCAAAACTACAATGGGAAGGTATGGTTGGGTTTCTTAGGTATGTGTTTCATTCTGGATTAAGATTTAAGATAATGTTGACAGTTAAGATTGACAAGAAAGAACTGGCAAATGGATTAGAGTTTTCCAAAGCAAACTACTGAAACTCCCAATCGAAAGGGGAAACTAGTATGGTTTAGAATGTTGTTTATCGTCTTTAATAAACGGAACGTTGTAGAAGTGAACCACAGTGTTGATTGGTGAAAGGGCTTGGTTGCAGCAACTCAGCTAGGCCAGTGTATTGCATTTTAGCCATTCAGGTAAAGCATGAACAAATCAATGACGGCAAACCACCCACCACAAGCAGTGAAAGGCTCAACTCACCCCGTCTCATGATATGGTATGGCAATGACACCCCACAACATCATAAGAACTTTGCACTGTTCATGGTTCATTTGGGCTGATGGAGTTCCAATCTGTGGATAGTAGGCAAACGGCGGTATTCAACTCTAACAATCATTAAATTAATTAAGTTTAGAAAAAAAGGCCACGTTTACTAGTGCAATGCTCTACAACACACAAGAAGTTTGCTGGCAAATGTCATAAATTTTCTTCTTCTGGGTTGCCACAGCCCACAAGTAAAAGATGTTCGCTTTGAAGAGGCCAACATTCCCAAAAGAAAGTACAAATTCAAATGAAAAAGAGATTGGTAAACCAATACCACTACGTACAATAAGAAATGAAGTGACGTCTGAGCTAAGTTAATGAATCCACTGGTAGCGTACACACCAACCTAATTAGACATGGTCACAACTCCCAACTACCATTACAACCAAACCCAGATACAGATCTGCCAAGAAGAACTCAATTACTTATGGGTACTCTCCAAAATCAACAACTCGCGATAAACCCAATACTTGCCACAACCCACCAAATAAAAAGAGAGCAAATAAATTAATTGAACAATAATTAGTATTAATAATGGAGAAGAAGACGTGCCTGATCTCCGGCGAGCCTTCCATAGAACCGGAGTTGAAGCTACGGGAGAGAAGCCCTCCAAAGCCCCCTGCCTCCCCATATCTTCTTACTTCAACAAAACTGACTCTTTTTTTCTTCAAAGAGAGAGAAACTACACACAGCAGAGGAACCAAGTAAAGAGGGAGAGACAGACAGATAGAGATACAGATAGAGAGAGAAAGAAGGGGTCACGTTGCTTGCGTTTTCTTGATTTTTGGAAGTCTCTGCTGCTTCTTGTAGGTGTCGTTTGCTTTAGCCAAAACCAAGAAGAAATGTGATAAATTAGAGTATCGGGGAAGGTGACGGTGAGATCAAAGATGGTACCGGGTTTTTTGACGGCTGGGATTTCTGGGTTGTAACGAATCTCAGAGGAGACCTCTGCACACTCACTGCTTTGGTCTTGGAAAGCGTTGGTTGTGGATTTTAAGGCGAAGGTACTTGTCCTGATGACGCCACATAACTTGTCAATTGGTTCTATGGGTGAAAAGACACTTTTAGCCCCTCTAGTTTGGTCTTGGAAAATACTCTCTCCGTTTCGCCAGATTCTTCAAAATTTCCTTTTTGGGTGTTTCGCCAGATTCTTCAAAATTTCCAGATATGGAAACTTTGATACTGGCAAAATACCATCTTACCCTTAGTAAAAAATACACCCACCAATCTATAACTAATCAGATTAGAATATAAATATAACTAATTAATCTTAATTACATTAATAGTTGGTCAAATACACAACTGACCCACTTTATCCAAACATAACCCTATCTTCAACATTGTTTCAAAAAAAAAAAAAAAAAAAAAAACCTATCTTCAACATAACCTTATCTTCAAGATTGTTTCATCTGCCGCATCTCTCTCTCAACATCTCTCTCCTCCTCCTCCTCTCTCTCCTCACCACCACCGCCACCGCCCTCCCGCCGTCAATCGGCGTGACCTACAACCCCACCACCAACCCCTCCCCCTCCACCGTCGCCTCCGCCATCCAATCCCTTCATATCTCCGCCGTCCGCCTCCATGAACCAGACCCACCATCAATCCGAGCCTTCTCGTACAGCAACATCTCCCTCCTCATCTCAGACAAAAAAGCGAGAGAGAGCTATGTAAAAGGAGATCGATGGGAGGCGAGACCAGATGCGCTCATCTCCATCCCATCTCTCTGTCTCTCTTTCTTGTCTGATGAAGAGGCGACACCAGATCGGCGAGTTCGAAGGCGGCCTCCTCCTCCTCCTGTCGGCGAGTTCGAAGGCGGCGTCCTCCTCCAGATCGGCGACCCATTCCGACGATTCTTCTTGAGCTAAATCAGGGGGATGCATTGCCCACATGTCTGCATGAGTCAGCTAAATACGGTCTTGTCGATTGGTTCGAAACCCCCACTTCCCACATCTCCAAAATCAACGTCCCAGGTAACCCCCTTCTCTCCCTCTCCAATTTTGCAGTTTATTTGGATCGATTTCTGATACAGAATTGATGGTTATGATTTGGGTTTCAATTGATATAGGTTACAGTAAGGAGTAGATAAAGGTGCAGGTGGAGGAAGGGAACGTTTTGGTGAATCAGAGCAGAGGGCAGTGGCAAAGAAGATGGGTGTTCTTAGAAGGAGAAGGATGTAATATTATTGTTGTGATGATGAATGTGTTCTTGTGTTCTTGTGAGTTCTTGTTGGTGTTAATCTAGGAGGTGGTGAAAAAGGTGGATGTGAGACAGTGGAATTATTAAAAGAAGAAGGGGTAAAATAGTCATTTGAGTGCATTCCTTAATTACCGTGCCCATAAAGTTTTTGAAGTATCTAGTGAAACGGAGGGAGTAGTTTTTTGGCCGAATTTGCACTCGTACTATGAAAAATAAAACGGTTACCCAATGGCTCCATAACTCAGCCTCGGACCTCACTTTTGGAAATCGTTTGGACCTACGTACCCCTGTACTTAGAATCCAGAACTTTCGGAGTTAGAGAAATCTTTACTGGGAAATCAATACAAAACTAGACTCATTGAGAAACTGACAGAGCCAGTGTCGACTCTTTGCCCCATAACTGAAAATGGTACTGTCGGTTTTAAGTTTTTTCAGGTCAGGTTTAAAACCGACGGTAGAAAACTCGATTCTTAAGAACCGACGATGGTAAAGTCGGTTTCAAGGCTGTAAAACTGAAATTGGTGATGGCGGTTCAAACTAGATCATACCTCATGCACCGGTTCCTGAATTCCAAGCGAAAGAGAATCAGGGGAAGACCCAGCCACGGTCCTCAACCGGAACTGTTCACTTGGACTATCATCACGGGTATTAGACTTAACATCAATGCCATCGTCACTCTCTAGGGTTTGGTAGTCGCTCCACTGACTCTCCTCCGTCGATTTCGCAACACAACCGAATCTCCACGAGAATTTCCCCCCTTCCTTCAAATTCACCGGAGAGAAAGCCCACCGTGAATTCAAAACGCCGCAGCTTGTAGAGAATAGCCAATCGCCGGACGGCGACGGGGAGAGTACCGTCAATTGAAGAATGTTTCGAATGCTGGATGAAATTGGAGTTGCGACGGCCATGAATGTGGTCCAACGGAGCTCATGTGTGTCCCTTCCCTGCTCCGATCAATTTGTGAGAAGGAGTATATGAATTCGGATAAAGTAAAGTCATATGTATACAGTGGTGCGAACTTTGATTTGGAATAGTTTTAGAATTTTCATGTGAGTACAGAACCGACTTTACCATTGTTGGTTTTACAACCTTGAAACTGAATTTACCACCGTCGGTTCTTAAGAACCGAGTTTCCTACCTTCGCTTTTAAACCTGACCCGAATAAGCTTAAAACCGACAGTACCAGTGTCGATTATGGTTCATAGAACCGACAGTGGCACTGTCGGTTTTTAAACGAGTCTAAGTGGGGGTTTCTTTCGTTTTAGTCGGCTCCAACAAGCCATATTTGTGAAAAACTAAGAATTTTCGTGTTGATTTGTTCGGCTAATTCAATCATTTGGTGGCCTTGAAATTTGAGTTGAAGTCATTGTAAACAATGTGGTGAAACTTATGTTCTTGGGTGTGCAACTTGCAAACATTTTCTGACAACTTTGGAAGTATGTATCTCCCTCATCAAATAATGTATTGGTTTGACTCTTCTTCATGTGTGTTCATGGATCATAATACTTCAAATTTTGTGTTGATTTCTTGTTGAAATTCGCTCTCTAAAGCACCCTAAATTAACTTCAAAGTTTTAGCAAAATGAAGTAAGTAACTATCAAAACTAGCTAAGTATCGAAAGGCTTGATTTTGCCCAACTTTGATATGCAATATCTCCTTGTCTATTTTGAGTTTTTAAGAGCTTAACGATGTTCTGGAATCCTTGTTCAGTCACCTTAAATTCCATTCTCAGTTTTTTCATATTCTTTTTCAATTGATCATAATTTATCTTTGAAACTAACATTTGCTGCTTATTTCTCACAAGCTTAAAATTTTATATTTGTCTCTCAAAATGATTGTTTTACCCTTCACATCTTTGAGCAAAGTTGATCATATTTCTTTTTTGAATCCTGTCAAATATGAACAAGATGAACTCCTAGAAAACACTATTGGACTAAACTGTATGAGAGGGGAAATTAGTAATTTCACATAAAGCTTATTGAAGTCATAAAAAACTATTATCGGGGTAATGTTGACCAAGCCGACTGTCTGGGGATCATTATGAATTATTTTCAAACTTTAGGGGCTTAACTGCAAATAATCAAATTTTGGGAAAATCATGTTTGTATGCTACGGGCACACCAATCTCCAGATGTACAAACCTGATGTGTTGTACCACTCCGTCCCAGCTCTTCCTCCCATCCTGACTTTTTGACTCGTTATCTGGGTCACTTTGACCGGATGATTTGAAAGAAAAATGATGTGATTTTTTTATACTTTTTCATCGTGTTATAGAGCAACTTTTACTTTACAACACCATGAAAAAATTAGGCTAAGTTGCATCGGTGGTACCCACAATTTGTTTTTTGTGTGGAATTGGTACTCATAGTTTAATTGCAACATCCGCAGTGCCCATATTTTCAATTTGTTGCAACGGTGGTACCGATCATTAACTTTCCATCCGTATGTTGGATGAAAACATGTAAAAAAGACTAGTGCGTTCCTAATTCTCACCCCTATATTTTTGTAAATAGTTTTTATAGAATAATGATTTTTATAAAATAAATAATTATTTATTCATTTATTAATAATTATTTATTTATTTATTTATTTATTTATTTATATGTGTATATATATAATGTATATGAAAAAAACTACTTCATTGTAATAATTAAAACTTTAATTATTTATACTCACAAGTCTAAATTTTATAACATCTTAATTATATTAATGTAAATATTTACTTGTCATAGTAATAATAAATAAACTTAACTTTTTCCATCGAACGGAATATTTATCATGATAACTTGTACTTTTTAGTAAAATGTGTAAATATTTTTATTTTTGAAAATATATGATATTTTTTAATGGGTAAAAGACTCTTCCGCCCTCCGACTATGGAAAATATACATTTTTCCCCCTAATTTATGAAAAAAAATTCTTTTTGCACCCCTGTCAGTTGATTGAGGTGTTGGAATTGGTGCCCTAGAGGCAGTCTATATTTGGTATGAACAATGTATTTGGACTAGAATATTCATTTATTATTTATTGTGATATTTAATATAATGAAGTCCTTATATACAATGTGTTGTTTATCTTAAATATCCCTAGTCCATTATATTGACTAATAGGACAATCAAATATAGACTAGTATGTGTGTAGATTGATATGGAGATATCAAGCCTAACATATGGGTATGCATTAGGGGTAATGGCATACTGGATTGACCCACAATGAGAAGGATACATTAAATTATGTTAAAGTCACAATCGCTTCTCGTAGTGCTAATATAATTGCAATCCTTAGACTTGAAGTCACTAGATACTCTAGTTGTGGAATATCATGCTTTGATGTTATCCAACGTTGCGCCTTAACCGGAAAACTACAAAGATAGATATCGGGTATGATAGAAAGCAAGCTTAGAGATCCTAGTGATGTAGAGAGGATTTGTCCCTCCCACATAATGGGAGAAAATATCCACAGGCCACTCAAGGGATGGTGCTTATTGAATGTCTGGCCAGACTTAGATAAATCAATATGGAGATATTGAAGTTATCTACTTGCATAAGCATATTCCCAGGATCAAGGAACTATGGATTGGATATACGAGTGTGACTATTTATGTCTCGTATCCAATCCGGATATGGAGACAAAGGAATAGTTCAATATGTGATATTGGGCACAAAGGTTTGTCGGGATCACCGACTTATTTCTATTAGTTGGGTTGCATGGATGTGTTGCTAGACACTGCTCCATGTTAGTAAAATGTTACTACCAACTAAGTAGAAACCTATGGGGTCACACGTCTAATAGAGTTGAACTGGATTTGAGATTAATTAATATGATTAATTAATGAAAATGATCACTTTGCAACACCTTGCAAAATTAGTAGGACTAATATGCAAGGAAGGGACTAATCCAAGTTCGTGTAGAACTAGGAAGGTCCTTTATGTAGTTAACAAGGAGTTGTTGGACTATATAAAGGATGCTCTAGCTTCCTTCCCACAAATAATACTCATAACATAAGTGAGTGGGAGAGAAACCAAAAGAGAGAGCAAGAGATAAGCTAGGAGGTCGAACCCCCTTGCCGTCCCCTACCCGTCGGCCAACAAGAGAGAGGCCAAACCTTTCTTTGGTTCTTCGTTGCTTGATTCGTTTTTCCCTCTTCCTCCGGTGCAAGCTAGCACTAGGAGAAAGAAGAATCTAGATTTCACCTCTAGACGTGGATCAACCGTAGAGACGAGGACAAAATTCTTCGTATGATCTGCCAAACCAAAAGGTACACATCTTCCATGTCCTTCATCATGTTATGACTGTCTCTTCCTGTGATCATTGGTGGGCTTTGAGTAGGAATTAAAAGTTTGTTTTTCCGCTGCGTAACCTACGTCAAATCCAACAGTGGTATCAGAGCCACAGGTCGTAGTGCATAACATGATTTTATGTGTTACGATTTCAGTTTAAACACCGTTATATTCATATTACACGAAAACTAAAATTAATTGGCATAGTAGATGCAAATTGAATTTGATTCAATATAAACAAGATCTAATTTAAATATTGGATGTGTAAATTTGTGATTTTAATCACATTGGATGTGAATAATTGGGTTTTTGAAAATTAGAGTTCTTGAGCACATAGTTGGAAAAGGAGTTTTTCAATTATGGAAACAATTATATGGAAACATCCATATGGAAACAACCAAGCTTGGGCAACAAGGAAGGAATGGAAGGAGACTAGGGCCGAAACCCTAGCCGTCTGCCCTTCTCTTCCTTGCGCACCAAGCAAGGTTGCGGGTCACAAGGGGCAGCCGGCCTAGGGCCGGCCCATGTGGCGGGCGGCGGTCCTTGGGGTTCGGCCTAGGCTTAGGTTGGACCCATTGGACCGTCGTAACCCTAATTAACCAATTCAACTAAAATTAAACAAGCGCGTTAAAATTGGTCTTAAATGCATTATGTGCTTTGTTGCATGGTGGATGTATATGGCCTAGGTTGTGGATGTTTTGTGTTTGTTGTGGTTTGGTTCACGGCCTGCGAACAGATCAAATTAATGTAATAATTAATTAGGTTTTACGGCCTGCGAGTCGTTTTTCTCCTCAACATGTGAGGCTTTATTTATTTATTCTAAATGTTAGTCTAGAATAGAAAATATTTTGATGATAGCCAAGAGCATGGAGAAGAAGACCGGAGAACCAAGAAGCCAAAAGACGATGAAGACTCCCTACCCTAGGCGTGCGACTATGGTGGAGCACATGGAGATGAGCTTTTCACTTTAGGGCAAATAGATATTATCATTGGCTTGATAATATCTTAGTCTAGGGGCCATATCCATGCCACGTTATTTTTCTTTTTGTGGATGGTTATTATTTATGTCTTGTTTATTTATTTTGTGTGTATGGCGATACTAGCAAAACGTTAACAAGATAATAATAAACAAAGATGATCTTTTATTGTGGATTGCCCATTCCAAATAAGTAGATCATGTTGATTGGATCAACCAAACGAATAGTGACTATTAAATCCCTCAAATAGAATATTGTGTTTTTCCTTCTCTTGCCTAAGCACCCTTCATGATCAGGGTCTATTAAAGTCGGGCTTGCCAAAGCAAGGCGATCTTATTCACCATGATGTGTTTCGGACGACACAAGCTAGTAATGTGTGTATGTTGAAGCAAGAGGTTGGACGCATCTGGGTAAGAATCAATTGGATTGATGAACCTAGCGGCATGACAATTAGGTGTTATCTAAAGGATAAAGAATAATGAGTTATTCACCTAATTGGACCAATAGTTGCATGGGATTCAATTGGAATGGTTCCTACCTAAATAACCAATTCTTGTGTGACTTGCCAAAACAAGCTCAAGAAGAAGTGAAAAAGGGATCTTAGACCTACTAAAAATATACATGATATTTTCCGCATTAATGGTGAGGGCTATTAATCCGAGAAAAATAGTGGGAGCTATATTTAATAATCTAGCCATTATTGAATATAGTTAAATTGTTCAAAATACTAAAATTGCACCTTTCTCGTTTTGTAAAATTCCAAATGGCAAACAACAACGCATCGACTTCATCCCTGCGATATGTCCTTGAGAACGACAAACTGTCTAGAAAAAAATTTCCTTGACTGGTACAGAAACTTAAGGATTGTCTCTAAGCAAGAAAAGAAGTTGTACGTCTTGGGCACTCCCATTTCTAGCCCCACCCCAGGATGAGTCTGTTCTAGCAGATGTAAGGTCACGTCAGAAACATATTGATGATTCTAATGACGTGACTTGCCTCATGCTCTGCACCATGACTGCTGAGCTTCAGAAGCAGCACGAGAACATGGAGGCCTATGATATGATCATACAATTGAAACAATTATTTCAGGAACAGGCAAGGCATGGGCGATATGAGGTATCCAAAGCATTGTTCAAGAGTAGTCTTGTAGAAGGGAATCCAGTAGGGCCTCATGTACTCTGAATGATCGGGTACATTGAGAAACTCGAGAGACTGGGATTCCCACTTAGTCAAGATTTTTCTAGTGATCTTGTCTTGCAATTGCTGCCTGACAGTTATAACCAGTTCATCATGAACTATAACATGAACGAGATCAGTAAAACTCTGCCAGACTTGTTGAAAATGCTGAAGACTGCTGAACAGAGCATCAACAAAGGCAAGGGTAAAGCCATAATGATGGTGCATAAAAGGAAGGGAAAAGGAGTTGTCTCTACTTCCAAAGGAAAGCACAAGAAAGTTGCAAAATCCAAGGAAACCCTAAAGCCTAGTGGGGGAATGGCTAAAGGTGAATGTCAGTACTGTAGCCAGCCGGGTCACTGGAGGAGGAATTTCCCTAAATATATGGAGGATAAGAAGCTAGGAATAGTAATTCCACCACTACCAGGTGTTTATATTATAGACATCAATCTTTCTATTTCTTCATCTCGAGTATTGGATACTGGATGTAGTTCTCACATTTGTCAAAATGTGCAGGATTTGAAAACAAGTAGAAGATTGGCTAAAGGGGAGATAGATCTGCGCGTCGGGAATGGAGCAAGAGTTGTTGCATTAGCTGTAGACGTTTATGAGCTATCTTTGCTTTCTGGAGTTATTTTAGAATTAGACAATTGCATTTATGTGCCTGCTATGAGCAGAAACATTATTTCCATGTTATGTTTAAACGAGAAGGGTTTTTCTATTTCAATAAAGGACAAGTGTTGCTCCATTTATTTTGATAGTATGCACTATTGTAGTGTGCATTTGTCTAATGGATTGTGATAACTCTGAAGCTCATGGATACTATGATGTGAAAATATAGGCAGAGAACTTAGCTCCTTGATGATGAAAGCCAGAAACACAAGCATAAGAATTTGCTAAGTACCAAAGCTTCAAAGCTTTGAGTTACTGTAGCAGCTCTTGTATGCTGTATTTGTCTAACAATTTTGTGCAGGTTTTGGTTATGTTTTGATGATGATGAGTTTAGTTATATAGTTATATTCACTAATCTATATTCTAAGAGGATCAATGCAGGTTTAGATTGGATTGAAAATCCAATACACATTCTGGAGAAGTTAGCAGGCAAAGCTTCAAAGCTTTGAGATTTTCAAGTTACTCTTTACTTCTAAGTTCTTCTAACCATCTTTCTGTGTGCAGATGGATTCAGTGTTACTTGGATATTGTTACATGCTGATTATTTTCTATTATTATGGACTCTATATTGGGTATTAGATATATTCATAAGATTGAATACAACTGTTAACTCAGAACTTTCAGCAGAGAGTCTAGCATGATTATCTCTTTAATGGTTAGCTGCTGTTTCAAGCAGATCTCTTTGCTAGATTGTATTTTTATTTGTTTGATCTTGTTTGCTAAGTATTTACAGGTTTGTTGGACTCTCCAACGTCCATAAACCGATCAGCAATGTACTCAAATTGAGCTGTTAACAGGAGCTTAACAGATAAGAGATATTTTAGGAATTATGTTCCTGAAATCTCTCAAGTTAGTTGCAGACTAAAACAGCTAGCCAAGTTCGAATTGCAGAGACTATTTAGAGACACATATGTCGTAGTTTTGAAGAGAGGTCAATCATCTGGGAAGATAAAATACATACAGGTCTTCAAATCATTTAAGGAATCAATTCAAGCAGGATGAAGATCACTCAAATCCAGAAGAACTCTTCTAGGCTTTAAACAGCATATTCTTTCAGATTTCTTCTCTCTCTACTTAATTGTATCATCTTCTATGTATTTATTAACCTCACTAAACTTAGTAGTTTGGTTGTTCAAGTGAACATTAAGAGGTTCTTATTGTTTCAACAGGTTGTAGCCTGTAACTAGATAGGTTGGAAACCACAAGCTGTATAAGTGTAAGGTAGCTCACTTAGGCTTGAGATCTAGGGCTAAATCTGAGTGATTAATAAGAAGTTGTGTTTGAATCCTGGAGAGATTAGATCCCTCGGGCAGAGACTAGGTCCAATTGTGACTGAACTCTGTAAAATATATGTGTCCTTGCTATTTAATATTGCTGCATTTACATACAGTTAAAATTTAAAGTCTCAAAGCTTTGGAGCTTTCCAAGTCTCAAAGCTTTGAAGCCTCTATACTCTTCTGTTATATCTTTCAGCCTCTCAAATCTATTTCAAAGCTTTGAGATATCAACAGCTTGCTTTACTAAAGTTTCAAAAACTTGATTTTTGGCACAAGCTAGCATACTCTATTCAACCCCCCCCCCCCTTCTAGAGTATTATTTTACCTTCTTACACCTACATTACACACTTCCAATTGGTATCAGAGCTTTGGGTCACAGTTTAAAGATCTAACAATCTTGGGACAATGAGTTTTGTAGGTGAATGAGGATTCTCACAGGGAAGGGCATCTAATAGACCTCCATTATTCTGTGGTGATAACTTTGTGTATTGGAAGGCCTTGATGAAAATGTTTATCATAGATCAGGACATGGAACTATGGTATATTATTGTGAATGGGCCAAAGATATTCTACACCACTGTGGATGATGTTAGAACTGTCAAACCTGATGAGGATCTCTCAGTTACTGAACTGGAAAAGGTATCAAAAAATTACAAAGCTTTGAACTTATTGTATTGTGCTCTTAGTGCATATGAGTTCAGAAGGATATCCAAGTGCTAGAATGCAGAGGAGATCTGGGATAAGTTGACTGTTACCTATGAAGGAACGAGCCAAGTTAAGAAGACAAAGATTAATATCTTTTTGAGGAACTATGAACTGTTTAAGATGAACTATGATGAGTCCATCAAATATATGTTCAAAAGGTTTACAGATATTGTGAACAACTTGAAATCTTTGGGAAAAGTATTCTCAAATGAAGAAAAAGTCAAAGGATTCTCAGAAGCTTTCCTAAATCCAAATGGGAGCCCAAAACTACAGCTATTGACGAAGATAGGACTTAAGCCTTCTGGAACTTGATGATCTGCAAGGGAAGTTACTCACTCATGAGATCTCTATGAAGGAGGTTGATGGTGAACTGAGTGACAACATAAATAATATGGCACTCAAGGCAAAGTACAATAAAAAATCTCAAAGCCTTGAACCAGAGGAAGATGATGATGACGAGGAAGCCTTGGCCTTGATTTCCAAAGCCTTGGCCAGAATTCTCAAGAAAAAGAGGACCTCTGGAAACAAGGATTACAATAAAGAAAAGTTCAGATCCTCAACTAGCAAGGATCAGAAAGGTAAGTCCTCTTCACGATCATATAAACCTAAAGTTATGAATTTATATGAATTTGGAGATGCAGTTCACTTGGTGAGAGACTGTCCTCAAAAGAAAAAGAACAAACAATTCTCAAAGAAGGAGAATGACAACAGAAGGAAGAAAGCAATGGTGGCTTCATGGAGTGATTCAGACTCAGAATCTGATGATGAGCAAGCCAATCTCTGTTTAATGGCTCGACATCAAGAGAACCATTCCACAAAGAAACCTATTGATGACATGGTAAAAAATCTTTTATCTATTCCTTCTGATGTGCTACCTGAAATCCTAAAAAGTGTGTTTTTAAATGAGGAGAGTTACAGGAATGAGATTGACTCTTTAAAAATGAAGGTTCATGAGCAGGCAAAAGAAAACTTAGATTTAGTTTTTCAGAATAAATGTATTGAAGCTACTAAGTTAAAAATTGATAGTGACTTCAAAGCCTTGGACAGTAGATTCAAAGCTTTGAAATCACAAGTCAAAGAAGTAGTTGATCAAAACACTATTTTAACTGATAAGTTTGTTGATCTAAAAAATCATTCTGATGATTTAGAACAACAAAACACTACTTTGACTAGTAAGATTCAAGAATCCAAGAAAATTCTTTCAACTTTTGCTGGCTCAGAACAGAAGTTAAGTCTCATGCTTGGAGGAAGTCTCCAGTCTGTTTACAAGAGTGGAATTGGATATAATCCAAATTTTCTAAGAAAAAACCAAACCACATTTGTGAAAGCAGGAAGCAGACATTCACCAAAGTGTCATTATTGCTGTAAAATTGGACATGTAAAAGTAACTTACCCCTTTAGAAGAACAGAAAGTCACATAATTAGGAAAACCTATCCTTATCAACTTAAGGGACAAGTGAAACAGATTTGGGTTCCAAAAGGAGTTAGACCACCTAATATGGTTGACTCTGAGTATGAATCCAAATTCTACACTTGTTCTAATAGCCTGTTAAGGCATTGATTGATTTTTTGCAGGATGTCACCAAAGCTTTGAAAGACCAGAAATGGATATTGGATAGTGGATGTTCCATGCATATGAGTGGGAAGAAATCTTTATTCTCAGAACTGAAAGAAAAATCAGAGGGAACAATCACACTTGGTTACAAAGCAAAGTGTAACATAATTGGTATTGGAAGTGTTGGTTACAATTCTGCATATTCAATTTCTGATGTTTATTTAGTTGATGGTCTTAAGTATAATTTGTTGAGTATTTCTCAGCTTTGTGACAAAGGTAATAAGGTTGTCTTTGACAAGGAGAAATGTGTAGTGCAAGATAAGAAATCAGAAAATTGCATTCTCACTTCTCCTAGGACACATAATGTTTATGCACTATGTACTGACAAAGTTGCAGGTGATAGTTTGAAATGTTTCAAAGCTTTGAAGGATGACTCAAAACTATGGCACAGAAAACTTGGTCATATAAGCATGCATTCCATGAACAAACTCATCTCAAAAGATCTGGTGAGGGGATTACCAATCCTTAAATTCAAACATAATGATTTTTGTAAAGCATGCATTCAAGGTAAGCAAACCAGAAGCTCATTCAAGCCAAAGAATTTTGTAAGTACCTCCAGACCCTTAGAAATGCTGCATATGGACTTGTGTGGTCCTATGAGGGTTCAAACACCCAGAGGTAAGAGATATATGCTTGTTGTAGTTGATCATTACTTTAGATATACTTGGGTTATGTTTATTAGAGAAAAGTCTGAAGCATTGTCTGAATTTTCTAAACTTTGCGAGGAGCTTCAAACTTTGAAAAACTTACCTGTTGCATCTATTAGAAGTGATCATGGTAGGGAATTTGATCAACTTGATTTTGATTTATTTTGTGAAAAGTGTGGGATATCACACAACTTTTCTGCACCTAGAACTCCTCAGCAAAATGGTGTAGTTGAGAGGAAAAATAGGACTCTTGAAGACATGTCTAGAACCGTGTTACTTGAATGTAATTTGCTAAAGTCTTTGTGGGAAGAAGTTGTTAATACTGCCAATTATGTGCTCAATAGATGTTTTATCGGGCCAATTTTGAAGAAAACCCCTTATGAACTGTTTAAAGGCAGGAAGCCTAGTGTTTCTTACTTTAAGCCTTTTGGCTGTACTTGTTTTGTGCATAACAATGGCAAAGATAATCTTGGTAAGTTTGATGCTAGAAGTGATGAAGTTGTGTTTCTTGGTTATTCTCAAACCATGAAAGCTTACAGGGTTTACAATAAGAGTTCTAAAGTTGTAGAGGAGAGTATTCATGTTGTTTTTGATGAAAGTATTGATGATTCTCTGAGAGGAAGTTTTGCAGATCTTAGTTTGAATAAATATGATGCTGATGAAGACCTTGAGAAAGTCAGCAAGAGCGAAACTAAGCATCAAAAACTTTCAGAATAATCTCAAGGCCTTGAACCCCCTGCTGAGCCAAAATCTCAAAGCCTTGAGACAGATTTAGACATGAAATATGATGCTCCTTATACTGTATCAAGAACTCAAAGCCTTGAAGGTCCATACACTTGGACAACCAGAAAGAATACTCTCAGATCTTCCTGCCGAGAATATTATATCAGATCCAACAACTGGAACTCAGACAAGAGGTCAATTGAGAAATTTATGTGCATTTAGTGCTTTTGTATCACTCATTGAGCCCAAAAATTCAAAGGAAGCACTAGAGGATACAAAATGGATCATTGCAATGCAGAATGAGCTGAATGAGTTTGAAAGGAAAGGTCTGGAATTTGGTTCCTAGACCAAAAGATCAATCAGTGATTGGAACAAGATGGGTGTTCAGAAATAAGCTTGATGAAAAAGGTAAGGTTGTGAGAAACAAAGCAAGACTGGTTGCACAAGGATACAATCAAGAGGAAGGTATTGATTATGAGGAAACATTTGCCCATGTTGCAAGGTTAGAAGTTATCAGAATACTTCTTGCATTTGCATCACATAATCACATAAAACTTTTTCAAATGGTTGTTAAATTTGCTTTTCTCAATGGTTATCTACAAGAAGAAGTATATGTTGCTCAGCCACCGGGTTTTTAAAATGATATCTTTTCTGATCATGTTTACAAACTGGAAAAAGCCTTATATGCTCTTAAACAAGCCCCAAGGGCTTGGTATGACAGACTCTCAAAGTTTTTGCTAGAAAATGGTTTTAAGAAAGGTCTGGTTGATAAAACTCTTTTTTTTATCAAAAATCAGGAAAAAGATATTCTGGTTGTTCAGATATATGTAGATAATATTATTTTTGGTGCTACTAATTATGCTCTTTCATAAGAATTTTCAAGTCTAATGTGCAGGGAATTTGAAATGAGCTTGATTGGGGATATGAATTTCTTTCTTGAACTTCATGTACATAAAATGAAGAAAGGAATTTTTGTACATCAAGGAAAATACACCTGGACTTGTTAAACAAGTTTAACATGTCACAGTCCAAGGTTGCAAAGACCCCTATGAGTTCATCACTGTCTTTAGACAAGGAATCAACTGGTAAGAGTGTAAATCAGAAAGAATACAGAGGTATGATTGGTTCACTTTTGTATCTAACTGCTAATAGACCAGATATTATGTTTAGTGTATGCATGTGTGCAAGGTTTCAGGCTGATCCTAAAGAAAGTCATTTAATTGATGTTAAAAGGATTTTTAGATATTTGAATGGAACCAAATACTTGAGGCTTTGGTATCCAAGAAGGACTAATTTTCTGTTGAGTGGATATTCAGATTCAGACTTTGCAGGTTACAAGTAGACAGGAAGAGTACTTCTGGATGTTGTCAGTTTCTTAGATCTTCATTGATAAGTTGACATTCAAAGAAGCAGAATTCAGTAGCCTTGTCAACTGCAGAAGCTGAACATATTGCAGCTGGAGCTTACTGTTCACAGGTTTTATGGATTGCACAACAGCTAAGAGATCTTGGATATGATTTAAAAAATGTGCCAATTAACTGTGACAATACAAGTGCCATTTCAATATCAAAGAATCCAGTCCAGCACTCAAGGAAAAAGCATATAGATGTGACACATCATTTTCTTAGAGATCACACAGAGAAAGATGACATTGTTCTATCTTTTATTTCTACTTCTAAGCAATTAGATGATATTTTCACTAAACCATTGCCAGATGAGAGGTTTGCATCCCTAATACTTGAATTGGGTATGTTAAACAAGGATGCATTGGTTTAGGGGGAGTAATCAGTCACTATGTGTAGTATCTGTGTGATTCCAAAGCCTTGAGATTATATTTTCTGGAGCCTTGAAAATATAGCTCAAAGCTTTGAAGTTTCGGTATTCCTCTGAAACTTCTCAAAGCTTTGAACTACTGTTTCATTGCTGTGATGAGTGGATTTGCACTATCTTTAAAAAATTGGATCATGAAAAATTCCGTGTAATCTTTTTAGATAATTACAGAATCTTTTCAAATGTTCAGAGATTTGTTCAAAATATCTTCAAATATCTTGAAAATCCTCTCAAATATTTTTGCATGCGAATCTCCTATCTTTAGTCAAACTCTCTACCTACTTCAGCCAGCTTCAGGACTTATTTTCTTTCATTCTATACTTCAACCTCTTCGTCTCTATCTCTCTCTCTCTCCGTATTCTCTCAATTTCTCAAACCATACCCAAATGGAGAGAAAATTCGAAAGAATCAAGCAGCTAGGTCAGACCTCCAACAAGAGGGTGAACAAAAAATCTAACAGAAAGATCACCATTCATGGATCAGACTCAAAATAAATGGTTAGTGTTCATGAGACCTCACACCCTGCAAAGAAGACCAAGAAAGGGAAGGAGGTTAAAGAGGAAACTAGGGATGGGTCAGATTCAGAATCTGCAACAGAGCAGGTGGTGCTAGAAAAGGGGAACAAGGATGAGGAGGAGTCAACCAAGAAGAAGAAAGAGGTGATTGCTGAGAAAGAAAAGGAGAATGTATCTTATACAAAGGAGAAGAAGACTGGTGACAAGAAAGAAGAAGCAACCCCAGAGAAGAAGGGTAAAGAAACCACTGAGAAGAAGAGGGTGAAACATAGTGCAGTAAAAACCAATAAATCCACAAACTTTGGTAAGAATCTCTTGCCTGAATCTTGGTTTGTTAATATTGATGTCAAGAAAGTTTGGATGGATGGGTATGCATCTTCAAAGGTTTCTTTTTGCAGTATGATCAGTTCTGATTTATTGGAGATTTTAGATGTAGACTGCATACAGAACTTGAGAAATTCATCTATTGGAAGTATGTTAAACCCACCCTCACAAGCTTACCCTAGGTTAACCAGACTGTTCTATTTGAACCTGGTACAAGAACTTAATGATAGTGATAGATATATCCTAACCACAAAGGTGGCTGGAGTGGATATCAGGTTAGATCACAGGGTATTCTCCGAAGTCTTGGGAGTGCCTAGAAAGTATAAGGTTGGTGACTACCCTGATAGGAAAGTGATCCTAGAGAAAGCCAAATTCATGTTTTTCTTGGAGGGAACCACTTCTGAACCCAAACAGTTAACACATTTTGTGTTCAACTGTGAAGCTAAAATCATTTTTTCCATTATCATGAGGCGTGTGGTACCCAGGGAATACTCCAAAGAGTTGGTAACATACAAGGTTTTAATCCTGATGTACTTGGTTTGTCAGGGGTTTGAGGTAGACCTTCCGACCGTGGTGATGGAACACATGGTTTACTATGGGACTAGGAACCACTCTATACCCTATGCCAATCTTTTACCACTTTTTTTCAAACAGTTTGGAGTGTCTTTGAAGGATGAAGAAAAGATTACTATTGGTTTTGGAGTAGTTGATGAAGCATCCCTTCAAAGGATTGGGATTGTGTATACTGCTAAAGGAAAGTGGAAGTTCTATTCAGAGTTAAGTGCTAAAGAGTTGAAGGAAAAGGATTGTATCAAACCTATAGCTGCTTCAACACCTAAGGTACCTGGTCATTTAGATTTCTCACAGATCATAGATAGGTTTGATGTTCTGGAAGATGGTGTGGAAGACTTGAGACAGGGATTGTTTGATTTATCCAGTGATCTGACTAAGTTCAAAGGTTTGGTGCTTAACAAGCTTGACCTGATCATCAAAGGTTTGGATCTAGAGAAAGTACCTTCTTCAGAGAGTAGAGAGACTAGTATTATTCAGAAGAATTTCAGGGAGAAGCTCTCAAGAAGAAGAAGAAGAAGAAGAAGAAGAAGAAGAAGAAGAAGAAGAAGAAAGGTATTCCTGTTGTTCTGACATCAAAGAATCTTTTTGATCAGTATGATGAAGAGGCAGAAGATGAGGACACTGCTGCAGAGAATGCTGAACATGAAGCTGTTAATCTGGACAAATTGGTTGATGAGGTTGTTGAGAAGATGCACGCTGAGGAAGCTCACGGAAAGAAGACTGAAGAGTAAGGAGAGTCAGCTGAGGGAGAGGCAGAAGATGCAGAAGTCTCAGAAGAAGAACAAGAAGAGACTCGGGGCAAAGGCAAAGGAGCAGCAAAGTCTACAGGATCTTCAAAGCCTTGAACCTCACATATCTATTCTTCCTATTCTATTCAGTTCTGAATCTTAGGCTACTATTTCTATTTTATTTTAAAAACTCCAAACAAATCCAACATGTTCTTCAACTCTTTTGATGAAAGTCAAAAAGGGGAAGAAGATTATGTGTTTTTTGTGTTTAGTTTCATGTGTTTAGGATGTTTAGTATCTACTTTTACTTTTAAAATGTGTAATAAATTTTGGATCTGATGATGTTTATCTATGCAAGTCTGTGGTTCTTGAATTGTTTGTTCAATTTATGTTCTGTGATTTATTTACTGCTGTTTGTAACTTGCAGGATATCAAATTATTCAGATAATGTGTTTTGTCTTTCATCAAGGGGGAGATTGATAAGTCTAAAGCTCATGGATACCATGATATGAAAATACAGGCAGAGAACTTAGCTCCTTGATGATGAAAGCCAGAAACACAAGCATAAGAATTTGCTAAGTATAAAAGCTTCAAATATTTAAGTTACTGTAGCAGCTCTTGTATGCTGTATTTGTCTAACTATTTTGTGCAGGTTATGGTTATGTTTTGATGATGATGAGTTTAGCTATGAATTTATATTCAGTAATCTATATTCTAAGAGGATCACCGCAGGTTCAGATTGGATTGAAAATCCAATACACATTCTGGAGAAGTTAGCAGGCAAAGCTTCAAAGCTTTGAGATTTTCAAGTTACTCTTTACTTCTAAGTTCTTCTAACCATCTTTCTGTGTGTAGATGGATTCTGTGTTACTTGGATATTGTTACATGCTGATTATTGTCTATTATTGTGGACTCTATATTGGGTATTAGATATATTCATAAGATTGAATATAACTGTTAACTCAGAACTTTCAGCAGACAGTCTAGCATGATTATCTCTTTATTGGTTAGCTGCTGTTTAAAGCATATCTCTTTGCAGGATTGTATTGTTATTTGTTTGATCTTGTTTGCTAAGTATTGGAAGGTTTGTTGGACTCTCCAACGTCCATAAACAGATCAGCAATGTACTCAAATTGAGCTGTTAACAGGAGCTTAACAAATAAGAGATATTTTAGGAATTATGTTCCTGAAATCTCTCAAGTTAGTTGCAGACTAAAACAGCTAGCCGAGTTTGAATTGCAGAGACTATTTAGAGACACAGAGATCGTATTTTTGAAGATAGGGCAATCATCTGGGAAGATAAAATACATACAACTCTTCAAATCATTTAGGGTATCAATTCAAGCATGCTGAAGATCACTCAAATCCAGAAGAACTCTTCCAGGCTTTAAACAACTTATTCTTTCTGAGTTCTTCTCTTGTACTTAATTGTATCATCTTCTATGTATTTCTAAACCTCACTAAACTTAGTAGTTTGGTTGTTCAAGTGAACATTAAGAGGTTCTTATTGTTTCAACAGGTTGTAGCCTGTAAATAGATAGGTTGGAAACCTCTGTATAAGTGTAAGGTAGCTCACTTAGGCTTGAGATCTAGGGCTAAATCTGGGTGATTAATAAGAAGTTGTGTTTGAATCCTGGAGGGATTAGTTCCCTCAGGTAGAGACTAGGTCCAATTCTGGCTGAACTCTGTAAAATATATGTGTCCTTGCTATTTACTTTTGCTGCATTTACATAAAGTTTAAATTGGAAGTCTCAAAGATTTGGAGCTTTCCAAGTCTCAAAGCTTTGAAGCCTCTATACTCTGTTGTTATATCTTTCAGCCTCTCAAATCTATTTTAAGGATTTGAGATATCAACAGCTTGCTTTACTAAAGTTTCAAAAACTTGAGTTTTGGCAAAAGCTAGCATACTCTATTCAACCTCCCCCCCCCCTTCTAGAGTATTTTTTACCTGTTTACACCTACATTACACACTTTCAGATTGTATATCCTTGATCTAAATAGTCCAATCTATAACATAAATACTAAGAGGATTAAAACTAACAATTTAAATCCTACATATCTATGGCACTGTCGTTTAGGCCATATAAATGAGAAACGCATATCTAGACTCCATAAGGATGGACTTATAGACTCATTTGATTTGGAATCATATGAGACATGCGAATCTTGTTTATTGAGAAAAATGAAAAAGTCCGCTTTCAATAAGAAAGGTTAGAGGACTAGTGAGTTACTGGATCTCATACATACGGATGTATGTGGGCCGTTCCCCACGCCCTCTGGTTACACCTACTTCATTACATTTACTGATGATTACAGTAGATATGGATTTGTATACCTTGTGAAGGTTAAATTCGAATCATTTGAATTGTTCAAGGAATTCAAGAATAAAGTAGAGAAGCAACATGGTAAAAGTATTAAAGATCTACGATCGGATCGTGGAGGAGAATACTTAAGCCAAGAGTTTGATGAGTATCTTAGAGAGTGTGGGATAGTATCCCATCTCACTCCACACGGAACGCCACAATGGAATGGCGTTTCCGAGAGGAGGAATCGCACACTATTGGATATGGTGCGATCTATGATGTCTCAAACTGATCTTCCGATATCATTTTGGGGAAATTCTCTAATGACGGCAGCTTTTACAATTAACCGTGTTCCATCCAAATCAGTCATAAAGACACCATATGAGATATGGACTGGGAGCGTCTCATAGTGTCGTTTATGAATATTTGGGGATGCGGTGTCTATGTAAAGCGTTTATAAACAGACAAGCTCGGGCCCAAAGTGGATAAGTGTAAATTTGTGGGATATCCTATGGAAACGAAAGGATATTATTTCTACAATCCAACCGAGAACAAAGTGTTTGTAGCTCGGCCCAGCGTGTTTCTAGAAAGAGAGTTTTTATCTAAAGAAGCAATTGGGAGGACTGTAGAACTTGAAGAAATTCAAGAACCACAATTCACTGAACCGATGATGGAACATGAGAAGGAACCACAAGTTTTTGTGGAGGAACCTGTTCAGGTAACACAGGAACTCCGTAGATCAGGAAGGATTCGTCATGAGCAAGAGAGGTACGGACTTCTCGTGACTAAGACGTACCACTCATGGATGATGAGCCTGCAACCTACGGGGAGGCCATGAAAGGCCCAGACTTCAAGAAGTGGCTAGAAGCCATGAGATCCTAAATGGATTCCATGTACACCAACAAAGTATGGACTTTCGTGGAACCACCCGAAGGGGCTTGGCCCATAGGGTGAAAATGGGTCTTCAAGAAGAAGACCGACATGGATGGCAAGGTAGTTGCCTATAAGGGACGATTGGTGGCCAAAGGGTATAGACAGATTCATGGTATTGACTATGATGAGACCCTTTCACCAGTCGCCATGACTAAATCCATTTGAATCCTACTTGCTATTGCAGCATACTACGACTATGAGATTTGGAAAATGGATATCAAATCAGTTTTCCTTTATAAGAACCTCCTAGAGGATGTGTATATGAAACAACCAGAGGGTTTTGAGGATCCTGAGAATGCCAATAAAGTCTGTAAGCTACAAAGATCCATTTATGGATTAAATCAAGCTTCTAGGAATCGACGTTTTGATGACGCAGTCAAAGAGTTTGGCTTCATCAAAAACGAAGATGAACCTTGTGTTTTCAAAAAGGTTAGTGGGAGCTCTGTAGTGTTTCTGGTCTTGTATGTGGATGACATACTAATCATTGGAAACAACATTCCTACTTTGCAGTCTGTTAAAGATTGGCTAGAAAGTGTTTCGCAATGAAGGACTTAGGAGATGCAGCTTATATACTTGGTATAAAGATATATATATATAGATAGATCTAGTAAGCTGCTCGGCCTAAGTCAAAGTACATATATAGACAAGGTGTAAGAGGTTCGACATGCAAGATTCCTAGAAGGGATACTTTCTCATGTCGCATGGAGTCACTCTTTCTAAGAATGACCGTCCTTCCAATGAGATTGAGAAGGACTCCATGAGTAGGATACCCTATGCTTCGGCCATAGGATCCATCATGTATGCCATGTTGTGTACTAGACCAAACGTATCATACGCGTTAAGTATAGTGAGCAGATATCATTCCAATCCAGATGAGAGTCATTGGATTGCTGTCAAGAACATCCTAAAGTACTTGAGAAGAACTAAGGATGCGTTTGGAGGTAAGGAAGAGCTAAGTGTAATTGGTTAAACTGATGTGAGCTTCCAAACCGACAAAGATGACTACAGATCGCAGTCTGGATACATGTTTTGCCTGAATGGAGGAGCGGTGAGCTGGAAGAGTTCCAAGCAAGGGACAGTTGCTGATTCTACGACAGAAGTTGAGTACATTGCTGCAGCGGAAGCAGCGAAAGAGGCAATTTGGATAAAGAAGTTTATCACTGAGCTCGGTGTGGTCCCTAGCATCGTGGATCCCATAGAGTTGTACTGTGACAACTCTGGGGCGATCGCACAAGCCAAACCCATATCACACCAGAAATCAAAGCATGTACTTATGAGATTCCATCTTATTCGTGATATGATCGATCGAGGAGATGTGAAGATGTGCAAGATTCCAACGGATGACAATCTTTCATATCCGCTCACAAAACCACTTGTGCAGCGAAAGCATGAAGGGAACGTAAGATCTATAGGCATACGAGATGCACCAGATTGACTCTAGTGCAAGTGGGAGACTGTTGGAATAGGTGCCCTAGATGCAATCTATATTTAGTATGAACAATGTATTTTGCTAGAATATTCATCTATTATTTATTGTGATATTTAATATAATGAAGTCCTTAGATACAATGTGTTGTTTATCTTAAAAATCCCTAGTCCATTATATTGTTTAGTAGGACAATCAAATAAGACTAGTATGTGTGTAGATTGATATGGAGATATCAAGTTTAACACATGGGTATGCATTAGGGGTAATGGCATACTGGATTGACCCACAACGAGAAGGATACATCAGATTATGTTAAAGTCACAATCGCTTCTCGTAGTGATAATATAATTGCAATCCTTAGACTTGAAGTCACTAGATACTCTAGTTGTGGAATATCATTCTTTGATTTTAATCCAACGTTGCGCCTTAACTGGGCAACAATAAAGATAGCTATTGGGCATGATAGGAAGCAAGCTTAGAGATCGTAGTGATGTAGAGAGGATTTGTCCCTCCCACATAATGGGAGAAAATATCCACGGGCCACTCGAGGGATGGTGCTTATTGAATGTCTGGCCAGACTCAGATAAATTAATATGGAGATATTGATGTTATCTGCTTGCATAAGCAAATTCCAAGGATCGAGGAACTATGGATTAGATATACGAGTGTGACTATTTATGTCTCGTTTCCAATCCGGATATGGAGACAAAGGGATAGTGCAATATGTGATATTGGGCACAAAGGTTTTCGGTATCACTGACTTATTTCTATTGGTCGGGTTGCATGGATGTGTTGCTAGACAGTGCTCCATGTTAGTAATATGTTACCACCAACTAAGTAGAAACCTATGGGGTCACACGTCTAATAGAGTTGAACTTGATTTGGGATTAATTAATATGATTAATTAATAAGAAGGATCACTTTGCAACACCTTGCAAACTTAGTAGGACTAATATGCAAGGAAGGGACTAATCCAAGTTCACGTAGAACTAGGAAGGGCCTTTATGTAATTAACGAGGAGTTGTTGGACTATATATGGGTTTCCCTAGCTTCCTTCCCACAACTAATGCTCATAACATAAATGAGTGGGAGAGAAAGCAAAAGAGAGAGCAAGAGACAAGCTAGGAGGCCGAACCCCCTAGCCTTCCCCTACCCGTCGGCTACCAATAGAGAGGTCGAACCTCTATTTGGTTCTTCGTTGCTTGATTCGTTCTTCCCTCTTCCTCCGGTCCAAGCTAGCACTAGGAGAATGATCTAGATCTCAACTCTAAACGTGGATCAACCGTAAAGACGAGTCCATAATTCTTCGTGTGATCTCCCAAACCAAAAGGTACACATCTTCTATGTCCTTCATCATGTTATGAATGTCTTTTCATGTGATCCTTGATGGGCTTTGAGTAGGAATTAAATTTTTTTTATTCCGCTGCGTAACCTACATCAAAAACCAACAGGAGGGTGGACAGATATCGCCCTTCTGTTACAATCCGATAGTGGGGGTCCAAATTGACATTTTTGTGACCATTTTACCCTTAAAAATTGTGGACAAATAACACCCTCGTTTGTTTATTATTGAACTCATCGTGTTCTTGATGTTCTTTGTGTTCTTGAGCCCACCACCACCACCACCGAATCCCCACCACAACTACCACCAACACCACTACCGAATCCCCACCACTAACAACAACAGAACAAACAAATAACAAAAACCATCAAGGTTTCCAATCAATCCGAGCTATCCAATGCGTATTTTGGTTCTCTCCTCTCTTCAAAAATCTCCATCCGAGACAATTGAAGTTTTCTTAGACCCTAGCGACTTTCTCCAACAGATCTTGGACGACGGTTCATTAATCTTATAGGTTGTGGTCATTTCTTTTAACATTTTGAGCAAACCATATGCATCCCCTTTGACTAGTAACGTCCCGATATAGTTTTCCATGGCCATTTCAAGACCCATTTGCTCAGCTTGAGCCTCTTCTTCAAATGCAGAAATATTTTTTCACCGGCGGTGATCTTAGTGAGACAAAGGCCTCCATGGATTCGTCCAATCTATCTCGCAATTCGAATCTCCATCAATCGGAAAACCAGTCCGATTCCATCGATTTTGCCTCATTTTATCCCTACCAATTCGAATTTGCTCTCCATGACTCCTTCCGATAGCTCCTTCGACGACGGCACCGCCAACTTACTGGTTCTCATGGAATCGCGGATTGGGCTGGTGAAGGATGCGAAGGCGGTGATTGCGCAGTTCGCGGGGTGTTAAGAGGCAGCGTAGGGTTTCTGGGGTTGGGTTGTCGGTGGATTAGTTGGATCCGTGTACTGGCACCAGTAAGAGGCTAAGGAGAACGCCGTGTATGTGCTTGATTCTCTCTTGTATGTCTGTATGATATTTTAGTAGTTTTGCATGAAAGTGTGTAATGTAGGCTAAATACAGGACCTAAATACTCTAGAAGGGGGGGGGTTGAATAGAGTATTAAAACTTTTTGCAAAACTCAAAGATTAACATAATAACTTTGTGTGAAACTCAAATCTCAAGGCCTTGAGATTTTAGTAAACTTTCTGAAAATTTCAAAGGCAAAATAGAAAGCTTCAAGGCCTTGAACTAAAAACTGCTTATGAACCCTAGTTTGATTTGAGTTGTATGCAGCAGATAATAATCAAACAGAAAGGTAAAGAACACAAAGCAATTTACAGATTTCAGTCCCAATGGACCTAATCTCTGCCTGAGGGATCTAATCCCACCAGGATTGGGCAAACACTTCTTATTACTCACACAGAAATAGCCCTAGATCTTCAAGCCTAAGTGATTTCCCTTACACCTATACAGCTTGTGGTTCCAAACCTATCTAGTTCCAGCTACTAACTGTTGAGCTAACAAGAACCTTTTGTTCTTCACTTGAACAACCAACCACTAGGTTAAGTGAGGTTTAAGATAATCTAAATACACACAGATTAAAGTACAAGTGAAGAACACAGTAGAAAAGATAAGATGTTGAAGCCTGGATGAGTTCTTCTGGAAACTAGATTGATTTGATCTTAGGGAATCTGGATTGAAGCTTGAATGTTTGTGTGTTTGAATGAATGATCTCCCACGAATTTGTCACACCTTACTGAGTATTTTGCAAGCCTCTCTATCTTCAAAATTCAAACCAGTCTCTTTTATCCACAGCTGCAACTGATTGAGAGATTTTAGGATCTCAGTTCCTACAAATCCTCTTTCTGTTTTCAACTGAAATTCAAACAGCTCTAAGTGGATACCGTTGGAGTTTGTTGAGATTTCTCCTGCATGTTTAACAGCCCTGCAACAACATTGAAACACAGCAACAACAAAATCCAAAAAAAGATAACAGTGTTATGACTGTTTGGTTATCCAGTTTCTGATAAAACTGGTTAACATATTAGAACAATAACCTGTATACCTTATAATACATATAAATCATGAAAAACAAGTTTAAGACTCTTAGAATTGAGTAAATCATCACAATACTAAGAATCACAACCTGCACGAAAGAATCAACTTAGTTCTGTAAAAACTGTTAGCAGCTCAAGGCACATCTCAAGGCCTTGGAGCTCTGAGCCTGCTTCACAGATATTCAAAGTTAAACCCAGATAACCTTGATTCTTCCTGTTCTGATCATCTGCAATTGTGTTATTATATGCAGTAAATCATTGATCTGTATAATCAGATATCCAATCTGCAACACAAAACTGTTAGAACATGTAGAATAATAGAATAACTCTCAAGGCTTTGAAGTTCTGTCAGTATCTCTAGGCCTTGGAGCAACTGAAATGCTTTGTTGCTTATGTCTTTGTCTTTCATCACTCAAAGCAATTACCAACCAAAACACATTCAAGGGTCTTTGAATCAAAAATCTCCCCCTTGATGAAAGACAAAACCTACAGTCTTGTATTGATTTTCCTGCCACTTATATTCAAAATTAGATAATCACAAAATGCAGATACAATATACAATAATGCCAAACAGATAACCAGCAAACAGATAATCATTGACATATTACCACAGAAATATAACCACAAC
The DNA here is from genome assembly GCA_023055425.1 of Linanthus parryae. NCBI lineage: Eukaryota > Viridiplantae > Streptophyta > Magnoliopsida > Ericales > Polemoniaceae > Linanthus > Linanthus parryae. Next base: position 42,325,485 of record JALGPY010000004.1, read on the forward strand.
TGATTATCATTATTCAAATACTGCAAACACGGAACCACATAAATTCTCCCCCTTTTTGACTTTCATCAAATAAGGATGAAGAAATGTTGGATCATTACTCAGAGTCTTAAAAAAAAAACTTAAACAAAATTATTGCTCAAGGCCTTGAGAACAGAAAAGAAAGAAGAGAAAGAAATAGAAGGTCAAGGCTTTGGAATTCTCTGATCTTCACTTCTTCTTTGATGTCTGGCCTTTTTCTGAGTCTTCTCCAACTTCTTCTTCACTTGAACCATCTTCAGCAGACTGATTACCTTCTTGTTCAGCTTCTTCTGCAACAACTTCTTGAATTATCTCATCCACTTTCTTCTTAGCCTGTACTGAATCCACCTCTGTAGCTGCATCAACACCTGTGTCTTCACCAGCATCTTCTTAATCAGTTTGTTCATACAAATACTTTGAAGTAAGTACCACCGGAATTGGCTTCTTCTTCTTCTTCTTCAGAAAATCTCCCAGCCTTTCATCTGAATCCACACTGGTGTCATGACTAGTAGCAGAAGGTATCTTCTCCAGATTCAAACCCTTGATGACAATATCCAGCTTCCCATTCATAACATTCATCAAGCACTTGAACTGGTTGAATTCAGTTGACTGCTCAAATAACCTTTTTCTGAGATCTTCAATCTCAACCTGCTGATCTTCTAACTTCTCAAATAACAAAGAGTAATCCTCATTGGCTTGTCCTTTCCCATATGTAGCCCCCTTAGGCTTCACAAACTCCTTCTCTGCAAGTTCTTCCTTTGACAAGTCTTAATAAAACTTCCAATGTCCCTTTCCAGTTTGAACTACCCCAATCCTCTGAAGTGCAGTCTCATCAATCAATCCAAAACCTCCAGTAATCTTTTCCACTCCTTTCACAGGTACATCAAAGTATTCAAAGAACAGAGGTAACAGGTTGGCATATGGAAGAGGATGGTTTCTAGTCCTGGTTGCACAATAAATCATATGCTCCATAACAACTGTTGGCAAGTCTATCTCAAACCCTTCAGATATCAGATACATCAAAATCAGAACCTTATCAGTCACTAACTCCCTTGAGTTCTCCCTAGGAATTACACTCCTCATCAGAATTGTAAACAAGATTTTGGCTTCACTGTTGAGCACTGAGTGTGTCAACTGCTTTGGACCATAGTGTACACCTTCAATAAAAAACATCTCCTTTGCCTTATCCAGACACTCCTTCCTATCAGGGTAATCTCCAACATTGTATTTTCTAGGAATGTCCAAGACTTTGGAAAAAGTCCTATGATCTAACCTCAAATCCACTCTTGCCACTTTTGAATTTAATACCATTTTACCATCACCTTCAGAAACCAAATTTAGATAAAATAATCTAGTTAACCTAGGATAGGCCTTTGAACTAGGATTTAACACCTTCCAAACAACAGTTTCTTTTAACTTTCTCATGCAGTCTATGTCCAATTTATCCAATAATTCTTCAGAAATCATACTATAGAAAGATACCTTAGATGAAGCATACCCTTGCATCCATACAGTTCTAACCTCAGAACTAACAAACCAGTTTGTAGGAAGTACATTCTCACCTTGATATCCTTTCTTAGTTGCAGCAGCAACTTGCTTAACCCTAGTTTTCTTCTCTGAGGGTTTGGTCTTTTCTTGTCCTCCTTCAGATGGTTTCTTCTGGATTTCTTGAGTTGATTTCCCTTTTTCCTCTTCACCAGTCTTTTTCTTTTCTCCCCCTTTCTTCTTCTCTGACCTAGGTTGATCACCACCTTGTGTCTCCTGTTGTGGATCAATACTTGAGCCTTCATCTCCCTTCTCTGTTTTGAACTTCTTTGCAGGAGGAGTATCCTCATGCAAGCTCTGAGTATTTTCTGAATCTGAATCAGAAATCACTATCTTCTCCTTCTTATTTGCTCTCTTCTTGGATCTGCCAGAGGGCTTTACCTGTTGCTGAATTCTGGCTAGTTTGCGCTCCATTTTGGGGTTTAGGGTTTTGAGAAGAGAGTGTGATTGAGAGAAACTGAGAGAGAGAGAGAGAGTAGAGTCGTAGAGAATTGAGAGAGAATGAGAAGAAAAAGCCCTGACTTTCAGCTTAAGTAGGTTGAAAAGGATGAGTCATAAAAGGACTCTGCTATATCAACATGCAAAATTAAATCTTGAAAAATAATTTTTGGGATATTTTAGAATATTCTCTGGGTAATTCAAATATTATACAGTTATCTAAAAAGATAAGATATAATATTTGATGATCCATTTTTTTTTTTAAAAAAAATACAGATATTATCAAGACCTGGAGAACAATCTCAAGGCCTTGAGATTTTCTGCAGTTTGAGAAACTTCAAAGCTTTGAGCTATACTTTCAAGGCTTCAGAAAGTATAATCTCAAGGCTTTGAGATTTCAGCACATAAACACATATAAGTACTAATACTCCCCCTAAACCAATGCATCCTTGTTTAACATCCCCAATTCAAGCCTTAGAGATGAAAACCTATCATCTGGCAAAGGTTTAGTGAAAATATCAGCAATCTGCATTGAAGTAGAGATAAAATTTAAAACAACATCTCCTTGTTATGCACGATCTCTAAGGAAGTGATGTCTCACATCTATGTGCTTGGTCCTTGAGTGCTGGACTGGATTCTTAGAGATTGAAATAGCACTTGTGTTGTCACAATGAATAGGCACATTTCTGAAATTGTAGTCAAGATCTCTAAGTTACTGAGCAATCCATAACACTTGTGAACAGCAAGCACCAGCTGCAATGTATTCAGCTTCTGCAGTTGATAATGCTACATAATTTTGCTTTTTGGAATGCCAACTGATCAGTGAAGATCCAAGAAATTGACAGCATTCAGAAGTACTTTTCCTGTTGTGCACAAGAGAATCCGGCGGGGAGCACTCTGTGTACACCGTAAGTAGGGGATCGAAAATGGCACGGGAAGAGTTGGGTTGTGTGTAGGGAGAGAGTAAGGCAGTAGTTATGTCTGAGAGAGAGACAGGGGTTTGGCAGAGCTTCCGCGTATGTCTGGTGTGTCCTCCTTTGTATGGAAAGGTTAATGTCCTATATATAACAGAGAATGTGACCGTTGCAGTGTGGTTAATGCGCCCATCAATGGCGGCTTAATTAGCTTAACCAAAGCGGCACGTTCGTCCGCTTATATAGGGACCGTTACAGCACGTTATGCGCGAATACCGGAACCGTTATGGGGTTGACCGGGTTTGACCGGATTGACCGGGTTTATGGAGCTCGTGCCATAAATCTCTCAAAAGCAGGTACTAAAGGTCGCATGCGGGCTTGGCTCGCACGCGACAGGACTTACTCTAGCCTCCAAACCACTAAGTCCCTACAAGTCCCGTGCAGTGGTATGCGAGGGCCCTGTCTCGCAGCCCCCACATGGATCAGCGCGGCTGGTGATCCAGTGTGTGTGAAGCACAATATGGTGTTCTAGATGATTGCCACGTGGCCAAGATCTGTCATCTCAGAAAGCACTATCTACATTAGCCCCCTTTTTGCGCGTGAAGACTCATAGCCGGATAGACTTCCATGCGCAGGAACCAACGTGCGCGTCGCCGCCACGCACCAATTCAAATGTATGCTGGTTCAGCCCCCATGTGTGCCATTATGACCTAAAACCCCTAGAGTCGTGCCGTCTGGCCTTTAGGGTATTAGGCGTGACGTCAGCTTGTCCTGTGATTGCGCGATCCGACGGTGACGGTTGCGATTCGACTACTGAAAGGACGCAACCCTTCATTGTTTTTGGATAAATACTCTGTACTCTCCATTGTTGCAAAGCATCACTTCTTTCTCTTAAAGTGAATGATACCCGGAAGCCTTCAAGAGCAGATTCAGATAATCAATCACCATTTCTCTCTGGTCAATCGTCTTCTTCAATTGTGCACATCCAAGCAAGATTTACCAAAACAAGGTTGGCCTTGTTCAATTGCGTTTGATATACTGATATATGCTTTGAACTGCGTTGAATCTTGCAAACCCATAACATATTATCCACTGCAACTTATGAAGAAGTTCTCAATCTTTGAATCTAATTTCAACCTAATCCCCAAATAGTAAGGATCTTGAAGATAGGGTTTCTGAAATCCCTGATATCGTAAACGATTCCAATATTCTAATTTTGAAAATTGCCACTGGACTGTTCATCTTTCTTCCAATAAACCCTCGTATGCTTAAAACTGAACCTTGAAATTCGAACTAAAGCATGTGTATTTCTCCCCCCTTTTTCTTGCTTTTCCACAGGAATGGCAAAGACAAAAGGAACTAGACCCACTAAGGAGGACGAAGAAATACCTGATCTTCCACGGGCTTTATGGCGAAAAGCCCCCTATCTGGGTGGCAAGGACTTTTATCATGACAGGGTTAAGGCGAAGAAATTGCCAATCGCCGTCTCTGGTGAAGCATTGCAAACGTTAACCCCTCCAGTTAACTCGGCGTTGCTCGAAATGATCGATTCCGAAGATTTGGTTCAACTGGGAGTCGAAATGGGTACTTCCCATACACTGTAATTTCTACTCAAGCATTTGTTCAGAAATTGGACTTTATGGATGAATGGATTGACCATGTGTTGACCAATCATGTCGTGACTTTGAACGATGCCGGAATATACTTCGCAATTCGCGCTATGAAGGGTGCTGCCGTGAAGCTGGATCAGTCCATGCTTCTAAACCTTCTTTCCCGTTACTCACCTGCAACTCACACGTTCCACTTTGCTGAGTTCGAGGCTGCTCCCACGCTCGAAGATGTGCACATGCTGTATGATTTGTCTCCCGTGGGCGAGGTGGATCCTTTGAGTCCCTTGAGAACGGATGCGGAGATCGCTCTGTACACGCAGATGGAGGAGTGCTTGGCAGAGGTGAAGAAAATTTCCACCCGATGGACTCCTACAGAAGTCCTTCCTGACTGGCAGTTGGTTGACACATCTGCGAAGAATACTTGGAACAAGTGGGTCCAGTACTTTTTTCGTGACTATGCGAACAGCAGTATCACAAAGAAGCTTCTGATTCGAAACCCGAAGGCTAAAAACTATGTGAATGGCAAGGGTTATCACTTGACCCTGTGCGCCTTCCTCTGTGCCTGGTTGTCGAGGTATTTAATCGATGGTCACCCACATGATGGAGTCTTTTACCACGTTCTGCCTCTTGCTGTGAAGTTGGCCCTTGGTCAGAAGGTCGCACTCGGACCCTTAGTCTTGGGCACACTGTACTACAGGTTGGATCAGCTGGTTGTGGCAATGAAAGATTCGCGTGGACGCCTCGACGTACTGACTTACATTAACATTGCTTTCTTGACAATGTGGGTCTTCGAGCGATGGCCCTCTGTGCACAAGAGATTCCGGCAGGGAGACCTCCGTGTACACCGTACGTAGTGGATCAGGGATCGCACAGGAAGAATAGGGGTGTGTGTAGGGAGAGAGTAAGTCAGTAGCAATGTCTGAGAGAGAGACAGAGGTTTGGCAGAGCTTCCGCGTATGGCAGTGTTCTTCTCCTTTTTATGGAAAGGTTAACGATGTATATATACTGGAGAACGTGACCGTTGTAGTGTGGTTAATGCGCCCATTAATGGCGGCTTAATTAGCTTAACCATAACGGCACGTTCGTCCGAGTATATAGGAACCGTTAGAGCACGTGGTGCGCAAGTACCGGAACCGTTACGAGGTTGACCGGGTTTGACCGGATTGACCGGGTCTAGGGAGCTCGTGCCATAAATCTCTCAAAACAGTTACTAAAGGTCGCGCGCGGGCTTGGCTCGCACGCGACAGGGCTTACTCTAGCCTCCAAACCACAAATCCCTACAAGTCCCGTGCAGTGGTATGCGAGGGCTCTGTCTCGCAGCCCCCACATGGATCAGCTCGGCTGGTGATCCTGTGTGTGTGGAGCACAATATGGTGTGCTGGATGGTTGCCACGTGGCCTAGATCTGCCATGTCATAAAGCAGTATCTACATTAGCCCCCTTTCTGCGCGTGAAGGCTTGTAGCTGTATAGGCTTCCATGCGCGGAAACCAACATGCGCGTCGTCGTCACGTACCAATTCAAATACGGGTAGATTCAGCCCCCGTGCGTGTAATTATGACCTAAAACCCCTAGAGTCGTGCCATCTGACCTTTAGGGTTTTAGGCGTGACGTCAGCCCGTCCTGTGATTGCGATTCGACTACTGAAGGGACGCAACCCTTCATTCTTCTGGATAAATACCTTGTATCCCATCATTGCAAGGCATTGCTTCTTTCTCTTAAAGTGAATGGTACCCGGAGATCTTCGAGAGCAGATCCAAATAATCAATCGTCAGTTCAAGACTGCAAATCGTATTCTTCAATTGTGCATCTCCAAGCAGGCTTCAAGGAAACAAGGTTGGCCTCGTTTACTTTTTGATTTTAAAATTCCGGCGTTTGTCTTGAACTGCGTTGAATCTGTAAACTCATGAAATCTGTGAAGAGGCTTTGATCTTTAAACCCGCTTCGCTTTACTCTTTCGACGATATTGGATCTTGCAATTACCCAATTTCTGAAATCGGCACCGGAACTGTTTGCATTCCTTTGCATAAGTCTCGAATTCAAAATTCAAACTGACTGGTGTGGTATTTCTCCCCCCCTTTTTTTTTTTGCCCTTTCGCAGGAATGGCCAAAACAAGGGTAACCAGACCCGTCAAGGAAGATGAAGAGATGCCGGAGCTTCCGCAGTCTCTGTGGCGAAAAGCCCCCTTTCTGGGTGGGAAAGATTTTTACCACGCGAGGGTGAAGGCGAAGAGGATGCCTGATCCTGTTCCCGTTGAGCGGTTGTTGACACTGACTCGCCCAGTTAACTCAGCCTTGCTCGAGTTAGTTGGCTCCGAGGATGTGGTTCGATTGGGAATCGAGAACGGGCACTTCCCATACACTGCGATTTCTACTCAGGCGTTTGTCCAGAAGTTGGACTATATGGATGAGTGGACTGACCACGTGTTGGGTAATTACGCCGAAACTCTTGATGAAGCCGGCATTTTCTTTGCTGTTCGTGCTATGAAGGGTGCTGCCGTGAAGTTGGATCAGTCCATGCTTCTAGACCTTCTGTCCCGCTATTCGCCTGCGACTCACACGTTTCACTTTGCTGAGTTCGAGGCTGCCCCCACGCTCGAGGACGTTCAAATGCTGTATGAGCTTTCCCCCATGGGCGAGGTGGACCCCTTGAGTCACTTAAGGACATCTGCGGAATTAGCCTTGTACGCGCAGATGGAGGAGTGCCTAGCAGAGGTGAAGAAAATCTCCACTCGGTGGACCAGTACAAAACCTCTTCCGAACTGGCAGCTGGTTGATACGTCCGCGAAGAATACCTGGAACAAGTGGTTGCAGTACTTCTTCCGAGACTATGCGAGCAGCAGCCTTACTAAGAAGCTTTTGAGCGAGGACCCGGAGGCCGAGAATTACGTAGAGGGCAAGGGTTATCATTTGACCCTTTGCGCCTTTCTCTGCGCTTGGCTGTCGAGGTATCTGATTGATGGTCACCCCCATGATGGGGTCTTCTACCATGTGCTGCCACTTGCCGTGAGGCTCGCTCTTGGCCAGAGAGTCGCACTTGGACCCTTGGTCTTGGGCACGCTATATTACAGGCTGGATCAGCTGGTTCTGGCGATGAGGGAATCGCGTGGCCGGCTCGATGTTCTGACCTTTGTCAATATCAGCTTTTTGACAATGTGGGTTTTCGAGCGTTGGCCGTCTTATGCTCCAACTCCCCTCCCACTTGAGAAGTGGTGTCACCCAGGCGAGACGAAAGCGCTCAACAGCGGAAGGGCTGCGAGATGGTTCGGGGCAAGCAACACCAAGTGTACTTGGAGCTTGATATGCGACAAGCGAAGGGAGTTCACTGCCAGGCCTTACGCCACACGTGTTGAGAATGTGCGGTGGTTTCCGAAGCTATACCCCTCCGAAGGTATGGTCTTGTCAGAAGACCTTCTTTTTGAAAAGGGACCGCATTTCCACGAGCGCTATCGTGAGTTCTTTTGCTGGTGTCTGCGGGGTTCTCTTCCTGCACTTGCAGAGCATATTCGTGAGCTCGCGCCACGATATGAAAGGCTTACAGTGGATGTTGACCCCACTCGGGTCTCTCCTCAGTTTGGTTTCGATGCGGTGGCCCCATCAATCTGGCCCCAGTCTATCGTTAGAGGGTGCTACAAGCGCTTGCTGACAAAGGAATGCAAGACGGTCCTTATGAGCAATCTTCCCTTTGAGCAGCCTGCGGGAACTCGCAGGGGTGGTTGTTCCCAGAATTGGATCGCATACTGGATTGCCCAGCATACGAGGATGGAGACGGAGGCGGCGGCGCAGCCAGGAAGGGCCCCCTTGATCAAGAGAAACTCTTTTCCGTTTCGCCCCAATTGCAGTTTGAGCGAGTCTGAGTACGGTTGCTACTCGTTGTTGGACCGCGAGAATCATTTGTGCCCCGATTTCATTCTGAAGGAGCAGGTCGATGCAATCAAGAAGGGTGACATGCAGGTCATCAAATATAGCAAGGCGTTTGCTGAGGTAAGCAGTTTCCTTGTGTGCTTTGAGCTCTTTGATTTGCTTGCACTGATGCTTTTTGTTCTGTATCGTCTAGTGTCATGTGCGGAGGTTCGCAGCTGGTGACCGTTCCAAATCGCTGGTGGATACCATTGTTGCGACCAGAAGAAGGGGGGAGTCGTATCGGCTAGCATGGAGGATGGATGCCGAGGTCGAAACAAAAGTTCGCGGGGTCATGAACACTTTTGCTGACTCGCTGATAGACAACCCTCCGGCTCCGTCTCCTCCTAGAGATGACCCGTCCCCTCCAGCGACTGCGGCGCCGAGAGCGAAGAGGCCTAGGCAAAAGGGGATTACGATTTCTTCCCCTAGGAGCGCTCCAGCTTCGCCCCCAGCGAGGTCCCTTTCTGTCAAGGACAAAGGTAAGGGTCGTATGCCCGGCAAGGTGCGAAAAGATCTCGCAGTTGAAACCTTCGTTCCATTCAATCAAGAGGAAGAGGAAGAGAGGCAGGAGCCCCAAGCAAGTAATGAAGAAGAAGAAGAAGGAACAGTTGTGATGCGCGAGGAAGAGTCAGGAGGTACTTCCGCCGCATTTTCTTGTCCTTTATCATAACTTCTATGCAGTTCTTTTCTTTGAACCAATTGTATATTCGCAGGTGATGATGATGAAGCCGTTGGTGGCCTCGCGGCCAAGAGGCAAAAGAGAAATGCCCATGCTGGCGTTTCAGATGATCCCATAAGCGAGGATGTTCTTGCCGAATCCCGGAAGACAGCCGCGGAGGCTGCTGCGAGAAGAAGGCAGCGAGAGGAAGAGGAACTCGAGCTTGTGAAACAGCGGAGCCTCGAGGAGCGGCATGTTGACGACTTAGCGCGTCCAACTGGCGAGGAAGACGAGCTTCCCGAAGAAGTGGCTCCTCATGTGGAGGAGGAAGATGAGGTTCCTGGAGAGGACACAGCAGAGCTAGAGCAAGTCCAAGCGGACTTCGCAGAGATCGCAGGTGGCGATAAAGGTGAGATCTTCAATCTCGCAGTTACTTATAGAGATGTAATTGTGGGTGCGTTAAAGCACGGTGTGTCAAAGCCTGACATTCGCCGTTGGTTGGTAAGCAAATGCGGAGAACCCTCAGGTAATTATTTTGAGTGATATGCGCATACTAGGCTTTAGTCACTTGAAGCAAAATCATGACTGGTTTACTCGCGTCCCAGGTCACGCTTCTCTTAAAGATTTGCTTAGTGAAGATACACTGATAGGGCACGGTTCCACGTCCCTAGTGTACGATGAGGATACCTTAATCCCACCTTCGCGTGGAGGTGCTTATTCTTAGCTTTAGCAAAGATAGTGAAATAACTTATAACACAAGTTACCTCATATTGTCGCATTTGGTATCGCAGGTCATGCTGAGGAACCTGAGCTGGAGCAGAGAAGTCAGCCTTCTGCATCCCATGTTCCAATCTCGAGCTCTCATACTGAGAAGCCCGTCGCGGACGCTGGACATGTAAGTGAGCGTCTCGAGGATGTCATCGAGCTCTCCGATGATGTCGAAGCTGATGCTGTGCGGATGGACGAAAGTGTCCGTACTGGTGGTGAGGAGGAAAGGACAAGCGATGCTGCCATTTCCGCATCCGGGAATGTCCGTCCAGCGACCTCGGTTGTGCCTCCGGCGATGACTGAGCCAGGAGCACCCATTCCTGCGTGGAGCATTTGGGGCTCGCAGGTTGGGAATGTAATCGCAGCTGGTGCAGCTTACACTCTTCCTCCTAACTATGAGAGTTTGGAGCTCGCAGCTGATAGGAGAGCCATGGAGCGAGGGCAGTCTTCGAACAACCCGGTGGCTCGCATTCCTTCTATTCATGAAATTCTGGAAGGGACCGGTAAGCAGAGATTTTACCATTCGTACGTCGCATTATTTGCTTGCTAGTTTTGACATCATGACTTGTTTTTGACGTCTCAGGTTTGAAGCAAACCGATGTAGACTGGGTGGTTCGAATGCGCCTCAGATACCCCCGATCGTTTGTGAGGTGTCTGGAGATCAGTCCTTTTGACAGGAGGCTATTCCTTACTGAAGCCATCTGGATACTAGAGCAGCTGTGTGCGGCTACACCTGCGACCATTTCGGCCCAGAGTGCTGAATTGCTGTGTGGCATGTGCCAAAATCTCGTGCTCAAAGTCCAAGGTAGACTTGGCTTTAAATTCCTCAAGGACAGAGTTACACTGATTCGCGCAGCTGTAACTTTGAATCTCGGTCACCAGAATCTCGCAGCTGAGATGCAGAAGGTGGAGCAGCAAAAGCAAAAGGTTGATGAAGCTGTAAAGCTGTATCAGGAAATGAATGCCAAGTGCGAGCAACTGAAGCAAGAAGTGAAACAAGTGGAGAAGCTGAGCGAGCAGTTCGCACCCCAGGACTCCTTAGTCAAAAATTTGTTTTGACTTTTCGAATTTTTTTGAAAAGAAAACAGGAAAATGGCTGAGACATTAATGTAATGTTTTGAACATTAATGTGATATTGCTAGGGTTTCTCCCCCTTCTTTTTTTAACAACAAACAATGAGTTTGCCCGTTTTGCCCCTTTCGGGATTTGATTGGACATTTCTGTGCATATCCAATTATGACATCAGCAATTGATTCTTTGCTTGATTTTCGCGCTAATTTCTCGGCAGATAAGCACGCTTCCGTTGGGAAGTCCATCCGAATCATGACTATCCGTCATTTATTAGGATACGCAACTGAATCGTCGTAGCCTTTAGTAGGGTAATTGATTGTTACCGCTTTTCAAGGCGTAAGTGATTGAACTTACCCTCTTTTTGAATTTGCTGACTCATCTTAAGCAACCGAAGAGTCTCTACAGGGCCTATATAAACCCTGTCTTTGCCATTTGGGTTCTTCATCCCAAACATGTGCTTTGCCGTGAGTCCTTACGACTGCTGGCTTCAACGCTTGTTTTTCGTTGATTCATGGCAACTTCAGGCTTTGAATCCTGAGTTTGCGCTTTGTGCCATAGAAATAGTTTCCAAGATCCACTTTATGAGGCTCATTGCCGTTTATAACCATCATAAAGAGGATGCAGATAATACCTCATGTGTGTTCGAAGAAATTTCTTCGTGTATTATGTGTGCAGGTCATGTTTCCGGCCGCCTCGTGGCGAGGTGCAGCGCCGAAGTGACCGTGCTACCGTCTTGTAATGAACGGCGGAATTCTCCTCCAGCATCTCCGGAGGAGAGTTTCTTGCCTCTTCGCTCTTGAACTCAGGAGGCTCGCCAACGCCCTTGTCTATCATGACAAGGAGCCCAGTACCAGAGGAATGACGGCTTCCCCTGTTGTGCACAACGGCATATGCCGGAACAGGTGGTTCCTCTGGTACATATCTTGATCAGACAGGGGTTTCGTCAGACCCCTAGATCTTTGGACGTGGATTTGCCCGGCTCTTGCCGCTAAGGATGTAGCGAATGGTGAGTTAATCTCTTCGCAGATGCATCCTACTTGCTACGGATCTTCGACCGCGGATCTGCGTACTGTGCTGCCGGTGTCAGGACCGGTGGATTCTCTCTTTTCTTAGTCGAGAGTTCCCTTGGCGCATTTCTGGCTTATCAGCCATTTTTCGGATGTATTGTAAGCCATGTTGGCTGTGTAGTTAGATGCGAGCTTTTCGCTTGTAAGCTGCTATCTAGATAGATAAATTGTAAGTCATTTGACTCATGATGATAAATAGTATTTGTATCAGTTGTTCTTTGCAACAAAATACAATTTCGCATGCGTTTCGGCTTGTTTTGCCTTGCATAATGACATGTAATGATTTCACATATGCGATGTCAATTTACAGATATTTCGCTAGATCATTCGAGATCGTTATTTCGCAGCTGTGCCATCTTGACGGATGGGCTTGTAGTTGGTCGTTGTAAATCGTATGAGATCACGTTCACAACGTTGTTATCGTTCCAGATAATTTTCCAGAGATCAATCAAGATCGTTGTGCAAATTGCTATCATAGAAGATAGGCTTTGTCTGAGATCGTTTCTCGCATAAACTGCTATCATAGCAGACAGATCTTTAGAAGATCTAATAAGATAACTCTGCACTCGTGTTGCCATCATATCAGACGGGTTTGGATAATTAACCAAAATTGCTATCGTAACAGATAAGCTTGAGGAGATCATTATAAGATCGCATCTGTATGGCCCGCTATCTCAAGAGATAGGCGTTAGATGATCGATTGAGATCGTTTTTGTATTTCGCTGCTATCGCAAAAGATAGACTTTGGATGATCATGTAAGATCGTGTTTTCGTTTGGGTGCTATCGCAAGAGATAGGCTTTAATGATCACTTAAGATCGTATTTGTATTTGATTGCTACCGTGAGAGATAGGCTTTAGATGATCACTTAAGATCGCATTTGCGTTTGGCTGCTATCGTAAGAGATAGGCTTTAATGATCGCTTAAGATCGCATTTGCATTTGGCTGCTATCGCAAGAGATAGGCTTTAATGATCACTTAAGATCGCATTTGCATTTGATTGCTACCATGGGAGATAGGCTTTAGATGATCACTTAAGATCGCATTTGCATTTGATTGCTACCGTAAGAGATAGGCTTTAATGATCACTTAAGATCACATTTGTAGTGGCTGCTATCGTAAGAGATAGGCTTTAATGATCACTTAAGATCGCATTTGCATTTGGCTGCTATCGCAAGAGATAGGCTTTAATGATCACTTAAGATCGCATTTGCATTTGATTGCTACCATGGGAGATAGGCTTTAGATGATCACTTAAGATCGCATTTGCATTTGATTGCTATCGTAAGAGATAGGCTTTAATGATCACTTAAGATCGCATTTGCATTTGATTGCTATCGTAAGAGATAGGCTTTAATGATCACTTAAGATCACATTTGTAGTGGCTGCCATCGTAGGAGATGGGCTTTAGATGATCACTTAAGATCGCATTTGTATTTAATTGCTATCGTAAGAGATAGGCTTTAAATGATCGATTAAGATCGCATTTGTAGTGGCTGCCATCGTAGGAGATGGGCTTTAGATGATCACGTAAGATCGCATTTGTATTTAATTGCTATCGTAAGAGATAGGCTTTGATGATCATTTAAGATCGCGTTCGCTATCGTAAGAGATAGGCTTTGATGATCAGTTAAGATCGCGTTCGCTATCGTAAGGGATAGGCTTTGATGATCATTTAAGATCGCGTTCGCTATCGTAAGAGATAGGCTTTGATGATCAGTTAAGATCGCGTTCGCTATCGTAAGGGATAGGCTTTGATGATCATTTAAGATCGTGTTTACATTTGTTACTATTGAAGCGCATAAATCATTGTTAACAGTTGTAGCAAATTAGATAATCAATATAAACAGCTGATAAATGTGAACTTCTCATTTGGGAGAATTCTTTTATTATGACATTCTCATATGGGAGAGATAGGATTACAATCCTCTCATATGGGAGAGGAGATTGCGAATATCGTAGCCACATGAGACATTAAGCAACGTTATCATAAAACGTATGAAACAAGAGAAGTCAGGGATAGTACTTCTTGATCCAGCGCATGTTGACTGAGCTTGGAGTTGAGGTTGTGCCGTGCAACCTTCGTATGCTGCAGTAGCCGCTATCGAAGACTTCTGTGACTTCGAAGGGTCCCTCCCAATTAGCTGCGAACTTCGGATGAGTCGCTTCTCGCATGCAGTGGTCGGATGCGCGCAGGACCAGGTCGCCAACTGCGAAATCTCGCCGCTGAACTGTCTTGTTGTAAGCGCGAGCGATTCTTTCTTGGTATCGCTTGTTAGTCCTTTTGGCTTGTTCTCGCTTTTCTTCCAGCAAGACTAAATCATGATCGCGTTGGTTTTCGTAGAGCGCGTGGAAGGCCAGCCTTGCCGAATTGACTCTGACCTCCGCAGGTACCACAGCTTCAGCCCCATAACATAGTAGAAATGGCGAGGCCCCTGTGGGTGTCCTTGGAGAAGTTCTGTAGGCCCACAGAGCTATGTTAAGAGAGTCGGCCCACTTCTTGTGGTCATCTGCGACCATCTTGCTCAGAATTCTCAGCAGCGTTTTGTTAGTCGCCTCGGCTTGCCCGTTTCCCTTTGGATAATAGGGGGTAGAGCATATCTGCCTGATATTGTACTCCGCAAGTTTTGTAGCTACCTGACGATTAACAAAAGGAGTACCGTTATCTGAAAGAATAGTATTCGGGATTCCGAACCTGCATACGATGTTTTCCTGGATGAAGTTGACCACAGCCAGCGCGTTTGCCGTCTTCAGTGGTATTGCTTCCACCCATTTGGTGAACAGCTCAGTTGCGGTGAGAATGAAATGGTTCCCATGTGACGTTGGTCGGATGGGGCCAATGAAGTCCAAAGCCCATGTGTGAAATGGCCATGGCGTTCCTAGTGCATGTAGGTCCACGGCGGGAGCGTGCACTAGGTTCCCTTTGAATTGACATTCTTGGCAGCGTCGCACCTTGGTGCGGCAATCGACTTCCATCGTGGGCCAGAAGTATCCAATTGAGAGAAGCTGTCTGCATAATTTCGCACCTCCCTGGTGTTCCGCCTGGTGGGAGAGGTCCATGACTTCTTGTGCTTCCCTATCGTCTAGGCATCGCAGCAAGTTGCCTTCATGACCTTTTCGCCAAAGCAGATTTTCCTGAACCACATATCGAGAAGCTTTCCTCTTCAATTTGTCTGCCTCTTTTCTCGATTCGGGTATAGTGCCTTTGGTGAGGAATTCAAACAATGGCTTTCTCCAGTCTGTGTCGTCGTCGATTAGAGCGACAAGAAGAGAATCTTTGATTAGTGCGCAACTTTCGCACTTCCCTTGTATCAGGGCTGCGGCTGTAGACATGCTTGGCCAATGGATGCCGTATCTCTGAGCTTTCCTGTAGATTGACACCTCGCTTTCTCCGCAAGCGTGCTGGTGAATCTTTTCTAACAGCTGTTGTCCCTCTTGTTCGGAGACACATCGCATGAGTATTCCTCCGGGACCCTTGTAGTAAAGGGTGTTGTCGTGGATACAGTATCCTTTCGTGAGTGCCCAGCCCTCGCTGCTGGTGCCTTTCGCAATAGCTTGCAGGATTGCTTTTCGCCAGTCTGCGTCATCCATGTGTTCGTCGTCGCACGCATCTTCTGTTAATGCCGACGATGTTCGCACTTCGATGGAAATCCTTGCGGGGCATTTGTCTATGCTGACCTTAGATCCCAGAGTTGCTAAGGCGTCTGCATGCCTGTTGTCCGCTCGGGGTTTGTGCTCGTATTTCACGTCGCAGAATTGCTGCATCAGCTTTTGCACTAGGGTGCGGTATGGTAGGAGGTTGATCTCCTTTAAGCCATATTCGCCCGAGGCCTGTTTAACAATCAGTTTGGAATCTCCCATGACTGTTAAGTTGCTCACTTCCAAAGCTTTCGCCGCACGGAGTCCCGCGATCAGAGCCTCGTATTCCGCCTCGTTGTTCGTGACTGCGAAGTTGAGTTTCGCGGACATCTGTATGACTTCCCCGTCCGGCTTTGTCAAGACTATCCCAATGCCTCCGCCTTTTCTGGTTGACGAACCATCGAAGTGGAGGGTCCAATAGGGCACGTCGATCGCGTAGATTTCAGGGCCTTCGAGTTCTTCCTCGATCACAGGTTCGTGACTGTTGTCAGGAAACTGTGCCAGCAGATCTGCTACCGCCTGCGACTTGATCGCTCTTGGTTTTACGCATGTGATATCGTATTGAGAGATGGTCATGTACCATTTCGCCAATCTCCCGCCCGGAGTAGTGTGAGTTAGCAGGTATCTTATGGGGTCGCTTTTGGTGACCACCACTACTTTGTGCGATGCAAAATAGTGTCTCAACTTCTCTATTACGAAGAATAAGGCAAGGCAATGACGTTCGATGTCCGTGTACCTTGATTCAGCAGGCTGCACAATGCGAGAGATGTAATAGATAGGCCTCTCTTGTCCCTCATATACCTGGGCCAAGAGTGCTCCTATAGATCTCCTCGTTGATGTAAGATATAGCAGCAGCGGCGATCCCAGTTGAGGCGCGATCATAATCTTCGGGGATGTAAGTATCTCCTTTAGCTTTTCGAATGCCGCTTCATGGTCAGGAGCCCAGTTGTACGCGGCGTCCTTCCTGAGAAGAGTGCTGAAACAGCATGTGATTTCGGCGACTGCCGGGATGAATCTCCGCAGATATGACAATTTTCCCAAGAATTTTTTCAAGGTACTTTGGTCTTGAGGTGGTGTCATGCTGGTGATGGCTGACACTTTCGCAGGGTCAGGCTCAATTCCTTGGCGATGGACTACGCATCCCAGAAACTTCCCCGAAGTCACGCCGAACGCGCATTTCATGGGGTTCATTTTCAGTTGAAAGCTCCTGCATCTGTTGAATACCTTTCGCAGGTCTGCAAGGTGATCTGCTTCATGCCTGGATTTGACTACCAGGTCATCCACATAGAATTCCACTTCTTTGTGCATCATGTCGTGGAATAGGGCCATCATGGCCCGCTGATAGGTTGCGCCTGCATTCTTAAGACCGAATGGCATTACCGTATAGATGAATACCCCCACGGGAGTGATGAATGCAGTTTTCCTTGCATCTTCGGGATCCATCTTGATTTGATTGTACCCGCTGAAGCCGTCCATGAAACTGAACATGCGATGGCCTGCTGTTGAATCAATGAGTAAATCGATGTTAGGCAGTGGGAAATCGTCCTTAGGACAGAAGCGATTAAGATCTCGGAAGTCCACGCAGATGCGGAGCTGTCCGTTCTTCTTCACCACTGGCACGATGTTGGCCAACCATGTGGGATGGTGATTGGGCTCTATGAACTTGGCATCTAGGAGTTTGACAATCTCCTGTTTGATCTTCACGTTGAGCTCTGGCCTAAAGCTTCTGGTGCTTTGCTTGACCGGTTTAGACCCTGGGATGATGTCTAAACGGTGCATGGTGATGCTCATGTCCAGACCCGGCATCTCGTCATATTCCCATGCGAACACGTCCTTGTATTCAGTTAGGAGCTGCAGCAGTCCTTGTTCCTCTTCGCTTGTGAGGTCCGCACTCAGGAAGACTGGTCTTTTCTTTTCCTCGTTCGGGCTGAGGAACACTTCCTTAAGCTCTTGCTTTTGTGGTCTTGGCCTGTCTTCCATGCATTCGGGGGCTTCTTTAAGTTTCTCCTCTGGAGTGCCCTGTGTTGGCTCTTCTGTGAGCGCAACTTGCTCGATTTGATTGATTTGCCCAGGGACATCCCCATGCCCGTGTGAGGACGTCCCCGCGCACCTTCATATGCGATAGCATTTCTTCCCGTTGGCGTAGAAGCTCTCTATCTCCTTGCCCTCGGGGTCGTGCTTTGCGATCCTCTTCAGAGTGTAGACACTCTTGCGATGATATGCGATGCGCGGCGCCTCTTCGTGGGTAGGCGGCTTTTCTTCGGTGTCTCCCCTTGTCACCATCACGCCTGCAGGTGACTGGTCCTTGATGTCCTCCCAGAGAGGTAAAGGAGTAGGGTTGAATGGTCCGGGTGTTTGCTCGTCCGCCATCTCGGTGAACCACACCGCCTCGCTGAGATGCGCTTCGTCCAGGTTGAACGGGTTAGTTGAGGCCGGTATCTCGACAATCCTGTCGTTCCAGATAGCTTTCATCACTTGGTGAGCCGTTGAAGGGATTGCGTCAAAGCGATGAATCCAGGCCCGACCTATGATCATGTGGTATGTGGTGTTCGCGTCTATGACATAGAACTTCGCCGAGCACTTGATTTTGCCGATCTGAACGCCCAGGCGGATCCACCCGATCGTCATTCTGGAATCGCTTCCGAATCCCACCAGCGGGGATGGACGCTTGACTACCTTGTGCTCGGGGATCCCTGCTAGCTTCAGTGTGTGGAGTGGAACAACATTGACCGCTGCTCCTCCATCGACGAATGCTCGCTTGAATTCGACGCCGTTGATGATGGCGGTCACGTACAGGGGCCTCTGGTGGCTCGCATCTGTCTTTTTGTCGCTGGCAGAAAAGGTCATAATCTTTTCTGTGGAACGGGACGCCCTGACGACTTTCCCGTTGGAGACCACGAGGTCCTCCTCGTAGTCCTCTGCTACCCTTAAGATTGCTTTTGTCATGTCCGCTCGACATTTTTCGGAGAAGTTCATCTCGTTGAAGAATCTGTCGAAGCCGTGCGACCCTTTCATGCGGTCGGCACGCTCATCTTCCGTGTCCATGCTGTAGTCTTCATCTTCATGGACTTCAGCAACGATGGGCAGACCATCCTCTGCGACTTCTTCCAAGTCGACTATCGAGATCATGGCGACCTCTTTGCCTTTCGAGCCCGAATCTGTATGGGCAGGCAGCGGGTTGTTGCGCACATCCTTCCGATGGTCGCTGACGATGAGTTCGCCGCTCTTCATCTTCTAATCGAGTGCGAATCTGAGCTTCTTGCACTCGGCTGTGGGGTGCATGACCTTGCCGTGGTATTCGCACCACTTAGGGTCCCTCGTCATCTCCTTGGAGGGTGCTTTCTCGAGCGGTGGGAGGACGCCGTCCTTACGCCACTGTCTGCAGAGATCGCTTGCCTCCTCCACCGAGCAGGGCAGGGGCGGTGCGTCGAAGTTTGTAACTTTTGCTTGCTTCTGGGGCGAAACTGCATTGACCTCAGCTTCGCGTCCTCGCTTGTAGCCGAATCTGCCGATCTTGTAGGTGGTGCCGCTCGCAGGTCGTTCTGGAGCGCTCTTCTTTCTCTGTCTCTCGACGATGGGCTCGATGTTCATCGTGCACTCGATGAGCTTTGAAAATGTGGGTGTTTGCAAATTGATTAGCATGCTCTTGTACTCATCTCGCATGCACTGCAGGCATATCTCTACGAGCCGACTCTCGAGCATTGGGTCCTTGCATTCTAAGGATTTCGCTCTGAATTTCTTGATGAAAGTGATTCCATCTTCCTCGCGTTTCTGATACATCCGCGAGAGGTGGATCATCGTTACCTTCTCTTCCATCTGGAAGAACTTGGTGTAGAACTTCTGGACCATGTCGTCCCAAGTCTTCACAGATCCGGGCTCCAACGTTCGGTACCATTTGTATGCTACATTCCCAAGAGTCTTTGGGAACTCTCGCATCAGCAGTTTGGGATCAGCTCCGTATGGACCCATGACATCGATGAAACGCATGACATGCTCATGAGCGTTTCCATTGACGTCTTCGAACTTGTCCCATTTGGGAGCCTTGTACCCTGCCGGGTTAGGCATGAGATAAATTTCTCGTGGGATGGGTGGATCGTTGTCTAGCTTCGGGATGATGGTATCCGCGAGCGATTGATGAGCTAGGATGGAGTCCACGCGCTTCTGCAAGGATGTCATGCATTCTGGGAGGCTTCCCTCGGTAGCTGCCGGAGGGGCTGCCGTAGGCGGTGGCGATACATATGTCGCCGGAGGATTGAGAGTGTATTGGCTACCCGCGTTTCCCCATATGGTCGCCGGTGGAGGCAGAGTGTACTGCAAAGTTGGGTTAGACGCCAAAGCCGTGGGCTGAGAGGCGTGAGCGGCAGGGGGTAGCATTTGCGCTGTTGATCCTTGGATCGAAGGCAGCTGCGCGGCTGACGGTGGAGTTTGCAGATGAGGGTTGGGAGGCGTGGCCGATACTCCCAATCCTGGAGCAGTAGGGGTTCCTCCTCCCTGAGGGGTGGCGGTACCTGGTGGAGGATTTGGCGCAAGGGTGCCCAGAACGGCCAAGATCCGCTCCAACTGCGCAGATTGAGACTTGAGAGCTTTTGCCTGACTTTGGACAGTGGCGTCCAAAGACTCCAAAGTTGGTGCCTCGCCGGGAGTCGTCGGAGTACGGCGGACTTCGTCTCCCGAGGGAGTTTCGGTGGAAGGCGACCGGTTGCTGACATCATCCTCCTGAGACATGGTTGCTTTTGCTGGTAAGTTTCACGTCGGGTTCACCAAAATGTGCACAAGAGATTCCGGCAGGGAGACCTCCGTGTACACCGTACGTAGTGGATCAGGGATCGCACAGGAAGAATAGGGGTGTGTGTAGGGAGAGAGTAAGTCAGTAGCAATGTCTGAGAGAGAGACAGAGGTTTGGCAGAGCTTCCGCGTATGGCAGTGTTCTTCTCCTTTTTATGGAAAGGTTAACGATGTATATATACTGGAGAACGTGACCGTTGTAGTGTGGTTAATGCGCCCATTAATGGCGGCTTAATTAGCTTAACCATAACGGCACGTTCGTCCGAGTATATAGGAACCGTTAGAGCACGTGGTGCGCAAGTACCGGAACCGTTACGAGGTTGACCGGGTTTGACCGGATTGACCGGGTCTAGGGAGCTCGTGCCATAAATCTCTCAAAACAGTTACTAAAGGTCGCGCGCGGGCTTGGCTCGCACGCGACAGGGCTTACTCTAGCCTCCAAACCACAAATCCCTACAAGTCCCGTGCAGTGGTATGCGAGGGCTCTGTCTCGCAGCCCCCACATGGATCAGCTCGGCTGGTGATCCTGTGTGTGTGGAGCACAATATGGTGTGCTGGATGGTTGCCACGTGGCCTAGATCTGCCATGTCATAAAGCAGTATCTACACCCTCTTATGCCCCAATCGCTTCCAAGCCCAGCAAATGGTGTCCCCCAGGTACGGAAGAGGAACGTAACAGCGGCAGGGCTGCGAGGTGGTTTGGAACTAACTATCCCAAGTGCGTTTGGAGCCTGATATGCGACAATCGGGAAGAGTTCATAGCTAGGCCCTATGCCATGCGCATTGAGAACGTGCGATGGTTTGCAAAACTGTATCCTTCTAAGGGTATGCCTTCTCAGAAGAGCTTCTTTTCGAAGGTGGGGAGCATTTCCACGAGCGCTATCGTGAATTCTTTTGCTGGTGCCTGAGAGGCTCCCTTCCTGCTCTCGCAGAGCATGTTCGCGAGCTCGCGCCGAAGTACGAGAGGATTACCGTGGATGTTGATCCTACTCGCGTTTCTCCCCAATTTGGCTTTGATGCAGTGGCACCCTCAATCTGGCCGCAGTCCATCATCAGAGGCTGTTACAAGCGGTTATTGTCGAGGGAGTGTAAAACAATCTTGATGAGCAATCTTCCCTTCGAGCAAACTGCAGGTAATCGTGAAGGCGGCTGTTCTAGAAACTGGCTCGCTTACTGGAACGCCCAGCAGACGAGATTCGAGACGCAGTCGGTCCCCCAGCCCAGTAGAGCTCCTGTGATCAAGAGGAATTATTTCCCTTTTCGTCCCAATTGTATCCTGGACGAGTCTGAATATGGCTGCTATTCGTTGCTGGATCGCGAGAATCATCTATGTCCTTCCATCATTCTAGATGAAAAGATCGATGCGGTTAGAAAAGGTGATTCGCATGTCATCAGATATAGCGAAACTTTTGCTAAGGTAAGCAACTTCTCTTGCATGCGCTAAGCTTCTTTACTTCAATAAATTGAAAACCTCATACTACGCTTCCTGCTGTAGTGCCACGTGCGAAGGTTTGCATCTGGCGAGCGTTCCAAATCGCTGGTTACCACCATTGTTACTGCAAGAAGGCAAGGACAACCGTTTCGGCTGGCATCGAGAATGGATCCCGCGGTCGAGACCAGGATTCGCGAGATCATGAATGCTTTTGCTGATTCGCTGATAAACAACACTCCAGCCTTGTCTCCCCCTAGAAATGATCCGTCTCCCCCAGCGACTGCTGCCCCTAGAGCGAAGAGGCCCACGCAAAATGGAATTACAATTTCTTCCCCTAGGAGCGCTCCAACTTCCCCTCCTGCGAGGTCCCTCTCTGCCAGGGATAAAGGTAAAGGTCGCATGACCAGTAAAGCGCGGAAGGAGCTCGCAGTGGAGACCTTTGTTCCGTTCGGCCAGGAGGAAGAAGAGGAGAGGCGGGAGCCAAGAGAAGGAGACGAAGAAGAGGAAAGAATTAAAGATGTCAGAGACAGAGAGGGAGATGCGATACATGAGGAAGAACCAGGAGGTACCTCAATCGTACTTCTCTTCTCATTATCTTAACTCTTTTGCAATCTGGTTTGAACAAGTTTTTTCTTTAGCAGATGACGATGATGACGAAACCATCGGTGGCCTCTTGGCCAAGAAGCAGAAGAAAGGTTCTCATGCTGGCGTTTCTGATGAAGCCATAAGCGAGGACATTCTTGCCGAGTCCAGGAGAACAGCTGCGGAGGCTGCTGAAAGGAGAAGGAAGCGAGAGGAATAGGAGCTCGAACGCGTGAAGCAAAGGAGCCTAGAAGAACAACACGTCGACGACTTAGTGCGTCCAACTGATGAGGAAGATGTGCTTCCTAAAGAGGTGGCTCCTCAAGGCGAAGAGGAGGATGCGGCTCCAGAAGAAGATGCAGCAGCTCTAGAGCAAGCCCAAGCAGACTTCGACGAAATCGCAGGCGGTAACGAAGGTGAGATTTTTAATCTCGCAGTAACTTACCGAGATGTAATTTTCGGTGCGCTAAAGCACGGTGTGTCAAAAGCTAACATTCCCCGTTGGCTAGTAGGCAAGTGTGGTGAACCCTCAGGTAATTATTTGAGCAATATGTGTGAAATTGGCTTAGCAACCCAAACATAATCATGACTGGTTTCTCCGCGCCCCCAGGTCATGCTCACCTTAAGGACATGCTTAACTAAGATACATTAATAGGGCAAGGCTCCACGTCCTTAGCATATGACGAGGACGCTGCGATCCCACCTTCGCGTGGAGGTGCTCGCTCTTAGCTTATCAAATATAATAAAATAATATACGATACAAGTTACCTCACACCATCGTATTTTGTATCGCAGGTAATGCTGATGAAGCCGTGTTGGAGCAAAGGTGTCAACCCTCTGCATCCTATGTCCCGGTGCCGAGCTCTCATACTGAGAAGCCTGTCGCAGCTGCTGAATATGCAGGAAAGCCCCTCGAGGATGTCATTGAGCTCTCCGATGATGCCTAAGCTGACACCGTGTTGATGGAGGAAGATGCCCATGCCGGTGCTGAGGAAGTAAGAACGAACACTGACGATGCCGTCGCACCTGAAGGTATCCTTTCTCCAGCTCCAACTTCTGCTACCGCCATGTCTCCGGCAATGACTGAACTTGCAGCGCCTCTTCCTGTGTGGAACTTTTGGGGTTCGCAGGTCGGGGCAGCAATCGCACCTGGTGTAGCTTATACTCTTCCCCCCAACTATGAGGAGTTAGAGCTCGCAGCTGATAAAAGGGCGATGGAGCGAGGACAGTCTTCAACTGCCCCAGCGATGCGCATTCCTTCTCTGCGCCAGATCCTTGAGGGAACCGGTATGTCGTGGTTTACTGTTCGCATCTTGCATTTTTTGCTTGCGAGTTTGTCGGTCTAACCTTGAATTTAACATTGCTTTAGGGTTGAAGCAGGCCGACGTGGACTGGTTAGTTCGCATGCGTCTCTCCTATCCCCGATCGTTTGTGAGGTCTTTGGAAATAGGCCCCTTTGATAGAAGGCTGTTTCTGGCTGAAGCCATCTGGATTCTAGAGCAGCTATCCGCGGCCACACCTGCGACCATTTCTCCTCAGAGCGCGGAATTGCTTTTTGGTATGTGCCAGAACCTTCTCGCCAAATTTCAAGGCAGGCTAGGCTTTGGGTTTCTTGTCAAAAGAGTCACCCTGATTCGCGCGGCTGTGACCTTGAAACGCGGCCACCAAAATCTCGCAGCTGAGCAGCAGAAGGTAGAGCAACAAAGACAAAAGGTTGAAGAGGCTGTGAAGCTCTTTCATGAGATGAACGTCAAATGCGAGCAATTGAAACAAGAAGTGGAGCAAATAGAAAATCTGAGCCGTCAGTTTACTCCTAACGATTCCTTGATCAAAGGCTTGTTTTGAAAAGTAGCAAATAAGTAGCTAAAACATTACTGTAATGTTGCTAGTGTTTCTCCCTTTTTTTTCAAAAAGAAGAATTGAAATGCCCGTTTTGCCCTTTCCGGGATTTGCTCGAATATCTCTGTGCATATCAATTTATGACGTCAGCAATTGATATTCTGCCTTGATTTTCGCGCTAATTGCTCATTAGATAAGCACGCTTTCCTTGGGAAGTCCATCCGAATCATGACTATCCGTCATTAATTAGGATACGCAACCGAATCGTCGTAGCCTTTAGTAGGGTAATTGATTGTTACCGCTTTTCAAGACGTAAGTGATTGACCCTTACCCTCTTTTCAAATTCTGCTGACTCGTCTTGGTTATTGAAGAGTGTTCACAAGGTCTATATAAACCCTGCCTTTTGCCATTTGGGTTGTTTATCCCACAATGTGGCTTGCCGTGAGTCCTGACGACCACTGGCTTCAACGCTTGTTTTTCGTTGATTCATGGCAACTTCAAGTTGTGAAACCTGAGTTTGCGCTTTGTGCTATAGAAATAGTTTCCAAGATCCGCTTTATAAGGCTTATTGATCTTTATAACTATCTTATAGAAGATGCATATAATATCTCATGTTTGTTCGAAGAATTTTCTTCGTCTATTATGCTTGCAGGTCATGTTTCCGGCCGCCTCCCGGCGAGGTGCAGCGCCGTACTAACCCTGCCAATGCGCTCGTCTCCGTGGACAAGGAGCCTCTGGCCTTTGGAGCTGCTGCTTGCCTGTTCTTCACAGCCGCATACGCCGGAGCAGGCGGTTCCTCTGGCATGTATCTTGATCAGACAGAGGTCTTGTCAGATCCTGAGATCCTGAACATAGCGTCGCATAGGTCTTGTAGGCATGGCGGGGGGGCTGTGGGTTGTTCTTCTCTCGGGAACACCCTACTTGCTACAGATCTTTGGTCTCAAGTCTTTGTATTGTATAGCTTCTGTTAGGGCCGTTAGGTCGATCCTTTTCCATTTGGGATTTCCCCGATGAGTAACTTCTGTGTGCGAGTTACTATTTAGATGCATTGTAAGCCACGTTGGCTGCGTAGTTAGCTTCAGCTGAGCTTTTTCGCTTGTAAGCTGTTATCTAGACAGATAAATTGTAAGTCGTTTCGACTCATAATGATAAATCATTTTCTATGATTTGCTGTCCTGTTACAACAAATTGCGATTTCGCATGTGTGTTGACAAATTTCGCCTTTTGTAGTGCTGTGTAAACACTTTTGCATTTTCGCGTATGATTTGCTATCTGCTGGATTCGCAGATTTGTTTTTAGATCGTTCGAGATCGTATTTGCGCAGCTGTGCTACCTTGACTGGTAGCCTTGTGACTTGTCTTAGATTCAAGTGCAGATGCTATCTTATGAGATAGACTTTTGTAGATCACTTAAGATCATTTTGCATAATGTTGCTATCATGACAGATAGGCTTAAGCATCATTTTAATTTCGCATTCGTGTAGTGTTGCTATCGTGACAGATAGGCTTTGAAAGATCATTTGAGATCATATTTGCATAGGCTGCTATCGTTGCAGATAGGCTTAAAAGATCAGTTAAGATCATTTTCGCATGGGCTGCTATCGTGACAGATAGGCTTAAAAGATCGCTTAAGATCATGTTTGCATAGGCTGCTATCCTTGCAGATAGGCTAAAAAGATCAGTTAAGATCGTTCTCGCATGGGCTGCTATCGTAACAGATAGGCTTAAAAGATCACTTAAGATCGTTCTCGCGTGGGCTGCTATCGCGGCAGATAGGCTTAAAAGATCAATTAAGATCGTATTCGCATGAGCTGCTATCGTGACAGATAGGCTTAAAAGATCAGTTAAGATCACATTTGCATGGGCTGCTATCACGGCGGATAGGCTTTTGCTAACAGTGATAATGAACTAAATGAAGCAATAAAGACAGCTAGAAGTATAAAGTTCTTCTCATTTGGGAGAAGTCTTTTATTATAAAACTCTCGTATGGGAGAGATAAGATTACAATTCTGTCATATGGGAGAAAAGATGTGCGAATCATGGCAATACGGAGCATTAAGCAAACGTTGTAATATAACGCATATAACAAGAGAAGTTAAGGATAGTACTTCTTGATCCTGCGCATATTGACTGAGCTTGGGGTTGAGGTCCTGCCATGTAACCTCTGTATGCTACAGTAGCCACTGTTGAAGACTTCCGTGACTTCAAAGGGTCCTTCCCAATTGGCTGCGAATTTTGGATTAGCTGCCTCTCGCATGCAATGATCAGATGCGCGTAGGACCAAATCTCCAACTGCGAAATCTTGACGTTGGACTGTTTTGTTGTACGCACGATCAAGCCTTTCTTGGTAGCGCTTATTGGTCCTTTTGGCTTGCTCCCGCTTTTCTTCTAGTAGTACTAAGTCATGATCGCGTTGGTTGTCATATAACGCGTGAAAGGCCAACCTTGCGGAGTTAACCTTCACTTCCGCTGGTACTACAGCCTCAGCTCCATAGCACAAAAGGAACGGTGAGACCCCTGTGGGTGTCCTCGGAGAATTCCGATAAGCCCATAGGGCTATGCTTAAAGAATCAGCCCACTTCTAGTGGTCATCTGCGACCATTTTGCTCAAAATCCTCAACAGCGTTTTGTTGGTTGCTTCTGCTTGCCCATTCCCTTTCGGATAGTATGGAGTAGAGCATATCTGCCTGATGTTGTATTCTGCTAGCTTTGCGGCCACCTGGCGA
This sequence comes from Linanthus parryae, assembly GCA_023055425.1. Lineage (NCBI taxonomy): Eukaryota > Viridiplantae > Streptophyta > Magnoliopsida > Ericales > Polemoniaceae > Linanthus > Linanthus parryae. Next base: position 42,352,475 of record JALGPY010000004.1, read on the forward strand.
TTAACAAAAGGAGTGCCATTGTCCGAAAGGATGGTGTTGGGAATTCCGAACCTGCATATGATGTTCTCTTGTATGAAATGTACCACAGCTAACGCATTTGCTGTCTTCAGTGGTATAGCTTCTACCCATTTGGTGAACAATTCGGTCGCGGTGAGAATGAAGTGGTTCCCGTGCGAGGTCGGTCGAATGGGACCGATGAAATCCAGAGCCCATGTGTGAAACGGCCATGGTGTTCCCAATGCATGTAGATCTACAGCAGGGGCGTGCACTAGATTACCCTTGAATTGACACTCCTGGCAGCGTCTTACTTTGGTCCGGCAACCAGCCTCCATAGTGGGCCAAAAATATCCGATTGAAAGGAGTTGTCTGCATAATTTTGCGCCCCCCTGGTGTTCTGCCTGATGAGAAAGGTCCATCACTTCTTGTGCTTCTGTGCTGTCTAGGCATCGCAACAGGTTGCCTTCATGGCCCCTTCGCCAAAGCAAATTTTCTTGCACCACATATCGGGATGCTTTCCTCCTTACATTCTCGGCTTCTTTTCTCGACCCGGGTACAGTACCCTGGGTGAGAAAATCGAAGAGGGGTTTCCTCCAATCCGCATCATCATCAGTTAGAGCAATGAGTAAAGAGTCCTTGATCAGTGCGCAACTCTCGCACTTTCCTTGAATCAATGCTGCGGCCGTTGACATGTCCGGCCAATGAATGCCATACCTCTGAGCTTTCCGATAGATTGACACCTCACTTTCCCCGCAAGCATGCCGGTGAATCTTTTCTAATAGCAGTTGTCCCTCTTGCTCGGAGACGCATCGCATAAGTATTCCGCCAGAGCCCTTGTAATAAAGGGTGTTGTCATGTATGCAATACCCCTTTGTGGATGCCCAGTTCTCGCTGCTCGTGCCTTCTGCGATGGCCGTAAGATTGACTTCCTCCAGTCCGTATCGTCCATGCATTCATGGTCGCACGCGTCTTCTGTCAACGCCGAGGATGTTCGCACTTCAATGAAGATCCTTGCAGGACATTTGTCCGCACTGACCTTGGATCCCAAGGTAGCTAAAGCATCAGCATGCCTGTTGTCCGCTCGAGGTTTATGCTCGTACCTAACGTCGCAGAATTGTTGCACCAATCTCTGCACCAGGGTCCTGTAGGGCAATAAGTTTATTTCCTTCAAACCATACTCGCCCGAGACTTGTTTGACGATTAGCTTAGAGTCCCCCATAACTGTCAAGTTGCTTACTTCCAAGGCCTTTGCCGCGCGGAGCCCTGCGATGATAGCTTCATACTCTGCTTCATTATTAGTAACTGTGAAGTCAAGCTTTGCGGACATCTGTATGACTTACCCATCTGGTTTGGTCAAGACTATCCCAATGCCTCCACCTTTCCTTGTGGACGAGCCGTCGAAATGAAGCGTCCAGTAAGGCAACTCAACTACGTAGATTTCAGGACCATCCAATTCTTCTTCAATCACGGGCTCGTGGATGTTATCAGGGAACTGCGCCAGTAAATCTGCTACCGCCTGCGATTTGATCGCCCGCGGCCGAACACACGTGATGTCAAATTGGGAAATGGTCATATACCATTTTGCCAATCTTCCTCCAGGAGTAGTGTGAGTCAGCAGATATCGTATGGGATCGTTCTTTGTGACCACCACTACTTTGTGCGAAGCAAAATAGTGTCTCAACTTCTCTATTACGAAGAACAAAGCAAGGCAATGACGTTCGATGTCCGTGTACCTTGATTATGCCGGCTGCACGATGCGAGAGATATAGTAGATGGGTCTTTCTTGTCCCTCATACTCCTGGGCCAGAAGAGCTCCTATAGACCTCCTTGTTGACGTCAGATACAGCAAAAGCGGTGATCCTAGCTGAGGTGCGATCATCACTTTTGAAGATGTCAGCAGCTCCTTTAGTTTCCCGAACGCAGCTTCGTGCTCCGGAGTCCAGTTGTATACAACATCTTTCTTGAGAAGATTACTGAAACAGAAAGTTATTTCGGCAATCGCTGGGACGAATCTTCGCAGATATGATAGCTTTCCCAAGAATGTTTTCAAGGCACTCTGGTTATGTGGCGGAATCATGCCAGTGATGGCTGATACTTTCGCAGGGTCAGGCTCGATTCCTTGGCGATGAACCATGCATCCCAAGAATTTTCCTGATGTTACCCCAAATGCGCACTCCATGGGGTTCATCTTCAATTGAAAGCATCTACATCTGTTGAACACTTTCCGTAAATCTGCCAGATGGTTTTCCTCCTCGTTGGATTTAACAACCAGGTCATCCACGTAGAATTCCACTTCTTTGTGCATCATGTCGTGGAACAGAGCCATCATGGCCCGCTGATAAGTCGCACCTGCGTTTTTGAGTCCAAAAGGCATCACCGTGTAGTTGAATACTCCCACGGGGGTGATGAATGCGGTTTTCCGTGCATCCTCGGGGTCCATCTTGATCTGATTGTACCCACTAAAGCCGTCCATGAAGCTGAACATGCGATGTCCCGCGGTCGAATCGATAAGCAAGTCGATGTTGGGAAGTGGAAAATCGTCCTTAGGGCAGAAACAATTGAGATCCCGAAAATCCACACAAATGCGAAGCTGCCCGTTCTTCTTTACCACAGGCACAATGTTGGCTAGCCACGTGGGATGGTGATTTGGCTCTATGAATTTGGCATCCAAGAGTTTGACAATCTCCTGCTTTATCTTCACGTTGAGTTCGGGCCTGAAACTTCTTGTGCTCTGCTTTACCGGATTGGATCCCGATATCACATCCAACCGGTGCATGGTGATGCTCGTGTCGAGGCCCGGCATTTCGTCGTACTCCCATGCGAATACGTCCTTTTACTCGGTCAAGAGTTGTAGCAATCTTTCCTCCTCTTCGCTCGTGAGGTCCGCACTTAGAAAGACCGGCCTTTTCTTTTCTTCGCTCGGGCTTAGGAATACCTCCTTCAGCTCCTGCTTTTGCGGTCTGGGTTTGTCTTCCATGCATTCAGGCGCTTCTTTGAGTTTCTCTTCTAGAGTGCTTGGCTTTGATTTTTCTGTCTCCGCAACCTGCTCGATTTGGTTGATTTGCTCAGGGATATCCCCATGCCCGCGTGAGGACACCCCCGCGTACCTTCATATGCGATAGCATTTCTTCCCGTTGGCGTAGAAACTTTCTATTTCCTTGCCCTCAGGTTCATACTTTGCTATTCTTTTCAGAGTGTACACGTTCTTTCGCTGGTAGGCAATACGCGGCGCTTCTTTTCGCGTGAGCGGCTCTTCCTTGGCATCCTCTCTTGTCACCATCACTCCCGCAGGTGACTGATCTTTGATATCCTCCCATCGGGGCAACGGAGTGGGGTTAAATGGTCCTGGTGTTTGCTCATCCGCGATATCGGTGAACCACACTGCCTCACTGAGATGCGCTTCATCCATGTTGAATGGATTCGTCGAAGCTGGTATCTCGACTATTCTGTCATTCCAAATAGCTTTCATCACTTGGTGAGCTGTTGAAGGGACAGCATCAAAGCGATGAATCCATGCTCGACCTATGATCATGTGATAGGTAGTGTTCACATCTATGACATAGAATTTCGCTGAGCACTTGATTTTTCCGATCTGGATACCCAGGCGAATCCATCCTATCGTCATTCTGGAGTCGCTTCCAAATCCCATCAGCGGAGATGGACGTTTAACAATCTTGTATTCTGGAATTCTTGCTAGCTTCAATGTATGAAGCGAAACAACGTTGAATGCTGCTCCTCCGTCAACGAACGCTCTCTTAAACTCAACGCCATTGATGATAGCCGTCACATACAAAGGCCTCTGGTGGCTCGCATCTGTCCTCTTGTCGCTTGCAAAAAAGGTGATGACCTTCTCTGTAGGGCGTGACGCCCTAACAACTTTCCCATTGGAGACTACGAGATCCTCCTCGTAATCTTCTGCTATCCTCAAGATCGCTTTTGTCATTTCCGTCCGACATTTTTCTGAGAAGTTCATCTCGTCGAAGAACCTGCTGAACCCGTGCGACCCCTTCATCCGGTCGGCGCGTTCGTCCTCCGTGTCAATGCTGTAATCCTCCTCCTGGATCTCGGCAATGATGGGTAGACCATCTTCTGCGACCTCTTCAAGATCCACAATCAAGATCATAGCGACCTCTTTGCCTTTCGATTCTTGCTCCGCATGGGCAGGGAGTGGATTGTTGCGCACATCCTGTCTTTGGTCGCTAACAATCAGTTCGCCATTATTCATATTTTGGCTAAACATAATTATGAGCTTCTTGCAGTCCGCAGTAGGATGCATGACCTTGCCGTGGTATTCGCACCACTTCGGGTCCCTCACCATCTCCTTGGAGGGTGCCCTCTCGAGCGGCGGTAGGACACCATCCTTACGCCATTGCCTGCAAAGGTCGCTTGCCTCTTCCACCGAGCATGGCAGAGGTGGTGCATCAAATTTCACAATCTTCACCTGCTTTTGGGGTGAGACCACATTCACTTCAGCCTCGCGCCCCCTCTTGTAGCTGAATCTCCCGATCTTGAAAGTAGTACCACCCGAGGGTCGCTCAGGGGCGTTTCTCTTTTTCTGCCTCTCCACTATAGGCTCGATGTTCTTCGTGCATTCGATTAGTTTTGAAAACGTAGGCGTTTGCAAGTTAATAAGCATACCTTTGTACTCGTCTCGCATGCACTGAAAGCATATCTCTACGAGTCTGCTTTCAAGTATCACATCTTTGCATTCCAAGGACTTGGCCCTGAACTTCTTGATGAAGGTTATTCCGTCCTCCTCGCGCTTCTGATACATCCGCAAGAGATGAATCATCATGACCTTTTCCTCCATCTGGAAGAACTTGGTGTAGAAATTCTAGACCATATCCTCTCAAGTCTTCACGGATCCAGCTTCCAACGTCTTATACCACTTGTAAGCCACGTTCCCCAGGGATTTCGGGAACTCGCGCATCAGTAGTTTGGGATCAGCTCCATACGGACCCATCACATCAATGAAACGCATGACATGCTCATGGGCGTTCCCATTGACGTCCTCGAACTTATCCCATTTAGGAGCCTTGTACCCAGCAGGGTTAGGCATGAGATAGATATCACGTGGGATAGGTGGATTGTTGTCGAGCTTCGGAATGATGGTATCTGCGAACGATTGGTGAGCCAGAATGGTGTCTATGCGCCGTTGCAGCGACGTCATACACTCCGGAGTACTTCCCTCGGCAGCGGGAGGAGTTGTCGCAGGTGGAGGCGACACATACGCCGCAGGAGGGCTAGGGACGTATTGCGAATTCACGTTGCCCCAGATTGCCGTTGAGGGAGGCAAGGGATACTGTGAGGCCGGATTAGGTACCAAAGCCGGAGGCTGAGGAGTATGAGCGGCGAGAGGCAACATTTGAGCTGTTGACCCCTGAATTGAGGGTAGTTTTGTAGTCGCCGGTGGAGTTTCCAGATTGAGGTTGGGCGGCGTGGTCGACACTCCCAATCCTTGAGTGGTGGATACTCCTCCTCCCTGAGAGACGGCGGTGGCTGGTGCAGGGTTTGGAGCAAGAGTCCCCAAGACAGCCATGATCCGTTCTAGCTGCGCAGATTGAGCTTTAAGAGCCTTCGCCTGACTTTGGATGGTGGCGTCCAAGGCTTCTAGCGTCGGAGCTTCACCGGGGGCTGTAGGAGTACGGCGAATCTCCTCTCCTGAGGCGGCCTCCATGGAAGGCGATCTATTGCTGAAATCATCCTCCTGAGACATGGTTGCTTAAGATGGTAGTTTCACGTCGGGTTCACCAAAATGTGCACAAGAGAATCCGGCGGGGAGCACTCTGTGTACACCGTAAGTAGGCGATCGGAAATGGCACAAGAAGAGTTGGGTTGTGTGTAGGGAGAGAGTAAGGCAGTAGTAATGTCTGAGAGAGAGACAAGGGTTTGGCAGAGCTTCCGCGTATGTCTGGTGTGTCCTCCTTTGTATGGAAAGGTTAACGTCCTATATATAACGGAGAATGTGACCGTTGCAGTGTGGTTAATGCGCCCATCAATGGCGGCTTAATTAGCTTAACCACAACGGCACGTTCGTCCGCTTATATAGGGACCGTTACAGCACGTTATGCGCGAATACCGGAACCGTTATGGGGTTGACCGGGTTTGACCGGATTGACTGGGTTTATGGAGCTCGTGCCATAAATCTCTCAAAAGCAGTTACTAAAGGTCGCGTGCGGGCTTGGCTCGCACGCGTCAGGACTTACTCTAGCCTCCAAACCACTAAGTCCCTACAAGTCCCGTGCAGTGGTATGCGAGGGCCCTGTCTCGCAGCCCCCACATGGATCAGCGCGGCTGGTGATCCAGTGTGTGTGAAGCACAATATGGTGTTCTAGATGATTGCCACGTGGCCAAGATCTGTCAGCTCAGAAAGCACTATCTACACCTGTCTACTTTATATCCTGCAAAATCTGCATCTGAATAGCCACTCAACATAAAATTAGATCTTCTTGGATACCAAAGCCCTAAGTCTCTGGTTCCATTCAAATATCTAAATATTATTTTGACTGCAGTTAAATGACTTTCCTTAGGATCTGCTTGGAATCTAGCACACATACAGAAACTGAACATGATATCAGGTCTACTAGCAGTTAAATACAACAGTGATCCAATCGTACCTCTGTATTCCTTTTGATTCACACTCTTACCATTTGAATCTTTGTCTAAAGAGAGTGATGAACTCATAGGGGTCTTAAGCACCTTGGACTGTGACATATTGTACTTATTCAATAAGTCGTTGGTATACTTTCTTTGATGCACAAAAATTCATTTCTTCATTTGTAAGATATGAAGTCCAAGAAAGAAATTCAGTTCACCCATTAGGCTCATCTCAAACTCCCTGCACATCAGACTAGAAAACTCTTTTGAAAGAGCATCATTAGTAGCACCAAATAAAATATCATCTACATAAATCAGAACCACTAACAAATCACTTTGATGGTGTTATATGAAAAGAGTTTTGTCAACTAGGCCTCTTTTGAAATTTTTTTCAAGTAGAAATTTTGAAAGTTTGTCATACCAAACCCTTGGAGCTTGTTTTAAACCGTAAAGAGCTTTATCCAGTTTATAAACATGATCAGGAAAGTTTTCATCTTCAAAACCAGGTGGTTGTGCTACAAAAACATCTTCTCGTAAATATCCATTCAGAAAAGCAAATTTAACATCCATTTGATAAAGCTTTATGTGATTGTGAGATGCAAATGCAAGAAGTATTCTCATAGCTTCTAACCTGGAAACAGGAGCAAAAGTCTCCTCATAATCTATACCTTCTTCCTGATTATATCCTTGAGCCACCAGTCTGGATTTATTTCTTACCACCTTGCCATTCTCATCAAGCTTGTTTCTGAATATCCATCTGGTTCCAATAACTGATTTCTCTTTAGGTCTGGGAACCAGATTCCAAACCTTGTTCCTTTCAAACTCATTCAGCTCACTCAGCATTGCAATGATCCATTTTGCATCTTCTAGTGCTTCCTTGGTGTTTTTAGGCTCAATCAAAGATACAAATGCACTAAAAGCACACAAGTTCTTCAACTGTCCTCTTGTCTGAGTTCCAGTTGATGGATCTGATATAATGTTATCAGCTGGATGGACTGCAAGGTACTTAAACTTCTTTCTCGGTACCCATGAATATTCTCCTTCAAGGCTTTGAGTTCTTGAAACAGTAGAGGGAGCAAATTTTCAGCTTCTGTCTCAAGGCTTTGAGATTTTGGTTCAGCTGGAGGTTCAAGGCCTTGAGATTCTGCTGATTGATTATGCACATTATTTTTGCCTTTGTCTTCTTTCACAGCATCATCATCTGATTCATGCTTGTTCAAATCTAGATCTGCAAAACTTTCACTCAGAGAATCCTTAGTACATTCATCAAAGATTACACGAATGCTCTCTTCCACAATCTTGGTTCTTCTATTATAAACACTATAAGCTTTGCTAGTTTGAGAATATCCAAGAAATACACCTTCATCACTTCTAGCATCAAACTTACCAAGATTGTCTCTACCATTATTATGCACAAAACAGATACAACCAAAAGGTTTGAAATAAGAAACAGTAGGCTTTCTACCTTTAAACAGTTCATAGGGGGTCTTTTTCGAAATAGGTCTAATCAAGCATCTATTCAGCACATAATTGGCATTGTTAACAGCTTCTGCCCATAAAAAAATTGGCAAATTACTTTCAAGAAGCATGGTTTTGGACATATCCTCAAGTGTCCTATTCTTCCTTTCAACTACTCCATTTTGTTGTGGAGTTCTAGGTGCAGAAAAGTTGTGTGAAATTCCATGCTTTGCACAAAACAAATCAAAGTCAAGTTGATCAAACTCCCTACCATGATCACTTCTAATGGATGAAACAGGTAAATTTTTCAAAGTTTGAAGCTCTTCGCACAGTCTAGACAATTCAGATAAAGCTTCAGTTTTGTCTCTAATAAACATCACCCAAGTAAATCTTGAAAAATCATCAATTATAACAAGCATATACCTCTTACCTTTTGGGGTCTGAACTCTCATAGGACCACACAAGTCCATATGCAGCAATTCTAAAGGTCTAGAAGTACTTACAAAGTTCTTTGGCTTGAATGAGCTTCTGGTTTTCTTACCTTGTACACATGCCTTACAGACCTCATCATCTCAAAATTTATGTGATGGTAAACCTCTTACCAAGTTCTTGGAGATGAGTTTATTCAAGGTATGTATACTAATATGCCCAAGCTTTCTTTTTCAAAGCTTTGAATCTTCCTTCAAGACCTTGAGGCATTTTAGCTTGTCACCTGCAACACTGTTAGTATTCATAGCATATAGATTATATGATCTAGGAGCAGTGAGTATGCAATCACCAGATTTCTCATCTTGCACCACACATTTCTACTTATCAAATATAGCCTTATAACCTTTATCTCATAACTGAGAGATACTAAGGCCAACTCCAATGGTGGAGGTCTCCCCCACCCCCTCATCCCACTATTTGACTTCTTAATATTCACAAAATTGCCATTTACCCTCCAACAGTGGAGGTCTCCCCCACCCCCTCTACCCACCATCCTTTATTATTTTATTCAACTATCTCAATTACATTATTATTTTATATTTTTTGTAATTCATTAATTAATTATATTCAGTTATTAATATATAGTATTTCTCAAAAAAAAATATTAATATATAATTATGAATTCGTAAACGTAACAAAAAAAAGAAATAAAAAATAAATCAAACTAACTGATCATAATTTTCCGAAATTTACTAAAACAAAATAAATCGAAATAACTTCCCCAGATGATTATCTCCTATATTCAAACCACATCCCAAAAATTTCTCCTATTTTTTCTCCTCCGTATCAAACAAAATCTTCCATATCAACGAATTTAAAAGAGAAAAAGGGAAGAAATCAGTCTTCAAACCACATCCCAAATATTTCTCCTATTTTTTCTTCCCCCATATCAAACAAATCTCCCGTATCAACGGATTAAAAAGAAAAAAAAAAGAAAAAGAAAAAAAGGAAGAAACCAGTCGAACAGGAGAGAGGGAGGCGAGATTGGTGGGCCACGCACGGTCTCGCCCGCGTGCTCGCCGCCCCCGCCCCTGCGCCTGCGCCCGCGGATTAACCGCCTTCGTCGCCACCGCCACCTCCCTGTTGGAGGTGCTAATCCACCCAAAAGGCTCGCCTCTCACCACCGTTGGAGATGGTCTAAGCAGATTATACTTAAGTCCGTCTACCAGATAAACATCAGATATAGAATTTGTAGAACCATTACCAATACTACCTATACCAATGGTATTGCATTTTGCTTTGTCACCAAGTGTGATTGTTCCTCCAGATTTTTCTGTAAGTTCAGTGAAGAGAGACTTCTTTCCACTCATATGTCTGGAATATCCACTGTCTAATATCCATTTCTGATCTTTCAAGGCCTTGGTGACATCCTGCAAAAACAAAGCATTGCCTCAACAGGCTGTTAGACAAAGTGCAGAACTTTGAGTCACACTAGGATCAGCCATGTTTGGTGGCCTAATTCCTTTTGAAACCCAAATCTGCCTAACCTGTCCCTTAAGCTGATAAGGATAAGTATTCCTCATAATGTGAGGTTCTGATCTTCTGAAGGGACAAGTTAATCTGACATGACCAATTTTTCCACAGTAATGACATTTTGGAGAATGTCTGCTACCAGATTTGACAAAAGTAGTTTGGCCTTTCTTTGGAAAATTTGGATTATAGCCAATCCCACTTTTATGCATTGATTTCAGACTTCCTCCAGGAATGAGATTCAGATTATGTTCTGAGCCTGTAAACCTAGCTAGGACCTTCTTGGACTCTTGAAGTTTCTCAGTCAAAGAGCAGATCTGTTGTTCTAAATTCTCAGAATGAGTCTTTAGATCAACATACCTTTCAGTCAAAAGAGTATTTTGATCAACAACCTCTTTTATCTGTGCCATCAAGGCTTTGAACCTGCTGTCCAAGGCCTTGAAGTCCTTTTCAAGTTTTGTCTTAGAAACTTCAACATCTTTGTTTGAAAAAACTAGGTCCAGGTTTTCTTTTACCTGCTCATGAATCTTAATCTTTAAAGCAGAAATCTCATTTCTATAAATTTCCTCATTTAAAAACATACTTTTGAGAATTTCAGGAAGTACATCAGAAGGACTAGCAAGTAGATTTTTTACCATATCTTCAATATGTCTGTCTGATGAATTTTCTTCATCATGCTTTTCCATGAAGCATAAGTTTGCTTGCTCTTCTTCTGTGTCTGAGTCACTTGATGAATCATAATCACTCCAAGAAGCCATCATGGCTTTCTTTCTTCTGTTGTCATTGTCCTTCTTCTGAAATTTCATGTTCTTCTTCTTTTGTGGACAGTCCGTTACTAAATGATCTGCATCACCACACTCAAAACAATTCATTACTTTAGTTTTATGTGACTGTGATGAAGGTTTACCTTTGTAGTCCTTGCTGCCTGAGGGTCTTGATCTCTCTCTGTTGTAATCCCTGTTACCAGAGTTTCTTTTCCTTTTGAGAATCCTGGCCAAGGCCTTGGAGATCAATGCTAAAGCCTCTTCATCATCAGGCTCATCCTCAGTCTCAAGGCTTTGAGACTTTTCACTGTCTTTTGCCTTAAGTGCTAGGTTCCTGATGTTTTCACTCAAATCAACTTCCACATCCTTCATAGACATTTCGTGAGTGAGCAGCTTTCCTTGTAGATCATCTAGCTGAAGAAGACTCAAGTCCTGAGCTTCCTCAATGGCTGTTGTCTTTGGCTCCCACTTGGCTTTTGGCAAGCTTCTCAGAATCTTTCTGACCTCCTCTTCATTTGAGAACTTCTTTCCAATGACTCCAAATTGTTCACCACATCAGTGAATCTTTTAAACATCTCTTTGATGGTCTCATCTGAGTTCATCTTGAACAACTCATATTGCCTCATAAGTATGTTGATTTTGGTCTGCTTAACCTGGCTAGTTCCTTCATATGTCACCACCAGTTTATCCCATACTTCTTTGGCACTCTTGCAATTTGACACTCTATTGAACTCATCTGCATTAAGAGCAAAGTATAACAGATTCATAGCCTTGTAATTTTTTGATACCTTTTCCAGTTCAGTAACTGAAAGATTTTCCTCAGACTTGATACATCTGACTCCATCAATTGTAGTGTAATACTCATGAGGACCATTCTTAACTATTGACCACAGTTCCATGTATTGATCTATGATGAACATCTTCATCAATGTCTTCCAGTGCATGAAGTTATCAACACAGAACAATGGAGGTCTGTTGGCTGCCCTTCCTTGTGAGAATCCACCATCTCCTACATTACTCATAGTCACCAGATTGTTAGATCTAAAACAGTGACACAAGCTCTGATACCAATTGAAAGTGTGTAATGTAGGCTAAATACATGACCTAAATACTCTAGAAGGGGGGGGGGGTTGAATAGAGTATTAAAACTTTTTTCAAAACTCAAAGATTAACAGAATAACTTTGTGTGAAACTCAAATCTCAAGGCCTTGAGATTTTAGTAAACTGTCTGAAACTTTCAAATGAAAAATAGAAAGCTTCAACGCCTTGAACTAAAAACTGCTTATGAACCCTAGTTTGATTTGAGTTGTATGCAGCAGATAATAATTAAACTGTAAAGTAAAGAACACAAAGCAATTTACAGAGTTCAGTCCCAATGGACCTAATCTCTGCCTTACGGATCTAATCCCTCTAGGATTGGGCAAACACTTCTTATTACTCACACAGAAACATCCCTAGATCTTCAAGCCTAAGTGATTTCCCTTACACCTATACAGCTTGTGGTTCCAATCCTATCTAGTTCCAGCTACTAACTGTTGAGCTAACAAGAACCTCTTGTTGTTCACTTGAACAACCAACCACTAGGTTAAGTGAGGTATAAGATAATCTAAATATACACAGATTAAAGTACAAGTGAAGAACACAGTAGAAAAGATAAGTTGTTGAAGCCTGGATGTGTTCTTCTGAAAACTGGATTGATTTGATCTTCTGGAATCTGGATTGAAGCTTGAATGTTTGTGTGTTTGAATGAATGATCTCCCACGAATTTTTCACACCTTACTGAGTATTCTGCAAGCCTCTCTATCTTCAAAATTCAAACATGTCTCTTTTATCCACAGCTGCAACTGATTAAGAGATTTTAGGATCTCAGTTCCTACAAATCCTCTTTTTGTTTTCAACTGAAATTCAAACAGCTCTAAGTGGATATCCGTTGGAGTTTTTTGAGATTGCTCCTGCACGTTTAACAGCCCTGCAATAACATTGAAACACAGCAACAACAAAATCCAAAAAAAGATAACAGTGCTATGACTGTTTGGTTATCCAGTTTCCGATAAAACTAGTTAGCAGATTAGAACAATAACCTGTATACCTTCTAATACATAGAAATCATGAAAAACAAGTTTAAGACTCTTAGAATTGAGTAAATAATCACAATACTAAGAATCACAACCTGCAAGAAAGAATCAAATTAGTTCTTTAAAAACTGTCAGCAGCTCAAGGCACATCTCAAGGCCTTGGAGCTCTGAGCTTGCTTCACAGATATTCAAAGTTAAACCCAGATAACTTTGATTCTTCCTGTTCTGATCATCTGCAATTGTGTTAGATATGTAAATAGTGTAATCTATAAGTATATGCAGTAAATCATTGATCTGTATAATCAGATATCCAATCTGCAACACAAAACTGTTAGAACATGTAGCATAATAGAAAAACTCTCAAGGCTTTGAAGTTCTGTCAGTATCTCAAGGCCTTGGAGTAACTGAAATGCTTTGCTGCTTATGTCTTTGTCTTTCATCACTCAAAACAATTACCAACCAAAACACATTCAAGGGTCTTTGAATCAACGCTGCAGTTGATGAGGATGAAGAGGATAAATGAGAGGATGAGGGAGGAGAGAAAGATTTTATGGCATGTTTGATTTTCCGGACTATTCGGATTGGATTGGAGTGGACTGGATTAAGTTTTCCGGATAGGAATGGATTGGGTTAGGTGAATTATAATTAATAATGTGTTTGGTTTCGTGTATTATTAATTTAGTATTAAGATACAAATAGTCCTATGATGCTAATACCCTCATATGAGAGGGTACTAAATTGGGGTATTGGCGCCAGAGTGAATCAGGCGTTTTGGGAGCAGCAAGAAGCAATCCAAAAGAAAGGCATAAAACCGAGAGAAATCGTCTCCAAGGTTTGAAATAAAAACTTCAATAATTCATAGCATATGTAAATCAGTCCACAAGCCGAACTTAAATACCTGAAAAGTCTAATTATCAAAATATGGTAAAAATACAAAATTATTGCTAATAATAATTATAACCTAATAAAATACTCAGCAAAAAGATCCACCCAAATTCGGTTAAAATTAAAATCCTAATTAATGAAAGAAATATGACTGAAAATTGAAAACTGACGATTTGGAGCTTTAAATTGCCGAATTTGACCAAATCAGTGCGGTGCCTGTGATTTCATATCACGGGATATTTTTAGAACGTCGTTTCCAGTGAAAATAATGTATGACTTTGCACAAATCCGACATCTTTCAATTCTGTCCCTGATTCTGCGTTTTGACCGAAACACCTTTTCTGAAGTTGACGAATTAATTGTCCATTTTTATCCTGCATCAGTCACCCCTTCTTCAGAAGAACTCGTCCTCGAGTTCAATTTAGGATCATGAAAGAAGGTCTCCACGGAGAACGGATCACTAAAGAAAGATGGGAACTTGAACAGAAACACCAACGACTCCTCCAATCCAATTTTCACATCATCATCTTCGTCTCCATAGTTATCATAAATCGGTGGTTCATTCCAGTCCACATAACTATCGTTTGAATTTGAAATACGTTTATCAAAAATTGCATCACCATAAACATGTTCAACAACTAACATACCAGAATAATCTGGCACATCGGTCTTCAAACTCGCTCCTCCATAACGCTCGTTCTGACTACCAGAATCACCGTCGTATCGGATCTCGAATGCGGGCTGCAAGTCTTGATCAAAGGTTGTGCAATCCTTGAATTCCCGTGCCGCTAAGTTTCGAGTTAAATCTGCAACTTGCCGCTGTAAATACCGCACCGCAAGGCGTTTGGTTAGGCATGCAATATGCCTTTGCATATCTTGTATGATCGTAACGTATTGGACGTTACGCTCATGTTGGGGGGCTTCCTCAGCCGGAACCTGCCTGCAGCAGCCGGGTCGTCCACGCACCATGGTTATGACGATCTTCTTCCCACGGAGCTCTGAGCTCTGATACCAACTGACCCTAGAGTGAATCAATCGTTTTGGGAGCAGCAAGAAGCAATCCAAAAGAAAGGCATAAATCGGGAGAAATCATTTCTAAGGTTTCAAAAAAAAACTTCAATAATTCATAGGTATATGAAAATCAGTCCACAAGCCGGACTTAAATAGCTGAAAATTCTAATTATCAAAATATGCTAAAAATCCTAAAATTAAGGCTAGTAATAATTCTAGCCTAATAAAATACTCAGCAAAAAGATCTACCCAAATTGGGTTAAAATTAACATCAAAATTAATGAAAGAAATATGACTGAAAATTGAAAAGTGACTATTTGGAGCTTCAAATTGCCGAATTTGACCAAATCAGTGTGGTACCCGTGATTTATCACGGCATATTTTTAGAACGTCGTTTCCAGTCAAAATAATGTATGACTTTGCAGAAATCCGACATCCTTCAATTCTGCCCCTGATTATGCGTTTTGACCGAAACAGCTTTTCTGAAGTTGACGAATTAATTGTCCATTTTTCTCTTGCATCAGGTATTAAAATTAGTACAGAACAACCAAACACAATTTTAACTAATACCTGGACTGTATTTAGACAAATCCCACCTAATACCGCTAATCCTAGAAAACCTAACGTATCCTTAGGGTTACAAATGAGAGGCCGAGGAGAAGAAAATGTTTATATAGTAGTATAATTTTTCTTCAAAGTGAGGGTAAATATGTCATTTATCCTACTCCGTTAGCTCCATCCACTAATAGGGGTGTAAAATGTATTTATCCTTAAATCAGGGGGCAAAATGTATTTTCTCTATAGTAAGAGGGTGGAAAATGTCTTTTACCCTATTTTAATATATAAGTAAATAAATAAATTTTAAAAAATTATGTTACGTAAAAAATGAAATTTGTAGGTAAAAGTTGTAATTTTATAAAAAAAAAATAGAGTGAAAATGAGAGGCACACTAGTCTTTTACATATTTTCATCCAACATATGGATGGAAAGTTAACGGCGGGCACTACTGTTGCAATAAATTAAAAGTTTGAGTACTGTGGATGCTGCAATTGAAACTATGTGTACCAAATCCACTCAAAACCCAAACTATGAGTGCCCCTGATGCAATTTAGTCCAAAAATTATCCACAAATGACATCATTTTGATATCCTAATTATCGAGTCAAAATGACCCGATGAATAGTGGTACTAAAAGTCAAATTGGGAAGAAAGAGATGGGACAGAGTGGTATGTCCTAACTTTATATACCATGAATATTTGTGAGAGTAGTGTCTGACTTAAGGGTGTTTGGTATGACTTATAATAGCTTATAAGTCAATTCTGAATTATAAGTTGAAGACAACTTATAAGTAGTGTTTGGTGTGCGACTTATAAGCTGAACTTTTGAATTTGGACTTATAAGTTCATATTGTAAAAACAAACTTAAGAAAAATTTAAATTTCTGAATCTTTTTTCGAACTTTTGGACTTACAACTTTTATACTAAATACGTATATATATATATTTATCGTAAACTTTTTTATATAAACTTATAAGTCAACTTAAATTGCAGTCATACCAAAATTACCCTTATTTAAAGAAACCCTTCAGGCGTTTCCACCGTCTTCTCCGTTTCTTCTACTCTGTCAGCAAGCTGAAAGTTGATCAAAGATGGCTGATGGAGGGAAATCGTCGGCCGCCAAAGTGGCTGAGATTGTAGATCTCTTGAGAGATATACTCGTCCGCCTACCCGTGAAGGCGCTCATCAGGTTGGAATTCGTTTCCAAGAGCTGGTACTCTCTCATCTCCGATTCTCAATTCCGATCCGACCACACTCTCCGACTTCAAAACCCCAACGTATATGGCCTCTACTTTTACCACAACCCTCCTCATGAATACGAAGTCATCTCTTTCGCCAACAAACCCACGCCTCAACAACCACGCCGTCTCTTTCACCGGCTCGGCCGTGCCTCCTCCACTCGACTTCGCCGGATCTCATATCGCAGTCGTAACCCGCTGCAATGGTCTGTTGCTGTGCTATAACGACACTGGCTCCTACATCGTTTGCAACCCAACCACAAAGGAATTTACCCAATTCCCAATCGCTCAAGATATTGGCTGCATTGGCTTTGGCGAGCTCTTTCAACCTTCTTCTTGGCCTTATGATCCTTCCACTTCTATTGCTTATTGTCAGGATCAAGCTTCTCTGGCTTATGATCCTTCCAAATGCCCGCTGGTTTATCAAGTTTTTCTTGTCATAGCGAGCTATGTGGGGAATTCTCATATCTTGGCTTATTCGTCGGATACTTCCTCATGGAAGAGTATTTTGGTCGACGATTCAGCTGCTCGTTTGATCAGCTCACCTGGAGTCTTCTTCAGAATATCCCTCTATTGGGCAAACCGGGGTCACAATTGTAGGGTTTTGATTCATGGATGCGCAACGGAAGCATAAACAAACATAAAACCATGCAAAACCCTCCAAGGATCACAAGTCAAGAGACATAACGATGGTAAGGGTTAGAAATCATAAACACACCTTAGGGTTCTCCTTTGATGACTTCAAACGCGAATTGTGTCACGTTATCTATAGTTGATCCACGCCTAGAGTTGATCCTAGATCTCCCAAGTCCTTGGTGCTAGCCCGGAAGAGGAAGAGGAAGAAGAATCACGCAAAACGAGACCCAAAAAGGAGGGTCTCGGCCTCCTTTGGCCGACGGGGACGGGGCGGCGGCAAGGGGGCGGTCGGCTCCCTTGTTGCTTGCTCTCTCGCCTTTTCTTCTCTCCCACTCTTTGTTGTGTTCAATTATGAGCATAAGTTATGTGTGAAGGAAGGAAGGAAGGTCCTTTATATAGTCCAACAACTCCTTGTTAACTACCTAAAGGACTTATTCTAGTCCTACTAGAATTCATTTTAGTCCCTTCCTTGCAAATTAGTCCCTACTAAGTTTGCAAGGTTTTGCAAAGTGATCCTTCTAATTAATTAATCCAATTAATTAATTCCCAAATCTAGTTCAACTCTATATAGCGTGTGACCCAATAGGTTCTATCTAGTTGGTAGCAACTATTTGCTAATATGGAGCGGTTTCTAGCAAAACATCCATTCTAGCCAACTAATAGAATAGTCATCTTGACAACCTTTGTACAAGTAATTGTCTCATCCCTTTGTCTCTATATCCGGATTGGACACGAGACATACAAGTCACACTCGTATATCCAATCCATAGTTTCTCGATCCATGGAAATAGCCTTATCCGTCCAAATAACATCAATATCCCATATTGATTTATTTGAGTCTGGTCAGACATTCTATAAGCACTATCCCTCGAGTGGCCTAGGATATTTGCTCCCGTTATGTGGGAGGGAAAAATTCTATCTACGTCCACTACGATCTCTAAGCTTGCTTCTTATTGTATCTAGTACACGCCTTTATGACTACCCAGTTACGGTGTAGCGTTTAACGCTATCAAGATCACAATAATCCACAACTAGAATATCTAGTGACTTCAAGTCTAAGGATGACAATACCATTGCACCGCGAGAAGCGCTTGTGACTCAACATAACGTGCATGTAGCCTTCTCGGAGATGGGTCAATCCAGTGCAACATTCCATAATGCACACCTATGTGTTGGATCGTGATATCTCCATATCAATCCAACCCCATACTAGTCTATAGATGATTGTCCTATTAATCATTATACTTGACTAGGGATATTTAAGATAAACAACACAATTGTAAATCTAAGGACTTCATTATATTAAATATCCAATAAATAATAAATGAATTTCTAGCCACAAATAATTCATACTAAACTAGATTGCCTCTAGGGCATCTATTCCAACAGTCTCCCACTTGCACTAGAGCCAATCTGGCGCATCTCGTATGCCCATACTCCTAGTGTGCCCTTCATGCTTCCACTGCGTGAGAGGCTTTGTAAGCGGGTCTGACAGATTATCATTTGTAGGAATCTTGCATATCCGAACGTCTCCTCTATCGATAATATCTCGAATCAGATGAAACTTCCTGAGCACGTGCTTGGACTTCTGGTGCGACCTGGGTTCCTTCGATTGCGCGATCGCCCCAGTGTTGTCACAGAACAACTCAACTGGATCCGCAATGCTAGGGACCACACCAAGTTCAGAAACAAACTTTCTGATCCAAACAGCTTCCTTTGCTGCGCCATTTGCAGCAATGTACTCAGCCTCTGTTGTAGAATCAGCTACCGTCTCTTGCTTGGAACTCTTCCAGCTCACCGCTGCTCCATTCAGGCAAAACACATATCCCGACTGTGATCTAAAGTCATCTCTGTCGGTTTGGAAGCTTGCATCAGTGTAACCCCTTACACGCAACTCTTCCTCACCGCCAAATATCAAGCAAGCATCCTTAGTTCTTCTCAAGTACTTTAGGATGTTCTTGACTGCAATCCAGTGACTCTCACCCGAATTGGATTGGTATCTGCTTGTCATACTCAAGGCATATGACACATCTGGTCTAGTACATAACATGGCGTACATGATAGATCCTATGGCCGAGGCATAGGGGATTCTACTCATGCGTTCCTTCTCAATCTCATTGGAAGGACAACCACTCTTCGAAAGAGTGATTCCATGTGACATGGGCAAGAATCCCTTCTTGGAATCTTGCATGCTGAACCGTTTCAACACCTTGTCAATATATGTACTTTGACTTAGGCCTAGCAACCTCTTAGATCTATCTCTATAGATCTTTATACCGAGTATATAGGCTGCTTCCCCTAAGTCCTTCATTGAGAAACACTTTCCTAGCCAATCTTTCACAGATTGCAGCATGGGAATGTCGTTTCCATATGTCATCCACATACAAGACCAGAAAAGCTACAGAGCTCCCACTAACCTTCTTGTAGACACAAGACTCATCTTCGTTTCTGATGAAGCAAAACTCTTTGACCACTTCATCAAAACGTCGATTCCAACTCGTAGAAGCTTGCTTCAATCCATAAATGGATCGTTGTAGTTTACAGACTTTATTGGCTTGCTTTGGATCCTCAAAACCCTCCGGCTGTATCATATACACGTCCTCGAGGAGATTCCCATAAAGGAATGTAGTTTTGACATCCATCTGCCAAATCTCATAGTCATGGTATGCTGCAATCGCAAGTAGGATTCGGATGGATTTGGTCATAGCGACTGGTGAAAAGGTTTCATCATAGTCAATACCATGAATCTGTTTGAATCCTTTAGCCACCAATCGGCCCTTATAGGTAATCACATTACCATCCATGTCGATCTTCTTCTTGAAGACCCATTTGCACCCTATGGGCCGCGCCCCATCGGGTGGTTCCACCAAATTCCATACTTTGTTGGTATACATGGATTCCATCTCGGATCTCATGGCTTCCAGCCACTTCTGAGAGTCTGGGCCACTCATGGCCTCCTCATAGGTAGTAGGCTCATCATCTATGAGCATCGTGTCACCAGAATCGGTTACGAGAAGTCCATACCTCTCGGGTTCCTGGCGCACTCTACTAGATCTACGAAGCTCTTGTGTTACCTGAATAGGTTGCTCCACAAATACTTGTGGTTCATGTTCATGTTCCATAATCGGTTCAGTGATTTGTGGTTCTTGAACCTCTTCAAGTTCTACATTCCTCTTACTTGCTTCTTTAGAGACAAACTCTCTTTCTAGAAACACGCCAGTCCGAGCAACAAACACTTTGTTCTCGGTTGGATTGTAGAAGTAGTAACCCTTAGTTTCCTTAGGGTACCCCACAAATTTACACTTATCCGATTTAGGCACCAACTTGTCTGACTGTAAACGTTTTACATAGACATCGCAGCCCCAAATCCTCATGAACGACAGTGTGGGACGCCTCCCACTCCACATCTCATATGGTGTCTTCATGACTGATTTAGATGGAACACGGTTAATGGTGAAAGCTGCACTTAATAGAGCGTAGCCCCAAAATGATAATGGAAGATCGGTTTGACATATCATAGATCGAACCATATCCAATAGGGTTCGATTCCTCCTCTCGGACACGCCATTCCATTGTGGCGTTCCGGGTGGAGTGAGTTGGGACATGATCCCACACTCTCTAATATAGTCGTCAAACTCTTGGCTCAAGTATTCTCCTCCACGATCCGATCGTAGGGCCTTGATACTTTTGCCAAGTTGCTTTTCTACTTCATTCTTGAATTCTTTGAACACTTCAAAGGATTCGGATTTTTCCCTCATGAGGTACACAAATCCATATCTACTGTAATCATCAATAAATGTAATGAAGTAGACATAACCACCCCTAGCAGGCGTGGCAAATGGCCCGCACACATCGGTATGTATGAGCGCCAATTGCTCACTAGTCCTCTCACCTTTCTTATTGAAAGGGGACTTTGTCATTTTTCCCAATAAACAAGACTCACATGTCTCATATGATTCAAAATCAAATGAGTCTAGTAATCCATCCTTATGGAGTCTAGATACACGTTTCTCATTTATGTGGCCTAAACGACAGTGCCATAAATAAGCAGGATTTAAATTATGTATTTTAATCCGCTTGGTATTAATGTTGTAGACAGGATTGCTTAGATCAAGGACATAAAGTCCATTAAATAATTGCGCACTAAAATAGTGAATATTATTTAAATAAAAGGAACAAAAATTGTTCTTTATTGAAATAATAAAACCATCCTTGTCCAAACAAGAAATAGAAATAATGTTTCTGCTCATAGCAGGAACAAAATAGCAATTATTTAATTCTAAAACTAATCCTGAAGGCAGAGATAGCTCGCACACGCCTATGGCCAACGCAGCAACCTTTGCTCCATTCCCAACGCGCAGATCTACCTCCCCTTTAGTCAATCTCCTACTTCTCTTTAGATCCTGCATATTTCGACAAATATGAGATCCACATCCAGTATCTAATACCCATGATGTAGAGAAAGTTAAATTGACATCTACAACAAAAATACCTGGTGGTGGTGGAATCACTATTCCAAGCCTCTTGTCCTCCAGATATTTTGGGCAGTTCCTCCTCCAGTGTTCAGGCTGACTGCAGTAGTGACACTCACCTTTAGTCACGCCCTTGGCTATGCCACCAACAGGCTTAAGGGCAGGTTCCTTGGACTTGGCAACTGACTTGCCTTTGCCCTTGGAGGAAGAGGCAAACCTTTTTCCCTTTCCTTTCTGTACCATCATTATGGCCCTGCCCTTACCCTTGTTGATGCTCTGTTCAGCCGTCCTCAACATGTTGAGTAAATCTGGCAGCGGTTTCACGATCTCGTTCATGTTATAGTTCATAATGAACTGTCCATAACTCTCGGGCAACGATTGCAACACGAGATCGGTTGCCAACTCTTGGCCGACCGGGAACCCTATTCGGGCGAGATTCTCCAAGTACCCGATCATTCGGATTACATGGAGTCCTACCGGGTTCCCTTCTGCCAGATGACACTTGAACAGCGCCTTTGAGACCTCATACCTCTCTACCCTCGCCTGCTTTTGGAAGAGCTGCTTTAGATGTTCGATCATATCGACAGCATTCATGTTTTCGTGTTGCTTCTGAATCTCAGAAGTCATGGTGCAAAGCATAAGGCAGGCCGCATCATTAGCGTCATCAACACGCTTTTGATACGCCTTTAGGGAAGCAGGTGTTTGGTTCTATGGACCTTCTGGAACATGCTCCTCTATTGCGTACAGTTTCTTCTCTTGCTTGAGAACAATTCTCAAGTTTCTGTACCAATCAAGAAAGTTGGTTCCTGAGAGCTTGTCCTTCTCAAGGACAGATCGTAGGGAATGTTGTGAACTCGATGAGTTGTTTGCCATTTGGAATTCTACAAAAAGGAAATACGCAAGTTTTAGTATTTGTGAATTTTGACTATATTCAATAATGGCTAGTTTATCAAATATAGCTCCAACTATTTTTCTACGGATTAATAAACCTCAAGATATTAATGCGGAAAATATCCATATATTTTCTAGTGGGCCAAGATCCATCTTTCATCTCCTTATGAGCTTGCTTTGGCAAGTCACCCACAATTTGACTACTTTAGGTAGGAACAATTCCAATTGCATCCCTTATGCAACTCTTGGTTCAATTGGGCAAATAACTCCTTATTTATCCATCCATATGGATAATCCCAATTGATTGCCTCTAGGTTTCTTAATCAAATTAATAGCCTAGTTGTGTTCAACCTCTTATCTAAACAATTGCACATTGTTACGTGCCATCGCATTCCATCATGATGAACCAAGTCGCCATGCTTTGGCACGCACGAGCTTGGTAAATAATGATGATAATGAGTGTTTAAATAACGAGAAGGCAAGAACACAATATTCGAATTTTGAGGGATTTTAAATTCAATCTTTTAATTGTTTTGTTGATCAATATCAACTAATCTATCTATTTGAGTTTGGGCACAACTCCAAATAATAGATCCGGGTTGTCTAATTATCTTATTATCCTAATTGCATGCATCATCCATACACCAACCACACAATAATAAGACAATAAAATAAACAACCACAAAACAGAAATTAAACGTGATGTGGATATGGCCTTTTCTAGACTAAGATAATTCCAAGCCAATGGAGTAATCTATGAACCCTAAAGCAAACACATCTCCATGCGTCTTGATCTTTTGGTCCATCCTTCATAGTCTTGTGGAATGCTCCATGCTCCATGCTCCATCTTTTGTGGCTTCTTTGGCTTTGGGCTTCTTTTCTCCAATCTTGGCTAACAATCTACTTTATCTAGCACTAGCTAACTTCTATACTAAATAAAATAAATCTCACAAGTTGAGAAAAAATGGCACGCAGGCCATAAAACCCTAATTAATTATTACAATTAATTGATCAGCTCGCAGGCCGTAAAACCAAACCACAAAATTAAACATCCACATCAAACCACATCCTAAGGCCATATCCAATCACCATGCGATTTGCACATAAACAGTTAAAATCCAATTTTAACGCGCTTGGTCAATTTTAATTGATTTTAGGATTTCTAGGGTTAAAACGGTCCATGGGCCCAACAATCAAATTGCCCGGGCCCAATAAGGTGAACCACAAGGCCCTAGGGCCGGCCCGGCCCAAAACCCACAAGCCTAGGCCGCGGGTTAGGGCCGCCTGTCCCCTAGGGCGGCCAAGCTTGGGCGGCAAGCAAAGGGGGGCGGTCCCTAGGGGGGCCGAACCTCCTTATGGGAGTTGTTTCCAAAACAACTTCCTTGCTTGGTGCCCAAGTTTGGTTGTTTCCTTGTTTTGGGAGAACTCCTTCTTCCCCAAGGATGCCCAAACCCTAGATCTAAGATCCTAAAATTTCTCACACTCACCAACTCATGCATCCAATGCAAAAATTGGATCTTGTTATGATTTAATTATTGACAAATTGCATCCCATGCTTGATTTGTCTTGTTTTACGCGATAAACAATCAAATTAAGGTGTAAAACAACTAAAACGTAACACATAAACCACGTTTATGCTCTACGACCTGTGGCTCTGATACCACTGTAGGGTTTTGATTCATGGATGCGCAACGGAAGCATAAACAAACATAAAACCATGCAAAACCCTCCAAGGATCACAAGTCAAGAGACATAACGATGGTAAGGGTTAGAAATCATAAACACACCTTAGGGTTCTCCTTTGATGACTTCAAACGCAAATTGTGTCACGTTCTCTATAGTTGATCCACGCCTAGAGTTGATCCTAGATCTCCCAAGTCCTTGGTGCTAGCCCGGAAGAGGAAGAAGAAGAAGAATCACGCAAAACGAGACTCAAAAAGGAGGGTCTCGGTCTCCTTTGGCCGACGGGGACGGGGCGGCGGCAAGGGGGCGGTCTGCTCCCTTGTTGCTTGCTCTCTCTCCTTTTGTTCTCTCCCACTCTTTGTTATGTTCAATTATGAGCATAAGTTATGTGTGAAGGAAGGAAGGAAGGTCCTTTATATAGTCCAACAACTCCTTGTTAACTACCTAAGGGACTTATTCTAGTCCTACTAGAATTCAATCTAGTCCCTTCCTTGCAAATTAGTCCCTACTAAGTTTGCAAGGTTTTGCAAAGTGATCCTTCTAATTAATTAATCCAATTAATTAATTCCAAAATATAGTTCAACTCTATATAGCGTGTGACCCCATAGGTTCTATCTAGTTGGTAGCAACTATTTGCTAATATGGAGCGGTTTCTAGCAAAACATCCATTCTAGCCAACTAATAGAATAGTCATCTTGACAACCTGTGTACAAGTAATTGTCTCATCCCTTTGTCTCTATATCCGGATTGGACACGAGACATACAAGTCACACTTGTATATCCAATCCATAGTTTCTCGATCCATGGAAATAGCCTTATCCGTCCAAATAACATCAATATCCCATATTGATTTATTTGAGTCTGGTCAGACATTCTATAAGCACTATCCCTCGAGTGGCCTAGGATATTTGCTCCCGTTATGTGGGAGGGACAAATTATATCTACGTCCACTACGATCTCTAAGCTTGCTTCTTATTGTATCCAGTACACGCCTTTATGACTACCCAGTTACGGTGTAGCGTTTAACGCTACCAAGATCACAATAATCCACAACTAGAATATCTAGTGACTTCAAGTCTAAGGATGACAATACCATTGCACCGCGAGAAGCGCTTGTGACTCAACATAACGTGTATGTACCCTTCTCGGAGATGGGTCAATCCAGTGCAACATTCCCTAATGCACACCTATGTGTTGGATCGTGATATCTCCATATCAATCCAACCCCGTACTAGTCTATAGATGATTGTTCTATTAATCATTATACTTGACTAGGGATATTTAAGATAAACAACACAATTGTAAATCTAAGGACTTCATTATATTAAATATCCAATAAATAATAAATGAATTTCTAGCCACAAATAATTCATACTAAACTAGATTGCCTCTAGGGCATCTATTCCAACAACAATGGCTACGGTTACCTTGTCCAATACGATATTGGGCTGGAGAAACTATCAGCGTCTAACCCTTTTGTTAATCTGCGAGACCAAGATATACAGTATTCTGGGGAATGCAGGGGGAGTTTGGTTATTGTTCTCCCCAGTTGTGATGAGAATGATTATTTTTTGAGCGTATACGAGATCATGATGGAGGAAGACGGCATGCGGTGGAAGTTCAAGAGCAGTATTCAGCTTACGCCTACTATAGATTTGCCCATATTAAAACAAGCTTCTGTGATGTGTGTTTTGAAGGGAGACGGAGACGAAGACGGAGACTTTGAGCTTGTTTTAGGGATTCCTGGCAAAGTTGTGATGTATTCTCCAAAGCTGAAGAATGAATTGAAGGTCTTTTCTCACACTCCTAGACTTAAGATTGGCAGTCTGCCTGTTACAAACTATACCTATGTTTACCCTTTTGTTGCAACTCTAGCTAGTGTTTGATAACTAGTACTACTACTAGTTTTCTTGGTTGTTCTGTTCTTCATAGCTCCTTTGAACGAATTACGGATTTGAATGTTAACCCTTAATTAGCACTTTAAGAATCCGGTTATATATTTGATTTTTTGTTGCTGCTGTTGAAATTCCGATATATTTGAATAGTGTACGATAGTGTCATCATGCAAAGGGTGGTCATCAGCATGTCAAGAGTTCTTCTTTGGAAGGACACAATTATTTACTCATAAAGTGGCATTACGTTGTATATTACGAGTTGGGACTCTTGTTATTATACTAGTAATCAGGGCACACATGTGTGGCACCTGCAATTAGTAAGTACTTTTTAAGAACAGTGTGCTTAAATTTTTTAACATGTGTTGATGAAAGTACGAAGATACGCGAGATTGCGACATGCTAACCTTTGATTTCTGAATCCACTTTATTATTAACGCACTGTTTTATGGCATGACTGCTAGAGGCAGTAAAGTCCCAAATCTTTGGGCATGGACTTCGTTCGTCTTAAGCTGTACCTATTATCGTTGGTGATATATGTTTTGCTAGTCTTGTGAAACTATGAATTTAGTAGGTTCAGAGGAGCACATCATCATAAAGTTATCGGAAGTTCCCTGTTTCTCATATTCTTGGTCTGAGGATAATTTTCAACAGATCTAGGAGCTCATCTTCATAGCATGTTTAGTACAATTAGTTGGTTCTCTTCTCCAAGACACTGAAATCAACCAGTTGCAAACACGACAACTCAATACCAGCTGATCTATTCAATCAGTATAATGCATAATTTCAGCAAGTGTTGATATGTCACAACTTACAGTTGAACCTCCTCAAGACTTCTACCCTTTTGCTTTGGACAGTTCATAAATTATTTCAGGGGTTGCGTGGCTGCAATCTCTAGGAGATGTTTGTTTGAAGAAATCTTAGCGTGTCTCTCTATAACAAGAGGGAAAGATAGTTAAATTTACAGGAAACCCAGTTTATACCACGCGAGAGGTAGCAATGAAAAACAATTATGCAGTTGATGCCGAATCATTTTAGAATTGAACTCTCTTTTTTTCATGGCAAGATAAAACAGTCCCAACTACTCTTCCAGTCACTGCATATAGACATTGTTAGATGAGTTCTCTGATCTTTTCCAGGAACCCAGGGGTTACCCCCATTTCACAGCCATGATCATGCCATTCCTTTGATTCCAGTTGCTAAACCACCAAATATTCGCCCTTATAGATACCCAATTCCAGAGATGTTGTAAGTAGATATCATACCACCTAGCGTCAGCCACCTTCCACATTGATGAATGACATCTTCGGGCCTCATCTCCTTAAGCTCGTGCTGGGTTTTTGTTTTGACGATATTTTGATATACAGTCCGGATTACAGCTCTCGTTCATAACATCTCGAAGTCACTTTTCCAGTTGCTATGCAATAACAAACTAGTGGTGAACTGCCAAAGATGCTCCTTTTTCCATTACACACATGGAATACGTGGGTCACCTAATTTTGTGCAACCAGTGTGGCAGCCGACCCCTTGAACGATTACCCATATATTACTTGGGCTTTAAATAGAAGACCCCAAACAACTCGATTATGTGAGATCATGCTTCTCACTCGTCTACAAACCCCATTATGCTGTTATAAAGGCGATTTAGTGATTCATATGCCACAAATCATGAGAAGAATCATAAATCTCACCGCGCAGAATTAGGAGATATAAAGCATGAGAAATTAGTAGGTGCCATTTTAATTTACCCAACTTGGTATCTTGACATTCTGATAATTGCTATAGATAGATTTGTATGGTTTAGCTTTCGCAGGTATACTGATGTTTTCTTTAGAAATAAAAGTCAAAAGAAAGGTGAAAGCAAGCACTTTTTTTTTTTTGATAGGAAATATGAAAATTTCATTCAGCAAACAAAACAGGTTGGTCCAGGATCATTACATCAGAAATTTCAGCAGGCAAACTATCAACATTCAAAATTACATTACATTTTGTTTTCCTTGCCCAATTAGCTGCCAGGCAGTTACCTCCTCTTTTCACATGTTGATTTGCCAACCATTCTTCTTAAGTACTTCATGAATACCTTTAGCTCTGGTTCTCCATTCCCATCTGGCCACCTCTGGGTTCATGCAAGCGCTCCCAACCCCAAGTGACGCGACGAATTTCTTAACTTTTTTGAGAAGAAATTTCTTAACTTAATGTAAATAAAAAAGCAACATTTATTCAGTCTACAGCGACAAATACCCGTTCTCTTTCCTTGGTCATCTCTGCAGCCAGCACCCACAGTCTAATCGCTCTTTTGAGCTAGAAACAACGAAAACAGGAAAGGCCTCATTCTGAGGTTAATCAAATTACCAGAAAAGCCAACATTCAGAAAACAAGTTGGATACTGAGTATGGAACTAACTTCACCTAATAACAGAAGGTGAAAACCAGAAAATACGCACCAAATCAGTTGCTCTCTGAATACTTAGTACTACCTCCGTTTCGTCTGTTTCGTCTGCGTTTGACTTTTTAACCCGTAACTGAGTTACTTTGACTTAGTGATTTGGGTACCAAAACGATGTAAATTTTTAACAATTTTTTCATGGTATTTTAGAATAAACTTTCCTCTATAACACCATGCAAAGATTACCAAATTCTTGTATCGTTTTGCTAATCAAATCACCGGATGAAAGTAATCCAGTGAATAGTGACAAAAAGTGAAGTAGGCTGAAACAGGCGAAACAGAGGTAGTATAGAACTAACTTCACCTAATAACAGAAGGTAAAAACAGAAAAGGCTGAAGAAGAACCAGTACGCACCAGAGCAAAATAGTCTTGATTGCTTTGGTACCATTACGCACCAAAGCAATCAAGACCAAAGCTGAAGAAGAACCACTGCTACTCTAACCACGCAGCATTCACAAACCCAGTTTGATTCAGTTTCAGTTCCCAACAGAAAATCAATCATGTAAGAGACCAAGTGTCCTATTAGGCCAGACGCCCTGCAAGCCCTCGCTAATGAGCCAAAATGAGCTTTTCTAATACAAAATGTTTGTATGGTGTATTTACAAACATCAAGAAAAAAAATGTGAGAACATTATGACTAACAAGGTTCTACATTAATGGCTAACACTAAGCATAGCTAACATGACAATATACTAATAACATAAGGCTAGAAGTTTCAGAAGACCAATAAAACTGTGATGAACTTGATCTTCATCTTCACTCCAGTAACTACATTGTCAGTATCAATGTGATTTTCACCATTGAATCAGTTGAGTCCCAAGATTTGCTGCACAATATCAGAACGTGGCTATAGCAGTAAGTTGTGATGGAACTAAACTGGAGTAATGCTTATAAAATTGGCAAGTTCAGGAATTCCGACAGATAACCAGTAACAACTCGAGCCTAACTACTTATTCTCCTTTAAAATGCTTCCCTCGACGACGTCGTAGTATGCAACCCATACTTGCCACCATTGCAATCACATAACCAGCTATAGCTCCATACGTCACACAAATAGGCCATTCCTATAACGCAAATTCAAAACATTATGGAAATCAAGAAGTGTACAACCGACTGTACACTAGTACTACACAGAAAAGACATCAAATCAGAAACGTAGTTATTTTGGAGAACCGATATGTGCAACAGCAAGTTGTGTGGATAGATGTCCTGAACCTCATGAAGAGACATGGGTGTGCAAAGTTCTCATATAAGGGGAGGAATTAGGAACTAGTCATGGAATGAAACGTCATTCAAATTATAATCTAACAAATTGGTTTATGTTTTAATGTGATTTACGAGTCTTCGAAAAGAGTGAAGATTCGATATGTGTTCCTAAGATTTCAACAAAAAAACACTCCTAAACTAATTTATTTATCTGTGTCCCTACACTGCTTCACCAAGTGACGCCAACATAACTATTTAGAAAAAAGATTTCAGATCGTCTATCGTCATAAGAAAATGAAAAATGAGGAAAAATAGCATAAGAACTCTGGTTTCTTTCTCTACTGGACAAATTCTTTGGATTGATAGCGTAAAGATAAATTTTCCTCGTGTTCGTAGGATTTCTGAAAGAGTGAAAGTACATTTGATTGGGTACAGAGAAATGAATTTCTAGTTTCGATGAAATATTTCTGCCCCTACAACTGAAACAATTGAATATTTACCTCATCACTTCGTTGCAAGGGAAAAGTTGCGCCCTCTGAAAGCTGGGTTGGCTCCAAATTGGAACAAGTATATTGCCACACAAAAATTACAGATTTGGCCTCTACAGAAGGAGGTGGATGGGAGAAGGAAGCTTAATCTCAAGTACTAGGTAGCAAGCAGATGCAGTCGCATGATTGTGGTCTAATCATATATGTCACCACAAAGCAACATCTTATCGAAAAAAAAAATCAAAAATCAAGTAAGCTACATCACATACTAGCCTCTATGATACACCCTCCTTGTACTTCTCAGACAAATGACAAGGCAATTAAAAGAAATTAATTATCTGGTTTATTATATTTCTTTCCGTGTCTAATTAGGGAAATACAGGGAAGCAAAATAACAAATTGCAAAGAAGTGAAATGGTGTACTTGACACTACCATCAAGTTAGTTATAAATATACCTGCCATGGTCTTTCCCAATCGAGTGGCATTGGCCAACACCCAAACCAAGCTCCTATGACAGCTCCATGAGCAGGATAAAATAGCATATCATCAATAGAGCTTCTAGTCCTGCGTGTGGATAATACTACATCAAAAATGAAGCCAGAAACTATATAAAACAAATCAAATGATGATTTAGGTTCAGAAAAGATCTGACACGTTCTGATAAATTACAGTCATAAAATTAAGAACATGCAGCAATGTATCAATTGTAAATCTCCAATGACATTACTATTTACATTTGAAGTTATAAGCATAAACTAAAGCTTTAGCTTACTCTGCTTGTAAATATATTCTACGCCAGTCTGCCCATGATGAACCAAAAACAGAAGCTGCAGGGACAAACTTCAAAGGGCAAAAGATTTTAGCATAAACATATAAGGTACATAAGGGAAGAGCAAAATGAATGTGTAAGGTTCAGAGTCTGCATCTAATGGTATGGTATGGAATGCAATAACCATAATGATAGATCACATTGTTGTGAAAAAACGAAAAATATGCAGAAAGAAAGAATCAAAACACACAGATTTACGTGGTTCGGCAAAACAGCCTACTCCACGGAGTTGCAGAGATTTCACTAAAACAGACGAATCGTCTCAGAGAGAATTACAAGCGAAATCAGAACGCTCAACATAACATGCTACGAACCCTAAGAACTCTATAAATAGACAACCTATCAAACCGGGCCGGATCCAAGCCCAAACGGGTCAAAACGGGTCAAAATATTTTTTTCGGGGGCGCTGCCCCCGAACCCCCGGAGACATGTTCGTGATCGCTTCGGCTTGGGCCTACCGGCCCAAGCCTTCGCTCCACGAATCATGTCTCCCTTTTCGGGTCGTAGCAAAACATGAACCGGGTCGATTCATAAAACGGGTCGCCCATGAACCAGGGCTCCACCCCAACAATTCTCCCACTTGGAGACTGGTTCAACATCATGTACCAGAACCACATCCCCTAACATAATCAAGCTCCATCCCTGCAACTCAACTCATCTTCTTCAAGAAAGAAGACCCACTGAAGCTGCGCACAGCTTCAGTTTCTCAACAGTAACAACCTTTGTGAACATGTCTGCTGGATTCTCACTTCCACAAATCTTCTCAAGCTGAACCTGACCATCATCAAGTAACTCACGGATGAAATGATACTTTGTCTCAATATGCTTGGTCTTAGAATGGAACGCTGGATTTTTAGCAAGAAAAATAGCACTCTGACTGTCACTGTGAAGCGTGCCATTCTCCTGTATCTTCCCCAACTCTCCTAAGAACCTCTGCAACCATACCATCTCCTTTGCAGCTTCCGTGATAGCAATATACTCAGCTTCCGTTGTTGAAAGAGCAACAACCTTCTGTAAGTTAGAACCCCACGACACTGCCGTACCACCCAAGGTGAACACATACCCTGTAGTATTCTTCCTCTTATCCAAATCACCAGCAAGATCAGCATCAACAAATCCCTTAAGTTTCAAAGCACCTCCACCGAAACATAAGCACGTGTCTGAAGAACCTCTCAAGTATCAACGAATCATCTTTACTCAATCTAAAATGACCCCCCAACGGAGTGTTCACAGGCTTAGCCTGATCCATGCTGAATCTGCTTAGTACCTTCTTCACATACTCTGTCTGGGACAAATACAGAGTACCTCTGGCTCTATCTCTGACTATCCTCATACCAAGAATCTGACTTGCAGGGCCCAAGTCCTTCATGGCAAACTGTGTAGACAATTTCTTCTTCAAGTTGTTAATCTCATCCAAACTAGATCCTGCGATCAGCATATCATCAACGTATAACAACAAGATAATGTAAGAGCCATCAAACTGTCTAACATAGCAACAATGGTCTGCATGACATCTCGTGTACTTTAAGCTGCACATAAAACTATCAAATTTCTTGTTCCACTGCCGAGGAGCTTGTTTCAGACCATACAAGCTCTTCTTTAACCTGCACACAAGATTCTCATTTCCCTGTACCTCGAAACCCTCTGGCTGATGCATATACAATTCTTCCTCCAAGTCACCATGAAGGAATGCAGTCTTTACATCTAACTGCTCAAGATGTAAATCTTCTTGAGCAACCATACTCAGCACCAACCTGATAGTTGTAAGCTTCACCGCAGGTGAAAATATCTCAGAATAATCAATTCCCTGCTTCTGCTGGTACCCCTTCACAACAAGTCTTGCCTTATACCGTTTACTTCCATCAGATTCATTCTTCACACGATATACCCACCTGTTATGAAGTGCCCTCTTCCCTGTTGGAAGTTCAGTTAACTCCCATGTTTGATTCCGAAGTAAAGAATCCATCTCATCATTCATTGCTGACTCCCACTTGCTAGAGTGAACATCCTGCAAAGTCTCTGCATAAGTCTCAGGCTCACCCGCATCAGTCAACAATATATAATTAAGACTCGGGGAGTAACGCTCTGGGACCTTTCTGTTCCTAGTCCCCACCCGAGTTCTAACATAGGTCTTCAGAGGAGTGTTCTTGTCCTTTGCAACTGGCTGTGACTCAGTAGTGTCAGGCACACTAGACTGATCCTGCGGAACATCATCACTGGGAGTGACATCCTCAAGAATATCAGGACAAACATACGAAGGAGTAGCTGGGACTTTATCCTCTATATCAATAGCAACACTCGCCCTATCCTTATACATCATCTTCTCATTGAAGATCACATCTCTGCTTCTTATAATTTTCCTGTTCTCAGCATCCCAGAATCTGTAACCAAATTGTGCATCTCCATAGCCAATAAAGAAACAAATCTTGGACTTTGCATCTAGCTTACTACGTCTGGCAGCATCAATATGAACATAAGAAACACAACCGAAAACTTTTAAATGATCAAAACTAACCTCTTTTCCGCTCCATACTTCTTCAGGCAATCTGAATTCCAACGGAACTGAAGGTCCACGGTTTATGCAATAAACCGCTGTGCTAACTGCATCTGCCCAGAAAGTCTTCGGTAATCCAGAACAAAGCCTCATGCTTCTAGCTCTCTCATTGATGGTCCTATTCATGCGCTCAGCCACACCATTCTGTTGTGGTGTCCCGGGAAGAGTATTTTCGAGTCTAACTCCATGCGTAGCACAATAATCCTTAAGTCCACCATCAATGTATTCTCCACCATTATCAGATCTCAAACACTTCAATTTCAAACCCGTTTCAGTCTCAACCATGGCTTTCCACCTTTTAAAAGTTTCAAATAAATCAGATTTATTTTTCATAAAATAAACCCATACTTTCCTACTGAAATCATCAATGAAAGTGACATAGTATTGAGATCCTCCTAGAGACGCTACTGGTGAAGGACCCCACACATCTGTGTGCACGAGATCCAGCTTGCTTGATCTCAAGGCACGACCGCCTTTCAAGAAACTGACTCTCTTCTGCTTTCCCATAATACAGCTCTCACAAATACCCAGATCAACAGACTTCAGCTTTGAGAGCTTACCTTGGGACTGCAATATCTTCATACCTCTATGACTCATATGACCAAGTCTGCGATGCCACAAATCAGCGTCTTGCTCAGCTTCAGCAACTGCTACTGTATCACTCGGTCCCGAAGTCATGTACAAAGTTCCTGTTTTCTTACCACGAGCAAGTATCATGGAACCTTTCAAAACCTTCCATGCACCACTTGAGAAGACCACAGAGTTACCATCATCATCAAGTTGTCCCACCGATATCAAATTCTTCTTCAGTTCAGGAACATGTCTCACCTTCCGCAAAGTCCATACAGAACCACTTGCAAGCTTGACATCAATATCACCCTGACCAACAATATTCAGCGGCTCCCCATCTGCCAAGTACACCTTTCCGAAATCCCCAGCAGTATAGTTCTGCATAATTTCACGGTGCGAGGTAGTATGGAAAGAAGCACCCGAATCTAATATCCAATCATCAACGGGACTATACACAGCAAGAAGTAAAACATCTTGAATTTCATCACTGACTGCATTCACCGAATTCCCAGACTTTCCTCTGTTTTTCTTCGGTGCCTTACAATCACTCTTAAAGTGACCTAATTTCCCACAGTTCCAGCAATTAACCGTGCTTCCATCCCTTGTCTGCGATTTTCCACGACTGGTACCTCCATGCTTAGATTTTGATCTTCCCCGATTATTATTATCATTCCTTTCGTTGCTTCTGCCACGATTATCAACATTATAGGCTGAACCCGAAGGTTCACCAGAATCTTTACGACGCACTTCCTCAGCCAGAATTAAATCACGTATGTTATCATACTTCAACTTTTCTTTTCCAGCAGAATTACTAACAGCAGTTCGCATAGATTCCCAACTATTAGGTAATGACGCTAATAGTATCAAAGCCCTAACCTCATCATCAAAGTTAATTTCAACAGCAGACAATTGATTCGTAATTGTATTGAAATCAGTAAGATGTTGAGCAACCAACATACCTTCTGTCATCTTCAGATTAAACAGACGCTTCATCAAGTACACCTTGTTATTAGCAGACGGAGTCTCGTACATTCCTGACAATGCCTTTATCAGCGAAGCTGTAGTAGTCTCCTTAATAACGTTGTGCGCAACCGACCTTGACAGCGTCAACCGAATAATGCCCAGAACTTGTCGATCCATAACCTTCCAGTCTTCCTCCTTCATGGCTTCAGGCTTTACCCCCTCCAGTGGAGCGTGCAGTTTCTTCCCATACAGATAGTCCTCTATCTGCATCTTCCAGTACGCATAATCTGTGCCGTCGAACTGTTCAATTCCTGAACCTTTCATCTCATCTGCCATCGTTTTTCCCAAACCCTAGCGAACCAGGCTCTGATACCAGTTGTTGTGAAAAAACGAAAAATATGCAGAAAGAAAGAATCAAAACACACAGATTTACGTGGTTCGGCAAAACAGCCTACTCCACGGAGTTGCAGAGATTTCACTAAAACAGACGAATCGTCTCAGAGAGAATTACAAGCGAAATCAGAACGCTCAACATAACATGCTACGAACCCTAAGAACTCTATAAATAGACAACCTATCAAACCGGGCCGGATCCAAGCCCAAACGGGTCAAAACGGGTCAAAATATTTTTTTCGGGGGCGCTGCCCCCGAACCCCCGGAGACATGTTCGTGATCGCTTCGGCTTGGGCCTACCGGCCCAAGCCTTCGCTCCACGAATCATGTCTCCCTTTTCGGGTCGTAGCAAAACATGAACCGGGTCGATTCATAAAACGGGTCGCCCATGAACCAGGGCTCCACCCCAACACACACACTAGACATAATAAACCAATTACTAGAATACTCGAGGCAGATAGCATAAGGAACGCATAACGTGTAGATAATACTATCAGGACTAAGTTCATGAAAAGCTATATGCTAAAGCATTGTAACTATAATCT
This sequence comes from Linanthus parryae, assembly GCA_023055425.1. Taxonomy (NCBI): domain Eukaryota; kingdom Viridiplantae; phylum Streptophyta; class Magnoliopsida; order Ericales; family Polemoniaceae; genus Linanthus; species Linanthus parryae. Next base: position 42,388,585 of record JALGPY010000004.1, read on the forward strand.
GGTTTCCAATGGGGCACAAAGAGGAGAAACAATTGATTAAGGCAGGAATACGAAATATGACATTTGAGATTTTAGTTGATTTCTGAGTAAAGTTTAGATCTTTAACAAGATTTTAGTTAAGCTATTTACTTTGCCAGTCTACGCTGTCATATATACATAGCTAGACATTTTCATATTGCAGACAGCTTAATTATGAATAGAAGTGCTATTTGAATTATCGAAAATTGTGTTGAATCCTGAGTGAGATTCATCGATTGCATTGTTGCTTGAGTTTTCGTCCTTGCCCCACATCATTTGATATCATAGCCCAACTCTGATTAACCACTTTCTGCTGTCACCAATAATCAGTAAAGAAACCAATGACTGCTGCCCATTTGAATCCATCTGGATGATGAACGAGGTCACCCTCTTTACTACTAGCTGAGCCACTCCTGTCTGGGATTCGTGTTCCGGTTCTCTTTCTGAGTCATAAGAGTTTTTATTGCGAGCTGAAGCTTCTATCACACTACTGCCGAGGCAACACAACGCCACCAAATCAGGAGATCGAGCCCATAGTGGGCCAATCCCGACCTGCATAGGCAGTGACCAACCATGTCATCACCACCACCAAGAACAATGGCCTGAACTACCAAGAACAATGAAAGCCTGAAGCACCTGCAGAATACAACAAAGCGCCACAAGAAGACCCGAATTGGAAACTTTTTTTGTTGTTCACCAGCCAGGATACCAATTCGGCGTCCGCGATGTGAAAAAGGGAAGGAGAGAGAAATCGCCGGAACCAGCCCACACCTCTGTCATATCCGTACCTGTAGCCCACTGGAGTAACACAGAATATGTGGAAGGAGGGGGTTTTCTTCGGGCCTACAAGCTAAAAGGTCAACAAGATCCACTAAGACAGCACGATTCATCTACAAACGAAATTAGCCCATTTCATACTTGTCCCCGTAAGTTACTAAAACTTTTCCAAAGCCTAACTTCTCTACTCTGGAGCCTATCGAAAATTTCATGGTATCTTAACCCCTAGTAATTCCAACCCATATCCGATGCAGCCATCAGTAATCATGAGCGCATGAAGTATGGTAGAACTTGTTCAGCGTCCTGTAATTTATGTTGAGTTCAAAAGATTCGTACTACACCTAACTTTCAGTATGGTTATCTCCAACGCAATGAAGCCTATAGATGTGTTCCAAACAAGATAAAGAAAGGTTTTCTGTACTTTCGTGTGAAGAAGAAAAGTTCACAAATATGAAGACCCAATATCTTTTTGGATTGGCTTGATGACATAGCATTAGGTATCTGAAAGTTCACGAGTTTATTTCAGAAAGCAGACGCTTGTTGGATCAATCTAAGCAAATATTGGCAGAATGAAGAATATCCCCAACGCCATGGGCAACCAGTAAATCAACGGTTCACGATGAAGAAACTCTTGAAAGGATGCACCTTATTGGTTATTACAACAAAGAGAATTTTATTATCATACCTTGAGTTACACTAATGAGTTGTGTTTCAGAAACTAGCATCATCCGAAGTCAGAAAAACCACTAACATAAGCCTACTTCACCCAGAAGGCCATAGAATGTGGGTTTTCTTCCACATGACTATCTATATTATAATTATAAATATGCTAGTGGACGTTTTGCAAGACCTATAGTCAAGAAGTCCACGGTCTACTGCTTCAATCAACAAGGATCGCGCTGTAATGCCACTGAAATCCAAGAAGTCATATGGAGTGTGCCTAAGAAGTTATACCTTCCGAGGAGCCCTTATAGTTAGAAGATGGTTGAGTCTGCAGAGGATGAGGAAACTGAGAAAACTTGGGAAGAAATTGTGCCTCGATGAACGAAATTGCCCTCATTATTAGAGAAGAAAATGTATGTGGTGTTGAGAAGGCTCACATCGGAGACTCAAGAGGAAGAAAAAGAATCAATTAGGTTCCTGGGCTACTACTCCTCTCATTGCCAATTGGTTTTGAGGTGGAACCCCATGGATTCGTTACAATCAGCGCGAGGTTCACACACGTGAATGGTCACCACCACCTGCTCACCACCACCCACAGACAAATCTACGTGTAGGTCAAAGAATGTCACACGTGAGGGGGCGTGTTGAGAAGTCCCGCATCGGAGACTCAAGAAGAAGAAAAAGAATTAATAAGTTTCCTGGGCTACGCCCCTCATTGGCAACTCGTTTGAGGTGGAACCCCATGGATTCTTTACATGTGGAAGACGTGTTTATCACAATGATCCCATGAATAAAAAATTGATGTTTGTTCTCGTGATAAAAGCGTCGGATCCTTATGATCCATCTACTTCTTTTGTTGGGATATCAAAAACTATTGAGACAGTTTGAAAACTAAGCCCAGTCACAAAAAGTCAGCATGTCATGTTGAGGCCTTCAATATTCTTTGGAGCTCCTTAGTTCTCTCTTCCAGCAGTTCATAAGAGTCATTTATTCTATCCGCATTAAGCAACATGTTATCACTTCATGGACAATTGAAGGGACCTATATTTTTTTTAATACTTTAGCTTATATTTTGACCCTAGCTATGCAGACACCTACAGTTTTCTCGATTGTGTTCCAAAAGGGCTACCAGTTCGATCATTATAGTCCATTGGTTGCTTCGACAAATGTGATCACGTGAGTACTTCTACCCCTACTTTTCAACCTCGAACATTCTTTTAAAGAAGAAGACATCAACCTTGGTTCGACCTCTTTATTTTCCAAAGTTCCGTCATAACCATTTCATGATGCAAATCCATACAGAAGTAGCACTTTCGAATACTGTTACGAATTTATCAATCTTAGGACATGACCCGAAAGTATTTTGTTTATTCGGCAACTTGTCCAGCTTATTTGTCTTGCAGTAAATGTTGGAGATATCTTGCTTATTGGAAGAATCAACCTAAGTCATTTCCTAACAGTGGTCTTATACATTGGTTATTGGGATATACAACCTAAAATTGTGATTCTTGGTATTTTCGGATGGAACTCGGAAATACCCCCGTGCATTGGAAGAGTTAAACGGTTACCATCAAACTATAAGGAGTAGAGTTCTTTCATGACGGGAGAATGATGGGCAAGAGGAAAGGAAAAAAAATGAAGGAATAGGATATTGTGTGTGTTTGGATGAGATAGATTATTCGATAGATTATTGAATGAGTGGTTGAGGTGAGGGGTATTTATCTCTCTCTCCTCACCTCAACCACTCAATCAATAACATATCATCCAAACACACTAATTGTGAAATTTGATTTGAAATTTGAGATTTCAATTTATTTAGGAATTGAATTAGAGATTTGACAGGATTATAGTTGATCTATTTCCTTAGCCAATCTATGCCATTTTCATATGATAGGCAGCTTGATTATAAATAAGAAGTGTTTTCTGCATTATTGAAAATTGCGTTGAATCCTGGGTGACATTCATTGTTTGCATTCTTGTTCGAGTTTTCGTCCATGATGTCCAACATCAGGTTTAAATTTGTACAGGACATACCACAAAACACTATGCAGCATAACATTTTATGTAACATTATATACAGACGAGGAGATGTTCTAGAACAAAATTAATTAACTAAATGGTAACTCACGGTAAACAATGACATCGCCAGCGACCAATTAATCGTCTGCTGAAAGTACCTAGTACCAGAGTGAAGGAGAGAAACCAATAAATAAGAATTACAAATGTGATGAGAAGCAAGAGTGAACAAAAGAGCTTGTATAAAAACATACGAGCAAGATAGGATTACTTCACAAGCTTCTGTGATTGAAAACAAGAATTGTAGTTTAGCATGAAAATTACAAAATTGGTTCAAAATCCCACTGTATTCCAAACATGTATACTTTGTGAATGTTAAAAATACTAGATAAATGATACTCAATAACAAATGTGTTTATTCAATAAATTTGTATTCACTTCCGAATAGCATAACAAGTTACTCTTGCATCGCATACTACAAAAAAAATCTTTCTTTTTATAACAATTCCAGCTATAAAGCCAATGTTGAAACTCATTTTTCATACTTCAAATATTACCCCTAACTTTACATACTTAGTGCCAACAGGTGCTCCCAAAGCTATAGCTCCAAGCGCATTCAGTACTGCCCCTACAGTTTAAACAGAAACCATAGTGAGCACTCATCGCTCAGAAGGAACAAGTGGATAAATACAGCTTCATTATACCAAACGACTGTTTCAAACATTTTACCGATGCTTACAATACACACCAAATGAAATTAACTATTGTTTTCAATTCTCGTCACAACAGCATTACATAGCATTTTAAAAGCTAAATTTCCAATTAAAAGCGAAGAACATAAATACATATGAATGAAATATATAATCTATATGTTAGACTCCTTTATTGTGTTCTTCTCCTTTCAGAAATTACTTTTCCTTTAGCTATGAACCAGTCCTTTAAATTGTAATGCATAGCCAACATATGTCAAATAAAAATGCATGTTAGCTATAACTGTCTGATCAAATGCAAAAGATCCATATATTGAATTATCATCTATGTAGAGGAGGTACCAACAGTAAACTTACGAGGAAATCAATATGTTTTCATAGACAATGATCACTTGTTAGTTGGCAGTCCTCTCAAAAGAAAATGCAAATTCAAAGACTTCCCTGCTAGCTTTCATGGAGAATGAGGGACAACTGACAAAAATCTGAATGTTGGTTTTGCTTTCAGTTGCTGCTCAGAGCTAGTTTTCTTACTGGAAATGTCTTTACCTCACCCCTAGCACTGCCGGGTCTTTTTGCGTCATTTAGACTGCTCTATTGCATCTCAACAATACTCTCCACAATTTCCTCGCTCATACCACTGTTTTCTATATTGCATGGATCTTCCAATAGTTCTTTAAAGGATGCTACGCAGAGTTTGTCCTTAAAATTGGAATTGCTATTATTAATTTACAGCATTGTAAAAACTTGTGCCTTTAAGCTCCAAAAACCTAGGTCCCTGAAGGGTGGCGAAATTGACAGTGGGTATTAACGAACCCCACAACCTATTCCATCAACTCAGCAGGACGGAAACCCAATTACCAAAATCATAAATCTCTGGAAACGGAAATTGCATTAAATGTTGGGTACTTCAGTTTTCATCTTGAACTGAAAAACAAACCACTATGCATAGGCATTTGATGCGCTCTGAGCCCCCAAGATGAGTCATCCCTACACTTCAAAACAAGAACATGATTCAGTGACCGTGATTTGTAGATGCTTCCAGCAAGGCATATTGGTCCCGAACCTTCGATATCAGAACTACGCCTTTCTTAAGAACAATAAAAATTTAGAGGATCGTCCTCTCTTCCCAGAAACTAGAGAGATTCTTGAATCACAGCCATTGCATCAATTCTAACAACATTGAAGCAAAGAAAACATAAGGCCGCTGAGGAGTCATCCTATGCGACAGCTGCTCATCCTACTTAGGCTCTTTAAAATTAGAAACTACCTTTGCAAACAAACATTCTCACCAGTCACAGAGTCCGCTCACTGATAAATATAAATATAAAAATGCAGATTTCATCTGCTTTAGATATCCATTATTCCTTCATACAGAGGTAGCTGGAGAAATTCACAGTATCTGATTCATCGTTCTCTGAGAAATCAATATGTTCTCCCCTAGAACTACTTTCTTGATCTTGTAATAATCTTCTGAGCATATTTCCATCATGTGAAAGAATTAGTGTTTCAGTCTCCCTCAGTCAGGATACTTGGAGTTCTGCCTCTACGAAATTTCTTGAGAAATCAAAGAGCAGCTAATTTATGCCATCATTTCGCCATACCAACATAAATCTTCCAACAGTGATGTACAGTCCTAGTTAAAGTCTATACCAGTAATATAAAAAAGCGAAGAATTAATATCAAATTGAAATTTCGCTACCTTGTGGTTCCACTACTACAGTCCTAGTTAAAGTCTATACCAGTAATATAAAAACGCGAAGAATTAATATCAAATTGAAATTTCGCTACCTTGTGGTTCCACTTCTTAAATCTCCTTTAACATAGGAGTATTTATTTTCTAGAATAAGGACATCAGTGCATGGAAAGCAACAAAACTAGAACGCCAACCGCTCACGAATTATTGAATATGTCGTAACTGGATGAGATTCCCATTTGGAACAGAAATTCAAAACCCAAAAACATTGGCTTACCTTCCTTTTACAACCCCGCTAGACCTTTGCTGTGTTTCTACGCTTCAGCTTCATCAAGAAACCTTTTCTAGACCTGAATTTTAAAGCAAAGTTTTATGGTAGTGAGTTCATCTAGATGAATCCATTGTTTATCGTAGCCCCATTTTTCGACTGAACAGAGCAAAAAAGTTGACATTCTTGTCCAGTGGGTTGTGGTGTACGCTGCATGGCAACTGGGACTCCATCTCGTGTGAGCACCTAGAGAAAAAAGTTGTTTGATACATTGTTAAGTCCATTAAACTTTATGCTCTGCTCCATCTTTAAGTCTGCTCTTTCTACTAAAACTGTTCTCCTTCTTCACTGTCAATATTCTAGAGTGACATAAATTCAACCTATATGAATTTTATAGCACCTAAAGAAGCAAAATCTCATCAATCTTTGGGATCCTTCTCTGCTTTGAAGATATCCAAAAGGTCAATTTGATGAGTAGATTGGATTGTAAAATCGTATATGATTATAGGATTTTAGGATTTCATGAGTTGAATCGGGATTCAACATGGGATCCTTTGAGTTTGGGTGTTTACTTGGGATCAGTTCGACCATGCCTCGAAGGATCTTAGAATTGTAGAACCGTAAAGATCCGACCCGGATTTTGACAACCATGGAATCCAAACTTCCGTCATGATTGACATACTCTTGTACCCAACTTCGCTCCACCATCGTCGACCACCGGTTACACTCAACAACCTCAACCTCCACATTAGCTTCCCTAACCTGTGTAGTCACTACAACTTCAGGAACAACACAAACCTCCTCACTCGAACTAGGCGAATTAAAATCAGTCTTCTGAAACGGCTTCATACCATGAACAGGAAAGTGCAGCTATTTCTTCATGAATGACTTGAAAGATAGATACTACTTGTTGATTCTTTTGACAATCTTCATAAGCCTAGATTTAACGATATACTGATAACTATGAAGTTCTACTTTCAACAGAAAAGAAACGAGACCAGGATTTTTTTAAGCCTGTTATGTGAAAATAATGTTTCGGTCCCTTATTTTAAGAAAACTATTCAGTTCGACAGAGATGGGTAAAGATACCAGACCAACTGATAGATCACTGGATACACCTAGATAGCTTTTCAGTTTCATTTGAGTTACATAGTTAAAGCAAACAAGATCAAAATAACTAGTACATACATTTTCTAGTCATGAAGATACAAAGCAAATAATGAATTTCAAAATCAATGATACAAATTCAATTAAATTGCTAACCAGGAATAAGCGCCAATACTCCTCGCCCCACAGCTTTCAAGTACTGCAAAATTACCCAAAACCAGTGTAAGCACAGGCAAACAGTATGATATTAAAGGAAACTGGTTTAGAATAGGAAAAATGGTGTACCGAGCATTCTTTTGGATTTTCCCGGAAGAGACTGAAGATGAGAATCACTGTTGGGGCTTCAATCACCTGAATAAACTAAATAAATCACGCTCGATTCTGATATACGGATGAAATCAATGAGATTGAATTTGCTTTAAGATGGTGATGTTGATGGTGATGATGGTTGTACCCAGAGAAGAAATAGGGTTTGAGAAGGATCGGAGATGAGATTGATGGAGTAGACATTGCGGGCCACCCAGAATGCCAAAGCTAGCCCTAGTACGCAGCAGAGGTGCACCAAGAAGGACTGCAATGGTGATGGTGATGCCACCGCGTTGTTCGCGGAGGTGAGATGCTGTTGGTGCTTCCTCTGTGTCTCCATTGCTCGTCTCTCAAGAAAGTTTTGCCTTCAGCTAGCTCTCTGACCTCCGTCTTTTCAAACGAAATCTCTAGCTTTCCTTCCCCAAATTAAAGATAAACTACAAAAGATCACCGAGATTTCATCTTTCTTCGGATTACGTACTGTCTCTTTCAAACATTTTCAATGGAACCCCTCTCCAGTCTCCGGTCATCCCATTCGATGTAAAAAAACAAAATTGCACTTGCCTTTTCTTTTTTTTTGATAAATTCAAGCCGTTAGAATATTGACTTGAATTAATTTTGGTAATAACTTTCGGTCTAAGCAAGTAACAAAGAAACAAATAAGGAAGGAACTATTTAGTCAAAGTCAAATTGTCACTTGTTTGGGGCGGCAATGCACTAGGTAGTGGACTTCTCATTGCTTGGAAACAAAGGAATTTGTTTCCTAAAGTAGTTGATTCCACTGGTCATGTTTTGGTTATTTAAAGGCTCAATGCCTTTAGGTAGTACACAGTAGCAACACTAGAAACACACACGGGTCAAAAAGCAATACTAGCAAGTGGTGAGTTGAGAGCTTTTTGGGTGTGTGTGTTAACGTCGTTGTAATCGGGTTTGGGTTTGTTTCGGGTTTTGTTTCTCTCAATAAAATCAGGTTCGGGTTGTGGAGTAGCTAATATTCAAACTAGCGATCCGCGTTAAATTCTTGTCTCTCGTTCTTTATATTTTGTTATTGTTCTTGTTTGATACCCGGTTCATCCGCTGCGTCATAACAAACTGGTATCAGAGCCTGGTTAGGTTAGGGTTTCAACAAGAGACGATGTCGGGTATTATGAAGATCGAGAAGTTCAGTGGGAGAAACAGTTTCAGTGTGTGGCAGATCAAGATGAAGGCGTTGTTGAAACGCCACGATCTTTGGCTGCCACTGGCGTCTAACAAGGACAATGTGGACACAACCACATCGGCGTATCTGAAGATGGAGGAGAAGGCGCACGCAACGATCATGTTGTGTCTGACGGACGACGTGATCACCGGTGTCGCAGATCAGGAGAAGGCGGCTGCTTTGTGGGTCAAGTTGGAGGAGCTCTACATGAAGAAGTTCGTGGCAAACAAGTTGATGCTCAAGCAACGGCTATTCGGGTTGCGAATGTCTGAAGGTACGCAAATTAGTGATCACTTAGATGTTCTAAACACTATTCTGCTTGAATTGCGTAATAGTGAGGAGAAAATAAGTGATGAGGATGCGGCCTTAATTCTGTTGGTGTCGCTGCCTCCATCGTATGAGGGTTTCGTGAAATCTTTCATTGGTGGGAAAGATACGATAACCCTAGAGCAGGTCAGATCTGCTCTTCACACTAGGAGTCTGAGGCACAAGGCTGCAGGAAATTCAGGTGACCATTATGCGGCTGGTTTAATGGTCAAAGCAGGAAAAGGTAAGGGATACAAGAGGTTTGCAGGATCCAGCTTACCACAGGACGTTTGTGCCTACTGCAAGGAGAAAGGTCACTGGAAGAGGGAGTGTCCCAAGAAGAACCAGACGAATCTGGTTCTAGGTGGAGGGACCTCCTCCGAGGACGACCTTCTTCTCTGAGCCTCTAGGGGGCGTTTCTGGGCTCCTGGCATGGAGCATCTGGCGCATGAGATCTCTGGCACGCGAATCGGGTTCAGGTTCTAGGCGCGAAAAGATTTCTGGCGCGCACTAGGGTTTAGAGCGCATCTGAGGCATACGGGGCGCATCTGGCATGACAATTTGTGGCACTCGTCGTCGTGCATCTGGTCTGGACGACATCTGGGCACTTGTCATGGTGCACTCGTTCTGGCGCTGTTTGGAGCGCATCGGGAATACATTTGGTCATGTTTTCTCAGTGAATGTATTCGAGTCGGGTTCTAGGTGGAGGCGTGCTCGTTTTAGATTCAGGGAGACGCATCTGTTTCAGGTTCGAGAGAAACATCAGTTCTGGTTCAGGGTTGCTGAGATGATTCAAGTCAAGGTGGAGATTTGTTAGAATATTGATTTGAATTAATTTTGGTAATAACTTTCGGTCCAAGCAAGTAACAAAGAAACAAATAAGGAAGGAACTATTTAGTCAAAGTCAAATTGTCACTTGTTTGGGGCGGCAATGCACTAGGCAGTAGACTTCTCATTACTTGGAAACAAAGGAATTTGTTTCCTAAAGTAGTTGATTCCACTGGTCATGTTTTGGTTATTTAAAGGCTCAATGCCTTTAGGTAGTACACAATAGCAACACTAGAAACACACACGGGTCAAAAAGCAATACTAGCAAGTGGTGAGTTGAGAGCTTTTTGGGTGTGTGTGTGTTCACGTCGTTGTAATGGGTTTGGGTTTATTTCGGGTTTTGTTTCTCTCAATAAAATCGGGTTCGGGTTGTGGAGTAGCTAGTATTCAAACTAGCGATCCACGTTAGATTCTTGTCTCTCGTTCTTTATATTTTGTTATCGTTCTTGTTTGATACCCGGTTCATCCGCAGCGTCATAACACAAGCTTTTCTTTGTTTTTTGGTAAAACAAGGAGGAAAACAAAACCTAACAAGCCATCCTAACAACACCAGGACCTATGCTATCAACAACAAGTAAAGAATGAATCTCAGAAGGAGAAGACAATAACAGACACTTTTCAAAATCTAAACTATGCCAATTTCTAGCCAGAGAATCAGCAACCTGATTGCACTCCCTCCAAATGTGAGCCAAAGAACCTCCAGAAATAGCAAGAAGCTCTCTAATTTTGCAAATAAGATGCCAGTAGGAGTGATTACAATCCCCAGAAAGAACACTCTCCACAACTGCTAAAGAGTCAGATTCAATCAAGACTTGAGAATGATGAAGTTCCACCACGGCAATAAGCCCTTCTAGGAGAGCCCAGAGCTCACCTTGAAGCACAGACTCATACCCAATCCTCCTTTGCAGTCCCCAAACCCAAGAACCACCATGATCCCTACAAACAGCACTTACACTCCCATGAGTGACAGTATCTCTACAAGAAAAATCAACATTAATTTTTAAGAAACCCTGGGGAGGAGCACACCATTTGACCAGAACTGGATGGGGAAGAATAGCAGAAGGCAAAACCAGTAACTCCTTCATCAATCTTCTAACTTGAGCAACAATAAATTTGTCACCATCTTTGGGAAATCAAAAGTTGCTTTTCATGAATACTCTTGTTATGCCACATCCAGCCATAACTAACAGTAGCAGCAAAGACCAAAGGCCACTCCACATCATCATAACAACACCAATTCTCCATCAAATTTCTATCTACCCAATCACAAAGGGGAAGATTAAAAAAGAAACCCATGTGACTAGGATGAACCAGCTTTCTCCAGATAGCAGAAATCCAAGAACAATCCCTTAAAGCATGCAAGGTGGTTTCAATATGAATACGGCAAAAAGGACAATTAGCACAAGGAATAATACCTCTCTTCTTCTTCAACTTCTGAGTGGTTAATCTATCATGTCTCACTATCCAAAGCAGGGACTTCCATCTTTAATACCCACCACATTTCCAACCTTCTTCCACCCAGAATCAAAGGTAGTGCCCAAATCATCATCACTAATCAGCTTGGAAGCACTAGCCACAGAGAAAGAGCCAGAAGAAGAGCCTCTCCAAATCACCTTATCAGCAACACCCTCATCCAAACTCAGAGTGACAGTACCCAGAAGCTCCAGGAACACAGAAGGAAGGGTGTCAGTCAAGGGAGACAGCAGCCAACCCACATCAGAATCCCAAAAATAATCAACAGTGCAAAGAAGATCATCATCAGTCAGAGGCCTCAAAGCCACATCCATCAATTTGAAATCACCTAGCCATTTATCCACCCAAAAGAGAGTAGAAAGGCCTGAAGTAACCTGCTTCCCAAACCCCTTTTGCACAACTTTCACACTCTTCACAATGTGCTTCCACACCCTAGAATGTGAAGCTTTGCAAGCATCTTCAGAGCAAGGAGAACCATATCTAGTGAGCATCTCCTTCACCCAAATAGAATTGTCACCTGCAATAAGTCTCCAGCCAGCCTTAGCTACCATAGCATAATTAAAAAGATCAATTTTCTTAAACCCTAACCCACCTTCCTCCTTAGGGATAGTGACAGACTCCCAACCAACAAGAGGCAATTTACAATGGGTAGTAGTGCCACCCCACAGAAACTTCTTACAGATTCTATCAATCTCATTGGTGATAGATCTTGGAAGAAGGGTAGACTGCATAGTGTAAGCAGGAACAGCTTGCAAGGTGGTGTTAATGAGAGTAACCCTCCCTGCTAAAGACAGCCGAGGAGGTTTCCAACCAGAGAGTTTTCTTTGAACTTTATCAACCAAATGCTGGAATTTAGATCTATTCCATGTCTTGTGGATCAAGGGAACTCCCAAATGAAAGCCAAGATCAGAGGATAAAGCAATACCAAGCAAATCACTGAGATTCCTAGCCACACCTCTAGACACACTAGGAGCCACAAAAAGCTTAGACTTCTCTAAGCTAATAGATTGTCCAGCATCTAGACAAAACTCATGAAGCACCTCTTTCATAACCTGCACCTGCTGAGAAGAAGCTTCTCCAAAGAGGAGGAGATCATCTGCAAAAAAACAGATTTAACAACAACACCACTCCTCCCAATTTTAACACCCTTCCACAAGCCCTGATCAACAGCACATTGGATTCTTTGAGCTAAACATTCCATCACCTATAAGAAGAGGTAGGGAGAGATAGGGTCTCCCTGCCTAAGACCCCTTTGAGGAACAAAAGTATCTTGCTGCTCACCATTCGAGATCACACTGTAGGAAGTAGAAGCAACTGAATCCATAATTAAAGAGACCCATTTCTTAGGAAGACCAATCTTAATCAAATTGTGTTGCAAAGTAGAACATTTCACTTTGTCATATGCTTTAGCTAAATCAATCTTAATAGCCAAATAACCTTTCTTATTCTTCCTGTGTTGCATACAATGCAAAACTTCTTGAGCGAGTATAATTTTGTCACTACTCAGCCTCCCAGGAAGAAAGCTGAACTGAAAAGGATGAATTAAACCTTGAAGCAGAGGCCTCAATCTATAAGTGAGCAGCTTAGTGATAATTTTCAAGACCATATTACAAAGGCTAATGGGTTTGAATTGACTAAAAGAATCAGGGGCTTCCACCTTAGGGATGAGAGCAAGCAAAGTTTGATTAATGCCTAAAGGAAGCTTACCATTTTGAACAGCTTCAATTACCAAACACCAAACACTGTTCTTGATAGAAGACCAGTGATGCTGATAGAAAATTGGAGGCAATCCATCAGGACCAGGGCTTTTATAAGCCCTCATATCAAAAACAATTTACTGAACTTCCTTCTCAGTAATGGGGAGCAGCAGAGAAGCAATCCCATCAGCAGAAATAGTTATGCCCTTCCAACTAAACCCTAGTCTCCAATCAGGGTCATCATCAGTGAACAAGTTCTTAAAATGTTGAGTAACTTCCAACTTCAGTTGTTGAGCATCATCACACCAAAGCCCAGAATCAAGCTTCATCATGGCAAACTTATTCCTCCTCCTTCTAGTCACTGTAGTAAGGTGGAAGAATCTAGTATTCTGATCCCCCAGCAAAAGCTTATTTAATCTAGCTTTTTGAAACCAAAAAAGTTCTTCTTGTAAAAGAACAGAGTTGACTGATCCAGCAAATCAGCCTCAAGTTTAACCAAAAAGGGGTTCTCATTGTAGGCAATAGCTCTTTGAATCCCCAACAGCCTAGCTCTAAGATTCTTCTTCTTATGAAAAATATTACCAAACACATGCACATTCCAGTACCTGACTTCATCAGTAAAGTTCTTGATTCTCTGAGAGACAGAGGAACTAGCAGTCCAATGTTTATTCACAATGTCTTTGAAACCAGGATCTAAGAACCAAGCCACCTCCATTCTAAAAGGTTTCAAACCATTTTGAGGAAGGGAAAGACCCTCTAGATCAACCAAAATAGGACGGTGATTAGAGTTGGCTCTAGCTAAATGTTTCACAAGAGCTTCTGTAAATCTTAACCTCCAAGAGTTATTACAGAAAGCCCTATCAAGCCTTTGTCTAATAACCTTGACAGTCTGAGAATTAGACCAAGTGAAGGCAGGCCCAGAAAACCCCAAATCAATAAGATTGCAAACATCCAGGCAGCTAGAGAAAGCCAGACAATTCTTAGAACTAACTCCTCTACCTCCCTTCTTCTCATAACCAGCTAAGACCTGGTTAAAATCACCCATAAGCAACCAAGGAAGAGAATGTACGGAATGAATCTGCTGAAGCTGCATCCATAAATCTTCTATCTTAACAGCAAGAGGACTAGCATACACAGCATTTAAAAGCCACAAAGCCTGATTACCACATTGAACTGCACACGTAACAGCTTGAAAAGTGGAAGAAATAATTTGCAAGTCACACACCTGACTATCCCAAAAGATCCAAATACCTCCTGAGAAGCCTCTAGCTTCTTCTATATGAGAACTATAAAAAATGGAACGCTTACAGAAAGCGGCAGCATGATCACCATTAATCCTAGGCTCCAAAATAACCAAAACAGAAACCTTATAAAAAGAGCATTGATCCATAAGAGATCCAACCGTTTCTTTATTCCCGAACCCGCGACAATTCCAGGAGAGAATCTTCATGTCAAACTTGGAGAATTAGGTCGACCCATTGCCGAATTGAACTTGTTAGGGATAATACCCTGTTGAGTCAATATAGACTTAGGTCCAGAATTGCCCTTACTACCTTCACCAATAGCCTTGTCCAACCGAGAATTGGCCGCCAAGGCTGCCCGGAGATGCTCAATCTCCATGGACGAGTTCGCATTATCAATTCCGAAAGGTTTTCGAATATTAGGGTAAGCCAATTGCTTGCCCTTGTTCGTCTGGTTCTTCCCCAAATTGGGTTTATTGTTATGCTGACTTGGCAAAGCTCGTCCACGTGGCTCACGCTGATTGGAAGAGCCAGCATTAAAACGACCCACGTTCTTGCCTAGCTGTCCAACAGGAGAGGGGAATCCAGTGTGCCCGGGAGTACTAACCAAGGGTTCCTCCCCAAATGAATTCAAGACACCAAACCTTGATATGTAACTAGTCAGTTCGGAATTATCCAGTACATCCGGAGTAGTAGCCGGAACATTCTCCTTGCCACGTGTACGGTTCAATTTCTTCTTCCTCCGAGCTAACATCCATGGCCCAAAGCTATTCTCCTTCTCCGGCACCGGCAGATCCTCTGCAACTTACGATGTCGTCTCCTTATTCAAACCAGACTCCATCGGCTCTGACGAAGCTGAAGCATCCATACCAGAAAGCGCCCTTAGGGCAATTTTCCTTACGGTGACCATACACACCGCAATCAAAGCAAATCAGCCCTAAGCCTTCATACTCCACCGGAATTCTCTCGTCATTAATCCAAATTGCCGGCGTCAAGCTACGCCGGAGATCCGTTTCAACACAGATTCTGGCATACTTTCCTCGAGTTGCTGAAATAGTCAGCCAATCCACCTTGATTGAAGTTCCAAAGATAGACCCAACATCCATCAGGGTGTCTTCCTAAAAGTACTCAACCGGCAACCCCCGGAGACGGATCCAGATCGGAGGAGTGGTCACCGCCGGATCGAGCAGATCAAAATGAGGTGTCCATCTCTGGACTGTGAGATAGCTGCCTTGCACCATCCAAGGACCTTTAAGCAGCACCTTCTCGTAATCTTCTCTGTAGAAAAAACGAACACAGTAGCAGCCATTATCAATGTCTGTGAGCTCAAATCCTGCAGCGAGACTCCACTGAGCCGCCAATCGGTCATGGAGCACATGAAACAGGGGCTCCTTCCCCATAAATTTCACAATTAAGGCACGACTCCAAGGCCTATGAAGCTTTCTCAGACGAGCACCGGTGATCTTCACACAGATCCGGCCATCCACCGAGAGCTCCGAGACCACTCCCGTCGCATCCTTTCCGTCCGAGCCTTCAACCGAGAAGAAATCCTCCTCCTCCGCATATAGATCCCTTTCAGATGAGGCTGCAACAGAGCATCCTTGAACTTCCGATTACCAGTAACAGATTCGTCATCATCAGAAGTGTTGGGGCCGGCAACATACCGCCGTTTGAAGCTAGCTTGAAACCGAAAGAAGTTCTCCGGAGATCCAACAGAATCCTCAGGTGAGAGAGGTGGTGATGGTGGTTGGGGAAACGTGAATGAGCCCTCTTCCGTCATTCTAGAGAGAGAATTTTAATTTAAACATATTTACATTCAAGCTTTTTTCACTAACTAACAACTCCATCCAAAATTGTTGGGTCATCAAATCCAACTACAAGATCAACACCACTGGGTAAGTTCTCCATATTTTTACATAACCACTATGCCTGTTTAAGAAAGACCACTTAGCTAGTTCACGTGCAACACCATTTAACTTCCTAGGACAATAAAACCTATTTTTCTTCTAATTTCAAAAGTCTAGCATCCAACCTTGTAATCCATTCCCATTTGGCAGCTTGTTTATTATTGAAACTCATGATCATCATATGTGCATCAGACTCAATCAGCACCTTGTTCCAGTTTTCTCTTGCAAATCTGCATATAACAAGTTCAACAGCCACAAATTCAGCATTAGCTACATCAGTTTCAGGCAAATAACATGTTTCACCACCCATAACTTCCCCTTATCATTCATGATGACATAAGCTGCAGCACACCACCCATCCTTAAAGATGGCATCACAATTAGCTTTGATCCAACCTTGTAAAGGTGGCTTCCATTTATCAACAGCTTCATTGGACTCACCTTTATTTGAAATTCCACCAGCTTTGAGAAGGTTCTTTACATAATCACTCCAAATGATACTATTTCTTTGCAGATTTTCTAAGGATAAAACACCTCCCCTCTAAATATAGTTGCATTTCTGTTGAGCCAAATTCTTTCCAATGTGATTCCAATAAGAGCAACTTCAGTATCTTCCAACTTTTGACCTTTGTGCTCAAACAGGAACATCAATATCTCTTTGATACTCATACTTTCAGCACAGTCCATTCTTAGGTTCATAATTTTGAACCAAATTGCTCTAAAAGATGAACAAGTTAAGAAAATATGTTTGCTGTCACTTTGATTTACTGGAAAAAGCTACAAATCTCTTCATTGCCTCCACATGAGCTTGGAGGTTTAGTGGCTAACCCCCCTGCAGCAATTCTCCGCGTGATGATTTTAAGTTTATTATGCACTTTAACCTTCCAAATAAGATCCCATTTGAATACTCGAGAAGCACAAATATTGACTTGATTTTGGAAGTGATACACAGCTTTAGCAGTCACAATACCTCTTTTTTCTGCAACCCATATACAATTCTCCTTTATGGGATATAAAGGAATTTTAATGCTCTGTGTGTGCTTTTCTCCTATCGAGACATCCATCTATCCAGTTCTTCTTCTTTCCATGTTTTTCTATGCCAATAAATGAGCTCCTTAACTCTCTTTGGAGCTCTAGCAAGGTCATCTGGAGGGTTAGATTTTGAATTCTTCAAGTTTGGGACCCAAGGGTCTTGTCAAATATCTATTGTGTGGCCATCCCCCACGAATGTGAGAGCACCACTGGAGATAATTTCTCTCACATTTACCTTCCCTTTCCAAAAGAAGGAATCACATGGCTTAGGGTCAATCCTTTGAAATTTTATAAGGTGACAGTACATCTTTAAAAGAAGTTGCACCCATAAACAATCTTTCTAAGTCCACAAAATCCAAACAAGGTTAGCTGAGAGAGCTTAGTTGAAATTGTAGGATTTTGTAACGGATTACGCAGCGGAATTAAACAATAAACGATTCGTACAAGACCCTACAAGGATCACAGGAAGAGAATTCATAACGATAGTAAAGGATTCGTAATAGTCACCTTGTGGGTTTTCTGTGATGACTTCAGATGCGAATAATGTCACGTCTCTACGGTTGACCACGCCTAGGATTGAGATCTAGATCGTCCAACTCCTTGTGATAGCTAGAAACAATGGAAGAGGAAGAAGGAATCACACAACGAAACGCAAAAGAGGGGCTCGGGCCCTCTTTGTGGTCGACGGGTAGAGGGGGCAGACGGGTGAGGCTCAGCCTCCTTGTCTTGCTCTCTCTCATTTCTTTCTCTCCTACTCAACTAACGTTATGAGCATTAGTTCTAGGAAGGAAGCTAGTAGCATCCTTTATATAGTCCAAAAACTCCTTGTTTACTTCATTAAGGCCCTCTCCTAATCCTAGTCAAGTTCGGATTAGTCCCTCTTGCAAATTAGTCCTACTAAGTTTGCAAGTAGTTTCACATTGATCCTTCTAATTAATTAATCATAATAATTAATTCACAAGTATAGTTCAATCCATATGGCGTGTCACCCCATAGGTTTCTACTTAGTTGGTAGTAACTATTTACTAACATGGAGCGGTGTCTAGCAACACATCCGTTCCATCCAACTAATAGAAAAGTCATCCGACAAACCTTGTTGTCTCATCCCATTGTCTCTATATCCGGATTGGACAGGAGACATACAAGTCACACTCGTATATCCATTCCATAGTTTCTCGATCCTAGGAATAGCCTTATCCATGCATATAACATCAATATCCCATATTGATTTATCTGAGCCTGACCAGACATTCTATAAGCACTATCCCTCGAGTGGTCACGTATATTTGCTCCCGTTATGTGGGAGGGACAAATTGTATCTACATCACTATGATCTCTAAGCTTGCTTCATATTGGGTCCGATAAGCGCCTTTATGGCTACTTAGTCACGGTGTAGCGTTTAACGCTACCAAGACACAATATTCCACAACTAGATGATCTAGTGACTTCAAGTCTAAGGATGACAATACCGTTGTCACCGCGAGAAGCGCTTGTGACTTTACATAACTTGTATGTAGCCTTCTCGGAGATGGGTTAATCCAGTATGCCATTACCCCTAATGCATACCCATGTGTTGGATCGTAATATCTCCATATCAATCCAACCCCATACTAGTCTATAGATGATTGTCCTGTTAATCAGTATAATGGACTAGGGATATTTAAGATAAACATCACGATTGTAAATATAAGGACTTCATTATATTAAATATCTCCACAAATAATACAACGAATATTCTAGCCAATTATTGTTTATACTAAACTAGATTGCCTCTAGGGCATCTATTCCAACAGTCTCCCACTTGCACTAGAGCCAATTTGGTGCATCTCGTATGCCAATGCTCCTAGTGTGCCCTTCATGCTTGCGCTGAACAACGGATTTTGGTTGTTTATTTCCGTCTCACCCCTCTATTTTACTAGTTGAGCAGGATTGAACCAGATTGCGGTGTTAATTGCTAAATAGTGGATTGTTTTGCTAAAGTAGTTGTTTTTAGCTATTTTTAGCAAATTTTTAAAAATTACTATTTTTTAGGAACCACATGTACTTAATTGCAGTATTTATAAACATTGTCATTCTTGACGAGTTTGTGTAAATTTTTAAATAATTCAGTCACATACCAGTATTTAAGATATATGATAAAAATGTGGTTTCAGATGACTGTGTGTCGTGGTGGTTGATACTTTGAACGTTTGAAAGTGTAAGACAGGTGGACAGTAACCGATGATTTTTTTTGTAAATTGGTAATTTTATATTAAATGTGTGACAGACGAACTAAGTTGTGACCATCCGGTCACACTTTTAATAATAAAAATGTTGGTTAACGATTATCAACATGTCTGACACTTTCAGACGTCCAAAGCTCAACCAGCAGTACAAACAGTCATCTGAAACGTTATTTTTAATCACATTTATGAAAATATGGTACATGACTGAATTTAATAAAAAGTTACACCAGCTCGTCATATATGACAGTTTTTATAAATATCTAAAAAAAAATTGTAATTTACAACAAATTACTAAAAAACGGTTAAAAACAACTATTTTAGCAAAACAATCCCCTATTTAGCAATTAACACCGCAATCTAGTCCAATCCTGCTCAACCAGTAAAATAGAGGGGTGAGCCAAACAGCCTAGTAGATACCGCCTGACCACTAGCGTAGAAATCCAAAATCTACTTAGCACAACAACCAGTTATTACACATCAGCATGCGACACCAAATACACAAACATCGTGATTTATCAATTGCCAGACAATAATCAGATAGCTATAAAAATCTGTAAAATTACACCAGCACTATATACATGCATAGACTGTAACTAAGAAAATTTAGAGATTAAATTTCCCCTACCTGATAAGAACCAGCCAAACAAGCCCAACCAATGTCCTCTCCGAACCAATCCCTAACTTTCTAGCTGAGGGTTAACATATCTGCTTTGTTTATTTCCGCCTCAGTCTCTTAGAAATCAAACTCACCAACAACATGTAGCAGAGACCATATAGTTATACTTTCGGTCTTCCTAACTAAATGATCACAGTTGAGTAAATGACAACCAAAATCCGCTTGCAAAGCCGCTTGTTCAACGCAAGCATGAAAGGCACACTAGGAGCATTGGCATACGAGATGCACCACATTGACTCTAGTGCAAGTGGAAAACTCTTGGAATAGATGCCCTAGAGGCAATCTAGTTTAGTATGAACAATAATTGGCTAGAATATCATTGTAGTATTTTTGGAGATATTTACTATAATGAAGTCCTTAGATTTACAATCGTGTTGTTTATCTTCAATATCCCTAGTCCATTATACTGATTAACAGGACAACCATCTATAGACTAGTATGGATTGAATTGATATGGAGGTATCACGATCCAACACATGGGTATGCGTTGAACAAGCGGCTTTTGCATATGATTTTTTTAATTTACCAAAATTGTTTTGTATTTTTTACGATGTTCTCCCTAAAATGTGTCATAAATGAACATGGTGCCTAAAGAACCTCATAATGAAAGGACACAAGAGATTCAAAAAGTCGTCATCTGGGACATTACATCTTTTTAGAATATGTAAGAATTCAAAAATAAGAATACTAATTTATAAATTTTATACAACAATTTCTCACTAAAAATTATCAAAATTCTGGACTGGTATATAAAAAATAAAATGACATCAAAATTAATGCGGTTGGTATAATACAATGTATCGTTGACGACTGGGGTTTGAACCGTAGTTTTAATATAAACTTATATCTTTGAGAAAAATAAGAAATTTTCACGTATGTACAATGTTTCAATTCTCAATAAGACAACACATTAGCGGGCCGTGGGCTGAATCGATTTTAGCAAGCACTCACGGGGTCTTACCGATAACCCCTAAAAAGTGACGTCTTACTTCCTTACTCGCGAAAGAAAACTCATATAGAGTGTACGTAACCGCTATATCGTTCCACCATAAACGTTGTGGGATCTATTAAGAATATTAAATGCGACCTACTAATATTGGTGTAGATAAACTATGCATCAGTCAAATATGAGCAAAAGTGAATAATTGTCAGGTATTAGTTAAAAATCTTGTACCCCCACTATTCCTTAAATAATTTAAGGATGCACTGAGAATGTAGTCTCATACTGATATTCTTCGGGAAGTCTTTAATCAAATTTCCTATGAACCTCGATGCATGTGTTCTTTCGGAAATAACCTACATTAAAAATGATGAGGCATATTTCCATTTAGTCACATTTGTAACTCGGTAATAATTTCATATATCCCATGACTTAGAATTCTTCAACCTGATAGTAATTACTCATTATCTCAATTGTCATGACAGTTTATTGTGTACTACACTTTCCATTTTGTTGGTATTTCTCATAAATATGCATACTCACCTGTCACATAAATCATACTTCAACAACAATATTCTATCTCAAAGTAGCTTTCAACTCTATTTGCACACATAAATAAAATTTCTCAAAAGTATTGCCAACTATGTTGTCACAAAAGAAATGTTTGAAAATAATAAATAGTTTATCATCATAGATGAATTAAATTTTATTCTTTAACTTGAATTTATCTTCCTTTCAAGAGATATATATACTATTCCATCATTGAGCTGAATTTTATGCAGATCATTCTTCATAGCAATAAACTCATATTTATCACATGCATTAATTGATAATAATCATTCATTGTTGATAAGTCATAAAGGGAAGATGCACAAGATTCATATTTTTTTGTAGATTTAAAAAAAAGACCCCCTGAGTAAGTCCATAAGGACATCATTTGTCAATCTAAATCAATGGGGGGCCTTGGCCTCAGGAATTTTAACTGATTTACTTAGGTTTTTCTTGCCTCTAAGGCTTATTTACAATAACCCCAATTTGAACGTCTCCAAGATTTATTTTAGAAGTATTGCAGAAAAAAGATCTTCTGAATGTTGATACTCCGAGTAACGACTCTTAGGCTTGGAAGAGTATCATCTATGATAGATACCTCTTGAGGAATGCATCATTTGGGATATGGGTTGTGGCGATAAAAATCCCTCTTCTAAAGGATAAATGGATCCCTGGATTAACAACTCTTCTTATAAACTTTTTCGCTCTTGAGTTCAGAAATTTGAATGCCTTTGTCAAAGACTGGATCACATCTTCTAATGGCTACAAGGAATGGAGAGGAGTTTAATTTTTGAAACTGTGCCAAGCTTTATTTCTCATCGTATCCTTGCTATCCAACTCCCTCACAACAAGGAACAGGACACCATTATTTGGCCTTCCGCAATGAATTCTCTACGAATTCGGGTTATAAATTTCTAAATAGACAAGTCATGAAGTGCCACTTACCTGGCGATCTTCTTGATCATATTCACATGGATTCAAGGAATAAAACTTTGGGTGCCATATAGGCTCTTGAGATCTCAGCAAAATGAAAATTCTTTTTTTGGAAAGGAGTGCATAACATGATCCAACAATGAGCTACCTCATCAGTCGTTTCAAAATAAACAATAACATCTGCCATCTCTGCCAGCTGGATCCGAAAACCAACAAACATCTTTTTTTCCTCTCTTCTTTGGTACCAACGCCAAGTTAAACCTCAAGCTAACAAGGATTTTGGTTCTAACCTATTTGACATGATTTCCTGGAAGGATAAAAAAGCTATGCACATCCTCTGGGCACTTTGAAGAGGTAGATGCAAAAACGTTTTCAATGGTAATAACTTCATTGTGCATGCCATCCCTAAAAAAATTGATTATGAGGACCACCTCCTTACCCTTGCACAGAAATGTGAGCCCGTGCTTGCTCGTCGGAACCAGCCTCTTGAACAATGTAATGTAGTTAAAATTGATACCGAAAATGGCGATGTTATTTGTGATATTTGTGTGGAAGGTGCTTGGAATGATCAATCCTGACTACAACAAATATGACATTTGTTGACAGCTTTTTTGTCGACAGACAGTTTTATGTCAATGGTTACGCGATTAATCGACAATATCAGAATTTGTCGATGCACATGATATTTTTTGTCGACCTTTTAGTTATTATTTTATCATTCCCAATAATGTGGTCATTATATTGTGAGTATTTATCTGATTTTGACATCTACTTACATAGTGACATATCTTTTTGTCAACTCCTGCCAAAAAAGTGAATTAAAAATTGGAGGGTAAACAATTGGTGTTTCCCACCATTCCAAATTCTGAGAGGGAATTAAAAAATTTAGAAACAGTTTCAATCACAAATCAAAAAAACAACTACGAGAATTAAACACTCACACTCACACGCACAGTTAGACTCAGACTCTCAGAAACCTCTCCTTCTCCCCCTCAATCCACGATTGTCTCGACCCGCCGGAGACACTCACTGAGATGGTGACGATGGAAGAGACGATGTGGAGATCATAACACATACACTGTCGGAGAGACTCACTGAGATGGTGACGATGGACTACAGGAACCGTATTACCCCCTCCACAAACCCTAACCCCGACCTCATCGTCGCCGCCGCCAGTTCTTACAGGATTGCCCTCTTTCTGTCTCGCATCTTCAACCGTCTTAGCAGGGATATACGTCCTCCAATTTGAATCGAATAACCTTTTCTCTCTCTGCGAAACCCCAAAATCCCCGAAACCCCCTTTGCCCAAGAATTCAAAATTGAACTGCGCGTCTCAGTTTCATTTTCTTTTTGTTCTCACTCTAAAACCCATCTACAGGTGAGTCTTGGATCTCTCTCTGAAACCTCGCAGCCTCCTAGGCAGTCTCTGATTCCTTCTCGATTCAATTTTCGTTCTTGATTTTATTTTGTTTATCGGGTTTTAATCATTCTGAAACCACGCAGGTCGAATTATGCAGAAGCAACATCTTGCAGATGCAGTCACCAGATTCAGGTTTCATCTAATTCTCTTATTGATGCTGCAATCGTCCAGGTTTTCTAAGTTTTCATTCTTAGCTTTCTTTCATTCATAGTGTCTCTTTTCCTTCTAATGAGCATCTTGATTGTCATAATGAAAAGATTCGCCAAAGGACTGTGTCTGACCAAGAAACACAGATAAAAAGTGATTTGGCTGCACCAGTAGCCACTTCAGAAATAAAGACTGACGCCTCTAATGAGCACCTTATTTTCCATAATGAAGAGAGACGAGAAAGTACTAAGTCTGACCAAGAATCACTTATAAAAAGTGATTCAGGTGCACAAGTAGCTAATTCAGAAATAAAGGCTGAGGAGCAGGAGATTACGGGTGTTTCTTTGATTGATTATTTCACTGTAGAGGAAGCAAATAAACATTTATGAAATCTGAGGCAGGGGACTGGACAGGTACGAACATACCCTTGTAGTTCTGCTTTTCAACTTATTGCTTTTTCCAGTATTTTAAATTGTGTCATCACGGTGTTATAGTGATGCATACTTATTGCCGCCATGTTTTCCTAGCACGAGATATGGTGTTTAAAGAGATCTTAATTTGATGTAAATAAGGATAAAGGAGCCTGAAGAAATAGGGATATTGGGTAACTGAATGTAGATAGGGGAACCTTCCCCAACTGGATCAACTAAAAAAGAACGAATGTAGGCGATCATAGATATGGTATAAGTAGAAAGAGAGATAATATATAAAGATAAGAGAAATAAGACATGTAAGATAAATTGCCTTCTAAGCAATTTCTCAAAGTTGAAGTATCCTATGTTCCTTATAGGAAACACTCCTAGCAGGGCATAAATCTTTTCTCTGGAAAGTTTGTAAACCTTACACAGTAGTTCAGAATAGACCCGTGGATTTCACTTACGACTAATCAGTTATTTTCTTATATGTGCCTCTTCTACTCCAAAATGATGTATCATGTTTTTTGTGTCTCAACTCATGTAACTTGACGCAGAGAGTGGTGCAGGATGTCGAGTCAATGCAATATTCTGTTGGAGACAAGCTTCCTTTTGCCCTGTTATCTGTGTATTGCTCATTTTGTGGCATTTGTGTGAAGAAGAATCAGTCTTATTATGGTGTGCTAGAGGAGATGAGGTCGCAGTATTGTTTTTGTACAACATGCTTTAAGAGCTTTCGTGGCGATGATATTCCATGCTTGGGCATTTTCATTTCGAAGGCAAAGTTTTGTAAGAAGAAGCATATCCACCACGATGAAGAAGCGGTAAGTTGCACAATTACCCCTTGAGATATCAGTATCAGCTCAGCATTAAAGGTTCAGTCTTTTAGGTAAGAATAAGTTAACACTGTATTTTTTGTGTTCGTGCAGTGGGTTCAATGTGATAAATGTGAAGGCTGGCAACACCAGATATGTGCACTCTACAATGATAAAAGAGATCAGGGAGGACAAGCCCGGTATATATGCCTGAATTGCTACTTAGATGGATTAGCAGCTGGAAAGCTTATGCCCTTGCCAAAGAAGGATGCTTTTGGTGCAAAAGATTTACCTACTTTAAAGCTCAGTAATCACATTGAACAAAGACTGAGAATGTCTCTCAAGAAAGAGAGAGAAGAGAGGGCCAAGGCTCTGAACACCTACATTGATGAGGTCTGATGTCCATGCTCTTTTTATCTTTTCCTCCTCCAAAAAAAATCCTTATGTGTAACGTGTATGCTTGCGGCTAGCCAGTCTTGTCTTACTTCATCTACCCCTCGCCCCACTATAAGTATATTCTTTTCCTATTTGGACTATCCCAAAAGTGCCTTATATGAAAAATTCACCTACTTTCACTTCACTTCCTCCGTTCCCTTCCTAAGAAGTACCAGTTTTACTTATCCATAATCCAGTTCAATTTCATTGAAGTAGGATGCTTGCATGTAGTCATGTGTACTAAAGTTATGGTAGTTGCATAATTCAGCTCAACGTCGTCGAATTAGGATGGGAGAGAATTAGGTCAGACTAGTGAGAGAGAGAGGCAGGGAGCAGAACTATGGCTCTAACTTCTTGTCATCACGAATAAAAGGACTTCCTCTTGCAGGGCAGAATTTTAGCCTCATGGTAGCTGTGAAATCTTGTTATGTACACTGATCTGATAGGTTACTGTTAATCGGCTGGCTGTAGCACTTAAGACATAGTATGGATAAGTTTCGCTTGACCTCCCTGTGTTTTGGTGTGTGTCCAACCACCCCATTGTGGGTTAAGTAAGAATTTAAGCCATTTTATCCCAATAGTTAACTTTCTTTACTGAAACTAACAGTATATCCCAGTATGGATTATGAGATTATGGGAAACCTTTTTGCCTTTTTAACTAAATAGATAAAATATGTAGAGGTACGTTGTAATCATTTATGAAGCCTTGTACTTTTCTTAGGAAGAAGATTAAAAGTCCCCTGAAATATGTTGTAAGAGGAGCCTAAATATTAAATAGTTGCGAGGGGATTAGTCAAAGCTACAAAAGAAAAATCAAACTCAGAACAAACTTTTCAGTTTGTTTAATATCATAAGCATCCTCTAGAAATTATTCCAATCCCAATTTGTTTCTCGAAATCTTCTTGCATCAGACTCCCCCAGGTTGGGAAAGAATCTAAAAATGGGTTATGAATTATGATGACTCCCAACTTCAATCTTTTGTTGCTCTTCACCAGGATCTGCTACTTGGCCACAAATATTAATATCTATCTTGAAGTTATTCAGTCACAAAGATGTGCATGTCATTCAAGTGTTGAACAAACAAACTGATAGCTTTATTTATCCTCAGGTATCCACAATGGATAGTCAAATCACTCAGCTAGTTCTTCAATCCATATCGCGTTTGTGTTTTCTTTAGGAGAATGTATGTACTGTGTCCACACCATCTAACACGTCATCCAGTCAGTACCGAGCCATCATATGTAATCTGCATAAAGTGACTCCGAATGTGAGTTCTTAAAAAATTCAAAACTGCAGTAATCTGCGTGTAGCTAGAGGATATGATTGAAGGGTTGAACATTTTAATCTTCTAAACTGATTCTGATGAATAGTTCCGTAGTTCTTGGTTTGTTCTCATGGAAACTGTAGGGTTTTGATTCATGGATTGCACAACGGAAGCATAAACAAACATAAAACCATGCAAAACCCTCCAAGGATCACAAGTCAAGAGACATAACGATGGTAAGGGTTAGAAATCATAAACACACCTTTGGGTTCTCCTTGATGACTTCAAACGCGAATAGTGTCACGTCTCTACGGTTGATCCACGCCTAGAGGTGAGATCTAGACCCTCCAAATCCATGTGCTAGCTAGGAAGAATGGAAGAGGAAGAAGAAATCGCCAACAATGGAGTGCCAAAGGTGGGGCGGCACCCTTTAGGCCGACGGGTAGGGGGCGGCGGTCCCAAGGGGGTTCGGCCCTTGCTTGGGATTTGCACTCTCCTTGCTTTATTCTCTCCTTTCTTCTATCAAATAGATGGGTTTGTGTAGAGAGAAAAATAAGCTAGTAGTGTTCTTTATATAGTCCCACAACTCCTTGTCCTACTACATAAAGAACCCCTCATAATCCTACTCAAGTTCGGATTAGTCCCTTTTGCAAAAATAGTCCTTATCATGTCAATACATGGATTAGTTCTATTTTGCAAATTAATCCTAATCATGTCTCTACATGAATTAGGCCACCTTGGCAAATCCTAATCATGTCCATACATGGATTAGTCCAACTTGCATATTAGTCCTACTAAATTAGCAAGTTGTTGCGATTTGATCCTTTTAATTAATTAATCATATTAATTAATTATTTCCCAAGTCTAGTTCACCCCTATATGGAGTGTGACCCCATAGGTTCTATTTAGTTGGTAGTAACTATTTACTAATATGGAGCGGTCTCTAGCAAGACATCCATTCTAGCCAACAAATAGAATAGTCATCATGACAAACCTTGTGCAAGTAATTGTCTCATCCCTTTGTCCCAATATCCGGATTGGACACGAGACATACAAGTCACACTCATATATCCAATCCATAGTTTCTCGATCCTGGGAATAGCCTTATTCGTGCAAATAACATCAATATCCCATATTGATTTATTTGAGTCTGGCCAGACATTTTATAAGCACTATCCCTCGAGTGGCCTAGGATATTTGCTCCCGTTATGTGGGAGGGACAAATTCTATCTACGTCCAATACGATCTCTAAGCTTGCTTCTTATTGTATCCAGTACACGCCTTTATAACTACCCAGTTACGGTGTAGCGTTTAACGCTACCAAAATCACAATAATCCACAACTAGAATATCTAGTGACTTCAAGTCTAAGGATGACAATACCGTTGCATCGCGAGAAGCGCTTGTGACTTAACATAACGTGTATGTAGCCTTCTCGGAGATGGGTCAATCCAGTATGCCATTACTCCTAATGCATACCCATGTGTTGGATCATGATATCTTCATATCAATCCAACCCCATACTAGGTTATAGATGATTGTCCCATTAATCATTATAATTGACTAGGGATATTTAAGAATATAACAATTATATTCTAAGGACTTCATTCATGTTAGCATATCTCCATATCGATAACATAATGAATCGTAAATCCATAAATGTCACAATTAATTGATTGCCTCTAGGGCACAATTCCAACAGTCTCCCACTTGCACTAGAGTCAATCTCCCGCATCACATGCCTATTGATCTAGCGCGGCCTTCCACGCTTACGCTGCGTAGAGGCGAGACATACGCTGGCACCTTGCAAATATTCACATCTCCTTCATCAACAATTTGATTGAGATTGAATATTCTGAGTAAATGCATCTTTATGCATTAATTTGCTCAGTCCTCTATGTTATAATCAGTGACTGAATCTTGCCTGGAACCTTTCCAGCTCACAGTCGCTCCCACTAGGGAAAAACTCAAAATTCGACTTATAATCTGAACCTTCCTTGTCAGATTTGAAGTTCGCATCACTGCAACCCCTTACAGTAAACTCTTCGTATCCTCCTTTTATCAAAAATTCATCCTTTAGTTCTTCTCAAGTACTTAAGGATAATCTTGATAATTATCCAGTGACTCTCACCCGGATTTGACTGGTATCTTTGTGTCATGCCTTATGACACGTCTGGCCTAGTACATTCCATGGCGTATCTCGTGAATCTAATTCATACGGTCCATTCCCAATCTAATTGGAAAGACAATTAGCCTTCCAAAGACTAATTCCATTTGACATGGGTAAGAATCAATATTCTTTTCACGTTGAACCATTTCAACACTTTTGTCAATTTATGTACCATGACTTAAGCTATACAACCATCTTGATCTACCTCAATAGATCTTCACAAGTTGCTTCGCTTAAGTCTACCATTAGAAAGTCAACTCCCTAGTCAATCTACGTAAGACTGCCAAGTAGGGGCAACATTCCCAATGATTAAGTATGTCTCTACATACAAGACCAGGAAAAATAATTGCGCTCCCACTAACCTCCTTGTAAACACAAGTACCATCTTCAATTTTGATGGAACCAAACTCCTTTGATTGCATCATGAATTTGAAGAGTCCAACTCCTAGAAGCTTGATTCAATCTATAAACAGATTGCTACAAGCAAGATACTAATGGATCTAAGCATCACAACTGGGAAAGATTCCGTCATAGTTTGTACTATGAACTCACAGGAAATCCTTATCCATCCAATTGTCCTTTAAAGATAATCATATTACCATCCATGCTGGTTTCCTCATAACCCACTTGCACCTTTTAGGTGGTTCCACCAAAGTCCATACTTTGTTGGTATTCACGGATTCCACTTCGTATCTCATGGCTCCAAGCCATATCTGAGAGTATGGCCACACGTGGCCATCTCATAGGTTGTAGGCTCATCTCGATGAGCAATATATCACTGGTTATGAGAAATCCTTATTTCTCTAGTCCCTTGATATATCCTACCTGACCTACGAGGTTCTTGTGTTATCTGAGTAGGTTACTCCACAACACCTTGTGATCCTGCTCATGTTCCATCAAACGGATCAATGTTCTATTGTGGTTCTTGAACTTTTCAAGTTCTACTGTCCTCCCACTGTTTCTCTTAGAGAAAATCTCTACCTAGAAACACTGTAGTTCGAGCAACAAACAGTTTGTTCTCGATGGGTTGTAGAAATAATATCCTTTTCAGGATATCCCACAAAACATTTATCCGACTTGGGTCCAAGTTTATTTGTAAACTCCTTTACATAAACTTCATAACCCCAAACCTTTATGAATGACATACTAGGGCACTTCCTAGTCCATATCTCATATGGTGTTTTCATAATTTGTTTTTGATGGAACAAGGTTAAGGGCGAAATTTGTTGTAATTAGAATCATAGTCCCAAAAGCAAACTGGAAGTTCTGTTTGACTCATCTTGGACCGAACTGTGTCCTACACAGTTTGAACTCTCCTCTTAGACACGCCAAACCCATGTGGCGTGCTAGGTGGAGCGAGTTTTGGATCATATCCAATACTCCCATAGATTCTTGTCAAACTCTTGGCTCAAGTACTTTTCTTCTATGACCCAATCGTAGAGTCTAAATACTTTTTCCAAGTTGGTTCTCTACTTCATTCTCGAATTCTTTGAACAATTCAAAGGATTCTGACTTATTTCTTCATAAGATACACAAATCCATATTTACCTGATCCTATCAGTAAATATGATGAAGTATTGAAACCCCATTTTTAGCATCTATGCTCAGCGGCCTTCATACATCAATATGTATGATTCCCAAAAGATCATATATTTGCCTAATAAGTCTTACATGTCTCATATGATTCAATAATCAAATGAGTTCCAGAAATCCATCCTCATGGGGTCTAGATATGTATCTCTTATTTATGGGGCCTACACGATAATGCTAAAGATAAGTGAAGTTCATATCATTATATGCAAACCTCTAGGTATTAATGTTATAGATGAAATTATCATGATCATGGATATAGAATCCACTTAGACAAAATTGCTTTACAATAATGCATATCATAATAAATGGAACAACATTTGTCCTTTATTGTGATAAGGAGTTTTCTTGTCCAAACAAGAAACTTTGATAATGTCCCTACTCATAGCTAGGACATGATCGTTTTTGTCTAATTCATGAACAATTTCTTAAAGGTAGAAATAATTCCCTACGGCTTATTTAGTAACCCTTTGCTTTATAGCCCCACGTGTAGGATTATTTCTTCCTTATCCAATTGTCTTCATCTCTTGAGATCCTCCACACTTCCATAAATGTGAGATCCTCATCTAGTATCATATACTTATGATGATGAGATAGACACATTGATTTCTATAACAAAATACTTATATTGGAATTCATAATTCCTTTATTACTTACTTCCAGGTACTTTGGGTAGCCTCTCTTCCTCTACACCACATATGGGACTCCAAGGCAACTTGGTTTTAGCAAAAGGCTTGCTTTATACCCATGGGATCGGTGCAAACAATTTGCCCTTACCCATGTTGTTAACCATTAACAGCTTTGCCCATGCCCATTATGAGTGTTTTGTTTAAGTAATTTTTCAATCATATTGAGTAAATCAACTTTAAAAACAAAACTATAAGTGCATCCAATGCAATTCTTGGTCCACTTGGGTGAATAACTGTTTATTCTTTATCTATCTCATAGATAATGCCCATTCACTAATGTTTCAATCATATTGAATTAGCTTATTTGCATAACGCAAAGTGGAGCAACACTTCAAACCTTTCATGTCTAGCTCGCTCCTTTTGAAAGAGCTTCTTTCAATGTATGATCATATCATACTTCTCCATGTTCCTCTTCTTGCTTTCAAAGCTCAGAGTTCATGGCGGCTAGCATGAGGCAAGTCATAACCAAAGAACCATTCTTTGGTGTTACCTTCATAGGTTTTAGTGTGTTTTGGTAGTTGGTAGGAAGAGAACTTTATGTTCTACAAAGTACAACAATTTCCTTTTATTTGAGAACAATTCTCAATTTTATACCAATCTAGATTCCAGACAACTCGTCCATCTTATGGACACCTAGTCGTGTTTTTGTTTGTTTAATGCCATGGGTATTTAACACCAAAAGGATTATGCAAGGTTTGTGACGTTTTGACTATATTCAACAAGGATTTAATTTGTTAAATATAGCTCCCACTATTTTACTACGGATTAATAACCCTCAAGATATTAATGCGGAAAATATCCTTATATTTTCTAGTGGGCCAAGATCCATGTTTCATCTCCTTATGAGCTTGCTTTGGCAAGTCACCCATAATTTGACTACTTTAGGTAGGAACAATTCCAATTGCATCCCTTATGCAACTCTTGGTTCAATTGGGCAAATAACTCCTTATTTATCCATCCTTATGGATAATCCCAATTGATTGCCTCTAGGTTTCTTAATCACATTAATAGCCTAGTTGTGTTCAACCTCTTATTTAAACAATTGCACATTGTTACGTGCCATCGCATTCCATCATTATGAACCAAGTCGCCCTGCTTTGGCACGCACGAACTTGATAAATAATGATGATCATGAGTGTTTAAACAACGAGAAGGCAAGAACACAATATTTGAATTTTGAGGGATTTTAAATTCAATTTTAATTGTTTTGTTGATCAAAATCAACTAATCTATCTATTTGAGTTTGGGCACAACTCCAAATAATAGATCCGGGTTGTCTAATTATCTTATTATCCTAATTGCATGCATCATCCATACACCAACCACACAATAATAAGACAATAAAGTAAACAATCACAAAACAAAAATTAAACGTGATGTGGATATGGCTTTTTCTAGACTAAGATAATTCCAAGCCAATGGAATTATCTATGAACCCTAAAACAAACACATCTCCATGCGTCTTGATCCTTTTGGTCAATCCTTCATAGTCATGTGGAATGCTCCATGCTCCATGTTCCATCTTTTGTGGCTCCTTTGGCTTTGGGCTTCTTTTCTTCAATCTTGGCTAACAATCTACTTTTATCTAGCACTAGCTAACTTCTATACTAAATAAAATAAATCTCACAAGTTAAGAAAAAAAATGGCACGCAGGCCATAAAACCCTAATTAATTATTACAATTAATTGATCAGCTCGCAGGCCGTAAAACCAAACCACAAAATTAAACATCCACATCAAACCACATCCTAAGGCCATATCCAATCACCATGCGAATTGCACATAAATAGTTAAAATCCAATTTTAACGCGCTTGGTCAATTTTAATTGATTTTAGGATTTCTAGGGTTAAAACGGTCCATGGGCCCAACAATCAAATTGCCCGGGCCCAAAAAGATGAACCACAAGGTCCTAGGGCCGGCCCGGCCCTTAGGGCGGCCAAACTTGGGCGGCAAGCAAGAGGGGCGGTCCCTTAGGGGGGCCGAACCTCCATAGGGAGTTGTTTCCAAAACAACTCCCTTGCTTGGTGCCCAAGTTTGGTTGTTTCCTGGTTTTGGAAGAACTCCTTCTTCCCCAAGGATGCCCAAACCCTAGATCTAATATCCTAAAATTTCTCAAACTCACTAATTCATGCATCCAATGCAAAAAATTAGATCTTGTTATGAAAGATTATTGACAAATTGCATCCCATGCTTGATTTGTCTTGTTTTACACGATAAACAATCAAATTAAGGTGTAAAACAATTAAAACGTAACACATAAACCACGTTTCTTCTCTACGACCTGTGGCTCTGATACCACTGTAGGGTTTTGATTCATGGATTGCACAACGGAAGCATAAACAAACATAAAACCATGCAAAACCCTCCAAGGATCACAAGTCAAGAGACATAACGATGGTAAGGTTTAGAAATCATAAACACACCTTTGGGTTCTCCTTGATGACTTCAAACGCGAATAGTGTCACGTCTCTACGGTTGATCCACGCCTAGAGGTGAGATCTAGACCCTCCAAATCCATGTGCTAGCTAGGAAGAATGGAAGAGGAAGAAGAAATCGCCAACAATGGAGTGCCAAAGGTGGGGCGGCACCCTTTAGGCCGACGGGTAGGGGGCGGCGGTCCCAAGGGGGTTCGGCCCTTGCTTGGGATTTGCACTCTCCTTGCTTTATTCTCTCCTTTCTTCTATCAAATAGATGGGTTTGTGTAGAGAGAAAAATAAGCTAGGAGTGTTCTTTATATAGTCCACAACTCCTTGTCCTACTACATAAAGAACCCCTCATAATCCTACTCAAGTTCGGATTAGTCCCTTTTGCAAAAATAGTCCTTATCATGTCAATACATGGATTAGTTCTATTTTGCAAATTAATCCTAATCATGTCTCTACATGAATTAGGCCACCTTAGCAAATCCTAATCATGTCCATACATGGATTAGTCCAACTTGCATATTAGTCCTACTAAGTTAGCAAGTTGTTGCGATTTGATCCTTTTAATTAATTAATCATATTAATTAATTATTTCCCATGTCTAGTTCACCCCTATATGGCGTGTGACCCCATAGGTTCTATTTAGTTGGTAGTAACTATTTACTAATATGGAGCGGTCTCTAGCAAGACATCCATTCTAGCCAACAAATAGAATAGTCATCATGACAAACCTTGTGCAAGTAATTGTCTCATCCCTTTGTCCCAATATCCGGATTGGACACGAGACATACAAGTCACACTCATATATCCAATCCATAGTTTCTCGATCCTGGGAATAGCCTTATTCGTGCAAATAACATCAATATCCCATATTGATTTATTTGAGTCTGGCCAGACATTTTATAAGCACTATCCCTCGAGTGGCCTAGGATATTTGCTCCCGTTATGTGGGAGGGACAAATTCTATCTACGTCCACTACGATCTCTAAGCTTGCTTCTTATTGTATCCAGTATACGCCTTTATAACTACCCAGTTACGGTATAGCGTTTAACGCTACCAAAATCACAATAATCCACAACTAGAATATCCAGTGACTTCAAGTCTAAGGATGACAATACCGTTGCACCGCGAGAAGCGCTCGTGACTTAACATAACGTGTATGTAGCCTTCTCGGAGATGGGTCAACCCAGTATGCCATTACTCCTAATGCATACCCATGTGTTGGATCATGATATCTCCATATCAATCCAACCCCATACTAGTCTATAGATGATTGTCCCATTAATCATTATAATTGACTAGGGATATTTAAGAATATAACAATTATATTCTAAGGACTTCATTCATGTTAGCATATCTCCATATCGATAACATAATGAATCGTAAATCCATAAATGTCACAATTAATTGATTGCCTCTAGGGCACAATTCCAACAGAAACACCCAAAACCGTGTCTTCCTCAATTTTATTTATTTTAGAGATTTAATTTTTTTATTCTTCTTTTCTGTTTAGGATTTTCAAGGAAGGTAAAGAACGCCGCAGACAATGGGCTCAGAAGAAAACACCCCGAAAATCAAAGAGGAATGAAAGCATTGAAGACGTTGAAGAAATTGAGACAAACCAGGAGTCACAGAACAACAGCGGAATGCTACCAAAAGACATAGTCAATCTGCTTGCAGCCCGGGAGAAGTACACTATAGACCCTCCATTCAACCCACACAGGCACACAGTGCACTTTCCTTTCTAAACTTTTTTGAGTACTTAGAACAATACATGGTTTGCAGGCAAGTTTTTACATCAGACTCCGAGGAAGAGAAGCCGACGAAGAACAC
Source organism: Linanthus parryae (assembly GCA_023055425.1). Taxonomy (NCBI): domain Eukaryota; kingdom Viridiplantae; phylum Streptophyta; class Magnoliopsida; order Ericales; family Polemoniaceae; genus Linanthus; species Linanthus parryae. The sequence continues at coordinate 42,424,346 of JALGPY010000004.1, forward strand.
TGGCTCCAAAAAGAAATGGCCTAAAACATCTGGGTGAGGGACCTTTTCCTATTTTCAGTGACAAGCGATTATATTTTAGTTGCGCAAGTTTTGTAAACCCATTAACCATTCCACATTATGCTTTCAGGTTCAAACCTGTTCTATTGGGGAGTATTCCTCCTTCTCACTGCCTACAAAGCTCATTGGAGTTCTTGAAGAAGCGAAAGATGATGGTTTCAAGGTCATCCTCTGTCCTGAACAACTCCAACCAAGCACTGCGACTGCTTTCTACATCCGGTGTCTTAACTAAGAAATGAGGAAAGAACTGTTACGCAATCTGCTTCTTTTGTTATCTTAATACTACGACCCTTTAATTTGTACAACTCTTTAACTCGGCTAAGGATGCAAAATAGTTATTATGCAGTATTATGTTGGTTTTTGATGTAAAAAATCCCACTTTTGGAGGGTTGATATTGGATTTGAGCACAGTTGTGCAATATGTTTGAGTAGTGTTGGAGTTTTGGGCGCATGTCTGCTTATTAGTAAAAATCCCCATTATTATTTTTATTTGGTCGTGATACAGCCGACAAACACGTGTGTCGGCAGGAAGATGTAATCATATCTACTGGTGACAAAAATATTTGTCACTTATCTACATAAAATACCAAAATTACTTGTCGGTAGTTAAACTAGAGACAGAAACAATTTGTTGTTAGATTTAAACTGTCGACAAAAAATTATGTCGCTTTTTTTTTTTTTTTTTTTTTTTTTTTTTTTTTTTTTTTTTTTTCTGCCGACGTAATTGAGATTTGTCGGTCTTAATACTAACGACCGACTTGTAGTGACCATTTTCCGTCAAAAAATTATTTGTCGGTAGAATTTCTACCGACATATTTGGCCTTTCTAGCGACAATTTTTTCTGTCAACGGAGGCCGAATTTGTTGTAGTGCCTTTGACTCCAGTATGGTATTGCCACCACTCAGGTTGATGGGAATGATTGGGTAGTAAGAAAGAGGGTCAATGATTCTTGCGCTTTACAAGCCGAACTCATTGTCGTGGAGCATGGAGTTCATTTTGTTCTTCATCATAATTTTACATGCATAGGTAGAGTGACAACTCTCTTGTTTTATCTTTATTTCTGGAGAAGAGTAGGCCCTCCTTCCGAGATGCTCCAATCTTTGCTCGCATCAAAGACACTTTTGGTCAGTTTGTCTTCTGCAGTATCACGAAAGTTCCCCGTGGTGAAGTCGCAAAAACCCATAATGATGCAAAGAGTGTCTTGTTGGGTATATTGTTTTGTTTGTGTCTAGTGTTGTTGTTTCCTTTTTGTGTATGTTTTAGCTGTAACTTGTTTTGTTATTGGACTCATGTATGATTTTCTTGTCTATTCGTAATGAATTTCACTTTCATGAAAAAATCTCATACAAATTGGGTAATGACTTGTTACACACCACAAAATCAGATAATGCCGAACAACTATCCTCAACACAGTGAAACATGAAATGTTCTACAGAAAACAATGAACACAATAACTATAACTTTTAATCATATGAAAAAACATCACAAAGAAATTGTGGTGGTTGAGAAAGAAAGGCTAGCAATAAAGAAACATAAAAAATAACTTGAGGCTCAAGCTATATGTAATCTCTAACTATTTTTGTGTAATATCTATACTTATTTTGTTTATGTAAAATAGCGTTATTAAAGTATATTTATATGTGTTATTTTCTTATAATGAATGAATTATATGGATACGTTAATTTTCATTTTATTTATAACTTAAATGGAACTGAATAAACATATATATTTATATTTTTATTCGTAATAATTAACATATGATGAATAATAATGTTGTTAATAGTATTTATATATAATATATTTGTTTTTATGTTATTTTTACACACAAATCGAGTAAAAGAAATCATTTTACACGGTAGCCGATGAATCGAGATTTTCTTTGAAGAAATGGAGGATTGTTGGATAAGAAAATCTCAACATCAAAAGTTGGAGAATAGATTTTGTTTTTGTTCAAACGTGCTTGGACACCTAAAACAAAGTCTCCGTAATACTAGAGAATCGGAGAAATGGAGATTTGACGTAGGAAGCTAAAAACTTAAAAAAAAAGGCACCAAATATAAATAAATGAAAGGTGGTTTGAGATGCTCTTAGATTTTGGACTAGAGCCATCAATTGTTCAATTGGTCGGTGTTGTTAGTAGTTTTACACACACTGCTGGTTACACATAATTTAGTAATTTTATGAGATTATTTTTTTTCCAAAATAATTTCATACTTAATAGCGTAATAATACCTCTCGTTCTGCCAAAATCTTCCCACTGTGCTACTCATCAGTTCAATTTAACTGACGAATTTAGTTAACATAATGATACATAAATAAATCATTTCATAATATGTTGTATCCATGCTAATCCGAACCCAAGCTATTTCATGAATAAAATGTGACGAACCAAAAAAGTTACTTGCTATAAATAATATATTGTTAATGCATCCACACATATAAATATTGAACTTGTCAACTTTGAACTTGCTAAAATAAAATGGTTAAATTGAAAAATAAAATTATTCATGAATACACATTAAATACTGAGGTTACGCATTGAATTTCTGGTTGTAAATGTATAATTAAAAAATGGGTTTGTGATTATTCCACAAGAAGTGAAACGAAAGATAGGGTAGTCTTTCTTAAAACTACAACACTATGAAAAAATTGTTGGGTTTTGACGTAGGTAACGCATCGGAATAACAAAATGTTCCTACTCAAAGCCCACCAAGGATCACAGGAAGAGCTACCATAACATGATAAGAGCATAGAGGATGTGTACCTTGGTTTGGGAGATCAAACAAAGAATAGTGTCTTCGTCCCTATGAATATCCACACCTTGGATCTTGATTGGATTACTTCTCACCGCGATGTGCTAGCAACGGAAGAAGGAGGAGGATGATCACGCAAAAAGGAGCACCAAGGCCACGCCTATGGTGGCCGACGGCAAGTGGGGCGGACGGCACTGAGGGCTTCGTCCTTCTTTGCTTGTCTCTCTCTCTTGCTTTGTTATGTTCTCTCAAATAATGACTTGTGTAGAGAATTAACTAGCTAGAGATCCTTTATATAGTCATAACTCTTTATTAACTACATAAAGGCCCCAATACTAATCATGTCCTTACATGGATCTGTGCACTTGCAAATTAGTCCCACTAAGTTTCTTGTGGTTGCGTTATGATCCTTTTTATTAATTAGTCCAACTAATTAATACCTATGTCCAATTTCATCCATCCGGTGTGTGACCCCATATGTTTCTACTTAGTTGGTAGTAACTTATTACTAACATGGAGTGGTGTCTAGAAACACATCCATGCCACCCAACTAATAGAAATAAGTCAGTGATCCCGACAAACCTTGTGCTCAATATTCACATATTGTGTTATCCATTTGTCTCCATATCCGGATTGAACACGAGACATAATAGTCACACTCGTATATCCAATCCATAGTTTCTCGATCATGTGAATATGCTTATGCAAGCAGATAACATCAATATCTCCATATTAATTTATCTGAGTTTGGCCAGACATTCAATAAGAACCATCCCTCGAGTGGCCATGGATATTTTCTCCCATTATGTGGGAGGGACAAATCCTCTCTACGTCACTACGATCTCTAAGATTGCTTCCGATCATGCTCGATAGCTATCTTTATAGTTTTCCGGTTAAGGCACAACGTTGGATAACATCAAAGCATGATATTCCACAACTAGAGTATCTAGTGACTTCAAGTCTAAGGATTACAATATTATTAGCACTACGAGAAGCGATTGTGAATTAGACATAATCTAATGTATCCTTCTCGTCGTGGGTCAATCCAGTATGCCATTACTCCTAATGCATACCCATATGTTAGACTTGATATCTCCATATCAATCTACACACATACTAGTCTATATTTCATCGTCCTATTAACAAATATAATGGCCTAGGGATATTTAAGATAAACAACACATTGTATCTAAGGACTTCATTATATTAAATATCACAATAATTAATAAATGAATGTTCTAGCCAAAAACATCGTTCATACTAAATATAGATTGCCTCTAGGGCACCTATTCCAACAAAAATAATAATATTTTGTATCGTTAGTTAAATTAGTCGGTCAAAGTGACATCTCTAAAGTAAAAAAAAAAAAACTTTCAGGCGAATCAAACCAAGTAGTAAGAACTCGTTTGGTAATGTTTTTCCTTTCCAGAACGCTGCTTCTTGGATCTAGAAGTTGTGTTTGTTGGGTTTTGACGTAGGTAACGCAGCGGAATAACAAAATTTAATCCTACTCACAGCCCACCAAGGATCACAGGAAGAGACATCATAACATGATAAAAGACATAGTAATTGTGTACCTTTTGGTTTGAGAGATCACACGAAGAATGATGTCCTCGTCTCTACGGTTGATCCACGTCTAGAGGTGAGATCTAGATTCTTTCTTCTCAAGTTATAGCTTGTACCGGAGGAAGAGGGAAGAAGGAATCAAGCAACGAGGGACAAAGGAGGGTTTCAGCCCTCCTCTTTGGCGCCGACGGGAAGGGGGCGGACAGGCTTAGGGGCGGCGACCTCTAAACTTTGTCTTGCTCTCTCTTTTGCTCTCTCCCACTTTCTTGTGTTATGTCTAATAACATTAAGTGGGAAGGAAGCTAGAGCCTCCTTTATATAGTCCAACAACTACTTGTTAACAACATAAAGGTCCTTCCTAGTTCTACATGAAGTTGGATTAGTCCCTTCCTTGCAAATTAGTCCTACTAAGTTTGCAAGGTGTTGCGCAATGATCCTTCTTATTAATTAATCCTTAATCTAGTTCTACTCTATTTGACGTGTGACCCCATAGGTTTCCACTTAGTTGGTAGTAACTTATTACTAACATGGAGCGGTGTCTAGCAACACATCCATGCCACCCAACTAATAGAAATAGTCAGTGATCCCGACAAACCTCTTGTGCCCAATATCTTATATTGCACTATCCCTTTGTCTCCATATCCGGATTGGACACGAGATATAAATAGTCATACTCGTATATCCAATCCATAGTTCCTCGATCCTGGGAATATAATTATGCAAGCAGATAACATCAATATCTCCATATTGATTTATCTGAGTGTGGAGAGACATTCAATAAGCCTCATCCCTAGAGTGGCCGTGGATATTTACTCCCATTATGTGGGAGGGACAAATCCTATCTACATCACTACGATCTCTAAGCTTGCTTCCTATCATGCCCGATAGCTATATTTATAATTACCAAGTTACGGTATAACGTTTGATAACATCAAAGCACGAGATTTCACAACTAGAGTATCTAGTGACTTCAAGTCTAAGGATTGCAATTATATTAGCACTACGAGAAGCAATTTTGACTTAACATAATCTAATGTCTCCTTCTCGTTGTGGGTCAATCCAGTATACCATTACTCCTAATGCATACCCATGTGTTAGACTTGATATCTCCATATCAATCTACACACATACTAGTCTATATTTGATCGTCCTATTAATCAATATAGTGGACTAGGGATATTTAAGATAAACAACACATTGCATCTAAGGACTTCATTATATTAAATATCACAATATATAATAAATGAATATTCTAGCCAATAACAATGTTCATACTAAATATCAGATTGCCTCTAGGGAATCCATTCCAACAGTCTCCTACTTGCACTAGAGCCAATCTGGCGCATCTCGTATGCCTATAGATCTGGAGTGCCCTTCATGCTTTCGATGTCCAAGAGGTTTTGTGAGAGGATCTGAAAGATTGTCATCCGTTGGAATCTTGCACATCTTCACATCTCCTCGATCGATCATATCACGAATAAGATGGAATCTCCTAAGTACATGCTTTGATTTCTGGTGTGATCTTGGTTCCTTGTCTTGTGCGATTGCCCCTGAGTTGTCGCAGTACAACTCTATGGGATCGACGATGCTAGGGACCACACCGAGCTCAGTGATAAACTTCTTTATCCAAACTGCCTCTTTTGCTGCTTCCGCAGCAACAATGTACTCATCTTCTGTTGTAGAATCAGCAACTGTCCCTTGCTTGGAACTCTTCCAGCTCACAACTCCTCCATTCAGACAAAACACGTATCCAGACTGCGATCTGTAGTCATCTTTGTCGGTTTGGAAGCTCGCATCAGTGTAACCCATTACACTTAGCTCTTCCTTACCTCCAAATATCAAGAACGCATCCTTAGTTCTTCTCAAGTACTTTAGGATGTTCTTGACAACAATCCAGTGACTCTCACCCGGATTGGGGTGATATCTGCTCACCATACTTAACTCGTATGATACGTCTGGTCTAGTACATAACACGGCGTACATGATGGATCCTATGGCCGAAGCATAGGGTATCTACTCATGCGGTCCTTCTCAATCTCATTGGAGGGATAGTCATTCTTAGAAAGAGTGACTCCATGTGACATGGGCAAGAATCCCTTCTTGAAAATCTTGCATGTCGAACCTCTTCAACACCTTGTCTATATATGTAATTTGACTTAGGCCGAGCAACCTTCTAGATCTATGTCTATAGATAGCAAGTATATATAATGCGTCTCCTAAGTCCTTCATTGCAAAACACTTTCCTAGCCAATCTTTAACAGATTGCAAAGTAGGAATGTCGTTACCAATTATTAGTATGTAGTCCACATACAAGACCAGAAATACTACAGATCTCCCACTAACCTTCTTGCAAACACAAGGCTCATCTTCGTTCTTGATGAAGCCAAACTCTTTGACTGCATCATCAACACATCGACTCCAACTCCTAGAAGACTGCTTTAATTCGTAAATGGATCTTTGCAGCTTACAGACTTTATTGACATTCTCTGGATCCTCAAAACCCTCCGTTGTGTCATGTACACATCCTCGAGGAGGTTCCCATAAAGGAACGATGTTTTGACATCCATCTGCCAAATCTCATAGTCGTAGTATGCTTGAATAGCAAGTAGGATTCGAATGGATTTAGTCATGGCGACTAGTGAAAAGGTCTCATCATAGTCAATACCATGAATCTGTCTATACCCTTTGGCTACCAATCGCCCCTTATAGGCATCTACCTTGCCATCCATGTCGGTCTTCTTCTTGAAGACCCACTTGCACCCTATGGGCCGAGCCCCTTCGGGTGATTCCACCAAAGTCCATACTTTGTTGGTGTAATGGAATCCATTTCGGATCTCATGGCTTCTAGCCACTTTAGTCACGAGAAGTCCGTACCTCTCTGGCTCATGACACACTCTTCCTGATCTACGAAGTTCCTGTGTCACCTGAACAGGTTCTTCCACAACTGCTTGCGGTTCCTGTTCATGTTCCATCATCGGTTGAGTGATTTGTGGTTCTTGAATCTCTTCAAGTTCTACAACCCTCCCGCTTGCTTCTCTAGAGACAAACTCTCTTTATAGAAACACGCCGGTCCGAACAACAAACACTTTGTTCTCGGTGGGATTGTAGAAATAATATCCTTTAGTTTTCTTAGGATATCCCACAAATTTACACTTATCCGCTTTGGGCCCGAGCTTGTCTGTTTGTAAACGTTTTAAATAGACATCGCAATCCCAAATCCTCATAATTGACACTATGGGACGTTTCCCAGTCCATATCTCATATGGTGTCTTCATGACTGATTTGGATGGAACACGGTTAATTGTAAAAGCTTCCGTCATAAGAGCATGTCCCCAAAATGATATCGGAAGATCCGTTTGAGACATCATAGATCGCACCATATCTAATAGTGTGCAATTCCTCCTCTCGGACACGCCATTCCATTGTGGCGTTCCAGGTGGAGTGAGATGGGATACTATCCCACATTCTCTAAGATACTGTAGGGTTTTGATTCATGGATTGCACAACGGAAGCATAATCAAACATAAAACCATGCAAAACCCTCCAAGGATCACAAGTCAAGAGACATAACGATGGTAAGGGTTAGAAATCATAAACACACCTTTGGGTTCTCCTTGATGACTTCAAACGCGAATAGTGTCACGTCTCTACGGTTGATCCACGCCTAGAGGTGAGATCTAGATCCTCCAAATCCATGTGCTAGCTAGGAAGAATGGAGGAGGAAGAAGAAATCGCCAACAATGGAGTGCCAAGAGGTGGGGCGGCTCTCCCTTGGCCGACGGGTATGGGGTGGCGGTCCCAAGGGGGGTTCGGCCCTTGCTTGGGACTTGCTCTCTCTCCTTGCTTTGTTCTCTCCTTTCTTCTATCATATAGATGTGTGGTGTGTAGAGAGAAAAATAAGCTAGGAGTGTTCTTTATATAGTCCTACAACTCCTTGTCCTACTACATAAAGAACCCCTCTTAATCCTACTCAAGTTCGGATTAGTCCCTTTTGCAAAATAGTCCTTATCATGTCAATACATGGATTAGTTCTATTTTCAAATTAATCCTAATCATGTCCCTACATGAATTAGGCCACCTTGGCATATCCTAATCATGTCTATACATGGATTAGTCCATCTTGCATATTAGTCCTACTAATTTAGCAAGTTGTTGCGATTTGATCCTTCTAATTAATTAATCATATTAATTAATTACTTCCCATGTCTAGTTCACCCCTATATGGCTTGTGACCCCATAGGTTCTATTTAGTTGGTAGTAACTATTTACTAATATGGAGTGGCCTCTAGCAAGACATCCATTCTAGCCAACAAATAGAATAGTCATCATGACAAACCTTGTGCAAGTAATTGTCTCATCCCTTTGTCCCAATATCCGGATTGGACACGAGACATACAAGTCACACTCGTATATCCAATCCATAGTTTCTCGATCCTGGGAATAGCCTTATTCGTGCAAATAACATCAATATCCCATATTGATTTATTTGAGTCTGGCCAGACATTTTATAAGCACTATCCCTCGAGTGGCCTAGGATATTTGCTCCCGTTATGTGGGAGGGACAAATCCTATCTACGTCCACTACGATCTCTAAGCTTGCTTCTTATTGTATCCAGTACACGCCTTTATAACTACCCAGTCACGGTGTAGCGTTTAACGCTACCAAGATCACAATAATCCACAACTAGATAATCTAGTGACTTCAAGTCTAAGGATGACAATACCATTGCACCGCGAGAAGCGCTTGTGACTTAACATAACGTGTATGTAGCCTTCTCGGAGATGGGTCAATCCAGTATGCCATTACTCCTAATGCATACCCATGTGTTGGATCATGATATCTCCATATCAATCCAACCCCATACTAGTCTATAGATGATTGTCCCATTAATCATTATAATTGACTAGGGATATTTAAGAATATAACAATTATATTCTAAGGACTTCATTCATGTTAACATATCTCCATATCGATAACATAATGAATCGTAAATCCATAAATGTCACAATTAATTGATTGCCTCTAGGGCACAAATTCAACAGTCTCCCACTTGCACTAGAGTCAATCTCCTGCATCATATGCCTATTGATCTAGCGCTGCCCTCCACGCTTACACTGCGTAGGGGCGAGACATATGCTGGCACCTTGCAAATATTCACATCTCCTCCATCAACAATTTGATTGAGATTGAATATTCTGAATAAATGCATCTCATGCATTAATTTACTCAGTCCTCTATGTTAGAATCAGTGACTGAATCTTGCCTGAAACCTTTCCAGCTCACAGTTGCTCCCACTAAGGCAAAACTCAAAACTTGACTTATAATCTGTATCTTCTTTGTCAGATTTGAAGTTCGCATCACTGTAACCCCTTACAGTAAACTCTTCCTATCATCCATTTATCAAAATTCATCCTTAGTGCTTCTCAAGTACTAAAGGATAATCTTGATAATTTATCCAGTGACTCTCACCCGGATTTGACTAGTATCTATGTGTCATCCCTTATGACCCATCTGGTCTAGTACATTCCATGGCGTATCTCGTGAATCTAATTCATATGGTCCATTCCCAATCTAATTGGAAAGACAATTAGCCTTCCAAAGACTAATTCCATGTGACATGGGTAAGAATCAATATTCTTTTCACACTGAACCATTTCAACACCTTTGTCAATTTATGTACTATGACCTAAGCTATACAACCATCTTGATCTACCTCAATAGATCTTCACAAGTTGCTTCGCTTAGGTCTACCATTAGAAAGTCAACTCCCTAGTCAATCTACGTAAGACTGCCAAGTAGGGGCAACATTCCCAATGATTAAGTATGTCTCCACATACAAGACCAGAAATACAATTATGCTCCCACTAACCTTCTTGTAAACACAAGTGTCATCTTCAATTTTGATGGAACCAAACTCCTTTGATTACATCATCCATTTGAAGAGTCCAACTCCTAGAAGATTGATCCAATCTATAAATAGATTGCTTCAAGCAAGATGCGAATGGATTTAAGCATCACAATTGGGGAAAGATTTCGCCATAGTCTATACTATGAGCTCACATGAAATCCCTTTCCTGCCAATTTTCCCTTAAAGGTAATCATATTACCATCCATGTTGGTTTCCTCATAACCCACTTGCACCCTATGGGTCCTACCCTTCAGGTGGTTCCACCAAAGTCTATACTTTGTTGGTATACATGGATTCCATATCGTATCTCATGGCTCCATGCCATTTCTGAGAGTATGGCCACACGTGGCCATCTCATAGGTTGTAGGCTCATCTCGATGAGCAATATATCAGGGGTTATGAGAAATCCTTATTTCTCTAGTCCCTTGACATAACCTACCTGACCTACGAGGTTCTTGTGTTATCTGAGTAGGTTGCTCCACAACACCTTGTGATCCTGCTCATGTTCCATCAAACGGATCAATGTTCTATTGTGGTTCTTGAACTTTTCAAGTTCTACTGTCCTCCTACTGTTTCTCTTAGAGACAATCTCTACCTAGAAACACTGTAGTTCGAGCAACAAACAGTTTGTTCTCGATAGGGTTGTAGAAATAATATTCTTTTCAGGATATCCCACAAAACATTTATCCGACTTGGGTCCAAGTTTATTTGTAAACTCTTTTACATAAACTTCATAACCCCAAATCTTTATGAATGACACACTAGGACACTTTCCTAGTCCATATCTCATATGGTGTTTTTTTTCATAATCTGTTTTTGATGGAACAAGGTTAAGGGCGAAATATGTTGTAATTAGAACATAGCCCCAAAAGTAAACTGGAAGTTCTGTTTGACTCATCTTGGACCGAACCGTGTCCTACACGGTTTGAATTCTCCTCTTATACACGCCAAACCCATGTGGCGTGCTAGGTGGAGCGAGTTTTGGATCATATCCAACACTCCCATAGATTCTTGTCAAACTCTTGGCTCAAGTACTCTCCTCTATGATCCAATCGTAGAGCCTAAATACTTTTGCCAAGCAGGTTCTCTACTTCATTCCTGAATACTTTGAACAATTCAAAGGATTCTGATTTGTTTCTTCCTAAGATACACAAATCCATATTTACCTGATCCCATCAGTAAATATGATGAAGTACTGAAAACCATCTTTAGAATTTGTGCTTAGTGGCCTTCATACATCGATATGTATGATTCCCAAAAGATCATATCTTTGCCTAATAAGTCTTACATGTCTCATATGATTCAATAATCAAATGAGTTACAGAAATCCATCCTCATGGGGTTCTAGATATGTATCTCTTATTTATGAGGCCTAAACGATAATGCTAAAGATAAGTGAAGTTCATATCATTATATGCAAACCTCTAGGTATTAATGTTATAGATGAAATTATCATGATCATGGATATAGAATCCACTTAGACAAAATTGCATTACAATAATGCATACCATAATAAATGGAACAACATTTGTCCTTTTATTATGATAAGGAGCTTTCTTGTCCAAACAAGAAACTACGATAATGGTCCTACTCATAGTAGGGACATTATCGCTTTTGTCTAATTCATGAACGATTTCTTAAAGGTAGAAATAATTCCCTACGGCTTTTCAGCAACCCTTTTGCTTCATAGCCCCACGTGTAGGATTATTTCTTCCTTATCCAATTGTCTTCGTCTCTTGAGATCCTCCACATTTCTATAAATGTGAGATCCTCATCTAGTATCATATACTTATGATGATGAGATAGACACATTGATTTATATAACAAAAATACCCAAATCGGAATTCATAATTCCTTTATTATTTACTTCCAGGTATTTTGGGTAGTTTCTCTTCCTCTACACTACCTATGGGACTTCGAGGCAACTTGGTTTTAGCAACAGGCTTGCTTTATACCCATGGGGTTGGCGCAAACTATTTTGACCTTACCCATGTTGTTATCCTTTAACAACTTTGTCCATGCCCATTATTAGTGTTTTGTTTAGTGATTTTTCAATCATATTGAGTAAATCAACCTTTTAAACAAAACTATAATTGCATCCAATGCAATTCTTGGTCCACTTGGGTGAATAACCGTTTATTCTTTATCTATCTCATAGATAATGCATATTTACTAATGTTTCAATCATATTGAATTAGTATATTTGCATAACCAAAAGTGGAGCAACACTTCAAACCTTTCATGTTTAGCTCGCTCCTTTTGAAAGAGCTTCTTTCAATGTATGATCATATCATACTTCCCCATGTTACTCATCTTGCTTCTAAAGCTCAGAGTTCATGGCAGCTAACATGAGGCAAGTCACATCCAAAGAACCATTCTTTGATGTCCCTTCCATTAGGTTTTAGTGTGATTTGGTAGTTGGTAGGAAGAGATCTTTATGTTCTACGATGTACAACAATTTCTCTTTTATTTGAGAACATTTCTCAATTTTATACCAGTCTAGGAAATAGATAGAGTCGCGTTTTTATTTGTTTAATGCCATGGGTATTCAACATAATAGGATTATGCAAAGTTTGTGACGTATAACTATATTCAACAAGGATTTAAATTGTCAAATATAGCTCCCACTATTTTACTACGGATTAATAACCCTCAAGATATTAATGCGGAAAATATCCATATATTTTCTAGTGGGCCAAGATCCATGTTTCATCTCCTTATGAGCTTGCTTTGGCAAGTCACCCATAATTTGACTACTTTAGGTAGGAACAATTCCAATTGCATCCCATATGCAACTCTTGGTTCAATTGGGCAAATAACTCTTTATTTATCCATCCTTATGGATAATCCCAATTGGTTGCCTCTAGGTTTCTTAATCATATTAATAGCCCAGTTGTGTTCAACCTCTTATCTAAACAATTGCACATTGTTACGTGCCATCGCATTCCATCATTATGAACCAAGTCGCCCTGCTTTGGCACGCACGAACTTGATAAATAATGATGATCATGAGTGTTTAAATAACGAGAAGGCAAGAACACAATATTTGTTTTTGAGGGATTTTAAATTCAATTTTAATTGTTTTGTTGATCAATATCAACTAATCTATCTATTTGAGTTTGGGCACAACTCCAAATAATAGATCCGGGTTGTCTAATTATCTTATTATCCTAATTGCATGCATCATCCATACACCAACCACACAATAATAAGACAATAAAGTAAACAACCACAAAACAGAAATTAAACGTGATGTGGATATGGCCTTTTCTAGACTAAGATAATTCCAAGCCAATGGAATTATCTATGAACCCTAAGCAAACACATCTCCATGCGTCTTGATCTTTTGGTCCGTCCTTCATAGTCATGTGGAATGCTCCATGCTCCATGCTTCATCTTTTGTGGCTCCTTTGGCTTTGGGCTTCTTTTATTCAATCTTGGCTAACAATCTACTTTATCTAGCACTAGCTAATATCTATACTAAATAAAATAAATCTCACAAGTTGAGAAAAAAAAATGGCACGCAGGCCATAAAACCCTAATTAATTATTACAATTAATTGATCAGCTCGCAGGCCGTAAAACCAAACCACAAAATTAAACATCCACATCAAACCACATCCTAAGGCCATATCCAATCACCATGCGAATTGCACATAAACAGTTAAAATCCAATTTTAACGCGCTTGGTCAATTTTAATTGATTTTAGGATATTCTAGGGTTAAAACGGTCCATGGGCCCAACAATCCGATTGTCCGGGCCCAAAAAGGTGAACCGCAAGGCCCTAGGGCCGGCCGGCCCCTAGCCCACGCGGCTAGGCCGCGGGCTAGGGCTGCCCCGGCCCCTAGGGCGGCCTTGCTTGGGCGGCAAGCAAGGAGGGGCGGTCCCCTAGGGGGGCCGAACCTCCTTTGGGAGTTGTTTCCAAAACAACTCCCTCGCTTGGTGCCCAAGTTTGGTTGTTTCCTTGTATGGAAAGAACTCCTTCTTCCCCAAGGATGCCCAAACCCTAGATCTTAGATCCTAAAATTTCTCAAACTCACCAATTCATGCATCCAATGCAAAAATTGGGTCTTGTTATGATTAATTATTGACAAATTGCATCCCATGCTTGATTTGTCTTGTTTTACGCGATAAACAATCAATTTAAGGTGTAAAACAACTAAAACGTAACACATAAACCACGTTTATGCTCTACGACCTGTGGCTCTGATACCACTGTAGGGTTTTGATTCATGGATTGCACAACGGAAGAATAATCAAACATAAAACCATGCAAAACCCTCCAAGGATCACAAGTCAAGAGACATAACGATGGTAAGGGTTAGAAATCATAAACACACCTTTGGGTTCTCCTTGATGACTTCAAACGCGAATAGTGTCACGTCTCTACGGTTGATCCACGCCTAGAGGTGAGATCTAGATCCTCCAAATCCATGTGCTAGCTAGGAAGAATGGAGGAGGAAGAAGAAATCGCCAACAATGGAGTGCCAAGAGGTGGGGCGGCTCTCCCTTGGCCGACGGGTATGGGGCGGCGGTCCCAAGGGGGGTTCGGCCCTTGCTTGGGACTTGCTCTCTCTCCTTGCTTTGTTCTCTCCTTTCTTCTATCATATAGATGTGTGGTGTGTAGAGAGAAAAATAAGCTAGGAGTGTTCTTTATATAGTCCTACAACTCCTTGTCCTACTACATAAAGAACCCCTCTTAATCCTACTCAAGTTCGGATTAGTCCCTTTTGCAAAATAGTCCTTATCATGTCAATACATGGATTAGTTCTATTTTCAAATTAATCCTAATCATGTCCCTACATGAATTAGTCCACCTTGGCATATCCTAATCATGTCTATACATGGATTAGTCCATCTTGCATATTAGTCCTACTAATTTAGCAAGTTGTTGCGATTTGATCCTTCTAATTAATTAATCATATTAATTAATTATTTCCCATGTCTAGTTCACCCCTATATGGCGTGTGACCCCATATGTTCTATTTAGTTGGTAGTAACTATTTACTAATATGGAGTGGCCTCTAGCAAGACATCCATTCTAGCCAACAAATAGAATAGTCATCATGACAAACCTTGTGCAAGTAATTGTCTCATCCCTTTGTCCCAATATCCGGATTGGACACGAGACATACAAGTCACACTCGTATATCCAATCCATAGTTTCTCGGTCCTGGGAATAGCCTTATTCGTGCAAATAACATCAATATCCCATATTGATTTATTTGAGTCTGGCCAGACATTTTATAAGCACTATCCCTCGAGTGGCCTAGGATATTTGCTCCCGTTATGTGGGAGGGACAAATCCTATCTACGTCCACTACGATCTCTAAGCTTGCTTCTTATTGTATCCAGTACACGCCTTTATAACTACCCAGTCACGGTGTAGCGTTTAACGCTACCAAGATCACAATAATCCACAACTAGATAATCTAGTGACTTCAAGTCTAAGGATGACAATACCATTGCACCGCGAGAAGCGCTTGTGACTTAACATAACGTGTATGTAGCCTTCTCGGAGATGGGTCAATCCAGTATGCCATTACTCCTAATGCATACCCATGTGTTGGATCATGATATCTCCATATCAATCCAACCCCATACTAGTCTATAGATGATTGTCCCATTAATCATTATAATTGACTAGGGATATTTAAGAATATAACAATTATATTCTAAGGACTTCATTCATGTTAACATATCTCCATATCGATAACATAATGAATCGTAAATCCATAAATGTCACAATTAATTGATTGCCTCTAGGGCACAATTCCAACAGATACTCATCAAACTCTTGTCTTAAGTATTCTCCTCCACGATCCGATCGTAGAGCCTTAATACTTTTACCAAGTTGCTTTTCTACTTCATTCTTGAATTCCTCGAACAATTCAAAGGATTCGGATTAGGCCTTCATAAGGTATACAAATCCATTTCTACTGAAATCATCAGTAAATGTAATGAAGTAGGTGTAACCACCTCTAGCAGGCGTGGGGAACGACCCGCATACATCGGTATGTATGAGTGCCAATAACTCACTAGTCCTCTCACCTTTCTTGTTGAAAGGGGACTTTGTCATTTTTCCTAATAAACAAGATTCACATGTCTCATATGGTTCCAAATCAAATGAGTCTAGAAGTCCATCCTTATGGAGTCTAGATATGCGTTTCTCATTTATATGGCCTAAACGACAGTGCCATAGATATGTAGGATTTAAATCATTAGTTTTAATCCTTTTAGTATTTATGTTATAGATTGGACTATTTAGACCAAGGAATCCATTAGACAAATGCGCACTACAATAGTGCATACTATCAAAATAAATGGAGCAACACTTGTCCTTTATTGAAATAGAAAACCCTTCTCGTCCAAACAAGAAATGGAAATAATGTTTCTGCTCATAGCAGGAACATGAAAGCAATTGTCTAATTCTAAAATAAGTCCAGTAGGAAAAGATAGCTCATAAACGCCAACAGCTAATGCATCAACTTTTGGTCCATTCCTGACGCGCAGATCTATCTCCCCTTTAGCCTATCTTCTACTTCTTTTCAAATCCTGCACATTTCGACAAATGTGATAACCACATCCAATATATAATACCCAAGATGAATAAATAGAAAGATTTACGTCTATAACATAAATACCTGGTGGTGGTGGAATCACTATTCCAAGCTTCTTATCCTCCAGATATGTAGGGCAATTCCTCCTCCAATGAACCGACTGGCTGCAGTAGTGACATTCACCTTTAGCCACGCCTCCACTAGGCTTTAGGGCTTCCTTGGATTTCGCAATCTTCTTGCGCTTTCCTTTGGAAGTAAAGGCAACTCCTTTGCCCTTCTTCCTATGTACCATCATTATGGCCTTGCCCTTGCCTTTGTTGACGCTCTGTTCCGATGTCTTTAGCATGTTCAACAAGTCTGGCAGAGTCTTACTGATCTCGTTCATATTATAGTTCATAATGAACTGATTATAACAGTCATGCAACGATTACAAGAAAAGATCAGTTGCCAAATCTTGGCCTAGTGGGAATCCCAGTCTCTCAAGGTTCTCTATATACCCGATCATTCGGAGCACATGAGGCCCTACTGGATTCCCCTCTGCAAGACTACTCTTGAATAATGCTTTAGACACCTCATAGCGCTCATGCCTTGCCTGTTCCTGAAACAATTGTTTCAAATGTATGATCATATCATTGGCTTCCATATTCTCGTGCTGCTTCTGAAGCTCAGGATTCATGGTGCAAAGCATGAGGCAGGTCACGTCATTAGAATCATCAATATGTTTCTGACGTTCCCTCACATCCGCTAGAACAGGCTCATCTTGTGGTGGGGGTGGAATTGGAGTGTCCAAGACGTACAACTTCTTTTCTTGCTTAAGGACAATCCTTAAGTTTCTGTACCATTCAAGGAAATTCGTTCCAGACAGTCTATCCTTCTCAAGGACAGATCGTAGGGATGAAGTCGATGCGTTGTTGTTTTCCATTTGGAATTCTACAAAACGAGGAATGTGCAATTTTAGTATTTTGAACAATTTGGCTATATTCAACAATGGCTAGATCATCAAATATAGCTCCCACTATTTTTCTCGGATTAATAGCCCTCACCATCAATGCGGAAAATATCATTATATTTTCTAGTAGGTCCAAGATCCCTTTTTCACTTCTTCTTGAGCTTGCTTTGGCAAGTCACCCAAGAATAGGTTATTTAGGTAGGAACCATTCCAATTGCATCCCATGCAACTCTTGGTCCAATTAGGTGAATAACTCTTTATTCTTTATCCCATGGATAACGCCTAATTGTCATGCCTCTAGGCTCATCAATCCAATTGAGTCTTACCCAGTTGCGTCCAACCTCTTGCTTCAACATACACACATTACTAGCTTGTGTCGTCCTCAACACATCATGGTAAATTAAAATCGCCTTGCTTTGGCAAGCCCGAATTTTAATAAACATTGATCATGAAGGGTGTTTTGGCAAGAGAAGGCAAAACGCAATATTTAATTGAGGGATTTAATTTTCTTAATTTCTTTGGTTGATCCAATCAACATGATCTACTTATTTGGATTGGGCAATCCACAATAAAAGACCATTCTTATTTATTATTATCTTGTTAATGATTTGCTAGTATCGCCATACACACAAAAATAAATAACAAGACATAAATAATAAACATCCTCAAAATAAAAAAACGTGGCATGGATATGGCCCCTAGACTAAGATATTATCAAGCCAATGATAATATCTAATTTCCCTAAAGTGACAAGCTCATCTCCATGTGCTCCACCATAGCCACGCGTCTAGGGGTGTCTTCTTTGTCTTTTGGCTTCTTTGGTTCTCCGGTCTTCTTCTTCATGTTCTTGGCTATCATCTAAATATTTCTAATTCTAGCCTAACATCTAGAATAAGTAAATAAAAAAAGCCTCACATGCCGAGGAGAAAAGACGACTTGCAGGCCGTAAAATCTAATTAATTATTACATTAATATGATCAGCTCGCAGGTCGTAAACCAAACCACAAAGCAATAAACATCCACAACCTAGGTCATATCCATCAACCATGCAACAAGCACATAATACAGTTAAAACCAATTTTTAACGCGCTTGTTCAATTTTAATTAAATTGGGTAATTAGGGTTACAAAGGTCCAAGGGGTCCAACCTAAGCCTAGGCCGAACCCCAAGGACTTCCGCCCGCCACGTGGGCCCGACCCAAGGCCGGCCGCCCCATGTGACCCGCGGCCTTTGCTTGGCGCGCAAGGAGGGGGGCGGACGGCTAGGGTTTCGGCCCTAGCCTCCTTCCCTCCTTCCTTGTTGCCCAAGCATGGTTGTTTCCTTTATGGATGTTTCCATAAAATTGTTTCCATAATTGAAAACTCATTTTCAACTATGTGCCCATGAACCCTAATTTTCCAAGAACCTAATAATTCACATCCTATGTGATTAAACTCACCAATTCTAACATCCTATGTTAAATTAGATCTTGTTTATATTGAATCAAATTCAATTGGCATCTACTATGCCAATTATTTTCAGTTTTCGCGTAACAATAACAATACAGTGTATGAACTGAAATCGTAACACATAAAATCATGTTATGCACTACGACCTGTGGCTCTGATACCACTGTTGGGTTTTGACGTAGGTAACGCAGAAGAATAACAAAATTTAATCCTACTCAAAGCCCACCAAGGATCACAAGAAGAGACATCATAACATGATAAGGGACATAGTAATTGTGTACCTTTTGGTTTGAGAGATCACACGAAGAATGATGTCCTCGTATCTACGGTTGATCCACGTCTAGAGGTGAGATCTAGATTCTTCCTTCTCAAGTGCTAGCTTGGACCGGAGGAAGAGGGAAGAAGGAATCAAGCAACGAGGGACAAAGGAGGGTTTCGGCCCTC
Source organism: Linanthus parryae (assembly GCA_023055425.1). Lineage (NCBI taxonomy): Eukaryota > Viridiplantae > Streptophyta > Magnoliopsida > Ericales > Polemoniaceae > Linanthus > Linanthus parryae. The sequence goes on from JALGPY010000004.1 coordinate 42,444,032, forward strand.
CTCTTTGGCGCCAACGGGAAGGGGGGCAGACGGGCTTAGGGGCGGCGGCCTTTAAGCATTGTCTTGCTCTCTCTTTTTCTCTCTTCCACTCTCTTGTGTTATGTCTAATAACATTAAGTGGTAAGGAAGCTAGAGCCACCCTTATATAGTCCAACAACTCCTTGTTAACAACATAAATGTCCTTCCTAGTTCTACATGAACTTGGATTAGTCCCTTCCTTGCATATTAGTCCTACTAAGTTTGCAAGGTGTTGCACAATGATCCTTCTTATTAATTAATCATATTAATTAATCCCAAATCTAGTTCTACTCTATTTGAAGTGTGACCCCATAGGTTTCTTCTTAGTTGGTAGTAACTTATTACTAACATGGAGCGGTGTCTAGCAACACATCCATGCCACCCAACTAATAGAAATAGTCAGTGATCCCGACAAACCTCTTGTGCCTAATATCTCATATTGCACTATCCCTTTGTCTCCATATCCGGATTGGACACGAGACATAAATAGTCACACTCGTATATCCAATCCATAGTTCCACGATCCTGGGAATATGCTTATGCAAGCAGATAACATCAATATCTCCATATTGATTTATCTGAGTCTGGCCAGACATTTAATAAGCCTCATCCCTCGAGTGGCCGTGGATATTTACTCCCACTATGTGGGAGGGACAAATCCTATCTACATCACTACGATCTCTAAGCTTGCTTCCTATCATGCCCGATAGCTATCTTTATAATTACCCAGTTATGGTGTAACGTTTGATAACATCAAAGCACAATATTTCACAACTAGAGTATCTAGTGACTTCAAGTCTAAGGATTGCAATTATATTAGCACTACGAGAAGCGATTGTGACTTAGCATAATCTAATGTCTCCTTCTCGTTGTGGGTCAATCCAGTATGCCATTACTCCTAATGCATACCCATGTGTTAGACTTGATATCTCCATATCAATCTACACACATACTAGTCTATATTTGATCTTCCTATTAATCAATATAGTGGACTAGGGATATTTAAGATAAACAACACGTTGCATCTAAGGACTTCATTATATTAAATATCACAACATATAATAAATGAATATTCTAGCCAATAACAATGTTCATACTAAAAATCAGATTGCCTCTAAGGCATCCATTCCAACAGTGTTTATGTGTTTTGTAAAGTTTTATTTTTTTCTTGCTTTCCCACTGCAACTTTTGAAAAGCACGGGAAGGGGTTGCTTACCTGGACCAACTTTTTGATAAATTTATTTTTTTACATTATGACCTTTGGGTGCAAAAGGAAATAAAAAAATAAAGGTGCTACTACTTACAACACAACACAGTTACATTACAACACTTCTTGATATGACCTTTATACCCTTAGATTCAATTAACCTTCAGTTTATACCAATCTATTATTTTAGTATCAAATTACAACATCCCGATCTTCTTATATCTGCCTCACATTCTCATCTCCGCCTCTCATCATACTAATACGACTTCCACCACCGCTGCCTTTAAATCCGACCAATAGATTAAATCTCAGTTCACCAAACTTTTCATTTGAATCAACTCACAACCAAATCTCTCTTTCTCACTAAACAGAGTATCGCAGCCCAACTTAACTTCCACCCATCACCTCCAGTTCGCAATTGCACCGTTTCCGCTTCTGAAATGGACTCGAATACAACCGCGAAGTTCCAGTATTATTCTGTACTAATTTTGGCCGCGCTTCTTTGTCCGTTCGCTTCTTCCCTCAACAACGAAGCTGATTTCTGATGTTTCTCTTCTGAACCGACTTCGAATATAATTCGTCGATATCGTTTTTTCTGAAATTAGGTGTGTTTTTTTGCGTTCCAAGCTTTTTTCAGCCTCATTCAGATTGCAAGGGTTTCAGGAATATGAAGATGAAGCCATATGTTTCTCCACCTTCTTTGTTATACATAGTTGTCTTCATTCCCAAATTTTTTTGGGTCGAGCTTTCAGAAATTGCAGGTAAATAGAAAAATTGCAACGGTAGTTCCCATATTATGTTATTGTGTGGGTGATTGTAGTCTTATTTATCAACATTCTGTCAAAATTTCACAATTTTTTGACTTACGGTGTTAGAGTTATTGAATTACAAAGTTTGAGTTACAACTCTGAATTTTCATACGGATCAGCCGGACGTTTGCCTTTATAACTCCTCCACCTCTTGTTTTTTTTTTCCAAAATATGATTTATTGGGATTTAATGGACCTTCCTAGTATTCTACCGATCGAGTTTCATAATTTTAGGTATACAGTTTGAGAGAAATCCGTTTTTGAACCCTGAGATGGCTGTTTGAGCGTGCAAATACACTAGCCATAATATTTTCACACATAAATCAAGTTTGAGTCATGCTCTTTGAAAACTGTTTTTGTGGGTGATTGTAGAATTTTTTTATCAACATTGTGTCAAAATTTCACTATTTTTTGATTTAAGGTTTTAGAGTTATTGAATAACAAAGTTTGAGTTGCAGCTCTAAATTTTCATAAGGATCTGCCGCGCGTTTGCCCTTATAACTCCTCCACCTATCATTATTTTCAAAAACCGTTTTTGTGGGATATAAAGCACCTTTCTTGGGTTATACCGACCGGGTTGCGTAATTTTTAGATAGAGGGTTTGATAGAAATCCGTTTTTTGAACCCTGCGATGGCTGTTTCAGCGTGTAAATACACCCGACATAGTGTTTTTATGTACAACTCAAGTTTGAGTCACGATTTTAAAAAAAATGTTTTTGTGGGTGATTGTAGAATTATTTATCAACATTTTGTCAAAATTTCATAATTTTTTGACTTGCAGTTTTAGAGGTATTGAATTACAAAGTTTGAGTTGCAGCTATGATTTTCAAACGGATCAGCTGCACCTTTGCCCTTATAACTCCTCCTCATCATGTTAATTCCAGCCGGATTCCATGAATTACGAACGGGTTACTTGGAATTCGATCATGTCTTTTCTCAGGGACGAAGGTCTTCAAAACCCGGGTTTTAGTTCCATCTCCAACTCTATTCCAAAGGAGAAGCTTCAAAACCCGGGTTCTAGTTCCATCTCCAACTTAAACATCGATACATTAGTAACAATTTCCTTAAAATATGTGAAGGGGTATACAGTAGGTAGAAATGCAGGATCAATACTCTAGAAGGGGGGGGGTTGAATAGAGTATGCAGACTTTTGCTAAACTTTGCTAGAGTAGTGGTTTCAAAAGATTTGTAAAGAGATTCAAGGCCTTGAAATGAGTTTCAAGCCCTTGGAATAAAATAGTTAGAGTGAATAGAAGAATAGGCCTGTTTCAAGGCCTTGAAAAGAGTTTCAAACCCTTTAAATAAAACTGTTTTGAATGCTGCAAAAAGTTCTAAGTTTGTAACAGAAAAGTAAATGCAAGATACACAAGATATATAAAGTTCAGTCCACTTGGACCTACGTCTCTACCTAAGGGATCTTCTCCCTGCATGGTTTTCAACTCAATTCTTATTAATCAATATCTAAGCCCTAGATCTCAAGCACAGAGAGATGCCTTACTATGTTACAGCTTGTGGTTCTCGCTAACCTATCTAGTACCTGCTCTAGCTATCTGATTAACTAAGAATTCTCTATTGTTCACCTTGAACAATCCTTGAGAATATAAACAGAAGTAACATATGAAAGATATACAAATGAAGTTCAGAACAGAAGAACACAGGAAATGAAACTGCTGTGAGAGTGGAGTGTTCTTTTGAGAATTGGTTGAGAATTTGATCTGCTTCTTTGTTGCTTGACAATCCTTGAATGTGTTTGAGTGTCTCTAGCTTTTTGCCCGCCGAGTTGTGTCTTTGATGCTTTTGAGCTCCTTATATGCAGCTCATTTGATCTGCAAATCTTCAAGAGTTTCAGCAACAAACTTTCCTATTTTGTAGGCAGCAACTTTGACTTCTCTAACAGTCTTCTCCAACGGATAGTTGCTCAGTATCTTCAGGGATACTGATCTGATCTCGTCCATAAACATGTTGAGAAGATGTTACAATCATTAGATTTATTGCAAAACTCAGGTTAGGAAACAAATCCTGCAGAAATAGGAAATAAACTTTCCCTGCAAAATTGAGTCAAATAGATGGATTAGATGGTGTTAAACATATCAAAGTAGTTTGTATTTCATAATCAAGTAATAATAGACTAAGAACAGGGTTTTATGAGTTCAAACAGAAACATAAACTCCCCCTAAGATCATGCTTATAAGTCTTAGTCAGTTTCAAGGCCTTAAATAGACTAGCTATTTCAAGTCTTTGAAACATTGAAACTGCTTTGATCTTACACGATGGAATATTACCTTTGTGAGGTACTCAAATCTTTTCACTTGCGCGTTGTGTCTTGAATTCCTTGAACTCGTTTTTAATAGCAAACATATTATACTCTTCACTTGATGTAGATCATCGTTGACACTTGTAGATTTCTCTTAAAAGTTTCGCATGTGCACCCTCTGCTCTAGATGATGCGCCATTGCCAAAATGAGCAAACTAATTCGTCCATGCTATTACGAAGCGATTTGCGAATAGAAGCCATGTGTGCTTTATATAGCACAAAAACTTCTCTTTCTCTTTGTACAAAACCTCAAAATGTTTCCAACATTCTTCATATATTGTTTCGTTTGGAGATGCATTTATCCTATGGGCCGAGCCCCTTCAGCTAGGAATGTCGTTTCCATTGAGAAGTATGTCATCCACATATAAGACCAGAAACACAACAGAGCTCCCACTAACCTTCTTGTAAACACAAGGCTCATCTTCGTTCTTAATGAAGTCAAACTCTTTGACTGCGTCATCAAAACGTCGATTCCAACTTCTAGAAGCTTGCTTTAATCCATAAATGGATCTTTGAAGCTTACAGACTTTATTGGCTCTGGATCCTCAAAACCCTCCGGTTGTATCGTATACACATCCTCGAGGATGTTCCCATAAAGGAACGCTGTTTTGACATCCATTTTCAAATCTCATAGTCATATTAAGCTGCAATAGCAAGTAGGATTCGAATGGATTTAGTCATGGCGACTTGCAAAAAGGTCTCATCATTTAGCCACCAATCGCCCCTTGTAGGCAACTACCTTTCCATCCATGTCAGTCTTCTTCTTGAAGACCCACTTGAACCCTATGGACCGAGCCCCTTCAGGTGGTTCCACCAAAGTCCATACTTTGTGGGTATACATGGAATCCATTTCGGATCTCATGGCATCTAGCCACTTCTTGGAGTCTAGGCCTCTCATGGCCTCCCCACAGGTCGCAGGCTCATCATCCATGAGTGGTATGTCATCGGGCTCATTCACGAGAAGTCTGTACCTCTCTGAATCATGACGTACCCTTCCTCACCTACGAAGTCCCAGTGTTACTTGAACATGCTCTTCCACATCAACTTGCGTTTCCTGCTCATGTTCCATCATTGGTTCAGTGGTTTGTGGTTCTTGAATTTCTTCAAGTTCTACAGTCCTCCCACTTGCTCCTTTAGAGAAAAACTCTCTTCTAGAAACACACCGGTCCGAGCTACAAACACTTTGTTCTCGGTTGGATTGTAGAAATAATATCCTTTCGTTTCCTTAAAATATCCCACAAACTTACATTTACCCGCTTTGGGTCCGAGCTTGTCTGTTTGTAAACGCTTTACATAGACATCGCAACCCCAAATCTTCATAAACGACATTATGGGACGCCTCCTAGTCCATATCTCATATGGTGTCTTCATGACTAATTTGGATGGAACACGGTTAATGGTGAAAGCTGCAGTCATTAGAGCATGTACCCAAAATGATATTGGAAGATCCGTTTGACACATCATAGATCGCACCATATCTAATAGCGTGCGATTACTCCTCTCGGACACGCCATTCCATTCCATTGTGGAGTTCCAGGTGGAGTGAGTTAGGATACTATCCCACACTCTCCAAGATATTCGTCAAAATCTTGGCTCAAGTATTCTCCTCCACGATCCGATCGCAAAGCCTTAATACTTTTCCCAAGTTGCTTCTCTACTTCATTCTTGAATTCCTTGAACAATTTAAAGGATTCAGATTTGACCTTGATAAGGTATACAAATCCATATCTACTGAAGTCATCAATAAACGTAATGAACTAGGTGTAACCACCTCTGGCAGGAATGGTAACAGCCCACATACATCAGTATGTATGAGTGCTAGTAACTCACTGGTCCTCTCACTGTTCTTATTGAAAGGGGACTTTGTCATTTTTCCCAATAAACAAGACTCGCATGTCTCATATGTTTCCAAATCAAAAGAGTCTAGAAATCCATCTTTATGGAGTCTAGATATCCGTTACTCGTTTATATGGCATAAACGACAGTGCCATAGATATGTAGGATTTAAATCATTAGTTTTAATCCTTTTAGTATTTATGTTATAGATGGAATTATTTAGATCAAGGATATACAATCCATTAGACAAATGCGCACTACAATAGTGCATACTATCAAAATAAATGGAGCAACACGTGTCCTTTATTGAAATATAAAACCCTTCTCGTCCAAACAAGAAACAGAAATAATGTTTCTGCTCATAGCAGGCACATAATAGCAATTGTCTAATTCTAAAATAAGTTCAGAAGGCAAAGATAGTTCATAAATGCCTATAGCTAATGCAACAACTATTGCTCCATTCTCGACGCGCATATCTATCTCCCCTTTAGCCAATCTTCTACTTCTTTTCAAATCCTGCACATTTCGACAAATGTGAGATCCACATCCAGTATCCAATACCCAAGATGAATAAATAGATAGATTGACGTCTATAAAAAAAAATACTTGGTGGTAGTGGAATCACTATTCCAAGCTTCTTATCCTCCAGATACTTGGGGAAATTCCTCCTCCAGTGACCTGACTGGCTACATTAGTGACAATCACCTTTAGCCACGCCCCCACTCGGCTTTAGGGCTTCTTGGACTTTGCAACTTTCTTGCTCATTCCTTTAGAAGTAGAGGCAACTCCCTTGCACTTTTTCTTATTACCATCAATATGGAATTTCCCTTGCATTTATTGATTCTCTGTTCAGCTGTCTTTAGCATGTTCAGCAAGTCTGGCAGATTTTTACTGATCTCATTCATGTTATAGTTCATGATGAACTAGTTATAACCTTCAGGCAATGATTGCAAGACAAGAACAGTTTCCAACTCTTGGTCGAGTGGGAATCCCAGCCTTGTGAGGTTCTCTATGTATCCGATCATTTGGAGCACATGAGGCCCTACTGGGTTCCCTTCTGCGAGATTGCTCTTGAACAGTGCATTGGACACTTCATACCGCTCATGCCTTGCCTATTCCTGAAACGATTGTTTCAAGTGTATGATCATATCATAGGCTTCCATGCTCTCATGTTGCTTCTAAAGTTCAGAGGTCATGGTGCAGAGCATGAGACAAGTCACATCATTAGAATTATCCACGTGTTTCTGATGTGCTCTTACGGCAGCTAGAACAGACTCATTCTGGGGTGGTGCTGGGATAGGATTGTCCAAGACGTACAGTTTCTTTTCTTGATTAAGGACGATCCTTAAGTTTCTGTACCAATGAACGAAATTTGTTCCAGACAATTTATCCTTCTCAAGGACAGATCGCAAGGATGAAGTCAATGCGTGATTGTTTGCCATTTAGAATTCTACAAAAACGAGAAATGTGTAATCTTAGTATTTTGAACAGTTTAACTATATTCAACAATGGATAGATCATTAAATATAGCTCCCACTATTTTTCTCGGAGTAATAGCCCTCACCATTAATGCGGAAATTATCATATATATTTTCTAGTGAGTCCAAGATCCATATTTCACTTCTTCTTGAGCTTGCTTTGGCAAGTCACCCAAGAATTGGTTATTTAGGTAGGAACCCTTTCCAAATGCATCCCATTCAACTCTTGGTCTAATTAGGTGAATAATATCTTATTCTTTATCCTTTAGATAACACCTGATTGTCATACCTCTAGGCTCATCAATCCAATTGACTTTGCTCAGTTGCGTCCAACCTCTTGCTTCAACAATCACACATTACTTGCTTGTGTCGTTCGCAACACACCAATGTGAATTAAAACGCCTTACTTTGACAAGCCCGAATTTAATAGACTTGATCAGCTCGCAGGCCGTAAATATTCTTATTTAGCCTAACATCTAGAATAAATAAGTAAATAAATAAAACCTCACATGTTGAGATGATGATCAGCTCGCAGGGCGTAAAATTAACCTAACTATTACATTAATTTGACCAGCTCGCAGGCCGTAAACCAAACCACAAAATAAACATCCACAACCTAGGCCATATCCATCCACCATGCAACAAAGCACATAATACAGTTAAAACCATTTTTTACGCGCTTGTTCAATTTTAGTTGAAATTGGGTAATTAGGGTCACAACGGTCCACGAAGTCCAACATGGACCTAGGCCGAACCCCATGGACCGCCGCACGCCACCCCGGGCCGGCTACCCTTAGGTGGCCGCAGCCTTGCTTGGCGCGCAAGGAAGAGGAGGGGCGGCCGCTAGGGTTTCGGCCCTAGCTTCCTTCCCCTCCCTTCCTTGTTCCCCAAGTTTGGTTGTTTACATATAATTGTTTCCATAATCGAAAAACCCTCTTTCCCAATTATGTGCCCAAGAACCCAATTCTTCACATCCTATGTGATCAAACTCACCAATTACACATCCAATGTTAAATTAGTTCTTTTTTGTCTTGAATCAAATTCAGTTTGCATCTATATGCCAATTAATTTCAGTTTCGCGTAATATGAATAAAACGGTGTATAAACTAAAATCGTAACACATAAAATAATGTAATGCGCTACGACCTGTGGCTCTGATACCACTGTTGGGTTTTGATGTAGGTTACGCAGCGGAATAAAAAAAATTATCCTGATCAAATCCTACCAAGGATATGGACAAGCCATCATAACATGATAAGAGCATAGAAGATGTGTACCTTAGTTTGGCAGATCACACGAAGAATAGTGTCTTCGTCTCTATGAATATCCACACCTTGGATTCTTGATTGGATTCCTTCTCACCGCGATGTGCTAGCAACGGAAGAAGGAGGACGAGATCACATAAACCTAGTAGGAGGTCGCGCCTATAGGGAGGCCGACGGCGTCGGGTAGGGGAACGGGTAGGACCTTCGGTTCCTTCCTTCTCTCTCTCTCTCTCTCTTGATTTTTTATGTTCTCTCAATAATGACTCATTTGGAGAAATAACAAGCTAGAGTTCCTTTATATAGTCATAACTCTTTATTAACTACATAAAGGCCCCAATACTAATCATGTCCTTACATGGATTAGCCCACTTGCAAATTAGTCCTACTACTTTTGCTAGTTGCGTAATGATCCTTTTTATTAATTAGTCCAACTAATTAATACCTATATCCAAATTAATCCATCCGGTGTGTGACCCCATAGGTTTCTACTTAGTTGTTAGTAACTTATTACTAACATTGAGCGGTGTCTAGCAACACATCCATGCCACCCAACTAATAGAAATAAGTCAGTGATCCCGACAAACCTTGTGCCCAATAATCACATACTGTGTTATCCCTTTGTCTCCATATACGGATTGGACACGAGACATAATGGTCACTCGTATATCCAATCCATAGTTTCTCGATCCCGGGAATATGCTTTTGTGAGAAGATAACATCAATATCTCTATATTGAATTATCTGAGTCTGGCCAGACATTCCTATAAGAACCATCCCTCGAGTGGCCAGATATTTGCTCCCATTATGTGGAGGGACAAATCCTCTCTACGTCACTACGATCTCTAAGCTTGCTTCCTATCATGCCCGATAACTATCTTTATAGTTGCCCAGTTAAGGCGCAACGTTGGATAACATCAAAGCATGATAATCCACAACTAGAGTATCTAGTGACATCAAGTCTAAGGATTATAATATTATTAGCACTACGAAATTTGACATAATCTAATGTATCCTTCTCGTTGTGAGTCAATCCAGTATGCCATTACTCCTAATGCATACCCGTGTGTTAAACTTGATATATCCATATCAATCTACACACATACTAGTCTATAGGGTATCGTCCTATTAATCAATATTATGGACTAGAGATATTTAAGATAAACAACACATTGTATCTAAGGTCTTTATTCTATTAAACATCACAATAAATAATACATGAATGTTCTAGCCAAAACATTGTTCATACTAAATATAGATTGCCTCTAGGGTACATATTCCAACAGTTCTTCCTTCTTTCTCCAAGAAAGTGAAACAAGAGTAAAACAAAATGTTGAAACTCAACACTCCAACTATATTTAGAAGCGACATCTTGTTTTTGTTGATTTTATAAGTGCAGTCCTAGACGAACACGTTTGAGTAACTTTTGGTCAATTTGATTGAAGATAGGCGGGCAAAGAATAAATGTGTAAGTTAACCAACATGATTATGTACAACATTAAAAATGAAGTCACCTTGACGGAGTTCCTCAAATATTGCTTGAATCATGGTACGTCCTCCCAAGTTGTCCCTTCGTAGTTTTGCCTTGACATCATAAATACTCCTTGACACTGCTTGAATCTTTGAGTTCTTTTGTCTAAGTAAAGAAAGAATTTGACGTGGCGGAGTACAAGATTTAGTCATTTCTTCAATGCTTATCATCTATTCTCTTGAAAAACAACGACATGATGGATGTCCGGACATATCGCTTGAAGGCTCATGATTATGATAGCTATTCTTCCCTTCTGCAACCCATGAACTGTCGAGTAATTTTTTACCTATGATAATAAATAGGCAATATATGAGACAAGTGGTTATTTTTCTTTTGCTTTCTCCATGGGTACATGCCAATTGTTGCGATAACAACCCCCTCTATCACATTTGATGGTCACATGCTTATTTGTTTTTACGGAATTTGCGATCGATAGGGCATATCCTTGCATCAAGTAAAATTCCCGAAGTGTATCCACGAGCTCGACACGAGATACCACATACATTTTCGTTACATTCATCAATTTTGACTTGTACTGGGTCATTAGCAATATCGGCAACACATTCAACATACTCTTTGTTACTCATCTTCTCATATGCGAAATCTGCATCATAATTATAAAATTGTTAGTCAAAGTACTGTAAAGAGACCATCAAATAATACCAACCCAAAAATGCCATACTATATTATTATGTTCTCTGCTGAAATTCATTTTGCTATTACATACACCTCATATGAGCCTCTAAAGGGAATTTTCTTAGTTTTTCTCATTTGATAAAAGGATTGACTCATTGATCCTATGTGTACCAGGACACCAAACTGAAACAAAGTAGACACAACTTCCATGACTTGTACTTACTGTACTACCTAATGGTCTGGGTTCTCCGCTAGCTGAATCGCTCCATTGTGCTTGAACACCCACACTCATGACATTTCTCTCTTTAATTAGGAGATGTAACATTGGCATGTTGGAGGTATAAATCACATTAGATAGTAAAGTCTGTTCTAGTTAACTTTATTCCTGAATGTAGAAAATCCTACTTATCATGTTTTCCGATCAAAATACACTTGCGAGGTTTAGATTATTTTTCTACTTTTGCTTATACATGTCAATTTAAATCTTCTAATTCTGACTGAAATACCCCGTTTTGTGACTATGAGTATTTTGTAATATTATTACATGTGTTGGGAGTCAAATTTAAATGTTGGGAGTTAATTATAAAGGGTTGCTAGCATTTGGGGGTCTTTGTGACTTCAATCAAAAGTTTTTAGTGCCTTTTATTATATTGGGGGGAGGTAGTTGTCTTTTTGCCTAAACTAGTGGTGGGAAAGTGTCTTTCTGCACTGATTGGTATGATTTTTGACCCAAAAATTCATCAGACGTGATTTTCTCACCCAAATCACTCCTTGACGTGAGTTTCTTCAATGTCAATCGGATTTCAATTCGATTATTCCTTTCTTGGATTGATTTCTTCCTCCATTTCTCATCAATCTCTCAATCCCTCTCTATATCTCACGTCCTCCCTCTCTGTCCCTCATCTCTCCACCCGAAACCCTCATCTCTCTCTCTCTCTCTCCCTCACGATCACTTTATGTCCCCCTCTCTGACCGACTCCAACAACAGCAGCAGCAGCGGCATCAACCACCACCGCCGCCGCCTCTCTCTCTCCATGCAGGTACCGTCTCTCTCTCTCTCTCTCTCTCTCTCTCTCTCTCTCTTTTCTTCTCTTCTTTTTCTTCTCTTTCTCCTCCTTCTCCCGACGCTCTGTTCTTCTTTTCCTTCCTCTGTTTTTTTTTTCTTCTTTCTGCGTTCTTTCTCTTCTCCTTCTTCTTTGCCACTGATATTCATGGTGGCACTAGGGTCGTTCTGACTCTTCTTCTTGCAGCAGCCCCTTTAGTCCACCAAGCTCCAACGCCGCCGCCTCCATCTCTGCCACTCAAAATCTTATTCGTGTCTCAATCGTCTCCAATTACCTCTTCTACTTGTAAGTTCATGTCACTCTTTTATTTCAGATTCGTAATCACTCTTCTTTTTGATTTATTATTCCGTAATTCTTCATGAATCGTCATAATCGTTCATGTGCACGTTTCACCCAAGAACCCTAAATGTGTAGGTGGTAAAATCTACCCGAAACAATAGGCGTAACTAGTAACTACCACTTGTTTGTTGTGTTGGGTTGTTAAGGCGAGTTTTAATTGCCGGGTAATTAAATTAGAGTTGAAACCGAGACCTTTAGACGCATATTTGGATGTCATAAGGCTTATGAACAATCTGTCCGGTCGCTAAAAGGTTGGTATTCGTCGCTATAGGGATGTTTTTGGTCACTCAAAGTTGCTGAATTTATCGTTAATGCTGTTGGGTTTATTAAATAGTGTCTAGACGTTAAAAGTAGTTGAAATATTGGAGTTTTAGCACTCCTTTTGTGACCTTGACACTAAGTACTTGTGTTTGAGTGAGTTTGTGAGTTCTGACTAGTATAATTTAAGTGTAAGTCGATTAGTAACCTTTTTATTTAAATTATTTAGTCTAGTGGATGCTAAACTTGGACCGGCTAGTAGAGTTGGTTATCGACCTAGAACCAATCGTCTTAACCACTTGTGTATCGGGTTACTTGGGAATGTTAGGATGGTGTTAGAACCCTAAACCGTTGAGCGTCATATGCATATTACTAAGAAATTATAATTAATTAGAGTATTGTCAACTTGTAGGCGACGAGTTCACAGACGACGGGTACGTTGAGTATTACGATTGAGTCGCCGTAGTCGCTTGCAATTGAGGTGAGTAAACATGCCAGACCTAGTCTGCCTAACTCCCTTCGTGTCAAAATGATTTCTTCTACTTGTCTCAAAATGAATTTATATGTTACGTGCCATGTAATTATCTGATTTTACCTGTTAAATGATTTTCTTGAAAATATCATCAAAACTATAATAATGGACGATAACGTAAAGTTGAAGAGTTGTGCGGGGATACTTCTTGGTTACTTTGGCTTGGGCGTGTTGAATTTGTTCACGCGTCAAATTAATTTTTATTTAATCCGGTTGCAAGTCCCCGGATAGTTCCATGTACTCACTCCTCTGGCCGCTAGAGTCTTAGGGGGGTGTCGACACTTAAGTTCTTGGATGCTTGCGAGATGGTTGGTTCCTTCCCCGTCACAACAAATGAACAATGTGGATTTTTTTGGATTTGGTAATATTAATGGAAAATGAATTAATATGTGTTTTTGGATTCCCTCTATTGGATAATGAATTGGTTTTGAGAAAATACAATGGAATTGGAACTCTTATGCTTTCCTCACAAGTGTCAATTTATACTTCCGCTGTGTTTAAGATGAATTCTTACTCGAAAAATCGGTTACTGTTTATAACTTGTCTCATCATCATTTTACATGCTTGGGTGTTTGCTTGCAAGTATTTTATTGCTGATTTTGTACTGTGGTGTTTCTTTTTATTTCTGCACCACAGGTCTAGATGGTTAGAATGTGGCTTAGCGGGGACGCGATTGATCACCATCTTTACTGCTAGAGTTTTCATTTTAACAAAAAGAACTTCGTTTAGCTTCACTTTTGTTTCATTATAACAATTAATGCCCGTGTTTGAGGTAAACTTTAAATTGTAATAAAGTTTTATTGTCCAAATTTTAATTTAGTTTGCTTGGGATCCACTTTTTAGATGTCCTTGTATTCGGGCTTTGTCTCGGGTACGGAGTGACATTCCCCGGGCCTCCAGCTTGGTCATTTTGGGTGTGTTACAGGTGGTATCAGAGCGCGCAATCCAAAAAGGAAATAAAACCTGTTAGGGTAACTAAAATGAACATAGGGAAAGTAATTAAAATTTAACAAGCCGTTGGGGATTTGGGTTGTCTTGCATAGGGCTATTACGTGTGTAAGTCCTTAGAAAATAGGCTAGAAAGCAAGTACACCCACCCACCCATTCCTAACTAAGAGCTTTGGCCTACCCGAGTAACTATGTGATTGGGTTTTGAGGCGTTTCATTGGAGTTCCGGTTAGAAGCCTACTGTTTGGGTGATCAAAGGTTGGGGGTTGTTTTCAAAAGTCTTGTGGTTATAAAATTGAAGTTTTGGGAATATGTATTTATTTCATGAGAGTAGTCATTTTGTTTACGATATATACTTTGTGGAGTAAGAGACTTATGGAGTTGTTTTCTTTTGTAGATGGCTAGAACCAAAAAAATCACAAGGAAGCGTATATGCCAGTCGAGAGGCACCCGGTTGTGACTCCTTGGGGTCGAGGGTGAGGATTTCCTGGCGTTTCGTAATCGTGTGATCCAGTTTTGCGAACATAGGTTCAACACGTTGGAGTTTCCTTGGTACCGGAATCCGGCTTTTCAGGCTTATTGTATGGTTAAGGCGCTACCTATGGGGCCCATGTTTGGAGATATCATTGCAAAGTCAACAACATTATGGGTAGGTACAACAAGTTGAATGCTAGGGATTATTTCTACCAAGGTGAATGGAGGGTAGACGCCGATTTCATATGCAAACTATTGATGGAGGCCTTTGGTAAATGGCGAAGCTACACGGTGATTGAGAAAGATTCTAGTGACGACAAGGAGGTGATCGTTATAGACTCTAGTGATGATGACGAGGTCGAAGAATACTCCATGGAAAATGATGAAATTTAGGAAGATCCCATGGAATATGATGAAAGTGAAGAAGACCCAAGTGAGGGTGAACAGTTCGAGGATGATCCCAATGAAGATGTGGAGTTTGATGTGAGCGATGATGACGAGGAGTAGTCATGTTAAACTTTATTCATTTCCTAGACTTTGATGCATTTTTGAGTTTTATTATTGTTTTGAATAAGGCTATGATGTCAAACAATACTTTGAAGTTCTTGAATAATTTTTGTATAGCCACTTTTGGGCTAGAGTTGAATTCTTAGCGTTTTGCTTTAAGGATGAGGGATAATGCTCATGTTTTGAAGAACCGTTATGGGAGTTTAATAAATTTAGTTTTCTGATTTTGGAGTATGATTTGATAAATTAAGGTTGTATTGTGTTTTGTTATCGTTAATGAAGTGCATAGAAAGCGTTCATGGAGTTAGAATGCAAGAGCAATGATTTTGGTGTTGTTTGATTCCGTGCAGCAGTTGGCATTTTTCGTAGCAGACATGTTTCTATGTGGATTTATTTTTTCTGAATTTTTCCCTGAAAGTAGACATACCCAGGTATCTCCCATAAAAATTTCCCCCATATCAGTTTCTGAGACTTAGATACAAATTTTCAAAGTTTGTTATGCAGTAGCAGAATTACAAAGTGACTAGCTGTAGAATTTTTTATGTTTACCTATCTTCCAGACCTTGTTTGGTTTTCAAATTTTTATGGCAGTTAGTAGACACGTATGGCAGAATCTGGGTAAAAGCCTAGCACATTTTGAGGAGCTTAAAGTCAGTTTAAGACCTCTCAAAGTCAAAGTTTATGTTCTGGTGGTCTGTGACAGCATCTGTAGTATTCTCTGCACAACTTGAGTTATACAATTTATTTTGAGTTGATTCTTCTTGATTATAAAATTAGACTCAAAGTGTTTGTTACACACCAAAATTCATAACTTTTTCTTGTCCGATTGATAAATTTTTCAATTTTTGAAGAAGGACGAAAAGATGAGTCGTGATCAGCCTACGTGTAAATGCATGTTTAATTGAGTAATTGATGATCAATGTGTGACATTACTTGCCTAATTGCGCGTTACATGCCATGTATTCATGTTTAGTTTTACTTCATGATGATTTACGAATAATACAATAGGCTATAGTGTAGGGATTATGACTGATAGACCACACCAATACTACACCAGGAGAGTTCTGTGCCAACAAATGGCCAATCAGCGTGTTTGTATTATATCAAGGACGTCTTGAAGAAAGAGACAAGGATTAGCAATTAACAAGTGCTCCCCATGGTGACATAGGAGTTAGCTGATGCCAACACCATCTTAGAATGAGACTCTAGGTTTATATTACCTTTAGAGCACCCGTGTTGTTTGTGAAGAAGAAAGATGGAAGCTTGAGGTTGTGCATTGACTATAGAGAGTTGAACAGTGCTGCGATCAAGAACAAATACCCCTGACCCCGAATTGATGACTTGTTCGATCAGCTGCAAGGGGCGAGTGTCTTCTCAAAGATAGATTTGAGATCAGGGTATCACCAGCTTCGGGTAGCCGAGAAGGACATCCCGAAGACAGCCTTTAGAACGAGGTATGTTTACTGTTATGCCTTTTGGCCTAAATAATGCTCCTACAGTATTCATGGATCTAATGAATCGTGTTATGAGAACTTTCTGGATCGGTTCGTGGTCGTCTTTATTGATGACATCCTCGTTTACTCAAAGAGCGAGGAAGATCACCAAGAACATCCCAGGGAAGTGTTAGAGACGTTGAGACATGAGAAGTTGTATGCTAAGCTCTCGAAATGTGATTTTTGGCTAAATCACGTTCCATTTCTGGGTCACATAATCTCAAAGGAAGGGATATCTGTGGATCCCGGAAAGATTTCAGCAGTTAAGGACTGGCCAACTCCGAAGAACGTGTCAGAAATAAGAAGTTTTCTGGGAAAGTGTCTTTCTGCACTGATTGGTATGATTTTTGACCCAAAAATTCATCAGACGTGATTTTCTCACCCAAATCGCTCCTTGACGTGAACTTCTTCAATGTCAATCGGATTTCAATCCGATTCTTCCTTTCTTGGACTGATTTCTTCCCCAATTTCTAATCAATCTCTCAATCCCTCTCTATCTCTCACGTCCTCCCTCTCTGTCCCTCATCTCTCCACCCGAAACCCTCCTCTCTCTCTCTGTCCCCCTCACGATCACTCTCTGTCCCCCTCTCTTCCCGACGCCAACAGCAGCGGCATCAACCACCGCCGCCGTCGCCTCTCTCTCTCCGTCCATGTACCGTCTCTCTCTCTCTCTCTCTTTTCTTCTTCTCTTATTTCTCTTCTCTTTCTCCTCCTTCTCCCGACGCTCTGTTCTTCTTTTCCTTCCTTCTTTTTTCTCTTCTCCTTCTTCTTTGCCACTGATCTTCATGGTGGCACTAGGGTCATTCTGACTCTTCTTCTTGCAGCAGCCCCTTTCGTCCACCAAGCTCCAACGCCGCCGCGTCCATCTCTGCCACTCAAAATCTTATTCGTGTCTCAATCGTCTCCAATTACCTCTTCTACTTGTAAGTTCTTGTCACTCTTTTATTTCTGATTCGTAATCACTCTTCTTTTTGTTTTGTTATCACGTTATTCTTCATGAATCGTCATAATCGTTCATGTGCACGTTCCACCCAAGAACCCTAGATGTGTAGGTGGTAAAATCTACCCGAAACAATAGGCGTAACTAGTAACTACCACTTGTTTGTTGTGTTGGGTTGCTAAGGCGAGTTGTAATCGCCGGGTAATTAAATTGGAGTTGAAACCGAAATTGTTAGACGCATATTTGGATGTCATAAGGCTTATGAACAATATGTCCGGTCGCTAAAAGGTTGGAATTCGTCGCTATAGGGATGTTTTTGGTCACTGAAAGTTGCTGAATTTATCGTTAATGCTGTTAGGTTTATTAAATAGTGTCTAGACGTTAAAATTAGTTGAAATATTGGAGTTTTAGCACTCGTTTCGTGACCTTGACACTAAGTACTTGTGTTTGAGTGAATTTGTGAGTTGTGACAAGTATAATGTAAGTCTAAGTCGATTAGTAACCTTTTTATCTAAATTATTTAGCCTAGTGGATGCTAAACTTGGACCGACTAGTAGAGTTGGTTATCGACCTAGAACCAATCGTCCTAACCACTTGTGTATCGGGTTACTTGGGAATGTTAGGATGGTGTTAGAACCCTAAACCGTTGAGCGTCATATACATATTACAAAGAAATTATAATTAATTAGAGAATTGACAACTTGTAGGCGACGAGTTCACAGACGACGGGTACGTTGAGTTCTACGATTGAGTCGCCGTAGTCGCTTGCAATTGATGTGAGTAAACATGCCAGGCCTAGTGTGCCTCTTCGTGTCAAATGATTTCTTCTACTTGTCTCAAAATGAATTTATGTGTTACATGCCATGTAATTATTTGATTTTACTTCTTAAATGCTTTTCTTGAAAATATCATCAAAACTATAATAATTAACGATAACGTAAAGTGGAAGAGTTGTGCGGGGATACTTCTTGGTTACTTTCGCTTGGGCGTGTTGCCTTTGTTCACGCGTCCAATTAATTTTTATTTAATCCGGTTTCAAGTCCTCAGATAGCTCCTTGTACTCACTCCTCTGACCGCTAGAGTCTTAGGGGTGTGTCGACACTTAAGGTCTTGGATGCTTGCGAGATGGTTGGTTCCTTCCCCGTCACAACAAATGAACAATGTGAATTATTTTGGATTTGTTAATTTTAATGGAAAATGATTTAATATGTGGTTTTGGATTCCCTCTAATGGATAATGAATTGGTTTTGGGAAAATACAATGGAATTGGAACTCTCATGCTTTTCTCACAAGTGTCAAATTCTACTTCCGCTGTGTTTAAGATGAATTCTTACTCAAAAAATCGGTTACTGTTTATAACTTGTCTCATCATCATTTTACATGCTTGGGTGTTTGCTTGCCAGTAATTTTTGCTGATTTTGTACTGTGGTGTTTATTTTTATTTCTGCACCACAGGTCTAGATGGTGAGAATGTGGCTTAGCGGGGACGCTATTCATCATCATCTTTACTGCTAGAGTTTTCATTTTAATAAATAAAACTTCGTTTAGCTTCACTTTTGTTTCATTAGAACGATTAATGCCAGTGTTTGAGGTAAACTTTGAACTGTAATAAAGTTTTATTGTCCAACTGTTAATTTAATTTGCTTGGGATCCACTTTTAGATGTCCTTGTATCCGGACTTTGTCTCGGGTACGGAGTGACACCCTCCCGGGCCTCCGGCTTGGTCATTTTGAGGGTGTTACAATGACGAAAGACAAAAACACTAACTTTTCTATGTAACCTATATACAAAAGTTTCAGATTATCATGGGGTTGAAATCGCGGGGAAACAAAAACTGACGAAACATATTCACAGTAAACTCAAATCAACTATCAAGTTAAAGCTCATACAATTCTCAAGTCATAAGAAAAGATTAGAGAGGTTCAAGAAGGGAATGTAATCAAGAATAGAAACGCTAGCATACAAATCGATTGTGAAAAACTGGCCATAAAAGTAATAATCGAGAAGACATATACATAAAGAAATATAGGTAAGGAAACAATACATCGTACGAAATCACGACAATGGAGATTTGAGAAATGCGAGATTGTGGATTCTGGATATGGCGAGACTTTTATCAAAGAAGAGCCGAGAAGCTTTAGAAATGCAACAAAACATAAACATGTTCGAGGGATAAAGTTTCGTAAAAATATTAATTAGTTTTGCTGAAAATCATTATTTAATGGTAAAACAGTCTGCCAACAAAAAATTGTGATGTAACTATATTATCTGGTGTGCTATAATTATCAACACAAAAAGTGAAAGGGTTAAAGACACTTTGCTCCCTTCACGTTTGAAGAAATACCAGAATGCTCCCTGACATATTAACAATTTCACATAACTCCCTGTAACGGAAAGAAGAAAAGACAGTTTGCCTCTTCTATGCCATTTTCGTCCAGTAGCGCGCAATTACTATTCTTCTGTGCCATTGTAATTGCGCACTTCCGGATGGAAATGACATAGAAAGGACAACTTGTCTTTTTTTTTCGTTACAGGGAGGTATGTGGAATTGTTAATTTGTCAGGGAGCATTCTGATATTTTTTCAAAAGTGAAGGGAACGAAGTGTCTTTTACTCAAATGAAATAAATAAAGTTGCCTTCATCTCGGGCCAAATTAACCCAGACACCCAACAGCCAAGTTTTGTGTACTGAAGCCCAACCAAGTGTGGCTCAATACTACAAGGCCCGTGTTATCCCAACGACCCAATCACCACACAGCTTTCCCGCGCTCTCTGGAAATCTCCAGTGGCCTCTTCTAACAATAACCGTACCGGGGGATCACTCTAGTCTCTTCCCGACTTCTCCACCTCCATCTCCGGTCACTTCCTTTTCCGACCCTCCCTCTCGAACTCCCTCGATCCATCTCTTTCCACCATCCCCAAAATGTATAAATACCCACCACCTCTAATCCCCCAAACCCAACTCAGAATCTCAAAGCAATCATCAAAACAACAATCACTCACTCACAGCAACCAATTCAATTTCAATCACAGAGCACTCTGTTTCACTCATCAATGGCCTCAGGAAAGGCAATCGGAATTGACCTCGGAACAACCTACAGCTGCGTCGGCGTCTGGCAAAACGACCGCGTCGAGATCATCCCCAACGATCAAGGCAACCGGACGACTCCTTCCTACGTGGCCTTCACCGACACCGAGAGGCTGATCGGCGACGCGGCGAAGAATCAGGTGGCAATGAACCCGCAGAACACCGTCTTCGACGCCAAGCGCCTCATCGGTCGGCGATTCTCTGATCCGTCGGTGCAAAGCGATATGAAGCACTGGCCCTTCAAGGTCGTCTCGGGCCCCGGCGAGAAACCCATGATTGTGGTGAAGTATAAGGGCGAAGATAAGCAGTTCTCGGCGGAGGAGATCTCGTCGATGGTTCTGACCAAGATGAAGGAGACCGCGGAGGCGTTTTTGGGGCAAACGATTAAGAACGCCGTCGTGACTGTCCCGGCGTATTTCAACGATTCTCAGAGGCAGGCCACAAAGGACGCCGGCGCAATCGCCGGTCTCAACGTCATGAGGATCATCAACGAGCCGACTGCGGCGGCAATCGCTTATGGGTTAGACAAAAAGGCTTCGAAATCCGGCGAGAAGAACATCCTCATATTCGATCTCGGCGGCGGGACTTTCGACGTGTCGCTGCTGACAATCGAGGAGGGTATTTTCGAAGTCAAGGCCACCGCTGGAGACACCCATCTCGGCGGGGAAGATTTCGACAATCGGCTGGTGAATCACTTCGTCGGAGAGTTCAAGAGGAAGCACAAGAAGGACATCAGCGGCAACGCCAGAGCGCTCCGGCGATTGAGGACCGCCTGCGAGAGGGCGAAGAGGACTTTATCGTCCACGACTCAGACCACAATTGAAATCGACTCTCTCTACGAAGGAATTGACTTCTACGCCACCATAACCAGAGCCCGATTTGAAGAATTGAACATGGATTTGTTCAGAAAGTGTATGGAGCCGGTGGAGAAATGTCTCCGGGACGCGAAAATCGACAAGAGCTCCGTCCACGAAGTAGTTCTCGTCGGTGGGTCAACGCGAATACCCAAAGTTCAGCAACTATTGCAGGACTTCTTTAACGGGAAGGAACTCAACAAGAGCATAAACCCAGATGAGGCCGTCGCGTACGGCGCCGCCGTACAGGCGGCGATTCTCACCGGCGAAGGGAATCAGAAAGTTCAGGAGCTCCTCCTCCTCGATGTAACCCCTCTCAGCCTCGGACTCGAAACCGCCGGCGGAGTCATGACAGTTCTGATTCCGAGGAACACCACGATTCCGACAAAGAAGGAGCAGATATTCTCGACCTACGCGGATAATCAGCCCGGAGTACTAATCCAGGTCTATGAGGGTGAACGGCCGATGACGAAAGACAACAACCTTCTGGGTAAATTCGAGCTGGCCGGAATCCCGCCTGCGCCGAGGGGTGTGCCGCAGATCAACGTCTGTTTCGACATTGACGCGAACGGGATATTGAATGTCTCGGCGGAGGACAAGACGGCCGGAGTGAAGAACAAGATCACGATTACGAACGATAAGGGAAGGCTGAGCAAGGAAGATATTGAGAAGATGGTGAAAGATGCGGAGAAGTACAAGGCGGAGGACGAGGAGGTGAAGAAGAAGGTGGAGGCGAAGAATGCGCTGGAGAATTATGCTTACAGCATGAAGAACACAGTGAAGGACGCGAAATTGGATGCGGCGGATAAGGAGAAGATAGAGAAGGCGATTGAAGGGGCAATTGAGTGGCTGGACAGGAATCAGCTTGCTGAAGTGGAGGAATTTGAGGATAAGTTGAAGGAGTTGGAGGGGTTGTGTAATCCTATCATTGCAAAGATGTATCAAGGCGCCGGCGGTGATGTTCCGATGGGTGGTGGCATGCCTGGCGGTGGATTCAGTCAGGGAGGAGCTGGTGGTACTGGCGGTGCTGGTGCAGGACCTAAGATTGAGGAAGTTGACTAAAGATAGCAAAGTTTAATGAAGGTCCGAGTTGATTTTTAGGCATGTTCCTTTCATACTAGTATGTGTAATTGACCATTGAGTGAGCTATGAGGGTTTATGAGTTTTAAGAACTATGTAATGTGTATGAATTTTTCTTCAATTCAATAAAATGTACCCACTTTCTGTGTTTGATCATATGAGTTGAGTGTTGGTTTTTTTTTTTTTTTTTTTTTTTTTTTTTTTTTTTTTTATATGATGAACGTATACGTTTGAAGTTAGAACTGTTTCCAGAGCTGATTCCATTCACGTTAGGTTATACCCTTGGCTCCTATGAGGAGCAGCTGGATTGTTTGGATTGTATACGCTCAACAGTAATTGGCAATCTGCTGCTAAAGCTACTATATTTTCTGATTCGTTCTGCTGCTAAGCTACTCTCATGTCTATTGTCTTAGACCTTAAGATATTTTGGAACAAGCATTAATCAATTTCAGTCATGCAATATCTTACTGTGAGAAAAAGAGCTATTCTCCTCATTAATCCTTTTGAATGATTACATTCTGGGCAGAGGGGTGAATGAAGTAATGAAATGGTTGTACTATGTTCAGGCTTGTTTTCCACTAAAAAAGTTATTTGATAGGTCTGAAATGGTTGTACAGAATAATGTGTTCAAGCCTGTTCTCCACTGAAGAGGTGCAACACCAAGTTACTGATAGGTGCATTTCGAAACAATTGCTTTTCTCTAGATGAGCTTTGCCAACAAGTCCCACATGATGAAAAAAGCAGAAGAGGGTGCTGCGAGTTTTCTCCGTCAAGAAATTAGGAAACATAGCCTCCGTTGCATTTGCCTCACCCAGGACCTGGAATCCAGAATCACAACTTCGTTTTACTTCAAGTTTTGCAACTTATTACTTGTTGTAAGTAACTTATTGAACTAATTTTTACTTCGAGAATTGGAACTTCATCTTACTAATGGAACTCTTGTGGAGTAGAAGTATGTATCTTACGCAACAGAATTGCAACTTATATTCTTAGGTTTGGAACTTATGGAGTAAGACTGGAAAAGTTATTCTGAGTTGATTCTTGTTGAACTCGCTGGTTAACTCTACTCAATATCCTTTCATGTAAAGTCCTTCATAGCGTATTTCACCAACACATCTCTAATTCAGACGTGACATAGTTGGTTCGTCACCTTCCAAAACATAACCATAAAAAAAGAACTCTCAGCCTTTTGGCTTCCGATTAAAACACTATTTGTGCCTGTTGTTTCTCTCATACTTACCTAGATGGGGACATATAGCAATATCTCTACCGCATGGATCATGTGTTGCTTTCTGAGAGCAGTGTTGATGAAGAAGCCTGGAAAGATGAGGCATCAGATTCACTGGGAGAAACTTTAATCAACCAGCAACAACTACATCATTCATTTCAAGTGATCCACTTACCTTCAGTTCCTGTTAAGATATGATCACCTTATTCTCCACTCCCATCACCCACATTCATATTTTCTTTTCAGGTTCAGACAACAACAGTGAAGTTAAAAGCTACAGATTGAACTACTCGAGCTTATCTATTCCCATTTATGCGAGTTTTCTGACCGACCACTAGTCCAAGTCCATAAAGTGAATTATACTTCTTCCTTCAAAGATCCAGTAGCCCTCTACAGTCTAAGGTAGATATCCATTTAATCCCAGGCCACATTTGACCTCAAAATTCATATAAACACTGTACTTATAATATGTTCAATGTCCGAATATCAAAAAAATGATTGCTATTCGTTGCAACTTCCACATATTTTAAAGCATGATATAAATGAGTTTGAGAACGATGAATTTGAGTATTTGACATTCTAGAAGGTGGATGCACAAGGGGAAAGGAAAATCAAAAGTTTCCGAAAAGAATTCAGCAAAATACTTCAAGTCCCTTACTATAAGGTATCTCGCTGTGGGTGCTCTACTGCTCGTACTCCACAGAAATATCGCGAACCAAGCAAACAAATTGGAGCCTAAGTTACATGGAACGCGGATCGTTCCGATTCGTGGAACGGGAACGGGATCGCGAAACGCCATACCCTATGGAATTCGGTACGCCAGGGGTAGGCTTCTTTGGATACCTTTATAGCTGTTGTACCATTTATCACAAATCATAAAGTGTAAAACTGCTCAATATATGAAATATTTAAAAGTCAATACTCTAAAAATGGATGTAACTTAGTAAAATTCCCCCTTTTACATAGATGCTTCAGGTGAAAATAGTGAAAAAATAGGGATCGCCAAATTAAGCGATCTGGATTGATGGTGTTCCACGTTTCAGAACGCGTGATCCAATTCACAATTCGCGGGGGTACGAGTGAATTGTGGTAACACTGATTGGAGCCAGTAGAGAACTATTCTAGGCTGTCAATGGGACCAATTTTGGCTGGCCAGAAATTTCAGATAATAATTGTTCTCTCTCCCCCAACATTAAAAGCAACTCCTTATAAGAGCACCTACAATAGCCATTCATGAAGCTCACTGCAATCCTCAGCAAAACTCTCTTCCCCAAACCACAAAAATAGAAGATGAAGTTCCTTTGGTGGCTGTTCATCTTTGCCCTATGTGCTGCTCATACACCGTCCTTTTGTGCACTCAACGCATCCCCTGCTCTTCCAGAAGTGAGTGCCACAGCACAAAACACAACCGGTGAGAATCATACTGCAATTTCTCAAAGTTCTAACCATGAAGATTAGACAATTTTCACGACTCTTCTTCTTGAGGATGTGCAGGTCCAAAAACAACAATGGATTCGAAGAAAGAAGTGACAGTCCACGTGCGAGGACAGAAGGGAACGGGATCGTATGGAGGTGGAAATAATGTTCGCCGGCCGCGTAAGAATAGCGCAGCAGTTCTGGTTAATAACCCCCCTCTTTTCATGCTCTCAACAACTGTCTTCAGTGGTAGCTTGGGTTTGGCCCTAGCTTTACTCCTCTGATAACTGAAGTCATGCTTTTAAACATCAAAGGTAGAGATTGTATCTGCATTGCCACGGTTTCCTTACCTTTGTCGCTAGATTGCTACCTGAATATGATCTGCCAGGAACTCGATTGTTGTGTGATATGGTGGTAATTGCTCACATGGAGTGTAGATCTGATGATTCTGTTTGTCCGCGTTTTTTTAAGAATTGGAACAATCATGGTTACTCCTTGTATACTTTCTGCATACTAATCTGAGAACAGTGAAGTTAAACGGTTGTTCGTTATCTACTAGAAACTAGACGGTGGCAAGTAATGAACTACAAAGACAGCAACACTGATGACGATTACAACCTCAAATTAGTAAATACGCCTTTTGTAATTAAACGTTCATATTGAACACTTTCGAGGCGTGTGACAAATTATACGAGATATAATGAGGGGTAACAGATAGTCTGACACCCTCAAGTTTGACACAAAGACATTTTCACCCCTTCCAGTTTGGGAAGAGACTTTCATCTCTTTCAGTGTGCCCAAACTTAGAACACATTACTTTACACATCGTGGTTATGTCATTCCATACCATCAGAGGCAAAATTTGCCCCAAAAGCTACTATTAGCGTTGCTCGCCTCCACAGTGCCTCCGCCACAATTAAGCAGTGCAGGTGTCCTGAAATTTGGCACAGAAAGGGGTGAACGTGTCCCTTTGTCAAATTGAAAGGGGGTGAAAGTGTATTTGCATCAAACTTGAGGGGGGGGGGGTGAAAGAGTACTTTATCCGATTATAAGGGTTCCATCTTCATATGTCTTGTGACAAGTGACAAATATGTGGCACGTGTATACCAATCAAATCATGTCAAAATGAACCTATTGCCCACTTATATCATCGAAAAACGTCTCGCTAGCTTTCTTTCTCTAGATTTATTTATGTCTTGTTTTCTGTGCTGTCATCGTGCCTCCTTCCATGGCTTCTGCTATGGAGGACTCAACACCTCAGCAAGAGGTGGAGGATGATGAGATGACTGACCAAAAATCTCTTGCCTTGGCGACGAATGACACTGAAAATGAACATTTATTAAAGAAACAGAAGAGTTATTCTATCATTGTGTTATTATCCGACAGAGCTTGAGAATGAAGAAATTGATGAAAAACAAGAACACAAGAACACACCGATATAATGTGGTTCACTACAGATGAACTAGCTACCTCCACGACCCGAAAACCCCGTTTATTAGAGAGAAACACCACAAATACAACTCACACCAGTAAGCCACTATCCCAGGTCTTTATATAGGCCTAGGATATCGACTTGGTGCCCAAGAAATTTCAAAAACCGGGCTACAATCTAAAAGGAAATATTCTAGCCGCCTGAAGGATCTGTTCGCACGAACACTCGATGTGTTCGCACGAACAGTCTGCTCCACTTTGCCTTCTTCGCCTCTCGCTCCTCCGTTTCGTCCGTTTCTTGCCCCGCTTCGTCGCCAACTCCTCACCAAGCTTTCTTGAGCCTATTCAAGGCATATTCCCAATAAGTCTCCATATTTCCATGAATTTTCTCTTTCGCTTGCGCTTGAATTAGCCGGTTTTCTCCAATATACCCAAATTCAAAAGTTGCTCCATCTTCGCCGAGATCCTACAACGTGTTCCCCCAACGATGCTCCAACCCCCTTCTAGTTTCTGCAATCGAACCCTATCGATGCTCCAACTACGGCCGAGTTCCTGCAATCGAATCCCCTTTCTTGTCGTTCCAACTCCCACCGAGTTTCTTTAACAAGTTTGGTTGTTGTTCCGACTCCCACTGTGTCCCTACAACAAACCCCCCAGCATGTGTCCCCTTCACGTTCCATTGTCTCTCGTCAAAGACTCTCCTATTCCATCCTCCGCCTCCTCATCAACAGCACGGATTCCCCCTTGCCCCCCAAACGGGGCCTAGAGCACGAAGTCGTCCTTTAAGTCTGCAGCCAAGTCTGCAAACGCCTTCCCCTTCAGACACGCCCTCTTCCAATGACCCTTCTCTTTACAAAGTGCACACACATCGTTTGGCAACTTAGAGCCCTTTTTCCTCCTTTTTCCATAACCTCCATTGGATGCCACGAATGCACCTGACCCCAAAACGACCATACCCGGATATGCAGTCCTCTGCCGTATCTCCCTTGTGTGAAGAGCTGATCTTACTTCCTCCAACGTGAGAGTCTCTTTTCCAACACAAGAACTCTGCACGAACTCCTCATAAAGAGGTGGTAGAGACACCAACAAAATCAGTGCGACGTCCTCATCACTTATCTTCTCATTACTATTTCGCAACTCAAGAAAAATAGTATTAAGACGATCCAAGTGATCTCTTAGATCCGTACCTTTCCCCCATGCGTAGACCAAAGAGTTGTTGCTTCAACATAAACTTGTTCGTGAGCGACTTCTTCTTGTAGAGGCTCTCCAACTTGTTCCATAGTCCTTCAGTCGTCTCCTGATCCGCAACCTCTGTGATCACGTCGTCCGCCAAGAACAACATGATCGTTGAATGTGCTCTTTCCTCCATCGTCTTGTAGTCCTTGGTGGTTGTAGAAGCCCCCTCTTTATCTTCCGCCAATGTCAACCACATGCCTTGCTGCTTCAACAAAGCATGTACCTTGATCTGCCATAAGCTGAAGAAGTTTCTCCCCTTGAACTTGTCGATCTTGGTCATCCCCCCGGGTCATCTTCTCTACAGCTCTTTTTCCAGATCCGTAACCCTGAATGCGTGCTCCACCTTCATCGCGAAACCGTAGCTATGAATTTCACGGATTGCGAAACCCTATCCCTATAGCTCCACCTTGATCTTGGAACACCGCAACCCAAGTTCTGATACCAGGTTGTTATTATCCGGACAAAGCTTGAAAACAATGAAGTTGATGAAAAACAAGAACACACCAATATAACGTGGTTCACTAGTGATGAACTAGCTACATCCACGACCCGAAAACCCCGCTTATTAGAGAGAAACACCACGAATACAACCCACACTAGTAAGCCACAAACTAGGTCCTTATATTAGCCAAGGATACCGACTTGGTGACAAATAAATACCAAAAATCGAGCTACGATCGAAAAGGAAACATTCTGGCCGCCTCCAGGATCTGTTCGCACCAACTTTCGATGTGTTTGCACGAACAATGTTCGTACAAACACATATTGTGTTCGCACGAACAGTCTGATCTAGTTTGCCTTCTTCGCCTCTTGCTCATCCGTTTGGTCCGTTTCTTGCCCCGCTTCGTCGCCAACTCCTCGCCAAGCTTTCTTGAGGCTATTCAAGGCATATTACCAACACATTGTTTATGATCCTACTAATGTTTCGAACCAGATCCTCTCAAATCCTCTTGATTTGGGATCGAAGCTTGCAGATGTGGCTTCAAATCAGAAAGAAATGCATGTTTTTGCAAATTCAATGTGAAACATAGTCCTTTACAGTAGTTTTGAGAAAAGTTTGAAATCAAATTGTTTCTTTACTGAGAATAGCTCGAATTTCAACTTTGATGAGGAAGATTGTATCATCGGAGAAGATGAAGTTTCGGAAGATGATTCCGGTGATGGGGAAATTCTAGATGTTGTAAAACGTATACCTCAAGTGGTTTTCCCACGAAAAATCAAAAAGCAAACTTCAAGACTGCCTTATAATAGAACTCTTGGGGCAAGAAATTGGGTACAAAGTCTTAGTGTAACAGAGTGAAAGGGCTATGGATCCTAAAAGGAAATTTTGATGCGGTTAAAATTGAGGCAAACCATTTCATATTTAAATGTGAATTGCAGGATGATCGCTTGAGGGTTTATACTGAAAGCCCTTGGGTAATCCTTGACCACTATCTGACCTTTAGAAAGTGGGTGCCAAATATTCAGCGTCGGAAGCTTCGGCAATCTCAAACACGATCCGGGTGAGATTTTCGTTGCTTCCTTACGAGCATTTTATTGAGGTGTCTCTTAGTACAATTGATAGGTTCTGGGGAAACCTGTGAGAGGTTTTCTTAACTCTATCTCCAGACTCAAAGGAAAACTCGCGAGACTTTTTGATTAAGTGACCTTAACAAAGCTTTAATTTCATAATATAGAATGGGCTTGAAAGGTTTTCCAATTGAATACGAATCTATTCATTCTATTTTATTTAAATGAGGCAGAGTGACATGCTTTCTTACGTGTTACCGCAAGTGCATGGTTCACGTAATATAGTGTAGTATTTGAACCCCGAGTTTATCGATCCCCCAAGGAGAGTCTTGAGATTATTTAATCAGTTATTAGATTAGATTACAGTAAATGGAGGAAAATATTTTGATTAACTAAGGTGTGGCTTATACAATTATGTTTCTAATTAAAGTAAGTTAGAATTATTTTGATATAAATCAAATTTTATGTAGGAATATGTTTTTAATGAGCAATATTTATTTAAAACTATATATGATTTATGCAATATGGAATTATTTTATTCATCATAATATTCTTTCTTAATTAATAAAGAAGATTTTATGGATTATTGATATCAAATCTGAAGATTGTAATGCAGGAAACAAATACATGATCAAATACTCCAGAGGGGGGGGGGTGGGTTGAATAGAGTATGACAACTTTTTCCAAAGGAGTGGATTTTAAACAAAATGAGAAGAACTTGTAGAATTTCAAAGCTTTGAACTGAGATTCAAGGCTTTGAAATGCAAACAGACAGTTTGAAATTTACTGATAGTTTTCAATTCTTTGAAAAGCCTTTCAAAGCTTTGAACTAAAACCTGTTTCGAAGCAGTTATGAAGACAAGTAAAGAACTGTAAATGCAAGTTAATGAACACAGTCATTTGTTACGAAATTAGGTCCCAAGTGACCTACTCTCCGCCTGAGGAATCTAATCCCTCTAGGATTTCAACAACTTCTTATAAATCAAAAGATAAGCCCAATATATCAGGCCAAGAGTATTCCATAACTCTTTTCCAGCCTGTGGTTACTAACCTATCTAGTACCTGCTCTAGCTAAGTGATTACAATAAGAATTATCTTTTGTTCCTCATGAAAAACCCACGAGAAAGATGATTAAATGATATAGCAAATGATATACAAATAAAAGTTCAGATGAAGAAGACTGTAAAAACAGTGAAGCTTGAAGTGTTCTTCTGGAAACTGGAATAAATTGAGTGGTTGTTTGATATCCTTCAGTGATGCTTGTCAATCTGTGAGAGTGTTTGAATCTCTGTAATGCTCTGTGATTATGAATCTCTCACAATCAGTATTACTTATTTGTCAATTTGAATTGCAGATATATAAGGAAATCTGCAACAGAAATCCCTAAAATCCTCCAGAGATCCTTGACTCTCAACAGCCTTCTTCCAATGGCTAGCTGCTTCACTTATACAATGATTTTGACCTGATATTCCATATAAAAGCTTAAGGATAGTCCAGATAACCTTACATAACAGTATTACTGAACCTGCAGACATTGATTGTCACTTATGCATCTCTGTAAATAAGGAAACGTAGCTAAACCTACAACACAAAATTAGCTTATGATCCCTCTAAAATAAATAGGGAAAATAATGAGATTAAGGTATTATATAACACAAAATTAGTTTGTATTTCATCATATAATATAGCATAATCAACCACAGGGGATTAGATAATGATTAGGAGGAAGAACTCCCCCTGAGTTCATGCTGTGAATTGCCGTGCAGTTTCAAGACATTGAAACCTGTTTTAAAGCTTTGAAACAACTTTGAACTCACAATCTCCCAATTGTGAACTTACAATCTCCCCCTTGGTGAAAGACAAAACCATTACTCTGTTAGAACTGTATTTCTGCAAAAGATAGACATCAGTAGCATAGAAGAAACAGTTTATATAAGATCACATCCAAATAATCAAACAATTATAAGCAGAATCAAAATCAAACTAAGAAAATAAGCCGTTTTAGCAGTACAACTGCCACATATACAAAACCAGATTATCATGCAGTTAGAAAATACCCCTAAACTTCTCCCCCTTTTTGACTTTCATAAAAGAAGTGAGAAAATGTTGGATCAAACCTTATTGAAAACTTAAAAGTTTTAAAATAGGTAGAAATTTTGAAAGAAAAGAAAGGGTTCAAGACTTTGAAAGAGAAGAAATAGAAGAATGGAATCAAGGCTTTGGGCCTGCATCTGTCTTGTCTCATGCATCAGCATCTTGATAACTTCCTTCTTCCTCTTAGTCCTCATTCTCTTCCTGTTCTGCCACTTTTTGTGCAACTTCTTCACCAGTCTCTTCATCCTCAAATAGGTCAGCTGAATTGACAATTTTAGGAACCTTTATTTTCTGTTTCTTAAGCTTTAAGTCGTTGAGTAGCAATCCCGAGTCAACACTATATTCCTCACCAGCTTCTTGATCCTCAGCAGTCTTTGCCTCAACTTCGTTTTCCCCAACAGCCTTATCCCCAAAATTGTGCTCATCAAATAAGTCTATGGTTTATCCTGCCTTCCTTGATCCTTGTGGAACTGGTGTATCCTCTTCTTCCACATGAACTAAGTTGATACTCTTAAAAATACTCTCAAACATGTAATTCATCTGTCTGAACTTAGTACAGACCTGATATTGACCCTTCTTGAGCTCGTATAACTAATTCTCATTGAAGTACAGCTTCTGAAGAACTTGAGATTGGTCTTGAGTGGTAGAAGGTAGGGTTACTGGAGTGTTAAAGGACTTAGGCTTTGAAAACAGTTTGGCTTTCAACTCATCAGCATACATTTAGAGTAGAACTTCCATTCTCCCTCACTGGTTTTCACAATTCCAATCCTTTGAAAGGAATTTTCATCTATCATTCCAAAACCAGCAGTAATTGTCTCTTCCCTGTCAACAAGTATCTCCATATGTTGAAAGAAAAGTGAGAGGGGGTTGGAATAGGGTAGATGATGCTTTCTATTCTTGGTACATATATGCAGCATGTGTTCCATCACAATGCTTGGTAGATAAATCTCATAACCATGCATTATCAGATACACCAGATGTGACATCCTATCAGACGACAATTTCATAGAGTTCTCTTTTGGTACCACACACCTCATCAAGATAGTAAACAAGATTTTGACTTCAACAGTTAACACAAAATGAGTTAACTTCTTAGAGGTAGTGGCTATGTTAGGTAAAAAGAACTAATCCTTAGCCAATTCGATACCATCAACCTTGCTAGGGTAGTTCATGTATTGTACCCCTTCGGACACCCCAAGACATTAGAAAACTTAGCATGATATAACTCCACCACAATACCAGCTACCTTAGAAGAAACAGTTACACCCAAAGCATTCACTTGTTTGAGATTCAGATAAAAGAGTTTGGTAAGCCTAGGGCATGCAACTTCAAAGGGGGTTTAGATTTTTCCAAAGGGAGATCTGTTTCAATCTCCTAATACACTCCAAATCCATATAATCCAACATGCTAGAACTGATAATACTACAATAAGAAAGAGGAGCATATGCAAATCCATCTAACCAGATACCTCTTGCAGCATTACTGATAAACTATTTAGAAGCATTAGTTCTCTTACCAGAAGTTGCTTTCTCTTCAGAGTAAACCTGAATCTCCTTCCTCTTGTCCTTATTCTGAAACCTGTAAATCTCCTTCCCCTTGAACTTTTCTGAAGTCTGTATATCCTTCCCTTTGCCTGATTTTTGAGGAGTCTTTACCTTCTTCACCTTATTTGGATTACCAATCTGAACACCCTTTTGCTTCTCAGATGTAGCCACTGGTTCTGTCTTCTTCTTGCTGGAAGTACCAGTCTGATCATCCTTGTCTTTCTTTTTTTTTTTCTTTTTTTTTTTTTATTTGGAGGATGAGAGGGTTGTTGTGAAGCACTGGCAGTCCTAGAACTAGAACTAGCATTGATAGTTTGAACCTCTTCTTCTCAAACTTTTCTTTTCTTCCATGTGTTCTTCTTTGAACGTCCACAAGACTTCTTGATTCTTTGAGAGATTCTCCGTAAATCCATAGAGTTAGGGTTTAAGAAGAGAGAGACATGAAATATAGAAGAGAGAAAGAGAGAAGGAAGAAGATAAATACTAAAAGAGTTTGAGTTAAAGAGGGAAACTAAACATTCCCAAATATTTATGGAAGGAAAAGTTTGATGAAATTTGAAGTCCTTTGGAAAGGAAATAATTTATATGGATTTGAAAAAGATTTGAGTTAAAGGTTAAAAGTAATGACATACAAATATCTACAGAGATAACCCCAGCATTAGTGATCCATTCACTGATCTATAGTATAAAGATTTATATTTAAAGCTTGGAAAGAATTTCGAGGCCTTGAAAAACGGTGATACTGCAGACAAAAAAAATCAAGGCTTTGAAAAGTTTTTCAAGGCTTTGAAAAACTTTCTAAAACATTGAAACACATATAACTTAACTGATGCTCCCCCTAAACCTATACTTCCTTATACAGCATCCCAAGTTCTAATCTCAGGGATGTGAATCTATCCTCTGGCAATGGTTTAGTGAAGATACTTGCAAACTGCATATTGGTTGGCACAAATGAGAAAGATACATCATCTTTCTCCACATGATTTCTAATGAAGTGATTTCTGACATCAATGTACTTGGTCCTTGAATATTTTACTGGATTCTTTGAATTGAGATAGCACTAGTGCTGTCACATTTGATGAGAATATCTTTGAAGTCATAACCCAAATCTCTCATCTGTTGAGCAATCCACAACAATTGTGAGTAGCAAGCTTCTGCTGCTATGTATTTAGCTTCTGCTATTTATAAAGCTACATAATTTTGCTTCTTAGAATGCCAGCTAATCAGGGATGATCCAAGGAATTGGCAACACCCTGAAGTGCTTTTTCTGTCAACCTTATATCCTGCAAAATCATCATCTGAATAGCCGCACAAAGAGAAGTTAACTTTTTCAGATACCAAAGCCCTAAGTCTTTGGTACCATTGAGATATATGAATATTCTTTAGACAGCAACTCAGTGAGAGTATTTAGGCTCAACTTGAAATCTAGCACACATACAAACACTAAACATAATGTCTAGCCTGCTTGCAGTAAGATAGAGCAGTGAACCAATCATACCTCTGAACTCTTTCTGGTTCACACTCTTACCATTTTGATCCTTTCTAAGGATGGTGTAGAACTCAGGGGAGTTTTTGCCTACCTTGGGTTGAGAAATATTATACTTTTTCCTCAAATCCTTGACGTACTTATTCTGATGTAGAAAAATTCCTTTCTTCATTTGATGTCCATGAAGTCCAAGAAACAAAATTCATACTACTAGAGAAATCCTTTGAAACAGAATCATTAGTAGCACCAAATGGAATATCATCAACTATAATTGTGCTACTAAAATATCTTAATCATGTGTCTTTATGAAAATAGTTTTTTCAAATAATCCTCTTCTGAAATAATTTTCAAGTAAGAATTTTGAAAATCTTTCATACCAAGCTCTTGGAGCTTGTTTGAGGTCATAAATAGCTTTGTAAAGCTTATAAACATGGTTAGGAAACTCATCACTATCAAAACCAGGAGGTTGAGAAACATAAACTTCTTCTGGCAGATAACCATTTAGAAATGCACATTTAACATCCATTTGAAAAGTTTGATGTTCTAATATGATGCAAATGCAAGTAATATTCTAATTTCTTCCAACCTGGCTACATGAGAAAAGGTTTCCTCATAATCTATACCTTCTTCCTGATTGTAACCTGAGCTACCAGTGTTGCCTTGTTTCTGATAACCTTACCATTTTCATCCAGCTTGTTTCAGAACACCCAGCTTATTCCAATTAGAGACTAATCTTTGGGAGGAGGAACCATATTTTACCTTGTTCCTCTCAAATTAATTTAGCTCACTTTGCATTGAAATTATCCAGCCTACTTCATGTAATGCTTTTGGATTAGATTTCCTAGAAGAAATCTATATTTAGTAAGAACATTGTTTTTAGCTAGAATATCCATTTATTATATATGGAGATATTTAATATAATGAAGTCCTTAGATCACAATTTGTTGTTATTGATCAGGAATGTTTATATGGAGGGTCTTGATCAAGAATGTTTATTTGTTATTCTGCTGCGTAAGCTGCATCAAAACGCTACAGTGGTATCAGAGCCCGGTTATAGCGCATAAAGTGATTTATGTGTTAACTGTTTTATCACTTGTTACACCGGATCGTTATTATTCGCGTAAAACTGATATTAGCATAATGATGCAAACTAAAAATGATCCAGTAGACAATGAGCCAATTTTACACACCGTATAAATTTTGGCGAATTTCATTCACATATGATGTGAGTTTTGGGGATTTGAAAACCTAGGGTTTGTGCACAATTGGGGAAAAATATGTTTTTTCTCTGCAATTGGGAATCTGTCCGCAAGGAAACAAAAATATTTGGATATTTTACCTGAGGGGTTCGGCCACCAACCCGCCCCCTCTCTCCTTGGCGCGCATAACAAAGCTGACCACCCCACCGGGTCGTCCAAAGGCCGGTTCGACCGGGCTATTTGGTCCGACCGGTGTGGGCTTGTTCCGGTGGGTCCTTGTGGTTCGGCCAAGTGGTTTGGCGCGACCACTTGGACCGTTTTGACCCTAAAAAAATCCCAAATTCAACTAAAATTGACCAAGCGCGTTAAAATTGGATTTTAACTGTATTATGTGATTTATCGCATGGTAATTGGATGTGGCCTTAGATGTGAATGAAGTGGATGTTTGTTTTTGTTGTTTGGCTTTATTTTAATTAATTTTTTTAATTAATTTTACGGCCTGCGTGTCGTCTTCTCCCTCGCATGTGAGGTTTCTATATTTAGTTTAGATGCTAGCTAGAATTAGATAGATAGAATTTAGTCAAGACATGGAGAAGAAGACCAAAGACTGAAGATAACACAAGATGTCGTTATTCCACAAGGTAGGACACATGGACTGAAGACGGAAGCACATGGAGATGCACTTGCTGTTTTTAGGGGTTAAAGACATTCTCATTGGCTTGGGAATATCTTAGTTTAGGAGGCCACATCCACATCACGTTTATTTATTTATTTATTTATTTATTTATTTATTTATTTATTTATTTATTTATTTATTTATTTATTTATTTATTCATTTGCTTATATATATATATATTTATTTATTTTTGGTGTATGGTTGATGCATGCAAAACGTAACAAGATAATAATTAAATGGTTGGATCTTTTATTTGGGATTTTCAATTCCAAATAAGTAGATAAGTTAATAGGATCAAAAAAAATAATCAAAATTGATAAGGAAATCCCCCAACGATAAAAATTGCGTTTTGCCTTCTCTTATTTAACACTCGTCAAAATCATAATGTATTGATTTCACGCTTGCCAAAGAAAGATGATTTGATTCATTTTGGCTCAATGGCACAAACTAGTAATGTGCAATTGTTGAAGTAAAAGGTTGAACGCAACTAAGCTACTTCAATAGCATTGAAAGCCTAGAGGCAAGACAATTGAGATTATCTACGAGATAGATAAATAAGGAGTTATTTTCCCAATTGAACCAAGAGTTGCATAGGATGCAATTGGATGGTGTTCCTACGTATATAATTAATTTTCGGGTGACTTTACAAAGCAAGCTCAAGAAAAATAAAATATGGATATTGGTGACACGCTTTCTTAACGCGTATGCGCAAGTGCACGGTAAAGTAGTATAGGGGTGGTATTTCAACCCGGAATTATCGATCCCACGAGGATAGATAGTAGGTTTATTGTTAATTAGAGAATAAAAGTTGAAATAACAGGAGGAAAGTTGTTGATTTGAGAAGTTGTCACCCCCAATCAAGTGACTGTATTAAACTAACTAAAAGACAATATTTTTGGATTTTTATAATTAAACAAGGTTTGATTAAATAAGGAGAAGGACTAGGCAATTTATGGATCACCTAGGGAAGTATGCAATTTCGGATATTGCTTTAAGACACGTAACGGCGAATATGCTCTTGATCACGTTTAATTACTCACAATCTTCTTTCGACCTCATGTAAGTCTATGTTAGATTCAATAGTCGTTATCTGTCCATCCATAAACTATATCACCTAACATGCAGTAAGAATAATCCTACATTTTGATCCAAACACAAACATTTATCCTTCCAGTCCATCATGATACGGGGTTGCTAGCAACCCTAGATTCATAAGCTAATCAATCTTCACGTCAGTCCATCGATCTTTCACCAAGTAGATACCCTAGTTCATGACGCTAAGGTAGCAAAAAATTAAGAACAAGATTACTAGAAGAAGAAAATTCATTATTAATTTAAGCTAAGATAAAAGTTAAGGATTAAATACATCTCTATTAATCATTCATATCCTACCTAAAACGTGACAGTAGTTTTAGGTCAAGAATACATCAATAGAGAAGAAAATTAATCAATAACGTGAATCCATAAGCGTGAATCAAACAAACAAATTCGGAAATGGTGTCTAACAAAACCTTAGACTCTCCATAGAGCCTAGATGAGAAAATTACTCAAATATACTAAAATTAAAATCTAACAAGTTCATAGTAACAAGAAAAGATAGGAAAGATACGAGGGATAGTCAAACTCGTGACGAAATTTGCCGACGACTACGGCGTCGTTCTCCATGTCCCTCGCCTCCCCAAGCCTTCTTCGATCGTCTCCAGCAGCGTCTCTCTGTGTTTTAGTTCTGAGATCTCGTTTCCCAAGGCCTGGGCACGCTTTTTAATGAAATTTTGCTGAAATTGAACTTCAGCCCCTCCAGTTTGTAATTCTCGGACAGAATTGTAAGCTGATCTTGCGCGGGCCATTACTCTTTCATACGGACTCGTATTCGGGTACACTATATATCTTTGGAAATCCCTGGATGTCTAATTTCCCATGACGCAAGCCTTGATCCAAAATTCTTTGTAGATTCCTGAGCATCGAAAATAGTGCAGGCTGGTCCTGTGCGACTTTTCCAACTTTGCTTCGTTTTTGCCTCTTCTTTTCTCCTCTTATTCTAGCTCCATTCCAAGCATCTCCTAGCCCCTAAGCTCCATTGAACCTATTTTACCTGAGATAAACAACTCTAAACAACTCGTGCAATTATCATCGCAAATATGAGAGAAACATGCACGAATAAGCTAGAAACTACACAACTCACCCTTAGGCTTATAAATCATCAATTTCACATATTTGTGCACATATATAATATAAATCATGTGAAATAAGCCTAATAAAAGTACTAAGAAAGTATATTAATAACTCCTAAAAGAGATTTATCGAATACCCCCACACTTAGCTTTTCCTCGTCCCGAGTAAAACCACTATTTACTAGCCGACATGACTTAATTATACACAATGCAACAACAAGGATATACAATGCAAGTATTAAAATAACATTTTTTTTCTTTTGGCGAGATCGGGCAATGTCAATAACATAAACCGGTGCTCATGGAGTAATGAAAAAGTTAAGAAAGAGGCGTGAATCGCAACTAAATTCGACAACGAGTAATTTCCCATAGTTAGTATAGAGAGCATAGCTTTACTATAAAGAATAGCCTACCTTTTCATGTGTACCGAAAAAAGTAAGAGGCTATCAAAGGCTAAGCCACGTTCATAGTCCGATCTCCTATTCCGCTAAAGGTCCAAAACTAATGAGGCTTAAGGAAAAAAGGATAATTATGAAGTAATCTATCCTAAAGCGTCACAAAATCTCACCAAACCCCATATCTCATACACCCTCGCCGTAATGATAGAACCCTCAACCCAAATCTCACCGACTCCGGCCCTCAATCCCCTCAAACCACAGCGATCCCGTGGCCATCTTAGCGAAACGTGCACGATCTTCAATCCATA
This sequence comes from Linanthus parryae, assembly GCA_023055425.1. Lineage (NCBI taxonomy): Eukaryota > Viridiplantae > Streptophyta > Magnoliopsida > Ericales > Polemoniaceae > Linanthus > Linanthus parryae. The sequence goes on from JALGPY010000004.1 coordinate 42,483,394, forward strand.
TTCAACGAAATAGGGAGCTTCACCACTCGTTTCTAGATAAGCACACATTATTCATTTCGTCACCTTTTTTTCTCTCTTTTTTTCATTTGTTTTCTTTTTTTTTCTATTTTTCTTTTTCATTTCTCTCGATATAACACAAATCAATGATCACGATATATGCGTGGTTCTCCTCCAAGTATCAAGAGATAATAAACACGTTAGGGGAAGGAAAATAAACGATCCAATGAATGAGTATCACAAATAAATTCGTCTTCCCCTAACTCAATGAAGCACATGGTGCCACAAAACGAAGCCGCAAACAAGTCAAAGCACGCGTGGGGGTGGAGTCGTCAAAGCATAACCTCTATGTCTGTAGTCAAATGTCGACACCCCCACACTAAAATGTAGTCACGTCCCCCTCTCAAGTAGTCAATAAGATGTATGTCTCGTTTCTAATCCAACCGATCCTCCTACACCGAGATGATAAAAAACTACTACCTAGTACGATCCACTGATTAAGTTCAACCAACCCCACTTTCGTGCGGATTAAACCTCACACACTCACGGCTCTCCACTACTGTGTCCATGATGTAGTGACATGGAACACCGCCACACCGCAGTGTGCAATCCGACTCACTCACCCTCGCATCCCCTCGAAAATAACGAATGAAGCACATGCGGTCATGTAGAACTCACATGAATGTGTAATGAATCACTCCCTCATCGAACCCCCTCAACTACGACTCCCTTGTGACGCACTAAAGAGGAAAGTCTAACGATTTATGATGAAAGCTAAGAATCGTCTCTCTAGGTTAAGAGGCTAGCAAATAAAACCAAGGTTCAAATCGGGTGTTCTAGTGGTCTTACATGGTGAGATCTAAGCACAGTGGACGCTCTAATACACGTCCTCGCACATCTGTTCCGTGTGCAACTACGAGGCAGGATGGTGATTACCTAAGACAGACAACATGAACGTTCGGCTTGTTTAGCTAACACCAAGCTCAACTCTTGTCGGAGAAAAACAACACACACTTTAGCTTTTAAAATTTTAGTTTTAGAGTTAAAATGGGTAGGCATTCCAGTAAAGGAAGTCTATCTATACGTATTAGGGGGAATTCACACTGTCACTCTCGGTCAAAATTCACGCCCTATGCCTAAAGTGTTCACATCTCCTCAAATCTACCAAGCATACGCGTCTCCTAATTTCCCTTTCTCAAATTTTTAATTTTTTTAATTTTTTATTTATTTTTTATTTTTATAATAACTTCTAACTCTATATGCAAAGGCTGACTCTACTAACGACTCGATATGGTAGGGAACTCAATAAAGTAAACGTGCAATAAAATTAATGAATAAAAAAATAAAAATAAAGACATAACAAAAAATCTACCTAAATGGGACTGGCTATGTAAGACTCAACTATAGCTAGCAATTGGCTCAAAATCCCCCCACACTTCAGCGTTTCGTTGTCTTCAACGAATTTAGACATCAAACATAGGACTTGGCATTCAAATGCGAGGGAGGTGATTCTACTGGGATTCAAAGTCACGACACAAAAAGGTAGTTCAACAAATTTAGAGCTAAAACGAACTACGTGCACGTGACAAGTTATGTGTACCGAAATTAGGCAAGTACTCAAGTATTCCCTATGATACTAACTGCTAATCCCAGCGGCGACTAAGCACCGTGACCAAGTAGTCAAAATAACATCCTAGAGCAAGTACGATGTGCCTAAACAGTAAGTAAAGAGAGAGAAAAGAGTACTCACAAACGACACAAGGTCGCTGACGAAATCTGATAGGTGCTGACTGAGATAGCAAGAACAATCCCCAAGCGAACATTGTGCGCACCAATGCTAACTCTCATTGCGGTCAACTGTGTAAAAACACACAGGGGTCGATTGATCCTTGATGTAACAAGAAAGAATGAAGAATCCCCAACTCATGATGTGAGCTCCCATAACGGTCGAGTGCGCGGTATCACACTGGGGTCGATGTCTTTGTCAAATTTCTCAGCAAGAGTAGCTCGATGAATTTCTTTTCTTGAATTTGCAAACACTCTCCACATAACCCAACATTATTTATACCACCAATCATAAGCTATACTTGTCATGTGCTCCCCAATACCAGTATCCAATTTACTAAATTAAAAGCATTAATTGGCCAATGAAACGGCCCTGTTTCTGTGAATTTCACCTGTTGTTTCTTCAAATTGAAGACACGGTTGGGTCGATTCCAGTATCACTGGTAAGGGTTTAGGTGCTAATTGGTTGTGGCCCGAATTGGATGATTGAGGATTGCAGCTCTGGGTTCATGTTTTCGTGGTTGAGAACCATTGAGGATGCCAGCAGAGAGGCGGCTGTGGGGGTTTCTGTTGACAGAGAAGAGAGAGTTTTGGGTTCGTGGTTAGTTAATTTTCCGGGTTAGAGCAGCGATGTTAGCGGGTTTTGTGGATTGAAGGTGGACAGAGGTGGAGGTTAGGGTGTGCATGGCGGTGGTTATGGAGGTGGTTCAGGGAGATGATAAAGGTGGGATATGCGGTTGGTTGGCTGATGCGGGCCGTTTCCATGGTGGGTTCGCAGATTGGGTTCCAGAGAGACGATAAGAGGCAGAGATTGAGGTCTGGGTTTGTTTCTGCATCTCCTCGGTTGCGGATCGATGTAAACTGGGCCTTCAATTCGTCGCAGAGCAAAAGCAACATTCGATTACAACCTGTAAAAACATGTATGAATTTTCAGAGAAGCTGCAAGGGGTGTATGACATTGCAACTCTATGTTGCAAAATTGGGGTATACGGGTGCAAATTCCTGGACTCTTGTAATTTGCAAATGCCTCCCCTGATGCTCAAGGAGTAAAGTTGTTGATTTGAGAAGTTGTCACCCCCAATCAAGTGACTATATTAAACTAACTAAAACACAATATTTTTAGATTTTTATAATTAAACAAGGTTTGATTAAATAAGGAGAATGACTAGGCGGTCTATGAATCACCTAGGGCAATAGACAATTCCGAATATTGCTTTGAAACACGTAACGACAAATATGCTCTTGATCATGTTTAACTACTCACAATCTTCTTTCGATCTCATGTAAGTCTATGTTAGATTCAATAGTCGTCATCTGTCGATCCATAAACTATATCACCTAACAAGCATTAAGAATGATCATACATTTTGATCCAAACCTTAACATTTCTCCTTCCGGTACATCATGATACGGGGTTGCTAGCAATCCTAGATTCATAAGCTAATCAATCTTCACCTGTCAGTCCATCGATCTTTCACCAAGTAGATACCCTAGTTCATGACACTAAGGTAGCATAAAATTAAGAACCAGATTACTAGAAGAAGCAAATTCATTATTACTTTAAGATAAGATAAACTTTAAGGATAAAATACATCTCTATTAATCATTCATATCCTACCTAAAACGTGTCAATAGTTCTAGGTCAACAATACATCAATCGAGAAGAAAATTAATCAATAACGTGAATCCATAAGCGTGAATCAAACAAACAAATCCGGAAACGGTGTCTAACAAAACCCTAGGCTCTCCATAGAGCCTAGCTAAGAAAATTACTCAAATATACTAAAAATAAAAGCTAAAAAGTTCATAGTAACAAGAAAAGATAGAAAAGATAGGAGGGATAGTCAAACTCGTGACGAAATTCGCCGGCGACTCCGGCGTCGTTCTCCATGTCCCTCGCCTCCCCTAGCCTTCTTCGATCGTCTCCTGCAGCGTCTCTCTGCGTTTTAGGTCTGAGATCTCGTTTCCCAAGGCCTGGGCACGCTTTTAATTGAAATTTTTCCGAAATTTCACTTCAGCCCCTCCTGTTTGTAATTATCGGACAGAATTGTAAGCTGATCTTGCGAGGGCCATTACTCTCTCATACGGACTCGTCTCCGGGCCTACCATATATAATTGGAAAGAACTGGATGTATAATTTCCCACGGCACAATCCTTGCTCCAAAATTCTTTGTAGATTTTCCCGAGAATCGAAAATAGTGCAGGCTGGTCCAGTGCGACTTTTCCAACTTTGCTACGTTTTTGCGTCTTATTTTCTCATCTTCTTCTAGCTCCATTACAAGTATCTCCAAGCCCCTCATAAGCTCCATTGAACCTATTCTAATTGAGATACATAACACTAAACAACCCGTGCAATTATCATCGCAAATATGAGAGAAACATGCGCGAATAAGCTAGAAACTACACAACTCACTCTTAGGCTTATAAATCATCAATTTCACATATTTGTGCACGTATATCATATAAATCATGTGAAATAAGCCTAATAAAAGTACTAATAATTATATTAATCACTCGTAAAAGAGAGTTATCACTTGGCCGAATAGAAAATATATGATATTTTCCGCATTAATAGTGAGTGCTATTAATCTGAGAAAAATAGTGGGAGCTATATTTAATAATCTATCCATTGTTAAATGTAGTTAATTGATCACAAATACTAAAAGTTGTACATTTCTCATTTTGTAGAATTCCAATGAAAAATAATCGATCTACATCGGCACTTTCACTACGATCAGTCCTTGAGAAGGACAAGCTTCTGGAATCAATTACCTAGACTGTTACAGAAACTTGAGAATTGTTCTCAAGCAAGAAAAGAAACATTACATTTTAGAGCAACCTGTTCCAGAAGCACGAAATGCCAATGCTACTACTGCCATAAGGAAGGAACATCAGAAGATCGTTGGCGATGCTAATGATGTGACTTGCCTAATGCTTTCCACCATGAACTCTAAGCTTTAGAAGCAACATGAAATAATGGAGGCGTATGATAGGATCATACATATGAGACAACTCGTCTAAGGGAAATCAAGGCAATAGCGGTATGAAGTATCTAAGACACTGTTTAAATGACATCTTCCAGAGGGGAACCTGATGGGACCTCACGTATTCCGCATGATCGGGTACTTGGAGAATCTCACACGTATGGGGTTTCCATTTAGCCATGATTTGGCTACTGATCTCATCCTGAAATCGTTTCCGGATAGTTATAGCTAGTTCATCATGAACTATAACATGAATGAGATCAACAAAACTCTGCCAGATTTGCTCAATATGTTGAGGACTTCTGAACATAGCATAAACAAGGGAAAGGCAAGGCCATACTGATGGTCAACAATGGAAAGACAACGAGTTTCTCTGACCTCCAAAGGGAAAGGCAAGGCAGTTGCAAACCCCAAGGAAGTTGCCTTGAAACCTACTGGTGGGGTTGTCAAAGGCGCATGTCACTATTGAAGTCAGACTCGCCACTGGAAGAGGAACTACCCAAAGTATCTGGAAGATAAAAGGCTTGGAATAGTGATTCCACCACCACCATTTTTTTTTTTTTTTTTTTTTTTTTTTTATATATATATATATTTATGTCAATCTGTTTATCTCTTCATCTTGGGTATTGGATACTAGATTTGGATCTCACATTTGTCGAAAGGTGCAGGATCTAAAGAGAAGCAGACGATTGGCTAAAGGGGAGATATACTTGCGCAACAAGAGTTGTTGCATTAGTCGTAGGTGTTTATGAGTTATATTTACCTTCCGGAATTATTCTAGAATTAGGCAATTGATATTTTGTGCCTACTATGAGCAGAAACATTATTCTATTTCTTGCTTGAACAAGAAAGGTTTTTCTTTCACAATAAGGGACATGTGTTTCTCCATTTATTTTGATGGTTTACATTATTTTAATGCTCTGTTGTCTAAAGGATTATTTATCCTTCGTCTAAATAATTTCATCTATAACATAAATGACAAGAGGATTAAAACTAGTGATTTAAATCCTACTTATCTATGGCAATGTCGTTTAGGCCACATAAACGAAAATCGCATCTCTAGATTCCATAATGATGGATTCCTAGACTCATTTGATTATGAATGATATGAGACATGCGAGGCTTGTTTTTTTGGAAAAAATGACTAAGTCTCCTTTCAAGAAGATAGGTGAGAGGACTAGTGAGCAATTAGCACTCATACATATTGATGTGTGTGGACAATTTGCCACGCCTTCCAAAGGTGGTCAATCTTTATTTCATTACATTTACTGATGACTTCTGTAGATATGGGTTAAAGGGGAGTAAGCAGGTAGAAATGCAGTAGAGATACTGTAGAAGGGGGGGGGGGGGTGAATAGAGTATGCCAAATTTTTATAAAACTTTCAAAGATAAAAGTTTCTGTGAAGAGCTATGAAGTTCAAGGTCTTGAAAACAGTTTCAAGCCTTTGAGATGAAATATAGTTTAAGTAAAGAAACAGACAAGTCTTTTTCAAGGCCTTGAAAATAGTTTCAAACCCTTGAAAACAGACTAGTTTGAATGCTGTAATAACTAAGTATACAAATGAAACTGTAAATGCAAGAGACACATGATTTATAGAGTTCAGTCCACTTGGACCTACGTCTCTTCCTCAGGGATCTTCTCCCTGCAGGCTTTTCAACACAATTCTTATTAATTAAAATCTAATCCCTAGATCTCAAGCACAGAGATATGCATTACTCTTTTACAGCTTGTGGTTCTCTCTAACCTATCTAGTACCTGCTCTAGCTAACTGATTAACTAAGAATTCTCTATTGTTAACTTTAAAAAATCCTTGAGAATGAGAGATAGAAGTAGTACGCGAAAGATATATAAATTGAGTGCAAGTCAGAATAACACTTGAAGTGTTAAACTGCAGCGAAGAATGCAGTGATCTTCTGTGAGTTTGATTGGGAGAATGGTGTGCTTCTTTGATGTTTGTTAATCCTGAAACTTTCTCTCTTTTTGCCGGTTGAGTGTTGTTGTTGTTTCTTCAAAATGAGCTATATTTATACAGCTCAGATGCTCTGCAAATCTTCCCTGATTTTTAGCAACAAACTTCCTGTTTTGTAGGCAACAACTTTGACTCTTTTAGCAACCTTCTCCAACGGATAGTTGATCATAATATTTAAAGATACTGTTCTGATCTTGTCTTTAAACAAATTAGGAAGCTTTCAAGAGTGTCTGATTGATCACAGAATCACATTCTATCAATGTTTCATTTCCTGCAAAATCAAGATTAGGAAACCAATCCTGCAAACTAGGAAATAAAATTTCCCTGCAAAACTAAATCAAGCAGGTTAAAAAAATGAGATCTATGTGAATCAAAAGCTCTTTCTTTTCATCATCAAGTAATAACAGATCACATATAGCTTTGAGAGAGTTAGAATAAGATCAGAGTTTTTCACAAAAACTCCCCCGTAGAATATGCATACAGGTCAGACAGTTTCAACGCTTTGAACATTGTTTCAAGTCCTTGAAATAGCTCTGCCCGTGAAACCTGTGATTCAAGGATTTGAAAACTGGTTCAAGGCCTTGAAATAGCTCTGTATTTCAAGCTAGTCAAACCTGTGAACTTACAATCTCCCCCTTGATGAAAGACAAAACATCACTCTTTTTGAACCTTAGTTTCTGCAAAAAATACTTATTAGCACACAACACAAATAGTAGTAACACATAAGTTCCAAAAAGATCCAACTTATTCAATAACAAACTTAAGCAGAAAAAACACATAAGTCTCAGATACTCCTATTGCCCAAAAGACAGGTCACTAAAACATAAAAACAACCTAAGATTTCTCCCCCCTTTTGACTTTCATAAAAAAGAATGAGAAAATGTTGGATCTGAGTCTTTGGAATTTTTTTAAAATAAAATTAAGAAAATAGTGGGTAAGAAAGAATAGGAAAGAGTTTATGGGGTTGGGTCTTCATCTCCATCCTGTTCTCCTTCTTCTTCCCCACTGTCTTCATCATTAGCCTGTTCTTCTTGTTGAACCACATCAATTTCCTCAATGATAGAACTTATTTTCTCGATAAAACTGTTGAACAATAAGGTGAGTGCTTCTAAAGCTTTTCTCCCATGCCTTAGTTTCTTCTTCACATACACCGTCTTCTATTGTGCAGAGGACATTTTATGATGATCTTTCCTTCCAGTTATTTTATACAAACTCAGTTTCTGGAAGATCTTTCTCATTTCTTCCCTTGTTGGATACATAATACACTACATAGGAACCAAAAGTAGCTTCTAAATCTGTATCTGGAATGAAGATTTCTTTTCTTTTTCCCTTGATCATTGTGTCTGCCTTTTTCTTGTCCTTATTAGGGCTTCCAATACCTGTCACTGGAAACTGGTCCTTCTTCACCATCTTTTTGGGAGGTAAATACTCCATTGCTTCATCAGTAGAGCCCTTTGATTCTGATTCTTAATTGATATCTTGAATCTCTTCTACAAGGGCCTTTCTTTTCTTTTCTTTTCTGAACAAGGTTTTGAACCACCAGCCATCTTGATTCTGTCAGAGGCTCTTCTAGTGCTCATTAGGGTTTGGAGAAGAATAGAGAGAGGTAGGATTGATAGAGAGAGAAGGAGAAGAGAAGAGGATAAATACTAGAAGAGTTTGAGTTTAAAAAGGAAACTGCAATCTCAAAAGATTTGTAATGATTAGAGAAGATTCAAATCTTTGAAGCAGTTGGAAATAAATATTTTAATACTATACTTGGCTCAAAAATGATTTTGAAAATGGTAGGAGAAATATTGAGCAAATATCTACAAATATAGAACCCAATACGTAATGATACAAGAATTATTGATCTATCAGTTTAACAAACTTATTTTCAAGGCTTTGAAAAAAATTTAAGGTCTTGAAACGCTGCTATACTGAGAAAAATAAAATCAAAGCTTTGAAAAGATTTTCAAGGCTTTGAAAATAAGTTCAAACCTTTGAAACACATAATAACTTACATCCCTTACCTGATGCTCCCCCTAAACCAATGCATCTTTATTTAGCATGCCTAATTCCATCCTTAGAGTTGAAAATCTTTCATCAGGCAATGGTTTAGTGAAGATATCTGCAAGTTGCATGTTAGTAGAAACAAATTCAAGAACAATATCACCTTTCTCATCATGATCTTTGATGAAATGGTTTCTGACATCAATATGCTTGGTTCTTGAATGCTGAACTGGATTCTTTGTAATTGATATTGCACTGGTGTTGTCACATTTGATAGGTATACTTATAAAGTCAAATCCAAGATCTCTTAACTGCTGAGCAATCTATAAGACTTGTGAGCAACAGGCTCGAGCAGCTATGTATTCAACTTCAGCTGTTGATAAAGCAACTGAGTTTTGTTTCTTGGAGTGCCATCTGATCAAGGAGGATCCAATGAATTGGCAAGTTCCTGAAGTGCTTTTCCTATCAACTTTGTAACCTGCAAAGTCAGCATCAGAAAATCCATGCAAGGAAAAATTAGAATGTCTTGGATACCAAAGCCCTAAGTCTTTGGTACCATTGAGATATCTGAAGATTCTTTTCACAGCACTTAAGTGTGATTCCTTTGGATCATCTTGAAATCTTGCACACATACATACATTGGACATGATATCTGGTCTACTAGCAGTAAGGTATATCAATGATCCAATCATACCTCTATACTCTTTCACATTGCCACTCTTACCCGATTCATCCTTATCTAAGGACAGTGTAGAACTTATAGGGGCCTTGATTTCTTTGGATTGAGACATACTGTACTTTTTCAACAAGTCCCTAGTGTACTTGCTTTGCTGTACAAAAAAGCACTTCTTCAGCTGATGTATTTGAACTCCAAGGAAGAACTTCAACTCTCCAATCATGCTCATTTAAAATTCCCTGCTCATAAGACTTGAAAATTCTTTGCATAATAGATCATTAGTAGCTCCAAATAAAATATCATCAACATAAATCTGAACTACATGTAAATCTTTTTCATGAGTCTTTATGAAAAGGGTCTTCTCTACTAATCCTCTTTTGAAATCATTTTCAAGAAAAAACTTTGACAATCTTTCATACCAAGCTCTTGGAGCTTGTTTCAAACCATAAAGAGCTTTTTCAAGTTTGTAAACATGATGTGGAAACTTATCACTTTCAAAACCAGGAGGTTGTGCAACATAAACTTCCTCTTGCAAGTAACCATTCAGAAATGCACATTTCACATCCATTTGAAATAGTTACATGTTCTTGTAAGATGCAAAAGCAAGTAAAATTCTAATTGCTTCTAACTTGGAAACAGGAGCAAAAGTTTCCGCATAATCAATATCTTCTTCTTGGTTGTAACCTTGAGAAACTAACCTTGCTTTGTTCCTGATCACTACGCCATTTTCATCCAGTTTGTTTCTGAACACCCATAAGGTACCAATGAAAGACTGGTTTGTTGGTGGGGAACTAGGTTCCACACCTTATTTCTCTCAAACTCATTGAGTTCACTTTGCATAGCTATAATCCTGTCTGCTTCTTGTAATGCTTCTTTCACAGTTTTAGGTTCTACAAGAGAGATAAAAGTATTAAAAGCACAAAGATTCTTCAACTGTGATCTTGTTTGTGTACCAGTGGTTGGATCATAGATGATTTTGTCAGTTGGATGAGATGAAAGATATTTGAATCTCTTTCTGGGAGACAAGGGTTCAGGTTCTCCATATTGCTTCTCTGGTCTTGAAGTAGTAGCCTGATCACTCATGTCTTTCTAATCATCCTTATCAAGGCTTTGATCTCTATTTTCAAGGCCTTGAGACCTATTTTCAAGGTCTTGAAAATGGCTTCTGTTTCCTTCGGAACCTTTCTTGAAACTAAGTAAGTTTTCAGCTTCTTCTTCTGATTCATGCTTGTTAAGATTCAAGTCTGCAAAACTTTCACTCAAGGAACCATCATAGCTTTCATAAAAAATAACATTAATACTTTCTTCAACTAGCTTGGTTCTTTTATTACAAATTCTGTAAGCTTAGCTAGTCAGAGAGTAACCAAGAAATATACCTTCATCACTTCTTGCATCAAACTTACCCAAGTTGTCCTTTCCATTGTTGTGGACAAAACATGTGCAACTAAAGGGTTTGAAATATGAAATGTTTGGCTTTCTCCCTATGAAAATTTCATAGGGGTCTTCTTCAGGATAGTTCTGATCAAGCACCTGTTCAAAATGTGATTTGCTGTATTCACAGCTTCTGCCAATAGTGTTTTGGCAGCTTGTTTTCCAAAGGCATTTTTCTTGACATATCTTCAAGAGTCCTGTTCTTTCTTTCAACAACTCCATTATGTTGAGGAGTTCTAGGAGCAGATAAATTGTGAGAGAGATCATGCTTAAAACAGAACAAATCAAATTCTAATTGATCAAACTCTCTACCTTGATCACTTCTGATTGAAGCTATAGGTAGGTTTTTCAAGGCTTGAAGTTCAGTGCAAGGCTTTGAAAATTCAGAGAGGGCTTTAGATTTTTCTTTAAGAAACATAACCCAAGTAAATCTTGAATATTCATCTACAGTAACTAGCATATACCTCTTACCTTTTGGATTTAAAGTCCTCATAGGACCACAGAGATCCCTGTGAAGTAATTCAATAAGTCTAGTAGTACTTACAAATTTATTTGGTTTAAATGAGCTTCTGGTCTGCTTACCCTGAGCATAAGGTTTGCATACTTATCATCTTTGAACTTAATAGCTGGTAATCCTCTTACCAGATATTTGGAGATTAACTTGTTCGAGATATTCAAGCTAATGTGACCAAGCTTTATGTGCCAAAGCTTGAATCCTCTTTCAAGGCCTTGAGGCACTTCAAGCTTTCACCTGCAACTTTGTTCGTCCGAAAAGTATAAACATTGTTGATCTAGAGGCTGTGATAATGCAATTGTCTGGTTTCTCATTTTGCACTACACACTTCTCTTTATGAAAGATAACCTTATTGCCATTTTCAAAGCTGAGATACACTAAGCAAGTTAAATTTCAAGCCATCAACTAGATATACATCAGAAATTGAATTTTCAGAATCTGTACCAACTTTACCAATACCAAGAATGTTGCATTTGCATTTGTCACCAAGTTTACTTGAACCTTCTGATTGCTCTTTCAATTCTGAGCATAGAAATCTCTTTCCACTCATGTGTCTTGAGCAACCACTGTCCATAAATCACTTATGTTCTTTGACATTGGTGACAACCTGCAAACACCAATCACTGCCTTACCCAACTGCTAGACCAAGTGTGTAATTTGGACTCATACTCAGGATCAACCATGTTGGATGGTCTGACCCTTTTAGGAACCCAAATCTGTCTGACTTGTCCTTTGAGCTGAAATGGGAATGTGTTCCTCATTATGTGAGGGTCTCTTCTTCTGAAAGGACAAGTCATCTTAACATGATCAATTTTATTGAAAAAATGACACTTAGGAGAATTTTTGTTTCCAGCTTTCACAAATCTTGTTTTATTCTTTCATTGAAAACTTGGATTGTATCCAATACCAATTTTGTGAACAGACTTTGAACTTCCTCCAAGAATCAAGTTCAAATTGGGTTCTGAGCCTGCAAGCTTGACTTTGATAATTCAGATTCTTGAAGACTTGGATGTGTTGCAAGACACCGCTCCATGTTAGTAAACCTATGGGGTCACACGTCAAAAGAGTTGAACTAGATTTGGGATTAATTAATATGATTAATTAATAGAAGGATCACTTTGCAACACCTTGAAAACTTAGTAGGACTAATTTGCAAGGTAGGGACTAATCCAAGTTCATGTAGAACTAGGAGGGGCCTTTATGTAAACTAACAAGTGTTGTTGGTCTATATAAAGGAGGCCCTAGCTTCCTTCCCACTTAATGTTCATTCTCATAATATAAGTGAGAGGGAGAGAAAGCAAGAGTGCAAGAGACTAGCCAAAGGAGGCCGAATCCCCCTTTAGCCGCCCCCTACCCGTCGGCCACAAGAGAGGAGGCTAATCCTCTCTTCTTCCTTGTTGTATGATTCGTTCTTCCCTCTTCCTCCGGTCCAAGATAGCACTAGGATCAACCGTCGAGACGAGGACAATATTCTTCTTGGATCTCCCAAATCACAAAGGTACACATCTTCTATGTCCCCTATCATGTTATGATGTCTCTTCCTGTGATACTTGGTGGGCTTTGAGTAGGGATGCATTTTTGTTATTCCGCTGCGTTACCTACGTCAAAACACAAAAGTGGTATCGGAGCCACAGGTCGTAGTGCATAACATGTTTTTATGTGTTACGATTTCAGATTTACACCGTTCTAATTCAAATTACGCGAAACTAAAATTAATTGGCACAGTAGATGCAATAAAGAAGATCTAATTTAACATTGGATGTAAAAATTAGTGAGTTTGATCACATAAGATGTGTGGAATTTTCGGATCAAGAACTAGGGTTTGGGCATATGCTTGGAAAAAGTGTTTTTCAAGTATGGAAACTATTAAACTTGGGCATCAAGGCAAAGGGTGTTTTGGAAACAACCTAACTAGGAAAGAATTATTTTTGGAAAAAATCCCATGAGGAGGTGTGGCATCAATGTGGACCGCCCACCTCTCCATGCCGCCCAAGTAACGCACGGCCCAAGGGGGCCTACACTCCCTAGCGCACGACCTAGCCGTGTGGGCTAGGGGCCGGCTGGCCCGGGCCTAGTGCGGCGGTTTCTTGGTTGAGTTTGGCCATTCTTTTCGTAAATCTCTTGGACCGTTTTAACCCTAGTATGTCTAAAACAACTAAAAATTGAACAAGCGCGTTAAAATTTGTTTTAACTCTATTATGTGCTTTGTTGCATGGTGGATGGATATGGCCTAGGTTGTGGATGTTTATTGTTTTATGGTTTGGTTTACGGCCTGCGAGCTGATCAATTTAATGTAATAATTAATTAGGGTTTACGGCCTGCGAGTTGTATTTCTCCTCAACATGTGAGGCTTTATTTATTTATTTTTTCTAGATGTTAGGCTAGAATTAGAAATATTTAGATGATAGCCAAGAGCATGGAGAAGAAGACCGGAGAACCAAAGAAGCCAAAAGACGAAGAAGAAACCCTTCCATGCCATATCCATGGAGATGAGCTTGTCACTCTAGGGCAAATAGATATTATCATTGGCTTGATAATATCTTAGTCTAGGGGCCATATCCATGCAACATTATTTTTCTTTTTGTGGATGTTTATTATTCATGTGTTTTTATTTATTTTTGAGGTATGGATGATGCATGCAAAACGTTAACAAGATAATAATAAACAAATTTGATATTTTATTGTGTATTGCCCAACCCAAATAAGTAGATCACGTTGATGAGATCAACCAAACAATTAATGAGAATTAAATCCCTCAAGTAGAATATTACGTTTTGCCTTCTATTGCCTAAACACCCTTCATGATCAAGGTCTATTAAATTCGGGCTTGCCAAAGTAAGGCGATTTAATTCATCTTGGTGTGTTGCGGCGGCACAAGCTAGTAATGTGTGACCTTTGAAGCAAGAGGTTGGACACAACTAGGTGAAATCAATTGGATTGATGAGCCTAGAGGCATGACAATTATGAGTTATCTAAAGGATAAAGAATAATGGGTTATTCACCAAATTGGACCAAGAGTTGCATGGGATGCAATTGGAATGGTTCCTACTTAAATAACCAATTCTTGGGTGACTTGCCAAAGTAAACTCAAGAAGAAGGAAATATTGATCTTGGACTCACTAGAAAATATATAACATAGGTTCGGCATTAATAGAGAGGGCTATTAATCCGAGAAAAATAGTGGGAGCTATATTTGATATACTAGCCGTTGTTAAATATAGTTAAAACGTTCAAAATACTAAACTTGCATATTTCTCGTTTTGTAGAATTCCAAATGGCAAATAATCACGCATCGACTTCATCCCTGCGATCTGTCCTTGAGAAGGATAAACTGTCTTGAACAAACTTCCTTGATTGGTACAGAAACTTAAGAATTGTTATTAAGCAAGAAAAGAAGTTGTATGTCTTGAATAATCGTATTCCAGACCCACCCGCTGATGAGTCTGTTCTAGCGGACGTAAGGGCACGTCAGAAACATATAGATGATTCAAATGACGTGACTTGCCTCATGCTGTGCACCATGAATCCTGAGCTTCAGAAGGAACACGAGAATATGGAAGCCTATGATATGATCATACACTTGAAACAATTGTTTCAGGAACAGGCAAGGCATGAACGGTATGAGGTGTCTAAAGCACTGTTTAAGAGCAGTCTTGCACAAGGGAATCCAGTCAGGCGTCACGTACTCCGAATGATCGAGTATATATAGAATCTCGCGAGACGGGGATTCCCACTGGGCCAAGATTTGGAAACAGATCTAGTCTTGAAATCGTTTCCTGACAGTTATAACCAGTTCATCATGAACTTATAACATGAACGAGATAAGTAAGCCTCTGCCAGACTTGCTAAATATGCTAAAGACAGCCGAACAGAGCGTCAATGAAGGCAAGGGCAAAGCCATATTGATGGTGAATAAGAAGAAGGGAAAGGGATTTGCCTCTACTTCCAAAGGAAAACGCAAGAACGTGGCAAAATCCAAGGAAGCTCTTAATCCTGGTGGGGGTGTGGCTAAAGGTGATTGTCACTACTGTAGCTAGCTGGGTCACTGGAGAAGAAATTGTCCCAAGTATCTGGAGGACAAGAAGCTTGAAATAGTGATTCCACAACCACCAGTTATAGATGTCAATCTATCTATTTCTTCATCATGGGTATTGGATACTGGATGTGGATCTCACATTTGTGGAAATTTGCAAAAAATTGAAAAGAAGTAGAATATTGGCTAAAGGAGAGATAGATCTGCGTGTTGGGAATGGAGCACGAGTTGCTGCATTAGCTATAGGCATTTATGAACTATCTTTTCCTTCTGGACTTATTTTATAATTAGACAATTGCTATTATGTGCCTGCTATGAGCAGAAACATTATTTCCGTTTCTTGTTTGGACGAGAAGGGTTTTATATTTCAATAAAGGACAAGTGTTGCTCCATTTATTTTGATAGTATGCACTATTGTAGTGCGCATTTGTCTAATGGATTGTATATCCTTGATCTAAATAATTCCATCTATAACAGAAATACTAAAAGGATTAAAATTAATGATTTAAATCCTACATATCTATTGCATTGTCGTTTAGGCCATATAAACGAGAAAGGCATATCTAGACTTCATAAGGATGGACTTCTAGACTCATTTGATTTGGAATCATATGAGACAATTGAATCTTGTTTATTGGGAAAAATGAAAAAGTCCCCTTTCAATAAGAAAGGTGAGAGGATTGGTGAGTTATTGGCACTCATACATACCGATGTGCGTGGACCGTTTCCCACGCCTGCCAGAGGTGGTTACACCTACTTCATTACATTCACTGATGATTTTAGTAGATATGGATTTGTTTACCTTGTGAAGTCTAAATCCGAATCTTTTGAATTATTCAAGGAATTTAAGAATGAAGTAGAGAAGCAACTTGGTAAAAGTATTATAGCTTTGCGCTCGGATCGTGGAGGAGATCACTTGAGAAAAGAATTTGACGAATATCTTAGAGAGTGTGGGATAGTATCCCAACTCACTCCACCCAGAACACCACAATGGAATGGTGTATCCGAGAGGAGGAATCGCACACTATTGGATATGGTGCGATCTATGATGTGTCAAACTGATCTTCTAATATCATTTTGGGGACATGCTCTATTGACTGCAGCTTTTACCATTAACCGTGTTCCAACCAAATCAGTCATGAAGACACCATATGAGATATGGACTGGGAAGCGTCCCATAGTGTCTTTTATGAAGATTTGGAGCTGCGACGTCTATGTAAAATGTTTACAATCAGACGAGCTCGGGCCCAAAGCGGATAAGTGTAAGTTTCTGGGATATCCTAAGGAAACGAAAGGATATTATTTCTAAAATCCAACCGAGAACAAAGTTTTTGTAGCTCGGACCGGCGTGTTTCTAGAAAGAGAGCTAGTCTCTAAAGAAGCAAGTGGGAGGACCGTAGAGCTCGAAGAAATTCGAGAACCACAATACACTGAACCGATAATGGAACATGATCAGGAAACGCAAGTAGTTGTGGAAGAACCTGTTCAGGTAACACAGGAACTCTTTAGGTCAGGAAGGGTACTTCATGAGCCAGATAGGTACGGACTTCTCGTGAGTGAGCCCGATGACATACCACCCATGGATGATGAGCCTACAACCTACGGAGAGGCCGTGAAAAGCCCATACTCCAAGAAGGGCTAGAAGCCATGAGATCCGAAATGGATTCCATGTACACCAACAAAGTATGGACTTTGGTGGAACCACCTGAAGGGGCTCGACCCATAGGCTGCAAGTGGGTCTTCAAGAAGAAGACCGACATGGATGGCAGGGTAGTTGCCTATAACGGGCGATTGGTGGCTAAAGGTAAAGACATATTCATGGTATTGACTATGATGAGACCTTTTCACCAATCGCCATGACTAAATCCATTCGAATCCTACTTGCCATTGCAGCATACTACGACTACGAGATCTGGGAAATGGATGTCAAAACAACATTCTTTTATGGGAATCTTCTCGAGGATGTGTACATGACACAACCTGAGGGTTTTGAGGATCCGGAGAATGCCGATAAAGTCTGTAAGCTGCAAAGATCCATTTTTGGATTAAAGCAAGCTTCTAGGAGTTGAAATCGACGTTTTTATGACACAGTCAAAGAGTTTGGCTTCATCAAGAACGAAGATGAGCCTTGTGCTTACAAGAAGGTTAGTGGGAGCTCTGTAGTGTTTCTGGTCTTGTATGTGGATGACATACTACTAATTGGAAACGACATTCCTACTTTGGAATCTGTTAAAGATTGGCTAGGAAAGTGTTTTGCAATGAAAGACTTGGGAAATGCAGCCTATATACTTGGTATAAAGATCTATATGGATAGATCTAGAAGGATGCTAGAACTAAGTCAGAGTACATATATAGACAAGGTGTTGAAGAGGTTCAACAAGAAAGATTCCAAGAAGGGATTATTTCCCATGTCACATGGAGTCACTCTTCTAAGAATGACTGTCCTCCCAATGAGATTGAGAAGGACCGCATGAGTAGGATACCCTATGTTTCGGCCATAGGATCTATCATGTACGCAATGTTGTGTACTAGACCATACATATCATACGCATTGAGTATGGTAAGCAGATATCAATACAATCCGGGTGAGAGTCACTGGATTGCTGTCAAGAACATCCTAAAGTACTTGAGAAGGACTAAGGATGCGTTCTTGATATTTGGAGGAAAGGAAGAGTTGAGTGTAATTGGTTACACTGATGCAAGCTTCCAAACCGACAAAGATGATTACAGATCGCAGTCTTGGATATGTGTTTTGCCTGAATGGAGGAGCTCGGTGTGGTCCCTAACATCGTGGATCCCATGGAGTTGTATTGTGACAACTCTGGGGCAATTGCACAAGCCAAGGAACCAAAGTCACACCAGAAATCAAAGCATGTACTTAGGATATTCCATCTTATTCGTGATATGATCGATCGAGGAGATGTGAAGATGTGCAATATTCCAACGGATGGAAATCTTTCGGATCCGCTCACAAACCCACTCGTGCAACGTAAGCATGAGGGGAACACTATATCTATAGGCATACGAGATTCACCAGATTGGCTCTAGTGCAAGTGGAAGACTGTTGGAATAGGTGCCCTAGAGGCAATCTATATTTGGTTTGAATGATGTAAAGGCTATAATATTCATTTATTTATTATTTCGATATTTAATATACTGAAGTCCTTAGATACAATGCGTTGTTTATCTTAAATGTCCCTAGTCCATTAATTGATTAATAAGACGATCAAATATAGACTAGTATGTGTATAGATTTATATGGAGATACCAAGTCTAACACATGGGTATGCATTAGGAGTAATGGCATACTAGATAGACCCACAACGAGAAGGATACATTAGATTATGTCAAAGTCACAATCGCTTCACGTAGTGCTAATAATATTGCAATCCTTAGACTTGAAGTCACTAGATACTCTAGTTGTGAAATATTATGCCTTGATGTTATCCAATGTTGTGCCTTCACCGGGCAACTATAAAGATAGCTATCGGGCATGATAGGAAGCAAGCTTAGAGATCCTAGTGATGTAGAGAGGATTTGTCCCTCCCACATAATGGGAGCAAATATCCATGGCCACTCGAGGGGATGGTGCTTATTGAATGTCTGGCCAGACTCAGATAAATCAATATGGAGATATTGATGTTATCTGCTAGCATAAGCATATTCCCAGGATCGAGGAACTATGGATTTGATATACCAGTGTGAATATTATGTCTCGTGTCCAATCTGGTTATGGAGACAAAGGGATAATACAATATGAGATATGGGCACAAAGGTTTGACGGGATCACTGACTATTTCTATTAGTTGGGTTGCATGGATGTGTTGCTAGACACCGCTTGACGGGATCACTGACTATTTCTATTAGTTGGGTTGCATGGATGTGTTGCTAGACACCTCTCCATGTTAGTAATTACTTACTACCAACTAAGTATAAACCTATGGGCTCACACGTCAAAAGAGACCACTTTGCAACACCATGCAAACTTAGTAGGACTAATTTGCAAGGAAGGGACTAATCCAAGTTCATGTAGAACTAGGAGGGGCCTTTGTGTAAACTAACAAGTGTTGTTGGTCTATATAGAGGAGGCTCTCGCTTCATTCCCACTTAATGTTCATTCTCATAACATAAGTGAGAGGGAGAGAAAGCAAGAGAGAAAGAGACAAGCCAAAGGAGGCGGAAGCCCCCTTTAGCTGCCCCCTACCCGTCGACCACAAGAGAGGAGGCCGATCTTCTCTTTTTCCTCGTTGCCTGATTCGTTCTTCCCTCTTCCTCTGGTCCAAGCTAGCACTAGGAGAAGGAAGAATCTAGATCTCACCTCTAGACGTGGATCAGCCGTAGAGACGAGGACAATATTCTTCGTGTGATTTCCAAATCACAAAGGTACACATCTTCTATGTCCCTTATCATGTTATGATGCCTCTTCTTGTGATCCTTGGTGGGATTTGAGTAGGGATACATTTTTGTTATTCCGGTGCGTTACCTACATCAAAACCCAACATATTTCAAGTTTCATAAGCTTCCATTGTAGGTCACCAAGATGGAGTGATGAGAGATCTTGAGCTTCTTCAATTCCAGTAGTATTTGGTTCCCATTTTTCCTTTGGAAGACTTCTCAAAATCTTCCTTACCTTTTCTTCATTTGAAATATGCTTTCCAAGTGAATAAAGGTTACTGACTATATCTGTGAACATGTCTCTGTTTGACTCATCTGCATTCATCTTGAATAACTCATATTGCCAGAGATAGATGTTGATCTTGGTTTGCTTGACTTGACTGGTTCCTTCGAATGTCACCATAAGCTTATCCCTGATCTCCTTGGCAGTGTTGCAGCCTGAAATCCTGTTGAATTCATCTGTACTCAAAGCACAATACAAGATGTTAATAGCTTTGAAATTCTTAGAGAATTGTTATATATCAGATGAGAAAGTGAGTCTTCAAATTTGGGAGTTTTAATCCCATCTTTTTCTGTGTAGAAAGTGTGAGGTCCATTCTGAATAATGGTCCATAACTCTATGTCTTGATCAATGATGAACATTTTCATCAGGGCTTTCGAGTGAGAAAAATTATCTCCACAAAATAGAGGAGGCCTGTTAGTAGCTCTTCCCTGTGAGAAACCACCATCAACTGCATTACTCATGATCACCAGATGGTTAAATCTATACAGTGATATATGATCTGATACCAATTGAAAGGGGAGTAAGCAGGTAGAAATGCAGTAGAGATGCTCTAGAAGTGGGGGGGGGGGGTTGAATAGAGTATGCAACCTTTTTGTAAAACATGCAAATATAAAAGTTTCTGTGAAGAGAATTGAAGTTCAAGGCCTTGAAAACAGTTTCAAGCCTTTGGGATGAAATACAGTTCAACTAAAGAAACAAAAAAGTCTTTTTCAAGGCCTTGAAAAGAGTTTCAAACCCTTGAAAACAGACTAGTTTGAATGCTGTAAAAACTAAGTATGCAAATGGAGCTGTAAATGCAAGAGACACATGATTTATAGAGTTCAGTCGACTTGGACCTACATCTCCACCTCAGGGATCTTCCCCCTGCAGGATTTTCAATAAAATTCTTATTAATCAAAAGCTAAGCCCTAGATCTCAAGCACAGAGATATGCCTTACTCTGTTACAGCTTGTGGTTCTCTCTAACCTATCTATTACCTGCTCTAGCTAACTGATTAACTAAGAATTATCTGTTGTTCAATTTGAACAATCCTTGATAATGAGAGAGAGAGTAGTATGAGAAATATATACAAATTGAGTACAAGTCAGAAGAACACTGGAAGTGTAAAACTGTAGTGAAGAATGTAGTGATCTTCTGTGAGTTGGATTGGGAGAATGATATGCTTCTTTGATGTTTGTCAATCATGGAATGTGTCTTTCTTTTTGCCCGTTGAGTGTTTTTGTTGTTGCTTCAAAATGATATCTATTTATACAGTTCAGATGCTCTGCAAATCTTCCCTGATTTTCAGCAACAAACTTCCTGTTTTGTAGGCAACAACTTTGAGTGTTGTTGTTGTTGCTTCAAAATTATCTCTATTTATACAGCTCAGATGGTCTTCAAATCACATTCTCTCAATGTTTCCTTTCCTGCAAAATCCAGATTAGGAAACCAATCCTGCAAACTAGGAAATAAAATTTCCCTGCAAAACTAAGTCAAACAGGTTAAACAAATGATGTGAATCAAAAGCTTTTGTTTTTCATCATAAATTAATAACATATCACATATGAGGGTGATAGAGTTAGAATAAGATCAGAGGTTTTCAGAAAAACTCCCCCATAGAATATGAAAACAGGTCTGACAGTTTCATGGCTTTGAAAATTGTTTCAAGGCCTTGAAATAGCTCAAGCCTGTGAAAAATGTGATTCAAGGCTTTGAAAACTGGCTCACGGCCTTGAAATAGCTCCTTATTTCAAGCCTCTGAAACCTGTGAACTTACAATGGATTTGTGTACCGTATGAATGCCAAATCTGAATCCTATGTAAAGTTATAGATCTATTCTCTCTTCAGATCTAGAAATTCTTTCAATCTGTATACATGTGTCTGGATAAGCCATTTGAATTTCATTATTTTATAAATATGAATAGTTGATATTGTTCTTATATTTTGATTTTTGCGTCAAATCTGTTTTAAGTGTATCTCTTCTTTGTAGACATTTGACATATTGTGAAATATGGGATTTTTCTCTAAAATAGAATCAGTTGAATCTCTTAGGTCTCATACCCGTTGTATTTGATTTTCTAGCTGTATTCTTATGAACTTGTGCAAATATGTGAAGCTAAATTGTGCTGAACTTGTTTATTGATCTATAGCTTTAGATCTAAGTTATGTTACTTCACTGAGATTTGTTTATAACCTCTCAGCGTTGTATAGGGTTAGGTTATTCGTACCTGTAGGTTTAGGATCTCAATCATTTTTAGGAGTTGTGTATTCCTACTGTATCTGATTTTTCGTTAATTTAGAAATTTTATGATAGAGTTGTTCACTTGATGAACTATGGTGGAAAACATCCTAAGTATTGAGACTTGAACGAGGTTACTTATACTTAGGCCGTTAGCTCGACGGACTAAATTAGCGTGTTAGTTTCCAAATGAATTCAAGAGGAGCATGGATTGCTGCATTCGGGTGCTCCACAATTATTACGAGAACCACTAGGCAACTGAGGATATAGTGTAAGTGTAGAATAGTGTTATTGTATTGATGAAATTATGTGAATAATAGATCCAATAGTTATATATACATACCTAGGGACTCTATCGTAAATATATTTTGACTAAATTAAATTATGTCCTACACGCCCCGACAAGATGAAGGAACTAGATGAAACTCTAATCTTGGCGTCAACAAGAGAAATGTCCCTCCTGATTGTCGTTTGGTGAGACCGTCGACAAGATGATCAACAGAGGAAATATGTGAAACACGAAGAATGCCATCTTGAATTTGCTCACAGAAATAGTGAAAGTTAAGAGCAACATGCTTCATGCGAGAGTGGAAGACCGGGTTGGAGCAAACGTAATTGGTGCGAATATTGTCGCAGTAAATGAAAGGTGCAGAAAACAGAGGACACCCCCCCCCAATTTCAGCAATAAGGGAGCAAAGCCAACGTAATTCGGCAGAAGCAGCTGCCATGGCATGGTACTCAACCTCAGTGGAAGTGCTCGCAACTGCGCGTTGTTTCTTGGAGCTCCAGGAAATGGGGGAGCCTCCAAGGTACACAATGTTACCAGAAGTAGAAGTGCAGTAATATTTGTTCCCTTCACAATCAACATCAGAGAGGGCATAGAGAGATGGTGGCCCTCGAAGAAGACCCAAGCCATGTTCAGTTGTTCAAAGAAAGTATTGCAAAAGTCGTTTGTCTGGATGCCAATGAGAGGTAGTTGGCCTATGCATAAACTGAAGGAGGCGATTAACAGTGAAGGATATGTCATGCCGCACGAGGGAAAGATACTAAAGACTCCCAACAACCATCCAATATTTTGTAGCATCAGAGAGAGTAGTACCACTAGTGATTGTAAGATCAGCTAATGTATCCATGAGTGTCTGAAGTGGATTGGTAGAAAATATGCCAAGAGATGAAGAAGATCATCGATGTAATTCTGCTGCGATAATAATACACCCTGAGGATGAGTGATACCTCCATTTTTGGAGTTATTTTATTGCTTGATTTTCTACATTTTGTATGCTCATCATGGAGGATTTTGCATATAATTTGAGTAAATAGTGATTTAATTGTAGATAATTAGTTCATAAGCTATAATTGTCAAGTCCGGGCATTTTGTACATTATTTACGTGATTTTTATCATTTTTGTCACATTTGATCTTCACGAGGAGTTCGTGTTGTGTATTTCAGAAAAGGAGCATGCGAGGGGCAACTGGATAGAGAAAATGAGCTTCGCAAGTTATGGCGCACTCGAGAATTGATGGGGAAAGCAAGATTTGATGATTTGAGTGCAAGAGAGGCACGTGAGAAGAGGATTACGAGCATTGAGGCATGTAGATGACTCAAAATGGAGGAACTAGTGATGGGTTGATGCTCGGAAAGTGATTAGAAGGAACGCGCTATGAGTGGACAAAGTTCAGATTTTGGCCAAGTACATGGGAGGTTGCAGGACCTGGTTAAAGCCGGACAGAATGCTGTGAGAAGGAACAGAGGTCGCACGACCTCATGTTACAGGTCGCACGACCTCGTGACCAGGAGGCAGCCACCACAAAGAGATTCCGGAGGTCTTGTAGGACCGGATCAGAGGTCGCACCATCTCCTTTCCTTTCCAAGAGGTTGCACGACCTGGACATGGACGTCGTACGACCTGGTGCGCAGCAGAATTTTTTGAAAGTTTTCGGGAACTTTTTGTAATTACTTCTAATTAGTCCCAAACACTTAGGAAACATAATTAGACATTATTTGGTTGTATTTTGAAGTGAGAGACATTACGTACGCTGTTCTTGGAGCTAGGGATCGTGATTGGAGCTTTGGACATCATTTTTTGCTTTCTTTCTTCATCTTTTGATTTAGTTTTTTGTTGATGACCATTGAAATTTGTATTTTGATCATGTTAACTAGTAGCTAAACACTTTATTGTTGGAATAGATGCCCTAGAGGCAATCTAGTTTAGTATGAATTTGTATATGGCTAGAAAATTCATTTATTATTTATTGGATATTTAATATAATGAAGTCCTTAGATTTACAATTGTAATGTTTATCTTAAATATCCCTAGTCAAGTATAATGATTAAATGGGACAATCATCTATAGACTAGTATGGGGTTGGATTGATATGGAGATATCATGATCCAACACATAGGTGTGCATTATGGAATGTTGCACTGGATTGACCCATCTCCGAGAAGGCTACATACACGTTATGTTGAGTCACAAGCGCTTCTCGCGGTGCAATGGTATTGTCATCCTTAGACTTGAAGTCACTAGATATTCTAGTTGTGGATCATTGTGATCATGGTAGCGTTAAACGCTACACCGTGACTGGGTAGTTATAAAGGCGTGTACTAGATACAATGAGAAGCAAGCTTAGAGATCGTAGTGGACGTAGAGAGGATTTGCCCATCCCACATAACGGGAGCAAGTATCCTAGGCCACTCGAGGGATATTGCTTATAGAATGTCTGGCCAGACTCAAATAAATCAATATAGGATATTGATGTTATTTGCACGAATAAGGCTATTCCCATAGATCGAGAAACTATGGATTGGATATACGAGTGTGACTTGTATGTCTCGTGTCCAATCTGGATATGGAGGCAAAGGGATGAGACAATTACTTGTACAAAGGTTGTCAAGATGACTATTCTATTAGTTGGCTAGAATGGATGTTTTGCTAGAAACCGCTCCATATTAGCAAATAGTTGCTACCAACTAGATAGAACCTATGGGGTCACACGCTATATAGAGTTGAACTAGATTTGGGAATCAATTAATTGGATTAATTAATTAGAAGGATCACTTTGCAAACCCTGGCAAACTTAGTAGGGACTAATTTGCAAGGAAGGGACTAAATTGAATTCTAGTTGGACTAGAATAAGTCCTTTAGGTAGTTAACAAGGAGTTTTTGGACTATATAAAGGACCCTCCTTCCTTCCTTCCTTCCTTATAACTTATGCTCATTAGTGAACATAACAAGAGTGGGAGAGAACAAAAAGGAGAGAGAGCAAGCAACAAGGAGGCTGAACCGACCCCCTTGCCGCTGCCCTCACCCTGTCGGCCAAAAAGGAACCAAAACCCCCTTTTTGTCTCGTTTTGCGTGATTCCTTCATCCTCTTCCTATTCCGGGCTAGCACCAAGGAGTTTGGGAGATATAGGATCAACTCTAGGCGTGGATCAACTATAGAGAACCTGACATTATTCGCGTTGAAGTCATCAAGGAGAACCCAAAGGTGTGTTTATGATTTCTTACCTTTACTATCGTTATGCGCCTAGACTTGTGATCCTTGGAGGGTTTTGCATGGTTTATGTTTGATTATGCTTCCGTTTGCGCGTTCCATGAATCAAAAACCTACAGTGGTATCAGAGCCACATGTCATAGAGCATAAACGTAGTTTATGTGTTACATTCTTGTTGTTTTACACCTTAATTTGATTGTTTATCGCGTAAAACAAGACAAATCAAGCATGGGATGCAATTTGTCAATAATTACTCATAACAAGATCCAATTTTTGCATGGGATGCATGAATTGGTGAGTTTGAGAAATTTTAGGATCTTAGATCTAGGGTTTGGGCATCCTTGAGGAAGAAGGAGTTCTCCCAAAACAAGGAAACAACCAAACTTGGGCTCCAAGCAAGGGAGTTGTTTTGGAAACAAACCCCAAGAGGAGGTTCGGCCCCCTTAGGGACCGCCCCCTTGCTTGCCGCTCAAGCTTGGCCTCCCTAAGGGGCCGGGCGGCCCTAACCTGCGGGCCTAGCTTGCGGGTTTTGGGCCGGGCCGGCCCTAGGGCCTTGTGGTTCACTTTAATGGGCCCGGGCAATTGGATTGTTGGGCCCATGGACTGTTTTAACCCTAGAAATCCTAAAATCAATTAAATTTGACCAAGCGCGTTAAAATTGGATTTTAACTGTTTATGTGCAAATCGCATGGTGATTGGATATGGCCTTAGGATGTGGTTTGATGTGGATGTTTAATTTTGTGGTTTGGTTTTACGGCCTGCGAGCTGATCAATTAATTGTAATAATTAATTAGGGTTTTATGGCCTGCGAGCCAATTTTTTTCTCGACTTGTGAGATTTATTTTATTTAGTATAGATATTAGTTAGTACTAGATAAAGTAGATTGTTAGGCAAGACTGGAGAAAAGAAGCCCAAAGCCAAAGAAGCCACGAAAGATGGAGCATGGAGCATGGAGCATTCCACATGACTATGAAGGATGGACCAAGAGATCAAGACGCATGGAGATGTGTTTGCTTAGGGTTGATAGATAATTCCATTGGCTTGGAATTATCTTAGTCAAGAAAAGGCCATATCCACATCACGTTTATTTTCTGTTTTGTGGTTGTTTATTTATTGTCTTATTATCTGTGTGGTTGGTGTATGGATGATGCATGCAATTAGGATAATAAGATAATTAGACAACCCGGATCTATTATTTGGAGTTGTGCCCAAACTCAAATAGATAGATTAGTTGATATTGATCAACAAAACAATTAAAAATTGATTTAAAATCCCTCAAATTTTAAATATTGTGTTCTTGCCTTTTCGTTATTTAAACACTCATTATCATCATTATTTATCAAGCTCGTGCGTGCCAAAGCATGGCGACTTGGTTCATAATGATGGAATGCGATGGCACGTAACAATGTGCAATTGTTTAGATAAGAGGTTGAACACAACTAGGCTATTAATTTGATTAAGAAACCTAGAGGCAATCAATTGGGATTATCCATATGGATGGATAAATAAGGAGTTATTTGCCCGATTGAACCAAGAGTTGCATATGTGATGCAATTGGAATTGTTCCTACCTAAAGTAGTCAAATTATGGGTGACTTGCCAAAGCAAGCTCATAAGAAGATGAAAGATGGATCTTGGCCCACTAGAAAATATAAGGATATTTTCCGCATTAATATCTTGAGGGTTATTAATCCGTAGAAAAATAGTGGGAGCTATATTTAATAAACTAGCCATTATTAAATATAGTCAAAAATTCACAAATACTAAAACTTGCGTATCTTCCTTTTTGTACAATTCCAAATGGCAAACAACTCATCGAGTTCACAACATTCCCTACGATCTGTCCTTGAAAAGGACAAGCTCTCTGGAACTAACTTTCTTGATTGGTACAGAAACTTGAGAATTGTTCTCAAGCAAGAGAAGAAACTGTACGCAATAGAGGAGCATGTTCCAGAAGGTCCAGAGGACCAGACACCTGCTGCCTTAAAGGCGTATCAAAAGCGTGTTGATGACGCTAATGATGCAGCCTGCCTAATGCTTTGCACCATGACTTCTGAGCTTCAGAAGCAACACGAAAACATGAATGCTGTCGATATGATCGAACATCTAAAGCAGCTCTTCCAAGAGCAGGCGAGGGTAGAGAGGTATGAGGTCTCAAAGGCACTGTTCAAATGTCATCTGGAAGAAGGGAACCCGGTGGGACCCCATGTACTCCGAATGATCGGGTACTTGGAGAATCTCGCCCGGCTTGGGTTCCCGGTCGGCCAAGAGTTGGCAACCGATCTCGTGTTGCAATCGTTGCCCGAGAGTTATGGACAGTTCATTATGAACTATAACATGAACGAGATCGTTAAACCACTGCCAGATTTACTCAACATGTTGAGGACGGCTGAACAGAGCATCAACAAGGGTAAGGGCAAGGCCATTATGATGGTGCAGAAAGGAAAGGGCAAAAGGTTTGCCTCTTCCTCCAAGGGCAAAGGCAAGTTAGTTGCCAAGTCCAAGGAACCAGCCCTTAAACCTGTTGGTGGCATTGCCAAGGTCGTGACTAAGGGTGAATGTCACTACTGCAGTCAGCCTGGACAATGGGGAAGGAACTGCCCAAAATATCTGGAGGACAAGAGGCTTGGAATAGTGATTCCACCACCACCAGGTATTTTTGTTGTAGATGTCAATTTAACTGTCTCTACATCATGGGTATTAGATACTGGATGTGGATCTCATATTTGTCGAAATATGCAGGATCTAAAGAGAAGTAAAAGATTGGCTAAAGGGGAGGTAGATTTGCGCGTTGGGAATGGAGCAAAGGTTGCTGCGTTGGCCATAGGCGTGTGCGAGCTATCTCTGCCTTCAGGATTAGTTTTAGAATTAAGTAATTGCTATTTTGTGCATGCTATGAGCAGAAACATTATTTCTATTTCTTGTTTGGACAAGGAAGGTTTTATTATTTCAATAAAGAACAATTGTTGTTCCTTTTATTTGAATAATATTCACTATTTTAGTGCGCAATTATTTAATGGACTTTATGTCCTTGATCTAAGCAATCCTGTCTAAAACATTAATACCAAGCGGATTAAAATAAATGATTTAAATCCTACTTATTTATGGCATTGTCGTTTAGGCCACATAAATGAGAAACGTGTATCTAGACTCCATAAGGATGGATTACTAGACTCATTTGATTTTGAATCATATGAGACATGTGAGGCTTGTTTATTGGGAAAAATGACAAAGTCCCCTTTCAATAAGAAAGGAGAGAGGACTAGTGAGCGATTGGCGCTCATACATACCGATGTGTGTGGGCCATTTGCGACGCCTGCCAGGGGTGGTTATGTCTACTTCATTACATTTACTGATGATTACAGTAGATATGGATTTGTGTACCTTATGAGGGCAAAATCCGAATCCTTTGAAGTGTTCAAAGAATTCAAGAATGAAGTAGAGAAGCAACTTGGCAAAAGTATCAAGGATCTACGATCGGATCGTGGAGGAGAATACTTGAGCCAAGAGTTTGACGACTATCTTAGAGAGTGTGGGATCGTGTCCCAACTCACTCCACCCGGAACGCCACAATGGAATGGCGTGTTCGAGAGGAGGAATCGAACCCTATTGGATATGGTTCGGTCTATGATGTGTCAAACCGATCTTCCATTATCATTTTGGGGCTACGCTATATTAAGTGCAGCTTTCACCATTAACCGTGTTCCATCTAAATCAGTCATGAAGACACCATATGAGATGTGGAGTGGGAGGCGTCCCACACTGTCGTTCATGAGGATTTGGGGCTGCGATGTCTATGTAAAACGTTTACAATCAGACAAGCTAGGGCCGAAATCGGATAAGTGTAAGTTTGTGGGGGTACCCGAAGGAAACTAAGGGATACTACTTCTACAATCCAACCGAGAACAAAGTGTTTGTTGCTCGGACCGGGGTGTTTCTAGAAAGAGAATTTGTCTCTAAAGAAGCAAGTGGGAGGAATGTAGAACTTGAAGAAGTTCAAGAACCACAAATCACTGAACCGATTATGGAACATGAACAGGAATCACAAGCAGTTGTGGAGCCACCTGTTCAGGTAACACAAGAGCTTCGTAGATCTAGTAGAGTGCGCCAGGAACCCGAGAGGTATGGACTTCTCGTAACCGATTCCGGTGACACGATGCTCATAGATGATGAGCCTACTACCTATGAGGAGGCCATGAGTGGCCCAGACTCTCAGAAGTGGCTGGAAGCCATGAGATCCGAGATGGAATCCATGTATACCAACAAAGTATGGACTTTGGTGGAACCACCCGATGGGCCGCGGCCCATAGGGTGCAAGTGGGTCTTCAAGAAAAAGATCAACATGGATGGTAATGTGATTACCTATAAGGGCCGATTGGTGGCTAAAGGATTCAGACAGATTCATGGTATTGACTATGATGAAACCTTTTCACCAGTCGCAATGACCAAATCCATCCGAATCCTACTTGCAATTGCAGCATACTACGACTATGAGATTTGGCAGATGGATGTCAAAACAACATTCCTTTATGGGAATCTCCTCGAGGACGTGTATATGATACAGCCGGAGGGTTTTGAGGATCCAAAGCAAGCCAACAAAGTCTGTAAACTGCAACGATCCCTTTATGGATTAAAGCAAGCTTCTAGGAGTTGGAATCGACGTTTTGATGAAGTGGTCAAAGAGTTTGGCTTCATCAGAAACGAAGATGAGTCTTGTGTCTACAAGAAGGTTAGTGGGAGCTCTGTAGCTTTTCTGGTCTTGTATGTGGATGACATACTACTCATTGGAAACGACATTCCCATGCTGCAATCTGTGAAAGATTGGCTAGGAAAGTGTTTCTCAATGAAGGACTTAGGGGAAGCAGCCTACATACTCGGTATAAAGATCTATAGAGATAGATCGAAGAGGTTGCTAGGCCTAAGTCAAAGTACATATATTGACAAGGTGTTGAAACGGTTCAACATGCAAGATTCCAAGAAGAGATACTTGCCCATGTCACATGGAATCACTCTTTCGAAGAGTGGTTGTCCTTCCAATGAGATTGAGAAGGAACGCATGAGTAGGATTCCCTATGCTTCGGCCATAGGATCTATCATGTACGCCATGTTATGTACTAGACCAGATGTGTCATATGCCTTGAGTATGACAAGCAGATACCAATCCAATCCGGGTGAGAGTCAATGGATTGTTGTCAAGAACATCCTAAAGTACTTGAGAAGAACTAAAGATGCTTTCTTGATATTTGGCGGTGAGGAAGAGTTGCGTGTAAGGGGTTACACTGATACAAGCTTCCAAACTGACAGAGATGACTTTAGATCACAGTCGGGATATGTGTTTTGCCTGAATGGGGCAGCGGTGAGCTGGAAGAGTTCCAAGCAAGAGACGGTAGCTGATTCTACAACAGAGGCTGAGTACATTGCTGCAAATGGCGCAGCAAAGGAGGCTGTTTGGATCAGAAAATTTGTTTCTGAACTTGGTGTGGTCCCTAGCATTGCGGATCCAGTGGAGTTGTTCTGTGACGAAACTGGGGCGATCGCGCAATCAAAGGAACTCAGATCGCACCAGAAGTCCAAGCATGTGCTCAGGAAGTTTCATCTGATTCGAGATATTATCGATAGAGGAGACGTTCGGATATGCAAGATTCCTACAGATGATAATCTGTCAGACCCGCTTAAAAAGCCTCTCACGCAGTGGAAGCATGAAGGGCACACTAGGAGTATGGGCATACGAGATGCGCCAGATTGGCTCTAGTGCAAGTGGGAGACTGTTGGAATAGATGCCCTAGAGGCAATCTAGTTTAGTATGAATTTGTATATGGCTAGAAAATTCATTTATTATTTATTGGATATTTAATATAATGAAGTCCTTAGATTTACAATTGTGTTGTTTATCTTAAATATCCCTAGTCAAGTATAATGATTAAATGGGAAAATCATCTATAGACTAGTATGGGGTTGGATTGATATGGAGATATCACGATCCAACACATAGATGTGCATTATGGAATGTTGCACTGGATTGACACATCTCCGAGAAGGCTACATACACGTTATGTTGAGTCACAAGCGCTTCTCGCGGTGCAATGGTATTGTCATCCTTAGACTTGAAGTCACTAGATATTCTAGTTGTGGATCATTGTAATCTTGGTAGCGTTAAACGCTACACCGTGACTGGGTAGTTATAAAGGCGTGTACTGGATACAATGAGAAGCAAGCTTAGAGATCGTAGTGGACGTAGAGAGGATTTGCCCATCCCACATAACGGGAGCAAGTATCCTAGGCCACTCGAGGGATAGTGCTTATAGAATGTCTGGCCAGACTCAAATAAATCAATATAGGATATTGATGTTATTTGCACGAATAAGGCTTTTCCCATAGATCGAGAAACTATGGATTGGATATACGAGTGTGACTTGTATGTCTCGTGTCCAATCCGGATATGGAGGCAAAGGGATGAGACAATTACTTGTACAAAGGTTGTCAAGATGACTATTCTATTAGTTGGCTAGAATGGATGTTTTGCTAGAAACCGCTCCACATTAGCAAATAGTTGCTACCAACTAGATAGAACCTATGGGGTCACACGCTATATAGAGTTGAACTAGATTTGGGAATTAATTAATTGGATTAATTAATTAGAAGGATCACTTTGCAAACCCTTGCAAACTTAGTAGGGACTAATTTGCAAGGAAGGGACTAAATTGAATTCTAGTTGGACTAGAATAAGTCCTTTAGGTAGTTAACAAGGAGTTGTTGGACTATATAAAGGACCCTCCTTCCTTCCTTCCTTATAACTTATTCTCATTAGTGAACATAACAAGAGTGGGAGAGAACAAAAAGGAGAGAGAGCAAGCAACAAGGAGGACGAACCGACCCCCTTGCCGCCGCCCTCACCCCGTCGGCCAAAAAGGGGCCGAAACCCCCTTTTTGTCTCGTTTTGCGTGATTCCTTCATCCTCTTCCTATTCCGGGCTAGCACCAAGGAGTTTGGGAGATCTAGGATCAACTCTAGGCGTGGATCAACTATAGAGAACGTGACATTATTCGCGTTTGAAGTCATCAAGGAGAACCCAAAGGTGTGTTTATGATTTCTTACCTTTACTATCGTTATGCATCTAGACTTGTGATCCTTGGAGGGTTTTGCATGGTTTATGTTTGATTATGCTTCCGTTTGCGCGTTCCATGAATCAAAACCCTACATTTATTACTAGGAATTCTCATTATGTAGCTAGGGTTTGGTATGGATGAAACGTTTTGATATTATGATTCACGGGTTGGCTTAATCAATGCGATTATCTCTAGTTATGATTAGTTTTTGCTTGAATCTCTATCTTTCTCGCGCTTAGCTACCGTAGGGTTGATTTTAATTACGCTTGACGTGGTAACTCCGTGAGTTGTAGTCGGAAAATTGAACTTTTACCTAGTTTTATCATTACTTGGTAACTCGGTAGTTTTAACTAGGATCATTAAAGTAGAATCACGAATCTTAATGCATACTTCGAACTAAATCAAGCTCGGTAACTCAGTTTGAATTGGCTAAGTATAGACAACTTGTTTGGTAACTCGGGGAGTTGTATTATGCTTGATTAACAAAGACGTGTTAGTGTTTCATAAATCTAAACTTCGTTCATAACTTCCCTAGTGATCCACAAGATAATTCCCGGTACTTGTTTCCCATCAGAAACTTTATCCACTATTCTCGTTAATCGTGTGATCATTCAAACGGTTAACCCATTAGCCGCCTTTTAATTTTCGTAGAATTAGTACAACACAAACAACGCGATTCGCCCATACAAGGTTAAGAAATATAAACTAAGAGACAAGAAGTCCTTTGGGTTCGACAAACCCCGTCTACCAGAATTATT
Source organism: Linanthus parryae (assembly GCA_023055425.1). Classification (NCBI taxonomy): domain Eukaryota; kingdom Viridiplantae; phylum Streptophyta; class Magnoliopsida; order Ericales; family Polemoniaceae; genus Linanthus; species Linanthus parryae. Next base: position 42,517,030 of record JALGPY010000004.1, read on the forward strand.
ACTACATAGAATAATGTGCACTTGCAGTCGGAACGTTTCAATTATGTAGCCCGTCAAAGACAAGAAAATAAGAAAAATTGCCAAGCTCTTTCAAAGAGAATCTGCGAGAGAGATCGAGAATGCAACTCTGGACAGAAGAAACATCAAACCCAGTGATAACACCTGTAGGGTTTTGATCATGGATACACAACAGAATAAACAATAATTTATCCAGTCAATACCCTCCAAGGATCAGAGGAAGAGAATTCATAACGATAGTAAAGGAATCAAACAAGTTACCTTGTGGTTATCCTTAGATGACTTCAAACGTGAAAAGCATCGCGCCTCTACGTTTGATCCACGCCTAGGATTGAGATCTAGATCCTCAAATATCCCTGTGCTAGCTTGGAAGAATGGAAGAGGAAGAAGAAATCACGCAACGGAGCACCAAAAGAGGATCTCGGGTCCTCTTGTGGCCGACAAGTTGGGCGGACGACAAGGGGGTGTTCGTCCTCCTTGTTGTCTTGCGCTCTCCTTGCTTCTCTCCTACTCAACTTATGTTATGAGCATATGTTATGAGGGAAGGAAGCTAGTAGCATCCTTTATATAGTCGAACAACTCCTTGTTACTACATAAAGGCCCTCTCCAAATCCTACTCAAGTTCGGATTAGTCCAACTTGCATATTAGTCCTACTAAGTTAGCAAGTTGTTGCGATTTGATCCTTCTAATTAATTAATCATATTAATTAATTCCCAAGTCTAGTTTAATCCATATGGTGTGTGACACCATAGGTTTCTACTTAGTTGGTAGTAACTATTTACTAATATGGAGCGGTCTCTAGCAAGGCATCCATACTACCAAACTAATAGAAATAGTCAACCGACAAACTTTGTGCAAATATTATCTCATCCCTTTGTCTGAATATCTGGATTGGACACAAGACATACAAGTCACACTCGTATATCCAATCCATAAATCCTTGATCCTGGGAATAGCCTTATTCATGCCAATAAGATTAATATCCTATATTAATTTATTTGAGTATGGCTAGACATTCTATAAGCACTATCCCTCAAGTGGTCGTGGATCTTTTCTCCCGTTATGTGGGAGGGAAAAATTGTATTTACATCACTACGATATCTAAGCTTGCTTCGTATTGTGTCCGATACGCGCCTTTATGACTACCTAGTCACGGTGTGGCATTTGACGCTACAAAATCACAATATTCCACAACTAGATGATCTTGTGACTTCAAGTCTAAGGATGACAATACCGTTGTCACCGCGAGAAGCACTTGTGACTTTACATAACATGTATATAGCCTTATCGGACATGGGTCAATCAAGTATGCCATTACTCCTAATGCATACCCATGTGTTGGATCGTGATATCTCCATATCAATCCAACTCGATACTAGTCTATAGATGAATGTCATGTTAATCAGTATAATGGACTAGGGATATTTAAGATAAATAACACAATTGTAAATCTAAGCACTTCATTATATTAAATATCTCAATAAATAATACAATGAATATTCTAGCCAATTTATTGTTCATAATAAACTAGATTGCCTCTAGGGCACCTATTCCAACAGTCTCCCACTTGAACTAGAGACAATCTGGTGCATATCGTATGCCAATGCTCCTAGTGTGCCCTTCAGCTTGCGCTGAACAAGCGGCTTTGTAAGTGGATCTGACAGATTCTCATCTGTAGGAATCATGCATATCCGAATGTCTCCTCTTTAGATAATATCTCGAATAAGATGGAAATTCCTGAGTACGTGCTTAGATATCTAATGTGACATGGGTTCCTTTGATTGCGCGATCGCCCCAGTGTTGTCACAATACAACTCTACTGGATCAGCAATGCTAGGAACCACACCAATCTCAGTGATAAACTTCCTAATCCAAACAGCCTCCTTTGCTGCGCCATTTGCAGCAATGTACTCAGCATTTGTTGTAGAATCAACCACCTTCTCTTTCTTGTAACTCTTCTTGCTCACAGCTGCTCCGTTCAGGCAAAACACAAACCCTGACTGTGATTTGAAATCATCTCTGTCGGTGTGAAAGCTTGTAGTCGTGTAACCCCTTACACACAACTCTTGTTCACCTCCAAATATCAAGAACGCATCCTTACTTCTTCTTAAGTAGTTTAGGATGTTATTGACTGCAATCCAGTGACTCTCACCTGGATTGGACTGATATCTGCTTGTCATACTCAATGCATATGACACGTCTGGTATAGTACATAACATGGCGTACATGATGGATCCTATGAGGCATAGGGAACCCTACTCATGCGTTCCTTCTCAATCTCATTGGAAGCACAACCACTCTTTGAAAGTGTGATTCCATGCGACATGGGCAAGAATCCCTTCTTGGAATCTTGCATGTTGAACCGCTTCAACACATTTTCTATTTATGTACTTTGACTTAGGTCGAGCAGCCTTTTAGATCTATCTCTATAGATCTTAATACAAAGTATATACACCGTTTCACCTAGGTCTTTAATTGAGAAACAATTTCCTAGCCAATATTTAACAGATTGCAGCATAGGAATGTCGTTTCTAATGAGTAGTATGTCATCAACATACAAGACCAGAGTAGCAACAAAGCTCCCACTAACCTTCTTGTAGACACAAGATTCATGTTCGTTTCTAATGAAGCCAAACTCTTTGACTACTTCATCAAAACGTTGATTCCAACTCCTAGAAGCTTGCTTCAACCCATAAATGGATCGTTGCAGCTTACAGACTTTGTTGGCTTGCTTCGGATCTTCAAAACCCTCAGGTTGTGTCATGTACACATCCTCGAGGAGATTCCCATACAGGAATGTTTTTTTGACATCCATCTGCCAAAACTCATAGTCGTAGTATGCTGCAATAGCAAGTAAGATTCGTATGGAGTTGGTCATTGCGACTGGTGAAAAGGTTTCATCATAGTCAATACCATGAATCTGTCTGAATCCTTTAGCCATCAAGCACCCCTTATAGGTACATGTCGATCTTCTTCTTGAAGACCCACTTGCACCCTATGGGCCGAGCCCCTTTGGGTGGTTCCACCAAAGTCCATACTTTGTTGGAATACATGGATTCCATGTCGGATCTCATGGCCACTTCTGTGAGTCTGTCCCTTTTATGGCCTCTTCTAGGTAGTAGGCTCATCATCTATGAGTAACGTGTCACCATACTCAGTCACGAGAAGTCCATACCTATCTGGATTTTGGCGCACTCTAATCGACCTTCGAAGTTCTTGTGTTACTTGAACAGGCTGATCCACAACCTCTTGTGGTTCCTGTTCATGTTCCATAGTAGGATCAATTTCTTGAACTTAGTCAAGTTCTACATGTAGGGTTTTGATTCATGGATCGCGCAACGGAAGCATAATCAAACAAATAACCATGCAAAACCCTCCAAGGATCACAAGTCTAGATGCATAACGATAGTAAAGGTAAGAAATCATAAACACACCTTTGGGTTCTCCTTGATGACTTCAAACGCGAATAATATCACGTTCTCTATAGTTGATCCACGCCTAGAGTTGATCCTAGATCTCCCAAACTCCTTGGTGCTAGCCCGGAATAGGAAGAGAATGAAGGAATCACGCAAAACGAGACAAAAAGGGGGTTTCGGCCCCTTTTTGGCCGACAGGGTGAGGGCGGCGGCAAGGGGGTCGGTTCGGCCTCCTTGTTGCTTGCTCTCTCTCCTTTTGTTCTCTCCCACTCTTGTTATGTTCACTAATGAGCATAAGTTATGAGGAAGGAAGGAAGGAGGGTCCTTTATATATTCCAACAACTCCTTGTTAACTACCTAAAGGACTTATTCTAGTCCAACTAGAATTCAATTTAGTCCCTTCCTTGCAAATTAGTCCCTACTAAGTTTGCAAGGTTTTGCAAAGTGATCCTTCTAATTAATTAATCCAATTAATTAATTCCCAAATCTAGTTCAACTCTATATAGCGTGTGACCCCATAGGTTCTATCTAGTTGGTAGCAACTACTTGATAATATGGAGCGGTTTCTAGCAAAACATCCATTCTAGCCAACTAATAGAATAGTCATCTTGACAACCTTTGTACAAGTAATTGTCTCATCCCTTTGCCTCCATATCCGGATTGGACACGAGACATACAAGTCACACTCGTATATCCAATCCATAGTTTCTCGATCTATGGGAATAGCCTTATTCGTGCAAATAACATCAATATCCTATATTGATTTATTTGAGTCTGGCCAGACATTCTATAAGCACTATCCCTCGAGTGGCCTAGGATACTTGCTCCCGTTATCTGGGATGGGCAAATCCTCTCTACGTCCACTACGATCTCTAAGATTGCTTCTTATTGTATCCAGTACACGCCTTTATAACTACCCAGTCACGGTGTAGCGTTTAACGCTACCAAGATCACAATGATCCACAACTAGAATATCTAGTGACTTCAAGTCTAAGGATGACAATACCATTGCACCGCGAGAAGCGCTTGTGACTCAACATAACATGTATGTAGTCTTCTCGGAGATGGGTCAATCCAGTGCAACATTCCCTAATGCACACCTATGTGTTGGATCGTGATATCTCCATATCAATCCAACCCCATACTAGTCTATAGATGATTGTCCCATTTAATCATTATACTTGACTAGGGATATTTAAGATAAACAACACAATTGTAAATCTAAGGACTTCATTATATTAAATATCCAATAAATAATAAATGAATTTTCTAGCCATATACAAATTCATACTAAACTAGATTGCCTCTAGGGCATCTATTCCAACACTACAGTCCTCCCACTTGATTCTTTAGAGACAAACTCTCTTTCTAGAAACACGCCGGACCGAGCAACGAACACTTTGTTCTCAGTTGGATTTTAGAAGTAATATCCCTTAGTTTCCTTCGGGTATCCCACAAATTTGCATTTTTCAGAATTAGGCCCTAGCTTGTCTGTCTGTAAACGTTTTACATAGACATCGCATCCCCAAATCTTCATGAACGACACTATGGGACGATTCGCACTCCACATCTCATGTGGTGTCTTCATGACTGACTTAGATGGAACACGATTAAGGGTGAAAGCTGGAATCAATAGAGCATAGCCCCAAAATGATAATGGAAGATTAGTTTGACACATCATAGATCAAACCATATCCAATAGAGTTCGATTCCTCCTCTCAGACACGCCATTCCATTGTGGCGTTCCGGGAGGAGTGAGTTGGGATATTATCCCACACTCTCTTAGATAGTCGTCAAACTCTTGGCTTAAGTATTCTCCTCCACGATCCGATCGTCGAGCCTTAATAATTTTGCCAAGCTGCTTTTCTACTTCATTCTTGAATTCTTTTAACTTTTCAAAGGATTCAGATTTGGCCTTCATAAGATATACAAATCCATATCTACTGAAATCATTAGTAAACGTGATGAAGTAGACGTAACCTCCCCTGGAAGACGTGGCAGATGGAACACATACATCAGTATTTACTAGCACCTGTTGCTCACTAGTCCTCTCACCTTTCTTGTTGAAAGGGGACTTTGTCATTTTTCCCAATAAATAAGCCTCACATGTCTCATATGATCCGAAATCAAATGAGTCTAGGAATCCATCCTTATGGAGTCTAGAAACACATTTCTCATTTATGTGGCCTAAACAGTGCCATAGATAAGAAGGATTTAAATTATTCATTTGAATCCTCTTGGTATTAATGTTATAGACATGATTGCTTAGATCAAGGATATATAATCTCTTAAATAATTTCCCACTACAATAGTGAACTATCAAAATAAATGGTACAACAATCATTCTTTATTGAAATAGTAAAAGCATCCTTGTACAAACAAGAAATAAAAATAATGTTTATGCTCATAGCAGGCACAAAATAGCAACTATTTAATTCTAAACTATTCCTGAAGGCAGAGACAGCTCATACACGCCTACGGCTAATGCAGCAAATCTTGCTCCATTCCCAACGTGCAGGTCTATCTCCCCTTTACCCAATCTTCTACTTCTCTTTAGGTTCTGCACATTTCGACAAATGTGAGATCCACATCTAGTATCCAATACCCATGATGAAGAGACAATTAAGTTCAAATCTATAACAAAAATACCCGGTGTTGGTGGAGTCACTATTCCAAGCCTCTTAACCTCCGAATATTTTGGGCAGTTCCTCCTCTAGTGTCCAAGCTGACTGCAGTAGTGACATTCACCTTTAGTCACACCTTTGGCAATGCAACCAACAGGCTTAAGGGCATATTCCTTGGGTTTGGAAACTGCTTCGCCTTTTTCCTTGGAGGTGAAGGCAAACCTTTTGCCCTTTCCTTTATGCACCATCATTATGGATTTGCCCTTTCCCTTGTTGATGCTTTGTTCAGCTGTCCTCAACATATTTAGTAAATCTAGAAGAGGTTTCACGATCTCATTCATGTTATAGTTCATGATGAACTGTCCATAACTCTCAGGCAACGATCGAAGAATGAGATCAGTGGCCAACTCATGACCTACCGAAGCCCTAGGCGGCCAAGGCTCTCTAAATAGCCCATCATACGCAACACGTGCAGCCCCACGGGGTTTCCCTTTGTCAGATGACATTTAAACAATGCCTTGGATACGTCAGACCTCTCAACCCTAGTCTGCTCTTGGAAGAGCTCTTTAAGTGTGCGATTAAATCGACTTCATTCATGTTCTCATGTTTCTTCTAAAGCTCAGAGTACATGGTGCAAATCATTAGGGGGGCTGCATCATTAGCGTCATCAACACGCTTCTGATATGCCTTTAGGGCTGCAGGAGTGTTGTTTTCCGGACCTTCAGCAACTTGCTCCTCTAGCGTACAGTTTCTTTTCATGCTTGAGAACGATTCTCAAGTTTCTGTACCCGTCTAGAAAATTGGTCCTGGAGATCTTGTCCTTCTCAAGGACAGAGCGTAGGGAGTGAGATGAGTTCGATGAGTTGTTTGCCATTTGAATTCTACAAAAAGGAAATACGCAAGTTTAGTATTTGCGAACAATTAACTATATTTAATAATAGCAAGATTATTAAATATAGTTCCCACTAATTTTCTTACGAATTAATAACCCTCAAGATATTAATGCGGAAAATATCATTATATTTTCTAGTGGGCCAAGACCCATATTTCACTTCCTTTTGAGCTTGCTTTGCCAAGTCACCCAAAATTTAGCTATTTAGGTAGGAACAATTCCAATTGCATATTATGCAACTCTTGGTTCAATTGGGAAAATAACTCCTTATTTATCTATCCCATACATAATCCCAATTAATTGCCACTAGGTTTTTAATCCTTATTAAAATTACCTAGTTACGTCCAACCTCTTACTCCAACAATTGCACATTATATGTGCCATCGCACTACATAATGATGAATCAATTCGCCCTTCTTTGGCACGCACAAACTTGATTAATCGATTTTTTGATGAGTGTTTAAGTAACGAGAAGGCAAAACGTAATATTTACTTTCGAGGGATTTTTCTTTCAATTTTAATTATTTTGTTGATCTATATCAACTGATCTACTTATTTGAGTTTGGGCAAAACTCCAAATAAAAGATCCGGGCTTATTCTCAAATTGCATGCATCATTCATACACCAACAACAATAATAAGACAATAAAGTAAACATCCACAAAAGGAATTAACGTGATATGGATATGGCCTCCTAGACTAATATTTTACCAAGCCAATGAGAATATCTATGAATCCTAAAATAGCAAGTGCATCTCCATGTGCCTCCATCTATTGGTCCATCCTCCATAGCTTTGTGGAATGCTCCATGCTCCATGATGTGGCTCCTTCAATTCTTTGGGCTTCTATGCTTCAATCTTTGCTATCTATTCTATTTAGTACTAGCTAGGAACTAAACTAAATAAATAAATCTCACAAGTTCAGAAAAAAAATATACCTGCTCGCAGGCCGAAAAACCTAATTAATTATTACATTAACTTGATCAGCTCGCAGGCCGTAAACAAACCACAATATTCACAACAAACCACATCTAAGGCCATATCCAATCACCATACAATTGCACATCTAAAACCAATATTTAACGCGCTTAATCAATTTTAATTGATTTTAGGATTACTAGGGTCAAAACGGTCCAAGCGGCCCAACCAACTAGGTGGCCGAACCCGTTGGAGTTGCCCGGGCCGAGCCCGGGAAGGTCGGCCCAACCAGTGGGGTCGGCCGACTGCCTAGGCCTTCGGACTAGGTGGCTTGGGTGGAAACGATGAGGGGCGGTATCCCTAGGGGGCCGAAACTCTTGGATTTGTTTCCAAAACACCTCCTTCCTTGTTCCCCAAGTACAAAACATTTCCAAATTAGAACATGCTTTCAATTTGTGCACAAACCCTAGATCTAAGATCCTAAAATATCTCAAACTCACTAATTCATACATCCAATGTAAAACTAGATTTTTTTGGTTGAATCACATTCAACATGCATCTAATATGCTTAATTTGTCGTTTACTGCAATAATCAACAATTATAGGTAAAAAACAACAAAATCGTAACACATAACTATGTTATTCTCTACGACCTGTGGCTCTGATACCACTGTAGGGTTTTGATCATTGATAAGCAGTTGAATAAAAAATAATTATCCATTCACTACCCTCCAAGGATCACAGGAAGAGAGTTCATAACGATAATAAAGGAATCAAACAAGTTACCTTGTGGTTCTCCTTAGATGACTTCAAACGGGAAAAGTATCACGTCTCTACGGTTGATCCACACCAAGGATTGAGATCTAGATCCTCCAATATCCTTGTGCTATCTAGGAAGAATGGAAGATGAATAAGAAATCACACAACAGAGCACCAAAAGAGGAGCTCGGGTCCTCTTGTGGCCGAAGGGTTGGGAGGACGGCAAGGGGGTGTTCGGCCTCCTTGTAGTCTTGCTCTCTCATTCCTTCTCTACTACTCATGTTATGTTGTTAGCATATGTTATGAGGGAAGGAAGCTAGGAGCATCCTTTATATAGTCCAACAACTCCTTGTTACTACATAAATGTTCTCTTATAATCCTACTCATGTTTGGATTAGTCCAACTTGCATATTAGTCTTACTAAGTTAACAAGTTGCGATTCGATCCTTAGAATTAATTATATGATTAATTAATTCCCAATTCTAGTTCAATCCATATGGCGTGTGACCCCATAGGTTTCTACTTAGTTGGTAGTAACTATTTACTAATATGGCGCGGTCTCTAGCAAGGCATCCATACTAACCAACTAATAGAAATAGTCATCCGAGAAACCCTGTGTAAGTATTGTCTTATGCCTTTGTCTCAATATCTGGATTCGACACGAGACATAAAAGTCACACTCGTATACCCAATCCATAGTTCCTCCATCCTGTGAATAGCCTTATTCGTGCAAATAACATCAATATCCTATATTGATTTATTTGAGTCTGGCCAGACATTCTATAAGCACTATCCCTCGAGTGGCCGTGGATATTTTCTCCCGTTATGTGGGAGGGACAAATTCTATATACATTACTACAATATCTAATCTTTCTTCCTCTCGTGTGTGATACGCGCCTTTATGACTTTCTAGTCACGGTGTAGCGTTTGATGCTACCAAAATACAATATTCCACAACTACATGATCTAGTGACTTCAAGTCTAAGGATGACAATACCGTTGTCACCGCGAGAAGCACTTGTGACTTTACATAAAATGTATGTATCCTTCTCGGAGATGGGTCAATCGAGTATGCCATTACTCCTAATGCATACCCATGTGTTGGATCGTGATATCTCCATATCAATCCAATCCCATACTAGTCTATAGATGATTGTCTTGTTGATAAATATAATTGACTAGGGATATTTAAGATAAACAACACAAAATATCTCAATAAATAATACAATAATATTCTAGCCAACTTACGTACACTAACTATGTGGTCTGCGGGAAAAGCCGGCAGCGTCGCTGTGATGGGGGGCGGCTGAATCAGCGACAGTGGCGGTGGTTTTGTGCCATCGAGGTGGCCGATTAGACCTTTTCCACTTAGCAGTGCCTGAACATAGACTTTCCAAGTCAGTAAGTTGTTCATGTCAAGTTTGATTAGTGTGTTGGGGAGACGATGACAATTAGAGCCGCGTAGGGAACAATGATTTGATCCTCCTGGAATTGGCGTGCGGCTGGTCAAGAGTTAGGGGACCGGTGTGTGATGGCTGAGGATGCCAGCCCAAGGTAGGGACATGAGGGGCCCATGGACGCTGATAGGATCACTGCGGCTGCGCCAGGAACTGTGGCTGTTGGTCGTTTTGGCGACTGGTTCGTCCACTACCACGACCAAGTCCTTTTGGAGTAGGGATGAAGGTCATATTAATTGAGGGAGGTTTGGACGTGGTTGGATTCGGCTGGAGTTTTTCAAGGTATTACTCATGTTGTGATAGCTCTTCAAAAAGTTCATTGAAGCCAATATCTGTGTCCCTACTTTGATTTCTGCAAAAATGGGAAAGTAAACTTCTATAAGACCGTCTAGGATCCGATCCACAACATGGAATTCTTCCATAGGTTTTCCTAGAAGAGCTAATTCATCCGCTTTGTGTTTCACAAAGTGCATGAAAGCAGAAACTGTCCGCGTACCTTGTTGGATTTTTCAGGTGTTCCTTGATTTAGTTGATGTGACCACAAATGGGGCACGCATATATGTTGTAAAGACTTTTCCAGATGTAGAAGGCAGTATACTCCTTGGTGATATGAGAGAGGGCAGATTGTGCCAAGGTGCTTGCCAGAAAGGCGAACACTAGTTGATCATGTTCGAACAAGGAGGTGTATGCCAGATCGTGCTGTAGCACGACGTCATCAGAGTAGTAAGAGGTGATGGTGGAGTCGCTGAGAGAGGATCTCGCTGTTGGTTTCGGCTGGACTGCAGAAAAAGTAGTCGGCTTTCCCGCCGCTATTGGCGGGATGTGGTCTGCGGGAAAAGCCGGCAGCGTCGCTGTGATGGGGGGCTGCTGAATCAGCGATAGTGGCGGTGGTTTTGTGCCATCGAGGTGGCAGATTAGAATTTTTCCACTTATCAGTGCCTGAACATAGACTTTCCAAGTCAGTAAGTTGTTCATGTCAAGTTTGATTAGGGTGGTGGGGAGACGATGACAATTAGAGCTGCGTAGGGAACAATGATTCGATCCTCCTGGAATTGGCGTGCGGCTGGTCAAGAGTTAGGGGACCGGTGTGTGATGGCTGAGGATGCCAGCCCAAGGTAGGGACATGAGGGGCCCATGGAGGCTGACAGGATCACTGCGGCTGCACCAGAAACTGTGGCTGTTGGTCGTTTTGGCGACTGGTTTGTCCACTACCACGACCAAGTCCTTTTTGAGTACGGATGAAGGTCATATTAACTGAGGGAGGTTTGGACGTGGTTGGATTCGGCTGGATTTTTTCAAGGTATTACTCATGTTGTGATAGCTCTTCAAAAAGTTCATTGAAGCCAATATATGTGTCCCTGATTTGATTTCCGCAAAAATGGGAAGTAAAATTCAATAAGACCGTCTAGGATCCAATCCACAACATGGAATTCTTCCATAGGTTTTCCTAGAAGAGCTAATTCATCCGCTTTGTGTTTCACAAAGTGCATGAAAGCAGAAACGGTCCGCGTACCTTGTTGGATTTTTCAGGTGTTCCTTCATTTAGTTGATGTGACCACAAATGGGGCACGCATATATGTTGTAAAGATTTTTCCAGATGTAGAATGCAGTATACGCCATGGTGATATGAGAGAGGGCAGATTGTGCCAAGGTGCTTGCCAGAAAGGGGAACACTTGTTGATCATGTTCGAACAAGGAGGTGTATGCCAGATCGTGCTGTAGCACGACGTCATCAGAGACGTAAGAGGTGATGGTGGAGTTGCTAAGAGAGGATCTCGCTGTTGGTTTCAGCTGGACTGCAAATAAAGTAGTCGGCTTTCCCGCTGCTATTGGCGGAATGTGGTCTGCGGGAAAAGCCGGCAGCGTCGCTGTGATGGGGGGTGGCTGAATCAGCGATAGTGGCGGTGGTTTTGTGCCATCGAGGTGGCCGATTAGACTTTTTCCACTTATCAGTGCCTGAACATAGACTTTCCAAGTCAGTAAGTTGTTCATGTCAATTTTGATTAGGGTGGTGGGGAGACGATGACAATTAGAGCCGCGTAGGGAACAATGATTCGATCCTCCTGGAATTGGCGTGCGGCTGGCCAAGAGTTAGGGTTTTGAACCTGCTCTGATACCATGCAGTGGTGTACTACCCTATGGACTGATTATATCTCCCAGATGGAGTTATCATGGGATGTCTTGTACGGTACATTCTGACCCTGTTTGGAGTGAGTTTGCCTTATTTTAGCCAGTTTTAACCTTCATAAAGAATAGAGGAACACTGAGCCGGGCAGTTCAATATTTGAGCAATTTCGTGCATAATTTTGTTTATTTGGATATGATCGCGGGTATTGTTGTTTGTGCAGGAAAAGGGACCGGAAAATGCATGGAAGAGATTCCGGAATGGAAGTAAAGTGCCAAGGAAGGGGAGTAGAAAAATGCAAAAAAACTGGGCAGCGTTCAGACGCAACACCTTTGTTCTGATGCAGACAGTCAAAGACAATTCCGGGAGAAGCCGACATTTGGCTAAGGCACAGAAGCTGTCTGCGTTCAGACGTAGGAAGTCAAGCACGTAGAAAAGTTAAACAGGCGGGTCAACCAGAAAGTAGAAGAATCTGCGTCTAGACATAAGTCAGCTGCATTTAAATACAGGCGGCGTTCAGACACATCTCTCTACGTTTAAACACAAGGAAGAAATTTTAGTAGGAAAAAAGTTAAAAAGTCAATGCCTGGCGGGTGCGTTTAGATGCGGGGAAGGTGCGTTTAGACGCAGCCTTCTGCGTTTAGACTTAGTTCACAATTCTAGATTCATCCTGAGGCGGTCTAGACAGGGGCATAATGGTAATTTCAGGCGTAAGTTTTGGAAACTGGTGGAGTATAAATAAGAGGCATCCCAGGCACATATAATCATCGAATCAGAACCGGAGCATCAAAGCAGCATTGTAGAGCATAACTTAGAGAACAAAGCAGTCTTGTTTCCAGTAGAAACTCGTTTGATCTACTTTCTCTCTATTTTATGAAATTCTTTTTTTTCAATCTACGCTAGCTAAACACTTTACCTAGGTTCTCGGTGAATATAGGGTATTATTTCAGCGACTTTAGTTTATTTCGATTTTGGATTCATGATTGGTTAAGATTTAATATAGTGGAGGTTTTGTTTACTATTCTGTCTTCGGTTTTTACTTTTATGCATGAATGAAATGATCAACCAGGAGTGTGACAGACATGACCTGGTGCACGAGAGTTGACAGAAAAAGTTAGGAAGAGAAGACCGAATTTAGACCCCTACCTTGACGTACCGAGAGGTGAATAGAATTAGGGACTAGACCAGACAGCATAGGAACAACTACTATAGGTTTAGGGTGACGTACGGAGAGGAGAAGTCTCTAACCCTAGCAGACTTATGACGAACCTGCAAATTCAAGATTTTCGAGAGGGCCAAAAAATCTAAAGGGTAGTGAGAGCTACATGATTTTGAGAAGAGTTTGTACAACTGTTCTTGTGGGTTTTGTATCTGAGTCACAAATACTCCACTTTATTACTTCATCGTTTACTTGCGAAAATAAGCACGCTAGACTTTCATGTCATGTTTTTGGCGCCGTTGACGGGGAACAGTAACAATTATACTTAGTAGTCAGAATTAGTTTCAAAGTTTTTTCTCTTATTTTTTATTTTTCTTTTATCTCACTGCTCTTAAAAACTTGTGTTTTTCAGGAACTTCTAGTGTATGTCCAGATTTTCCCGCAAACTATTGCAACCACTTGACGATCCATAACAACTTTTCAGAGAGCAAAACAGCAGACACCGAGAAAGCCAAATGGCCGAGCCTAGAGCAGAAGTACCATAACAACCAGTGGTACATACTCCAGCCCATATGGCTAGGTACACTGTGGATTTGATTGCAGCATGCTTTGCTGTCCGGGAATACCAAAGGACATACAATAGATCTGGAAGAGATTTGGTGGAAATTGTTGAATTCCTTTCGGAATGACATGAGCCAGCTATTGTAGTGCCTGAGATCACCGCGGAGCACTTTGAATTGAAACCCTCCACCATCCTGACTTTTCAGACTCACTGCCCGTTTCATGACGGAGCCAATGAAGACCCAGACGATTTGATCGGAAAATTTGAGGATTACTTCAAAAAGGTTTGGTAAAATTGAGTAGATGCAGAGGCACTCAAGCTAATCATGTTCTCGTATTGCCTGTTCGGGACGAAAAAGGACTAGCTCGAATCCCGAGCACCCAAATTCGTCACTACATGGGAAGGATGTGTTGCAGATTTCCTGACAAAATTCTACCTCGCCTCTCGAGTTATCAAATTACAGAGCGAGATCATATAATTCTTACAAAAGATGGGGAAACAAAGGTAGATGCATGGGACAGACTGATGAGATTGGTGAAAAAGTTCCATAATTGTAGTTTCGGGGAACCAAAGATTCTGCGGTATTCTAACATGCCCTAGATAGGGAGAATCGGACAGAATTGATAGGGAAGCTGGATGGAACTTTTTGTTCGATGTAGACAAAGACGAAGCCTATGATCTAATGAAGCAGTTAGCCAAACATGACACTTTCCTGTTTGATTACTGTAGGCTCACCGCCCTGGCCTAACTAGTGGTCGACGACTAGATCGAGAATCTGACCAAAGTCGTCACCGACCTGGTTAAGAAGGTTTACACGGAAAAGAAGATTGTTGTACCATACAAGAGCCTGACTTGGATGTGGCCATTGATGAGCTCAGAACAGAGGAAGCCAATTATGTGCAGTAACAGAGGGATCCAAGTCGTTACAGACCAGGAATACGGGACCATCATCGGTTCCGATACAAAAACACTAACGAGGTAGTTTATGCACCAGGATATCAGCACAAACCACAAGCACAAAAAGTCCATCACGCACCACCATCACAACAGTATAGTGACGAGATTTATAAAATGCATACAATGTTTCTAGCCATTGATGCTAGATTTACACAATTAGAGTCCCTTACCGCTGATATGCGCACTACCAAAGCCGCAATACGCACATTGGAGGTGCACGTTGGAGAGTTAGCACAACAGAAAGCTGAGTGAGCGCCAGGAACTTACCCTCAACCACAGTTAATAATCCACGTGCTCAGATCAAGTACATCACCACTCGTAGTGGAGTAGCACTATGGGATCCACCGTATCCCACCCATGCTCGAGCCGAAATTCGAAAAACATCGAACACGAAGTTGTAGACAGGGAAGACTGTCCAACCGTTAGCCCATAGCCAAAGGGACCGGTCGGACATGATGCAGTGCAGACTAAGAAGGAAAAACTTGAAATTGTAGTTATCTCCAAGGGGGTGCCATATTCTTTGAAGACATGAAAGATGGATGATAGCAAAGACTGCACCAGATTTCTCGAAGTATTCAAACACCTCCACATCAACATACCTTTTGCGGAGGGATTTGCAAAGATGCCCACTTATGAAAAATTCATCAAATATATTATGTATTGAGAAGGAAGATGAGAGAATTTGAAACTGTAAATCTGATGGCAGAAGTGAGAAACTTTGTGAAAAACGGGATACCAAAGAAGAGGAAGGACCCTGGCAGCTTTGTGATACTGGTAACCCTGGACAGTGCTTACACAGAAATGGCCCTGTGTGACTTAGGGGCCAGCGTTAATCAGATGCCCCTGAAAATTTTCAAAAGTTTGGGGGACGGTGAACTCAGGTCCACCAGAATGATGCTTCAGATGGCGGATAGATCTGTAAAACCAGACTATGGATTTATTGAAGAAATTCTGGTGAAAGTCAGAGAATTGATTTTTCGGCAGATTTTTTGATTCTATACATTGAGGCAGAATAGGTACCACTCATTATGGGCAGACCATTCCCTGCCACTAGAGAGGCCATCATAAAATGTAAAAGCGGAGAACTGTCCATGTAGATCAACGAAAATCTTTCTAACTTCCTGATTATTATAATCATGAAGACTACTTTGCTATAGAAGTAGTAAAAAAGACCTATAAAACGAAGAGCTCGATGAGTTGTGGGCAGAAATCGACAACATGTACAAGGAGGAGGAGGAAGAGGAGTCCCTGGGTGAGCATGCCATGAGAACTAAAGACTCGACCACTTTACATCTAGACGAAGCAGGTGGGCTGAAGATAGCCCTAGTACCGTCACTCAAGGAGCCACCTACATTGGAGATTAAACCGCTCTCGGGCCACCTTAAGTATGCATATATTGGTGAAAAGGATATATGTCCGTAATAATTTCGTCTCTTATATTTCAGGAACAAGAGAAGAAATTGCTGGAGTTACTGCGTCAACATAAGGAGGCAATCGGCTGGACCATTATAGACATTAAGGGAATCATCCCCTCCTATTGCATGCACAAAACAAGGATGGAAGAAGGCAAGACGACTGTGATTCGGCCCCAGCGGAGACTGAATTCGAACATGAAGGATGTTGTGCACAAGGAGGTCATGAAGTGGCTGGAAGCAAGAATTTTACCCCATCAGCTCTTGAATCAGTCATGTACAGTGTGTGGCCAAGAAAGGGGGTAGGACAGTGGTGCAAAATACAGAACAGGAGCAGATCGCTCAGTGCACTATCACAGGCTGGCGAATCTGTATGGATTGCCGATGTTGAATGATGCAACACTAAGGGATCACTTTCCATTTCCTTTTGTGGAACAGATGCTAAATAGGTTAGTCCATCATGCTTATTACTATTTTTTGGACGGGTATTTCGGGTACAACCAGATTTACATTGCCGGAAGATCAGAAGAATACCACTTTCACCTGCCCATATGGTACGTTTGTCTTCTGGTGCATGCAATTTGGGTTATGTAACGCTCTAGTAATATTCTAGCGATGCATGATGGCCATATTTTCACACATGATTGAGAAAAATCTGGAGGTGTTCATTGACGATTATCACTGTTCGGAGACAGTTTTGAGGACTGCCTGCACCACTTGGCCAGAGTTCTGGTCTGATGCAAGAAAACAAATCTGGTGCCAAGTTTGGCCAGGAAGTTGACCGGGCCAAGATTGAGGTGATTAAGTAGCTGCCGTATCCAAACACGGTCAATACGACCAATTTTTTTTGGGGCCATGCAAGAATGGACTGGAAATTTATAAAGGACTTTTCCAAGATCGGAAAGCCATCGCGCATTGCTGGGAAAATATGTACCCTTCATATTTGATGAACCATACAAACAGGATTTCAATTTGTTCAAAGAATGCCTGACCACTCCACCGGTGATTACCACCCAGACTGGTCGCTCCTGAAAGACATGATATAGGATACTAATACAAGATAAATACCCTAGAAGGGGGTGGGGTTGAATAAAGTAATGCAACTTTTTCCAAATAGGGAGGTTTAAAACAAATAGTGAAGAGCTAATTGTATTTCAAGGCCTTGAACTCATATTAAATCCCTTGAACTCAACACATATAGTGAAAAGATTATTCTGATAGTTTTCAAGGCCTTGAAATGGATTTCAAGGCTTTGAACAAAAACCTATTTTGAAGTAGTTAAAAGGACAATTTAAAAAGTGAATAGTAAAAGGCTAGAGACACAGAGATTTTACAGAGTTCGGTCCTCAATGACCTGCGTCTCTGCCTGAGGGATATAATCCCTGCAGGACTGTAACAAGTTTCTTATTAATCAAAAGCTAAGCCGTAGATCTCAAGCACAAAGACTTCCCTTTCTCTTTTACACCTTGTGTTTCCCTCTAGCCTATCTAGTACATGCTCCTAACTAATTCAATGAGAATCTCTTGTTGTTTCTCTTGAACAACACCACGAGATTAAAATATGAGAAGTATTAATAGAATGATATACAAATGAAGTATAGAATGAAGAACACTGTAACACAGTAAAGTAGTTAAGTCTGGAGTGCTCTTCTGGAACTTGGATTGGATGCAATTGATCTTCCTCAGTGTTGATTGTCAATCCTTGATACCTGTTTGAATCCCTGTAATGTTCAGTGCTTCAAATTTTCAACAACCTTCTTATTCTGCTTGTTTGAAATGCATAATATATAGGATCTTCTCAAAAAAAAAAAAATCCTAAAAATAAGTAGCTAATGTTTGACTCTTTAACAGATCAATTCCAATGGATAGTTGCTTGATATCTTCAAAGATATTGATTTGATCTTTCATCTGCAAGTCTTAGGAAAGTCAAGACATAATTCCATAAATGTAGGATCAATCTGCAAGCTGGATTTTCTTCTCTGTGTACTTGTAAATAAGGAAATAGTTCCTGCAAAATAGGTAGCTAATAATCCCTTCAAAATCATAGTCAAGCAATGAGATTAAGTAATAATTTTTCACCATATTAGTTTGTCTTTCATCATCAAATAATTCATAATCAAAGACAGGAGATTAGTAATAAAATTAGAAGGAAATACTCCCCTTTAGTTCATGTTATGATCTTCAGTGTAGTTCCAGTTTGAAGACCCTGAAACAATACTGTTTCAAGTCTTTGAATTCTGATTCAAGGCTTTGAAACGTACTATGAACTTACAATCTCCCCCTTGATGAATGAAAAAACCACCAATATGTTAGAACTTAGTCTCCGCAAAAATTTAACACTAGAACATAGCAGAGATCGACATGTAAGTTTCAAAAAATAATGAATCAAGCAGCATTAGAACATATAAGAGAAAGTAAAGATAATTGCTGATAAAAAACATCCAAACCAAAACCAGATAGTCCAAACAAGACCTTAAAATAAGACCTAAAATTCCTAAACTTCTCCCCCTTCTTGACTTTCATCAAAAGTGTAAGAGAAAAATGTTTGATCAAATTTTCAAAAGCTGAAGAATTTTTTTTGAAATAGGAAGGATGATTTCAAAGGTGTGAAAAGGATTCCATGGCTTTGAAAGAAGAAAGAAAAGGCTAGAATTAGGGTTTGGGTCTTCATTCCCGTAGGCTCTGCAGCTTCCTCCTAATCACTTTCTTCTTCATCCTCCTCATTATCTTATTGTTCTTCCTTTTGAGCACCTTCATCATCAGGCCTGTCAACTCCCACATCATCTTTACCTCCCTCAAACAGTTCTTCTGAAGTGACAATTGCTTGAACTTGACCATTATATTTCTTTTGTTTTAAGGTCTTGAGAAATACCCATGAGTCCACACTTTCTTCATTACTATGTTCGTCAGCAGCCTTTGGTTCAGCTTCTATGTCCCCACCTGCTTCATCATCAGTACTTTGTTCATCAAACAGAGTAGCAATGGACTCTTTATTCTTTAGTCCTTCTGCTGGTTGTGAGACTTCTTCCTCAACATGAATCAACTTAATGCTTTTGAAGACACTTTCAATTATATATTTCATCTGTCTAAACTCAGTACCCAAATCATATTGAGTCTTCTTCAACTCATCTAATTCATTCTCAATGAAGTCTAGCCTCTAAAGAACAAAAGCCTGATCTTGAGTTTGAGAAGATCGGGCTTGACAAAAGGTTAAGGACTTAGGTTCAGGGAAATTATTAGCTTGTAACTCTTCAACTGAAAGATCAAAATATAGTTTCCATGCTCATTCCTTGGTTTTCATAATTACAATCCTTTGAAAATCCTTTTCATCAAGCATTCCAAAACCAGTAGTAATAGTCTCTTCGCTGTCAAATGGAATATCTAGGTGCTGGAAGAAGAGTGAAAGGAGATTGGAATAGGGTAAAGGGTCTCTCCTTTGCTTGTGCAAAAGTAAAGCATGTGCTCCATCACAATGCTTGGCAAATCAATCTCATACCAATGCGTTATCAGATACATCAAATACAAAACCTTATCAGACAACAACTCCTTATAATTCTCTTCAGGTACTACACAACTCATTAAAATTGTAAACAAAATTTTGGCTTCAGCAGTTAACATTGAGTGAGTTAACTTTTTTTAGGTAGTAGCTATATTAGGGAGAAAAAATTCCTTTTTACCCAACTTCAAAGAATCAATCTCACTGGGATGATTGTTTGTGTTATACCTCTAAGGACAACCCAAACATTACAAACTCAGAGTGATATAACTCCATGTTAACCCCAAAAACCTTAGAAGATATGGTCATAGCTAAGGTTTTCTCTTGTTTCATATTCAAATAAAACAGTCTGGTAAGCCTAGGGTATACAAGTTCTGAAGGGTTTAGAAGTTTCCGAAGAGAACTTTTCTTCAGCCTCTTAATGCATTCCAAGTTTATTCCATTCAACATATTAATGCTAATCATACTGCAGTAAGAGACTTGAGCAGATGCAAACCCATGTAGCCATGATCCTCTAGCTGAATGATTGATAAACCACTTGCTAGATAGAGTTTTCTTATCAGTAGGAGATTTATTTTCTGAGAAGATCTATATCTCCTTCCTTGTGTCCTTATCTTTTTCTTGAATTTCCAATCCATAAACCTTCTCTTTTTCTTTGTCTGCTTTCAAAAGCTTCTTCTTCACCATCTAAGGGCTTCCAATATGAATCCCTTTCTATTTCTCAGAACCACCTATTGGCTCTGACTTTTTCTTCTTGCTGGAAGTAGCATTTTGTTCTTCCTTTTCCTTCTTGCTCTTATTCTTTGGAGGAGGAGAGGAAGGACTTGGTGGACTAGCAGTTCTGGAACTAGATCCATAACTGATGGCTTGAACATGATCTTCTGTAGCTTTTCTCATATGAGATATGCTTTTCTGTTATCCTCCAGCCATCTTGATTCTTTCATAGGCTCTTCTTGTGTTCATTAGGGTTTGGGGGGTTTTATAATAGAGAATAAAGATTAAAGAATACGGGAAAGAGGAGAGAAGATAAATACTTAAGAGTTTGAGTTTGAAAAGGAAACTGACTATTCTGAGATATTTCAGGAAGTAAGGATTGTGTGAAATTCATAACTTGCGTGTGACATGTGGAAAGAAATATTATAATACTCCTTTCAAAAACATTTGACTTAAAAGGTAAAAACAATGTTATGAAATTATCAACAAAGATAACACCCAGGATTGAAGACCCATTCATTGACTATGTAGTATACAAATTTATTTACAAAGCTTTGAAAAAGAATTTCAAGGCCTTGAAACACTGTGATACGACATATACAAATTTTCAAGGCCTTAAAAGGATTTTAAAAGCTTTCCAGAACTTTCAATTACACATTACTTACCTGATACTCCCCCTAAACCAATGCTTCTTTGTTTAACATGCCCAGTTCCAATCTTAGGGTTGTGAATCTATCGTCTGACAATGGTTTAGTAAATATGTATGCAAATTGCAAAGTTTGTAGGAAGAAATGATAGAGATAGATATATCTTCCGAAGTATAAAAAAGAATATAGATACATCACCCTTCGATGCATGATCTCTGATGAAATGGTGTCAAACATCTATGAGCTTAGTCCTTCAGTGCTGAACTTGATTCTTTGTAATTGAAATAGCACTAGTGTTGTCACATTTGATTGGGATATCTCTGAATTCATAACCCAAGTCTCTCATTTGTTAAAATATACATAGTACTTGAGAACAACAAGCTCGAGCTTCTATATATTCAGTTTCTTCAAATGATAATGCCACCGAATTTTGCTGCTTTGAATGCCAGCTTATCAGGGATGATCCAAGAAACTGGAAACATCCTAATTCTTTGGTAACATGAGATATCTGAAGATTCTTTTGACAGCCACTTAGTGTGATTCTTAGGATCAGCTTGAAATTTAGCACACATATAAACACTAAACATAATATCTGGCCTACTTGCAGTGAGATAGAGTATTGAACCAATCATACCTGTGAACTCTTTCTGGTTCACACTCTTACCATTTGGATCTTTTTCTGAAGACAATGTTGATCTCAAGGGGTTTTAGGAGCCTTGGATTGAGATATGTTGTACTTGTTCAGCAAATCCTTGGTATACTTGTTTTGTTGCAGAAAAATGTCTTTCTTCATTTGATGCACGTGAATTCCAAGAAAGAAATTTAACTCTCCCATCAAGCTCATATCAAACTCTCTGCTCATAAGACTTGGGAAATATTTGGAAAGAGAATCATTAGTAGCACCAAACAAAATATCGTCAACATATATCTGTACTACTAGAATGTCGTTCTCATGAGTCAAATGAAAAGAGTTTTGTCAACTATTCCTCTTTTGAAACCATTTTCAAGCAAAAATTTAGACAATCTTTCATACGAAGACGTTGGAGCTTGCTTTAGGCCATAAAGAGCTTTGTTGATCTGAAAACTCATTACTTCCAAAACCAGGGGGTTGAGCAACATAACTTCTTCTTTAAGATAACCATTTAGAAAAGCAGATTTAACGTATGTATGATTTTTTTAAGTGTTTATCAGATGCAAATTCAACAGAATTCTAATTGCTTCGAACCTGGCTACACGAGCATAAAGTCTCCTCATAGTATATACCTTCTTCCTGGTTGTAGCCTTGAGCTACTGATAGCGCCTTTTAGGAGCTATATATATTGTCATTTTCCACATTAATATGGGATAAGTGAGCTTAAATTCATAGAATATGAGTCGTTTTGTCACTTGATGCTTCGTATATGCTTTATTGTTAGTCCGGGCATTTCTGTGCATTTTTAGTTGTTATTTGTCAAATATGATCGCGTGGTATGTTTTTTCATGTTTTCTTGACAGGAACAGATGCTAATCAGTTGATAGGAGGCATGGAACGAACTTCGGAAACAACGGGAGCTCAAGTGAAGTCAAGAGAAGCATATTTGGAGGATCTAGAATTACCAGTCTGCACTCTTTTGATGATATCTGGAGCTATACAATGAATTTGGAGTGAGATAGAGGCCATATGAAAGTAGACTCAAAGAACTTTCCAATTATCGGTCATAGAGCTTAATGGGAGATCGGACGAAGAAGTTATGGTCTGGAGAAGTCAGAGTCCAGATTCCATTTTGCAAGAAATGGAACTATTTCGTATGAAATGCCCTATTTCGTATGAAATGGTCTGACGCTGGACCAGAATTTTGGGGTTAAATTGCAAATATTGAAGACTTATGACGAGAATTGACTCAAGAACGACCTAGGGACTTCAAATCACATATTCACGCATAGAGAGGCAAAGGACGTAGAGTTGGAGTTATGGAGATCGCTTGGGATCATTGCCAAATAGGAGATTTCCCCGTTTGATTTCTTTATCTTCTCCTTTCATCAATTCTATGGAGAAACTATTTAGTTTCTTTATGCGTAGCTAAATACTCTTTCTAGGTTCTATGGAGATGAACCTAGGGTTTAAGAAATAGACTTGTTTCCGAATTATAAGGTCGATTCATGTTTTGATTGTTTTAATCCTATTTTTCTTCTTTGTTTATCATACATCTTGATTACTTACGACTATTGACACGTCTAGGGTGAGAAGAACAACTTTCGGAAGATGATGAATAGGTTAGACGAATCGTAGCTTAAAGATTATAATTGTATTAGTTGGATTGATTGTTCTGAACTTAATACTTGCGTATACACGTAAGAAAACGTGTCAGCTACAAGTCTTGCTTAATTTCAGATCACCTTACCATTTTTATCCAACTTGTTTCTCAACACCCATCTTGTTCCAATCACTGAATGCTTTTTTGGAGGAGGAACTAGATTCCAAACCTTCTTCCTTTCAAATTTCATTTAGATCAATATTAATAGCAATAATCCAGTCTGCTTCTTTTAATGCTTCCTTTAAGTTTTAGGCTCTACAAGAGACACAAAAGAATTAAAAGCACACAAGTTTTTTAATTGTGATCTTGTTTGTGTACCAGTGGATGGATCAGAGATAATGTTTTCAGCTAGATCAGCTGATAGATATCTGAACATCTTCCTTGGTTTCCAGGATTCTAGTTTCCAGGAATCTTTTCAAGGCTCTGAGATCTTGAATTTGTGGCTTGACCACTCTCTGTTTCTTGAGTTTCGGTTTCAAGGCTTTGAAAATTATTTTCAAGGCTTTGAAAATTCCTTCTGTTTTCATGCAAGTCATTTTTGGAACGATTATCTCGATCTTGTTCATCTTCTGACTCATGCCTAATCAAATTCAAGTCTGCAAAACCATCACTCAAAGAGCCATCATAGCCTTCATCAAAAATAACATGTACACTTTACTCAACAAGCTTGGTTCTTTTATTATAAACTCCACAAGCTTTTCTAGTTAACGAATAACCAAGAAATATACATTCATCACTCCTAGCATCAAACTTTCCAAGATTGTCCTTACCATTGTTGTGAACATAGCAGGTACAACCAAAAGGTTTGAAGTAAGAAATGTTTGGCTTTCTTCCTTTGAAAACCTCATAAGGAGTCTTCTTTAGAATAGGCCTAATCAGGCAACGGTTCGGAATGTAATTTGCACTGTTTATAGCTTCTTCCCAAAAGGATTTCGGCAACTTGTTCTCAAAAAGTATTGTCCTAGACATGTCTTTAAGAGTCATGTTCTTTCTTTCAACTACACCAATCTGATGAGGAGTTGTAGGAGAAGAGAAGTTGTGTGAGATGCCAAACTTATCACGAAAAGAATAAAGCTCTAGTTGATCAAAATATCTTCCACGATCTTTCGTAATAGAAGCAATGGGCAGGTTTTCAGTCTTTGAAGCTCTTTACAAAGTTTTGAAAATTTAAAAAGAGATTCAGACTTTTCTTTGAGAAACATCACCCAAGTATATCTAGAGTAATCATCTACAATAACCAGCAAGTATCTCTTACCCTTTGGATTTGGGATTCTCATAGTTCCACATATGTCCATGTGCAGTAGCTCAATAGGGCTATTTGTACTTACACAGATCTTGGGCTTGAATGATATTCTTGTCTGTTTCCCTTGTGCACAAGCCTTGCATACTTCTTCATCTTTGAACCTGATTGAATGTAAAACCTCTTACCAGGTTCTTAGAAACGAGCTTGTTCAGTGTGTGTAGACTAATGTGTCCAAGATTTATGTGCCAAAGCTTTGAATCTTCTTTCAAGGCCTTGAAACACTTCAGACTTTCTCCCGAAACGTTGTTAGTACTCAGAAAATAAGCATTATTTGATCTAGAAGCAGTGAGTATGAAATTGCCTGATTTCTCATCTTGCACCACACATTCTGCTTTTCAAAAATTACCTTGTTACCTTTATCACAAAGCTGAGATACACTAAGAAAATTAAACATAATACCACCTACTAAATAAATATCAGAAATTGAATTCTCAGAACCATTACCAACTTTTCCAATACCTATGATATTGCACTTGCCTTTGTCACCAAGGGTGATTGTTCCTCCTGATTATTCTTTTAGTTTAGTAAAATAATAACTCTTCCCACTCATGTGTCTAGAGAAACCACTATCCATAATCCATTTCTATTTTTTGCTCTAGGTGACAACGTGCAACCACCATTCATTGCTGTAGATACTGCTTTATGACATGGCAGATCTAGGCCACGTGGCAACCATCCAGCACACCATATTGTGCTCCACACACACAGGATCACCAGCCGAGCTGATCCATGTGGGGGCTGCGAGACAGAGCCCTCGCATACCACTGCACGGGACTTGTAGGGATTTGTGGTTTGGAGGCTAGGGTAAGCCCTGTCGCGTGCGAGCCAAGCCCGCGCGCGACCTTTAGTAACTGTTTTGAGAGATCTATGGCACGAGCTCCCTAGACCCGGTCAATCCGGTCAAACCCGGTCAACCTCGTAACGGTTCCGGTACTCGCGCACCACGTGCTCTAACGGTTCCTATATACTCGGACGAACGTGCCGTTACGGTTAAGCTAATTAAGCCGCCATTAATGGGCGCATTAGCTACACTACAACGGCCACGTTCTCCAGTATATATATATCGTTACTCTTTCCATACAAGGAAGAACAACACTGCCATACGCGGAAGCTCTGCCAAACCTCTGTCTCTCTCTCAGACATTGCTACTGACTTACTCTCTCCCTACACACACCCCTATTCTTCCTGTGCGATCCCTGATCCACTACGTACGGTGTACACGGAGGTCTCCCTGCCGGAATCTCTTGTGCACATTTTGGTGAACCCGACGTGAACTTACCAGCAAAAGCAACCATGTCTCAGGAGGACGATGTCAGCAACCGATCGCCTTCTGCCGAAACTCCCTCAGGAGAAGAAGTCCGCCGTACTCATAGAGGGACAACAGCATAGATACTGCATCCACGACAACACCCTTTACTACAAGGGTCCTGGAGGAATACTCATGCGTTGTGTCTCCGAACAAGAGGGACAACAGCTGTTAGAAAAGATTCACCAACACGCTTGCGGAGAAAGCGAGGTGTCAATCTACAGGAAAGCTCAGAGATACGGCATCCATTGGCCAAGCATGTCTACAGCCGCAGCCCTGATACAAGGGAAGTGCGAGAGTTGCGCACTAGTCAAAGATTCTCTACTTGTCGCTCTAATCGACGACGACACAGACTGGAGAAAGCCATTGTTTGAATTCCTCACCAAGGGCACCGTGCCCGAATCGAGAAAAGAGGCAGACAAATTGAAGAGAAAAGCTTCTCGATATGTGGTTCAAGAAAATCTGCTTTGGCGAAAAGGTCACGAAGGCAACTTGCTGCGATGCCTAGACGATAGGGAAGCACAAGAAGTCATGGACCTCTCCCACCAGGTGGAACACCAGGGAGGTGCGAAATTATGCAGACAGCTTCTCTCAATTGGATACTTCTGGCCCACGATGGAAGTCGATTGCCGCACCAAGGTGCGACGCTGCCAAGAATGTCAATTCAAAGGGAACCTGGTGCACGCTCCCGCCGTGGACCTACATGCACTAGGAACGCCATGGCCATTTCACACATGGGCTTTGGACTTCATCGGCCCCATCCGACCAACGTCACATGGGAACCATTTTATTCTCACCGCAACTGAGCTGTTCACCAAATGGGTGGAAGCAATACCACTGAAGACGGCAAACGCGCTGGCTGTGGTCAACTTCATCCAGGAAAACATCGTATGCAGGTTCGGAATCCCGAATACTATTCTTTCAGATAACGGTACTCCTTTTGTTAATCGTCAGGTAGCTACGAAACTTGCGGAGTACAATATCAGGCAAATATGCTCTACTCCCTATTATCCAAAGGGAAACGGACAAGCCGAGGCGACTAACAAAACGCTGCTGAGAATTCTGAGCAAGATGGTCGCAGATGACCACAAGAAGTGGGCCGACTCTCTTAACATAGCTCTGTGGGCCTACAGGACCTCTCCAAGAACACCCACAGGGGCTTCGCCATTTCTTTTATGTTATGGGGCCGAAGCTGTAGTACCTGCGGAGGTCAGAGTCAATTCGGCACGGCTGGCCTTCCATGCGCTTTATGAAAATCAACGCGATCACGATTTAGTCTTGCTGGAAGAAAAGCGAGAACAAGCCAAAAGGACTAACAAGCGGTACCAAGAAAGAATCGCTCGCGCCTACAACAAGACAGTTCAGCGGCGAGATTTCGCAGTTGGCGACCTGGTCTTGCGCGCATCCGACCACTGCATGCGAGAAGCAACTCATCCGAAGTTCGCAGCCAATTGGGAAGGACCCTTCGAAGTCACAGAAGTCTTCGATAGTGGCTACTGCAGCATACGAAGGTTGCACGGCACAACCTCAACTCCGAGCTCAGTCAACATGCGCTGGATCAAGAAGTACTATCCTTGACTCCTTTTATTTCATACGTTTTATGATAACGTTGCTTAATATCTCATGTGGCTACGATTAATGCAATCTCCCCTCCCATATGAGGGGATTGTAATTCTACCTCTCCCATATGAGAGCGATGTAATAAAAGAATTCTCCCAAATGAGAAGTTCATATTTCTAGCCGCTTATATTGCTCTATTTTATTTAAGTATCTCCGTTAACAATGATTCATTCGCTGCAAATAGCAATTCATGCAAATGTGATCTTAATTGATCATCAAAGCCTATCCCCGCGATAGCAACAAACGCAAGTACGATCTTAATTGATCATCAAAGCCTATCCCCGCGATAGCATCAAACGCAAGTACGATCTTAATTGATCATCAAAGCCTATCCCCGCGATAGCATCAAACGCAAGTACGATCTTAATTGATCATCAAAGCCTATCCCCGCGATAGCATCAAACGCAAGTACGATCTTAATTGATCATCAAAAGCCTATCCCCGCGATAGCAACAAACGCAAGTACGATCTTAATTGATCATCAAAAGCCTATCTCTACGATAGCAGCAAACACAAACACGATCCTAACTGATCATCAAAAGCCTATCTCTACGATAGCAGCAAACACAAATGCGATCTTAACTGATCATCAAAGCCTATCTCTTACGATAGCAGCATACACAAATGCGATCTTAATTGATCACTAAAGCCTATCTCTTACGATAGCAGCCAAACACAAATGCGATCTTAATTGATCACTAAAGCCTATCTCTTACGATAGCAGCCAGATACAAATGCGATCTTAATTGATCACTAAAGCCTATCTCTCACGATAGCAGCCAGATACAAATGCGATCTTAATTGATCACTAAAGCCTATCTCTCACGATAGCAGCCAGATACAAATGCGATCTTAATTGATCACTAAAGCCTATCTCTTACGATAGCAGTTACACGTGAACGCGATCTTAAGTGATCATCTAAAGCCCATCTTCTACGATGGCAGCCACTACAAATGTGATCTTAAGTGATCATTAAAGCCTATCTCTTACGGTAGCAATCAAATGCAAATGCGATCTTAAGTGATCATCTAAAGCCTATCTCCCATGGTAGCAATCAAATGCAAATGCGATCTTAAGTGATCATTAAAGCCTATCTCTTGCGATAGCAGCCAAATGCAAATGCGATCTTAAGTGATCATTAAAGCCTATCTCTTACGATAGCAGCCAAACGCAAATGCGATCTTAAGTGATCATCTAAAGCCTATCTCTCACGGTAGCAATCAAGCACAAATACGATCTTAAGTGATCATTAAAGACTATCTCTTGCGATAGCACCCAAACGAAAACACGATCTTACACGATCATCTAACGCCTATCTCTTGAGATAGCGGGCCATACAGATGCGATCTTATAATGATCTCCTCAAGCTTATCTGTTACGATAGCAATTTTGGTTAATTATCCAAACCCGTCTGATATGATGGCAACACGAGTGCAGAGTTATCTTATTAGATCTTCTAAAGATCTGTCTGCTATGATAGCAGTTTATGCGAGAAACGATCTCAGACAAAGCCTATCTTCTATGATAGCAATTTGCACAACGATCTTGATTGATCTCTGGAAAATTATCTGGAACGATAACAACGTTGTGAACGTGATCTCATACGATTTACAACGACCAACTACAAGCCCATCCGTCAAGATGGCACAGCTGCGAAATAACGATCTCGAATGATCTAGCGAAATATCTGTAAATTGACATCGCATATGTGAAATCATTACATGTCATTATGCAAGGCAAAACAAGCCGAAACGCATGCGAAATTGTATTTGTTGCAAAGAACAGACAATACAAGAGCTATTTATCATTATGAGTCAAATGACTTACACTTTATCTATCTAGATAGCAGCTTACAAGCGAAAAGCTCGCATCTAACTACACAGCCAACATGGCTAACAATACATTCGAACAATGGCTGATAAGCCAGAAATGCGCCAAGGGAACTCTCGACTAAGAAAAGAGAGAATCCACCGGTCATGACACCGGCAGCACAGTACGCAGATCCGCGGCCAAAGATCTGTAGCAAGAAGGATGCATCTGCGAAGAGATTAACTCGCCATTCGCTACATCCTTAACGGCAAAAGCCGGGCGAATTCATGTCCAAAGATCTTGGGGTCTGACGAAACCCCTGTCTGATCAAGATATGTACCAGAGGAACCACCTGTTCCGGCATATGCCGTCGTGCAAAACAGGGGAAGCCGTCATTCCTCTGGTACTGGGCTCCTTGTCATGATAGACAAGGGTGTTGGCGAGCCTCCTGAGTTCAAGAACGAAGAGGCAAGAGACTCTCCTTCAGGGATGCTGGAGGAGAATTACGCCGTTCATTACGAGACGGTAGCACGGTCACTACGGCGCTGCACCTCGCCACGAGGCGGCCGGAAACATGACCTGCACACATAATACACGAAGAAATTTCTTCGAACACACATGAGGTATTATCTGCATCCTCTTTATGATGGTTATAAACGGCAATGAGCCTCATAAAGTGGATCTTGGAAACTATTTCTATGGCACAAAGCGCAAACTCAGGATTCAAAGCCTGAAGTTGCCATGAATCAACGAAAAACAAGCGTTGAAGCCAGCAGTCGTAAGGACTCACGGCAAAACACATGTTTGGGATGAAGAACCCAAATGGCAAAGACAGGGTTTATATAGGCCCTGTAGAGACTCTTCGGTTGCTTAAGATGAGTCAGCAAATTCAAAAAGAGGGTAAGTTCAATCACTTACGCCTTGAAAAGCGGTAACAATCAATTACCCTACTAAAGGCTACGACGATTCAGTTGCGTATCCTAATAAATGACGGATAGTCATGATTCGGATGGACTTCCCAACGGAAGCGTGCTTATCTGCCGAGAAATTAGCGCGAAAATCAAGCAAAGAATCAATTGCTGATGTCATAATTGGATATGCACAGAAATGTCCAATCAAATCCCGAAAGGGGCAAAACGGGCAAACTCATTGTTTGTTGTTAAAAAAAAAAGGGGAGAAACCCTAGCAATATCACATTAATGTTCAAAACATTACATTAATGTCTCAGCCATTTTCCTGTTTTCTTTTCAAAAATTCGAAAAGTCAAAACAAATTTTTGACTAAGGAGTCCTGGGGTGCGAACTGCTCGCTCAGCTTCTCCACTTGTTTCACTTCTTGCTTCAGTTGCTCGCACTTGGCATTCATTTCCTGATACAGCTTTACAGCTTCATCAGCCTTTTGCTTTTGCTGCTCCACCCTCTGCATCTCAGCTGCGAGATTCTGGTGACCAAGATTCAAAGTCACAGCTGCGCGAATCAGTGTAACTCTGTCCTTGAGGAATTTAAAGCCAAGTCTGCCTTGGACTTTGAGCACGAGATTTTGGCACATGCCACACAGCAATTCAGCACTCTGGGCCGAAATGGTCGCAGGTGTAGCCGCACACAGCTGCTCTAGTATCCAGATGGCTTCAGTAAGGAATAGCCTCCTGTCAAAAGGACTGATCTCCAGACACCGCACAAACGATCGGGGGTATCTGAGGCGCATTCGAACCACCCAGTCTACATCGGTTTGCTTCAAACCTGAGACGTCAAAAACAAGTCATGATGTCAAAACTAGCAAGCAAATAATGCGACGTACGAATGGTAAAATCTCTGCTTACCGGTCCCTTCCAGAATTTCATGAATAGAAGGAATGCGAGCCACCGGGTTGTTCGAAGACTGCCCTCGCTCCATGGCTCTCCTATCAGCTGCGAGCTCCAAACTCTCATAGTTAGGAGGAAGAGTGTAAGCTGCACCAGCTGCGATTACATTCCCAACCTGCGAGCCCCAAATGCTCCACGCAGGAATGGGTGCTCCTGGCTCAGTCATCGCCGGAGGCACAACCGAGGTCGCTGGACGGACATTCCCGGATGCGGAAATGGCAGCATCGCTTGCCCTTTCCTCCTCACCACCAGTACGGACACTTTCGTCCATCCGCACAGCATCAGCTTCGACATCATCGGAGAGCTCGATGACATCCTCGAGACGCTCACTTACATGTCCAGCGTCCGCGACGGGCTTCTCAGTATGAGAGCTCGAGATTGGAACATGGGATGCAGAAGGCTGACTTCTCTGCTCCAGCTCAGGTTCCTCAGCATGACCTGCGATACCAAATGCGACAATATGAGGTAACTTGTGTTAATAAGTTATTTCACTATCTTTGCTAAAGCTAAGAATAAGCACCTCCACGCGAAGGTGGGATTAAGGTATCCTCATCGTACACTAGGGACGTGGAACCGTGCCCTATCAGTGTATCTTCACTAAGCAAATCTTTAAGAGAAGCGTGACCTGGGACGCGAGTAAACCAGTCATGATTTTGCTTCAAGTGACTAAAGCCTAGTATGCGCATATCACTCAAAATAATTACCTGAGGGTTCTCCGCATTTGCTTACCAACCAACGGCGAATGTCAGGCTTTGACACACCGTGCTTTAACGCACCCACAATTACATCTCTATAAGTAACTGCGAGATTGAAGATCTCACCTTTATCGCCACCCGCGATCTCTGCGAAGTCCGCTTGGACTTGCTCTAGCTCTGCTGTGTCCTCTCCAGGAACCTCATCTTCCTCCTCCACATGAGGAGCCACTTCTTCGGGAAGCTCGTCTTCCTCGCCAGTTGGACGCGCTAAGTCGTCAACATGCCGCTCCTCGAGGCTCCGCTATTTCACAAGCTCGAGTTCCTCTTCCTCTCGCTGCCTTCTTCTCGCAGCAGCCTCCGCGGCTGTCCTCCGGGATTCAGCAAGAACATCCTCGCTTATGGGATCATCTGAAACGCCAGCATGGGCATTTCTCTTTTGCCTCTTGGCCACGAGGCCACCAACGGCTTCATCATCATCACCTGCGAATATACAGAATTGGTTCAAAGAAAAGAACTGCATAGAAGTTATGATAAAGGACAAGAAAATGCGGCGGAAGTACCTCCTGACTCTTCCTCGCGCATCACAACTGTTCCTTCTTCTTCTTCTTCATTACTTGCTTGGGGCTCCTGCCTCTCTTCCTCTTCCTCTTGATTGAATGGAACGAAGGTTTCAACTGCGAGATCTTTTCGCACCTTGCCGGGTATACGACCCTTACCTTTGTCCTTGACAGAAAGGGACCTCGCTGGGGGCGAAGCTGGAACGCTCCTAGGGGAAGAAATCGTAATCCCCTTTTGCCTAGGCCTCTTCGCTCTCGGCGCCGCAGTCGCTGGAGGGGACGGGTCATCTCTAGGAGGAGACGGAGCCGGAGGGTTGTCTATCAGCGAGTCAGCAAAAGTGTTCATGACCCCGCGAACTTTTGTTTCGACCTCGGCATCCATCCTCCATGCTAGCCGATACGACTCCCCCCTTCTTCTGGTCGCAACAATGGTATCCACCAGCGATTTGGAACGGTCACCAGCTGCGAACCTCCGCACATGACACTAGACAATACAGAACAAAAAGCATCAGTGCAAGCAAATCAAAGAGCTCAAAGCACACAAGGAAACTGCTTACCTCAGCAAACGCCTTGCTATATTTGATGACCTGCGTGTCACCCTTCTTGATTGCATCGACCTGCTCCTTCAGAATGAAATCGGGGCACAAATGATTCTCGCGGTCCAACAACGAGTAGCAACCGTACTCAGACTCGCTCAAACTGCAATTGGGGCGAAACGGAAAAGAATTTCTCTTGATCAAGGGGGCCCTTCCTGGCTGCGCCGCCGCCTCCGTCTCCATCCTCGTATGCTGGGCAATCCAGTATGCGATCCAATTCTGGGAACAACCACCCCTGCGAGTTCCCGCAGGCTGCTCAAAGGGAAGATTGCTCATAAGGACCGTCTTACATTCCTTTGTCAGCAAGCGCTTGTAGCACCCTCTAACGATAGACTGGGGCCAGATTGACGGAGCCACCGCATCGAAACCAAACTGAGGAGAGACCCGAGTGGGGTCAACATCCACTGTGAGCCTTTCATATCGTGGCGCGAGCTCACGAATATGCTCTGCAAGTGCAGGAAGAGAACCCCGCAGACACCAGCAAAAGAACTCACGATAGCGCTCGTGGAAATGCGGTCCCTTTTCAAAGAGAAGGTCTTCTGACAAGACCATACCTTCGGAGGGGTATAGCTTCAGAAACCACCGCACATTCTCAACACGTGTGGCGTAAGGCCTGGCAGTGAACTCCCTTCGCTTGTCGCATATCAAGCTCCAAGTACACTTGGTGTTGCTTGCCCCGAACCATCTCGCAGCCCTTCCGCTGTTGAGCGCTTTCGTCTCGCCTGGGGGACACCACTTCTCAAGTGGGAGGGGAGTTGGAGCATAAGACGGCCAACGCTCGAAAACCCACATTGTCAAAAAGCTGATATTGACAAAGGTCAGAACATCGAGGCGGCCACGCGATTCCCTCATCGCCAGAACCAGCTGGTCCAGCCTGTAATATAGCGTGCCCAAGACCAAGGGTCCAAGTGCGACTCTCTGGCCAAGAGCGAGCCTCACGGCAAGTGGCAGCACATGGTAGAAGACCCCATCATGGGGGTGACCATCAATCAGAAATCTCGACAGCCAAGCACAAAGAAAGGCGCAAAGGGTCAAATGATAACCCTTGCCCTCTACGTAATTCTCGGCCTCCGGGTCCTCGCTCAAAAGCTTCTTAGTAATGCTGCTGCTCGCATAGTCTCGGAAGAAGTACTGCAACCACTTGTTCCAGGTATTCTTCGCAGACGTATCAACCAGCTGCCAGTTCGGAAGAGGTTTTGTACTGGTCCACCGGGTGGAGATTTTCTTCACCTCTGCTAGGCACTCCTCCATCTGCGCATACAAGGCTAATTCCGCAGATGTCCTTAGGTGACTCAAGGGGTCCACCTCGCCCATGGGGGAAAGCTCATACAGCATTTGAACGTCCTCGAGCGTGGGTGCAGCCTCGAACTCAGCAAAGTGAAACGTGTGAGTCGCAGGCGAATAGCGGGACAGAAGGTCTAGAAGCATGGACTGATCCAACTTCACGGCAGCACCCTTCATAGCACGAACAGCAAAGAAAATGCCGGCTTCATCAAGAGTTTCGGCGTAATTACCCAACACGTGGTCAGTCCACTCGTCCATATAGTCCAACTTCTGGACAAACGCCTGAGTAGAAATTGCAGTGTATGGGAAGTGCCCATTCTCGATGCCCAATCGAACCACATCCTCGGAGCCAACTAACTCGAGCAAGGCTGAGTTAACTGGGCGAGTCAGTGTCAACAACCGCTCAACGGGAACAGGATCAGGCATCCTCTTCGCCTTCACCCTCGCGTGGTAAAAATCTTTCCCACCCAGAAAGGGGGCTTTTCGCCACAGAGACTGCGGAAGCTCCGGCATCTCTTCATCTTCCTTGACGGGTCTGGTTACCCTTGTTTTGGCCATTCCTGCGAAAGGGCAAAAAAAAGGGGGGGAGAAATACCACACCAGTCAGTTTGAATTTTGAATTCGAGACTTATGCAAAGGAATGCAAACAGTTCCGGTGCCGATTTCAGAAATTGGGTAATTGCAAGATCCAATATCGTCGAAAGAGTAAAGCGAAGCGGGTTTAAAGATCAAAGCCTCTTCACAGATTTCATGAGTCTACAGATTCAACGCAGTTCAAGACAAACGCCGGAATTTTAAAATCAAAAAGTAAACGGGGCCAACCTTGTTTCCTTGAAGCCTGCTTGGAGATGCACAATTGAAGAATACGATTTGCAGTCTTGAACTGATGATTGATTATTTGGATCTGCTCTCGAAGATCTCCGGGTACCATTCACTTTAAGAGAAAGAAGCAATGCCTTGCAATGATGGGATACAAGGTATTTATCCAGAAGAATGAAGGGTTGCGTCCCTTCAGTAGTCGGATCGCAACCGTCACCGTCGTGTCGCGCAATCACAGGACGGGCTGACGTCACGCCTAAAACCCTAAAGGTCAGATGGCACGACTCTAGGGGTTTTAGGTCATAATTACACGCACGGGGGCTGAATCTACCCGTATTTGAATTGGTACGTGACGACGACGCGCATGTTGGTTTCCGCGCATGGAAGCCTATACAGCTACAAGCCTTCACGCGCAGAAAGGGGGCTAATGTAGATACTGCTTTATGACATGGCAGATCTAGGCCACGTGGCAACCATCCAGCACACCATATTGTGCTCCACACACACAGGATCACCAGCCGAGCTGATCCATGTGGGGGCTGCGAGACAGAGCCCTCGCATACCACTGCACGGGACTTGTAGGGATTTGTGGTTTGGAGGCTAGGGTAAGCCCTGTCGCGTGCGAGCCAAGCCCGCGCGCGACCTTTAGTAACTGTTTTGAGAGATCTATGGCACGAGCTCCCTAGACCCGGTCAATCCGGTCAAACCCGGTCAACCTCGTAACGGTTCCGGTACTCGCGCACCACGTGCTCTAACGGTTCCTATATACTCGGACGAACGTGCCGTTACGGTTAAGCTAATTAAGCCGCCATTAATGGGCGCATTAGCTACACTACAACGGCCACGTTCTCCAGTATATATATATCGTTACTCTTTCCATACAAGGAAGAACAACACTGCCATACGCGGAAGCTCTGCCAAACCTCTGTCTCTCTCTCAGACATTGCTACTGACTTACTCTCTCCCTACACACACCCCTATTCTTCCTGTGCGATCCCTGATCCACTACGTACGGTGTACACGGAGGTCTCCCTGCCGGAATCTCTTGTGCACAATTGCCTTACCCAGCTGTTTGACCTTGTGTAAAATTTGGATTCATATTCAGGGTAAACCATGTTAGGAGGTCTAACCCCTTTAGGAACCCAAATCTGTCTCACTTGTGCCTTAAGCTGAAATGGATAAGTTTTCTTGATTATATGAGGGTCTCTTCTTTTGAAGGGGCAAGTAATTTTAACATGACAAATTTTGAAACAATAATGGCACTTTGTTGATTATCTACAGCTAGCCTTCACAAATCTGTTATTGTTTTTTTCTAGGAAAGTTTGGATTGTATCCAATACCAGTTTGTGAACAGACTGTAGACTTCCCCCGAGAATCAGGTTGAGATTGGGTTCTGAGCCAGCAAGCATTTTCAAAATATCCTTAGAGTCTTGAAGTTTCTCAGTCAAAAGAATTTTTGGTTCCTGTAATTCATCATGTTTAAATATTAGAGCAACCAAGTTATCACTTAAAACGGAGTTTTCAGTGACAAATTTCTCTGACTTGAGTTTTCAAGGCATTGAAATTGGTTTCCAAGGCTTTCAAATCTCTGTCAGTTTTTACCTGAGAAATTTTAAGATTCTTGTTGAGGCACACCAGTTGCAAATTTTATTTTGCTTGCTCATGAAAATTTTCTATCGATGTCCTAATTTCCTTCATGAAATCTTCTTCATTTAAAAGCATTGTTCTAAGAATTCAGAAAGAACATCTGGTGGTTCTGAAATCAAACTGTTTACCATTACCTCAATGTTCTTTTCTGAACTTTCATCATGCTTAGTCATGAGGCACATGTTGGCTTTTTCTTCTTAGGTTGATTCAATTGTGGAGCCAGAGTCATTCCATGAAGCTACGATAGCCTTATTTCTTCTGTCATGGTATTTCTTGTGAAAGTGTTTGCTTTTCTGTGGACAGTCTTTGATCAAGTGTCCTGCATCACCACACTCAAAGCAATTCATTACTTTATATTATATGAACAAGACTTACCTTTGTAGTCCATGCCGCCAGAGCATCTGAACTTGTCTCTATTGTAATCCTTATTTCCAAAGTTCTTCATTTTGATAATTCTGGTCAAGGCTTTGGAAATGAGAGAAAAGGGATCTTCATCATCATCTTCTTCTTTTTCAAGGATTTGAGGTTTTTCACTCTCTTTAGCCTTGAGTTCCAGATTCTTGACACTCTCTGGCAGTTCTCCATTAGCTTCAATTGTGGAGATTTCATGTGTGAGAAATTTTCCTCAGAGATCATCAAGATAGAGGGAGGAAAAATCTTGAGCTTCTTCAATGGCAGTGGTCTTTGGTTCCCATTTAGATTTAGGAAGACTTATCAAGATTTTTCTAACTTTCTCTTCATTGGAGAATGATTTCCCCAAGGATTCCAGGTAATTCACAATGTCACTGAATCTTTTGAACATGTCTTTGATGGATTAAATTTCATTCATCTTAAAGAGCTCATACTGTCTAAGGAATATGTTGATCTTGGTCTGCTTTCCTTGGCTGGTTCCTTCAAAGGTTACGACCAGTTTGTCCCATATTTCATTAGTAGTTTTGCAAGTGGAGATTCTGTTGAACTCATCTGCATTCAAAGAACAATATAAGAGATTCATAGCTATATAATTTTCAGACAATAGTTCTAATTCTGAAGTGGAAAGAGAGCTTTCAGGTTTGAGAGTTCTAATCCCATCCTTTTGTGTATAAAAACTATGTGGCCCATTCTGAATGATTGTCCACAGCTCAATGTCCTAATCAATGATGAACATTTTCATCAAAGCTTTCCAGTGCAAAAAGTTGTCTCCACAGAACAATGGAGGTCTGTTAACAACTCTTCTTTGTGAGAAATCACCATCACCTACAATACTCATGATCACCAGATTGTTAGATCTTATATAGTGATACAAGCTCCGATACCAACTGAAAGACAGTATGTAGGATACTAAAACAGGATCAATACTCTAGAAGGGGGGGGGTGAATAGAGTATGGCAACTTTTTCCAAAGATGGAGTTTGAAAAAAAAGAGTGGAGAGCTATGTGTATTTCAAGGCCTTGAACTCATATTCAATCCCTTGAACTCAACACAGATAGGGAAAGCTGTTTTGATAGTTTTATTTGTAATGCCTTTCAAGGCTTTGAACAGAAACATGTTTTGAAGCAGTTTAAAGGATTGTACAAAAATAGAAAGTAAAAGGCTAGAGACACATATATTTTACAGAGTTCGGTCCTCAACGACCTACGTCTATTCCTGAGGGATCTAATCCATGCAGGATTGCAACAAGTTTCTTATTAATAAAAAGTTAAGCCCTAGATTCAAGCACAGAGACTTCCCTTCCTCTCTTACAGCTTGTGGTTCTCTCTAACCTATGTAGTACCTTCTCTAGCTAACTGATTCAATAAGATTCTCTTTTTGTTCCTCTTGAGAAACACCGCGAGATTAAAATGTGATGAGTATTAACAGAATTATATACAAATGAAGTACATAATGAAGAACACTGTAACACAGTGAAGCAGTTAAGTCTGGAGTGCTCTTTTGGAACTTGGATTGGATGAAATTGATCTTCCTCAGTGTTGCTTGTCAATCCGTGATAGCTCTTTCAATCCCAGTAATGTTAAGTTCTTTGAATTTTCTCTCAATAGCCTTCTTATTCTGCTTATCTAAAATTCCGAATATATATGATCTTCTCAACATAATTTCTTAAAAATAAGCAACAAATATTTGACCCATTTGCTTGATATCTTAATATAATTTGATATGATCTTCCATTAGCAGGTATTAGAAAATTGCATACATAATTCCATAAGTGTAGGATCAATTTGCCTGTTGGATTTCCCTCTCTGTGTACAAGTAAATAAGGAAATAGTGCCTGAAAAATATGTAGCTAATAATCCCTGCAAAATCTTAGTCAAGCAATGAGATTAAGTTCAAATATATCACCAGATTAGTTTTTCTTTCATCACCAAAAAAGGAATATTCAAATAAATGAGATTAGGAATCAAATCAGAAGGAAAAAATTCCCCTGAGTTCATGTTGTGATCTTCAGTGCTGTTCAAGTTTCAGGGCCTTGAAAAAATACATTTTCAAGTCTTTGAATTCTCAATTAAGGCTTAGAAACATACTGTGAACTTACATCTCCCATTCGAGTTAATGTGCGACGCAAGTGACTACGCACTTGGGGCAGTTTCGGGGAAGAGAAAGGATGAGGTCTGTTGTGTCATTTATTATGCCAGTATAGTTTTGAATGAAGCGCAGATTAATTATGGCACTACAGAAAAGGAGCTGCTAGTAGTTGTGTTTTCCCTGGACAAGTCTAGACCATATCTGGTGTGATCGAAAGTCATCATATTCACATATCACAGTGCCCTGAAGCATCTGTTGGATAAGAAGGATGCATAACCGAGGCTGCTATGCTGGGTATTGCTTATGCGTGAATTTGACGTCGAGATCAAGGATAAAAAGGAGTCGAGAATGTTGTGGCAGATCATCTCTCTCGTCTGGAAAACTCGACAGTAGAAACATTCTCGATTCAGGAAAATTTTCCTGATGAGCACATAATGAGGATTAAAGCCAACAGACAACCCTGGTATTACGCCATCGCCAATTATTTGGTAGGTGGAACATTGCCAGAAGACATAACTCCACATGAGAAAAATATGTCCATCTCAAATTATAGACAGTATTTGTGGGACGACCCCTTCCTGTTCTAATAGGGAGCTGATAACATCATGTGGAGGTGCATTCGATGCCACAAGATAATGCAATTAATCCTGCACTGGCACTCAGCTCAGTGTTGGGGTCATTTCATTGGATCCAGGAAAACACACAAGGTATAGTAGTCGGGATTTTTTTGAACCACATTTTCAAGGACTGCCATGGTTATGCTCAGAGTTTTGATCGCTTCCAGCACACGGGAAATATTTCTCATAAGAACAAGATGTAATGACATTGTGGCAAGAATTGAGACTTTTGATATTTGGGGGATTGATTACATGGGACCATTCCCGTCTTCTATCGGAAATCTATGTATCCTATTGGCAGTGGATTACGTATCTAAGTGGGTGGAAGCAGTGGTGTGTCAGAAAAATGATGTGGAAATAGTAGAGCGGTTTCTTCGACGTAATATCTTCACCAGATTTGGAACACCAAAGGGCATGGTCAGTGATGAAGGCTCTCACTTTATCAAGAAAGTCTTCGCCAAAGTCTTGAAGTAGTATGGGGGTGTCTTTAGCCATAAATATCACTGCCTTATCACCCTCAGGAAAAATGGGCAAGCAGAGGTGTCAAACAGGAGAATTAAGAGCATTTTCGAAAAAATTGTGAATGCGGGACGCAAAGACTATTCCGTGAAACTCGATGATGCGCGCTGGGCCTACAGAACAGCTAACAAAACACCACTGGTAATGTCCCCGTACCAGCTGGTGTTCGTTAAATCTTGTCACTTGCCAATGGAATTGGAGCACAAGGCCTTATGGGCCATCAAACACTTAATATGGACCATAGTTTATCAGAAGATAAAAATATGATGGCGCTGTAGGGTTTTGATCATGGATACCCAGCGGAATAAACAATAATTTATCCATTCAATACCCTCCAAGGATCACAGGAAGAGAATTCATAACGATAGTAAAGGAATCAAACAAGTTACCTTGTGGTTCTCCTTAGATGACTTCAAACGCGAAAAGTATCACATCTCTACAGTTGATCCACGCCTAGGATTGAGATATGGATCCTCCAATCTCCTTTATCTAGATAGGAAGAATGGAATAGGAAGAAGAAATCACGCAACGGAGCACCAAAATAGGAGCTCGGGTCCTCTTGTGGTCGACGGGTTGGGCTGATGGCAAGGGGGTGTTCGGCCTCCTTGTTGTCTTGCTCTCTCCTTGCTTCTCTCCTACTCAACTTATGTTATGAGCATATGTTATGAGGGAATAAAGCTCTAAGCATCCTTTATATAGTCCAAAAACTCCTTGTCACTACATAAAGACCCTCTCCTAATCCTACTTAAGTTCGGATTAGTCCAACTTGCATATTATTCCTACTAAGTTAGCAAGTTGTTGCGATTTGATCCTTCTAATTAACTAATCATATTAATTAATTAATCGTATTAAGTAATTCCCAAGTCTAGTTCAATCCATATGGCGTGTGACCCCATAGGTTTCTGCTTAGTTGGTAGTAACTATTTACTAATATGGAGCGGTCTCTAGCAAGGCATCCATACTACCCAACTAATAGAAATTGTCATCCCACAAACCTTGTGCAAGTATTGTCTCATAACTTTGTCTCAATATCCGGATTGGACACGAGACATACAAGTCACACTCGTATAATCCATCCATAGTTCCTTGATCTTGTGAATAGCCTTATTCGTGAAAATAACATCAACATCCTATATTGATTATTTTGATTCTGGCCAGACATTCTATAAGCACTAACCTCGAGTGGCCGTGGATATTTGCTCCCGTTATGTGGGAGGGAAAAATTCTATCTACATCACTATGATATCTAAGCTTGCTTCCTATTGTGTTCGATACGTTCCTTTATGACTACCCAGTCACGATGTAGCATTTGACGCTAACAAAACACAATTTTCCACAACTAGATGATCTAGTGACTTCAAGTCTAAGAATGACAATACCGTTGTCACCGCGAGAAGCGCTTATAACTTTACATAACATGTAAGTAGCCTTCTCAGAGATGGGTCAATACAGTATGCCATTACTCCTAATGCATACCCATCTGTTGGATCGTGACATATCCATATCAATCCAAACCCATACAAGTCTATAGATGAATGTCCTGTTAATCAGTATAATTGACTAGGGACATTTAAGATAAACAACACAATTATAAATCTGAGGACTTCATTATATTAAATATCTCAATAAATAACACAATTTAATATTCTATTTATTGTTCATACTAAACTAGATTGCCTATAGGGAACCTATTCCAAAAGTCTCCCACTTGCACTAGAGCTAATCTGGTGCATATCGTATGCCAATGCTCCTAGTGTGCCCTTCATTCTTGCGCTGAACAAGCGGCTTTGTAAGTGGATCTGACATGTTCTCATCTATAGGAATCTTGCATATCCGAAGGTCTCATCTTTAGATAATATCTTGAATAAGATGGAACTTCCAGAGTACGTGCTTGGTTTTCGGTTGTGACCTGGGTTCCTTTGATTGCGCAATCGCCCCAGTGTTTCCACAGTACAACTCTACTGGATCAACAATGCTAGGAACCAAACCAAGCTCAGTGATGAACTTCTTAATCCAAACAGCCTCCTTGCCTACGCCATTTGCAGCAATGTACTCAGCCTCTGTTGTAGGATCTGCCACTGTCTCTTGGTTGGAACCCTTCTCGCTCACCGTTGCTCCGTTCAGGCAAAACACAAACCCTAACTATGATCTGAAATCATCTCTTTCGGTTTGGAAGCTTGCATCCGTGTAATCCATTCCACGCAACTCTTCTTCACCTCCAAATATCAAGAATGCATCCTTAGTTCTTCTTAACTACTTTAGGATGTTCATGACTGCAATCCAGTGACTCTCATCTGGATTGGACTGTGGAAGCTCAGGTTGTTCAAGAATTGTAAGAGCTTGTCTATTTCAAGGCCTTGAAACAGCTTTCAAAGCCTTGAATCACCTGAAAATAGTCTTGGCTATTTTCAAGGCCTTGAAATTGGATTCAAAGCCTTGAAACTGTTAAACCTGAAAGCATATTCTCAGGGGGAGTTTTTCTGCTAACTCTCTGATCTAATTTATTATCTCTCTTGCATATATTTGATTACTTGTTAATAGATTATGAAAGAAAAATTGTTTAACATGTTTTGAATCGTGCTATATCAACTGTTTGACCATGATAAATGCAGCAAATATCGTTTCATAGCTTTGCAGGATTGTTTCATAAACTTGATTGCTGCAGACTTGGAAACACTTGAAGACTTTGATCCTGTGATCAATCAGACGTGTTTGACAGCTTCTATTGATGGTTAAATGAAGAATTACATTAAAATCTCAGAAGATTACAATTATTAGACCGTTGGAGAAGATCTCAACATAGTTAAACTCTGTTACCTACAATATAGGAAGGTTGTTGCTGAAAATCAGGAGAGATTTGCAGAGTTGTTTGAAGTATTTAAAGAGCTCAAATTCGAAGCAACAACAACACAATTCTAAACAGGAAAATACACAGAAAGCATTCTGGATTGACAAGCATCAAAGAAGTTCTTCATCTCTTTCATTTCATACACATAATTTCACTGCATTTCATTGCAGTTTTCTACTCTTAAGTGATCTTCTGTATAGAGCTATATTGGTAGATCATTTCTGTATTACTTCTACTTACATTCTCAAGGATTGCTCAAAGTGAACAATAGAGAATTCTTAGTTAATCAGTTAGCTAGAGCAGGTACTAGACAAGTTAGGGAAAACCACAAGCTGTAACAGAGTAAGGGAACTCTCTGTGCTTGAGTTCTAGGGCTTAGATTTTGATTAATAAGAATTGAGTTGAAAATCCTGCAAGGATCTAATCCCAGAGGTAGAGACGTAGGTCCAAGTGAACTGAACTCTATAAATCACTTGTCTTGTGCATTTTCAGTTCATTTACTTTCAAAGATTTTGCAGCATACCAAACTGTTTTTTTTTCAAGGATTTGAACTTGTTTTCCAGGCCTTGAAAGGGCATACTTGTTCTAAATCTTTCTGTTACACTTCAAAGGCTTGAACTTGTGTTCAAGACCTTGAATTCCCTTGTCTACACTAGTTCTTCTACTTGTTAGCAAGTTTTGCAAAAACTTGGCATACTCAATTCAACCCCCCCTTCTAGAGTATCTTAGTTGCTTATACATCTGCATACTCACACTTTCTATTGGTATCAGAGCTTGCATCACTGTGTAAGATTTAACCATCTGGTGATCATGAGTACAGTAGGTGATGGTGGTTTCTCACAGGGAAGAGCTCGTAATAGACCTCCTCTATTCTGTGGAGAAAATTTTTCTCACTGGAAAGCTCTCATGAAAATTTTTATCATTGATCAAGATCTAGAGCTTTGGCCCATTATCCAAAATGAACCTCATACTTTCTATACATAAAAAGATGGGATCAGAACTCCCAAAACAGAAG
Organism: Linanthus parryae; assembly: GCA_023055425.1. Taxonomy (NCBI): domain Eukaryota; kingdom Viridiplantae; phylum Streptophyta; class Magnoliopsida; order Ericales; family Polemoniaceae; genus Linanthus; species Linanthus parryae. The sequence continues at coordinate 42,561,474 of JALGPY010000004.1, forward strand.
ACTCACTCTCCTCTTCTGAATTAGAGCAAGTTTTTAAGAATTACAAGGCTATTAACATTTTTTATTGTGCTTTGAGTACAGATGAATTCAATAGGATCTCTTGATGCACAACTGCTAAAGAAATCTGGGATAAACTTGTGGTTACCTTTGAAGGAACCAGCCAAGTCAGATAGACCAAGATCAACATTTATCTCAGACAGTATGAGCTGTTCAAAATGAATGCAGATGAGTCCATCAGAGATATGTTCAAGAGATTCACTGATATTTTCAACAACCTTGACTCACTGAGAAAACACTTTTCCAATGAGGAAAAGGTGAGGAAGATACTCAGAAGTCTTCCAAAGGAAAAGTGGGAACCAAAAACCATAGCTATTGAAGAAGCTCATAATCTCTCAACTTTACAACTTGATGACCTCCAAGGGAAGCTCCTGACACATGAGATATCCATGAATGAAGTTGATGGAGAACTCCCGTAAGGTGTCAAAAATCTAGCCCTCAAAGCCAAAGAGAATGAGAGAATTCAAAGCCTTGAAACTGAGGACGGTGATGATGAAGATCCAATTGACTTGATTTAGCCTTGACAAGGATTCTCAAAATGAAGAGAAACTCTGGAAACGAAGAATTCAACAGAGAAAGGCATAGACCATCCAGCAGCAAGGACTAAAAAGGTAAGTCCTCTTCACAAAGCAAGTCAAAAGTTGTGAACTGCTTTGAGTGTGGTGATGCTGGACACTTGATAAGAGATTGTCCATACAAAAAAAGCAATTAATTTCAGAAGAAAGATCATGACAGAAGAAAGAAAGCCATGATAGCCTCATGGAGAGATTTAGACAGCTCCAGTGAATTTGAATTTGAAGAAGAACATGCCAATCTTTGCTTCATGGCCAAGGAAAATGATAATTCTGAAAAGAACATTGAGGTAAAGGTTAACTGTTTAATTTCAAAGCCAAAAGAAGCTCTTTTAGATTATCTCAGAATAATTCTTTTAAATGAGGAAGATTATCTGAAAGAGATCAGGCTCTTGAAAGAAAAAGTTCATGAGCAAGCTAAAGAAAATTTACAACTTGTTTGCCTAAATCAGAATCTTGAAATTCAATCAGAAGAAAACTGACAGTGATTTCAAGGCCTTGAAAACTAGTTTCAAAGCCTTGAAAACACAAGTCAAGGAAGTAGTCACTGAAAATTCCTCTGTGAATGACAGCCTTGTTAATCTAAGACATCATGTTGATGATTTAGAAAGACAAAAGACTACTCTTAATGAGAAACTTCAAGAATCTGAACTAGTCAAAATCAAACGTGCTGGTCTGAACAGAAGTTGAACTTGATTCTTGGAGAAAGCTTACAGTCAGTTCACAAAGCTGGTATTGGATTCAATCCAAACTTCCCAAGAAGAAACAATACCAGATTTGTGAAATCTGGAAAAAAACCTCTCCTTCTTGTCATTACTGTTGTAAAATTTTTCATGTTAAAATGACTTGTCGTTTTAGAAGAAGAGACCCTCACATAATGAGGAACACTTTTCCTTTTCAACTTAAAGGACAAGTTAAGCAGATTTGGGTTCCTAAAGGGGTTAGACCACCTAACATGGTTGATCCTGAATATGAATCCAAATTCCACACTTGGTCTAATAGCTGGGTCAAGCAGTGGTTGGTGCTTGCAGTTTGTCACCAAGGAACAGCAGTGGTTCATGGACAGTGGTTGCTCAAGACATATGAGTGGAAAGAAATCTCTATTCTCAGAATTAAAGGAGCAATCAGAAGGCTCAATAACACTTGGTGATAAAGGAAAGAACAATATGCTTGGTATTGGAAAAGTTGGTACAAATTCTGAAAACTCTATTGAAGGTTTGAAGTTTAATTTGCTAAGTGTATCTCAGCTCTGTGTTAATGGCAACAAAGTCATCTTTGATAAAGAGAAGTGTGTGGTGCAAAATGAGAAATCAGAGATTGCATTTTCACAGCCTCTAGATCAAACAATGTTTATACTTTTCAGACTTACAAAGTTGCAGGTTAAAGTTTGAAGTGTCTCAAGCCCTTGAAAGAAGATTCAAAGCTTTGGCATAGGAAACTTGGTCATATCAGTTTGCACACTCTAAACAAATTGATCTCTAAAGACTTGGTAAGACGATTGCCATCCAGCAAGTTCAAGAGGATGAGTTATGCAAAGCATGTGCACAAGGAAAGCAGACCAGAAGTTCCTTCAAGCCAAAGAAGGTTGTAAGTACAACTAGACCTATTGAGTTACTTCACATGGATCTCTGTGGTCCTATGAGGACTCCTACTCCAAAAGGTAAAATATATATGCTAGTAGATGATTTTTCTAGATACACTTGGGTTATGTTTCTCAAGGAAAAATATGAAGCCCTCTGTGAATTTTCAAAGCATTGAAGAGAACTTCAAAACTTGAAAAACCTACCTGTAGCTTCAATCGGAAGTGACCATGGTAGAGAATTTGATCAATTAGAGTTTGAGTTATTCTGTGATAAGAATGGTATTTCTCACAACTTTTCTGCTCCAAGAACTCCTCAAAAGAATGTTGTTGTTGAAAGAAGAAACAGGACTCTTGAAGATATGTCAAGGACAATGCTTCTGGAGAACAAATTTCCAAAGCATTACTGGGCAGAAGTTGTGAATACAGCAAATTATATTTTGAACAGGTGCTTGATCAGACATATTCTAAAGAAGACCCCCTATGAACTATTCAAAGGGAGGAAGCCAAACATCTCTTACTTCAGACCTTTTGGATGCACTTGTTTTATCCATAACAATGGAAAAGACAATCTTGGTAAGTTTGATGCAAGAAGTGATGAAGGTATATTTCTTGGTTACTCTCTGAATAGGAAAGCTTATAGAGTTTACAATAAAAGAACCAAACTGGTTGAATAGAGCATTCATGTTATTTTTTATGAAAGCTATGATGGTTCTTTGAGTGAAAGTTTTGCAGATTTAAATTTAAATAAGCATGAATCATAGGAAGAGACCGAGAATCCAATCTGATTCAGGAAAGGCTCAGAAGAAAATAGAAGACATTTTCAAGACCTTGAAAACAGATCTCAAGGCCTTGAAAATACAACTCAAAGCCTTGAAAAGATGATCAGAAGGATTCAAGTGACAAAGCCACTACTTCAAGACCAGAGAAGAATTATGGTGAACCTGAACCATGGTCTCCAAGAAAGAGATTTAAAAAATCTCTAATCCCATCCAGCAGATAATATCATATCAGATCCAACTACTGGTACACAAACTAGATCACAGTTGAAGAACTTATGTGCTTTTAATGCTTTCATTTCTCTTGTAGAACCAAAAACTGTGAATGAAGCTTTACAACAAGCAGGCTGGATCATTGCTATGCAAATTTAACTTAATAAGTTTGAGAGAAACAAGGTTTGGAACGTTGTTCCTGCACCAACAAACCAGTCTATCATTGGTACTAGATGGGTATTCAGAAACAAGTTGGATGAAAGTGGCAATGTGATCAGAAACAAAGCAAGGTTAGTTGCTCAAGGTTACAATAAAGAAGAAGGTATAGACTATGAAGAAACCTTTGCTCCAGTTTCCAGGTTAAAAGAAATTAGAATTTTACTTGCATTTGCATCTTATAAGAACATGAAACTATTTCAAATGGATGTGAAGTGTGCTTTCTTTAATGGTTACTTACAAGAAGAAGTTTATGTTGCCCAACCACCTGGTTTTGAAAATGATATTTTTCCAGATCATGTTTACAAACATGACAACGCTCTTTATGGTTTGAAACAAGCTCCAAGGGCTTGGTATGAAAGACTTTCAAAGTTTTTACTTGAAAATGATTTCAAAAGAGGTTTAGTAGACAAGACTCTTTTCATTAAGACTCATGAGAAAGATTTACTTGTAGTCCAGATATATGTTGATGATATACTGTTTGGAGCAACTAATGATCAGTTGTGCAGAGAATTCTTAATTCTTATGAGCAGGGAGTTTGAAATGAGCATTATTAGAGAATTAACCTTCTTCCTAGGACTTCAAATCCATCAATTGAAGAAGGGTATCTTTCTGAATCAAACCAAGTGTACAAGAGATTTGCTGAATAAATACAGCATGACTCAATGCAAGGAAGCCAAGACCCCAATGAGCTCCACATTATCCTTAGACAAGGATGAATCTGGTAAGAGTGTCAGTGTTAAAGAGTATAGAGGCATGATTGGATCATTACTCTATCTGACAGCAAGCAGACCAGATTATGTTTAGTGTATGCATGTGTGCTAGATTTCAAGCTGATCCAAAAGAATCACACTTAACTGCTGTGAAAAGAATATTCAGATATCTCAATGGTACCAAGGACTTAGGGCTTTGGTATCCAAGACATACTAACTTCTCTTTAAGTGGTTTTTCAGACGCTCACTTTGCAGGGTACACAGTTGATAGAAAAAGCACTTCTGGAACCTGTCAATTCATTGGCTCATCTTTCACTAGCTGGCATTCCAAGAAACAAAATTCAGTTGCTCTATCAACAGCTGAAGCTGGATATATAGCTGCAGGAGTATGTTGCTCACAAATACTATGGATAGCTCAAAAACTAAGATACCTTGTATTTCATTTCAGAGGAATACCTATTAAGTGTGATAACACTAGTGCAATTTAAATTACAAAGAATCCAGTACAACACTCAAGAACCAAGCACATTGATGTCAGACACCATTTCATCAGATCATGCTGAGAAAGGTGATATTGTTCTTGAATTTGTTGCTACTAACATGCAAATTTGCAGATATCTTCACCAAACCATTAGCAGATGAGAGATTCTCAGCTCTCAGATTGTAATTGGGAATGCTAAATAAGACTGCATTGGTTTAGGGGGAGCTGACGGTAATAAAGGTAAGTTATCTATGTTTACAATGGTTTGAACTGAGTTTCAAAGCCTTGAAAACCAGTTCAAATCTTTGATCTTTTATCAGTTGAAGTTTTACAGTATTTCAAGGTCTTGAAAGCGTTTTCAAAGCCTTGAATTTAAATTTGTTACACTAATAGTCAATAAACTTGGATCATTCTATACTAGGTGATATCTCTGTAGATATTTGCCAAGTATAGCCCCTACCTTTTTCAAAAATCTGTTTTTGCCAAAAATAGTATTAGTATATTTATTTTCCAACGGCATAATAGTTTGAAATTTTCTCTGATCTTTGCAAATCTTTTTAGAATCAGAGAGATACTAGTTTCCTTTTGAAACTCCATCTCTTCAAGTATTTATCCTCTTCTCTTATCCGTCATTCCGTATCAGTCCATCTCTCTCTTTTCTTCTCCCTAACCCTAATGAGCACTAGAAGAGCCTCAGATCGAATCAAGATGGCTGGTGGTTCAAAATCTGTCTCAGAGAAGAAGAGAAAAGCAGCAGTGGAAGAGGTTCAGGAAGTCAATGGAGACTCTAGTTCCAGAACTCCTAGTGCAGAAGCAGTTCCAGATCCTCCTCCACCAAAGAAGAAGAAGTAGAAGGCCATTACAGAAAAGCAACCAAAATACGAGCCTACCAGCTCAAAGAAGGTGAAGAAGAAGGAAACTCAGGCAGAAAAAGGGAAAGGGAAGGTGACTCAAGCACAACCAGTTCAATTGGAGAAGGCATTGCGGATTTATTCTCAAGTCTCAACAAAGACCACAGCTCTAGATGAGACATGGTTTGTCTCAAACATCTTTAAAGGTAAGTGGTTAGATGGTTTTGTTTCAAGGTCTATTGGTTTTTGCAGTTTGGTTAGTAAGTATGTGTTGGAACACATGAAACTCAAGTGCATATCTATGTTAAAAAAGAGCTATTTATGGTGTATGTTGAATCCTAGGAATATTGCCTACCCCAGACTCACAAGACTCTTCTATCTGAACCTCACCCAAGTAAAGAGATCTGCACAGTTAGTGATCACATCTAAAGTTGTTGGGATAACAATTGAACTAGATCACACTGAGTTTGTCAATGTTTTAGGTTGTCCAAAGAGGTATGACACTAGCAACCATACTCCAAAGTCAGAAACTTTGAAGCTAGCCAAAGAAGAATTATTTCTTCCAAATATCTCAACCTCAGCCGAACAGTTAACATACTCTGTGTTGAATGTTGAAGCCAAAGTCCTTCTTACTATTCTCGTGAGATGTGTCTTTCCTAGAGAGCACTCAAGGGAGTTGGTGACTGAGGGAATACTGCACATCATGTACCTGGTTATGCATGGCTATGAGATTGATCTCCCAAAACTAGTTCTTGAATACATGCTCTTCAGCCTAACCAGTAAGAGGATTCACCCTCTGCCATATGCTAACCTCCTCACCATGTTCTTTGAGCACTTTGAGATCCCTTTTATTGGAGAAGAATCAGTCACATCTGGGTTTGGGGAACTCAATGAGAAAGAATTTGAGAATATTGGATTTGTAAAAACAAAAGTGAAAGTTTGGAAACTTTACTCTGACCCGACTGAAGCAGAACTAGGTGCAAAGAAATTTTCTAAGCCCAAGACCTTGACTCCCACTTCAAGTCAGACCTCTCAGCCTACAGACAATCAAAGACTTGATGGTTTGGAACTGGATATGGAGGATGTAAAAGCTACTGTTTTTGGACTGGAAAGTGATATGGGACAAGTCAAGTATATGGTGGAAAGCATCTTCAGAAGCATGATCTTGCTTGATGTTCCTGAGGAGCGTGAAGGAACAATGAAAGGAGAATCAGACAAGGAATTTCCTAGTGAGCATTCAAAACAGGAAGAAGCTACTCCAGTTTCAGATAAGGGAAAGCAGGCAGCAGAACAGGCAGAAGATGAAGCTGATAGTCCTAATTCAGATGAGCTGCTGATTACTTTTATGAAAAAGAAGAAATATCCAAAGGCAGTTGAAAAGGACAAGAGTGGTGAGACAGCTACTGCAGAAGAGGTTTCAGAAGACCAGGAAGAGCAGGAGAAGACTGATGAAGAAGACAATGAGAAAGAGGAAGGAGATCAGGAGGAAGGTGAAGATCAAACCCCTTAATCTTGCCTATTCTTTCTTCCATGTTCTCTCTGCTTTATTTCCTTAAGTTTTCAAAATTTTCTAGACACTCGATCCAACATCTTCTATCTTTTCTATGAAAGTCAAAAAGGGGGAGAAAATTCTATGTTTCAGTTTACGTTTTTAGGTTTATTTTTTTTCATCTGCTAAACTATTTATGTTTCTTGTTGGTATTTAAATAAGTTGGATCTTTTTGGAATAACTGTGTTTTTAAATTGCAGACTAATCAGTTTATTTTGCAGAGACTAAGGATCAAACAGAATTTGATTTTGTCTTTCATCAAGGGGGAGATTGAAAGCTCAAGTTGTTCAAGACTTGAAAGAGCTTGGCTATTTCAAGCCCTTGAAACAGCTTTCAAAGCCTTGAATCAGCTTCAGAGGCTTGAAAATAGTCTTGGCTATTTTCAAGGCCTTGAAACTGGATTCAAAGCCTTGAAACTGTTAAACCTGAAAGCATATTCTCAGGGGGAGTTTTTATGCTAACTCTCTGATCTAATTTATTATCTCTCTTGCATATGTTTAATTACTTGTAATAGATGATGAAAGAAAAATTGTTTAAAATGTTTTGAATCGTGATATATCAACTGTTTGACCATGATAATTGCCGGAAATGTTGTTTCTAAGTTTTGCAGGATTGTTTCCTAAACTGGGTTGTTGCAGACTTGGAAACACTTGAAGACTTTGATTCTGTGATCAATCAGACGTGTTTGACAGCTTCACTTGATGGTTAAATGAAGGATTACAACAAAATATCAGAAGATAACAATCATTCAACCTTTGGAGAAGATCTCAACAAAGTCAAACTCTGTTACCTACAAAATAGGAAGGTTGTTGCTGAAAATCTGGAGAGATTTGCAGAGTTGTTTGAAGTATTTAAAGAGCTCAAATTCGAAGCAACAACAACACAATTCTCAACGGGAAAATACAGAGAAAGAATTTTGGATTGACAAGCATCAAAGAAGTTCTTCATCTCTTCCATTCCATACACAAAGTTCACTGCATTTCGCTGCAGTTTTCTACTCTTAAGTGATCTTCTGTATAGAGCTATATTGGTAGATCATTTCTGTATTAATTCTACTTACATTCTCAAGGATTGTTCAAAACGAACAATAGAGAATTCTTAGTTAATCAGTGAGCTAGAGCAGGTACTAGACAAGTTAGGAAAAACCACAAGCTGTAACATAGTATGGGAACTCTCTGTGCTTGAGTTATAGGGCTTAGCTTTTGATTAATAAGAATTGAGTTGAAAATCCTGCAGGTATCTAATCCCTGAGGTAGAGACGTAGGTCCAAGTGGACTGAACTCTATAAATCACTTGTCTTGTGCATTTTCAGTTCATTTACTTTCAAAGCTTTTGCAGCATACAAAACTGTTTTTTTTCAAGGATTTGAACTTGTTTTCAGGGCCTTGAAAAGGCATACTTGTTCTAAATCTTTCTGTTACACTTCAAAGGCTTGAACCTGTGTTCAAGGCCTTGAATTCCCTTGTTTACACTAGTTATTCTACTTGTTAGCAAGTTTTGCAAAAAGTTGGCATAATCTATTCAACCCCCCCCCCTTCTAGAGTATGACATGTCTGGTCTAGTACATAACATGGCGTACATGATGGATCATATGGCCCAGGCATAGGGAACCCTACTCATGGGTCCCTTCTCAATCTCATTGGACGAACAACCACTCTTTGAAAGAGTGATTCCATGCGACATGGGCAAGAATCCCTTCTTGAATCTTGCATGCCGAACCGCTTGAACATCTTTTCTATATTTGTACTATGAATTAGGCCGAGATGCCTTTTAGATCTATCTCTATAGATCTTAATACCGAGTACATACGCCGCTTTACCTAAGTCTTTCATTGAGAAACACTATCCTAGCCAACCTTTACAAGATTGCAGCATAGAAATGTCGTATCCAATGAGTAATATGTCATCCACATACAAGACCAGAAAAGCAACAGAGCTCCCACTAACCTTCTGTAGAAACAAAATTCATCTTCCTTTCTGATGAAGCCAAACTCTTTGACTACTTCATCAAAACGTCGATTCCATCTTCTCGAAGCTTTATTCAACCCATAAATGGATCGTTGCAACTTACAAACTTTGTTGGCTTGCTTTGGATCTTTGAAACCCTCGGTTTGTGTCATGTACACATCCTAGAGGAGATGCCCATACAGGAATGCTATTTTGACATCCATCTACCAAATCTCATAGTCGTAGTATGCTACAATAGCAAATAAGATTCGGATGGATTTGGTCATTGCGACTGGTGAAAAGGTTTCATCATAGTCAATACCATGAATCTGTCTGAATCCTTTAGCCATAAATAGGCCCATATAGGTAATCACATTACCATCCATGTCAATTTTCTTCTTTAAGACCCACTTGCAGCCTATGGGCTGAGCCCCTTCGGGTGGTTCCACCAAATTCCATACTTTGTTGGTATACAAGGATTCCATCTCGGATCTGATGGCCTCATGCCACTTCTGAGAGTACGGCCCTTTTATGGCCTCTAAATAGGTAGTAGGCTCACTATCATGAGAAACGTGTCACCAGACTCAGTCACGAGAAGTCCATACCTCTCTGGCTATTGGCGCGCTCTACTCGTCCTTCGAAGTTCTTGTGTTACTTGAACAGGCTGCTCCACAACCTCTTTTGGTTCATGTTCATGTTGCATAGTAGGATCAATGCTTTGTGGTTCTTGAAATTCTTCATGTTCTGCAGTCCTCCCACTTGCTTCTTAAGAGACAAACTCTCTTTCTAGAAACACGCCAGACCGAGCAACAAACACTTTGTTCTCAGTTGGATAGTAGAAGTAATATTCCTTAATTTCCTTCGGGTATCCCACAAATTTGCATTTGTCCGACTTAGGACCTAGCTTGTCTGACTGTAAATGTTTTACATAGACATCGCAGCCCCAAGTATTCATGAACGACTCTGTGGGACGATTCCCACTCCACATCTCATGTGGTGTCTTCATGACTGACTTAGATGGAACGTTGTTAATGGTGAAAGATGCACTCAATAGAGCATAGACCCAAAATGGTAAGGGAAGATCAGTTTGACACATTATAGATCGAACAATATCCAAAAGGGTTCTATTCCTCCTCTCGGACACGCCATTCCATTGTGGCGTTCCGGGTGGAGTGAGTTGGGATATTATCTCACACTATCTAAGATAGTCGTCAAACTCTTGGCTTAAGTATTCTCCTCCACGATCCGATCGTAGTTCCTTAGTACTTTCTCCAAGCTGCTTTTCTACTTCATTCTTGAATTCTTTTTACTTTTCAAAGGGTTAGGATTTGGCCTTCATAAGGTATACAAATCCATATCTACTGAAATCATCTCTAAACGTGATGAAGTAGAAATAACCACCCCTGGAAAGCGTAGCAAATGAGTCTAGAAATTCACTATAGGGTTTTGATCATTGATACGCAGCGGAATAAACAATAATTTATCCATTCAATACCCTCCAAGGGTCATAGGAAGAGAATTCATAACGACAGTAAAGGAATCAAACAAGTTACCTTGTGGTTCTCCTTAGATGACTTCAAATGTGAAAAGTATCACGTCTCTACGGTTGATCCACGCCTAGGATTGAGATCTAGATCATCTAATCTCCTTGTGCTAGCTATGAAGAATAGAATAGGAAGAAGAAATCATGCAACGGAGCACCAAAAGAGGAGCTCGGGTCCTCTTGTGGCCGACGGGTTGGGAGGACGGCAAGGGGGTGTTCGGCCTCCTTATTGTCTTTCTCTGTCCTTACTTCTCTCCTAATCAACTTATGTTATGAGCATATGTTATGAGGGAAGGAAGATAGGAGCATCATTTATATAGTCCAACAACTCCTTGTTAGTACATAAAGGTCCTCTCCAAATCCTACTCAAGTTCGAATTAGTCCAACTTGCATATTAGTCCAACTAAGTTAGGAAGTTGTTACGATTTGATCCATATAATTAATTAATGATATTAATTAATTTACAAGTCTAGTTCAATCCATATGATGTGTGACCCCATAGGTTTCTACTTGGTTTGTAGTATTTAGTTACTAATATGGAGCGGTCTCTAGCAAGGCTTCCATACTACCCAACTAATAGAAATAGTCACCCGACAAACCTTGTGCAAGTATTGTCTCCTCCCTTTCTCTCAATATCCGGATTGCACACGAGACATTCAAGTCACACTTGTATACCCAATCCATAGTTCCTCGATCCTGAGAATACACTTTTTCATAAATTAACATCAATATCCTATATTGATTTATTTGAGTCTGGTCAGACCTTCTATAAGCATTATCCCTCGAGTGGCCGTGGATATTTTCTCCCGTTATGTGGGAGGGACAAATTCTATCTACATCACTATGATATCTAAGCTTGCTTCCTATTGTGTCCGTTACGCAAATTGATGACTAACCAGTCACGGTGTAGCGATTGACGCCACCATAACACAATATTCCACAACTAGATGATCTAGTGATTTCAAGTCTAAGGATGACAATATCGTTGTCACCGCGAGAAGCGCTTGTGACTTTACATAACGTGAATGAAGCCTTCTCGGAGATGGGTCAATTCAGCATATCATTACTCCTAATGCATAACCATGTGTTGGATTGTGATATCTCCATATTAATCCAACCCCATACTAGTCTATAGATGATTGTCCTGTTAATGAGTATAATTGACTAGAGATATTTAAGATAAACAACACAATTGTAAATCTAAGGACTTCATTATATTAAATATCTCAATCTGTTATACAATGAATATTCTAGCCAATTTATTGTTCATACTAAACTATATTACCTCTAGGGCACCTATTCCAACAGGCACTGCTTGAATTGGAAGAATTCAGAAGAGCAGATTACGAGAGTGCCAAAATCTATAAGGAGAAAACAAAGAAATGGCATGATCAACGCATTCTGCCAAATGAGGTAGAAATTGGACAGGAGGTTCTTCTATACAGTTCCAGGATGAAGCTTTTAACCCGGAAAACAACGGTCACAGTGGTCTAGACTTTTCATTGTGAAAGGCATTGCATCATGTGGAGCAGTGGAATTGGAGAACCCGTGTGACAACACAATTTAAGGTAAACGAAAATCAAGTCAAGCCATACATGGAGTCTCAAGTGGTATCCGAGGTAGAGTTGATCTGTGTCGAAGAGCCATGATCGCCAAAGAGGTAACTGGGTCGGGCCGTTGACCTTAAGTTACAAGAGTTGTTTGGGAGGAAACCCGACATAGAAGTAGTTGTTACATATATTTCTTTATTGTTTTTAATAAAAATTTCATAAAAAGAGAGATGGGATAAGAGGGTTTCTAATTTTGAATTTCAAAATTTCAGAGACAAATGAAATGTTTTGCAGAAAAAGAGGCTGCATTCAAACCCAGGGTTCGCGTTCAAACGCAGGACCTGCGTTCGAACGCAAGAACAGTGCTGACACAGTCATCACTAGAGAAAGGCCGAGAAGGAACAGTCAAAGCAGGAAGTCTCCATTCAAACGCGGAAGTTGTGTTCAAACGCAAGGTGTGTGTTTAAACGCAGAAGCTTCAAGCCAAATGCAGAAATTTTGAACACACCTAGGAGACCTGCGTTTAACGTAAGAATTGTGTTGCAGAAAGCATAGAAACCCACAAATTTAAAAACTAAAGAGCTTCATTCAAACGCATAAGAAACTCATCATCAGAATTCTTTAGAGAGGACCTGTGTTCAAACGAAGATGGTGCGTTCAAACCAAGAAGAACTGTTCATGAAAATTCTAGAGAGAGAAGAGCACATGTAGATTCTAGAAAATGAAGCACGACGTTCAAACGTAGTCTCTGCGTTTAAACACAAAGCATCATCAGCCCTGCTTTTTCCAGAAATTCAAACTCCGTATTCAAAGGCAGGAGCTTCATTCAAACACAATTGGGCAGGGAGCTAATTTTTTTGATTTTTTTTTTTTTTTTTTAGGGGCATTTTTGCCACCTCTTGAAACTGGCTATATATAGGGTACGATTAAAAATGACTCATTCACATTCAGTCCAGCTATTTTCAACTTTCTCTCTCTACAAATCTCTTTGCCTTCTCACTGGCGCTAGAGGAGTCCGACAACTGTCATCGTCCGACGACCGGAGTAGCTGGCTAGATCTGTCAGAACAGAGTGGGGGTGCGGCCAAGATCGGAAAAATGCAACAATTTCAGGTATGCCAACAGTGGAAGTTTCTAGATATGTACACGCAAGATTTACTCTAGGTACCCAAGTTTCATCTCTCTCTCTCTCTCTCTCTCAGCAGTTTTTTTTTTCTAGTCATTTCTATTTGTGAAAATGGAGGAAGAACCTTACAGGCGACCACATCGGGCCTCTGTCTTGAATAACATTTTTGATGTCTGGCTCTTAATTGACTGAATTTATGTGACTACCGTTTTGTTAACAAGGAAGCTCATCATTTTTTCTTGGAAACCGTAAGACAAGTTGGGAGGTGCCTAATGAGAAAATGTTTCCCCATTGAGTCATTTGAGTATACAGGGAATGTGGATCATTTTGGGAACATGTATACTGGGTTCACATAAATTCAGGCTAGTTTGGTCAACACCAGAGATTTACAGTAATCTCCTGGAGTGCATGAACAGTGAGGCAGGCTCAATTGAGTGGACTTACCATAGGAAGAGATGGATTCTGATCACACCCGAGACTATCCAACTGACCTTGGGGTTGGAGTTTATGTCTGATGACTGCCAGTACTAGGCCCTTAGTGAGAACCCTCTCGCTGACCTGAATGACCAGATTCTAAAGACCCTTTGTGCATTGGTACCCGGGGCTGAGTTCTTTAAGCCTGAAAGGGGTCCCGCGGGCAGAAAATGCATGCTACCTTTCTCATCCGAGAAGCTAAATGACGGGCTGAGTGGGTCCATATCGAGTTTTTGGGGATTAAACACAAGAACCCAATGGATTATGATATAGTCTTAATTATCTATTTCCTCATGAGACGAGAACCCATAGATATCCCGCACCTGATTTGTGAGTATTTACGGAGAGGATGAGATCGGCTAGTGGGAAGGGGCTAGATTTTGCTGGGTTGTTGACCCTGATGTCCATGAATAGTCGGGTGGTCATTCCACTCGAACTGAGGGATATGATGATGCACAAGGTCAGACACTACAGAAAGATTAGGTGTGCGCTTGAGGAGGGCGGGAGAGGTCCCACTATCTATGTTGATGTTTTTGTTTCTGAAGATGACGCTGCCCTAGGGGATTGTGGTGATTGGGTTTCCAAGCCCGAACCTATGGTAGGAGATTTTCCCGCTTTATCGGGACTGCCTAGGTCGTCTAGTTCCACTGTAGCGACACCTCTAGAGTGGGACCGCGATCAGTCCAGCAGGGGTTCCATACACAGTTCTGCTGGGCATCTTGAAGGTCTGAGAAGGAGGAGTGGGTCAGAAAGAAAATTATGTCCCGCAAAAAGAAAATGAATTACCTGTTGAAAATTGTTAAGAAAATGGCTAAGAGTATGGGGAAAATTTTTAAGACCCAGAAGCATGTTTATCATGACAGCATTGCTTTTGCTCGGGCTCATTACGTAGCCTTGAACGAGATTCAGAGTAGCATGCTGGGTCATGCTTTTAACTTTACAGCGAGGTACTCCGATGACGACTGTCCCAGTTGGACAATGAACGAAAGTCGGCCCTATGACATCTGTTTCGGCCATGAACGGACACCAAGTTAAGAGGAGGCAGACTCAGTGGGCAGCCAGGCAGGTCGGGAACCCGTTACACGCCGCGTCAAAGGAACCTCGCAGAAGCTAGTCAGGCTGGGAGTGTTCCGCATGGTGTGAGTCAGGCTAGCAGCAGTGAAGCTAGGCATGTAGAGCGGAACTAGAAATGATGTATGCGGTCACCTAACACTGAGCTTTCACCCAAGCAAGAGCCAACCAGCCCGTCCACGCCAGAGGAAACCAATTCATAATGGAGTCCCTATCAGTAGTGTCATGGGAACATGCCACCTCTAGTGTGGGGGTAGGGAATCATGTCCTTTTTGCATAGCCATGTCTCCACATTCTTTCAGCTAATTTTTTCATTTTATTTTAATTTTTGAGTCTGCACGTTTTTATTTATTTAGAGTTAACCCACCGACAACTTCTGGCCTTGTATTTTAGGTAAAAAAATTAAAACTCATAAAATTTTGGGAAAGGGCAATTAAAATAACTAGAAACTAGGGAGAGTTCTATGATAGTCTCCGACAGAGAAGAAAGGCCACGCCAAGGTGTAGTAGTTTGTGAAACTGTACGGAATTGGTAAGAGCCAGTGCGACGCAGAATCATCAAGTAGTTGTCTCCTGAGTTATAAATCCGATTAGTTGCCACACCGGCGTCACCTTGGTAGTCGTTAACCTGCCTACGGGCGCCATCACAGTCACAACATCAGAGCGGAGTGATTGTCTTATAACAGACCCACTGTCCTGTTATTTAACACTAATTCCAATTAGAAAACCCTTACCCCTTTAATTCATTACAAATATAGCCTATGAAGCCTTCTTTGTAACTTTAATCACTTGAGTAGTTGGCGGTTTCTACGCGTTACGACAGAGGCAGTGAGTTAGGGAGCGTATTTGATGGGTATGCACTTCATGACAGATTATTTTTGGAAAACTTTGAGCGTGATACAAGATGAGTTTGAGGCGACATCATTCATTGGAAGGAAGTGATTCACTGCACTACGTAGTGATCACATGTGGAGTACTCACGTGCGAGGCGTCCTTTCGGACCGACTGGGTTCCAGGGTTGTTTGGTTTAATTTGTGATAGTTCTAATTTTTACATAATTGGTGATGAGGAGATTCGATGGAACTGCACCTAGTATGTTTTGACTAAAGGGATCTGAGCTTCATGATTAATGTGAAGGTGCTGTTTACATTTCAAAAGATTTCGCAGCCCGCGACTTGGATGATTTTTACAACTCAGCTCAGCAGTTACGTTTATTTTTTCTATTATTTTATTATTTATTATGAAAGAAAACAAAATAAAGAAAACTAGATGTTCTATTTTTACAGTTCTGTAGTTATTTGTTTAGAACTAAGCCGAGAAGGTTGTCACTTTTTGGATTTGCACCGCTTCACAGTTTGGCCGCGAGAACGGTGAAGATACACCGGGAAATAGGGGAAATCGAGTTGCATTCACTTTGTTGTTCTACTCAATTTTTCAAGGACTCGATGATGGTAGTGAGTTGGGAACAGGAAGATTTTCATAACAAGTAGGATCTGCCTTACCCTGATACATTTAGAATCCTACCTGATTAGACTTAGATCACCTGATCGGAAACAGCTCGGAAGGTAGGTAAACTAGGGATTTACTCAAGTTGTGTAGAAAAGTAACAGTAAAGGGTGCCAGCGCTAATTTTCCATTGTTATATCTGTCCGTACTCGCCGATCGCATGTGGATGAATACTTTCCGGAGGATTGAGTGAGGAGTTGATGACATGAAAGTTTCAGTTTTCGAGATTGCCCGATCTCACCAAAAAGAAAATTGTCAGAATTTTGTTTTTATTTCTGTGCATTTTTTATATGAGTTTTTCAAATATATGATTCTTCAGGTCTGTGTATTGATTCTAGTGAAAATTGGGATAGGAAAGTATAAAAGGTTTGAGTATGCAAAGAGTCTGCTCGGGACAAGCATAATTTAATGTTGTAGTATTTGATAACTTCCTGATGGAGTTATTGTGGGATGTCTTTTACAGTACATTATGACCCTGTTTTGAGTGAGTTTGCCTTTTTTTAGCCAGTTATAACCTTCGTACAAGATAAAGGAATGCAGAGTCGGACAGTTCAATATTTGTGAAATTTCATGCATAGTTTTGTTTATTTTGAAATGATCACGGGTACTGTTTTTTGTGCAGGAAGTACCCGAAAATGCATGGAAGAGGCTCGGGAATGGAAGCAGAGTGCCAAGGAAGTGGAGCAGAAAAATGAAGTTGCAACACCTGCGTTCAGACACAGGCAGTCAGAGAGAGTTCTAAGAGAAGCAAAAATTTGGCTAAGGCACATAAGCTGTCTGCGTTCAGACAGAGACCCTGCGTTCAGATGCAGAAAGTCAAGCTCGCTGAAAAGTCTAACATGCGGGTCAATCAGAAAGAAGAAGAAGTTGCGTCCAGGCACAAGTCAGTTATGCTCAAACACAGGCTGCAATAAGACACAAATCTTTGCGTTCTAATGCAAGGAAGAAAAGTCAACTGAAGAAAAATTCAAAAGTCAACTCCAGGCGCGCGCGCTCAGACATGGCGAAGGTACGTTCAGACGCAACCTTCTGCTTCAGACGCAGATCAAAATTCCAGATTCTTCCTAAGGCGTTCCATACAGAGGCAAAATGGTGAATTTAGGCATCAGTTTTGGAAACTTTTGGAGTATTAATGAGAGGCTATCCGGGCACATAAAATCATCCAATCAGAACCGGAGCATCAGAGCAGCATCGCATAGTAGAAGTTGGAGCACAGAGCAGTCCTGTTTCTAGCCGAAACTAGTTTGATCTACTTTCACTCTATTTTATGAGATTCTATTTTTTAATAATATAAGCTAGCTCTTAGTACATTGGAGGTTTTGTTTATTATTATTTCTTTGGATTTTAATTTTATGCATGAACGGAATGATCAAGCTGGAGTGCTACATAATGGACCTGATGCACGAGAGTGGCCAGTAAAAGATAGGAAGATAAGACTGAATTTAGACCCCTGCCTTAACGTGCCGAGAGGTGAACAGGATCAGGGAATAGCCCTGAAAGCATAGGACTAAGTGCTATAGGTTTAGTGTGACGTAGCGAGAGGATAAATCTGTAAGACTAGCTGACTTAGAACGAACCTGTAGATTGAAGAGTACCGAGAGGGCCCGAAAATCTGCAGGGTAGTGAACGGTACTTGATTCCGGGAAGAGATTGTTTCACTGGTATGCCGGCATAAAAAATCTGATGTGTGTTTCTGAATCGAGAAAACCGAAAAAGATGAATAGTAACCCCATGGGATCCTGAGCCTAAATCCTTAAATCATAAGTTTCCTAATTAAAAAATATTCTCAAAAAATTCATAACAAAAAATAGTAGTTCTTAATATCCCTTTATATATTAATGTTATTTAGTTTATAACTCTCATTCTCAAAATATACTTCCTTTTTACAGCTTTGATTGTAATTATGGTTACATTGAGTAAACCTAAAACTGTTCCCGTGGGTTTGATATCAAATTCGCAAATACTCTACTTTATTACTTGATCATATACTTGCGAAAAAAGCGCGCTAGAATTACGTGTCAACTGACGATCCAGTGGGGGTGTGCACTGTTGGTTTTGGATGCCTTAGAGGCAATCTCTTTAGTATGAACTTTATTTGCTATAATAAATCATTGTATTATTTATGGAGATATTTAATATAATTAAGTCCTTAGATTACAAGTGTATTGTTTATCTTAAATATCCCTAGTCCGTTATATTAATTTATAGAACGATCAACTATAGACTAGTAAGTGCGTAGATTGATATGGAGATATCAAGTCTAACACATGGGTATGCATTAGGAGTAATGGCATACTGGATAGACCCACCATGAGAAGGCTACATTAGATTATGTCAACGTCACAAGTGCTTCTCGTAGTGCTAGTAGTGTTGTAATCCTTATACTTGAAGTTACTGGATACTCTCGTTGTGAAATATCATGCTTTGATATTATCTAACGTTACACCGTAACTGGGTAACTATAAAGATAGCTATCGGGTATGATAGGCAGCAAGCTTAAAGATGACAGTGTTGTAGATAGGATTTGTCGCTCCTACATGATAGGAGCAAATATCCACGACCACTCGAGGGGTAGAGCTTACAAAATGTTTTTCCAGACTCAGATAAATCAATATGGAGATGTTGATGTTATCTGCATGGATAAGCCTATTCTCACGATCGAGAAACTATGGATTAGATATACGAGTGTGACAATTATCTCTCGTGTCCAATCTGGATAAGAGACAAAGGGATAACATAACAAGGTAACATTGGGCACAGGTTTTGTCGGGATCACTGACTATTTTTATTAGTTGGGTGGCATAGATGTGTTGCTAGACACCGCTCTGTGCTTTTAATAGTTACTACCAACTAAGTAGATTTCTATGTGGTCACAGGGTATTAATTAGATGGACTAATTAATTTGAAGGATCATAACGCGACCACAAGCAAAGTTAGTGTGACTAGTTTACTAGTGGACTAATCCATGTAAGGACATGATTTGTATTGGGGAAATTATGTAGTTAACAAAAAGTTATTAACTATATAAAGGAACTCTAGCTTGTTATTTTCTCAAGACAAGTCATTATTGAGGGAAACAAGGAAGAGGCTCGGCCCTAACCCGTCCGCCCTTCCTTGCCGTCAGCCTCCCTAGGCGTTGGCTTGGTGCTCGTAGAGACGAAGAAACAATTCTTCTTAGTGATCACACAAACTAAGGTACACATGTTTCTACCCTAATCATGTTATGATTCCTTGTCCGTGATCCTTGGAGGGCTTTGAGCATGATTATAATTTTGTTATTCCGCTGCGTAACCTGCATCAAAACCCTACAGTGGTATCAGAGCCACAAATCGTAACGCATAACATGATATTATGTGTTACTGTTTTTCAGTTTTTACACCGAATCTATTATTTTAAGCGAAAACTAAAATTGGCATATAGATGCAATATGAATATGATTCAATATGGATTGGGAAAATTATTATCGTCGTATAGGATTAGCCGATTCCGGGCACATATGATGTGTCAGTTGGGTTTAAAAAAACTAGGGTTCATGGGCACAAAATTGGGGAAAAGGGGATTTTCCCAATTATGGAAACGACCAAACTTGGGCAACAAGGAAGGAAGCTAGGGCCGAAACGCTCGCCGCTGCCCCTCCTCTTCCTTGCGCGCCAAGAAAGGACACAACCACTAGGGGAGGGCGGCCTAGGCGCACGGTTGGACCGTGCGGGCTATGGCTGGGCCGGCCCGGTGGCGTGTGGCGGCCAAGTATGTTTGTAGGCCTCTTGGACCGTTTTGACCCTAGGTACCCAATTAAACAACTATAATTGAACAAGCGCATTAAAAATTGGTTTTTAATTGTATTATGTGCTTTGTTGCATGGTGGATGGATATGGCCTAGGTTGTGGATGTTTACTGAAACAACCCAGGATCTCGGTTCAGGGTTAACGCGACAATCGACAACCAAAAGTAGATTATTAACTATTAAGTTTACATTTCGGTTGAAGTACATAACAAAATTTCGATAATAAGTACAATTTAAAACATAACATTTGTGATCTACTAAGTGATCTAAGTTAAGCTATACTTCTTCGTCTCGATCCGCATTCCCATTCCCCAAACTTGATTGACGACCTGCGGTTTTAAAATGGCAAATGCCGACGCAGTTTTGAAGAAATAATCAGTAAAAACTAAGTAAATACATACTACGACATGTAAAGCAACGAGTGGCACGGAAGCATGAGTTGGAACAAATTAGAAGATTTAAACAGTAAAGCTATCATGTTGGATAATTTGGAAAAACTGGAAGTAAACGAGTAACAAAAACCTCTCAATTTAATAACATTGAGAAACCACGAGTAGTTGGTAAAATATCCAGAGTAAACAAGTTCATTTGAACTGATAACGATAGTACTTCATGAGTAGCCAAGATTTACAATTCATTTCAAATCAATTAGGGCGTATCAAGAGCCACAAACAACACTAATAAGTAGTCAATTTTTAATTTCGACTTCAATCAAAAGTTTAATTTAGCTGAAGCGTGTCAAGATCCACCAGCAGGATCGATGTAGCAGAGGGATCACGAAATAATCACTAAGGGTTCCTTCTAGGGTCTATCAAACCCTATTTCACCCGAGCGTTAAGGGAGCCCATTCGTCAACCCCGCTCACAACATTAGCTAAAAGGCCTTAAGTGTCGACACCCCTATACCGTAGTGACCCTTACAAGTATAAGTAGCACTCTATAGCTCTATAAACCCCTTGGCCTCAATATCTTGATACATTTTGGCTCATCGGGGGCGGATTTTTGAACATTGACGTTCTATCCAATAATAAGAAGCATTGCTTCAATGGTCTTAGCCATAAGAAAATGGAGGATCGCTTGACGCCTCCCATTAATAACGGTACTCTGTACATCGTCCTAAGTCGATTAGAGGTATTTTATGTCTTCTCTTTCACATAAACAGAATTAGAATATCAACATTTCACAAGTAATTTCCGAGAGTTCTCAAAGGAGATGAATAAAATAGTTTAACAAATTTTGAGTGGAAAACATGCATTCTCATACTATTTCATATAACAAACATTCATTTGAAACATCAAACACAAACGCACATTTTGATATGAAAAGGCCGTACATATGTACTTACCTCTGAGCCATGAAAGGCGCAACGCAAAGCTAGCACTCCTACAACTCTTGTCCCATATTGGTTCCGGGTCTTACGGCAAATGCAGCAACACAATACATACGTCTACTACGAACGATCCTTAACGTCGGCTGGATATAAACAAGTCAAGTATATAGTCTATTAGCATTTACCCTCTATATGAGGTTGTATGCAAGAATGCCATAATCCTTAACGTCGTGCAAGATAAATGACTAAAACGCCCCTCATAATCCAAAAATGTCTAGTTGCCCGGTCCCCAAATTATAATCATATTGGCCCAAAAACATGTAAGAAGGACTCTTAAACTCTCCCATATGTACTTAGCATCGAAATCTACAACTTTTAATAATTTGCACTAAGGCCCCTAAAGTTTGGAAAAATTGCAAAAAGACCCCAACATCTGACTTGGTCAAAACTAGCCCAAAATTATAAACGAGTACTCCAAATACGCATACAGGACATGCTGACAAACTCCAAGTTACTAAACTAATCTCAATTCAAAGTTTAAGTGAAATTACTATTTTGCCCCTCCTATACAGTTCAGTCAAACTAGGGTTTTCGAAAAGTCAAACCTGGTCAAACTTGATATTTAGACTCAGAATATGAATACGAACAAGTTCAGTGAAGAACGCTAAGGCCAGAAATGTCATTCAAATAGTCAAAACCGAATATCAAAGATAGCGAAAAGTCGTTTCAAGTAGTCAACTTCGCGTCTGATTTCTGATTAATTGGGAAGGAGTTTTGAGAATCTGGGAATATGGTTTTGAAGATGGAAGTTCAAGGATTCCAGAACATATTTGAACTCCTAAAAACTCCAAGTATTCAAAGAAATATCGCTAGCCAAAGTTGGATGAAAATTACGATTCAATACTTAGAAAAAATACGATAGTGCTTCACGAGTTCAAACTAGCAACTTTAGGCTCGTTTTCTGAGAAATCCGTTATAAATTTGAAGATGACCCAGAGACGATGATTTGAAGTATTATGTATCATCTACGCACAAAAGAAAGAAAAACGAGATTTCTTTAAGTATTGAGGGAGTTATAATCGTTTGAAAATGACTACTTCAATTCAAACTTCAACACTTAGAAAATTCTGAGTTGTTTTGCTAGCGAAGAACATAACATTGCAGCAACTTTGGAGCCAAAATAAGAGGCTTTAGAGATGAAATTGGACCGAGAAATCAACATGAAAGTTGTAGCCAATTCTACAAGGATTCCAGAAAGCTAAAGATCATTCAAAACGGATTACAAACGAAGAAGATACAAGCATTTGAATAGGGGATGTTTTTGTACCAAAACACATGAACACAAGAACACATTCAGGAACTTCACTTTCCCCTAACTTTAGCTCAGATTTAGACACGATTAGAGATCGAATTAGACCAAGAAATCAACACGAAGTTTGAGTACTACATGCAGGGAATCCATAGCAACAAGAATAAAGTCAATACATCAAGTTTCGAGAGAGTTACAGGGCCATGAACAGGGCATAAAAATATGCCGGAAAACTCAAGAACCAAGAATCGAAGCGTGATTTAATCTAAATCTGGGAAAGTTTGGATCATTAAAACATTTTCATAACATCTCTAGGAGCATGATGATGCTTAAAAATGCGCAAAACAAGCAAGGGTGAAGGCCATACCGAGCTCTGCAGCTTCCGGCGGCCATGGAGGAAACCGGCGACCGTCGCACGGTTTCCGGCGGTCCCGTCCCTCCTCTGTGATTTCTGGGTTGAATCCAAGGTATGGGTTCTACTCCTCGCTCCTCAGGGGTCACAATGCCGCAAGAATTAACGATTTTGCTCAACAAACGAAGAAGAAAGAAATTTCCGGCGTTCATGGTGCTTCCCGGCGGCGGCACGAACCCAGAACCCAACGACCTCCTTTCCCGACGAATTACAACCAACAATCGGTACCCCTGAGCTCGCCATAGCCTCAGCAACACGGAAACAACACTCAATCCCTCTGAATTACAACGTACAGAACGAATTAACCAAATTGAAAGCTAGGGTTCCTCACCTTCGAATGCGGGTTTCTCTCTCGATATCCAATGAAACTTCAAATTGCTTTGTGCATTTTGCTCCCCCCGTCACCCTCTATCTCCAGCTATAACAGTTTTTGAGATGGCAAAGTCGTGGTGGTGCTAGGGTGGTAGTGGTGGTGGTTGTTCTTGAGTAGGATAAAGATGAAGGGAATGAAGATGTGAGGTGAGAGAGAGATTTTTTTTTTCCTCAGATTATGCTAGTGAAGAGGGGAGTTGGAGGAGTTGACTTCTCATCTAGTGAGGCGTCTAATTGGGTTGAACAAGTGTCAAGCATGCAAAAAGGGGGGTGAAAGTGTAGTTTTCTAAACTTTAGTGTACAAACTGGAATTACAAGTTCTGCTTAATTTTGGATAACTACATAACAACCCCAAACACTTCTACCGCTTTAAAATCATCCGAACAACTTCCAAACATTGCTAACACTCCAAAATTCAAACTTTAAAGTCGTGACAAACTATTTACAAATTCGCCCCCAAAGTCTTGATATTGCACTAAGAATTCTCTCGGAAATTAGGAGTGTTACAGTCTACCCACCTTAAAAGAATCTTCGTCCCCAAAGATCTCATACTAAACTTACCCACATACATGAAATGTAGCACAGTGACTCAGTCTATTTGACTTAGCCAGACAAGTACCTAAACCGCTCTGGTCGAATGTTCTATTCCCAAAAGATGGCTTCCTTAGATGGTTAGCTAGAAACACCTTAATTGGAAGAAATTTCTCATACTCACCCTCCGCGGGACGGGGTCTATTATGAGTCTATATTACTATCATGCCTAGACTCGCATCACAATACGGTTTCGTATATGATTAGTATAAGTAATAGTTCGAAACAAGATTTTGAAAGTTTGATAACAACATACCAGTTCTCAATTTTAGAAACAACTCAAAAATTTGCTAGAATTTATACAAATCTCGGACCTTTTAGACAAATACTTTTATCAAGGCTAAAATGTCGTTTTGCTCGAATCATCCGCGTTAAAAATGTTGTATTACCTCTATAGGGTTAGATAAACCAATCACCTAAAGTGTTCCACGCATACGAGGGAGAAAGAACACTGTGTGTCGTCACACAACGTGCCTTTCTAACACAACTCGCATGTGCTTCAAATGTTCCAACTTAGTCTACACAGCGGGTACAACTTATAGTACCGTCGTACTAAGAGTCGCGCCAGCGGACTGATAAACAAAGTGGTCCACATCACTTGGCATTTGGTAGCACAAAACGTCAATAATTTTCAGAAACCATTTTTTTTTTGTAATAAATATTTTATTTTCAGAAGTTTCTAATTTTGGAAAAAACCATGTCAAACTAACTCAAAATAAACCAAATTCAAACTAATGTCTTATGGTTCGTCACTCGTAGGTGCGAAAGAATGGTCTCGGGGTCTTCTAAGTCACAACGTCGTTACTCTCTCGTCGAGAAATTAGTTACAAAAATAAAGAGTCAAAGATACGCATCACACAACTACGAAAAACAAATCGATATAAATAGGCATGTCACATAAATATTGCGCCTGTAAATAGGCAAGTAAACTTTGCATGAACATCTCAAATAGTCATTAATATTTCGTCAACATATACGGTACAAGTCGAGTTTCATAATACGTAAGTACCCAAACTCCCTGACGGCTTGTTTACTTCTTATTGCCAAATTGGGTTATCCTAATCAATTTCAAATTTTGAAAACGTTTTATCTTTCTTATTCTCTACTAATGGAAATCGAGAAGTCACTTTAACCGGAGAAACGATGCTCTGATACCATCTGAAACACCCCAGGATCTCGGTTCAGGGTTAACGCGACAATCGACAACCAAAAGTAGATTATTAACTATTAAGTTTACATTTCGGTTGAACTACATAACAAAATTTTGATAATAAGTACAATTTAAAACATAACATTGTGATCTACTAAGTGATCTAAGTTAAGCTATACTTCTTCGTCTCGATCCGCGTTCCCATTCCCCAAACTTGATTGACGACCTGCGGTTTTAAAATGGCAAATGCCGACGCAGTTTTGAAGAAATAATCAGCAAAAACTAAGTAAATACATACTACGACATGTAAAGCAACGAGTGGCACGGAAGCATGAGTTGGAACAAATTAGAAGATTTAAACAGTAAAGCTATCATGTTGGATAATTTGGAACAACTGGAAGTAAATGAGTA
Organism: Linanthus parryae; assembly: GCA_023055425.1. Lineage (NCBI taxonomy): Eukaryota > Viridiplantae > Streptophyta > Magnoliopsida > Ericales > Polemoniaceae > Linanthus > Linanthus parryae. The sequence goes on from JALGPY010000004.1 coordinate 42,587,056, forward strand.
ACAAAAACCTCTCAATTTAATAACATTGAGAAACCACGAGTAGTTGTTAAAATATCCAGAGTAAACAAGTTCATTTGAACTGATAACGATAGTACTTCATGAGTAGCCAAGATTTACAATTCATTTCAAATCAATTACGGCGTATCAAGAGCCACAAACAACATTAATAAGTAGTCAATTTTTAATTTCGACTTCAATCAACAGTTTAATTTAGCTGAAGCGTGTCAAGAGCCACCAGCAGGATCGATGTAAACAGAGGGATCACGAAATAATCACTAAGGGTTCCTTCTAGGGTCTATCAAACCCTATTTCACCCGAGCGTTAAGGGAGCCCATTCGTCAACCCCGCTCACAACATTAGCTAAAAGGCCTTAAGTGTCGACACCCCTATACCGTAGTGACCCTTACAAGTATAAGTAGCACTCTATAGCTCTATAAACCCCTTGGCCTCAATATCTTGATACATTTTGGTTCATCAGGGGCAGATTTTTGAACATTGACGTTCTATCCAATAATAAGAAGCATTGCTTCAATGGTCTTAGCCATAAGAAAATGGAGGATCGCTTGACGCCTCCCATTAATAACGGTACTCTGTACATCGTCCTAAGTCTATTAGAGGTATTTTATGTCTTCTCTTTCACATAAACAGAATTGGAATATCAACATTTCACAAGTAATTTCCGAGAGATCTCAAAGGAGATGAATAAAATAGTTTAACAAATTTTGAGTGGAAGACATGCATTCTCATACTATTTCATATAACAAACATTCATTTGAAACATCAAACACAAACGCACATTTTGATATGAAAAGGCCGTACATATGTACTTACCTCTGAGCCATGAAAGGCGCAACGCAAAGCTAGCACTCCTACAACTCTTGTCCCATATTGGTTCCGGGTCTTACGGCAAATGCAGCAACACAATACATACGTCTACTACGAACGATCCTTAACGTCGGCTGGATATAAACAAGTCAAGTATATAGTCTATTAGCATTTACCCTCTATATGAGGTTGTATGCAAGAATGCCATGGAATGCGGGTCGTGCAAGATAAATGACTAAAACGCCCCTCATACTCCAAAACTGTCTAGTTGCCCGGTCCCCAAATTATAATCATATTGGCCCAAAAACATGTAAGAAGGACTCTTAAACTCTCACATATGTACTTAGCATCGAAATCTACAACTTTTAATAATATGCACTTAGGCCCCTAAAGTTTGGTAAAATTGCAAAAAGACCCCAACATCTGACTTGGTCAACACTAGCCCAGAATTATATACGAGTACTCCAAATACGCATACAGGACATGCTGACAAACTCCAAGTGACTAAACTAATCTCAATTCAAAGTTTAAGTGAAATTACTATTTTGCCCCTCCTATACAGTTCAGTCAAACTAGGGTTTTCGAAAAGTCAAACTTGGTCAAACTTGATATTTAGACTCAGAATATGAATACGAACAAGTTCCGTGAAGAACGCTAAGGCCAGAAATGTCATTCAAATAGTCAAAATCGAATATCAAAGATAGCGAAAAGTCGTTTCAAGTAGTCAACTTTGCGTCTGATTTGTGATCAATTGGGAAGGAGTTTTGAGAATCTGGGAATATGGTTTTGAAGATGGAAGTTCAAGGATTCCAGAACATATTTGAACTCCTAAAAACTCCAAGTATTCAAAGAAATATCGCTAGCCAAAGTTGGATGAAAATTACGATTCAATACTTAGAAAAAATTCGATAGTGCTTCAGGAGTTCAAACTAGCAACTTTAGGCTCGTTTTCTGAGAAATCCATTATAAATTTGAAGATGACCCAGAGACGATGATTTGAAGTATTATGTATCATCGACGCACAGAAGAAAGAAAAACAAGAATTCTTTAAGTATTGAGGGAGTTATAATCGTTTGAAAATGACTACTTCAATTCAAACTTCAACACTTAGAAAATTCTGGGTTGTTTTGCTAGCGAAGAACATAACATTGCAGCAACTTTGGAGCCAAAATCAGAGGCTTTAGAGATGAAATTGGACCGAGAAATCAACATGAAAGTTGTAGCCAATTCTACAAGGATTCCAGAAAGCTAAAGATCGTTCAAAACGGATTACAAACGAAGAAGATACAAGCATTTGAATAGGGGAGGTTTTTGTACCAAAACACATGAACACAAGAACACATTCAAGAACTTCACTCTCCCCTAACTTTAGCTCAGATTTAGACACGATTAGAGATCGAATTAGACCAAGAAATCAACACGAAAGTTTTAGTACTACATGGGAATCCATAGCAACAAGAATCAATACATCAAGTTTCGAGAGAGTTCCAGGGCCATGAACAGGGCATAAAAATATGCCGGAAAACTCAAGAACCAAGAATCGAAGCGTGATTTAATCTAAATATGGGAAAGTTTGGATCATTAAAACATGTTCATAACATCTCTAGGAGCATGATGATGCTTAAAAATGCGCAAAAAAAGCAAGGGTGAAGGCCATACCGAGCTCTGCAGCTTCCGGCGGCCATGTAGGAAACTGGCGACCGTCGCACGGTTTCCGGTGGTCCCGTCCCTCCTCTGTGATTTCTGGGTTGAATCCAAGGTATGGGTTCTACTCCTCGCTCCTCAGGGGTCACAATGCCGCAAGAATTAACGATTTTGCTCAACAAACGAAGAAGAAAGAAATTTCCGGCGTTCTTGGTGCTTCGCGGCGGCGGCACGAACCCAGAACCCGACGACCTCCTTTCCCGACGAATTACAACCAACAATCGGTACCCCTGAGCTCGCCATAGCCTCAGCAACACGGAAACAACACTCAATCCCTCAGAATTACAACGTACAGAACGAATTAACCAAATTGAAAGCTAGGGTTCATCACCTTCGAATGCGGTTTTCTCTCTCGATATCCAATGAAACTTCCGATTGCTTTGTGCATTTTGCTCCCCCCGTCACCCTCTATCTCCAGCTATAACAGTTTTTGAGATGGTAAATTCGTGGTGGTGCTAGGGTGGTAGTGGTGGTGGTTGTTCTTGAGTAGGATGAAGATGAAGGGAATGAAGATGTGAGGTGAGAGAGAGATTTTTTTTTCCTCAGATTATGCTGGTGAAGAGGGGAGTTGGAGGAGTTGACTTCTCATCTAGTGAGGTGTCTAATTGGGTTGAACAAGTGTCAAGCATGCAAAAAGGGGGGTGAAAGTGTAGTTTTCTAAACTTTAGTGTACAAACTGGAATTACAAGTTCTGCTTAATTTTGGATAACTACATAACAACCCCAAACACTTCTACCGCTTTAAAATCATCCGAACAACTTCCAAACATTGCTAACACTCCAAAATTCAAACTTTAAAGTCGTGACAAACTATTTACAAATTCGCCACCAAAGTCTTGATATTGCACTAAGAATTCTCTCGGAAATTAGGGGTGTTACATTTACTTTGTTGTTTGGTTTAAGGCCTGCGAGCTGATCAAACTAATGTAATAATTAATTAGATTTTACGGCCTGCGCGTTGATGATCTTCTCAACATGCGAGGTTTTATTTATTCATTTAATTTAGATGCTAGCTAGAATTAGATAATTAGATAATAGCAAAGAGCATGGGGAAGAAGACCAAAGGACCAAGAAGCCACAAAGACGATGGAGAACTTGAACACCAAGGACGCGCAGCTATGGTGGAGGCACATGGAGATGAGCTTGTCACTTTAGGGAATATGGATATTATCATTGGATTGGTAATATCTTAGTCTTAGGGGCCATATCCATGCCACATTATTTTTACTTTTGTGGATGTTTATTATTTATGTCTAGTTATTTATGTTGTGTATGGTTGATACAAGCAAAATGTAACTAGATTATAATACACAAGAATGGTCTTTTATTGTGGGTTGACCAATCCAAATAAGTAGATCATGTTGATGAGATCAACCAAACAAATTAAGTAATGACACTAAATCCCTCAAAGGACATATTACGTTTTGCCTTCTCTTATTTTTAAACCCTTCATAATCATGGTTTATTAGTTTCTGGCTTGCCAAAGCAAGGCAATTTTAATTTACAATGATGTGATGAGGTGACACAAGCATGTAATGTGCGTTTGTTAAAATAAGAGGTTAAACGTAACTAAGTAGTTTCAATTGGATTGATGACTTAGAGGCATGGCAACCGGGATTATCTACGAGATAGATAAATAAGGCGTTATATGCCCGGTTGCACCAAGAGTTGCATAAGGATGCAATTGGAAGTGTGTTTCTACCAAATAAATAATTCTTTCGTGACTTGCCAAAGCAAGCTCAAGAAGAAGTTAAATACGGATCTTGGACCTACTAGAAAATATATGATATTTTCGCATTGATTGTGAGGGCTATTAATCCGAGAAAAATAGAGGGAGATATATTTGATAGTCTAGAAATTATTTAATGTAGCTAATTGTTCAAAATAGTAACATTGCATATTTCTCATTTTGTAGAATTCCAATGTCAAACAACAATCAAACATCGACACCATCCATGCGTTTTGTCCTTGAGAAGGACAAGTTGTCAGGGAACAACTGTTGGATTGAATACTAAAAGCCATGCTTTTTGTATTGGATTTTCTGAATTTAATATTTATGAGAATGGTTTTGGGCAATGTTTTTGCATTATATAACTATTGTGCATAAATGTCTATTATTCCACATAGTAGAAGATCTGGTGTGTAGAGTCTAGCTTACACAAAGAAGATCTTATCTTCGGTTCTTGTGGAATGAAAGTTATGAGTTCATAATCTAGATGGAATTAGACAAACCATCGGAACGATTGTAGCACATTGTTTTAGTAGGTCTTTCTTGGATACAGGAAACGGTATAGTTCATACTAAAGTTTCAACTCAATTTGCTATTATACTTTGTGTATATTGAACATGACCAAGTTGAGATCATTGTATTTGTACTGACATAACATGACAAGTCATGTCTAATGGTTATTATGATTACTTGTGCTTTTAATCATTAGATAGTCAATGTGCACATGTATTTAGTAGTTATTTCTTTGACAAGTCAAGTGAGTGAGATTCCTGTGGATTTAATAACCTCGATGATTTGGGTGATACTATTGAGTCCATGGTGTAAATTTATATATCGAAGGAATCCATATCCTGGTTATGGGATTGATGATATCCCCTTGATGAAGCTTATAAGTTTTGATCATGTCAAACCCTGCAGGTAGATTAATTCGTAATATGGACATATCGAATAAGTTAAGTGGTAAAGATCACGGAATTGGGAAGAGGTCGATTAAAGGAACTTTTCATTAATTAATTTAATCGACAGACATCTATAATATTAATAACAAGAGCTCAAAATTTTATTTTTTGAGAATATGGACAGGAGTGCAATAACAGTTATTTAGTGGTACTAACTGTTTTTAACTTTATTCGTGCTAAGTTTGGGTGGAGCCAGAAGTCCTAATGAAGTTAGGAGCCTGATTCGTATTTTCTCCTCTAGGTCCCTCCCGTAGCCTATATAAGTTTCCTTATTCTTCAGAATTGGGATGCTTGAGATACACACCGAAATCTAGGGTTTCGAGAGTGAGAGCAATTCTTCTAGAGACCAAGAAAGATTCTGGAAGCAGCAAGCCCACACTTGCATCCAGGATGAAATTCAAGAATATCGGATAAGATCCGTGGTGTTTCAGACCTACATCAGATAGCTTGGACGCAGGTATAAACCCCTAATTCCGCCTAGTAGGGTTTCTAGCGTTCATGTCCAAACAAATTTTAATCGCTATAGCAGACATGCAATCGAATTGTTCAAGGGATTCGTCTCCCTTCAATTGGTATCAGTGCCTGGTTCGACTCTGCATATCTGCTATAATTCCATGTTGTCCAGTAATCAAACCGGCCATGCATCTTAGCTTGGGAAGATTGCGACGTCTAACTTTGTTTAGCAAATTGAATCGTGTCCTGCTATTATGGTCATACTATTTGATGTATGTGGTTTGATTTGGTTTTGATTCCCACGGTGTTTTTCGTGGATGAAAAAGATTTGTAACCTTCTGTAATAGTAAACCCTAGGTTCTCTTATTCCTGTTTTAGATCACCCTATGAGCTTCTTGGTGGCATTTAAATTTTTTAGCAGTCTCTGGTACTCTGTTTAAGACTGATTTGCAAAATCAATGGAGACTAGGGTTACTGTAATATTAGTGAAGACAGAAGGTTAAAATATTGTAGATCGTCAAGATTTCCACGGTGACGACATGGCGATCGTTAACATTTCCATTCTAAGATTGATCCCCGTGTCGCGGGGTCAGAAGGATCTTGCTAGCCTAACTAAAGAAGCTCCAACCATAATAGCTGGGCTGTGTGTGGTTGAATTCTTGTTATGTGCTTGATTATATCTATGTGTGTGATTATTGTGGATGCTTGCATGTTAATCATGGACAACATGGATAAATAATTTAATTTGCATTAAATTTTTCAAACAACTAAGTGGGAGAGGGAGTCTAGTGCTTATAGATCCCACGGTCTCCATCATTGATTTACAAGTTATGTAGTTGGTTGTGTGTGTTAGCCTTGGTGTTAACCTTCTTATCGAACATAACCACTACATAATCGCTGGTATAAATTCCTCTTAGGATACTTCTTATAATTAGTGTTTATGTGTCATCTCTCCGTATGAGAGGCATGTAATGGGGTAATGGTTTTGGAAGTAAAACAATGGTATTCACTTAGATGTAAGTTATAGTATCCTCCCCATCGGAGTCACTTCTATGGATTACAGGACCAAAGGTACCATGTCTAACTATAGAATGAATGGTAGACGTTCATCCATCATGGCATACTATTTTATGCGTGTTAGACTACTGTTGGTTTACATTTCCCTTATATGTTTTATTTACATGATTCTCAGGTTCAAAATGTCGAACTCATTCAACCCACTATATATTCTCTTGAATCAAAACAAACTCACTGGATCAAACTATATTGATTGGAAGAGGAATTTGAATATTGTACTAACTGCCGAGGATAACAAATTTGTACTTCTTGAGGAATGTCCAGCAGAACCTCTAGAAGGGGCTTCTGAAGAAGAAGCTAAGCCTTATAAGAGGTGGCAAAAAGACGATCGGATGGCTAAATGCTACATATTAGGCTCCATGTCTAATGTGTTGCAGCATCAGCATGAGAACATGGGCTCTGCCTATGAGATCATGGAGAACCTCAAAAAGATGTTTGGGGACCAGGATGGTGCTGCCAGGTAGGTTTCTATGAAAAACCACATGAACACAAAAATGGTTGAAGGAACCTCTGTAAGGGATCATGTTATGAAGATGATAAGTCTTCTAGGTGAACTAGAGATCCTTGGAGCTGTAATCGATGAGGAAACTCAGATCGATATCGTGCTCATGACGATGTCTGACTCTTTTAACAGTTTTCGGCTAAATTATAATATGAACAAAAAGACTTATTCTTTAGCCGAATTGTTAAAGGAGCTTCAAGCAGTTGAGGGACTCCTACAGAAAACTATTAATGTAATTGTGGATGAAAAGGCTTCTTCTTCTAACCCTAGGGCTAAGAAGAAGAAAAACATTTCACAAGCAGTAGTTCCGAAGGTTTCTCAAGCATCTCAAGGCATAGCTCGTGGGCCATAGCATGCACTTGCTCCTTAGGAAACAGTGAGAAAGCCGAAAGGTAAGTGTTTCCTCTGTAACCAGAAAGGGCACTAGAAAAAGCAATGTCCAAAGTTCCTGACTCGCCAATCCTGAATAACTCAGGTATATCTTTTTCACTAATAGTTGAATCATGTTTAGCGGTTCGATCTACTAGAACCTTGTGTGTAGATTCTGGAGCCACTGACCATGTCTGGAATTCATTGCAGGGGTTCCAGGAAACCAGAAAACTTAGTGATGGAGAGATTTATCTACACTTGGGCAACACAAATAAAGTAGCTACAGTTGCAATAAGAATGTGTTTCTTACATTTTGGAAATGATAGGATTTTGGTTTTGAAAGATTGTCTTTATGTACCTTGCATTAGAAGGAATTTTATTTCAGTATCTAAGTTGGTTAAGAATGAATATTCAGTTTATTTTAATGACTTTGTGGTTGTTAAGAAAAATAAACGTTTTATTTGTTCTGGTACATTGGTGGATGGTCTTTATATTATAAATCCTGAGACTCCCATAGCGCAGCTATATGAACTGAATAACTCGGATAGCTCACCTAAAAAGAGAAAGGAAGCTTGTGAGATAAAATAAACATATGTTTGGCATTTATGACTTGGTCATATCAATATAAACAGAATACGAAGGATGGTTCAGAATGGAAAATTAGGTTCATTAAAAATGGAGGAACTAACAGCATGTGAGTCATGTTTAGAAGGTAAGATAACCAAGAGGCCATTTTTGGCAAAGGGTAATAGGGTCAAAGAACTCTTGGAGCTTATCCATTCAGATGTTTGTGGACCAATGAATGTCCAAGCATGGGGAGGTTTTGAATATTTCAATACTTTTATTGATGACTACTCAAGATATGGGTATAATTATTTGATGCGGCGTAAGTCTGAGGCCTTTTGGAAAATATAATTTTTAAGGAAGAATTAGAGAAGAGTCTAGAAAAATATATCAAGTCATTTCAATCTGATCGAGGTGGCGAATACCTCTTGGGACAATTCAGGGATTACTTGGAGGAACAAGGGATTCAATCCCAGTCTTCCGCTCCAGGTACGCCACAATAGAATGGTGAGATCCATGAGGACTTATTTAGAGTTACCAACTTCTTTTTTGCGGCATGATTTAGACACAGCTGTATTCTGAAATTGGTTCCTTCTAAGTCACTACCAACTACACCCACAAAACTTTTGACCGGGCGCAAGCCTAGTCTACGGCATGTTTGGATTCGGGGTAGTCTACCACATGTGCTGAAGGGGGACGCAAGTAAGTTGGAATCAAGGAAAGATGTATGTGTCTTTGTAGGATATCCGAAAGGAACAAAGGGTGGTTTATTTTATAGTCCTATGGATCAGAAAGTCATTGTTAGCACCAATGCGAGATTTTTAGAGGAAGACTATACCATGGATCACAAGCCTAAAAGTAAAATTATTCTGGAAGAAATGAGAGGAAATCAAGTAGTCCAAGGTCTTGATATACCAACTGTACAAGAGGATATATCACAAGAAAATTATTTCGACATTGAACTAAGTTTGGGTGGTTGGAGAAATGTAGATACTCGTGATACACAACAAAATAGTGTTGACATTCCATCGCAAAAGGGCAGTGGGGGAAATGACAATACTAGTGATCACAAGATAGTAGTGAAATTCCACCGCAACCGAGCAGTGGGGAAAATGTTGCTGCTAGTGAACCAAAAGTAAAACCTCGTCGTAGTGGGAGGGTTTCTCATAAACCAGACATATACATATACTTGGGAGAGTCTTTTTAACAAGGTCCCTAATGAACATGATAGTGATCCCAGTAACTTTAATGAAGCTGTTGGAGTACGGATGTGGAAAAGTGGAAAAATGCTATGATTTCTGAGATGGAGTCTTTGCACTCTAATCGGGTCGGGGAACTTGTAGATCCAACAGATGGGGTAAAGCCCATCGGGTGTAAGTGTATTTATATGAAAAATAGAGGGGTAGACGGGAAGGTTGAAACCTTCAAATCAAGGCTTGTTGTGAAAGGTTTTACTTAGAAAGAAGGGATCGACTATGAGGAAACTTTTTCGCCGGTAGCCATGATTAAATCTATCAGGATTCTCTTGTCCATTTCGGCTCATTTCGATTACAAACTTTTTCAAATGGATGTCAAGACTGTTTTTCTTAATGGAAGTCTTCTTGAGTGGATTTCTATGATGTAACCAGAAGGATTCATAGCTAAGGGCCAGGAACACAAATTGTGCAAGATTAAGAGGTCTATTTATGGACTTAAGCAGGAAACTAGGTCATGGAACATCCATTTTGATCAGGGAATCAATTCTTTTGGTTTTGATCAATGTCCGGATGATTCGTGTGTGTACAAGAAGTGTAAGGAAAACGTGGTGGTATCATTGGTAACAATGTGGGTGTATTATCTAGTGTTCGGGTATGGTTATCAATTCAATTTGATATGAAAGACTTGGGAGAAACAACATATGTTCTAGGGATCAATCTTATGTGATATCGGAAAAATAGGATGTTGGGCTTGTCACAAGCTAATTAAAATGATACTGTTCTTTCAAGGTTTAGCATGCATGATTCCAAGAAAGGGTTGATCCCTTTGAGACATGGAATCAGTCTATCTATGGACCAGTTTCCTAAAACACATGATGAGATAGAAAGCATGAAAGCAGTTACTTATGCTTCTGCAGTAGGACTCATGTATGTGATGTTATGTACTAGACCAGATATTTGCTTTGTTGTTGGCATGGTTAGTAGATATCAGTCCAACCCTGGAAGAGAACATCGGACTGCGTAAAACATATATTGAAGTACCTGAAAAGGACTCGAGACTATATGTTGGTTTACCATGATGATAGTCTTGTACCCATCGGGTACATAGACTCAGAGTTTCAGTGAGATAGGGATCCAAAAAGTCTACCTCCGGATATGTTTTCACTTTAGGAGTTGGAGCAATTAGTTGGAGGAGCATCAAGCAATCTTGCATTGCTGATTCCACCATGGAAGCTGAATATGTGGCTGCTTCGAAAGCTGCTAAGAAAGTTGTTTAGCTCAGAAACTTTCTTATGGATCTTGGAGTGGTACCGAGTGCAGAACCGGCTATGACGCTTTATTGCGATACTAGCGGTACGGTTGCAAAATCAAGGGAAACAATATCTCGAGAGAAAGGAAAAGACATGGAGCTTAAGTATCATTTGATTATAGAATTTGTGCACAGAGGTTATGTGGAAGTTATGAAGAGCTCACAAGAAAGGAAAGGAAAACACCAAGAAGCTTAACAGTGAGCTTTATGTGGTTCCTAGAATTGTCGATCCCATGACGTTGTATTGTGATAACACTGGGGCGGTCGCACAAGCCACGGAACCCCAGTCACACCAGAGAACTAAGCACATACTTAGGAGACTCCATATAGATCGAGAGATAGTTGATCGAGGAGATGTGAAGATATGCAAGATTCCAACAGATGATAATCTTTCTGATGCTCTCACAAAGTCGTTGTTTCAGCGAAAGCATGAAGGGCTCACTAGGGCTATAGGCATACGTGATGCACCATATTGACTTAGTGCAAGTGGGAAACTGTTGGTTTTGGATCCCTAGAGGCAATCTGTTTAGTATGAACTTTATTTGCTAGAATAAATCAATGTAGTATTTATGGAGATATTTAACATAATGAATTCCTTAGATTCCAAGTGAATTTTTATCATAATATCCCTAGTCCATTATATTGATTAACATTACGATCAACTATAGATCACTATCTGTGTAGATTGATATGGAGATATCAAGTCCAACACATGGGTATGCATTAGGAGTAATGGTGTTGTAATCCTTAGACTTGAAGTCACTGGATACTCTAGTTGTGAAATATCATGCTTTGATATTATCAAACGTTACACCATAACTGGGTAACTATAAAGATAGCTATCGGGCATGATAGGAAGCAAGCTTAGAGATGGCAGCGATGTAGATAGATTTGTCCCTCCTACATAATAGGAGCAAATATCCACGGCCACTTGAGGGGTAGAGCTTATGGAATGTCTGGTCAGACTCATATCAATAAATATAGAGGTATTTATGTTATCTTCATGGATAAGCCTATTCCCAGGACCGAGAAACTATGGATTTGATATACCTTATATATCAGAGATGTGTTGCTAGACACCGCTCTATACTTGTAGTATTTACTACCAACTATGTAAAAACCTATGGGGTCACACACCATATGGGTTAAACCGGATATGGGTATTAATTAGTTGGACAAATTAATTAGAAGGATCATAACCCAACCAAAAGCAAAGTTAGTGTGACTAGTTTGCAAGTTGAATAATCCATGTAAGGACATGATTAGTATTGGGGAAATTATGTAGTTAATAAAGAGTTATTAACTATATAAAGGAACTCTAGCTTGATATTTTCTCAAGACAAGTCATTATTGAGAGAACATAACAAAGCGAGGAGAGAGAGACAAGGAAGAGGCTCGGAACTAACCGTTCTCCCCTCCTTGCCGTCATCCTCCCTCGGAGTTGGCTTGGTTCTCCTTTTTGCGTGATCCTTTGCCTCCTTCTTCTGTTTCTAGAACTACATGGTGGGAAGGATTCCAGTTGAATATCCAAGGTGTGGATAATCATAGAGATGAAGACACAATTCTTCGTAGTGTTCTCACAAACTAAGGTACACGTGTTTCTACCCTGATCTTGTTATGATTTCTTTCCTGTGATCCTTGGAGGGGTTTGATTAGGATTAAAATTTTGTTATTCTGCTGAGTAATTTGCATCAAATCCCTACATGAACAATTAAGGTCTAGTTTGTCGTGGTGGATTTGAAGATACTTCTTAAAGGAAATGGATTTGGTCTAGTTTTCTTGTTGGACATAAAATATGGTCATAAATTGATATTAGCTATATGATATCTAAGACTTGTGTAAGTGGGATAACAATTTCTGTGATCTCTGGTTTGAGCCAAGTTATGGGACAATGCATCCGAACGTGTAAGTTCACAGGTAGCTCACAATAAGTTTCAAGGCCTTGAAACTCATCTCAAAGCCTTGAAACTATCTGAGAATGAACTAAGGGGGAGTTTCTACTCTAAACCCTCTTTAATCTTATGCACTTGATTTTGATATGATGTATGATGAATGACAAGCCTAATCTGAATATTTATTGCAATACCAGCTTGAGTTATCTTGCAGGAATTTCTAGATAACCTTGGGTATGCAGGTTTAGCAAGTTTGCTTATTTAATGGATTGTGTACTTGTCAATTGAAGGCTGCAGATTGATCCTACTGTTATGAAATGATTTCTTGAACTTCCTTAAGTCAAGAGATGGAAGATAAAATGAAAACTAGTGAAGAGATCAAGAAGCTGGCGGTTGGAATGGAGGTGTTAAGAGTCAAAGATCTCTGGAGGATTTTTAGGATATTCTGTTTTAAAGTTCCTATAAATGTTGCATATCAAAATTCAATAGATCAGAGACACATTTTGAGGGTACAACGAATTCAGAGCATTACATAGACAAGAACACCTTCACAGGATTGGCAAGCAGCACATAAGGAGACCAAACACTCAATCCATCTCATTACCGAAGAACACTTCAAGCCTCACAACTTTACTGCATTTACCGTGTTCTTCCTTATGTGAGTGAAAACCTGGTTTGAAGCACTCAAATGAAAATAGAAGGAACACGATAATTTTACGGAGTTCAGTCCTAAATATTTGTGGACCAATGGATGTCCAAGCGTGGGGAGATTTTGAATATTTCAGTAATCAGAGAAGCGTCTCGAAAAATATATCAAGTAATTTCGATCTGATCGTGGTGGCGAATACCTCTTGGGACAATTCAGGGATTACTTGGAGGAACAAGGGATTCAATCCCAGTTGTCTGCTCCAGGTACGCCACAATAGAATGGTGAGATCGATGTTGAGTTATTTAGAGTTACGAACTTCTTTTTTGGGGCATGATTTAGACACAGGTGTATTCTGAAATTGGTTCCTTCTATGTCCGTACCAACTACAACCACATAACTTTGGGGTAGTCCAGCACATGTGCTGAAGGGGGATGCAATTAAGTCGGAATCAAGGAAAGAAGTATGTGTCTTTGTAGGATATCCGAAAGGAACAAAGGGTGGTTTATTTTATAGTCCTATGGATCAGAAAGTCATTGTTAGCACCAATGCAAGATTTTTAGAGGAAGACTATATTATGAATCACAAGCCTAAAAGTAAAATTATTCTTGAAGAAATGCGAGGAAATCAATTAGTCCAAGGTCTTGATATACCAACTGTACAAGAGGATAAATCACAAGAAAATTATATCGACATTGAACTAAGCTTGGGTGGTTGGAGAAATGTAGATACTCGTGCTACACAACAAAATAGTGTTGACATTCCACCGCAAAAGGGCAGTGGGGGAAATTTACAATACTAGTGATTACAAGATAGTAGTGAAATTCCGCCGCAACCGAGCAGTGGGGAAAATGTTGCTGCTAGTGAACCAAAACTACAACCTCGTCGTAGTGGGAGGCTTTCTCCAAATCCAGATATATACATGTACTTGGGAGAGTCTTTTGACAAGGTCCCTAATGAACATGATAGTGATCCCAGTAACTTTGAAGATGTTGGAAGTACGGATGCGGAAAAGTGGAAATGCTATGTTTTCTGAGATGGTGTCTATGCACTCTAATCAGGTCGGGGAACTTGTAGATCCAATAGATGGGGTAAAGCCCATCGGGTGTAAGTGGATTTATATGAAAAAGAGAGGGGTAAACGGGAAGTTTGAAACCTTCAAATCAAGGCTTGTTGTGAAAGGTTTTACTTAGAAAGAAGGGATCGACTATGAGGAAACTTTTTCGCCGGTAGCCATGATTAAGTATATCAGGATTCTCTAGTCCGCTTTGGCTCATTTCAATTACAAACTTTGTCAAATGGATGTCAAGACTGCTTTTATTAATGGAAGTCTTGATGAGTGGATTTATATGATGCAACAAGAAGGATTCATAGCTAAGGGCCAGGAGCACAACTTGTGCAAGATTAAGAGGTCTATTTATGGACTTAAGCAGGCATCTAGGTCATGGAACATCCATTTTGATTAGGGAATCAATTCTTTTGGTTTTGATCAATGTCCGGATGAGTCGTGTGTGTACAAGAAGTGTAAGGAAAACGTGGTGGTATTCTTTATACTTTACGTTGATGATATATTGCTCATTGGTAACAATGTGGGTGTATTATCTAGTGTGCGGGTATGGTTATCAAGTCAATTTGATATAAAAGACTTGGGAGAAGCAGTATTTGTTCTAGGGATCAAGCTTATGCGATATTGGAAAAATAGGATGTTGGGCTTGTCACAAGCTAATTATAATGATGTTCTTGCAAGGTTTAGCATGCATGATTCCAATAAAGGGTTGATCCCTTTCAGACATGGAATCAGTCTATCTATGGACCAGTTTCCTAAAACACCTGATGAGATAGAAAGCATGAAAGCAGTTCCTTATGCTTCTTCAGTAGGAAGCCTCATGTATGCGATGTTATGTACTAGACCAGATATTTGCTTTGTTGTTGGCATGGTTAGTAGATATCAGTCTAACCCTGGAAGAGAACATTGGAGTGCGTAAAACGTATTTTGAAGTACCTAAAAAGGACTCGAGACTATATGTTGGTTTACCATGATGATAGTCTTGTACCCATCGCGTACATAGACTCAGATTTTCAGTCAGATAGGGATTCCAAAAAGTCTACCTCCGGATATGTTTTCACTTTAGGAGGTGGAGCAATTAGTTGGAGGAGCATCAAGCAATCTTGCATTGCTGATTAAACCATGGAAGCTGAATATGTGGCTGCTTCGAAAGCTGCTAAGAAAGCTGTTTAGCTCAGAAACTTTCTAATGGATCTTGGAGTGGTACCGAGTGCAGAAGCGGCTATGAAGCTTTATTGCGATACTAGCGGTGCGGTTGCAAGCTCAAGGGAACCAATATCTCAAGAGAAAGGAAAATACATGGAGCGTAAGTATCATTTGATTAGAGAATTCCTGCACAGAGGTTATGTGGAAGTGATGAAGAGATCACAAGAAAGGAAAGGAAAACACCAAGAAGCTTAACACTGAGCTTTGTGTGGTTCCTAGAATTGTCAATCCCATTACGTTGTATTGTGATAAAACTGGGGAGGTCGCACAAGCCAAGGAACCCCAGTCAAACCAGAGATCGAAGCATGTACTTAGGAGACTCCATATAGATCGAGAGATCGTCGATCGAGGAGATGTGAAGATATGCAAGATTCCAACAGATGATAATCTTTCTGATCCCCTCACAAAGTCGTTGTTTCAGCGAAAGCGTGAAGGGCGCACTAGGGCTATAGGCAAAGGTGATGCAACAGATTGACTAAGTGCAAGTGGGAGACTGTTGGTTTAGGATCCCTGGAGGCAATCTGTTTAGTATGAACTATATTTGCTAGAATAAATCAATGTATTATTAATAAAGATATTTAATATAATGAAATCCTTAGATTACAAGTGTGTTTTTATCTTAATATCCCTAGTCCATTATATTGATTAACATGACGATCAACTATAGATCAGTATCTTTGTAGATTGATATGGAGATATTAAGTCCAACACATGGGTATGCATTAGGAGTAATGGTGTTGTAATCCTTAGACTTGAATTCACTGGATACTCTAGTTGTGAAATATCATTCTTTGATCTTATCAAACGTTACACCGTAACTTGGTAACTATAAAGATAGCTATCAAGCATGATAGGAAGCAAGCTTGGAGATGACAGTGATGTTGATAGATTTGTCCCTCCTACATAATAGGAGCAAATATCCACGGCCAGTCGAGGGGTAGAGCTTATGGAATGTCTGGTCAGACTCATATCAATCAATATGGAGGTACTGATGTTATCTTCATGGATAAGCCTATTCCCAGGACCGAGAAACTATGGATTGGATATACGAGTGTGACAATTATGTCTCGCATTCAATCCGGATGTAGAGACAAAGGGATAACACAACATGGTAACATTGGGCACAAGGTTTGTCGGGATCAATGACTATTTCTATTAGTTGGGTGGCAGATATGTGTTGCTAGACACCGCTCTATGCTTGTAATAGTTACTACCAACTATGTATAAACCTATGGGGTCACACACCATATGGGTTAAACCGGATATGGGTATTAATTAGTTGGAAAAAATAATTAGAAGGATCATAACGCAACCAAAAGCAAAGTTAGTGTGACTAGTTTGAAAGTGGACTAATCCATGTAAGGACATGATTAGTATTGGTGGAATTATGTAGTTAATAAAGAGTTATTAACTATATAAAGGAACTCTAGCTTGATATTTTCTCAAGAAAAGTCATTATTGAGAGAACATAACAAAGCAAGGAGAGAGAGAAAAGGAAGAGGCTTGGACACAACCGTTCGCCCCTCCTTGCCGTCGGCCTCCCTAGCAGTTGGCTTGGTTCTCCTTTTGGCGTGATCCTTTGCCTCCTTCTTCTGTTTCTAGCACTACATGGTGGGAAGGATTCCAGTGAAGATCCAAGGTGTGGATACTCATAGAGATGAAGACACAATTCTTCATAGTGTTCTCACAAACTAAGGTACACGTGTTTCTACCCTGATCATGTTATGATTGCTTGCCTGTGATCCTTGGAGGAGTTTGATTAGGATTAGAATTTTTTTATTCTGCTGAGTAAGCTGCATCAAATCCCTACATGAATAGTTAAGGTCTAGTTTGTCGTGGTGAATTTGCGGATACTTCGTAAAGGAAATGGATTTGGTCTAGCTTTCTTGTTGGAAATAAAATATGGTCATAAATTGATATTAGCGATATGTTATCTAAGACTTGTGTATGTGGGATAACAATTTTCCTGATCTCTGGTTTGAGCCAAGTTATGGGACAATGCATCCGAACGTGTAAGTTCACAGGTAGCTCACAATAAGTTCCAAGGCCTTGAAACTCATCTCAAAGCCTTGAAACTATATGAGCATGAACTAAGGGGGAGTTTCTACTCCAAACCCTCTTTAATATTCTGCACTTGATCTTGATATGTTGTATGATGATATAGAAGCCTAATCTGAATATTTATTACAATATCAGCTTGAGTTATCTTGCAGGAATGTCTAGAACTTCCTTAAGTCAAGAGATGGGAGATAAAATGAAAATTAGTGAAGAGATCAAGAAGCTAGCGGTTAGAATTGAGGAGTTAAGAGTCAAAGATCTCTGGAGGATTTTTAGGATATTCTGTTTGAAAGTTCCTATCAATGTTGCATTTCAAAATTCAATAGAGCAGAGACATATTTTGAAAGTACAATGAATTCAGAGCATTACAGAGAGAAGAACACCTTCACAGGATTAGCAAGGAGCACATAAGGAGATCAAACACTCAATCCATCTCATTACAGAAGAACACTTCAAGCCTCACAACTTTACGTCATTTACCGTGTTCTTCCTTATGTGACTGAAAACCTGGTTTGATGCACTGAAATGAAAATACAAGGAACACGATAATTTTACGGAGTTCAGTCCTCAATGACCTACGTCTCCTCCTGAGGGATCTAAATTCTTGCAGGATTTCAATAGACTTGTTATTAATCAAAAGCTAAGTCCTAGATATCAAGCACAGAGAATTCCTTTACTCTGTTAAAGCTTGTGTTTCTCTCTAACCTATCTAGTATCTTCTCTAGCTAATTGGTACTATAAGAATCTCTTGTTGTTCCTTTTGAATAACACAATGAGAGTAAATGATGAAGTAATAATATTGTGCTTTGAGTGCAGATGAATTCAACAGGATATCCACATGCAAGACTGCTAAGGAGATATGGGATAAAGTGGTGGTTACTTTCGAAGGAAACAGCGAAGTGAAACAAACTAAGATCAATATCTTCCTTTGACTGTATAATCTATTCAAGATGAATGGGGGTGAATCCATCAAGGACATGTTCAAAAGATTAAAAGATATTGTCAACAATCTGGAGCCCCTGGGAAAGTGTTCTCCAATGAAGAAAAATTCAGAAATATCTTGAGAAGTCATCCCAAAGCCAAAGGGGAACCGAAGACCACAACCATTGAAGAAGCTTAATATTTATCCTCCATTCAGCTTGAGGATTTACAGGGAAAACTACTCACAAATGAGATCTCCATGAATGAAGCTGATGGATAGCTACCAGAGAATGTCTTGAATCTGGCACAAAAGGCTATAGAGAGTGAACAACCTCTGAGCCTTGAAAAATAATAAGGTGACGAGGAAGATCCAATTGCTCTCATTTCCAAAGCCTTGACAAGGATTCTCAAGATGAGGAAGAACTTTGGAAACAAAGATTTCTACAAAGACAAATTCAGATCTTCAAGTAGAAAATACTACAAAGGTAAGTCTTCTTCTCATGGTAATAAATCTAAAGTGATGAATTGCTTTGAGTGTGGTGATGTAGGATACTTGATCATAGACTGTCCACACAAGAAAAGCAAGCATTTTCAAAAGAAAGACCCTGACAGAAAGAAGAAGGCTATGGTAGCCTCTTGGAGTGACTCAGATTCATCAAGTGACTTTGAATCTAAATACAATCAAGCTAACATATGTGTCATGTCCATGCATGATGAATGTTCGGATAAGAACATTGAGGTAATGGTGAAAACTCTTATGTCCCAGTTTTCAAAAATGCTTTCTGAAATATTGGAAACAATGCTTCTGAATGAAGAATATTACTTGAGTCAAATCAAATATTTAAAGGAGAGAGTTCATGTGCAAGACAAAGAAAATTTGTAACTAATTTTCCAAAACAAGAATCTTGAAATTTCTCAGGAAAAGACAGAAAAAGAATTCAAAGCCTTGGAAACCAATTTCAAAGCCTTGAAATATCAGGTCAAAGAAGTTGTCACAGAGAACTCTATTTTGAGTGACAACATTGTTTCTCTAAGACATCATCATGATGAATTAGAGGAACAAAAGAATAATTTTACTGAGAAACTTCAAGAATCTAAGATGACTATGACAAAACTTGCTGGCTCAGAACATAATCACAACTTGATTCTTGGAGAAAGTCTGCAGTCTGTTCACAAAACTGGTATTGTATACAATCCAAATTTTCCAAGAAAGAACAATACCAGATTTGTGAAAGCAGCAAACATTCTCCAAAATGTCATTACTGCAGAAACATTGGTCATGTAAAGATGACTTGTCCCTTTAGAAGAAGAGAACCTCACATCATGATGAACACTTTTCCATTTCAACTTAATGGGAAGTGAGACAGATTTGGGTTCCTAAAGGGGTTAGAACACCTAATATGCTTGACCCATAATATAAATTCAAATATCACACTTGGTCTAACAGGTGGGTAAGGAAGTGAATGGTGTTTGCAGGTTGTCACAAAGATCAAAGAACATAAACGGATTATGGATAGTGGTTGCTCCAGAAACATGAGTGGAAAAATTTCTTTATTCTCTGAATTGAAAGAAAAATCACTAGGGACGATCACACTTGGTCACAAAGGAAAATGCAACATCATAGGTATTGGTGGAGTTGGTAATGGCTCTGAAAATTAAATTTCAGATGTTTATCTTGTAGATGGTTTAAATTTTAATCTGCTGAGTGTATCTCAATTGTGTGACAAAGGTAATAAAGTTTTATTTAACAAATAAATATGTGTGGTGCAAGATGAAAAATATGGCAATTGCATCCTCACAGCTTCTAGGTCAAACAATGTATACTATTTGAAGTTGCAGGAGGAAGGTTGAAGTGTCTCAAGGCCTTGAAAGAGGATTCAAATCATTGGTACAGAAAGCTTGGACACATTATCCTACATACATTGAATAAAATGGTTTCCAAATATCTTTTCAGACAGATTTGGGTTCCTAAAGGTGTTAGAACACCTAATATGGTTGAACCAAAATATAAATTCAAATATCACACTTGGTCTAACAGGTGGGTAAGGAAGTGAATGGTGTTTGCAGGTTGTCACAAAGATCAAAGAACAGAAATGGACTATTGATAGTGGTTGCTCCAGAAACATGAGTGGCAAAAGTTCTTTATTCTCTGAATTGAAAGAACAATCAGGAGGGACGATCACATTTGGTCACAAAGGAAAATGCAACATCATAGGTATTGGTGGAGTTGGTAATGGCTCTGAAAATTATATTTTAGATGTTTATCTTGTAGATGGTTTAAATTTTAATCTGCTAAGTGTATCACAACTGTGTGAAAAATGTAATAAAGTTTTATTTAACAAAGAAAAATGTGTGGTGCAAGATGAAAAATATGGCAATTGCTTCCTCAGTGGTTCTAGGTCAAACAATGTATACTGTTTGAAGTTGCAGGAGGAAGTCTGAAGTGTCTCAAGACCTTGAAAGAGGATTTAAATCATTGGTACAGAAAGCTTGGACACATTATCCTACATACATTGAATAAAATGGTTTCCAAAGATCTTGTCAGAGGTCTACCTTCTATGAAGTTCAAGGATGAAGAGGTATGCATGGCTTGTGCTCAAGGTAAAAAGACAAGAAGCTCTTTCAAGCCCAAGAACTTTGTAAGTACAACTAAACATATTGGATTAATGCATATGGATTTTTGTGGTCCTATGAGAGTTCCAACTCCAAAAGGAAAGAGCTATATGGTGGTTTATGGTAGATGATTACTCTAGATTTACTTGGGTAATGTTTCTTACGGATAGGTTTGAGGCTCTATCTGAATTTTAAAAGCATTGCAAAGAGCTTCAAACTTTGAAAAACATGCCTATTGCTTCTATCAGGAGTGATCGTGGCAGAGAGTTTGGTCAACTAGAGTTTGACTTATTTTTTTGCTATGTGTGGTATCTCTCACAACTTCTGGTGTAGTTGAAAGGAAGAACAGGACACTTAAGGACATGTCTAGGACAATGCTTTTTGAAAACAAGTTGCCAAAATCCTTTTGGGCAGAAGCTGTAAACGCAGCAAACTATATTTTGAACAAGTGCCTGGTTAGGCCCATTCTGAAGAAAACTCCTTATAAACTCTTCAAAGGGAGAAAGCCAAACATATGTTGCTTCAAACCTTTTGGTTGTACTTGTTTTGTTCACAACAATGGTAAGGATTACCTTGGTAAGTTTGATGCCAGAAGTGATGAAGGTATATTTCTTGGATACTATTTAACTTGAAAAGCTTACAGAGTTTACAATAAAAGAACAAAGCTTGTTCAGGAAAGTATACATGTTATTATTTATAAAGAATATGATGGTTATTTGAGTGATGGTTTTGCATATCTGAATCTGAACAAGCATGATCAGAAGATGAAACTGATCCAGACAATGGTTCAAAGAATAACTTGCAGGAAGCCAGAAGAGATGTTCAAGGCCTTGAAAATAGGTTTCAAAGTTTTGAAACATAATCTCAAGAAAAACAGAGTGGTGAATCCACGACATCAAGATCTCAAGGTCTTGAAAATATTCATGGAAAACCATAACCCTGGACACCTAGAAAGAAGTTCATATATCTATCAGCTCATCCAGCAGAAAACATCATTTTTGATCCATCCACTGTTACACAAAGAATGTCTAAATCAAAGAACTTGTGTGCTTTTAATGCTTTTGTATCTCTTATAGAGCCCGAGAATGTGAAAGAAGCACTTCAAGAGGCAGACTCGGTCATTGCTATGCAAAGTGAGCTGAATGAATTTGAGAGAAACATGGTTTGGAATCTAGTTTCTCCTCCCAAAGATCAGTCTGTGATTAGAACAAGATAGTGCTTAAAAACAAGTTGTATGAAAGTTGTAAGGTTGTCAGAAATTAAGCAAGATCAGTAGCTCAAGAATACAACCAGGAAGAAGATTTCTCAGGTCTTATGAGCTGGGAATTTGAAATGAGCTTGATGGGAGAGTTAAATTTCTTTCTTGGACTTCATGTGCAGCAAATGAAGAAAGGAATCTTTCTACACCAAAATAAGTATACCAAGGATTTGCTGAACAAGTTTAACTTGTCTAAATCCAAGGATGCTAAAACTCCCATGAGTTCTACACTGTTTGTAGATAAAGATCACAATGGTAAGAGTGTGAACCAGAAAGAATACAGAGGTATGATTGGTTCACTACTTTATCTAACAGCAAGTAGGCCAGATATCATGTTTAGTGTTTTCATGTGTGCTAGATTCCAAGCTAATCCTAAAGAATCACACTTAGTGGTTGTCAAAAGAATCTTTAGATATCTCAATGGTACCGAAGACTTTTGGCATTGGTATCCTAAATAGTCTAACTTCTCACTGTGTGGCTATTCAGATGCTGATTTTGCAGGATACAAAGTTCATAGACAAAGAACTTCGGGGTGTTGCCAGTTCCTTGGATCATCCCTAATAATATGGCATTCTAAGAAGCAAAATCCAGTGGCTTTATCAATAGCAGAAGCTGAATACATAGCAGATGGAGCTTGTTGCTCTGAAGTAATGTAAAGAGCTCAAAAAATGAGAGACTTGGGCTATGAATTCAGAGATATTTCTATCAAATGTGACAACACTAGTGCATTCTCTATTAATAAGAACCCAGTTCCGCACTCAAGACTAAACACACAGATATAAGACACCATTTCATCATAGATCATTGGAGAAAGGTGATGTAACTTTTTTCATTTGTTCCTACTAACATGCAGTTTACAGATATCGTCATTAAACCACCGCCAGAAGATAGATTCACAACCCAAATATTAGAACCGGGCATGTTAAACAAGGGATCACTGATTTAGGGGTAACATCAAGTAAGGATTATGTATTTATGTGTTTTTGAAAGTTTTTCAAAGTATTTAAAAGCTTTTAAAACCCTTGATTTTATCTGCTTTCAGTACTACAGTTTTTCAAGGCCTTGGAAATCTTTTCAAAGCTTTGTAAATAAATCTGCATACTATATAGTCAATGAATGGATCCTCAATGTTGGGTGTTATCTCTGTGGATTTCTACCTAACATTGTTTTTAGTTTAAAAAAATCATTTTGAAATCAATGTTATTTTATTTCCTTCCACACGTCACACACATATTTTGAATTTTACTCAAACTTTCCTTCCTCAAATATTCAGGAAATATTCAGTTTTCTTTTCAAATTGGAACTCTTATGTACTTGTATTCTCTCTTCTCTCTCTCGTTTCTATCACTCCTCCCTCTCTCTTATAAACATTCCAAACCCTAATGCACTCACGAAGAATCTCTGAGAGAATCAAGATGGCTGGAGGCTCTAAGAAAAGTTCAGGGAAGAAGAGTAAAGCTAAAGAGGAAGAAGCTCAAGAAATAAGTGATGATTCCAGTTCTATTACTCCTAGTGCAGAAAGGCCAAACTCTCCTCCTCCGAAGAAAAGCATGAAAGATGAGGGTGATCTCAAGCAAGAAAAAGGTATATCCAACAGTTGGTTATCAAAAGAAGAAAGTTGTTTCAATTGGTAGCCATCAGAAGGTGAAGAAGAAGCTTGAAAAATCAGACAAAGGGAAAGAGAATTTCACTGGAAAGGAGATTCAAGAATCAGAGAAGGACACTGGTAAGGAACTTCAGATCTACATTGAGAAGAAATTCCCTTATCGTAAGAAAACTCTCCCTAGAAAGTGGTTTATCAGTCATTCTGCAAGAGGAAATTGGTTAGATGGTTTTGTTTCAACTCCTATAACATAATGTAGCTTGATCAGTACTAGTATGTTGAATGGTATGAATCTAGAATGCATAAGGAGGCTGAAACACAGTTCTCTCTAGAAAATCCTTAACCCCTCAGAAGTTGCATAACCTAAGCTTACCAGACTGTTCTATTTGAACATGAAACAAGAGAAAACCGTGGATTTGACTATATCTTCTAAGGTGGCAGGCATGAACATGGAACTAGATCATTCTAAGTTTGCCAATATCATAGGTTTTCCAAAGAGGTACCATACAGAAAATCACCCTAGTAAGACTGATGCTTTGAAATTAGCTAAAGAGGAATTCCTTTTACCTAATGAAACGACCACCTCAAAATAGTTGACTCACTCTATGTTGAATGTTGAATCTAATGTTTTGTTTATTATTTTGATGAGGTGTGTAGTACCTAACGAGAATTCAAAAGAGTTGTTGTCTGATAGGGTATAGTATTTGATGTATCTGATTATGCATGGTTATGAGATTGACTTGCCATGAATTGTGATGGAGCACATGCTTAACTCATGTACCAAGAAAAGGAAACATCCTCTACCCTATGGAAACTTCCTTACAATTTTCTTTCAACACCTTGAAATTCCAATTGATAGGGAAGAGACAATCACCACTGGTTTTGGAATGCTTGATGAGAAAACTTTTCAAAGGATTGGAATTGTAAGAACCAGTGAAAGAGCGTTGAAGCTATATTCTGATTTGTCTGCAGAAGAGTTGCAGAGTAAAAAGTTCCCTAAGCCTAAATCTCTGCCCTCTCCATCTACCATACCCTCTCAATGTCAGGACCAATCCATAGTTCTTCAAAGATTATAGTTCATTGAGAATGAGTTGAATGAATTGAAGCATGCTAAATATGAGTTGGGTACTGAGTTCAAACAAATGAAGTATATGCTTGAGAGTGTCTTCAGAAGTATACATTTGATCCATTTAGAAGAAGAAGTCTCACATGCTCTTGAAGGATCAAAGAAGTCAGGTTCTACAACTGATCTGTTTGATGAACACAGTATTGAGGATGAAGCTAGGGATACGGGTGTTGGAAAGTTGGTTTCTGTAGATGCAAATGAAGGTGCAAAGACTTTTGAGAATGGGGATTAAGAAGAAGACAGTGTGGACTCTGACATGCGTCTCAAAGAATTTAAGAAGAAGAAAAAGAAAGCAAAGGTTCCAACAATTATGACTTCATCAAAAAAAATGATGGTAATGTGGCTGCTGGTGAGACTGGTGAGGAAGTAGCACAGGAAGAAGAACAGCAAGAGGATGAAAAAGTTAAAGAAGAAAGTGATCAAGAGGAAGTTGCAGAGCCTAAGGCAGAAGAAGACCCAATACCTTGATTCTATCCTTTCTTTCTTCCTTTCGAGGCCTTGAACTTCTTTTCAAAGCCTTGAAATCATCCTTCATCTTACAAAAAATTTTGTAAGTTTTTCAGTTTTTCAAAACAATTTGATCCAACATTTTCTCATCCATCTAGATGAAAGTCAAAAAGGGGAGAAATTTAGGGGGATTATTTAGTTTTTATTGGTTTGGATGTGTAGCAGTTGGTTTGTGAACTGCTTAGTACTTTGTCTTTCAGGATTGGTAACTTAGTCTGTTTTTTATTCAGCTATGGCTTAGGTTTTATTACTGTTGGTTATGATATTTGATATTGATCTTATATATTGTTGGACTACTAAAAGTTATATTTTTCAGAAATACAGTTTATACAGGGTTATTTGTTTTGTCTTTCATTAAGGGGAAGATTTTAAGTTCACAAGTTGCTCACAATGAGTTTCAAGGCCTTGAAACTCATCTCAAAGCCTTGAAAATATCTGAGCATGAACTAAGGGGGAGTTTCTACTCCAAACCCTCTTTAATCTTCTGCACTTAATCTTGATATTTTGTGTGATGAAAGGCAAACCTAATATGATTTTTTATTGCAATATTAGCTTGAGTTATCTTGCAGGATTTGCTAGCTAACCTTGCCTATGCAGGTTTAGAAAGTTTCTTTATTTACTGGATTGTGTACATGTCAATCAAAAGCTGCAGATTGATCCTACTATTATGGAATGATGTCTGGACCTTCCTTAGGTCTACAGATGGAAGATAAAATCAAATTCAGTGAGGAGATCAAGCAGCTAGCCGTTGGAATTGAGCTGTTAAGAGGTACAGATCTCTGGAGGAGATATAGAAAATTCTGTTTTAAAGTTCCTATAAATGCTGCAGTTCAAAATTCCAGAGAGCAGAGAGACAGTTTGAGAGAAAAATGAATTAAGAGCATTACAGAGACAAGAACATTCTTACATGATTGACAAATAATAAGGAAGGAAATCAAACACTCAACTCTTCTCATTACGGAAGAACACTTCATGCCTCACAGCTTTACTGCATTTACAGTGTTCTTACTTCTATGCTTTCATTTCTATATTATTTGTATTATTACTTCATCATATAATCTCGTGGTGTTTTTCAAATGGAAAAAACAATAGATTCTTAATGAATTAGTTAGAAAGAGCAGATACTAGATATGTTAGAGAGAACCAGAAGCTGTAATGGAGTAAGGGAATTCTTTGTTCTTGAGATCTAGGGCTTAGCTTTTGATTAATAAGAAGCCTGTTGAAATCTTGCAGGGATTTACATCCCTCAGGCGGAGACGTAGGTCATTGAGTACTAAACTCCGTAAAATTATCGTGTTCCTTGTATTTTCATTTCAGTTTCTATAATCATCTTGTTAACTGCTTCAAACCTAGTTTTCTGTCAAGACCTTGAAAGGAATTTCAAAGCCTTTAAGAAGATCATCAACTTTTCTCACTATCTGTTTTGGTTTCAAGGGCTTGAATTTGAGTTCAAATCCTTGAAATACTTCATGATCTTCACACTTTGATTTGAAAACACTACTTTGGAAAAAGTTTCCATACTATATTAAACCCTCCCCCTTCTAGAGTATTGATCCTGTATTACTTACCTACTTATTGTCTTTCAGGATGTAGGGGTTAATCGATTCCAAAACTGTATATATCTACTATTGTTATTAATATTTTTTGTTTGTTATAACGTGATCTTGACGTCACTGCCTTCTATGTCTTGGCAGGTGAGTACGCATGAGACTAGGGAGTAGACAATCACTTAGAAGTCGTCTAATCATAGTATGCAAACTATGATAGTAAGTTTTATTTAAGTTTAGCTTTTTAAATAACATCTTATAAAATAAAAATTACGTTTAGACTTTTTGCTGAGCTTTCCATACTTAGTGGAGGACATCTCCGAAGAGTCTGGGGACCCAAGTAAAGCTCTCCAGTAATCCATGGTGGGGGTGTTTCAGTGGACCTAGGAGAAATATAGTAGAAGTAAATTTAATGAGTAGTTAGGACTTGATTAATCACATGGTAACTTTATATTAGTTACTCTTGATCATAGAGTGATTGCTAGCCACCTCATGATCATTATATTTGCTCTTGAACAACCGTCCATTCAAGTGTTTCAAAATCCAAAAAAAAAAAAAAATCAGGAAAATACTTGCTTAGTGGTTCCAATGAGGTAGCCCTAGTTTTTTTTTCATATCGAGTTTATCTGCAATTTAATGTTTTAATTTTAACTTCAATTCAATAGATTAGTTAATATCCCACACTTATTAGAACTTTTAATAATGATATAGAACTAGCCCTCAATCCCATGGGTTCGATATTACTTGGAATTTACCGGATTAATACTATAGTCGACTAGACTCATCATTCCTGGGTGCACATCTCAATGGCTGAAACTTTTGAGAGTCCGTCCTTGCGGTTAAGGCTCAGGTTCCTCCAACGATTTATGTAATCAATAGCTTTCTAATCTTCATTTTGGCAAGTTTTAGTATGCCCAATAATGCTGATAGTTCGACGAGTACTGTAGATTTGACAGAGAAACTCTAAATCTGTCTGCCCGCAGCTACCGATAGGTCTTTGCTTGAGTTGAGGTACCACTCAAATGCATCATCTTTTAGAGTTCTAACAAACTGCTGGATGAGAAGGTCATCGTCAGTTCTTACACTGTTGCACGTCTCAACAAAGTGAGATACATGCTGTTGGGGATTTCCTTTGCTTATCAACTATTAGAACTTCAGCGAATTGTACCTGGCACGCATGCTTAACTTCTGATGCGTTCAGTGAAGTTCTTGACATAAGACTTTAAGGATGCCAACAATGACCTGGTTCGCCCATTCTTTGTATTGAGAATGACCACTTGTAGTTGATATAGGAGGACAGAACCATCCATTGATAGTTGCTCACTTGGTCTTGCCACTTCCCTAGTGTTGGTTTTTTTACTTTGTATGGACCTTTAGGATCAAGTAAGAAGACTTGGCTTGCTTCGTCGTGAATCTCAATTTGATTATTGGTGTTGCGAGTTGCACATCACGTTCCCCACAATCTTTCTTAGTTCACCAAAACCCTTAGTGAATTTGACTCTTTGTTCTTGAACAAAAACTAACGTTGGTTGTCATTACAGGCATTCTACTCTCATTAAAGAAAGACCTTTGGTACTACACGATGACGCTTCATCGATTTCACTTTCATTTTTTCATTTATTCTGCATGGGACTTTGGCCCAGTATAATAGTCTTGAGAGTTCGTTTTCCTAACTGCTCTTTCTATATAGCCGCATCTAGGACATCATTAATGTAGATATCTTCAACGATGCATCGTACCTGCCTCCGGTTGACTTAGAGAAGTCATTAGAATTTTACCAAGACAAACATAGGAGGGACCCTTGGGAACTTCGTCAATGGGATCCCGTCATTCGGTGCATAAGACTTGCAACAAGTGATGCGGTGAACGTCTGGGAGGTTTGATTCAGCCACATCAGTGAATGAATGACGTCCTCCAATCTTAAGTGTTGGAGTTTGATAATGCTTCTTGTGAGCCATCACGACACTCCGAGGATGGGTGTATTTGAGGAGAAGATATGAGAGGCACAAATGTCCCACGGGGCGTGCCAAAATTCGCACACACAAATCTTTTGCTATTGCAAACAAAAGGGATAATTCAATGTGACAAATATTTAATGAATTTGTTGAAATGATTACAATATCTGAATCGAGATAGTAGACGTTCTTTGATTTCAGCGAAGAACGCGCTGATGGTCATGAAGAACACGAAGAACTTGCCCTTCAAATGTCTTGAAGAACAGGAAGATGGTTCGATGATGGATGAATGAACTATTCGGGGATTTAGAAGATTGATCTTCAGGGCTTTCTTCTTCTTGCAAGATCCAATTGTGGGTTTTATGAACTATGATCAACCCCCTTTATATAAGTGATGAATTAAGAGTTATAGTCGTGTTACAACTCGTACAAGTAATTATAAGTTATTTATTTATTTAAAAGAATAATCTCTATCAATCTAATAATTAATAAATCACTTTCATCTCCTGACGTTATATTGGAATAACGATTTATCATAAGAAATATTCATTTCTTATTTTCTGCACTAGTTGAATGAGTGGTGCCCTGTGGTTGGGCGAGCTTGTTGACTTTAGTCATCTAGCGACGTGGCGTCATGTGAGCGGTCCTTGTTTGCGAATCAAAATTTGACTTATTTGCCATGTTTGCTATATTTAATTGTCATTTAAGAACCATAGCTTGTTGACAAGTGCTTTTTTATTCACCAATTTATCAAATAAATAAGTGCACGTGGCGCCATTTGAGTGGCAGAAAATTTGTGTGTCTACCGTCATGTCAATGTATGGTTGCGAGATCACACCCGTAA
Organism: Linanthus parryae; assembly: GCA_023055425.1. Classification (NCBI taxonomy): domain Eukaryota; kingdom Viridiplantae; phylum Streptophyta; class Magnoliopsida; order Ericales; family Polemoniaceae; genus Linanthus; species Linanthus parryae. The sequence goes on from JALGPY010000004.1 coordinate 42,616,984, forward strand.
TAAAATGTGTGAAATTGTTGTTCAAGCCATGATTTTCTATGGCAACGGATATGTATTCGCCATGTGTAAGTCATTCCAATTTTCTTTAATATTGGGTCTGTTATGTATGCTGTCATAGTTTTCGACAAGTCATTGCAACACTCCACATACCAAGTATTATTTTTTTGCTAAATGTGAAATTCACATGGAACAGATATAATAAATCAATTTATTATATATGGAAATGTAAATTAATTTCTCTCACCCACAAAATCCTTGGGATTTACTCATAGGCTTAATATAATAGAGGAGCTACAATCAAGGATTAGGTAGCTACAATCGGGGAAGAGCTTTGACTTCATATTAATGAAATATATTCATGCATGTTCTATCGAAGATAACTATTCGAAGCTGTCACTGGGACCAGCGTTGGCTGGCTAAAAATTTCACCTAATAATTGTTCGCTCTCCTCAACATAAAAAACAGCTCTTATAAGAGAACCTACAAGCCATTCATGAATGTCACCACTCTCAACCCCAAACCACAAAAATAGAAGATGAAGTTCCTTTGGTGTCTGTTCATCGTCTCCCTGTGTGCTGCGCATACACCATCCTTTTGGGCACTCAACGCATCCTGTAAGAAGAGAAGCCCAAATGACTATTGCTAAACTACCTTGGGCCGTCTCAGCCCACTGCTAGCTCAAGCCCAAACCAACCGAAGGACCAAAGTGAAAGCCCAAGCAAACCTGCAAGGGCATCTTCGCAAACATGAAGGACCAAGCTGCAAATAGCAACGGAACACTTCCAAAACACAGAAGATATGTTTGACCAAAATCAATGGTCATTAAAAGTGATTATTCTTTGTCTATTATTTATACACTGTACATCATCTCTGGCTTTCAATAATACAGAAGATTATCTCTTCTTCTTCTCGACCATTCTTTGCTCTCTGGTACAATTCTCTCTATGGGTTTCAACCCAATTAGTTAAACTTCACATGGTATCAGAGCTGCTGCTTAACAGCTCCGATGTCGATCTCCAGTACCACCACCGGTACCGCTTCCAGTCCCTCTTCGACGACCGTCTCCGCCATCGCCACTCAAACCGATGGCGTGAATCCTCTGAATCTACTGACAAACATTCACAATCTCGTCCCTTTTAAGTTGGATGGATCCAACTATGTGATTTGGAAGTATCAGATCTCATCTCTACTGAAAACCCAATCGATGTTTGGGTACCTTGACGGATCTCTTCCCTGTCCGGCGAAATTCTTGCCGGAAACCGACGGGTCAGCCGCTGCTGTAAATCCCGCCTATCTGACCTGGCAGAAGCAAGACCAGGCGATGATTACGGTGCTGAATGCAACCCTGAGCCAGGAGGCTCTGTCGATGGTAATCGGTCACACTACTTCCCGTTCACTTTGGCTTGCACTGGAACGAAGGTATGCTTCCCTGTCTCGTTCAAATATTCTGCAATTAAAGAACGAATTACAGACGAGTAAAAAGAAATCAGAGTCAATTGATTCTTTTATGCAAAAATTGAAGAACATTCGGGATAAGTTAACAGTGGCTAGTGTTACAATTGAAGATGAAGACATGATTCTCTATGCTCTAAATGGGTTACCCTCTGAGTATAATGCTCTACGCACTACAATTTCTGTTAATTCCAATCCTCTTACCTTCGAAGATTTACATGTTCTGCTTAAATCTCATGAATTAATGCTGGAATCCCAAGCCACTGCTCCTGCTTCTGAATCTGTGATTGCTCTCAATACTGTTACTGCCAATAATAACTCTAATAGGGGTAGAGGACGGAATAATTATTATGGTAGAAACAATGGTGGACGTAACCGAGGAGGTTACCAAGGCAGATTTGGTAGAAACTATGGGTCCTATGATAATCGTGGCAGATCTAGCTACAACCGTGGAGGTCGTTCCGACTCTTATCGAGGAAGGAACAATGGCTATAGTTACCCACATCAAAATAGTGGTCATATTACTTGTCAAATCTGTGGACAAGGATACCATTCTGCTTTAGACTGTATTCATCGTATGGACCACTCTTATCAAGGTAAAATGCCCTCTGATAAGCTAACTGCCATGACTGCTTCTACTCAAAACATGGCTCCTACTTATCAAAATTATTGGTTGTCGGATACCGGGGCTACAAATCACATGACAAATGATTTTGGAAATTTGACTATGTCTGATCCCTACACTGGGAATGATCATGTTGCTGTTGGCAATGGGGAGTCACTACCCACTCACCATTCTGGTACAGCTCTCTTATCTACGTCTTCGCACAATTTTAAGTTACACAACACCTTGCACGTGCCTAATTTGAGCACAAACTTATTATCCGTTCACAAACTTTGCACTGAACATAATTGTAGATTTATTTTTGACTCCGTTTCTTTTTCTATTCCGGATATAACTACGGGGAAAATCCTATACCAAGGCCTGAGTAAAAACGGGCTATATCCGATTGAGTCATTTTCTTTTCAGCATTCACCTACAGCTTATCTAGGAAATAAAATTTCTCCTGATCTCTGGCATGCCCGCTTAGGGCACCCATCTGAGTCTGTTATGCGTCAAATAATTCCCTCTTCGGGAAAATTAAATAATAAATGTCAGTCTTGTTTACTTGGAAAGATGCATCGCCTTCCTTATTCTCATTCCACGTCTCACACTACTACACCTTTGCATTTAGTACACAGTGATGTATGGGGTCCAGCATCTACTTTATCTTACTATGGTTATCGCTATTATGTGCTGTTTGTTGATGATTTCTCTAAATTTACTTGGATTTTTCCGCTACATAACAAATCTGAAGTTGCCTCTGTCTTCCCTACCTTTAAGCTTCAAATTGAAAAACTCCTCCAAAATCAAATTCGTATCCTACGAACTGATGGAGGGGGAGAGTACATTTCTTTTACTTTTCAGCAATATCTTACAACACATGGTATAACTCACCAAAAGTCATGTCCACACACCCCACAACAAAACGGTATAGCTGAAAGAAAGCATCGCCACATCATGGAAACCGCTATTACTTTGCTCAAAAATGCTTCTATGCCTAATAAATTTTGGTTTCATGCTGTAAAAACTGCCGTTTACTTAATAAATCGCATGCCTAGCAAGAATACACAAAATAAATCTCCTTACGAGTTAATATTTGGCACATCACCAGATTATTCTCATCTGCGTACCTTCGGTTGTGCATGTTTTCCTTATCTTCGTCATTACTCTACTTCTAAACTTGATGCCAAAAGCAAACTGTGTGTCTTCCTTGGCTATGCAGATGACTACAAAGCCTATTTATGTCTTGACAAAGCAACAAATCGCATTTATATTAGTAGAGACGTAGTCTTTGATGAAACTACATTTCCTTTTACTTCTACTACTACTGACTCTCTTTCCCATGTTTCAGGGCCTCTTACCAACCCTCCCCTCGGTCCCCTCGGTCCCCTCGGTGGAGGGAATCCCCCATCTATGATGACTGCTCACGAAGAGGTTCCGGAGGCCCCGACCGCTGCTGAGTCTTTGCAGCCGACTGGCTCTCCAGAACAGCATCAAACAGATACTACCCGAACAGATTCTACTGAAGCTGCACTTCTGACCGAGCCCAGCTCTGGCTTGGCAAACTCTCCTGCACCCGTGGCGCCTCCCTCACCTCCTAGAGCCGCTGAGATGTCTTCCACCTCCAACCATCCTATGCAAACGCGAAGTAAATCCGGGATAAGTAAAAAGAAAGCAGGTTTTTCTGTCACAATTTCTTCTTCTATTGATCCCACATCTTATACTGAGGCTAGAAAACACTCTCAGTGGCGCCAAGCTATGACTGAAGAGTATGCTAGTCTCACAAATCAAAACACTTGGACTCTTGTGCCACCCCCCAAAAATGCAAACATAATTGGAAGTAAGTGGGTTTTTCGAACTAAATACAACCCCAATGGTACTGTTTCACGATACAAAGCTCGTCTTGTTGCCAAAGGATTCCACCAAAATGCCGGCATCGATTACGATGAAACTTTTAGTCCCGTTGTTAAACATTCCACCGTTCGCACTATACTTGCCTTGGCAGCTAACTTTGGTTGGCCCTTACAACAACTTGACGTTAAAAATGCCTTTTTACATGGAACTCTAAAAGAAACAGTTTTTATGTCCCAACCACAAGGCTTTAAACACCCACACTTTCCCAACTATGTTTGCAAGTTGCACAAGTCCATATATGGACTCAAACAAGCCCCAAGGGCATGGTTTGAACGTTTTACTAGTTATTTATTCTCGCATGGTTTCTCTTCTTCTTACGCTGACTCCTCTTTATTTGTTAGACATAATGGCACCAAATGTACTATTCTTTTACTTTATGTTGACGATATTATATTGACAGGAAGTGACTACTCGTATATTCCTCACTTAGTTCGACAGTTGCATTCTGAGTTTTCCATGACCAACCTAGGTCCCTTGACTTATTTCTTGGGACTCGAAATCAAAAGGAACGAGACTGGCATCTTCATCCATCAAGCCAAGTATATTTCAGATTTACTTTCTCGTTTTCACATGACAAACTGTAAGTCCGCTCCAACTCCGCTTTCTTCAGGTACAAAATTTCATGTTTTAGATGGTAAGAAATTAGATGACCCTACCCCTTATCGTCAACTTCTAGGTGCACTCCAATATCTCACTTTCAGTCGCCCTGATATTTCTTTTGCTGTTAATCACTTGTGTCAATTCATGCACACACCCACCGACACACACCTTATTGCAGCCAAACGAATTTTACGCTACCTTCAAGGAACAAAAAACCATGGCCTTCTCTACCAAAAAGGTCACATGCCTATCAACGCCTACTCCGATGCAGATTGGGCCAGCAACCTAACCGATAGACGTAGCACCTCCGGCTTTATAGTCTTTCTTGGCCCCAATCCTATTCACTGGGGTGCCAAAAAGCAACCCACGGTTGCTCAGTCCTCAACCGAGGCCGAATACCGCGCACTAGCATCCACAGCCGCTGAGCTTGCTTGGCTCAAAATTCTCTTTCGTGAACTCCACATACCAATCACGGAAAAACCAATTCTGTGGTGTGACAATTTGTCTGCCATAGCTATGACTGCCAACCCTATTATGCACGCACGCACCAAACACATAGAAATTGACTATCACTATATTAGAGAAAAAGTTCTCTCTCGTGACTTACGCGTTCTTTTTGTCAACAGTGCAGATCAATTAGCCGATATTTTCACGAAAGGTTTATCAACTCAACATTTCAACAGTCTCAAAGACAAACTGATGGTTCTTCCACCACCATCAGTTTGAGGGGGAGTGTAAGAAGAGAAGCCCAAATGACTATTGCTAAACTACCTTGGGCCGTCTCAGCCCACTGCTAGCTCAAGCCCAAACCAACCGAAGGACCAAAGTGAAAGCCCAAGCAAACCTGCAAGGGCATCTTCGCAAACATGAAGGACCAAGCTGCAAATAGCAACGGAACACTTCCAAAACACAGAAGATATGTTTGACCAAAATCAATGGTCATTAAAAGTGATTATTCTTTGTCTATTATTTATACACTGTACATCATCTCTGGCTTTCAATAATACAGAAGATTATCTCTTCTTCTTCTCGACCATTCTTTGCTCTCTGGTACAATTCTCTCTATGGGTTTCAACCCAATTAGTTAAACTTCACACATCCCATGCTCTTCCAAAAGTGAATATTCCAACACCACAAGACGCAAGCGGTAAGAATCATTTTCTGCAAATTCAAAGTTGTAACTAAGAAGCTCGGACAATTTCAATGACTCTTCTTGTTGCTCGACATTTATTGCTATGCAGGTCTAAACACGAAAACGGGTTCACATGGGGAAACAAACAGAAGAATGCAAGAATCAAGGAAAGAAGTGACAGTCTACATGCGAGGACAGAAGGGAAGGGGAGCATCCGGTGGAGACAGTGCTCGTCAGCCACAGAAAAATAGCGCAGCAGCTCTGGTTAATAACCCCTCTCTGTTCATGCTTTCAACAACCGTCTTCTCTGGTAGCTTCGCTTTGGCCCTGGCTTTTCTCCTCTGATATCTGAAGGCATACACTTTTTAGACATCAAAGGTAGAGATTATATCCACACTGACACGGTTTTCTTCGATTTGTCGCTAAATTGCTACCTGAATAAGATCTTTCAGGAACCCGATTATTCGTGTCACATCTGTTGTAATTGCTCTCATGCATGGAGTGTGTTTCTAAAGATTCAGACGATTATGGTTACTCCTTTATTTCTACTTTCTGCATACTCCTACTGTTTTCAGAGCAGAGAAGCTAAAATCTCAAAATAAGAGGCCAATGTATAGTAGCTTTACCCTTCTCTTTTGACTTGTGGCGGTGCCAGAGGAGCAGGTAGAGTGACTGTCTCCACCATTTGCTCTAAGAGCAATAAAAACTAAATGAACTACAAAGACAGCAACACTGATATGACAATTTAAACCTCAAACTAGTAAACCATATTTGATCTAATTTTAGCTAAAAGTTCATTTTATGAAACGGGGGTAATGTGACATCAAGACCAGGAGCCACATTGGACCATGTGTTTACAACGTAATCTTGTTTCTTTTGTAACCGTTGGATATGTTTACATCACTGCCATTCAATTTTTTTTATCTTCTACCAATGGATTCTCTTGCATAAAAATAGTGGGATCAAAACTCTACACTCCACCTAGCACTTATGGTGAATTAAAGATAATTTAAAATACTTGTTTTACTTATACCTCCATATATATATATATATATATATATATATATATATATATATATATATAAAGCAGAAGAGTCCACGGTGGTTTGGTGCCCCCGTGTTGCCAACAATCATTCTCATTGTTACGCCAAGTTTGGTTTGTATTTAGATGATACTAGAGTGTGGATAGGTATGACCCCAAGCTCGGCTCGGGATTGTATGCTGAATGATTTGGTTCGCGAGAACCCAAATGAATGAGAATTCATCTTCCCCTCAGAAAAAGAAAAGGAGTCTTGAGGTGAAACAATGTTCTGTCATTTGTCTATAAATGACTGTTATTATTATAACATTTTTCATCATACGTGTCTATTTACTAAAAACACAACTAAAGAGAAACGGACAAAAAATTGTATATTCCTTCGTCATTATTGTTTTTAATACCACTGTTTATATTTGTAACTCATAGCAATAATGGTTCATTTTAATGTTGTAATGGCACTCTTTATAATGTGATTTTACTATTAAAATTTATAATTGGATGTTGAAAAGGTAAAAACCGTTTTACCCAATCAAGATAATTTTCACTATTATTTTGAATTATATATAATAGTATCACACTAAACTCTAAATATAACACGTGCATTTAGATTTGTTGGTCTTATTTCTAAAAAATAAATATTCTAATGAATTTGTTGTTGATAAATATTATATTATATTAAATATTTCAACATTTACATATATGAGTCCTCCCAAAAATGACTTCTAATATCATATTCAGTTTTGGTATTTAAATAAATAGTTATGTGGGAAATTATACTCTTTCATTGAATACAATTAATACTAATGTAATTACTGATTTATTCAGAAATATGATATACTAACTTTTCTCACCATCTGAATCGATTTGGGTATTCTAACAAATCAATATTAATTTTATATTATAAAAGTCTCTTAACTTTTTCAACTGATGCGGACACTATTTTCCGATATGTACTCACTTATGACTTCCATATAAGTGAGGTTGTACACTATTTTCATATATGATATTGTACTCTTTAGACTGCAAATCGATGTCTACTTTATTTATCTCTATATTATTTAATTATTATAATTCAAATAAAAATAGTAAAGCCATTAAATGAACTACTAATTGCAATATTTTTTCCATTTCATCTTTCTTTTTCGTATGAGAACCTACTAAAATACGACACTTGCAGAAAAGTTTAATCTACAATAATTGTGTTTCGCCACTCCTCTTGCAATTCTATTTTTTTAGTAGTTACTTATTTCTAGCTTAATGAATATACGAAATTTTTACTCTGGAGTCCGAACAAGTATTTTTTACATTTGATTAGGTACTCATATTTTTTGGATATGAATTTAGTTGAAGACAATTGCGACACTTGTATTATTAATATAAACGTACCAAATATAATTATTAAAAGAACATAATGTACATCCGAATTGCATCCGTAACATCAAAATGTAATGCATTTCCGTAAGATTTTACCATTGGTAAGGCTTCTACAGTAAAATTATCATTCATATTACAACATTATTGATTCTATTATTTGTGTTTGATACGATTTTGAAAGTATTTACTTGATTAAATCATATGTTCTTAACACGTACAATATGTAAGTAATCAAATGAAAAGAAATTAAGTAAACATGTATTACATATATGTAGTACTTACTTGGTTTATGTAGGGTTTTGTAACGGATTACACAGCGAAAATAAACAATAAATGATCCGTACAAGACCCTCCAAGGATCACAGGAAGAGAATTCATAATGATATTAAAGGATTCATAACAAGTACCTTTTGGGTCTCCTGTGATGACTTCAAACACAAATAATGTTGTGTATTTACGGTTAATGTACCTAGGATTGAGATCTAGATCCTCCAACTCCTTTGTGCTAGCTAGGAACGGTGGAAGAAGAAGAAGAAATCACGCAACGGAGGAAAGAAGAGGGTTCGACCTTTTCTTGTGGCCGACGGATAGGGGCCGGACCAAAGGGGGCTTCGGCCTCCTTTGTGTCTTACTCTCTCTTCTTGATTTCTCTCATACTCAAGTAATGTTATGAGCATTAGTATGTAGGAAGGAAGCTAGAAGCATCCTTTATATAATCTTACAACTCCTTGTTTACTACATAAATGCCTCTCCTAATCCTACTCAAGTTCGGGTTAGTCCCTCTATCATATTATTCCTAATAATTTAGCAAGTTGTTGCACTTTGATCCTTCTAATTAATTAATCATATTAATTAATTCCCAAGTCTAGTTCAATCCATATGACGTGTGACTCCATAGGTTTTTACTTAGTTGGTAGTAACTATTTGCTAACATGGAGCGGTGTCTAGCAACACATCCATTCCATCCAACTAATAGAAATAGTCATCCGACAAACCATGTGCAAGTATTGTCTCATTCCTTTGTCTCTATATCCGGATTGGACGCGATACATACAAGTTACACTCGTATATCCAATCCATAGTTTCTCGATCCTGGGATTAGCCTTATTCGGGCATATAACATCAATCCCATATAGATTTATCATATTCTGGCCAGACATTCTATAAGAACTATCCCTCTAGTGGCCGCCGATATTTTCTCCCGTTATGTGGGAGGGAAAAATCCTATCTACATCACTACGATCTCTAAGCTTGCTTCATATTGTATCCGATACGCGCCTTTATGGCTACCCAGTCACGGTGTAGTGTTTGACGCTACCAAAACACAATATTCCACAACTAGATAATCTAGTGACTTTTAGTCTAAGGATGACAATAGCGTTGCCACCGCGAGAAGCACTTGTGACTTTACATAACTAGTATGTAGCCCTCTCGGAGATGTGTCAATCCAGTATGCCATTACCCCTAAAGCATACCCATGTGTTGGATCGTGATATCTCCATATCAATCCAACCTCATACTAGTCTATATATGATTTTCATGTTAATTAATATAACGGACTAGGGATATTTAAGATAAACAACACAATTGTAAATCTAAGGACTTCATTATATTAAATATCTCCATAAATAATACAATAAATATTCTAGCCAGTTATTGTTCATACTAAACTAGATTGCCTCTAGGGAGTCTATTCCAATACTCTCCCACTTGCACTAGAGTCTATCTTCTGGATCTCGTATGACAATGCTCCGAGTGTTCCCTTCATACTTGCTCTGAACAAGCGTCTCTGTAAGAGGATCTGAAAGATTCTCATTTGTAGGAATCTAGCATATCCGAACATCTCCTCTATCGATAATATCTCGAATAAGATGGAACTTCCCGAGTACGTGCTTGGATTTCTGGTGTGACCTGGGTTCCTTTGATTGTGTGATCGTTCAAGTGTTGTCACAATACAACTCTACTGGATCCACAATGCTAGGAACCACACCAAGCTCAGTGATGAACTTCCTAATCCAAACAGCCTCTTTTTCTGCGCCATTTGCAGCAATGTACTCAGCCTCTGTTGTAGAATCAGCCACCGTCTCTTGCTTGGAACTCTTCCAGCTCACCGCTGGTCCATTCGGGCAAAAGTCAAATCGCGACTGTTTATGATGATCCTATGCACAAACTCACTAAGGCATCCCCAAACATCCGCCAAATCATACCAAGACAGATACGTATTTGATTCAAAGCATCTAGGATTTTCAAGTTTCTAAGTGATCTTCCTTCGCCAAGTCATTTGATGATTTTCAAACCCTCTTGGATGTTATTGCTCTGAATGCAAATTGTCCCAATACTGGTAGACACAACTCCTATGTAATACGGCTTGAATTTAGTTTCCCTCTTAAGATTTACGTTGGATTGAATCCAAATTTTCGGCGCACACGGAAGCACATTGGGTTGTTTCACCTTTAAGCACATTTTTTTTTTCAGATTTTTCATTTTATTTTATTTCCTCCCCTGTTTTTACAACCGTGCAATAGAGCTTAAGAGTGTGGGCTTTTTCGGATTTTCTCTCAGAACCACCTTAAGGGATTGTGGTGTACGCTCCCCGACTTCGCTTAGGCCGAAGCCTCGTACCACATGGAACCGACTCTACACGAAGGTCCACTCCAAATTCTATGAGTCCACTAGTTTCCACCGAAAAAAACAATCAATCACTTAAAAACTCAATTCTCCTAGCACAATAATGGAATCAAAAGTATGCACGTAATCTGCCTTCACCTTTCCCTAGATACCCAGGACGTCCCTTCGTGGGACTTCGGTTTCTAGATCCTAAGTTGCCTTTATAAAAAAAAATCAATTTTTAGGATTTTTCAATGTTTCATTTTTTTTTCTTTTTTCCTAACTCTATATGCTTGCGCCAACTCAATTCATTATGGGTAGGTGGACTCAATAATTAAAAGTGCAACAATAATATATACAATGCAATAATTAAAATGTGTAAATGCTACCCTAAGGACTTACCCTACATGCAAAACTGGCTCACTAACTACATGTGACAAGGCTATGCAATGGCTAACTAGCGGATTGCTAAAATCCCCCCGACACTTAAGCGCTTTGTTGTCCTCAACAAAAGATAAAATGAAGTCAAGAGTACTAGGGTGACTAAATGCAGAGCCAGTAGGTCTAGTCGGACTGGGTCTCCTCGTCCTCCACGACTCAGACATCCGGACTCGACTCTGGGTATACATCAAACATGTAATGGTACAACCCATCATAGGTGTGCGGGTGCTGCAAAGTGACATTAGCCGCTTGGGTCATGTTGTGAATCCATCCTTTATGTTCAGCACTATCTAGACTCAGCTGCTCCAAGCCTCGGCCAAGCTGACACGCACTACTTCGGACATGCTCAAACTGTATCCTAGACCTACCTCTGTCAACATCTGCTTGCAGTCTCTGCTGCTCTAGCATGTGGGTGATCGTGTTAAGCTGAATCTCCACTCTAGAGAGCTCGAGCTACTAGACTCACTCCTACTCGGGTGGGGGTACAATAGGTCTTGGGGCCTTCAGGTGGTCGGGCACTCTCTTCCACTTACGCTCTCCATAATTCTTCTTAGCATTGTGGTTATAATCAAGACCACTCAAAACAGCGCTAGCATCTTTTGCTAGCTTTAGGAGAAGGTAAGTGTGCCCAGGAGATCTACGGTTAGCGCGTCCATTCCTTTCCATGATAAAACGATAAATGAAGTACGGGACATTAATATGCTTACCGCTCCAAAAACAGTAAGCCATAGTGAAAGCTGGAAAAAGTACGTGGGTTGAGCTGTAACGCCAAAAACCCAGTTCTCATGAAGCTCGCAAATCCACATCGAATGTGGAAGCACGAATGTCCTAGCAACAGTCCACTCAGGTATAGTGGGTTTCTCCTTCCATCCTGATCCAGGCACCCCCTCAAAACAAAAGGCACTCACAACCTCAACAACATCCAACCTCCAAATAGTCTCATGGGAGGCACAAGTCTCCTTTAGAGTCTTGAATTTCATAGCGGCCTCTATAGTCTCGGGCATGAGAACTATTTAAGCTTGTCGGTAATACACTTTCTAATACACTTTCCTCTGATCATCAGCCTCTCCCTCGTTATAGAAACAAGCATTTACAAGGATCTATCTTGCAAGAACGGAGCAAGACTTCTTACAAATCTTAAACCACATGTCTAGCCTCTCCCTCTTGAAGAGATCCTTAAGCTGTTTGGGCATTTTATCGCTTTCCGGGAAGAATTTTTAAGAATTCCCTACCCCCTTCAGGAATGCATCAGTGTAGTATGCCTTATGGGAATTTGCACTATCAAACCTGAAGCTGCAGAATTTGGTACTGTAGATAGCACCGAGGTCAACATCCTTTGTAGCCTTACCCCTCAACCCAATCTCCGGAAGTGGAGGCATATGTTGGTTTAGTTCATAAAGAATTGGAGACGGAGGCACCTGACGACGGTAGCCAAAACTGTCTCCCTCGTTCACATCCTCTTCTCCCTCACTCATGACCACATCCTCTTCGGGATTAAGTATCGGGTGATCATCAACAACTATGCCCCGTCTCCTATTAGCATTACTACCCGATGTAGACATAATGATAGAGAAAATAAAAACGAGTGCACATGAGGTCTAAAAGTGAACTACACCAAGTAACCCAGGGTACAAGTAAAAGAGCAAGTAAAATTTGCGAGAAATTTAAGCCCTAGAAGTGCCTAAACAAGAATTTAGAGCGAGAGAAAGAGTATGGTACCTACTTACCCGGAGTACCGTTCTTACGGGACCGGTTTCGCAAAAATTGGTCAAGAAAGGACAAAATACGTCGACCAATTTTTCGACAACTCGATCATGTTGAGGCAAGTATACCTCCTTGTGCTCCTAGGTGTCCTCGTCGAAACACTCTTCCTGAGCTTTGGCTGAATCCAACTCCAAGTCGACGAATCGATTTTTTTTTTGTTCTTGGAGCTCTTCCGCTTTAATTCCCTCACACTCAAAGTACTCACTATCTCTCAAAACCCTACGAATTAATCTTGTAGACGAGCGTTCAAGGTGCAAAACCCAACAATAATTTCTTGATTTGGATGAGTTTTGGGTTTTGGGTGGGTTTGTTTTCTTGAGTTTTTGAGAGGAAGAAGATGAAGAAAGCTTTGTTTGATCCGAATGGGGGCTTGGGAAGCTTATTTGGATGGTTTTTGAGCTTTATATCCCTCCCAAAATGACCAATATCACCCCAATTAAAGTGCAGCCCGACCCGTTTCGACCTGAAATAGGGGGCATTTCGGGCCGAAATGCATTTCGACCCCAAATGGGCCCCCATTTCGTCCTGAAATAGTTCTTGATTTTAAAAATAGATGACTCTTTTTTTTTCGGCCCGAAATGGAGTCGAATTTTTTTTCTAAGTGTCCATTTCGGCCCGAAATGATGGGTATTTCGGCCCAAAATGTTCTGGGCTTCCCATGCTGTTTTTGTTTTTGCTCCAATTTCTTCTTCTGGCATCTGATTGTCTTGATTCTTGCACCGCAATCCATTTTTGATTGGAAAATTTCCAAAGTCCGGGAATTTCCATTTCTTCTCAAATTTGCTCTCGTGTGCATGAATCTCGCCACCTAAGCTCTTGAATCACAACTTCCGCTCCGGATTTCGATGCGTGCAAACCCGGTACAAAAACTCGCTGCCACAATCTTCATAAATAATCAATCACTCCTTGACCTCGAGTAACTTCTCTATCATGCACAATTCTTCGTATCATCCATTTTTTCCTCGTTTTGCGTGCAACATCATGCACATGCCTCTAGAAGGGAACTCCAGAGTGGTCTTCGATACCTGTGTCCTGCACACTCATAGAAAATATTAAAACCACTCTCTCTCTCACCCCTCAAAATCATGTATGAATATCAATACAGAATGCGAAAAAAAAAACTAACTAGCTAACTACATTGGGTTGCCTCCCAATCAGCGCTTGTAATTTAAGGTCGACAGCCCGACCTAGTTACCTCAATGCCCCGAAATAGGTGTCTTGGCACCACGTGCCCTCTCATCCATCTTCCTCTGATGGATCCTCAACACGAATCTGTGAGCTTTAACTCGTGAATCTGGTGGCTCAACACTAACCACCTCAGAACTCTTGTGCACTGATTACACTGCCACTAGAAACTGTGTCTTCAGACTGCTGTGGACTCGCCTTGGAAACCCGGAAATTTTCCCGCGCATCATTTATTCTCATGATCAATTCACAGTTCTCAAAATCAATGAGAGTCCGACCTGTAGCCAAAAAGGGACTACCGAGGATGATCGGAACATCTCCCACAGGCACCTCAAGAATAACAAAGTCAGCAGAGATAATGGAATTCCCTACCTTCGCAAGCACGTCCTCCACCACTCCATAGGCCTTTTTGCAATATTTATTAGAAAATTGTAGATTGATCCATGTGGAACGAGCTTGAACCCGCAACTTCTGAAAGACTGAAAGTGGCATCAGATTAACACAGGTCCCCAAATCTCATAGGGCCTGTACCATGTAAGCTCCTCCCAAGTTAGCTTCTTTCAAAAAGCTTCCCGGATTTTTTTGTTTCTGTGACAACCCATGCAATACACATGAGCTCACCTCATCTGGTTCTTCTGCTCAACGAGCTTCTCTTGGAGCTCAGTCAACTTCTGATTCAGTTGAGCGTTAGTCAATTTCTCACCCATTGCTATTTGTATTGGATTCTCTCTTGGTGTTCTGAATAGCTATTATGGGTCCTCAAATGGGGGCACAAGGTCTCTAGAGATCCGACGCATACACTGAAAACCTGAAACACAATTCAAACCAAAACCAAAAATCACAGAAATAATAAACAAAAAGAAAAAGGTAAATTAAACTAATCGCTAGACAAGAATAGTAACCAATGCCTTCTTCGGCAACGGCGCCAAAAACTTGACGCGTCTATCTAATGCGTTGCTGCGCAAGTATACGGTCAAGTAATATAATGGAGTATTTGAGACTCTGAGTTATTGAACCCAAGGGAAGGTGCTTACTTTTCTAAGTCTAACAACTACTTTAACCTACTTAGTAACCGGTAAAAAGGTTTGCAAGTGTAGTGTTCTCGCCCTAAATCAAGTGACTAGAAACTATTAGTAAAGTTAAGAAAAAGAAATGATTTAGATTAAACCAATGGAGATAAGACTAGGAAATTGATAGATCACCTAGGGTAGTTTTGACGATTCCGGATTCCATGGTCTAGCACGACAACTCTTAGTTAGCTAAGCTGGGTAATGGCACTGACAATTACCTATCGGTCTCTTGTCGTTCTACACATCGGTACCGATTTTTTCCTATCAGGCCAACTCTAACTATCGACACGTTCTAGCAGGCTAATGTTAGTGCACGGAATAATCTTCTCTCAGAACTTCACCACACGAATACTTCACTATCCCCTACCGAATGTACCCTCTTCTAGCCATTCCTACTCAACTCACTTCTTAGTCTCATTGATTAAAAATGTTCTCGTCTACTCATCCCAACTAGGATAGAGTTGCTTTCACACACTCACTAGTTACGTAGCAAGGTTGGGTCATGACTCCTAACTTACTAAGGATTAAGCACAATAAACGAGATATTAGTCTACTAAGATTGTCTTTAAGCCAATTTAATGATTGAATGAAGAAAGAGATAGTCAGGATCACACATCTTAGTCCTAACTTGTCAATGGAAGAACTCAACATGATAGAAACTAGAACAATCTCCATTGAATCACAAACCCTAAACATGAAAGTTCATCAAAATCCTGAAAAGTTCATCAAAACATAAACCCTAGGCTTTCCGTAGATGCCTAGGTATGAGTTTAGCTACTCATAATAAAAGTTAACATATTGTTTGAATATTTCACACAAGAGAAAGAGAGAAAATAGATCAAACTCTAAAAATATGATTATGGCATTGATCCGGGCTCGTCTCGTTGCTTGATGATGCTCCCAACAAAGTCTCCTTGCTCTCCTTAGCGCTCTTGGCTCACAACTATAGTCTATTCACGTACCTTCCTCCTTAGTTCGAAGTAGGGAAGCTAAAGTCTTCACGAATTGCATTTTTTCCCCAAAATTCCGCACATGACTTCTGCCCATTTTGGTTACCATTTTGGCCCGAAATGCACTGGGCTTCAATGTTCTTTGATCTTTAACTTCTTTCCCTTTTGGTTCCCGAGCCTCTTTCCTTGCCCTTCACTGCTTCCAAAGTTCATGTTCTTGATCCAATCACTTCCAATAGACCTGTCTCCTGTCAAAGAAAACAACAACAGCTATACCAAGCGATCAAATCCGAAAAAGTAGGCACTAATCAACATAAAGAACATTCTTGGACTAGAATTAAGCATATGAAGGAACAAGTGACAAATCATGCTCAGCTCAACTATATTAGGCTCAAAACACTCCAAAAACCTATCAAACATGTGGTAGATACTAAAGAAATATAGCTCCTAAAAGGCGCTATCAGTTATCGATATGGAGATATGCTAACATGAATGAAGTACTTCGAATATAAATATTAATTTCTTAAATCCCTAGTCGACTACTACAGTTAACAGGACGTATGTGTTGCATCGAGACTAGTATGTGGGTAGATTGATATAGGGATATCACGTTTAACACATGGGTACGCATTAGGAGTAATGGCGTACTGGATTGACCAACCATGAGAAGGCTACGTGGGAGTTATGTGAATGTCACAAGCGCTTCTCATAGTGACAATGGTGTTGTGATCCTTAGACTTGAAGTCACTAGATACTCTAGTTGTGAATTATCATGTTTTGATATCGTCAAACGTTACACCGTAACTGGGTAACTATAAAGGCTTTAATCAAACACGATATGAAGCAAGATGAGAGATGGTAGTGATGTAGAGAGGATTTTTCCCTCCCACGTAACGGGGGTAAATATCCACGGCCACTCGATGAGTGAGACTTAGGGAAATGCATGGCAATTCTCAAATAAATCAATATGAGATATTGATGTTATTTGTTTATCTTAGTCTACTCACAGATCGAGAACTATGGATTGGATATACAAGTGACACGCCATGTCTTGTGTCCAATCTGGATAGATGAGACAAATGGATTATACAACACGGTAAAATTGGTCACAGAGGTTAATCAGATCACTGACATTCCTATTACTTGGGAGCATTGATGTATTATTAGATACCGTTGAATGTTTGTATTAATTGTTATAACTGCTAACGTAATTAGGAACCTACAGGTTCACACACAATAATAGATCAAGCTGAGATTATTGCTAATTGGTTAGACTAAATAGTAATAATGAATTGATTGGACTTAAGTGTAAATTGTGCTCATTAGTTGGACTAAATAGCAATTGTGAACTAGAATGTAACTAGTCCCACATTCTTGGATTTATGGGCAAATATGAATTTCTCAAGCTATAAATAGGATTTATACGCTATAAAAATTCATACTTACTTAATATTCCAACACAGCGCAGTTTACTAGAGAGCTAGAGAGAAAGGAGAAAATGAGTTTTCTCCTACTAGAGTCCGACCAAGACTTGGTGTCGACCCTCCAATGGAGCCGTCGGCCACCATTGGTGTCACCCATCTTGCTGCCCATGACATGGTGATGCCGTGGCCCTCTCCCTGCCGCTACGTGGATGTGATCCCGTCTGCACAAGTCCAAGTTCCTCCTCCTTCTCACGATTGCTAGCACCATTGGAGAAGAAGCCCGGTTGAGGTCTATTCTTGTGGATACCATAGAGACAAAGATAGTATTCTTTTTATGTGATCGTCCCAGCCTGGTATAGATGAGGTAACCTTTCTTCCTTCATCATGTTATGATGCTTCACCTGAGATCTTGTAGGGTTTTGAGCAGAATTAAATTTTGTATTTCCGCTGCGTGACCTATTTCAAAACCCTACAAAGACAGCAGCATTTTCAAAGCTTTGGAAACCAATTTTAAATCCTTGAAAACTCAATTCAAAGAAGTTGTAACAGAGAACTCTCTTTTGAGTGACAACTTTGTTACAATAAGACATCATCATGATGAATTGGAGGAACAAAAAACCCTTCTGGCTGAGAAACTTCAAGACTGCCTTGACAAAATTTCCTGGCTCTGAACATAATCTCAACTTGATTCTTGAAGGAAGTATGCATTCTGTTCACAAAACTGGTATTGGATATAATCAAAACTTTTAAAGAAAGAACAATACTATATTTTTGAAAGCAAGCTGCAGACATTCTTCAAAATTTCATTACTATGGAAAGATTGGTCATGTTAAGATGACTTGTCCCTTTAGAAGAAGAGACCCTCACATCCGGAGGAATACCTTTCCATCTCAACTTAAGGGACAAATGAGACATATTTAGGTTCCTAAAGAGGTCAGATCACCTAGACTATGAATACAAATATTACATTTGGTCTAACAACTGGGTAAGGCAGTTGTGTACGAGAGAATCCTGAAGAGAGAATTCAATATACACCAAGAGTAGGGGATCGAAAGAACACAGGAAGAGTATGGTTGTGTGTAGGGAGAGAGTAAGACAATAGCACTGTATGAGAGAGAGACAGGATTTTGGCAGAGCTTTCGCGTATCTCAGGTGATTCTGCCCTTGTATGGAAGGGTTAACGATCCTATATATAATGGAGAATGTGACCGTTGTAGTGGGTTAATGCGCCCATTAATGGCGGCTTAATTAGCTTAACCACAACGGCACGTTCGTCCGCGTATATAAGGTCCGTTACGGCACGTTCGTCCGCGTATACCGGAACCGTTATGAAGTTGATCGGGTTTATGGAGCTCGTGCCATAAATATCTTAAAACAGTTACCAGGGGTCGCGCACGGGCTTGGTTGTCGCTCGCGCGCGACAGGACTTACTCTAGCCTCCAAACCACTAAGTCCCTACAGGTCCAGTGTGGTGGTATGTGAGGGCCCTGTGTCGCAGCCCCCACGTGGATCAGCGCGGGTGGTGATCCAGTGTGTGTGGAGCACAGTTAGGTGTGCTGGATGATTGCCACGTGGCTAAGATCTTCCTGTCCAGAAAGCACTATCTACATTATCCCCCTTTCTGCGCGTGAAGGCACATAGCCGGATAGGCTTCAATGCGCAGGAACCAATGTACGCGTTGCCGCCACGCACCAATTCATATACACGCAAATTCAGCTCCCGTGCGTGACATTATGACCTAAAATCCCTAGAGTCGTGCCGTCTGTTCTTTTAGGGTTTTAGGCGTGACGTCAGCTTGTCCTATGATTGCGCGATTCGACGGTGAAGGTTGCGATTCGACTACCGAAAGGACACGACTCCTCATTGTTTTTGGATAAATACTCTGTGCTCTCCATTGTTGCAAAGAATCACTTCTCTCTCTAAAGTGAATGATACGCGGAAGCCTTCAAGAGCAGATTCAAGTGATTAATCATCAGTTCTTTCTTATCAATCGTCTCCTTCAACTTGCTTCATCAAAACAAGCTTTACCAAAACAAGGTTGGCTTTGCTCAATTCCATTTAATGTACTCAAATACACTTTGAACTGTCTTGGATCTGTAAACCCATGGCTATTTGAAATATGTCGTTCGTTGAGAACTGCAAAAGAGACCCTTTTCTTAAACCCAGAACTGATCTTATCACTAGATTGTGACGATTTTGAATGCGGAACTTCTGAAATTCTGAGCAATATACGCAGATTCTTAACTTCTAAACCCAGAATTGAACTCTTTGAACTGTTCATCTTCTCTTGACAAAAACATAATTGCCTCCTGAAATTCAAACTGAAAGTGTGCATATTTCTCCCCCCTTTTTCTTGCTCTTCCGCAGGAATGGCCAAGACAAAATGATCTAAACCCATTAAGGAGGCCGAAGAAATACCTGATCTTCCCCAGACGTTATGGCGAAAAGCCCCCTATTTGGGTGGAAAAGATTTCTATCATGCTAGGGTTAAGGTGAAGAATCTACCGACTCCTGTTTCCTCTGGAGAGTTACGGACATTGACCCCGTCTGTCAACGCAGCCATGCTAGAGTTGATCGATTCCGAGGATGTGGTTAGGTTAGGGGTTGAAAATGGGTTTTTCCCCCATACCGCAATTTCTACCCAAGCGTTTGTCCAAAAATTGGACTTCATGGATGAGTGGATCGACCACGTATTGACCCACCATGCCATCGCATTGAACAATGCTGTCATTTATTTCGCAGTTCGTGCTATGAAGGGTGCTTCCGTGGAGTTGGATCCGTCCATGCTTCTAAAACTTCTCTCTCGCTATTCGCCTGCTACTCATACCTTCCACTTTGCTGAGTTCGAGGCTGCTCCTACTCTGGAGGATGTGCACATGTTATATGATCTTTCTCCCGTTGGTGAGATGGATCCTCTGAGCCCTTTGAGGACTGATCCGAAACTTGCTCTATACAAGCAGATGGAGGAATGCTTGTCCGAGGTAAATAAGATTTCCACTTGGTGGACATCTGCGAAAGTTCTTCCTGACTGGAAGCTTGTTGATACATCTTATGCGGCTTCCTCTGTGCCCGGTTATCAAGGTATCTGATCGATGGTCACCCTCATGATGGGGTTTTCTATCATGTCCTCCCTCTTGCTGTGAGACTGGCCCTCGGCCAGAGAGTCGCACTTGGGCCGCTAGTCTTGGGCACTTTATATCACAGATTGGACCAATTGGTAGTGGCGACAAAGGACTCTCGCGGTAGTCTTGATGTGCTGACTTATGTCAACATCGCATTCCTTACCATGTGGGTTTTTGAGCGATGACCCTCTTATGCTCCTGTTCTTTCTAGGCCCAACAAGTGGTGTGTCCCAGGTGCGGAGGATGAACTTTCAAGTGGGAGAGCTGCTCGATGGTTTAGAACCAATCCACCCAAGTGCACCTGGAGCCTGATATGCGATGACCGAATCAAGTTTACGGCTAGGCCTTATGCCACGCGCATTGAGAATATGCGATGGTTCCCGAAGCTTTATCCCGCCAAATCTCTTGCTTTCTCGGAAGAGCTCCTTTTCGAAGGTCATGAGCGCTTTCATGAGCGCCATAGTGAATTCTTCTGCTGGTGTTTAAGGGGTTCTCTTCCTGCTCTTGCTGAGCATGTTTCTGAGCTTACTCCCAGGTATGAGAGGATGACAGTAGATGTCGATCCAACTCGCGTTTCTCCCCAGTTTGGCTTTTATGCATTGGTGTCCTCAGTTTGGCCTAGATCCATCGTAAGAGGCTTCTACAAGCGGTTGTTGTCTGACGAGTGCCAAACAATCTTGAGGAGCAACTTGCCCTTTGTTCAACCTTCAGGTAGCCGTGCAGGTCGCTTCTCCAAAAATCGGGTTGCTTACTGGGCTACTCAGCAGGCCAGATTCGAGACACAGTCGACCCCTCAGCCCAGCAGAGCTCCTATAATCAAGAGGAATTCCTTCCCATTCCGTCCTAACTGCAGCTTGGATGACTCCCAGTATGGCTGCTACTCCTTGCTGGACCATGACAATCACTTGTGCCCATCAACCATTCTTGAGGAAAAGATGGCCGCAGTTAGGGATGGTGCTTCGCATGTTATCAAGTACGACGAAGATTTTACCAAGGTAAACAATTTCCTTTGTGCGTGTTAAGTTTCTTTCCTTTGATGCTTTGAAACTTACGCTCCATTTTATGACTTAGTGATATCTGAGGAGGTTCGC
This sequence comes from Linanthus parryae, assembly GCA_023055425.1. Taxonomy (NCBI): domain Eukaryota; kingdom Viridiplantae; phylum Streptophyta; class Magnoliopsida; order Ericales; family Polemoniaceae; genus Linanthus; species Linanthus parryae. The sequence goes on from JALGPY010000004.1 coordinate 42,638,753, forward strand.
ATCTGTTGAGCGCTCCATGTCGCTGATCAATACTATTGTTCCTGCGAGAAGACAGGGCGAGAAATTTTTTCTAACAATGGGAATGGCTCCCGCAGTCGAGGCTCGGATTCGCGAGGTAATGGATGCATTTGCTGACTCGCTGATAGACAATACTCCAGCTCTGTCTCCTCCCAGGGATGCTCCGCCTTCTCCAATAGATGTTGCCCCGAGGGCCAAGAGACAAAAGCAGAAGGGTATTGCAATCTCCTCTCCTCCCAAGAGTGCTCCAACTTCATCTCCTGCGAAGTCTCTTACTTCTAAGGACAAGGGAAAAGGTGGTATGCCAAGCCGAGTGCGGAGAGAGATCGTAGTTGAGACATTTGTCCCTTTTGTTCAGGTGGAAGAGGACGATGAGAGGAGAGAAATGAGAGGAAGAGATGATGATGAAGAAGAAAGAGTCGAAAGTGAAAGAGAAGAAGAAAGAGGTGAGATACAAGAGGAAGATTCGGAAGGTATCTCAAACGAATTCATCTTCTCAGTACCTTAGCTCTCGCAATATTTATTGAACAGTTTGTTCTTTGGAAGATGATGACACAGAAACCATCAGCGGCCTTCTAGCTAAGAAGCTGAAGAAAACCAAGGGTTCTCACTCTGGCGTTTCCAGCGAAGCCATAGATGAGGACATCCTTGCTGATTCTGAAAGAACGGCCACGGAGGCTGCAGAGAGAAGGAGGAAGTGAGAAGAAGATGAGATCGAGCTCATAAAGAGGAGAAGTTTAGAAGAGAAACATGTGGATGACTTGGTGGAGCAAGCTGATGATATGGATGCGGCTGCTTTGGAAAAGGCTCAAGCAGATTTTGAGGAAATCGCAGGTGGTAAACAAGGTGAGATTTTTAACCTTGTTGTGACTTACCAAGAAGTGATTACTGGTGCGTTAAAGCATGGCTTATCAAAAGCTGATATTCGCCGATGGCTAGTAAGCAAGTGTGGTGAACCCTCAGGTAATCATTAAAGCAATGTCTGTAAACTAGGCTTAGTAACCCAATCATCATCGTAACAAGTTTCTTCGCATCCCAGGTCACGCTCACCTTAAGGATGTGCTTAATGAAGATACCCTAGTAGGATATGGTGTCACATCTTTAGCATATGATGAAGGCGCTGCAATCCCACCTACATGTGGAGGTGCTCGCTCTTGATCTATCAAAATAACATAACACTGTATGATACAAGTTACCTCAACGTTTTCCTGTCTTGTATCGCAGGCGATGCTGATGAGGACATGCCTGAACGAAGAAGTCAGCCCCCTGCATCTTATGTTCCAGAGCGAAGCTCTCATGTTGATAAGCATGTCGCAGCTACTAAGTACACAGGCGAGCCTTTGGAGGACATCATTGAGGTGTCTGATGATATCGAAGCTGACACCGTGCTAAGATAGGAAGATGTCGACACTGCAGTTGAGGAGATGGCTACAGATGAGGCTGGAGATGAAGTTCATGAAGATGAACAAGTCATGGAAGACACAGCATCGCATGCAAATGTTGATGTCCAGATGAATGCCCCCGAGCCACAAGAGTCCCTCGCAGCCGAAGAAGTTCCTGGTCGAGTAGCAGCTGCTAATGTTGCCATTCCTTCAACAGAGGTAGAGCTTCCAGAGGTTCCCCAAGCATGGAGTTTTTGGAGCTCGCAAGTTGGGACTGCTGTCGCACCTGTTACGGCCTATACTCTTCCTGCCAACTATGATGAGCTCGAGCTCGGGGCTGACAAACGTGCAATGGAGCGAGGGCAGGCTTCAGCTTTTCTGGCAATGCGCATTCCATCCTTGCGTGAAATCCTTGAAGGAACTAGTATGTTACTATTTTTCGCGTTCTACATACTTGTTAAAAAACTTTCATTCTCTAATCTTGAGTCATCTTTATCAGGGTTGAAGCAAGCTGATGTGGACTGGCTAGCTCAGAGGCGCCTCTCATACCCCTGGTCATTCGCGAGATCTCTAGAGATAGATCCATATGACAGGAGGCTTTTCTTGACCGAAGCCATATGGATTCTGGAGCAACTATTTGTGGCTACTCCTGCGACCATTTCTCCACACAGTGCACAGCTACTTTTTAGCACATGCCAAGGGCTTCAAGATAAAGTTCAAGGCAAGCTAGGCTTTGGGTATCTTCTCAACAGGATTACCCAAATTCGCGCAGATGTGAATCTGAAACGCGGCTTCCACAACCTTGCAGCTGAGAGACGGAAGGCAGAGGAGCAAAGGCAAAAGGCTGAAGAAGCTGTTAACCTCTTCCATGCGATGAACGCCAAGTACGAGCATCTGAAGCGAGAAGTGGAACAAGTGAGAGAGACATCACTCTCGTTTTCTCCAGATGACCCTTTGATCAAGGATTTATTTTGAGAAGAAACAAAAATATTATTGTAATGCTGCTAGGGTTTCTCCCCCTTTTTTTATCTGGAACTTGCATGTCCCATTTTGCCCTTTTGGGGATTTGCTCAAATATTTTGGTACGTATCAATTTTGACGTCACATAGCGACGTATCTGCCTTGATTTTCGCGCTAATGATTTATTAGATAAGAACGATTTCCTTGGGAAGCCCATCCTTATTATGACCTTCCGTCAATAATTAGGACGTGCCACCGAATCGTCATAGCGTTAGTAGGGTAATTGAATTTTACCTATTTTGAGACATAAGTAATTGAGTCTTACCCGTTTTTCAGGCTTTGCTGACTCAGCTAGGGAACTCAAGAGTCCCCGTAGGGTCTATATAAACCCTGCCTCTTGCTGCTTGGGTTCTTCATCCCAAAATTTGGCTTGCCATGAGTCCTTACGACTGCGGGCTTCAATGCTTGTCTTTTGTTGATTTATGGCAATTTCAAGTTGTGAAACCTTGAGTTTGTGCCCTGTGTTATAGAAATAGCTCCCAATATCTCCTTTATGAAGCTTACTGATCTTCATGACCACTGTGAAGAAGATATACATAATATCTCATGTTTGTGCGAAGATTCTTCTTCGTCTATTATGTTTGCAGGTCGTATCTCCGGCTGCCTGCCGGCGAGGTGCAGTTCCATTTTGACCTTTTTACCAACTCGTAATGAATGGAGTGTTTCTCCTCTAGCTTTCCTGGAGGAGAACTATTTGCCTCCACGTTCTTGAATTAGGGGTGACGAGCCATGGCGCTCGTCTCTGTGGACAATAAGCTTTCTGCCCCAGGAGCTGTTCTCCGCTTGTTCTTCACCGCCGCATCCGCCTGGACAGGTGGTTCATCTGGCACATCTCTTGGGCAGAAGACCAGTCAGGAGCCTTGTTCAGATCTAGGACATTGATGCTAGCGTCGTATAGCTTTTATTAGCATTTGTAGGCCGTTCATTTTACAGCAAGACTTTTCTTGCTATAATCTTTTGCTTGTAAGCTGCTATGTCGCATAGCTTGTGTTAGGGCCAGTAGGCCGATCGTTTTATAGTAAGAATTTTCTTACTATGAGTTTTTGCTTGTAAGCTGCTATCTAGACAGATAATGAAGTGCGCTTTAGTTTTTGTTGTCCCTGTTTGACACAACAAATTGTAATATCGCATGTATGTTTTTATCGCCTTTTGCATTTGAATGTGCGCCCGAATAATTCTTTATTTCAAGCTTGATAAATTTTGCATTCGCACTAGGCGTTTTCGCTATAGCTTTCTATCTTAGCAGATAAGCTTATAGATCAGTTATGATCACTTCTGTCATCCCGGCGGATGAGCTTTGGATCACATAGGATCGTGTATTATGGCTGCTATACAGGCATATAGGCTTTTGGATCAATTAAGATCATATACCATGGCTGCTATCTAGGCAGATAGGCTTTTAGATCACTTAAGATCACATTTGAACATCGCTGCTATCTCGGCAGATAGGCTTTTAGATCACTTAAGATCGCATTCGAATATTGCTTCTATCTCGGCAGATAGGCTTTGGGATCACTTAAGATCGCATTTGGATAGTGCTGCTATCTCGGCAGATAGGCTTTGGATCGCATAGGATCGTATTTGAATAGTGCTGCTATCCCGGCAGATAGGCTTTGGATCGCATAGGATCGCATTTGATTAGTGCTGCTATCTCGGCAGATAAGCTTTTATTGCAAATAATAAAGCGATAAAAGACAACCAAAGTAATAAAATTCTTCTCATTTGAGAGAATTCTTTTATTATAAGAACCCTCATATGGGAGAGGCAAAATTATAAATCCCTCATATGGAAGGAAAAACGCATGATTCTATCGGAATAGTAGATGTAAATAGTCATTGTAATCAGATGTATGTAGAGAGAGGTTAGGGATAATACTTTTTAATCCAGCGCGTATTGACTGAGCTTGGGGTTGTGGCAGTCCCATGAAGCCTCTGTATTTTAGAGTAACCACTGTCAAAAACTTCTTTAACTTCGAATGGTCCTTCTTAGTTAGCTGCGAATTTTGGATGGGCTGCCTCCCTCATGCAATGATCTGAGGCGCGCAAAACCAGGTCCCCTACCGCGAAGTCACGATTTTGGACTGTTTTGTTGTATGCGCGAGCGATCCTTTCCTTGTACCGTTTGTTAGCCCGCTTGGCTTGCTCTCGCTTTTTCTCCAATAAGATCAAGTCATGGTCGCGCTGATTGTCATGTAATGCATGAAAGGCCAATCTCGAAGAGTTGATTTTCACCTCCGCCGGTACAACAGCTTCAGCTCCATAGCATAAAAGGAACGGGGAGAATCCTGTGGGAGTCCTCGGCGAAGTTCGATATGCCCAAAATGCTATATTCAAAGAATCGGCCCACTTCTTGTGGTCGTCCGCGACCATCTTGCTCAGTATTCTTAGCAATGTCTTGTTGGTTGCTTCTGCTTGACCATTCCATTTCAGATAATAAGGAGTGGAACAGACCTGCCTTATGTTGTATTCCGCTATTTTTGCGGCTACTTAACGATTTACAAAATGTGTACCATTATCCGAAAGAATTGTGTAAGGGATTCCGAACCTGTATATGATGTTCTCTTGGACAAAATGGACCACAGCGAGCGCATTAGCTGTCTTGAGCAGTATTGCCTCCACCCACTTAGTAAATAGTTCGGTCGCGGTGAGGATGAACTGGTTCCCATGTGAGGCTGGTCGTATGGGGCCAACAAAATCTAGAGCCCAAGTGTGGAACGGCCATGGTGTCCCCAACGCGTGTAGATCTACGGCAGGGGCATGTACGAGGTTGCCCTTGAATTGACATTATTGGCATCTCCTTACTTTAGTGCGGCAATCTGCCTCCGTGGTGGGCCAGAAATAGCCAACTGTGAGGAGTTGTCTGCATAGTTTCACACCTCCCTGATGCTCTACTTGGTCAGAGAGATCCATCACCTCTTGCGCTTCCTTGCTATCTAGGCATCGAATTAGATTACCCTCGTGGCCCCTTCGCCAGAGTATGTTTTCTTGTACTACGTACCGGGCTGCCTTTCTTTTCAGTCTTCTTTGACTCATGCTCGATTCCCTCTGTGAGGAAATCGAAGAGTGGCTTTCTCCAGTCTATGTCATCATCGACTAAGGAAATTGTTAAAGAATCCTTGATCAATGCGCAGCTTTCGCAATTCCCTTGAATTACTGCAGCAGCCGTTGACATGTCCGGCCAGTGAATCCCATATCTTTGGGCTTTTCAATAGATTGACATCTCACATTCTCCGCAAGTGTGCTGGTGAATCTATTCCAATAGAGCTTGCCCCTCCTGCTGCGAGACGCATCACATGAGTATTCCTCCCGGACCTTTGTAGTACAAGGCGTTGTCATGTATGAAGTACCCCTTAGTGGATGCCCAATTTTCTTTGCTCTTTCCTTCGGCGATGGTGTGTAACATCGGTTTTCTCCAGTCTGCATCATCCAGGAACTCATCCTCCCATGCGTCCTCTATCAATGCCGACGAAATTCGAACTTCAATCGAGATTCTCGCAGGGCACTTATCCGCACTAACTTTAGATCCCAGGGTGGCCAAGGCATCAGCATGCCGATTATCTGCTCTAGCTGTGTGCTCGTACCTCACATCACAGAATTGTTGTACCAGCTTCTGCACGAAAGTCCGGTAGGGCACATATTTACCTCTTTTAATCCGTAATCGCATGAAGCTTGTTTGACGATTAACTTCGAATCCCCCATAACCGTCAAATTGCTTACTTCCAGTGCCCTAATCCCCCATAATCGTCAAATTGCTTACTTCCAGTGCCCTAGCTGCATGGAGGCCTGCTATGAGAGCCTCATACTCCGCTTCATTGTTGGTGACTGCGAAATCGAGTTTTGTGGACATTTGGATGACCTCCCCATCCGGTTTAGTCAAGACGATTCCAATTTCTCCACCTTTCCTTGTTGACGATCCATCAAAATGAAGCGTCCAGTAAGGTAACTCGACTGCATAGATCTCGGGTCCTCTAGTTCCTCCTCGATCATGGGCTCGTAGCTGTTATCCGGGAACTGTGCCAGCAAATCCGCAACTGCTTGTGACTTGATTGCCCGCGGTCGAACGCACGTGATGTCGTATTGGGAAATGGTCATATACCATTTTTCCAATCTTCCGCCGGGAGAGGTATGAGTCAAGAGGTACCGTATGGGGTCGCTCTTTGTAACCTCCACCACTTTGTGCGAGGGGAAGTAGTGCTTCAACTTTTCTATTACGAAGAATAGGGCAAGGCAATGACGTTCGATATCTGTGTACCTTGATTCGGCTGGTTGCACTATGCGAGAAATATAGTAAATCGGCCTTTCTTGTCCTTCATATTCCTGAGCCAAGAGTGCCCCTATAGACCTCTTTGTCGACGTCAGATACAGGAACAACGGCGATCCAAGCTGTGGTGCGATCATTACTCTTTGCGATGTCAGTAAGTCCTTTAGCTTCCCGAAAGCGGCCTCGTGTTCTGCGGTCCAATTGTACACATCATTCTTCTTGAGGAGATCGCTGAAGCAGAAGGTTATTTCTGCGATTGCTGGGATGAACATTCGCAGGTAAGATAACTTCCCCAAGAATGTTTTCAGAGCGCTTTGATTGTGTGGTGCCGTCATGCAAGTGATGGCTGATACCTTTGCGGGATCAGGCTCGATGCCCTGGCGATGTATCACACATCCCAAGAACTTCCCTGAGGTCACTCCGAATGCACACTTCATGGGGTTCATCTTTAGCTGGAAATTCCTGCATCTTTCAAATACTTTACGCAGGTCCCCCAAATGGTCTTCTTCCTCCCTGGATTTGACAACCAAATCATCAACATAGAATTCCACTTCTTGGTGCATCATGTCGTGGAATAGAGCCATCATGGCTTGTTGATATCGCGCCCACGTTCTTGAGTCCAAACGGCATAACCGTGTAATTAAAGACTCCCACTGGCGTGATGAATGCGGTTTTCCTTGCGTCTTCAGGGTCCATCTTGATTTGGTTGTACCCACTGAAACCATCCATGAAGCTGAACATACGATGAACGGCAGTCGAATCAATGATCAGATCAATGTTGGGCAGCGGAAAATCGTCCTTGGGGCAGAAGCGGTTGAGATCTCTGAAATCTACACAAATGCGAAGCTGCCCATTCTTCTTTACCACAGGCACAATGTTAGCCAACCATGTGGGATGGTGATTTGGTTCGATGAACCTGGCGTTAAACAACTTGACGATCTCTTGTTTGATTTTCACATTGATTTCCGGCCTAAAACTTCTCGTGCTTTGCTCGATTGGTTTAGATCCTGGGATAACATCTAGCCTGTGCATGGTGATGCTGGTGTCCAGGCCAGGCATTTCATCGTATTCCCAAGCGAACACGTCTTTGTATTCAGTCAGTAGCTGCAGCAATCTTGCTTCTTCCTCGCTTGTGAGATCTGCACTCACAAAGACGGGCCTCTTATTTTCTTCATTTGGGCTTAGGAACACTTCCTTCAGCTCCTGCTTCTGAGGTTTCGGCTTATCCTCCATGCATTCAGGTGCTTCTTTCAGCTTTTCCTCTGAAACCTCTGATGTTGATTTGACCTGCTCAACTTGATTGATTTGCCCAGGTATATCCCCATGCTCGTATGGGGGTACCCCGGCGCGCCTTCATATGCGGTAGCACTTCTTCCCATTAGAGTAAATCTTTCGATCTCTTTGCCTGCGGGATCATGTTTTACTACTCTTTTCAGAGTGTACACGTTCTTCCTTTGCTAGGCGACCTGCGGTGCCCCTTCTCGCGCGGATGGCCTTTCCTTGGCATCCTCCCTTGTCACCATCACTCCCGCTGGTGATTGATCCTATATGTCTTCCCATCGAGGCAAGGGAGTCGGATTAAACGGCCCCGGTGTTTGTTCATCCGCCATTTCGGTAAACCATACTGCTTCAGTGAGGTGCGCCTCGTCTAAATTGAAAGGGTTTACCCAAGCTGGTATTTCTACTATTCTGTCGTTCCAGATAGCCTTCATCACCTGGTGAGCTGTCGAGGAGACTGCATCAAAGCGATGAATCCAATCTCGCCCTATGATCATGTGATACGTAGTGTTCGCATCGATGACGTAGAATTTGGCTGAACATTTGATTTTTCCTATCTGGACGCCCAAACGAATCCATACTATCGTCATCCTGGAATCGCTTCCAAATCCCATCAGCGAGGATGGACGTCTGACAATCTTCTGCTCCGGGATTACTGGTAACTTTAAAGTGTTGAGCGAGACCACATTGACTGCCACTCCTCCGTCAACGAATGCTCTCTTGAATTCGACACCATTGATCACCGCCGTTACATACAAAGGCTTCTGGTGGCTCGAATCTGTCTTCTTGTTACTTGCGGAGAAGATCATAACCTTTTCCGTAGAGCGAGCCGACCTAACAATTTTCCCATTGGAAACCACGATGTCTTCTTCAAAGTCTTCTGCTACCCTTAGAATCGCCTTCGTCATTTCTTTCCAGCACTTTTCCAAAAAGTTCATTTCGTCGAAGAACTTGCTGAACCCATGCGACCCCTTCATTCGATCAGCACGTTCGTCCTCCGTGTCTATACTGTAGTCCTCATCATTGTAAACTTCGGAAACGATAGGCATGCCGTCATCCGCAATCTCTTCGAGATCCATGATCCCGATCATGGCTACTTCCTTGCCTTTCGGCTCTTGCTCCGCATGAGCCGGAAGTGGATTGCTTCGCACATCCTGCCTCTGATCGCTGACAATCAACTCGATGTCTTTCATTATCCGGCTTACCATGTTCCTGAGCTTCTTGCAATCAGCTGTGGGGTGCATAATTTTCCCGTGGCATTCGCACCACTTCGGGTCCCTCATCATCTCCTTAGAGGGTATCCTTTCGACCGGAGGCAAGATTCCATCCTTACGCCACTGTTTGCATAGGTCGATTACTTCTTCTATAGAACATGGCAGAGGCGGCGCATCTGAGTTGGTAACCCAGGGCTGCTTGTGCGGCAAAACTGTATTAACCTCAGCCTCGCGCCCCCTCTTATAGCTAAATCTTCCAATCTTGAAAGTGGTTCCCCTAGAGGGTCGTTCAGGGGTGTGCTTCTTCTTCTGCCTTTCCACTATAGGCTCTATGTTTTTCGTGCACTCGATTAGCTTTGAAAAGGTAGGAGTTTGTAGGTTGATCAGCATACCTTTGTACTCATCTGGCATGCCTTGCAGACATATTTCCACGAGCCTGCCCTCAAGCACTTCATCTCTGCACTCCAAGGATTTGGCCCTGAATTTCTTGATGAATGTGACTCCATCCTCCTCGCGCTTCTGGTACATACGAGAAAGATGAATCATTTTCACCTTCTCTAACACCAGGAATAATTTGGTATAGAACTTCAGAACCATGTCGTCCCAGGTCTTTACAGATCCGGCCTCCAACGTCCTATACCACTTGTAGGCCACATTTCCCAAAGATTTCGGGAACTCCCGCATCAGAAACTTAGGATCAGCCCCGTATGGTCCCATCACATCGATGAAACGCATGACGTGCTCGTGGGCATTCCCGTTAACATCTTCGAACTTGTCCGACTTGGGAGCCTTATGCCCCAGGGGGTTAGGCATGAGATAGATTTCTCGTGGGATAGGCGGATCGTTGTCGAACTTTGGAATAATGGTGTCTGCGAACGTCTGATTGGCCAAGAAGGTCTCTATGCGCCGCTGCAGCGATGTCATACACTCCGGTGCACTTCCCCCAGCAGCAGGAGGAAGGGTTGTTTTCGCCGGCGGGGACACATATGCTGCAGTCGGGCTAGGAGTGTATTGTGAAGTCACGTTGCCCAGCAGTGCCGCCAGAGGAGGCAAGTGGTATTGTGAAGAAAGGTTGGGTGCCACAGTTGGTGGTTGAGGAATATGTGTGGTAAGAGGCGATATGTGGGTTGTCTGCCCCTGAATAGAGGGTAATTGCACCATTGCTGGTGAGGTTTGCGAATTAGGGTTGGGTGGTATCGGTATCAACCCAGCCCCCTAAGTGGTAGAGGTTCCCCCTCCCTGGGAGACAGCAGCGCCCGATGTAGGGTTCGGAGCAAGGGTCCCCAGGATGGCCATTATACGTTCCATCTGTGCGGATTGAGCCTGAAGGGCCTTCCCCTGATTCTGGATGGTGGCGTTTAGAGCCTCCAACGTCGGAGTCCCACTGGCGGCCACAGAAGCGTGACTAGTCTCCTCTCCCGAGGTGGTCTCCGTAGAGGGCGATCTGTTACTGACATCATCTTCATGAGACATGGTTGCTTGCAATGGTTCGATTCACGTCAGGTTCACCAAATGTGTGGTAAGTGAATCCTGCAGAGAGAATTCAATATACACCAAGAGTAGGGGATAGAAAGAACATAGGAAGAGTATGGTTGTGTGTAGGGAGAGAGTACGACAATAGCACTGTATGAGAGAGAGACAGGATTTTGGCAGAGCTTCCGCGTATCTCAGGTGATGCTGCCCTTGTATGGAAGGGTTAGCGATCCTATATATAACGGAGAAAGTGACCGTTGTAGTGGGATAATGCGCCCATTAATGGCGGCTTAATTAGCTTATCCACAACGGCACGTTCGTCCCCGTATATAGGGACCGTTACGGCACGTTCGTCCGCGTATAATGGAACCGTTATGAAGTTGACCGGGTTTATGGAGCTCGTGCCATAAATATCTCAAAGCATTTACTAGAGGTCGCGCGCGGGCTTGGTTGTCGCTCGCGCGCGACAGGACTTACTCTAGCCTCCAAACCACTAAGTCCCTACAGGTCCCGTGTGGTGGTATGAGAGGGCCCTGTCTCGCAGCCCCCACGTGGATCAGCGTGGGTGGTGATCCAGTATGTGTGGAGCACAGCTAGGTGTGCTGGATGATCGCCACGTGGCTAAGATCTTCCTGTCCAGAAAGCACTATCTACAGCAGTGAATAGTGTTTGAAGGTTGTCACCGAGAACAAAGAGAAGAAGTGAATCATGGATAGTGGTTGCTCTAGACACATGAGTGGCAAAGGTTCTTTATTTACTTAACTGAAAGAAAAATCAGGATGGATAATCACACTTGCTGAAATAGGCAAATACAATATCATTGGAATTGGTAACGTTGGTAATGGTTATGAAAATCTATATCAAATGTTTATCTTGTAGATGGTTTAAAGTTTAACCTGCTTAGTGTATCTCAACTGTATGATAAAGGTAATAAGGTTATTTTTGACAAGGAGAAATGTGTGTTGCAAGCTGAAAAATCTGGTAATTACATCTTTATTGATCCAAGGTAAAAAAATGTCTACTGTTTGAATACTTACAAAGTTGCAGGAGAAAGTGTGAAATGTCTCAAGGCTTTGAAAGATGATACAAAACTTTGGCGCATAAATCTTGGACATATCAGCTTGCATACGCTCAACAAACTAGTTTCTAAAGTCCTAGTCATATGTTTTCCATCATCAACTTCAAAGATGAAGAAGTATGTAAGGCTTGTGCTCAAGGAAAACAGACCAGGAGCTCATTCAAGCCTAATAACTTTATAACTACAACAAGACCTATTGAACTGCTCCATATGGATATTTGTGGTCCTATGAGAGTTCCAACTCCAAAAGTTAAGAAGTATATGCAGGTTATTGTTGATGATTTCTCTAGTTTTACTTGGGTGATGTTTTTAAGAGATAAGTTTCAGGCTCTGTCTGAATCTTCAAAACTTTGTAAAGAGCTTCAAACCTTGAAAAACCTGTCTATTGCTTCAATAAGGAGTGATCATGGAAGAGAATTATATCAACTAGAGTTTGACTTATCCTGCACCAAGTTTCGTATTTCTCACAATTTTTCTGCTCCTAGAAATCCTCTATAAGTGGTGTAGTTGAAAGGAAAAATAGAACTCTTGAGGACATGTATAGGAGAGTTCTTTTAGAAAACAAATTGCCAAAGTATTTTTAGGCAGAGACTGTCAACACTATAAATTATATTTTGAACATGTGCCTGATTAGGCCTATTTTAAAGAAGACTCATGTGAACTTTTCAAAGGTATAAAGCCAAATATTTCTTATTTTAAACCTTTTGGATGTACTTGTTTTGTTCACAACAATGATAGGGATAATCTTGGCAAGTTTGATGCCTGAAGTGATGAAGGCATTTTACTTGGTTATTCTTTGCTAGCAAAGCCTACAGAGTTTACAATAAAAGAACCAAGCTTGTTGAGGAAAGTATACATGTTATATTTGATGAAAACAATGATGGCTCTTTGAGTGAAGGTTCTGCAGATTTTAAATCTGAACAAGCATGAGTCAGTGGATGATGCAGATCCAGAGAATAGTTCTAAGACTAATATGCAGAAAACCAGAAGAGATTTTCAAAACCTTGAAAGTGGCTCTCAAAGCCTTGAAACAGAGCCTCAAGGAACAGAGAATGGTCAAGCCACTACATAAAACTCTCAAGGCCTTGAAAATTCCTAAAGAACCAGAACCCTGGACACCAAGAAAGAAGTTCAAATATCTTTCATCCCATCCAAAAGAAAACATCATTTCTGATCCATCCACTGGTACATGAAACGCTTTCATACGTGTTACCGCAAGCGCACGGTCGAGTAATAAAGTGTGAGTATTTTTAATACTCGGGTTGTCGAATCCCACGAGGACAAGCTCGTAACAGGCTTTAACTAACTAATTAGTTGAGTTTACTAAGTAACCGGTAAAAAGTGTTGAGAATTGTGAGGTTTCCACCCCCCAAACAAGTGGCTGTATGTAACAACTCAAATAGTAGAAAAGTTATTTAAGAAGAAGTTCTTAATAAATTTTGGAGAAACTAGGCAATCTATGGATCACCTAGGGGTGTTAGACAGTTCCGGATACTGCATTGAAACACGCTAATCCTAATTCAGTTATGCCAGGTAACTAGTTACTGCAATCTTCTGTCGATCTCATGCAGTTCTATGTCTCGGTCTGCTTCGGGTCCTCTCGGTCCACCTCCGTCTACCGGTCCATTCTAGTGGGCTAACGACGTGCACGACAACGGGTCCCGTCGGCCCACCGTTGCACGACTAGTCTTTACACCCACCGATTCTACCCAATTGGCCAACCCTATTCAAATAACCTCTAAGTCTCTATGATTCAGGATTGTGTTCACGTTCTCTATCACCCTAGGCCAAGTCTCCATCAAGCACTCCACCTAAGTACTAGCAATTACGGGTAGCTACTCCATTAATGCTAAGGATTAAGCATCAAACATGAACAATAACTAAACTAAATTAAAAATTAAGCAAGATAACACAATCATACATCAAAATCACTCGCTAATGGCCATTCACCCCATCCCAAGGGTGTGTCAATAACCCTAGTTCAATAATACACCAAATATGTGAAGAAACTTCTTAATCATGAATCTAATACATGAATCAATCACAAAAATCCGCAAAAGATGTCTAGTCATAACCCCAGGCTCTCCGTAGAGCCTAACAAAGTATCTAGCTACTCATAGTAGATGAAAAATACAATAGTTTCTCCATACAAGTGATTAAAAGCGGGAAGAAGAGATCAAACACTAGAAATCGTGAAGATTGGTGCGATCCGGGCTCTTCCCCTTGCTTGAGGTTGCTCCCAATGGAGCCTGCTTGCTCTCCTCCTTGATCGTGGCTCTCAATAGGAGTGAATGGTGATTATATTCGTCCCAATGTCGTCCTTCCTTCATAACCCGCAGAAATCTTCAGTAATTGCACAATAGCCCCCTGAAATCTGCTCCTGACTTCAACAGGCCATATCTTTTTCGTACGAACTCGGATTTAGCTCCGTGACCTATCGTTTTAAAGCTCTCTGAGTCTTATTTCGTTTCGCACCAGTATCACCTCCAAATTATTTTTATAACTCCAGATAGGATTAAAATAGTGAAGACTGGTCATCCAAGCTCCTCCAATTCGGCTTCTCTTGACTCCACTTGAGCTCCCGTTGTTTCCGAAGTTCGTTCCATTCTTCCTATCGACCTATTAGCATCTTTTCCTGCCAAATAACATGAAAAACATACCAAGCGATTATATTTGACAAATAACAATGCAATGTGCATAGAAAACGCCCGGACTAACAATATAGCACATGGAAAGCAACTAGTGATAAAACGACCTTTATTCTCTAACTTTGGGCTCAAATCTCTCATGATAATGTGGTAAAATGGAGGTAATAGATAGCTCTCAAAAGGTGCTATCAAATTCCCCACACTACCTTCTTGCTTGTCCCGAGCAACACTTGCTTTCGAGATTCACATATATCTTTACTTTGCCTTGGACACACCGACCCAAACACTGGACCATGCAATCTACATGACTTTGAACAATGCAACTCGATTATAAACAATTCAAATAAAGTTAATAACATATTTTTTCCTTTTTGGTTAGAGATTGGGCAATCTCGAAGAACAAACCGGCATGTCATAAGGCTCTCACATCCCCTAGAAGATTCTATAACTTTGGTGATCGGTAGAACTTGCGGCCAGTTTCGTCAAACTGAACGGGCTTGGACACTCAATAAGTTGCTTCCGCACACTCATCAAACGTATCCCTAGCACCTACCATCCGAGCTATTTATCCACGAGTTTCAATTGTTGACGACTTAGGACGGGTAGGATAGGATATTTAGAAGCGCATTCCTAGACATCATGATACATCTCACAAGAACCCATTCTCACACTCCCTCACCAAAATCCAAGGAACCCCACCGAACTAACTACTCCGTCCCTCATTCCCTCAATCTTGGTGTAACGCTGTTCTCACGGCCAAAAATGTGGAGAAGTGATCTCGAACAATAGCTAATCTCCCCGGTCTTCAATTTCAAGCTTGCTCCTTCATTCCTTTCACTTTCAATTTCTATTTTTTTCTAATTTCTGTTTTTTTTCATCACAACACAACAAATCACATGGAGCTGATAATAGTAGTAAATATCCGAGGCGATCAATCCGTGAAAGCAAATAACGTAGGGGTGGAACGTGTAGAATCAATGATGTAATCAATATAGATATCGACACCCCACACTCGATGTAAACCATATCAACAACCCGAGAGTCAATGTAACACCTGCTAATTCCAACCAATCCTCCTCATCACCTAAGATATAGAAAATATAACTGGAGCACAAGCACGTCCTCCTATAAGATCAACGAACCCACCCCATATCGTGTGGAAATAATGTCACGAACTACGGCACTCCACCTGTGATCGTGGTGTAAGGACACGACTCACCGTCACACCAAAGTGTGCTACCGTCTCTAAGTCACCCTCACATCCCCTCAAAAGTTGACATGTAAGAATATCCCCTCAAGATGTATAATATCTGATCACCCTCAAAGAACCTCTCTAACTCAACTCCCTCTACCATGACGCATAGGGAGGGATCATTCTAACTAGTGATGAAAGTCACAAGGAATGGCTTCCTAGGCTAGAGGCTGTGAATAAAAGGGGTAAATGGATCAAATTGGGGTAACTAGTGGACCTAGGTGATGGAGACGGGACGTGAGGTGCCCATAAAAATCACTCGCACAGCTGTTCCATTGCCACTACGAGGAGGGTTGACGACTACCTAAGTGATGGTGGTGTAGCGCTAGTAGGATAACTAGTCTGAGAGACAGCTACTCACAATTCTCGAGTGCATTGGCCGTATAACCTTTCTACTCCAGATTCTCGCGTCTACCTCACCTCAGATTTTCATACTCCTAAGGAATTTCTATCATTGAGCCCTCACCACGTTCACTCTCTTCAATTTCCCATTCTAAAAAAATTTCAATTTTTAGGAATTTTCTTGTTTTTAATTTTTTTTAGTTGAATTATTCTACCACTATATGCTTGGGCCAACTCGATTAACAACATATATGGGTAGGAGGAATCAATAAGTAAAAGTGCAAACAATATATACAATGCAATATAGGAACGTGCCCATGCAATCCTAACTGTGACACCTACATGCAAACTCAACTCACTAAACTACATGTAACAAGGCTATGCAAGTTTAGGCAAGCAAAGATATGTGTAAATCCCCCCCCCCCACACTTGAGATAATCATTTTCCTCAATGAATTTATAGTGTCCCCCCAAACACATGATCTCAAAGTGTAAGGATTTAAAATGACAAGTGTTGCATGGCATTTTGCACGAATTGAATCATATCGTCTAGAGCGATTATTTAAAGCGGGAGAGAATATGATACCTATGATCACGGAGTACCATTATCACGGGATTGGTTTCGCGAAAATTGGTCAAGAAGGACCGAGTCGGTCGACCAAATTTTCCGAAAACTTGAGAAAGTTGAAGCAAGCATGCCCTTGATGTGCTCCTCGGTGTTCCCGTCTTTAGTTCCTCTTTGAGCTTTGGCCAAATCCCCCTCCAAAGCAATGAATTGGACAATTTATGTTCTTAGAGATTTTCCTCTTTGAATTCCCCCACACTTAATCCGCTCACTATCTCAAAAGCTCAAGAGTTAATCCACTCACTATCTCAAAAACTTCGCGATTTGGATGCGTTTTGGGTTTGGGGTGTGTTGGTGTTCTTGAGGGTTTCGAGAGAAAGAAGATGAAGACAAGGAGTGTTTGATCCAAATTGGGGTGTGAGGGGACTTGTTGGGTTGTTCTTGGCTTTAAAAATCCTCCAAAATGTCAAAATAACCCCCAAAAAGTATCAAAAAATACCCCCAAAAAGTGAGTTGTCCAGCTGATTTCGGCCCTCATTTCGGCCCGAAATGGGTTCCGAAATCAGTTGTTTCGGCCCCCATTTTGGCCCTAAGTGGGGCCCGAAATCACTGGGCAAAAATGAATCAGAAAGGACATTTCAATTCGGGCCGAAATAGGTTGATTTCGGCCCCCATTTTCGGCCCGAAATGGGTGCCAAAATCACTGGAGTAGGCCACCTTGTTTTTGCTCTAGTTTCTACGTCCGATCTCCGATTCGCACGATTCTTTCACCGATGGACTCCATATTCGACGAGGAATCCATTTTTGACTAGAAAATTCCCAAACCAAGAAAGTTTCAATTTCTTCTCAATTTATCTCTCTTGTGCAAAGAATCTTGCCTCCAAAGCTCTTGAACTCTATTTTCACTTCGGATTCCGATGCGTGCAACCCCGATACTCCAACTCGCTACCATGCTCCTCATGACTAATTGGATACTCCTCGACCTCGAGTAGCTTATTTATCAATCTCAATGCTCCCGGTTAGCTAGTTGTTCCTCGTTTTGCGTCCGAAATTGTGCACATGCATCAAGAATGGGAATCCGGAGAGTTCTTCGGTATCAGTGTCCTGTACAATCATAGAAAATATGAAAAAAACTCTCTCTCACCCCTCACAATCAAATATGGAGAACTCAAAAACAAAAACGAAACAAAATATAAAAGTCTATTCTACATTGGGTTGCCTACCAAGAAGCGCATGTAATTTAAGGTCGACGGCCCGACCCGGTTACCTCTTCCACCTAGAAATGTGGCTTGGCACGAAGTGCCCAATCCTCTTGTGGTCTCTGCAGGATCTTCCAGACGACCTTGTGCTTCACTTTAGGATCAGGTGGATCTTCCTTTGTCACATCTCGAATTTGATGCACTACATGCATGGCATGTGGAACTGCAGACTGCCGCTGGGACTGTTGGGGAGTGGGATTGAAAAACCTGAAAGTCTCACATACATCATTGATCCTCATGATCAACTTCCCGTTCTCAACATCTATCAATGTCCGACCGGTAGCCAAGAAGGGCCTACCCAGAATAATCGGAACGTCTCCTGGCGGCATATCTAGAATGACAAAATCAGCTGGGATGATGAGACTCCCAACCTTCAACAAGACATCGTCAACCACCCCATAGGCTTTCTTCGATGACTTATCTTCAAATTTTAGATTGATCCAGGTGGATCGCGCCCCACACCTAACTTCTGAAATACCGAGAGTGGCATCAGGTTGACACTAGCCCCCAAGTCACATAGGGCCTGTCCAGTGTAGGCTCCACCTAGAGTAGCTTCAATCACGAAGCTTCCTGGATCCTTCTGTTTATGAGGTAACCCATGTAAGGCACATGAGCTAACCTGCTCAGTCAAGTCCACAGTCTGAAAGTCATCAACAACTTTCTTACCCAACACTGCATCTTTCATGAATTTAGCATACTTAGGCATAATTTTGACTGCCTCAATGAGTGGTATGTTAATGTGCAGTTTGGATAAGATAGATACGAATTGCCTATAATCCTCAGAGTTGTCTTTCTTCTTCCTGCTATGCAATGGAAAAGGGAGATTCTCAGAGGAAGAAAGGGGCGGAGTTACCTCATTAGTCACTTCCTCAGCTGGCGAAGTCATGCCCTTTGATTGGGGGACCATGAAAGGAGTCTTCTCAGAATCGAAGACTTCATGCTCCTTTTCCTTTGATGCTTCTTCTCTGGCATGACTCAGGTAGGGAGGGTAAGTCAGTGCAATCCCGTTGTGAGTAGTGATGGCTTCAGCTTGTTCCTGAGGTGTATCAATATTGCGTTCCAGTGCTTTTTGGTCGAGTTTTTTCTTCAAAGACACAATTTCATCTTTAGCCACCTGGAGTGAAGCTACAGCAGTAGTGAACTGAGTTTTCATGGTCATCATGTGTTTGCCCATCATCTTCATCATCTTTTTCATTTCTGCTAACTCTGAAGCTTTTGCCTGTTGCTGCGGATACAACTCTGCAACATCTGCTTCCGGCTTTACCTCCAGTGCATTCACCTGTACAGTATTGTAGGCAACTGAGTTATGCTTCATTGTAACTGTTTTGTGGTAAGACTTTCCCATGCTCTCCTCCTGTTTAACCACACATCTAACCAGCTTATATGCCCCCTCCAAATCACAATTGAACAGGAAATTACCCCCACCTTCAATATCAAGCTTGTCTTCATCATACTTGTCAAGTGCATCATAGAATACACGAATGATGTGCCCCTCGTCAATTCTGTGGTTTGGGCATTTGCGTAACAATAGGTTGGTGCGCTCCCATGCGTGTACCAATGAATTACTCTCTTGTTGTCTGAAATTCCGAATCTCGTTCTGTAGCTGAATCATCTGGGAGAATGGAAAAAATGTAATCATAAACTGCGAGACACACTCTTCCCAAGTTTTGATGGAGTTGGATGCCAAAGAATCCAACCAATCCTCAGCTGCTCCCGTAAGGCAATAAGGGAACATCGTCAGTTTAAAATCTTCGACAGTGACCCCCTTGTAGCGGGTATAAGTACAATAATGCTGAAATTCCCCCAATAAATTCATGAGGATCTTCGTCTTCAGTGCCCGCGAATGGGAACTTATCCCTCACAAATTGAATTTCCTTCAGCTTTAGGCAAAAATTCTCTGCCTGAATTGGTGGCACTACAATTGCCGGATCAGTTCCTTTCAGGTTTACCTCAAATCCTTTGATGATTGCCTTCCTTGAGCGGTTGTAGGGCATTGAGGATGTTGCTACCTGTACTTACTCTTCAATCTTAGCTAACCTAGCTTCCAGCTGTTCTTGGATAGGGTTGCTCGGCTCTTGTCCCTCTGCCATCGATTCCTGAGAAAACAGCACTAGCAAACCCGTGAGGCAACAAAGAGTAAATAAAACAAAAATAAAATGTAAACTAAACTAATTTCTAGCTAAACTTGTTAACCGTTGTCCCCGGCAACGGCGCCAAAAACTTGACACGCTTTCTTACGTGTTACCGCAAGTGCACGGTCGAGTAATAAAGTGTGAGTATTTTTAATACTCGGGTTGTCGAATCCCACGAGGACAAGCTCGTAACAGGCTTTAACTAACTAATTAGTTGAGTTTACTAAGTAACCGGTAAAAAGTGTTGAGAATTTTGAGGTTGCCACCCCCAAACAAGTGGCTGTATGTAACGACTCAAATAGTAGAAAAGTGAATTAAGAAGAAGTTCTTAATAAATTTTGGAGAAACTAGGCAATCTATGGATCACCTAGGGGTGTTAGACAGTTCCGGATACTGTATTGAAACACGCTAATCCTAATTCAGTTATGCCAGTTAACTAGTTACTGCAATCTTCTTTCGATCTCATGCAGTTCTATGTCTCGGTCTACTTCGGGTGCTCTCGGTCCACCTCCGTCTACCGGTCCATTCTAGTAGGCTAACGAAGTGCACGACAACGGGTCCCGTCGGCCCACCGTTGCACGAGTAGTCTTTACATCCGCCGATTCTACCCAAATGGCCTACCCTATTCAAATAACCTCTCAGTATCTATGATTCGGGATTGTGTTCACGTTCTCTATCACCCTAGGCCAATTCTCCATCAAGCACTCCTCCTAAGTACTAGCAATTCCGGGTAGCTACTCCATTGTTGCTAAGGATTAAGCATCAAGCATGAACAATAACTAAACTAAATTAAACATTAAGCAAGATAACACAATCATACATCAAAATCACTCACTAATGGCCATTCATCTCATCCCAAGGGTGTGTAAATAACCCTAGTTCAATAATACACCCACAACGTGAAGAAACGTCATAATCATGAATCTAATACATGAATCAATCACAATAATCCGTAAAAGATGTCTAATCATAACCCTAGGATCTCCGTAGAGCCTAGCAAAGTATCTAGCTACTCATAGTAGATGAACAATACAATATTTTCTCCATACAAGTGATTAAAAGAGGGAAGAAGAGATCAAACACTAGAAACCGTGAAGATTGGCGCGATCCGGGCTCTTCCACTTGCTTGAGGTTGTTCCCAATGGATTCTCCTTGCTCTCCTCTTTGATCTTTGATCTCAATAGGCTTGAATGGTGATTATTTCCGTCCATAGGTTGTCCTTCCTTCATAACCCGTATAAGTCTTCAGTAATTGCACAATAGCCCCCTGAAATCTGCTCCTGACTTCAATAGGCCATATCTTTTTCTTCCGAACTCGAATTTAGCTCTATGACCTATCGTTGGAAATCTCTCTGAGTCTAATTTCATTTGGAACCGGTATCACCTCCAAATTATTTTTAAAACTCGAGATAGGATCAAAATATTGCAGACTGGTCATCCAAGCTCCTCCAATTCGGCTTCTCTTGACTCCACTTGATCTCCCGTTGTTTCCGAAGTTCGTTTCATGCTTCCTATCAACCTATTAGCATCCGTTCCTGCCAAAGTGCCATGAAAAAACATACCAAGCGATTATATTTGACAAATAACAATGAAATATGGATAGAAAACCCCCGGACTAACAGTATAGCACATGGAAAGCAACTAGTGATAAAACGACCTTTATTCTCTAACTTTGGGCTCAAATCTCTCATGATAATGTGGTAAAATGGAGTTAATAGATAGCTCCTAAAAGGTGCTATCAGTACACAAACAACATCTCAGTTAAAGAACTTGTGTGCTTTTAATTCTTTTGTGTCTCTTGTTGAACCTAAGAGTGTGAAGGAAGCACTACAAGAAACAAACTGGATCATTGCAATGCAAAGTGAGGTAAATGAATTTGAGAGGAACAAAGTATGGAATCTAGTTCCTCCTCGCGTAGATCAGTCTGTTATTGGAATAAGGTGAGTGTTCATAAATAAGCTGGATGAAAATGGTAGGGTTATCAGAAACAAAGCAAGACTGGTAGCTCAAGGTTACAATCAGGAAGAACTTATAGATTATAAGGAGACCTTTTCTCCTGTAGCTAGGTTGGACGCAATAAGAATATTACTTGCATTTTCATCACATAAGAACATTAATTTTTTTCAAATGGATGTTTTTTTAGGAACAAATGGATGTTAAATATGCATTTTTAAATGGTTATCTGGAATAAGAAGTTTTTGTTTTTCAACCT